>CM033741.1:10825849-13453101 GCA_019671005.1 Hibiscus mutabilis
GAAGGTGAGAATGGTTTTTTCCCAGCAATTTAAGGCTTCATCATCAATCAGTGTAAGAGCACACTCCAATTTGTGCTCGTTAAAACACTATAATTACTTATTCAATATCCTTAATATTTTATCGAGCCGGTATTTAGCAACCTCTGGGTTGTCACTTTCTTTGCTAGTGAACGTATAAACTCTATACTAAGCAAGCTTATCAATAGAAGCTCGAGGCATAGAGGTAGCAGCCACAAAAGATTGTGTTGCCTGCTCAGTCCTTAGAGTAGTCATAAATTGCTTGAACATCTCAACCATGTTCTGATAACATTTAAACTGAGCAGTTTGGGCAAAGGATTCAGGATTTGGTACCTCCTGTTAAAGCCCATGAGGATTAGGTAGATATCCCCTGTTATCTTATTGCCACCAATCAAGAAGTCGATAGAATGCTTAACATTCTGATAAGCTTCGTTTGACTTAGACATAATTACTATATAAAGAGAAATGATCAAATTAGCTACAAGTCACAATATACACAATAATAAACTCCTAGGTGGCATATGGAATGCAATGACAATACAATAGGCTTCGGTTTAGTCATAGAATCGACTAAAATCTAGCTTTGATACCATAAATGTTACACCCCTTCCGGTCTATTAGGAAAACGGGTCAAAAATGTTATCGATGAATGATAACGGTGATTGATACAATGATTTCAATAATTCAGCAATGCTTCGATGATACAAGACAATGATTCAATGGTGTATAATCCATAATAATGTCAATGAATCGGTTCAAACAATAATAAATAGTTTAGGGGACCATTCAGTAAATTTTACAAGTGCAAGGACTAATCTATAAATTTTATAAGATTAGGTCCTTATCTAAAATTAACCTTATCCATATGTAATTCAATTTATAAACAGTGAGCAGGTAAATTTTTATCCTATTCAGAGGTCATTTACCTAGCCAATTAAGCCATTTAATAAATAGCGACTAATTCGTGATTTACCAAACTCATTTCCCTAGCTTTTAACTGATTTACCTATATCAGTATCGGTACTCAAAGAGGATGTACTGATACGACTGTGCCATGGTTGATATTACTGTTACAAAGAAGGATTTGTACTGGTACAGAAACAAGCCGTATCGGTACGCAATACATAATCCACTTAACGGCAAATTCCAGTAGCGTTTGGTCGTACTAAAATAGCCCAAGCCGTATCGATACTGGAGAACAATGCAATGATGGGATCGGTAAGGTTTAATTTAGTATCGGTACGCCAACCCTAATTCCCAAATTAATTGAACAGTGGTATTGGTACGGTCACACACGTACTGATACGATGCCACAATAAGATTCTAGTGTTGAATTCTCATATCAATACGCACAAGGTAGTATCGATACACCATGTTGACCAACATTGACCAGGTCCCAAAATGCACACTCGTACAAATACGCCTACATCCGTATCGGTACGACAGGGTTTGTAATGACAAATTATGTCTGGTTTTTATCCATTTGGCCTATCAAATCATGTCCAAATTTTGTGAAACTTTACCAGCAACCTTGTTTAGTCCCAGTCTATTAGCATGTAAAATTTCAAGACTAATTGAATCCGTTTACCATGTTTTCACCTTTTAGAGCCAAATAAGCATGTTTTACCAAATTTCAATATACTCATAGGTCTATTTTACCTTAGACTTAAGCACACATATAACTATCACTTATATATATCAAAATTGGTCATTTATGGATACTTAGACCCTATTACATTGTTCTAGGAGTTTATAGAAGAGAGGAACATTACATTGTCTTGTAGAGTGACTTGCTAAACTTGCTCCTTTTTCGATCCTTGCAGCATATATTCCTTAACCTGAAATGCATGGAAATAAGATATGTTAGTCCTATTTAGCCTAGTGAAATAGTCAACAACAATGCTATGAGTAATACAATAGATGCCAATAATATCAATGATTGTATTTTAATGCATACAACATCTAAAACCATGCTTAACAATGATTTCAACAACTTTAACCCTTGGATCAATATGAGATAGTGGATATGCAAATTCCCAACCAACATCGCCAAATCAATGAGTGGTTAAAATCCTGCCAACATCGCCAATGGACCAATATCACATACGTCCCGCCAACATCGCTAGTGGATTGGCCGATTCTTCACCAAGAACATTTTGAGCCGATCAATAGTTATAGATTATGATTAAGAACTTAAGAAACATCAAGCTTAAATCACCCTGCAATGGATGTGCTTGCTTCACTTACAAAGGAAGAAGATGATGACTAAGCTACTTGCTTAAGAGAGAATTTTTCAACCAATTTTTTCTAAAGCTCTTCCTTATTTCATTCTTAATAGATTTAGGATTCCTTAGGGTGAATCAACTAAATCTGGAAAGCCCGTGTATATGGTGATTAAGCTTGAAAATGGGCTAATCGCAAGGTTAGTCTCTCAACTCTACAATCTCTGTACTTTTGTCCCTAAACTTTCAATTTTCACAATACGATCACCAAAATATGTTTTAATATTTTCAATATGGTCCTTAGTCAATAACAATGCTTAATTAGGGTTCAATACTTGAACAATTGACCACTTGGTCAAAGGTTAACGCAATGTATTGACTTTCTAATGTAGGGTTTTCGATCATCGAAATTCGATTCTGACTAGACCAATTCTCAGGGTGTTACAATATGGCTAAAGTAAAAGAAATCATAATAATAAAAATAATGGGAGAATGCTGCTGGAAGTGTCGAACCCGTGACCTAATACTTGGTTGCGTGAGTCTTAGCCATTTGAGGTAAGACCGTTTATGGCATTATCCCGCACCAATGTATTATATGTTTTACAAAATCTATGAAGTAAATAAAATAATAAAATATTATAAAATTTCCTAACTACCCTCATATGTGTATTTAATTATTGTTTGCCCATTATTTTTTAGAGTAAAAACCCAAGTTATAGACTTTTCACCTCCCCAAACTCTCAAAATCCTGCCATCGAGCCGATCTCTCCCATCGTCGCGTTGTGCCTATCACCACCGGCGTTATCTTGTCTGTCGCCGTAACCTGAATCCTACTCAAGCAACCACTCGTGTAATAACCCTATCGTCTGCCGGGAAAGATTGTTTGAAATCTTGATGAGGGAAACCAAACGTCTCTCCTCTATTTTCCCCTATTTTTGGCCGGCTCGACTGTCTGTTTGTCATGCCGATACCACATTCGTCTCTCTTGTGTCAAGGTGAGCAAAATCGTGATCGTCGATCACCATTCTGACGATGTTTAATGTTTTATCAGAGCTACAATAAATTCGACTATTTTCTCTCTGTTTTGGTATGTTCGATACTCGAGATTCTCCCAACTTTTCTCAATACGTGCAATCGCGTGATCCTATTGTGACTCATTCTAGCATATTATCAGAGTGTCACATCATGCTTAGTAGATCATGTGACCGACCGACCTGATTTTTTGAGGTATATTCCTTGTGTGCTGCACGACTATTTTGTATACTATTTTACATGTTTTATTAGACTGATCATGTGTACATGACTGACATACTTGATTTCATATAAATGTAACATATTTCCTAATTTCAAGCATGGTCATTTTATCTGTCTAATTTATGCATAAGTGTCGAATTGAATAGCATGCTCTTTGGTTACTATTTTACTAAAAAATTACCCGTTTTATATCTATTACTTGTACTATTACTATTGATTACCGTAATTACTGCTTAGACTATTTTACTAGGGTACTTGGGATAGAATTTGAAATCATTGCAGGTTCAGCCCTGATCCGACTGATAATTCTTTCTGTACCATATTCCTATATTTTGGCTAGGGTGATTCCTACGATTTTAGGTTATTATGCTTCAGCTAGGGTGATTCCTACTGTACCTAAGGTGTCCCCTTAGGATGGCACCTACGCCCAATGGGCCTGGGTTAATGTCCCTTATAGATGCAGTTCTGGGAACTGTATACTGGAGTTTGGTTGGAGGATAAATAAGAAATTTAAAATGAATTTTACTTCTACATGAATTATGTATTTTGAAATAAAATGTTCACTGTACTTTTTACATCTTATGTTTTAATTTTGCACTGTTCGAACACATTGAGCTCCCTAGCTCACACCCCAAATTTTCTCCCTTACATTTATTTTGGATAGGCTACCTTGTACCTGACATTCAGAGGATCGACACATTCAGTACTCTACTTGTTTATAATATTTGTATCCACCATTTTGTTCTTTCAAGGTGACATGTGTCTATATTTTGAGATGAATTAAGATTTTTATTATGGATGTTTATTGTTATATTCGATACAGCATATTTTGTAACTATCATCTTATATGTTTATATATGTATATATAATTTTATCGTCCTATAATTGTTTACATAAATATCTTTTCATATTAGATGCTTAAAATTCTGTCATGTTTTCTACTTGAATTTTATAAGTTGAGATGTATCAGTTAGACTTGGTTATTTCGCATAAGCATGTCTAGGGGGTTATATTTGGTTGGCATCAGAGCGTTTGGTTTTATAACCTCAGATCATGGATGAGTCCATTTAAAATATTATTGTGAAACTTTTTACAAAAGTGTTATAAAACGGGGCCATGTCACCAAATTTTATATGTTAAATTGTGTTCGATTTTCCAATGTCATAACTGACCTTAGGTTCTACCCTTCTATAGAGATTCTCTAATATGAGCACCGAAAGGGGTCATCGACCCGCCCGTAGGTGAGGTCGAACTATAAGATTTGCTGATCCGATGATTGATCATCTGCCCCTATAGATTCCCAGCCCTTAATAAGCCTCCTGTCCCTCGTGGTCCTTCAGTTTCGACTACTTCACCACCTGCCCCTAGTAATGGCATAACCACTCTAGTTAGAAGAGCGAGAGTTTATGGGACAAAGCCCACAACTAGAGTTACTAATGAAACCCTTAGTAGACAGTTTCTTCAATTGATTCAGAGAGTAGTCAGAGCATCAGACATCACGCATGTGGTCCTTATCTCTCAGACCTTGATTGCTATCGAGGTCAAGATCTTCTTATGATCTCTTAGTGGAACACCGACCTAGACTGGGGAATGGCTATATGACACTGAGAGACGTATGGACTATTTGGGTTTAGAGCCAATTAGGAAGTATTTGGGTACTGTATCTATGTTGGACAAAAATGCCCACACCTGGTGAGATTCCATTGTAAGTAACATCTCTTCTGATCGGTTGACATGGGCATTCTTTAAAAAGGAGATTAAGAACCATTTCTTAGGTGAACAATTCTTAAAAGAGAGGCAATAAGCATTTAAGGACTTAATGCAGGGTTCTATGACTGTTGCAGAGTATGAGCTAAAGTTTTTTAGATTTGTAGAGATATGGTGCTAGTTTGTTAACCACCGAGGAAGAAAGATACGATAAGTTCTTAGAGAAAATTTAGGCTGGGGTACGTACACGAATTTCTACTCACCATGACAAGGTTTTTGAGGACCTAGTGAATCAGGCTAAGACTGTAAATGATATAGAGTCGTTAGAGGCTAGTCAAGTTAGAGAAGATCAAGATTAAGGATGAGATTGATCTAGGAGACCTTCTGGTTAGGGTAAGTCTCATACACGTCCTGATAAGAGAACTCGTACTACTGATCCTCAGAGGAGTAATACGAGCTCTATGCCTTTGGCATTTTTAGGCCTATCTGTAAGTCGAGGTGTTTTCTCATAATTTTTTTTGCCCACACGTGAGCATTGCAGTAAATGGCATGAAGAAGAGTGTTAGAAGTTTATAGGCGCTTGCTTCTGACATAGATTCATGGATTATTTCCTGAAGAATTGTCCGCATCCAACTTCTACAAACCGGACATCCACTCAGACTCTTGCTCGTTTCTAGACTCTCAATCATTTACAAACATCTGTTTAGACTATGGTCAGAGGATGTAATCAGGGTAGAGCTTCTGGGTCTGCTGCTAGGTTTGATAGTAGAGGCCGATCACATCAGAGTGGGGGACCAGTCATGATTGATGCCAATCAACATGCTCTTGTTTATGCTTCTAGGCACCGTGTTGATAGAGATAAGACATACATCATTGTAGGTACATTTACTATATTTTCTATTCCATACTTTGCATTGCTTGACAACGGTTCCACCCATTCCTACATTTTAAAATTTGTATCCCGAGACCTCTAAATTCTGAACGAAGCCACCAAGAGTGCAATTAATGTTATAAGTCTCGTGGGTCAGTCTGTGGTTATGGGCAAGGTTTTTAGGTGACGTCCTCTTGAGGTTTAATGGGAAATCTTTCCAACTAGCCTTATAGAGTTACCATTAAAAGAGTTTGATCTAATCTTCGGTATGTATTGACTGACTGAACATCGAGTTAATTTGGATTGTGAGTCTAAAAGAGCCATTTTGATGACTTCTAATGACTGAATAGTGGTGTTAGTTAGAGAGCGTCAAGATTTTTTGCCGAATGTAGTGTCTGCTCTAACAGTTGACAGGATGATCAGGAAGGAATATCATACCTTCATTGCCTGTTTCCTAAATACCAAGGGTTCTTTATCAAAAATCGAGGAAATTCTCACTGTTAGTGAGTTTCTTGATATTTTCCTTGAGGAGTTGCCTGGTTTGCCATAAGATAGAGATGTCAAGTTTAAGATTAAGATTAAGATTTATTCGAGTTCTGTACCAGTTTCTATGGCTCCTTGTCGTATGACTTCTAAAGAGCTTAAGGAGCTAAAGATTTAGTTGTAAGAGCTACTTGACTGGGGTTTTATCTGACCTAGCTCTTCACCTTACGAAGCTCTAGTCCTATTCGTTAAAAATAAGGATAGTTCACTCAAGCTGTGTATCGATTATCGAAAGCTAATGAAGTTAGCGGTTAAGAATAAAAACCCTCTACCCAGGATTGATGACTTGTTCGATCAATTTCAGGGAGTTACAGTTTTCTCAAAGATTGATCTTCGCTCTAAGTACTATCGGTTGAAGATAAAGGAGTCTGATATTGCAAAGACGGCTATTCATACCAGTTATGGGCATTTTGAGTTCCTAATGATGACATTTGGTTTGACTGAGGCAAAACATGTCAAATATTTCAGGATTATTCTGCAGACTCTTAGAGAGCATCGATTGTATGCTAAGTTGAGTAAATGTGAATTCTGGCTCAGCGAAGTGACTTTTCTCGAGCACGTGGTATCGGCTCGAGGCATTCAAGTTGATCCAAGCAAGATTGAGGCCATTGTAAGCTAGAAGTAACCCAAGAACATTTTTGAGATCCGCAGTTTCTTGGGTTTAATTGGGTATTATAGATACTTCATTGAGGGTTTTTCTATCATTGTTGCTCATTTGATGAAGCTTTTGAGGAAGAATGTTCATTTATCTGGACTGATGCTCAGCAAGAGAGTTTTGAGAAGTTCAAGAAAACTTTGACTCAAGCTCTAGTATTGACCCAACCTGAGCTTGGGAATGACTTTATAGATTATAGTGATACTTTGCACTCTGAACTTGGTTGTTTTTTTTTATGCAGGATGAGAGAGTAATTACTTATGAGTCTCATCAATTGAGGCCGCATAAGTGTAATTACCCCACCCACGATCTGGAGTTGGCCACTGTGTTTTTTTGCTTTGAAGATTTAGAGACACTATCTCTACAAAGAAAAGTGTTATATCTATACTGATCACAGGAGCCTGAAGTATCTTCTTACACAGAAAGAGCTTAATTTAAGACAACATCGTTGGCTGGAGCTTCTTAAAGACCATGACTATGTAATTGAGTATCACCCGAGAAAAGCCAAAGTTGTTGCTGATGCTTTCAGCCATAAGGCTATTTCAGACCTGGAGTGTTTGTTTGTCGTGATAAGTATTTATAATGATTGCAGTTTACTGGCAGAGTTGCAGGTTAAGCCGACCTTGGCCGAGGAGATTAAGGCCAAACAGCTCCTAGACAGTTATTTACTTTTTGTCATACAATAGGTTAAATAGGGATCTATATTTGTAGATATTTTTTATCAGGATAGAGTTTTGTGTTTCAAGGTTCGCTATTGTGTGCCTGATGATACTGAGTTGAAGCGGGCCATCTCAGTGAGGCTCATAGTAACCCTTATGCTATGCATCCCGGTGGGGATAAGATATACCAAAATCTGAGATAGAGATACCGTTGGGTTGGTATGAGAAGAACATCTTTGATTATGTGTCACGATGTTTGACTTGCCAGCTGATAAAGGCAGAATATCAATATTCTTCTGGTCTGTTATAGCCCATTAAGATTCCCGAGTAGAAGTAAGAGCGTATCACGATGGATTTTTTTACTAGGTTGCCTTTGACTCCTTTTAAAAAGGATTCTGTCTGGGTGATTGTCGATCGACTCACTAAGTCAACTAATTTTATTATTGTTTGAGTTACTTACTCTCTCGAGAAGCTGGCTAGACTGTATATTTTTGAAATTTTGGGACTACATGGTGTGCCATTGTTTATCATTTTTACCTAGATCTGAGATTCACCTTTCGATCTTGGAAGACCCTTTAAGAGGCCTTAGGCACACGTTTAAATTTTAGTACATCATTTTATCTGCAGACTGATGGTCAGTCAGAGAGGGTGATTCAGATTCTAGATGATATGTTGCGAGGTTGCGTCATCGACTTTCGCAGAAGTTGGAAAATTTTCTTACCCTTGGCTGAGTTTGCATATAATAACAGTTATCAGGCTAGTATTTGTATGGCACCGTACGAGGTTCTGTATGATTGTAAATGTTGCATTCTTATCTATTGGACTGAGTTGAATAATAAGAAGACTTTGGGTCCATAGTTGGTCAAAGAGATTGAAGAGACTGTCATATTGATCCGAGACTGTCTGAGGGAGGCCTTTGACAGACATAAGTCTTATGTTGATCCGAGGAAGAAAAATATTGAATTTGAGGTCAGTGATCAGGTTTTTCTGAAGGTGTCTCTGCGGAAGAAAGTTTTGAGATTTGGACGCAGAGGTAAGCTAAGTCCGAGATTTATTGGGCCGCACCATATTGTGAAGAGAGTTGGATCAATTGCAAATCATCTTGAGATGCCTCCCCAGCTTAGCCGTATTCAGGATGTTTTCCATGTGTCCATGTTGAGGCAATACCACCCAGATCCGAGTCACGTTATTCAGGTTCATGATGTAGAGTTAGGGCCAAATATATCTTATGAGGAGGAGCCTGTTCAGATTTTGGCTTGAGACGAGAGAGTTCTAAGGAACCGATAGATTCCTATGGTTAAAGTTCAGTGGAGTAATTGTGGCCCAGAAGAAGCCAGTTGGGAGACTCTCAAGTTGTTGAAGGAGCAGTTTCCACATCTATTTAAATCAGGTAAATTTCAAGGCAAAAATTTCTTTTTAGGGGGAGAGTTGTAACACCCATAAAATATGGCTAAAGTAAATGAAATCAGAATAATAAAAATAAGGGTAAACTTCACTGGAGGTCCCTTATGTTTAGGGTATGTTCCATTTTAGTCACCCGATTTGAAAAAAAGATTATTTGTGTTACTTATGTTTTTGATCGTTACCTTTTTGGTCACTCGAGCGTTAGTCTCAGTTAACCTCCGTTAATATGATGACGTGGCATGCTAATAAAAAACGTTAATTATAAATTTAACCCTCAAAATTTTAAAACTTCATTTTTTAACCATCTTTACAAAAAAACCACTCTCTCCCTCTCAATATTCTCTAACCCAAACCCTAACTCTCCCTCTAAAAAAACCTCCCTCTGTATTTATAGGGGAGAAGAAGAAGAGTTCGAAATCATATTTTCTGTATGTATCTGTATATGAAATCTTTTGTTTTTGTTTACTTATTTTAATTGTTTCACTAATTTGAGTTTTTTTCTCATAATTATTGGTAGGAATTCGTGTTTTGATTTGGGATTTTAAAATCTTTTGGCTTCAGTATCACATATCCTTGTTCACTGCTATTTGATTTTGCTTAATTTTTTTTCTCTTTAAGAAATTGTTTACTGTAGAAATCTAGTGTTCTTTGTGAAGGTTTTGAATTCTGAAAATTTTTAGGTATTTAGAGTGTTGTTTTTCTGGGAATCAGATGCTTGGAATTTATTTGGAGAATTCTTTATGTAGATCTGCTAAATCATTAAAAAAGTTTGATCATTATGGCCAAATTTGCTTCCCATTTTAGTTGACTGAAACTGGTTTTAAATATGATGCTTATTTGATATTTGCTTGTGATAGAACCCTAAAGAGATAATAAAAGAGAAAAAGAAATTTGTGCCGAGGAGAGGCGTGGAAGATAAATGGAGGAAGCAACGGCAGCAAGGTGTTGGTGTCAACAGTGCTCTCAAGTTATTACTCCGATCATGGAAGTCGAGATTCAATGCTTGTTTTGTCATGGTGGGTTTATCGAAGAAATGAGTAATGGTACAAGAGACGGTGCTCAAGATATGGTCTCCGATTTCCAGTTTGATCGCATACTCTCTCTGTGAGAATTTGAAGGCGAAGCTCGCCATGGAAGTGATACAGACTTGGACAGAGAGCTCGAATCCATCATGAGGAGTAGAAGAAGAAGCTTTGCGACAATTTTGTAAAAATGGTGAAAAAAATGGAGTTTTAAAAGGGGTAAAACTTTAATTTTACAAAAGCATGTGTATTTACACTATAAAAACTCAAATTTTAAATTTTTAACCCTAACCCTAAAAAACTAAACCCTAAACCTTAAAGCCTATATACTAAATTCTAAACACTAACCTTAAATTCTAAACCTTACAATCTAAACCCCTAAACCTTAAACCCTAAACTAAAACCCTAACCCCTAAAACTAAAAGACACGTGTAAACTAAATTTTTTTTTATTTTAAAAGTTAGAGAGTCAAATATATAATTAATATTTTTTATTAACGTGTCACATCATCGTATTAACAGGGTTAATAAAGACTAACGCTCAACTGACCAAAACGGTAACGATAAAAAGCATAAGTGACAAAAATAAAATACAACCTAAACATAAGAAAGGTGAAATTTATCTTAAAAATAATGAGATAGTATTGCCTAAAAGTGTTGAACCTGTGACCTAAAACTTGGCTGCGTGAGCCTTAGCCATTTGATCTCAGACCATTTCTGGTATTAGTCCGCACCAACCAATTATAAGTGGTATGAAATGTCTGAAGTAAATAAAATAATAAAATATTATGAAATATCCCAACTACGCCATAGGTGCATTTAATTCTTGTCTGCCTATTATTTTCGGGAGTAAGAAACTCAAATTATAGACTTTTCATCTCCCCAAACATCCAAACTCCAACCACGGCTCCGATCTCTCCCACCGTTGTGTCGTGCCTGTAACTGCCGGTGTTATCCTGTCCGCCATCGTACCCTGAACCCAACTCGAACCGCCACTCGCGAATAACCCCGCCATCCGTTTGGGAGGATCATTTAAAATCTCGACGAGGGAAACCAAACGTCTCTCCTCTATTTTTCCCCTGTTTCCAGCCGCCTCGACTGTCCGCTTGCCGCGCCGATAGCACCATCGTCTCCCTTGTGTCAAGGCGAATAAAACTGTGGCCGCCGATCACCGGTCCGACGCCGTTTAAGGCCTCATCGAAGCTATGTTAAATTCGACTATTTTCCCTCCATTTTGGTAATTTCGACTGTTTTGCATACTGTTTTACATGTTTTATTGGACTGATAGTGTCCACATGACTGACATACTTGATTTCGCATAAACAGAACATGGTTCTTGATTTTAAGCATAATCATTTTATCTGTCTGATTTATGCCTAAGTGGCGAATTGAATAGCGTGCTCTCTAATTATTATTTTACTGAAAAAATTGTCCATTTTATATTTACTGTTATTATTGTTACTACTGATTACCGTAATTGTTGCTTTGACTATTTTACTGGGGTACTTGGGATAAAATATGAAGCTACTGAAGGTTCAGCCCTGATCCAGCTAGTAATTCTTTTTATACCATGTTTATTTACTTCGGCTAAGGTGATTCCTACTGTTTTAAGTTCCTATGCTTCGGATAGGGTGATTTCTACTGTTTTAAGTTCCTACTGGACCTAAGGTGTCTTGGCACCTACACCCAATAGGCTTGGGGTAATGTCCGTTATAGATGCAGTTTCGGGGAACTGCATACTAGAGTTCGGTTAGAGGGTAGATAAAAAATTTAAAATGAACTTTACTGCTACATGAATTATGTGTTTTGAAATAAAATGTTCATTTTAGTGTTTACATCTTATGTTTTAATTTTGCACTGTTGGAACAAACTGAGCTCCCTACCTCACACCCTAAATTTTCCCCGTTACAAATATTTTAGATAGGCTACCATGTACCTGACATTCGGAGGATCGACACATTCAGTACTCTACTAGTTTGTAATATTTCTATCTACCCTTTTTTTCTTTTAGGGTGACGTGTGCCTATATTTTGAGATGAATTGAGATTTTTATTATGGATGTTTATTGCTATATTTGATATAGCTTATTTTGTAACTATCATCTAATATGTTTATATACATACACACACATATATATATATATAACGGTTTATGTAAATATGTTTTCATATTAGATGCTTGAAATTTCGTCATGATTTCTACTTGAATTTTATAAGTTGAGATGTGCCCGGTTAGACTTGATTATTTCGCATAGGCCGGTCTACGGGTTACAATGTATGCGTAGTAATATAATAATGTAGGCGCATGTTTATCTTGATTGATTGGGACAAAAATCGACGCTAATGCATTCGAACTAGGGACGTAATCTCTAGTATCGAAGGAATCGACACTAGTGTGATATGATTAGATCATAATCGCGTACGTTCATCTATCGTCACATTTATAAGAGTCTTAAATACTAATATAACCAATCTCATAATTCAAGTGAGCAATATGCATTAAAAAGATCTTAATATCAAATCCACGATTTCCTTAATACAATCGTCAAGAATTTATTTCCCATAGCTTAATCATTAGAGCATTTACCTATGTGTTCCATGTTAATCCTACATGGTAAGTTAAGAAGTCATAGTTGATAACTGTCAAAAAAAAAAAGAAGTCATGGTTAATCTTTAAAGGTGTCTTATCATGTCTTTCTAACGGTGTTCGTAAGAGTTCGGGTCAACCTAAAGTCGTTTTAATTAAAAAGACCCTAAGAACTTATTTTTAACTTTCCAATCCTAGGAGTATCCAAATTAAGGAGTTTCGAAACTATGCAGATGGTTGTTTGAAAAATGTGATAAATTAGAAATTGAGCCATATTTTTTATGGGTAAAAGTGGAGATTTAAAAGATAAATTAATTGATTCATTTTTAATTTCATTAAACCTTTACGACGGTAACTTATATGTTCAAAACGGTGGAGTGATGAATAAAAAATTGATGTTCAAAGTAAGGTATTTGTAAATTTTGTATGGAAAATTAAAAAAAAACTATATACCACATTCGTAGGATAACAAATATGAGAAGTGTTTATATACACCAACCTACTTGTTAATCTTTGAATGATTTGGTTTGAGATTATGCCTCGTGTGTAAGCGTAGAGGAGGTGCTAATAGGGATGGAAAAATTACTTTGACCCTAACTTGACTCTATTGTTTTTTTATTTTTGAATTTTAGGATCAGGGCGAGGTGAGTGGGTATTTGAAAGTATTGGGTTAGGGGGGCGAGTTCGAGTATATACTAAAAATTCACTACCTCGGTATATTTTTAATTATATATATATACATTTTATTATATTTATGAAAAATACCACCAGATATAAACACTTCTGTGTTTTTATAGTTATTATTTTGTTTGCGCTTATCATAAATTTTTGTTAGATGTTGTTCAAATTTTAACATATCTGCTTCGACGGTCAATGGTTAAAGTTTATTCTTTTAAATATGTAATTTTTTATGTGGATAATTTAAAAATAGTTTTATTTTATTTTTTATATAGGTATAAAGTCCCTTGAAATCATATTTTGTGACTGTGATGATGGATTGACCGGATCTAACATTTATCGTTGGTGAAGATTAAGATTTTTTTGAATTTTTCGAGTTGGGTTTGGTGCGGCCAAAAACCCAGATATAATTGATTATATATGGTATTAATGGCTTATTTCTGAATTTATTCGGATACAGTATTAATGACCTTGATTCCATAATATATTATTTCCAATTATTCTCCTATGTGAGACTCCTATAAATACTGTGTAAACCCAGTATGTTAAACACAACTAAAAAAAATCTTTTCTTCTCTAGTTTTCGGTGATAAACAAAGGCAAGATATAGTTCGTAATCTCTGTAGTTGATCATCTGCTTGTTGTATCATGGGAACCAGGTGACCTGCAATATTAAGCACCAAAGAGTGGTCGAAAATCCATCTCAAAAAAACTGTGTAGCTATATGCCCCAACTCGTTTTCTATTGTTTTTCTGTATTTATTCAAGAATTTATGTCTATACTTTGTATCTTTCAATTATTTAATAAGAGATTTTTTTTTATTGTTTGACTGAAATATTACACTTGTATCAGATTTAAAACCCAACTGAGATTTCAATATTATTTTTGTGGCCGAGTATCAAAACTGACCAAAGAGTTTAGAAACTAGGGGCAAGATTTCGATACTTTTGCCCTTGTTTCGAAACCCAAAAACATTATGTCCCCAAGCAAGGGCATATCTTGGAAACAAAGTTTGAGGGCCTTTTAGGGTCTAAATAATTTTTTTTTATTTTAAGGTTTAATTTAAAAGAAATTGGGGTCTAACTTATTTCTTTTTTAAAAAATTAAAAATCATTAAGTACTTTTAAAATTTTTAAAAAGAAATCTAATTAAAATATTTTTTAAATTAAATGCTAAAATTTAAAATTTAAAAACTTTGAAGGCCAAGACCCTACTGGCCTGGGTATGGTTCTCCCCTGCCCCCAAGTATCAAACTCCCTATGGAGTTTCAAAACTTCGGAGCTGGAACCTATAATTTCCGTACGAAAATGCACTAATTAAACATTACCTATAAAGTCAAACACCCATTCAATATAAAGTTATCATAATTATATTTCTAGCCCATGTAACAGCCCAGAATCTTCTCGCCCTTGACAGCTGGGCTCTTTTGATACAGCTGGTCCGATCCAAAAGTGGGTGAGCCTTGTAATCTGATTTCATTCTTTGAAAATTAATAAAATAAGTAGACCCGTTTCTCCCGTTTTCTAAACCTTTCTAGGGCTCAATTCATTTTCCCCTTTCCTATTTCTCATCGTCATCCACCTTCATATCACAGCCGTTCACCGTATTTCTTCACCGGAGTAGTTTCAACAGTCTAAAATTCAGATGTCATATTAAAAATTAATAATTTTAACTAACGTATAATATATCATCAGACTAATATAATTAATGACTCAATTATCAAAATATAATAAATTGACAACATAAATAATTAAAACGTAACTTTTTTAAAATCGATAATCAAAATAAAACAGACCGAAAATAAAATTATCCTTAAAGTAAACACCCATTTAATATAAAAAATTCATAATTGAAGTTCATAAAATGGCCCCTATTCTCTTGATGACGGTAAACGTATACTATTATTAACATTAGAATGTAAAAGTTTTGATGACTAAAATTATTATGTCTGTTTTAGTTTTAACGACATAATAATATATTTGTAACAAAATTTTAATTATCTAAATTATAACATCGAAAAGATGACTATTTTATTATAAATACATAAATGAATGACCCGAGGGTATATTTTACCCTAATATTTAACGCGCCAAAAGTGTCCCTACAATTTCACAGGACCCTGGTGGAGTTAAATGAGCAAACTTCATGCAAAAACAAAAAGCGAATGAATACTCTGAAAATTCAAAGTCTCTTCCCAGTACACCGAGTAAGAAACAGAGATAAACAGCTGGTTTCTTTTTATGAGAAAATGATACATAAAGTTGGTCGTCTCCTCTTTGTTTTCTCTGTAAATGACAGCTTATTCAAACAGCCAGAAAAAAGAGTTGAGTTGTATACAGAGGCAGATGCTGCACTCTTTTGAACAAAGCTTCTCGTTTTCCTGGTGACATTAGTGTTATCTAAACTGGGTTGTTTTATTTCTTTAGAATTTTTTATGGGATTTTGGGGTTTTGTTTAGATCATAGTTAAGATGAAATCAGCAAATTGGCTAGGTTTGGTTTTAGCTATTATTCTGTTTGAGTTTTTTAGTTACAGAACAGAGTCTTCATTCACTCCAACCGATAACTACCTGATTGTTTGTGGTTCTTCACAAAATGTCACGTTTCAAGGTAGAACTTTTGTTCCTGATTTCCTTCATTCTTCACTTTCCTTGAAGAGTGGAAGTTCTTATGTTGCTAGTACCTCTAATTCTAGTGTTCCATCTTCGTTGTACCAATCGGCTCGAATTTTCTCCGGTATTGCTTCATACAAGTTCAACATCATGCAAGAAGGTTGGCATTGGGTCCGGCTTTACTTTTATCCTTTTCTGAAATCAGGCCATGACTTGCTATCTGCTCCCATAACAGTTGTAGCTGATGATTTTGTGCTGTTGAACAACTTCACCTTCGAGAACTATAACGGTTCTTTCTTGTTTGAGTATGTAATCAATGTGACTTCGGCTACCTTGGCGCTTACCTTTATTCCTTCGAACAATTCCGTTTTGTTTGTCAATGCGATCGAAGTTGTCTCCATCCCGGATGCTGTCCTGCCTGACCAGGCATTAGATCTGAATCCATCTGCTACTATTCGAAGTCTTTCAGAATTCGCGTTGGAAACTGTTTATCGGTTAAACATGGGAGGGCAATTGATCACTGCTCAGAATGATCCACTCGGAAGAACATGGGAGAATGATTTGAAATATCTCCATGTAAATAGTTCTGCTCTGAATGTTTCGGTCAATCCAGCTTCCATCAAATACACAGACTCCATTACAACGGAAACGGCACCGAATCGGGTCTATGCCACTGCTGTAGTCATGGGGGATGCAAATGTACCCAGCATGAAATCCAATGTAACTTGGGTCTTTCCTGTAGACCCGAACTTCAGGTATTTCGTTCGGGCACATTTCTGTGATATCTTGAGTCAGTCTCTCAATGCTTTGGTTTTCAATCTATACATAAATGATGATATTGCTGTTGCAAGTCTTGAGTTATCGACTTTGACCGGCAACCTTAATGTGCCTTACTATAAGGACTTCATCTCCAACTCCTCGGCAGATTCCAATACCTTGATTGTTAGTATTGGTCCAGATTCAATGACAGACATCACTAATGCAACGCTGAACGGATTGGAGATTATGAAAATCAGCAATGATGCAGGAAGCCTTGATGGACTTTCTTCCGTAGCGAATCTCCTGAAACCACCTTTAAAGAAGAACAGGATTCGGATAATAATAGGTTCTCTTGTTGGAGCTGTAGCTGCAGTCGGATTAATCGGATTCTGCTGTTGTTGCATGGCAATGCTGAAGTCTAAAGTTACTCGTCAAAGACATCCATTGTTGCCTTTGCGCTTGTATGGACACTCTCGAACAACGACCAAAATGTCGACAACATCACAGAAGAGTGGCAGAGCAAGCTGCAACTCATTGGCTTCCTCGAATGTCGGCCGGTTCTTCACCTTACAAGAAATCCTTGGTGCTACCAACAAATTTGACGAGACCCTACTTCTTGGAGTTGGTGGTTTTGGAAGGGTGTACAAAGGAACACTTGAAGATGGGACTAAAGTTGCTGTAAAAAGAGGTAACCTCAGATCAGAACAAGGCCTTTCTGAATTCCAGACTGAAATCGAAATGCTATCTAAACTTCACCACCGCCACCTTGTCTCTCTCATTGGCTACAGCGATGAAAGATCGGAAATGATCCTTGTTTACGAGTATATGGCTAATGGACCCCTTAGAAGCCATCTTTATGGAACAAATTTACCGTCTCTGTCATGGAAGCAAAGACTTGAAATATGCATTGGAGCTGCTAGAGGACTTCATTATCTCCACACCGGTGCAGCCCGAAGCACTATTCATCGAGATGTGAAGACAACAAACATTCTCTTGGATGAGAATTTTATAGCCAAAGTAGCAGATTTCGGTCTCTCGAAAACTGGTCCGGATTTAGATCAGACACATGTGACCACTGTTGTTAAGGGTAGCTTCGGTTACCTTGATCCTGAGTATTTTAGAAGACAGCAACTCACTGAGAAGTCCGATGTGTATTCATTCGGGGTGGTTCTGATGGAAGTCCTCTGCTCTAGGCCGGCTTTAAGTCCAGTTCTCCCAAGAGAACAAGTTAATATTGCGGAATGGGCAATGAGCTGGCAGAAGAAAGGTATGTTGGAACAAATCATGGATACAAATCTTGTCGGAAAAGTCAATCCAGCTTCTCTTAAGAAGTACGGAGAGACAGCTGAGAAGTGCCTTGCGGAGCACGCCATCGACAGGCCGTCAATGGGAGATATTTTGTGGAACCTTGAATATGCTCTTCAGCTGGAACAGACCTCATCAGCACCAATGGAACCCGATGATAACAGCACGAACCATATACCAACCATTCATTTGACATCACTTGAGCCATTTGATCACAGTGAAAGCTTGATCAATGTTGGAAACTCTGGCATTGATGATGATGCCAAAGATTCTGCAACGAGTGCAGCAGTTTTCGCAACTCGTAAATCCTAGTGCACGGTAGATGAATGAAAGCCATTTCGGTTATTACAATGTTCTTGTTCCTCAAAATTTTCTGCAGGCGATGTACGGAAACAGTCCATTACTGGATACATAATTTAAGACATGATTTACTATTATTTCAGCTGGGAAATTGATTGCAAAGTTGAAAATTCTATTCAACTTTTACAATTTGATTTCATATATTTGGAATATGTCCGATATGGGTATCAGAGACCAATACTTTAAGAAAACCAGAATTGAAGCAATATATTATTCTGGTGTTACACTAAACCTGCATTGAATCATAAGCAACAACACACTGGAACTGCAAACTTTCTTTATTTTCAGGCATAAACCATAACACAAATGATACTTCAGACTTTCCACGGCAATGATTTTTTTCTTTTTGTAAATTTTAAATATATATTTTGCTCATTTTCTTGACTCCATTGAGCCTTTCCAAGCTCTTTCTTTTCCAAGATGATATAATTATCAAGGATTCGACATGTTGCTTTGTGTGGAAATTGTCCTAAGAAAACGACATGGAAATTTCATGTTTTGTCATTTGTGTGGAAAAATTACTTATTAGAGAGTGACGTTACCGTCAACAATTTTTGTTAGACTATTCCAAACTTACCTATTGACTTCAAAAGACTTTTGGGTATTAATTAATGAACTTTTTTTTGATAAATTAGTTTATAGCCTTTTAGTTCTAAGGATAAAAATTTAGTTTAGTGTAATATCCCAAAATTTTTGGTTAGTGGCCAAAATAAAAATTTTGAAAGTTTGATGGTCAAAGTGTAAACTTTGGAAAAGTTCAGGAACTAAATTATAATTTCTAAAAATTATGCATTTTAGTCCCGTAAATGAATAGTTCACCCCAAGAATGACATTTTTGTGTTACTCGATTTTTTTTCGTACGGAGCTTGTATTTTTGGCTATAAAGTGATAAAGTTTAGAAAAATATTCGGATAATCAGATTGAATCGGATATTCAAGATATTTTAAAAGATAATAAGGCAAGGTTAAAAATGTCATTTCCATGTCTCATAATGGTAGGATTATTATGGACCATTGGATTAAAGTAAGTTTTCCATGTTAAATGTGAACCGTTGGATGAAAAATGGCAAGATGGTAATTTTGAGAAATTCCAAGGGCAAAGATGGTAATCACTAACTACTTGGATTATTTTTTACCCTTGAATTGGTAGGTAGACATGTGGTATGTTATGGAGCATTGGATCTTAAGGGTAAAAAGGTCATTTTGTCATAAAATGAATTTTAAATTCATTTAATTAAAAAGATGACAAATGGCTTAAATAAAATTAAAAGGATAGAAACTTCAAGATTTCTCCATCTTTTCTTCTCTTATTCGAAAGCTCTCCACCAAGGTAAGAAAGAAAATTTTTCTTTCAAAATTTCAAGCTATTTTAGTTAGATTTCAGATGAAAGCGTGAAATAGGAAATTGATCTCCATAAAATTCTCTATCTTTTGGTACCATTTGTTCATGCTTTCCTTGCTTAGAACCTTGGTTTTGTGATTTGGTTGGATGAAGGGAATGTTTATATATGATGTTTTAAGATGAGATTTTGATGTAGTTGTTTTTGTAGAATTATATTCAAGCTTGTATGATGATTGAAACTACTTGAAAGCATCTAAATCCTAAATTGTTTGAAGTTAGGGTTTTGTCAGGAACTTGAATTTGGATTGATTTTGATGTGGAAATAATTATAGAAGCTTGGAAATGAGTTTTAGAAGTTGAATTCATGTTTGAATCAAGTTGAAAAAATTGAATATAGTGACCTTTCATTTTCGGCATGTTGGAAGAAATTAGGGAAAAATTTTGGAAAATTTCCCTAAGGCTAGAAATCATGTGAGAATGATATTACAAGGCTTAGAATGTTGTTTGGACCAATTTGGAACTTTGTTAAGTTATAGGGATCATTTCGCATATTTGGAGAAATTGAAGGGTTAGAATGTAAATGTTGAAAAGTTGATGTGTTATGCTGAAAATTGATGTTAGAAGGTTCAGTTGGATTATTTTGGAAGTTTTCAAAGTGTTGAGGACCAGATAGTAAATTTTGGGAAATATGGGGTTGAAATGGAATAGAAAGCTATGTATTAAGCTTGAAAGCATTTTGGAATATTTGGATATATTGTTTAATAGTTGAATTTAAAGTTTATTGGAAATGGACCATTTTGAATAATTTGGAAAGTTGAAGTGAATTCTAAAAGAATTCATTTTATGATTATATTACGGAAAATTTGATTTTCTTGTGAATTTATGATGGTTATGAATAATGAAGGAATTTTTAGGAATTTTATTCCTAATATATATATATATATATATATATATATATATATATATATATGCTTATGTTAGAATGATACTAACATACACTTTGAAATGTATGTGTTTGGGAAAAACGATGATTTTATAGACCGTGACCGTAATTAAGATCGTACTACAAGCAATTCTAAAGACAAGGAAAAAGTTCGGGAATAAGGCTAAATCGACAATAGAATTTCTAGTGAGTCATCAGGTGAGTGCAATGCATACATAACATCATACATTGATGTTTTATACATCACTGGTAGAACTTGCGATGAGTCTACCTGGTATATATATATTGACATGATATTTATATCATTAATCATATATTCGACATATTTTAAATATGTCAAAGATTGAAAATAAATGCATTAATCACTAGTTATTGATGATGGTATGCTATGGATGTTATTTTGGGTATGAAATGCCCAATGTAATTTAAATTGATATACATTGCCATTGATGGATTAAATACGGAAATTGTGCCCAAATAAGTCAATTGAGAGACATGATATAGTTGGCATACCATAGAGTCCAGCAACACGCTGCATAACCGGGATAACATTATAGTGTACATAGAGGACACTTAGTGTATGGTAAGCACAGCCTTATAAATGTGCGGGTATTATGGTAAGCACAGCCTTAGAAATGTGCGGGAAACACTACGGTGCATATTAGACTCGTGTATCCAGGATCCTCATAGGTCTATATTTGGGCTGTGAAATCGGGCTAAGAAATCAGGTTATAATTCAGACTATAAAATTTGTAAATATTTGATAAACAGGTTAAAGAGTTTATACGCTCTTAAAAATTATGGCAAGTATATTAGTAAGAAAATAATTACCCGGCTATATATTATTGTATTTGTTATGTTATTTGCATTGAATATTATTGTTGTCTCACTAAGTATATACTTAGCGTGTGATGGTTTTCATGCGTAGGTAAAAGTCAGAATTTGGAGTAAGGAGAGGGCATCCTACTATTCGGAGTATATAAACGGTATCAGTAATAACATCCTTTAATGTATTTTGATGTTTCTAGTTGGCATGTATAATAATTAAACAATTGTCGATTACATACTAGTTTACATATATGATTTGTATTAATATGTAGATTAGTTTATGTTTATAGCAGATGATAAGTAATCATATTATAGTTAAAATCGGTAATAATTACATAGAAATAATTCAGTAATCGGGTAGGTTTTTGTTTTAGGCAATTATATTCTTTATACATTATAGAACATAATTGTTATATTATAGCCTGAAATCGGACCTAATTCGATAAGGTAAAAACTCGATAAAATGATTTTCAAAAAAAAATTGATACTCTAATTAGTATTTAGTATACAATCCTGGTTAGGGTGTTACAATTAGAGTTTAAAGTAATACATGGGTGTTCTTCCCAATTATAGATGATAAAATGATGCATCCCTGTGTTAGTATTTTTTCAAAGTTCTGTTGGCAATTAATCAATGAAAAGTGAGATTAGGTCTCATATTTTGAATAAAAAATTATATATTTATAGGAAAATAGCTCATGCGCGGATGGTGAAAACGAAAAGTTTTTATAAGTACTTTAATTTTAGGATTTAGGGATGAGGTTTAGGGTTTAGTGTTTATGGGTTTAAATGTATGGTTTTAGAATTTATGGTTTATGGATAAAATTTAAGAATTAGAGGTTAGGGTTTAGGATTTTAGGGTAATATGGTTAGAGATTTAGATTTTAACCTAGAAACCCTAAATTATAATCACACCCCTAAATTCAAAACTCATACACTTAAACCCCTAAATATTAAACCCTAAATGGAATTTTTAAATCCTAAAATTGAGTCACTTGCCAAAAAAAATTATATATTTGTTTGTATGAATTATATTTTTCTGAAATTAGTTATAGTGCTTGGTTCTCGCTAAGGTAATAGTATTTTTGAAGGTAAATTACGTAAATTATCATTAAACATTATTTTTACTCATATTTTGTCTCTAAAATTTTAAAACGTTCAATTGATTCACTGAAGTTTAGACATTGAACGTTTTTTGTCACCCAGCCATCAACTTTTTGACAATGTTACTACGTAGACACTGTCCACCATCGACGACCGTAGATGATGATCATTCGGTCCCAAATTTCACCACTCGCTTCGTCTCGACCCCTGAGTTTGAATCTGACCTCCATTCCATCGAAAAGTACCTTAAAGTCTATGAATCAGGCAAAAACTTTTCAGTTCCTCTCTCGTCAATCTCCATCTTATGTCGTTGTATGGAGCACGTTTCTCAGTATACGACTTCCCTCATTTCGATAAATCTTTCCCCGTTCGGTTCTTGGAGAAGTTTATCCATTTTTCGATAAATAGACGTCGTCAAAAAGTTAACGGAAAAGTGACAAAAACATTAAATATAAAAATTCAGTGAATAAATTAAACATTTTAAAACTTTATTAACCAAAATAAATTTGAGAGTAAATTTCAATAATAATTTACATAATTTATTTTTTTTAATTAAGAGAGATGAACAAATGCCATTACATTAGACTAGTAGATAAACGTAGGTAAGGGGACCATGTAAGTCCCTATGTAGAATATCGCTAAGAAAAACCGAGACAGATATGAAAGTAGGGATTGAACCTTCTGAGTTCTGTCGAGATTTGACAACACCATTATCTACTATGTATGTTTTGCGACGGATGAGGAGATTGTTAATCAACCAAAATTTCTCTTGATATCAAGCAATAATGCGGACAAGTGAAGGGTTTTTTATTTATTATTTTTCGGGTTTTTTTGAAATTTTATCATGATTAACTTCGATCGATCCACATCGTATATTTTTCGACGAGAATTTTTTAAGTGATTGTTAGAACTAACTATTACATTTCATGGGCAAAACTGTCATTGGAGAACTTCTCAACGGCAAGTAAAAAAGCATTCTTTTTTAATTATCGTTTTCTAAAAATTCAACGACAAATAGTGACAATCATAAAATCAAGATTATAAAATAAAATGAACTCTTTTTTATAACGTATCACATCATCAATATAATTATAGTTAACTTCGAGTGATCAATTTAAATATATTATTAAAAATAATTTAAAAAAAAAAGAAAAATCGAACGTTCAATTGAGCCTTTCATTGTCTTACTTTTCCACGATGATATGATTATCAACGATTCGACATGTTGTTTTGTGTGGAAATTGTACGAACGAAACAATGACATGGAGATTTCATATTTTATCATTTTTGTGAAGGAAAGAAATATTATAAAATTACGAGAGAGCGGCTGAAACGAGAAGGAAGGGTCAAGTTACTTATCCTTAAAATTAATAATCTCTTAAAAATAATCTTAAAATAGAGGATTGAGAACATATCTTAAAAAATAATTAGACCAAAAAATTTGATAAAATTTAATTATATTAACTTCAAAACTGATAGGATTTTAAAAAAATTAAATCAAAAAATTTTAAGAAGGACAAACTTATTTTAATAGTTTCAAAATTTTTAGGGATTTTGAAAATAAAAGTAACCCATAAAAGTTAAGGTAGGTCAGGTCCGTTAGGCCCACCCAATGTTTCCCACATGTTTGTGTGAAAAAATTATTAAAAAACATTGACCCTTCGTTTTTCAACAATGAATTTAGAGAATGACAGTTCCGTAAATAATTTTGTCAGACTCTTCCAAACTTATCTAATTGACTCAAGTCTTTTGGGTATAATAATATTATACTCCACCTCTCACATTATTTGGGTCATATATTGATTTTTTACGATAAGAAAAAATTTATATAAGAGATGTGGTGTAAAATAATTTAAACGACAAGTTTGTCTTTAAAAAGTTAACTTTTATTTTTGTTAGGAAATTAAAATATATAGAAAAATAAATGTGTCTTATAAAATTTGTTAAGTTTTTTAAAGCGACATTTTGAACGAGACAATTTTAAAACACAAATGTGACAACTTTAATGGGACAAAGAGAGTACAACCCTTCTCAATTCTAGATAAAATAGTGACCCTAAGTTGGATGAAAATCTTCTGCTCCCTAATTATGCCCCTTTTAGTGCTCCACTTTAAATTAGTGAGTTTAGGGTTTAAAGTTAGGGTTTATGATTAGGGTTTAGGGACTTAGGAGTAGGATATATATTTTAAAGTGTAGAGTTTAAGGTTTAGGGCTTAGGGTGTGAAATTTAAGGTTAGTGTTTAGAATTTAAATTTTTAGTATTTTTTTGTGTGGGGCATAGAAGGAGGCATACTTAGGGTAGATGATTTTTGTTCAAGTCGGATGGAAATCGTCTGCCCCCAACTATGCCCCTTTTGGTGCCCCACTTTAAAATAATGGGTTTAGGGTTTAAAGTTAGGATTTATGATTAGGGTTTAGGGAATTATGGGTAGGGTGTAGGGTTTTGTGAAATTTAAGGTTAGTGTTTAGAATTTAATTTTTTAGTATTTTTTAATGTGGGGCATAGAAGGCGGCATACTTAGGGGCAGAGGATTTTTGTTCCCCTAAGTCACCGTACAATTTATTAAAAAGATGTCTATTTTCATATGCGATATAAAAATTTATGAGTTATTATGCAGTTTACTAAAACAAGATTATTAATTTATAATATAAAAAATATAAGGGTTTTCAAATAAAGTTTAATACAAACAAATGTTAATTTACTCTCTTGAGCAACATAGAAATTAAGTTAAACTACACGAAATATCACTTAATTTTAGGATCTGACTCGATTATACCACTGAACTAAAAAATGATACTATTATACCACTAAATTTTAGTAAAAGGTTCGATTATACCACTGAACTTTAATAAAATGTTCAATTATAACATTGAACTTTAGTAAAAGGTTCGATTATATTAATGGGTGATGTGAACCATGAACCAAAATGACGTCGTTTTGGTATGAATATTTTGATGCCTTACATAGGCCAAAATGACCTAATGGTATAAACCTTTTAAAGTTCAATGGTATAATCGGACCTTTTACTAAAGTTCAGTGGTATAATCGAATTAGATCCTAAAGTTCAGTGATATTTTGTGTATTTTACCCTAAAAATTATTTGCAAATATTAAAGAATCTAGGCTAAAAGGGTACTTTTGCCCCTGAGTTCGACCAAAAAAATCAATTTCGCCCCTCGCCAAAAACGCACATAATTTGGCCCCCAGTCCACGAAACCGATCAAATTAACCTTTTGACCAATGTTGACCATTACATTGTTGATGTGGTAGTTAACGGTGATAATGTGGTGGTCCACGATGCTGACATGACGGTCCACAATGCTGACATGACAGTACACGTGGGATGATGACGTGGCTGAATTGATTATTTTAATCGAATTTAAGGGCATAATTGTTTTTTGCCGAGTTGAGGGGCACAATTGATTTTAATTAAAGGTTCGATAACTTATTTAATATTTAAGTTAAAAATAAGAATTTAAGAAATTATTAAAATTTAAAAATATTGAAATTAGATAAATAATTTGTTTAAATTTCAAGTTAATTTAATCGATTTATTTAGTTTTTGAATAAAATTTGATAAATAATTTGATTATTTGAGTTCAACTTTTACAAATGGAATATATGAAAAATCGATTAACAAATTGATATAAATATCCTTTAGGTCTCTGATAATTTTAAAAATAAGCAAAGTGAGGACTCTCACAAAAAATCAAAATATTCTTCAATTTTTTTATAAAAATTCATAAAGTTAATAAAAATAAATAAAATATTCAAAAAATTATTGAAAATAAAAATTATATAAAAATTTAAGATGTAGTAGAAATTATAAAAATGATAAAATTTAAATATAAAAACTTAATAAAAAATGTTTATAAAATATTAAAAATTTAACACTTTCATCGAAAAAGTCTTTAACTTCGTCAATATGAGTATTACCATTCGTTAAACAAATTTTCAGTGGAATCAACCTTGTATTAGAGTAAAAATAAAACTCAAATTTTCTTTCGATTTTCTACATCAAATTAATGCTCATTAATATTTGATGTAAAAAAATGAAAGAGAATTTTGGTTTTATTACTACTCTAATACAAGGATGCTTCAAATGAAAATATGTTCAAGGAACATTAGTATGCTTAGCATAACGAGAAACAATTGAAGACTTTTCCGATGGTTTATAAATATTTTAAAATTTTATTTTTTTATATTATAACTTTTGATATTTTTAATTTTAATGTTTTTACTTAATTTTTTAATTCATTATATTATATTTATTTTTTTAATGTTTTATGAATATTTAAATATTTTTATTTTTTTAGCTTAAAGATTAAGTAAGTTATCGAACTTTCAATTAAAATCAGTTATGCCCCTTAATTCGGTAAAAAAATCAATTATGCCCTCGAATTAGGTTAAAATAATCAATTCAGCCCCCTTTGCAATGTCATCATCCCAGTGTATTGCCACGTCAACATTGTGGACCGCTACGTCATCACCGTTAACTGTCACGTCAGCACTGTAACGGTCAAAAGGTCAATTTGATCGATTTCGTGGACTGAGGAGCCATATTAGGTGCATTTTTTAGCGATGGACGGAATTGATTTTTTAGGTTGAACAAAGGGGCAAAAGTATCCCTTTAACCAAAAATCTAATATTCTCACTTAAAAATTGTAGTTCTTATTGCATATTTCGAAACTAAATCATCTACAACTATTTCAATATCAATTTTTTTCCGATGATACCTTTCGATTGTTGTCAAAGCAAATTCATTTAGCTTTTCTTGCAACATAGTTGTCTATAAGTATGACTTCACAAACTTTTATTTTGAAATGTTTCATTCCGTATACATATTTTAAGGTTAGATTTTAATTTCCTATCTTCTACTTTTAATCTAATCGTTAAAATTAAATTAATGAAATTGAATCAGTCCTGAACACAAATAATTCTTTGGATTAAATATTTTTAGAAAATTATTATATATATTATTTTAGACAACTCATGCTAGAGTTCTATTTTCCAGTCTTATTTAATCATATCTACTAAATATGTTCAGAACCATTCATTCCAACGCCTATCGCAGTTCTAATATTGGCAATCGATCAATACAAAGTGAGATTAGGTTTCGCATTTTGAATAAAAAACTACACTTGTCTGTATTAATTACTAGTATCATTTTTTCTGAGTTGAATATTACAAGAGTTTGCACGTGCGTGTTGTGTGAGCCTTATTTCTCTCAAGGACAATCAAAGACGTAAAGGAGGTTGGTGGTTTTGAATTTTCAGATCTTACTTTGAAAAATTTTGCTTCACTTAACAAAGTGGATTTAGAGATATTAGTGCGAGGTTGAAAGCTTGTGGAGGAATGTGTTAACGATGATGATTAAAATTTGATTCAATTAAAAATGATTTTAAAATTTTAAATTATTCGAGTGATGTTCAAGTTCAAACCTTTTAATTAAAAAAATTTTTAAAAATCAAAATTTTACTGTTTTATGTTTTTTTTTTGTCCTTTTGATTTTTAGAGCTTCCCCTTAATTAATTTAGACCAACTCGTTTCGCACACCTGGCTTTGGTGGGTGAGTCTCCTAGCGAAAATTTTCTGCATATACAACGCCTTGAACTCAAGACTTACTTAAGCGATACCAAACTGCTTACCACTTGGACCAATCATGTTGCTTACTGTTTTACGTTTTAATTTATGATTTTTTTATTTCTTCAATTTCTCTTTCATTTTAAATCAATGTTGACTAAATTTGAACCACTTGCACCTAAACTATTGTGGAATACCTATGTAGCTTCAATTCATTTTTGAAAATAATTTCTCTTTTTGTATTTTATTCCCTCAATTTTATATGATTTACTCATTTCTTCATTTCTCCAATTGTTTTAAGCCTATTTTGACCAAATTTAAACCACATGCTCCACTACTGTAGAATATATACGTAACTTTAATTCATATTTTTAACAAAAAAATTCTTTTGCAAATTAGCTCCCCCTACTTTGTATTTTAATTAATTTGACCATTCAAGTGCTTTTTTGTATTTTCTTTCTTCACATCAATTATTTGACTCCTTTATGTGCCAATCAATACTTTGTCCTAAAATTTCCTTTTTTAAAAAATAAAATTATAAATATATGTTATATTTTTTAAAAAAAATATTTAATTTATTAAATAACATTACACTTACACATGCGTAAAAAAAAATACCCCGCAGTTGGCGACTTTTGCAACTGAAATGTTACTAAAATGATCAAATAGTAACTGTTTCAGTTTATTCGGATCCCCACTTCCATCTATCACTGTATTGTAGCCCCCGGAACATTCTTTTCTTTGATCGGAATTTTACTACCATGTGGAAAAAAGCAGTGTTCGAATTCCTCATCGACAGCCGATTCATTATCGATTTCTGCCTCCACAAGTCCTGTAATTTTAGCGTTTCCCACAATTCCAGCATGCATTGTTTCAACTCCTGTTTTTCAAGACTCAAATCCCTTCCATTTCCAAGTAAATTTACATGCATAATATCCTCCTCAAGAGAGTATAATTAGTTAGTGATTGGAGGTTAAGAATATATTATTAAATGTATATTGGTATAAATGTTTTTTTAATATATATCGGTATAAATGTTAGTTTAGAACGTATAGACTAGTCCTAATGAAAAATAAAATGTTGTTTTCGATTTGGGTTCAAAAACTTTGTTTGTATAATGTTCTTGAGTTTCATCAAGGATAAAAATTGAATAAATATTATCATATAATCAAATTAATAATGCTAAAATATATAAATATTGGTTAATTAAAATTTATATTTGCAAAAGCGTAGCAAGCCGCCATATTTTAATAGTACATAAAAAGACAACTGATGTCTTTCTTCATAAACATAGAACTGAGAAGTTACACAAAAGAAAATATAGTAGCATAATACAAGAATAAAAGCGTCATTTTAAGATTAAAATTTCAATTATTGACATAAACTATATAGCTTTAGGCCCCCATTATTTAACTAATGGACCCATTACTCCATTACTTCATTTCTTGCAAACAATTCCATATCCAGATGATCCCCCAGGGGTGCAGTCAAGGGTGAGATATTCAGTCACAGATGTGGTCTCATTTGAGCCATTTTGTGGTGAGAATAAACGAGTTGAGCAATCCGCAGAAAGAAGTCCAGACGTCCTATACTTATCTTCACCACCAACAACAGGCATCGCCACACCGGGCTTCGCAGCTGGTAAGTCCTGCCGAGCACCCCATCAACTTTAGGGGAGAGGGCAAAGGGCAAAGAACCTAAACAGAACTTCCAAGTGAGCAAAGCAATCATCAGATGGTACTTTGTAGTTGTGGACTCTATCATCTTCTGTGAGAAATGGGCCATGGTGGCCGGAGAAGATGAACGCCGGTGAACAATAAACAATAAAAATATGAAAAGCTACAGTTTAACGATAGAACAAAGATAATATTTTTAACAGAGAACAATGTGTTTCTCTGTATTTTCTCTTATTCTTCTTAATCAAATGTGTATGAGATAAGCCTTTAAATAGGCTGATACGGAGTTTCAGTATAACTAAAATTATACTTTTATCGATAATTTAAATAATATTTATCCCTAATTTAAATAAGACTTTTAGCAAATCTAAATTATTGACTTAGAAATAAACTCTAATTACACATTAAATTAAACTCTAACACTTCTTGTCAACTTACACTCCCCCTCATGCTCTAACACTTCTTGGATAACTTACACTCCCCCTCAAGCTGGTGAGCAAGTGTAGTAGAGCACCAGCTTGGATCTTGGATGTGATGCCCTACTCATATTTCTTTGCTGTTTTTTAGGGAAAAAATCTCCTTTTTTGGGACCCATTGAGTTGAACAGCTAGGATATACTTATGCTATTCTTTGAACGACCATTGTTGAAAATTTGCAAACGATGTTGCTGGTTTCTGCATCCTTCTTGAGATGTCTACCAACTTTACTGTTGTTATTGGCTTTTGCACCCTCCTTAGATGTCTTCCAGCTTTCCTCTGTCAGTGATAATCTTTTTCAAGTTTTTGCATCTTCTGAGATGTCTTCCAGCTTTTTCTGTCATTCACGGACTAAGTAGCTGCTTCCATTCAACAATGACCACAGGAATCTACACTCCCTTCAAGCTGGTAGTTGCACAAACTAGAATTCCAGCTTGAATCTTTGATGTAGAATTCCTTAAAAAATATTATCTAGTTTTTAATGCTAAACTAAAACCTCTTATCCTATCTTTTATAATTGATGGCTGAGATAGAACCAGATAGTTTTTAAGGCTAAACTATAACATTTCTCTATCTTTTACAATGGATGGCTAAGATAGAACCAAATAGTTTTTAAGGCTAAACTATAACCTTTTCATATTTCTTTTTTATTGACTAAGATAGAACCATTAAATAGAGAACAAAATAACAAAATTAAACGAGTAGAATTTTCACAATAGATGTAAGATTCTAACGAGAGAGAAGCCAAGGAATGAGCGTGGCCTAATGACAATAGCGGAAAAAAATGATATGCATCTAAAAAAATTAGATCGTCAATTTGATTCAAATCAGAGATGGCAGCAGTGGTGACGACATCAGGATCGTTGTTAGCTCATGATACCATGTGAGAAAGGGGCCATGGTGGCCGGAGAAGATGAACGTCGGTGAACAATAAACAATAAAAATATGAAAAACTACAGTTTAACGATAGAACAAAGATAATATTTTCAACAGAGAACAATGTGTTTCTCTGTATTTTCTCTTATTCTTCTTAATCAAATGTGTATGAGATAAGCCTTTAAATAGGCTAATACAGAGTTTCAGTATAACTAAAATTATACTTTTATCTATAATTTAAATAATATTTATCCCTAATTTAAATAAGACTTTTAGTAAATCTAAATTACTGACTTAGAAATAAACTCTAATTACACATTAAATTAAACTCTAACACTTCTTGTCAACTTACACTCCCCCTCATGCACTAACACTTCTTGGATAACTTACATCTTCTTTGGTCACAGGAACCACATTCACCATAATCTCTGCACTATCTTTCAATGTTACAATCACACTGTTCTTTTCCGCAACTCTCTCCACTTTCACTTCTTTGTCTGGGGAGTACCAGCTGGAGAGAGCTCCTTCAGAGACAATTAAATCCTCCCCGTTATAGCTGAACTTTAGATGGTCCACTTCATTGTTCCATGTTGCAGCTTTAATGGCCTCAAGGGAGAAGGAGTGAGAGTTGAATAAGATTCCAAGTGCTTGAATCCAAGTGAAGTCCCTAGTTCGACCGGCGGGCCGATGGCCGATGAAGCGGCCATTGATTTGGAGACTGGCGTCAGAGACCAAGCTGAAATGCTCGTTGCTCTTTCCATGGAAGTAAAACACAATGCCATCACCACCGATGAAACGAGGATCATAGCACGCTGATCCAGATCCATTGCAGTCTGGTTTACGATCTAAAATGACCAATATGTATATGTTATTTGTGCATAAATATGTATTAGACATTTATTTTAAAGAAAAGTATGTGATAGACACATATACTATTGTAAAAGAAAGTGGGAGAGGCTGAAGCAGGTGAAACTTACGTCTGCAGGAGGACTTGCAGACGGGTGAATCACAGTTAACATAGCAAACTTTATCTTTGCTGTTGGCATGGCTTCTGCTAGGACATTCAGTAGGGCATTCTATGAATTTTCCATAGCATCGGCTTATGGGATCGCTGCAATACACCGGTTCTGCTTTTGGTTGAACCACAGCTGAGATAAAGATGAGCAAAATGACATAGAAACAACTGTTTCGTAAAAACTCCATGATCTTCTTAAAGTGTCAGATTCAAATTTTAATCCTCAATGTTTCGAATTATTTTTTCTGTTGATATTATTAGTTTACTATTAGTTTTCATCCAAAGACATTTTGATCTCAAATGACATTTTGGGCTTAAAGTACTTCAAAAAAAAAAAAGAATATGGGTACTATCTAGTCAAATCTTAGTCGTATTTTTTGACATTGTGTTTAAACATATAAAAAAACCACGAAATTTTTGCATCACCTCAATCGTAAATTTTCCGATACCTTAGAGTCGACGATGGAGTTGTTAAGAAGCAGTTGTTTCTTTGTGATTTTGCTCATCTTTGTTTCGGCTGTGATTCATGCCAAAGCGGATTCGGTGTATTGCAGCAATCCAAGAAGCCGGTGCTATGGGAGATCAAGGTCCATAATGCTTCGGCGTATAACAAGTACAAGATCAATGTTTTGTACCATTACTTAAAAATTTCATTTTCTTAATATATTCTTGTATCTTTATAAACCTACTTCTGGTGGTTATAAGCATTCTTAAAATAATCATTTTGTCCATGTATATGTTCATGGCCTCAATTGTGTCCACAGATGCTAATGTGGTATTTATTCTTTCCGCTATAAAATGTCTCGTTCACTTCAAGGAATGGAGCGGAGTCAATAGGTCTTTAAAACCTTTTTCATGATATTGTGTCTGCAGGACAACATTGTTTGCGTGAAAAGTGGAGTATGTTTTTCTAACATATCCTCATCGATGTTTTTCTAACATATCCTCATCGGTGATACTTTGACCACAAATTTTCAATTTAATTCGAAGCATTCACATTGCTGAGTTTATTCACTAACCATATAGTGAATTATCATGTTTGCATTCACTTTAGAGAATGAAACAAATTCAATAATCGTATGGAATAAATATTATGCTTGCATTCACTTCAAGGAATGCCTCCCATAAAAATTCTTGGATCAAGACGAATTTCCGTAACTTGAACTTGAGAGAAGTCTATAGTCAAGTTTTTCGACACATAAGAATTATTATTTTTGAGCAAATAAAGAATTTATAACAGTCATACTATTAAAGAATAATGGATCAAACAATATATATAATACTTACCAGACTTAAAAATCAAAACGCCAATAAAAATTTATAGGTATTGCATTTGCCTTCAGTCATTTTCTTTTGAATGAGGTTTTCAATCCAATAAAGTACCGCATTGGAATCTGGTTCCTCCTCGACGAACCATGAAACTGGAATCTAGTTTTCAATAACACCTTTTCATCACAATGTTTTGTGAACCTTAAAAATTAACCAAATTCAAAAAATAATAAAAAATCTAATCTCATATATATATATATATATATATATATATATATATATATATATATATATATATATATATATATAAAGCAAAAGTAAATGGGAAAAATTGTTGAGGTGCATATAGCCTGTGGAACTCGGAAAATATCATTGTCAAGTGACATATCCAATCCACCGCTTTTTTCACTTTCCGTAAAGTAGTGTTTGGTCATTCTACCATTATATAACACTATATTTCAAACTAAGTTGATCTTGTAAGTTTCGTTGAAGGCTCGATATTTGTTCGTGGAGTTATATATATAAACTCAGTGCAAACAAAACATCATTGAATATTAGAACAAAAAATAATCAAATAATAGATCAAAATACACTGACATTAATATAAGAGTGATGTACCAACCAGTATATCTATATATAAATAAGAAAACAAAACGGACTTTCTAAGTTAAGTTGAATATACGGTAAATGTAGTCACTAATATCTTGTTGAAATCTTTTTCGGGAAATGCCAACAAGATCCACGGTAATTGAGCGAGAACGTGTTGATAATGTGTTGTGAATAAAATAAAGAAGAACAAAAACAAAAATGAGAGACAAAGAGAGAAACGTGTATTATATTCTCAATGTAGGGTTTATACAATGCTTTCTCCAAACTCTATATTTATAGGTATAAGATGGACACCCTAATTCCAATGTGTATTAAATCCTAATAATAAAGTATATTAAAGTCTCGTTTTATATATGAATATCCACCATAAATAAAGATATTCATAATATATATTATAAAGTCCATCACAAAAATAAGGGATTTAAATTAGTTTTAGGGAAAATAATAAAATATATTAAAGTCTCGTTTAATACAAATATTTTGGAAAATTTTCAAATTTAAAAGTGCATAATACAAACATAAAAAGAATTAGGGATTTAAATTAGTTTTAGGGAAAATAATAAAATATATTAAAGTCTCGTTTAATACAAATATTTTGGAAAATTTTCAAATTTAAAAGTGCATAATACAAACATAGAAAAAATTAGGGATTTAAATTAGTTTTAGGGAAGAATATTAAAAAAACCTTAAATAAAAATATAATTTAATATTAATATATATTTATATATTAAAAGTACTAGATCAGGTCGGATAATCGATTAAAAAATAATTTAGCCCTAATCCGACTCAAATACCCGATTTGAATCGCATTCCATCAATATCCAAAAACATCCCTAAGCCCCGAAACCTAACTTACCTAAACTAACCGCATAGAATCTAAATCTCTACAATAAACCCATCAAGAGAAATCAAAAGAAAGATCGAGACAAACAACAACCAAAAAGATAACAAAAAAAAAGAAACGAAAAAAGAACACAAACAAAAAAAGAAGGAAAATGGAGACTACCATGTTCGGTCATAAAATTTGGTCAAATTATAATAAGCTTAATGGTTGGCTTAGTAATTAGGTGTTCTGACCTCTTCGCATGAGGTCCAGAGTTAGAATTCTCCCTCACCCTTCTGATCAATTTAATTTTTAATGATCAGTGACAAAAATAGAAAAAGAATGTAACATTAGTGACGATTTTGTCAAAAAAATAATTTAGTGATCAAAATAGAAAAATGTGAATAATTTTGTGACCGATGATGTTGTTTACCCTAAAAATAATATATGGCTGGCTAACAAGGAGAGAGAAATGATGTGGAAAATAAAAAAAATAAAGAAGAGTACATGTTTGCATCGTCGTTAATTTTTATAACGGTTGGTGATCAAAATAGAAAAAGAATGTAATATTAGTAACGATTTTACTAAAAATTAATTGCTCAATAACCAAAATAGAAAAACAAAAGCAGTGGTGTTTACCCTATAAAAACATACTTAATCCAAAGGTTGATCAAGAGTGTGATGATAAGTTAGTAGATGATAAATCTATATTTCAAAGGTTGATCTATTTGACAAATACAAGGCCAGACATAATCTGTGCATCACTTGAGCTGATTCATGCATCAGCCCAAAAAATCTCATATGGATGCTGCTCTAAGGATTGTTTGATATGTGAAAAATGAACCAGGTTTAGGTTTATTCTTGAAATCATCTGGTGGTGTTAGATGAAGGTCGGCGGTGGGGAGAGGAGGAGTTGGTAGGTTGTTCCATTGATAGAGATTATTCTTCTAGTCCCATTGAGTCTGGGATGAACGGGGCTATTGTGGCTATCCAAGATTCAGCGGGCTGGGCTACGCAAGTAGATAGGGTCAATGTTTCTACGAGTATAAAGCAGACCAATTTAAATTTTAATTCGGGCCTGTTCTATGTTATTGATGTAGTGGACGAGCGGTTCAATCTAGAGTCTAGACCTAAGAAAAAGTTTGGCCCTCTGTTGGAGTGGCAAAATAAATAAAAAAACTACACGTCAGTATCGCAACTAATTTTTAACGGCTACTGATTAAGTTAAAAAAACGTAACATTAGTGATAATTTTTATAAAAAATAAAAAAAACGAGAATGATATTGTGTACCCAAAAAAAATATACTTATTGTCAAACACAACATTCATAACACAAATCATTTTCGGCATGAATTGATCTTTTATTTTTATCACATTCTTTTTGCTAATTAATCATTCCATAATTTGGTTTTGTCCTTCAAAGTGAAATTCAAGGTGTGAGATCCTCAGAGCAGCCACGGTCGTAAGGGTTACACTTTGTAGGAGTTGGCTTTGGATTTGGAATGCAATTGGAATAAGGAACATCTCGTCCGCAATGTACAACAGGGTTTTCAGGGTTTCCAGAATTTTGGGCTGCACAATAAATAAACACAAATTAGAATATTAAAAAACTGTTTTGTCTAGAGTAATATAAAAATAGAAGAAAAGAAAATGCATTTGAGATTCAAATCAGTCTTGATGATTGTCGTTTGTTAAGGATACTAATAAGATTGAACTCGATTTTTTTTTGTAATGAACTCTTTATACCCAAACTAAGGCTTTGGTGTTATACAAGGAGACAATAATTAAAAATTCTACGAAGAAGTTGTAAATGTTAATATTCGAATCTTACTATGCGGTAAAGAACTTCCATATAAATTAAAGCTTCTTTTTTGAAAGCAGAATGAAGTTTTCGATACTAATACCATATCATTTAGGCAAACCAACAAACTGAAAAACGTTAAAATCAAAAAAAAGGATGTTTAAATCATCTTAAATATTGGGAAAATAATAATTGATCTTACCAATCTGAGCCAGTTCTCGAGCAGTGGTGGAAGTAGGAAAAGAGAGAGTGGAAGCCAAGAGAAGGCATACTATGAAAATAGATGCTTTCATTTTGGATATGCAGTTGCTATTGTATGATGAAGTGAGGAATAATATCCTCGTAGATTACTATTTATAGGCCAATTCAAGTGTGTTGTGGGTTAAAAAATGCAAATTTTCAAAGCTTTGACGTTTCGTACAATTAAATTATTATCGAGATGGCATTCAAATTTCGCTATTATATTATACAAAATCGACGAGGTTGTGAAATTTCCATAGGCAATGAGTGTTGTTTTTGGACCAATTTTCCACATGAAGCAACTAAATTAATGTGGTTCTTTATTTGGTTATTATATTCTTTGAAAGAAAATGACAAATATATTATCGCATAATAAAAGAAAAATACACTCAAGTTTACGTGAGAAACCCTTTTGGAAAAAATAATGGGCAGATGAGGAGAAATTTACTAATATCGAAAACAAAATAAGGATATAAAAAAATTGTTAACCTAACACGTTTTGTGGGTTATTCTACTATATTATAACTCTAACTCAAAGTTTTATTTAAAGATAGATGCTTGATTACAAAGAAAAATTTCCCGCACATCCACCTCATATTCTAATTTTTTTCTCCAATTTTATTTTTCACCAAGTTAATCCCACCACGAAATTTTAAACCGAAAAAATATAGATCATATCTTCTAACATTATCATCTTAGAAAAGAGAGAGAAAATATAAAGACCTGATGGATTTAAGAAAATGATATGTCCAAAATATGTGTCATTAATTCAGATATTCTAGAGCAAATAAACAATCATTATGGATTACATCAATTTCTAGTTGCCAAAGACTGGCTATTAAACAATAAAAGGTCTTGTTAATGGAAGATACTATCAAACATAGACCCCAAGTCTTAAAAACGAGTTTAGAGAATGACATCTCTATAAATAATGTTGTTAGACTATTTCAAACTTATCTAATTGAATCTAAAATAATGATGCCACCAGTACCACGACACAAATTTAGAGGTAGCAAACGGGTCATTCAGTTCGGGTCATTTTGGTTCGGGGCATTTCGGGTCTGACTACATTCAGTTTAAGTTCGGGCGGGTCTGGTTCGGTTTTAGTTCAAGTCTATGGTGATTTCGGTTCGGGTATTGGGTTGGGATTTCATGTCGGTTGATTTTCGATTCGGTTGATTTCGGGTCGGTAATTTTTTGTTCGGTTGATTTCGGGTCGGGTCAATATCGTGTTAATGGGAGATCGATCGGTTTTAGTCGGGTTTTCAGGCCGAGTTAGGTTTTTCCACCCTATATATGACTTTATATAGCATGTATATTTGACTTTTTGGTGAGTTGCGCGAAAGTTCACATCCCATCTTTATTTATTTATTTATTTATTTATTTTAATACATTTTCTTTATTTTGGGTTGCCTTCGGTTCGGGTCCATTCGGTTCGGGTCCATTCGCTTCGGTTGAAAATTGGTTAGGGTCCATTTGGTTTGATTGAAAATCGGTTCAGGTCTATTTTCGGTTCAACTGAAATTCGGTTCGGTTTTGGTTCGATTTATTTCAGATTTTGGATCAAGTTCAGATCATCGTGTTCGGGTAGATTTCAAATCTCAGTTCGGATAAATTAATTCGATTCTCAAGCTTCGAGTCAAATTTGACAGGTCTACACAAATTAGACCGCTTCAATATTGTACCCTTTAAAAGGTAAATAAACCATAAGTTGTCTAATTTCAATAAAAAAAAGATTTTAGAGGTCGGAAGTAAATTATAATATTCTAAAAGGTTGAAATATAATTTAATATAAAAAAAATTATCATCGTTTTAGGTTATAATTTTATAATATTTAGAAGGATTAAATTTGAATTTTATAGGGACAAAATATAATTTTACGGTTACTGTCTAAACTTCAAGTTTAAAATTTCAAAAGGACTAAAAGTGCAAATATACCATTTTAAGCTTCGCCACTGGATTCTACCTGCCATTTCAAAGTCATGTAGGTGGACAATCTTCAGAATTAGATAATCATTCGTCTTTACGCCCTTGATAAAGGTGGACAATCTTCGATGCCATAGATCGACTGGAGTTTTTCAATTCCTTTAGTGCAACTCATGTGTTTGTTCTGATAGTACAATTTGGCATAACAGATCATCTGCAAAGGTCCTTTTGAAAGCAAACAAGATGTTTTAAGACTCGTGTTGTTTGGCAAGAGGTGTTTAAAGCATGGTAGTAGCATGTATTGAATTGTCATGGAGTGCAAATCCTTCATGTTTGGTTGACCTTATTTTGTTGGGAAGGTGTTTTGTTCTTTGCTTTTGATGGATTGTGAATTGTCGATTTTCCTTAGTTTAGCTCTTGTATCTAGTTGTGTTGTACTCTTTTTCCCCCTTTAGGATTAGGGTGTTTTTTTAATGAGGCACGCAAGGTAGGTCTAAGGTTGTATGTTTAACCTCAATTTTTTTTATCGAAAAGGTAATGTATGATTAAAATGGTCAACCATACATCCAGGATTATCACAAGCCTCATTAAAAAACCTCTAAGCCTAGATGGAGGAAAAGAGTACTCATGATAATCCACACATAGCGAACACTACAAAATAAGACAAAACACCCAAACAAAGGAGAAATACAATTCCACACCAAACACGACCACTAACCCACCACAATCACTCATCACACACCCATCGTAAGCCAAGAGACAGGATCCACACCTCGTTTCGCAAGTACAGCAGCTACACTATTCGCCTCACGATATATATTGTTAAAACACACACAATGTAAAGACTCACAAACTGCGTCAATCCGACGAAATCAATAATCCAATCTCCATGGTCTCTTATCATGCTGCAAAACCCAAGACACCACCACCATTGAGTCTGATTCAATCATAATCGAGGTATTTAGACGCCATTGTGACTGTAACATCAACTCCAATGTGAAATCAATCGCTCGTAATCCAGCCTCATTCGAGTCTATAATCCCAAGAGGCCCTGAAAACAATGCTAAAATTGTTCCTTCATTAACATGTAATACACCTTCACATCTGGCTGGACCCGGCTTACCGTGCTCCGAACCAACCACATTAAACTTTAACACCCTCAAACTCGGTGGATTCCAAACAATCCCCAAACGAGGCACACTCGGTGAAACACTCTCCTCACACATCCAAGGGCTATCCCGCCACATAGACTCCGAAATTACACAATCCTTAGATGAAGCCCGCAACCAATATAACATACGAAGCTTCACAAGGAAAAACAAGTCACTCAACCGCGACAAATTTCTATGGAACATACCTTCATTACGCTCTAACCACAAAGTCCACATCACTGCAGCACAATCAGCCAACCACCATTGACGTTGTATACCCAAGAAAAAACCATAGAATAATTGGACCAAGAACTCAAAAAATGACCTCGGTAACACTAACACAATCGACCACCACTGAAAGAATAGAAACCATATTCCTTACGCCTGAATGCACTGATAAGAAACTTGCTCCAGATCATATGCGCCCTCCCCACACAACACATAATGTAACGCCATACCCCCTAAAGGCACTCCCCGAGATCTAAGCATATGTAGCATAGGTAAACGACGGACCATTAGAAACCATAGAAAACTCTGCACTTTAGGCGGAACCCCAATATTCCATACTTTGAATGCCTCCACACCATCGTCCCTAACTCTCCAAGAGGTCATTAAATATGTCAATTCTTTGACCATGAAATGACCTTGTACATTAGGTTCCCATATCAACATATCGCCTACCCTATCCGCAAGAAGAAAGGTCTCACAACAGCCCGTAACTCACTGATCTGACGCCATTCAAAAGGACGTAGCGCACGACTGAAGAAGCTTCCCCAAGATTCATGCTCAAAAGAATCATTCACTGCATACTGAAACACCAAAGCCACCTTGTCCAATGCAAAGCAAAACAATCTTGGAAACAGAATATTCAGAGGTTCATTCGAGCACCATCGATCATACCAAAATAAAACTCTACGCTCATCACCTATACGCCATGAAAAATGTTGAAACCCCATAAATTTCTCAACATGTTCATCTTCCTAGACCTCAACGATCTGACGCCACAAAATAATCATTTTGTCCATGTCTATGTTCATGGCCTCAATTGCGTCCATAGATGCTAATGTGGCATTTATTCTTTCCGCTATAAAATGTCGCGTTCACTTCAAGGAATGGAGCGGAGCCAGTAGGTCTTAAAAACCTTTTTCATAATATTGTGTCTGCAGGACAACATTGTTTGCGTGAAAAGTGGAGTATGTTTTTCTAACATATCCTCACCAGTGATACTTTGACCACAAATTTTCAATTTAATTCGAAGCATACACATTGCTGAGTTTATTCACTAACCATATAGTGAATTATCATGTTTGCATTCACTTCAGAGAATGAAACAAATTCAACAATCGTATTGAATAAACATCATGCCCGCATTCACTTTAGGGAATGCCTCCCATAAGAATTCTTGGATCAAGACGAATTTTCGTAACTTGAACTTGAGAGAAGTCTATAGTTAAGTTTTTCGACACATAAGAATTATTATTTTTGAGCAAATAAAGACTTTATAACAGTCATACTATTAAAGAATAATGGATCAACCAATATATATAATACTTATCAGACTTAAAAATCAAAACGCCAAATAAAAACTTATAGGTATTGCATTTGCCTTCAGTCATTTTCTTTTGAATGAGGTTTTCAATCCAATAAAGTACCGCACTGGAACCTGGTTCATCCTCGACGAACCATGAAACTGGAATCTAGTTTTCAATCACACCTTTTCATCACAATGTTTTATGAACCTTAAAAATTAACCAAATTCAAAAATAATAAAAAAATCTAATATCATATAAATATATATAAAGCAAAAGTAAATGAGAAAATTGTTGAGGTGCATATAGCCTATGGAACTCGAAAAATGTCATTGTCAAGTGGTATATCCAATCCACCGCTTTCTTCACTTTCCTTAAAGTAGTGTTTGGTCATTCTACCATTATATAACACCATATTTTTCAAACTATGTTGATCTTGTAAGTTTCGTTGAAGGCTCGATATTTGTTCCTGGAGTTATATATATCAACTCATTGAAACAAAACATCATTGAATATTAGAACAAAATAATAATCAAATAATAGATCAAAATACACTGACATTAATATAAGAGTAATGGACCAACCACTATATTTATATATAAATAAGAAAAAAAAATGGACTTTCTAAGTTAAGTTGAATATACGGTAAATGTAGTCACCGTATCTTGTTGAAATCTTTTTCGGGAAATGCCGACAAGAACCACGGTAATTGAGCGAGAACGTATTGTGAATAAAATAAAGAAGAACAAGAACAAAAATGAGAGACAAAGAGAGAAACTTGTATTATATTCTCAATGTAAGGTTGTATACAATGCTTTCTCCAAACTCTATATTTATAGGTATAAGATGGACACCCTAATTCCAATGTGTATTAAATCCTAATAATAAAGTATATTAAAGTCTCGTTTAATATATGGATATCCACCATAAATAAAGATATTCATAATATATATTATAAAGTCCATCACAAAAATAAGGGATTTAAATTAGTTTTAGGGAAAATAATAAAATATATTAAAGTCTCGTTTAATACAAATATTTTGGAAAATTTTCAAATTTAAAAGTGCATAATACAAACATAGAAAGAATTAGGGATTTAAATTAGTTTTAGGGAAGAATATTAAAAACCCTTAAATAAAAATATAATTTAATATTAATATATATTTACATATTAAAAGTACTAGATCAGGTCGGATAATCGATTAAAAATAATTTAGCCCTAATCCGACTCAAATACCCGATTTGAATCGCATTCCATCAATATCCAAAAACATCCCTAAGCCCTGAAACCTAACTTACCTAAACTAACCGCATAGAATCTAAATCTCTACAATAAACCCATCAAGAGAAATCAAAAGAAAGATCGAGACAAACAACAACCCAAAAAGATAACAAAAAAAAGAAACGAAAAAAGAACACAAACAAAAAAGGAAGGAAAACGGAGACTACCATGTTCAGTCATAAAATTTGGTGAAATTATAATAAGCTTAATGGTTGGCTTAGTGATTAGGTGTTTTGACCTCTTCGCATGAGGTCCAGGGTTAGAATTCTCCCTCACCCTTCTGATCAATTTAATTTTTAATGACCAGTGATAAAAATAGAAAAAGAATGTAACATTAGCGTCGATTTTATCAAAAAAATAATTTGGTGATCAAAATAGAAAAATGAGAATGATTTTGTGACCGATGATGTTGTTTACCCTAAAAATAATATATGGCCGGCTAACCAGGAGAGAGAAATGATGTGGAAAATAAAAAAATAAAGAAGAGTACATGTTTGCATCGTCGTTAATTTTTATAACAGTTGGTGATCAAAATAAAAAAAGAATGTAACATTAGTAACGATTTTACTAAAAAATTAATTGCTCAATAACCAAAATAGAAAAACGAAAGTTGTGGTGTTTACCATATAAAAATATACTTAATCCAAAGGTTATTTGGAAGGTTGATCAAGAGTGTGATGATAAGTTAGTAGATGATAAATCTATATTTCAAAGGTTGATCTATTTGACAAATACAAGGCCAGACATAATCTGTGCATCACTTGAGCTGATTCATGCATCAGCCCAAAAAATCTCATATGGATTCTGCGCTAAGGATTGTTTGATATGTGAAAAATGAACCAGGTTTAGGGCTATTCTTGAAATCATCTGGTGGTGTCAGATGAAGGTCGGCGGTGGGGAGAGGAGGAGTTGGTAGGTTGTTCCATTGATAGAGATTATTCTTCTAGTCCCATTGAGTCTGGGATGAACGGGGCTATTGTGGCTATCCAAGATTCAGCGGGCTGGGCTACGCAAGTAGATAGGGTCAATGTTTCTACGAGTATAAAGCAGACCAATTTAAATTTTAATTCGGGCCTATTCTATGTTGTTGATGTAGTGGACGATTCAGTATCGCAACTAATTTTTTAACGGCTACTGATTAAGTTAAAAAAAACGTAAAATTAGTGATGATTTTTATCAGAAATAAGGAAACGAGAATGATATTGTGTACCCTAAAAATATACTTATTGTCAACACTTTAAATTATTATTTATAGGCCAATTAAAGTGTGTTGTGGGTTAAAAAATGCAAATTTTCAAAGCTTTGACGTTTCGTACAATTAAATTATTATCGAGATGGCATTCAAATTCACTATTATATTATACAAAATCGAAGAGGTTGTGAAATTCCCATAGGCAATGAGTGTTGTTTTTGACCAATTGTCCACACGAAGTAACTGAATTAATATGGTTCTCTATTTGATTATTATATTTTTTTTGAAAGAAAATGTAAAATATATTATCGCATAATAAAAGAAAAATACATTCAAGTTTTCGTGAAAAACCCTTTTGGAAAAAATAATGGGCAGATGAAGAGAAGTTTACTAATATCGAAAACAAAATAACAATACAAGAAGATTGTTCACTTAACATGTTTTGTGCGTTCCACTATATTATAACTCTAACTCAAAGTTCTATTTAAGCATAGATGTTTGATTACAAAGAAAAAAATCCCTGCACATCCACTGCATATTCTAATTTTTTTTTCTCCAATTTTATTTCTTACCAAGTTCGTCGCACCACGAAATTTTGAACCGAAAAAAATATAAATCATATCTTTTAACATTATCATCTTAAAAAAAAGAGATAAATTATAATGACCTGATGGATTTAAGAAAATGATGTCCAAAATATGTGTCATTAATTCAGATATTCTAGAGTAAATAAACAATCATTATGGATTACATCAATTTCTAGTTGCCAAAGACTGGCTATTAAACAATAAATGGTCTTGTTAATGGAAGATACTATCAAACATTGACCCCAAGTCTTAAAAAAGAGTTTAGAGAATGACATCTCTATAAATAATGTTGTTAGACTATTTCAAACTTATCTAATTGAATCTAAAATAATGATGCCACCAGTCCTACGACACAAATTTAAAGGTGGCAAACGGGTCATTCGGTTTAGGTTCAGTTCGGGTTATTTCGGGTCTGACTACATTCGGTTTAAGTTTGGGTCGGGTCTGGTTCGGTTTTAGTTCAGGTCTTTTTGGTTCGGATATTAGGTTGGGATTTCGGTTCGGTTGATTTCGGGTCGGTTATTTTCAAGTCGGGTCAATATCGAGTTAATGGGAGATCGATCGTTTTTATCGGGTTTTCAGGCCGAGTTAGGTTTTTTCACCCTATATATTACTTTATATAGCATGTATATTTAGCTTTTTGGTGAGTTGTAGGACAATTCACATACCGTCTTTATTTATTTATTTTAATATATTTTCTTTATTTCGGTTCTAGTCTATTCGGTTCGGGTGAAATTGGTTTGGGTCCATTCGATTCGGTTAAAAATCGGTTCGGGTCCATTCGATTCGATTGAAATCGGTTCAGGTCCATTTAAGGTTCAACTGAAATTCGGTTCGATTTCGATTCGATTTATTTCGGATTTCAAAACAAAATTGGCTCATTGTGTTCGGCTCAATTTCGAATCTCAGTTCAAGTAAATCGGTTCGAGTCTCGGGTCAAGTTTACCAGTTCTACACGAATTAGACCGCTTCAATATTGTACCCTTTAAAAGGTAAATAAACAATAAGTATAGTTTATAATTTATGTGATATTATTATCTAATTTCAATAAGACTTTTGCTATTGATTAGTAGTATTGACCCCAAGTCCACCAGTGTTAGTTAGATTTTACTATGGGTGAAATAAAGGAGATTTTAGAGGTAGGAAGTAAATTATAATATTCTAAAAGGTCAAAATATAATTTGTTATCAAAAAAAACTATCAACGTTTTAGGTTATAATTTTATAATATTTAGAAGGATTAAATTTGAATTTTATAGGGACAATATATAATTTTACGTTTATTGTCTGAACTTCAAGTTTAAAATTTCAAAAGGACTAAAAGAGCAAATATACCGTTTTAAGCTTCGCCACTGAATTCTACCTGCCATTTCAAAGTCATGTAGGTGGACAATCTTCAGAATTGGATAATCATTCGTCTTTGAGGCCTTGATAAAGGTGGACAATCTTCGATGCCATAGATCGACTGGAGTTTTTTCAATTCCTTTGGTGCAATTCGTGTTTGTTCTGATAGTACAATTTGGCATAACGGATCATCTGCAAAGGTCATTTTGAAAGCAAACAAAATGTTTTAAGACTCGTGTTGTTTGGCAAGAGGTGTTTAAAGCATGGTGGTAGCATGTTTCGAATTGTCATGGAGTGCGAATCCTTCATGTCTGGGCGACCTTATTTTGTTGGGAAGGTGTTTTGGTCTTTGCTTTTGATGGATTGTGACTTTTCGATTTTCCTTAGTTTAGCTCTTGTACTTAGTTGTATTGTACTATTTTCCTTCATTTAAGATTAAAGAGATTTTTAATGAGGCACGTAATGTAGGATTAAGATTGTATGTTTAACGTTAATTAATTATTCATTTTACCAAGCAAAAAAAATGTCACTTCTTTAAAAAAAAGCTGTAAATATGTCTCAATTAACATATTCTAACAAACATTTCAATCAATTAATATTTTGTTACAGACAGGTCACTCTGCTTCCAAACAAATCACTTTTCTTTGGTATAGTAACACTTTTAGTCTCAAAAAGTGTACATTTTATTATTTTAGCTATAATCCAAAATAATTTAATAAATTTAATCATTCGTATTTACAAATTCTATTAATTTAGTCTTTTTGTGACATTGTCAAGGCAAGTGAACTCATAAGATCAAATCAATAGTTTGATAATTGTATTCTTCCATAAAACAACAACACATTTTTGTTAAATTGTTATTATACCAAGAAAATAGCAAGAAAGTATTATAACATTTCTGGAGTGAGAATAAGCAATTTTGGAGAATAATCAAGTTTAAAATGATGGATTTTTTGAAATATTAAGAGTTAAATTTATTGAATTGTTTTGAATTATGATCAAATTGATATATTGTATAAGATTTGGGAACTAAAAATATTATTATATCATGTCACATTATAAGAAAAGTAACATGTGTGTAATGATTTTTTAATTGGGTGACATGTTTGCATGCGCAATGACTTTTTTCGGTAAATATGATCTTATTGAATAGTGAATCATACAAAATTAAAACCTAAATCGTGAACCTCGCTAGAAACCTTCCTAATTCTAATTGGAGGAAAAAAGTACAATACAAACAGGAAGAAAACAAATCTCGCAACAACAATTGAAACCAACTAACATCTCCCAACCAAGCGAACCCAACAAAACAATGTAGTCACCCCAGAACAACAAAACACATGTATTGCAGGAAGAGGCTATTGAGAAACTATAATCCTTCCCATAAAATGCATGAATAAATACCCTAAGCAACCTAGTGCAACCAAAACCCATCCAAACAACTTAAAACACCTTCAACAGTCACCTAACCTTACCATAACACCAATATGAAATATGTAATTATCTTCTTCCTCCATATAATGACGTTACTTCGGTGCAAAGAGAACAACTTAAGACAATCCGTAGGCTTCGACAACTATATAGCCAGAAAAATAAACAACACCCCCTTGAAATTGCCTACAAAATCAGCTCCAATATCCAACCCTAAGAAAGAAAAAGACGAGCAAGAAAAAACGACCATGCTAAGGACAAAACTGGGAACTTCACTGGAAGAAAATACCTTCAATAATCAAAACTTCACAACTCAAAAGTCGCAACCCACCCGATAGGCATAAAAGAACTCCCCTAGTAATAACAAACATAAAAGTCAAGGAGAAGACACAACCTTAAATGATTCTTATTAATAGTCACTTGCTCACTACTGGATACCCCAAGCACATTGAACCAAGATTTACCGCCCTCTATTCCAAGTACTTGTATAAAAAACTATCGGTTTCATAACTTATGTTGCACCTCTGCTGCAATGAAATCTTCAAGAATGTCATTTTTGTCGCCAATGAACTCGATGCCACATCGTTTTCCTAAGGCCAAGGCTTTTCTTGCAGAGCGAGTAAGAATTTGCTTGTGAGTAATGTCCGAATTTGTGGGGGACACTGTCAACTTCAAGAAAGACATTATCCTTCCCCGATCCCTTACTTCTCTTAATCGCACGATCTCTACATTTCTTTTCTTTTACCGAAATAGCTTTATCCCGCAGTTTCATCATTGAAGCATACTTTCTCGTGGATGTATAGTTCAAATCCTGCATTTCCGAAAGAAATTGCTTGCTGAGTTGGCATGATCAACCTTCTCAGCCTAAGACTCATGATTACCCAACGTCATGCAACGAACGTCCTCCTCAGCTCGAATACTGTCATAGACTTGAACTCCACCAAAACCCTCATCCAAAATATAGGTGCCTTCTACATGCATATTCTCTCCATTTGAATCAACAGAATTTCGAGCATCCATTGCATGAACACTGGTTCCCAATCGAAACGTGGGTGGCTCCTCATTGTATAGCACTTTATTTTTCACCACGCGATCTGTACCCACGCTGACTTCTGCTATATACTTTTTGCTCAAACCAACAAGGGTATCTCGATTCTCTTTTGACAATAATGGATCAGTAACCAGCTGAACAAAAGAAGCAAAAATCTTTAATTTATCTGCATGATTAGACTGCACAGAAACGCTTTGGCTAGAGTTGAAATCTGACACTACGTTTGTGTCTGCCAATACACCATCAGAAATACTATTTCCTAAACCTTGGTTATCCCCTCCAATAAATGTTCCAGCTGGCTCACCCTGGAAAATCCCACCATGTTCTAGAAAGTTAACTCTTTCAGACCTTTCCACTTCCATCAACTTTGCCGACAACATAGCAAGACCAAACCCTTGAGTTTTGGCTCTCTTTTTGACGAGCCTGTTCCTTCTTCTCTCAAAGAATTGTCGCCTGAGGAATTGGAGCTAGCAAAAAACATACTCATCAATCCAGAATGAATGGGGAGTAAAAGAAAGCTTTATTTCGTAGGCTCTAATTTTAGAGATCATATAACCGACGACCAAATCAAAGTATTCATCCATACGATTATGCTTATCTGTCAAAACTTGGAACAATGCTCACGAAAAAGTACCTGGCTGCATCATCTTTCGTCTACAGAGATAAGTTTTCCCCAATTGGATGCAATGTTCTCGAAGGTGCCAACACACCGGACATGAATTGGTTGTAAGTTATTCGAGAAGTGTGCTTGAGGGGAGTGTAAGTTGACAATGAGTGTTGGAGTTTTTTTTAATATATAATTAGAGTTTATTCTTAATCAGTAGTTTAGATTTATTAGAAGTCTTATTTAAATTAGGAATAAGTATTATTTAAATTAAAGATAAAAATATAGTTTTAGTTATATTAAAATTCTATATCAGCCTATTTAAAGGACCACTCTGTATACATTTGAGAATTAAGAATAATAAGAAAATACAGAGAAACACATTGTTCTCTCTGGAAAATATCATGTTCATCTTCTTCAAACAATAAATCTCTAACCACCGATCACACATAAACCACCATCATTTATTGCATCTCCGGTAACCATGGCCTCTTTCTCACATGGTATCATGAGCCAACAACGATATTGATGCCGTCACCACTGTTGCTATCTCAAATATGAAACAGGTCAACGATCTGATTTTTCAAATGCACATCGTTTTTCTTTTCCGCTGCTGTCATTAGGCCACACTCGTTCTTTGGCTTCTCTCTCGTTGGAATCTTACATCTCTGGTGAAATTTCTACTCGTTTACTTTTTTTGTTGTGTTATCTATTTAATGGTTTTATCTTAGCTAGTCAAAAGGATAGATGAAAAGGTTATAGTTTAGCCTTAAAAATTATTTGGTTCTATCTTAGTCATCCATTCTAAAAGATAGGAGAAGCATTTGGTTCTATCTTAGCCATCCATCCTAAAAGATAGGAGAAGAGGTTATAGTTTAACCTTAAAAACTATATAATATTTTTTAAGGGATTCTACATCAAAGATCCAAACTGAAACTCTAGTCTGTGTAACTACCAGCTTGAGGGAGAGTGTAGATTCCTGTGATCACTTCCTACATCGTTCGCATCAGACCTTTCAGTCGGAAACTACATGCTAGAGCATCATGTGTAGCAGACCTTTTAGTCAGAAAGTGCATGCTGGAGCATCCTGTGGAGCAATCTTGATATTGTAACTGATGCATCAATCATCTTAAGTGTACCATAAGTTGAATGGCATCAACAATTGATGTGCAAGAACATTATGGTTTTGTCCTCACTCTTTAAATCAAAGACTCTCGAGAATGAGGAGCATTTTTCCCTAAGAAACAACAGAAGAAATACGAGTAGGGCATCACATCCAAGATCCAAGCTGGTGGTGCTCTACTACGTTTGCTCACCAGCTTGAAGGGGAGTGTAAGTTATCCGAGAAGTGTTAGAGCTTAAGGGGGAGTGTAAGTTGACGAGGAGTGTTAAAGTGTTTATTTAATGTGTAATTAGAGTTTATTCATAATCAGTAGTTTAGATTTACTAGAAGTTTTATTTAAATTAGGAATAAGTATTATTTAAATTAAAGATAAAAGTATAGCTTTAGTTATATTAAAACTCTATATCAACTTATTTAAAAGCTTACTCTGTATATATTTGAGAATTAAGAATAATAAGAAAATATAGAAAAACACATTGTTCTGTCTGAAAAATATATTGTTCATCTTATTCAAACAATAAATCATTAACCCTCAATCTCACACAAACCACCATTATTCATTGCATCTCCTGAAACCATGGCCCATTTCTCACATTAGAATCCCATGGAAAACGATCCAGGCCCTTCGATTGTTGTCGACCAAATCGGCTGACCAGTCCACTATTTCATTGAACCACTGTGACAAAACTCCATAAAACTCTTCCTTAAATTTAATCTTCTTTTTTGAATCCTTAAACATCATGATAAAACTAGAGCCCGAGATTCTCATCAGAGAGACATCTTTTGCACCAGTATCTTGAATCTCTTTGGCTAACGCTCCAACAATCATAAACTTATTACATTTCCCAACCAAGCATTTATCCAAAATCTCCCTCTTAGCAGGATCCTCCACGCCAATGACTTGTTTAGTTGCAATCTCCTTAACACCTTCACCAGAGTTGTTTGATTCCCTCCTCTGAACGTTTCTAGTTTCCATATTTTTTTCTTGGGCAACGATGGAGATCAATCCTCGCTAGATGGACATGAACCCGATAGCCATAAATGAAGAAGCCATCGAGCCTCTCTTGAGCTCTCAACGCATCAGTCATACTAGCGTACCGAATGAAGCCAAACCTATAACCTATTTTGCTTCTCTTCTTAGGGATGAAAGCATCAACCACATCGCCATGGTAACTAAATAACGCCCAAAGTCCCTTCCAATGCAGCTTTTTCGAAATATTAAGAATAATCAGGGTTTCACTCTTCTCTGGTAGCTCTTTCCTTTTCCAGCTTCCGTGGAGACTGTTCTTCTTCTCTACAACACTCACCATGATTTTGTTTAAATGTATTCCAGCATCAATGTTTAAGCGCAATGACTTGTTTGTAATAATATTTTAATTTAGTGACATATTTATAGCTTTTGAAAGAAAAATGAATATGTTTATTACTAAACCCATGGTTAAATGTCATTAGACTAGTTGACCCTTAGTTTTGTTCATCCCTCAACCCTGAAGCCTAACTTACCTAAGCCAGCCACAAAAGAGTCTAAATCTCGACAACAAACCCATCAAGTGGGATCAAAAGAAAGATCGAGACAAGCAACAGCCAAAAAAAAATAAGAAAGAAACGAAAAAAAAAAGGAACACAAACAAACAAAAGGGGAAGGAAAATGGAAATTAGCATGTTCGGTCATAAATTTTGGTGAAATTATAACAAATTTAAGGGTTGACATTGTGATTAGGCGTTTGAACCTCTTTGTGTGAGGTCTAGGTTTTGAATCCTCTCTCACCCCTTTGAGCAATTTAATTTTTAATGGTTGGTGACAAAAAATAAGAAAAAAACAACGTAATGCTAGTAATGATTTTTGAGAAAGAAAAGAGTTTAGTGACCTTAATAGAAAAATGGGAATAGGTTGGTGACCAATGATATTGTTTACCGTAAAAATAATGTGAAATAAAAAAGAAAATACACATCAATATTGCCGTTAAATTTTTAACCATTAGTGATAAAAATAGAAAAAGAATATAACGTTAGTGATGATTTTACCAAAAATAATAGATCAATAATCAAAATAAAAAAACAAAAATGATATTGTTTACCCTATAAAAATATACTTAGGTAAACACTTTAAATTTGAAACTTTTTTTTCTTTTATTTAAAGAGGAAAATTACATCACTCAAGCTCAAACACAACACTCAAAACATAAATCATAATTCGACATAAATTGAACTTTTATTTTTATTACATTCTTTTTGCTAATTAATTATTCCACATTTTGGTTGTCCTTGAAATTCAAGGTGTGGGATCGTTAGAGCAGCCACGGTTTTTAAATAAGGATCATCTCGTCCGCAATCTACAACAGGGTTTTTAGGGTTTCCAAAATTTTGGCCTGCACAATAAACGAACACAAATTAAAATATTAAAAAATTATTTGTTTAGACCCTATAACAAGGGATATTTTGCATTTTCAACTTATAAACAATCACAATAAATGGAAGTTTAAATCATCTTAAATATTTGGAAAACAATAATTGTTGTTACCAATGTCAGCCAGCTCTCGAGCAATGGTGGAAGTGGGAAAGGAGAGAGTGGAAGCCAAGAGAAGGCATACTATGAAAACAAATGCTTTCATTTTGGATAAGCACCTAATAATGTTGTATGCTTGAGGTGAAGAATAATATCCTCGTACATTACTATTTATAGGCCAATTCACAGTGTGTTGTGGGTGTATAAAAAAAGCAATATTTCAAAGCTTGATGTTTGATACAATTAAATTATTATAGAGATGGCAGTCGAATTCACTATTATATTATACAAAAGGGAAGAGTTTCCATAGGCAATGAGTGTTGTTTTAGGACCAATTCTCCACACAAGTCAACTAAATTAATGTTGTTCTCTGTTTGATTATTATATTGTTAAAAGATAACGACAAATATACGATCACACAATAAAATAAAATAAAAAAGCACTCATATTTACGTGGAACATTCTTTTTGAAAAAAATCACAGACATAGAAGAAAAATTCACTAATGTCGAAAAATAACAAGGATATAAGAGAATTTTGACTTAATGTTTTGTGGGTTATTCGACTATATTTTAACCATAACTGAAAGTATCTATTTATAGGGATAGATATAAGGATGGTAAAATTACCCAACCTCGACCTGACCTGACCAGGTTTTCTTCTTTAATTTCGGCGATCAGAGAGGGGCTGATTTTGAAAAGCATCAAGTCGGGGCGGAGCGGGTTCGGGTATATGCTAGAAATTCCCCGCCCCGCCTCAGTATATTTTTAATTATATATATTATTTACAAAAATACCATTATATATAAATACTTTTATGGTTTTAAGCTATTTTTTGTTTTTTTGTGCTTATCATAAATTGTTGTTAGATGTTGTTCAAGTTTTAACATATCTGATTCAGACGGTCAATGGTTCAAGTTTATTCTTTTAATTATGTAATTTTTCATTTGGGTAATTTAAAATTAGTTTTATTTTATTTTTATATACAATATTTTGTGATTGTGATGGTGGATTGGTCGGATCCAACCTTTATTATCGGCAAAGATCAAGATTTTTTTTAAAAAAATTGGATCGGGTATAGGAGTTGGCATATCAGGGCGGGTAAATTAATATTTAAACCAGGGGCAGGGCGGGGGCGGGTTTAGGAGTGTACAGATCGAACCGGCCAAAAACCTGCCCCGCCTCATTGCCATCCCTAGATAGATACTTTATTACAAAAGAAGTCCCCTCAAACTGAATTTCCTGATCATCCACCATAGATCCCATTTTTCTCCGATTTTAGTTTTCACCAAATTGGTCGCACTACTAATTTTTTGAACCAAAATAATACAAAATTCGAATCACATCTTCTAAATATATCTTTTTTGGAAAAGAGAGATTACATATAAAAACTTCATGAAGTTAAGAAAATGATATGTTCTAAATATGAATCATTAATTCAGATCTTTAGAAAGTAAACTAATAATAATCATAGATCACATCTATTTCTGGTTGCCAAAGACTGGCTATTAAACTATAAAGGTCTTCTAAATGGAAGATACAATCAAACATTGACCCAAGTTCTAAAAATGAGTTTAGAGAATGATATTTCTATAAACAATGTTGTTAGACTATTTCAAACTTAATTGAATCCAAAATAATAAGGTTTGGAATACCATCAATAATAATGTTAGGGTAATTTTTCCCCCTTCTGTTGCTCAGGTTTGTAATACCATCTGAATCCGAGTATGAAGGGTTTTAACGAGACCTATGTTCTTGTAAGAAAAAATCCAAAATAATGATGTTATCGGTCCCTCAAGACAAATTAGATTGCTTCAAATTTATTCTAATTTTTTCATGAATAATTTGAACATAACTTGTTAAACTATTTGCTAACTGAATCTTAATTTGATTGACATAATTAATATTATAATATTTTGGAAAATGTGTATTAGAGTGTTCACGTTGTCCTCCAGTTTAAAGGTTTGAAGGAGGGTTTGGGTAATTAGTAGATTGCTTGCAATATTAGACCCTTTACATGGTAAATAAACAATAATTATTGTTTATAGTTTATATAATATATTATCTAATTTCAATAGGATTTCTGCTATTGATTACTATATAATTCTTCTCAATTCTAGATGTAGTATTGACCCCAAGTCCACCAGTGTTAGTTACATTTTACCATGGGTGAAGTCAAGGAACTTTTAGGGTTCATAAGTAAAATATAACGTTTTAAAAGGTTAAAATATAATTTTTATCATCATTTTAGTTTATAGTTTTATAATTTTTAGAAGGAAAATTTTATCATTCACGGGACAAAATATAACTTTACTATTGTCTAAACTTAAATTTTAATATTTTAGAGGGACTAAAATTGATATATACCCTTTTAGCTCTACCACTAGACTGTATAAGTCATTTCAAAGTCTCGTATGAATAAAAATTATATGTCCCTTTTTGATACTTCTATGTATGTCTCAATATAAAAAAAAATAGATTTAGGATTGAAGTTTAAGATTATAATTTAGGGTTAAAATTTAGAATTAAGGGCGTAGATTTAGCATTTTTAGTGTTGAAACAAAGCCACATTTAAATGTAAGTTTATGAAATTGTACTTTTAGGGGGGAAATGCACTCGGCCTCACATACAGCGAAGGGCTTAATTTATTCTATATTACTATACTTTTGGGCCTTTGTCAAAAACCCAAAATTATTATTTTTGTGTTTGCGAAACAATTAATTTGTATCATCAACTAAGAATAAGAATCAGAGATTCAGTATCTCTAGTCAATGTATATTTGAATATTAGTACATAGATATAATTTTTTTTGGCTTAACAGTCAAAAATGTGCCCAACTTATACCTTTTTTCAGTTTAATGCCAAACGTTTTTTTTTTCGAGCCATTTTGGTGCCTAACGTTTTATTCTGTAACTCAAATCAAATTTTTCCGTCAACGGTCGTTAAAAAATTTCCGTTATCCAATTATAACATGACACGTGGCATGTTTTATTTATTTAATTTAAGTTGTGAATCTCTTTAAAAATATGAACTTCTTAAAATACCCCAAAGTTTTAATTCCTTTCAATCACACCCTCTAATCACATCTCCCTCGCCGTCTGGCATCCTCTACGTGTCGGCGGTTTACCGTTCACCACCCAAACGTCGGGTACCTCACCATTTAGCATTCCCCACCCTCTAGCCGTCAGTTAGAAGCCCAACCGGTCTCTTTTTTCTTCATTTTTGGATATTCTTCGACTGAGCAGTCGACGGTTCATTCGCCAGTTTTCAACGATGGGATGATGGGTCTTTCAGTCGTGGGGGGCAAGGAAGGCAAGGGTGGCCTATAATACCCCTAAAACCGGGCTAGTAATTATAAGAGATTTTAGCAATTTAGATAATTTTCTTGAAATGCTTGAAAAAGCATTTAGAATTATTGAATCAAGTTTGGGAGTGAATTGTTATGAATTGAATTAAGAATTGGGTTAAGAATTGGATGGTTAGTGACCATATTATAAAGATTTATTATAAAGGGAATGATCAAATTGAATAGTGGTTAAAAGTATAGTTTTGCATGGCCAATTATACTATTAAGATATAGTGGAAACCATGTGTCTTCATCTAAGACTAGTTGGTGATGAATAATATATGTTTTCCTATAAATAAAAAATAGAGAATTTTTGGGAATTATGAAGGAGTGATCTGGTATGAGAGAAAGGAAGGATTCTTATCACCTTCATCATCTCCTTCCTTCACCGAAGGTAGTCATGGGAGAAAGCAAGAGAGAGCCACCTTAAGCTAAATGCTTGAACTTTAAATTTTAAATCAATCATGGATTTTCAATTGAAAGGCCTGGTGGAAAAGGTATGAAACTCCTTTCACTTCTTCAAAAGTTTGTTTACAAAGACTAGGATTCAAATATGATTCTCCTTTAGGAACATTGTTTGCAAGTGATTGTATTGTGTATGAAATTGTCCAATTAGAGAGCTGTAAAAAATGAATTGTAAGAACATGTTTAAACTGAAAATTTATGAGATTGGAAATATGCTGGAGTCTTAAAATTATGTTTACTTGAATTGAGGTGGAATTGTTTCTGATTAGGCTGAGTTGGAACATTTAAACTAGTCAAAAACAAGGAAGAATGCAATCTGCCCAAGGGACTCTGTTCTGGCAGTGAGTTTAGAAATTCATAGAAAATTGAATATGTTGAGTTAGAGGATGAATTTTATATGTGTATAACCATGTGTGAGTCTAGTTTTATCTCCAAAAAACGGTGATTGATTTTGAGTTCTAAATCAAAAGATATGAATTTTTAAGTGAAGGTAGTGCAGAAATTCTGGAAGCAGATTCTGCTTTGGACAGTTTCTGTTTTGTGATTTATAAGAATTCTTGTCATTGTGTGGATATTGTTAAATTATGAGGCTTATACCGTTAAAACCATGGTTAAATCTAGTTTGTAAAGATGTAAAGAGTTTTAAATTCCAGTGTATATTCTATTTTGGAGAAACAGTTCTTTGATGATAGCTCAAGTTGCTAAAAGTTAGAAATGAGGACTTATCTTGAAAATGGAATTGAGAAATGACTAGTATATGTATAGCTAATGCTTGAATGACAACATTGGTCAAGTTTATTGAGTTATTGTGTGATGAGGGGCATGTATATTAATGGATGTATTTTTTATTATTTGAGTTAAAGATTAGAAGAAGAAGCTGGAAGTAAGGTCAAAGTAGAAGGAAAGTTTGGAATCAAGGACTCGGATGAATCAAGTATCGAATGAAGGAAGCTTGGATGTGTTAGTGGATCGGGATATCTCGTAACTTCGGGATATAAGGTGAGTGTAGTTTAAAGTCTCGGGATAGATTAAAACCATCACGAGCATTTCTATTTGCTTTGTTTAATTTTGCTTACTTATTAGGCTAAGATTTGCCCGTAGGAATAAGCATGGATGCCAAGGTAAGTACAAAAATTGCAAGCTATATGTGATTGAATATGTTTGAGATGCTCTGAAAGCTATATGTACTTGAATATGTTTGAGATGCTATGAAAGCTATGTGTGGTTGAGTATGTTTAAGATGCTATGAAAGCTATATGTACTTGAATATGTTTGAGATGCTATGAAAGCTATATGTGATTGAGTATGTTTGAGATGCTACGAAAGCTGTATATACTTGAATATGTTTGAGATGCTACGAAAGCTGTATATACTTGAATATGTTTGAGATGTTATGAAATGCATGCTAGTTTCGAAAGCTATATGTAATTGAATATGTTCAAGAAGCTATGGAATGCATACTATGTTCGAAAGTTACATGTAATTAAACTTGTGGATATACTATGAATCAAGCCTTGACCATTTAATTATAAGAATGTGAAATTATACTCAAACAAGATTCTGGCATGATGTGATAACTTATAATCTTTGTTCATGTGATTGTAAGAATGTGGGACTATGCACATTTATGATACGAATAAGATATGTTAATTGATTATCTGACTAAGGAGCTAAGCTCAATTCTGATTCTGATATGATCAGATTTAATTGAAAAGTCTTGGTTTGGAGTCAGTCATAGGTATAGTTAGCATGCCATAGAGTCCATTGAGCTCATGTTTAGGGTGGACTACGGTCCTGGACTACAGTCCTTATTTGGCGACAGTAAAAGGGAAGTGTTGTGGTCACTTGACGACAGTAGGAGGGATTGACCGTTACTCTGAGTACCTTTCTGTTGGCAACAGTTGGTTAAGGATTCGAGTACCTAGGTTGATGCTTGATTTCAAGGCTATGTTAAGACTTCATAATGAAACCCAACTAATGTATTAAAGTGATAACTTATAAGACAAATAATGTGTAATCTGGATAAGTTTTGTTTTGTAACTTTTTCGTTAAGAAACTTATGATTCATAATAAGCTATGGCAATTGGAATTTCTCACAAATTATGATTAATGGCTCAAACATGACTAGTTGAATTACTAATGACATGTTGGTAATTATTTGTATAAGTAATGACATGCTATTCTATGTTAAAGACAAAACATGAAATTGCAAATTAAACTAATGTGTTATTTTGATAACTTATGAGACAAGTAACACATGTTTACAATATGTTATGTATGATAACTTATTTGATAAGTAAATCATGTTTATAATATGCTATGCTTGATAATTTATATGAATAGTAACATATATGAAATACTATGATAAAGATGAATGTGCCTTAGACTGTTTTGCAATGTATATTTGTGTATACATGTTTAGTGGACTGTTTTGATAAAGATGAACATGTCTTGGACTGTTTTGCAGTGTATATTTGTGTATACATGTTTAGTGGACTGTTTTGATAAAAATGAACATGTCTTGGAATGTTTTGCAGTGTATATTTGTGTATACATGTTTAGTGGACTGTTTTGATAAAGATGAACATGCCTTGGACTGTTTTGCAATGTATATTTGTGTATACATGTTTAGTGGACTGTTTTGATAGAATTGAACATGTCTTGGACTTTTTTGCAATGTATATTTGTGTATACATGTTTAGTGGACTGTTTTGATAAAGATGAACATGCCCTGGACTGTTTTGCAATGTATATTTGTGTATACATGTTTGGTGGACTGTTTTGATAGAAATGAACATGCCTTGGACTGTTTTGCAATGTATATTTGTGTATACATGTTTAGTGGACTGTTTTGATAAAGATGAACACGCCTTGGACTGTTTTGCAATGTATATTTGTGTATACATGTTTAGTGGACTATTTTGGATAAAGATGAACATGCCTTGGACTATTTTGCAATGTATATTTGTGTATACATGTTTAGTGGACTGTTTTGATAGAAAAGAACATGCCTTGGACTGTTTTGCAATGTATATTTTTATATATACATGATTAGTGGACTGTTTGAATGAATTCAAGCATGTTGTGGACTGTTTTGAATGTTTAATTGTATATATATATATATAGCGGATTGTTTTGATTAAGTACAAGTATGTAGTGGATTGTTTTAAGCGTATGTATGTATGTACATGAATTTGGAACTAAATTGCATATAAACAAGTATGCTTTGGCGTGTTTTGGACCTATACAAGTATCTCCTAAATATGACTTTGATAAGATATGTACGATATCTTACAAGACAAGTAATATATGTCTTTGATATGTTATGTTTGATATCTTATGTAACAAGCAAAACATGATTATAAGATGCTAAGTTAGATAATTGGTGAGTTCAGTAAAACAAGTCAATAAAATGTTATATGTGGTTCTTCGCTTCTTATTACTTTGTTATTTGATTAAGTCGGAATTTACTTGGACTCTTATAAACTTTGGATAAAGGAATATGCTAGTTCCAGTGCTTTAAACCAAGATAGCTTGATTCATAATCAAGTTAGAAGTATATATAATTTGAAAATCTTGGGTGAAAGAATAGGAATGGATCATAAAATATTTACTACATTACTTATTGTTATTAGTACTACCTCACTAAGCGTTTGCTTACCCTATTCTTTCATCACCTTTCAGGGTAACATTGCTTTCGGTTAACTTTGAGCTTGGACAAGATCACAAGTAACAAGAAGTACATTTTTTATCTCCTTTAAGAACTCCTAGTTGGTGGCACATAGTCGAAATGTATGCATAGTGCATATAGATCATTCATTTTGGTTTTACATGTATATAAGTTTAATAAGTATTCAAAGTTTTGTAATGGGCCTTTAATTATTTTCTTGGTTGTTGCTTGCTTTATATGAATTAATAGTTAGTAAGATTGTGTGGTTGTTTAAATATCTGTAAGAGTCTTAAGTTGATAGATCACCTTGATGGCATGTGTGTTGCAATCTAATATATATATATATATATATATATATATATATATTATCATGTGTTTAACCCCAAATAAAAATGGTGTAGTTCGAATGGCTAGTTTAATGGTTAGAATAAGTAAATGACTAGATGTCAATGAATTTTGTTTTCGGTCTTGCTATACAAAGGTTATATGTGTCTGGTTAGGATTGGTTTAAGCTTTGAATGCTTGTTGCTAGGGATACATGTTTGGTAGTGATATGAGTTGCTTAGTTGGTAATCTTGGTTAGTAAATCTTGATATTAAATGGTACAACATGGAAGTTTAAATATTATTAACCAATGGTTTAATGTTAACTTGAACGATCTTAATCATAGATTGATATGTTTTAAAATGATTAGAGGTATGCAAGCTTATAATCGAGTTAAGATTAATAATGTGTATGTATAAAAAGGAATCTTATGTGTTAATAGAATCAATGTAATAACTTTGTGATTTGAAGAACATAGATGATAATAACTTTGTGATTTGAAGAACATAGATGATAGAGGAGTACTAAGAACTGGTGATTGATGTGTATAGTCTATGGTATGTAAATACATATTTGTATATGATTGGAAGATTAAGTTAGATCTTTGAAACATTTAAAAAGTTTTAAATTACTATGTTTTTTGAAGGCATGTTCAGTTGTTTGTACTAAATTGATCAAGACTCTTTGTATATTTGTTGGTAACACGTCCTAAGCCGGTTTATTTCCTAGACCAGGTAGGGGTGTTACATGGCCGGTGGTGGTTGAATCGGTTGTGGGAGGAGAAGAATTTAGGGATTTATTTTGGGTTTGAGGGTTTTATAGAATTAAATATTTTGGGGGTTTTTTATAAAATTAAAAAAAATATTTTAAAAAAAATAAAAAATAAAGAAAATATCAGAATATGCCACGTGTTGTGTTTTTATTGGATAACGGAAAATTTTTAACGTATGTCATAAAAAACTTGATTTGAGTTACGGAATGAAACGTTAGGCACCAAAGTGGCCCGAAAAAAACGTTAGGCATCAAACTGGAAAAATGTCATAGGTTGGACACATTTTTGACTATTAAGCCTAATTTTTTTATTAGATAGAGAGGTATTATATTTTTATGTCAGAATTCGAACTCATACAAGATGAAACAATTTGTGCATCCTTAGCATTATGTCAATTAATTGATCTCACATAGATATAACTTTTTGATTGGTGTAAATAGAGTAGAAATCATATGCTCTCTTTGGTGCCCCAATTTATACTCTCATGCAAAAAAAGAGGTTTGGGGTTTAAGGTTAAGGTTTAGGGTTAGCGCTTAGATTTAGGAATAAGAAAATTAGGGTAGGGTGTATTTTTAAGAGTTTAGGGTTTATGGTTTAAAATTTAGGGTTAGAGCTTTGAATTTAATTTTTTAGAGTTGAGGCACAAAAAGGGATAGAGGATTTTTTTTCCGTGTTTAAATAGAGTAGAAAATAGGAGTGTTTCATCCCATCCATCCATTACACTCATCCAATGGCCATAAATTAGTGTAAAACTAAATGAGTTTTACACCATGTAAGTGGATCTCATCATATATATATATATATATATATATATATATATATATATATATATATATATATATATATGTATGTATATATATTGTAAAGCCCCGATTTTTGGGCCTAGCAGTTCTAGGGGTTATTAGATGGTCCGATGAACCGGGTTAGATATTCGAATCAGATTCGGGATCGTATATTTTTCAATAAGGTAAAAATATGGAAAATAGTTAAAAATCATATTTTAATATATAATGATTTTTGGTGGAATCAATTTTAGGAAATGGAATTTGGAAATGTAACATTTTGGTTAGTGACCAAAATACAATTTTTGAAAATTGTTTTAAGTGACTAAAATGAAAATGGTCAAATTCTTATAATCCTTAAGGATCTAAATTACCAAGTGTTTGCTGGTGGTTTCTCCCTTCAATTAAATCATTTTAAACGGGTGAGACCGTATCGGTACGAGTGGCAGGTAATTCTGTTATTGTCATGGAAATGAGGTTTTGTTTTCTTACGTTTTAGTCCCTATTCTTGTGGGTACAATTTTTGATGGATCTGATGATCGTTCTGAGTTAATTTTTGACGTATAAGCATAGAACTTGTTTAGTTAAGGTAAGGTAAAATAAAATTTGGTGTAGTCCCTGTATTTTCGCTGAGATTGCAATTTGGTCCCTAAGTTGCGAATAAGCCAATTGGATGCCAATTCGACGTCCGATTGAGTTGAGTTTTCACCTGCTATTATCACGAACATGTAGGGTATTAATTAAGCATTTAGACAAGATAAAAGAAAGAATGGTTATGTTTTAGGGTTTCTTCTCACGGTTTACCTCGGTAAACCTAATGTGACTCGCTCTGGTCGGATAGCTAAGCTGGGTCGAGAGGGTTACATTTGGGGGTATCAGAGCCAGGTTTACGAAAGGTTGGGATGTTGTAATTGATTGTTGTCGTTGCTTGTTATGCACGGTGCTTGTTTGTTATGTTTGGTGATAATTGAAAATTGAAATGATGTTTGTGATATTGCTATGAGCTATAATCATATATTGATATGCACGGTGATTGGAATATGTACGCTGATTGTTAATGTTATGTTAGGGGAGAAATTGGGAACCCATTACCTTAGTATTATAGTTTGGAAAGTTTTGGTTTTTGAAATGGAAATATTGGATCCTTGCTTGAAGTTGGCCTAATTGTTTTGTTGAAATGATTATCATGCCTTAGATATATTTTAGCATGATGGGGCCGAGAAGAGAGCTGTGATCGGGTACAATTGTTTTTGCCACTGGGTAGGATGCTGAGGGGCATGTTGTAGCTCTTGAGGGGTTGCCACCACCCCTACCTAGTCCACCTGAGGTAGTAGAACAAGTACCACCTGCGCCGGCTCAGCCAGGGATGGGTGATATTGCGCCATTGATACAGGCCATGACCGGTGCTTTCCAGGCAGTAGTTGTGGGTGTTCGTGTGCCAGCACCACTGGTTGATGAGCAGGGTTTACCGCTTGAACGTCTTTACAGTCTGGGCGGAGTTGAGTTCCGAGGTTTTTCGCCTGAGGCTTTTGAGGGCTGGTTGGCCAGTACTAAGAGGATATTGGGTCAGATATAGTGTACGGATGCTCGTAAGCTGGGTTGTGTTGTTTTTCTACTACAAGGTGATACATATACATGGTGGACTACTACGATATCTGGTATGGCGACGGATGAGGTAACTCAGGAGTTTTTCTATAGAGCTTTTTGAAAGAAGTATATGGGAGTCCGATATCAGGACGATAGAAAGCGTGACCGTATGGCTCTGGTACAGGGCAGTATGTCTGTTACGAAATACGAGGTGCAATTCGTGAGGTTGAGTCAGTACGCACCTGAGTTGGTTCCTGACGAGAGTACGCGATGTGATCAATTCTGCTACGAGCTTGTGCAGGATGTTAAGACATACATGCTCGCTGCTGATTACACCGATTTTGATGTACTGGTTTTACGGACTAAGAATGTGGAGCAGAATTTGGGTTTGGTCTCTGGGTCACGAGGTTTTAGCTCGGGTAAGAGAGCTGTTGACGATGGTTCAAGCGGTGGTCAGGCTAAGAGATACCATGATAGGAGGTTTCGCTCGGAGCCGAGGCTTGGTGGAGGTGTTGTAGGACGTAGAGTCTAGGGGCAAGGTTCCCAAGCTAGAGCTCCATGTAACACATGTTGGGTTTGTGGATCCCGAGATTATTTGAGGCGGGACTGTCCGCGTCTAGCCAGAGAGGGTCGGGCACCTGCGCCTGTTGTGGCTAATGGTTGTTGGAGTTGTGGGTCTGGCGACCATCAGAGGCGTGATTGTCCGTTGTTGGCCCGAGGTAGGCAAGGTGCTGCACTTGTTGTTGCTCTGCAGTGGGGTCGTGGTCGTGAGCGTTTTAGCGTCGAGATGGTGGGCAGATGACTGTGGCTTATACCATTACTATCTAGCCTGAGGAAGGTGGATCGGCTATAGTGTATGCGCACCGTGAGGGCCATAATGACACCTATATGATTGTAGGTACTTTTACCTTACATTCTCTGTCGTTGTATTCGTTGGTTGATTCTGGTTCTACTCATTCATACATCTTGAGTGAGCATGCTAAGTTGCTTGATATATCTGTTGAAATTCTTAATGTGGGTGTTAGAGTGACTAATTTTCTTGGGGAGACGGTTGTGGTTAGGAGGTTGTATCGTAGGTGTCTGCTGATGGTTCAGGGGTATGAGTTTGCCGTGAACTTGATGGAGTTGTCATTCCATGGTTTTGATATGATTTTGGGTATGGATTGGTTAACCGAACATCGGGTTGTGGTGGATTTTGAGACCAAACGGATATCCTTGAGGTTGCCGGATGATTATGAGGTGGTGGTTGTTAGTGAGAATGCTAAGTTTTTGTCTAATGTTGTTTCAGCTTTGGAGGCAAGTCGAATGTTGGATTCGAGATGTCAGGCTTTCTTGGCCTATGTTATGAATCCTGGATCAAAGGAGTTGAGGGTGCAAGATGTTCGCACCGTATGCGAGTTTTCGACTATTTTTTCGGAAGAGTTGTCGGGGTTGCCACCAGACCGCGAGGTTGAGTTTGGCATTAAGGTCTTTGCGGGTACGGTACCAGTATCAATTGCTCCGTATCGCATGGCCCCAGAGGAGTTAAAGGAATTGAAAATGCAACTACAGAAATTACTGGATCGAGGATTCATTAGGCCTAGTATATCACCGTGGGGCGCGCCGGTGTTGTTCGTAAAGAAGAATGATGGTACGTTGCCAATGTGTATAGACTACTGGTAACTAAATAAGTTGACGATAAAGAACAAGTATCCCTTACCGCTAATAGATGATCTGTTTGATCAATTCATGGGTGCTTCAGTGTTTTCCAAGATAGGTTTGAGGTCGGGGTATTACCAGTTGAAGGTGAAAGAGGTGGATGTGCCCAAGACAGCCTTTCATACAAGGTACGAGCATTACGAGTTTTTGGTGATGCCTTTTGGTTTGACCAACGCACTGGCTACTTTCATGGATATGATGAACTGTGTGTTTCATGATTTTTAGATCAGTTTGTGGTTATGTTTATCGATGATATCCTTGTGTACTCTCGTACCGAGGATGATTATGATAGCCATTTGCGGGTTGTGCTTCAGAAGTTGTTGGAGAATCGGTTGTATGCCAAGTTAAGCAAATGTGAATTCTGGCTTAAGGAGGTTGTATTTCTTGGGCATGTGCTGTCGGCCGAAGGAATTCGTGTTGATCCGCATAAGGTTGAGGCTGTGATGAGTTAGAAGGTGCCCAAGTCGGTGATAGAGGTTAGGAGTTTCCTTGGTTTGGCTAGTTATTACCGTAGGTTTGTAGAAAGATTTTCCAATTTGGCGTCTCATTTAACTAGCTGCTTCAGAAGAATGCTCATTTTGAGTGGATGAAAGATAGACAGCGAGCTTTTGAAAGGTTGAAAGAGGCCTTGACATGAGCTCCAGATTTGATTCAACCAGAATTAGGGAATGAGTTCGTTGTTTATAGTGATGCGTCGTATGTTGGGCTTAGTTGCGTGTTGATGCAAGAGGGAAAAGTAGTTGCGTACGCGTCTAGGCAGTTGAAGGTGCATGAACGTAACTACCCTACCCACGATCTTGAGCTTGTCGCAGTTGTGTTTGCCTTCAAAATCTGGAAGCATTACCTCTATGGGGAGAAATGTATGGTTTTTACGGATCATAAGAGTTTAAAGTATCTGATGTCCCAGAAAGAGTTGAACCTAAGACATCATAGGTGGTTGGAGTTGTTAAAAGATTATGATTTGGCTATTGAGTACCATCCGGGTAAAGCTAACATGGTTGCTGATGCTTTGAGCAGAAAGGCGGTGGTAGAATTGAGGGCTATGTTTGCACGCTTGAGTGTGACAGGTGATGGTGGGTTTTTGGCCGAGTTGCAAGTGAAGCCGTCCTTGTCACAGCTGATTAAGGAGAAGCAACCGTATGACGGGAGTTTGGTACCTCATGTGGAGGATATCAGGGATGGGAATCCTACAGATTTTCATTTAAATAATGATGGGGTATTGTGCTTTAAGGGTCGAATTGTAGTGTCTGAAGACGAAGAGTTGAGGCATACTATTTTGACCGAGGTGCATGCTAGTCCTTTTGCTATGCATCTTGGTAGTACCAAGATGTATCGGGGTTGAAGGGGGAGTACTATTGGGTTGGGCTGAAGAAATATGTGGCTAATTTCGTTGCTCGATGCATGGTTTGTCAGCGGGTAAAAATTGAGCATCAGTTTTCTTCTGGGCTGTTGTAGCCGTTAAGAATACCGAAATGGAAGTGGGAAAGAATCATCATGGATTTCGTGTCTAGGCTACCTTTGACGCCGACCAAAAAGGATTCTATTTGGGTAATTGTTGATCGGTTCATGAAGTGTGCGAATTTTGTGCCTGTGCATACTACGTATACCTTGGACGAGTTGGTTGATTTGTACATATCTGAGATTGTACGTTTGCACGGGGTACCCAAATCTATAGTTTCGGATAGGGATCCACGTTTCACCGTAAGGTTTTGGGTGAGTTTGCATCACGCTCTAGGAACTCGGTTAAATTTCAGCACTTCATATCATCCTCAGTCGGATGGTCAATCGGAGCGCGTGATTCAGGTTCTTGAGGATATGCTGAGGTGTTGCATTATTGAGTTCCAAGGAACATGGGAGAAGCAGTTACCATTGGTGGAGTTTGCTTACAATAACAGTTATCATGCTAGTATACAGATGGCACCTTATGAGGCATTGTATGGTAGGAAATATCGTACACATGTGTGTTGGGCGAAAGTGGGAGAAAAGTTTGTATCTATGCCTAATGTTCTGAAAGGCACAACCAAAAAAGTAAAGTTGATATGTGAGCGTTTAAAAGCTGCTGCAGATCGTCATAAGTCCTATGCGGATTTGAAGCGTAGGGATATAGAGTACGTCGTTGGTGATCGAGTGTTTTTGAAAGTGTTACCCTGGAAAAAAGTGTTGTGGTTTGGGCGAAAATGGAAGCTTAGCCCGAGGTTCATTGGACCATACGAGGTTGTTGAGCGTGTGGGTCCTGTTGCGTACCGTTTGAGGTTACCTTCGGGTTGGGGAGGATTCATGATGTGTTCCATATTTCGGTATTGTGAAGGTATCGGTCGGATCCATCGTATGTTATGCCGGTAGAGGAGATTGAGTTGAGACCGGACCTATCTTATGATGAAGAACCAGTAGAGATTCTTGATACCAGCAGTAAGGTGTTGCGTGGCAAGACGGTTGAGCTTGTTAAGGTGATGTGGAGGCACAACGGTGTTGAAGAGGCCAAATAGGAACGCAAATCGGATATGTTGAAACAGTTTCGGCACCTGTTTCCTCTAGGTAAATTTCGGGGATGAAATTTCTTAAGTGGGGGAGAGTTGTAACACCCTAGTTTTCGGGCCTAGCGGTTTCAGGGGTTATTAGACAGTCCAGTGGACCATGTTAGAGATTCAATTCAGATTCAGGATCGTATATTTTTCAGTAAGGTAAAAATATGGAAAACTAGTTAAAAATCATCTTTTAATATATAAAGATTTTTGGAGGAATCAATTTTCGGAAATGGAATTTGGAAATGTAACATTTTGGTTAGTGACCAAAATGTAATTTTTGAAAACTGTTTTAAGTGACTAAAATGAAAAGGGTCAAATTCTTAGAATCCTTAAGGAGCTAAATTACAAGTGTTTGCTGGTGGTTTCTCCCTTCAATTAAATCATTTTAAACATGCGTTTTAAAAGAAGGATTAAGAAGGATTAAAGATTAAAAGTTAGTTATTGGTTTTCAAAGAAATTCACATAACTTTTCCTAACTCTTTTCTCTCAACTTCTTTTCTGCCAAACACTCAAGATTTTATCAAAAACTAGAGCTTCAAACAAGCCAATTGAGGGAGAAATCACATAACAGGGGTAAGGGGAAATTGATCTGGAGGTGGTTGGTGAAGCGTTGGAGGCTTCAGACGCTTGTTTTCGCGTCGGCAAATCAAGGTTTTGCGTATCGGTGAGTGAGAATATGAATTCTAGCTTGGAATGTTTTAAAGGTGGTATATGGGGGTTTAAACTTAGCTTGATACGCTGGTTTAAACTCGAAAGTAATTGAAAATGGATTTACTCTCTCGGTCGTGCTAGTCTTTAATGGTTTAATGTACTTGTTTTGATTTAAACCTATTGTTTAAGCATGTTTTAAAGTATTTGATATACTGTTTTGAGCATGAAATGCTGAATGATGCACATGGTAAGTGATCCTTGTAAGTATATGGTTATACGTGTGGTTTAAAGTATGGTTGTTGCTTTGAAAAAATAGTTTGGTTAATGCTTGTTAAAAACAATGAGGTGAATGTTAAAATGGTTAATTATATTGATGTGGTTTTAAAATTGTTATCGGGTATAGTGGTCGGCCATAGGATTGAGTGTACTATAAAAAGTCGCCTTGGATGTTGAGGAGCTTAGATCCGTGTACCGAAAACTCCATCCGAGTACCCTAACGGTAGAAGGGTTTAACAGTATCGAAAACTCCCGTTAGTGGATTAAGCGTCTAACCGATGAAAGAGGTTGGTGTCCCCAAGGGTTGTATAAGTACTCGGTTGGTAATGTACTGCGATTGTTATTGTATCGCTATTCTGGTTGAGATGGCTTGAAGTGTTGGTTGAACACTTGTTGAATCCGTGTATCTGATAAACTCTTTTATTATTGAACTTGTTTAATGATCACTTATAAGCCAATATAATTGTTAATGTATCATTGGAAGGTTTATGTTGTATAATGTGATTCATACATGTTTACTCTTTAAGCTTTGCATATGGTTGTTATGCATGGGAAGGCTTAAATTGAAGTTAGTAATGGGTTTTGCTGTTGGTTAATGATACATGTTGCATATGGTTTAATATGCTGGTTTTGTAAGTATTAAGTGCATGGGTTTAAGGCGTGATGTTTTATATATTGGAAAATACGATTTGAAATGGGATTTTCAACGTAATAGTGGAAATTGGTTTAAATGCATTGATGGTGTGTTGTATTTGAGCACTCCTCGCTAAGCCTAGTGTGCTTACGCTCTCTTTTTCCATCAATGCAGAGAAATAAGGACTCGAAAGGCAGCAAGAAGCAAGGTGATCCTAGCAAGACGTGGTTATCAAAGTATGTTTTGGACTAGACCATAATAATAAAGGCAATGGGGTACTTGTTTTGGTTTAGGGAGTTGTTTTGTAGAACTCCCTGTTTGAGCATGATCGCTTGGTTGCACTTGAGTTGTAATTGGCCTCTAAAGTTTGCTTTCGGTGATGGTTTTCATTTTGAAATGTTGCTTGGATGAAAAACTATGGTGCATGCCTATAGATTTACTCTTGATGCAAGATGCCATGACATGATGTTAAATTGTGATGCTAAGTCGTTTATGGTATGCCAAGTATGTTAGTAATGCATTCCAAGGATGTTGAAGTGGTTTGATTATGTTAATTGCATGCTAAACCAGCTAAAAGAGTCATTACAGGTCCAGACATACCGATACGCGGGGGATCGTATCGGTACGGCCAGGCATTTTCAGGCACATGGTTTTGATACGGATGCTAGGTGTTTTGATACACCTAGGCCATTTTAGCCTCGCGTACCGGTACAAGAGAGGGTGTTTCGGTACAGGTTTCAGCTACTGGAATCCACTTTTAAAACCAAATCCCGTGTACCGAAACACCACTAGCCGTATTGGTACGGTCCTCATTACATTTTCAAATATTCGTTAATACCGTTGGGCGTACCGATATAGGGCGTTGTGTACCGAAACACCGGGTTTCAAATCGTACCAAAACGGGTGAGACCGTATCGATACGGGTGGCAGGTAATTTTGTTATTGTCAAGGAAATGAGGTTCTATTTTCTTACATTTTAGTCCCTATTCTTGTGGGTGCAATTTTTGATGGACCCGATGATCGTTCTGAGTTAATTTTTTATGTATAAGCATAGAACTTGTTTAATTAAGGTAAGGTAAAATAAAATTCGATGTAGTCCCTATATTTTTTCTGAGATTGCAATTTGGTCCCTAAGTTGTGAATAAGCCAATTGGATGTCGATTCGACGGCCGATTGAGTTGAGTTTTCACCTGCTATCAGCATGAACATGTAGGGTATTAATTAATCATTTAGACAATATAAAAGAAAAAATAAATGGTCATATTTTAGGGTTTCTTCTTACGGTTTACCTCGGTAAACCAAATGTGACTCGCTCGGGTCGGTCTGGCGGCTAGGCTGGGTCGACGGGGTTACATATATATATAATCACAATAAACCATACATTTAAAGTAAATTTGTAATCTCATATAGACTCCAAGCAACCAAAAATCTAAAACTTAACTTTTTTTATAACTAAAGGGAAGTATTACTTAGGCCTCATTAAAAAAACCCTAAACCTAAATGGAGGAAAAAGAGTGCCATAGATAATACTTAATAAACAAAAAGTCATATCTCAAAACAAAACCAACAAAGGAAATTAACCAGCGGAATCGGATAAAACTAAGCGCAAAACCTCGTCCGGTAGCTCGACAAACTCATGAAAACCAAATGGTAACTTCCAGGACAACTTAGTAAGTGCGTATGCTACCTTATTCCTTTCCCGATTGTCGATCCATCAACTCAGCTTCGAGTTGAAAACCAAATTGGACCTCTCATTGTCGATCCATCATATCCCAAATGTGATGAACAATAGATGGTCGACTTCTCTCATATACTCGTTCCGCAACACCTTTAAAGCATTGTCGCAATCCGATTCAACTCGAAGCTGAGTTATACCAAGCTCCCAAGCAAACTTTAAGCATTCACAGATACCCCAAAGTTTAGCCTCAATGGCCAAACATAAACCAATACTCCTAGCGAATCCAACAATCCACTCGCTTTGGTGATTACGAAGAACGCTCCACATGTTGCACCACCAATATGTGCACGATATGAACCATCCGAATTACACGAGACCTATCCACCAGGCGGAGGTAACCATCAACTTGGCCTAGGTCGAGCTTGATTACTTCTGGTTGCCGAGATCATCGCAGCACGCCCCGATCAGCAATGGGTGCCGTTACCCCTCTGTTGCAGCTCATTGAGATCTTCTTTTTGGTTATATTGTTTGGACTCTTTGGATCAGAAAGAATCAGCATATTTTTGCTCCTGATTAGCTCGCACGAGAACCACTGCTTGAGCTTTGCCACAGGCTGGTGGCCGAGTGTGTTAAAACTAAACTTTAACAATATTAAAAAGCAAGTTGATTGAAGAAAACTAGATTATTAAGAAAGTTGTAATCTTATAGCGGATTGAATTGTTGTTAAAGCTTTTAAAATTAATTTTTTCTCAAAAATAAATTTTACAGTAATAGTAAGCACGGTCGAATCTACGAAAAGCGATATTAGATTAGTTTTATTAAAATAATTAAGAAAATAAATAAAAGAGGGCTTGTATGAATTAAATTACAATTGTAAATGAAGAAATTTTAATGATGAGAAGATACAGTCAAGGTCCACGTTGAGTTTTAATTCATAATTTGATCATTGACTTCAAAATATGATAATCTATATCTATCTTGAATAGATTGGTTATAGCTATTCGGGACGCCCATAATAACATGGTCTCTTCTTAGTTTCTTGGTAACCAAAGAGACGCTCGAATGATTACTTCTCTTATTGATTTTATATATATTCAACAGCTTTAAGAATTAAAGAGACAACCCTTACTTAACCAACTCGCTCCAGCGTGGATTATTCAAACTAGATCTTATATCTCATAACCATCTATCATTTTTATTTTACTTTTTTTGACAAATCCTAAACTTAATCATAATCTTACCTAGAGGGGAGAATGAGGACTGTAGGGGAAGGAAGTGAGTGCTCCTAGTGGGGCTATAACCCATACCTAAGGGAATATGAGGAAATAAAGATGGGCAGCTTGACCTATCGATCAAGCGTGTTTGGTCAGTTATTTTACTACTTAGATCAAAACATGCTCAAAATTACGGACGAGAAGAATTCAGTCAGCAATATAAAGATTAATAAATTGTAGAGTATTCAATTCATGAAACTTATAAATCAATAATAAAACAGACAATATAAGAATACTCAAGAAAGATAAAGAAAACAAAGATTAAAAAATATTATAAATACTTGAATTAAAACACCTTAAAATATCCTTAACTAGAAAATAGAATTTAGCATGAAGAAAATAAAATTGTAAAAGAGAAAAGAAAGATGTCTCCTAAAAAAACAATATATTGATGTAAGAAAAATAACATTGGTGTTGAGATTGTGGGCTTTTTATTGGGGATTGAGTTGAGATTTTTTGGTGCGGCTGTTGCGGGCGCAAGGGTAGTCGATGGACAGCTTGAACAGCAAAGTTCGGTATACTATTCTATTAAACGTTAAAGGGTATTTTTTTGATATTATATCAATTGAGAATGAAAAAATTAAATGTATGATATTGAAAATTTGAATATAGTTCATGTACCAAAAAAGTATTTAACTTTTTTTTAAATATAAAAAAATATAAAACTAATTTAATTTTAAAACTTTTTGTTTGTTTTATTTCTCAAGAAAATTACATCACTCAAACTAAAACACAATACTCATAATACAAATCATACTTCGACATAAATTGAACTTTTATTTTCATTGCATTCTTTTTGCTAATTAATTATTCCATAATTTGGTTGTATCCTTCAAAGTAAAATTTAAGGTGAAGAATCGTCAGAGCAGCCACGGTGGTAAACGCCGTTACACGTTCATTTGGTTCACGAAATGTAAGATTATTTTTAGGAATAAGATTTTTAAAATGTAACAATACCTGTAGTATTACTGGAAATGTTATATTACATTGTTTGGTTTATTTGGTAGGAATATAAGATGACAGTGTTTGGTTGAGGGAATATAGGATTACCTGAATGTATATTTTACCAACTTGTCCTTGTGATTTATTTTCTTTTTAATAAGTTAAATTTCTCATTCTTGTATTAGATTTTACCAAAAAACTAGATTAAATTTATGAAAATGATAGAAATTAAAATACATAATGATAATTATTTATATTAGAAATGTTTATGGAAAGGGATAATTGTTTATGATAAACTTTGTAATTAAAGCTTTTGTGAGTTAAGAACAATAAAATTAATTAATAAAAATGATAAAATTAAAACACTTAACATGTGGAAATTATTTTTAATAATAAGGTTTAAAGATTTCTTTATTATAAACTTTGCAATCACATATTAAAACAGAAATTTACTAGCACCACTGGCCTGCTCAAAGAGACACCAAACAGAAATCTTAGAGACCGATTCAATATGTAGTAAAATCCAATTGAGACCCAACGCCATTCTGCTAACACCACTGTCCTCAGCTCAAAGAATCACCAAACACCCTTAGAATGTATCATTTTGTGCTCGACAATAAGTTACTTTATTATTAATAATAAAACCACAATAGCGGTGAGATACAAGAACAATAATTAAGCCTGAAATAAGACCCAATTCGATCAAACTCCTCATCGACAACACATTACACTTAGAAAAACAACAATTACAGAAACACAACAAGAAAATCAAATAACAGTGTGAAAAACTGACGCCTAACTTTAAGCGGAGACATTGTCAATAATCGACAACCTGACCCCAAAAATAAAATAATTGAAACCTTGCAGCTACTACTTATACCCAAATCGTTCTGTTCTCTGAAGTACCGGACATCAAACAATCCACAGCAGCCCCAGACTGAGACAACTCACGGTTTAAGAAGCAACATCACAAGAAACCAAAATATCCATACTTTAAGAATACACCATGGTCACGAAACAAGTTTTAAATTATAGTCTTAATAAAAAGGTAAAGCATAAACGACAAATCTGCTCCAAACGGTTCAATTCATCACTTCAAATTGGCATGCTCTAAAGCCTTTTGCAAAAGCAAACGCGACTTCCAAAGATCAAACTCAACATTTCTCACTACACTCATTATTAGACAAGGCATTTCACATCTATAATATGAAAAGCTATCTCATCAATTACGAATCACTGAATCTCCTAAGATAAAATCCAAATCCCACCTCAATTTCCAGTAGAAAAAGCTATGAAACGATCGCAGCTTTGTGAGGCTCCTCACATGATAGACATCCCTTAAAAAGGCCTCCCACCTGAAGTAGATATCATCAAGATTAGAGAAATTTCAGACACTCCCTCACACACATTTCAATACCTAAAGCTTAAGAATGACTTTGAATTAATTCTACTCCCCTCAGTAGAAGTGCAGAACCAAAATAATAACAATCACCAAAATATCCAATAGCAATAGACAAAATTCATACGTGCTTGCAAATTAAGTCTAATAGAGCAACCTGAAAAATCATATAAGCAATTATTATTCATATATAACTTTGTTGTGGCACTCTTAACACCCTTTTCAACGGCACTTACAAAACAATCATCTATGACTATCATGCTCTACAGAATCTAAAGATATGATCACCTAAATCCATAAAAGAACACCTTTTCTATCAAGCATAATTACTATCTAACCCAATCCTCAGACACCATAGACTTGTAATAAAACCATAAAATAAATTAAAAAAGCTATAGGTAAAATGCCTCTTGCTTTCATAGAATTCCAAAACACAACTAAAATAATTCAAATACCTTTCAATTTATCCAAGTCCACTTGAACCATATCTTCAATGACATACTCTTCATTTCCAATAATCCTTAAACCTACCCACTTACCAATTTCCAGTGCTTTCCTAGCCTCCTTCAACATCACATCCTTTAGAATGTAGCACTAGCATGAAAACAAATTTCATTCGGGTAGTACCCCTCCATTATACTAGCTACAAACATCACCACACCACTAAAAGATTAACCATTGTTGTCGTGCTCAACACTGGAAATTGCCTCTGAAGTTCAACCTGATTTTGCATCTAGGACTAACTTTCCCTTATTCATCTCCCCTACAAAGCCCTAAACAGTTCTAAAAGATTCAACTTCACCCAAAATGAAGGCACCAACTGGTCACCAAATCACGAACTAGGCAAGTAACTCCACCATAATCGCTGAAATGTGTTCATAGCAAAATTCTCTTCATAACACGAAAGAAATAAATCATTCAACCAAAACACTGGATCATAAATTTTCCTTCTTACAATCCATGCGCTTATTATTGGATAATGAAACCCATGAAATTTTAATAGAAAATTTTCATTTAAAAGCTAAAATCCCAAGCAAAAACGCAGACAAAAAAACTATACATTTCTTACCTAATAGTCGGTTGGAGTAGAACCAAAGAAAAGCCATATCTTCTCTTCAATGGGCATTAGTGTCCAAAACAACGGGAAATACAATACCTAAGAAATGAAAGGGAATGACATTCCCATCCTAAACCCAAAAATACGCAAGTGTTGGTAGTTTTCTATTACTCCCTATTGAGAATCTTTTCAATCCAAACATAGGTATTATATTCTGGAAAAGTTTTTTCCCTCCGATAATCTTTTTTTCCATCATCCAAACAGGAGGTGGCTTTGGAAAGCATTTGGAATAGGGAACACCTCGTTCGCAATCTACTGCAGGGTTTTCAGGATCTTGGCCTACACAATTATCAAACGCATATAGTAAAAAAAGTTTGACTAAATAGTTGACTTTTATTTTTTTCGAATTAATTTAATCTTTAATATTTTATTTTGGGCCAAAATGATTTTTCTACAAATAAAAATTATTAATCAACTAATAATAAATAATTTAAAATAAAATGACAAATTTATATGAAGTGTATGCTAACATGACAGATTAGAAATTTTAAGAAGAGACCGTAAATGTTAAGGTTTTAATCTCATTTTTTGGCAAAGAACTCCCATGCAAATTAAAGCTTATTTTTGAAGCAGAATGAAGTTCTCTATATGAAATCCTTATCATTTAGGCAAACCAGCAAACTGAAAAAATTGGGCGTTTGGTTCATGAAAAATATCATTAGGGAATAATCTTTTCTAGAATTATATATCCATGTTTAGTTTAGGAGAATTTTCTAAATAAGGTAATACTACATTCTTATTAGTAGCTTCTTTTTTCTAAAATGGTGAGAATGTCGTTCCCACCTTATTCTTAGGTATTAGACAATTTTAACCACTTTGGACTGAAATACCCTTGAAATAATGTTTTGTATTCAAATAAATCATTATTGTCTATTTCTCTAACAATAATTTTTTTTTGTTTTGATATGTTAAAATAATTATTTATCTAACCTAAATTGTTACATAATAAAATATATAAACACACTCATCATTAAAAAATAATAATAAATATTAGAAATATTTTAAATATTATTTCTTATCTAAAGAATAATATTTTTTATTTATATGGTAAAAATCTGTATTATTCAATTTTAAATCACATTACTATTTTTTTTTGAAATTTTAGATTTTGAAGAATGACTTTTGATTTTAAAAATAATGTAAATTGAGTAATAAAACATATAAATATAATATTTATAGGTAGTTATTAGTATAATTGATTTAGTAGCAAATGTGATTATTATTATAGAAGTTTACGAATTTGTTTTTTCTGTATTTTTAAATATATAATTATAATAAATCACAAATATTCAAATATATAATAATGTACTATAACATTAAAATTAATAACCATATTCAATTATTCTTATAAGAATTTTATAAAAGAAAAATATATAAATAAAAAATAATAGAAAAATATATTTCCTATGAATTTTTATGCAAATATTTTTATTTTAATATTGGAAGTTTGACTAGTCAGAAAGAAAATATATCACAAGGATAATTTTTTGTAAAATATGCATTCTGGCAATATTATAATCCATCAACAAAACACTGTAATTTTACATCTTGTCAAACAAACCAAACAAAGTAATGTAACATTTCCAGTAATATGTCAAGTAATGAATCATTTCTGGAAATCTATTCCCAAGAGTAATGTTACATTCTATTAACCAAAAAATCAATAAATTAATGTTTAAATTATCTTAATAATGAGAAAATAATAATTGTTCTTACCAATCCAAAGCAGTTGTCGAGCAGTGGTGGAAGTAGGAAAAGAGAGAGTGGAACCCAAGGCAAGGCATGCTATGAAAAGAAATGCTTTCATTTTGGATAAGCATCTAATATTGTATGCTGAGGTGAGAAATAATATCATCATAGATTACTATTTATAGGCCAATTCAAATGTGATGTGGATTAAAAATGTAATTTTCAAATTCACTATTAAATTATTAAATAAATGACATTCAAATTCACTATTAAATTATAAAAAACGGAGGAGGTCATGAAATTTTGAGTTAATTTTACCATGCGTCCTCAAACTATGACACTTATTTTAAATTAGTCCCCAAATTTTAGAACATTCCAATTTTATTCTCGAACTATTACCTTTAATTTAAATTGGTCCTCAAACTTTTGAGCATTTCAGTTTCAACCTCAAACTATTACTCTCATTCTAAATTGGTCCTCAAACTTTTTGAACGTTCTAATTTTATCCACAAATTATCAATATATGCTAATCATATCTTATGTTAGTAAAACTGTTATAAAAATTGTTAATTGTCATGAAACATTGATATGTATTATATAATAATATGATGTGGTATAAACGATAATTTGAGGATGAAATTAGAATGTTCAAAAAGTTTGAGGACCAATTTAGAATGAGAGTCATACTTTGAGGATGAAACTGGAATGCTCAAAAGTTTGGGGTCCAATTTATAATAAAGGTCATAGTTTGAAGATAAAATTGGAATGTTATAAAATTTAGGGACCAATTTAAAATGAGTGTTATAGTTTGAGGGCATGTGGTGCAATTAACTCTAAAATTTTCATTCTCGTTAGTTTATTAAATAAAGAGAAAATATAATTGCAGTAGTTTCTTTATTAAATAAAAAAGAGATACAATAAAGTTGAACCTAATAAGTGTCTCAGTGGAAAAGCGAATAATGTTTATCATAGGAGATACGGGTTCAAATCGTTTTGTCTACAAGGTGTATGCGCATTGTTAAAGAGTTAAGAATATGTATGAACAAATACTACCTTGTAATCACCTTTAGACTATTCAAAAAAATAAAGATATAAAAAACGTCACACAATAGAGGTAAGGTTCGTTCTTCTCCTCTATTGATGGTTCTTTATTGATATTCCCAATTATTTAATCCTTGATTTATGATATATATAATCTGATTTTATGTTTTTATAGTGAATAATTGATTTAATTGGGATTTAGTTGGTGAAATTATGGAAGATTCGTACTGGATCTATTTTCCAGTGTTTTGGATTGATTTTAAACATATTTTGGCTGATTTATAATGTTGATAAGTTGTTTTTAACATTGGAATCTCTAAACTCCTTGAATCCTTGATTATTAGGTTGTTAGATTTGTGTTTTTGTAGAGTTGTGGTGGCTGAATAGTTGTTGGAAGTTTAAGGATGATGTAATCATGTTTTTAGATGTTAATTGATGTTAATTGAAGTGTTAGATCGATAGATTGTGGTTGTGTTGTGTTTGGAAAGAGTTAGATGGTGATTACGGTTGTTGTGGATGGGTAATTGTGAAGGTTTTGCAAGGAATTGTTGTTGCAGTGTTTTGAATGACTGAGATGCATTAATCCTCTGTTGTAATGTGGTTAATAGACTAACCATAATAACCTGTCATTTTTCCTAAAACCATTAAAACGCACAGACTAACTATTAAAGCATAAAATATGTTCATATATGGAAGGAGTTAAAACCTAACAAAACAATTCAAAAAATAATAGATAAACAAACACCATTGTCGTTGGTGAAGGATAAACACATCAACAGTAACATAAAAAAAATGCATATAACAGTGATAACACATTGACAAAATTGGCTTTACCACAATTCAACCACAAACTATTTTTTTTTATTGCAAGTGTCTATCAATATAAAAAAAACCAGTTTGAGAATCCAAACCAGGGATAAATCAACATGATAATCAAATAATCACAAAGCCACACAAAAGCTCAAATATGAAAAAAAAACTAAAAAATGAAAGAAAATACAACAAAAACTATGATAAAACATAGGTGACATTGCTTAGCCAAAGGCCGACATGATTATTTTCCAAAACTAAAAAGGGAAATGAAAACCAAAAAAAAAAAAAATCCTAGGCGGCTAAATCCTCTATTTGATTTTTATATCATATAAGAAAATAATATGTATCCTCAATTCAGATCTTTAAAGTAAATGAACAATTAACTATGGATCACATCAATTCAGGTCTTCGACACAATCAAACATCGACCCAAGTTTTAAAAGTGAGTTTAGAGAATGACATCTCTATAAACATTGTTGTTAGACTATTTCAAACTTTTCTTTTGGCTAAGCCAGCATTTTTTTAATAAATAAAGAAATCCCATAGGAATACAAAGCTTAAAGACCCTTGGATATTTCCACTGTGATTACACCTACAAGTCCAAAGCAAAGCAAGAGAATACTGAATTCCTGTGTCACCAGATGGTAAATTTGAAAATTTATCATTCACGGGACAAAATATAATTTTACTATAGTTGACTAAACTTAAAAGTTTAATATTTGAAGGGACCAAAAGTGAAAAATTACCATTTTAGCTCGCCACTGGATTCTACCAGCCATTTCAAAGTCATGTAGGGCTAGTTAAAACAAAACCGTATTTAGAGGTAAGGTTATGGAATTGTATTTTTAGGAGAAAAGAAATGCCCTCGGCCTCACAATCACATAGAGCCAAGGGCTTTGTCATCTCTATTACTATGTTTTTGTGGGCCTTTGTCAATAACCCAAACAGCGGTTTTCGTATTCGATTATTGTCACATGCTTCTATATGTTGCAATAATAATTTACCGGTTCAAAAGTTAAATTGGCATTCAACAAAAAATTAAAAAATTAATTAAGTTTTTATAAAAAAACTATTTAATTTGGCCCTCAAAATTCAAACTGCACCCAATTTAGCCCCTTCATTACATTGATAGCATTGACCGTTAGTGTCCTCTAACGGTCAAAGATAGAAAGACACGTGACACACTCTAAGAGAGTCACATCATTAAATTGTAAAAAAAATAAAAAAATTCTAAAAAATTATAATTTTTTATAATATTGTAAAAATATAAAATTAATTTATTTTTTCTTATTTTTCCTTTAATTTTTTTTTATAAAAACATAAAATAATATTTTTTTAAAAAAACTCCCTAAAGTTTCATTTCTTTCAAAAAAGTCCTCTAAATCCCTAAATCAAGCATTGACGTCGATTCACCGCCGGTCACTTCCCGTCGCAAGAAAATCTCTCCCATCTTCGTCGTCCTACTACCGTCGTCAGAGCCCACTATCGCCCTTACACTCATTCTCATCTCTCGACACCCCTTGCATCACCCAACTCGTTATTCCTCGATATTTCTTCTCACCAACACTGATGTTTGCCCAGCACCGTCGTCTGCCACAACACCAACAACTTTCATCATCAATTAAAATGATTTGAGAATTTGGGTATGTAGGGTCAGAGTTTTGGGTTAGGGGTTTAAAATTTTTGGGCATTTTAAAAAATTTTGAAATTTTGGGTTTTATAATTAAAATATATTTTAAAAAAAATTATAAAATTTTTAAATATTATTTCATTATAAATATTTCTATATATTTTAAATAATTATTATAATTATTTTTTATTTTAAGTAAAAAAAATTTATAATTTTATACATAATTTTAATTTTTTACAAATTTAAATATATTTTTAGATTTTTTTAATTTTACAAATAACTTTTCATATATTTTTTAATTTTAAATATTTTGTATAATTTTAAATATTTTTTAAGTTTTTAAATGATTTTTACGTTTTTATGACGTGGTCTTAATAACTATTTCGGAGTTAACGGTTAACTGTAACGATCAACATTACAGAAAGGCTAAATTGATCACAATTTGAATTTTGAAGGCCTAATTGATAGTAATTTGAATTTTGAGATCTAAATTAGGTAAAAAAAGACATTATAACGGCTTAATTAATTTTTTTTTACTTTTTGTTAAGGGTCAATTTGAACTTTAGAATAGAATTTCAATTGATTTGCTTTTATTTGTTTAAGAACAAAATACAAAGAAAATGAGTGCAAATATCACATCATTAAAGTCTGTAGTTAATACATATTCGAATATGAGCATGGAGATATGACTTTTTAATTGATGTAAGAATATATCTTTTATTATATGTCTGCAATTATAATAAACACTACTTTTTAATTCCTTATCATATGGGCTCTAGGCAAGCAAAAAGAAGTAATATCAAACTTATAGGCAAGCTGAAGTAAAGAAAACTAGTTCATTAAGAAGTTTGTAAACTTATGTCGGATTGAAGCTGCCAGCCTTAGTCTCCAGTTTTCAGCTAAGATGTATTCTAAAGAAAACGAAAAACAGCAATGTCTTCACAATCCTACAACAAACATTGGAACAGTTTCCAGTTGGGAGCATGATAGAACAACATTGAAGCATAGAAAGGATCGATGCTCAGTGCCTTGCTATAGCTCAAGGGTCGGCATTTTGGACGAAATCGACGCAAGTGCGACAATTACAATCGAGAAATCGGCACTTGTGGCACCCGAAACAGACACAGGTAGTGCAACCTTTGCAAGTCGGAGATCGAGGGCAGCCCCTGCAACTCTTCCTGCTAGCTCGTTCTTCCTCACTTTCGCATGTGATTCTGAAAAAACAAAATAAAGTAAACGAACAAATGCAAAGGTAGATGTTAGGGACTTAATCGAATTCGAAAACCGATTAGGCGATGTTGAAAACTTACTTCTCATATGGCCAGTTAGCACACTTCCACCTTCTTGCTTTCACAGCATCATGATACGTACGGTACTCATCGTCGGTCCGGAGTTGAAACCGGCGTTCTTTCTTGCACTTGGTGCAACGGATGAACTCGTCGCGATGGAAAAGGCGCTTGGCTCGCAGTCTCCTTAGCTCGTTGGCTCCGTTTGAAGCATGCTTGTAGTATTTCAGAAGAGCAGTCCTCCATAAAGGAACCTTCTTACTTTTCATCACCACCCAAATGTGGTTCTTCCATTTCCTGGTCCCTTCCTTCCCAGAATGTTTTTCGAAATCATAAGGCGTCAATTTCTCTGGTTTTCAAGAATTTACCATAAAAACATGTCAACCAAAGAAGTTAATGTACTAAACAAATTGAATTAATGCAACTTAAGCTTTATAATTGACAATTTGACATAGATCTTCAAAATTGATGAACTTGATCAAACCAGGACATAATCTTAATCATGTATATGAGGTGAAATTGAAGTTCATCACAGAATTAAAGAAGCAAAAATGAAAGCTGCGTTCATAAACAAAATTAAGGTAAACCAGGTTAGGCTTGTACGATTCACTCTAATAAAATCATATTTGCCGAGCAAAAAAATATTTTCTTAAGTACTCTTCACCTATGTTCGATATAATATGATATGAAAACAATGAATTATTACCTTCATCACAAGCTGGAGTGCATTCGCAAGAGATCAGAAATTGGCCATTTGAGAAAACCCTAAGCCTGCCAATGGTATCACCATATTTCTTGCTGGTGCAGCCACACTTGACCTCGATGAAATCCGACCCTCTTTTCAACCCTTCCATGTCTTTCAGCTCCTCTTCAGTGAACATATCTGACAATAACCTCAAAAACAAAAAGGAAAAGAAAAACCCTAACGACAATGCCCTTTGTTTTTTTATTAAAAGAAATAAGCCAAGTACCTGAAGATTTTGTCGGCTGACAAGAATTTGAAGAAACCCAAGTATGGATTTTTGATCTTTATATATATATATATATATATATATATATATATATATATATATATATAGCAAGCAAAGAAAAGGGTTTTCTTCTATTTATTAAAATGTGTACTAAAATTAAACCTCCAAGGAGGACCAGCAACAAAGAAACCGAAACTCACTCACCGAAGACATGTCAACAAGCATGCAAGAAAGGGTGTAAAAAATGAGAGAAAGAAGGAAATTAGTTTGGCAAAAGGATAATTCACAAGTATTTAGAGTTTCTTAGTTGCATGAAGTTGACCCAAAGAGATTATATCAATCAATATTATTAACTCCTTACTTTTTTTTCAATGGTTAATCTTCACATATCCTACTTCTAATTTCATCCATTCATTTCACTCATCTAATGGTAATGAATAAGTGTAAAACTAATTGAGTTTTACACAGTGTAATTGAATCACATCCCATATATATATATAGTTTGGAATAAAACTTTTTAAAAAATAACAAATATTAGAGAAACATTTTAATATAATTTTCATTAAACTATTGGAAAAGATAAGTAGATTGGGGTCACTTAGATTGCATTGAGTCCGTCATAAATTTACTTTCTATTTACTAACATTATAGTATTATCTTTTAAATATCAAAATTTGAAAAATAAGGAAATAAAATAGATTCAGTAGAGATGTTATTGGATAGGGATGAGTGGAAAATAATTATTTGTTTTAAAATGTTATAGATTATTAAATTTTAATTATCTATTTTAAAATAGTTTAATTGAATTTAAATCGAATTAGTGATGAGACTAGGATGAGTGTATAAAAACATATTTTTATCTTTAAAAATTCTAATGACATGATATTATCTTATTGGTGCCTAAATTTTAAAGTTTATAAGATGATTCTAAGTGATTTTAATATATATATATATATAAAGAAAGCATTGATTACAATGAGGATGTGTATGCTCCCAATTAGGGCTGGGTGCTTCCGCCCATGTATAGCAGCACATAAAAGACACAATACGAGCACAAACTCGGGTAAGCAGACATGAAGGAAAGACAACACCACTCAAGTAGATTCAAACCAGCAAAATCTGTATCTAAACCTCAGTCATATTAACAATTGAATTGTAGTTAAATTTTGTAACTAAAAGCAAATTTAAACCACCGGTTAAAACATTTTTTTCATATAAAATACATGATGGAAAAAGGGATTTGAATTTTTTTTTAAGCAAATGGGTGTCGTTAAAATTCCTTATGTAATCTATATTAAATTAAGGTTCAATATCAGACAACGAATAAAAAAACATGTCTCAAATAAAACATACAAAAAATAGAGTTTGGGACTAAATTTGAAAAACATATCGAAACTACCAAAATTCGTAGGAAAAAAAAAACAGCTCACTTACAAAACAAACCTAACCTTTAGCAACACCTCTAGGCATCACAGCCTGCGCACTAGCTAGAATTACAACTTAGAAACAGAAACACAACAAATGCCTAAAACAGTAAATAAATTGAAAACAAAAGGAATATATAGATATAATATAAGATGTTGAAGCATTTATTTAAGTGGTGAATAGGAAATTTTCCTCTAAATTTTTTAACAAATAAAAAATCTTTAAACAAATAATATAAATAATATTTTTAATAGAAAAACAGCATTAATGATAATCTTAAGTATATTATAACTCCAAATAATTGGAGCAAAAACGATTGAAGAAAAAAAAATGAGAATTTACCTTGAGTCTGATCTGAGATAAGCGAAATCTGATTTCAGAGTTTCCGATGCTTTGCAAAGTTTAGTCCCTCTCTACACTCTATCAGTAAAATCAAGTCGGCGAATCAAATTTATAACTAGGGCAGCAATTGTTATCTCTTTTAACAGATTTAAAAGTTGAAATATAATCTGTCAAATTAATGTGCATTGATTTGAACAACTTTTTCTTCTCTAATTGACCTAAATATAATTTGAATTTACTCAGTTATTTTAGTATGAAATCTGAAAAGGGTTAGGTGAAAGAATGACGTCACTTGACACACTGTAGACAAAATAAGTTGCGATACGTGTTTATTTATGATTTGTTGAGAGATATCTATAAAAAATAACATTAAGTTTATGAAAAGGAGGTAATTTACTTCTCATATAGAATTTAATCTAACATAAAAGGTTAAATAAGTTGAGAGGAATGATCATCCCCGTTGTTAATATTGGCATTGTGTTGGTAAATCTGTTGCCTAAAATATTTTTGAAAGAGTTTATTTTGTTTATGAAGAAAGAATATAAATAGTTGTTGGATTAAAATTTTGGTCTTTATATATATATATGAACAATTTCTACCTAGGGAAGGAAGAGAGAATTTGCTCTTAATGGGTTAAAATTTAAAAGGATTAGAAATCTTAAGTCTAAGGACCAAGTTAAAAAAATTGTCAAATTTCGGGACTAATATAGACAAAAAAATTCAAAGATAAAAAAAGTGCTTAGCTCAAGAGCTAAACTTTGTTTTGTGAAAATTAGAATTTTAATATTTAAATAATAAAAATTTGAATATTTATATCCAAAATCCTTTTACCTATAGCTTCACTTTGTTCTAGAATTAAAGTATGAGATTTTTTTTAAAAGTCGAGAAAAATCAGATGAAAATTGTTATATTACGAAATAAAGTTGTAATTGTTAAAAATCAAACCCAAGAAATTTACATTTGTAAGAGTATTTCCCTAAAACGTTAGGGGATATTTATAATAATAGAATATCAAATAGTTTTCTCAATTGCTCTTTGCAAAAAGGGGATATCTACATATAAAATAAGAAGTTTAAGCATTTTCAAGGAGTGAATAGGAAAAATTCCACTAATTTTTTTAACAAATAATATAATTGATATCTTTAATAAAACAACAACATTCATGACAATCTTAACTATATCATAACTCTAAATAGTTGAAGCAAATAAGATTAAGAAAAATGGAAATTTACCTTCTGAGTGATTTGAGATAAGCGAAATCTGATTCTGAGTGATTTGAGATAAGCGAAATCTTAACTATATCATAACTCTAAATTGTTAAGTTCCAGTACTAATATAGAAAAAAAAAGTTAAAAAGATCCAATTAAAAAATTATTAGTTCAAGGACTAAATATTGTTGTACCCTTACGAAAATTTGAATTTTAATATTTAAATAATCAGAAATTCGAATATTAATATCCACAATCGGCAATCCTTTTACCTATAGCTTCACTTGATTCTAGATGGAAGTGTGAGATTGTTTATGACTTTCTTACAAAATTTCCTTAATTTTTTATAATTTCGGATAAGCAATATAAACTTTGCATGACTTGCAATTTCACCCTTTTTTTCAAACAAAGACTATTTCTTTTATTCTTATAATTAACAAACTAAGACTCAAAAGGTTAGGGGAAACTGTTATTATACAATTTGATGATGAAAAAGATAGTATCTAATAGAAATATATGGACTCAATTCAAAAGTTTAATGCAAGATTTTTATTTTATTTTCAAATTCGTTCGCTGTGAGCACCCAAATTCGTCTGACGCTCCTTTTTGTATTCGAGTTGAAAATTTATTTTTTGTGTTTTGATGTATTTGAGAAACCCCGCCCGATTTTGGCATTAAAAATGTGGAGTCGCCACCGATCATTATAAAAGGTAGACCGGACACCAAAATAAACCAGGGATTCAAAAATTAGGGTCCGGGAGTCGGTTACGGATGGGGAAGGATTAGCACCCCACACCGCCCAAAATTGGTACCTAGTCGATCATTTAAAGTCTTGGTATTGGAGATTGCGAATTCGAATAAAATTTAAAATACGATCCTTAAATGCATAGAAATGTTCTAAATATTTAAAGAAACGTTTCGTTATTTAGAATAACCGAAAAATTCACTTCCCTTTACGCCCGGGAAATAGTTTCTCGATTTTCTAAATAAAAGAAAATTCCCTTAAATATTGTATCCTAAAAAACTTGTAAGGATATCATTTTATTTAGGGATATCGAGAAGGTCGCATCCCTTTACGCCCGGGACACTAATTCTCGAATTCCCTAAATAAAAATATTACCTTAATCTTTTTAATTTATCTAATTATTATGATGCAATATCTAATGTAACATGAATATACATATGTACTTAAAATATGATACTTACGGTAAAATATATTTTATATTTATCAAAAAAAGTATTTATATATATATCTAAAGTTAGTAATTGTTATTATTATTATATATATATATATTATTTTTTTTACCAAAATAGGCATTTATTATTATTTTATATATACTTAATTTTTTTAAAAAATAGAATATATTTGTATTCATATTAAAAATATGTCTATACATATATATATTAAGTTAGTAGTTTTTTTTTATTTTATATATACATATATATATTTTACAAAAATGATTGTTTATTATTATTTTTATATGTATGATAATTAAACACAACACTATATATTATTATACAAACATTTATAAAAAAACTTATACAATACATATTATGCGTACATAAAAAATAATACGGTATAAATATGACATATATACAAAATATATTATAATATTTTATAATAATAATATACTAAATATGCGCATCAAACTAAAAATATGAATCAAAATAAAAATGCATGAACAAGTGGTTAAAATGCATGATATGATAATTTACACGACATAAAACAATACACATTACAAGATTAAAATGAAACATATGCAAAACATAAGGAAATAAACGTAAATAGACAGAAATATAACGCTGGAAATTAAATAAGTTTAATTATCAAATATTGATATATGTTTTATGCAAGTAAGTTTAATTATTTGAATTTTGTTGTCGGTTGAATATAGTTTAATTGACATTATTTTTGGGGTTTAATATCAACTGCTTAAACTATCCTATTTTTCTCATTTTAGGTGCTTAAACTCTTTTTTGCCACTTTTAAGTATCCAAACTATCATTTTTTTTGGCTTAAATCAAAAAATAGCCCTCAAACTATGTTTTTTTATGTTTTGGCCCTTAAACTACGATTTGGGCAAAATAGGCCATTAAACTATCATTTTTGGTCACTTTAAGTCCCTAAACTATGATTTGGGCAAAATAAGCCCTTTGTGAGCACCCATATCCGTCCGGCACTCCTTTTTGTATTCGAGTTTTGAAAATTTATTTTTCATGTTTTGATGTATTTGAGAAACCCCGCCCGATTTTGGCATTAAAAATGTGGAGTCGCCACCGATCATTTAAAAAGGTAGATCGGACACCAAAATAAACCAGAGATTCAAAAATTAGGATCCGAGAGTCGGTTACGGATGGGAAAGGATTAGCACCCCACACCGCCTAAAATTGGTACCTAGTCGATCATTTAAAGTCTTGGTATTGGAGATTGCGAATTCGAATAAAATTTAAAATACGATCCTTAAATGCATATAAATGTTCTAAATATTTAAAGAAACGTTTCGTTATTTAAAATAACCGAGAAATTCACTTCCCTTTACGCCCGGGAAATAGTTTCTCGATTTCCTAAATAAAAGAAAATTCCCTTAAATATTGTATCCTAAAAAAATTGTAAGGATATCCTTTTATTTAGGGATATCGAGAAGGCCGTGTATAGGCTCCTAAAACGGCGTCGTTTAAGGGTTGCCGGTTTAAAATTTAAGATGGGTTTATTTGTTCATTCGAACCAGATTTAGAAGCCCTAAAATATTTTCATCCTCATTTTCTCTCCTAAACCAGAGCGGCGGCCACTTCTTTGCTGCCACCGTGTCGTTCGTCAGCCGAGAGGCCTCGCGGCGGCGACGGCAGCGTGACCGGTAAGCTCTCTAACCTCTTCTCCCTTGTTTTTTATTCGAAACAAAAAGGGAACAAAGATTTGAAATGAAACAAATTTTATAAAAAAAAATTACCCTTGTATTGATTTCGAAGACAACTTTCAGATTACAAATTTTCGAAAATAAACCCCCTTTTTCACTCTTTTAGATCTGAAATTCCTTAGCTTTTTTATCACTGATTTTTTTATCTCAACCTCCTCCCAGATCTGTTACATGGTGGGGTTTATATAACCCTTTTCTTACTTTTTTTAAGTGAAAATATGGCCACTTGGATTGATATTTTCCTAATTTTGCAAGGCAACTTGTGATGGCAGTGCGACGGCAGCGACGAAAGGCGACGGCGGCAGCTGGGGTTCGGCAGCTAGGATGATGATGTCGGGTTAGGGTTCAGTTGTAGGGTGGCTGATAGGTTTTAGGGTTATTTTGATTATTAGGGTTAGAATAATATGGGTCGGTTTTGGGTTTGAATTTGTTTGGGCCGGTTTAGTTTAGGGTCTGATGGGTTTGGTTATTTGTTTGGATAGGGGGAACGGGTTATTACACCCTTAAGCTATTATTTTCGGTCACTTTAAGTCTATAATTACAAAAATATCATTTTGTAGGTTTTTCTAATATATATAAATATTGGCTTAAGGGTTTAATAAGCCTCTAAATTTTTGTAAAAAATTAATTAAGCCCATAAATTTTTTTGCCCTCAATTAAGCCTTCAAACTTAAAAAATTAATTTAGCCCTTTGACCAACATTGATCGTTAACTTTAACAGGTTTTTTTTCTAATTTTGACATGTGTTGCAATAGGGTAATGTCTTTGTCATTTCTACAAATATTTAAATTTTAATTTTTAAAACTTATATAAAAATTAAAAAAAAATTAAAAATTTTAAAAAAAATTTGAAAAATTTGAAAATTTATTTAAGAATATAAAAATATTTTTAATTTTTTTAAAAAATATATATTTTTTTTCAAAAGATTAAAATATTTTAAAAACTAAAATATTAAATATTATTATAGAATTATAAAAAATAAATTGAAAAATATAAAACCATAAAATTTATTTTGGGTTTTAAAATAACTTTTTTTTTATATTTTTAAAAATAAATTTATTGTTTTATATTTGAAAAATCAAAATAACTTTTATTGTTTTATATTTTTCAATTTAATTTTATAATTTTATTTAATTTTTTATTTTTTAAAAATATTTTAATCATTTGAAAAAGTATTATTTATTATTTTTTTAATACATTTTGAAATTAAAAAAAATTTATACTTTTAAAATTTTCCAGATTTTTAAGTTTTTTAGAATTTTTTTGATTTTATATATTTTTTTAAAAAATAAAATTTAAAAATTCCTAGAAATGACAAGTGCCATTATCCTATTACGACATGTGGCAAAAAAAATCAAGAAAAAGTTGTTAAAGTTAACGGTCAAAGGGGCAAATTGATTTTTTTTTCTTGAGTTTGAGGGCTTAATTAGGTGGAAAAAAAGTTTAGGGGCTTATTTGATTTTTTGCAAAAGTTTAAGGGCTTAGTGAACCCTTAAGCCATAAATATTTATGTTCTTTTTAAATTTTAAAATATCATATATCAAAATAAGCCCCTAAACTATCATTTCTGGTCATTTTAAGTCCGATAGTTATTTAAGTCAAAAGAAAATTATTTCGACTAATAAGATGTTGACATATTCTAAAGATTTTTTGACCAATTAATAGTTTTGGGGACTAAAAGAAGAAAAATGACATAGTTAGGTACTTATTTTGACCAAAAAATAGTTTAAGGACTTAAAGTGACCAAAAATAATAGTTTAAGGGCCTATTTTGCCCAAATCATAGTTTAAGGGCTAAAAGTAGAAAGTTGCATAGTTTGAGAGCTGTTTTTTGGTTTAAGCCTTTTTTTTTGTCAAAGTAGGTGCCTAGCTTGACCTTAAAAAGGGGAAAATGATAGTTTGAGCACCTAAAATGGGCCAAAAAAATTTAGGCACCTAGAAGAGAAAAACATAATAGTTTAGGCACTTAAAAGGGGCAAAAAGGGTTTAGGCACCTAAAAGAAGAAAAAAAAAGATAGTTTAGGCACTTATTTTGACATTAAACATTTTTTACAATATATAAGAGAACATGAAATCGAGTATACTTAAAGGTTTAATATCCTGTTATTTATGGATACAGAGAGATTTAGGTAGTATTATTTGAATGTTAAAAATATAATTACTTATATTTCAGTTTGTTGGACTAAATTTATTGTAAATTTAATATTTTAAAGATATTTTAATATTTATATAATTGAATTTTTAATGAAAATTTAAATGAATAAATAACAATTCAAATTAAATTTGATTTAGTGTAAATACCCATTAGTCACCCAACTACGAGGGCATTTTTTATTTTGGTCACTAAACTTAAAATCATAAAGAAACATCTATCGAAATTTAATTTGTTTACGGTGTGTTGAGCGACGTCATTCTTCCACCTAACTCTTTTTATAAACTTTTTTTAATAGTCTAAAGGTAATTATAATGTAGTATTTGTTCATAAATATTCTTAATCCTTTGACAATGTACACACATCTTGCAGACATTGTGATTGAACTCAAGTCTCCTAGGATAAAAATCATCCATTTTTTATGTGACCACTTGTTGGGTTCTTTTTTTTATTATTATTATTATTATTATTATTATTATTATTATTATTATTATTATTATTATTATTAACTTTTAGATTCCTTACAAAACAATAGATTTAATTGAGACTATATTTATGTCAATTTAGACAAAAAAATTGTTTAAATTAATGCAAATTAATGTGACAAATAATGGTTAAACTTTTAATTTTGTGAAAAAAGATAACTATTTTTTCTTACTCATAAATTATATTTGTCGACTCAATTTTTAAGATGGAAGAACGTAAAGAGTGATTCAACCTTATGAGGCATCGGAATTTCATAATCAAATTTTGTTTATCTCATATCAGACCGAAAGTAAACTCTTGTTTTTCTTCAATCTTATATGCTTCATTTATCTGTAAAAAGAAAAACAATTATTTTCTTAATTTTTTTATCCGCAAGTATGACTTTATTAGAGTAAAAAATCATACAAATAGAATATTATCACGTACCTCGTTAAAATATCTCTAAACCTACGATGGATGAAAAAAGTACAACATGACAATATTAAAAGGATAAAACACCAAGCCAAAATCAAAAAAACAAAACACCAAGACAAGAGCACATTATCCAACCTACATAGTGTCTAATTTCACAAGATATCATGCACATCTAACACACAATAACCAAAACCCGACGAACCAAACACCCTTTATACTTGCATTACCAACATGAGAACAACCCCATAACACCAAAACAACACCAACTAAATCCGCAGACACGCTCCAACTCCTCATACTCAATGTTACCCAACAACGACCATTATCGCATAAATAAAAATCAAGTATTCAAAATTTATAAATCGTAAAAAATTTACTAAACTTTACGAAATATCAAAAACTCTAATAGATTTTACTTATTTAAAATGTAGGCAAATTCTCATTTTTCTTCAATCCTATTTGCTTCGTTTTTTTTAGAGTTATAATGTAATTGAGAGTGTCATGAATGTTGTTCTTTTATTAAAACTTTTGTGTAATTTTTCCTATTCACCACTTAAATAAATGCTTCAACTTGTTTTATATCTAGATAATGTATTTACAGTTTTCTTCTTTGAAAAGCGTAACTGAGACAACTATTTGGTCATCCATTATCATATGAGAAACTTTCGTTAAAAAAATTAAGTATCATATGAGAAACAATTTTAATGATGATTAAAATGTAATATTTAAGGGTATTTTTTTACGGTTTCGAATTAATTCATTATATGAGATTTTATAAGAGGTTGGCTTAATAGTAAAATAAGTGCCTAAATTATACATGTTGCTTACTTTTGTTGTCTAACCTATTTTTAGCTTGAAATATGTGCTTAAAATTTCATTATGGTAATCTCAGGTGTCTGCCGTTATTTTTTATTTCCTTTATTTTTAACTTAATTTTAATAAAAAACTAAAATTCATAAAATTCACAAAATAACCCCAAATCCGTAATCCAAAACCCAAATCCCCAAAATTACCATTGTTTTTGCCGTAAATAGCCTCACCGGAGCCCACTGTTGCCGCTGTCGAATGTCGCAGCCCAATTTCGCCAACCATCCATCACAGAAATTCGATGATAGTTGTGTCGATCGACTTCCTAACGTAGAAGGAAGCCAAACTCATCAAAAGAAGCCAGTTGACACACCTACCGTTTGTTACCGACGATGGGTGATTAGGAGAATTGGGCGGTAACATACGGTGGTGATAGTGGTGGGATCCGACGAGGCAGGCAACGACGATAGTGGCGACAAGGGATTTTGGGTTTTTTAAAAATAAAAAAATAATAAAAAAATATGTTATGTGTCATGTTTTGATTGAATAACGATTTTTTTTAATTGTTATTAATGATTAGATACCTAAAATTACTGAAATAAAACTTTAAACACTTATTTCGAGTTAAAAAAATAATTTAAGCACAAAAAATAAACAATTATAATTTGGACACTTATTTTATTATTAAGCCTAAGAGGCTTAGAAAGATCTATATATGTTCAAATCCCTTTTCCCATTTTTGTAATAATTAGGGCCTATTCATCAATGCATCCAGAACGAGCGTTAGAGCGCCAACCAAAAAAGTAATATTGAATAAGAACAAACAAAGCATGCTTTTAAATTTTTTCTGACGAATTTAACGTTCAAACGAACATTTTTCTGCCGTTAAAAAATTCAACTTTTTTCCTTAAAAGAACATTGAAGGCCGACAACGTTAAAAAATCCTTGATGCATGCAACCTTAGTTCAGTTTGAATTTAAATTGCTTTTGATTTAATTTGTTAATTTATGATAGGAACAATGGGAACGCGAACTTCTAAAAAAAACATAAGTGAAGAGCTTCGACCCCAACCCACCTGTCTTTTTGCTAAGTAACGTCATTCTTTCATCTAACACTTTTCATTAACTTTTAGATTCCTCTAAAACAATAGAGTAAGTTGAGACTATATTTATGTCAATTTAGAGAAAAACAAAATCGTTTAAATCAATACAAATTAATTTGACGTATCATATTTTAACTTTTTGAGTTTGTGAAAAACGATAATTATTGCTTTCGTACTTATAAATTAGATTCGCTGACTCAATTTTTAAGATAGAGAAGCGTAAAGAGTGATTAAACCTTACAAAGTATTGAAATTTTAGAATCAGATTTCGCTTATCTTAAATTAGACTGAAGATAAATTCTCTTTTTTTTTTCAATCTTATTTGCTTCAACTATTTAGAGTTAGAACATGGTTAAGATTGTCTTGAACGTTGTTGTTTATTTAAATATGTCAATTCTAGAATCTGTTTACTTGTTAGTCTTTGTTAGTTTACTTTGTTTTTTTTCCCCAGTTGTTCGGGTACGTTGCTTATTGTTTCGGTTGGTTTTTATGCTGTTTAGTGTTGGCATTGGGGGTTGTATACCCCTTTTCTGTAATACGAATATAGATACTATTTTCTTCCATTTAAGTTTAGAGAGAATTTTAATGCGGCCTATGCGCGTATCCCCCTTTTACCTAAAAAATGTCAATTCTATTATCTGTTAAAAAATAGTGGAAAATTTCCTATTCACCCCTTAACTAAATGCTTAAACTTATTTTATATTTAGATATCCCTCTTTTTCCTCAATCAATTTACTATTTTCTGATTTTCCTCAAACTATTTGAAAATAAAATAAAAATCTTGCATTAAACTTTTGAATTGAGTCCATATATTTCTGTTAGATACTATCTTTTTCATCATCAAATTGTATAATAACAGTTTCCCCTAACCTTTTGAGTCTTAGTTTGTTAATTATAAGAATAAAAGAAATAATCTTTGTTTGAAAAAAAGGGTGAAATTGCAAGTCATGCAAAGTTTATATTGCTTATCTGAAATTATAAAAAATTAAGAAAATTTTGTAAGAAAGTCATAAACAATCTCACACTTCCATCTAGAATCAAGTGAAGCTATAGCTAAAAGGATTGCCGATTGTGGATATTAATATTCGAATTTCTGATTATTTAAATATTAAAATTTAAATTTTCGTAAGGGTACAACAATATTTAGTCCTTGAACTAATAATTTTTTGATTGGATCTTTTTAGCTTTTTTTTTTCTATATTAGTCCTGGAACTTAACAATTTTTTTCAAACTTGGTACTTAGACTTTAGATTTTTAATCCTTTTGAATTTTGATAACGTGATACTTTGAGATTTTGACATGCCATTACATAATTTTTTTTAAAAATACAATTTCGGTGATGATGTGACACAATCTTAATGTGTCATTTCAATTTTGGTTTAAGCTAAAAAAATGATAGTTTAGATACTTAAAAGTGGCAAAAAAGAGTTTAAGCACTTAAAATGAGAAAAATATGATAGTTTAAGCACTTATTTTGATATTAAACCCCCAAAAATAATGTCAATTAAACTATATTCAACCGACAACAAAATTCAAATAATTAAACTTACTTGCATAAAACATATATCAATATTTGATATTAAAAAAACTATATAAAATGAACATGTTGAGTGCCCTAGTGGTAAAGGATGATGCGTTTCATTCAGGTGACCCGGGTTTGAACAATATGTGTACACGGTGTATGTGCGTCATTAAAGAGCCAAAAAAACTAAATATATGTTATCATGTAACCATACTAACATATTAAAAAAATTAAATAAAATATTATTTTATTTTATCTTTTAATTGTACTTTAGATATGTCGCACCCCAGACTTACCCCTTATCTGGTAGAGTTAAGAAAAATTAAAGTTCAAACTAGTAGGACGGTTCAGTCCGGTACCCTGATGAAAATAAAGTGGTCGATGGTTTGACAAAACTTGCTGGCAGTACGAATTTAGAATGTCGTTTTTTTTTTGTTTTTTTTAATGAAAGAAATTATTTTTCCTTAAAAAATCCAACTTAATGTCAAATGGAAAGAACACTTTACAAGTGGAAGCAATTATCTAAGGAATCAATTATCAAATGATTAGTTTGAACTTTGAAATGTGTTGGAAAAAATATTTATATTATTAAGGTTTAAAACAATTATTCCCTTAAATTATATTGTTTTATTAAATTGTTTTTAAAGTATTGTCCTCTAATATTTAATTTTGTTATATATGTCATCTCAAGTCGTTAATAAAAAAATTTAAACAATAAGATTGTGTCGCATGAAACTTTATAACAAAAAAATTATTTAATTTTGATAAAAATAATAAATAATATATCAAGTCTCTTAAATTTTTTTGTTCAATTTAGTCACTAAAAATTTTATTTAATCGTAAAAAAAGAGAAGAAAACATGAATGACTTAATCATGTCATTTATCTCATTTTCATTAAAGTCGGGTACAATTTAATATATGCATATAAAAAATTTATAATTAAATACTTTACTTTTTATTAGAAAAATATATAATCTAATCGGAAATCATATAAACTTAAGTCGTTATAAATTCAATAAGCATATTTGAGAATATGTAAATTTTAACATAAAATACTAATGATGTAAAAAATTAAACAATAAATTTTAAATTAAAATGAAAGAATACCATTGTATTTGTTTTAAATATAAAAACTAAATCTTAAATTCTGTTTTGACTCCATGTTTTGACATATTAATTAATGATTAGAACAACTCAAGAGTAATGATTTCCTCATTTCAAAGGCATAATTACAAATTTAAATTGTTGGGTATCACATGGCCAGCTCTAAACCTCTTCTCCATCTACTTGTTTGCTAGTTGCAAATCAGCTTAATCTTTATTTTTGGGGAAAATTACAAACTTTTATCACTCAACTTTTTTATTTCTATTTCCTCACTCAAGTTTAAAATTTTTCAATTTAATCATTAAATTTTTTATTTGTTCCTATTTTGGTCACTCTAGCATTAATTAGAAATGGAAGGGTGGCTTGGCAGCCACGTGTGCTGATGTGGACTGTTTTTTTGCTGGCATGGCAGTCACATGTCATCCACATCACTCCCCACTTTCTGCTTTTATTTTATCTTCTGCCCCAAATATGAAGGTTTTACAGTTTCACACCCTCTATCATACTGGTGGTGAAATAATCTTCTCCAACGTCTTTTTCGACCACTCAAGACGGCAACAAAACTCGTCTCATCATCTCCTATTACTCTAACAATTTAAATTTTCGTAAAATCATTTAAAACTCACAATCGCAAAACTCAACACAAACCGTAAAATGTAAAAAAAAAACAAACTACTTCGTTCTACAATATTCACCAAATGATCAACGTGAAATTAAGATATATTGTTATCTTCGTCCTTCTCCACCTCTCCGCTGTTGAGATTTGGAAGAAGATGCTCAATCGTTAAGAAATTAAAGAAAATTTGAAATCATTGGGTTTTTTCACACAAAAAATAAAAAAAATTTGGGGTCATTTCATAATTGTTAAAAGATAGATGTCTAGTCATAACATCATTAATTGTTTAACGGGAGAGTGACCAAATATGAGCTAATAAAAATTTTAATGATTAAATTAAAAAAATTTGTGGTCATTTCATAATTGTTAAAAGATAGATGTCTAGTCATAACATCATTAATTGTTTAACGGGAGAGTGACCAAATATGAGCTAATAAAAATTTTAATGATTAAATTAAAAAAATTTAAACTTGAGTGACTAAAATAAAAATGAAAAAAATGAGCGATGAAATTTATAATAACAGACATATTGCCATTTTAATGTTAAATTCACATTGTTTTCAACCTGAATTTAGAGTTATACGATATTTTATCACAAAAAAAATGTTTTTTCATACGTTATCGAATAGAACTTGTAATTAATTATGAGATCTTGTGTGACGATTATTCATCTTATTTTTAATCATTAAATCTATATTTTATTTTATTCATGAAAATAAAATATATTATGTAATTGACTATTTACTTCTTAATAAGATCACCCGTAATAATTAATTTCTGTTATCAATAATGAATAGTATGATTAAAAATAAAAATTTATAATTAAGAGAAAAAAATAAAAAATGGAATTTATTTTCAAGACGCGCGATGGTCGTGGGTGCCAAGTTTATTTGCAGAAAATTTGGCAAAGTTCATAATTAGGAAGTCTATCAACTCTCCATAGAATCAAATAAAATCTCGAAACCTAACCTAACCTAACCTAAAGTTCTACTTTTTTGTGTATTATTTTTCCCTCAAAAATATGTATTAATTGTGTTTAACAGTAATATGATATGTGAAAAGAATTAAGGGTTATATTTTGATATATAAGTTATGTAAAAATATATACAAACCCTTCATATTTAAATTATAAAATCTAAAATCTAAATCCCTAATCCTAACATCCTAACACTTAAATCCTAAACCCTAAACTCTAAATTCTAACACTAAATCTTAAATTCTACACCTTACGCTAAACGTCTAAACCCTAAATCATAAAATTAAAAAGCTTGCGTATCAATGTATTTTCTAAGAAATTAATACATTTAACATCTTCTTGGATATATTATTTAAGTAAAATACTTTGATACGCAAGCTAAAGTTTATACAAGCCTTTTAATTTTAGGGTTTAGAGACTTAAGTTGTAGTTTAGGGTTTATGGATTTAGGTTGTAAGGTGTAGAATTTAAGGTTTATACTTAAAATTTAGACTTTAGGACTTAGGGTGTTAGGGTGCTAGGGCTAAAAATTTAAGTTTTAGATATTATAACTTAAATATAAAGGGTTGTATAAACTTTTTTTACACGACTTATGTACCAAAATATAACAAATGATTTAATGGCAATATTATTAAATTAAATAAACATCCCACATGTTTATTTATCATTTTCAATTCATTAAATAAAAATTTATTATTAAAACTTTCTCTTTTTTCAATTATAGAACGTTTCGGTATTTTTCTAATAAAAGTAGAACGAGCCGAGGTTTTCTTGGTCAAACTCTGGTTTTGGTATCTCTTTAATGTTTAAAATTAAGATCTGTCCTTATATTTTAATTTTATTATAATTTAGTACACTATTTTTATAACGTTAAATAATTCAAATAGGTCACTTCGGTATCTATCTTTTGATTAAAACCTTGATGAGGAATTTTTAATAAAAATACCACTTCAACATACAAAAACTTGTGTTACCATGATGAGTTAGAAATGAGATTTTTAAAAGTAAAATTCAGGTCAAAATTTTAAAACGAAATAGTTGAATTAATTAACGACATTATAAAAATGGAGCATCAAATTGTGCTAATTTGAAGTATGTGGACTAAATACAAATTCGAGAATAGGACATGGACCAAAACTAAAATTTGACCTTCATTTATTTCTTATTTTTCTCGCGAGTGGCATAAAAATCTGAGAGAGAAATAGAGAGAACATAAGAAGAGAGGGAAAGAGGAGAGAAAGATAGGTGACAGAAAGACCGAATTGACCCTTGCTTTCTTTTGAAATTACCCTTTCTTCGTCGTCGGCGTCGTCGACGGCGTTTTTGTTGTCTTCCCCTGCATCGCCGACGACGTTTTTGTTGTCTTCCCCTGCATCATATCCGATCTCTCTCTCGCTGTAGATTTCTTTTCATATATCAAACATGAACGAGAAGGCCAGCGTTACCAAGGAGCTCAACGCAAGACATCGAAAGGTGATTCTAAAAACCTCCTTTCTGACCTTGCTTTATCGTAATTCCAAGTAGCTTCTTTGCTTTTCGGCTTTGTACTGATTTGATCTGTGTTTATCATATCAATTTTTGTTGCTTTTCACATGACCTTTTATTCCTCTTAATTTGTTGGTTGTTTGATTTAAATTCTGCTGTTTATACAGGATTTGATCGAATCGAATGTGGAATAGCGACTATGAACTCATTTTTGGCGTTTCTTAATTTGAATAAATGGTGATTATGTTAAAATTGTTATTAGATTAAGATCGGTTTAGATGGATCTTTCATTTTGATTAACGGAGTTTTATCAGCTAAAATTTGCGTTTTAAGTAGCATCTTACAATTTCTGAGAACTAACTCAATTCTCCTTAATCAAATTTGTTTGAGTTTGGGATTCCTTTTGCCTAATTTTGCTTTTTCCTTTTTAAGATCTTTGTGGATTTGCTGATTATAATTGATTTGTTCACATATGTAAAAGCTTTTGGAAGGTTGCTTTTGGACCACAGGAACAATTTTACACAATCTTCTTTATGTGGCATCTGGGTGTGTGCTTTAGGTTGTAGAGGGTGTTAAATTCCTCCATATTCTTTTGTAGATGTATATTTTCTCCCGAATTTTAGGTTATTGTGTGTTTGTGTGCGTTAATCTATACGATATGATTGACTCATTCAATCAATGGTTTCTGTCAATTCATATATCATGTTCATAATTTTGATGTTGGTCAGTCTGTTATTAGGATTGAAGTTCTTATTTTTCACCTCCTATGCAGATTATTGAAGGTCTTCTTAAATTGCCAGAGAATAGGGAATGTGCTGACTGCAAAGCCAAGTATGTTACCAGAGATTTTGTTGATATCCTAATAGCAAATAATGAAATAGAAATCATCTTAATAATTTGACTTTTTAGCTTCTGTCATGAATCAGCGATAACATTCATTCTTACCACAGTTCTAATAATTGCCTCCTTTCTCTACAGAGGTCCAAGATGGGCAAGTGTGAATCTAGGTATCTTTATATGCATGCAATGTTCTGGGATCCACAGAAGTCTTGGGGTACACATATCGAAGGTGCTTTTCTTATATCTGGAATAATTCTTTTATCTCTTCCTTATTGTTTCATCGAGTTGCTGGCTTGCTGCCACTTTTACTACTCACTAGTCTACTTATACTTTTTTCACGTATATTTTCCACGATAAACTAAGGAAATACTTTGATACACAAGCTTGTGTAAACTAATTCTATAGTTTAGGGGTTTAGGTTGTAGGGTGTAGAATTTAGGATTTAGGATTAGAATCTATAGTTTAGGATTTAAGTTTTAGGGTGTTAGGGTTAGAAATTTAGGTTTTAGATTTTTTAGTTTAAATATGAAGGGTTGTGTAAATTTTTTTTTACACAGCTTGTGTATCAAAATATAACCCATATTTTCCATGATAAACTAATTCTAAAGCTTTTCCCTATAGGGGTATGGATTTAGCTCACTTAGATGCTGGGATTGCTCTCTTTTTGGCAACTTAAGATTTCATCTCTTTTTTTCCTGCAATGTATCTAGGTGATTCCAAAGTTATCCAAACCGTCTCTGATGCCAACTGTTATCCGTGAAAAACTTTTACCTAATAGTTATTGCACATGTTTCTTCTTCTATGTTTTGGCTTTATGATTAGTGGAATACAAGTTAATTTTTACCAAATGGATGCCTGCATCTTACCAACTTTTGCTGCAGGTTCGATCTGCTACACTAGACACATGGCTTCCTGAGCAGGTTGCTTTTATTGAATGTAAGTTATTTGTTAGGTCATGAATTTGCATTATTATTATTGATGATGGTTTTAATGTTAAGATGAATAAGAGACTACAAATTATGACAAGGATTTATCTTATTATGCAGCAATGGGGAATGAAAAGGCAAACAGTTACTGGGAAGCTGAGTTACCCCCTAATTATGATAGAGTTGGAATTGAAAACTTCATCCGTGCAAAGTATGTAGCATAAGAGTTTACTTTATCCACCTTTAACCGTTTTTAGGTTAAGTGATTTTTTTGGTATATTATAATAATTGTTGTTGTATATTCTCTTATTGTAGGTATGAGGAAAAGCGATGGGTTCCTAGAGATGGAAGGTCCAAATCACCACCTAGTGGGTTGAACGAAAGGCCTTCCTCAGGTTGGCAGAGACCTATTGAAACAAGTGATCATGGGCACATTAGTAATAATGAGAATTCATTGGAGGAAAGGAGGAATAAACAAGCACCTGGACAAAAAGAAACTTCCCCAGCAACAAGAGTCAGTCTTCCTGTTCCTCCTAAGGGACCTGATCAGGTACTAAGTTCTTTTGTATGTGCTTTTGTTGCTAATTCTTTCTAGAAAATCTGTCATTTGTTTTTTTCTTTAATGGATTTACATGGATAACCTAGAGGTATTGGCATTAGAATGAAGAAGTATGAGAAAAATGCCATATGGAAAGAAAGTTTATCACTTTGTAAAGTAGCAAATAAATATAATCAAATAGGACTGTGATCTTGAACTTGTCTTGTGTATGGTTTAACTCACTTTCGTGCTCACTACATAGTATTCTTTTCTAGTAGTTTACCTCTCTTTTATATATATATACACACACACACACACACATACATATTTTAAAAAATAATGCTCATTTCACATAGTGTCCTCTGCTCGAATAGGTTACACCCGTGCAGAAGCCTGAACCAGTTGTACCAGCTGAGGCAACAAAGTCAGCTGTAGAGACTGCTCCCATAGTCAGGGCTCCTAAAGTCGATTATGCTACAGACCTTTTCAACATGTTGTCCTTGGATGATGGTCCAGGTGAGAATGGTTCTGAGGCAACTTCTACTGATGATTGGGCGGGCTTCCAGTGTATGTCCTAACATTTTTTCATTATTATCTTGTTAAAAGTATTTCTATCTAGTGCTAACCTCCTGGTTATTGAGGGTTATGGTTAGATCATTTTATTATTTCTATTGATTTTGACACATGGTACTCTGTAGCTGCTAGAGCGGCTTCCACAGCTGAAAAACCCAATCCACCAAAAGCTACTGAAAGTAATACCCAGTCTACTACTGGAATTGAGGATTTATTTAGTGATTTGCCCCCATTAACAGCCAACCAAGTCCCAGAGAAGCCCAAAAAAGACGTGAAAAATGATATCATGAGCCTTTTTGAAAAGGTATATATTCAACAGCCTTTATTTGTATCTTATGAATCCTTGGTGTAAAACTTATTTATTAATCACTTTGTGGCTGGAGCCAATTTATAAGCTTGACTTTGTTTAATTCTGATCCTTCCTTTTTCCCTTTGTGGGATATAGCACTTTAATTTCTTGGTTTCAATCAAATACAGTCCAATACGGTGTCGCCTTTTGCAATGCATCAACAACAGCTAGCTATGCTAGCACAACAACAGTCCCTTCTCATGGCTGCTGCAGCTAAATCTGCTCCTGGAAATACTCAACAGCTAGCTATGCTAGCACAACAACAGTCCCTTCTCATGGCAGCCGCGGCTAAATCTGCTCCTGGAAATACTCAACAGCTAGGTATGCTTGCACAACAGTCCCTTCTCATGGCTGCAGCTGCTAAATCTACTCCTGGAAATACTCAACAGCCCCCATCCAACGGCTCAAGCATACCCGCACAAACTTCGCCAAACATGCGCTACCAAATCCCTGGAATGATGATGCCCTTTGCTGGGCAGGCTGATCTGCAGAAACTCATGCAGGTAGACTCTGTCGTATAGTTGCAATTGCTGTGAAAGAAATATTTCTAGCAAGTTTCTCATACATGCACTTCATTTTCTGTTGGCCTTAGACTGTGAGTATGGGACAGACACAAGTAGCAAACTCTGCTGCATATCCATCATCCAGGTACATATTTAATCTCTTTATCCTTGGTTGTCTCTTGTAATACCATTGGCCTTGCCATGAGTTGGGTTGGTTAAGCCATACGCCTAATCACCCTGTGACTTTAAATTCCCTGTAAAGGTTCTAATTGTATTCTCAGAACCCCATGCCACTGACGTGTTATGATAAATAACTCTCCAGTAGATTAAGGATTTCATCCATAATTGTCATTTCTTGTAGCTTCTATGCATCGGGACAAGTTGCCCCTCCGAATGGTGTTGCTACAACGGGAGCAAACAAGCCCCAATCAGCTTCCCCGGTTCCGTCAGCGAATTCTTTGCAATCAGGTAAGGATTATGATTTTTCGTCATTGACGCAAGGGATGTTCACGAAACACTGATCCAGGACCCTCTTGGATGATCTCTGGCTTTGTCATTACTATACCAAAATAGTCATTTTTACAAGAATTTAGAGATTTGGAAGGGTTTTAGAGGGGATTGTAACCTATGTGTAGATGCAGTTCCATTTCATTTTGTTTCCTCCATAATGGAGTGAAGACTTCGTTTGTATGATTAGATTTATGCCAATACTTTAATAAAGATGAGCTTAGATTGAATTGGATTTTAATCATTCCTCAAACATGGTTTATTTTAATAACAGTATTGTTCTTTATGTCAATTGTCAGATAATACATGTGAATAGTGAAAATCATCACTATATTTTATTTTAATTGATACTTTTCATTGTATTTGTATTTTGAGAATATGCATGCCAATATGTCCATTTATTTTTATGTTAATTTTGCATTAGAAATTGGATTTTAATTTGATTTTGCCACTCTATTTTTAATTAGATTTTATACTCCAACATTGATTTTGGATCATTTAAAGAAGAAATTAACAAGTCTTTCGAATATTTTACTTTTATAATTAAAAAATTAACTTGAGGATTGACATGGAATTTTATTTTATGAAAGAAAGTTGACTTAAAAAAGAGAAAAAGCAATATACACAGTCCGTGTAAATTAAAGTTTATACATGCTTTTCAAATTTAAGGGTTAGGGGTTTAGGTTGTAGGTTAAGAATTTAAAGTTTAGGGTTAGAGTTTAGGGTTTAGAATTTAGGGTGTTAGGATTAGGGTTTTAGATTTTAAATTTTATAGAAGGGTTGTGTAAAATTATTTTACACGGACTGTGTATCAAAATAAAACCCCTTAAAAAACATATTATGTTTTGTTTTATTTTGTTTTGTTTTGTTAATAAAATATTTTTATTTATTCTTAATATTATTCAATTTATTTCCGCATTCGAATAATAATTGAAATATCTTAATCATTTTTAAAATAACATTCAATAGATTTAAGATTTTGATTCGAACTATGCACTTGGCAAGTAATATGACACGATCGATTTGTATGATGATAGCACAAGATTGATTCTCACTGTAAGCCCCGACGAAGCAAAATCTCCATTTTCCTCAAACATTTCCCTTCTAATTACTAGTGGATCGGAAAACTTGAGCAGATGGAAAAGAAAGGGAAGACATTCAAATGATGGGTCCTTTTCCATGGATATTATTACACGTTCTCTTGGTTTAGCTTGAGTTGTCTAAACTTTCACTTTCACGCACAAAAGGAGACATATAATAGGTGAGTCTTTCAGCGTGAATTTTCTACATATACAACGCTTCGAACTCAAAATTTACTTAAGCAATATCAAACTGCTTACCACTTATACCAAACTCCTGTTGGTTGTGTTGCATGCTTTTTTAATTAATATGTCTCATTGTCTTACCGGAAAATAAATGTTTCAATCTGTTCGTTCCTTTCCTACACCAGGGAAACCCAATAACCCTAATCCAAACGAATCGGATCGGATACGACCCATGGTATGATCAAAATCCATGACACTGGATGATACGTGAGTGGTCTTAGATGATAGATCGTTGGTAAACCCTAAAAAGATGAATCCAAAACAGAACACAACAAGAAAAAAAATTCGTTTTTCCCCACATGCATGCACCTGATTTCCATCAAGGGTGCCATATTATAGAACTGACCAAACCAGAAAATCCCAGTGTAGTTGGACAGAATCATTGCTGTAATTAAAACAGCAACAGTTAAACTCCATTTACGTCAACTATCATTTATCAGACATAATTACATGAACAGACACTCAAGAAGACAGCCAAGTTTTTAGGGATTTTCTTTTTGGCAACAACACAGAAGAAGAAGAAAAAAATGTCAAAGGTTCCCCAATCACACCCGTTAGGTGTGGCGATAATCACTCTCGGTATTCGAATACCAACCTGGCATCGGCGGCCCACTTCCATGTTCCATCCCCCACTTAAAGTTGGTCATTTGATTTTAATTGATCGGAATTCAATTTCATCCTTTAACGAGTTTTTTAATAGTTATAAAGTGATTACAAGTAATATCTGTTTATATATATTCTTAACTCTCTAATAATGCACACACTTTACAGACAAAGTAATTTGAACCTGAATCTCTTAATATGAATATCATCCTCTTTTTTACTGAAACCACGTGTTAAGGTAAAAACAGACACACAAATTGAATGAACAGCCCTGCAAAAATGATATCTTTTAAAGTTTATACTCCAATCTTCTTGTCTTATGAGGTTATAATTCTGCATGTTAGAAACTATTGTGTATTAAGTTTGAAAAAAACATTGCCGCACCTTGAAGATCGAGAATTATATTTAAATTTCAAAGAAATTAAATTTATTTAAATATAAATACTATTAAGTAAGGTCAGGGATTTGAATCATAACGTTGTAAATAGAGAAAGTTATGTTGGAAAGATCGCCTCATATCAGATCTCTACAAAACTCAATTTAAATTAATTCGCTAATAAATCGGATACCAATAGTTATAAAAATAGAATGATCGAAGATAGCAAACTTTTGTCTCAGTTTGGGAACATACTTTCCATTATTTCCAAGGACCAATTTCAATAAAAAGAACATTAAATAATCATTAAATTGATGCTTGAAAACGGATAATAATTACTTCTAATCCAACTTAATTTAAATGTAATTCTTAAGTAATAAACTTTAGGGTGCATGCTTCCTTTTATGAGACATGTTCATTAGTATTCTTTGCTTTCTTTAGGGCTTTGCTCTCCTAATTTTGTAGGCTTTGTCCTGACTAATTCGGATAGACTTTTACACCTTACTTTAATGAATAAGTCTCTTAATGAATTTTTTTTTACATATATAAGGCCTCGAACTTGAGATATACTTAAGCGATATAAAACTACTTACCACTTGAACCAATCCCATTGATTTTATTTATTTGTGAAGAATTAACTTCAAATTTAAGAATATACATCATCCAAAATAATTAACTATATATTTCTTTTTAAGATTTTATTTTCAAAGTTAATTTATTAATGACTTATCTGTAGTCTTATAAAGAACCTCGTTCAGAATATGTATCATCATGTCGTGTGGTATTTCAATTAATTTTGTAACGTTAATGCCTACATGTAATAATTATGGAGGTTTTTTATTAAGTAAAGAAGTAATTATGTTTTTAAGATACATATCAAAATTTAAACTCCTACAAGATGAGATAACATGAATATCTTTGATCATTCGTTTAGTTAATAGATCTCATACTTATGTAGTTTAATTTTTTATTATGGAGAGATAATTACATTCCAAAGGCAAATGACGATATTCGAACTCATACATGATGGGATGACATGAACATTCTTGATCATTCAGTTCTCAAAGCAATGAGACAAAATGAGCATCTTTGACCACTCGACCAATTAATGGATCTCATAATTATATAGTTTATTTTTTATTAGGCATAGATAATTATGTATTTATTAATAAATTGTCTTGACTCTTAATTTACAAGATTAAATATCAAACACTAATAAAATACAAATTATGATGTTAATTTCCTAAATACCTAAAATGGTCGTATTATTGAAATATTTTTTAAAGTATTGAAACCCCATTTTCTTTAAAAAAATCTTGAAATAATAATTATCAAATGGGTCCTCATGTTTGCAAAAATAGGTCCATTTAGTACATAAATTAGGGGAAAAAAACAAGCGATAAAGTTCAAATCTCGCCGGGATTAGTTGCTCTTCTCAATTCTTTTCATTTGCTTTCCACCGTTCTTGTTACACAAAACTCGTACTCTTTTGTTTATTTTTATTTTTTAATTTTAGGCATGTTGGGATAATTGATTCAAAATAACAAATGATTTGAGTTGTAGTTTAATTTGTCATTAAGACAAGTTGGAATATTATGGACTGATGCAAGTAAATTTGATTATTATGAAGTAATTATATCATCTTGTAAATTATAAGTAGTTTTAATAGTTTTTATTTATAATCTCAAGATACTATTTTAGTCTGATTTTATAGCTGAATAAATTTACGCATACTTACAAATCATATTGTTCGAACTCAAGTCAAGCTATTTTAATAGTTTATACATGTTTAGTTGAACAACATAATTACATACAATTCAATAGAACTCACTGATTATAATTATTATCCAAATATATCATATATGGGATGAATTTTTTGGATATTGTTGTTGAAAAAATATTTCATGATCTATTGTACTTCCTTTTTTATTCCGTGATATATTGCAGTTACTATAGTAAAAAGTAAAACCGTCATGTATTCCTGCCAACTTCAGATAAAATAAAGGGAAAGTCGGTCTGTATTCCTGTAGACTTCAGGCCAATACTCATGTCACTTCAGCCAAATCCATCGATTACTTTATTGATGTGATAGAAATCATCATAGATCTGAAAATTAAAAACAAGTGCAATAGATGATGAAATATTTTATTTCAAACACAATATACGGGCAATTACTCCATCACATATGTATAATTATAAATAATTACATCCGGTGATTGTAACACCCTCAGACTGATACGGGTAGTCCGATCCAATATGAGGTGTCACATTCGAGTCACAGAAGCGACTCACTGTAAAAATCCAAGTAAATTTTTTATACATTTAAATCTGTAAAACAAAATTCTATTTAAAATACCATTTCAGAAAATAATTTAAACATATAACAGTAGTTCAAAAAATATATTACAAACACTAACATAAAACAATACAGACATACATGCCCACTAACTATACCAGTATTGTACTCGAAAGCAACGCCGAACGAACTCCAAACATCGATGTCGGTCACTATACCATGATAGATTTCTTCTAACCTGTGATGATAAAAACAACGTGAGCTTGGAAAAGCTCAATAATACAGAACTACAAATAGATGTTATAGGCAACGTGGAGGTATAAGGTAAAGCATAGAACAGACAAAAAGATCATGGCATCAATAGGTTCCCATTACGGTATAAAATCTCGTATTACGCCATACTTAGAGGCAGTATGGTTGTTCAGTACTTGAACTTCTGAATATCAGTCGGGCATTCTACAATCCAGAAGAATCAGAAAATAGGGATATTTTATAGGAATTGAGCCAGGGGATTTGGTGTGTCCCAACAATCGTAGATCGAGAAAGATAGACATAAAGTTTCAGACAACTGTAGAATTTTGACAGAGGCAAAAGAGAAGGCAAGAAAAATTTGGTATCAGCCTAACTACCCTTCAACTGAACTCCAGTATGCAGTTCCCCAGAACTACATCTATACAGGCGTTAACCCAGGCCCAATAGGCGTAGGTGCTGACCTAAGGGGATACCTAACGTCCTAGGTGGAATCACCCTATCCAAATCATAAGAACCGAATACATACAGAATTACCCTAGCCAAAGCGTAAAACCTGAATAGGGGCGAAATTACTAATCTGATTGGGGATGAACCTACAGTCTTCAGTCAATATCCTAGTACCCAGTAAAATAATTTTGAACGGTAACAATCATCTCAGTAATTAGTAGCAGTATGCTTATAATTCAGGATACATGTAGATGTTTAATAAGTAGAACCAGAGTATCAGGACCCATGAATCGGGTATACTTGTATTAAAAATCAGGAATCAGAAGTCATGTTTTTACTTTAGATAATAAGTTCACTTGAGATCAGAATGGATAGACTGGTTTCTAATCAGAGAGAATATTCATGTAAACATGAGACACACTAGATGGTCTAATTTATCACTTAGGGGTCCTTGCTAATTACAGAAATGAGACATTAAACTATAGTCTATTCTAGATTGATTTCAGAATCAAAAACCATTTTGAAGAAATTCTATAATTATCAACTTTATCCTGGTATTTAAGAATTATACCTTAAGATCATTCAGAATTTTAGGTATATCATGACTATGCAGAAATTCAGATATATCAGGATAGATTTTGAGAATTCAGGTAGATCAGGATCAATTAAGATTTCGAATATATCAGGAGGGTTCCATTCGATTTTGTTTAAAAGGGCATTTTGGTCATTTTAATACTTAGGGGTAATTTTGTAGTTTAACCCCGATAGGGTAAGTCGGTGATTTGCTATGCTGAAAATTACTGGCGGCTTGCCAGGCTTCCAAGTTTATTCCATTAAACGTGTCTCATCAATGCGTTACTTTCCAAGCATTCGAATAGGTACACCTCACACATGTTAAATTTTTAGTTCTAGCTGTGCAGTATTGCTGAACAGGTCACTGTCACAAATTATACTAGAACGAGCCTCGAATGGTTGAACACGTATTTGTGCAGTATTCTTCCATTACTGTAACAACATTAAAAATGACTTATTTTCAAAAGTCAAGCTTCAAACCCATAGGAACATTACAGTTATTTGCAATCTATCGGGAATTTCAGGATTTTCCAAGCTTCCACTTATCTCAAGTCATGTAGGCATTTCAATTATTTAAGTACTTGATGGTGTTTTAGTCATTTGTGTACTTTTGGTACTTCCAAACAATTCATTCATTTTAGAACTCGAGGCTTTATCCATCGTTCCAGTTAATTTGGAAATTTATGTGCCCGAGGATACTCAAGTCTTTTTGGTCATTACAATCATTCTGATCAATTCAGCCTTATCAGTATTTTCAATCCTTTTATTCATTTCAATCAATTCAATATTTTAAGCCACTTTGATTAATTCTGGCATACGAATAGTTTTCCATAAATTTATCTTCAGAGATTTATTCATAATTCAATAAAATCCATGTACTTTACAATCTCAAAGGTTTAAGTCTTGTTACCATAACTTTCCAAGTTATTCAAGGTTTAAAGATGAATCAGTTGTTTTACCAGATCTAGTGTAGATTTCTAGATCGCTTTCATTGTCAGGGGTACTTTAGTCATTTTTATACCTCAAGTGCATTTTTGTCATTTTTTAACTTAGCATTTCAGAAGTTAGATCATTAACAGGCATAACCAAATTTAAAGTATAACATTCTTATCAATTATTCTTGGATCTTATAAGTTCTTATTGGTCACCCATCTTTCTAACCGAGCATTTCAGTCTTGACTGGTTTACTATCTTCTTTTTTTTCTTTTCTTTGAAATCGATTAGACCTTAATAGAATTAACGATATGCTTAAACATGATCTTGCAAGCGTTTACCAGATACCACCATGTTTCATAAAGCATACAAGAGGTAGTAATGTATTACCTCTACTTCGAGCCACATCGGTCGACCCTTAAAACTCCCTTCGATCAATTTCGAATTCAAACTCGATGTCCCTTAAAATCTCAGATAAAAGGAAATATGAACACCTTTAATTAACATAATCCATAATCAGTCCTTAACATTATTACGTTGCTCATAAATTGAATAACAACATACATATGTATGCTCGAGTTCAAGGTTAGAGTCGGAGGCTTTCGGGTTAGAATTTCACAAAAAAGATTTCAAAAACAGACTCAGTACATTGAAAAACTCAAAATAGGAATTTTCAGAAAAAGTCAACTTTTGATCAAAGTCAACGGTCAACGGGTAGGTTAACAGACATGTTAATGGTCAATTGAGTTGACTTGGATGAGTTGACTCGGGCGAGTTAACTCAGCTAAGTTAACTCGGTCAACGAGTGGGGTCAAGACTTAAGTCGAGTAGGGTAGGGATCAGGTCAGGTATGGGCTAAGGACTGATGTGTCAGTTCAAATCTAACAGACCGAGTTTGAGCCTAACTGGCTCGGTTCAAGGCCGGATCAGTCTATAACCGGTGGGATCGGTTCAGATCGGAGGGTCACCAACTGACGATTGAAAACTGCCCATAAGTGGCACGTGCTCACTACGCGCCACCCAAATCGATCAAAACACTACTAAACGGCAAAAAACAACAAAAAAACATAATAAATCTTATATTCTAATTGATTACCGAGCCTTGAAATGGAAATACACAATCGAAAAAAAGGGAAGCCTGACAATGATGGTGGTGCGGCAAAAGACGACGAAATCGCTGGAAATTAAAGAGGATAGACCTTGGGGATTCTGTTAAATCTTCAAACAGAGTTTCACGACGAACAGTGGCGTTATCGTACAAGTGGCTGACGACGTCAAGTTTGAGGTGAAGCGACAACTCGACTGCGGTGGTGGTGCAAGTCACGGTAGGGCGGTGGCTAAGATCGGAGATGGTGAATATTTTGGGATTTTTTGGGCAGATCGATAATGACTGTGCTTTTAATTATTTTATTTTGATACATACCAACAAGTATAGTTTAATAACAAGCTATAGAAATTCATAACCAGAATTGGCCTTACCTTATATTGTTAAGACTCAAACATATCATTCTAAGTGTCACGGGTTCAAACTCTTTAGGCATCACTTCCTCATTTTATTATTTTTTTCTTCATTACTCTCTTTATTTTAACCCTTAGCCTGAATTATATATTTCAAAAATAATAAAAAAAAATTAGGGGTGTTACAGTGATGGTTCAAAGATTTAGGGGTCCTATGCAATTTATTAAAATGAGACCCTCAATTTAAGAAAAATATTTGTTAATTTATTGTGCGTGTGATAAACTCACTTCTGAATAAAGATGAGTATAACAAGACTCAAAATCTAATGAAATACAACAATATTTTTGTTTTCTTCATGTGTTTTACCATTAGTTCATAATTAATCTTTTTTATATTTTTTTGTTTGAGCCAAGGTATCTACCGCCGATAGTAGTGACTAATCCTTTCACCGCGGGTGCTCTCACTAAGAGGTAAACGGCTGGCTATGAAATATACTCCATTCTCATTCGTAGGAATCAAACCCTTGATCTCATAGTTAAGAGATGAGGTGAGCAACCACCACATCACATGTCATGGTTTTAATCTTTTGTTTTTTTTCTTCTAATAAGCATTTAACTCATTTTGGACTTTCTTTCTTCTGAAAATCTTATGCAATCACTCCTATTACACATGTCGACAACCACTCCTAGTTACATTAAACGTCCCAAAGTTTCAAACTTGTAATACATGATGAATCCATCCTAGTAATGGTCCAGTGATCAAGGGTTCATTTCCTTCTTTATGCATCAAATTCAATATTTAATGTAATAAAAATGTAATACATGATATGAATATGCGTCTATGTTAAAGTTATATAAAAATAAAATATATGAAACATGGTTATATTGTGAAAAGGTAAACAATTTTTTTTTTATAGAAGCCACTAGTTTTATTAAACGAGAAAAACCCAAAATTACAATAAGATTTTACAATTATCGTCGTAAACTAAATATATAATTTGGACATTTTCCTAAAGCTAATCACTTTAGATCATACAAGGACCATGCATAAAAAAGGTTAAAACTCATCCAAAAGACTCGAACGAAAAATAGATATGAACAAATCTGACTACATCGACAAACAAACTACAAAAAGAGATTAAGCTATTGAAGAGACCACCGAGAACCGCAAATCAGAACCATGCGTCGTGAGAAACTATCCACGAGCATTCGAATTATTGGGTTTATTTTTAATAGTAATTGATTTAAATACAATCATATATTACACGGACACTCGAATTACTGGATTTATTTTTACTTTTTTATTATTGCCTATATGTCTTTGCCTTTATCACTAGATTAGTAGGGGCATGTAACTGTTAACGATTGTTATTAGAAAAATTCTACAACGCTCGACGAACACTGATGAGTACCACTAACGATGAACACCGTTGAACACCATTAAATCAATTTATAAAGATTAAAAATCTTAAGGACTCAACGCATAATTATAAATTATTTAAAATAAAATTTCAATTAAATTATTTTCCATATATATATATATATTATATTTTAATATATTTTAAATAATTAGATCAAATATCAACTTTAGTCAATTTAAAAATAAAAAACCATAAACCCTAAAACCTAAAACCTAAAACCATAAACTATAAACCATAAACCCTAAACTCAAACATTGGGTTTAGGGTTTAGAGTTTTGGGTTTATGGTTTATGGTGTAGGGTTTATGGTTTATAGTTTAAGGTTTAGGGTTTTTTATTTTTTAAATTGACTAAAGTTGGTATTTAATTCAATTATTTAAAAATTTCAAAAAATATAATATATATATAATAATTTAATTAAAATTTTATTTTAAATAATTTATAATTATACGTTGAGTCATTTAAATTTTTAATCTTTATAAATTAATTTAATGGTATTCAGTGGTGTTCATCGTTAGTGATTTTCAGCGTTGTTCGTCGAGCGTGGTAAACTCATCATTGTTATTATATATTTTTAAAATCGTTGATTTTGTAATTTGTACGGATTAGGTAATATGATTACCAATACGCCCTTGCAAAAGAATCAAATTTTGAATTATTAATGGGCAGTTTCGGCACTGGCTTTTAACTTTCCACCTATCTCACTAAAGATGTCAACTTTATTTAAAAAGGAATAAAATATAAGATACAGTAATTGGTTGAATGATTAAAAATATTTATATTATTTTATTTTTTAATTTAATTATAATATTTACATTAGAAATGTATTTATTTTTCTACTTAATAAAAACATAATATATATATATTTAATAATTAAATGCAGTCATACGCTTAGTAGATATGATGTTTTGAAAATTGATAAAATAAATAAATAATATATTAGACCTTTTCACATTCGTGTAAATAAAAAGAATATTTTATGTAAAAAATACAAATATATAAAAAGAAGTAATATCATTATAGTAATATTTATTATCATTTTAAAAATGAGATATTTTATATTTTCTCAATTAAATTGATGTCCGGTATACCCTTATATAATCTATCTCTCATTCGTCTGCAATAAAGATTCTCTGATGACCTCATTTCTAATATCGGACCCTTTAAGAATTCGGAGAACGTATTCAACACCTCTTCAACTCCGTAATTTTACTCAATAGGCTACAAAGAATCATTCAAAGACTACCTCATCACATCATCTGAACCACTATAACTATGATAAAGTGAACACCAAATTCACCTGCTTTATCAATCAAGTCTACTATCTAACACACATACTTGTCAGCCGAGCTAACAAGTCAATAGACATCAATACAATATGCCTATGTGTGGCACTTGCACCTAAGATTGTCAAAGGATTCTCCTTAAATACCCAAGGGACATAACCAACATTCTCCTAACACACTATCTCCCTAAGAATCAAACCCCGACCTTTTTTCCTAAGAATCATTTTTATAATTTATTGTATTTATATTTTTTAATATCTTTTGTATTTTTGTTTAAAGATTAGTAAAGCAAAAATACAGAATAGGACACATATACACAAATTAATAAATCTATATAATAATTCATCGAAGAAAAATAAATTCAAATTATACACCTTGCATAAATTATTGGGTAAAGTACACAAATGGTCACTAAACTATCTTTAAAAATATAAAATGGTCATCGAACTTTCAAATGTTATATAATGTGCATTAAACTTTAGTTTTTGTTATAAAATGATCACTGAGTTGTTAACTATCATTAATTGAGTGACACGACAGTTACAGAAATTTGAATAATATAACATTTAATCCTCCAAATTTACACATTTAATCAATTTGTTCATAATTTAACCCTCATTATTGATGTCTAAATTTATTGAATACGTAAATATTGATGATTAAATATGTTATTATACAAATTATCGTAATTTTCGCATCTCCCAATTAACGACAATTAACGGCCAAGTGACCATTTTGTAATAAAACTAAAGTACAATGACCATTATATAATTTTTAAAAGTTTAGTGACCGTTTTATATTTTTAGGGATAATTTAGTGACCATTTGTATACTTTACCCTAAATTATTTTATACAAGTCCAAAGAATAATTCAACCGTTAATCCTTAAATTTCATTATCACAAGATTTAAACTTTAAATTATTTGAACTTCCCTCCAATATTCGGAGGCAACATTTACAAACTCTTGACTTATAGAAATACCTAATCATGCCATTATTTGTATTCATTCACATTATAAATTCAAATTCAAAAACAAGTTTTCATATTTTTTTAACTCTCTCATTTGTTTATTTAACAATTTAAGTAGAAATTAAAATCGAATAAAAGACGGTGAAGTTCTTTCATTAAATCTCTAAAATAATTTACTCGTGCATAAGTTGACATGTTGCTCTTTTTTTAAAAATATTTTTTTACTCAAATTCAGTTTGGATTGGATTTGGTGGATCAATTCAAAAACTAATTTCACTATTAAAAAACAAAACAAAATTATGGCCCTGTTCGATAAATAACGGTTTGAGTCAAAATTAAAAGTTTGAGTTAAAATTAGAGGTTTTATCGGTTAAATCTGCTAATTTAGATATTTGGTGAATAGCATATTGGAATAACGAATTTAGGTAAAATCTCTAATTTTAAAAAAGCTGGTAATATGAGTTTTTTGAAATTAGAGGTTTTGACATTAGAGTTATAAAGACCCTTTTACCCTTAATAATTATAAAAAATATCCAAATAACCTAAATTTAACATTTTCTATTTTAATTTTTCACCCTCACATATTTATATTGAGACATATGTAAACTAATATTTTTTTCTTTTTATTCTCACACATTTATATTTGTATTTAAATTTAATAATTAATTAAATTATATTAAAAATAATTATATAAATAATAAATTAATATATAGATCCTTCAAAAATATGCTTAATAATATTATATTAAAAAATTATTTTTTATAATCTAATTAATATTAATAGATATAAAATATTGATAACTAATAAACTATTCAAACAAGTATTGAATATAATCATGTTCTTATATGTCATTTTGCATGTTTATATAATCAAACAGCTATCGGCTATAAGTTAATTTTACCACACATTTATACAATCAACTAATTCAATCCGCTAGTCAAATCAGCTAATGCAATCAACCATCAGTTATCCGCTAATTGCCAAATAGGGCCTATATATTTTTAATGAAACTTAAATTAATAATATTTTTATCATTAATCAATAATCATACTCTAATAACTAATTAGGGTATACTGTTTTTTGAACAGATCTAACCATAAATATAATAAGTTTGAAGGGACCATCAAAATTTTGCCTAAGTTTTGTTATTCATTAATTTGTGATCCAACGACATCAAAGTTGGATAATTAATTCTCATAATAACTTATCTGATTCAATGCTTAAATGAGCAAGTAAATTAGTGGTTGTGGTTAGATTAGAAGTTTGATTAATTCTCAAAATAAATGAAAGGGAAAGATTATTAAAGGATGCACCGAAAACAATAAAAAAAATAATTTAGTTAAAGAATATATTTGAGTTATATTAAATTTAGATTTACCAATCCACCTACCAAAGAGTATATTATTATTAAAATGAAAGTTGTTTTAGGTGAAGGGTAAGTAAAACCTTTTTATTTTAATTTTTTGGTTTGGGGATTAGGGAATGTCGAAATTGAATGTCGCCTGTCGCACTCAGATAGCCGCGGCGATTGTCAGTGAGGCGGCACTCGCCGGTGACAGCTTGGACTGTCGCGAAGTTCGAATAAAAAAATAGAAACTTTACTTTATCGGATTTGCTGCAGAAACGACGATCAGGTTGAACGACGTTCACACAGGAACAGAGTCGTGGCGACTACAATCTTACCGATTGACGGTGGCTAACGATGGTGGCGGCTAAAATGGCAAAGGAAAAATATTTAGGGTTTTTTATTTTTTAAATTGACTATGGTTAGTATTTGATCTAATTATTGAAAAAAGATTCAAAAAATTAATATATATGGAAAATAAATTAATTGGAATTTTTAAAAATAATTATTAATTGTATGTTGAGTCCTTAAAATTTTTAATCTTTATTAATTAGTTTAATGGTGTTCAGCATTAGTGGTGTTCAACGGTATTCACCGTAAGTTGTAGATTTTTTTATAATTTTGTATTATTTTATTGAATTTCTCTCTACCTACTTATAAATAATTAAAATTTAGAGTTTTTTTTTTTGCTTTTTATTGAGTTCCATCTGAGTTTTTTTTTTTTGAGCTTAAATCTGCAACAACAAAAAAATCCCACCATTCTCCAAGAGGGTGGATTTAGATGCATTTACAAGATTTTATCAAGTCCTAATGTTTCTTTACAAAAGATTGAAGTAGCAACTCAGCAACTTGATAAATGAAGCTTGCTGATGAGAGGTTAAAGACAATCAAAAAGGATTTTACTTTAATGGGCTAAAAAAGTTTTTATTCGGTGAAAGGTCATTTCAATATTTATTAAAAATTCCTTAGTTTATTGGCTAAAATATAAAATTTATTGTGGTGACCAAAAGTTTAGAGCCTAAAAGTTGAATGATCAAAATGTTAAAGATTGTTAGTTTAATGCTTGAGTGACCATAATGATAATTTTTTAACAACGTGACCAAATTAAAAAGATTTTATTGTGGGTGATCAAAAAATTAATATTTTATAAGTTGAGTGACTAATTAGATAGTTTACCATAACAAGAACGACCACACCACCACCACCATCACCGCTTATATAATTGAACTAAAAATCGATACTATTTTAACATTAAACTTTTATTTAGACTTCAATTATAACATTGAGTCGTTAAAATTCTTCTACATCATCACACACATATCATTAAGATTCGTCTATGCCACCGATTTTCATGGTCCTTAAAGTTTAAATTATAGAATCAATTTTTAGTGCATTGGTATAATTGATATTAAACTTAAAATTTAGTAATATCTGACGGAGTTAACCTAATTATATATGCAACTAAAAAGGGCATAAGAGGAATTTAATAAAATTTCAAAAATAAATAACGGTAGTTTTATACAAATCCCCGACCTAATCCCAATTTTTTTTTTAATTTAATCCCAAAACCTTTTTTATATTATTATCATTGTTATTATTATTTTTTAACTTTATGACATAAAACCCATTGGCTATAGCTGAAGAGCAATAGGATGCTCATCATTTTCTCTCAAAAACAACTTTAACAGTTTTTGTCTTCTCTTTTCTGTTCAAAATTTGAAACGTTGGCTTCTAACAACCTTAGTTTCTTGTAAGAATTTCTCATTTTAAATCATAAGGATTTTATTTATCTTTCCGGGTTTTAAGCAGATGATACTGTGATAGTTCCGTTTAACAAAATTCGGAACGTTTCACTTCTTTGTTTTCACTTCATAATTCATGTTGTTTCGATCTTATTTTAGTTTCCTTTTTCCAATGCGACCTTAGCAAATAAACTAAATTGAGTTTCCAAAAGATAGAAAAAAAGAATTCACTTTTTCGGTGGATTTCAGGGGGGTTTGTTTTTATTTTTGTTTGTAAAAATGATTTTTATCGGCGTCGCCGACGAATTTAGCGAAAAGTTCGCTAGAAGAAATGTTAGAATCTCTCCGGTGACAAGACGACTCCGATAAACCTAAAGAATTACCTCCGGCTTTACCAGCCAGGCCCACTTCCAAGGCCCGACTTCCCTCGGCTCGCCGGTCACTTCCGACCAACTTCAAAATCGATGCTAATGGTATAAACGAAGCCTTTTTAAGTAAAGTGAAGGGAAAAGAGGAAGGAAAAGGAGTTGGGGGTGAAGAGAAATAGTTTTGGGAGTAAAAAAATGAGGAAAGATGTGAATGCAGTAGATTCGCCATATGATTTGGAAGGGAAGGTGGAGTGTGGGGAGAATGATAATATCGGGTATTTTACTAAGAAAGTAAGCATTGAGTTTAAATTACGTTTTCTTTGTTTGTTTCTCAAATTTTCTGGGTGTTAAGTGTTATCCAACCCGTGTTTTAATAACGTGGAGCTCAAGTACTTAGTAAGTTTAGGGGAAATTTGGATTTTTTTTGGTAAATGTGGTGTCAAATATCATGTTTTTCTTAATAAATGTTTTTAACAAGGAATACTTTTGAATTGTGATGAAATGGGTTTGGGGTGTTTTGCTAGAAATTGAGGAAGATAACTAAATGAAATTCAACTTTGTAAATATAAATTTAGGGTTCATGATGATGGACCTGAAAATTGTTCAAATCTAGAGTTGGTAGTGTTGGTGATTTGTTATACTGTGCTAGGAGTTAACTCATGAATTATGGGGCTTATGATCTGGAGGTTTTATAGAGTGTATCTACTTGCAAAAAAATTGGTTGAGATGAAATTTAGACCGACAGGAGCATCATCGGCTTGGCATATCTTATGTGAAAATGTTACTATTTTAGGCAAATGAATTTGATTTTTTTTGGAAGGCTTATTTATTGTGAGATGATTTGGTTATAGAAACTTCATGTTTGGTGTCGGCTATCCAATTGGGTGTGGGGATCGGGAACCATCCAATCTACATCAGGAGAGGAATCAGTTGTCACCCTCTCCAATGGAAATGTAAGTTCATATATGTCATGATTATTGGAATTGTATAATTAGTCTTGAGTATTCCTTTTGGCTGGTTGGTGTATAATTTGCATTATTTGGTTGTTATAGGTTGTAAAAGTCTCTACCAGCGAGCTCTTACCAGCAAACCCAGGAATTCTGGAGGGCGTGAATGATCTCATACATCTCAGTTATCTGAATGAGCCATCACTTGTTCACAATCTTAAGCACAGATATTCTCAAGATATGATATACGTAAGATGCTTGCCCAAGATGCTTATTTATGAGGATTATCTCTGCTACTGTGCTTCATTTATTTATATGTTTTTTCTTTATGTAGAGTAAAGCAGGTCCAGTTTTAATTGCAGTCAATCCATTCAAATATGTCCAAATTTATGGGAAGGATTTTGTCACGAGTTATAGACAGAAAGCTACAGATAGCCCTCATGTTTTTGCTATAGCAGACAATGCTTATAAGGAGATGATGAATGGTGAATGAAACAACTCTTTCTTCTTTCTTTCTGAAGTTAGCATAAACAAGTGGTGGTTTGCTTGTGGTGTTGTAGTATATTGTTTCTGACGATTTATTGTCTGTAATTAATTTTTTGCAGATGGAGTAAATCAGTCTATAATCATAAGGTTAGATGCAAAATTTAATGTTTGTTATTTATGATAATATGATAGTTGTGGGTCTTAAAGCACATCCTTGTTTTATGAACTGTTGAATTAGTAACCTAAATCTATCTTGCAGTGGGGAAAGCGGAGCTGGGAAAACCGAGGCCGCAAAATTTGCAATGCAATACCTAGCTGCTCTTGGAGGTGGCAATGGTGGGAAAGAGTGTGAAATCCTTCAGGCACATTGTATACTTGAAGCATTTGGGAATGCAAAGACATCTAGGAATGGCAATTCTAGCCGATTTGTGAGTTCTTCTTTACCCCCTCATTTTTAAATTACTCTCATGGCTAAAAGCCTAAAAGAATCCATACTGATATTTTATCTCAAAGGATCAATTTCTACCATGGTTTATGTATATTTCATTTTTAAATTACTCTCATGGCTCTTGTTTATTACTCTGTTTCGATGCAGGGGAAGCTTATTGAAATTCATTTTACCGCACTGGGGAAGATATCTGGTGCCAAGATCCAAACTTGTAAGCATGTTGAAATTGGAAAAAAGAATGCTATTATTACTTTATAGTAATAAAAGGTATAGATTAATCCTGGTTGCTGACTTTTTTCTTTTGTGGTAATGTTAATTCACCAATGGTTATTCTGGATAGTTCTTCTTGAAAAGGTGAGTTCCTTGCATAGTTGAACATTTTATTGCATTTTATCTTTGCTATCATGTGTGGCATCTAATGTGGATGTTTTTGATGTCATTGTCACCTTTGAGTAGTCAAGGGTAGTTCAGCTGACTGCTGGTGAAAGGTCTTACCATATATTTTATCAACTTTGTGCTGGTGCTCCACCAACTCTAAGAGGTACTATCACTATCCATGCTAGTTTAGAAAAGTTTTGGAGTCTGTATAACCTTGGTCAAGCCATCTGTTATTTCTTTAGCTGTGAGACTTACTGTTAAGATATTGTCTCATATCATTTTAAGCTCTGGGTTGCTAAGGTTATTCTTGCCGCATGGTCTTTTGTTCACTAGATTGAATTTGTGAAGCATATTTATGATCCTTGGAATCACGTCTTTGCAGAGAGATTGAATCTTAAAGCAGCTAATGAGTACAACTATCTTGTCCAGAGTGAGTGTTTGGTGATTAATGGTGTTGATGATGCTCAGAAATTCCAAATGCTTAAGGTAAATTCAAAAGACTATATTTTAATGTTACCATCAATAGTGTAGGAATTTCTTTTCCGTTTAATTCGTGTCATTGGCCTATAAGCAATAGTTTCTGCATTTCTGCAGGAAGCCCTGGACATTGTTCAAATTTGCGAAGAAGAGCAAGAGCTTGCTGCAGTTTTATGGTTGGGAAATATATCATTTCAAGTAATTGACAAAGAAAATCATGTGGAGGCATCTGCCGATGAAGGTATGTGTGCTCTGAAGACCTCATCATACACGATTTTCTTCATCGGTAGTTTATGCCGGCTAATATAATATGTTTTAAGTTAAATCTTTAGTTAGCATTTTGTTTTATATGTAAGTGCTTGTTTGTTAATTTTGTTGTCTTTATAAGATGCTTATTTATGTAAGATCTTTATTCCCGTTGCAGTTTTAACCAGTGTTGCCAGGCTGATGGGTTGTGCTCCGGATGAACTAATGCAAGCTATATCTACCCATAGAATCCGAGCTGGCAGGGATAGTATTTGTAAAAAAATGACATTGCAACAGGTTTGTGCGGTTTTTGTTAACACACTCGAGACACCACAGTTTGCTTTTTACTTCTCCATGTGACTAAGTTTCCCCACACAAACGAACAATAGCCACTCACAGATTTTCTATCTGTTAACTCTCCTGCCCAGCTAGAATCTGTGTAAATCTTCACAGATCTGTCTTGATTTTTCCTGAAAATAAGTCCAAATCTTGGTGTAAACTTTAAGTATCGCAGGACTCTATTGGCTGCCTCTATATGTTCTTCTCTAGGATCGCTCATGTGCTGGCTGATTATGCTTACTGGATAAGCTATATCAGGTCTGGTGAGTGATAAATAAATCAGTTTCCCAACCAGCCTTTGGTAAGATTCTCTGTTCACGGGAGTACTCGTGCCATTTTTTCCAAACTTCAAGCCTGCATCCATTGGAGTGTCTGCTGGTTTACATCCAAGCATTCCAGTTTCCGAGAGCTTGTCCAAGATGTACTTTCTCTGATTTATGACTATTCCCTCATTTGATCTAGCCACCTCAATTTCGAGAAAGTACCTAAGACTTCCCAAGTCTTTAGTCTCAAACTCCGTTGCCAAAAAAGTCTTTAGTTTCTCAATTTCCTTTGTGTCATCTCCTGTAATGATCATATCATCAACGTAAACAATAAGGAGAGTTTTTTTTACCATCTGAAGCTACCTTCTTAAACAAGGTGTGATCTGCCTGTGTTTGCTTGAACCCGTTCTTCACCATGGCCTTCGCGAATTGTCAAACCAGGCCCTTGATGATTGCTTCAGCCTATACAAGGATCTATTTAGTTTGCACACTTTTTGTTTCGTTGAGTCATCCTCTAAGCCTGGTGGAATCTGCATATATAATTCTTCTTCAAGCTTTCCATTCAAAAAAGCATTCTTGATGTCCAGTTGGTGCAACTTCCAATCTTTATTAACTGCTAATGAGAGCAGCACCCTTATTGTATTCAGTTTTGCCACAGGTGCAAAAGTCTCCTGATAGTCTACTCCATATGACTGAGTAAATCCCTTTGCCACTAACCTTGCCTTGAACCTCTCGATGCTTCCATCAGAATGATACTTTACTGTGAAAACTCACTTGCATCCGACTACCTTTTTTCCTTCTGGCAATTTAGTTAAACTCCATGTGTTATTTTGTTGTAGGGTTTTGACCTCTTCTTCAACAGCTTTCCTCCAATCAGGATTTTCAAATGCCTCTTCCACTGTTCTAGGGATCCTTACACTGTTAATATTAGCTGTAAAAGCCTTGAAGCCAGACAATAGTTTTCCATAAGCAACAAATCTATCAATAGGATGATTAGTGCATTTTCTTACCCCCTTTCTGATTGCAATCGGAAAATCATCTAAATTCTCATGAACTGGACTTTTTGAGACATCATTGCTCACCCTTTCCTCCATGGCAGCAGGACTTAAGATCAGTTCTTGGCAAGTACTAGGCTGATCAATGGGTTCTGTGATAATTTTCTTTCTTCTGGTATAGGGAGTAAGCTGTTTGACTAGAGATTCTGGGGTTTGAGTAGTGTGAGGCCTGGGAGATCTAGGTTCTGGAGAAGGTCTTCCTACTGGAACATTAGAAGAAATGGAAGATGTAGGCTCTTGGGAAGATCTTTCTACTAGAACACTAGGAGAGCTAGGAAATGTAGGCTCTGGAGAAGTTGTAGGATCATCAGAGTTGCTAGGTTGTTCGTCCTGTGTTTGTTCAAGGGTCGAAAAAGGAGACAACAAAGGAAGAATATGAGTAGGAGTAATAGGCTGAGATTCCTCACATCTCCCCCCTGAATCTTAGTCCCTACAAAATAAGGTTGATTTTCAAAGAAAGTAATTTCAAATGAAACATAGGTTTTCTTGGTAATAGGTGAGTAACATTTGTAGCCCTTCTGACTTGATGAGTATCCTATAAACACACACCGCAAGGACCTAGGATCAAGCTTACTCCTATTGTTGCTATGCACATGAACAAAAGCTGTGCAGCCAAATACTCGAAAATCAATAGCATATGACCATGGTTTGAAATGTGGAAAAAGATGTAAAAGGGTGTCAAAAGGAGTTTTGAAGCCCATAGTTTTGCTAGGCATCCTATTAATTAGGAAAGTAGCAGTAAGAAGTGCTTCCCCCCAAAGATACTGAGGAGCATTAGCAGAAAGCAGAAGAGACCGAGTTACCTCAAGTAGATGTCTGTTTTTTCTTTCAGCAACCTCATTTTGCTGAGGAGTGTTGGCACAAGAAGTAAGGTGAAAGATACCTTTCTCTCGAAAAAAGAAACCAAGGGATTTAGTAAGATACTCACTCCTATTATCACTCTGAACTATCTTTATTTTGCGTTCAAATTGGTTTTCGATCATGTGATAGAACGTTTTAAATATCGTTTCAACCTCCGATTTTTCTTTCATGAGATAGGTCCAAGTAACCCGAGAGTGATCATCAATAAAGGACACAAACCAGCGAGCCCCAAATACATTTTTAACTTTAGAAGGACCCCAAATATCGCTGTGTATGATAGAGAAATGAGAGGTAGGTTTAAATTTAGTGGGAATATATGATTGTCTTGTATGTTTGGCAAGTTGACATGTTGGCAAGTTGACATGCATCACAGGTGAATGACGAGGGATGTTTATTCAGGAACAACTTAGGAAACAATTTCGCAAGATAGTAGAAATTCGGGTGTCCTAATCGAAAATGCCATAGCATGACATCATTGGAAAGAAGGGAAGAGGAAAAAACTGTAGACGGAGGACAACTGAGAATATTTTTGTTTCGAGAGGATAGGCCATCAAGAATGTAGAGTCCATTGTGTCACCTAGCATTGCCAATCACCGTCCTCGAGTCTTGTGCCTGAAAAATACAACCAAACAGCCCAAAGTTAACATCACAATTCTCGTCTTTAACAATTTTGTTAACAGACAGAAGATTGCAGGCCAGTTTTGGTACATAAAGAACATCATACAGTAGATGATCATTTAATTTAATAGAACCACTTCTTGTACAATGGAGAGAGATCCATTGGCAACCTTGATAGATGATGCAAATGAGTGTGGCTTGTACTCATGAAAAAGGTCACGATTGCCTGTCATATGGTCAGAAGCACCAGAATCCACTATCCAACTCCAGGGATTGACTGTGGCCAAACAAGAAATTCTACGCAAGAAATGCAGTAGAATCTGATTTGGAGAATATTTGACCAAACATCTGTTGGAGCTCCACAATCTGTTGCTTACTGAAATTGCTAGAAGAACTGTCATGCGCAGTAACATGTGCTTCTCTCGGGGCTTTGACCCGTTGGGATTTTCACTCTGCTGGTCTCACTGATTGAGACGGAATGGGAGAAAGAGACGCATCTGAAAGGGTAAAATCAATTGCAGAAGCAGCAGGTTCTGCTGTAGCCATGTTTTCTAAATAGGGAAGAAAGGTCGAGAGAAGAGAGGAAAAAAAATTGAAATTTGGAAGAAATGATCGACCTAAACTGATACCATGTTAGAATCAGAGAACATTTTAGAGTGTGTCTCTGTTAAATCTTATTTCAAAAATGCTGTACAAGAGTAATCCTTTTATAGGCTTTACAAGTAGTTAACCTAGAGTAGTTTACCTAAGAGATATAACTCTTATCCTTTAATGAGATAGAGTTTATCTAGATTTAAACTTTTAAATTCAAACTATTAGATGAGATAAGATAAGATTACAACATTTAATTTACATCCAATATCCTACATTTAATGTAATTCAAACTGATCAACAGAACTACAAAGTTTTTAAGGTATCCATTCTTTATTGGAAATTAAATTTGTCACTAGTCACGACCCACTGCTTACAAGTCGCTCAAAGGTTTGCCTTCTCTGGTTTGAAGCCAGGGCCTCTTACATATTAGAAGTCCTTTTCACAACCATGGTGCAATTTAATGTTGGTACCAGAGTTGCGAAATGGACTCTCATATGGGGAGGTCCTGGGTTTGAGCTTAGGGATGCAAACATTCGGGTGGCAACCTTAAGGGGCCTGTAGACACCCAAAGAGGGCAATAGGGCTTGTGGGCAACTGGGCATGACACTGCTTGCCACGGTTTGTCGTAATGAGAGTACCCGGTCGGTCTGCGGGTCTGGCAATGTGGCATATCTAATAGTCTTGGGGATATTTTGTGTTTACAGCTCGCTGGCATGCTCTGTAAATGCAATGTTTTCTTACATACTTGCAGGACCAGATCTTCAAATTAATGCACCAGTTGGAGAATACAAGACCTCACTTTATTTGCTGCATAAAACCAAACTCCAAGCAACTCGCTGGTACGTTTGAAGAGGATATTGTCTTACAGCAGCTTAGATGTTATGGAATTTTGAAGGTTATTGGAATCTCAAGATCTGGATATCCTACTAGAATGACGCATCAGGCATTTGCAGAAAGGTAGAAAATAAACCCTTCTTTAGTTTATGGCTAGTTTTAGTGTTTTTTCTTTATTATTTTCAGCATAGTTCTCATATATTTCTGCATTTCTTAGGTATGGGTTCCTACTGTTGGAGACCAATGTTTCCCAGGACCCATTGAGTATTTCAGTTGCACTACTAAAACAATTTAATGTCCTTCCTCAAATGTATCAAATTGGCTATACCAAACTGTTTCTTCGAACTGGGCAAGTAAGTTCTATGCTCTGTCTTGCTTTGAATGTTTCTTAGTGTTGGATCTTCAAGTTAACATGCTGAGTTCTAGAAAATGTAGCTACAAACTTATTTCATTTCTGTTTATGGTTAATGTTAAGTAAAAGTTTCCTTGATGCTGTCATGTCTGGCTGGCTTGCAGATTAGTGCATTGGAGGATAGGAGAAAATAGGTGTTACAAGGAATAATGGAGTTCAGAAATACTTCCGCGGTCACCGAGCTCGTCGCCTTTTCCGTGAGCTCAACAAAGGAGCAAAAAGTATGCAATCATGTAAATTCTTCCATGCAAAACTCATTTCTTATCATAATTTTTTTTCATACTGAGAGATTGTTGCTTTTTTATTATAATTTTTTTGTTTTCCTAGTTGGTCATACGTAAACATTTTTTCATACATTTAGGCTATCTTTCTGCAGTACGTAGACTGTTTTCTTTAAGCATCTTAATCTTCAAAATAACTTTTCTAATATTTTGCCAATTCAGATTTTATGGTTACTTTGATGGATGTTTCCTTTACGATGCAGTTGTATTTGGTGAAACTATACGAAGGAAGTATGCTATTGAGGCAAATAGGTGCTCGGCATTTGCTTCTCAATTAATTGATGAGCAGTTAATGGCAGTCATATATTTACAGTCTGGTAAATATACTTGCTATCTAAATTTTTGGCTTTCCATTGTTTACAGTTGCTTATCATTGTCATTGTTTTTTCTTTTCATTGCAGTAATCCGTGGGTGGCTGACCCGTAGGCATTTCAATAACATGCATCATTTGAAACAATCGTACCGTGAAAGCGTAAAGTCCAGACGAAAAATGGGTAGGAAGATTCCTGAAGCAAAGGTATACTCATGCTAAGAGTGTTTCCTAAAGATATATACACTTTCTAAAGATATATACTCTTAATTATCATTTTTATTTTTTTTCTTAATTGTCTGTAATCTGTTGAACTCTGAAAGACTTAAAAGTATGACCCCTTTTTTCGGCTGACCAGGAGATGCCCCATGAGCAACAGATTCAAGTTCTACCTTCTGTAATGGCAGAGCTTCAAAGAAGGGTTCTCGAGGCAGAAGCGGGTGGTTGGACTACGAGGCAAAGATGAAAACAATGGAGGAGATGTGGCAAAAGCAAATGGCATCACTGCAAGTGAGTGTCTGTTTTTATATATTAATATTAAAACATATTTGCATTAGAGTCATTGTTGTTGGCCAACACAAAAGTTCTTGATAATCATCTAAGAAACTGAAAAATTAATGTGATCCTAATGATCGTTGTTGAATCTTTCCTTTTCGTGATTTGTTGGTTTGTTTATGATTTAATTCAATCTCTTATAACGTTATCGAAAAATATAATAATTCTAACTTCAACTATTGATTCCAACTGCACTTGTTTCAGCCAAGTCTTACTGCTGCCAGAAAGAGTCTTGCTGCTTGACGGTGCTGCTGGTAAGCTAGGAAGAGTTGATGTGGTATCTCCTGGATGCTATGATTCTGAAGATATCGTGTCCATGGGATCTCGAACTACCAGTGGGAACACGCCCGTCTTATTTTCTAATGCTAGGGCTGATGTTGGGGGTAGAGAGAATGGCTCTTTGAATGCTTTGTGCTATCTGTTAAAGGAATTTGAACAGAGGAAACAAACTTTTGATGCTGATGCAAAATCTTTGATTGACATCAAAATGCCACAGACAGGTTCTAATATGAATCCTGACAATGAACTTCGGAGATTAAAACTCCGGTTCGAGACCTGGAAGAAAGATTATAAGCTGAGATTAAAGGAAACTAAGGCAAGACTACATAAGCGTGGGCATCCCGAATCAGCCAAAGCTCGAAGAAAATGGTGGGGAAAGCTAGGTTCAAAGGCATGATAAAATTCCCGCTCTGAAATGATCATCTCGGTTCGGCCAAGCAAATATAGTCCATGAACAGTGAGAACAGATTGTATTTGTATGTATCAACCAATTTTTGTTATTTTGATGGGAGATATTATCATATGTGCATAAGACAAATAGGGATTTGTTAAGAGTTGAGACTGCTTCTTTGTTTGAATAATTTTGAATAATTTGGTTTAGTTTTTTTGTGTATAATTCTCTGTTGTTAGTGATGTAAGATGTTTGTAATTTCTTTGTAAAACAGATGAAATCAGAAATATTTAAATTGTCAAAGTTGTTCGAGATCAACAATTACATAGATACAAGCTGCAAATTCTGGTCTTAATTTAGGATCCAGGCACAAACTTGGTAGCATAGACCCAAGCATTGTTTGCAACAGGGTTGTCCAGGTGGTCCAACAGGTTCTCCAGGGGACCTTTTCCAGTAACAATGGCTTGAACAAAGAAACCAAACATGGAGAACATGGCCAGCCTTCCATTCTTGATCTCTTTCACCTTAAGTTCCGCGAACGTGACGGGGTCATCAGCGAGGCCAAGAGGGTCAAAGTATTGGCCACCGGGGTAAAGATTGTTGCCTTCTCCAACACCAGGGAGGCCGTTGATGCGAAACCCTTCAACGAGCCCCATCAGGACGACTTGGAATCCAAGGACGGCAAGGATGCTTTGAGCATGGACGAGGTTTGGGTTGCCTAAGTAATCCAAGCCACCTTCGGAGAAGATTTGAGCTCCTGCCTTGAACCACACTGGTTCCTTGAAATCAACACGGAGCCATTTCTCGAGGACTTCTGGTGTGATGCACCCTAGTGCTCCCAACATTGCCCATCTCCCATGGATTACCTGAATGTTTTTTTGTTTTGTTTCTGTTACGAAGATCGAATTTACGAAACAAAGAAGTAAATTAAAAGGGTTGAAGAAAGAGAGGATACCTCAAGAGCCCTGTTCCGGGCAAAGGCCTCAGGGTCAGCAGACAAACCAGCAGTGTCCCAACCATAGTCACCAGGGAACTCACCGGTCAAGTAAGATGGAGTCTGAGCTGAAAAGGGTCCCAAATACTTCACCCTGTCTGGTCCATACCACAGCTCATTTCCCTACACAAATTACACCCCCAAAATCAGAAGAACAATTCTAAGAAGAAACAAAGAGAACCCAAAGTACAAACCATTGTATATTTGGCAGTGCCTGCAGGAACAGCATCTCTAAGAGGGTTGGCATTTTTGGTTTGGCCGAGAAATGGGGTTGGCCTAAGAACAGTTCCAGAGCTAAGCATTGAAGCCATTGTTTGTGTAAAATTTTCAGTTAACAATTTAGAGCTGCAAAATGTATAGAAGGGTGGTGAAGATTTTATGTGTGGAAGTGGAGAATCAAAGAAGAAATGGATGGCTGAGAAACAATGAGGAGTGAGATGGGATTTGAGGTGTTGAAATGATGAGCCAATGAGAAGGCTGCAAAGGATTTGGAATATCTCCAACTCATATCCTCATTATCCACAACATAGATTCCAATGGGATGTGCATTTCGGATTTCGGATCGGATCCGATCTATCCGAAATTTTAGGATAGACAAATTAACGACTCTTATTTGATTTAAAAAAATCGGATATCCGGAATTTTGGATATCGAATTTCGGATAAGATATTCGGATATCCGAACTTATAACCTGATTTAAGTATTATTTTTGAAATTGAAGGTCCTATCCATGAAAATTTTAAATTTTCGAGTATAACAAGGAACAAATTATTGAATATAACAAGATTTGTATCCATAAAAATTTTATTTTTTCATATATAACTAGGAAAGATATCGAATATAACAAGATTATATACATAAAAAAACTGAATTTTTGGATATCTCATCCGAATGTGAACTAACTATCCGCAACTGATCTGAATTATCCAAAAAGTAAATAGGATATCCAAATTTTTGGATCAGATCGACCGGATCGAATTTTTTTACACCCCTACCATTAATAAATATTAGAATAAAAAATATATATGGCTTAACGGTGTTTTTCATAATTTTAATTATTTTATTTAAAATATTCTTAAAAAGTTCTAAAACTTCTAAAAAAAACACTTATAAAAATTATAAAAAAATAGTTTTCTAAAAAATCTGTAAATATCACATGACATAATTGTAGTGTGTTATGTAACAATAATATCTCAAGAATAAATCATAAAAAATTAATGGTTAAAATTGGTAAAAGGGAGTTCAAGTGCTTCAAGTACCCTTAATCCTTTTTATATTATCAAACATATTACTAGTGGTTTTTTTTTTCAATTTTCAACTAGCCATCAAAATTCACTCTCATTCTACACATTCAACAACCAATTTTGAGTTTTCCACATTGATTTTTCAAAAAACCAGACATGGAGGCTTAATTGGATGCACTGTGAATTAGAGTTGATAATGAATTATATTCGTCAATTGTCTTGGCATGTAAATCATTGGTGCAGTCAGCCACTTATCAAAACTTGGGGCTTCTACGAATGTGAATTAAAGATAAAGGGGCTTATTTAGTTAAAAAAATTATAAGGGCTTGTTTAAATAAACTGCTATAGTTTGAGGGCTTTTTAAATATATAAGCCTTTCCCGTTTTAACGGTCCAGGTTTTAGGGGAATTTAACCAAAAAAATAGAGTCAACTGGACGGCCAAGATTTTAAGTTACTTGTCTTTTGAAGGGTCTGGATCTGCCGATAAAAGACGATGAAAAAACAAATGCGGTGAACATGGATCAAACACGTAACCTTTAGTTTCCAACTGAGCTATCCCCGCAAATGCTTTATTTTTTTTAAAACAGCATATATATTGTATTTAACGGAGAATTGTATACAGTATCTATTTACTCTTTAGGACCTTTAGGTAGGGATGGGCACGGATCCGAATCCGACGTGTTCTGACTCGACCCGATTTAATAGGGTCGATTTTTTTTCTTAAAAAAATTCAGGTTTGAGTCGGGTCGGATAGAGTATGCAAGAAATTCGGGTGCGGGTTTAGGGTGAAAAATATCCGACCTGAACCGGGACTAATTATATAATTTTTCTCTAATTTTTTTAAGTATATTTATAATAATACCCTTTATATATATATATATATATTTATAATTAGGTCCTTGAAAGGACGATTTGTTTCAGAGGAACGAAAAATTAAAAAGTCGTCTGATACCATATTAGAGCAGGTGTTTAAAAATAGTGTTCAAAGGCCTCAAATTGGATCTATGTGAACTCATTTTCGTTGTTAAAGCTCGCATGGCCTGGTGGTATAAAGCTAAGCATCCTAAATCCAGTATTTCCGTAGAAAGCTTTATGTCGGATCCTACCCTTGCTACTTTTACCTGCACAACTATTAGAGTAGGCATCACATCAAATTCTTGGCAGGGTTCCTCAAATTTAACGTAGTAATAATGAAGCTATGTGTGGTATTGGTGGCCTACTTAGAAATCAAGATGGTCAGAATTTATACGAATTTTCTCTACCTGCAGGTTCTGGGTCTCCTATTTTGGCTGAATTGCTGGCGATCAGATTTGCCATCAAGTTCTTTGTTTTGAAGTCTGGAGCACAGAGCTACTTGGCCAGTCTGCCTCTTTATCCTGGGAGGTTTGAGCTGCCATGTCTGCCTTCATTGGAGAGCAATTGGATGCTACACTTGCAAAATACATGAGTAACATACCATTAGTGGTGCAAGAGTGAGACTGAAACAAATCAAACTAGGAGCAATGATCGGTTGTTCCCAGGCGATGGTTCTTGAAACGAAGGAATAGCATAGTCATTGGTGTTATGATCCTTAAGGTAACGATTTAATAGTGTATTTTTATATACATGACCATGGTGTACTCTTTTTCTTCCATTTAAGTCTAGGAATTTTTTTTAATGAGACTCATGACTCTGTCGGATATTGTATGTTTGACATTAATAATGACATGCAATATTTACTTTTCACAAAAAAAAAAAAAACTAACTAAGCCTAGTTGTCAAATACATCTATCAATTCTGTTAATTTTAAATTAGTCGAGAATACGAATCTTATTTTTTAATTTTAATTCAAGTTCAAAAATTTCGAAATCGAGTTGAATTTAATGATTTTCAAATTGAGTCGAATCAAATATATTGTTTAAGTTAAGTTTTTTAGTTGAGAATTATAACTTGATTCGAACTTAAAAAATTAAATATTAATTCAAATTTATTCAATCAACTCAAATCTTTTTTTTTTCAAATCTAATCAACTCAAAAGCAAGCATTGATAAATCTGTAAAACATAGTTTTAAACCACTTGCATTGACAAAACAAATTATATAGCAATTAGCCGTGTTATGTTAAGATGGCATAATCAAATACAATGACAGCATATCTACAAAAATGACTTTTCCACTGTCTCTGATAAGAAAAATATTATTCTTAATGTTTGTCTATTTTTTTCATTTTTAAATTAAATATTCGAATATGTATATAAAATATGATATTTCAAATGTACAAAAGAATTGTAGTAATTCTAGAGTTCGAGTCACGGTATATACAATCTTTCCCCTATACTCTAGGATTAAAAAAAAATCTCCTTTTTTATCTTTGTTTAGCCCGTGACGACACTAATTTTAATACTGGTCGTGACTGTCGGTAATCTTTCTTTTTCTCTTTTATTATATTTTATCTTTGCTTTTCCTTTTATTTCTTTTCTAGTTTTTGATAAAAATAATTGTCTTTGTAGCATTTTTTATTTTCATTATCATGTTTTTTGACAATTCTTTTCGTTTTATTTTTTTAGGGTTAAATTTTATGTCGCTTCGACTGATCGAGCTGACGCTCATTTGGTTATCCTGCTGATCTTCCCTTCTTTGGACCTACAAAATGAATTTAGATACGTAATTACAATCACCTTTTCTTTATCACGATTGAGTTGTGATAATGATCGTTTTATCAATGTGCCTTCGTTGATATATGAATTTTTTATGTTGATGCCGATGGTTTTTTATCCTTCATCATCGATTAATGATGTTGTTCGTATCTATTTTTAGTTCGAATCTTTTGGTTGAGTTTTAACCTCTTCCTTGACTGGTTATTTTATAATCTCATGTGACTAGTTTCTTATTTCAATAGTTGTATGAAAAATGTCCGAGTTATGTGTTTAATCTAATTGTATAGTTGTAACTTATAATCTTGAATATTTTTCTTATTAATAAAACTAAATGCTTCTATAAAAAAAACCATAACTTGATTCCAAGTCCGATTTTCATTATGTATAGACTATTTTCTGATATATTCGAATTGATACAAACCCTATTATACAAATTTAAATTACACTAGTGTATCGATCATTTATTATAATTATATCTTTAAACAAAATTTAAATTATAAAATTTATTAATTAATAATTAAATATGCTCGTATTATTTTATCAAATATTGACGTGAGAATGTAATAAAAAATAAATAAATATATGTAACTATCATGCATCTTACAAGTTGAGTTTATTTATGGGGTGAAAAATATTATTCTTATTTCTTTAGTGTTAAGGTTCCTGGTCAAGCTTTCCATCTATGGGTAGAAAATATATAAAAAAAGTGTTCGTTGTTCGTGTTGGTGTTATTTCAATCTCTAACTCCACTGACAGCAAACCCAACACTGACACAAACCACAAACGTGTCACCGACAAATTCGTATTCTTAACGCAACGCTGTCTCCACAAGATTCCCCCACTGTCTTCAACAATGGTAAGAAATCTATATTAATCACTGTTTATTAAGATCATTAAAAAGAGAACACATTCAAAACCCTCCGTTCCTTCTTTGCATTTTATTCGCCACAATCCTTTCCCCACCACTCTTTATTCCCCTTTATGTTCTTTGTTGTTTCCTAAAGAAAGCAGTGGGTATAATTTATAATCATGGGACGTCGTCTCTTTGCCTGTTTTGGTAGGTGTTCATCGTCTTCGTTGAAAAAGGGGGTCCATGCAAATGGGAAAACCGATGGAACAGTGGTTGAAGCAGGGCCTCCCGCGGCGGGTGATGGGCCAGTCCTGGTGGAGTTGTTCTCTTCACAGGGATGTGCGACTTCGCCGGCGGCGGAGTTGCTTTTGTCAAGGCTAGGGAGAGGGGATTTCCAGCTGGATATGCCGGTGATTGTGTTGGCTTATCATGTTGATTACTGGGATTACATGGGGTGGAAGGACCCTTACGGCTCGAGCCTATTAACTGTTCGACAAAAGGCTTATGTGGAGGCATTGAGGCTTGACACCATGTTTACGCCTCAGGTTGTGGTTCAAGGCAGGGCTCAGTGTGTGGCTAATGATGAAGATACTTTGTTATCCACCATTGCCAGTGCACCCAGGTTCCCTGCTCCATCATTCCAGGTATTGATTTTTTAAATAATGTCTTTGATATAATGTCCTTTTTTTTATTGAATTGATGAATTCTAAATCCATCCCTTTGTTAGAATCTGTGAAGTTTTTGCTTATTCTGATCTGAAGATCCCACAAGGTAATTGTGGAAATAAATTAAGAAACGTAGTAATTTTAGTTAGGAGATCCTCTATTGAGTTAATAATCATTAACTCATGTCATGAACTTGAATCCTGAAACTTTTGTAGGAAATCATGAATCAATAATGGAATACATATGTTCTCTTAGTTTAGTTATCAAGACCAAATCCAGACAACCTCATCTATCAAAAGAATATATTTTTTCTTTTATATTTCATGAAATTGAAGAGAAAATACATTGTAAAAGTCCCCAAAACGGTGAGCTGGGTTTTGGTAAGCAAATAATAAATCTTGGTGGATGGACGTGGGTAGGTTTGTCGTATTATTCAAATCTTGGTGGATGGACATGGTAATATGGGGTTTGGTAAGCAAATAATAAATCTTGATCCGGATCCAAAGTGCTATCTTTGGGCCACCCAATAACCGACCCAAAAAATTTCATTTGAAAATCATAATTTAGCCTAGGGGTGTAAACGAGCCGAGTCGAGCTTGAGTAGGGCTGAGCTCGACTCGGCTCGTTAAGATTTCGAGTTGAGTTCAAGCTTGAGTAATTTTTAACGAGCCTGAGAAATTTGAGCTCGAATCAGCTCGTTAAGAACTCGAGTCGAGTTCGAGCTTGATTCGAGCCCAATCGAGTCAAGTGTTGATCGATCTTTGACCGTGTCGAACTCGAGTAGCTCGCCATCTGTCACGTCTCATTTAAAGCCCTATCAAGAAAAAACTTTGACACATAAATTGTATAAGCTCGAGCTTGTTAATTTTAGGGTTTAGGGTGTTAGTTTAGGGTTTAGAGGTTTATGTTGTTGGGTTTAGAGTTTAAGATTTAGATTTTAGGGTGTAAGACTTATGTTTAGGGTTTATATTTTAGGGTTTTAAGTTTAGGAATTTAGATTTTAAATTATAAAAAATAAAAAATTTTAGTATATTATATTTTCGAGTAGTTCGTGAGCTTTTCGAGTCGGGTATCAAGTAGTTCGTCTCGGCTCGTTAAGAACTCGAGTCGAGTCCAATCGAGTCGAGCTTTAACCGAGCTTTGACCGAATCAAACTCAAGTAGCTCACGGTCTGTCTCATCTCATTTATAGCCCTAGTTTAGCCATAATTAAAACATTAAGCCATCCATAAATACATATAATTAAATAAGCAGTATAAATCAGTTTACAAAAAAGAGCTTCGAGTTTATCACAACAGAGTTACAGACTCAACAATTGTAAATTCTTATGAATATATTATCCCAAGGCTAAAACATAAATACTATATTTTATAGCGATGTGCTCAGAAATCCCTCGATGATGTGCTTCTTGATCACGAACAACCTACTAATATGCGAACGAAAATAACAATTTCGAACGTTAAGCTTATAAAGCTTAGTGATACATCTCTACTCTATTCTACTTCGTGCATATCATAAAAATAAGCATACAATATAAATATAGTCTTAGGGCATAAATATGGCTCAATTATTCATGAATCACCATCTAGTCTATATAAGCTAGTGTTCTTAGATCACATATCACAAGGTATCGATATAGCATTCTCAACTACTACAAGAAGTCTTACATGTTCCACAATGCTTTTTTATATTCGAGATCACATAGCTTATCAAGTTTAAGTATAGTTATAAGTTATCACCCTAGAGCATCAACAACAATATGCACAAACATCCTAAACAATCATCACACATTAACACACAAGGTATTGGTACTCGACCATGAGTATCAGTATAGCTCCAAAGTTATTAGTACTCACGTTAGTACCGGTACCAAAATCGCATTCGGTGTCCTAAAATAAGTCGCAGTATCGATACTACCCATTGACTACCAATGGGCTTCTCAAGATATCAATACTCACATCAGTACTTATACCAAAATTGGCTTTGATGTTTCAAATAAATTCCTCAGTACTGCTACTGACATGCCAGTATGGGTACTGGATGAACAAGATACCGGTATGACTTGAAGCTCGTATCGATAATCACTGGCGGTTCATCCCAGTTCATCCAATATCGGTATTGGATCATTCAGTACTAGTCCACGGGCCCAAAAAAGTATTTGTAAGCCACGAATTTCACTCATATCTTGTCTCTAAACATCCCTAGTCCACCCCAAGTGGTTAATTATTAGCAACATTTTTAACATCGAAAACATTACATTTGTCATCTAAGACATGCTTCACACATACAACACCTGCAAGCACTATAAAATCAAGCATAACATTATTTTACGATCTTCAAGAAGCGTATCAACACTTGAACCAAGGATTTGAAAAGAATTAATTACAAATTTACAACCTTTAAAATCAAGGGAGAAATCCCTTAATTCTCCTAAAGCCTTAAACCACCAAAAAATTTCATAAATGGTTATCTTACCTTTTCAACAAGAGAAGACTTTTTTCTTGAAGCTTATGAGATGAGGATTAATATACTTGATTTTTGAATTCTGATGGAAGAAATGAGCAGAAAATGTTGGATTTTTTTTAAGCTTGTTGGCTATGGGATTTTTGGGAGGAAAGATGAAGGAAGATGGTGAAGAAAACGAGAGTGAGAAGGGATGATATCACATTGTCCAACTTGCCCCACATGAGACAAAATGTAATAAAAACGATCAGCCTTTTATTTCAAAAAAAGATATAATCACCACATAAAACCCTCAACTTTCACCCTTGTTACAAAAAGGTCACTTCCCAAGCCTATAAGGTCCAATCCTCATCCAATTATGCCAAAAATTGGTCTAATGGGTCTAATTACCTAATCTAACTCAAATGTCCATAACTCGGGTCAACACCATCTGTTGACTCGGAAATTTGGGTTGTTACACCTTGTTCACTAAATAGAGAAAATGGATTATTATAAATATAATAAATACTATAAACAAAAAATGGATTTTGGTTTTATTTTTCATTTTCTTAAAGTATCCGTTAAGATAGATATTCAGATATTAGTGTGAACATATAACCGGACCCTTTAAATACATAAAAAGGAGAGAAAATATTCGAATAAGATTCATACATGGATCCAGTACTTACACCCAAAGGCTATTAGATATTGGTCCCACTCCAATATATCATCTCATCTCTTTTGCGCATTAATCAGCTTCAATATATCCATGGTAGTATAAATTTTCCAATTTCTTTTTGCTAATGTAGTTAAACTGTGTGACCAAGGAAACCATTCCTTGAAAACAAGTGTTTTTCCATCAAATACTCTGCTTCCTAAGTTTGAAATCTTCAAACGGACTCGCCCAATACTACTGCTTGTCTTCTATGCATGAAAAATAGATTTGTCGAGGGAGAGCATTGTTCGGTTTAAACTGGTTTAACTGACCGAATCAACCAATTTGGTTAGTTTGGTTTGATTTTTTCATTATGAGATTAATTGATTATGAAAATCAATTTATTTAGTTAGTTCAGGTACTCGTTTTAGCAATTGACAACTGAATAGATTAAACTAACATACTCTTTCGATATTTAATTGATTCTAAGAATGTTGCAACCAAATTGTCTAGTTAGCTAGGATAGCAAAGATCACTTGATGCACTTCATGTTAATGTTCATCTTCATTGACAAGAATCAATTTTTCGGAGATATCAAGAGAACTAAATATTTTGTCTGAAACAGGCTAATTTCCAAAGGCCTACGTCAGAGTCATTGCAAGTGACCCTAACAGGAGCTTTGAGGTCTAAAGTAGATAACAATGGTGTCAATGTAATGGTGGCATTGTACGGATTGGTGAATGACTGCCCGTCAGGAGAGAACAAAGGGAAAGTCTTATCCAATGATTTTGTTGTCAGAAAGCTCGAAAAACTCTGCACTGTCAAAGACATATCCGCGAAGAAGACGGTCTCAGGCACTGCTACTTTCACTCTATGGGATGGTTTCAACAGCGACAAATGTGCTCTTGCACTCTTTGTTCAAAACAGCTCCCACCAAATTATTGGTTCACAAAAGTTTGAACTGCCAAATGACTTGTGAAAAATACAGAACCAATGAAATATTTTGAGGAATTGATCCATACAGTCATCAGCATCAAGAATATTTACGGTTCGAATCCCGACATTTGTGCTTCTTGCTCTATTTTATTAAAAAAACTTGGAAGTATTGTGTCATTGGTACAAAGTTTTAGGCATTTTTTTATGTATAGGATGTATTCTACTTAGGTATTGATTTCTTTTCCCTTTGATTTCCTTTTCTTGTTTCCTGGTTTTATGTTTTAGGATATGGATTCTGTTTAAACATTTTGCCAAATTCTCTTATAATTTAACATTTGTTTACCATCATAGATGAACATTTTTGGATTGTTGAAGGTAGTAAAAGTAAAAATAGCATTACGTATATACATAAAAGATGAATTGGGATGTTAATTAGGACCCCAACAGCTCAAATACATGACTGTTCTAAGTGATTCCTCAGATTTCTTCAACTTGTAATCTCTAAGTTTGTTAGACAAATCAGAAGATGGAACATAGATTTTCTTAGCTTGAGAAGAAGAGGAAGATGATGACGATCTGATATTGTTCTTGGCATGCTGTTGGATTGACCTTTGAGCATGAATCAATCTGCAAATTCCTTAAACTTTCAATGCCTTAATAACTCCAATGCTAGCTGCTGCAATCCATGCTCTTGTAGAAGAACTCATGGTTTTTTCTCTTTTGTGCTATACTCTTTTGGATGTAATGGCTGTTTTTGCTTTGTTGGGGTGGATAGGACTTTTTTATATAGAAAATGTGGGGATGGGCTAATGGTTTAAACTTTCAAGTAGAGGATGGGCTAGTCTTGTTTTCTGGTCTAATTATGGTCTTAGTCCCTCTAGTATGCTGAAGTTAAAAATTGAATCCCTCTACTTTAATTTTGCATATATTAGCCTTTGTACTTTTAGTATGTTATTGGTAGAACTAAATTAATAAAATCAGTTATTGTTGTTAATGTGATGACATGAATTTTCTTTTGTTACTTGATCATACAACAATTAGGATCATGCGAAAATTTGATCAACTATGTTCAATCATTAATAAAGTTATAAATATCACTTGAATTATTAGGGTTTTATAAAAAAAAGTCACATTGTCACTTGCATGGCCAACTAACTATATTATTAAAATTTGGAGCTATTAATAATATCATAAATATAAAATTATTAAATTGTAAATGTTGGTCGGGTCTTAACTTGATGGAGTTTTAGCACCCCTAAAGTTTGGAGAAATTTAAATTACACCCCTTAATTTTTAAAAAAATTTAATTGGACCCCCACATTTGTTAATTTTTTTAATTAAGTCCTATTTTAAAAAATATGTTTAAATAAGATCCCTCAAGTTGTTGAAATTTTCATGAAGTCTCCCAATTTTTTTAAAAAAATTGAAGTAGACCCTCAAATTTTTTAAAAACTTGTCATAAAACCATTCAAAATTTTTTAAAAATTTTGATTAGACCTCCAAGATATTGGAAAATTTTGATTAAACACCCCCAAACAATTACACCAAGATCTGCCCCGGTGGGTAGACAGGTATGGTTGTTTAGACCTTATATAAAAAGATGGAAATGTAAATTTTAACATAGTAAAGGGACTTTAATGATATTAAAGCAAGAAAAAAACTACTGGTTGGATGGGCTGGTAGTGACTAGTGAGTGGCATTGTAATAAAATAAATGGTTTTATTTTGTATCCTACAAAGGTGGCAACAACAGTGAAGAAACTGACAAAATCTCCGAAGGTAAGATTTTGGATTCATTCTTTTTAGTTCCCTTGGGCTGGGGGATGAACCCTTCACATTTCACATCCAAATTATTGGTCTTTTTAATTACACCATTCCATGAAGGCTTAAATAAAAAAATAGGTATCCAAAGTATGTTTTTTTAAACTCAAGTATTTAAAGTATTTTTTTTGTAAAAATAGGTGCTCAAAGTTTTAAAATTTATAATTTTAGGTGCCTGATCGTTAATGGGTGTTAAATTTTTTTAACCAATCAATGCTTGACATGTGGCATATTTAACTTATTTTTTAAATTTTTTAAAGAAAAATACCCAAAATTTTCTATTTTTCAAAAAATTTTGAAATTTTGAAAATCTTACAAAGTAGTCCCCAAATCCCTAAAATTATCCAAACCCAAACCCCCCAAATCCCTGCCGCTTCTGCTGATCACTGCCCCTGAGCACATCGTTTTGATCGCATGAACAAGGCGTTCATTTTCCCAACAAGCGTCGTCGAAAAAGGCAAACGGCGTGCCAATCAAACGTCAATTTTACGTTCGATATTCAACGTTCGGCTGCATGCCGTTCGTCATTTTCGGCGATGCCATGTTGGGGGAAATGACCGCCTTGGTCCGACGACCAAACCAATGTGCTCAGAGACTGTGATCGGCGGTGGAAGCTGCGGCGATTTGGGGGTTGGGTTTGGGTAATTTAGGGATTTGGTGGTTGTTTCGTAAAAAATGTAAAATTTTGGGATTTTTTGAAAAATTGAAAGTTTTTTTATTTTTAATTTTGAAAAAAAATAAATTAAATATGCCACATGTCAAGAATTAATTGGTTAAATTTTTTAACACCCATTAACTGTTAGGCACCTAAAATTATAATTTTTAAAATTTTGGGCACCTATTTTTACAAAAAATACTTTAGGTACCTAAAGTTAAAAAAAGACATACTTTGAGCACCTATTTTTCATTTAAGCCTTCCATGAATAAGGAAACGTCAATGTAATCAGGAACGAATGCATGCCTTTATATCAGGGGACAAACCTATAAAATACTAGAGGGGCAAACTTATAAAATTTTATGGGGAAAATAGATTTTCAATAAAAAATATAAAAAAATTCTAAATCATATATAAATTTTAAAATTTCAACGGGGCGACTGCCCTCTCCGGCCCTGATCCCTTCTTGAATATAACTTAGAATTGGTTTGGCTTGTTCTTGGTGGATGTTCAAATCAAAGAGTTAGTAATTTTGGGATGTGGATTGCAAATCTTAGTATTTGAATTTCAAATGTATTGGATTTTCCGTGTGAAAATTAAGTGTTTGTAGTTTTTTTTAACTGACTAGTGTGATTACAATGTAGTATATGTTATTAATTGTCGCCCTTTAAAAAAACAAACACATCGTGTAGACAAACTATTTAAACCCGGATCACTTAAGAATAACACTTCCTTTTTCTACTCGAACCACTTGATTCAAATAAAATTTAGATTCAAATACTTTAATTATTGTTCACAAAAAATTGGAGTGAATACATATAGTCGTATATTAACCTTCAAAATACATTGTCATGGGTAGCAGATTTGGATTCTAATATCTAGATGTGGCAATCGGGTTGTTCGGGTCAAGATCGGGTCGGGTTATTTTATATTGGATTGATTTTTGGTTCAGTTTTTTTTTATTTATGTTCGACTCGAGTCAGAGCAGGATTGATTCAGATTTCTTTTGGGTCTATACTATTTCAGATCAGGTATTGAGTCAGGTTAATATCAGATAGGTTTCTTTTTGGGTTGGATCTATATTGCATCGGTTGCTTTTTGGATCGGGTCTATATCAGGTCTATCGGCTTTAAATTTGAGTCAATATATGAAGATGATCTTTTAAAGGAGAAAAAAATGATATTAAACCATTAAACTATTACTAAAGGTAGTTGTTAATTAATAATATAATACAAAATGAGAATAAAACATACATAGTTGAGGAAATTAAATTCGGGTTTCTTTCGGTTCGAGTTTTTTTCGGTTCGGATTGTTTTCAATTTTGGTTAATTTTGATTCGGGTTGATTTTCAGTTTAACTAAATTCGAGTCATTTTGATTCAATTCGATTTTAGTTCAGTTTCAGGTTAAGTTTAGACTATCAAATTCAGGTCTATATCAAATTTTAAATCAGATAAATCAGTTCGATTCTCAAGTCAAATTTATCAAGTCTAGTACTATCTATAATACAAATTGGATTGGGCTTGTGCGGTTGAAGTAATATAATATTATACTTTTAGAAATATATTTAAAAAATAACGTTAGGGGAATTCAAATATATAGAGAAAAAACAAATATAAACCGTGGACGGCTGCGCGGGCAGAGCCCCCATGATTTCTAGTCATGCCCGATAACCACTCCGGCACGTCCACAAGCTTGTTTCTTTTTATATTTTTAATTAGTTTTGCAGAAGTAGAGCCGTATAGGTTCCACATGCGTGGACCGAAATCCCATAGGAACGTTTTTCCAAACTCCATCGGAACTCCTTTTCACACACAATAGCATCATCTTATTATTCAACAAAAATCCTCGGCCCTAATCATATCTTTTTCATTATCTCGTTAAAAAATATTAAAAAATTAAAATTAAAATTTTTATTTTAAATTTTATATTTTAAACCTTAAATTTTAAGCCCTACAAAATACATTATATACCTAATTTTTTAAATTCTAACCATAAACTCTAATATTAAATCCTAAACCCATTTTTTTAAAGTGGGACGTCAAAATGGGAATAATTTGTGGTCAGACGATTTTTATCCTCATATTATTATAGTATAAAGAGATATTGTCATATTTGACACGTATATATTTAATATGATATTTTATTTATATAATGTATATTTTAAAAAATATTTATTATGACATCTATATTTTGATAAAATAATCTGTGTTATTTCAACGGTCATTATGCATATTATTGTAGTATAAAATTTTATTAATTGATTGACTTTTATCAACAGTGTTAACCCATGTACTGTAATAATACATGAAATAAAAGTTCATATACGACACTTATTAACAGTTTTAACCTAGGTACCATACTTCATGTTATATATAAGACTTTTTGATAAAAAAAATACAAGTATCGTATTAGACTTTCAAAAGTACATGTATCGAATTGGACATTACTTTAAAAACAAAAAATCAAGCTTTTCTCAGTAAATGAATTTGGAGGTATGGCACTGAACCAAATAGCTTGTGGAGTCGGGTTATTGATGCTAAATATGAACGTAACTCTTCTGCCATTTTGCCTTCTAATCTAAAGCCTTCCAACAAGTCTTGGTTATGGAGGAACATTACATCACAGTTGGATAAACCGGGGAGCATCCTTAAACAGAATATTTGCTATATTGTGAGAGACGGCAAAAATATTCTTTTCTGGTCAGATGTTTGGGTAGGGCATTCTCCTCTTTGCTTTGCATTCCCTAGAATCTTTGCACTTGCTTGCAACAAAACTGGAGTATTGGCGGATTTTGGTACCATTGAAGAAGGTAGATGGATCTGGTCCATAGAACTACGAAGAAACCTATTCGACTGGGAACGAGAAATATGGTTTAATTTCTTAGATTTCATTAGAAATGTTACTTCAAATCCCATTGCTCAGGATAGCATAAGATGGAAGGCCTCTTCAAATGGAATCTTTAGCTCGAAATCTTTTTGTTTTGTGGCTCATTCTTTCAGTCTTGAAAAAGATAGTGTCTGGTACCTCGTTTGGGCTAACCTTGCCCCACCCAAGGTCGAAACCTTTGTTTGGAGAGCTATCCTAGGTCGCTTGGCTACGAGAGTTGAACTCTCTAAGAGAGGTGTCATCCATCAGCAATCCTTGGATTGCCCTCTTTGCTCCTTGGCTCCAGAAACTGTTGATCACTTATTCTGTCATTGCAAAGCAGTGTGGGTGGTGTGGCAAAAATGGTGTGAACTATGGAAGATCAATTTCATCGTGCCTGCCAACTTTCGAGCTTTTCTTATACAATGGTCTATGGCTTCAACTTCTTCTCAATCTCATCAGGTATAGCAATTAAGTTTTTTCTGTTTCTCATGGTCGATTTGGCTTTTCAGGAACGAGGTATTCTTTAAAAATGCCAAGATCGACTTGAATCAACTATTTGATCTATGCCTTCTGCGCTTAAGCTGGTGGTGTTGTGTCAAATGGCCATACGCCAACCTCATGGTTAACAATCTGCTCAATAGCCCAGAAAACTTTGCTCGTCTCTCTTTAATTCAGAGCAATGCTTCTTGTTCTTCATGTACCCCTCTCCCTCCTGGTTATTTGAAATTTAATACTGATGGTGCGGTTAGGGGGGCTTTTGGGCTTGCTGGGATTAGGGGATGCTTAAGAAACGAGCAAAGCAAGTACCTCATTTTCTTTTCTAAATCCATTGGCATTGTTGATCCTACTACAGCAGAGTTGTTTGCAATTCTTGAAGCTTGCAAAATATTCCGATCATCCCCTTGGTTCAGAAATGTGAAACTCATCCTAGAAAGTGATTGTAAGCTTGTCATCGATTGGATATTACAGCCACACTTGACTCCTATGACTTTCAAATCATTTGTTCTGTCTTGTTTAAAACTTTGTGAAGATTTTGAGTGGAGCATTCAGTTTGTCCCAAGAACTTGTAATCAGCTTGCAGATAACTTGGCTAAAAAAGGGATTGCTCGGGAGACTAATCTTTTTTCAGGTAAGTTAGCAGTTAAGTTTCTGATATTAAGTCTATTAGTTTGGTCGGACCTCCTGCAGATTGTGTTATTTTCCAGCTTAAAGGTACCTCTTGTTCCAGTTTACCCTCTTTTTCTACCATCTAATATTAGAGAGATTTTTTAATGAGGTCGAGTTTTTGCTTTTTCCATCTTTAATAAATCTTACCTTTCAAAAAAATATATGTATTATATTAGACATTTTGTCAAAAAAGACAAATATCACACTAGATAATTTATCAAAAAAAAAAAGTATCACATTGGCTAATTAAAAAGTACATATACCATATTGAATGCTTTGTTGAAATAAAAATACGGAATGTGATATAATATAAAGGATTATTAATATCCAAAGAACTGAATTTTTATCTGACTCAAATCTTATCTAAAATAACCCAATGAAATACAATTCAATTCAAAATTAAATATAATTTCAAATTCTTGGTCTTTGACTCAAAAATTTAATTGAAAATTTGACTTAATTTAACCTAATTTTCACATTTTCATTAAAAATAGAAAAAGAATTGAATAAAATACTAATTAATTCAACTTGATAACATAACATAAAGTAAAACTGAATTAATTAGTATGATCTAATCCGCATGTAAGGGTAGGAATTGTGTGGCGAATATCCGAAAAATGTTGGGATCCGAATCGATAGAATGAGGAATAGCCGAAATCTTTATATATGGGGACGAGACGGGAAAGTTTTATCGTCGAAGCTCAAATTGGGATGGGGACGAAAATTGCTATATCTAAACCGTGGGGATAACTGAACCGTAATCGTATAAATAACCGTAGGGATCCCAAAAAAATATCCATAGGGATCCAACATTTTACTAGATTTTTAAAAAATATTTTCTTAATTACCTATATAACCATAATATATATCTTAATAAAAAACCCTAACTATATTATTATCACTCCAACTTTCTCTCAAATCTAGCCACACTCAAATTTTTCAACATGTTTCTATATTAGTTTTTAGATATAAGCTAAAACTCTTGTCTAAATCTTCCCCCAACATAATACCCTTTCAATCTTCATCATCTCGTAACTGCTTTCAATCGAAGTATCCAAACTTTATATTTTGAACTGATTTCGCCATTTATTTTAGTCAATAAAATAGTAATTTTGTTTATTTTTTTGGGATGGGGATTCTTCGAAAATCGCAAGAATCCGCGAGAGGGTATGGGGATGAAAAAATCCCCAAAATTGTAATTGTAAGTGTTGGGGATGGAGTGGGGAATGCAAAACCATCCTTGCCCCACTCGATTCCCACCCCTATATGCCTGTAGTTTATTCGAATATAATCTGCATGTATTTGATAACATAACATAAAGTAAAATTGAATTAATTAGTATTTTATTAATTTTAAATCCATATTATCACTAGAAGTGTAGAGACTATTAGTATTGTTTACCCTTAGTGTATTACCTTCTCTTATAAAAATAATAATATTTGATAATCGTATTCAATACATGTTTAGATATAGTATAGGGAAAACTTAGAAACATTTAATCATATCTCATGTTTGGATTTGATATTCTCACTCGAATTTAAGTAACATGGTTGAAAAACATTGGTCCTCTAATTTACAAGTGAACCAAAAATTCCATCACTCAAAAGTAAAGAAATGTTAAATATGAAGAGTTAAATTCGAGTGAGAATATCATGGTGAAAAACATGGTTGAAAAACATTTGTTGACATGTGAACCACAAATTCCATCACTCAAAAGTAAAGAATGATAATGGAAATTCCTTGGAAAAGGAAGTTCGAATTTTACCAAATTATATGCGTTTCTTTTGTAGTGATTTCATGGGCATAGATGAGCTTTTCAATCAACCTTTTCTTAATGCATAAATGACTGGAGCAAGGGATGGACCAAGGGGGCTAGAAAGGGCGATCCCTAAATTCAAAATTCGTATGTGATTTAGAAATATTTTAGAAATTTTCTATTGTAAATTGTAATACCCGAATTTTATCAAGGTATATATAAGTATATATAATATTTTTTATAAATAAAACTAAAATATATAAAAATAAATAAAAGAGTCCATAAATAAATAATACAGCCCAAAATTCAGTTCAAACGTCCCTTAAACAATTACAAAACCCGAAGCCCAATTCCCCGTTTGATACAACTATTGACAACCCAAACACAACCCAACAAAAACAGATTGAATCTATTTATTCATTTTTCCGCTCAAACCGCCACGTGACAGTCTTCGATAGGTCTAAACTTGAAGTCACGGATCTGTGTTTCTTCATTGCTGAGTTGGTATCAGATGTTGCTAACATCAGCGTTGTCACAACAACATAACGTCAGTGGGTCAACTCCCTATAAATACTAAAGAGAAAGAGTGTCAGTGAATAATTAATTACCTATCATTAAAACTAATAATAATAAATATAATAAAGAATGAGAGAGAGAGAGAGAGAAAGCCTTACCTCAGGAGCCGAACTGTCGTTGAAAGCTAAAGGACACCGAAGAAGTTCATTATTCCCCGGAGAAGGTGACCGGAGCCGCCATAACCACCACTACGAAGGTATTTTCTCCTTCATTTCTTAATTACCTACGAATGAACAACAACATTAGTGATTGTATATATAAAAATCAAAACGAAATAAGTTTTAAAATCAAATTGAAAGTTTTGGTTAGTGATATCTTCACGGTGGTCGATGTATTTTTGATATGGCGAAGTAGAAGAGGTTGGGACGGGAAGAATAGGCTCTAGGTGGTCGAAGACGGGTGGTTCTATCGAGCCAGACTTAGATTTAAGTTTAGGGTTTTAAAAGGGAAATTTTTGGTTTGGGAAAGGGCGGCCAAAAATCGTTCGACGGCGACTGAAAATCACTTCAAACTGTCGGAGCTAGGTTAGGGGTGATCGAAAGTATCAGGTAGTGGTCGGCAAACAGTTGTTAGTGACCGAAGAGAGGTTGAGATGGATCTAGTGACGGATTACGCGACATTTTATTGCCGGCGTTCTTCATGTTCTTTGTGTTCTTCGAAGAACATGAAGAACATCATATTAAAACCTAAGTTTTTATCTGATTTGGGAGAGTTTTTGGGCAATAAGGGGTTTTTTTAGAGAGAGGGCAAAGATTATTTCTGGTAGAGAAAGAGAGCTATATGAGAAAATGAGAGGAGAGAGAATTTTTCGGGCTTAAAGGGGCCTTATATAGCATGTGTGAAACAATGTCATTTTGGCACTGGGTCAAAGATAACCCGCGAGTTTTTATCGGACCAGGTTTAGGTCAGCGTCTTTTGATCCGGATTCTCTCGTATTTTGCCCCAAAATTTTCTTTGTATTCAATTTATTCCTTATTTCTAATAAAATCATATTCAAGTTTTATTCCTTTTTAATTTAGTCATATTTCTAATTATTTAATTTAATTGCAATTAAATTAGATGATTGATGCATGTTTTAAATAATGCATATAGAATTAATTGTTAGATAATTAATTCATTTAGATTTAAATAATAAATTGTTTAGAGCTTTAGTCTTAGGCTCTCTATTAGGATTTAATAATTAATTAGGAAAGACAATTGTAGCAAATTAATGGACATTGAGTGAGAAACTTTGAAGTCCTAATTTGAATGATGTCCCACTGCAATAAAGTGTTATTCAAGATGAGCTTTTAAGTATAAAACCCAATATTCATTAAAACCCTTAGAAAATTGACAAATAACCTAGATTAATTAATTAAAGTCTTGACTAGGATTAGAACTTAAATAATTAGATTAATTAAATCATTAGGGAATATTATATATAATTTTAGGGTTTAAATATGGATGGTGCCCAAGAAATTGTGTGTAGTCTCACATAAGCCTTTAAGTTAAATAATATTCATAGATTTAAATAATACATAATTTAGTTAATGTCTTTTAGATTAGCACTTAAAATAAACAAGATCATAATTAATCATGCATTAAAAACCTTTTATGTTGGAAATATTTTTTTTTGAATATGAGTAGGGGTTCCCTGAGCGTATATGGGTGCTTCCAATCTCATATTCGGATAAAAATATGTTTCTTTATAAAAGGAATATTTTCATTCAGAACATAAATCTAGTTAATAATTAACTATTAAATTAAATTCAAATTGTTATCTTTATAATGCCAATATGCCACGCAAAATCAAAAAAGTTTCGATATCGAACGTTTGTGGGGTGCTAATCATTCCCCCACACTTAAACGAACTCCTAAACCCATTTTTTTAAAAATAGAACGAATCTCTGGTTGTTTTTATAGTGTTCGGTTTACCAAAGTGACCAGTGGCGACTCCAAATATTTTCAAGATCAAATTAAACGAAAACCCTAAGTTTCAAAATTAATCGTCAAGCTATTTTTACCCGGTTTAAAAATGGTTTCGACAGCTTGACGACTCTGCTGGAGGAGAATTTGAGAGTCAGGCCTAATTAATTTTGCGTGGTATTTTGGCATTTAAGAATGGTAATTTGAATTTAATTTCTCCAATAATAATTGGATGGGTTTATGTAAAGAATGGAAATATATATTTTTATCTGTGTGATATATCTGTCACTCATGCATAAGCCTTCTAATGGGGCTTCTCCTTTAAGTGGGAGTGAGACATGATCTTATGTGGGGTCTCCACCTTCGTGATCGGAATTTTGTCTTTCTTCCTATATACCAACCTTATACAACGTGAGGTTACGCCTCCACTATAAGGGGTCATATGCTCCCGAATCGATGTCTTGCTGTCGCAGTAGACAGTAACGACAGTTCGGGTACCCAGAGCCTAGAACAAAAACCACATTCTATAATCTAAGAGCCCATCCCACTAGAGCCAGACAATGACCATAGAATTAGACAGAGTGCTGTTATTTTAAGTACGCTTCTCTAGTTATTTCTTTGCCTAATATGAATTATTTTAATTTCCAGCAATTTAATTTTTGATTATACGATTATTTCACTGTACTGACTCATTTCCTTTGTTCTTTTGTTTTGTTTTTCTTTTCGTTTTTGTTTTTGCATTCATACATTACATTGCTTAAATACTGTATTTTAAAAAACATCATTTTTTAAATAACATTGCTTTTTTTAAAATGACATTGCATTAGTTGAGAACCAATATCCTGAGAAACACGGGCAATATGCTTGTTAGAGTCATGCAATCTCAGAAGGTTGTTGAGGGCCGTTTGGGTAGTATGGAGCAAATGATTGATAAGTCCCAAAACGAGATGGTAACTCGAACTACCACATTGCTTGGAATCAAGGAGGCCAAGAAGGGAAATGTTCCAGATAGAAATACCAATTTTGTTGATCAAAGTGAAAACTTATCTCACACAAGGGTTCAACCCGAATTATCAGTTCTGAAGAAGGTTTAGACTAGTACAGTCAGAGTATCAGCCAACAATTCAGAGAATTTAGAAATAAGCCTTGGAGATGACGTTCCTAACCTTAATACACTGACAAGATTTGACAGAGTTAAAATGGATATAGTCAAGCAAATAAATACAGAAGGATCGAGTAAAAGCTAAAATTTTGATGTTTGTTCCAAAATTGTATTGTCTAAAGGTTATGAGACTGTTAAAGAACAATATGATTCTAACAAAGTCAAAGAACCGCATATGTTTGCAGAATGTTTCTCTGAAGTTATGAAAGCCAAAAATTCAATTGAGGCTGAAAATTTTCACGCATTAGAATTGCTCCATCAAGGAAAAGAGGAGCAGAAAGCACAAAAACACAAGATAAAGAGGTCGAATGGTTTAACAAGAAAAAAGAGACGATTATTCCTATTCCAATGCCATATTCAGATTTGTTGCCCTACCTTGTACAGAATCACTTATCGATGACGGTTCCACCGAAGTTTTATAAGTCTTTTTATGGCATCAAAAATGCTTATGGTTATTACTATGGAGATTTCAGTCACTCAATGAGAAAGTTTTAGTAAAACTTGGAAACGTAGGTATTTGAACACATTTTTATTTTTTACTTGGATGATGAAAATGAGCTTATGAAAACTCAATTTATAGTTGAAAACAAGGTCAAAATGTCCAAGATAGAAAACAAATTTAAATAAATTTTAAATACTGATTTTAACCTTCCAAAACAGTCACTAATGACCTTTAATCACATTTTAAATCAGTGAAATAAACAGATGTAATAGCTGCTATAAAACAGTCAAATATAGACTAAAAAACAGTTAAGATTCATGTTCAAACGAGGAATTAATTAGCTGTGTAATTAGATAGCAATTAAGCTACAATAATCACTCAATAATAGTTGCATAACAGCTATTCGAATATTTGTAAAAATTTGTTTAAAGTCCACATTCATTCCTGCAGACAAACACACATAGCTTTTAATCATCGTTTAAAAGTCCAGTCATTTAAATTATTCATTGAGTTCTATTAAATCTCTTGGAAGAATTCTTGTGAATTTTCTCTAAAAAGATAGCGTGCGGACGTGTCAAAGACACATGTTAACACAAACACGAACACGAATCGAACTAAATTGGTCAGACGGCAGCGATGGCGGCACGCTCTTGTGGGGCCTTGTCTACTAATCTTCAACAAGGGAGGCTATTAAGACGTCTATATAAACCAAGCCCAAGGTACTTTTCCACCCAATGTGGGATACTTGAGCATTATCCAACAATCTCCCACAAATGCGAAAGAATCTTTTAAAAATAGAGTGATAAGAAAAAATGAGTTTAAAAAATTGAGAAGAGCAATAACGAGACTAGTTGTTTAAGCACTAGTGAATGTATCTGAATCTAGTACATAGTGGAATGAGTAATTCTTCTCTTAGATAAGTGAACGAATCTAGAACTTTCTAAGATAGGGGTGAACTCATAACATACAACTAACCCCTTCATCCACCAAAATCCTCGATGTGTTAGAAAATATACAAATGTACAAATATACAGATGTAAACAAGTATATCCATATGACCTCAGGATTCTAGTAAGTGTATTAGAAAAACAATCCAACATTTTTCATATAATGTGGCTAATCCTACTCACTTACATAGGTTATTTCATCAGGTTTATCTCTACATAAACCACTCAAATAAGAGCTATGAAATAGTTAAGAGCTTTTCCCTCAAGCTCGTCATCTCAAAAGAATAGATGAATTCTTCAAGTTCATTTATAAAATGAACCTCTCAAAATTTGGATAAGAATTCATTAAGAATAAAAAATTCAACCTCTTTAATCGGTGAATTCAATAAGTTTTTCTCAATAGAACAAACCAAACTTTTGGTATTGAATTCATTAAGAGTTATAAAACTCATCCTTTCGGTGACAAGTTCATCCAATCCTCTGCGATAGGACTACCCACTCATCACTGGGCTATGAACTTATTAAGAGTAGTTATTCAACCAAATTCGGTAAATTCATCAAGTCTTTCTTACTAAGACCACCCAAAACCTGGGCTAGGAATTTATTAAGAGTAATTAAACTTAACATGGGCATGTACATTGTTCGTCAAAGGGATAGGTAGAATAAATGTACACTATGAGTACTCTTCATAGTTCTGTTTCACCGCATTGAACTTAGATAACTAAGTTGGGTATCCACCAAGAATTCCTCAACCAATGGGTTTTAGACCCATCCCCTCGACGAATTTTGAACCAATTTTTGACTTAACCCTTTTGGTAAGCGGATCAGTTAGATTCTCTTTCAACTTCACATACTCTAAAAAGAGTACTCTATTTCTTATTAAATGTTTCACTGATTCATATCTTATTCAAATAAGCCTCTTTTTACCATTGTAAGCTTGGATTTTAAGTCACACATATTAATGTTCGTGAATTGCACAATAACGATACAGAAGAAGTCAGTTTTCCCAATAATGGAAATAAATTCCTGAGCCATTCGACTTAGCAAGGTTAAGAATGATAAATTCTAACTTCAAGGTAGTACGAGCGATACAAGTCTGCTTATAAACCTTAAAGAAATCGCTGCACCATCTAAGTTTAAAGACATATTGCAACAACTTAGATTTTTGAGTCAACGATGAGCGTTGACCCTGGTCTTCGACCAACACATCGAGTCAGATGTTTGGAACTTGTCGGGCTGATATATTGGGCTTTGTGGAACTTCATGTGTTGTTGGGCTTGGGTGTTGGTTTTTGGGTTTGTTGGAGTGAAAGATATATGAGGGCAATTGGGTAATTCACCCTCAAAAGTGAGAAAAAGTTGATGCCTCATTAAGGGGCTACCATTTTGAAAGAGAGGTGAAGTCACCCTTGGCCTTATCTCTCTCTATCTTCTCCTTCTAATTTCTATCCTAAACCCAAAGTAAAAGAGAGAAGTTTGTTAGGTTAGAGTGAGAATCTCAGATTTGTGGTCAAGGGAAGTTTAATCAGCATACAAAGATCTATCTTTCAAGGTGAATATCTCTAAAGTTGGTGGAGTTTGGAGTTAAAGCTTAGAACAAAGAAGATGGGTGCCAAAAGCTTAAGGGGAGCTTTATTCCGGGAATTTTTTACTTAAGGTCAGTACATTTCTAACTCCTTTACTTCATGAGGATCTTAAAATGATTGCTTTGTGTGATTTATGATTTTGGGTTGCAAAGTTTGGGTTGTTGAAGCTTTAAACCCCCTTTAATGGTAAATCAAGAATCAATTGTTGATAATGTGTAAAATTGGTAGAAACCCACCTAATATACCCCAAATAACATGTATGAACATTTTGGGGCTTAACCATTTAGGTTAAGGGTTGGGATGGTGAAATCTCGAGCTCTAGAGTTTGAAATATGGGCTCGTGTACCGGTATGGGGTAACCAGTATTGGTATGTCTTTGTATGAAAGAGGAGCATTATGTGAGGACATACTGGTACAGCTGGTCATGTATTGGTACCCCATGCTTGATAGAAATTCCAATAGCATTTTTGTGTACCGGTACGCTAAGAGGGCATATTGGTACCACTATTTTATTGCCTAGAAATACCTTTGTGTATCGGTACATATTTGAGGGAGTATCGGTATAACAGAAATATTAGTACGGGGTTTTGTGTACTAATATTGAGTATCGATACGGAGGTTGGCGTATCAATATAGAATATTGATTAGATTCTTTTGAACCTAAATCGAGTATCGATACTCATGGATAAGTAGCGATACTTAGAGGGGTGTACCGATACCCATATAGGTGTATCGGTACGCGTAGAGCAATCTACCCAAGAAATTTGAGGTTACGTTCGGGGGTTCTATAATTCGGGGTACAGGGCCCAATGGGTGTCTAAAGGTATAAAATGAATTCTAAGCTGAGAAATCAAGGTTTATAACCCGCATGGGGAAAGAATGGTTAATGGCTTGGTTATTATGAGTGGATTGCTTGTATTAATAATTCCATAGGGATCCAAGGATGATCGTTTGATGCTATGTGGGAATTGGGGTCCTTGTTGTGTGCTGAAGGGATTCCTATATGAACTAGTTGATGGGGATGATGAGAAGATCTAATGAGAATATCGTGAATGAGATTAAAAGATATATATTAATTATTGTAATAATAAAATATGCCTTGGGGTATTTGTAATGATTGGCTTGATGCCTCTTATCTCTTGGTGAGATGTATAGATGCTGAGAGAACATATGTTATCCTATATGTCTTGGTTAGGAATCCAGATGTCCTAGAGTCAGTGCAAGAGCACTTGTATAAGGGGATGTGTACTTTAGGTTGTGTGATCGAGTACATCTGACGTATTCATGAGCCGTGTGATCTTGATGTAGTTAAAAACATATCATTGAGCTCTATGATCATGATAAAGAAACATAACTCGGTGGGTTGTGTGAGATCGAGTAACTCAATGGGCTATGTGAACTCGAGTAACCTGATTGGCTGAGTGGTAAAGACTGCTTATGGCTATTGTGATCCAAGTATGTCTAAGACATATATGTGGCTTTGGTGATCCGGATATGGTGCACTAACCCGACAGCTATATGATCATGGGTAACCTGGTGGCTGTGTGAGCACGGGTAATGTAAGGATTCGTTGGCCATTATTTAGGGAATGTATGTTATTTATGTTACTGTGTGGATAACTGATATTGGCTGGACTATGTGATCAGGGTATATAATGCTTAAACTCGTGGACTGTGTGAGCTCGAGTAACTCGATGGGCTGTGTGACCTCGAGTATGGTAAGCCTGGGATGGCATGCGAGACTTCTTATATTTAGTGGTATCTTGAGACATAATTGTGATCTCTAGCTAGGGTAGGCTAGAAGACGATCCTTATATTTGAAAAGCCTTTCTGTGCACACTTGATTATATTACCATACATGTTTGTTTTATGATATTCATGAATTACAATAGATTAGAAATGTGCCACTAAGCTTTGTTAGCTCATCGCTCGGAATTGTAGTTTTTCTATGCGTAAGTTGACATGTTTCTTTTGGAAGAGCACATCGAGAATGATTTCCCAGCACTGAGCTAGCTTTAAAGTATATGTAATAACCCAGATTTTAGAATCTGAGGGTCAGGTTAACCAGAGAGTTGGGCTTCATGTTGGGCCAAAATTTTGGGCATTGAGTGCCTATTTGAGCCTAATTTGGTGTTGGGGTTGTTGTTGGGTTTTGTTGGAGTGGTAATAGAGTAATTCCTCCCCTAAATATATGAAAAGGAGGAGGAAAAAAATTAATTTTCTGTAGAGGGTGTAAGGGTGAGATCACCATTGTCTCCATCATTTCTATCTTCTTCTCTATTGTTAAAGAGTGAGTTCTAAATTTAAAAGAGTGATCTTTGTGGTTTAGAGTAGAAATCTCGGATTAAGGCTTGAGGGAAAAAGTTTCAGCATCAAGAGATCTATCATTTGAGGTAAGGATGTCAAAGTTTAGAGTTGGATAAAAACCTTGGGGTTTTGGAGGGGTTTTGTGAAGAAGAACATGATTGAGGAGTTTAATCTCGTTTTCTTGTTATGTTAAATCTTCTTTAGCTCCCTTTTACTCCTTAATGGTGTTGTAATTAGTTTTACAACATTTGGGTGTAGTTAAGGAGCTTGGTGAACACTCTAAAGCTCAAGGAAAAGGGGTTATCAAGCTGGTTTTGGAGTTAATAACTTGTAAAACTAGTAGAAATCGATGTTAATAACTTGTAAAAGTAGTAGAAACCGACCATAAACACCTTCCATAAGTTGTAGGTTGAGTTTTAGGGGTTATCAAGCTGGTTTTGGAGTTTAAGATGAGAAATTCAAACCTTAGACCTGGAAACCTGGGTTCGCGTACCGATACAGTAGGGGCGTATCGGTACCATTGTTCTATTTCTTGATGAAGGCTTTCGTGTACATGTACGTAATGGTGAGGCTACCAGTACGGGTGGGGATCGATACAGGGTGATTTGCGCACTGATATTGAGTACCGATACGGAGGTAAGCGTATCGGTACGGCTTGAAGATTTATTTTTTTCGAACCTAATTTGAGTATCAGTACTCGTAGAGGAGTATCGGTACCTAAAAGAGCGTACCGATACCTATATAGGAGTATTAGTACTCACTGTGTAATCTGGCCAAGAAATTTGAAGTTTAGTTCGGGGGTTTTATAATTCGAGATAAAGGTCCCAAAGGGTCCCTAGGGGTATGAAATGATTTGTAAAACTAAGAAACCGAATGTCCAACCCCGTATGTGAATAAATAATAATAAAGTGAGACTTAGACTTGAGAAAACCTTGTAATGATTAAAGTTATTGATGTATTGGTATTGAAATGTTGAGTCGTGCCATGTGAGCACTTGGTTGATGAGATCCAGATGCCCGAGAATGTGTTGCAACACCGTGGTAAGTTAAAGGGATGGAGGTTACCAATGCTATGTGACCCAGGCCTCATTATGTATGTTCTCGAGGGATGATTTCGAGAATGGTGTATGTTCTGATGCTGCGTGACCTAACCTCACCCAGGGTGTATGTTCCAATACTACGTGACCCGGCCTCACTCGGAGTGTATATACCTATGCTATGTGACCCGACCTCACTCTTGTATGATATGGTATGGCATGGTATTGTATGTAGGGCCTTGTGAGCCCTTAATTGATTGGATAATTGTTTAAGTTAATCTCATGTGTTTAGGCGATCAGAGTAGCACCACTTGATATTCATGCTTGCTTAACCATTGTTTGACTACACGTTTATGTTTATGATATGCATGAAACATAGTAGAATAGAGGTGTATCCACTGAGCTTTCGAGCTCAGCGTTTGGAATTGTTATTTCCTTACGCAAGTCTTTAGGTTGTTACGTACTTGCAAGGAGCCACCGGAATAGGACTTCAGTTCATCGATATGCAAAGAGTACATTACTTAGGTTTGTAAGGGCAATGTATTCATAGGACCCTTATGTTTTGTATCTGTAACTCCTATTAATTTATTTTCTATATTGAATGTTTTAAATTATTATGTTTTAAACTGGAGCTCCAAAGTAACGTTTCAATATTTGTATAACTCTTTTCAAATTAATATGGTTTATAAAACTATGGATTTGGGCTAAACTTGCTCGAAAATTTCTCAAATGGGTTTGGGCTTGAGGCCCAATGTGATATCGAGTTTAGGTTGTTACAGTACAACACTTGATGTTTTAATTTAGACTGATTGTATTCATAAGACCTTACCACAGTCGAGTCTGTAACTTTATTTGATTTACTATTAACTGGTTAAACAATGTATTTTTAATTGGAACTCCTATTTTGTAAACTCTTTAATATTATTTAATTATGTGGGTTTATGGAAATGAATATTTTGTGAAACGTCAAACTCGTGGTTTTAAAATGGAAAATTTGATAGATCAGATTTGGAAGACTTGAATGTAATACTTCAAATCTTAATCGAGATCGGGGTGTTAATTTAGTGGTATCAGAGCTTAAGTTTAGTCGGTTCTAGAAAACCCTAAGGTGGTATAGAGGTCATGGTAAGGTGTCTAGTAAATATGGTAAGGTGTCTAGTAAATACAAGTCCCTAAATTTGAGTTGTACTTTACAAGACTGAAAATCCTGATGTGTCACCTTGTTTTCTCATGTTTCAGAAAAGAGTTGATGGAAGGGGAAACCAGTAATGGATAGGCGAGTCACTTCCGTGATCTTACCTTTGCCCTTTTGCAAGTGGTGCAAGTTATCCCGAGGCAATCTGAGACGCCTCGCAAGACCCCTATAGAAAGGCTTCACCATGTTGGGCCTAAAAATTTTGAGGGCTTGGATGAAGATGACCCGATCAAGGCTAATTAGTGGTTGCGTAACACACAGAGAATCTTGAGACATACGAGAGGAAGCCCAGATGATGATCTTTATTGCATTGTTTCCCTTCTTAGGGGCAATGCACACGAGTGGTGGGAGTCCGTTAAGTTGGGTCTGCAGCCTGTACTCCCGACATTTATATCTTTTTGGATGAGTTCTAGAAAAAGTACATAAGTGAGGTACATTCATTGCAAATAAAACATCACATATTTTTTCCTAGTAATAGGTGCGACTAGGGAATTATGCATTACAAGAGTTAACTCCACACCAAGAACCTCCTTCAACGAGTCATCGAAAACCTTTTGGATACTAGAATCAGCCATACCCAAAGAATTTGAAAAAAACTGTGTAAGCACTTCAGAGATTCCTTCATAACTTTTCACCCACTGATCATGATCACCCTGCAAAGCCTTTATGGTGTTAACTTTTTGTCTAATAGCAACCTGCCTAAAATAGTAACCAGTATTTTGATCCTCTCTTTAAGAAATTGAGCTCTGAACTTCTTATGCAGAAGTTTCTCCTCAGCTTTAATCAAATCACCTAACTCCCCAACTACCTTAGTCTCTTGTGCAGCAGTGCCAACAGTAGTATTACTCATTAATAATTTCTTAAGGTTGCTAAGTTCAACTCTCTTAGCCAACACCCTCTTCAAAACATCACCAAAATGTTCCATGTTGAACCTTCTAATGGGCTCCTTCAACCTTTTAAGCTTAGAAAAAAGAAGTTTCAGAAGATTACCTTCGGCAGGTAAATTCCAAGATTTAGCAACAACATCCAGGAAATTAAGATGATAAGTCCAAAACCCAAAAAATTCAAATGGCTTTGGTGGCCTGGTTAATGGAGCTCTTAAGATCACATGGGAAGGGCAGTGATCAGAGCAATTTGGGTCCAAGAATTCCATTGAGGCATCAGGGAACTTTGCAAACCATACCTGATTTACCATTACCCTATCAAGCTTTCTTGAAATGGGGGGCCTCCTTCTGAAAATTACACCATGTAAACAAAGGCCATGTAAAAGGATGATCCACAACATCTGAACCATCCAAACAGTCTCAAAAATTCCTCATAGCCCCCGTAATATTTCAACTTCGATCAAAGTCTGAACTCTCCCGAGGACAATTGATGATGTTAAAATCCCCAGTTAGTAGCCAGGGGTGGTCACCAACTCTGCCCCTAAGCCCAAGCAAGTCAGACCACAAAATCATACGCTCATTCCTTCCATTACAAGCATAAATGGCAGTAAGATAAAAAGCATCCTCCTCCTGCCGTAACAAGCAAGTAATAACTTGATCTGAGCAAAAAACCAAATCAACAGTCCAATTATCCCTAGTAACAACCAAATACAACCATTCGAAGCAAATGAGTAATTATGAACAATATTCCAGTCACTAAACTTGGCTCCAACAATTGCACCAAGATTCACCTCCCTAACCCTAGTCTCCAACAAACGGAGAACCTCAGTCTTCAACCTATTAACCACTTTCAGGATACTTTTCTATTTTAGGGGATCATTTAAACCCGTAACATTCCAAGTTAACAAAGTCATTGAGAAGGAGAGACATTACCACCCTTATTCTTACCACCCTTGCCTTGCTTGTTCTTCTTTCCACCGCCTTTAGCTTTTGGCTCCAATTGGTTCATCAACTCTACAACTCCACCAGCAGCAGCCCTCCCTAGCTTTAAATCAGCTTTCTGTCCCAAAGTATCAAACCTGTTTGGAGAGACCACACAGTTTTCAACAACACCAAAATTCTCAACCACAATCCTATCAAACACTAACTGACCAACATCATAAGACTGCCCAACACTATCAGCCCCAGAAAGGATACCCTCAACCACTCAAGAAGTCACATGCACAACTACTTCCTCAGAGTTACCCCTAACAACACTTAGAGCCACAGACGAGCCCTCATCCCCACTTGAAACCATAGTCACAGCTTTCTAACTCCCTAGATGAGGAATCATCCCCCCCCGAACATCCTACATCGGATCAAAGATAGGGACCACCTCACCAATAGCCATCACAGCAGAAGAAACAACAGCCTCCTTAACCTTAGAATATTTTTCACCAGAGTGCCCAAAAATTTTACAATGCTCACATTTTGGTGGAGACCAAACAATCTCAACACTAATGTACACTATATGTCCCTCACACAAATCAATCATAATCGATCTTGGCATTTCATCAGTAGCATCCACCTCAATACATATTTTAACAAATTCCAGTTGCATCCTCAAAGTGGTAGCACGGTCCATATATAATGGCTTCTCCAACGCACCAGCAACATAGATGAGACCTTGTTGAGAGAACAACTCTAATGGCACATGCCATAGCTTCACTCACACCGTTGCAGGATCTAATCGCACAACATCAAGCAGAAGCCCGGGCATCTATTTTCGGAGGATAATAGCCTTCTGATTGATATGCCAAGGCCCTGACTCAAGAACCCAGTCGCGAACCCTTTGAGATGGAAAATTAATGATATATACACTCAGAGCTAAGAAGCGTATCTCCACAGATCCCTCAAGCCCCCACAACCTATTCGCAGTTAATTGAAAAATAGTTAGCGTTGGGGATTTCTTAAAAAAATTACCAATGAGTGCATTCCCCCATTATTGAGCACCCGTGCTCAATACAGCCGGCGAATGAGATACACGAGCCTGACCATCCTTCTTCTCCAGGGAAAAGAACTTTAGAGACTGATCAAGAAGATTCTAAGCAGGAGGAGCAGCCTTCGCAGGAGCGTCCCCCGAGTTCTCCCCTCCAGTAACAGCAGGAATAAAACCTCCCAACGGCGAAAACTCTTCCAAATCCAAGCCGCGCACCTCAAGAGATTCCAATTCTTCAACTTTCGGCACCGAATCCACCATTAACAAGCAAGAACCAAGAGAAATGAGAAGAAAAAAAATGAAAAAACGAGAAAAAACCCAAAACTCTATAGGCGTATGTTAGACACGCAACGTGCGCAACAAGAGTAAAACCTAACTCGAATAAAGACACTTTACTAAAGGGTCTCGTTAAATACAGAATTTTGTAAGAATTAAGATTTCAATTCGTGGATTGTGTCATGATTTGAAACTGATTCTTGTACATGGTCAGAGGTTGTGAACAATTGTATCACGTAAAGTTATGGGTACATCGTATTCTTTTTCTCCATCTAGGTTTAATTTTTTTATTGAGGTACGCACCATAACTGAGATATCAATAAAATTCTCTTAAATCTTTTAAAAAAATGATCTTTATTTCAAAATTTCATCAATTTAAATTAATGTGCCCTTTAAATCTAACGATTTTTTATCACTTGGTGTCATATGTCTCCTAACATCATTTACATGTGACATTTCTAGAAATTTATTAAAATTTAAAATTTTATATTTTTTAGAAATTTTCTTTAAAAAATTACAAATGTCATGGTGTTGTCACGTGTCATGTAACACTAATATCTTAAAAAAAATTGTTAAGACTTAACGGTCAAAATTGATCAAAATATTTAATTGATTCAAATTTTCAATTCAAAGGTTCAATCAATAAAAAATCATAACTTAATTGTTTTTTTCCCAAAAATTTCAAGAACTCCAAGCGTACTTGTGCCGTTATTTTGATTTAACTCATATCTTTTAATTAAATTTTGACATTTTTAAAATATCAAACAAATATATATCATGTTATTACATGAATTATGTGATTTTAATAGTTAATCTATTATCCTCGAAACAATCTTTATATATGATATAATTTGAATGATAAAAAATATACTTGCACTGAGAAACCAGAAATGGTTTTTCAATCGAAAAATCATGCTATTCTGAACTTAGGAGAAAATATAATAAGAACAGAAATACATAACAAAAATGAGAGTAATTCTTCTACGTTTAAAATTTTATAGGTTTCCTCATAATGAGATTTCTATAAATGATAGTATACAAATAAAAAACTACATATTCTTAGATTAAAAATATAAATTCTTTGGACTTTCACAGAGATTTGAGAGTTATGTAGACATCTATTTCATGATCGATTTTTGAAATATATTTCCCCCATATTCTAACATCAATGGGAGAACGGACTTTGTGCCTTAATAGTTAGGATGAGTCTACCACGCTCGACGAATATCGTCGAACACTATTAACGCTGAACATTATTAAATTAATTAATAAAGATTAAAAATTTCAAGGACTCAACATATAATTATAAATTATTTAAAATAAAATTTCAATTAAACTATTTTTCATATATATTTTATTTTTTTTATTTTTTAAAATAATTAGATCAAATACCAACCTTAGTCAATTTAAAAAATAAAAAACCCTAAACCCTAAACTATAAACCATAAACCCTAAATTATACATATATAATTTAAACATCTTTTCAAATTATTAATTAATAATCGCACATATTCCAGGAACAATTAATTATCTAAACTAGAGGGAAGGTTATTCATATATAATTGTTCCAAACTTTCAATTGTTTCAATTATAACACTAGACTTTTATTTTGCTCCAATTATACCATTGGCTGATAACATGGACAAAACGACATCGTTTTGGTGTGGCTATTGATGCTCAAAACAACACCGTTTTAAGTACTAAACTTTAGGGGTGTATCGATTTTGCCACCAAACTTTAACATGATTCCCTTTTAGCCATTGAACATTCTAGCAGCTGTTGTCAGTCAATCATCGTTCATCATCAATCACCACTAACCACAGAATCAATATCAAAACATTAATATTTCACACATTTTTTTCGCATTAGACTGTTTTTCCATGAAACTCACTCAAAACCGATGAAATTAAACAAAATAAATCTATCATTTTTAATGTTTAGGGGCTTCTTCGGAAGTGAGGGCTTTGGGGTGTTTGTTCGAAAATCCAAATGGTGAGAAACATTATTTTGAGAAGACGAAAAAGCATACCTCGAAACTAGCCTCATCAGACAACAGTTGGAGAAGATCAAAGAATTAGCATGTCGAACCTTTTGTTGGAGTTCAGTCAATTTGAGTGAGTTTCGTGGAAAACCAACCAAGGAGAAGAAAATGGAGTGAAATGCGATGGTTTTGTTACTAATCTTGTCGTGAACGGTGACCAGTGATGGGCGACGATTGACCGACGTCTGTCAAAATATTTGATGATAAAAATATAATTGTTTTAAAGTTCAATGACAAAATCGATACACCCATAAAGGTCAATGCCTAAAATGACGTCGCTTTGAGCATCAATACCCGCACAAAAACAACGTTGTTTTATCCATGTCATCATAGTGATGAAAAAGATTCATCCACATCATCACATTGTTTGTATTTTAATAGTCCAATAATATAAATAAAGCAAAATAAAAAGTTTAACGTTATAATTGAAGCAATTGAAAGTAATATAAATGGTAAATGACTACAATTCAGTAATATTAGATGGAGTTTAAAAAAAGGTAAAGTACACAAATGGTCACTAAACTATCCCTAAAATATAAAATGGTCATCAAACTTTCAAAAATTACATAATAGTCATTAAACTTTAATTTTTATTATAAAATGGTCACTGGGCCATTAATTGTCGTTAATTGGGAGACGTGACAGTTACGAAAATTTGTATAATAACACATTTAATCCTCAATATTTACACATTCAATTAATTTAGACATCAATAATAAGGGTTAAATTAAGAATAAATTGATTAAATGGGTCAATATAGAATTAAATGTTATATTGTTCAAATTTCTGTAACTGTCACGTAACGATAGTTAACGGCTCAGTGATCATTTTGTAAAAAAACTAATATTTAATGTTCATTATGTAATATTTAAAAGTTTGATGACCATTTTATATTTTTAGAGATAATTTAATGACCATTTATGTACTTTACCCAAAAAAAACTATATAATGTGTATACATTTTGTATTGGAAAGGTAAGGGAGGGAATGTGTGGAGAATAATGGAGATAGGAGGGAGGGTGGGGTTATCTGTATGTAGATTCCTAGTAGGATATAATGTGCCCATAAATGCAAGGAAATGTGGGACACTTGAAATAGTGATGTAATATGACAACCCCCCCCCCCCATAATTATTTGTTGCATTTATTATTTTTATTTTTGGTTGTGACGTTGTTATATTGGGTGAATATTTAATACATAGTTACTGTAAAAAATAGACAAATATGTCTATTTTTAAACTAAAATGTAAAATATAAAATTTTAACTTTAAAATTTTAAATCACTACCCAAAATTTAAAATTTAAATCTTAAATTTTAACCATGAAATATAAGTTCTAAACCGTACAACCTAAACCTCTAACCTCTAAACTCTTAAATAACCCTACTTTTGGAAATTTTATTTTTTACCGTCGATGTATAGAATAATTATCCTTGCTATATTATTCTCGTTTGGTTTATTAGTTGGAAGAAAGAAAAGTTGATTTTTTAATATATTTATCCAGCATGTTAATAAATGTTTTTTAATAGAAGTTAATTATTGAGGCATGTATGTATCATTAACTTGATACATTATATTATAATATATTTAAATAATTTTAGTTAGTATAAATATAAACTCATATATAATAAGATTTAAATTAAATTTTAAAATTTTAAAATATTATTTTTATCATTAAACCAATATCTCACCATATGATTCGTAGAATATATCGATTAAATTTGGACAAATTTGAGCTTTAACATTTTTTATTACATTTATAGGTTTAGGTTGAGCACCATCCTTGATAAAATAATGTGGTTCTTATAATACTTGTATTGAAAATTAATTGGAGAGTGGAGCATGCATTCTTATTAATGGTATTTTATAATTATATTTAAATTAGTATTTAAGGGTATTTTTAGTATTAGATATCATGGTGGTATTTGTTTAATTTTTAATCTTTAATAAAAGAGTTATATTTTGATTGAAAGCCCGTGTAAATTTTTTTACACAATCCTTCTTTAAAATCTAAAGCCTAAAATTTTAACTTTAACACCTTATATTTTAAACCCTAAATTCTAAAATATAAACCTTAAATTATAACTATAAATCTTAAATTTTAAACCCTACAACTTAAATCCTTAAACCTCAAACTAAACTCTTAATTCCTAAATTTGACAAAGCACATGTAATCTTTAGTTTGCATGAGCCGTGTATCAAAGATTTTACCGAGACAATACTCACATTGCAAAGAGGCCATACCTACAATATTAGTCGTTATTAAAAATTATTTAAATTATTATTGGCATTTTTTAGAAATTATTTTAAATTACTATTGGCATTTTTAATATTTTTTCGGGACAAGAGTGTTAAGGCCTCTTGCTCGTAGTATGGAAATTTGACGTTTAAATCCTATTGATGTAATCATCTCTTTCAAGTTTCAATAATTTATTATTATTTTTTCAATACGGATAACAAATGTTAAAAACTATTTGTTTGATTTTTAATAAAAAAATATAAATAGATTAAGAGTTACTTACATTTTGTAAAAAATAATTTTGACCAGTAATTAATTTAATTAACGTGTAATCTGAGTTGGAAAGAGGAACTTGTTTGGGCTGTACTTTTTTGGAAGAAAAATCTCTCATTGTTTTTATTTTTAAAACTGCCTTAGAGTGCGTACATATATATTGTACATGAGAAGAGATGAATCGTAGGCAGTTTCGAGGAATCTCAAGAAGTACATAGGAGATATTGATTTATATTAAGGACATTGTTAGAATTAGTTTACAACACTTTCTTGGACAATTGGATACGGGTAATAAATATTTAAAATTATTTTTTATTTCTTTTTTTCTTGCAATAATTTTATATTTTTAATTGTTAATCTCAATCATCTATTTACGTCAATCTAACGGTCTAAAAAAATGTAAAACTTTTAAGTTTTACGTAATGTAAGAGGATATTATCTCATTGTATTCTAAATAGTACATTATATTATATTTTTTAATAAATAGTATTTTAAATTTAAATTCAACATTTAATTTTTCAATTTATCATATAACACTCTAAATCAAATTTATAGATTGTTCACTAAAAAATATTTATCTGACAATCAGACTTAAATCTTATACTATATCTTTTTAATGTATACAACTATAGACAAATTAATCACATGGTGATTGCTTAATTATAAACCAATACTCACAAAACTATCGAGTCAAGTAAAAAGTTCTATTTTTAGATAAATTTAAAACTAAAATAATATGAAAATAATCCGAATTTATAAAATCATAGTGTTTGATAAAAAAAAAACACTTTTTTTTACAAAGTGGAACAAAACATAATAGTATTTTTCCTTTTTTTTTTTTGACAGAAAAATTGAAAGGGGAGTATATTATATCAATTTTTTTATTATCTTAAAAGGTAATTCCTTTGATAGTTACAAGTCGAACACATGGAAAATGGATATAGTACAGTTCAGAGCTCAGAAATTTGTGATATTGAAAATGAATGAACAAATTTAATGAGAAATAGACAAATTTGATAAAAATAAATAAATAAATTGTTACTCTCTGAAACTAAAAAAAAAAACTAGGAAAACAACACCAATTTGGATATTATCAATAAGACCATGCCATGTACTATCCAATTTTATTTCCCCACTTGCACTGTGAGAAAATGAAGTGTTTTATATTTATATAAATTTTAATAAATTGATATTTCATATTATATAAATTTCGAGACATATTTCTATTGTATTTGTATAGTGTTTTGTTTTTGACTTAAGGGTGTAAGAAGTCCTTGAACTTTTGGAAGAAAAAAATTTAACTAAGCCTTTAAACTTTTTTACACCCAATTAAGTTATTTAACCAATAAATTAAAATGGATTAAGCTATTGAATCAAGAAATTGAATCAGTTAAGCCCTTTCACCAATTTTGATCATTAAATCTTGACAACTTTTTAATTTGTTAGTGTAGTGCGTCGTGTTACAGTGTTTCCACTTGACACTTTCAGAATTTTTTATTTTATTTAAAAAATATTTAAAAGTTCTTAAAATCCTAAAAAATCTTATAAATCTTATAAAAATGTTTTTTTTGAAAAATCTATCAATGCAACACGATAGAACTATAATGTATCATGTGTCAGTAATATCTAAAGAAAAAACTGTCAAGATTTAATGATCAAAATTGGTCAAAAGACTTAATTGATTCAATTTCTTGGTTTAAGGGCTTAGTTGAGTGCAAAAAAAAAAATCATGGACTTAATTGATTTTTTTCAAAGGTTAAAGGGCTTTTTACACTCTTAAACCTTTGTTTTTGTTAGAGTTGTGACTCAAATTCTATTTTGGGTTGTTCAAATCCTTGTGGAATTTTACTTCTATCTTGGATATCTGATGAAGAGTGGGAAACCCAGTTTGAGTAAAATTTCTTTCTATGCAGGTTTCCTTTGGAAACAAGTCTTTTATCCCTACAAATAGATACAAGAGATTAATGGTTTACTCATTCAGTTGTAATCTCTTTTTCTGCATAGTGAAAGTTTCTCCTCCTTTGCCCGTGAATTTTTCCTTTTGGGTTTTCCACATCAATTCTTGGTGTTATGTTTCTTTTTCTATTTTACGATCGTTTGTTTGTTCGTTATTATCGTCTCGATAATTATAACAAACTAGTATCCGAGTTTTAGGTTGCTGACAACAATGGCGTATGAATCAACTAGTTTGAACATCAGAAGAAGATGTGGTCGTAATTTTGGAGGTAAAGCTAGGGGTAGATCAAAGTCATCAAATCGAGGTAAAACTTGTGTTTTTTTGTAAAAGGAAAGGTCATTTTAAATCTAAGTGTTACAAGTTAGAGAATAAGATCAAAAGAGAGATTACGAATCAAAATGCAGAAAAATCTGGTAAAGCATATATAGTAAAAAACTACAGCAATGTTGAACTTTTAGTTGCGACCAACAACGACCCTAAAATGAACGAGGAGTCAGTATACCAAGCTTGGTATACCGTGGCACTTTTCGTGGTAGATGTCGTTATCGCGGCGTTTGGTTTTATAAACGCCGCGATAGGTCTCAATTAGTGCCGTTTTTTTAAACGCCGCAATAGGTCTCGTTATAGTGGCGTTTTATTTAAAAATGCCGCGATAGATCTCTTTTTTACGGCGTTTGTTCTACAAACGCCGCAATAGGTAAAACATATCGTTATTTCTCTCAATCTCAGACACTTTCATCCCCAAATCTATCGTACGAGCAAAATCCCTAATTGCTTCTCCTCGCCGTGCGCTCATCGCTGTTGATCCTCGCCATTCTCTTCACCGTCGATCATCCCTCAGGCTGCTCAGTCGCACCAGTGATAAAGAAGGTTAACCTCCAACTCCAACTCTCCGACCTCCTTCACTTTGCTGATTGTATGTAACCATTCTTAGATGTTATCTTTCTTTCTTTGCTGCCAAACCTCTTTCTTCAAGTTGGTTTTGGGGAAGAACTTCAAATACAGGTTTTCTTCCTCCCGCCCCCTTTTACGTTCATTGTGTTGGAAGGGTTTGATTCTCTCTACTTGCTAAATGGAAGTATTACCCCCATGTTGATTGCTTTCGCTTTTGAGAACTCTGTTTTTGTCGCGCTTTATATATAAGGATGAAAAATTGCAAAATGTGGAGATCATTGTTGCAGACATAAGCACATTTGAATTGGAGGCATTCTACGACAGGATATTCATTGATTTTGTTGTCAGTCACTACTGCTACATACAAGTTTAATGTTGATAGTTTGAAATTTTATAGTGTATTCTTTTAACAACATATGAAGAACTATCAGGATCTTCTAAAGAAGATATCAAAGTGGATGAACCAGGATAGTCTTATTTTTGTTTATTATTTCTGCCATAAAGCATTTGCTTACCACTTTGAGGTATGCATATAAATTGACTGTGCCTAGAAACATTATTTGTAGTTTATAGCATAGGCTTACGCACTAATTAGACATCATATTGTTTTAGCTGATCTAACAATATCTTGTCAAACTACTTTGTGTAGGACATAAACGAAGATGATTGGATAACTAGGTACTTTTTCACAGGTGGTACAATGCCTTCGGCTAATCTCTATTTCCTAGTAAGATTTGTAGTTCTTACATCTCATATATGCTATGAGTACTGAAAATCGAAACCAATAGCCATAGTTTTTGATGTCATACTGCTTCGTGTCTTATGTATGAAATAAAAAAGACAGGCCATGATGCCTATTGCCTAACCTTACATAGGAATATGCAGATTTGGTCCTTTTGTCCATCATTTGTTTGTAGGATGATGTTTCTGTTGTCAATCATTGGCTTGTGAATGGGAAACATTATGCAGAAACAAGGTGAGAGCAGCTGTTTTATAATACCAACTTAAAAAATTAATTACAAATTTACAATAGCTGTACTAACTTTTTAACATGTACTCCTATGTTTTTTTTGGAGAAACACTGAATTTTGAGGCTTAACTATTTTTTTCCATGTTAACAATCTAAATATTCTCAAGAGAACTCTTTTATATTACAGTGAAGAGTAGCTCAAGAGGATGGACAAAAACTTGGCTGCCATTAAACCAATAATGGATTCAACGTATGACAAGGATCGGGCTGTGAAATGGACTGATTCTAATGTGGACATGATCCCTAAGGTGATTTTTCCCTTTTAATGCTTGAACTTTTTGCTCCTTTTATTCTTCTGCATTGAATATACTAACTTTTATGATTTTTTGCACTAGTTTATTATGGCAAATGGCACACTTGTGCGTGTTCTCATTCACACGGATGTTACAAAGTATCTTTCCTTCAAGGCTGTGGATGGTAGCTATGTTTTCAATAAAGAGAAGGTATACTATCTTTTTTGGATATTTTGATTTGTCTCTACTTGGACTTCAAATATTAATGTATTTATGTTTGTACTTTACCCTCTATTTTGTCGGTTTCTACCAATTTTAACAGGTTCATAAGGTGCCAGCAACTGACATGGAGGCACTCAAGTCTCCACTTATGGGAATATTTGAGAAGCGTTGTGCACGAAAGTTTTTCCTATACGTTCAAGCTTACGATGAAAAAGATCCTAAAACTCATGAGGGAATAGACTTGACAAAGGGTGACAACCAGAGATCTAATTGCTTAATGTTGTTTGGGAAGTTATATTTCTCTTTTGATGCAGTAGTTTCTTTTGATCCTTTTTATATTGTATTTAACTCAGATTTTTTGGGGGGATTTGCAGCTTTGAAGCGTAATGTTGTTTGGGATGATTTGTTAGTAATTTAAATGTTTTAGCTTATTTTACTCACGAGGGAATAGACTTGACAAGGGTGACAACCATGGATCTAATTTTTTTAAAGCATGGTGTTACTAGCGGCGTTTGTAAAGACAAACGCCACTAAATAACAGGTTTTTTGCGGTGTTTGTGAAAACAAACGCCACTAAAGAATGGGTTTTTTGCGGCGTTTTTAAAAATAAACGCCACTAAAGAACAGGTTTATAGATCTTGACCTTTTGCGGCATTTTATCCATAAAACGCCATGAACTGTTGCGGCGCCTTTCTAAGCACCAGGAAAATTTTTAGCGACGCTAAAAAACGCCGCTATAGGACTAGAAAAACACCGCTAAAGACTTCTTTTGCTGTAGTGAATGGATCCTCGATTCTGGATGCACTTTCTACATGTGTCCCAATCGGGATTGGTTTACTACATATGAAATTGTTTCTACAGGAATAGTTCCGATGGGGAATAACGCATCATGCAGTATTGCAGGGATTGGCACGATCAAAGTTAAGATATCCGATGGGTTTATCAAAACCTAACCGACGTACGCCATGTACCATATCTAAAGAGGAACCTGATTTCGTTATGTACCATTGACTCAAAAGGGTTCAAGTATACTGCTGAAGGTGGAGTCATGAAGATCAATAAGGGTTCCCTTATTATGATGAAATGGCAAAAAAAGACCTCAAGATTATATGTCTTGTAGGGTTCCACAATTGTTGGTAATGTTGCAATTGCTTCTCCTCCCATGTCAGATGAAGATACTATAAAACTTTGGCATGTGAGTAAAAATGGCATGACAAAATTAAGCAAGAGATGACTCATAGACAGACAAGGAATCTGCAAACTAGAATTTTGTGAGCACCGGGTTTTCGGGAAACAAAAGCGAGTTCGATTCACCCAGAGAATTCACAACACGAAAGGTACTCTAGATTATATTTATTCTGATCTGTGGGGACCATCTAGAGTACCTTCCATCAGTGGAGCCAGTTATATGCTGACAATTATTGGCGACTTCGCACTGACAATGGGTTAAAATTCTGTTTTAGAGAATTTAATAAGTTGTGCAAGTTAGAATGGATAGTGAGACACTTGACAATTCGTAAGACACCATAATAAAACGACGTTTTTGAATGGATGAATCGAACAATAATGAAAAAGGTTCGATATATGATGTAAAATTTTGGATTATTGAAATGATTCTAGGCTGAAGTAGCTTCAATAGCATGTTTATTGATTAATCGGTCTCCACCCACTGCCATTGAGAAAAAGACACCACACGATGTATGGGCTGGTAATCTTGCTAATTATTCTAATCTTAATTTTTTGCCCTGCTTATGCTCATGTAGATAACAAAAAATTGGAACCAAGATCCAGCAAATGCATGTTCCTGGGGTATAAAGCTAGAGTAAAAGGATACAAGCTATGATGTCAGAAAGTTAGAAAAATTGTGATTAACAGAGAAACTATCTTTGATGAAGCTGCCATTTTACGTGATCCATCACTCAAGGATTCCACCAACAAAAAGCAACAAAATTCAACCATATAGTCCAAGAATGTGGAGCTTCATATTGATACGACATCCAAAGATGGGATGACCCCCCAAGTTAGTACAGAAACTGAAAATACAGCTCCTCACTCACTAGAATATTCCATTGCCAGAAATAGACCAAGAAGAGAAATTAAATGACCTCAAAGATACGCTGAGGATGATCTAATTGCGTATGTTTAGATTGTTGCTGAAGATATTGATGAAAATCAAGAGCCTTCGTCTTACTCTGAGGCGATTAGCTGTAAAGATGCAAGAAATTGGTTGATTGACATGCAAGAGGAGATGAAATCGCTTCACAAGAATGCTACCTGGAACCTTGTAAATCTTCTTACGGATCAGAAGATAGTTCGTTACAAATAGGTTTTCAAGAAGAAAGAGGGGATCTCAAAAGTTAAAGAACCCAGATACAAAGCAAGGGTGGTTGCAAAAGGCTACAGTCAAATTTCAGGCATAGACTTCACAAATGCATTTTTGCCAGTAGTGAAGCACAGTTTGATACGGGCTTTACTTGGTATAGTAGCCATGTACGATCTCGAGCTTGAGCAGTTAGATGTAAAAATCGTATTCTTACATAGAGAACTTGATGATGACATCTACATGCAGCAACCAGAAGGTTTCATAGTCTTAGGAAAATAGGATTATGTTTGCTTGTTGAATAAATCTTTGTATAGTCTGAAACAATGCCCTAGACAATGCTACAAGAGGTTTGATTCCTTTATGACTACTCATAATTTTAAGAAAAGTAATTTTAATAGTTGTGTTTACTTTAAAAGGAGTAGTGATGGCTCGCCTATATATCTACTGTTTTATTTTAATGACATGTTGATAGCATCTAAGAATAAAGAAAGGATAAGACAAGTCAAGACTCGGCCTAACCAAGAATTTAAGATGAAATATTTGGGTCCAGCAAAAAAGATACTCGGAATAGAGATCAAGAGAGATCGAAAATCATGTAAGTTGTACCTAAACCAAAAAGGGGTACATTGAAAAAGTTCTTTGCATGTTTAATGTAAAGAATGCTAAGCCAGTTAGCACTCCCATGGCGGCCCACTTTAGACTTTCATCAGACTTATCTCCAAAATCAGATGAAGATATTGAGTACATTTCACGAGTTCTATACTCAAGTGCGGTGGGATCTCTCATGTATGTTATGGTTTGCACACGCCCGGATTTAGCACAAGCAGTCAATTCAATGAGCAGATACATGGTAGATCTTGGAAAAGAGCATTGAAGGGGTTTTCAATGGATTTTCAAGTACCTACGAGGCATTAGTGATGCTTGCTTATAGTTTGGATGAAATAAAGACGGAGTTATTGGGTACGTCGATTCTGATTTTGCTGGAGACCTAGATAGAAAAAGATCTCTAACAATTATGTCTTCACTGTTGGAGGTTGTGCCATTAGTTGGAAAGCCACCTTACAACACACGGTTGCTTTATCAACCACTGAAATTGAGTACATGGCAATTAATGAAGTTGGCAAGAAAGTGATTTAGTTAAAGAGACTATATGGTGAACTTTGCGGAGACCTTCAGATTAGTATGTTGTTGTGTGATAGTCAAAATGCTATATTCCTCACCAAGGATTAGAGGTTTCATGAGAGGACAAAACACATTGATATACGATATCACTTTGTTCATGATATTATTTTCGAGGTGACATTGTTGCGAACAAGATCAGCACTCATGACAATCCTACGGATATGATGACAAAGTCCCTTACTACAATCAAGTTTGAGCATTGTATAAACTTGGTTGGTGTTCATTGTAGATGACCACCCTTTTGAAAGGGTTTTGTAGAAGAGGTGGAGCTCTTATTGGACAAGAATTTGTACCAAGGTGGAGATTGGTAGGGTTGTGACTCAAATTCTAATTTGGGTTGTTCAAATCCTTGTGGAATTTTACTTCTCTCTTGGATATGTGATAAAGAGTGGGAAACTCAGTTTGAGTATAATTTCTTTCTATGCAGGTTTCCTTTAGGAACAAGTCTCTTATCCGTATAAATAGATACAAGGGATTAAGGGTTTATTCATTCAATTGCAATCTCTTTTTCTACATAGTGAAAGTTTCTCTTCCTCTGCTAATGTTTTTTCCCTTTGAGGTTTTTCACGTAAATTCTTGGTGTTATGTTTCTTTTTCTATTTTGCGATTGTTTGTTTGTTTGTCATTATCGTCCTGATAATTATAACATTTTTTATATCGAGTTTGTGTATTATCATTGTGTTGTGTATTTATATTGTTTCTTTAGAGGTGAAATACTTTGGTCTTTTGAACCTCTAGCTAGGTTCAATTTCGTGAGGTGAAATTTAGTACATTAGGAATTTGAATTTTAATATTTATAGTTTATTTCTCTCAACTTTGAGTTACGAATTATGATGTTCATTAAAAATAATTAAAATGTGGTAATCTATAATTTAATATATATATTTTTGTTAATTTCAAAACACATATGGTTAAAATAATTTAGGTAAAACTTCTTCAAAAATACTTTCAAATCTTGTAAAAAACATTAACAGGATCCTGATCAAGAGAAGTCTACGAAATGTAATCCGTTAAAAGTTATTGGCCATGTTTGTTAAACAACGGTTTGAGCCTAACTTGGATGTTTGGTGAATAGGGGATTGGAATAGTAGAATGGAATAGTAGATTGGGGTAAACCTGTAATTTTCAAAAACTGCTAATAAGAGCTTTTTAAAATTAGAGGTTTTGACATTAAGCTATAAAGATCATTTGACCCTTAAATATTATTAAAAATCTCTAAATAACCTAAATTTAACCGTTTCTATTTTAATTTTTCACCCTCGCGTATTTCCATTGTGACGTTCGTAAACTAATATTTTTTTTCTTTTTATTCCCACCCTTTATGTGTATTTAAATTTAATAATTAATTAAATTATATTAAAAATAATTATATAAATAATAAATTAATATATAGATCATTCAAATATGTTTAGTAATGTTATATTAAAAAATTATTTTTTTATAATCTAATTAATATTAATAAATACAAAATATTGATAACTACTAAACTATTTAAACTAGTATCGAATATAATCATATCCTTATATGTCATTTTGCTTGTTTAAATAATCAAACACCTATCAAATATTAGTTAATTTTATCAAATACTTTTATACAATCAGTTAATACAATTTGCTAGTCAAATCAACTAATGCAATCTACTATTGAAATTTGCTATCCGTTAATTGCCAAACAGACCATTGTGGGAGTTCAAAAAGTCAAAAGAATCCCACATAGTAATTACAATAACAGTGGTTCAAAATATATGTCAAGTTTTGAATTCCAAATTTCTAATAAGAAATGAAAACATTCAATTAAATAAATAATGAATGTTAAAACAAGAGAGAGAGAGAAAGGGAAAAAAATAAAGCCAATTTCGAGCAATGAAGCATAAGCATGGAATGCAAAAGTTCCATCGGGTATAGCTTAACCTGATTGCCAAAGAGTTAACAAGAATACTCTGTCTGTGGCTTGAGAAATCATGATCGGGCATCCAACTTTGTCGTTACAACATTGACTTAAACAAAATAAAAAGATAGAAATAGCACGAGAAACTCGACTAAATAAATCAAAAGATATTGTGTTCTTAAGCACGCTCGAATCTTTAATTTCTAAATTAATGTAATATTATCGATGCCAACCGAACTAATTAGTAATATGAAAAGAGAGATGGTCCTAAGAAATTGGAACAAAATCTTTAGTGGAATTAAAGATGCTGCTTTATTTCTTATTTCTTCCATATAATTGAATAATTGCAATCTTTAACCCCCAACAATTAATTAAAACCAACAGATGTAGATGAAAGAAATAAACAAAGAAAGAAAAGTTACAGTTTAAAAATATTTATATTGCTTTATTTTTTCTCAAATAATACCATATTCTTCAACCCTTAGCCTGGAGCCATTGTTAACCATTAAGCCGGGGCTTAACCTAAACATAAGAGTACAAAACTCAACCTGGTTCAAAGCCCCATCGCCATCCAAATCCCCTTCACTCAACATGCATACAATCTCATCATCTCTCATATCATCCAACCCCAACACCACGATGTTCTTCTTCAAGCTCTCGAACGTAATCAACCCTCTCTCGCCGTCCATCAGCAGCCTGAACCCGTTGCAAAGCTCTGTTATGAACCCTTCCGCCCCCAGTCTCTCCACCATCGACGGAAAGTAATCCTCAAAATCAACCGCAATGTCTGCCACCATTTCCATTGAAAGAAAAAAGAGCTCTATCTCAATGTTGTGAGAGGGGTTTCCCTTTTTATTTTCAGTTGGAGTAAAGCTAATGTAATCCTCCATGTAGCGCATTCATGAAATTGAAAACGAAAGAAGAAATTCATTGAGAAATAGACAAATTTACTCTTATCAAAGAATAATAAATAAGTTTTAACTCTTTGCAACTAATTGGTGATGGAAAAAGAAACAATAAGAAAAAAACAAGCAGGAGGGGGGACTAAAAAAATTAACCCAAGATTTTAAATTTTAACTCTTTGCAAGGTCTTACGAGAGTTCAGCACGTTTTGCAGTATATACATAATCGTTTTGTTGTTGTCTGTATGGATAATCATAAATGCATATGCTTGCATGTGTATGTATATGTTTATCGGTACATAGCTAAATAATGTTCATGACTAATTTAAGGTATGTATATATGTGTGTCCAAAAGGATGACTTAGAGGGGCGGTCGTCCCCTAAAAATTTGAAATTCCTATATGATTTAGAATATTTTTTAGAAATTTTTTATGTATTTTCCGTTGAAAATCTATTTCTCCCTTAAAATTTTATAAGTATTGCAAAAATAAATTGTAAGAGTAGATAAGAAAATTAATTTACCTGTAAATTAGACCTCTAATAACAAATGTCGAAGAAATAGATTTTACTTTCCTAGTACTCGTGTGAATCAAAAAGCTTTCATTAAATAAATTAGGGTGAAGTTGAAAAATGCTACTAAATTATTTTAAACATATAAAATAATCATCAAACTTTTAAAAATTATAAAACACGCATTAAACTTTTAATTTTTTTTATAAAACATACATTGTGTTGTTACTAGTGACCGAGTCACATAAAGAAAAAAAAAATCTCACATGACATCTCACATATATTTTTGAATTTATATATAAAATAATATTAAGAATAAATTTGACACCACTTTAAAAGAATTTTATGTATTAATTTTTTAAGTTTGATACCGTTTTTAATTTTCTGATCCCGCTCTTGATTATTATCGTCGTTAACTTGGATGATGTGAGTATGTGACTGATGAAATTAATGGCCAATATATCATTTAATCTCTCAACTGTAGATAAAATTAATTTTTAATATTCTTCAATATTTTTAAGTAATAGTTTTAAAAATGCAAAAATTATGGAAATTTATAACTTATTTTTATAATTATAAAAATGTTTTTTAAATTTATATTTTTGTGAATTTTTTAATATATAACTAAACATCTTTCTTCTCACGCCTATGAATTTTCCATTTGATTTTTTTTTATTTTCTCTGTTCTTTCTTTGAAGCCAAACACTGCATCCAAGCAGCTCCAGCAAAGATACTTGAAGCCAAAATCGTAAAAATATCGAAACAACAGCAATCCAAAGGAAAATGCTAACATGACACTCAAAATGAACGCAACATGTATTAACAAAAACGAAAGCAACCCCCAAAATAAGCCACAAATGAAAGAAAAAAAAATAAAGGAAGAAAAAGAGCAATAAAAAACTTTATCCTAATAAAACTGAGGAGATTTGAAATCCTCCTTATAAAGGAGGTGAATCTAAGAAAATATTATCGGTCGGACCAATATAAATAAAACAATAAATTTATCTAACATAAATCATATATACAACTTTTAATTTAAAAATATAATAACTAAAAATAATATGATTACATGTTTCAAAATACATACACCATTAAAAATATAATATCTTCATCAATCAAGATAGGTAAATTACACAGATCAACACTGAATTTTGCTCTCTGACCTATCTTGATTACTGAACTTTCAAAACGATCAATTTACTCATTGAATTTTATTTTTTTAACTATTTGGTCACTCTGAGTTATTTTAATAATATTTTGATATGACTTGACATATTTTATTATTATTAAATATAAAAAATAATTTTAAATAAAAATAAATTATATTTTATTATTATTAAATAAAAAATAATTTAAAATAAAACCCCAAACCCTCCAACCACTTTCACCCTCACCGACGTTACCCACCATTCGCCGGCTTCACTCATGCTGGCATCACCGACCCATTCATGAACGCATTTGAAAACTCTTATAACAGCATCCATTGCAGGGGAAATAGGTGCCTCTAGTTCTTCCTTTCCAGATATAATTTAACTCTAAATATATTGTAAATTGATGTTTCCCAACTGGTCAGGACTTTACAGGAACATTGAAGTTTCTCACTAGTATCTGGAAAGAACTGAATCGGGTTCGAAGAGATTTTCTTTGGCATATTAATTGGATTCTCTGTTGTTATGTTGTTTTTGGGTTCTCTTCTTAGCCATGTAATATTACTATGTCTTAAATAGATTTTTTTTTCAAAAGTTTGGAGCTCTCCCTAAAGTTCTAGTTTTCATGCTAATAGTATTTCTGTTTTCATCTCAGTTTTGATAAGTGTTATGAACTAAAACATATTGAATTTTGGGCAATGAAAGGATTGCACGCACTGTGATGGCCGCTGCTGCAAAACATTTAACACCGGGTCCGGTTGTTTTGGAGCTTGGAGGAAAGTGCGAGGTCGTAGTTGATTCAGAGTTTCAGACATCAATTTACAGGTAAGCATAGCAACATAGACTTTAGTTTGCCTTTACTGGTTCCTTGAATTAGTTGGCTTCTTCTTGCAGGTGTTAATATCTGGAAACCGGAAAGGAAGAACCAGAGGCAGCTCTTTCCCCTGCAATGGATGCTGCTATAAGAGTTTTCAAACGCCTTCATGAATGGGTGGGTGATGCCGGTAAGGGTGACACGGGTGAGGGTGAAAGTGGTTTGGGGTTTTATTTTAAATTATTTTTTATTTAATAATAAAAAAATATAATTTGTTTTTATTTTAAATTGTTTTTATATTTAATGATAATAAAATATATCAAATTATACTAAAATATTAATAAAATAATTTAAAGTGATCAAAATAGGTCAAAAAGTAAAATTCAGTGAGTAAATTAATCGTTTTGAAAGTTCACTGATCAAAATAGATCAAAGGGCAAAGTTAAGTGATGATATATGTGATTTACCTTAGGATAAACTCTACTTTTCATAAACTCAAAATAATCTATGATCGAATTAATATTAAAATTTTCAACAATTTTTCAATGATACAATTAAGTAATCCGAAAAAAAATCATCTTTCATTTTATTTTATAGACTACTGAAAATGGTTCATACATCTATAATAATCTATCACAAACACTTTAATTTATTAATAGGAAAGAAGATAACAAAAATAAAAATAACAAGTATCTTTCAAAAACGGAAAAAATTGGAAGACAATTTTTGAATTTATTGGTAAATGGAAAAATTGAGAAACAAATAATAGAAAACCTATAACGAAATTAGAAGAGAAAAATTAGAAAACATACCCTATTGAGAACAATAGAAAAAAATTAGTTTACAAAAAATGAAAATTGGAACAATAAAGAAAATATCTTACCTTCTAAAAAATTAATTTTAAAAATCTTTATTAAAAATTAATCTTTAGAGCAAATAGTTAAAACTTTCAGTTGACATCCTCTTCTTTTTTAGATTGTGAGTTCAAAACCTATTAAAAATAAAATTTTTCTTTCCTTTCCCAAAATAAAATTTGTTCAAAAAAATCTATATCAAAAATAATTTGGGGGCATGGTTGGGTCATAATCTTGATAAACCCACCCCTGGATTTGCCATTGATCCTCATCACAGTTTCCTGGGGACCAGATTAACCGATTTACCATGACTAATAGAATGTCAATAAAATATTCACAAAATTGTAATTTTAAAAGATATTTTTATAATTTTAAAAATAATTTATAAATTTTCATATATTTTTTCAATTTTTTAAAAATATAAAAAATACTAAAATAAAATTTAGTTGCAATGAAGGGCCAAATAATATATTACCCATTAATTTCACATGTCATATCTTCTGCTCTGAATTGAAGTTACATAAGTATTCTAGTTATTCAACTTCTATTTTAACACTCAAATTTTATTTAATTTTTTTTAGTTATGTTTATAAAATTAAGTAGAGTTTATAAAATTTGAGTTGATTAAAAAAATTAAATTTTCCTAATCGAATCTAATTTTTTTCAGCCACTAACCTCAGGCGTTGGACCACAATATTGGTACGATGAGTGAGTAAAGAGAGAATAAAATATACCTGTGAATAGAGGAAATGTTCTAAGGATTGCAATGGCAGCTCCAAGAGCATTAATCGGCTGAACAGACATGTGGGAGATGCGTTAGGCCCTTTAAATAAAATTAGATGTTCGAATTCTGACATTATGAATAAGAAATTAAGATTAAAAAAATTACTCCTTATAAATTCCTGCAAAACTCGACTTAGATTAGTCAGTAAATCAAATATTAATGATTATAAAATAATACCAAACATCAATGATATATTCTCCAAAACATATCATTTGAGACGATCATAGACCTTACTCGTATATAATTTGAGCATAAAAGAGTCCACATTCTCTTAACATTCTTCGTCATCGTATAGAAGATTTCATGAACAATATAGTATTATTTTTAATCATCCGTCTTAGAATAAAAGCACTTTGAACCTTGTAATATGTACAGATTGTCTATCACAAGAAAAGTTCCAACATATCGTCCGATGATGCCCGAAGTGTCGATAAGTTAGCCGATTGTGCGTCAACGGTTAGGTTGTCTATGGATACATCGCCCAGCGACACGTACAACGTGCACCCTGATACATTTTTTGATAAAAGATGCCTGAAATGAAGCAGTTCCTTCTAACTAGGATATGGCCATGATGATCTAATTTATAAAGTGACTGCAATATCCGACGGGTTTTGTCCCACCGGACCTTATAGGGCCGTTTTTTTTAGTTTGAGTTCGGATCCGGCGGAAATTTAATAAATGTCGGGTCAAGTTTAATTTCAGGGTAAAAAATTTTCGACCTGACCCAAGATATTTGTATGAATCTTCTATATATTTAGAGATAATTGTTATAATGCTTACCTCTTTATATATATTTTTAATTACATCTTTAATTTTATCGAATAAAAAATAGAAGAATAGAGATAATTACAATGAATACCATTCTTTATATTTTTTCGTATTATCCCCTTTATTTTTAATAAAAATGAGAAAATATTTTTTATTTATTTCTTTCTATTCAGGTCGGATGCGAATTTTAATGTTAAAATTTAGACCGGGTGGAAAACCGCAACATGTCAGATCAGATCGGAATTGAATAGAAAATTTATATTTTTGGGTTGGATTCGAATTGGCCAAAAATCTGACTCGACCCGTGTTTATCCCTAAATTAATGAAAGGACATAAAAGTTACAATTTTATAATTTTTTTATTATTTCCTTTTAATTTGTTCTTAACATAAGAATTTTGGAGTACTCCAAATTTTCTAATAAAATACTAAATAAATAATGAAAATTAAAAGAAAAGTTTTTGGAATTAAAGATGTTACTTTATTTCTTGTTTCTTCCCATGCATGCTCTGTCATCATGATCATTTGCAATGTTTACCCCCAACAATTACTCAAAACCAACAAATTTAGATGAAGGAAACAAAGAAAGAAAGAAATAAAGGTTACAATTTTACACAATATTTCTTCATTTTAATTTCTCTTCAAATAACACCATATTCTTCAACCCATTGCTGCCATTGTTATCCATTAACCCGGGGCTTAACCTAAACATGAGAATACAAAACTCAACCTGGTTCAAAGCCCCATCGCCATCCAAATCCCCTTCACTCAACATGCATACAATCTCATCATCTCTCATATCATCCAACCCCAACACCACGATGTTCTTCTTCAAGCTCTCGAACGTAATCAGCCCGCTCTCACCGTCCATCAGTAGCCTGAACCCGTTGCAAAGCTCCATTATCAACCCTCTGTTGGATTAAAATCCGCAATTGTGGGCACATATGTAAAATGCATGATGCTATTATAAAGTATGACACAAAATCAAGTGACCAATTATGTTAGGCGTGTCAAAGGTATTAAAATTTTATGGAAATAAAAGTGTAGATACCATAAGATGTATTTATAATTCAATGAGGGGAAGAGTTGTAAATACTTAATAGTTGATTTATTAAATCAACTATATAAAGCGGTAGTGGTCCCCAAAAAATAGGTTAACTTGTTTTTCTCTCCTTTCCCGTCAGATAGTTTTACGTTAAGAGATAACTTATCTTCTTAGAAGATCACAACCATCTTTTAGGGATCTCCATCAAAGATTCAAGGTTTTCAATTTATCGTTTAATCCAGGTACGCTTCCGCATTCAGTTTATTCGGTTTATTATTCTTAATGATTTGACATGATAGATCTTGGGTATTAGATTTCATATTAATTTATGGTTTGATTCTAACAAGTGGCATCAAAGACTCGTCATGTTGAATCATTGTGAATTAATTAATTTAATTTTTATTTATTCCTCACAAAGATTTTATATATCTCATGATTTACAGTTTAAAGTATGGTTCTATCTTTATTTATGGTGCAAAAACGCATTAGACTTCCATTGTTAGGCTTTTGATTTTGTTAATTATCGCATACAATATTTTTTTAGTATATATATATTTATGCGATTAATTTCCAGAATTTCTTAAAAAAATCTGTTGAATTAAATAAGTATTACAGAGGATTCAAAGTTGTGCTATCGATATACTTTATGTTCAACTGAATTTATGCAAATAGAACTTATCGATTTATATATTGCAATTGAAATATGGTTGCTTACTTTAGGGTTCATCTATTCGATGATATTTAATTTTGTTTTTTGTTTTTTACTCTTTAAGCGCCATTATGTTTCCGGTGCACTATTGAATTTAAGTTCAGTATATTGAAATTAATTCAAATATTATGTACGGCTTGCTTCGGATGTTTTTCAATTGATTAACTACTGTTTGTATTCAATTGAATGATTTCCTTTCGATCTTCGTTGATTAACTTTTGGTTTTGCAGCAGTTAATATTATGTATGTTGTTAATCATGGAAATCATGTTTCTGTTTCTTTTTACCTAGGTTAATGATATTTTTTAAGGCATAAACTGTTATTAAGTAATGGAATATATTTTATTTAATAATATATATATAATTCGGTTGGATCAAAATTTTAGTTTTGATCGTTAGTAATTAAGAAAGAAAAACAAAGTTTGACTTCAGATGTTTGATTATCAATGTTTGATTATTGTACCAAGATATCACTTGCAAGTTAATGTTTTGTCCAAAGATGAAATATTAATGGAGTGTCTGGTATCTTGATATGAGGTTTACCTTTATTCAAATTTATTATTATTTTGATTATCTTTTAATTTGATTGAAAGATAAAATTAAGACAAATATTTTGAAACAATTAAATTCATATTTTGGCTTCGGATGTCTAATCTTTTAATGGATTAATTGAAACATAATGTCACCAAAATGACCGTTTTTGTGTAGATTAGTTTATTTAAAATATTAATATAATTATGGGTTTTTGTAATTCATGCGTTTATTAATTGGCCAAAAGAAAAGCTAATATTTGGCCGAATTACAACGACAACTGTGGTGATAAATGTGTGACAATTATAAGGTATTTTATGTGAACAATACGTTAGTCCAAAGATTAATCTATTGTTTGACATAGTTTATTGTCAATGTTTGATTGCTACAACAAGAGTACCGCTTACAGTTAATATTATTCTCCAAAGACTTGATATTAATGTTGTGCTTGGTATCTTGAGGGGAACTAGAGATTATTTTGAATCTATTGCTTATTTATGGATATAGATGTGAGTTTTTTTATTTTTGTTCTCTATTTAGCTAATTTAGCTTTTGCTATCACAATATCTGTTAATATACATTCTACACTCATGTTTAGTGAAATTAATTTCAAGGAATAGAAAAGGCACTTACATAAAGTATTTGGTTGTATGAACATAGACCTTGCACTAAGGGAAGAACAACTTGCACCTCTCATGGAGGTAAGCACCCATAAAAGGGATTTTGAGAGGTGAGTTCGTTCAAATTGCATGAGTTTAATGTTCATAAAGTACAACATTCTAGAATTCTTTAGGAGCACAAATCTAAAGATATTACTCATACTAAGGGTTTCTTTGATAAAATTAAGAAATATTTTACCCATAACATTAAGGTTAAGATGACATCACTTATCCCTTCTTTGATGTCTATGAAGTATAAGGGTCAAGAAAATGTAAGGGAGTACATTATGAAAATGTTTAATATTGCTTCAAAATTTAAGGCACATAAGATCAAACTTTCTAACAATTGTTTGTTCTTATGATTTTGGTATCGCTTGCTATACAGTTTAACCAATTCAAAATTAGTTACAACTGTCAAAAGGAGAAATAGACTTTAAATGAGCTTATTTCTCATTGTGTTAAAGAGGAAGAACAGTTGAAGCATTATAAGTGTAAAAGTACCCATTCGGTTAGTGCTCATTTAGTTAATGTCTCTACGAATAAGGGCAATAAAAAATATATTAGAATAAAGTTGGTAAGGGTCCTAATCAAAAGAAACAACGATAAGTTACAAAGTATTGATTCTTTTGTATAAGTTAGGACACAAGTGAAGAAATTAAACTTCAAAAGTAAGCAACTACTTCGGTTATTTTGAGTGATCCATAGGCTGTAAATTTTATGATCCCACAATAAGGATTATTTGAAGGAGAGATTTATAACATTTTTAGGATGTTGAGTTTAGAGGGGGGAAATAAGGTTAGATACATTGCTATTGAGGAGGAGTTGGATTATGATTTAATTCATACTATCACTTTTGATGATGTTTAGGTTTTCACACCTATCATTAATCAAGAAGTGAATCAAGTACCTCAATAAAACAATGTTGAACAACTCCCATTCAAGATAAGGTAATTGTTTCAGAAGAACAAACTCAACAACCTTAAAAAAATAATAAGTGTCATTAAAGATATCCACGAAAGGAACAAAAAATACTATTGTAGATTATTACTTTGTATTTCTTAAAGAAAATAAGGATAATAATGGAATGATAGAAAATGATTCAATCATTTTTTATCAGATCATAAAAGTTTCGACTCTCAAAAGTGGATTGATGTCATTCAAGGAGAGTATAATTTTATGCAAGACAATAAAATGTAGAAACTTGTCTCATTACCTGAATGTGCAAACCAATTGGTTGTAAATGGATATTTAAAACCAAGAGGGATGCAAATGATAATGTGGGCAAGTATAAGGCATGTCTTACATCTAAAGGATATACTCTAAAAGAAGACATTGATTTTGTGGAGACTTTCTCTCAAGTTTCATTGAAAAAATCTTTCAAGATAATCACGACGCTTATTGCTTATTTTAAGCTTGTGTTTTTCAATGGCGACATTGAAGAAACTAATTATATGGTACAATCATAGATTTGTGTCTAATGATACAAAATCAATTATATGTAAATTAAAGAAATCCATCTATGAGATTGAGTAGAACTCTCATTAATGAAATTATAAATTTCATATTGATTATCCCATTTGGTTTTGAGATAAATTTGGTTGACAATTGTATGCACTACAAGTTCAGTGGGAGTAAACCAAGTGATACTCATATTGCTAAAGAAGACAAATTTAGTCTTTCTCAATGCCCTAAAAGTAACCTTGAAATTTAGAAAATACAAAAGATTCCATGTGCATAATCTATTAAGAATTTAATTTATGCTTAAGATTGTATGCGCTCGAATATTGTGTACATTGTTAGAATGTTAGACATATACTTAAGCAATTCTAGTTTGAACCATTGGATATCAACCAATAGGGTTATGAGATATGTTTAGAGAACAAAAAAATTACATGCTCACATATCGGAGTTCTGGTAAGTTAGAGATCATCAAGTTTACAGACTTCGATTCTATTAGAATATAGATGCAAAAGAATTTTGTCACATGGGCTGCTAATTATAGATTGAATAAAAAGACCACTTCGTTTATTTTGTGACAATAAATATGCGTTCATTTATTCTATAAACAATAGGAACACTTCAAATTTGAAGCACAAAAAAATTAATAAGTTCCTAGTTGTTAAAAAAATTCAGAGTGGTTGTGTGTCTATAGAGCACGTTGGTACAAACTCCATAGTTGCGCGCTTATTAAGAAACTATCACCCTAGGTCTTTCATGAGCACACTACTCATGTGAGTGTAATATTATTTAAAGATATTCAGTTTTAGTGGGAGTTTGTAATTTTGAAAAATGCTCATTCGGTTTAGACACAATTTCGGTTACTTTAGTTTAAGGATATTTTAAGATTATTTTCTGCAGAAATAAAGTTCTTTTGGTTTATGTACACTCTAGATTCAGTAAAGTTTGATCTCACTAAGGTTTAGGAGGACCAGCTGGAAATAGACATGTTCGGTTCACATTTCATGTAATTTTTCATGCTACGCATCCATGATTGATCTATGTCATTTGACTATATTTGTATACGTGACCATTGATGGGTCTAGTCATGATTGATATGGCAAAGGCTGCTTTGATCCTATATGTATATAGTTGATGGACGAGATTGTTATAGAATACCTATTATATAATAGCAAATTTTTGAGCTCATAAGGTTGTACATTTATCAGGAAACATATGTTGCCCAAGTGAGAGATTGTTGGATTAAAATCCGCAATTGTGGGCACATATGTAAAATGTATGATGCTATTATAAAGTATGACACAAAATCAAGTGACCAATTATGTTAGGCGTGTCATAGGTATTAAAATGTTATGGAAATAAAAGTGTAGATACCATAAGATGTATTTATAATTCAATAAGGGGCAGAGTTGTAAATACTTAATAGTTGGTTTATTAAATCAACTATATAAAGCGGTAGTGGTCCCAAAAAATAGGTTAACTTGTTTTTCTCTCATTCCCTGTCAGAGAGTTTTACGTCAAGAGATAACCTATCTTCTTGGAAGATCACAACCATCTTTTAGGGATCTCCATCAAAGATTCAAGGTTTTCAATTTATCGTTTAATCCAGGTACGCTTCTGCATTCAGTTTATTCGGTTTATTATTCTTAATGATTTGACATGATAGATCCTGAGTATTAGATTTCATATTAATTTATGGTTTGATTCTAACACCCTCTCGTCCCTAGTCTTTTTGCCATCGACGGAAAGTAATCCTCGAAATCGACCGCAATGTCCACCACCATTTCCATATATACAAAAACCTCTATGTGAGTGTAGATATGGATGTTATTGTGATAGGGTTTCTCATTTTTTCTGTTGGTTGGAGTATAGCTGAAGGGAAGCGATGGAGGATTATATAAAGGATGGGACGAGATGAATATAATTTAAGAGTTCGAGAGCTAAATGTACAGAGAATAAGATAAAAGGTTTCATAAATGGTGATATGGTTAGCTTCTTGCGCCTTTCAAGTAGGTTGGCTTGAATTTTACTGCGAAGAATCTACTTCCCGGAAGTTGTATGGGATATGTGTATATGATGACAAAGTTGAATACATGTTTACACGTGTACCCCATTGTTTTCTTCCATTTGTTGTGTTGTTAGAGGGTGGATTCGAGTCACCCTTTCAAATTTTGGTATGTTCTGAATTAAGTTATTGGTCAATTAATTAATTGAGATCAGATACTACTGAGGCTATTATAGCGATAATATTTTAATTTATTTTTGTTCCATTAACAATGTTAAAATTCAAACTTTAAACATTGTTTAAAAGATATTATACAGAGACGGATCTTGACATTGAATTTTGATGGAGCCAACTATAATTTTTTTTAAAAATAAAAAAAATTGAGAGCCAATAAAATAAATTTCAAATATTTTGAAAAATCGTTGTTTATAAAGAAAATTTTAAATTTTCTTGAAGGGTTATTCAACAAATTTTCCAATATTTGGGACTCCATTAAAGATCTACCTGTGATCTAATACCTCATGTCGCCATATAACTGGTAGTTGTTAGGTTCTATGCAAATATATCTAGGTAATTTATATTTTAAATCACTGAACTTAACATCAATTTTCATTTGCATCACAAATTATTAATTTAATCAAATTACATCCTTGAACTTTAATTATTAATATACTAAGTCGCTTATACTAACATCATCAAATAATCCTTACAAAAAATTGAAATTGACACTTTTACTTAACATATTTTTCACATATTACCATCAAATAATGTTTAGTTGATAGTTTTAACATTCTTTTGTAAAAATTTTCTAAACATTTCATTTAAAAAATTCAAAGGAAAATATCTAAATTTACTATAAATCCTAACAAAAAATATTTAAATTGTCAATTAAACATTATTTATTGATGACATGTGAAACATATGTTAAACAGTGTCGATTTCAATTTTTTTCATTAAATTTATATAATGATGTCAATATAAGTGACTTAGTTAATAAATAATAAAAGTTAAATAATATAATTAAATTAAATTAAATATTTATGATCTAAATGAAAGTAGATACTAAGTTTAGTGATGTAAATTGCATATCTTAATATTTCATTAATATTAAATTAGAAAGATTGACATTGATTTATACCCATATTTCTTTCGTCTAGGTGATCCATAGGAGTAAATTACAAGTCATTATGACAATGGCGGATGTTTGTTTAAGTCTAATTCATATGGCATGCTTGAAAGTGGTTCTTAAGCTTCTAAGTTCAAATTTGCACGTCTTTTTCTATATATAGGTAAAGAGTACTAATAATCACTAAATAATGAAAATGATAATTTTGATTATTAATTTTTTAAATATATTAAATTGTTATAAAATAATCATAAAATTTATTAAATTTTTATAAATAATTATTAAATTTTATCGAATATATATTCTGTTTAAGTCAACTTAAAGCAGTAAACAATTAAGTTCTTTTAAAATAAAACAAAAAAAATAAAGTATCATGTACAGTATTATGCATGTTCGATGGGAAATAAGTCCAAACAACGTACGGAAACAATCTTGATCTTATCACTTTTCCTTCTCATCTTGATAAGATTTTGATCTTATCTTTTCATCAAAATATATATTATAATGTTTTCAAAATTTAACTTTGTATCTTAACCCAAAAAATATATTTGAGAAAAAAGTATTATTTTTTAAAAGATTAGAGTTCAAGTAATTTTAATTGTAAAAGTGTGTAAATTTATTAAAGATTTAAAAAATATTTTTAACGTTTAATTAATATTAAATATCAAGAATTTAATGCTTATGATTCAAACAAGATTATCCCACCCTTCTTCAAGACTAGATGGATTTGGAGTGAGATAAGGGAGAAGAAGGATAAGGTGTTGTGGCATAAGTTGATTTGGTTTCTTATGTGTATACCTAAACTCTATTATCTTTTGGATGGCGATTCGACTGTCACGTATAAGAATTATATTAGACGCTGGCTGTAATTTTTGTGGAGGGGATGTTGAAAAAAGGAATCACTTGTTTTTTGGGTGTTCTTTCCTAAAGAGTGTATGGGAATCTATCCTTCATGCATGTCGGATCAAAAGAGTCGTTTGTGTGTGGGAGGATGAACTGCATTGGGCGGTTTCATGTCTCTAAGGCAAGTCTCTTTTAGTTTCAATTCTTCGATTGGCTTTTGGACAACCTTTGTTTACTGCATATGGTTAGAAAGGAATCAAAGGTAGTTTAGGGCTCGAGTAACAGTGATGCAAGAGTGCTCCAAACTATTCGGGATATTGTCAGGATTCAGTTACTTGGGAAAAATATCAATAGGTTAGATAGTGTCAATACTTGGATTTGTATAGAGTGGGATCTGGTCTAAACTTGTATAGACTTTGTATACGTTCGTTTTAGCAAGTTGTTGCTTCTTTGGGAAATAAAATCACAATTATCCAAAAATAATTATCCTCTAAATGTTAATAATTTCAAAATATGGGGTACCAAAAGAAATTTTGTTGGAAACAAAAGGAACTCTTTGTTTTTGTTCAGCGTGAAAAAGGAAATTAGGGTACACTATAAGACCTCTCAAAATGGACAAAAATCATTTACTCGGTGTTTCTTTCAATGCTTTAACATTAAAAAATTAAGTTTTAAACTTCAACCTTAACCATAAATTTTAAATCTAAAACCTTATACCCTATATACCTTAAAAAATACACCCTACCCTAGTTTCTTAAACCCTAAACTTAAACCTTTAACCCTAAACCTATGTTTTTAATATTGGGCATAGAAAGAGGCACCGAAAAGGGACAAATAATTTATGTTCATCTCAAAACCATATAAAATTTGAATAAAAATCTTATATCCCTTTTCAGCACCCCTATTTATGCCCCCATATCAAAAACGTAGGTTTAGGGTATAGGGTTAATGTTTAAGGTTAAGGATTGGGATTGGAGTTTAAGGAATTTGGCATAGAGTGTATTTTTAGGGTTTTATGTTTAAGATTTAGAACTTAAGGTTAGTTTAGAATTTGATTTTTTTAGTGTCGAGTATAAAAAAAACAAAAAAGACATATAATTTTTGTCTATAAAATATAGGGTAAACTATTAATCACCAAATTATAAAAATTAATTTTTCTGTCACCGAATTATAAATTGTTTTGACTTTTTTTAATCATTGGACCATTAAATCACTAATACCTATATGACATGGAATTTTAGTGCTGACGTAGAATTAAAAAATATATTTTTCATTGACAAGACTTTTTTTTCTTCTCTTTTCTACATATCATCATCTAACATCTTCATCGAAACTTTAGTTTTTTTCACCCAATGTCTTTTTGCGATCATCTTAGGAACCGATATATTTGTCTTATCGTCTTTAAACACTCTATCAGTTTATATTTTTCAAAAAAAATTTTAAAATATATAAAATTTTACTATTATGAGATTTAGGAGCTTTTGTCAATTTGATGGTTTTAGGAGTTTGTCTGAACATTTGAATAGTGAGAAATATTTTTTCAAAAAGAAAATGAATAACATATCTTAAAATTAGTCTCATTAGACGGTCGTTGGAGAAGATAAGAGCATTAAAAGATCAAAATATTTATATGAATTTTTGTCGATTTTGACTGGGTTTAAAAAAATCAGTTCATTGAGAAGACAAATGAGTGAATGTCGCAACCTTTTTTTTAAGGAGGTCTTGACGATTTTTTAAAGCAAAAAAACAAAGTCGACACTAATCTCTTTTTTTAAAAAAGTGTGATTGGATCACTTAAAAACGAGTTATTTTAATAAAATTATTTTATTATATTAAAACAACAATTTGGGTCTGCGAAAATATCAATTAAAAGATTATGGTTCTTAGTGAAAGATTTTGTCTGATATTATATGGGCCTAACTCAGAAATTTAAAATTTACTTTTTTTCTATTTTAATTTGGTAAATTTTGTTTTTTAGTCACTTCGTTTATTTTGTGACAATAAATATGCATTCATTTATTCTATAAACAATAGGAACACTTCAAATTTGAAGCATAAAAAAAAATTAATAAGTTCCTAGTTGTTAAAAAAAAAATTGAGTGGTTGTGTGTCTATAGAGCATGTTGGTACAAACTCCATAGTTTGCGCTTATTAAGAAACTATCACCCTAGGTCTTTCATGAGCACACTACTCATGTGGGTGTAATATTATTTAAAGATATTCAGTTTTAGTGGGAGTTTGTAATTTTAAAAAATGTTCATTTGGTTTAGACACAATTTGATTATTTTTAGTTTAAGGATATTTTAGATTATTATTTTTGCAGAAATAAAGTTCTTTTGGTTTATGTACACTCTAGATTGATAAAGTTTGATCTCACTAAGGTTTAGGAGGACTAGTTGGAAATAGACATGTTCGGTTCACATTTCATGTAATTTTTTATGCTACGCATCCATGATTGATCTATGTCATTTGACTATATTTGTATATGTGACCATTGATGGGCCTAGTCATGATTGATATGGCAAAGGTTGCTTTGATCCTATATGGATATAGTTGATGGACGAGATTGTTATAGAATACCTATTATATAATAGCAAATTTTTGAGCTCATAAGGTTGTACATTTATCAGGAAACATATGTTGCCCAAGTGGGAGATTGTTGGATTAAAATCCACAATTGTGGGCATATATGTAAAATGTATGATGCTATTATAAAGTATGACACAAAATCAAGTGACCAATTATGTTAGACGTGCCATAGGTATTAAAGTGTCATGGAAATAAAAGTGTAGATACCGTAAGATATATTTATAATTCAATGAGGGGCAGAGTTATAAATATTTAATAGTTGATTATTAAATCAATTATATAAAGAGGTAGTGGTCCTCAAGAAATAGGTTAACTTATATTTCTCTCCTTCCTTGTTAGAGAGTTTTATGTCAAGAGAAAACCTATCTCCTTGGAAGATCACAATCACCTTCTAGGCGATTTCCATCAAAAGATTCAAGGTTTTCAATTTCAATTAATTCTTAACGATTTCGCATTTAGTTTATTCGGTTTATTATTCTTAATAATTTAACATGATAGATCTGAGTTTTAGATTTCATATTAATTTATGGTTTGATTCTAACACCATTTTAGTCCCTAGTCTTTTTGCTGAGGATGGAAAGTATTTATAATGACATCACCGCAATGTCCACCACCATTTCCATAAATACAAAAATCTCTATGTGAGTAAAGATATCTAATGTTAAAAATGATACCCATAATTTTTCTCATTTTTTCTGTTGGTTGGAGTATAGCTGAAGGGAAGCGATGGAGAATTATATAAAGGATGGGACGAGATAAAATTTAAATTTAAGAGTTCAAGCTTTAAATATTGCAAAATTTAAAGACCAAATAAGATAAAAATTGAGGATAAATGGTGATAAATTTAAAAAAATTTTGCAAGGCCTTTCACACTAGGTTGGATCTTGAATTTGTTTAACGAAAATTTACCTAATTTTTTTTTATGGTATATGTGAAAAATGATGACAAAAAAATAGTGAATACATGTTTACTATGTATACCTGTCATTGATTTTTCATTTTTTTGCTTTGTGAAAGGGTGGATTTGAGTCATATTTAATTCAAATTTTATTTAATATTTTTTAAAAAATATTTTTTATGTTCAATTAATTAATTTGAGAAAGATAATTAAAGACAATTATATGATAATTTTTTAATTTTTTTTTGTTAAATTAATAATGTTTGAAATCAAATTTAAAGTTCAATCCTCAATGTTTAGTTTATATATCATATTAATTTGATTTTAGTTGGAAAAAATCATTTTTTAAAAAATAAAAATTCTACAAATATTAAGGACTCAAATATTTTGAAAAATTTTTAGAATATAAACCAAATATTAAGGACTAAATTCAACATTTTTTCCAAGATTTGGGACCAAATTAACATCTAACATATAAACATTGAAGCCTATAATTTATTATAATATCAATCAAAATCATATAAAATTTGATTGAAAAATACTAACGCGGTGATTAATTATCATTGATTGCTCACTGATTTTAAAATTGATAGGATTTAAGAGAAATTAATCTGTCTAATTTTAAAACTATAGAGACCTAAAAGACCTTTAACATTTTCCTTTTTCATTTCTTAGTCTATATATTTGACAAAAGTCATTAACAACTTTTTCCAAGAAAAGAAAGCAAAGGAAATGGAATGGAAATAATTTATTAATTTATAAATTAGTTTTGGTGACTTTGTAAAAATTTTCTAAACATTTCTTTTTAAAAATTCAAAGGAAAATATCTTCTTATAAATCCCAACAAAAATATTTTAAATTGTCAATTAAATATTATTTTTAAAATTGAAACATCCTTTTCTTCTTGTTGCTTTTTTTTTATTAAATTTATTAATGATGTCAATAACTGATTAGTTAATAAATAATACGGTGTTAAATCTTATAATTATTTTAAATTAAATATTTATGATCTAAATGAAAGTAGATACTAAGTTTAGTGATGTAAATTGCATATCTTAATATTTCATTAATATTAAATTAGAAAGATTGACATTGATTTATACCCATATTTCTTTCGTCTAGGTGATCCATAGGAGTAAATTACAAGTCATTATGACAATGGCGGATGTTTGTTTAAGTCTAATTCATATGGCATGCTTGAAAGTGGTTCTTAAGCTTCTAAGTTCAAATTTGCACGTCTTTTTCTATATATAGGTAAAGAGTACTAATAATCACTAAATAATGAAAATGATAATTTTGATTATTAATTTTTTAAATATATTAAATTGTTATAAAATAATCATAAAATTTATTAAATTTTTATAAATAATTATTAAATTTTATCGAATATATATTCTGTTTAAGTCAACTTAAAGCAGTAAACAATTAAGTTCTTTTAAAATAAAACAAAAAAAATAAAGTATCATGTACAGTATTATGCATGTTCGATGGGAAATAAGTCCAAACAACGTACGGAAACAATCTTGATCTTATCACTTTTCCTTCTCATCTTGATAAGATTTTGATCTTATCTTTTCATCAAAATATATATTATAATGTTTTCAAAATTTAACTTTGTATCTTAACCAAAAAAAATATATTTGAGAAAAAAAAGTATTATTTTTTAAAAGATTAGAGTTCAAGTAATTTTAATTGTAAAAGTGTGTAAATTTATTAAAGATTTAAAAAATATTTTTAACGTTTAATTAATATTAAATATCAAGAATTTAATGCTTATGATTCAAACAAGATTATCCCACCCTTCTTCAAGACTAGATGGATTTGGAGTGAGATAAGGGAGAAGAAGGATAAGGTGTTGTGGCATAAGTTGATTTGGTTTCTTATGTGTATACCTAAACTCTATTATCTTTTGGATGGCGATTCGACTGTCACGTATAAGAATTATATTAGACGCTGGCTGTAATTTTTGTGGAGGGGATGTTGAAAAAGGAATCACTTGTTTTTGGGTGTTCTTTCCTAAAGAGTGTATGGGAATCTATCCTTCATGCATGTCGGATCAAAAGAGTCGTTTGTGTGTGGGAGGATGAACTGCATTGGGCGGTTTCATGTCTCTAAGGCAAGTCTCTTTTAGTTTCAATTCTTCGATTGGCTTTTGGACAACCTTTGTTTACTGCATATGGTTAGAAAGGAATCAAAGGTAGTTTAGGGCTCGAGTAACAGTGATGCAAGAGTGCTCCAAACTATTCGGGATATTGTCAGGATTCAGTTACTTGGGAAAAATATCAATAGGTTAGATAGTGTCAATACTTGGATTTGTATAGAGTGGGATCTGGTCTAAACTTGTATAGACTTTGTATACGTTCGTTTTAGCAAGTTGTTGCTTCTTTGGGAAATAAAATCACAATTATCCAAAAATAATTATCCCTCTAAATGTTAATAATTTCAAAATATGGGGTACCAAAAGAAATTTTGTTGGAAACAAAAGGAACTCTTTGTTTTTGTTCAGCGTGAAAAAGGAAATTAGGGTACACTATAAGACCTCTCAAAATGGACAAAAATCATTTACTCGGTGTTTCTTTCAATGCTTTAACATTAAAAAATTAAGTTTTAAACTTCAACCTTAACCATAAATTTTAAATCTAAAACCTTATACCCTATACCTTAAAAATACACCCTACCCTAGTTTCTTAAACCCTAAACTTAAACCTTTAACCCTAAACCTATGTTTTTAATATTGGGCATAGAAAGAGGCACCGAAAAGGGACAAATAATTTATGTTCATCTCAAAACCATATAAAATTTGAATAAAAATCTTATATCCCTTTTCAGCACCCCTATTTATGCCCCCATATCAAAAACGTAGGTTTAGGGTATAGGGTTAATGTTTAAGGTTAAGGATTGGGATTGGAGTTTAAGGAATTTGGCATAGAGTGTATTTTTAGGGTTTTATGTTTAAGATTTAGAACTTAAGGTTAGTTTAGAATTTGATTTTTTTAGTGTCGAGTATAAAAAAAACAAAAAAGACATATAATTTTTGTCTATAAAATATAGGGTAAACTATTAATCACCAAATTATAAAAATTAATTTTTCTGTCACCGAATTATAAATTGTTTTGACTTTTTTTAATCATTGGACCATTAAATCACTAATACCTATATGACATGGAATTTTAGTGCTGACGTAGAATTAAAAAATATATTTTTCATTGACAAGACTTTTTTTTCTTCTCTTTTCTACATATCATCATCTAACATCTTCATCGAAACTTTAGTTTTTTCACCCAATGTCTTTTGCGATCATCTTAGGAACCGATATATTTGTCTTATCGTCTTTAAACACTCTATCAGTTTATATTTTTTCAAAAAAATTTTAAAATATATAAAATTTTACTATTATGAGATTTAGGAGCTTTTGTCAATTTGATGGTTTTAGGAGTTTGTCTGAACATTTGAATAGTGAGAAATATTTTTTCAAAAAGAAAATGAATAACATATCTTAAAATTAGTCTCATTAGACGGTCGTTGGAGAAGATAAGAGCATTAAAAGATCAAAATATTTATATGAATTTTTGTCGATTTTGACTGGGTTTAAAAAAATCAGTTCATTGAGAAGACAAATGAGTGAATGTCGCAACCTTTTTTTTAAGGAGGTCTTGACGATTTTTTTAAAGCCAAAAACAACGAAGTCGACACTAATCTCTTTTTTTTAAAAAAAAGTGTGATTGGATCACTTAAAAACGAGTTATTTTAATAAAATTATTTTATTATATTAAAACAACAATTTGGGTCTGCGAAAATATCAATTAAAAGATTATGGTTCTTAGTGAAAGATTTTGTCTGATATTATATGGGCCTAACTCAGAAATTTAAAATTTACTTTTTTCTATTTTAATTTGGTAAATTTTGTTTTTTAGTCTAAGGGTGTCTAAAGTATAATTATTTTTAGAAAAAAAATCATTTAAATTTATGGATTCTTTTGCACCTAATTAAACCGTGAACTAACAAAATGAATTAAATAATCAAGTTTACAGACTTCGATTCTATTAGAATATAAATGCAAAAGAATTTTGTCACATGGGCTGCTAATTATAGATTGAATAAAAAGACCACTTCGTTTATTTTGTGACAATAAATATGCATTCATTTATTCTATAAACAATAGGAACACTTCAAATTTGAAGCATAAAAAAATTAATAAGTTCCTAGTTAAAAAAAATTCAGAGTGGTTGTGTGTCTATAGAGCATGTTGGTACAAACTCCATAGTTGCGCGCTTATTAAGAAACTATCACCCTAGGTCTTTCATGAGCACACTACTCATGTGGGTGTAATATTATTTAAAGATATTCAGTTTTAGTGGGAGTTTGTAATTTTGAAAAATGCTCATTCGGTTTAGACATAATTTCGGTTACTTTAGTTTAAGGATATTTTAAGATTATTTTCTGCAGAAATAAAGTTCTTTTGGTTTATGTACACTCTAGATTCAGTAAAGTTTGATCTCACTAAGGTTTAGGAGGACCAGTTGGAAATAGACATGTTCGGTTCACATTTCATGTAATTTTCCATGCTACGCATCCATGATTGATCTATGTCATTTGACTATATTTGTATACGTGACCATTGATGGGTCTAGTCATGATTGATATGGCAAAGGCTGCTTTGATCCTATATGTATATAGTTGATGGACGAGATTGTTATAGAATACCTATTATATAATAGCAAATTTTTGAGCTCATAAGGTTGTACATTTATCAGGAAACATATGTTGCCCAAGTGGGAGATTGTTGGATTAAAATCCGCAATTGTGGGCACATATGTAAAATGTATGATGCTATTATAAAGTATGACACAAAATCAAGTGACCAATTATGTTAGGCGTGTCATAGGTATTAAAATGTCATGGAAATAAAAGTGTAGATACCATAAGATGTATTTATAATTCAATAAGGGGCAGAGTTGTAAATACTTAATAGTTGATTTATTAAATCAACTATATAAAGCGGTAGTGGTCCCAAAAAATTGGTTAACTTGTTTTTCTCTCCTTTCCCGTCATAGAGTTTTACGTCAAGAGATAACCTATCTTCTTCGAAGATCACAACCATCTTTTAGGGATCTCCATCAAAGATTCAAGGTTTTCAATTTATCGTTTAATCCAGGTACGCTTCCGCATTTAGTTTATTCGGTTTATTATTCTTAATGATTTGACATGATAGATCTTGGGTATTAGATTTCATTTTAATTTATGGTTTGATTCTAACACCCTCTCGTCCCTAGTCTTTCTGCCATCGACGGAAAGTAATCCTCGAAATCGACCGCAATGTCCACCACCATTTCCATATATACAAAAACCTCTATGTGAGTGTAGATATGGATGTTATTGTGATAGGGTTTCTCCTTTTTTTCTGTTGGTTGGAGTATAGCTGAAGGGAAGCGATGGAGGATTATATAAAGGATGGGACGAGATGAATATAATTTAAGAGTTCGAGAGCTAAATGTACGGAGAATAAGATAAAAAGTTTCATAAATGGTGATATGGTTAGCTTATTGCACCTTTCAAGTAGGTTGGCTTGAATTTTACTGCGAAGAATCTACTTCCCGGAAGTTGTATGGGATATGTGTATATGATGACAAAGTTGAATACATGTTTACACGTGTACCCCATTGTTTTCTTCCATTTGTTGTGTTGTTAGAGGGTGGATTCGAGTCACCCTTTCAAATTTTGGTATGTTCTGTATTAAATTATAGGTCAATTAATTAATTGAGATCAGATACTAATGAGGCTATTATAGCGATAATATTTTTAATCTATTTTTGTTCCATTAATAATGTTAAAATTCAAACTTTAAACCTTGTTTAAAAGATATTATACAGAGACAGATCTTGACATTGAATTTTATTAAAATTATTTTATTTTATTAAAACAACAATTTGGGTCTGCGAAAATACAAAAACGGGTTCGGGAGTCGGTTACACGTGGGGAAGGGTTAGCACCCCCACGACGCCCAAAAATTGGTAACTTGTCGGTTACAAAAGATTTTAAAGTCGAAAATGAACTCTAATCACCGCCAACACTTCTGGCGCTAACCCGTCATTTCCGCTTGATAAGACACCGCATTACTTTAATTTCACTTTTTTAACAAACAAAGAAACTTGATTTGTTGAAGATTTTTACTTATTCTAAGTTAAAATTTATTAATCCTAAAAAAGTCTAAGTGTTTTTCTTATTTGAGGGTTTTAATTTTATTAAGCGTGTTTTATTTCTTTTTTGTGATGAAAATTTTATTACAACGAAGTCTCTATCTAAGGTTTAAAAAACCTATTCCTAAGGCCAGCTCAAAACTAAAGCTAACAAGAAAAGAAGCACGATTTAAAACTCGAAAAAATTTTAATGGGCTTGGTTCAGTTTTATTTTATTTTGAAAAAATTATTATTTGAAGAGAGGTTTTTGTTTGTTTTTATTCTTTTTATATTCGAGGAGTTTTTTTTTGTGTTTTTGATAAATTGAAGAGGTTTTATTCTTCTGTTTTTTTTTTATTGTTTTAAAGCTTTTTATTTATTTTTTTTGTTTTTTTTGGCTTTTTACGTTTTAAAGCTTTTTATTCAAAATACTTTTTTTTATTTTAAAGCTTTTTATTCTTTTTTGTGTTTTTAATATTTTTGCTATTTTAAGCTTTTTTTTATAATTTTAGAATAGAACTCTATTTTAGAAAGAGTATTTATTATCTTATTTTTAAGAAAAGGTTAGTTTGTTATTTATCCTTAATAATTTGAAAAAGGTTTTTTTATTCTATTTCTCTTTATGTTTTTAAAGTTTTTATTTGAAATGTCTTTTTATTTTTTATGATTTTTTTATTTTTTTATTTTTTTATGTTTAATGTTTTTTATGATTTTTAAATCTTTTCATTCTTTTTATGTTTTAAAGTTCTTTTTTATTTGAAATGTTCTTTTTATGTTTTAAAGTTCTTTTTTTATTTTTATGTTTTAAAGTTTTTTATTTTGAAAATTAAACCCCTCTTTTTTTAAAAGAAATTTAAAGAAACCACTTTTTTAATAAAAAAATATTATTATTATTTTTATATTTTTTGTTTATTAAAAAGAATTATCTCAACAAACATCACTTTCATTTATTTTTAGAAATCAAATGAATCAAACGTCATACTTAAAAGAAAACAACATGTTCTTGGTATTCCTTCTTATTATTATTTTTTTGTGTGAAAGAAACATCATAATAAAGGGATTAATTCAAACAAAATCTGATTAATGTAAACTTATACGAACAAAATACGTAGAAAGTAAGAACATTAAGATGAACAAATAAAAAACTGAATTAAAATTATAAAAGAAAAGGGGAAGAAATTATACCGACGAAGTAACGAAATGCTAGCTTCCACTCCTTGAGAAAATTCGAACCAAAGCTGCACAAAAACTCCAAAAATTCCAGCAACATCCCAAGAATTTTCAGAGTATTTTTCTTGGTATTTTAGGACTAATTTTTTCAGTATATTTTTTTGGGTGCTTGTTGTGTTTAACAATGGTGGAAGGGGCACTATTTATAGGGTTTTGGGGATTGGGATTCAAGGCAAAAATCAGATTCTTATCCCTAAATTTGAGCCAAAATCAAATAGAGGACTTGATTTTCGGTTGAATTCCAGAAAATAATTTGATTTGGCTCGGATTTGGGGATGAATTTGCTCCTAATATCGAGCTAGGGTTTGACCCTTTTTCCTTCTAATTTGCAGGTTTCCGACGACGGTGGTCGACGGCAACGTTGAAACGGCCATGGTACGGCAGACTGCCTGGTACCACCGGCAACGACCGCCGTGGCCCAGGCGCGGCGGGGGAAAGCAGCAGCCAAGACTGCTACAAACAAGGGAGGGGTTTTGGGGGAGTAAACCCGCGCGCGTGGTCCCCTTTTTTTACTTTTTTATCTTATGTTTTTTTATTATTTTCTGTATTATATTTTTATTTACTTTTTATCATCTTTTATTTTTTATTATATATATTTTAAAAAAAATTAGTGACAGCTGTGAAAAATAAACGTTTTTGTACTAATTTTATCGTAAATATAGATCGATGTTAGGCGTCAGTTGACCGATAATGACAACCAAAGGAGTAAGTGATTTTTTACAGAAATACAGAGAACATACAACCATGTCAAAAAGTTTTGTGACACAATTGAAACAAGTTTTAGTTCAATGACCAAAACAAGACAATGTCTGAAATTCATTGACTAACAGTATAGTTTACCTCAAAATACATATGAGTTTGTTTTTAATATGATACTAATTAATAAATTCAAGCTACATTTAAATAGTGGATTAAGTCCGAACTCAATTGACACCGTTATTATTGTAATATGCGAGAAAGCTTATATTTAAATATACTTAAAACACAATTTATAAATAAGAAAGAGTATTAAAAGTTTTAAAATATATTAAAAGACTTACACGTTAAATATTTTTTATTAATACATATTAAATATCTTTAGTATCTCATCAGAAAATTTTTAAAGTAAATATAAATAACTAAACTCAGCCATTGACATTAAATAATTAACTATTTTTTTGATAGAATACATAATTAACTATTTGTATATAAATTTGACAAATATAAATATACACAAGGATGGTTATGGGAGGTTTTTGGTCGATTCACATCTGACTTGACATTTTCTAGTGATCCACCCAGCTTGAATTTTAGAGTGAAAATCTGAACTTAATTTGTCGTAAATAAATATTTTTATTCGATAACATAGAGAGTTATTGGAAAAATAAAAATAGAGATAAATTATTATAATAATTATTCTATTTTTATTAGACAATATAGGGAGATAATTGAAATAATATATAAAGAAAGGGACAGTATAGCAATTATACATATATATTGTCATACCCATTATTTTCCAGGCTTCTAGTCCAAAACCCAAGCCAAACACCAATTAAAATCAGACCAGATCCAAAAATAACCATGTTATTAAATACCATCAGTCCATTACAATTACAAATGACCCATACCCATACAAACACCCAACCAGCCCAAAACCTATTACAATTAAATAACCCAAACCCAATATCCATTACCAGATTACCCATACTCATATATTTAACCCAACCCAAATACTCATTAATTAAAATAACCTAAAAACCTAATAATAAAAATAAAAACCCTAACATGCCTATCCATCTGCCCTGTTGTCGCACCCTACTGTCTCCTCATCTTCATGGCCGCGCGAACCACGCGCCAGCCTTTCGACTGTCGTGGCCCGCACCACTCCATCACTCTTCGGCCTTCGTCCTTTTCTGAAGCCACCGCCCTTTCTCTAGTAATTATGATGTGAAGTGGACTGTACATATAATTTACTAGTAATTATGAACATATGTTTAACCCAAAAAATACAGAAAGACGACATTCAATCATATGTGATTTTCAGTAGAAACTGGAAAGAGAAATCCAATCACTCTTAGATTTTTGTTTTATCTATCCAGACAAAAGGAAGTTTCAACGCAATTTCCTTTTAACATTTTCCTTTCAAATTAAGGTACTATTTCTGTCAAAAAAAATAATAAATTAAGTTTTACTCCACCTGCCATATAGGGATGATAATGGCCGGATCAAGTTTTAGTTGGCCTGAATTCGAACCGATATAATAAAATCGATTTTGATTTTGATATTAGTTTAAAGATATATTTATCCGATTCAGATCTTACCCAAAAATAAAATTAAAATTTTGACTTTGACTTTGACCTGACTCAATTTAACATAATTTTTAATTTTTCACATTTTTTGTCAAAATAAAAAAATTGAATAATATATAATTTATTTAATTTAATAACATAAAAATAAAGTAAATTTTAATTTAAAAACATAATTTTAGTACTTTGCTAATATTTTACATAATTAAAAAATTATAAAAATTATTTTATAATTTTTTTCGGGTCAGGACAAAACATGTTCTTCTTAAACTCGAATCTGATTTGACTCAATCAATCTTTAAATAACTCAACCCAAACTCAAATTTAAAATGAAAATATCTTATAACATCAAGTCAAAATACGTCAAAATCGCATAGAATTACCATCCTACTGTAAAAAAATCAATTAAAAGATTATGGTTCTTAGTGAAAGATTTTGTTATATGGGCTTAACTCTGAAATTTAAAATTTACTTTTTTCTATTTTAACTTGGTAAATTTTGTTTTTTAGTCTAAGGGTGTCTAAAGTATAATTATTTTTAGAAAAAAAATCATTTAAATTTATGGATTCTTTTGCACCTAATTAAACCGTGAACTAAAAAATTGAATTAAATAATCAATTTCAATCGTTAAGTTTTAACAATATCTTTTTATAAATTGCTATAATTTAATACACTATAGTTTTGTCACATTATAATTTTAACTTTTTTTGACAAATCTTAAATTTAATCCTAATTCTACCTAGAATGAAGGAGAAAGGGGACACTAAAGAAAGAAAGAGGAGTGTTCATAGTAAGTCTCGAACTTATGACTTACTATGAGGAAACAAAAATAAATAGTTTGACCAATCGACTAAATGTGCTTGCTCATAATTGTAATTTTTTAAAGAATAATTATGATATACTTTTATACTTTTTAATATTTTTACTATTTTCCGTGACATTTTGAAGTGTACCACATGTCTTATTTCATTAGTCTATTTGTGAATTAATGATCAGAATTAATTAATAAAAACGTTTCACAAAAAGGGCTATTTGATTGTTTATGCTAACTGAACGGCTCAGTTAGTACACTTTTTATTTTTTACCCTTTAAAATATTATAAATTTGTATTTTAATTTTTTATACATTAAAATTATATATTCATTTATATTTCGTTTTATGTAAATTTTGGCATTCATATATGTGTTCCATGTGCAAATAATTTTTTTGTTTAATACCGTGTTTAGTATAGCTTATTATGATTTAATTTAAAGAATAATTTATTTGTTAATATGATAATGTCCTAATTTATAACATATTTTTGTATAACTTAAAAGAAAAATTAGGTGTTATATCTGCACTTAAAGACGAAGAAGATAACGAGATAGAGGTTCCTTGTAGCCCAAGAAAAGGCATACAAACAGAAAATGAATCGGTTTCGGGAAATTTTCATCTCCCTCCCAACATTGTTATGGTAACTTCGAATTCCTAGATGATATATAGGCGCTAGAACAAATTTTGGTAAAGAAACCGGTTCCGATGGACTCTGGAAAGTCGATTCTTGTTTCGCTAAAACGAAGTTTATCGATGACATTGTTGGCCTATTTTCAGAAAAATTGTGAACACGTAATAACCCCACTTTTATGCTTCCTAGAACTTGAGACTCAACAAGTGAACCCTTTAAGCAAGTATCTACTCAACAAGTGAACCCTTTAAGCAAGTATCTACCAAATCCAACCCTAAAAGATTGCAATGGTGATCATGGTGACAGAAATTTCTATTCTTTTTGAAACTTATCATCGCCTTTGAACATTCTTGCTAAGCCGAAGTCAGAAATTTTGGGGTTCAATTTACTATCTAGTTGGATATTAGTAGCTTTGAGATCTCTATGAACAATACGAAGCTCGGAATCTTGGTTTGTAACACCCTCGACCCGGATATTATATTTGGGCCTCAAGCCTAATCCAAAACCATTCTTAAACTGGGTTTAGCCCAACAAGGTATTTTTCAAAAACATTTAAACCCAATAGTTAAAAATATAAATAAATAATCGAAACGGTACAAATGAGCTCCAATTTAATTTAAAACATTTGAACATTTGATTTGATTAATACAATTTCAAAAATAAGAATTATAAACTCCACCACGTACGGTCCTATGAATACATAGCCCACTAAACACAAGTATCGTAATCTGAAAATCACAACCTGCTGGAATCCCGCACTAATAGAGCTCCTCGATCCCACGATCCGACGATCAATCTACGCACGAAGACAACGATTTCGAGCACTGAGCTTACAAAGCTCAGTGGTACACATCTATTATACTATACTTCATGCTAATCATAAACATAAGCATGAAAGCTAGTACGAGCAAACATGATAGATAAATAAACATGTGGCGCTACCATGCCTAAACACATGCTCTCATCATAGCAAAATATCATACATGGCACACAGAGCCCAACCATACTCGGGATCTCACCAGATCATCCGAGCAAAAGCATACAAAGTCATACCACAAACCTAGAATAAGGCCCGATACCACACAGCTTCAAGAATGTACACTCTTGGGTGAGGCCCGGTGCCACACAGCTTCAGAAACGTACACTCATGCTCGGAATCTCTCATCGAGCATCTTCGAATGAGACATGGTGCCACATAGCTTCAGGAATGTACATTCAGCATCTGTGACTATGGTGTTGCAACACTTTATCATTAGGTATCTGTATCCTATCAATCAAAGGTAACACGACCAATCTAGTGTCCAAACAGCACACAACATGGACACGATTACCACACAACACACAAAATTTACACGATTACCAATCTATATGGTTTCTATCAATTATCAAGCCACCCATTTTAGTTTACCAACTTATTAATATATTATAAAAGTGTACATTAATCATCCTCATTAATTATCTTTATTAACTCATATTATCTCATTATCATCCCACGCAAATTTCCATCTTTTTATTAGAATTATAGACTATTCTGTTTAGTGAGTACTGGTACTCGAACGCGAGTATCGATACAGTACCCTTGGATACCGGTACTCACACGTGTACCAATACAAATATTGTATTTTGGAAATCTTAGATTTCTACAAGTATCAGTACGGGTCGACCCGTATCAATACAACCCTCAATTGCGTACTAGTACGACCAAAGTTCGTACCGATACCCTACTCATGGTTCACACCTGTAACACCCTGAATTTTTGCCCCAAATTTAAAAACCTAATTTTGAAATCCCTAAATTCAAAACCCTAGAAATTGAGAATTTAAAAACAAAACCCTAATTAAGAAATTTGGGAATTAATTGAATTTTAAACAAATTTAGTGTCCTTTTTTATAAGGAATTGATATTAGGATCCTACTTTGTAAACCCTAGAAAAGTATAAAGGCTTACCTTGTAATTTAACCAAAATTTTGGTTATACAAGTCCCTTTCCCCTGCAACATTCTTATTTTTCTTTGTCGCAGCCTGTCTTCCCCTCCCCTCTCTCGATTTATATTCGAATCACATCTCCCTTTTTATTATTTATTTAATTCGATCAAACCCCACTGAGTCTCTAGCACCGCTCAATTCGAGTATGTCTTCGGTTGATTTGAAGATCAACTATTCGAATCATATAAGTATTCATTAAATTTCGTTAGATTAGTATTTAGGAATAATTCTTTGATCATACTGATAATAGTAATAGGGTTATCGTAGGATTATTCTCATAGGTACCAATACAGTTGGACCCCGTATTTTTTATTGTGAGAGACGCCTCAATCAGTAGGTTGAGTTTGCTTTGGCTAAGGTGTGTTTTCTTTCGGTGCTATAAATAAATAATTTTATATGGTTTTATACCTTGCTTGATTATGATCTGCATTATGGTTTGTATGGTTGACATCATATGCATACGATTTTAGAATGTGTTTTTAATTATGTTTTATGAAATATTTGATTTACGAAATATCGAAATTTACGGAAACCATAATTTATGGATTATGATTTATGACGTATGATTATGGAATATCAGATTTATGGAATTGTGTTTATAAAATTTTGAGTTTTAAACATCATACGCATATGAGCATGGGTTGGGATTTGTACGAAAGAAGTTCAGTGGTTTCACCATTCGGGTTGAATTTCACTTCAGATCAGTGGTTCCACTATTCGTGCTGGATTCCACTTCGGATTGGCAGTTGTAGTGAGGAGCTATGAGGAACTTTCCTCTTGGTGGTTGTAGTTGGGTGCATTGCATTGCGCTTGTGATTTATGTGTTATGGTTTAAAAGATTTTATTGAAAATAATATTTTCTTTTATGATTACGATTTTCCTGCACATTAGAGACACACTAAGCTCTTTAGCTTACTCCCCCAGAGTTTCCTCTTGCAGATATCTTTGGACTTTAGGGGACGTGGTACTTGGAGGATCTCACATTTTATCCAGTTATTTTATTATTCAGTATGAAACTATTTTTAGTTAATCAGATTATTATATTGAGACATTGATGTAATTTATACTTTGAGACTAATTATGTTTTGGGATTATTTTTGGCATTCATTTATTGTGGTTTTATTTCAGAGATTTTATTTAAATATTCGAATATTAATTATGATTTTTATATTTTACTATTATGAGATATTTATTAAATTATAGTTATATATATATATTCTTTTTAAATTAAAGTATAATTTTAAAATTTGTTTTCTTGAGGGAAAAGTTTTCAAACGTGACTTCCTAGATTCGACCTATTTCTTCTAGGCCGGGTCTAGGGGGTTACAACACCATTTCCTTGGATTACGATTTTATAACGCTTTGCTCGATAAGCTTATAAAAGTTATTATGGTTTGTTTACTAACACATTCATTCAATTAATATTAATTATCGGCTTCATAATCATTTAATCGAGTATTTATCCCTTAAGCATGATTCCCATCAAATCACGTCGATCTATTCGAATAAACATACAAGGCATCACAATTATCAATCAATCAAACAATCCTAAAAAATTCTACAAGCATCTCAAACGATCTTACACAGTCTATAAAGCCTCCATGAGTCTCATCATATTCACAACATCATCATGCCTCACACATATATCAAGTCTCATGATGCCGATCTCACTACATGCTTATTCATCATCTACCTATTTTGCATATACCAAAACAATCACATTTATGATGCTCGTGAATCAATAGGAGTTCGAGGTGTACTAACCTTAAGCCAAAACGATAAATCCTCATCCAAGCTCTCTCAATCATCTCTTTAATTCCAATATTCGAGTCCACTAATTTCTTGGATAAAACAAATACGACCACATAAGCCATTTCACACAATCAGACTACTTTAAGGGATAAAACGCATAAAAATAGCTTATCGGGTTCAAATTTGGTGAAACGGACTACGCCATCGAACTCAGAACATCGAGAAACTCCCGGGTAGGGTCCCTCAGAAAAAATCAACTCTGGTCAAAAAGTCAACGGTTAACGGCTAGGCTTGGCTTGTTGGACCGGTTCGGTCTGACTCACCAGATCAGCTCAACTAGCTAGCCCAACCGGCTCGTCCCAAGCTGGTTATAGCTGCCTAATGCAGTAGAACCTCGCCCACGTAGAGGGGCAGTGCGTGAGGGGTGCTCTGGTGGTCGGACTGCAGCGGCGAGTTCCAGAATCACTTTGTCTTCGTCTAGTGAATCCAGCAGTGGTGACGGTTTCTGGTGAAGGACGACGAAGCACAGTGTTTTGAGCTAAGCCGCACATTTTTTCTTTCACCCTGACGAACGATGGCGACAATAGCAACTCGGGGACTATCGTTGGACTCATCTTCTCTAAGCGGAGCCGATGGTTCCAGCGGTGAGGTGAATGACAACTTACACGACGACGAAACAAACCTTGAACACTTCCTTTCTTTAAAACCCTTTTTTCCTTTATATCTCTCTTCTTTATTTTTATTTTGATTTTTCTCTCTCTCTCTCCCTCCAAACCAACCAGCCACTTTAATTCAAATATCACACTTCCCAACATAAAATGGGTAAACCAATTATTGAACATTTAACTTCTTCCTTGATCCCACATTAGGCTCCCAACATTATCTCACATTCATTTTGGTACTTAATTTCCTTAGAGCAAGTTTTCAACTTTCAATTTTTGCCCGTTTAAGAAGATTCACAACACGGATCCGAGACCCAATTACCAAATCCGAAAATTGGGTTGTTACATGGTGGATATAAACAAGTCCTCTCACAATCTGTATAACAATGTCAAAGCGTTTTTGCCATGCCGGTAACAGTCTTCTTTCATTATCTGCATATGTAGCCCATTGAATCAAATTAAATTTATAAATTGAACTCAAAAGAAATGGTTCAAAGTACAGAGCATGAAAGGACCAAAGATGAAGTAATCCAAGCTTTTATTCGGCATATATTCATATATCAGTAGCCGATCTTCGCCTTCAATACAGCTTCCATAAAGGGCAACAAGGTTTTGGTGTTGACGTTCAGCAATCAAATTTACTTCATTCCTGAACTCTTCAACACCTTTTCCTGAACTGTTGGATAGCCTCTTCACTGCAATTTCTTGTCCTGTTGGAAGGATGCCCTGGATGCCATTTACGTGGCATATACATATGTACGTACGTACATATACATGTTATATCGCTTACTAGTTTCCAAATTGATAAACTGACCAGAATGACATTTTTTACCTTTTAAACAAAGCCAAATCCACCATGGATAAGAAGATAATCACACCAGTTCCACTTGAGTTCACTCTAGCATAGCCTCTACAAGAACAGTTTTTCGGGTAATTGATTTCACATTCCTTAAGGTTCGTTCTTTCAGTCGGGCCGAAGTCGATTAAGTCCGGTAAATTTACATTGTCAAGCTTTCTTATATGTTGAAATTCAGGTGAATACCACTTCAAACACTCACAACTTGCCGTGCAGCCATTGCTAATAATGCTGCAAACACCATTAGAACCAAATTTCCCATAATTGCCACATTTACTTGGTGGAGCTATAAATATGACAGTCCAAGTTCAAAGCTTTGGGATGAAGACACCAATGTCTCCCCGTCAACAACGGAATGTGTTGGAGCTATCGTATCAGCTGCAAATGTGAACTTCATGGTTGATGAAAGAACCAAAATGTAAAAGACGGTGCTTACCAAATGTCTCTCCATAACCATTGACAATTACGATTTCACTGTTGCAAAATGAAGGTGAAAGATGTGTTTGGAAGGCCAGAAAAAACCTGCAAATAGGAGTGTGAATGAATCGAGCTTGAATAAATAAGGTTGTGTTCGTGATCGTGTATTTATTTTTAAAGTTGTTCGTATTCGGTTCATGTTCATTTATTTATTTTTATAGGTGTTCGTTTTCTTTTGTTTATCATTCGTGAACATGCTCATTTGTATGTTGGTCAACATGTTAGTTTAACGCTAAAAAGTACGGGTCCGACAACTTTATGTCTTTCAAGTACCGGAACGTCCCAAATTTAAGGAGTATGACCGAATGTGATCGGGGAAAGTTAGAATATACCTGGGGACATTTCGAGGGCAGCATGTAACCTTCACCTACGTCCCAGGGTTATTATTGTAATTTAATTAAAAAAACCTAGATAAAAACCTAAGCTGCCAGATATTTTCCCCTTTGAAATGGTGAAAAATTTCTTACTCGGTGATTGAGCAATTGAGGACACTCAGCAAAGAGGCTGGCGCCGGCGTGTCACGGCCCTCGGGGAGAAGAAATTGGGAAAAATCAAACAAAAATAAGGATTTGCGTAGCATCCGAGAAAGGGAAAGCATTTTCTTCAATTGCTGAAGAAGATAAGTGGAACGACATCATTCTATGTTTTGGTTTGGAGTGTGTGGTGAAGTGAAATTAGCTTTAAGTTGTGTGGTTTGGTCTTCTATCATTTTTTTTTTTTTGCATAAGAAATTGCTTTTTAATATAAATTTGTGGTGTCAAAGGAAGCATACTTTTGGAGTACGAGTATAATTTAGTTGGTAAACTAAAATTTAGGCGTTGTGAATAAGATTAATAAGATTTTTATAAGAAAAAAACTTTGATACACAAAGTTTACACATGCCTTTTAGTTTTAAGAATTAGGATTTTAGTATAGGGTTTAAAGTTTAGGAGTTTAGGTTGTAGGGTTTGGAATTTAAAGTTGGTGTTTAGAATATAGGGTTTAGGGTTTAATTTTTAGGGTTAGGGTTAGAAATTTAAAATTTAGTTTTTATAGTGTAAATATGATGACTCGTGCAAAATTAATTTTACACACCTTCCTATAATTAATGCTTATTTATTTTTTTAATAAAATCTAATAAATGTAATAATTACGTTCTTAAAATGTTGTGTTCTATTAATTTAATAGAATCTAATATATGTAATTAATCACATCTATAAACTCTAAACTTTAAACTCTAACATCTAAACATTAAAACCTAAAATCTAACATTAAAAACATAAAACCCTAAAATCATAAATTATAATCCTTAAACTCTAAACCCTAAATCATAAACTCTAAACACTAAATCCTAAATCCCTAAATCTAAAATATAAAACATTAGACCTTAAACCATAAAGTCCTAAATCCTTAGAATTTAATTACATTAAATTGATGGAACATAACTCTTTAAGAATGTAATTATTACATTTATTAAACTCTATTAAGAAAACATTAATTATAAGAATCTTACTTCCCTTATTGACAACCCTTAGGACTGTCTATAACTTTTTAATTTACTATACTAAGATGTGGGATGTTGAATATTTAGAGTTTGCTTCGCTTGATAAGACGGATTTGGAGAGCGAGTTGATCTCGAAAGATGTTAACAATGTTTAATTTGTGTTGTTTAATATTGTTCTAGACTTAATTTATTGTTTGAGTCTTGAGATTTGACGCTTTAATATTGTGATTTGTTTATGAATTTTTATTTCTATTTATTTTCTATGAAGTATGAACTTTAATGAATATTTATTAAATTTTTTACATCTATTTAGAATTTTAAAGATTATTTTATATGCATTACTCGTACCTTATAATTTTAAAAATTGTCGTTTCTTATTCCTATTCCCGTATATGTCCCTTAAACTCGTATCAGTACAACATACGTTTAACGTTCGTGAACATATTTATTAAAAAAAATAGTGAAATGATGCCACTATTCTTAAACTCATCAAACTTTACAATTTAAATTCTAAAATTCATCATGTGTTTGTAAATATTATCGTTTATTTATTTTTTTCATGCTACTTATTGAGATATCCATCATAATTGAAGCACCGGCTAAGAAAAGAGTAAATCAAGATGAGCAAACTTATGAAATTAAAATGCCAAGAAAAATCCAGGGGAATTCTTCTATTGACTTGCTCAAAACTGTCCTTTCTTGCTTCTTTGTCTTCTTTAATTTGCCGTGTAGGTTGCTCCATCAGTTAACGTCGCATCATGCCATTAAATTAAATAGACACATGCAGGGCCACCGAAGGAAATACAACGCATACAGTTGAATGACCTGCTGTAATGAATTGATTGAAATGTAAAGAAAGGAGTAAGAAGAACAGGAGGTTAAAGGAACAGAATTCTCATAATGAATAACGGCTTACAAGGATACCCTAATATACATCAAAATAGTTGTTTCTTTACAGGTGTCATTTGTGGAATAATGAGTTTTCGGTAGGGGTTTGTGGGAAGAACGGGAATGGGGTGTTGGAAGCTCCATTTTTGGTATAATTTGTGTTTTAGCTTCCAAATCTTCCCACTAGTGTTGTGACACAGCTATTGTTCATCTTTTGTAGTTAAAGAGGTAGAAGATCACTCTAAGGCTCAAGGGAAAGGGAATGCTTGAAGCTGGTGGAATCAAGGTTTGCTGGTGTCTTGAAGAAAGTTGGTACACTTCTAATTCCATGTTTCCTGCATATCATAAAGATGATTGCTTTGTATGTCATTATGGTGATTTAAGTATTCTTGAATGATCTTGATGAGTGTTAATGAAAAAATCTAAAATTAATGTTAATGACTCGTAAAATTGGTAGAAACTGACCCTAAACACCTTTTATAAGTTGTAGGTCGAGTTTTAGGGGTTATCAAGTTGGTTTGGGGGTTAAAGATGAGGAATTCGAACCCAGACCTGGAAATTTAGGTTTGCGTACCGGTACAGGGTGGTTTAGTACCAGTACCCCTCTCTAAAAAGGAGTTGAGCTATGAAGGGCGTATCGGTATGGGTTCTCAAGTATCGGTACCCCTTGCCTATTAAGAATTCTAGTCGCATTTTCGCGTATCGGTACGCTATGAGGTGTATCGGTACCACTGCTCCTTTGCTTGAAGAAGGCTTTTGCGTACCGGTACGGGTAGGTTAGGGTACCAGTACCAGTACGGGTTGGGATCGATATGAGGGGTTCACGTATTGATACTAAGTACCAATACAAAGGCTAGCTTATCGGTACGGCTAGAAGGTTTATTTCTTTTGAACCTAATTTGAGTATCGGTACTTAAGTAAGAGTACTGGTACCTAGAGGGGAGTACCGATACCCATATAGGAGTATCGGTACTCACTGGGCAAAATACCCAAGAAATTTGAGGATTCGTTTGGGGGTTTCATAATTCGAGGTTAAGGTCCCAATGAGTCCCTAGAGGTATGAAATGAATTGTAAAACTGAAAAATCGGATGTTCAACCCCGTATATGAATAAATAAGAATAAAGTGAGACTTAAAACCTTGTGATGGTTAAAGTTGTCGATGTATTGATATGGTAATGTTGAGTCGCGAGGTGTGTGCACTTGGTTGAAGGGATCCAGATGCCCAAGAATATGTTGCAACACCATGGTAAGTTGAGGGGATGAAGGTTACCGATGCTATGTGCTCGAGGGATGACTCTGAGCAGGGTGTATATTCTGATGCTATGTGACCTGGCTTCACCCAGGGTGTATGTTCCGATGCTGCGTGACCCGGCCTCACCCGGAGTGTATGTACCGATGCTATGTGACCTGACCTCACTCATGTTTGGTATGGTATGCGAGCCTTGTGAGCCCTTAATTGATTTGATAATTGATTTAATGATTGATTACGTTGATCCCATGTGTTTAGGTGATCAGAGTAGCGCCACTTGATATTCATTCTTGCTTAATCATTGTTTGACTACATGCTTATGTTTATGATCTGCATGAAGCATAGTAGAATAGAGGTGTATCCACTGAGCTTTCGAGCTCAGCGTTTGGAATTGTTATTTCTGATAAGTGTTCAACAGTACTATTTTTCTTTCCCTTTTTACTCATATTATTGTTAGACTTAGGCTCATATTAGTTGCATAATTAGCTATTCATGCATTAATCCATGTTTCCTTCAATCGTTGAGCTTGATTACATAACTTGGTAGTTTTTGTGGAAAAGATGCTGCTTTGGTGTGCTTTGTGTGTTAATGTGCAGGATCACTTGCCAAAGCAATGCCGAGCTAGTTGCCAAGGCAATGCATGAAGGAGACGCCGAGCTAGTTGCCAGGGCAATGCATGAAGGAGACGCCGAGCCAGTTGCCATGGCAATTGTCGACAAGAGCAAAGGTGATATGGTAGTCAAAATTGATGACTAGACAAGCCCAAGATGACGTGGAGCAAAGCCCAAACCCAAAGGAACTTGATTTCCATGCAGAGATTAAAGAAGAATTAAATTCCAAGAAGATAGGAGAAGTTCTAGTAGGAATACAATTATAATAAAGAATTATATTCTTTAAAGATAATTTAATTCCAACTTAAACTCCTCCTCAAAGAAGGACTTTGGCCTAGCCTTATAAATAGCAAGGAGAATTCGACAAGTCCATAGAGAGAGTAATAGGGAAATTTCGACAAGTCCAGGTAGGGCAAGAGGAGAGAATTTTCGACAAGCATCAAGGGCAAGGAGGATTTCGACAAGCCTCCTCCTTCATCCTTTTCTTTCTTGTTCAATTGGGTTCATGCTAGGGATTGTTTATCTTGTGTTTCTTTGGAACCTAGCCATGAACTAAATCTATTTGGCTATGGTTATTGTGTTTTGTGGTTGTGAGAAACTATTGGTTTTTGTTTAGGTAATAAGAGTTTGCACTTTTCTATTTCAAGGTTTATTCATTATTGGTTCTTATTCTTGGTTGCGAGTGAATTGGGAGAGGATCTCGTGATTTCATCTATTTATCTAATATCGGGAGAGTTAGATTCAAGAAACGAATGAATATGATCTTTATTCAATCTATTGATGGTGAAGATTAATCCGTCTTAGGAATAAGTTAAGGATTTCAACGGCTAAGAGGAGCGCAAGATTTGTTGTTGTTCACCCTTGATTCACGCAGGGATGTATTGTCGAGGCATGCACAAGTAGCTAGAGTTTCGACTTAGGGATAAGAAGAAACCATTGAAGAACGCTCTGCCGAACCTTGAAGGTTGCTGCCCAGACGCCCAAGTAGTTGCCCAACTAGATTGCCCAGGCAACCATCGATTAGTTGCCAAGGCAACCCCGTCACAGCAAGTTGCCACGGCAACCGAGTTGCCCATGCACTCTTTTATCAAAACAATCCAATCGGCTATCACATCTCAACTCACGATAACCTGGCCTATCACTCTCTCAATTGATCTCATCTATTCATTTACTTTATTGCTTTCTAGATTAGTTATTAGTTAAACTCCTATAATCCTTTACTTGTGTTTTTACTTTTTACAGTGCAAGAGACTAGATTCTTGAAGTGGCACCAATCCCTGTGGAGACGATATCTTTTACACTATAACTTGCGGCGTGTATACTTGCACATTTGCGTAGCACTTATTATTACGCGCAACAAGTTTTTTGGCGCCGTTGTCGGGATTGGCAATAGCGACTTTGTTTTTATTTTCTTGCACTTTCTTTTTATTTTTCTTGTTTAAAATTCAAAGGGCTAACAAACTTTGGTTTTGCATTGGTATATGACCGGGCGAGACCGACTTCACGAGAATATCCCTTTGATCCGTAAATCGAACGAACCTTACAAAGACTTAGGCGAAGGATAAGAGAAGCAATGGCAAATCAAGACGGCAATATGAATCAAGATGTTCGCGGGAGGAGGAGTGATTCTTGAAACAGAACTATTCGAGACTATCTTGAAGAAGATCTTGATGGACTTAACCCGGGAGTTGTCGCACCTGAAATTGAAGCCGACCACTTTGAGTTGAAACCGGTAATGTTTAATATGATCAACACAATTGGTCAATTTGGCGGCTCAAGAATCGAAGATGCACGGCAACATCCGAAATCTTTCCTCAAGATTTGCAACTCGTTCAAGATACACGAGTCACCCCGATGTCCTACGATTAAGATTATTCCCTATTCATCGAGGGATAGGCGAAAGCATGGTTGAATAGCATTTTGCCGGATCCATAGCATCTTGGACTGATCTTTGTCGTGATTTCCTTGCTAGATTTAATCCTACAAATTTGGTGATAAGCTTCAGAACGACATTACTTCTTTTCGGCAGGCAGATGAAGAATCCATGTACGAGGCTTGGGAGCGATATAGAGAACTTCTACACAAATGCCCCCTACATGGATTCCCGGTGTGGACTCAAGTAACAATGTTTTACAACGTCGTGAATACACCAACAAGGATGATGCTAGATGCCTCGGAAAATGGCATACTCCTAGATAAGTCACCGGAGGAAGCAATGCAAATTTTAAACAGGCTGGCCAAGAATGACTATCAATTCCCATCTACTAGAAGAGGAGGAGTTAGACGCCAAGCCACAATACATGAACTAGGATCATCAGATTCAATTTCGGCACAATTGGCCACTTTAACCAAGATGGTCCAGAACATGCAAAAACCAAACAACACACATGAAGTCAAGGTAATGGATTCTTTTGTGAGTTATGTGGTGATAACCATAATTCTTACGAATGTATGCAGAATCCGGAATCCACTTTATATGTGGGGAATTACAATCGGAACAACAATGTGATGTCCAATACATACAATCCAGCTTGGAAGAAGCACCGAATTTTTCATGGAGTAATCCCAACAATGCTCTAAACCGGAACAATCAGAATGCACAAGCATCGATTCCAGTGAGAATATGCCACGACAGCGGATGCCGCAACAACAACCGACAACATCTAGTTCTTTGGAAAATTCTCTAAATGCTTTTATGATGAAAACTGAATCTTATATGGCTGAGAATAGTAATTTCATAAAAAGAACTGATTCTTTTATTAACAGGACCGAGATGAGATTGCAAAACCAAGAGCGGCAATCAAATCATTGGAAAATCAAGTCGACAGTTTGCTCAAAATCTGAATACTAGACTACAAGGAGGTTTACCTAGCGACATCAAGTCGCAAGAGGAGGCGGCCATGAGTAATGTAAGGCGATCACCACTAGAAGTGGCCAACAACTTAGAGAGGTTCAAACCCGCTCGTCAAACAAAACTCCATAAAAAGATCAGGGCGAACCTAGCAGAAAAGCCTCGGATTTGAACCCCGGGAATTACCGCGGCAACCAAGAATAAGCATGCCTCGGCAACCGACGATAAAGACACATTGGAAACTTGCGATAAGCATGCCTCGGCAACCCCAGTTGATAATGCCTCGGCAACTCCAGATGTCCCGGCAATGCCGTCAATCAGGTTTCAAACCAATGAAATGATCGAAGATATCCGACTTCCACCACCATTCCCACAAAGGTTGAAGCGACAAAAGCAAGAATACCAATTCAAGAAATTTCTTGATATCCTAAAGCAAGTCCACATCAACTTGCCATTGGTGGAAGTAATTGAACAAATGCCAAACCATGCCAAGTTTCTTAAAGGCATTGTGTCCAAAAGAACAAGGCTAGGAGAGTTTGAAACAGTTGCCGCAACAGAGGGATGCATGGCAATGTTGCACAATCGTATGCCACCCAAGTTGAAGGATCCCGGAAGTTTCACAATACCCTGTTCTATTGGAAATCACTATATCGGGAAAGCACTATACGACCTTGGGGCTAGCATAAACTTGATGCCTAAATCAGTTTTCCAAAAACTAGGAATCGGGAAGGCAAGACCTACAATGATTATGCTCTGACTAGCCGATAGATCCTATGTGCATCCAGAGGGAAAAATCGAGGACATACTGGTAAAAGTTGATAAATTTATTTTTCCCGCTGACTTTATTGTTTTGGATTGTGAAGCAGATGAGCATGCACCCATCATTCTCGGGAGACCATTCCTAGTAATAGGGAGAACCTTGATCGATGTTGAAAAAGGAGAACTCACAATGAGGGTGAATGACCAGAAAGTTAAACTAAATCTGTTCCAAACACTAAGGCATGCCGATGATCCAGAAGAATGCCAACTTCTTCATGCCACGACTGAGTTTAACTTCGATGAGGAATTTAGTTGCCTCGGCAACTATATTGCCGACCAAGAGGAACATGAGGAGTATGAAGAACCGGTCGATGAGGAACAAACAGAAGAGGCAAATTGGCTAGTCAATCGACCGGTACATACTTTGAACCCTTTGGACTACTCGGGTAAGGAAGGTAAGCTCGAAAAACCCTCTATTGAACAACCACCAATTCTTGAGTTGAAACAATTTTCGAGCAACTAAAATATGTATACTTAGGGACCGATAATACATTGCTGTAATTATTTCTTCTAAGTTACTGACTGAGCAGGAAAAGAAGCTGATCAAGATGTTGAAGCTACACAAAAAGGCAATAGGGTGGACAATTACCGACTTGAAGGGAATTAGCCGGCGGTGTGCATGCACAAGATCTTGTTGGAAGATGATCACAAACCTTCAATTGAGGCCCAGAGGAGACTGAATCATGCCATGAAAGGGGTTGTAATGAAAGAAATCATCAAGTGGCTTGACTTGGCATTATATACCCTATCTCCGATAGTGCGTGGGTAAGTCCGGTACAATGTGTACGAAAAAGGGAGGTATAACGGTGGTAAGCAATGAAAATAATGAACTTATCCCAACCAGGGTGTGACCGGTTGGAGGGTTTGTATGGACTATCGAAAGCTAAACAAAGCCACTAGGAAAGATCACTTCCCATTACCCTTTATTGATCAAATGCTTGACCGTCTTGCAGGTAAACCCTTTTATTGTTTTCTTGATGGTTATTCAGGTTACAATCAGATTGTCATAGCACTAGAAGATCAAGAAAAGACAACCTTTACATGCCCATACGGTACTTATGCCTTCCGAAGGATGCCGTTCGGATTGTGTAACACCCCGACAACCTTCCAAAGATACATGATGGCACTCTTTTCAGACATGGTCGAAGACTTCCTTGAGATCTTCATGGATGATTTTTCGGTTTTTGGTAATGACTTCGACGACTGTCTCGGCAATTTAGAGAGGGTGTTGGCAAGATGCGAAGAAACGGTTTTAGTCCTCAATTAGGAGAAATGCCATTTTATGGTAGATGAAGGAAAAGTGCTCGGCCACAAGATTTCATCCAAGGGAATTGAAGTAGACAAAGCCAAGGTGGACGTGATCAAGAGATTACCCCCACCAAGTTCGGTTAAAGGAATTCGAAGTTTTCTCGGACATGTAGGTTTTTACAGGAGGTTCATTCATAATTTTTCTAAAATCACTAAACCCTTGTGTAATCTGCTTGAACAGGATAAAGTCTTCGATTTTGATGATTCCTGCACCCAAGCATTCGAAACCCTAAAGGAAAAGCTTGCCTCGGCACCCATTGTCGTTCTACCAGATTGGACGCTACCTTTTGAGCTCATGTGTGATGCAAGTGATTTTGCGGTAGGAGCAATCCTAGGCCAACGCACAGGTAAGGCCTTCCATGTGATATACTACGCTAGTAAAACTCTTAATAGTGCTCAAGTGAATTACACAACAACGGAGAAAGAGTTACTAGCTATAGTTTTCTCATTTGACAAGTTCCGATCCTACTTGATTGGTACAAAGGTAATTGTTCATACGAACCATTCGGCAATCAAATACTTATTTGCTAAAAAGGATGCTAAACCTCGTTTGATTCATTGGATATTACTTTTACAAGAATTTGATATTGAAATTAAGGACATGAAAGGAACAGAAAACCAAGTGGCGATCACTTATCACGTCTGGAACGCAATAGGGAAGAGGACACGGATCTAGAGATATGCAATGCATTCCCGGATGAACAAATTTTAGTTGCCTCGGCAACCCTCGGCGCCTCGGTAACCCACGACGCCTCGGCAACCATGGATGCACACGCCTCGGCAACTCTCGATGCCGCAGCAGCCTTTGATGCGCACGCCTCGACAATTTTGGGAGCAGTCGCCACGACAGCACATGCCTCGGCAATACCCTGGTACGCGGATTTAGTTAACTTCCTTGTTTGTGGTATTTTTCCTTATGGCATTACTCACCAAGGGAAGAAGCGGTTCCGCCATGATGCTAAGCATTACTTTTGGGACGAGCCTCTTTTGTTTAAACAATGTGCAGATCAGGTTATACGCCGATGTGTCCCTGAAGAAGAGCAACAGAATGTACTCCGGCAATGCCATTCTTCACCCTATGGAGGACATTTTGGAGGAACTCGTACCGCGGCCAAAGTTTTGCAATCTGGGTTGTATTGGCCAACATTGTACAAAGATGCCCAAGACTTTTATAAGCAATGTGATCGTTGCCAGAGGACGGGCAATATCTCTAGACGACATGAGATGCCGCTCCAGAACATCATCGAGGTGGAACTGTTCGATGTATGGGGGATCGATTTTATGGGACTTTTCCCTTCTTCATTCGGCAACATCTACATCTTACTTGCCGTCGACTATGTGTCTAAATGGGTGGAGGCAGCTGCAGTTCCCAACAACGATTCCAAGACCGTGCAACGATTCTTGCAGAAAAACATATTTACACGGTTTGGGATGCCGAGAGCAATTATCAGCGACGAAGGCAAGTATTTTGACAACAGACTAATTGCCAATATGTTGCAACGCTTCGGCATATCACACAAGATCGCCACGGCATATCACCCACAAACCAACGGGCAAGCAGAAATTTCCAACCGGGAGTTGAAGGGAATACTCGAGAAAGTTGTAAATCCCTCTAGGAAGGATTGGTCATTAAGACTAGATGACGCACTTTGGGCATATCGCACTGCATTCAAAACACCCTTAGGTATGTCCCCCTTCCGACTTGTCTATGGCAAAACATGTCATCTACCGGTGGAAATCGAGCACAAGGCATATTGGGCAATCAAGACCGTGAATATGGATTGGGAAAGTGCCAAACAAAAGCGTTTGATGGATCTCAACGAGATAGAAGAATTCCGTGCACTCGCCTATAACAATGCACGAATCTACAAGGAGAAAACAAAGCGATGGCACGACAAGAAACTATTGCCACGACAATTCACGCCAGGGCAACTAGTTCTCCTATTCAATTCTCGGCTAAAACTTTTCCCGGGAAAGCTGAAATCAAGATGGTCGGGACCATTTGAAGTCGTCAAACCATTCTCCCATGGCGTCGTGATAATCAAGTCCATCTCTGACAACCATGAATTCAAAGTTAATGGACAAAGATTGAAGCACTACAATGGTGCCCATGTGGAACGTAACAAGGAAGTGGTCAACTTAGGAGATGCATGAGCATGCTCTCCCTTTTGATATTTTTATTTTTATTTTTATTTTATTTATTTTTATTTTTTTCGATTAATTAATTATTTTATTTTTTTTCGATTTTTTTTATTTTTTCGATTATTAGTAGTTTTAGGATAGATTTCTTTTATTCAAGTTTAAGAATCCTATTACACATCTTTATTTATTTTCTTTATTAGTTTATCTTTAATTTTAATCCTTATTTGATTTGTCTTTGAATTGTAGGAAAAGAAGTTCAAGATAAAGAAGGAATTCTAAACCAAGTAGGAAAACATCTTCAACAAGGAAACTAATGGGCTGAATCTAAGGCTTATATAAAGCCTCCAATTCATCCTAACCAAAACCCCCTTGTCGACAACTTCTACAAAACCCTAAACCCTTTTTCGTTTTCCCCTAATCCCACCCACCTATCTTTTCTATAAAACCCATCACCCTTAACATATTCCTACTTTCTATCTTGCAACTTTGTAGTTTCTTTTCTTTTCTTTTCTTTTCTTTGTATTTACTCACAACCAAGATCATCCATGGCATCCAAGATTAAATTTTTAGTTCATCCAAGTTCCTCCAAAGAACCAAGATACAAGAAGTTTGCTACACCGGTGGTTCAAGAAAGATTTCGATCCATGTTTGAAAGCCAGAAAATTCATGAAGAACAAGGCTTTGAATACTCCAACTCTCATCAAGATTTCGGCCTTGAACCATTCATCTTCGAGAGGATTGCACATCAAAAGTGGCAAATCTTTTGCCATCAACCGGAACTGGGTAACATCTCATGGGTAAGAGAATTCTATGCTCACTCACCTAACCCGGATAATCCTTATGTTTTTGTTCGTGACAATGCCATACTTATAAGTCCCGAAAGCATCAACATCTTTTACGGACTTTACATTGAGAAGGACGAGCATCAAGCCTTCGTTGACCAAATCAATCCCAAGCAACTCGACAAGGTGCTTCAAGAACTCACTCAACCGGGAACTCATTGGAACGACGGTAAATACAAGGGCACGGTAAATCACCTCCGGCTTAAACCCGAGGCAAAACTATGGAATAAGTTTGTTAAAACTTCTTTAATGCCCACCACACACAATACTACCGTTGATATACCACGTCTTTTGCTCATACATTCTATTTTGCATAATCGCATCATTAACATTGGAAAAATTATTTATGATGAGATTTTTGTATGCAGCTCAAAAGATAAGGGTTCTCTTTTCTTCCCTTGCTTAATTTCTAACCTTTGCAAGGAGATGTATGTCCCGAGTGAGTCCACCGATGAAAAGGCCCTACCCAAGTCCGATTGGAATCAAGCACTAATCCGAAAGCTAATGGGAGAGGCACCGGGAGATTCTTCAAGGCCTCCAATTGCCACGGTAACTCCTGCCGCCACGACAATCCCTAATGCCCAAGCACCTAACGCCAGGGCAACTCAGCCACCAACCCCGGGACACTTTGAAGCACTTTTGCAACCATTGGCAAGCCACCTAAGGCAAATTGAAGACCGACAACTAATGTTCATGTGGTACATGAAGGAGCACAACAATGCCATCACCCAAGTCATCCTAGAAAAGTACCCGAACAATCGCGTGCCGTTCCCAATCTTTCCCGCCGAGATCCTTGCCCGGCAACCAACGAAGCAGTCGCCGCGGCAACCTACATCGTGCACGCACAAGATGATACCACGACAACCAAAGCTAAAGACATCCGGCAACCACTGCAAAAGCCAAAGGTAAAACACCTATGCCCGAATCAACTCCTACGAAATCATTTTCTGATTTTTCAGATTTGGACGAGTCCTCCATTGAACCAACAAAGACCGCACCAATTGAATCCTCCAAGTGAAAAGCCATTGACATTGATGAAGAGGACGATGAGGACAACCCCGTACGAGGATCGATTCCACCACCGGCAACAAGAAAACAACCATCACGTTCAAGCAAGAGAATCAAGACACCGACCAAAAGGAAACTAATCATCTACGATGACGAACTCTCGGAGTAAGTCCTCGAATGCATTTTTATTTTTATTTTTGGTATTTTTATGCATGCATTGAGGACAATGCCTCACTCGAGTTTGGGGGGGATTGTTATTAGTAGTTACCATGTTTAGTTATATTCATCTTAAGGATACATAAATTGCTTGCCATGCCTTTAATTGGAACAAGAAGTGATTAGATTTGATGAATATTCGATGATGACTTTGCCAATGCACTTAATTGATAGAATTTTTATTCTAGGATAACCATGGAAAAACTTAGAATTTTACTATGATGCTAAATTTGATGAAACACTGTTGTGGTTTGATTGATTTAAGGAATTCTAGTAAACTTAGGTTGATAATTAACAAATTGGGGGATTAGAATAAAAATTGGATGAATGTTAGAGGTGCCCGAAATTGGCTTTAGCACCCGAAATTGGCTCTAGCATGTGCTAAAAAAATTGATCACTAGAGGTGCCCGAAACTGGCTCTAGTCGATTAAATTAACTTAAGAAAACTAAAAACAAAACACTAGAGGTGCCCAACACTGGCTCTAGTTCAAACATGTTAAAAAGAACCCAATGAAGTAATTTGAAAACCTCTTGTTTGCATAGAATCCTAAAAAATCAACTTGCACACACCTCTGCACACACTCATAAGCATTATAGTCTGATTCCGAGTAATTCCTAAGTTTTCCGAAAAATAAAAAGCCAATCATACTTTGTGCCCCGGTTCAGAGAATTGAAATCAAGTTCAAAGCTAAGTTTGTGAAAATTGAAGTCTTGGCAGGTAATTATGAGTTTGCATTGCTTGAGGACAAGCAATAGTTCGAGTTTGGGGGTGTGATAAGTGTTCAAAAGTACTATTTTTCTTACCCTTTTTACTCATATTATTGTTAGACTTAGGCTCATATTAGTTGCATAATTAGCTATTCATGCATTAATCCATGTTTCCTTCAATCGTTGAGCTTGATTACATAACTTGGTAGTTTTTGTGGAAAAGATGCTGCTTTGGTGTGCTTTGTGTGTGTATGTGCAGGATCACTTGCCAAAGCAATGCCAAGCTAGTTGCCAGGGAAATGCATGAAGGAGACGCCGAGCTAGTTGCCAGGGCAATGCATGAAGGAGACGCCGAGCCAGTTGCCATGGAAATTGTCGACAAGAGCAAATGTGATATGGTAGTCGAAATTGATGACTAGACAAGCCCAAGATGACGTGGAGCAAATCCCAAACCCAAAGGAATTTGATTTCCATGCAGAGATTAAAGAAGAATTAAATTCCAAGAAGATAGGAGAAGTTCTAGTATGAATACAATTATAATAAAGAATTATATTCTTTAAAGATAATTTAATTCCAATTTAAACTCCTCCTCAAAGAAGGACTTTGGCCTAGCCCTATAAATAGCAAGGAGAATTCGACAAGTCCATAGAGAGAGCAATAGGAAAATTTCGACAAGTCCAAGTAGGGCAAGAGGAGAGAATTTTCGACAAGCATCAAGGGCAAGGAGGATTTCGACAAGCCTCCTCCTTCATCCTTTTCTTTCTTGTTCGATTGGGTTCATGCTAGGGATTGTTTATCTTGTGTTTCTTTGGAACCTAGCCATGAACTAAATCTATTTGGCTATGGTTATTGTGTTTTGTGGTTGTGAGAAACTATTGGTTTTTGTTTAGATAATAAGAGTTTGCACTTTTCTATTTCAAGGTTTATTCATTCTTGGTTCTTATTCTTGGTTGCGAGTGAATTGGGAGAGGATCTCGTAATTTCATCTATTTATCTAATATCGGGAGAGTTAGATTCAAGAAACGAATGAATATGATCTTTATTCAATCTATTGATGGTGAAGATTAATCCGTCTTAGGAATAAGTTAAGGATTTCAACGGCTAAGAGGAGCGCAAGATTGGTTGTTGTTCACCCTTGATTCACGCATGGATGTATTATCGAGGCATGCACAAGTAGCTAGAGTTTCGACTTAGGGATAAGAAGAAACCATTGAAGAACGCTCTGCCGAACCTTGAAGGTTGCTGCCCAGACGCCCAAGTAGTTGCCCAACTAGATTGCCCAGGCAACCATCGATTAGTTGCCAAGGCAACCCCGTTGTGCAAGTTGCCACGGCAACTGAGTTGCCCATGCACTCTTTTATCAAAACAATCCAATCGGCTATCACATCTCAACTCACGATAACCTGGCCTATCTCTCTCTCAATTGATCTCATCTATTCATTTACTTTATTGCTTTCTAGATTAGTTATTAGTTAAACTCCTATAATCCTTTACTTGTGTTTTTACTTTTTACAGTGCAAGAGACTAGATTCTTGAAGTGGCACCAATCCCTGTGGAGACGATATCTTTTATACTATAACTTGCGACGTGTATACTTGCACATTTGCGTAGCACTTATTACGCGCAACAATTTCCTTACACATGTCTTTAGGTTGCTGCGTACTTGCAAGGAGCCATCGGGGTAGGACTTTAGTACATTGATATGTGGAGAGTACGATACTTAGATTTGTAGGGGCAATGTATTCATGGGACCCTTATGTTTTGTAACTCTTATTGATTTATTTCCATATCGAATGTTTTTAATTATTATGTTTTAAATTGGAGCTCCAAAATAACGTTTGAATATTTGTACAACTCTTTTTAATTTATTATGGTTTATAAAACCTTGAATTTGGGCTAAACTCGCTCGCATATTTTTATTAATGGGTTTGGGCTTAAGGCTCAATGTGACACCGAGTTTAGGGTGTTACAAAATTCAACTAATTGGGTGATGACACATGTCACCATCTGACAAGTGTCATGACATATGTCTTCATCCGATTGGTTGATTAATTTTATTTAATTAAATTAAAATTATGACCAAATTGATATAATAGGCAACTAATATGGACTAAATATGTAATTATATAAATTTTTGTTAACTGAAACGTCATCTCCTTCGTTAGATTTTAACGATTGATGGTCAAAATAAGACCAATTAAAAAGTTTAGTGGTGTGTATGTCCATTTTTTTAGTTGGGTGGTCAAAATATGACAGATCCCATAGTTGGGTGATTACATAGATAGTTACCCTAAAAATAAATTGAATTAATCATAAGTGTAGTTTGGTATATATGATATTATTTCAAACTTATTTATTGGTTAAACTTTAACTTTTGATTATGAAGGACTTGGGTTCAAAACCCATTAAGTGCATGTTTTTATTTTTTTACACCCCCAAGATGACGCTGTCGTTAGCCACCTCAACGTCCTAGTTAACGACGAAGTGACATAAACGAGTCGAGAAGTAAAGTTTAGTATTAGATTTAAATATTTTAAAAGTTTAATAGTATAAACGAGTCGACGCTAATAGTTTTATGACATTTGGTGTAGTTTACTTTTTTTAATCTTTTTAATAAATTAGATTTTTGTTAATAAAAATAAAACTAGAAACTAAATTTAAAAATTGTAAATTAAACCGTGTGCAACTATAAATATAGCTTCTTGGCTCTCGCATTTTACCTCATTCGCAAACCATTGGTTTTTAGATTAAAGAAAACTATTTTTAATAGATTAAAGAAAACTAATACTTGAAGAAAAAAGGGAATATTTTGGTCGTGATTTCAGGAGAATTCGACAATGGCAACCAAAGTGTATATTGTGTACGTATTTTGATTGATTTTCACTCACTCTCTTTCTCTTTCTTTTTTTAAGATTTTTTTTCGGTTGTGAATAATTGTTAGTTTTGATCTTTGACTGATTTGTACTTTGGTTGAGTTCGATTCGTGATTATTTTCGTTTCTTTCCTATCTTTCATTTGATCTATTTTTTTAGGCTTAACAGTTAAATAAGTGCTTAAACTATACCTTTTTTAGATAGGTATTTGAATTATATTTTGGGCTAAATAAGTGTCTAACGTTTCATTCCGTGACCCATCTAAAGTTCTTTTGTGACAGACATTATTTTTTCCGTTATCCAATAAAATTCGAACACGTGGCATGATTTATCATTTTCTGAACTAAAATCCAAAAAAGTAGAAAAATAAAATAATAAAATATATTAATTAACCCAACAATCTTTAATTTCTCTAAAAAACTACAACCCTAACTCTAAATCCCTAAATTCCTCCACTCCGACCACTGATTCAACCACCACTGACCACCCTTGTCTTTATCGGACCTTCTCTACCAAAAGCCCATCATATCGTCGTCAAAAATAGACGAATGAATCGTCGATTTTACCGTCGACGAACACCCAACAATGAAGAAAAAAGGTCGATTGGGTCCTAATCGACGACTAGAGGGTGGGAAATGTCGAATGGTGAGGTACCTGACACTTGAACGGTGAACGGTGAACCACCGACGTATGGGGATGCCGAACGGTGAGGGAGATGTGATTTGAGAGTTCGATTGAAAAGAAATTAAAACTTAAAAATTTTAAAAAAAATCAGATTTCTAAAGAAATTCAAAAATTAAAAAATAAAAAACAGGTTACATGTTATGTTTTAATTGGTTGACGAAATTTTTTTAACAGTCGTTGAAAGAAAAACTTTAAATGAATTACGGAATGAAAAATTTGACACATATTTTGCCCCAAATATAATTTAGGCACCTATCTGAAAAAAATGTATAGTAGACATTTATTTTACGGTTAAGTTATTTTTTTATATAAAAGATTCTTTACTTTGATTTGACTCTGCAACTTTGGGTTTTTTTTTCCTATTTTTTCAGCTCATATCTTAAACAGAAAGTTTAGATTTTCTATTAAATTTTCACGAATTTGAGTAACAATTAGTTTATAATGTACTATAATTGTAATTTCGGGAGCTGGGAAAACGCGATTTTTAACTGTTCGTGTTAGAAATTAATTTCTAGTTCTTCCCGGGAAATGCACTATCATTTTAGTTTTTCTTTCTTTCTTCCTGCGGCGTTTTAGTTGAGAAATAACCTTGGAAGTGACACATGCTAGTATTTTTCTTCTTATTCTTTTTGCTGGGAATGTGATCACTGTAGCTATTTTATAATCAATAGGGTCAATTCTTAGATTAAAGTGTAGTGTTCAAATTGATTCTCATTGTGTTGAAATGATACATTAAAAAAATGGGAAAAAATATGAACTGATTAGAGAGTAACAGAAAGTAAATGATCCTGTCACGAACAGCTTTTAGTCTGGAAACGATGAGGTCTTAACTGGGTTCAGCTTTCTTATTATTTTTTCTTGAAAATCTATGTTGTATATAGATTTGGGTTGTTAACAAGGCTATGGTTTTTGTTCTGATTGGGGATTTAGCTTTTAAAATCCTTATGCTATCTGGGTTTTTCTTTTACTCTCTAAATGTGTGTTTGTACCTGTATTAAATATGAAATTCCTATGTGTATTAACAAGGGATTTGTATCCGTTAGAGATGATTTAATAACTAAAACATTTACCCGTGTATGTAACATTTGTATTTGTTGAACTATAATATGGAGGTAGTCGGTTTCCAGGGGGTCCTTTTGTTCCCTCACCAACAAGTTGTCGGTTTTTCTTTTCATCTCTAATGCGTATTAGTAACTGTATTAACAATGGAATTGTATGTGCATTAAGAAGGGATTATTGTCCGGCCGTCTGAGATGATTTGATAAGTAAAACATATAACAGTGTGAGGAACTTGTATATTTGTGTAACAATAATATGGAGGCGGCCAGGTAGTTGTTGGTTAAGGGGGTCCTTTTGTTTACTGACCAACAAGTTTTCGGTTTTTCTGTTAATCTTTAAATGCATGTTAGTACTAAACATGAAACTGTATGCAAGGGATTTTTGGCCCACTGTCTGAGATAATCTGATAACCGAAACTTATAACCCATGTAAAGAACTTGTATTTGTCGAACAATAATATTGCAGGTAGTCAGGTAGTTGTCGGTTTGAAGGGGATCCTTTTGTATATTCACCAAGAAGTTGTTAGTTTTTCTTTTAATCTTTGAATGTGTTAGTACATGTATTAAAGATGAAATTGTATGTACATTAACAAGGGATTTGTGTCCCAATGATATGAAGGTAGGATGGTGGTTTTAAGGGAGGCCCTTCATTTCACTCACCGACAAGTTTATGGAGTTTTAGATGAATCAGCATGTACCGCTCAACTATTCTCTGTATGTATGCTTGAGTCAATATCACCCGATGTCGTTGCTGCTGTCACCTTCTTTACTTGTTTGTTGTGACTTAATTGCTCCATATGTGTGATTCCTTCAAGAGCAAGGTGAAACAGGGCTCAAGTGGAGCCAGCATTTTATTTTCTTAGGGGACAGAGCAACTTCCTAAGAAATTAAAGATATTTGAACAGCGTAATGGGTTCAAGAGATTTAACATAATCATTGTTTTGAAAAAACAAAATGTTATACTGTTTGCCATGTTTTAGTAAATACCATATGTTGGACTTACATTTGGTATGCTTATAGAATTACTATATTACCATAGATTGTATGCACTTTCTAGCACTCTGGATAGTTTCAATGTACGCTTACTTTGTGCTCATTTGTTTTGTCAGAACTTGAAAGCAATGGACATCCTTTGTAATAAGCTTTTATGTCATGCATAGCATGTTCTTTATTTTAGTGATAGGTATGCCCTACGGCCTACGCAATTATTATCAAGCACTCAATCTGGTAGTTTGATACTGGTTAGTTAATATTTTTGTTTTGCTATCAACTCGTTGTCTATCGCAGCATTCACCTCACCTTACAGCCTTCTGCCCTGTATTTTTTATAGATAAATAATGGTGTAAGATAAGCTGAGTGAGCAGTACTGGATTTCCTGGTTTAGCTGTTATAGGAGAGTTGTAATTCGAGATTCTCTGATATTAGGAACATTTACCGATCTGGTTTCCCGTATTAGAACATAAGTAGGTGTCGAGAGGATGAAGCTATTGGGAAAGATTTAAGTTGTGTTGCATACTCATTGCACCAGATTTGGATGATTTCAATAAAATCTTCTCACTGCTGTTACAGATACTATTACATGTACGGACATGCAGAAAAACTTGCAGAGGAGATAAAGAAAGGTGCTGCATCTGTTGAAGGTGTTGAAGCCAAATTATGGCAGGTAATAACTATGTGCTGCTGTTGTCTGAATAACCTGCTTTCTTTTGTAGTCAGAGTAATGTAGCCAAATTTAGACATGTTGATGTCTCCCTTTAAGAACCCTTGAACTTGTTCCCTTACGAAATTTTCGTCTGCTGTCATGTTAGTTACTCATGTATGTTTTTGTCCATTGGTTACTTGAACTTGTGGTTTTCTTAGACTGCTTTTATTTATTGATGAAATCATTGCAAATATGCTTGGTTTTTGCATTGCCTTGGTTGCTCATGTATGTTAGTTACCCTTTGTTAATTTTTTTAATAATGATAATAATAATAAAATAGAAGTATAAAACATAATACTATGAGAGAAGAGAATAATACCCTTTATTGCTTTTATTCTTCGATTCACTTTATACAAACAATTAAGATGTAAAACATAATATGATATAAACTTAAAAATACAATATGATATATATTTTTGCCTTGTACAAACTTTAGTATTTTTGTAAGATTTTTAAGCTGGATTTGGCATCGGTCTCTAGTCTTGATAGTTAATTGATTATCCTGTTAATCTACCTTAGTTTGAAACCTTCTGACCAGTTCTTTTATTTTAATAGGTGTTTGCAGTCACTTCATATGTCATGCTTGTCATGTTATATTATTATGTTGGTGTCGATGATATTTACCATTCATAGCAATGATAATGTTTGTTTTTATCTTTATTTCCCAAATTGTTTAGTTAATTTTTTTACCTTTAGTTAGTGACCATATTTCATAGTATAAATGCACTAGATTTCAATATATATTAAAATATTTAATAATTTGAATTATATTTATATTAATATTTAACATTTTTCTTCTTCTTTACCTTCCAATAGAAGCTCCTCAATGTGATCACTCACTTGGAAAAGCACAAAAGCATGATTGATAGCATTTTTACATACTTTATCCCAATGACATTTTTATTTAATTATCATATACTACAACAATGCATTGAGCCATAATTGTATAATATTATATATATTTAAAAAATAAAGCATGAAAGGAGAAGCTTGAGTGTCCCACCTTCCAATAACCCATGTATTCCAAATAATATTATTAGTAATAATAACAGAATTAAAAGCTAGATTTCCAATCAAATGGCATCACCACATTCACTTCTCAATTCAAGAATTCAATTTCTATCTTTTTAAAGCCCTAATTGACAACATTTCCCCCCTAATTTAACTTTGAAGTTTCTCCCTATAAAATCAGTAATTGTTTCTTCCATTCTCAATATCCTTAATCCAATATAACTTATTCATAAAATTATACGTAAATTATTACAAACAAATTACTATGCTTTCTAATGGTCTCTTGCAGTGTCCGAATCTTATCTCCTCTGAGCCCTCTTCTTTGAAGAGTTGACTTTTCCTTCTGAGTTCATTACTTTTTCTCTCAATTACTTATTCGAATCCTTTTATATTTGAATCAAAATTTGATCCTTATAATCCCCAAACAACATGTCTAGGGTTTTCCCCCTAATAAGTATAAACTATTTGTAAACAATCTCTACCACTTCCCTATCCATACCCTTTTCCCCACCTTTATATCTTCGTTTCTACCTGAATGTCCCCCCAAATGTTGGTGTCCAGAAATCCGCGGTCGATTCGTGTGTCACCGGAATCGTGCTCGAGACCGGCATGACACACAGTCCCCGGCTTCTCAGATCTTGTTTAAACCCTTCAGGGTCCTTGGACTTCTCACAGTTCTGCATTAATACAGAAAAAAATAAAAAAGCTTAATCAATTACGTACCATGAACTATAATTGTAATCATGGCGCATCAATAAATAATCTTAGTAACAATTTCGGCGAATAACAAAGTGACACGAGTAGAAACCATGGATTACCTGCTGATGATGTTGAGTGGCAGCTCCATTTTTCATGTACGGAGTAGTTAAAACCTGAAAGAATATAGTAAAGAAAAGGTGAAACGTTTGATATTTTATGCTTTGAATCTTCATACAGAGAATCACTAGTTGTTAATGAAGCTTACATTGACTTGATCATGGAGGAATTTTATGTACTCAATGGCTTCTGACAGCACCGAGGCAGTATCAGTCTGCATATAATGGGAAGAACAACAATCATAAACTTTCACGAAATTCGAATCAAAATATGAATTCTGATTAACACCACACTATTCAAATGAAAAACAAAAGTTGACAAGAAAACTCACTTTTCCGAAAGGTGAAACCAATTGTTGGAGTGCAGAGACTCTATTTCCCATCTTCTCTTTTCTCACCTATCATAAAAATAGAAAGATTAAATTACGTTAAATTAAAATAAAGGGGTTAAATTCTAAATTTCAGCATAATAAAAGGACTAAAATCAAAATTAGACCTTGAAAGCGGGTAAAGATGGGGTTTCACTTCGAGGCCTTTTAGATGAGGTTTCTTTTCCACTTTTCTTTACCACATTGCTGGAGTCCCGAACCTCAGATATATTCTAATCACATATGAAGATAGAGAATTCAATACACACAAAGCAAAAGTTGGTTCAAAACATAGGGTTATTTTTAAAAGAGTTACCTTTGGCTTTTCATCGAAATCTGTTGTCTGAAACTGGATTTGCAGTGATGGGAAAATCTCAGGCGGCCTAACGTTATGGTCGTCCATCGAAGCCGCTGCAGATGGGTTCCAAAAAGGAGCATTGTTTGAGAAATGTAATTGTACATGTTTTGGAGGCGAATTTCTCAAGAATTGAGGGACTTTAGACCAAGAATTAGGCAACAGTTGGTGGTCATTATTGTTCATCCCGTATTGGTAATTATTGATCGAACGACTGTCGAAAACTTGATTGTTTTCAGACCCCAACGTTAATCCTTGCAGAATCGTTGAAGTTTCCAGATTGTGTTCTTCCAGCATGGATTTGAAACTATTCTCACTCTTCTCCCCACGGCTATAAAAACACATCAAAAGCTTTAATCAACGACTTCAAAAGATTAAACATATACATACATATATATAAGTACTTACATAAAAGCTTGATTCCAGTCCATGGCTTGAGAGGAAAGGCCAAGCTCCATCATGTGTAAATTAGCAGGTCCAGGTTGAAGCTTTGGGTTATCTTGGAAAACGACTGAGGTTGGTGAGATGGAATCCATGGAAGATGTTGGTTTGATATGAGCCATTTCTGGTGCCCAACCAAAGGTTCCCAAGCTATTGGTTAGACCAGATGATGAAGAACCTGCAGCTGTTCTATCCCACCAGTTTGTTCCTGCAGTAAACTCATCTGCCATGGCTGAAATACTCTGATTATGCCTTAAAGTTTTGCTTCTGTGATTATGAATATTTGTTTGATATGGATTTTGATTGAGGTTTTGTTTTAGGTGTCTGGGGAGGTTAGTTTGATGGGGGTTTTATGGTTGCATAAAATCATAGAAATGAAATTGTTTCATCACTTATATATACCAACTAGTTGAATTCAAATCCAAAACGACCAGAATTTAATCAGAGAAAAATAAGCCTAACCTAAACTTAAATGACTAAAATAAATAATTTAAAATATTCAAACTTTGAACCGACTCACAGATAATTTAAACCTATAATAACATGTTTCGAAAAACTCGAATTGAAACCCTAATAGTCGTTCTCTTTTTTTTTTCTGACAGCTGTAATTTTTCTTTTATATTTTTTATCTCTGCATGGTAAATGACGGTACTATTTTTGATGTTGGTTATCAACTATCGATAATTTTTTTTTGTTGTTTTATCTTTTATTTTTTTATTTTTAAATTCAATAATTATGTTCTTGTAATACGTTTTCTTTTCTACCTTTAAGTATATTTTCTTTTTCTTTTAACTTGTTTTTTCTTCTCTTAATTGGTTGCTTGGCCGCTTCTTTTTTCATTTAATTTTTTATTAGGGTTGAATTTGATATCGCCACGACTAATCAAGATCAGGGTCGTCCCTGGGCTACGGCAATAGGGACGCTCGCCCAGGGCCCACGCCCAAGAAAATTAAAAGTGTAGATTTTAGTTTTTACGGGTGGATGGAAAAAAAGAATTCAGTGATGAACATATATATATATATAGCTGGATAAGTTTCAAGGGCCCCAATAACACGTATTAAAAAAATTAAATCGTAAGAGTATGCTCATATTAATAAATATTGGGGGAAATTGCGCCTCTAATAATAAGTATTAAAAATAATTCAATTTTTAAGAGTATGCTCGTAATAATAAATATTAAAATTAATTTTTTTAAAACTTGTTGTTAGAGACCTAATTCAATAGATTGTTGTTAGGGACCGCAACAAAGATCGTTATATAGCGGTAGAGACACCATCCAAAACCACAATACATGCAACCGTTATATCCACAATAGCATATGTTATTACAAATTTTCACAACTGCAATACCCGCAGTGATAGAAATAACATTCGTTATGTCTGCAACCGTGATAAACGTAACATGACCGAATATATGATCACAACCGCAATTTAAATCCCTAATTTAAGGCCCAATTTTTAAGTTCGCCCTAGGACTACTAAAATCTCAGGAATGGCCCTGATCAAGATGGTTATCTTTTGATTATTTCGTTGATCTCCATATTTTGATTGTTGAACTGGATTTGCATATGAGCTTACAGTCATCACTCTTGTTTGCGATTGAGTTGTGGTAATAACCGTATTGTCAACATACCTTATTGTAATATGCATTTTTTGATGTTGGTTGTTGTTGGTTTTTACCTTTCATTTTACTTTTGATTATTTCGTTGATCTCCATATTTTGATTGTTGAACTGGATTTGCATATGAGCTTACAGTCATCACTCTTGTTTGCGATTGAGTTGTGGTAATAACCGTATTGTCAACATACCTTATTGTAATATGCATTTTTTGATGTTGGTTGTTGTTGGTTTTTACCTTTCATTTTACTTTTTATTTGTATGGATTTGTTTATGATCCGGAGATATTTGTTTTCGTATTTTTTTTGTTTATATAAATATGTCTGAATCATGATTGTTTAACTAAATTGTAAACTTTCATTATATTTTTAAGTTTTTTTCTTTTAATAAAGCTAGCCTACTCGTATAAAAAACTCAAATTTAAAACTAACCTAAATCAAAATTACCCAAATATTTAAAAAATCTAAATTAATTGAAACCAAATTGAGCCGACCAAAGCCAATCTCCATCCCACTAATTGATGTCTCTATCAAACGATTAAACAGTTCAACTGGGAGTATAGAGAAAGCAGTAACAGCCGGAATGTGGTTGACATTTCAGGGGTGATATGACAAGGGAAAGCGGTTCAATTTGGAATCGAATTTCTCTTTTCTTTTCCTTTTTATACTTTATATTTAAAATACCTTTTAATTTTCTGTTAAAGTTTAAATGATATTTTTAAAAAAATATTATATTCTTATATTTTTTCTTGATTTAAAATGATGAAGAATAATACTATATATATAACTCGTTAAAAAACATCTCCAATTCTAAGTAGAGAAAAAAGTGCATATCGTAATATTTCTTATTATGTATTTCATTACTTTATATAATCTTTTGATTCAGGAATATAATTGTGCAATTATTATTGAAAAATAATATTAATTACTATCATATGTAGAAATATTATTTTTTTACATTATTTTTTTTGAACAGGTAGGGGAAAGTATCTACCGGATATTGAACCCAGGATCTAAGGGTGTCAACATAGGAGCCAAAACTACTTAGCCTTAGCAAATTTGACCTGAGACACGAACTAATTTATCCAATTCAAGATTCGATATGAACCCGAACATGATGGCTTAAATTTGATCCAAACCCATAGCAAACCGAATCGAACTTTATTGAGCTGAAAGTAACCAAAAATAACCCGAACTGAAAGAAAAATGAACCAAAAATCAACCCGAACCAAAAGCAACCCAAATTTAATTTGCTCAAATATGTATGTTTTATATTTTTAAGGAAAACTACATATTTTGCACCCCAACTATGCATGTGTTATTGTTTTGGTACCCGACTATTATTTTTGGCAAAAAGTTACCTAACGTAACGTTTTTGTTCTGTTTTGGTACCCCGACCGTTAAAAATTAACGAAAATGATGAGGTGACTTGGTATAATCACAGTTTTAGTCCAAAACACTTATATATGTTATCAATTTAGTCCAAAATTATCAATTTGAAACATCATCTTAATTTTAATAGAATTTTGTCTCAACCCTTTTCCACCTCCTCGTATTCTTATCGGTATCTTGATCGTGGAGTTTGGGTCCTCCAATGGACCCCTCATTAGCCCCCTATTGATCCCCAAATTCTAAAGTTTTGATTATCCCTAGCTTGTTTTTTAAACTCCAAAACCCAAAAAATTGTTCGACTAAAAGAAGAATAATGTGAAATTTACAATTTTAATCCAAAAATTAAAATAATGTTTAAATTGATAGAATTTTAGACTAAATTGATAGATTGTATAAGTTTTTGGACTAAATTTGTTACTAACCCAAGCCACGTCATCATTTCTGTTAATTTTAAACGGCAGAGGTACCAAAACATAACAAAAACGTAATGTTAGGTACCATTTTTGCCAAAAATAATAGTTGGGGTACCAAAATAGTAATGCGGGCATAGTTAGAGTACTAAATATGTAGTTTTCCCCTTTTTATTAGATTACTAATTAACAACCACCTTTAGTAATAGTTTAATGGTTTAATATCATCTTTTATCCTTTAAAAGACCATATTCATATATTGACTCAAATTGAAAATTGATCTATCTGATATTGACCCGACCCAAAGAAGCAACTGATCCATTATTAACACGAACTAAAAATCAATTGATCTGATATTAACCCGACTCAAAAATTTAATCGATCTGATATTGACCTAGAAATCAACCGATCCAATATTGACTAAATTATATCCAACCCGAAATAACATAGACTTCGACTAAATCCAAATTAGACTCGATACAATTCAAATAAAACCTAAACTGAAAGCAACCCAAATCGATCTGAATGACCCAATTGTCATATCTAAAACTACTGCTCAACAGAATGTTGACTATGCCATTCCAATTAGTAGTTAGAGTCAAATTACATGGGAAGGATAAATAATAGATTTGCAACAACATATGTAAAAACAATCCTACCAAATCATATATAGAATGTATTTGTTTTATGGAAAATAGATTGTAACTTGAAAATAAGAAATAAAATAACAAATATCATGATTTGAATCACAAATCAATTACATGTTGTTGATTACCTAAGTAACCTCTCTTTAACGATGGTTTTGGGTTGTTTTGAGGGGTAGAGATGCGAGATTTTGGTCAAGTGTTTCTGAATTATTCCCTTGGGGCCCTTTATGTTTGGGAGTGCATGGCTTCTTATAGAGGTTGGATGAAGCCAGAGAACGTGTCAATTGAGGAAGACAAGTGTCTTAGTGAGTTATTGCGACGCGTCGATATGGATCGCGTGCATTGTCACGTGGTCTGGGGTGGTGTTCGTATGTCGAGTCTGCAACGGGTCATAATTGGTTGTTCGTACTATCTTGGTTTGCTAAAACATTCACAGGTGGTCTGTTGATTGGGTGTTCGCGTGGTCGTGGTTCACTGGTACTAACAATTGCCCCCAAGCGAGGAAAGGTTATAAAGTGACATTCGCAAGCCTGGAAACGCAACTGAGTTTTCCAAAAAAGATTGGCTTTCTTCCGTAGTGAATCCAAAGTAATAAATAACATTTATTAATGTTCGCTGTATGACTTATTTGAGTTGGTAGTGAACTACATTATATGTACTTGTATATTTTTGTTGTTGAAGAAACATTACCAGATCTCTTGTGTGTCGTGTTTGTTGGTTTCTTATGACGGTGTGACATTTTCAGCATTGAGTAGTTATTTCGTCGTCATCGTGATTAGATGGTTTAAGACAAACTTTAATGAAAGAGAAAAACTCGGATTGGTTGTAATAGGTGTGTGCTCTAACCCCTGCATTTATCGATTAAAAGTTTTAACTGATGAGTGCTTTATTTTGTTATTATTTTATCATTAATTACTCCTTGTTGATTCCATGATATTGCTGATTTTAGGTTGTTTTATTCATTTTCTATGCAGGACTACAATTCTGGAAATTGCACTTAAAAGATAACATTTTGCAGTTTTATTTTCTGGAATCAAAGCTGGGCTAGTGGTCATGAATCTGGGCATGAAGTGTTTGACGTGGCATCCAGTCAGCAGCCAATCAGCGACTTTTGAAAGGCAATCCAGTCATCATCATCTAAAGGACGGACGAGATACACTTAGGATTTTAAGATTAAGTTTGAATTTAAATATTTAGGAATTATCACTTTATCATTTAGGATTTGATTTTTCTATTTTATTTGAATGATTTTAGGATTATCTTTAGGTGTTTTATTTTAAATATTCTCTTTATTTCTAGGGTTATCTCAAGCTATAAATACCCCACTAGGGTGAAGCTTGAAAAACCATCTTATACTTAGTTTTATTTGTTCTTAGGGTTTTTACTTTTATAAAGTTTTTATTTTAAGTTTTAGCCAAAGGCTTTAGCAACAACTCAATTTCGATCGTGAGAATTGAAAAGCACTTTATAGCTTCGAATATATTTCTCAATTTTCTGCAAACTTGGATTTGCAATCGGCTTTTCCATTTAAAATCCTTACACTTTCAAATTCAAAAAGGGCCTGTTGGTTTGAATGTTGTTTCGATTTATAGTTGGGAGGAAGGATCGGCTTGTAGCACATTCGACTTCTTGTGAACACACTTAGCGGCGGTCTGCTAAGGAAAATTAAGATCGGATTCGATTCTCATTGAGACAACATAGTTGGAGTCGAGTTTTTCCAAATTTTAAACTGTTTTATTCTAACGACGATAGTCGTGGTTAGTCTAGCCAGAAAACTGAAATTCAAAAATTAATTTTGGATTATCGGTTTACCTGAGAGAAAAACAAGTTACAAGGGTTGGGCCTTGTAGACTGTAACCGACAATTATCCGAAGTAAAAATCTTATTCGATGATCGATTGGAAATGAGTCAAAGCGAAGCTTGAGGCTGTTACTTAAACTGAATATTTTGTTAAATTTAATTTCATTCTTAGATTTAAACTTTTATTTCTTGGTTTTATTTAAATTAAACTCTTGCCATAAACCTCCCCAATTTGTTTACTTTCTTTTCGCCTAAATCAAGATCGAAAGCCTTCTACATCAGAATTTCTAAAGTCCCTGTGGATCGACCATTCTTCTCTTTACCACACTATTTAATTATTTCTTTAGGGATGAAGGATAATTATTTTGATAGTTCACGACGCTTGTCATTAACGTTGCGTGATTTAGGCATCTGTTCAAGATTTGAAAATCTCAAAAATCTCAGAATTAACTGCTTGTCTCGGCGGTTTCCAAGATTTGAATTTGAATCATCAAGTCTTGGTATTCTCTTGTTTGTTATAAATAGTACCCTTTCGTTTCTAAATTTTCATAACCCGATTATTGAGTGGTTTATTGTTTCCTTTGTATCTTTCGTCTTTACAGCTTTATATGTGTTGGTGGAGGAATTTATTTTTGGTAATAACTAGCATATGCGGGCTTCATTTTATCTACCCTGGAGGGGTGTTGATTGTTTATCTAGGTTATTTATGTCCACAAATAATGGTATTTGGAAGGCTATTATTAGTCATTTGTAGAGATGAACATAAAAAAATAGAGTACTTGGAAAACCTTGTTCTCAAGATTTTTCAAATACTATTGTTTGTTGTTGTTTGGAAATATATTGGGAGGCGGACGTCGCCAAGCAGATTATCAAAGCTGTTGGTGTGTGCTTGGATTTGGTCGTTTTTCATATATATATATATATATACACACACATATATATATATCATCAAGGTGGTTGTTCGTTTGTCAGTTATGGTCAGAGGCGATGCTGGGCACCGTGACAACAAACAAGTTATTCGAAATGATTTACAGGGCTGATCCACTGAACCAGAAAACAAAGAAGAATTTGACATTTCCATTTGTTCAGCCTAGTACTATAACGAGAACCAATCAAAGTGGAAGCATTCAAGTGAAAGGGATTAAACTTGAGAAACAAAATAAGATTATAAATTCTTAATATGTTTGAAAATAACCTTGTGATGATATTTGTGTTTGAAATATTTTCGAGTTCATTAGAAGAAATTCTCAAGAGTTGTCATGCTCTCATTAAAGGGTTTAAAATTGTAATACTTTGTTGCCCCCAAACACAAGAGAGAATTTTGGATGAGGAAAATCTTGTTAAAAGCGGGAATACTTGAAGCAGTATGAACACTTGTATTTCATTAATCATTTTTCTATTATATTCTGATTATTTTGGCTCTCAAGACTTGAATTTTGAATTGAATATTCACTCTATGAAACTTGTTAAAAGCAGCAAAGAAGTGTTCGATAACCTGTAGCGGCATTGCTAATTCATCATTTTTTAACGTTCGAGTATTTATTTTGGATGGGGAAAATCTTGCCCCCAGGTGCAATAATCTTGATTATTATTTACTTATTCACATGTTCATATTTACGAACATCATCATTTTCTTGGAGCAAATTATTCGAATGCTTGCCCCTATGGTTCTCACTTGACTTTGTAATGTTGTATTTTCTTACTGGTTATCGGTGTACTGTATTTTTGTAGTTATATTTATTTATTTATTTTTAAGAATGGCAATACATAAATATATGCTTATGATATTTGGAAACTTGTAAAGTAAATAAGTAGCAAACGTTTATCCTTATTTTGTAAATAATTCGCGAGAATGTTCTCTTTAAGATTGCTTTCTTATTTGAACATGTAAAACCATTATCATAATTTGAATATCGTATTTTCTAAAAGCACCAAGTGATACTGTTATTTGTGTACTCTTGCTTAGAAGTGACAGCTGCTTGTTCATTTGGCGTCCACTACGTGTACTTCTTAAAGGGCTGCTTTACTATGCACACTTACTTGGAAGTGGCTAGCGATCCTTTATCTTTGCAGTCGCTTTACTATGCACACTTGCTTGAAAGTGGCTAGTGATCATTTATCTTGGCGGTCGCTTTACAATGCACACTTGCTTGGAAATGCCTAGTGATCCTTTGTTTTGGTGGTCGCTTTACTGTGCGCACTTACTTGGAAAGTGCTCAAAACAATCTTTTTATGTACTGTTGGAATTTTGCGATAAATCATACACAATTATATGTAGAAACTTACATAGATATTCACATATAGCCTATTTTGCTTGATTTTATGAAAAAGTATTTAAAACAAAATATTGATGGGGTCAGAAGTTTTAAAGCAGAATGTATATTGAATAACATGAGTTAGGTTGTACCTTTGCCTGCTTGGTGCATTTTTGCTTGGTGACAAGTCATCATTTTCTCACATCCTTGCTACCATACTTAGCTGGTAAATGGTCTAAAGCTTGGCATCAGACACCATTCGTAACTGCTTGTTTCGGCTACCAAAGAGGTCATGGGGGAGCAGCTTCGCTATCAAGTTTCATAGCTTTGAATTTCATCAGCAAAAATTACTTATTCTCTTTTAGTAAGGTGACCACAATGACTCCTTACATCCCTCATTCGGACTTCTTGCTTCTTGTGGCTGATGTCTCCCCCGTACTATTTGGGACCCTCTAACTTTTACATCTCTCATACGAACTTCTTATATTCTCTACCCCTATTCCTGTTGAGCATATTTTTTCTTCGCCTTTGACGAACCTTTAAGCACATTCATTCTTCACCTTTGATGAACATTTCTAATTGTGATTTTTAATGGCTAACTCTATTGCATCCTTTAAATGGATACATTCATATGCATCATGCCCATGTTCCTTATGAAGTTCACATCTTTTACTCGACCTTTCTCTGACTTCGTTTAGCCTTATTTGCAGTGTGGATTTTAGAATTCCTAGGTGTTTTACCTGATGCATGATACGTGATGGAAGGTTTGTTAGAAGGCGGTACACTCGAAAACTAAGTGGTGGGCGTCGAGTTTGAGTGCCTTCTCCTATCCGACCTTTTGTATACTGGTGGGCCCTTTTTCTTACTTTAGCCCTTTATTTTCCATTTCTAAATAAAGTTGTAATTATTTTCTTGTTTTTGTGGTTCTCCTTTATTCCTACGGGGTAGTAGGCTTCCTCCTTCCTTCCAAGGTTCGAGGGTTCTGGGTTTTGCATATTTTCAGCTGATGTTCTTAAGGGACTTATTGTTGCGGCATTTTAGTTGATTTTCGTTGCATGAATGCACTCTTCCTCATTCATTCTAGATGTAATCGTCCGTGATTCCTCTATAACCTTCTCATTGTGCTCTATTATTGAATATTGCATCTGCCTCCTAACATATTCTTACTGTTGTCGCAGTTGCTTTAGTGCGGTATGAGTGTACTCCTCCATGATTTCTAGTTTACTATGCATATTGGCTAGATGGTTGTTTTTAGCTTGAAAGATGGAGGTTTCCTTCCCTATCTCTTTTCAGTTTTTTTCTATCTCCGTCCATTCCTTCATTTACGCTATTGTCAGGGATCGTTCTTCATTTTTCTTGAGAATTGGACTGAAAGGGTGAAAGTCCACGCTCACCGCACCATTGTTGATTACCTAAGTAAGCAACCTCTCTTCAATGATAGTTTTGGGTTGTTTTGAAGGGTAATGATACGAGATTCTGGTCAAGTGTTTCTAGATGATTCCCTTGGGACCCTTTTCTATTTAGGAGTGCATGGCTTCTTATAGGGGCTGGATGAAGCGAGAACACGTGTCAATTGAGGAAGACAAGTGTCTTGGTGAGTTGCCGCGACTCGGGCGTCATATAGATAACGTGCATCGTCACGTGGTCTGGGGTGTTGTTCGCATGTCGAGTCCACAGCGGGTCATAGTTGGTTGCTCGCACGGTCTTGGTCTGCTAGAACGTTCGCAGGTGGTCTGTTGATTGGGTGTTCTCATAGTCGTGGTTCGTTGGTACTAACAAATGTTATTTTTTAAAATTTGATTATAAGAATTAATTAAGTTAATTTCTGAACTGACTTTAACCGTCATGGTCTATTAAAATCAATTCTTTTGACTTTTGATATTAATCCTAACATATAATCCAAACAAATCAAAAGAAAAAAAAAACAATATTATTGAAATGAACAATTATAGATCTCGAAAATGAATCATAAATCGGACATAAATTATGTAATAAAAACACAACCTAACCTACTTATACTTTTAGTTAAAAGAATTAAGTTAGAATTTAAGGTTTTTATAACTATTGGTATTCAATACATTGATCAACTAATATATATATAGTATTATAAAAGTTCATTGTGAGTGACCCTCGCAATCTAATATACTTCATCTATAATATATATCATAATTCAAACTATTAATCTTACTTAAAAAATTTAATGTTTTATCCCACAAAATCAAAGCATATTCGATAGAATTTACAGTTTATTAATATCCTAACAATCGATATTTAATCACTTCAGAAAAAATCAAGTTCAATAATCATTGAATATTTGGAATATTTTGATAGTTCAATAAAACTAAGTGGTAATCGAGCGGAGGCAAAGAGAAGACCTCTCGGCCTCCAAGTTCACTATTAATTCTTAAAAACATTAAAAAAAGTACTACCCTTTGAAATTTAAAGAAAAAGTCAACGAGTAGGGTCCACGCGGTGTGCGCGTGCAAAATCCCCTAAAATGACATTTTCCTTATTTTTTGTTCTTTCCCTTCTCCCTCCTTAATGATTTCCGCACTTCACTCTTGTCTCGTTTACATTACACGGACCCATCACTTTTTTTTTATTCAACCATTAATAATTATTTAACTGTTATTTAAAATGGATTTTGTATTAAATACTATCATTTTCGCTAGATGTTAAAATTTTATTATTTTTAATGAACAAAAAATTTTACTATCATTCTTTCCTAAATTTTGACTTATCTGTACATTCATATTATATATTTCACAAGATTATATAATTGATAGTATAATTTATGATCGGGCAAAACAAAATATTTCCTTATATATATATATATTTTTATAATATTACTATTGCAAGTTGTTAGTGCACTAAATACTTATTTTTTAGTAATAAATTCCAATTATTTTAGTTATCACGTGTTCATATAGATTTTTATTTGAGTAACATTGAATGTGATTTTTAGTTATCACGTGAAGCTCGTCGGGTTTTGTCAGGTGTATTTTTTCATCACATTTTTCGGGGCAATTTTGGCTAAATATTTCCAATAATTTAGAAATATACCCCGTAGGAATTTATTTAGATTAGTCCACATAATTAAGAATCGTGTTCTAGCAGGCGGGATTTCAACAATCACGCTTTAATGGGTGAAACTTTTGAATGATGTGGCACATCGATTAAAGTGCTGAAATTTAATATTTCGGGATAAAAAGTCGCACCTAACTGGACGCGATTTTCACGAGAATACAAAACAGAGCAAATTTATCGCGTTATATGCGTGAAAGTCTCTGTTGATCAAGTGTGATTTCTATGTTATTTAAAACTAAAATCACGTTTTACAAAGCACGATTTTCATACTTAAAATTTAAAATTACTTATCACTGCACGCGTAGTTAAATTTGGGCGGGTTTAAATTACTTAAATCGCGGTTGGTGCAACGTGATTTCTTTGTAAAAATATTTAACCGGTTTGAATTTCATAATAAATGGCTGCGTCGTTTGAATTTCAAAAAGGAAAATCGCGTCCAGCACAACGCGATTTTTATTGAACAGTCGCGTTGGAACCGGTGCGATTTTCCTTATAAATTGGCCCTCTCCCCACCATTCTTCCCCACCACAACCCAAACATTCCCTTCTCTTCTAGATTTTTAATATTTTTTTTTCAATTTATCTTGTTTGATATAAATGGTGGGGTTGATATGGTTTTATCACAAGCACGTATTCGATTATTGGCGAACACATGTAAGTTTTATCTGTTTTACTTTAAATTGGTATATATTTTTTATATTCTCGTATTATTATTTTATTTTAAATTTAATATATTTATTATAATTTCACTTTTTTAGAACAGGGTTGAAAGTCGAGTTGAAGTTTTTATAACTCGGTTGACGAACGAACTGCACTCGGCTCTAGAGAAATATATCGAGCAGGCTGAATCTCATCACATCTCCAAAATTATTGGAGGTGCCAAATTAGAACCAGATTTAATCAACGCTATTTTATAGACGCGAAGACAAACACATTCCACTTTCCGTGGGGAGAGGCCACGATCACTTTGGAAGACGTTTCCCATATTCTCGGTCTTCCAGTTGATGGATACCCTATTACTGGAACCGACACCGATGACTGGCATGGCCTGTGTTTGGAATTGCTAGGGGTTGCGCCAAATAGGTCGATCGGTGAAAAAACTTTACTTAAGCTGGATTCATGAAAAATTTTCAAACTTACCGGACGACGCGAATGAGGAAGTGAAGAAGGCAAAAATATTTTCTTTATACCATATTTTTATAATATTTTTAATATATTTAATATTTTCTTTATTCAGGAACATGGGACACCACAAGAGAACATGTCCTCTAAGGAATGGTCCTCGAATCAACTGATTCTAGTTGTTAGTGTATTGTAGGATTTTGAAATATAAGACATGATCTTCAAAGCTTCACGTACCATTTTTGAAGTTATTTTGACACGGGTTAGGATGCCTTATGAGTGCCGATTTTCACACCATTTTAAATATATATTTCAGTACTAAGAAGTGACCGTTAGAAAACAGAAAAAATATCCCCCAACATCTCGTAAAATTCACTCAAACATCTAGTAAAATTCACTCAAACATGCCTACCGACACATGTTTGCTTGGTCTTCATGAAAAATAACATGGGTAGATAGCTTTTTTGGAGCGATTTTGACATGGATTAGGATGCCTTATGAGTTCTGATTTTCACACCATTTTAAAGACATGTTTCAGTACTAAGATGTGACCGTTAGAAAATGGGAAAAAATATCCCCCAACATCTCATAAAATCCACTCAAACATGCCTACCGACACATGTCTGAGTGGTCTTTATGAAAAATAACACGGGTAGATAGCTTTTTTGGAGCGATTTTGACACAGATTATGATGCCTTATGAGTGCCGATTTTTACACAATTTTAAAGATATGTTTCAGTACTAAGATGTGACAGTTAGAAAACGGGAAAAATTATCCCCCGACATCTCGTAAAATCCACTCAAACATGCCTACCGACATATGTCTGGTTGGTCTTCATGAAAAATAACATGGGTAGATAGCTTTTTTGGAGCAATTTTGACTCGGATTAGGATGCCTTATGAGTGCCGATTTTCACACCATGTTAAAGACATATTTCAGTACTAAGACGTAAGAGTTTAAAAAAATTAATTTATATATGCTAATATCAATTAATATCAACCAAAACATTCCTATCGAAGCTTGTTTTTACAACAGCATTACATAAAAATCAGGCTTGACCAATGGAGACTTCCATTCAGATAGCGCGATAAATTCGCGCCGCTCCATTTCGTATTCTAGTGGAAATCGCGTCCAGCTAGGCTCGACTTTTTCTCCCGAAATACTAAATTCCAGCACCTTAATCAACGTGTCACATCATCCAAAAGTCTCGCCCATTGAAGTGCGATTTTTGAAATCGCGCCTGCCAGAATGCGATTTTTAATTACGTGGACCAAATAGGGGTATTTTTCCAAATAATTTCTGACAGGAGTATATTTCCAAATTATTTCCCTAAGGGGAATATTTAGCCAAAATTATCATTTTTCGGGAAGCTAATAGTATGGCGGACACATTAACAAAAGAAATTGTTGATCGGACATCGTGGTTTCAAGTGATAGCTTAGTGCTTTATACCCCTTGTGGTCTGGTTGGTTGCAGTGCGGCATGTAGGGTGATGCTGCATGGCTTGGTGTTCGATTGCTAGCGTCTGGTGTAGTCTTCGGTTGTGCATGATATGTCTCGCTTTTACATGCGCCGTTGTGCGTGTTTTGTTACGTTATCATTGAGGGTACTTTTTTCATTTTAAGTGTAGAGAGACTTTTAACGAGGCATTTGGTGATGTCTCCTTGTAAGATTTCTATGCTATAATCGAATCATGCTTGCTTTGATCAAAAAAATTTAAATTATTTTTGTTAACAATCACAAAAACAACTTGAAGCCGCTTTGATATTGAACACTAAAAAAACATCAAGCGGCAACATTAGCATTCGCTCATTTTGATATCTATTAATTGATCGGGTGGTTAAGAATATTCATATTACTTCATCTTGTATGAGTTTAAATCTTAATATTTTATCTTGAGAATGTAATTACTTTTTACTTAATGAAAAAAACATGTGCTCATTTTCCTTCTTTGATCACAATCATTCAATCGACCCACGATCTTCAAAGTCATTAATTTTTTACAGCTCAAATTCATGCAATAAATAATGAAATCTACAATTCTCATGTCAAAAAAAAATATGTTTACTGTTATATATCCCGACAAAACAATGGAGCACGACACAAACATAAACACTAGCGAGTGCAAAGACCAGCACAATGCATAGACCTACACGCATGTCACATCTCACACACGACGGTTTATGATCGATTGGACTTAATCCATTACATCTGGTTCAATTTTTGAAATATGTCAAAAAGATTCAATTAATTCAAATATTACGATTTGATCTGGTTTTTAATTTTCTCGATTTCTTTATTTGATATATTTTTTTCTATTGGCATCGCTAACTTGTTGAGTTTGGGAGGTGGACTGTCGTTTTCAAATATTCATTCTGTGTTTGCGATTAAATTACACAATGTTTTAAACTGATTAAGGGTCACTTCAGAAAAATGGTTGAACATTCGTTGACCTCTAACGGCCGTTTTCAGAGAAACTGGATAAATCAATTGTGACAAAATATTCGTTTAGATGTTAAATTAGACAAAAAAGCTCGTTCAGCGTGCTCTTCGTACTTGTTCAACATTATTTTTCTGTTTGATACTCTAACGCTCATTGGAGAAACATTGCTGAACGGAACCTAAATTGCATATCTCAATCTCGCTTTTGTTTTTGTTGCTTTCACATTCCCCTCCCCTTTCTTTGTTTTTATGCGTCTTTACCTACTTCAAAGTGTAGTGGATACGTCGAGAATATAAACAAAATTTTACTGATGTAATAATATTACAATAAATTATCTATTAACTAATGTCAAAAGTAATAAAATATTATATCATAATAACAAATATGAACCAGCACTTAGTGACATTTGTTTTGCTTTCTTTCTAACAGTTTACTTCTTTTTCTTTGTTTAATCCGTGCCAAAATTAGTTTTAGTGTTAGTCGTCGACTGCCGGTAATTTATATTTTTTTATATTTGAATCTGTTTGCTTTGTTTTATTTTTCTTCTCACATCTTGTTGCGCTTTTCTTTGCTTTCGTGACACATTTTTCTTTGTCTTTATGACACGTCTATGCCTTATGACACATTTTATGACTACTTTTGCAGGCGTTTGGTGTTCGTTCGGTGACTCACACGGCTTTGTTTTTGATTTGTGTTTGTCGTTGGTCTTGGATAGTTTGATCCCTTTTGGGTTGTTGGCCGATATAATCAGAACTGTGTAGCGGATCGTCGTCTTTGAGAATAGGCGTGAAAGGTGGTTGGTGATTTTGGGGGTTTCATCTAGTTCGTCTTTTGACAACTCCCTAGTAACCCTTCCTACAATGGACCGCGAAGATTTTATTTGGTGCAAAGAAGTGTCCGATCTGATCGGTGCAACACTTGTCCTTTATTTTTAAATATGCCGTTATTTTTATTGTTGTTTTTGGATGTTTTAAAACCGTTGATAGGTTCTGTTCTTGTTTTACTTTCGTTTATCAATAAAGTTGTCTAATTGACGGGTCAAAAAATGGTTACTTAATTTTTGTATGGTTTTATTTTATTCTTTAGTAAAGAATTTATACACTTTTATAGTTCTAATCTGAGAGAAATGATCGATTAATGTGATTAGTATACTATTATTTTTATAGACTTTTATTCAAAGGCAAGACCTCTAAAGGACTAGTGGGGCCCTGCCCCCAAAAAAATAAAAAATTGAAACAATGGTAAAATTATATTTTAACCCCCTACTAAAGTATATAATTTATTATTGCCCCTAAATTTAGAAAATTCTAATTGTTAGTCGGCCAAACTAGTTTATCTCTATTTTTTTGTAAGTTTTTAGTTGTGTTGTTCCGTCTTTACTATGTTCGTGCGATGTATTATTGTATTTGTACTTTCTATTTTACTATATTAATAAATTTTGGACACTTTTTCTCTTCTGCTATCTTGATTGAGCCTCGAATCAATTGAATTATGATGGATTTATAACGAGACCTTATTTTTTTAGTTGCCCTCTAGTTTTCAGGGCTTCGCCCTGCTTAATTCAGACCGACCCGGGTCGCACACCTGGCTTTGGTGGGTGAGTCTCCCAGCGAAGATTTTTTGCATACACAATGCCTTGAACCCGAGACCTAACTTAAGCGATACCAAGCTACTTACCACTTGGACCAACCCCCGTTGGTTATAACGAGACCTTCTTCATCTTTTCAAAAAAGAATTATTTTTGTTTTAATTATAATTTTATTGTATTTTCTCTTTATTCAATAAATTCATTGTTATTATTAGTTAAAATGATATTTAAATTATTTAAAGGGAAAATATCCAATGCCATTTACTGTTGAAAATTTGTTTTTTATAATTGCCTAATTTTTAGGGTTTAGAGGTTTGGGTTAGGGTCAGAGTCGGCCTTGAGATTTTGGTTGCCTGGGGTGAACCAAAAAATTAGGCCCTTAATTGAATTTTAAGAGTAAGTCCTAATAACAAATGCTGAAAAAATAAATTTGAGTATGCCCATAATATCAAATATTGAAAATTTTTTGAATTTAAGAATAGACTCCTAATAACAAATATTGAGAAAAATTGAGCCTCTAATAACAAGTATTAAAAAAATTGAGCCCCAAATAACAAGTACTGAAAAATTGGGCTCCAAATAACAAATATTAAAAATTAAATTTTAAGATTAAGTACCGAATAACAAATATTCGAAAAAAATAAATTTTAAGAGTATCCTCTAATAACAAATATTGGAAAAAAGAGTCTCTAATAACAAGTATTAAAAAATTGGCTCAAAATAAAAAATATTAAAAAAAATTAAACCCTAATAACAAATATTAAAAAATATTAAACTATCATCAAAATCCTAATTATGACCCTAAGACTCATAAATGCCTGGACTAAATAAATTTTAATTTTCCTTACGTTTAATTAGGAATGATAGGCCCATTGATAAATAATTAAATTTCAAAAGAGTCTTTATATATTTTTAATTATGAGTAGTGAGTCCTGGGCTGAAGACCTTATTGCCCTGCCTTAGGGTTAACACTAATTAACGTTTTAGTATTTGTGATTAAGTTTTAAGATTTGAAAATAAATTTTATAATTTAGAATTTAGAATTTAGAGTTTAAAATTTACGGGTTAAAACCCTAAAAAAATACATAATTAATTTAAAAGTTCGTTTGTGAAAAAATCCGTTGATATTGCATCACATAATTACCCTTATATAAATCAATTTATTTTTTCTTGAATTCTGTAAAAATAAAGCCATTAAACACACCAAAAAAAAGTTTTCTTTACTATTAGTAATAATTAAATAATAAATAATGGGCAAGATGATGTCATATAGGTGTAGGATGAGGTTGTGCTAAGAGAGAAAATGCAATGGCTTTTGACCTATATATTAGAAGTGGTGACCCCTTGCATAAGAGAGAGAAGTAAAAGCCACACGAGTGAATGATACAGAGTGCGACTTTCCCAAGTACAAAACTGATATTTAGTTGGTGGGGGTCTTAATCTTATCCTTATTAATCACTCATATTTAAAAGGGTAAAAAAACCAAAATTAGAACTAGATTTTTTTTATTTTCTAATGTATTTATTAGAAGCGAGTCTAGTAATAAATTTTTCGTGTTTTATTAATTCATATTGAGGTTGACGTTAATAACAAATTTTAAGATTGTTTTATACTTATAGCAACAATTGAACTTTGATTAAGGTAGAAGAGATTCTTACCATCTCATCTATTCATGTGGTTAGAACTTAGAACTTTGTAATGGTGAACCTGAAACCAGGGAGCATCTCTTTTTTGGATGCCCTACATTCTAAAGAAATTTAAAACTTGCTAATACCTGCGAACTATCATCATGCAGATCTTCATTATACGAACCTTCCGATATGCGGATGGTTACTTGTGATCTCCCGCGAACATATCATGCGGACTGTAGCTAGCGGTCACGTGTCGACGCACGTGGTCTCACTTGATGACAAACCAGTTTAGGCTATCACTCCCTAGGACTTCCAATTAATATAAATATCACGACAACTTTCTATCGATATATGTCCAAACCACTATAAATAGTCATGCAATCGCGAGTAAAGACGCGATTACTCTTCCTTAGCCAAACTAAACCAGACCACTTCAGAATTACTGTCCAAAAATATTGTTCACTTTACCAATCAACAGAAATCAATGCTTAAACTTTGTGGGATTGATCGACATGTTAAGGATTGGCAGCAGAAACTTCATCTGGCCTGTGTTAAATTCAAGGGAAAAGCTCTGATAACTTGCTTGGAGTGCGCTGTATTTTTTAGGGGTAGGGGTAAGGTTTAAAATTTAAAATTTAAAATTAAGGCTTGAAATTTAATTTGTTTTAGTATTTTTTAGTGTTAAGATATAAAAATGACACCGAAAAAGGCATAAAATTTTGGTTCTATGTTAAATTCAAGGGAAAAGCTATTATCACTGTAGTCCAAAAACTTTCTGGGAGTCTGTTTATATATCTAATACGGGAGGAAAAGAATCAAAGACAATTCAAAAGAAAACATTTGCCAAAAATTAATGGAAAAAACTTTGATATACACATCGTGTAAATTTTAGTTTACACGTATCTTTTAGTTTTAAGGGTTATGGTTTTAGTTTAGAATTTACAGTTTAGGGGTTTAGGTTGTAAGGGTTAAAATTTGAAGTTAGTGTTTAGAATTTAGTGTATACAGTTTAGTTTTTTAGGGTTAGGGTTAAGAATTTAAGATTTGGGTTTTAAATATATATGCTTGTGTAAAATTAATTTTATACATACTGCATATCAAAATTTTACCCAAAATTAATACTTATATGAACCAAAAAAATTAAAATATAAATTTATATATCAATAATAAATTATATAACCACAATCAGCTGATATAATCTATTTAATGTGACATCTATGATTTATTATTAGTTGAATATTTTACATCAAACATTTTTATTTTATTTAAAAAAATTTGAGCATGAACTAAATAAATAAAATTCAATATACTATTGTTCAAGTTAAATAAATATAAATTTAAATATGAATTATAAAATTAAATTATTTTATATCAATAAAAAAATATCCTTCCTCGTGTGCATTGTGTGTATATGTACTTCAAGAATTTATTTCTACTTTATTAGGTAATTATTTCATATACCGACGGTGAAAAAAGTTTTCACAAGCGTTTTAATTGTAAGGTTTAGAGATTTAATTTAGGGTTTAGAGTTTAGGCGTTGGTTAAAATTTAGGGTTTAAGAGTATAATTTGGGCTTTGTGGGTTAAAACCTAAATCTCTAACCATATTATCCTAAACTCTAGCATTTAAACTCTAAATTCTAATAACAAACCCCCAAACCTTGTTGTAACCTATTTTTGTCCGGGTTGGACCTAAAATAAGCCCAATTAAAAAAACCCTTTATCCATTGCAAATTCGAAAAGCAGGAAAGAAGACGTTATTATTCGAAAATCTTCGATCTGTAAAATCAATGTATTTATTTTTTTAAGTATTTAATACCTCAAATTTTTTGTATAAAAGAACTTTTATCTAATGAAATTTTTTAAAAAAAGTAATAAAAAAAAACAAAATCACGCGGATCAAAATGAGCCACGTCTCTCCCCCTACCGCCCCCATTTGGCTATAAATAGCCATGGGGAGGGCTGCCAATTTACACAACAATGGAAGCCAAGCAAATTGGCCAAATTGAAAGCCAATTCTTGGCCAACAATCGGCTCCCCAAAATTGGGAGCAAGGCCGGCCTAACAAGGCTGGCCAGGGTTGAGGGCTTGGTTCGATCTAATATTCGATCGAAAATTTTTTTGTGACCCGATTAAATTAATTTTTGGGCTATAACGAGGTGGCACCGGAATTTTGGTGGGAATTGGTCAAAGTCTTTCATTCGAGCTCTTAGTGGGGTAAAATTTGGTCTTTATCTTTGTATTTATTTATATAATAATATATAATTTTGTTGATTATGTTTTTTATTGGTATGTTTTTTATATATGTTTTGTATATTATTTTACTTTTAATTTTTGCATCGTTTTTTATTTTCTTTCATTTTAGTTCTTTCTATATTCGATGCATTTTATTTTTATTTTACATAATGTATATAGTATTATTATGTATATTATAATATGTGTAACATATATTGTACTTATAATACGTATATAGTATAATATTTGCTTTATATAGTATTTGTATAATATGTATATTTATATATAAGATATGTATAAAATATTATTTATATATTTATGTTCACATGTATATATTAATATATATATATATATATATTGTATAGTATTTTATTTGTTTTTATTTTATTACTTTATATTTACATTATTTATATTAACTTTATGTTATTTATTATTTTACATAAATATCACATATATTTTGGCCCAATTATTCCGATATTTCTATTGGGAGTGTCATCCCCGGCCATCCGAGTGCCATCTCCTCTGAGTATCGTGGATATCAAGGCAAGTTTTGATTTTTTTATATTTAATTATTTAATATATATATATATATATATTTATTTCATTTTATATTTTGTTTATTTGTCCATACATAATAATTGTTACATATAGTATTAGGCATATTTGTTCTGATATTTCTGTTGGGAGTGTCATCCCGACCATCTGGGTGTCATCTCCTTTGAATGTCGTGAATATTAAGGCTGATTTAAACTGTTGTGCATGCATTTTTGGGAATTAAACTATTAAATTAAATTGAATTTTTTATTTTCCTTAATAAATATAATGCGAACCTTATGTACCAATTTTGGGCGTAGTGGGGGTGTTAATCCTTCCCCACTCGTAACCAACTCCTGAACCCATCTCTGGTTGACATTTTGGTGTTCGGTGTACCTTATCCAAGTGATCGATGGGTACTCCATTTTTTACCATGTTTTTTTATCATTTAAAACACGTGGCTTCCCACCCGAGAACGGACCTCCTAATAAAAGGCCCATGACGAAAAAGGTCGCTACAGCATGGCGACTCCGCTGGGGACTTATTTTGTTTTCAAAAAACAAAAGAGAAGTTAGGCCTTAGTCAGGGTTCGCATTATAATTATTAACGAAAATTTAAATTTAATTTAATTTAATTTTTAAATTCTAATTTTTGTTTGATATAAACTGTCATCATATGTTAGTTTTAGAACCCTTAAGTGGAATGGATTACTTCGCTAAGTGGGGTTTTCACCTCCGTATAGTGTTGTATCTCGCTTTCGGAGTACTAGTCCTTATATTTCATGGGGTTTTCACCCCCGTATGGTATAAGGGTCATATTCCCCCGAATCGATGTCTTCGCGACAGTTCAGGTACCCTTACTCTAGAACCAAACCACATATAATGAGCCGTAGTATCCCACCCTTTGATCACGCCGGTACTCTGCCCATTTAGGAATGACCCCTTTTTTAGGTATTGCTTTGTTATTAATATTCCATGTACATTTTAATTGCTTACCTTTTTATTATTCAGCATTTCATTCATTTTATTTATCTCATTACACTGGCATGTTTTCTCTGTCATTTTTTTTCTTTTCTTTTTTTCACATTCGCATTGCATATTATACCATATCTTAAGTGTTGATTCGAGAATAATCCAATTCAAAGGGTGTACCCAGATAAGAGAGAATTCGGTGATACAAGAGCAATAATGCAAACAATATCGGGTTAGGGTGAATGAAGACCAACGAAAAAGATGACTTGACTGTAAGATACGAAATGAACAAAGAGATGGTGCAGCTTGGGCACACTATTTGAGACCCGACTCATTTGCACCCAGGTCTACCAAAAAGATACCTTTACTTATATTATTCATGCATAGGCTAGCTATCTGTCCAAAAAAAACCTCAAGTGTATAGATTACGATGCCAAAGGACTTTTGAACAGGAGAATAAAATAACGAGACTGTCTCTCAAACCATAGAGTGCGAGTCGTACTTTACAAAATCAAGATATCAAGACAAGAAGCTACCCATTATCTGTAATTAATTTCAGCTTCTTGTCAGACTTATTCTCCTAACGGAAGCCTTTCTAAGGATTACTTGCGAATCAACACTTCATTTCCATTCATTTTGGCATGACATTTAAATATTTAGTTGTACATTATAATTTGCATAGATTATTAAAGATAATTGGGTTAGTTGTGTAAATACCATGGGGAAATTTAAAGTCAAGTTACTATCATTCCACATTGGTATGGTACTCGCTTGCAAGCAAAGAAAAGGGAAAACCGAGTGACTGAACTAAAACAGAGCCAAAAAAACTTGAAAAACCATTTGGATAGGGTTGAACAAAACATCAGCGAACAGATTGCCCGATCACCATCTGTAATTCTAGCCTAGATATCTGCTTTGCTCGGAAAGGATAAAGATGATACCATAGAAGAACCATAATGTATTGCATCTTTACAACTAGGATTTTTTTGAAGTAATGCATCGAATCAACTTTGCTATCATTGGCCCGAGTGTAGCAAAGATCTTTTTGTAAATGGCATATGTCATGTTTGGTAATTATCATTCCAATGGAGAATGTATTTTACTTAACATACAATGGCCTTGAAAGCATGTATATGTATATCTCTTCTTGCCTTTGTAGGTCCCTAGATATCAATTGCAAAATGCGACATTGAGATCAATTGAATACTGTGACAACAATAAGGTCTAATTTCTCCCCTAATAAACTCTGGTCAGCAAAGCAAGATTACTACTCTTTTGATGAAGTTCGATGATGAAAAAGCTCCAAAGTTAACCATGCGGAGTTGCTTGAAATTGAAATTCTAAGCGTAGTCTTCTATGCACTAATGGATCAAAATATAAGGAAATAATAATAAAATATTAAAAGAAAAAAACCACTCATTTGCTCTAAAGCCTGGTAATAGGCATAATTGAAACCTGGTAATAGGCATAATCAAAGCATGGTAATAGGCATGTTTAAAGCCTGGTAATAGGCATGTTCAAAGCCTAGTAATATGCGTGTTCATAAAGAAAGCACGCATATGCACCTAGAATTCTATTCTTAGAATGATATTTTTGCACTCTAATGGTTAAACAAGTCTATTTTCTTGGATGAAGCAAAAGTGAGAATTGAGAATGAGTAATCTTTTGTAGCAAAGCGGTAATCATGAGGGTGAACTGAGTCATTTAAGGGAATTTTACGACTTCGAATCGCCATAATATTCAAAGTCTTCACAGACACAAGTTATGCTTGGAATGATCATCGAAAGGTTAAATCTGGGACGCTTTTGCACTTGATATTCAGAGCTCCAATTCTAGTTTCTTTTTTATTATAAATTTGGTTTCAAGGTCCTGTATGCTAATCCAAAAGAACACCCTTCATTGGAATGACAATCAGCAAAATTGACATTTTAAACAAAAAGATTTCCTTGTATTACTTCAAGAGTAAGCTTTAGGATACAAGGTTGTAGATACAAATGATCGACCTAACATAGAGAAATAAACGGTCAATAATTACAGAGAGAGAGATGACAAGAGTACATATGTCAGACAGTTTGGAGATTTAAGATAAGTTTTTTCCATTCAGAGAAATAAAGAATGAACCATTGACGAAAACAATATCTCTGAACACAATGAAAGTTTACAAATCTGAGGCATTTGCTCGCCAGAAGGTCAAAGATAGACGAAGACTCTATGGGATAGGTCAGTGCCGACAAATCAATTGTTCCCAAGACTAAATAGGGAGAAGTACCGGAGCAGTAATAAGAGTGCATGGCAAAAAATAGTTGAACCCAGGATCGAATAGGGCAATGATGAGCAAAAGAATGTACGGGTCCCTACAATAGTACATGGACTAAAAGGGAGTGTTCGCAGAAATGAGAAATGACTTCGGATTAAAAGCATGGTGTAGGGCATATTTGAGATAAACACCCAATTGATAAGAAGAAGATTGACGAGCATGCAACAAAAGAGTGAAGCAAAGAAGAAATATGAGGATGACCTTTCAAGGACCATGAGTTTTAAAAGAATGAAAATGTTTCATATCATTCATCATATAGATAGGCATCCATAAGATTAGGAGCATGCTAACTCGCATTATTCAAGTTTCTTGTCTGTTTTCTTGATAGATGTTCAAGAATTAGAAGAAGATCAAATTTTTATGCTTCGCAGCGGAAGAAACAACTCTCAACAAAGATTCAAGAATTTTTCATACTCAAACATTTGTGATTTGATGCCTATGACGGTCAGAAACCGGGGCATCCTTTAAGGTTTTTCAGTCTTTACCTTTCATGGAAGCGACAAAAACTTTTCGGCAATCTTGTGACGAGATACCCTTTCATGCTTATGACGATCAGAAATCAGGCTATGATCTTTCAGTCTTCGACTTTAATGGAAGTAGTGAAAATCATGTGGTAGTTTCGAAGAAAGTTACACTTTGATGTCAAGACGGTCAGAACCCGGGGCATCCTTTCAATTTTCCAGTCTTTAACTTTCACGAGAGCAGCAAAAATTTTCTAATAGTCTCACAGCGAGATGTCATTTTGGTGTCAAGACGGTCAAAACCCGGGGCATCCTTTTGATTTTCATGTCTTTGGCTTTTGGGGAAGCATGGAAAATCATGTGGCAATCTCAAAGTGAGTTACTCTTTCATGCCTATGACGGTCAGAAACTTGGGCACACCATTTAGAGATTTTGCAAGCTTTGGCTTTTAGGGAAGTAGTAGAAGTCTTATAGTCGTCTTGTGACAAGATACTCTTTTGTGCCTATGAAGGTTAAAAATCGGGGCACACCATCTAGGGATTTTGTAAGCTTTAGCTTTCGGGGAAGTATCAATAATCTTCTAGTCGTCTTACAACAAGATACCATTTCATGCCTATAACGATCAGAAATCAGGGTATGATCTTTCAGTTTTTTAGTCTTCAACTTTCATTGGAAGCAGCGAAAACCTTCTGGTAGTCTTGTAGCAAGATACCCTTTCATGCCTATGATGATAAAAATCGGGGCATGATCTTGTAATTTTCTAGTCCTCGGCATTCTGGGAAATAGTGAAGATCTTCCCGCAACGAGATATCATACCTATGACGATCAGAAATCGGGGTATGATCTTTGATTTTTTTTCGGTCTTCAGCAGTAGAGAAGACTCGTGGAGGGCTCTCAACTCTAGGATTTTGTCTTCTCAGCAAAACATTCCGTTTTGAAGAATTCAATAAAGCGGTCGATGCAGATCAACTGAAGATCAAGATAGTGGACGGTGTCAGAGAAGAACCCTTAACCTACCCGGACCAAAATGGTCACTATTTTGTCTTTGCTCTATCCCTATTACACAATGATGAGCAAAGAGGGACAGTTGTTGTAACCCATTTTTGTCCGGGTTGGACCCAAAATATGCCCAATTAAAAAAACCCTTTATCCAGTCCAAGTTGCCGCATTTGCAGACTCGAAAAACAGGAAAGAATACGTTATCATCCGAAAATTTTCGATCAGTAAAATCAATGTATTCACTTTTTTAAGTATTTAATACCCTAAAATTTTTGTATATGAGAGCTTTTATCGAATAAAATTTAAAAAAGTAAAAAGTAAAAAAAAAACAAAATCACGTGGCTCAAAATGAGCCACGTCTCTCCCCCACCGCCCCATTTGGCTATAAATAGCCATGGGGAGGGCTGCCAATTTACACGACAATAGAAGCCAAGCAAATTGGCCAAATTAAAAGCCAATTCTTGGCCAACAATCGGCTCCCCAAAATTGGGAGCAAGGCCGGCCGAGCAAGGTTGGCCAGGGTCGAGGGTAGTGCCCTCGGCCTTAGTTGGTTCGATCTAACATTCGATCGAGATCTTTTTTGTGACCCAATTAAGTTAATTTTTGGGCCATAACGAGGTGGCACCGGGATCTTGGTGGTGGTCGGTCAAAGTCTTTCATTCGAGCTCTTAGTGGGGTAAAATTCAGTCCTTATCTTTGTATTTATTTATATAATAATATATAATTTTGTTGATTATGTTTTTTATATATGTTTTGTATATTATTTTACTTTTAATTTTTGCATCGTTTTTTATTTTCTTTAATTTTAGTTCTTTCTATATTCGATTCATTTTATTTTTATTTGACATAATGTATATAGTATTATTATGTATATTATAATATGTGTAATATATATTGTACTTATAATACGTATATAGTATAATATTTGCTTTATATAATATTTGTATAATATGTATATTTATATATAAGATATGTATAAAATATTATTTATGTGTTTATGTTCACATGTATATATTAATATATATATATATATTGTATAGTATTTTATTTGTTTTTATTTTATTACTTTATATTTACATTATTTATATTAACTTTATGTTATTTATTATTTTACATAAATATCACATATATTTTGGCTCAATTATTTCGATATTTTTATTGGGAGTGCCATCTCGGCCATCCGGGTGCCATCTCCTCTGAGTATCGTGGATATCAAGGCAAGTTTTGATTTTTTTATATATTTAATTATTTAATATTTATATATTTTTTTATTTCATTTTATATTTTGTTTATTTGTTCATACATAATAATTGTTACATATAGTATTAGGCCTATTTGTTTCTATATTTCTGTTGGGAGTGTCTTCCCGGCCATCCGGGTGTCATCTCCTTTGAATGTCGTGAATATCAAGGCATATTTAAACTGTTATGCATGCATTTTGGGAATTAAACGATTAAATTAAATTTTTTATTTTCCTTAATAAATATAATGCTAACCTTAGGTACCAATTTCGGGCATAGTGGGAGTGCTAATCCTTCCCCACTCGTAACCAACTCCCGAACCCATCTCTGGTTGATATTTCGATGTCCAGTCTACCTTATCCAAGTGACCGGTGGCAACTCTATTTTTGACCATATTTTTTATCATTTAAAACACTTGGCTTCCCACCCGAGAACGTGCCTCCTAAGAAAAGGCCCTGGACGAAAAAGGTCGCTACAAACCTATACCCCTAAATCTAAACCTCTAAACTATAAACCCTACACTAAATCCATAAACCCTAAATCTAAGTTAATTGTTAAAATGTTTTTTTACTACCAATATGTTGTGTATAAATCCTTCTTTATATGTATGTATATGTAATTGCTTTGGAATTATCATAAAATACTAAATATCGGCGTTACAACCCACTCATGAATCATATTTCCACTCTGATAAATTTCCTATATTAAGCCAAAATACCATTTGCCAACTTTATAAAGTTATTATTGGCTCCCTCAAATAAGATAAAGAGGAATTATGGATAGAATTATTCTTTTAAAAATACAAAATAATTCAACCTATTTTATTGTACAATTTTCAAAAGAAAAAGTATAAAGATTGTCCCTGCTTTCTTTTTATATTAATATAAATACTACATTATATTTAAATTAATGGAAGCATATATATATATTATTCAAGTAGTACATTCTCATAGAAGATGATTTTAATATGCAAATTAGCGTTTAAGTTATATTTTAAATATAAACTTCTAATGTTTTATATTGTTTAATCAAACACATGAATATTTATAAATCCCACTTTTGGAAACTGTCCAAATCCTAAGAATCTTTACCAACTCCCTAAAGCTATAATATCACCTCATATGTAACGGAATTTGATAAATAGCCTAAACGTTGAGGACTGAATTTATAATTATATCTCTATCAAATAAAACATTATTTAAGAGAAAAAAAATATTTATGAGAGTTCTGCCTTAACGACCAGCTTTCTCTTCTCATTGACTTTGTTAGAAACTTCTGTCCAATATGGAAAATTGAAGCCTCAATTCCCAGCATTGAAGATAGTTTCAATAGGATGATGAGTGAATAAACGAGTAGTGGGCATGTGTCTTGTCCCCACCTGATGGGGTTTGACCATCTTTCATCAAACATTCCTTTTCATCAATTCATTAATTAATTTTCTTTGTTTTGAGTGAATTGGATTTTGTTTTAGTCAATCATATTTCCTTCCACCTATCACAAATCTTGTTATATACATAGGGTAGATACTCTTCCACTAGGTAAAAGTTTTAAGTTTTATATATATATATATTCTTTTGAAATAGATGATTAATATTAATAACAGAAAATAAGAAATTTTTTAAGGAAATAAGTCACACACACGAGATAAGTTCCTCTTACATAGGACCGTTTGATGAAGGTAAATGAATGACTGAGATTAACAGTAAGAAATGAGAAGATTATCACAGGATAAAAAATATAAGGAGATAACCTCAACTATTTATTTACTTAATCCAACATTCCATAAAAGATGTAAATTGAGTTTTATATAGTGTAAGTGGATCAATATATATATATATGTTGGATGTAGTTGTAAGAAATGTTATATTTTTTAAAAAGAATTCATATTCGAATCTTAAAATAAAATTGTTGAAAAAACAAGTATAAAATTTAAATATTTTTAGGACTTGGGTTGAATACCATTTCATTGCTTGTCCTATTATACTTTCTTTGAGAATCCTTTTATATATCTGGGTTAGGATTCATTTACACAGTGTAAGAATTTTTAACTTTTACACGTTTTTTGGACCGTTGGATGGGGAAAACGGATGTATGAGATTAATATTGGGTTATGTGAAGATTATCACTTGGAAAAAAAGTAAGGAGTAAATCTCAACCATCCATTTCACCCATCTAGCGATCCAAAAATGTGTAAAGCTATGAGTTTTGCATTATGCGTAAGTGGATCCTATCCCTATATATATATTATTGGTCGGTTTTTATTACAACTCATTTTTTTTAACAGCTCATACTTAGGGGAGGAAAAAGAAAAAAATTATTCCTAATTGGTACTGGACCCACAACCTAAGAGAGAAATGAGTGTGTCAACCGAGAACTTTTAATCACATACTCTAAAGATCGTTGACTATTACAACTCCTCGTTGTGTTTGGTTTATTTGAGGTTATAATATTTTGTTGAATAGTTGTAGTCTTTGCTCATTGTAGTCACCTAATTTAATCCGACCCCGTTTTATTTCCATTATTTTTGTGTGTATATATATATGTATTATTATTAAACCCAATAAGTAAAAAATATAAAAAAGAGTTCATTATAAAAATAAAAAAAAGAGCTCATTAAACCAGAGTCCATATACATAAATAAAGGCTCATTCAGCCCATTTTGTTTTGGTATATATATTATTTTTATTTTTAATTATCTCATTATTAATGTATTTCTTGCAGATTACACAAGATCCTAATCACATCAGATATGGGAAGATTACAAGAGATCCTGTCCAACAAAGTAATGCGCAAGAAATTCTCACTGTGGACTCACGGAAAATTTCTGATAGGATTCGAGCATTTTTGGGTCAGGATGTCTTCTTACGTATTGACCGTCTTTCAGTTACCTTTCCAACGCATCTTGAAAAGCCTTAATCCGACGTCAAGACCTCAAGATATGTTCGTTTTACTGAAAACGGCGCGTGCAAAAAATTGGATATGGGAATTTGATTTAATTGCAAATTTTCAATTATTTTATTGAATATTTGTAATTAAATTCAAGCTTAGACATTTTCCCATTTTTTTAACTCATTTAGGATCAAATTGAATGTAAGGAAAGTTGTTTGATGCCCAAGTAAAGGCATTATTCCCTTTCCAAATGTATTTAGCACAAAAATGGAATATGCTTTTAGGTATTTTGATTTTAGGGTTTCTTGTAGGCTTCATTCCATTGTAATTCACACATATCATACACCACAACACATGTAACACACCTAATTCAAGAGCAATACAAGTCCCAGTTGATTTTTGAGGCATTTTCCATAGTCAAACGCTGTTTTTTTCTTTAAGTTCTTTTTGTTACTTTGTTTCAGATTGGAAGAAAATGGGTGTGGGTTCTCAACAAACTGAGTTCGCGGAGGAGCCGTTGCATCGAGAGGCATAATTGACATTACCGGAGCCAGGAGCCGGAGCGGCATGCTGCCGGTGAGCAGCGTCTGGCATCTACGCACGATGGCAGACGTGACGGTGCAGGATGGTTCACGGTTCGACCCGTATCCCATCTTCGACGAGTTCAAACTTCGACCCCACTGTTTGCAATCTCTTCACTTTAGTCATTTTTATTTAAATTTCAGTCCTTTTAATTTTTTCTTTTTTTTACTTGATGCAATTTGGTCCTTGTATTCTTTAATTCTTATCTTTCTTTGTTTTTTTTTCTTTCCTAAATCAAATTGGTAATTATGTCATGTAAATAAAACTTAACTTTTTGGTTAATATATGTGATAATATAATTTCCATAAAAATGACAAAAAGAAGACTTTTAAGTAAAATAATTATAAAGATGTACTTTTAGGTTAGTTTCCCTTGTAATTATTATAGGTTTTAGTTGACTTAATTAAGTTTCTACTTTGTAGGTTAGTTTACTAATAATATAATTTGATTGTAAATGCCTTAGCTTTAGATTCCTTAAATAATTTGACTCTTAATAACTAACTTGGTAAATTATTTAAAAAGTAAATAATTCATTTCCCTAATTGTAAGAAAAACTCTCTTAGGTAATTTTCTAGAGAAGTAAATAAACATTTTTCTTAATTGTAAGCAATTAAATAAAATCTTGTAGGTAATCTTTTAGAAAGGTAAATAATCTATTTCCCTTAATTGTAAATAATGGTAAATAAAACTAACTTGGTAATTCTTTCTCCTTAATTGTAAATAAAACTCTTTTAGGTAATTTTTTTAAAAAATGAATAAATAATTTTCTTAATTGTAAGCAATTAATTAAAGCCTTTAGGATTAGTTACCCTAAAAATATACAATTAATATTTAACTTTTAACATTAAATCACCTATAAAAATTAAAAAGAACATAAAATATCATTTAAAAAAGTTTTTTTATTGCATCATGAAAAATGGGATATTTTCTCAAGTAGAGTTACTTCGGTCTTCCCCTAGTAGTTGGGGAACGGTCGAAACTCTTATGCGAGACTATATTTCAAATTTTAGAGATTAATGCCTTAATTCATTTGCGTCTAAATTGACTGGGGTTTACTCAGTCGTGAGTGAATCCGAGTCATTTATAGAACTCTACGGATTTTTACATTAATCTTTGCACGCACTCATTCGGATTACAAGGAAAATATTAGTGACCAAGTAAGCATCGTTCAACGGGCGTTGTGAGGGTGCTAATCCTTTCCCACACGTAACCGTACCCCCGAACCCTTGAGATTTCGTAATCTCTGATTTGTTTTTAGGTTTCCGGTCTGCCTAATGTAATAAAAGGGACCGGTGGGGACTCCATTATCACACTTATTAATCGGATTGGACCTGCATAAAATATAAATACATTTAGATATATTTATTTTAGACAAAAGCCTTATAAAAATAATTATTTCATGATAATTAAATTCACTCATATATTTTTACTATTTTTTATTGAAAGAATAAATTACTACATTAGTATAGCTTTTGAGATTGAACGCAAGGGAATATTTAATATATACAGTCAGTTTGAAAAAATTACACAAGTATGTCTCTTTTCAAGCTAAAATCTAAAATCTAAAATTCTAACATTAAAATCTTAAATTTTAACCATAAACTCTAAATTTTAAACCCTAAACCCTTACATAATCACGTTTGTAAAAATTTTGTTTTCTACTACCAGTGTATAGGATACCAATCCTTAAATGCAATTACCATTTTCTTAATTATATTTCACATCTAATTAATTACAATGAAAATTTACTCAATTATTGAGATTGTCTCGTCTAAACACTATATTATGTCCTCTGAATGCCGGCTTAAAGACCAAAGTAGCACCCTTACATCCTAATATTACTAAACTAGCACCCAAAATTCTATATTTCCCAACTAGCACCATTACAATGAACTCGTCGTACATGCACGACGAGTTCCAAAAAATATTGATTTTTTATTAAAACTCACCGCATAGGCATGACATGTTTAGATTTTTTCTCCAAAATTTTATTTAAAAACTTAATCAAGTAATTAACTTAATCCTAATACGAACTCGTCGTGCATGCACGTCGAGTTTCAAGTGGGTTAACGGCTGCCGTAACGTTGGTGAATGGGTTATAAAGAAAATTTTAGAATCCATGGAACTCGTTGTGCTTATACGGCGAGTTCGGATTAGAGTTGCGCTAATTATCTGATTACCTTCTTAAAACGAATATTTAAACAAATTGTTTTAAAAGTAATATAATTCTTAAGAAAAATAAATGTAAAAGGTTTGTTTGTAACATTTATTAAACAAAACTAAAAAAATAGTGTTTGTAAAAGTTTTGTTAAAAATAAATTTGTATAGTGCTTAACCTTTTAACTAAATGTAGTAATTATAGTTAAATCCACTAATAGTATAAAAGTTTTGTTTTAACCCTAAAAAAGTAAAGTAAATAGTTGACGCATAGATGGACAATTTGGTATTTTGTTATATTTTATTTTATCTCCATAACTTAACGAGCTAGAATAGATAATTGAGGATGATGTTTAATGAAAAACATTCCACAGAATTAAAGCATTAAGCAAGGTAGACTGCAACGTTACAAATACTCAAACATCAGATGAATAACAAACACATAAACATGAACCTATAATGATTTCAGCAGTCAAAGGTTAATCGAATTCTGGCTCAGTGTCATCGTAGTTGGTAGAGGCGTCCGAAGTTAAGTTAAGTTCTTCAAACTGTTGTTGTTTCTCTTGTTTGCGACTGTACGTAAAAGGCTACAACGCATTAGCAGCTGCATCAACATCTGGCGAAGATGGAGCTTCTGTTGCTTTTGTGACTGTGGACGAACCAGCTTCTCTGAGTGCAAATGAACTACCTTCTCCAGCCTAAACATCATGGAACATAACATATAACTGGATGTATTTAGCCCATGTAGAGTTGTGTTGGTCAAACATCTTGCGTAGGTCGCCTTCCTTGGAAAGCCTCATAATGTAGTGCGGTTCAGTGGCCGTTGGAGTTGGGATTTTACATTCCAAATAAGAAATTTTCTTGTCTGTACTTTTACTAACCTCGGTTGATAACAACTGCAACAAATCGTCGAGTGACATACTACTGTTGAGTCAAAATAGGTACCATAAAAATAAAATGTTGCGAAAAACTTAGCCCTGAGAGGAGCAAAGTGTTGGATCTACTAGTGAAATAGACACAACTGAAGTGTGGGTTTTATAGTAACGAAAATCACGTGAAACTCACCAGGCATGAAAGGCTAGTTTCAAAACTTCCTCAGATTTTATTGCAGAAGAATTAAAATCTCATGTGTGAATTAGTAAATACAAAAGAGTTATTATATACAAGGTAATTAAATTTCACATTATTTACTAAAATATTTACAATAAGCGTATATGAAAGATAGTGCGGAGCGAAGTTATTAAACACAATGTCGTCATTACACTATTTTAATGTCGTTGAAATTTGATGTTAGATTATTTTGGTCGCTTGTGTCTGTAAATACACCGCTCTATCATGCTTGGTAAACCAATAAATTCTAAATGAATCAAGACCATAGAGTTTGAGAAGTTACACAAAGTTCTCCTTACAACATTAAGTTTCGCAATACCTCTAAGAAAAAAAGGAACATCGATACATCATGGTGTAAGGAGAACTTTGTGTAACTTGTCTGAATCTATGGTGCGTACAATATTCTTGGTTCGTTTGGAATTGACATGAATAACAAGCTTTTCTCTTTAGAATAACGTAGCTCCAACAAATATACATATCGTGTATTTGACACGAATAGACCGTAGGCAAAAAATTAGTATTTATAGGTAACTTTGACGTATCTTTCGCCTACAAAATATGTAGAGGGGGATGACATGATAAGTGAAACTCGTCGTGCATGGACGACAAGTTCAACCCAACTCGTCGTGTAACACTTATCGTGTCATCCCCCTCTGTATATTGTGCAGGCGAAAGATGAGTTAAAGAATCTGCCAACATGCTCTCACATGTATATTTTGTAGGCGAAAGATGCATTATTCAAACTGCAATGGTACACGATGTTTGTAACTTGGTTTACATGCAAAGTGAGTTTAGGGTCAAAAGCCCTACTACAAATAGCTTGGTAACATGTTGTTCAATTCTATAAAACAAAAGTAAAAAAATTCAAAATTTTCCTTTCTCATAATGCATTCAAAACAGTGGTCGTCTCATTTGTTGGTGGAGCTTAGTTTGAAGAACGAAGTTCTCCTTACAACATTAAGTACGCAGGGAATAGATCATGATGTTAAGGCCTAATTTATTACTTGGAGCAACCTGAAGCATCCATTGTGATAAACGGGCCTTGACAGTTGTATATGCCATGTTGGCTGACTCTATGTAACACCCAAATCATAAGACCGATATTATCTTTCGATCAAGTGAAGAGGATCAGAGCCAATTATATCTCTCCAGATTTAGTGGTAGATGAGGAGGCGGTGCATTGCTCACAATGGGGCTGGGAGAAGTCATATTGTCAGCCCCAAGTATACGATGATTTACATCACTCTCGCAAGTGATGAAGGGTTAAACAACTATGCATTATGAGATAAGTAAAGGAAGCTCTCCTTACAACATAATTGTTCCGTGAAATTGCATGGTCTTAAATTTTATTTAGTGCATTGCATTTGTATTAGCATTATGAGAACTGTATTACATTTATTTGTAACCGTTTTGTAATATAAGAAATGTATTAAATTTTGTTGTAACTGGTTTGTAATACAAGAATGCATTACATTTATTTGTAACCGTCGTGTAAACTTTTAAATGTATTAAGTTTTGCTGTATAACTTGACTGCAATCATTTTATTAATTTTATAAAATGTAATCACGTATTCAGTGCATATTCCTCTAACATTTTCTAAAAAAATACGGCACTGAATCGAACAACAATTGAAAAAATGCTGAATTTAACATGTAAGCTAAACTCGCCAACCATGCATGACGAGTTACACCCAAATTTCAAACTATAAATACCTATTTGATTATGTTCTTTAACATACATCTTCAAACATGTATTTTTTGGTGTCGGATTTAGGGTTGATCATAAATTCTCTTAAAAATCATCATTTTTTTATAATTTCCACCAACAAAACTCTCCTTACAACATTAGGTACGCTGAATAAGTCTCAGCATGCCAATTTTAATGTGAGCCTCGGCATGGCCTTCTTATCGAGATGAAGAATTACATAGCTTCATACAGATATAGCTGATCATGGTCAACGACTACACGATTATTCTATGCAGCATCCCTATGCTTCCATAATGGAAAATGGAGTTATTGCATGTGATATTCCATATTGACGGTCTCGTTCTGCAAGAAACAACCCACCATAGATCAAAGAAGTGGGCAATCATGTGAAAAAATACTTTTTAGCGTTTTGTACTATGGTAAATGATTACATGTATTCAATTTCATATGTACTTACATTATATTATGCCAAAAGTATTCAACTTGAATATAAAAAAGCCCATCCAACACTGATCTTAGCCAATAGGGACTAAATTGTAAATTTTTTTAAAGTTTGTGACTTAATGTGTAATTCTACAAAAGTTCAAGGACATATATCTAAGTATTTTTATCAACTTACATTCTTATAGGTTTTCTTCCTGTATTGACTTAAACAAGAAGAAAATTTTCAACTCACAGTTCAGTTTTTGACATCTAGGGACTAATAATAAAGTTTTAGAACTTTAGGGACCCTTTTTGTTAATTTGAAAAAAAATCAAGGGCAAAATAATCATGAATGTATTTTAATAATAAATTTCATTAATAATTTCTTCATTTGAAAAATTGAAATTCTAAGAAAACTGTGACTAAATCAAAGTTCAAATGACTTCTATAGAGGTGTTTAGGCAAATTTTTTGCCGTATTCGGATATTTTTTATGCCGCGTTTTTTCCACCATTATGTACATGTGTTTATCTATAGGAAGATGTGTCTGCCAAAGGCTATGAAGGTAACTTCCATAGGGGTTTTTAGCCAAATTTTTTGACGTGTCAGATGTTTTTTGGCCCGCGTTTTTTTTGCCACCATAACGTACATGTGTTTATCGATATGACGACATATCCGCTATGCATTTGCACATGCAAAAAATGCTTCGAATTGTGCATTGAAAAGCCTAACAAGATGACTTCTATTGAGGTATTTAGCCAATTTTTTACCGTATTCAAATGTCTTTTGGGCCGCGGTTTTTTTGCAACCATAACGTACATGAGTTTATCTGTACTAAACTGTGTCCGCCGTTCTTTCGCGCAATCAAAAAATGCTTCGAATCGTCCGTCCATGCATTGTGAGTTTCACCTATCATTTTTATATTTGGCAGGTTTCACAGATGCAAGTTTCAGACGAATATGACACTTATAACTTGTGCTACATACACTGCGAGTTTAAGTGCATATTCCCCTATAAATAGTCGTGAAAACTAATGCGCAGTTATACAAAAAAAAACGTTTACAAAAGTTAAATCTTATTTTCCATACCAAACCTTCATTTTTTATTTTTATATGTCATTTTCTTCCACATGTATTTATCTATTAAAACTATAACTTTTTTCTCAAAAAAGTTAAATGAACCATTCACTTTTACAAAGTTCTTCTTACAACATTAATTACGCTATACAGTCAACTGCATAGCTACATCACTAGAAGCATTTACACGCGAGTCATCTGCCGTAAAAGCACTAACGATATAACTAAACACCAATGGTGTCAGCATTCCCACGCCTTTGACAATGGTGTAAGGCTCCTAAAATGTATGCCATGCAGGCTTGTATGCACGGCCGCCCATTTAATTAGTATGGGGCAACCAGAAATCATATTGTTAGCCCCAATTGTATCGTGACTTATATCACTCTCACAACTAATGAAAGGCCAGACAATTGTGCAGCACAAATTACGTACACGAAGTTCTCCTTACAACATTAATTAACTTGTACAGTCCGCAGCATAGCTATACTTTTAAGAGCATTTACACTCAAGTCATATGCCGCAAAAGCATCAATCGGATAAATGAACACCAAATGTTATCAGCATCAAAGGCCTTTGACAATGGTGTAAGGCTCCTAAATGTATGGCGTGCAGTCGTGCATGCACTGCCGCCCATTTAACCAATATGGGGCTGGAAGAAATCATATTGTCAACCCCAAGTGTACAGTGACTTACATCACTCTCGCAAGTGATCAACGGCCAGGAAACTGTGCAACACGAATTATGTACACGAAGTTCTCTTTACTACATTATTTATAATGAAACTCAAATGTTACCACCGATCTAAAAGGGCCCTATGTTGCACTAAATGTTGCACAATGTTTCTCTCCTTACAATGTTGCGGCTAGGCCACAATGGCACAATGTTGCACAAATATATTACATTTATTTGTAACAGTTGTTTATGATAAATGTATAAAATTTCTTATTTATTTTGATGAACATTATACTATGCAATATGTATTAAATGCATTTATTTTTTTAAACACGTGAAACTCAATTTGCATGCAATGCCAGTGTGTAAGATATTATTACGATCATTTTTTAGCAAAAATGTCGGTGATTGGATTTATTAAAAAGTTAATTAATTGACAAAGTAATTAATTTTAATTGACGAAGTTATGAACTAGTGACTAAAATGGCAACTTGTCATAATTTATTTATTTATTTATTTTACCAAACTACTATTTCAAAATAGTATTAGCCTAATTCTGTAATATTTATTAAAATTATATAATGTTTACAACAAATGTGACTGTTACAACTAAGAGATCGATCTCTTTAACCAGGAGATCGATCCTTTTGGACTAGGGAACTAGAATAAAAAATTTGAATGCATTATGTCTTCAACGTGATCGATCCCTTGATCCAGGGGATCGATTCCTTCAGGTGTAAAAGTATTTAAATTAGTTAACTTATTAATTTTATCAAACTACTATTTTAAATTAGCTAAAATTAAAAGGTCAATTTATCTACAATTTAAAGATAAATATACAAAAACTATCCATTAAATTTGTCCAGAATTAATTAAAAGACAAAACAACAAAATAACTTTTGCAAAATAAATTAAATTTATCTATCTTCTTCTTTCGGTGTCCTGAATGCGTCTGGCCATAACGTTGTGGAGCATGGTGATCTCGAGACTGAATCAGTGTTTCTTAATCATAATCATCATCAGCATCGACACCTCTTCCATTCACATCTCCACTCTTCTCATTGTCTGTGTCATAATCATGATCTAGAGTCATACGAATCGGTACATTGAACATACTAGGACCAACTTCCCTAACACCGCCCGAGAATATAAGAACTGATATGGACGTTTTCGACATTACTGATGCCATGTTGTTGAGAAACATTCAACTGTTTTGGAAACACGATTATTGCGAATATCTTTGAAAGAACGCAATGCGCCTGAGAAATATGGATTTGTTGTCACATTGCATGGTGATGTTCTCTTCATGGATCAAGATGAGCCTATGACTTATCAAGAAGCAGTGATGGGCCCAAACTCTGAGAAATGGCTAGAGGCCACGAAATTCGAGATGGATTCCATGTTAGAAAACCAAGTTTGGACCTTAGTTGACCCACCTCTAGGATTTAAGCCCATAGGGTGCAAGTGGGTTTTCAAAAAGAAAACCGACATGTATAGTATATACAAACATACAAAGGGCGATTAGTCGCTAAGGGTTTTCATCAAATTCATGGTATAGACTATGATGAAACCTTTTTACTATGTTTAAATACATTCAGATCTTACTTGCGATAGTTACATTTTATGATTATGAGATATGGAAAATGAATGTTAAAACCACTTTCCTTAATGGAAAACTAGACGAGGATGTATACATGACACAACCTGAAGGTTTTGTCGCTCTAAAAGATGCCGAAAAAATATGCAAGCTATAAAGGTCCATTTATAGATTGAAGCAAGCTTTTCGAAATTGGAATCTTTGTTTTAACAATACAATCAAAGAGTTTGGTTTTATCAAAAATGAGGATGAGCCATGTGTTTTCAAGAAAATTAGTGGGAGCACTGTCATATTCTTAGTATTGTATGTGGATGACATACTGATAATAGGAAATGACATACCTAGCTTACAGTCTATAAAAAAACTTGGTTAGGAAAATGTTTTTTCATGAAAGACTTGGATGAGGCAATATACATATTAGGAATCAAGATCTATAGTGATAGATCAAGATGACTCCTAAGACTGAGTCAAAATACATACATAGATAAAGTAGTAAAATAATTCATTATGAAAGAATCCAAAAGGGGGTTCTTACTATAGGACATGTTATTTCACTCTTGAAGGAAATGTCTCCTTCAACTCCTCAAGAGAAAAGAACGCATGAGTAAGATTCCATATGCTTCAGCAATTGAATCTATCATGTATGCCATGCTATGTACTCATCCAGATGTATCATATGCTTTAAGTATGACAAGTCGATACCATGTAGATCCTAGTGAAGGTCACTGGGTCGCAGTTAAAAATATCCTTAAGTATTTAAGAAGAACTAAAGATATATTCCTTATATATGGAATTGAGAAAGAGCCAAGTATAAAAGGTTATACTAATGCCAACTTTCAAATCGATAAAGATGACTCGCGATCGCAATCGGGTTTTGTGTTAAGCATTAATGGATTCACTGTGAGCTAGAAGGTTCAAAGCAATATATAGTTTCTGATTCTACAATAGAAGCCGAGTGTATTGCAGCATGTGATTCTGCAAAAGAGAGTGTTTGGATCAAGTAGTTCATATCTGAACTAGAGGTTGTGCTGAGCATATTGAATGCTATAGATCTACATTGTTATAACAACGGAGCTAACGCACAAGCAAAAGAACCTAGATCTCACCAACGATCCAAACACATACTTAGGCATTACATCTCATTCGAGAAATCATAGATCGAGGAGATATGGAAATATATAGAGTACCAATAGATGATAACATTGTCGATCCATTGACAAAGCCTCTGAAGCAGCAGAAGCATGATCGTCACACTAAGTTACTTGGTATGAGATACATGAGTGATTGGTCTTAGTGCTAGTGGGAGATTGTTGGAGTATGCCCAAAGACCAATCATAAGATAATTGTAAATGACATTTGTTTTTACCTTGTTTATTAAAACATAGGCATTGCCATTATTATTTTCAGTTACTATTCTACGTGCATAAATAAACTGAATTATAATAGTCTTTAGAATAATATAGTTATTCTTAAATGTTCTTAGTTAAGTATTACTGTGGGCATGGACAACAATAATGCATTAAGACTAATATGTAGATGATTGTTGACAAAGTGTTGTCATTAACATGGAGATGTCAAGATCAATATATAAGTACATGTTAGAGAATGACATACTGGACTGACCCGCTATGAGCATGTTTCTTGAATCATTATGTGACAGTCACAATGTTGCTCATAGTGATAACTACATATGTGATCTTCAGACTTGAGATTATCATTATTTCAACATCGTGAAATATTTTGATACAGTCAAACGTGTGTCGTAACTAACTACACTATAAAGACTTATATTGGATATGTCACAACTATATAGTGGGATATGGTTGATAAAGATATGATTTGTCCCTCCTACATAATAGGAGTAATATCGTAGGCCACTTGATTGAGTGATACTAGAAATGCATGGCCATGCTCGAATAAGTTAATATGAGATATCATAGTTATTCGTTTATAATAGTCTACTCAAGATATCAAGAAATATTAGATGGACTATACAAGTGTGATTGTTCTATGACTTGTGTCCAATCTAGATATAAAGGACAAAATGATGTAATACATGAAAAGAGTTAATCACAAAAAGGTTATGTCGAATCATAATTTCTTGTAACTTAGGTGACAATGACATATTGCTAGATTTCACTCATTATTTGTAATATTAAAAATGTTCTAATATTTAATAATAACATTACAAAGAACCTACAGGGTCACACTCACGGTTGAAATGAGCATATATTAAACGAATTATCTATGTACAAATTTGTTGTACACGAATTTATTTAAATTAATATATATTTGATATATATAATTTAACTATTGGATAAATATTAAAAGAAAATAAATATTGTAATTACTACTCTTTTAATATATAAATAATATAATTCAATTTGAATTAATATATATATATATATTGAAATCCTAACTAAAGTTGAATTGGGATTATATATATTGAAATCCTAATTAAGTTGAATTGGGATTATATATATTAATATATATTGAAATCCTAATTAAGTTGAATTAGCATTATATATATTAATATAGATATATATTGAAATCCTAATTAAGTTAAATTGGGATTATATATATTTAATATATATTGAAATTCTAATTAAGTTGAATTGGGATTATATAGATTTAATATATATATATATTGAAATCCTAATTAAAGTTAAATTAGGATTATATATATATATTGAAATCCTAATATGAGTTGAATTAGGATTACAAAGGCTATATAAAGGTATGAGAGATCTAACAGTCATTAATGCTTTTTGGAAAATCCCTCTACATAGTTTAAAGAGTTTTATATTCTCGTTTCAACTGGTGAACTATGTAGAGATCGGAGCTTTATCGTTGCGGCTTAGGAATCGACATCGTGAAATTGTGATTGGATATCTATCTTCTTCAAATTCAGAATTCCAGATTTTAAATAGGTAATTCTTACCCTTTTTTACCCCGATTCGTTCCTCGTACATAGATCTTCGGTGGTGATAGTCGGATAAATTTTTTGCTGCACCATAGGGTGTACCGGCATGACCCAACAACTCCATATCATGCTGCTACAGATTATGATATTGATGTTGCGGGACCACAAACTCTGGGACATAAACATCTTCAAAATTACATGCCGATCCTTGTACTTGTGTTGTAGATCCTTGTCATTGAGTGCCCCAAATACCAGGTCCACCTCTCCACATGCCAACTTCATATGGAGTTTGCAAAAAATATGACCCTTGTGTACTTTTCAAATATTGATCCCAACTCGGGGACCCATATGACGGTGGATAAGAGGCAACATCAAAGCTTCAATGTCCACATCAGGCTACAATAGAGGTTTCGATTCTGGTTCAGCGTCTCTTCTTAAGCATCTACCTCTACCTCTACCTCTAGATCTCCTCCGAATCTACCTCTTTATGACCTTGCACCCGATGATGACTCACTCAATGCTCCTTCGGCTTGTCGATTTTGAAACAAAACAAGATAAGCTTCTCATTGGACATGGGTCGTCAAGTACAGATGATGTTTGCGACAAACTACTAATAGTACTCAAAAATCGCCAAATCAAAATTATCCGCTCTAATGGGAACACAATCTGACAAAATTTTGACATTTCATGCCACTATGCTATGTATGGCGAATATTTGCGTGGCCAATTCGCTCCACTCTTACCATGTAAGTCCACATTTTCCAAGTCATCCATGTTGATTGGCTTCTCCAGCACAAGCTGGTGGTATCCGAACTGTCTAAGGACCCGATTGTTTTAAAATATCTCAACAATCGCAAAATGTATCAATGGCATTACGGAACACCAATTTTTGGCATCTTTGTAGGCATCGTTTGAAATCACCGCTCGACTATCATCATCCAAATATGGCATTCATTAGAACTGCAACAATATGTCTATAATAAAAAAATTGGTCGCATATAAATTAATTGAATAATGCAACTATCAACTAAAAGCAAATTTTCATTACCTGCTCTTCGCAATACATATCAAACTTCGTTCTAACTTTGAGTATTAAATTGAACTGCATGTCTTCTTTTTGAATTATTGGCTCCATCTGCATAATACAAATACATATATACATCATGGTTTCCATTAATAACATCTAAAATTATTATGTGAATAAACATTATTACCTTGAAGCGAGTGGGAATTCAGACAGAGCATCACAAATTGGTGCCAGAAATAGAAGCTTGTACAGACCCATGATTGTAGCTATAACACCCTAAAAACCGCCCTAGTTCTAAATCGAAATCCGACGGCCAGAAATTTAAATTTCGATGAGTCAAAATGATTATTGACCATTGACAATGTGGTTAATTTCACTTATATGGATGATAAAGTAGGCATTGTCATTGACATTGTACTACATTGAAAACACTAAAAACTTAAGAAATATTGCATAGTGACTAAAATGCAAAGATTGAGTTTTAAGTGGCTAAAGTGCAAAGATTGAGAAGTTAGAGGACAAATTGAGTAATTAACCCCTCAAGGGATTAATCAGCCTTGTACTTAGACGTTGGAGAATAGATTCCTTCACCCAAAGATTTCCTAAATTACTACATTAATTAGAATAAAAGAACAAAAAGAAAGAAAAACGAGATACATGTCGATCGGGGGAAAGAAAATTAAGCTAGCACCTCTCCTTCTCCTACCTAAGTACACACCACCATTGAAAGAATTCCAAGCTTCGAATTCTCTTCAACTTATTAATCTTAACTAGTTTCTATTGAGTAATCAAGGTAAACTCACATATTCCTTATTGATTTCTATGATGATTTCATATAGGAAACCATGATATTGAACCTACCGAATCCCTAGCAAAATTTCATGATTCCCAAGTTAGTTAGAGTTATAGTTCCATGGATAGAAATAGTATAAATGTTGTTTTTATTATTGAATTCATAAAGGCTATTGTTGATAAATTTCCATGTCCTTTTTATAGCTCAAGATATTGGTGGAGGGAATTTACCAACACCCAACAAGCTTTCTAATAAAGGAATTGTAATCCGAGAACCCCAATAGCTTCAGAGTTATCGATGAGTGTAGTTGTGTCATAGGATTGGCTAGGTGACATCCCTTTTGCATTGTCTATCATTGTGGTAAGTATTGTTCATTATTTTGGTAAGCTTGAGTTCATTGATACATTGATTTATAATTGAATTGCATATAGGATTTCCATTATCATTGATTTGATAGCATTGAACATTGCTTATTGATACAAGTGATGAATATTGTACATTGGTATTATTGAACAAGGTAAGCATTGATCATTGTAAACATCGTTGACATATACACCGGACCTTGTATACAAGTATATATTAGATACAATTGGCATGCCAATAGAATTCATTGAGCTCACGTATGGGTGGATTACGTCCTTGGGCTACGGCCCTTATTGGCGATGTTAGAGGATGATTGAGTAATTGGTCTTTGACGATGTCGGCGGGATTGGCCATTCATTGACTTGGAGATGTTGGTGGAATTCTTGTATCCATTTATTACTATGATCCAAGGGACATAATTATTGATCATGTTGCTAATTATTACATATATGGAATACATTGATCTTAGCATGTTTATTGAGTTGCATACAAGGCATGAATATGAAAAGCATGGCATTGATACTATTGATATGCATTGTATTGTATATTGGATTATTGTTGACTACATCACTAGGTTATCTAAGCCTAAAATAGTTCATTGCATACATTTTCAGGTTCTATAGCTTCATGAAGTGGATCATGGTTAGCCAGTTGCAAGTTACCTCCGACTCACTATTTTGTAATGTACATTTACCTTTAGAACTCCTAGAATTGTGGCATATGGCTTTAGCATGTTTTGAATGGCATAATGGGCACGTTTTGAGTATGTAAGTATGCATATATGGTATGTTTTGGATTTGGAATGTCTATTAAGATTGCATATCTGGTTAAAATGCACTCATTTAGCTCACATGATGCTAAAAACGTTAAAATGAGACATAAGTATAGAACATAGGTCTTAAAACTTATTGGAGATCATTGGTATTGATTAGGGAGTCATTAGACACGTTTTGGTTAGGTAAATGATGCAAAAACCAGTAAATTATAGAATTGCAGAACAGGGTATACCGATACGGGTAATTGCGTATCAGTACAGGTAAGCATATATAGACCGATGGCTAAAGGAGATACCGATACAGTCTTAAGAATATCAGTAGAGAATTTTGTTACTGGAATTTTGGATATAGCTGGGGTACCAACACAGTTTAGCCTCGTACTAATCCTCATTTTCAATATCAACCTGGTACCGGTACGACTTAGTCCGTACTGATTCTAAATTTTACCACTGTAATTTGAGAGTTGCTTTGCGTATCGATACAGACGGTCACGTATCGATACCTACTATAATCCCAATGGAAATAATGGCCAAGCGTATCGGTACGGCCAACTGAGTACCGATACCGAGGTAGGTAATTCTGTTAATGGCCTGAATTGGTTTTGTAAACTTTATAAAATAATCCTTAATATTGGTATGGTTAATTGAGCATGATGAAGACCTCAAAACTTAGTGAAATTTGGCATACTTATTTAATATGACTTTAATTTAATATTGACATTGTTAACTACTGATAGGGAACTTAGTTTTCTAGTTTTTATAATTTGGTCCCTAAACATTAAATTTATTACTTATTGGTTATCATAGGCAAATGGATTAATAAATTGGCAATCCTATCGTAATGATTATAGAATTATTGTAATATTGGCATTCATTGACTAAATCATTGTATTGCTTCATCGAGTTTTACTGTATAATTTTCGATATTGGTCACCGGTGGCATCTCTGACCCGGTTCTCTACCAGACCGGTAGAGGATGTTATAGTAGCAATACACACCCACCAATATTGGTGTTCAAGAATCTGTTGTTGACGACTGACTGTTTGGCTGCCTTGCACAACTCGCGGTAGAGGAAACCTAATATTGCAGATCTCCAACTGTATCTTCGTGCTACGAATGAAGTCTCCAAGAATGGGAAGTACTGCGTGTGCACATGAGAACTCGATTTTTCCGGCAGTACCATACCACTGAGAAGGTACAATATATACGCTCGAGCAACGCATTCAACTTTTGTCTATGTAGAATGTTCATATACTTGAAATTGACTATTGAGCTACGCCAGCTTCACACGTTTACCAGCAAGATGCCCTGCATATGGTGTCTTATCCAAATAATCGATGCATTAAACTTCAGGAACATACTTGTTCTGAGCAATGATTGGACTGCCCAAAATTGGGACACCAAGATGCATGGCCACATCTTTCAGGGTGATTGTGCACTCCCCGCACGACATGTGGAAGGTATGCGTCTTCGGTCTCCAATGCTCCACCAACCCATTAATCAACTCCGGAATGATTTGAAAGTCACGAATCTTTGAAGCGTAACTAAAACCGGCTGTCTCCAGAAATCCTCTAATTTGCATATTTGGCGGATCGCTCCATATCAAGCGAGACCAAAATTTTGCTTCACCGGTCTAGAAACACAAGATTTAAATTAAATTAGTACTTTATCATTTACAAACAACAAATTAAAAATCGCAAAAAATAGAATCGATTATTACCAATAATTCATGTTCTTCGTGATGTGCGAATCTTCGAGTCTTAATAACGCCATTCTTTTTCCAAAAATTCTGCGACAAAAAACCTTAAACCGTAACAAATCAATCGATTAACAAAAATTCAACACTATTTAATATTTGATTAAACAAAATATCTCATATATAAATAATTCCCTAATCCTTAATCCCACAATAATTTTTACCAATAAATATAACAAACACCATAATCTAAAGACACAAAAAATCTTTACCTTCAATCTTACAAAATATTTGAGTGGTTGTTTTTTTCGAGGTTCTAAAAATATCACACGGCTTCACAATCTTACTAGCTTTGCTCGAACTGAAGAGGTTAAAAAATGTTTGGGTGATCAATACTCTAAACCAAACTACCTATTTATAGGAAACAAAAAAACCCTAACTTGAAAAATATGACCATAGGTCAACGGATACAAAGTGAAACTCGCCGTCCATGTACGACGAGTTTTATTTTGTATCTGTTGACCAACGATCATATTTTTTCCAAACGGCGTTATGTTCGAACGTTACGACAGCTGTCAATCCACTTGAAACTCGTTGTTCATACATGGCGAGTTCAGATTAAGATTAAGGTTAATCACCTAATTAAGTTTTTAAACAAAAAATTGGAGCAAAAAAATTTTGAACACGTCGTGCCTGTGCGGCGAGTTTTAATAAAAAATAATATTTTCTTACACGACGAGTTCACTGTAATGGTGCTAATATGAGAAATATAGAATTTTGGGTGCTAATTTAGTAATATTAGAATGTAGGGTGCTACTTTGGTCTTTAAGCCTTGAATGCCTTAATAAAATCGCCATCGTTGGCCACTTATGATTTGCAAAATTGTTTGAAAGAATGTGAAGTACTGAAAGGTACTTGTGGGGTTTAGGGCATAAGGGTCAGTTTCTAGGGCAATAACTTGTCAGCGTGACCTCCAGTTTGCATCAAAAAATGAAAGGAAGCCTCTAATTCTCTATTTATTTCCTTTACATATAAGGAAGGGGTGCTAATATTATTTGATACTCTTTATATTTTAATATAAGCATTTGATTAATTTTTTTTGAGAATGTCTTAAATTCTCAAATTTCTTTTAAAAAATCATTTAACATTTTGATTTTTTTTTCATCCAATTAAATTTATGTATTCATAAATTTCATCAGTTCATCTATTTATTAACATTGACCATTAAATCTAACAGTTTTTTAAAATTAGTTAGTGTTACAATTCATGTCATGATATTTTCACATAACATTTTCATAAATTTATTATTTTTTAAATATTTAGAATTTTAATAATTCTATTTTTTCTCAAAATTTGTAAATATTATGTGGAGAACAGTAGTATGTCACGTGACAATAATATTTAAAAAAACATGTCATTAAAACATAAAACCATAAAAACTAAAATTATCATAGTAGTTGGGTTAATTTAGGGGAAATGTTAAAAATAAACAATAAGTAAATGAGTCATACAAGATATTATTCAAGGGAATTGCCATTTTCTACTGTATCAAGGGAGTCATCTTTAGTTGGCGACGATATTGTGGGGTGGGAGAGTTGTCGGCAGGTGTTGGCGACTTTGGTCCAATATATATTTTTTAATTTTTTGTATATTTGGACTAAAATTAAAAATTACAGGGGCTAAAATAAAATATTTTAAAAACTGAGGCACTCAAAACGAAACGGTGTTTAGAAGACAGTTTAAAATAATTTAGTAAAAGTAAATAGATTAAAATGAAAAATTATAGGGAATAAATTGAGGAATTAAAAATTACATAGACTACAATGAAAAATTATAGGGAATAAACTGAGGAATTAAAAATTACATAGACTACAATGAAAAATTTTAGAATGCATTACATGTGTTGAAACCTTATAAATAATGATATATATATATATATAGAAAAATCATGTTTTTAAGGTAAAACATGTGTTGAATCCCTAAAGTACAAAAAAAATTATTTCAATGATTAGGGATTCACAACGTTTAAATAAATAAAAAGGAAAAAACACACGTTTTGTTTTAATTATTTCTATAAATTATTGTTTTAGCCCGTATATTTACAGGCAGAGCTACATGGGGTGAGCCCCCACCCCCAAGATTTTTTTTATATTTGTCCCCTTATATATATATTTTTAAAAATTAATTTATTTATAAATTTATCCTCTACTTTTAAATATTTATATTTTACCCCAACCTCAAATCCTCCTTCATATACTTTTTTTTTTCATTTTAGTCCTAAAATGAAAAAGAAAACCAAAACTAGACCAAAGTCGCCCCTAGCCTCTCGTTATTGGTGCCAACTGAAGACAGCTCCATGATACTATAGAAATGACTATTTTCTTAAATAATTTCTTATATGACCTATTTACTTATTTTTTATTTTTAATCTTTTTTTCAAAAATAATCCTAGTAGTTGTCTACCGCAATAAATTGTATAACCCTCGTTCTTTTATTTTTTTGTTTATTTAAGTGTGTTTAAGATGGTAAAACAGAAGGATATATCTCCAATGGCAACTCTGTTAAACCCTTCTTCTCTCATTTTACCCACAAAACCCCTTCTCCCAACTCGTCTCCAACTCATGTCACGGGCCGCGAGCCAAGGTCCGAGTCATTGGCACCACAGGGTGCACACCAGGGTTCCCAAGAGGTTCTGATAGAGATTTTGGGCCCAAAGAGACCACCAGACTTAGCCCGATCCGTGAGAGATTCTAGAAGGCTTATCCATCCACTTTGACCTATGTAAACTTGCCTTGTATACATAGGATTTGTTACCATAGATAGAAGGGAATATTCCCAGGATTGTACCATTGTGGTTTGTGGGCTTCGATCATAGCCGTCGATGTAAATTTGTATAGACCGTCGGATTAGGGGGAACTCAACTATAAATAGAGGTCTTCCCCTCCTCATTTCATGTATCCAAGTTTCCAAGGAATAAAGGCATTTACTCTAAATCCTCTGAGTGTTCTTGTGCTTTTTTCTTTGTTCTTGAGAGTTATTTCGAAGTTCTTCTTCGCTCATCTCGTTTGATCCGATTCCGCATAGAATGCTTTGCGTTTGTCGGTGCTTTGGAAGTTTGATCTTCTGAGAGGGTTGGAAAGGCTTACTTAGGCGTTTGTCTTGAGTCACGTCGCCTAAGGCTGCACAGTGGGCTGGTTGGAACTCTAGCCACGTGACAGTTGGTATTAGAGCCTTGTTCGAGCGATGTGAGCTAGTTCGAGGCACGAAGCATCGAGTTGAGATGGCACCAAAGAAGGAAGAGAATGCTGTTGCGAGCCAGAAGGGTGTGGAGACCCAGGCTGACAAAGGAAGTCAAGCAAACTCGAGGGACAAGTTGTCGGCGCTCGAGAAAAGGGTCACCAGGCTTGAGGGATCTAGGAAGGATTCTGTGGAGCGACTCGACGTAGTGGATACACAGCTCGAGGAGCTGGATGACCAGGGTGATCAGTCAGAGGGAAAGAGAGATGCTCTCGAAGCCATGCTGAAGGCCTTGAGGGTAGAAATGGTGGATCTGAAGGCAGAAGTGATGGTTTATCAGGCTGCCATGCGGAACGGTGTGTTAACCACGACGACACCTAGACCAATGAAGGACATTCCTAAGCCAAAAGAGTTCAAGGAAAACCGGTCGGCGAAAGATGTTGAGAACTTCATTTGGTGCATGGAGCAGTACTTCTGGGCAATAAGCATCACAGATGATGCCAGGAAGGTAAATACTGCTGTTGTTTACTTGACTGACGTTGCTTTGTTATGGTGGCGACGTAGGTGCCTTGATGAGAATAGTGGGGGCACGGGCGTTGGAACCTGGGAAGAGTTCCAAGTGGAGTTCAAGCACCAGTTTTGCCCAAGTAACACGGAGAAAGAAGCCAAGACCAATTTTAGGAGGCTTCGACACGAGGGATCCATTGCGGATTACATTCAGGAATTTAGTGAGCTACAACTCCTTATCCCCGGCTTGTGTGAGAATGATGCGCTTTTCACGTTTATGGATGGACTGAAACCATGGGCCAAGACCGAGTTAGAACGGAGTGATGTGCAGGAACTTTCCAAAGCCCTAGCCATTGCGGAGTCCTTGACCCACTGCAGTGCTTACAAGTCCATGGAGTCTAAGTCTTCCAAGCCCCGTGGCAAGGACAATGGTGGGAGAGATGAGGACGAGTTTAGAGATAGCAGTGATGATGGCAATGAGAGGCCATCGACCAAGCCAAACCGGTATACGAAACCAGATGATCGAAAGGATCGAGGATCCATAAGGTGCTACCATTGTGATAGTCCACACGTAGTGAAAGACTGTCCCAAGAAGAGGAGTCGCCTCGATGCCATTGTCCATGAGGATGGCGAGTCAGATGGAGAACCCGGTAGAGTTGGTGCAATCGCCAGCGTCAATAGAGAAAAGCCGAGGGTGAAAAAAGTACATCGAAATTGTTACCGATGTAAGGGGCCGCATTTAGTGCGAGAGTGCCCGGATCGAGTCAAGAAGTCCAAGGAGGACGAGCCTGAGAGTGATGAGGCTGCGAAGCTTGGCTCGATGATCTTGAATTCTGCCAAGGAGAGGAAGGGCCAGAAGCATAAAAGGGTTGATGTTTGTCGACATCAACATGGCGGGATGATCGAGGAGTGCTTTGGTGGACACCGGGGCAAGCGATCTGTTCATGTCCAAGAAGGTTGCTGAGAAGCTTGGTCTTAAAGTTGTGGATTCAACCGGTAAGATCAAGGCTGTGAATTCAAGGGAAGTTTCAGTTGTGGGAACAGTGCGGAAGATTGAGTTGCAGATTGGAGATTGGAAGCCAATGAGGATTTCGAGGTAATCGAGTTAGATGACTTTGATTTTATTTTGGGACTAAACTTCATTGACCATATTGAAGCTCTCATCATTCCGTTTGTCGACGTCGTGTGCATCTTGGATCTGAGACAACGGTGCGTTGTGCCTGTGTGCCGAGACAACAGGCGAGGAACCAAGAAGCTGACAGCCATTCAGCTTGTCAAAGATGCTCCAAGCCAAGGAGACATCGAGTTGGAGGCGACAGTTGGGGACACTACCTTGGATGGGCGAGAGTTTCCCGAGGCAGTTGGCGTGAAGGCCATCGAGGAGCCACCCATGAACGAGGTGGTCGAGGCATCGAACTTCAATGGAAGAGAAGTGTCAATGGGTTTTGCATTGCCGAGGAGCAGTGGGGCATCAAACTTCAGGGACGAATGATTGATGTGTAGAGTAAATGCCGGGAAAATGAGTGGGGTACATCTTGAACACAGTAATATTGTTTTACAGTTTGATTTGCCGGATTTGTTGGGTGTAGGGCGCAGAAAACCTAACCCATCAGATGGAGTTTCCAAGACTTGGTGCTGGCCGAAGCAACCTTTCAGAGTTTCGAGGGTTCGTTCGGTGTTCAATGTGAAGGCATCCAAGTTTGTGCACAAGGATCAGGAGAGTCCAGATTGGGGCAAGTCAGAACTGGTAGGAAAGAGTTCCTACGATCAAGATGTGCCTAGGACGGGTAATTTTGCATGACAGTGAGAGCCAAGGCAAGTAGTCCTTATGGGGGGCAACCGAATCAGAGTCCGGTGCTCTTTATGAGGAGAGCGGTCCTTATGGGGGGCAATCAAGCCAGATTCCGAGTTGGGAGCAAGCCAAGGTGCGCGGAAGGAAGCTCCAGGATCAATCTCAACTTTGTTCGAGAGGCACGACGAGGGCGTCGCCAAGTTTGGTGGGGGAGATTGTCACGGGCCGCAAGCCAAGGCCCGAGTCATTGGCACCACAGGGTGCACACCAGGGTTCCCAAGAGGTTCTGATAGAGATTTTGGGGCCAAAGAGACCACCAGACTTAGCCCGATCTGTGGGAGATTCTAGAAGGCTTATTCATCCACTTTGACCTATGTAAACTTGCCTTGTATACATAGGATTTGTTACCATAGATAGAAGGGAATATTCCCAGGATTGTACCATTGTGGTTGGTGGGCTTCGATCACAGCCGTCGATGTAAATTTGTATAGACCGTCAGATTAGGGGGAACTCAACTATAAATAGAGGCCTTTCCCTCCTCATTTCATGTATCCAAGTTTCCAAGGAATAAGGGCATTTACTCTAAATCCTCTGAGTGTTCTTGTGTTCTTTTCTTTGTTCTTGAGCGTTCTTTCGAAGTTCTTCTTCACTCATCTCGTTTTATCCGATTCCGCGTAGAACGCTTTGAGTTTGTCGGTGCTTGGGAAGTTTGATCTTCCGAGAGGGTTGAAAAGGCTTACTTAGGCGTTTGTCTTGAGTCACGTCGCCTAAGGCCGCACGGTGGGCTGGTTGGAACTCTAGCCACGTGACACTCACCCCATCTTCAGCTCAGCGAGTCAACTCGCCGCCTTCCTTTACCACCAGCTCGTCCTCATCGCATCGTCAAAGCTGCAACACTCGACAGTGACTATTCACCCAAGAGCAGCAGCAGCAATGAGCCGATGGAAACGATAATGTTGCCTGGATGTTATTATAATCATTGGCTTATTGTTATGGAGTTCCCTAAAGATCCTGCTCCTACAAGGGAACAAATGATTGAGACTTATCTCAACACACTTGCTACTGTTCTTGGAAGGTGAGACTTCCAGCTTTCTGGGGTTTTCTTCTTTCTTTGAAGAATCAGAAATAGAGGTTTTATGTATGCTTTAGGGAATTCTGCTTGGTTTTTTATGAAATGTTCAAAGTTCATCTTATTTTGTTTTCTGGGTAGTTTTCTTTTGTAGCGTCGTTGAGTAATTTCAAGTTTTGATTATATTTATTGTGTGGATTTTGCTTTGAGGTTTCGATCTAGCGTTCAGTTGATGCTCATTGTGACATAATGTGTTAGAACGTATTCGAGATGAATATGGATATTATTGTGATTTGTCTACGTTTTAATCATTGTAACTGATGATAATCACCATGCAACACCCCACCCCATCCCACCATTATTACAGCATGGAAGAAGCGAAGAAAAACATGTATGCGTTTAGCACTACTACATATACTGGGTTCCATTTGACTGTATCGGAAGAAACCTCTGAAAAATTCAAGGTTAACAAGATTTATCATAAACCCTGTTTGTTTGAACTATACTTTATCCATGGTTTGGAATGAACATTATTGTTTCACATGTAGGATTGCCCGGAGTTCTTCGGGTGCTGCAGATTCCTACATAGACGTCAAAAATAAAGATTAAGGAGGTTGGTTCGGCTAATTAATTTTGGTTATGCGAACAAATTTCTTTGTTTCGCACCCAGTCAGCTAGGTTATGATCATATAACGTGCTTCTGCTTTTGCTTTTCACCTTTTTGTAGGTGATAAATATATCAATGGGGAAATAATTCCCTGCAAATACGCTACGTATCAACCAAAACCTAGAAAAGACTCGAAATACGTGAGCAAACGATTCTAGAGACTAAAAGATGGTCCGCCTGCTGGACAATACAAACCTAACCAATCAGCGAGTTAATCAGAACCATCATATTAACAAGGTACAAGAAATGCCTTTCGGTGCACCTTTTAGTTACGTTGGTCTGAAGTTTGGTTTTTATCGCACAACTTATCGTCTTTCGTCAAGAGTTCATCGATGTTTCACTGCAAGGATAAGCGGTACTCGGAAAGCTGATATTGCTATTCCACATGTTGTCCGAAAGCTTGTTCTGGGGTATCATATATATGATCTGTAAAGTCTTTGCGGTAGTTTATTTATGCAGGCAGAGGTAGATGTATACGAATCATTCGGATGTTAATCGAGAAATATGTTAGCATAATGTATTTACTATTACCTTTGACCTCACAACCGATTTATGTCCGGTTTTAAACATCGAGTCGGATGGTTGCGGGTGACCTTTAGTAATTGGATTGTTCTCGGGTATATGTACTTGGTTTCAAGTTTGCTTCTTCTCTTAACCCTTCCTTTCTGCATACCAGCATTTGTTGAATGTTTAGGTATAATATGTAATTGTAATTCAAGGACTTGTAAGAAAATACCTAAAGTGTTAGCCTAACTAAGAACTTTGTTCTTTTGGACAAAGATGCCAAGTCACTTAGCATTTATCTACAATGCTGTCCTAAAAATTAGGTTATGTTTAGGGATGACAGATGTAGTTTTTTGCTTGCTCGACATGGAGTTGGCCCAAACTTTATTTTACTTGCAACTTAAATTTGCTTCAGACTCGAACTTCATGTAAAATGATAATTTTGATCTTGTCTTGATTTTTTATTTTTTTTGCAAATCTAAATCAAATAATATGTTATAAAATTAAGAAATTGTTATAAAAATGAGAATGTTTATAAAATTAAAATATATGGAACAAATTATTAAAATTAAGAAATTGTAATTAAAACCCATTTTCTGCTCCAAAAAATCCCTAATCCATTTTCCCCCTTTCTGCTCGTGTGCATGCTTCAATGGCTGTTGTTGGAGCTTCAAGCGAAGATTTGGGTTTTTAATCTCGCCTGGACCCTCTCCCATTGTTGCTCTCGCGTCGATAGGGTTCGTGGTGGGATTTTCTTTCGGTGGCTGAAAGGGAAGACCTCTTATGTTTCCTTGTTCTGCTCTTTTCTTCTTTACTCTTCATCGATGACTGTGAGACTCTAATTGACGGATTGACTATTGCGTGCGTGTTTCTCGAAGGGGTCGTGGTTTGTGTTTCCTTCTCGCGCTTTGTTCTCTCCGATCGTGCAGTTCTTTTTTGCTGGTTTCTCGAAGGGGCTGTGGTTTTTCTGCTTTCTTAGGTTCATTCTCTGCTCTTCTCCTTTCTATGATTTAACCTTTGAGTTTCTTTTCATCACGACATTCTGGTCGGTCGGTATGCTGTGTATTGGTTTTGCTTCGATTCCTTCTTGGGTCATGTCTCTAATTGCTTGGAATACCCGAGGGCTGGGTAAATCTGAAACTGCTCAAGCTTTAAAGGATGTTCTACTTAAATTCAATCCCAGCATTGTATTTTTTTAGCGAGACAAAGAAAAAACAATCCTACCTTGAGAAACTTAAAACAAAAAATAGATTCTCTGGTAGCTTTTATGTAGATCCTCGTGGCCTGGCAGGGGGGTTAACTTTGTGGTGGACAGTTGAGGTATCCATTACTATTTTATCTGAGTCGATTAATTTCATAGACACTCTGGTCTATCTTAAAGGGGAAGATCCTTGGCACTGTACCTTCCTTTTTGGTCCCCCACAAAAGGTTGATAAGTAACAGTTTTGAGCAAATCTATCTCAACTACGGAATAACTCAAACTACAGTTGGTGTATAATTGGGGATCTCAATATAGTGGCTGCTCAAAATGACAAACAATGAGGAGCTCCTATCAACAGTAATCAAGCCAGCTGGTTTCTTGATTTTTTGGGTGCTTCAAACTTGCTCGAACTTCCTATTAAGGGTGGGAACTTTACTTGGTCTAATATGAGATGCAAAAACGAGGCTATAGTTGAAAGACTTGACAAAATCCTTGTCTCAGTCGATTGGAGCTTGGTTTTTCCAAAGGCTATTGGAATTCTTGAGGCAGTTGTGGCATCGAATCATAACCCTATTGTCTTGCTCCTTGATGGTCTGAAAAAGAGGAGAAGGAATGATTTTAAATTTGAGTCACGATGGCTACTTGAGAAAGAATGCTCTACCAAAGTTAAAGAAGCTTGGGCTGAAAATCCTCCGTGTTCAGGCAGAAACCGTCTTGATAAAAAACTAAAGATCACAAGGGTTAAATTGAGAAAGTGGAGCAAGGTCAAGTATGGAAAGAATCGACAAACCATTGAGGGGATCAAAAAGCAACTCTTAACTTTGCAAAACTATCCTATGACAACTCAGTCTAAAGAGGAAATTACCTTCCTTAAGCACGAGCTCCAAAAACTTTGGGAGAGTGAAGAATGACATTGGCATCAAAGAGCTAGAGTGAATTGGATCAAGCATAGAGATAAGAATACTAAGTTTTTCCATACAACTACCATTCAAAGACAGACAAAATGCTATCGTCAAGCTCAAGGATGAATCAGGAAATTGGTTTGAGGATGAACAATCGTTTTCCTCCCTCTTTCATAGCCATTTTCAGAAATTATATACCAAGGATGATATGATTGATTTAAACTGCTTAAGAGAATTAATCTCATCTTCTATCACTGAGAACATACTCCTCCTTGAGTAAAGAGGTTACGGAAGAGGAGATAAGAAAGGCTATCTTTGATTTGAGAGCTCTTAAATCCCTGGGTTCATATGGCTTTTTAGGTATCTTCTATCAATCTTTCTGGGAGACTATCAAATTTGATGTTATTTCCTTGGTGTTGGACTTTTTTCGAACGGGGGTTTTGGATAAAGCCTTAAAAAGACTAATATCGTGCTTATCCCAAAGAAGAAAAATCCATCTGAAAATCATTTTCTTCTAGAGATCATTCCCCTTTGCCAGTCTGCCTTTGTAAACGGTCGGTTAATTCATGATAACATCATCTTAGCTCACGAGGCCTTTCATGCGATGAAGAAAAAAAGAAAAAGGATCGAAAGGTATTGTGGCTCTCAAAATTGATCTTGAAAAGGCCTATGACAAGGTGGATTGGGAGGTGCTTCACTGTATTATGCGTAGAATGGGATTCTATGATTGGTGGACTAGCAGAGTCATGACCTGCATTTTATCAGTTTCCTTTTCTCTGGTTCTAAACGGTGAACAACAAGAAGAATTTACCCCAACTCGTGGTCTAAGGAAAGGGGACCCCCTTTCACTTTTTCTGTTTCTCCTCGTTTCAAATATCTTCTCTTGGATTATTGAGAAGGAACTTATCAGTGGAGATCTTAATGGATTCAGAATTGGTTGCAGATTCCCAGTTATTAGCCACCTCTTATTTGCAGATGATTGTGTCTTGTTTACTACGGCAAACCAGAAAAATTGTGAATCTGTTAACAGAATTCTAAGGTTATTTCAAAAGGTGACAGGCCAAGCTGTTAATTGCAAAAAATCTTCTTTCTTCTGCTCTTCAAATGTGAGCCCAACTATGATTTCATCTATCGTGAGCTCTCTTAGCTTTAGCTTAATGGAAGAAGGTAGCTACTACTTGGGTCTCCCCACCCTTTGAGGTAGAGGGAAAAAGAAGCCCTCAAGTTCATCCTTGATAGGGTGCGATCCAAATTACAAGGATGGAAAGCAAATCTCCTTTCGCAGGCGGACAAGGAAGTGTTGATTAAAACAGTTGCTATGGCCATTCCAACGTATATCATGCAATGTTTTTGTCTGCCAGTCACTTTTTGTGATGAAATTCAATCTCTCCAAATGTGAGCCCAACTATGATTTCATCTATCGTGAGCTCTCTTAGCTTTAGCTTAATGGAAGAAGGTAGCTACTACTTGGGTCTCCCCACCCTTTGAGGTAGAGGGAAAAAGAAGCCCTCAAGTTCATCCTTGATAGGGTGCGATCCAAATTACAAGGATGGAAAGCAAATCTCCTTTCGCAGGCGGACAAGGAAGTGTTGATTAAAACAGTTGCTATGGCCATTCCAACGTATATCATGCAATGTTTTTGTCTGCCAGTCACTTTTTGTGATGAAATTCCATCTCTTATTGGAAAATTTTGGTGGAATGGCTCCCAAAACATAGATCGGGGCTTGCATTGGCTAAGTTAGGACAAGTTGTGTAAACTTAAGGCTTCTGGTGGAATGGGCTTTCGTGACTTGAGATCTTTTAATCTTGTACTTGTAGCCAAACAATTGTGGAGGATCCTTAAGAACCCTCATTCTCTTCTTGCTCGAGTTCTTAAAGGGGTGTACTACCCTAGTGGAAATATCTTTTTGGCTCTTTAGGGCTTGGTCCAGCATTTTTGAACGTCTCAAACTTATCAATGAAGAAGCAATATGGTGGGTAGGGAATGGATTTGATATCTTTATATGGGAGGATAAGTGGATTCTCTCCCTTCATCCCATTCCATCCTCTCAAGGATGCCAAACCACTGTCAGACATTTAGGGTGGTCGATCTAGTGGATATCACTAATCGAAAATGGTGTATGGAGAAGCTTTTCACCCTTTTCTCAGTCACTGAAGTAAAAGCTATTTTATCCATTCCTACAGGAGGACCCTTTGTTAAGGATGAACTAGTGTGGCCATTGTCCAAAGATGGAGTTTATTCTGTCAAATTGGGTTACCATTTCTCCTTCGCGAATAAATCTCTTCCTCTTCTTGCTTGCTCAAGTTCTGATCTTTCTTCCGACAAAAATTTTTGGAGTTTGGTTTGGAGTCTTAAGGTTCCACCTAAGATTAAATCCTTTATTTGGAAGGCCTGCCACAACATTGTCCCGACCAAAGGTAATTTGTTCGATCGTTTCCATGGCCATTTTGGAGCAGGTTCTTTATGTCCGAGATGCGAGGACAGTTCTGAAAGTTTGGAACATCTTTTCTTCTGTCCTTTTGCTCCAGTTGTTTGGAAAATTTCAGGGTTTGGCTATGCTCCGGAAAGTAGGGGTTTTCCAGGGTTTGGTAAATGGCGGAAGAAACTATCTTCTCTTAACGAAAAAGATCTCTTTTCAGATTGTCTCGATCTTTTTGCCTTTCTTTGTTGGCATATTTGGAAATCTCGAAATGCTTTGGTGTTCTCGGCTATGTCTGAATCTCCTGTTGATGTCTGGAATTGAGCTAACGGCGTTTTTGGGGAATTTGTCTCTCTGTCGGTCAATACACCATTGCATCACATTGACAGCTCATCATCCGTCTCCTCTATTGCACCATCGAGTTCGTGGTCTGCTGATCCCGACTGTTTTAAGATCAACTGCGATGCGACTTTTGACACTCGCTCAGGTCTTGCTACTGATGCTTGTGCTGCTCGCGACAGTTCAGGTTTGTTGATAGGGGGTGAGACGCTCTCTTTTCCTTCCTGCTCTGCGTCTACTGCTGAGGCTATTGCAGTTCATTTGGGCACTGTTTTTGCAGTGAGTTCGGGTTGGAATAATGTTGTCCTGGAAGCTGATAACAAAGGTGTTATCTCTCGTCTTAACTCCAAATCGCCTAATGCGTGGGAGTCAGCTGTGGTGAAAAAGGATATTATTTCCTTGGCTGCACCCTTTTCCTTCTTTCTCCTCCTGTTTTGTTAAACGAGATTGTAACAAAGTTACGAATTGGATCGCAAAAGCTAGTCTTAGGGGGTGTCCCCAAGATTAGTGTTCCCGTCCTCCTTTAGGTTTTAAGGCTCTGCTGTAATATGTTCTTTGTTCTTGATTTATAAATGTTTCCTTTAAAAAAAGAAATTATAATTAAAAATGTGAAAAATGGTTATAAAATAAGATGGTTGTTTTAATATATATTCGGGCACGTCGAGGTGGATTTTTCTTAAATCTAAGCCGACTTGACATAGGATATGTTAATAAAAAAAGGGGTAAAGTACACATTTGGTCACTAAATTATCTCAAAAAAATAGTCACCAAACTTTCAAAAGTTACATAATGGTCATTAAACTATAGTTTTGTTACAAAATGGTAATTAGGTCGTTAACTTCCGTTAAATGGATGATGTGTCGGTTAAGAAAATTTGTATAACAATACATTTAATCCTCCTTATTTAAATATTCAATCAATTTAGTCCTAATTCGAAAGTCTAAAAAATATGGGGACTAACTCCCTAAATTTCCCATTTTTGTCCTTCCAAGTAGAAAACCCTAACCCCCTTCCCATACCAGCTCGAGCTTTCAAAAGAAAATTCTAAAGCAATAAGTTCCATTGTTTCCCAATTTCGCATTTCGAAAAAACGAAATTGAGCTTTAAACGATTAATCAAATTGCTTACTGGTTGTGCTGCTCAAAGTAAAATGATAATGCTTGAAGGTGACGATGCTTCTTTTTTAATTAATTTTTGGATGGAAGAATTGGTTTGAGTAATCACCGAGTTGTAAATAGCGCCGCCACACTCCACCGAGGAAGAAGTTGGGAGTTACATATTAGATTTCCTCTTCGCAGCCAAGAACAAGTAAGGGAAATGAAGTATACACAAGCAGTGTGGCGCATGAGGTAGTCAGGTATTGTCCGCCGGCAATATTAGTATCTTAAAGTAGACCAAAGACAATCAAGTAATGGAGGATTTCAGGCAATGTACAAGGTTGTGCCATTACATATGTGTGGGCCAAAGATACGCCCTGAACCATCTGGTTCTTTTCATCGTCATGTTCGTGATGTTGTTGGGTTTCAGGCACCGAATCGACGATGCGATGAAATCATCTATACTCCGACAATTAGTCTTAAAATGAGAAAATTAGGGAGTTAGTCTCCAAATTTTATAGGATTTTGAATTAAGAATAAATTGATTGAATTTTAAATATTGAGAATTAAATATCTCGTTATACAATTTTTCTTAACTGACACATCATCCATTTAACTGAAGTTAATGGCTCAATTATTATTTTATAACAAAAATTAAAGTTTAATAACTATTATGTAACTTTTAAAAAATTGATGATTATTTTATTTTTGAACATAATTTAGTGACCATTTATATACTTTACCCATAAAAAATCATTCTTGTCTCTCGTCAAAATCCCATTTAGATTAAAAAAAAAGAAGAGGAAATCTATAGATCAATATTAGGTTAAAAAAGTTGGTTTAATTCACGATTTTGCCTTTAATATATATTGTTTCTTAAATTATTTCTTTTTAAATTTGTTTCCGAGCTGTCATTTTTATCTTGATTTATTTTTTTTAAAAAAAGCAACCAATAAGAACTTAAGACGTCCTACGTTACTATCAATGTAAAATGACAATGATAATTTATGGGATAAACTGAAATAAAAATAATAATTTAAGAGGTAAATTGAGATGAAAATAATATTTAGAGAATAAACTAAGACGAAGAAAACCGAGTTATTGATAAAAAAGAGGTTGGAGGGGATGAACCGAGAGGTTGGGGAGTTCGTCTCCTGAAAATTTAAAATTCGTATATAGGGCTGGCTCTGAGGGTGGGTGGGTAGGAGGGACGCCCGCCCAAAGTTTAATGTCCACCGGGCTCACTATTTATATTTTTTTAATTGTATATATAGTTATTTGGGGTTCAAATTCTTTAATACTTGTCATTAAAGACTCATTTTTTAAATGTTTGTAATTGGGGACACGCTCTTAAAATTATTATTTTTTCAATAACTGTTATTACGGTTATACTCTTAAAATTCATTTTTTTTAATATTTTTTATTTGGGGTAATTTTTTTCAATAATTATTATTAGAGGTTCAATTTTTCCCAATATTTTTTATTAGGGGTTTATTCTTAAAATTCAAAATTTTTAAATATTTATTATTATGGGCGTACTCTTAAAGTTTATTATTTTTTAATATTTATTATTAGAGACCTACTCTTAGAATTCAATTTTTTCAACACTTATTATTAGAAACCTAATTTTTCTGTTTTCTCGGGGCCTCCTAAATCTCAGGACCGGCCCTGTTCGTATATGATTTAGACATTTTTTAGAGATTTTTTATGTATTTCTATTAAAAATCTATTTTTATCCCCTATAATTTTACAAGTTCACCCCTATAATTTTATAGGTTCGCCTCCTTAACATAAAATACTGAGTCTGTTCTTGGTTAAAGTAAGTTCTTTATCTAACACTTCAAGAACAAAATCATTAATAAGATTATGAAGATCTAAATAACATTTCAGGTCTGTCATTAAGATACAAACAAATACTACCATCGACGGTAAATGATAAAATCATTATAACTAATTTAATCATAAAACATGTTGATAATAAGTTTATTTTAATAAGTTTTTTCTAATAAAAAATAAAATTAATTTTATATTTGAAATTAAATTTATTTATTGGTTCTTGAATTCAAGTTTAAATTACAAGTTTTTAATAAATACAAAATTCAATTAAAATCTAGATAATCAAATCATACTCCCTTAACTTAAGCCTCAATTTGAAAACATCTCATTGTAATCAACATCTGTTTTTAAACTTATAAAATCGAATTGGATCGAAATTCATGACTATGCTACGTGCACACATTTATTTTCTTTTATGGAAAGAAAATAGAGGTAACGAATGAAATTAAATTATTAAAAGGACAAAAAGTGTGAGGTCTTTGGGACAGTAGATTCCTAATAGCAAGAGACCAAGCAAATATCAGTCGTTTGGACATGCATGGCCCAGACATGGACCTATCCGCAACCGGAAACCTGCTTCTCCCCTCACCCATTCCATTCCTCCAACAATACACAATACAACGCTCGTGACTAGCTGAGCAACGAGATCGCCAAGTTGCCAGTCACCCTTGGTCCACGTGTGTCAATTCTTTTGGGGACGGGTCACCTACCTTAGGTCCCCCAGCCGTAACGCACTTATTGCCCCTTACCCTAAAAAACAAAAACAAATGTTTAACTACAAAATAAGGGCTTAAATTATGTTTTTTTGTATTAGTTACTTAAAGTATTTTTTAGCTGAAATATATGCTTAAAGTTTTATTTTTAGCTTGTTTTAAAGTTAACTGAAGCACCTATTTCAACCAAAAATAAAATTTTAGGCACCTATTTCAACAAAAATGAAACTTTAGGCATCTATTTAAATTAAAAAATACTTTAGACACCTATTGCAAAAAAGACATAATTTGAGCACTTATTTTGTAGTTAAGCCAAAAAAAAAAACTAAAAGATATTTCTTCTATTAATCTTATTAATCTTCCACCACGTTCATTCTCTCTAGGGTAGTTATTTTCGTACATCATTTTTGATTGTTTCTTCTTCTCAAGTGCCGTTTTTGGCGGCGGCTTTCATACCGTCTATTGATTTTTAATTTCTAAGTTGATTGTATATAAATAGGCCTCATCTTTTTATGAGTGCTCGTGTGTTTTTTTTTTCATTTTCTTTGATTTTTGTGTTTTGCTTCGCCATAAACTATAATTTATATGCTTTATGTCAATATTTTCGTCTACTTTTATGACAGTTTCTTCGTCTATTTTGATGGCAGGTTTAGTCTGTCTGTGTGACACGTTATCTGTCTTTGTGACAATTTCTCGTATGAGATGATCGACGGTCTCTTCAAATTTTGAAGCCCTTTTATGGTTGTTTGCCGAAGTGTCAGGATTTTCCAGTGAAAAGTATTACGTAATTAGCGAAGCGCTCTGGTTGAAGTTGATGGTTACTGAATTTTATTTTGAAGACTGTGTAAGTTCTTTTACAAAGTGATGAATTTTTGTTTTTTTGCTTCCACACCCTTTGGTTTTTTATATATATTTTTCATATACTCCATGATTATTCATGTTTTTTGGGTGTATTTATTTATAATCCTTTTCACTTTTAATAAAATTCAGTTTCTTGTCATATGACATGACTGTAATGTGTCACGTGGCAGTACTATTTCAAAAAAAACTGTAAAAAAATTGATTATAAAAATTGGTCAAATGACTTAATTGATATATTACAATGAATTCAAGATTAAGGTTATCTCACACATGTCTAAACTGCGCAGGTAGAGTTTTTCTTTTTTCTTGGATTTCTTTCGCAATTATTGCCCTAGTCTTGTTTTTCCAGCTTGTTTCCTGTTCTTTTCTTTGTGTTTTGCTCTTTTTTTCGGTAGATTATGTTTCAGGGGATAAATCAAAATCTCACAGTCATGGGGATTTTGATTTGAAGAATTTTTCGCCGCTAAAGACTGTTGTTGAGGGAGTTTTCTGGTGGCAATGATAAAGAAGTTTCTGGGTCAGGTACGAATTGGAACCCCTTTAATCAGGTTTTGAACTATTTCCCTCATGTTACGAATAAGGGCAAGCTGTTAGTTTAACCGCCTCGTGATGTTATTATTGATGGGGCTAAGCAATGGGATAATGCTATTTTAGGAAATTTTCTAGGTAAATCTCCAAATTTAGGGGTTTTCCAAAAGGTAGCTGATAAGCTCTGGGGTAGAGAGGGTTCTATTAATATTAAATTCTTAGCTCCCAGCGTATATATGTTAATTTTTTCTTCGCAAAGGGTTCGTGACTGGTTATTAAAATCTGGACCTTGGTGTAACAATCATTTTTTATCCGGCCGAAAAGAGTTTAAATCCAAAAAAAATCCAATTTTAAAATAAAACAGTCCAAATTAAATAAAATTAACCCAATAGTCCATGTTTACAAATTAAGCCCATTTGCCCTTACAATCTGTCCAAATAAGCCCAATTACCCATTACATTTAATTAAACCCAATTACAACCATTTTCCAATACCCAGCCCAACTACTCATAACATCTTAAACCCAAACTGGTTTACCCTAACCCGGATAACCTAAACCTACCCGACCTAGGTACCCACCTAACCCGACTAACCTAAACTTAACCCTAATTCTAACTTTAAGCCTTCAGTCACTGCCACTAACCCATGCCCCTTCGAATTCCAAAAAGGTTCCCCATATCGGCCGTCTACCTCACCGTTACGCTGGCACGAAGAACTAATGGCCAAGTGCCATGTCAACTGGTCCTCGTTTGCATGCATCTCCCCACAACCGGCCAAAGCACCTCCTGTACGAGCCTCTGCACCACCTACAAAATAAAAAATAAGGACAACAGCAACAACAGAGTGCGACCAATCTAGCTCCTTTTTGTTTTTTTCATTGTAATCGACTATAAAGCCAAGCTCTAAGCAACCAATGTAACCCGAGACGGGGGTATTCCAAAAAAAATTAATACAAACAGAAACTTTCAAAAGCCATTTTATTTCTTTTTTCATTCGCATCGAAAAAATTAAAAATAAAATTAGGGTTTTACCTTGAAAGGAGGTGGTTACTCGCCGCCGCCTTTGGTCTTCCTCTTTGTTTCTTCTTTCAAACATCTCAAACCCTAAAGGGGGTTTCGAAACTCAGTAGGGTTTTTTTTTAAATTGTGTTTTGTTTCGAGTTTTTTGAGATTGAAAAAGAAAGGGGTTCTATTTTGAAAATCAGTGGTCGGATCTAGTTTTTTTTGAAAAAGAAAGAAGTTCGGGAAAGGTTTTGGAGTGGTGGCCAAGGCAGTGACACGTGGGGGTTAGGGTTTGAAAAAACCAGAGCGTTTTGGGCATTTTTTAAAAGTTCGAATTAAAATGTTTTTTGTTTTATTTTTTTTTATAAAACTTCCAAACGCAGTGTTTTGATAGGCCCTCAGCCCGCGCATTGACCCGAATCCGAGAAGGATTTGTGCATTTCGGTCGAGGGTCAAATTCTCCATCTGGTTCTCCTTTTTTTACCTCTTTCAAGTTGGCCACGAGTTAATCTCGTTTTGATCCCTCCTTTTATTTTGTTTTTTTTAATTTCAACCCTTTTCTATTCTGTTTGTATTTCGAATCAACCCCTTGTTTTATTTTTTTTTCATTTCGGCCCTTATTTTTTATATTGTGTTTATATATATATATATTATGTTATATATATATATACATGCATTACATCATCTCCTATGTCATGCGTTATATATATATATATGCTATTATATTTATATTTTTATTACATATAGTATATATATTATATTTATATTATATGGTATTTATTATATATACACGGTATTATATCTTATATATATGTAGCGTATTATATAATATAGCATTATATATTATAGTATAATATTTATGTTATTTCTTTTTGTTCAAGATTCTGCCTTACAGTGACCCGTAACGGGGGATGATCCGTATTATTTATGGCACGTTTGATTTAACTAACACCTAATATCTAACTTCTAATATTTTATTTATCGTATTTAATTTTCTGACATTTAATTTCCACACTTCTTTTCGCTCGATTCGATTCTTTTTCCATATCCTTTAATTTCCGTGTATAATTACTTTATCTGCATTTATTTTACGCATTTCTTTTATGTTCGATCCGATCCTTTCCGAATTTTTCCTTTTACGCTCTTTTGTTTGATCCGGTCCTTTTTTCGGATATTTCTTTTATCTTGTTTGATCCAATCCTTTTTTTCTGAATTTTGTTTATTTATTTATTTTTGCCTTTTTATTTATGTTTTCATTTTGTGTACATATATTCATCTTTGTTTTATTTTCTCACATTCTGACATATCAACTGTTAATGCGGTGCCCTTTTATTCAATAGTAAGCATGGTAGTAACAGTCGTAGTGGTGGTGGTCTTTTTGTTTATTATTGAATAACGTGACTTTTAAAATTTACTCGCATTTTTAAACGGATCTTAAATTAATTTAAAATTTAAAGTCACAAATTTCCAATTAAGGCAAATTGTATTTGACTAGGTACCGATTTTTGGGCGGTGTCGGGGTGTTAATCCTTCTTCATCCGTAACCGACTCCCGGACCCATTTTCAAAAGAATCTCTGGTTTCATTTTTGGTGTCCGGTCTACCTTTAAAAAATGATTGGTGGTGACTCCATTCTTTTATTTTTTTTAAAACCGTACTTTCAAAACAAAACCCCAAAACTCCCAACCCCCCCCCCCCAATTTATATTTTCCCCAATTTTCAAAACTTTTTCAAAAATATCCCTAAAATTTTCAAAATTCAAAAAAATTCCCCAAATTTCAAAAACAACAAAAAACAAAAAAAAAACAAAAAATTCAGAACAAAAAGTTAAATATTTTAAGCTATTTCGAAAAAAGGAGGGTCGCTACAGCTGGCGACTCTGCTAGGGATCGAACCCTGAATCTCTGATTTTTTTTGTGTCCGATCTACCTTTAAAAAATGATCGGTGGCGACTCCAGTCTTTTATTTTTTAAAAACCAAACTTTCAAAACAAAACCACCCAAAACTCCCAACCCCCCGAAAAATTTTGATTTTCCCCAATTTTCAAAACTTTTCAAAAATATCCCTAAAATTTTCAAAATTCAGAAAAATTCCCCAAATTTCAAAAAACAAAAATTCAAAAAACAAAAAAAACCAAAACAAAAAATTAAATATTTTTAGCGATTTTGAAAAAAGGAGGGTCGCTACAGGTGAGGGCACGTGTTAATCGAGGAGGCCAAGTGTCTTGGTGAGTTGAATTGTCGTGACTCAGGTGCCGGTGCGGATCACGTGCACCGTCACGTGGTCTATGATAGCGTTCGCGTATCGAGTCCGTAATGGGTCATAACTGGTTGTTCGCACGGTTGTGGTTTGCCAGTACGTTCGCAAGTGGTCTGTTTGATTGGGTGTTTGCATGGTTATAGTTCGCTATTACTAACAAGATTCACAATAATTTTTGTAGGGGACCGATTAATTTTTGTTGAATTATTTGAGTTTTGCTTGTGGGAAAAGGAAAGATAATTCAAAAATAGTACATTTTATTTAAATAAAAGTTTCCTATAATGATTAAAAATTGTGTTAAAATCTTTTAATAGAAATATGGATTACGAACTTCTAAAACTTGCAATAAAAACAAATCAACTTATGTTAAGATGAATAGTACGTAGTAGAAAAATCATAATCATATATTGTTTAAGTTAACGAAAAAGTTCAAATAAAATTGATGCCATTTTTTTCTTCTTAAAAAGTACATATAAGAGGACAAATAAACTAATTTAAATGCCGCAAACACACTCAACAATTATGCACATCAAGGAAGAAAAGAAAGCAAGATAACATAATGCAAATAATTTAGCATTGAATTATTACTCAATGGACCGCCATGTTTAAAAGCTTATCACGCATGATTGATGAGATTTTTTTAACTTAATTATAGGAACAAGAGTTTGAAATTAAGAGGTCTCAAAAATGTGGAAGTGTAAATTAATTAATTATATATATTTAATAATGTTTATACAATGTGATACTTGAATTTGATTAGATACTCTCGTTTAAATTCATAATATAAAACAAACCTTCGAAAAAATATAAAGCAAACAAAAAAATTAGTGGAAAAACAATACTACAACAAAATAATATATATGAAAGTGATAAAAAATACATACAAATAGAAAAATTGATACTTTTTTAATTCTATTCGTAAAATTAACAAAAAATAATTTATATAAGGAATATATAAAATAATATGATTATCATTTAGCACATCACTAGTGAAAAAATAATTTCACAAGTGGTGTTCAGATGATGTCAAATGTCTCATTATTTTTTGGTAAACCCTAAATTTAATCATAATCTTACCTAGAAGGGAGGAGGATGTGAGACTCTAGGGGAAGGAAGGAAAATACTCATAGTGGGTCTCATTATTTATTTTTGGCTAAAGGGGTATTTTTGTCCCTAAGTTCGACCTAAAAAATCAATTCATCCCCTCGCCGAAAAACGCACCCAATTAGGCCCTCCAGTTTGCAAATTGCATTAATTTTACCGTTTGACCGACATTGACCATTATAATGCTGACGTGACAGTTAAATGTGCTGATGTGACGGTCCACGGTGATGATATGGCACTCAATGATGATTACGTGGTGGTACGCGTGTGATGATGATGTGGTAGAGGGGCTGAATTGATTATTTTAACTGAATTCGAGGGCATACTTATTTTTTTACCGAGTTCATGGGCATAATTAATTTTAAAAGAAATTTTAATAACTTATTTAATCTTTAAGCTAAAATATTATTAAAAATTTTAAAATATTTAAATAATCATAAAATATTAAAAATAAAAACACTAAGATTTTAAAAACTAAGTAAAAAACATAAAATTAAAAATATCAAAAGTTATAAATATAAAAAAATCAAAATTTAAAAAATATATAAACCATCAAAAAAGTCTTTTATTGTTTCTGGTTATGCTAAGCGTATTAATATTCCTTGAACATATTTTTAATGAAATTATCATTTTATTACAGTAGTAATAAATTCAAAATTTACCTTCATTTTTCTACATTGAATATTAATGAGCATCAATTTGATGTAGAAAAGTGAAAGAAAAATTGAGTTTTATTGTTACTCTAATACAAGGTTGATTCCATTGAAAATTTATTTAACGAATGATAATACTCAAACTGACGAAGTAGAATACTTTTTAAAGAAAATGTTCAATTCTTTAATACTTTATAAACACATTTTAAATTTTGTATTTAAATTTTTATTCTATAATTTCTAATATATTTTATTTTTTATAATAGTTTTTATTTTCAATATTTTTGAATATTTTATTTATATTAAGTTTATGAATTTTTATAAAAAAATTATAGAATACTTTATTTTTTGTGAGAGTTATCACTTTACTTATCTTACATATTTTATTCAAAAACTAAATAAATTGACTTAAAATTTAAACAAATTATTTATCCAATTTTAATATTTTAAAGTTTTAGTAATTTCCTAAATTCTTATTTTTTTAACTTAAATATTAAATAAGTTATCAAACTTTCAATTAAAATCAATTATGCCCTTGAACTCAGCAAAAAAATTAATTATTCCCTCGAATTCAGTTAAAAAATCAATCTAGCCCCTCTGACACATTATCATTCCATGGTGTGCTGCCAAGTCATCATCGTTGACTACCACATCATCATCGTGGACTGCCACATCAGCATCGTGGACTGCTACATCAGAAATTTAACGGTCAACATTAGTTAAAGGGTTGATTTGATGCAATTTGTAAATCGGAGGGCTTAATTAGGTGCGTTTTTCGGCTAGAGGCTAAATTGAATATTTGGGTCGAACTCGAAGGTAAAAATACCCCTTTAACCTTTATTTTTAAATACACTTAGTGTCATATGAAACACTGCCCGTGAAATTATTTTTCCACTGACAGTGTATTAAATACTCTCCCCGTCCCATAATCTTGTCCCTTATTGACTTTTCACGTAGTTTTAGGAAAAAAAGTTTTGTGTAAGAGATGTGTTGTAAAATAATTAAAATGACTATTTCACCCTTGAAAAGTTAAAGTTTGTTTTGTTGAAAACTAAAAAGATGGCAAGAAAAAGAATTGTATTTAATAAAAGTGATTGAGTTTTTCAATGGGACAATTTAAGTGAGACAATTTTAAAACACAAAAAGGACAGGTTTTATGGGACAGAGGGATAACAATTCAAAAAATATATATTATTTTCATTATGATAATATTTTTTTCATAACTAAGATTAAAAAGGTGACAAGTATATCATTCTTTTTTTTATATATATTTTACTTTACTATAATGATACATTTCATGATTCTATCATTACATGTGAAAAACTACTTTTCAATTGTATATCCAATTAATGTTCATTTAAGTGATAAATTACAAGAAAACTAATTACACCACCGACTTCATTTGTAAATCGGACCCCATTCACCAGACGAGGACAAATTAGTCCTTTCCATTTTCTAAACTTTTTTTTTTAAAAAAAAAACACTATTTTCATTTTATTTTGGACCAAACATCCATTTTTCTCTTAAACCTTTCCTTTTCATTTTAATCTCTTTTTCCAAAGCTTTCTATACATTTGAAACAACATCCTCCATGGCATATTTCAACACCACCAACAAAAGCCCCATAAAACTCCTCCATCTCCTCACAATCTTCTCCCTGTTCTCACCCTTTTCTTTATCATCGCCGTCTTCTCCGCCACCTTCGATCCACGATCTCCTCGTCTCGAGAGGCTTATCGAAAGGATTACTCCCGGAGGAAGTGAAATCCTACACACTCTCCGACAACGGAACACTCGAGGTTTTCCTGGACGAACCGTGCCTGACCAAGTACGAGAACAGGGTGTTTTTCGACAGTGTGGTGAGGGCTAACCTTAGCTACGGCAGCCTAATTGGCGTGGTCGGTTTAAGCCAAGAAGAACTCTTCCTTTGGTTGCCTGTTAAGGACATCATCGTGGATGACCCTAAGTCAGGTCTTATTTTGTTCAACATTGGTGTCGCTTACAAACAGCTCTCTTTGTCTCTTTTTGAAGAACCTCCTCACTGCAAACCTCAAGGTACTTCCATGTCTTCCTCTTCTTTTCTTGTTTTTTGTCTTCTTATTTATAGACATAGTTTTAGATTCCACGCTTAAGGTTGAAGGATATATATATGTTAGAATATATGAGAATTGATTCCAACCCTAATCTTTAGTTCATATTTTTCAAAGGCTTAACTACAAAATAAGTGCTTAAATTATGTCTCTTTTTTTGCAATAAGTACCTAAAGTATTTTTTGGCTGAAATAGGTGCTAAAATTTATTTTTAGCTGAAATAGGTGCCTAAACTATTTTTTTAGTTGAAATAAATGCATAATTTTTTTTAGTTAAAATAGGTGCCAAAGTAGGTGCCTCAGTTGACTCTAAAACAAGCCAAAAAATAAAACTTTAGGTACATATTTCAGCCAAAAAATATTTTAAGCATCTCTTGCAAAAAAGAAACATAGTTTGGACACTTATTTTGTAGTTTAGCCTTTATCAAACTTTGTTTAATTTTGGTTTAGTTACTATTAAAATGTATTCATCTTGGTTCGATTTTAATTTATGCATTCAAACTAATGTGATATACTTTCATTTCTATAGGGGTCCATTTTCTATTTTTGTATTTTTGTTCAGGGACTCAAATATGTCCGAAACGACTCTGTGTGTATATATATATTACCACTCTATTATAGTTGTTACATAATAAGTATAATATTGTGTTATAATATTGTAATTAGATTAACTATGTTTTTTATTTTAGTTGACTAGTATTGTTTTTAAGCATAAATATACATTGGTTTATTTTTTTGTTAGTATATGTTTTGAGTTAAATTTTGGGAGGGTTTTTGCAGGAATATTGAAGAATCAAGTGAGGAAGCAGAAAGGGCTTGAGGCTATGAGATAGAGAATCCAATCTGTTTCAACTTATATTTTGTTTTTAGGATACGAAATAATTAATTAGGTTTTTTATTATTATAATTAAATATATGCAATTTTAGGTTATTTTTAGAGTTGTAAAGAAATGTAATTTCATGGAAACTAAACTTTTAATTTTAGAGTTGCATGTTAAAAGTTTATTGGATGTGATTAAAATTTTCTTGTTAACATTCAATTTATAATTTTATACTATTCAGACTCCTCTTCATTTATAAGTTAAAAGATATTGATCGTTTAAATTTCTTTGATTTTACGTCATTTTGTATATTGTACGATATTTTCAACTTAACTATTTTAATATTTCCACCATAATCTTTAACATTATTTTACAAGGGAAAGTTGGGGGATAATGTGTTAATGTTGTATTATTAAATGTGAAAAATGGAAAACCCTAAAGTCAACCCTTCGATACCATCTCAAGTCAACCCCTCAGCATCGCCTAGTTTGTCCATTCCTGGCCATCCGAACGGCCGTCCACGGGAAGGGATACCTGTGGTGAATCTCCCACTTGTGTTGGAACGGCCTGCCGCTGCACCGTCTCTGGTTGATCAACAGATAACAAAAGAATTTAGTGACCTAGAAAGTGCCTCCCATGGAAATGGAAAGGTGGTGCCTACTGGCCAACATATAGAGATGTTGAATCTGTCCGAATTTGTTGCAGTTATGAGTGATGCGGCTGCGGATACCTCTAAGGGTGTAGGGGATAGATCGGTTGTCCCAAATCACCCTACGTATGCGTCTATGGTTTCGGGCCACGCTGGGCGAAATAAAGGTATGGAACCTCATATGGAGGCAGACATTGACCTACGTGACGAGGATGTTCGAATTGATCGGAGTGGGAAATTTCCAGTTATCCATTTTTAGGATCGTGTACATGACCTGATTGATCAAGGTATGAGGCGTTCGGTGATTGTGCGGCTTCTTGGAAAGACTTTTGGATATAGGGCATTGTTAGCAGGTTTACAGTCTTTGTGGCAGCCTGTGGGTGATTTCCAACTTGTCGACCTTGCCAATAATTATTATTTGGTGAAACTTGTGGATGAGAGTGATTACGCCAAAGTCCTTACGGAGGGTCCGTGTATGATTTACGGTAGTTACCTCACAGTTCAGCTGTGGAGTAGGGAATTTTCCACTTCAGAGAAACACCGCTCCCATGTGATTGTTTGGGTCCGCCTACCAGGTTTACCATACAAATATTATTCGAAAGCTCTATTTCGTTTGATTGCTTCAGTCATAGGTAGGGTGATCCGAGTGGACTATAATACCTATGTGGGGAATAGGGTAAAATTTGTTCGGTTAGGGGTTATGGTTGATTTGAACAAGACGTTGCTACCATGTATAGGTATCGATAGATTCATTCAAAAAATAGAGTATGAAGGCCTTCAGCAGATATGTTATTCGTGTGGGCGTTATGGACACACTAAGGATTTCTGTGTGGTTCTGGGGGATAGCAGACAACAGGCAGAGGTAAAGGAGGCTACAGACATGGTCTAGGATACTAGCATCAAGGGTGAGCCATCTACAGAGGATGTCTTTGGTCCATGGATGGTGGCTGAACCAAGGAGGCGAAGGTCTCAGCGCGCTAAGTAGCAGCTAGTTGCTGGAAAAGGGACTCACGAGGAAAAAACAGGGTCGCGATTCCAAGTACTCTAAGAGCTAGGCGTGAATAGGCCTGCAATTCACCAGCAAAAGAAAGTGTTCCAAGCGTTCGACGTGAATAGGCCTGCAGTTCAACAACAAAGGAAGAAGGGTGATAAGGATAAAGTAGCGGACATCACTATTGTTGGTGCTGACAAGCATGCATCAAGGCAAGAAGAAAGGCAGGTTACTCCGATTGTTGTACCGTTGGTGGAAGGGCAAGCCGCGGCTGTGGTGTCGCATGCATCCACGGTTAAGGAGAACAGACATAATGAAGTGGTAATTATTGAGGATGGGCAAAGCGGGCGAGTTTCGTCCAATTCCCGGGGTAATTCCAGTAGGGGCGCAGGAGGTAAAGTTATGAAGGAAAATGTCCGAAAAGGTTTGAAAATCTGGAAGCAAGGTTCGTATCGGTCTGGTCAAAAGTCGGTTCTCACTGAATGGATAAATGGTTTCTCTACGGAAATCATAGTATTAAATTGTAGCCGCAACTTGCAATGTAACGGCTGCATCGTAACGTTTTTCAATGTCACCGCGACGCATTATAAGCGCAACACAATGAAGGAACCGCGTCACAATTTTTACGGTCCGAAACCGTTACGTAACCCCTCAACATGTCATATATTGCGCCACAACGCCGCATCACTACAATAAACATCAAAAAATGATCTAAAATGCAAATCTCCATAAATAAAATACTTGAATGTACTTAAATTTAATAAATCAACTACACCGGTGTGACATCAATTGATCAATTAGTCTCATTTTCTAACTTTGCAGGAAGCATGGGAACTTGAAGCTTTTACTATAAAAGTCTTTCGTATTGTCGGAATAGAATTTATCATATCAGATATTTTCTTCTAACGATGCAACTTATAATGCTCACAATATGATGTCTTTTTCATATGGAATGAAAAATGATCAAAATCAAGGCAGCGACAGAACTGGAGATGCTTTAGATCCTCCATGCCATTCATTTTGGTAGTGAATTATGTCACGTGGCTAGAGTTCCAACCAGCCCACCGTGCGGCCTTAGGCGATGTGACTCAAGACAAACGCTTAAGTAAGCCTTTTCAACCCTCTCGGAAGATCAAACTTCCCAAGCACCGACAAACGCAAAGCGTTCTACGCGGAATCGGATCAAAAGAGATGAGCGAAGAAGAACTTCGAAAGAACGCTCAAGAACAAAGAAAAGAACACAAGAACACTCAGAGGATTTAGAGTAAATGCCTTTATTCCTTGGAAACTTGGATACTGAATACAAAATGAGGAAGGGAAGGTATCTATTTATAGTTGAGTTCCCTCCAATCCAAAGGTCTATACAGATTTACATCGACGGTAGAGATTGATCTTACCTAATCAAATCTCAATTTCAAATCTCTAATTATCACAAACATTATCTACATATTATATTTCAAATAAATAGATGATGCTTTGACCGAATTACCCTCTTGAATCCTCCACGGATCGGGCTAGGTCTGGTGGTCTCTTTGGGGAGAGCGGTCCTTATGGGGGACAATCAAGCCAGATTCCGAGTTGGGAGCAAGCCAAGGCACGCGTAAGGAAGCTCCAGGATCGATCTCAACTTTGTTCGAGAGGCGCGATGAGGGCGTCGCCAAGTTTGGTGGGGGAGATTGTCACGGGGCGTCAGCCGAGGCCCGAGTCATTGGCACCACGGGGTGCACACCAGGGTTCCCAAGAGGTTCAGATAGAGATCTTGGGCCCAAAGAGACCACCAGACCTAGCCCGATTCGTGGAGGATTCAAGAGGGTAATTCGGTCAAAGCATCATCTATTTATTTGAAATATAATATGTAGATAATGTTTGTGATAATTAGAGATTTGAAATTGAGATTTGATTAGATAAGATCAATCTCGATCGTCGATGTAAATCTGTATGGACCTTTGGATTGGAGGGAACTCAACTATAAATAAATACCTTCCCCTCCTCATTTTGTATTCAGTATCCAAGTTTCCAAGGAATAAAGGCATTTACTCTAAATCCTCTGAGTGTTCTTGTGTTCTTTTCTTTGTTCTTGAGCGTTCTTTCGAAGTTCTTCTTCGCTCATCTCTTTTGATCCGATTCCGCGTAGAACGCTTTGCGTTTGTCGGTGCTTGGGAAGTTTGATCTTCCGAGAGGGTTGAAAAGGCTTACTTAGGCTTTTGTCTTGAGTCACATCGCCTAAGGCCGCACGGTGGGCTGGTTGGAACTCTAGCCACGTGACAGTTGGTATCAGAGCCTTGTTTGAGCGACGTGAGCTAGTTCGAGGCACGAAACATCGAGTAGAGATGGCACCAAAGAAGGGAGAGAATGCTGCAGTGAGCTAGAAGGGTGTGGAGACCCAGGCGGACAAAGGAAGTCGAGCAAACTCGAGGGACAAGTTGTCGGCACTCGAGGAGAGGGTCACCAGGCTTGAGGGATCTATGAAGGATTCTGTGGAGCGACTCGACGTGGTGGATACACGGTTCGAGGAGCTGGATGACCAGGGTGATCAGTCAGAGGGAAAGAGAGATGCTCTCGAAGCTATGTTGGAGGCATTGAGGGTGGAAATGGTGGATTTGAAGGCGGAAGTGATGGTTTATCAGGCTGCCATGCGGAACGGTGTGTTAACCACGACGACACCTAGACCAATGAAGGACATTACGAATCCAAGAGAGTTCAAAGGGAACAGGTCGGCGAAAGATGTTGAGAACTTCATTTGGTGCATGGAGCGGTACTTCCGGGCAATGAGCATCACAGACGATGCCGAGAAGGTAAATACTGCTGTTGTTTACTTGACTGACGTTGCTTTGTTATGGTGGCGACGTAGGTGCCTTGATGAGAATAGTGGGGGCACGGGAGTTGGAACATGGGAGGAGTTCCAAGCGGAGTTCAAGAACCAGTTTTGCCCGAGTAACACAGAGAAAGAAGCCAGGACCAAGTTTAGGAGGCTTCGACACGATGGATCAATTGCGGATTACATCCAGGAGTTTAGTGAGCTACAACTCCTTATCCCCGGCTTGTGTGAGAAGGATGCACTTTTCACGTTTATGGATGGATTGAAGCCATGGGCCAGGACCGAGTTAGAGCGGAGGGATGTGCAGGAACTTTCCAAAGCCCTAGCCATCGCGGAGTCCTTGACCGATTATAGTGCTTACAAGTCCATAGAGTCCAAGTCTTCCAAGCCCTATGGCAAGGGTATTGGTGGGAGAGACGAGGACGTGTCTGGAGATAGCAGCGATGATGGCAAGGAGATACCATCGACCAAGCCAAACCGGTATGCGAAACCAGATAATCGAAAGGATCGAGGATCCATAAGGTGCTACCATTGTGATGGTCCACGCGTAGTGAAAGACTGTCCCAAGAAGAGGAGCCGCCTCGATGCCATTGTCCAGGAGGACGACGAGTCAGATGGAGAACCCGGTAGAGTTGGTGCAATCGCTAGCATCAAAGGAGGGAAGCCGAGGGTAGTAAAAGTACATCGAAAGTGTTACCGATGAAGGGGCCACATTTAGCGCGAGAATGCCCTAATCGAGTGAAGAAGTCCAAGGAGGACGAGCCCGAGAGTGACGAGGCTGCGAAGCTTGGCTCGATGATATTAGATTCTGTCAAGGTGAAGAAGGGCCAGGAGCAGAATGGGTTGATGTTTGTCGACATCAACGTGGCGGGACAATCGAGGAGTACTTTGGTGGACACCGGGGCAAGCGATCTGTTCATGTCCAGGAAGGCTGCCGAGAAGCTTGGTCTTAAAGTTGTGGATTCAACCGGTAAGATCAAGGCAGTAAATTCAAGGGAAGTTCCAGTTGTGGGAACAGTGCGGAAGATTGAGTTGCAGATTGGGGATTGGAAGGCCAAGGAGAACTTTGAGGTAATCGAGCTAGATGACTTTGATTTTATTTTGGGACTAAACTTCCTTGACTGTATTGAAGCTCTCATCATTCCGTATGCCAACGTCGTGTGCATCTTGGATCCGAGACAACGGTGCGTTGTGCCTGTGTGTCGAGACAACGGGCGAGGAACCAAGAAGTTGACAGCCATTCAGCTTGTCGAAGATGCTCCAAGCCAAGGAGGCATCGAGTTGGAGGCGACAGTTGGGGACACTACCTTGGATGGGCGAGAGTTGCCCGAGGTAGTTGGCATGAAGGCCGTCGAGGAGCCATCCATGAACGAGGTGGCCGAGGCATCAAACTTCAATGGGAGAGAAGTGTCGATGGGTTTTGCATTGCCGAGGAGCAATGAGGCATCAAACTTCAGGGACGAATGATTGGCGTGTAGAGTAAATGCCGGGAAAATGAGTGAGGTATGTATTGAACACGGTGATAGTGTGTTACATTTTGATTTGCCGGATTTGTTGGGTGTAGGGCGCAGAAAACCTAACCCATCAGATGGAGTTGCCAAGACTTTGTGCGGGCCGAAGCAACCGTTCAGAGTTCCGAAGGTTCGTTCGGTGTTCAACGTGAAGGCATCCAAGTTTGTGCACAAGGATCGGGAGAGTCCAGATCGGGGCAAGTCAGAACTGGTAGGAAAGAGTTCCTACGATCAAGATGTACCTGGGACGGGAAATTTTGCATGGCGGTGCGAGCCAAGGCGAGCAGTCCTTATGGGGGACATCCGAATCAGAGTTCGATGCTCTTTATGGGGATAGCGGTCCTTATGGGGGGACAATCAAGCCAGATTCCGAGTTGGGAGCAAGCCAAGGCACGCGTAAGGAAGCTCCAAGATCGATCTCAACTTTGTTCGAGAGGTGCGACGAGGGCGTCGCCAAGTTTGGTGGGGGAGATTGTCACGGGCCGTCAGCCGAGGCCCGAGTCATTGGCACCACAGGGTGCACACCAGGGTTCCCAAGAGGTTCAGATAGAGATCTTGGGCCCAAAGAGACCACCAGACCTAGCCCGATCCGTGGAGGATTCAAGAGGGTAATTCGGTCAAAGCATCATCTATTTATTTGAAATATAATATGTAGATAATGTTTGTGATAATTAGAGATTTGAAATTGAGATTTGATTAGATAAGATCAATCTCGACCGTCGATGTAAATCTGTATAGACCGTTGGATTGGAGGGAACTCAACTATAAATAGATACCTTCCCCTCCTCATTTTGTATTCATTATCCAAGTTTCCAAGGAATAAAGGCATTTACTCTAAATCCTCTGAGTGTTCTTGTGTTCTTTTCTTTGTTCTTGAGCGTTCTTTCGAAGTTTTTCTTCGCTCATCTCTTTTGATCCGATTCCGCGTAGAACGCTTTGCGTTTGTCGGTGCTTGGGAAGTTTGATCTTCCGAGAGGGTTGATAAGGCTTACTTAGGCGTTTGTCTTGAGTCACATCGCCTAAGGCCGCACAGTGGGCTGGTTGGAACTCTAGCCACGTGACAATTATCAGAAGTGGAGTTTTTATATTTGTATGCATGTATTTTTTTTAAGTTAATGTAAACTAAAATTGCAGTGTTGAAATATTGCACTATTTAGTATTTATATTCTTTTTAGCATACTTTTATTTACATGTTATTCATTAAAATTACAGTTATAATGTTTATATAATTTATATGTTTAATAGTTTTTTATTTATAAATTAAAATTATGTTTTTAAAAATTAAATAAAACACATAAAATAATGTATTAGTATTAGAATATTAAAATATGGTTGCAAGATGTACTTATAAATAATATTTTAAAAAAGTTGTGAATTTTTAGAAACAAATCACGACTGCATCAGTCGTTACGCGTTACGTAACGTCCACAGCACCCGCAACCGCGACGGAGACCGTAACCACAATTTAATATTATGACGGAAATCTCGTCCATAACACCATCCCTAGTGCACTCGGATGGGGGAAGTGTTAGCGACGGGACACAGACGAATGCTACTAAGACTGCGAGCCCCCTTACTTTGGAGCTGAATGACGCTAATCCAGGAGAGGGCGTTATGGAAACTGATGGTTCTCTTGGTCATGAGGATAAACTGCCAATTGTGCAGTAAGGTCTCTTTTTATTTTATTCCATCTTTTTAATGATTAAAATAATGTTCTGGAATTGCCAAGGGGCTGCAAGCCCCGCGTTTGGTAGAATTTTCAAGAATTTTATACTCCAATATGATCCCCAAGTGGTGGCTTTGTTGGAGACTCGAATTAGTGGTAGGGTGGCTGATAATGTGGTGAGGAAATTGGACTTCGCGAATTCTTATCGAGTGGAGGCGCAAGGTTTCAGTGGGGGAATTTGGCTTTTATGGTCCGAGTCTGTTGAATTTTAGGTTCTGAGTATTGCAAATCAATTCATCCATGGACGATGTCTGACAGTTGGAACGGTGGATTGATTTTATGTTACAAATGTGTATGCTAGCCCACAACGTATAAAACGTAAGCATCTATGGAATTGTTTATCTGGTCTAAATTCGGGCGATGGTGAGGCATGAATTTTGGGGGGTGACATCAATGTTATCCTGGACTCGACGGAACGGAAAGGTGGACCACAAAATGGGGGCGGTACTAGTAAATTGTTTGCGGACTTTATATATGATAACGTCCTCGTGGATGTGGAATATCGGGGATCAGATTTCACTTGGAGATGGGTATTCTTTATCAGCGGCTCGATAGATGTCTAGTGAATGAAGAGTGGCTTCATCGGCAATCGAATTCGTTTCTTCTCTATTTGGACAGGATTGGGTCGGACCATTGCCCAATCCCATTTCATACGGAGCAACGTAATGCGGATGAGGAGCTCAGCTGTTTAGGTTTCTAGCGGCTTGGCAAGAACATCACGAATTTGTGCATTTTTTGGGTTCGATATGGGATAAGGTAAGGAGATTGGTGAGAATTTGGATGCATTTCGCAAGAAAGTTTCAGCTTGGAATGTTGACACATTTGGGCATATAGGGAAGCGAAAGAAAGAGTTGTTAGCGCGGATTAGAGGCATTGATCGGGCTCTTCAGCATTCTCACTCGAATTTCTTGGTTGAGTTGGAGAAGGATCTTAAGGATGAACTCGAAATGGTATTTGATCAGGAGGAAATGCTCTGGTTTCAGAAGGCACAAAGCAAATGGTTAGCCTATGGAGACAGAAACACTAAATATTTTCATAAATATGCCTTGGGTAGACGTCGCTCTAATTATATTATGTCTCTCCGTGATGATGAGGGAGGTTGGTGTTCGGATCAGTAAGTATTGCATACAATGGCTACCAATTTTTTTACATCCTTGTTTACTAGTTCAAATGTGGATGGTTCCAGCTATGAGATATGGGGTTTGTTTCCCTTGTTGGCGCCACACAATTTGAATTGTTTAGCTGCACCAGTGGATGGTATGGAAGTGCGGACTGCACTATTTGGGATGCTCCTTAAAAGGCTTCGGGTGCAGACGGTTTACACGCAGCGTTTTTCCAACGCAATTGGGACTTGGTTGGGACAGGCATGTGTAAGTATGTGCGCAAGGTGTTCGAATAGGAGGTGTGGGATGAGTCCCTTAATCGAACACTTCTTGTTCTTATTTCGAAAGTTCGTTCACCGGAGAATATGGGTCAATTTAGACCTCTTAGTCTCTATTCCGTTCTCTACAAAGTAATTACCAAGATCATTGTTGTTGGGTGAGGGTCCCACTATGTGGGTAACCCACACCGTTTACACCCTAAATTTCAAAGGGTGGTTGGTGTTTGGTGTTTGTTTGTCTGCAACATTTATTTGTTTTTGACTTTGTAAGCCTTTAATAACGGCTTAGTGTGTTATAGAGTGTGTTGGGCAGATTTAAGAGAAAAGAGAGAGATTGCAGAGAGAGAGCTCAGAGGTTTGTTCTAGAGAAAAACAAGGAGAGAAAAACTATTTCCAGCTTTGAGCAGTTTTGATCAACTCTTCGATCGGAGGTCCATCCGTGGTTCAATTGAGCTGATTTTTGGACAGCAGCTAAGCGACTTGGTGATCTTGACTTTGTACGGTCAGATTTTTCATCCGAGACCCGTAGCGTCCGAAATCCCCATTTTGCAGCAGCTGCGTTTTTGGTGATGTTCTCTCATTTTACTCTCTTTTGTTAAAGACTACTTGTTATTAGCCTTGTTGGAGTTGAATGCTTGTTGTAGGTTGGATATTGTAGTATTGTAGTTGAACATTTGATTATAGTGGAGCTTTTGATCGGACTCTAAAGTCCCGTGGTTTTTACCCTTGATTTAGAGGGGTTTTCCACGTAAAAATATCGTTGTCTCGATTTACTTGTGTTGTGGTTGCATTGATGATTTGTGGTTGATTAGTGCTGCTAGAGAACATATTTGTGATATTGTGTTTGCCATAATTATTGACTTGAGTTATAGGGAGAGAAAGAACACTGGTTGTGCTTCTGCTTCATTTCGGTTGTTCGGTTTCTTCCCCAACAAACTAGCATCAGAGCTTGGTTATTGTATCAGATAATTATGGAGATTAATACAAGCAAGATGATTATGTTGAATGGCACGAATTATCAACTTTGGCGGAATAAAATGAAAGACTTTTTGTTTGTAAAGACTTTGCATCTTCCGGTCTTTGCTACTCAAAAACCTGATTCAAAAAGTGACGAGGAATGGGAATTTGAGCATCAACAATAGTGTGGCTATATTCGACAATTTGTTGAAGAAAATGTTTACAACCACATTGATCAGGAGACACATGCTCGCAAATTGTGGGAGAAGCTTGAAAGCTTGTATGCTTCGAGGTCGAGCAACAACAAATTGTTTTTGCTAAAGAAAATGATGGCGTTGGAATACAGAGAAGGAACGTCTACAGCTGACCATGTTAGTGAGTTTCAAAGTGTGATGAATCAGTTGCTTGGTATGGGTGTCAAATTTGATGATGAAATTTTAGGGCTTTGGTTACTTGCTACTCTACCGGACACTTGGGAGACTTTTCGGGTCTCACTCATTAATTCTGCTCTACATGGTATTATTACTTTGGATTTGGCTAAGAGTGGTGTGTTGAATGAAAAGGTTAGAAGAAGATATCAAGGTTCTACATCACAGTCCGAGGTGTTGGTTACCGAGAATAGGGGAAGAAACAGAGAAAAAAATGGCAAGGGTAGAGATAAAAGTCGAAGCAAGTCAAGATCGAGATATAAGAATCTTGAGTGTCATCATTGTGGTAAGAAATGCCATATCAAGAAATATTGCTACAAGTGGAAGATAGAGAACAAAAACGGTGGTGATAAAAACGATCAAAATAATGATGAAAAATCTGAGCGTGTTGCTACTGCTACCCGTGAAGATCTATTGGTCATTTGTTCTGAGAATTTGGTCAACCTAGCATGCGATGAGACTAGTTGGGTGATTGATACTGGTGCTTCAATTCATGTCACGTCGAAGAGGGATTTCTTCACATCTTATACTCCTAGTGATTTTGGAGTATTGAAGATGGGTAATGACGGTTTGATTCCAGTTATTGGCATGTGAGATGTTAGCTTGGTAAGCAATAATGGAAAAAAGTTAATTCTTAAGGATGTCAAACATGCACCGGATATCCGTTTGAATTTGATTTCTGCAGGAAAGCTTGTTGATGAGGGATTTTGTAACACCTTTATTGAGGGGCAGTGGAAGCTGACTAAAGGCTCCTTGGTTGTGGCTCGAGGAAAAAAGAGCTCAAATTTGTACTTGATGCAGGCTTTGACTTCCAGAGACACTGTGAATGTAACAGTAAATGACTCAACTGAGTTGTGGCATAAACGGCTTAGTCACATGAGTGAGAAGGGGCTTAATTATTTAGCCAAGAAGAATCAACTTTCTGGGTTGAAGAATGCCACATTGAAGAATTACGCTCATTGTCTAGCGGGGAAGCAGAGAAGAGTTTCTTTTAGAAGTCATCCTCCTCGTAGAAGATTAGAGTTGCTAGAGTTGGTCCATTCAGATGTTTGCGGTCCGATAAAGGTAAGGTCACATGGTTGTGCACTTTATTTTGTGACTTTCATTGATGATTGTTCAAGAAAGCTGTGGGTCTACACTTTGAAGTCGAAAGACTAAGTTTTTGAGGCATTTAAACAATTTCAAGCATCAGTTGAAAGAGAAACAAGGAAGAAGGTAAAGTGTATTCGTACTGATAATGGTGGCGAGTACACAGGGCCATTTCATGAGTATTGTTTGCGACAGGGAATCAGACATCAGAGAACACCACCAAAGACTCCACAGTTAAATGTGTTAGCTGCAAGAATGAACCGAACATTGATTTAGAGAGTCATATGTTTACTGTCAGATGCAAAGTTGCCAAGATCGTTTTGGGCTGAAGCCTTGAATACAGTGGCCCTGTGTATGAAGATGGTGCAAGAATCATACACTTGTTGGCAAGCTAAGCATCTTGTCACAAACTCGAAAACATCCATCTTCATACCTGCGTGTGTTCGGTTGTAAAGTATTTTTTCATGTTCCAAAGGATGAAAGATTGAAGTTGGATGCCAAGACTCGTCAATGCATCTTTATTGGTTATGGTCTAGATGGTGAGTTTGGTTATAGACTCTACGATCCAGTTTAGAAGAAGCTCGTGAGAAGCTGAGATGTTGTTTTCATTAAAGATCGGACCATTGATAACATTGATAAGACAGAGAAGAGGATTCACAAGACAGTGGCGACTTGACCGATGTGAATTCAGTTCCTCTAGACCCTTCACCGAATCCTATTCAGGATGATGTACAAGGTGATGTTAATAATGACCAGCATGACATAGGTGACTTTGATGCTCCCATAGATGATGTTGTGAATGATCAACAACAAGCATCTATAGCTCCACCAGCAGTTTTACTTCAAAAATCTTCTAGACAACGACGATCTTCTGTCAGGTATTCTTCTGATGAATATGTTCTTTTGACTGACGGGGGAGAACCCGAATGTTATGAAAAGGCTATGGAGAGTGAATGCAAAGATCAGTGGGTTGAAGCAATGAAAGATAAACTCCAATCCTTGCATGATAACCATACCTTTGAGTTGGTGAAACTACCTAAGAGCAAGAGAGCTTTGAAGAATCAATGGGTTTACAGGTTGAAGCAAGAAGAAAAGTCTTCATCTCCACGATACAAAGCTAGATTGGTCGTCAAGGGTTATACTCAGAAAAAAGGGATTGATTTTGAAGAAATATTTTCTCCAGTTGTGAAGATATCCTCTATTAGAACTATATTGGGTTTGGCAGCCTGTTATGACTTAGAGGTTGAACAAATGGATGTGAAAACTGCTTTTCTTCATGATGATTTGGAAGAAGAGCTTTACATGGAGCAGCCAGAGGGATTTGTTGCATAGGGAAAAGATGACTACGTGTGTAGGTTGAAGAAGAGCTTGTATGGTTTGAAGCAAGCTCCTAGGCAATGGTACAAGGAGTTTGAGTCTATTATGGGGGAGCAAGGCTACAAGAAGACTACTTCTGATCATTGTGTTTTTGTTAAGAGATTATCTGGTGATGATTTTATTATCATTTTACTCTATGTTGATGATATGCTTATTGTTGGTCGTAATGCTTCCAAATTTGACAAGTTGAAGCAAGAGTTGAGTAAATCTTTTGCGATGAAGGATTTAGGGCCGGCAAAGCAAATTCTTGGCATAAGGTTGACACATGATAGAAAGGCCAAGAAACTGTGGTTATCACAAGAGAGGTACATTGAGAAAGTACTTCAAAGGTTTAGTATGGACAGAGCTAAAGCGGTGAATACTCTATTTGCTACTCACTTCAGATTGAGTGTCAAGCATAGTCCTTCAACAGAAAAGGAGAAGGAAGAGATGCAGAAAGTTCCTTACTCTTCAGCCGTGGGCAGTTTGATGTATGCAATGGTTTGCACAAGACCAAACTTTGCTTATATTATTGGTACAGTTAGTCGGTTTCTTTCTAATCCAGGCAGAGAGCATTGGAATGCAGTGAAGTGGATCATGAGATATCTTTGTGTCAATTCCAACTTCAAACTTTGTTTTGGCAATGAAAAACCTGTTCTTGTTGGATATACAAATTCATACATGGCCGGGGACATTGACTCGAGGAGATCTACTTCAGGTTACTTGATCACTTATGTAGGGGGAGCTGTGGCATGGCTATCGAGATTGCAAAAGTGTGTTGCCTTATCCACCACCGAATCAGAGTTCATTGCAGCGACCGAAGCGTGCAAGGAGATGGTTTGGATGAAGAAATTTATGCATGAACTTGGTTTTACTCAGGAGAGGTATGTCTTGTATTGTGATAGCCAGAGCGCGATTCATCTTGGTAAGAACTCAACTTTTCATGCTAGATCTAAGCATATTGATGTGAGGTACCATTGGATACGAGATGTTCTTGAAGCTAAATTGTTAGAGCTTGAGAAGATTCATACTGATGATAATGGTGCTGATATGTTGACTAAAGCCTTACCAAGAGGGAAGTTTGAAGCATGCTGCTTGATGGCCGGCATGAAGACATTCCCCACATAGTAGGAAGGGGAGATTTGTTGGGTGAGGGTCTACTATGTGGGTAACCTACACCGTTTACACCCCAAATTTCAAAGGGTGGTTGGTGTTTGTTTGTCTACAACATTTATTTGTTTTTAACTTTGTAAGCCTTTAATAATGGCTTAGTGTATTATAGAGTGTGTTGGGCAGATTTGAGAGAAAAGAGAGAGATTGCAGAGAGAGAGCTCAGAGGTTTGTTCTAGAGAAAAACAAGGAGAGAAAAACTATTTCCAGCTTTAAGAAGTTTTGATCAACTCTTTGATCGGAGGTCCATCCGTGGTTCGATTGAGCTGATTTTTGGACAGCAGCTAGGTGACTTGGTGATCTTGACTTTGTACGGTCAGATTTTTCATCCGAGACCCGTAGCGTCTGAAATCCCCATTTTACAATAGCTGCATTTTTGGTGATGTTCTCTCATTTTACTCTCTTTTGTTAAAGACTACTTGTTATTAGCCTTGTTGGAGTTGAATGCTTGTTGTAGGTTGGATATTGTAGTCTTGTAGTTGAACATTTGATTATAGTGGAGCTTTTGATCAGACTCTAAAGTCCCGTGGTTTTTACCCTTGATTTAGAGGGGTTTTCCACGTAAAAATATTGTTGTCTCGATTTACTTGTGTTGTGGTTGCATTGATGATTTGTGGTTGATTAGTGCTGCTAGAGAACATATTTGTGATATTGTGCTTGCCATAATTATTGACTTGAGTTACAGAAAGAGAAAGAACATCGGTTGTGCTTCTGCTTAATTTCGATTGTTCGATTTCTTCCCCAACAATTGTGAACCGACTTAAACCGTTCCTCCTAGATTGGATATCTACTACTCAGACTAGTTTTGTGTCGGGCCGGTCAATCTCGGATAATGTGATCATTGCTCAGGAGGTAATGCACTCGATGCGACAGAAAAAAAAGGGAAGAATGGTTTGATGACAATTAAAATTGATCTGGAGAAGGCTTGTGACCGGTTAGAATGAGATTTTATCGAAGATACTTTTAGTGATGCTGGCATTCCGCAATGTTTAATACGATTGATCATGAAATGTGTTTGGTCAGTTTTTACACAGGCATTATGGAACGATTCTGAGGCTTCGTTGTTTCGTCCTTCTCTAGGGATTCGACAAGGGGATCCCTTGTCCCCTTATCTTTTCGTTTTGTGCATGGAGAGTCTAGCACAAGCAATCCAATGTGAAGTAAGGGGTGATAATTGGAAACTGGTTCATTTATCGCGAGTGGGCCCTGCTGTAACCCATATCTTTTTCTCAGACGACATGATCTTATTTTTAGAGGTCTCTATGGACCAACTTAAGGTTATCCAAAGAGTGTTGGATAAATTTTGTGCCACATCCGGTCATAAAGTTATTATAACCAAGACCAATATTTGTTTTTCAACCAACGCCCCCCATTATTGTTTGACCGAATTAGTAGCTCTTTTGGTTACACATAAGTTGTGGATCTTGGCAAGTATTTGGGGTGCCGCTTCTCCACACTCCACAATAGGGTCACGAAAAACACTTACCAGTATTTAATTCAGAAGATTCAAGATCACTTTTCAGGCTGGTCGGCAAGGTCCCTTAATTTGTCTGGCCGCATCACCTTAGCAAAAGCAATTTTGGCAGCCATTCCTTCTTATACCGTGCAGACCACTTAGCTACCGAAAAGGGGTGTGTGAGAAGATTGAACGGTTAAAAGATTCATATAGGGTAATATTGCAAACGTTGGGGTTATTCATCTTGTAAAATGGGATGACATATGCTCCCATGTTGATCAGGGCGATCTTGGATTTCGAAGCATGATACATCAAAATACGGCATTCTTGATGAAAGTGGCTTTTCAACTTGTATCAAATAGGGATCAACTGTGGGTGCAAGTGTTTACGATCTAAGTACAAATGCTTCCAGATTGTTCCTGTTGTATTGGCAAGGCCTAATTCTTCCCGGTTGAGGAAGAGGCTAAGTACAATGCGGGAGGATGTCCGTCGAAACATTTTTTGGAGCATAGGTAATGGTAAAACTATTAATTTTTGGAGCGATCTGTGGCTTGGTGATGTTGGACCATTACGGCAACTGGATTTTGGTACGACTCTTGTACCGATAACGCCCATACGTCTCTCTTAAATGGTTCATGTTAATGGTGATTGGAAGTGGGAAGAGTTTCAACACTTACTCCCACATGATATACTATTGTGTATAGCTGGTACCATGCCCCATTTTTCATCCACGAGACCTAATGCTCCGAGATGGGGAAGTGGTGATTGTTATATTTTGACTCAAATTCTAATTGGTAATTAAGTTGGGTTTTATAGTAATTCTAGTGGTTGAAGATTACTTGATAATTAGGATTTACTTTAGTGAGTAAATATCTATTTTAGTAGGAGATCTTATTGAATAAGGTTTCTTGGTGACCAAATATTTGGGTCTATAAATATAGACTAGGTGTAACCCTTTGAATTATGAGAGAACAAGATAATGAGAGTTAGAGAGAATTATTCTCTGAAGAGATGTAACCACTTTTAGGCTCTCTACAACTATTGTGCCTATGTTGTAGAGATTGGTATTGTAGGGATGTTGGAAAGAGTGTTTTGGTTCTACCGGGTCATGGGATTTGTACACCGGGTTTTGGGATTACATGGGTTATCATGTATTTGTACTCTTCGGGTTCTCTACGTTATTAGTGATTGTTTGTTTCTCTCGTCCGTGGAGGTAGGCTATACAGAACCACGTTAAATCTTGTCTCTCCAAATTTCTAACAAATGGTATCATGAGCTATGGTTCGAGCTGCGCGATTGTGGAGGAATTTTTGCTACGGATTTTGCGGTGCAATGCTGGAGACATGCCAGAAGTGTATTGCTGCAACGAGCTTTCAGTTGCAGGGGAGTAATTCTCAAAATTCAGCGGTACTTCAACGGATACTACATAAGAATTGGAGTTGTTGAAGACTTGGCGGCGGTGCTTCAACGAATATTTGGCTTACGTAAAAATTGAAGTTGTTGAAGACTTGAAGACCAATGCTCGAATAGAATTTGTGTCAAGGGGGAGGTTTGTTATATTTTGACTCAAATTCTAATTGGTAATTAAGTTGGGTTTTATTGTAATTCTAGTAGTTGAAGATTACTTGTTAATTAGGATTTACTTTAATGAGTAAATATCTATTTTAGTAGGAGATCTTATTGAATAAGGTTTCGTGGTGACCAAATATTTGGGTCTATAAATATAGACTAGGTGTAACCCTTTGAATTATGAGAGAACAAGATAATGAGAGTTGGAGAGAATTATTCTTTGGAGAGATGTAACCACTTTTAGGTTCTCTACAACTATTATGCCTACGTTGTAGAGATGGGTATTGTAGGGATGTTGGGAAGAGTTTGAATTATGAGAGAACAAGATAAGGAGAGTTAGAGAGAATTATTATTTGGAGAGATGTAATGAGAGAACAAGATAATGAGAGTTAGAGAAAATTATTCTTTGGAGAGATGTAACCACTTTTAGGTTCTCTACATAATTAGTGGATTGTTTGTTTCTCTCGTCCGTGTGGAGGTAGGCTATGCTGAACCACGTTAAATCTTGTCTCTTGTGCATGTCTTGGTCTATGTCTTTATCGCTTTGGTTATTTTGTCTCATAACAAATTCCTAACAAAGGTGATGGTGATGCTTTCTCAGTCTCGGCTGCATATGGTATTCGGACTTGTCTAGGGAATTCTACTTTGGTGCTGGATCCTGTTTGGTCTGTTATAGCCAAATACAAAGGCAAGCTAAGAATTAAGGTATTTTTGTGGTTAGCGTGTAGGGGTCGGTTACTAACTAATAGCGAAAGGTTCCGAAGACACATTGCTGCCGATGCTCACCGTGTAATTTGCAACAATGGGTAGGAAGATGTTGATAATATTTTCAGACGATGTTCTGCAGCAATTTCTGTTTGGCCGGCAGTGATTAAACCAAATAAGCTCCAGGAGTTCCTTGCCTTGCTCTTGCCGACTTGGATTAGAATGAATTTGTCTTTGGCTGGTGATTTTATGCAGGTTAAAGATGGATGGGATTTCCCTTTTGGCTCAATTGAGTGGAACCTGTGGCTGAACAGAATGCCATGATATTTTACGCCTGACAACGTCTCGAGTGAACTGGTGCTGGATCGAAGCAAAAGACAAGCCGATGAAGCGATACGAGTCTACAAAACCTTGCTGGTTGTCTGTGGAAATACGACAGCGACTTCCTGTGCGCAGCAGGAATGGCATGTACCTCCACAAGGTTGGGTTAAGCTGAATTCGGATGTTGACAAAGCTTATTGGATGGAAGGGCATCATGTGATGGTGTTGTCCGTAATGATAGTGGCGAATGGCTTGTGGGCTATACTAAGCACATCGGCATTTGCACAGTCTTAGAATCAGAATTGTGGGGGGCTTATGAAGGCTTGAAGGCGACCAGGAGTCTTGGGGCGAGAGGAGTTGTTGTCGAGTTGGATAATATGGACGTGGTCAAGGTACTTCAAGGTCAATCCAAGGTCATCATCTCACGATAGTGCAGTATATCAAAGAATTGGTTAGCCGATAGTGAGAAATTCGATTTGTCCATGGGTTTAGAGAATGCAATTCAGTCGCGGATGCTATGGCGAAGATGGCGAGTGATACATCATTCGGTTGCTGTTTCTATTCTTGTCCGCCTATGTCAGTTGAAAATTTGCTTCACAAGGACCTTCGTAGTTAGGAGCATTATGCTCGCTTAGTTTTCTTTAATCATCAAAAAAAATGTTGTATTATTAAATAGACCCACAAGCACCTAAATGTAGGGTACATTAAGCATTGTTGCACTTTTATTTTCATTGTTTTTGGCTTTGCACTCCCCCTGGGATCCTTTTTATACTGGTAAAACTATTGTAGAACCCCTCTATTATATTTTAGATTGTATTTTGGATATACTTAAAAAATGAATAAATCGATCATATACATTTCAATGAACAAAATTATTCTATTATTTTTCGGTGCCCATTTATATGCCCTTACGTTAAAAAATTAAATTCTAAGTCATAACCTTAAATTTTAAATCTAAAACTTTAAACCCAAAAAAAATACAATATACTCAAATTTCTTAAACCCTAACACTAAATCTTAATCATAAACCTTTTTTTGTGTGGGACATAAATAGAGACACCAACAGGAGTAGATTTCTATTCCATTTTCGGTAGGAGTAAAATGAGAATAAAAATCCTCTTGCCTCTTTTTGGTGTCCCTATTTATGTCCTACACTAAAAAATTAGGTTTAAGGTTTAGCATTATTGTTTAGGGAATTTGGGGTGAGATATTTTTAAGATTTAAAGTTTAGGGTTTAAGATTTAAAATCTATATTTTTAGTGTTGGGCACCGAAAAGAAAAAGATAATTTTGGTTCGTAAAATGATCCAACCGTTAGAACTTCATTCCACTCTTTCCGTTAAATACTAATATGAAATTTTAATATGCTTTATTAGATTTAATGATGTGTGAATTGATGCTGATTAGGATTAAAAAAATAAAACTGATGTGTTTATATTAAATACAATTTATATATTTCAGCAGTAAAAAGTGAAGGAGGATTACAATCCGACTTTAAACAGTAAACTCCATTAAAGATTAAAGAATTAAAGTGAGTGAATTACAGTCCGACTTTAAACAATGTTTTATGCTGAAGTCGGAATCCTTTCTCACCATTTTCAATATTTTTTAATTGAAAAAAATAAGAATGAACAGTAAAGTTGGATCCCTTTTCTATCGACTTCAATTTTATTGTAATAAATGCTATAGATTTAGAACTAATATGATAATTACAATATTTTTGGGGAAAAATCTTGCTACCATATTTAAGTAAAATTGCCCATTTTCTCTGGATCCCTAAATCCCATGTGTTGAAGAAAACCCAGCAATGTGAAATTGAATGAAAATGCAGGGATAAATGGTAAAATCATATGCTTAACTAGGGATAAATGGTTTTCCATCCATGCATTTCTATCCAATTCCATATTATCGGGTTTTCTTCAATTTGATAAATATAAGTAGAGTAAATGGGTAAATATATAAAGAGTAATTATTTCATGCACTGGCCGCAGAAAACCTTTTTCACAAACAAAGTTCTAAGACTATCACGTGCTCTATTTGAGTGCTTTAAATCTTAAATTTTAAACTTTGAAATCTAATCATAAATCTTAAAATCTAAAATACCAATCCTAAATAGGGCATGCCGCGGTCTTAAAACCCGCTTATGAAAAAGTATTTTCCACTACCAATGCTTAAAGCATTTTCTCATATATATATAATGAATTTAATATAAACACAGATTTTTAAAATGCAATCTAAGATATAATACATGGATTTCTATGATACTTTATATTTTTATTAGGGATTTGAATTTTTTCCTTTTCTGCTTTTACCTACTACAAATTCGAAAAAATATATCGTACGAATTATCATGAATTTACATCAACCAATTCAAGTTTGGCCAAAAAAATCAATTCAAGTTCGAGTTAATTTGAGTTCCAATCATACAAGTTTTGCGGTTACTTGTTTTAGATTTAACACTTGAGTAATCAAGATTACTTTTTTCAAATTATTTTAAATTTAGATCAAAATAATTAGGCTTTTTATAATAAATCAAATAACTTTAGATATAAATTCTAATTAATCGATTTAATGTTCAAGTTTAATCAAAATTTACAAGTTTTATTTTAGTTCATTTCTAATAATACTTAATTTATACATAACATTCAAATCTCTAGCATTTTCACCACTTTCATCAATTCACTAAATGAAATCAATCCCCTCAACCAATCATCTACTATATGAATAAAATGTAGATTTTGGAAACATTCTGATTGTATTAATTTCTCATAAGATTACATTTACAAGAGATACTTATTTATACTGCAAAACTAAAGAGCTATGATTAACCGTCTAACAAACATAACTAACCAACTAACAGATAACTAACTAACAAATTCATCTTCAACACTCCCCCTCAAGTTGGTGGGTGAAAAACATTTTTCTTTCCCAACTTGGATATCATTTTGTCCTGCTGTTGTGATCCCAAATCTTTCGTCATTATATCTGCAAGCTGTTCTGAAGATGGCACAAACTCAGTTCGTATAAGACTTTCTTGGATTTTTTCTCGTATAAAATGACAACCTATCTCTATATGTTTGGTTCGTTCATGAAACACGAGATTGGCTGCAATCTGTAGCACTGCCTTGTTATCACAGTTCAGTAATATTGGTCCTACTTCTTTCATTCCCAAATCTTCAAGTAGTCATTTTAATCAAACTAACTCCGATGTAGTCATAGCCATGCTTCTATACTCAGCTTCAGCTGAGGATCTTGCTATGGTGGTTTGTTTCTTAGACTTCGTAGAAACCAAAGAATCCCCAATATTGATACAAAATCCCGTTACCGACTTTCTTGACATTTGACATACTGCCCAGTCAGCATCGCAAAAAGCTACAATCATACAATCACTTGCAGCCTTGAATAATAACCCTTACGACCCTAAGTGCAGCATTCATATGAGATTGTTTGGGATTTTGCATAAATTGACAGAGATGATGAACGAAAAAAGTTATATGGTCGTGTTTGTGTCAGATTGAACAATCTTCCTATTAGTCTTTGAAAGATTGTCTTATCCGGTAACAATTCATCCACTTTACCTCCTTCAAAACTCTTATCAAATTCTGCAGTTGTGAGCTTCAAATTCTGCTCCAAAGGTGTCAAGGCATGCTTGGCTCCCCCTAAACCAGCATCTCTAATGAGCTCTAAGGCATACTTTCTTTGGGTTAGAAGTATACCTTCCTTAGCTCGTAGTACTTAAATTCCAAGAAAAAGTTTTAAATTTCCCAGATCATTCTAAAGTTCTGGTTTAGAAAGTCTTTTAACTTCCCAATCATCTTGTCATTGTTCCCCGTAATCAACAAGTCGTCCACATAAACCAATGACGCCACAATGTTGTTGCCCTCTTTCTTTGTAAACAGTGAGTAATCCATCTTGCTTTGGACAAAACCAACAAGTAACAAAGCTTCTGTCAATAGCAAATTCTATTGCCTCGAGGCTTGCTCGAGTCCTACAAGGACTTTTGCAGCCTGCACACCATCTTCTCCCCTGGCTGAAAAAACCTTGAGGGAGATCCATATAGACTTCTTCATGAAGATGCCCTTGCAAAAAAGCATTATGGACATCCATTTAAAAAATAGGCCATTTCTGGGAAGAAGCAAGAGCAAGAATGGTTCTAACAGTAACCATCTTGGCAACAGGAGAGAACGTGTCAAGGTAATCAATTCTATGCTGTTGGCTGTAACCCTTGGCAACCAAGCGAGCCTTGTGCTGTTCTACCTCACCAGAAGCTTGATATTTGACCTTGAACACCCACTTACAACCAATAGGAACCCTTCCCTGCTGGAAGAGGAACAACGGACCAAGTGTTATTCAACTCCAAAGCCTAAATTTTATCCTGCATAGCTTGAACCCAAAGTGGATCTTGAACGGCCTCAGAATAAGATTGAGGTTCATGAATAGAAGTAGCAGAAAGAAAATTTTGAGTAGAAATGGGCAAATGGGAATAAGAAAAAACAGAAGATTGGAATGTACGAGTAAAATCCTTCAAACATCCTGGATCTTTCAAAGTACGAGAAGACCTACAAGGAACAAAGTCAATAGGAACAGATACAATAGGTGCAGAAGGCACATGTGCGGTAGAAACAGGAAAAAAAACATCTGCTGGAGAAACATGTGGTATAGAGTCAACATCTGTTGAAATTGGCGGACTGATAGATGCATTATCATTACTAAAATCATGATCAACAATAACTGGACCAGGAATATCTACTGAAACAGATGCGGGAGTAGTAGAAGAAAAAGGTGCAGGGGAATGCAAATGTAAAAAATCAGAATCAAGAAGAACAGAAGATGGAGGGAAAAAACTGAGAAGAGACAACATGAGATTTGAAAGAAAAAACATCCTCAAGAAATTTAGCATCTCTGTTAACAAAAAAAAAAAAAAAATAGTATCCAAATTAAACAAGACATAACGTTTTTGGGTGGAAGAATAACCCATAAAAACCGAAGGAATAGCCCTAAAAGAGAACTTATCCTGACACTTTGGAACAGTTGCATAACATAAACAACCAAAAATTCTAAAATATGAAAGATTTGGTTCTTTATGAAAAAAACTTCAAAAGGAGACTTCTACTCCAAGACAAGAAGGAATTCTATTATTAATATGACAAGCAGTTTTGATGCATTCCCCCCAGAATTTAATAACATTAGAGTGGAATTTAAGGGCTCTAGCAACACTAAGAATATGTCTATGTTTTCTTTCGGCCACCCCATTCTGTTGAGGGGCGTGAACACAAGAACTCTGATGTAGAATGCCTAAAGAACAAAAAAGCTCAGAACAGTCTGAATTAAAAAATTCAGAACCATTGTCACTTCGAATTGTATGAACTAAAGCAGAAAAATGAGTTCGAACATAGGCAAAAAAAAAAAGACCTGAGATGCAAAATAGCATCAGACTTAAGTTTTAGCAGATATATCCAATTCATACGAGTATGATCATCTACAATTGTCAGAAAAAACGGGTATCCACTATGTGTGGAAATCCTGTAAGGACCCCAAAGTTCAATGTGAATGAGATAAAAAGGTGTATCAGTCCTAGAAACACTAGATGGAAAAGGCAATCGAGATTGTTTTGCTTGAGGACAAACAGAGCAGTTGTGAAAGCAACCATCATTCAATTTAGAGTCAGAAAAGAAAGACAGTTTATGCATTTTAATGGCAGAAGCATGCCCCAAACGAGCATGCCAAGTAAGAGTTCTATTAATAGAAGCAGTACATGATTGCATACAATGAGAATCAAAAACAGGATTAACAAAAGAGAGAAAATGACACTGAGAAACAGAATTAACAGACAAACCAGGATGGGATACAAAATAACTGAAGACATAAAGGTCTCCAACAGCCTACCAATCCCCATGATCCTTCCATTGAAGAGATCATGCAAGACACAGAAATCAGAATAGAACGTGACGGCATAATGTAAATCCCGAGCTAATTTAGAAACATACAAGAGATTAAGATGAAATAGAGGAACGTCAAGTACTTTAGAAAGTTTATGAGTGGCATCAAAAGAAAAAGACCCCTCATGGGTAATAGAAGCAGTTTTACCATTCGGCAAACAAACCAGATGATGAGGACAAGTAATAGGATTATCCAGAAATTTGAAATCAGATAAAACATAGTCAGTCGCACCAGAATCCAAAAACCAGGAAATTAACAGCCGTTAATTAGCAGTCTGCTGATGAAGGAGATCTAGGATTTGGTGATACTGTTCATGAGTAAAAACAGAAACATGTGAAACAAGAACGGCAGGTTGAACAGGAACGGCAGATTGAACAGGCATAGCAGATGAAGTAGAAATGACATCTGGAATGCCTAACTTTGGATAGGAACTCACAGCCAAAGCAGCTGGAGGGCCCCTCTTGCGGCCAAACTTGTAATCAGGGGGAAATCCAACAAGGCGATAACAGTAATCACGCTTGTGCCCCTTGATCCCACAATGGTCACATGTACCAGAGAAAAGTCAACGAGACGGTGTGCTACCAGAAATATTAGAGAACATGGTAGAAGAGTTAGGAATAAGAGCAACCCCGAGAGATGAAGTCGTTGAGACTCCTCTTGAACCACCATAGAATAGGCCTGATTAACCGAGGGCAAGGGTTGCATGAGAAGCAATTGGCTCCGAATCGCAGCGTAAGTATAATTCAACCCCATTAAAAATTGAAACAATCTCTGTTGTTGAATATGCTCCAAATTTTGTTGAGAAGTATCACAATTGCAAGACGAAAAAGCCACAAGAGAGGCATATTCATCCCACAACATTTTCAATCTAGTGACGTAGGAAGAAATTAAAGAATCACCTTGAGATAAGGTCGCAATCTCGTGATGCAGAAAGAAAATTCGCGATCCGTCGATCTTATCAAACCGCTCCTTGAGATCTTTCCAGACGAAAGATGCACTAGAAGCAAAGACAATGCCGGCGGACAACTCTTTCCTGACAACATTGAGAATCTAAGAAAGGACAATCGCGTTGCAACGATCCCAATGCGACTGCAACGCCATGTCAAAGCTCTCACGACGGCACTCCCCATCAATAAACCCTAGTTTATTTTTGGCGAAGAGCGCAATACGCAATGAACGACTCCAGACATTGTAGTTCTCAACTCCAACCAATTGATGAGAAATCAGCAAAGATCCAGGTGTATCCGATGGATGTAGGTATAGCGGGTAGTTGAAATCACTTACGGCGGCGGTAGATTCTGCCGCAGATGCTGGTACAATAGCAGGAGGCATGAGAACGAGAAAAGGAAACGAGGGAAAAACACAACCCTAAAGAAAAATGGGCCGAAGGAAACAGGAAAACCCAAAAGGATAAAACGGGCTATAAGGAAAAACCTGATACCATGATAAAATGTAGGTTTTGGAAATATTCTGATTGTATCAATTTCTCATAAGATTACATTTATGAGAGATATTTATACTGCAAAACTAAAGAGCTATGACTAACCATCTAACAAACTTAACTAACTAACAAATTCTTCATCTTCAACACTATAGCTACAAACTATTAATTATTGTATGGTCCAATTCTGGTTTTGATCCCTTTACTATGCTTAAATTTAAATTTAGTTCATACACTTTAATTAAACATAACTTTGTCTTTCTAAATTAACATATCATTAGTTAGTTTAAATAATTAATATAGTTAATGATTCCGGTTGAAGTGTTAAACTGAATTTTTCTAGAAAGAACATCCTAACCCATCAAGTTGACAAGAATATTTTTTTGTTTGAAAAATAGTGTTAAACTGTAATAACCAACAATCCTAACTATCTGGACTAACTAATGACGTTATAAAAATAAAGCAATCAAATTCTACCAAATGAAAGTAACGTGACTCGATCTCAAATATAAGCACGGTAGAGGGACCAAAACCAAATATTGACCTTTTTTAAGATCAAGTGGTTCAACCGGGGAATTCGATATTTAATAAGGTTGAAGTTGAACCAATAGCATCCAAGACTTCAACTTTACCTTTTTGCTGTGCATTAATTTTGTTACTTAAAATTGATTCATAGATTAAGTTTAATATGGGAAAATATCCATTTTTTAATACCCCATGTGAATTATTTCTTATGACATTGGATGTTGATATCTTACTTATAAAGATCATTTTTTTAATATTCCTGTTCAATGCCAACGTTAAAGTTGAAAAAAATACTATTACTATTAATTTAAAAAAAATATAAAATATGAAAATATTTTTTATGTTTTTAAACGATAAATATTGGGATATAAAACATAAAAATACTTTTTTAATTTGGTTAACAGTTTTTATTATTATTTTTATTTGAACATTGGTGTAGAGGGTTTTTCTCTATAAATAATTCTAATCTATTGTCATGTGTCCTTAATTAATATTTAAATAGACAACTAAAGATCTCTCATTTCTCCCATTTGCTCTGAGGCAGTTACAAAAGTTCTTAAGTTTCATAGTTCTTATTTTTTGTGCTATTTCTTCTTTGCCGACGGCGGCCGTTAGTCGTTTTGCTGGTTATGTATATAAATAAGATTCATCTTTGCTGATGAATTTTAGTTTCATGTTTTTCTTGTTTTTTTGTTGTTTTACTTTGCCAGGTTTATACCATATCTGCTTCTATGGCAGTACTATCGTCTGCTTCTATGGCAGTTCCTTCGTCTGCTTCTATGGCAGTTTCAGTCTATCTTTTGATAGTTTAGAGTTCGAGTGATGAGTATCATCGAACTTCTTTGTCAACGAAGAAGGCCAAGCTATACATGTTATGATTCCCTTTTTGTGGTTGTGCCGATACGCCAAGGACAAGTAGCGGAAGAATTTTACTTTCTACAAAGAGCACCCAAGGCAAAGTAATAGTTTTCTGGATTTAATTTCAGAAGCTTCTTCTGAAGGTATTAGGTTTGGTATTTTAACGTCTTTCACATCCTTAGATTTTACTGCATTTTTTGTTTTGCACTGAATTCTCAATGTTTGAGGTGTGATTCCTTTGTAATCTTTTCACTATTGAATATAATCCAGTTTCAAAAAATAGACAACTAAAGATATATATCGATGAACTAAAGCTGTTTATGGATAGCCGCATCATGTGTTGTTGCACATTGCTGGGATCAAAGATATATATCGTTGGTTGGAAAGGTGGTATGGTCAACCGTTTTACAGTGAAGTCTGCTTATTTTGTTCGCATGGGTGCTTCTCTACATGCTTCGGGGAATATTTGGAGGATAATTCATAAGCACATAGGTCTGCAGCTTGTCCGAGTGTTTCTTTGGCTTATGTGTTTGAATCGGCTTTCGACAAATGCCGAGCGTGGGCTCCGTCATTTTACTTCTGATGTTCTTTGTCTTATATGTCGCCGAAGCCAGAGAGGACGTGGATCATGTCCTTTGCTTTTGTCCCTCGAAGGCTACGATATGATGCTCCTTGATCAAGCAGGATAGACTATCCGAATTCTTTTCATTAGGTATGCATGAATGGATCCTTGTCAATCTTATTAAGCCGGACTACTTTGTTCATAATGATCCAAATTGGGACATCTTGTTTGGTGCACTTGTTTGGAACCTTTGGAGATTTAGGAATGCTATTGTATTTAACAACCCCGTGGAGGGTTCGGGATCGTTGGTGGAGCGAAGCAAGCAACTGCAGGTTCTCGCTCTCCGAGCGCTAGATTCTGTTCCTCGTAGTTCTTTGGTGACCAATTCGGTGCCACGTGGTGCGACGGTTTGGGTACATCCGGATGCTGGTTGGGTCAAGCTGAATATAGATAGGGCGAGACACAATATTAGTGGGATTGCATCGTGTGGTGGTGTCCTGCATGACCACACTGGCAGTTGGATTCTTGTTTTTTCTAAATTCACAGGAGCATGTTTCGTGATTGATGCTGAGCTATGGGGTGCACTTATTGGTTTGGAGTGTGATTAAGAGCAGGGGATTCGTCAGGTGATCCTCGAACTTGATATCTTGGAGGCCTTACGTTTACTTCGTTTAGATTTACCGGTCCAAAGAGGTTCTTCCTTATTAGTGCATCTTCATGATCTGCGTAGGCGAGGGCGAATTGTCCGTCTCCAACATGTTTGCAGGGGAGGGAGTCGTGACGCAGATGGTCTTGCACAGGTGGTACCGTCCAATAGTTTTGATGTTGTTTTTTATCATGCGCCTCCTCCTGTGATTGTAGGGGTGTTGAATGAGGTTGCTGCTAGTTAGTTTTTTTTGTATGATTTTTCTTTGTATTTGAATATAATTATTTTTACGTGCACTTTTTTCCTCTATCTAAATTTAGGAAGATTTTTTAACGAGTCACTTATGAATAATCCCTTTTTTCACCTAAAAATAAACTGTTATAGCTTTATCTAACTTATGCCATAAGACATAGGTTAAGAAACATTTAATGACTTTGATTAGTTAAAAAATTCCTTCAAAAATAACATACACATTAAATAAGGCATCATTTAATTCAATTATTAATTATTGTAGTTAATAATATTAATCCTATTAAATAAAATAAATGATTCTAGTATTTTTATGGGCTATGGATCAAGGATTAGGGTTTATGAGGTTTTAGGGTTTAAGGTATAGTATCTAGGTTTGTGATTTTATGGGTTTTATTGTTTGGAGTTTTATAGTTTAGGGTTTATGTGGTAATGGTCCATGGTTTAGTAATTAGGTTTAGGGTTTTATGTGTTTTGAGGTTTTAGAATTTAGGGTTGATGTTTAGGGTTTTTAAAGTTTATGGATCAAGGATCAAGGTTTTATGAGGTTTTAGGGTTTAAGGTATAGTATCTAGGTTTGTGATTTTATGGGTTTTATTGTTTGGAGTTTTATAGTTTAGGGTTTATGTTGTAATGGTCCATGGTTTAGTAATTAGGTTTAGGGTTTTATGAGTTTTGAGGTTTTAGAATTTAGGGTTGATGTTTAGGGTTTTTCTGTGTATGGTTTAGGCTTTGGGTTTAATATTTAGTGTTTAGGTTTTTAGGGTTTGTGGTTTTATGCGTTTAAAGTTTAGTGTTGTTTAGGATTTTAGTGTTTACTGTTTAAAATCTAGGGTTTAGTGTTTTTGATTTTGGAGTTTAGGGTTTAGAATATTAAATAAGGAAACAGAAAATACAAAGTTGTTATCTTATTTAATATGTTGTTATTCTCAAAGGAATCTCTTTTTAATCGAAATCAATAATGGCATAGGTTAGACAAAGTCAATTATTATATAAAAACGAATTCATTTTTCTAATAGTCTAAAGGTAATTACAAGACAGTATATGTTTGTATATATTTTTAATCTTTAGATAATGCACACATACCTTGTAGACAGAGTGATTGAACATGGGTCTTCTAAGATGAACATTATCCGTTTTTTCACTGAGACCCGTTGTTATATTAAAAAAACGAACTCATTAATGAGCTAAAAGAAAATTAAATTATGAAATTGAATTAGTGGATAGAGGGAAAAACCATTTTTAAGACTGTTTTGAATGATATTGGATAACGAATCATTAAAAAGCTCACAACAATATTATAGTGGGTCGGGTTTCAGGTATTCTCTGGCATCATAAAGCGGGTTGGGATGTTAGTAAGGTTAGGACAGAACTTACACATCAAGGATTGGAGGTAAACTAAATTTGAATGCCACGTGGTTTAGAAGTTGAAGACTCCTCTTTAAACAAAAACTATATGTTTTGAGGTAGAAGTTTAGCTTACGGGTTAAAACTGAATTTTAAATTTTTGAAGGATAAAAGTACAATTTTATTATTATCCTAATTTATAATTTTAGAAAATTTAAAGGGACGAAAGAAAATTCTCATTTTAAGGAAAAATCATTAAATAGGTCCGGCTCACCACGTTATTTATAGTCATATCCAATAACATTTTTCCACATCATTTTTTCCAAGGTGAACCATTATCTCTTTCCTACATATAACTAAAGAATGGCCAATTACTTGAAAGTTACACTGAAATCCAAGCCGCTCCACGAGTTTTTCCCCGATCGACTTCGAATAGGGTGTAATTCTTTTAAATGTTGATAAGCACTGTGGAACTTTAGCGAAAATGATGATTAGATTATTAAATTTCTTTACGATATTAATATAGTAACTTATGTTTTAACTAACATGTATTTCATTGTTAATATATTGCTACACCAATAAATAATTTTAAAATTATAAAACAATATATTCTTTTAAAAAATAATTTAATGTAAAATTATGTAAAATGTCACATCAATAATAAAGTATACGTAAATTGTCACATAATTTGACAATTTACGTCGCAAGAAGTTTATCAACCTAAACCATCATTTCTATCAAAAATAGAGAAATTTGACTAGAAAAATAAGAGATGGAGGATTAAATTCAATAAAAAAGTGTGTGAAATTAACAAAAATATAAATATCGAGAATTAAATTTATTACTACTATATCCTAATAAGATGTTTAATTTTCTCTTTAAAAACATTTCAGATTTAAGCTCGAGTGATCCTTACCTCTAGGGAACATGCATTTATCATTTAAATAGACCTTTGGGATAACATACAACACTTTGTGTTTAAGATTTGACAGTAACACTACAACTAATAGTATTAATTGCCACCATAAAAAATGAGACATTAATGTATAATTCTGAATCTTGGGTATAACTGTTAGTCTAGTTGTGTTTGTATAGTACTTTAGCCTATTAGAGTATATACAGTATTATGAGATGATAATTCTGTTATCCAACTGTATAGTTAGTTAGTATTTAGTTGTATAACCGTTTACATGATTACTCAACAGATTATAGTTGAGTCAAGTTGTATATAAAGGCTTCAGTGATTTCTAATGAAAGCAGGTTGATTTGAGGGATATAATTCTTTGTTGTCTTCATCGTACTGTGTATATTCATACAAGGCCACTTGCAATTAGGGTAAACACACGAAACATCTACACCTAAACAAAAACATGATAACATTTGTTTACGCTATTCATATTGATTAACGATTCTATCTCTACGCTGTCTTTTTTAGAGAGTTTACTATAATATTTTCAGTACGAGAGACACGGATCTTCAACCTAATTTCACATACTAGTTGCCAATAGTGGAACAATAGAGGGACTAGTTGAGGCCATGACTCCCACAAAATATTAAAAATTTAATGTTGAAATTACTCTTTGACCCCCTAGAATATATAATTCAATATTGGCCCTCCATTTTTATTTTTTTTAAATGGCCTCGTCAATAAATAATATTGAGTTCCGCCACTACTAGTTGTAGACGCTCGCTCGTACAATATTTTTTTAGTTATTCTCTCTTTTAAGTAATATCCAATGATTGGGGCAGAGCTAAAAAATTTAGATTGCAGTGTTAAATTTTTTATGTTAACTCATATATATGATGAAATCATCAAAAAAAAAATCGGACAGTAAAATAAATAAAAATGCACATGAAATAGTCTTAAAAGTTGTAGTCGAACATGTCCAAATCAGTACTTGTTACCAATAGACACAACTTCTAAACACGAATGGAAAATAAATAAATAAATTTACACAACTATTACAACACATACTAACCAAATAATTATGTATTCCTTAAAAAAAAAATAACTATATATGTGTGTATAAAATGATACTGAAATTGTCGAAATCTGCTATAAATCACAGTCAATGAACATTTCACAATTCCTTCCCTACACCATCTGCAATTTTTTGACTCGACACTTTCAGTCTTTGTACTGTTTCACACGACATTACTCGTCTAGATGAAGCTTATCTGCAACATTAATTGCAACTTTAAAATTTGTTTAGATTAGAACTCAACGAGTGACTTCGGTGAAAAAGAGAATAATATTTATCATAGGAGATCTAAATTCGAGTATATGTGTGCGCTTTGCCAAAGGATTAAGAAAAAGTATGAACAATTACTACTATGTTATCACACTCAGCATATTAAAAAAGAATTAAAATTCATTTCGATTAACTTAAATTATATTTTGACTTAATCATAAAATATCAACCATCTAAATCTGAAATAATTAGAACAACAAAGTTCAACTCAAAATGACTCAGGAACCCAAAATGACACAAATTTAAGTGGCAAACTGATTAGTGCTTAAATTATGCATTATTCTATCTCTAATTACTCCTTGATTGATTGTTTTAAGTTGCTAATGTGGGCATTTTTGTTCATTTTCCATGCAGGACAGTAGATTCCAGGAATATTGCTTAAACTGCTGAAATTGTGCAATTTTTGATTTTCTGGATTCATGGCTAGATTAGTGGGGCATAAAAGTCTGACTGGACGCCACGTCAGCAGCAACGATAGCTTATCAGCCGTATATCAGATAACTTATCAGCCAGATTTTAAATTCAAACTTTGGATTTATCTTTTGTAATTAATTTTAAATAATTTAGGATTTATCTCTTATATCTTTAGGGTTATTTCTAGGGTTTTAGACTGCTATAAATACCCCATTTGGGCAAACTCAAATATATATCTCATATTTTCATTCTTAGCTTTGTTTTTACTTTTAAGGTTTTATAAAATTCTTTTCTTTAGTTCTTGCTTTAAATTTTTTATTTATTTTTCTTTTATAATGCTAAGTATGATTTTTACCATAATCATACTTAGCTAAATTCTCCATAGCCAAGGGCTAAAGCAATGGCTCAATTCTAACGTGATGATTGAAAAGCACTTAAACAATTTCGGGTATCTCTTTTAGTTTTCTAAACTTAATTTCAAAATCAAAATGATTTCAAAACCAAAGATTGACGTTGGTCAGGATGTTGTTTTGGTTAAATGTGTGGGAGGAAGGATCGGCTATTGAAGCACATTCGACTTCTTGGGAACACACTTAGCAAAATTGTTTGCTAAGAGGAAACTGAGATTGGAATCAGTTATTATTGAAACGACATAATCTGAGTCGGCTTTACTTAAACATTTTTGATCTACAACATTGTTGTTGATTAGATCAATTTCCAAAATCGATATCAAAGATGGCACTTGGGTATTCAGTATACTAGGCACAGTCACAAGGATTGATCCTTAAAGACGAGTAACCACGTGAACCCCGAAGTGAAAAATCCTTTTTCCAATGATCCGAGGAAACTGAGTCAGAGCAAAAGCCTGAGGCTAATCTTTACCATATTTAATCCACATCCTAAATTTTGTCTACCATCTCTTATTATTTTTACTTAATTCACAAACCCCCACCACACTTAAAAATTATTCAACTATCTTCTTGGCTCACCGATTGAACAAACATAAATCAGGAAGTTCTCTTAGTCCATGTGGGATCGATCCTTACTTCTCTTTTACTACGTTTGAATTCCTTTACGTATTATTTGAGAAGAATGAATTATTTTGACGTGAGAACGACGCGTGTCAAATTGGCGCCGTTGCTGGGGACTACGACGAAGTTATTGATTATTTTTGTTTGATTTATGACCAGGAGGAATCCGGGAGAACAATTAGATTATAACCCGGAGATCGAAGCATACGCTCGAAGACTATACGCCCAAACACTTCGGGAAAAGAAGCAAAGACATCGACAGCAACGATTAGAACGTGATCTAGAAATAGCATCTGAAGCAGAATCGCATTTCGACCACACAACCAATGAACCAGTTCCGATGGGAGACAACGACCAAACTATTCGACAACTGACTGTGGCCCCTGATGATAACCAGCCGATGTGTATAACATTCTCGAATGGCAAGACACCATTCGCTCTCAAGACAGGCTTAATACACTTTTTACCAACCTATCACGGTTTGCCAAGTGAAAATCCACATAAACATCTAAAGGAATTTCACATGGTCTGTTTAAGCAAAAAACCACAAGGAGTCTCTGAAGATCAAATAAAACTTCGCGTATTTCCTTTTTCTCTAGCTGATATTGCTAAGGATTGGCTATTTGATTTACCCTCCAACTCAGTTTCAACTTGGGCTGACATGGCTCGCCTTTTTCTTGACAGGTTTTTCCCAACAGCTAAGGCAAACGAGCTAGGGTGAAGTATCCTGAGTATCCGACAAAAGGAAAGTGAATCTTTATATGACTATTAGGAGCGTTTCAAAAAGCTATGCGCAAACTGTTCGCAACACGGATTGTCTGAACAAACCCTTCTCTAGTATTTTTATGAAGGATTAACACCCATGGACATGAAGGTGGTAGACGTAGCAAGTGAAGGAGCTCTTATTAACATGACCCCGATGGCGGCAAGAATGTCAATGTCTACTATGGCCGCCAACTCGCAACAATTTCACCCTTTAAGTGAACCATCTCGACGGGTTCACGGGGTAAGTACAGTTTCACTGGAAAACAAAATTGATAAATTAGCTGATATTGTTCAATCTCTTGTTGCAGATAAAATAATTGCAGCCAGGCTTTGCCGAATATGTACGAGTCCAGAGCATCCAACGGACTGCTGCCCGATTATACAAGAAGAGGACATTGCGCAAGTGAATGCCATAGGAAATTTTCCAGGACCTCCACAAAGACAATACAACCCCAACGCCAACTCGTGTAATCCAGGTTGGAAAAATCATCCGAACTTCAATTATGCTCAAAATCAAAGGCAAGGTCAACCATATCAGCAGAGACAGCCCATTCAACAACTGAAGTCATCATTGGAATCCATCATTGAACGGTTGGCAATATCCTAAGAGAAGTTTCAAACCCTCACTGAGGCCCACCTACAAGATTTGGACAAACAAATGACCCAGTTGGCTCAAACCGTAGGGAGACTAGAGTCACAGGGAAGGCTTCCTTCTCAAACGGAGTCAAATCCGAGAGAGAATGTGAGTGCTATCACCCTCCGAAGTGAAACCGTTGTCACACCAGAAGTCCCAAAAGAGAGTGTCAGACGGTTCAAGAAAGGGAAGAAAAAACCACCCTCCGACGTCCAAGGAACATCTTCATCGCCACCATCACCTCATCCTCCTTCTCATGAAATTGCACCACCCTTCCCATCAAGATTGATGATGCGTGACAAGAGAGCCGAAGAGAAGGAAATCTTAGAGGTGTTCCAAAAAGTACAAGTCAACACACCTCTCCTAGAAGTAATCCGACAAGTGCCAAGGCATGCCCGATTTCTAAAGGAGCTTTGCACCACGAAGAGGAGACTGACTGGTCATGAGAAGGTCAACCTGGGAGAACATGTCTCAGCAGTATTTCAGCGAAAGCTTCCACCAAAGATGAAAGACCAAGGTATGTTCGCTATACCTTGTAAAATAGGTAATGTTTTAATTAAACGTGCAATGTGCGACTTAGGAGCTTCAATTAACGTTATGCCCCTTTCTGTTTATAAAATTATTACTAACGAACCTTTAAAGGAAACAAGAGTAACCATCCAGTTGGCTGATCGTTCTATTATCTATCCGGAGGGGGTACTTGAAAATGTCTTAGTGAAAGTTGAAGTTCTGATTTTTCCTGCCGACTTCTATGTCATTGACATGGAAAATGATAGGACAAACACTTGCTCTGAGGTACTTTTAGGCCGACCCTTCCTAAGCACCGCGCATACAAAGATTGATGTGAGAAACGGTATATTAGCAATGTAATTTGATGGTGAGGTCGTAGAATTTGACGTTTATAAAGCAATGAAATACCCAGATCAAGTAGAAAGAATTAATTATGTCGATATTGTTGATCCTTTAGTTGATGAATTTATTGAAACTAATTTTTTCGATAATTTTTATAGGGATTTTTAAATTTGCCGCAAAGAGGAAGAAAGGGAGTTTGAACATATTTTATTTATCAATTTTGATTTATTTTTATCTCCCTCAAAAACTAAAATGTTACATTCTGTTTTGCAGGCTCCAGAGATAGAATTAAAACAGTTGCCGGAGCACTTGAAATATGCCTTTTTGGGAGAAAATGAAACCTTGTCGGTGATAATCTCAAACAAGTTGTCCGAAGAAGAAGAGAATGCACTAGTGAAGGTATTGTACACGTACAAGGAAGCCATAGGATGGACTATTGCCGATATTAAGGGACTTAGTCCCTCGACTTGTATGCATAAGATTAAAATGGAAGAAGGAGCGAAACCCTCTAGATAAGGATAACGCCGTTTAAACCAACCAATGATGGAGGTAGTAAAAAGTGAGATACAGAAGCTCCTTGATGCAGATGTAATCTATCTTATTTCCGACAGTGACTGGGTAAGTCCAATTCATGTGGTACCTAAAAAGACCGGAGTGACAGTGGTCCAAAGTTCTGAAAGAGAGTTAGTCCTAACACGTGTACAAAATGGATGGAGAGTCTGTATCGACTACAGGAAGTTGAACTTTCTCACTAGAAAAGATCATTTTCCCTTTCCCTTTATAGATCAAATGATTGAAAAATTAGCCAGTAAAACTCATTATTGTTGCCTTGATGGTTTTTTAGGTTTTTTTTCCAAATTTCAGTTGTGCTAGAAGACCAAGAGAAAACAACGTTTACTTGCCCGTTCGGTACATTTGCATATTGACGGATGCCTTTTGGCCTTTGTAATGCACCAGCCACTTTCCAGAGATGCATGCTGAGTATTTTTTCTGACTATATGGAGAAGGGCATCGAAGTCTTCATGGATGACTTTACGGTATACGGTAGTTCTTTTAATGAGTGTCTTAGTAATTTAACTAATGTGCTTAATAGATGCCTAAAATTTAATCTTGTTTTGAATTATGAAAAATGCCATTTTATGGTTGATAAGGGATTAATTTTGGGACATATTGTGTCATCTAATGGAATTACCGTTGATAAGGCCAAGACCGATATTATACGCTCACTACCTTACCCCACATCTGTGAGGGAGGTTCGTTCTTTTCTTGGCCATGCAGGTTTCTACCGAAGATTTATTAAAGATTTTTCAAAGTTGGCGCGACCGTTGTGTGAGCTGTTACAAAAAGATAAAGTCTTCGACTTTAATCTTGAGTGCAAAGAATCGTTCGATGTACTTAAAGAAAAGTTGACCACGGTACAGATCGTCAAAGCACCAAATTGGGAATATGATTTTGAGCTTATGTGTGACGCATCCGATACGAGCGTTGGAGATGTTCTTGGACAAAGAATCGGCAAATAACCACATGTTATCGCCTATGCTTCAAGGACTCTGGACTCGGCTTAGAGAAATTACTCCACAACAGAAAAAGAATTACTTTCTATTATTTTTGCTTTAGAAAAGTTTAGATCTTATTTGCTTGGAACTAAAGTGATTGTTTTTTCTGACCATGCAGCTTTGAAGTAGCTTATGAGCAAAAAGGAGGCGAAGCCAAGGCTTATCCGATGGATCATGCTTTTACAAGAATTTAATTTGGAAATTAAAGACAAGAAGGGAAGCGAGAATCTCGTAGTTGATCATTTAAGTCGCATTCCTATTTCTATAGCCAACCCGCCAATTAACGATAAGTTCCCGGAAGAACATTTGATGTTGGCGCAGAAAGTGGTTCCATGGTTCGCAGACATGGTAAATTACTTGGTCACAGGTAAATTACCCTTAGACTTTCCTAGATCTGGAATTAATCGACTAAAGCGGGAGTCCCGATATTATATTTGGGATGATCCTTATTTATGGAAGCATTGTTCGGATTAGGTAATTAGGCGATGCGTCGCTGAGGAAGAGGTAAATTATATCCTATACTTTTTCCATTTTTATTCGTGTGGTGGTCACTTTGGACCAAAGCGAACTGCCCATAAAATTTTGGAATGTGGTTTCTTTTGGCCTACTATATTCCGTGACGCTTACTTATATTGTAAATCATGTGATAAGTGTTAACGTGTAGGGAATTTAAGCCGAAGGAATGAATTACCTCAAAATTTGATTCACGTCTGTGAGATTTTTTATGTGTGGGAAATCGATTACATGAGTCCCTTTACTTCTTCATTTGGAAATTTTTATATCATTCTTGCAGTTGATTATGTTTCTAAATGGGTAGAAGCTAAGGCTACTCGAAATAATGATGCTAGATCCACTGTTAATTTTTTTTGAAAAATTCTATATTTTCCAGGTTTGGCACACCACAAGCGATAATTAGCGATCGAGGAACCCATTTCATCAACAAGGTAATTGACGCGCTCATGAAAAAGTTCGGAGTGACTCAAAGAATTGCCACTGCTTACCACCCACAGACCAACGAACAAGCGGAAGTGTCGAACCGCAAGATTAAAGCAATTCTTGAGAAAATTGTTAAACCGGATCGTAAAGATTAGAGTCTCAAGTTGACCGACGCATTGTGGGCGTACCAGACGGCTTATAAAGGTCATATTAGGATGTCGCCATATCGACTAGTTTTCGGTAAGCCATGCCATTTGCCGGCTGAATTGGAGCATCGAGCCTTTTGGGCAGTTAAGCAATGTAACATGGAGATGGAAGCAATTGGAGAAGCGCGAAAGCTACACATTCAAGAATTAGAGGAAATCCGACGAAACGCTTACGATAGCGCTCAAATATTTAAAGAGAATACGAAAGAATTTCACGATCGAATAATATCCTTTAAATCATTTACAATTAACCAAAAGGTTTTGTTGTTTAATTCAAAACTAAAACTTTTTGCAGGCAAACTTCGATCGAAATGGCTCGGCCCATTTACGGTAACTCATATTTTTCCTTATGGCGCAGTGGAGATAGAAGACAATTCTGGAGCTCGATTTAAAGTAAACGGCCAGAGGTTGAAGCCGTGTTATGATAACGCTCCGGTAGGATTAGCTGAGGAGATCAAATTACAAGAACCTACGCTTTAAAAATTGCCTCGTCAAGCTAACAACGTTAAATAAGCGCTGGATGGGAGGCAACCCATTTTTAATTTATTTTGTTTATTTCTTTTTGTTACAATTTTTCGTAATTTATTTTCTTTCTTTCTATTTTTGCATAAAATCGTTCGCTATCCCTTGTTGCTGATCGTATTTCGCAGGTTCTTCAAGCATGGAGCAAGTTAGCATCTCCCTTTTAATTGGTGCACTATAGTCGGCCCCTATCCAAATATAGAATCAAATTTTAAATTTCCATATCATAATCGGTCAAATTTTGACCCAATCTTGTTGCCTTGTGAGATTATGTAGGCCCTACTTGTGATAAGATATCACAATCCCTTCCAAATTCAATTCTTTTACGTTTCTCAAACCTATACTATTGCCTTTCTTCTTCTTCAGCCGTTCCCTCAAACCAACCAGCCCTCACCCACGACAACCTTCGTTTGCTTCAACAATGATGCGCACAAGGGATCAAGCACGCCGGCTCCCCCAAACACATGTACCCATTATGCTCGGATGTCGTCGTCGGATGGCACCACCGCAGTTTGTGGTCGTGCCTAGCGATTCAGACTCGCAGCCTGCTCCGCCACCGCTTCCCCCACGTCGCAGCCGTAAGCAGTAGCAGCAGACGGCCACCACTCAGCCGGACGACCACGAACTGGCCCCCGATCACTCAATTGGCCGGTCTGCTCTTTCGATGGGCAGAAACGCGACTGCCGGGTCTTCACGTCTTCGACCACCGCATAGCCAGCCGGCACATTCGTCCATTTCCTTCCACTCCATGCCTTTTGCTGCGTCCTCACAGTCGATGCCAGATGCCACCGATGCTGACCAGCCACGGCAAGACAGATCCTCAAGGAGACCTTCACCGTCCCTGCATCCGTCTCTGCCGCATCAAACACCCAAGGTAAATTCTGATTTTATCTCTGTTACCCCTCTACAAATTTTCCATCTGGTTTTTAGCTTTACAAACACCCTCGGAACTAATCTCCACATGAACAACCCATCGATGGAACAACCAGACTTTGAGCACGGATATCCTTCTGACCAGCCCGCCTCATCCCACTCGAACAACGAACGTCTGGATTCCCTACCATTCGCGGCAAGTTCAGGAAACAGTGTTATTTCGAACGACTACAATAATCAGGAAGAGCGTTTCGAACGTTATCGACTTGGGCGCAAATATTCGGTTCCAACCAATGAGGTTTTACATGGCTACTTGGAGTTTGTTGGCAACGACTTAGAAAGATTTAATCACATTCGCCACCGCCACTTTCAAGTTTGTAAGTATATTCCTACCTAAACTCTAGAAAATTTGCACTTGCGCGTGTCTGTCATGCAGTTCTTTGATGCGATTGGATGGACAACTTATTCGGAAATTAGATATAACACGTATTATAAATTGGTTTTTGAGTTTTATGCCATGTTTTCATTTGATAAAAATCGTGTTATTTCTGTGCACTCTTCTGATGTCGTATCCTTTCGACTGCTTGGTCAGTATTTTTCAGTGTCAATTACGGAATTTAATTTTTATATGGGATTCGTGATAGATGTCACGGATCATGGGTATTTAACTACTTTACTTGAGATTTCGCAGGATTTTGACAGTAATATATGCTATGAAACTCTTACTGGCTTGGCGGGTTCAGTATACGATCCGCGTGTGACGAAATGATGGGCCATTCATAATCCAGCACTCCGCTACATTCATCGCTTTCTTGCGTACAACTATTCTGGCCGTAATGACACTTCTTCCAACTTAAGTAAGGTCAAACTTTTCTTTTTATGGTGTATGCAAGTCGACATTAAGGTAAATTTAGGCTTTTGGTTTGCCTATGCCTTTAAGCGTGTTGCACGGACTAATCGCCCACTTATTCGTGGTCCTTATATCACACACCTTGCATCTCGTCTTTTCCCTCTGACATTTGACCATTCACGGTTTACTTACGCATTTGCCATGGATGCTTTGGATGCGAGGTGTTTGGATACGATGAGTCTTCTAGCCGGTACTCCCGATGCGCCATATATTGTTCCTCCGGGCACTAGTGCACCTCGTAATGAGCGCGTTTTCCTTTGGAGACCGGTTCCTCGACCCGCACAGGACAACAATCCACAGCCGGATGTTAACGAGCGCCTGAACTCCATTAAAACCAATATTGCCGAAATCCTATCCTTCCTTCGCCCAGGCACATCTCATCGAGGACGTGGGCGTGGGCGTGGCCGACATTAATCGGGGAGTATTTTCACCCTCTCTCTCTTGCACTTTAATTTTCCATAATGGGACATTATGATTAAGTGGGGGGGTGGAATTAGAAATCAAATTGACTCTCACTTATGCTTTGCGATTGAAATTAAGTTGTTTCTTGGTTAGAATTGTTGATGACCTTGGTTGCTAGTCTCTTGTTTGATTTAATTTCTTTGCATTTCTTTGTGAACTCAATCTTGTTCTTGTTGAATTTAGGATGCATGATAGCATGACATGACTAATTTATGTAAATTTTTCTTGGTCGTTTCATGAATTTGTTGATTGAATTGGATGCATGACTTAGTTCAATAGACCTTTCGTGTGAGTTTTGAGCCTAATGAGCATATGTTTTATTCTTGCTCTTTGTTTCAATTGAGTGTGCCAAACTAATTGATTGCGTTCTAGAACTTGTAACTCGATGCTTGTTGAGACTACACATTTTGATTATGATGCTCTAATATGATAGAGGCATTAGGATTAAACCAACTTCTCTTACCAAACAAAATAGCCTACCCTTTTTATTTATTTTCCACATAGTGAACCATTTTTGAGCCTTTAATCATTTTCTTTGTTTACGTATCATTAAGCCAAGCCTATTTTATTTTTGTTTTCATTTCAATTATTTTTGTCACCCTTTTTCAGGACAAGTTGAGGTTATTCCAAAGCGGAAAAAGAGAGAAACAAAAAAAACCAGATTCCAAAAAAGAAACACTGTGCAGAAAAAATAAACAGTGCAGTGCAGAAAAAACAGTGCAGAAAAAAAAATCTGTGCAGAAATAAATCTCATCGCAGTTTGGTTCGAACAGTGCAGGAAAATACAACGCAGAAAAATTGCAGAACCGTGCAGTGCAGTTCGAATATACTGTGCTGTTCGAACAGTGAAAAAAAGCAGAAAAAAGGACAGTTCGAATGAAAAAAAAGATTGATTTCTTCTCCTCTCTTCGAATAAATTCCTTAGAATAATTTTACTTGTCATGACTTTTTAAACCTCATTTTCGGCCTTTTATCCTACCCGAACCTTAACCCCGTTACAACCCATTTTAAGTCCTCTTGATTTTTGCAACATTTTTATATTAAGTAGTGGAGATTAGATCTAGTTACAAGCCTATGGTAATGAGTTGATTAGTTTAGGCTTGAGCGATTCTCTTACCCGAAACATTTGAGCGAAATGAGTGAACCAATGTGCGGAGCTAAGTCTTGTATTCTTTGAAATTGGTAGACGATTGAAATGCCTTGATCGATTTACACTTAATTGATTGATCTTGAATTTCAACATTTACTTGATTTTGTTTACTTTAGAAATCTTGGAAATTCTATGAAATTGGAGTTGGCAACTTAAGGTTCTTAGCATGATAATTGAGAAATGCTTGAGAACAAGCATTGAATAAGTGAGGGGAGATTTGATTAGTGCTTAAATTATGCATTAGTCTATCTCTAATTACTCATTGATTGATTATTTTAAGTTGCTAATGTGGGCACTTTTGTTCATTTTCATGCAGGACAGTAGATTCTAGGAATATTGCTTAAACTGCTGAAATTGTGCAATTTTTGATTTTCTGGATTCATGGCTGGATTAGTGGGCATGAATCTGACTGGACGCCATGTCAGCAGCTTCTAGAAGACGCCACGTCAGCAGCAACGATAGCTTATCAGCCGGATTTTAAATTCAAACTTTGGATTTATCTTTTGTATTTAATTTTAAATAATTTAGGATTTATCGCTTATCTCTTTAGGGTTATTTCTAGGGTTTTAGGCTGCTATAAATACCCCATTTGGGCAAACTCAAATATATATCTCATTTTTCATTCTTAGCTTTGTTTTTACTTTTAAGGTTTTATAAAATTATTTTCTTTAGTTCTTGCTTTAAATTTTTTATTTATTTTTCTTTTATAATGCTAAGTATGATTTTTACCATAATCATACTTAGCTAAATTCTCCATAGCCAATGGCTAAAGCAATGGCTCAATCCAACGTGAGGATTGAAAAACACTTAAACAATTTCGGGTATCTCTCTTAGTTTTCTAAACTTAATTTCAAAATCAAAATGATTTCAAAACCAAAGGTTGACGTTGGTCAGGATGTTGTTTTGGTTAAATGTGTGGGAGGAAGGATCGGCTATTGAAGCACATTCGACTTCCTAGGAACACACTTAGCAAAATTGTTTGCTAAGAGGAAACTGAGATCGGAATCAGTTATTATTGAAACGACATAATCCGAGTCGGCTTTACTTAAACATTTTTGATCTACAACATTGTTGTTATTAGATCAATTTCCAAAATCGATATCAAATATGGCACTTGGGTATTCGGTATACTAGGCACAGTCACAAGGATTGATCCTTGAAGACGAGTAACCGACGTGAACCCCGAAGTGAAAAATCCTTTTTCCAATGATCCGAGGAAACCGAGTCAGAGCAAAAGCCCGAGGCTAATCTTTACCATATTTAATCCACATCCTAAATTTTGTCTACCATCTCTTATTATTTTTACTTAATTCACAAACCCCCGCCATACTTAAAAATTATTCAACTCTCTTCTTGGCTCACCGATTGAACAAACATAAATCATGAAGTTCTCTTAGTCCCTATGGGATCAACCCTTACTTCTCTTTTACTACGTTTGAATTCCTTTATTTATTATTTGAGAAGAAGAAATTATTTTGACACGAGAACGACGCGTGTCACAAACTTTATTAAAAAAAACTCGAAATAATCAAAAATTAAGTGTCAAATTTGAATGAAGAAAATAAAATAATTCAAAATGACGAGAACTTGAATGTCAAACTTGAATAAAAAAACGAAATAGTCTGACTCAAAAAACTCAACTAGCAAACATGAATAACTTGAACCTGGATAAGAAATAATTTTAAATTTTTAATTCAAATTGATCTGATTCAAAAATCTTATTTATTAAAAGTAGAAACGTCCACCCTATATTTTTCAGAGTTAATTAATGTCTGTTCATATATGTGCTTGACACGAATACTTCATCTATCATATTACATATTTCTCATTAAATATGTATTAAATACAAATTCTCACAAAAATATGAATTAAAGATGTTGCATTTGCCTTGTTTTTCATGCAAGTGAATAGAAGAAAAAAATTAAAAACCTCTAAAATGACATTACACTCTGATATTTGTTTTAAAAAATTGTCATCTCTGTATATCAGACAAATATATATATATATATACATAATATATATTGGCTGGTAAGGAAATTTTTAATACGACTTCGTTTTCAACAGCTTCACTGTTTAGTGATTTCTAGTGCATCAAATAGTCTTTGGTGTTGTCAAACTAAGAGGGTTAATTGTGGTCATTGATCAGTTGTTTTCTTTTGGGAGTTGAATCAGCAAAAAATAAAGAATTTTCCAGATAAATTATTTAATAAGAAAAATAGATATCAAGCATTTATTTATGTCGTGGAGATGTGGCAACGTATAAAAGAATATATAAAAATTAATTTCATAAAAAGAAAAATTGTGGAGGATATGAATTTGTACATTTTTATGATTTAACACCCAAAAGAATTAATACATTTTTATGTGAGAAACATTTCATGTTTATCAGTTACCACTTTATTTAAGACTATTAATTATGATTTAATTATTGGCCAAGATTATAACATATTATTTGAATGAAGGGATTTTTCATAATCCATTAAAAATCAATTCATTGAAAAAATTAATAACTTCAATGAAAACTAAAGGTAAACTTTTTTTTAGCATTAATTTTTGGTATAATGTCCGTACTATCAGACCTCTCACTACTCATAATTTAAAGGATATTGAGAGTTTAAGTATGCTCAATCTTATGTTTTTTTTTTATGTTGTACCGGACCAGGTGACAATGTGAATCAAGTTAACCTCAATCAACAATTAAGGGTCTACTTATCACTTGATCAAGAATATTTTCAACACTTGTTTTATTTTTATTTCTTTTAACTATGTTATCCTCTAAAATTTACATTTATCAAACAATATAATTATATCAAATATTTAATCTTAAGCAAAATAACAAATATATTTATAATTTAAACTCGGCACTTAATTTTTCAATTTATCAAATAGTACATGAATAAATAAATATTTTTATTTGCTCTAAATAAATTCTTAATTCTTATTTTTTAATTCTTAATTCTTAATTAATGCTTATGCTTTGAAATCTCATATCTTCAAGGTCAAGTAATATTGCCTGAAAATAGATATTATTAATTGCATTTGAAATTAGTATCAACCTCATAATTTATTTTTTTAAAAAGTTATAAGGATAGAAGTTAATATATATATCCAATTAATTATCATCAATTAATTATTATTAAAATATAATCAGACTGACAATCGAAATATAACATGCCTTATATTGAAATAAATTTGTACTTAAACCTCACGTGTTGAGATTTAAATTAAAATAAAATATAAATGATGAGACTTAAACTTGAAATTTCAACAATACTGTATAACATATTTCCATAGCTCATGGCTATATTAAAATATATCAAATTTATACAATTTTTGTTAATTACATTTAATGTATTATCAATGTAACAAATATATTTTTTAAATTTAATTTATTTTCTAAGATCTTTTCAAATAATAACAATTACAAATTTTAAATTTTTAGTCCCTATACTTTTTTAATGAAATTAGTCTCAATACTTTTTAATACTTCATGTCTATCCTAGCCATGTCTATACTAAAAATTATTACAAAAGGTGTACTACTCTCATAAATATTAGTGCCAAGTCATCAACCAAGGCAGCCCCACATCTTAAGTTAAAAAGACATATGACAATAAAACGATAAATATTTCTTTTTAACTATAATCGTATTTTTCAAAAGACTTTTATCAATGTATATGTGATATCATATTAAAACTTTTAATTAATTGTTACATTATGTATATATTTTAAAGCACAACTTTCAACTATCTATCTATCTATAATTACAATTAATATATAAAAGAATCAATTATTACCGACATAAGAGCAAGTACATTTGACCAGTTATCTAAGCTGTTTATTTTTGTTCCCTTATATTCTCTTAGGTCATGGGTTCTAGACCCACTAGTAGCAGTCTCCTTCCAACCCTTAGAGTCTTCCTTCCCCTCCTCTCTAGGTAGGATTATGATTAGACTTAAATTTGTCAAAAAAATTATTATCAACATAAAATTATATAAACTAATCCGAGAATAATTCCTTGAATTCAACTTAAAATTAATTAGAAAATTTATACATTATTTATTTATTTATTTTGGTTGCCCTCCCGGTTTTTTAGGATTTTGCCCTGACTAATTCGGACATACTCACGTCACACACCTGGATGTGGTAGGTGAGTCTCCCAGCGAAGATTTTATGTATACACAAAACCTCAAACTCAAGACCTATTTAAATGATACCAAGTTGATTACCATTAGACCAACCTCGTTGATTATACTTAATTTTTATTTATTATAAGACTCGAACATAAACTCTAAGTATCCGACAACCTCAACCTTGGGTTGCCAAGGTATGATGTAATTTTGATTTTCATGTAAATCCAAATCCATCCCTTTTTCACTTCACAAACACTATAAAAATAGACCCACATACTTGGAAACTTTGAGAAGAAAGAAGCACTAAAAAGAAACACCAACGGCTTCTACTCTAAATCTTCTCCACCCTTTCTTTTCTTCTCTCCTTTTCTCTTTTCTTTTGTGTATAATTGAATTGTTAGTCCCACAATTATATATAATTAAATATATAAGTGCAATTTTTCATTCGTTAATTTCTAATAATAATAATAATAATAATAATAATAATAATAATAAGCTATAGCAAGCCGCCATGAGATTTTTTGTGGAATTTGTTTCATGTTGCGTTAAAAACCCTGAAGTGTTTACGACGGAAGACATGGTGGAGGCCCCAAGGAGGGAGGAGACGAGGTCTTTAATGGCTCCAAAAATGGAGGCACCGAGGAAGAAAAAGAAGAGGGTAAAGGTAGCGTCACCATTATCTATGACTCCAGAGTGGAAGCCTTCGTTGTATGCGATCTCGGAGGATAACGTTGTGGCGGAGAAAAGAGAAAAGACACAATCGGAAGCGACAACAACGACGGCTGATAGGGCTGTGAAAAGGAAGAGCACGTCAGGGTCACGCTCCAAAATTCACGTTCGAAGCCATAGTGATGACATGGGGTAAATTAAATTTTCTTTTGACATATAAAGATGTAGTTTAGGTTAAATTCAAGTTTTGATTAAGTAGAGATGCATTACATTTTCATGTCAGATTCAAACTTATACAAGATAAGATAATATTAACATCCTTAACCACTAGAAATGTTTTAGATTAAATTATGGTTTTAGTACTTTTATTGTTCATATTTTAATAGAAATAGTTAAAAACGATTTATACTAACTAATGAAATTAGAAAAATAGAAGATCAATTTAAAATATATGGACTAAATTATAAATTTTACATAATACACAAACTCAAACCAAATTTGACCTTTATCTATCGATGGTTAATATTTTCTTCAAACATTATCTTTTTCTTCTTTTCTTTTATTAATTTTTATGGGTACCTTTTGTTGCTATGTCAACATCGGGGATATAATTTTGGTCGAAAAATAAAATTTTTCTGGTAAGTTAATTAATATACGAGAGGAAACTTCAATGAAATGATAGGAAAAAGAAAATCAAGAAAAGGAAGTATGAGGAATTTTTTTTAAATAAATAAATACTTTTGCCTTTGTTTGATCCTTAAAATTAAAATTTTCACGTAAGTTAATCTAATCATTATATTAATTGTGTTTAAATACATTATGTCATATTTATTATATTATGTTTAAAATTACATTAATCATGTTTTAAATATATCGTGTCATTCTTATTATATTAAATTTTGTATTTATTAAACGTCCCGTAACATTATCGTGTGAAATTTGCAGGCGAAATCCAGAGACAGTGGTCATTCCAACGTTTTCTCCGACTCCTTTCATGTTCTGATAATAGTTTATTTCCGTGGACCGAATTTATGTTAATTTGTCGATAAAGTCTTAGTTTAATTAATATTTTTAAGAGGTAGTAGATCCGAATGTGTATAAATGTAATGGTCTTTATTTAAAAATTAAATAAATTATGAGAAATTTAGATATTGTATCAATAAAATATATTAATCAAAGAAATTATGTGTTTTCAACCTATACTTAAATTAAAAGGAAAACAATATCCAGTTCAATTAATTTTTTAATAATATTTTTTTAATTGATCCTTGATTTCTGTTTCTTCTCCAACGTATCATTCTAGGATCAATTGCATTGTTTTCAGACTTTTGACTGTTAATCCATTGGAATTACTTTTTTGAAAGAAATAAAGGCCTCATTAAAAAATCTCTTTACATTCAACATTAGAACAACTAATGCCAACCCCTAAGGGAAAAAAGAGTACCCACTAATATTATCCATATACAACATCATCAATTGCAAGTTGTTCAATACAAGAAGGACATTTAGAATAAAAATAATTACATTGTTGTTCACTAAATGTCCAATGAGCTAAAGTATGGGCTTCCCTATTTGCCGAACGATGAATAAAGGCAACCGATATATGATGATGCTGTTGAAGAAGACTCCTCGCCTCGAACATGCTCTGTGCCAAAGCCGATCTACCTTGGGTATTTGATTGAAGAAGATTGACCACGTTGGCAGCATCTCCCTTAATAATAACCTTCGGCCATCCCTGATCCAATGCAAAAAGAATAGCCTCATAGAAGACATGGTTTTATACTGTTTCTACTGATGACGCTCTAGGCAACGTGCGCACACATCTAGGGATGGGCACGGGTTGGGTCGGTCAGGTTTTTGGCCCACCCGAACTCGACCCAAAAATAATAATCCTAAAAACGAACCCGACCCGACCTCATTTTCTAAAAAACCCGACCCGACCCGACCCAAAAATAAATACTCTAAACCCGACCCCGACCCGACCTATAGAAAAAAATTGAATTTTTAGGGTCCTAATTGTAAAAAAAATAATTTTAGGAGACTTAATTGTAAAAAATAATATTTTAGGAGACTAAATTGTAAATAAAAATTTAATTTTATGGGCCTATTTATAAAAAAAAATTATATAAAGAGATGGTATTATTACAAATATCCCTAAAAAATTTAAGGGAAAATTACACTATTAGTCGCGGGTCGGGTCGAATTTTTTTCACGCTAAACCCGACCCGAAACGACCCCAATCTTAACAAAAACCCGACCCGAACCCAATTTTTTCACAAAAATACCCGACCCATTCGGGCCGGGTCGGGTTGAAACCCATCGGATCCGGGTGAAATACCCATCCCTACACACACCCTACTAGTACTAGGCCATGATCGTCTCTTGCTAACATCCCAATCGCTCCCAGACCTATTTGAGATTGATACATACCATTAACCGTTAGTTTAATCGTACCTGGATGAGGCTTAGTCCACACTATTTTTGCTCTAGCTTATGGAACACCATAAGGAAGTGGAGCAATTGCAACATCATTAAATTCTTTATGCAGATGTTGTGCATTCTCCACTATAAGGAAAGCGGTTACAATTTTTTTTATCATGAACCAGAGAATTGCGTCGGTCCAGATATTCCAAAGAAGCACAACAAAGCCAACAAATATATATTCAGGAAGAATTCCCACACAATGTTCTAGCCATTCAAAATAGGATTGGAACTGATCCGTCAACCTGTCCTGGTAATTTAAATAGCCTGTAAACTTCCTTAGTAGCAAACCAATCTCTTAAAGCATGCACGACCGTCTCTAACTCCGATTGGCACAAAAGACAAATGCCATCTGGAGAGGTATGAACACCAAACCGAGCATTCACCGGGAGAGCTTCATGGGCAACCCTCCAAATAAACACCCTAATCTTCGAAACACCTAGAGTTTGGATAGTGTATACCAAAGCTTCGCGGAAGAAGAAGGACCATGAAATTTCCGCATAAGCCAAGCATACCCCGAACGTGTGGAATATGTCCCACTAAAATGATTTCCCCAAACCATAATATTCGAGTATCTATTGGCAATACCAAATTAGAGAATATCCTTAGCATCAGATAGAGTGAAAACCTGGCGCACTTTGTGAACGTCCCAACCATTGAAAGATGGAATCATAAAATCATTACAAGTCAATGGAACTGGCATGCTATCGATACACCGCTATGTTAAATGGACCTTTTGTGCTCCACCCCAATTTGATTTGAAAATGGAAGTTGCATTATCAATGCTAATATGCCAGAAGAAACCATCTCGTAGTTGCTACAAAGCATTAAAGATAGACCTCCAAGCATAGGATGGTTTGTCACCAAGTCTCGCATCAAGTACAGATTTTCCTATAAAATATTTACAAGATAGAACACGAGAAACCAGAGATTGGGGGTCAGTTAATAACCTCCATACCTGTTTACCCAATAGAGCAATGTTAAACTGATAAAGATCTCTGAAGGCAAGACCGCTTGCTCTTTTGGGAGCACACAACTTTTGCCAAGCAACCATCTGCCTTCCTTTATCAGAAATTCGACCGAACCACCAATAGTTGCACATCCTACTCACAATCTGAGAGATAAGACAATCTGCTAGCAAATAGCAAGTCATGACATACATTGGTAAGGCTTGAGCTACTACTTTGAGAAAAACTTCTCGTCTACCATAAGACAAGAGATTTTTAGTCTAACCTCGCACCCGTTTAGTTACACGATCAAGAAGAAAACCAAGCTTTTCAGACATTTTCTTGCCAACAATTAACGGTATACCAAGATAATAACTCGGATCAATAACCTCCTAAATATGGAATACTTCCTGAAAATGATCACACTCAATTGAGATGTAAAAAGACTAAAATAGATCATAGACTTGTCATAGTTGATTTTCTGTCAATGCGAAGAAGAATATATGTCTAAAATTTGTTTTACCCGTGTGATTTTAGCAACAGAGTTCTTAACAAACAACAGACTACCATCGGCATAAAAGAGGTATGTAATACTTAGACCATTCCTACTAGCACGAATACCTCAGATAGATCCCTAACTCTTGGCCTTATGAAGAAGTGCAGATAACCCATGTGTACAAAGAGAAAAAAGAAAGGTGACAAATGATCACCTTGCCTTATTCCCCTAGTAGGAACAATCACATCAGAAAGAGCACCGTTTAATCGGACGACGTAGAAAACAGTGGTGATACATCTCATAATCAACTCAACCTACTGCGACTCAAAACCAAGTCATGACTGCCTCTAAGAAAGCCCACTCTACACAGTCATAAGCTTTCTCAATTTCAAGTTTTAAGTTGCTCCCTTATTTGGTCCGTTCTTTAAATATTGCATATAATGAAAGAGCTCATGAGCAACCAAGGTGTTATCCGAGATTTGTCTACCCGGAACAAATGTTGCATGCTCTTTACCAATACATACTGGCATCAATAGTTTAAGATGGTTGACAAGTACTTTTGAGATAGCTTTGTATACTATAGTACACAAGCTAATCGGCCGATATTGTCGAATTGACACCGGATCTTCGATCTTCGGGATCAGTACAAGAACAGATCTGTTAACCTCGAATATACTCACCCTGTCATTAAGAATATCAAGACATAGATTGAGAACATCATCTCCAGCAATGTCCTTATATTTCTGATAAAAACTCGATGGCAAACCATCAATGCCCGAGGCTTTGGATGAATGACTCTGGAACAAGGCTTGATAAACCTTTTCTTTTGTGAATGGGGCACAAAGTGTTGTATTCATATCAGCATTGATGGTTGGCTTAATACAATCAAGAATATCAGATGAGGGCACACAATTATCCAAGTGATATAGACCTACAAAATAGTCTTGAGCAATGCCAAGAATATCTTCCATTTTGTCATACCATTCACCATCCGAACCTGTAAGTCCACGCACATGATTTTTCTTCTTCTTACCCGTTACACGAGCATGGAATAATCTTGTATTTCTATCACCATCTCGAAGCCATTGAATGCGTGATCGTTGTGCTCAATAAGCCTCATCTTTATCAAGAAGGCCCTTTAATTCAGCCTTTGCAGTAGATAATGCTTGCAAAGAATTGTCATCTATACGACCATTAAGTATGGTCTCAATTTGCTTTCTCAATTTTTTAATCCACGAAGTAGACTTTGTACGTCTATCCTTTTGCCAAGAGTCCAGAACAGCACCCATCAATACATTAGATCCGTCCCAACCACGCACAACCTGGTCTCGACAAGCATCTTCAAATACCCAACAAGCATCGAATTTGAAATAGTCATTGTAATGGCGATTAGAATGTGAAGGAGAAGTACCTTTAGTATCCAAAAAAGAAAGCAATGGTTCGACGCATCATCAAAATTAGTAGTAACCCGATGTGAAACATGGCCATCAATCCAAGCCATGTTAGCTAGGAATCGATCATGGCGTTCACACATAGTAAAAAAAGCAATGGTCCGACGCATAAGCAAATTCAGTAGTAACCCGATGTGCAACATGGCCATAGAATTTGAATTAGCTACAGTTTGATGGTTTTTAATGTGATTGTATATATTTTAAACTTAATCAATTATAAAATTTAAAAAAAGAAAACATAAAATTTATATAATCATTTTTTAAATATTTAATAAAGTTTAAATTCGAATGCAAATATATACAATACTTTTAATCCCATGGTATGAACTCTTTTATAAAAGAAAAATAGAATAGAATAGAACATAAAGTTATATAACTTTCACAATCAAAAAGCGGGAAAGAACTTGATCGATTAAAATAAGAAAACTACTTAGACAACTGATTTGGATTAAAATATATTTTAAAATTTATTGATGTGATTACATCATATTATCTCTGTTATTTATTTTTAGTACAACCTACGTTATTCAAATTTGAATTATGTGAGAAAAACGTCATCATTTATCACTGACACTACCCAATAAGTTCATTTGAATTAAAATATTTTACTAATAAAAACTTAACAATTATTCCTTATGGGGTAAACTTAAAGGATTCTTTTTACATGAATAACACAAATAGTAAAATGGTACTCATAATTGATTATTTATTAAAGTAACATCTCTCATTTAGAATATCCCATGAATAAATGCTTCGAGGGGAGGTGAACGGTGGTAAGGCGAAACGTCCGGTGACTCTTTTCATCCACAACTTACCATAAAGCATGCATTGAAAAGGATTATGGGTCATAATTTATTTTTAAATAATATATTTAAAATGATTGACTTATTTCAATTCAAAAAAATGATTGGAGCAAGCATATTTGGCCGGTTGGCCAAGTTTGTCATCTTTATTTCCTCATTTCCCTTAGGTCATAGGTTCTAGACCCATTAGGAACACTTCAATCCTTCTCCTAGAGTCCCCCCTCCCATCCCCTCTAAGATTAGGATTAGAATTACAATTTGTCAAAAAAAATATGATTGACTTATTAGACTTATCAATGAACTGGGTGGTCCATCCAACCAAACTTAATTTAAGTCGGGCAATTATGGTTCTTGAATTAATTAAATGATTATGTGAATCAATCCATTTTAAATTTATTATATAATTTAACTGGTCATCCGATGTCAAAATATTCTTATCTAAGTCCGACTCAAATCAAGTTTAGTTGAGTGAAACATCAAGTCTGTTAAAGAAGCACCAACTTATCTCTTACTTTTCGTGGTTATATAGACATCCATATAAGTGAACTATCCCTATAGCCAAAGTAGTGTAAAATATCAAACATATATCAATATATTAATGTAAACTGACATATACATCAACTTAAAAACCCTATAAATAGGTTATGTGTGAGTGTGTGGGTGTGTGCAAGTTGAGGGAGAAATAAGTGGAGTGTGTGTTAGTTGAGAGTGAGTAGACGTGCAAGTTTGTGCAAGTATGAGTAAAGCAAGTTAGTGAGTGTGCGTCGAAATAATGAGGTCCATATTTGTATTGTAATATCTTTGGTGTATTAATAGAATGATACATTTCTTATAATTAGAAGTTTCTTGGTTAAGTTTAGTTTATGTATTTCTTAGTGCACTTGAATTGGTTATTATATGGTCAGCTTTTCCGACTAAATGATATATAGTCTACACTATCGCCTGAATAGTATACAGCCGATTTTACTGCCTAAATAGTGTATGGTCAGCATTGCTACCTAAGTTGTTGTACACTAAGTAATTAGAAGATAGAAAGGCTAACCGCCCTAGGGAGTTGGTGTAGTACTAGTGGTCAATCTTAGGTCATCTATAGTGGGTGTGTTGGGTCCGTCAAGTTTCCAATAACTGGTATCAGAGCGAGCAATTTGGGACTGTTACTAGTTGAGAAAGCTTCGATAAGCATTGAATGCTTTCATTGGTCGGCATTGCATCAAGGTCCTAAGGGGAGACTCTTCCAGAACACAGCCAAGGACTGCAAAGCTTTTGGTTTGGAACCACGCTTAGTTGACGCCGGACGTCAGTCACCATGGCAGATTTTGGAAGCACAAACAATGGGTTTAGAAAGCTCAATAACCACAATTACGGTTATTGGCAGACCTGCATAAAGTCCTACCTACAAGGTCAAGATTTGTGAGAAATAGTCACTGGCACCGATACAACTCCTTCACTGAGGGAAAATGCTGAAACCTTGAGGAAATGGAACATCAAGGGTATAAAGGCTTTATATGTGTTGAAGATCACAATCGAGGAGGACCTACTAAAGCATATTCGTGGTAAAAAGACACCAAAGGTAGACTGGAAACTTTGGCAAAATTATTTTCAAAGAAAAATGAAGCACGCCTCCAACTCTTGAAAAATGAGCTCGCGGGTATCTCACAAGGAAACTTATCTATTGAGCAGTATTTAACCAAGGTGAAATCTATTTGTCGCGAGATATCTCAACTTGCACCAGAGAAGAAGGTGAACAAGACAATGATGAAGATAATTATCATCCATGGCGTAAGACCCGAGTACAATGTAGTTATTACTGCCGTAAGGGGATGACCTACTCAACCATCCTTAGTGGAGCTAGAGAACATGTTGGCTAATCAGGAGGCATTAGCCAAACAGATGAGTGAAGTAATCATAAAAGATGAAGAGGAGGCACTCTTCACCAGCAAGAAGAAAGGTATGCCACGAAGACAAGGCGTGGCAAAGAAAATGAGGACACAAAGAGATAAGTTTCATACGAGAGATAGAAGTAACACTTCAGGGGGAGCTCGACATGAAAAAGAAAACTATCACCAACAGTACGAGGAGAACGATAGAAGACAAGGTGGTGAATGCTTCAATTATGGAAGAAAGAGCCACTTTGCTCTAGATTACAAATTACCCAAGATACAGACTTTCTAAGAAAACATGGCCAACACAAAAGAGGATGAGAATGGGTTCATGTTTGATGCTTCCATCAACGAGGATGAATGGGTTGTAGAAGATGGATTTTTTGTTGAAAAAGATTTAATAGAAGACATGGAGGAATCATCCCTTATAGCAACCATAGACTCAAAGATAAACTACAAGGATGAAGAAGAGTTCGAAGAAGACATGGATGAATCAGCTCTTGCAACAAACATAGAGTCAACTATTGACAAGTTAAAGGAGATGAACTCTCATACAGTGGAGCTTGATGGAATGGTCGACGATGTTAGCTATAGTGCCCTAGGGCATATTGTATGGACATGATATTTTGATTATTGAATTTATTATTATAATAAATTTGTATGCTTTTGTGTCCTTGAATATTATTAATTATTCAAAATATCCCTAATCAGTTATTATTGTTCCCACAATAATAAGATAAGATTGGTATGAAGTTTGATAGATATTCATAAGATGAATATGTGAATGAGATTCAAATCAAATTCATATATGTATTTGTTGAGAACAAATATTAGGATCGACTCGTCTTAAGATTAATACACAAATTAAAGTTATATATTAATCTTCAAACAATTGTGACATTAAATCCTTAGACCTAAAATTGCTACGGTTCTCAACATGATGACTATTATGTTCTGACATAGTCAAACATCATTTTTAATCGGACGATTATAAAGGTTATGCTTGAACATAATAATGAATCATGCAGTGAGATGTGGGTGATTAAGATGGAATTTATCCCTCTTAACATAAGAGATATATCTCTAGGCCCCTCGATGATTGAAACTGATAAATGTATTGCCATGCTCAAATGAGTTGATAGAGATCAATGTCATTTGTTTAGTCCGTTCAATTGGGCATCGAGAAACTAAAGATAGAACGATATAAGGTTAACATTTTCCATGTCTTATATTCTATCAAGATATCGTGAGATAAAAGGATTATGACATAAACTGAATTAAGGTTGTCCCGGATTATGAGCTTTTCATTTAACTTGGGTAGTCATAATGTCTTGCTAGAGGCTACTTATGACTTGTAGAATAAAATGTGATTTTATCTACTACCAACGTTAATTGAACCTATAGATTCGCACACTAAGAATGAATAAGAATGGTTGTGGTTATTACTCTCAATAATAAATTTAAGATAATGCGATTATTTTAAATTATATTGTTAGAGATTATTTATTCAAATTTAAAGAAGTTAAATTCGTATTCTTGTGATATAATATTTTATTTGTTTTATTATATTTCAAAAATAATATTAAATAAATAATATTATTAAATAATCTCATATCTAGATTTGATTAGATTTAAATTTCTTATTGGATAAGGAATCTATTTTAAAATATATTATTTATTTATTTTAAATAAATATTATTATTAAATAAATCACATCATCTAGATTTTGGTTGAATTTGAATTCCTTATCAGATAAAGGAATTTATTTTAAATTATAATTTATTTAAAAGAGTTTTAATTAAATTATAATAGTGAACTCAATGTAACCCTAATCAAGTCATATATATATGTATGCCAAGGGTTTTGACTAACTTGAGTTTTTCGAATAGCCACCAAAACCATAAAATTTCTATTTTTGAAATCTTGAGAGGAACTAACATTCCGATAGCTGTTCGTCGTCCATTCACGTGTGGATACTAGTAGAGGACGGTCGTCTTTCAAAAAGGCAGCGCCTCAGCACAACGAGATTATTGAATCAAATATCAAAGTAACCTTTTGATTTCCTTTGTCGTACAATAATATGATTGCATGAGATCTTGAAATTTTTTTGTAGGATAATATTTCCGCTGCGATTATTTGCTTAATTAGATTAGTTTATTTCCTATGAAACCCAACAGACGATTTTTACGAGGAAATGTAGGAGCTCTAAACAAGGCTACTAGTAAGTGTTCACAACAATGTGAGACTTTTCTAGTGAAATCCTTACCCTCAAAGAAGAAAATAAAGCTCTAAGGGAAGATCTTAAGGTAGTACACGAGGAATTGGAAAATATGAGAGAGGAGATGGTGCTTCTTAGGAAGGCACTAGCTCATGATAGGGGAGCTACCTCATCCGTCTCAATTCCAACTTCTTTGATAGTGGAGGTTTCTAAACCAAGTCTTGTAAAGGAACTAGAAACGCTAAGGGTGTAGATAACTTCATGTAAAGCTTGGAACAATACATCCAAGCCACAACATCATGGAAGATGTCAGGAAAATCGACCATGCCTTACTTTATTTGGACGATACCGCACTGTTATGGTTGTGGCGTAAGCATGGTAAAATAAAGGATGAAGATTGCACCATTACTACTTGGGAGGAATTCAAATAGGAGCTAAAAGGTCAATTTTATCCCCAAGAATATAGAGGATAAGAGATCCAAGCAAAATGAGAACAAAGGACATTATGAGAGAGGAATCAAATCACAACAAAAGCGAAGATTGAAGCTAGCCTATAAGGAAAGAGGTTTTAAGGGACAAAGGGAAGATAAAAGGAGAAAGAGAGCAAGCTACTCATCAACAAGGAGAAACGAGAATAAGATCTCTCTATATCCTCAAGGACCTCAACTACATCAAGGTCAATGTTGCGGGGCCTAAGTTTGAAAAAAATGGATTGTTGTTCAAGAAATTGAAGATTGGAGGACAACTAATACGTGGCTTAGTCGACATTGGAGCAACAAACAACTTCATCAAGAAGGTCCTTGAAAAGAAGATCAAGATGATGTCAACAAAAACAAATGAACAAATTGAAGACATATTCACAAAGAATATAAGTAAGCCAAAGTTTCAAGAAGCAATCAGTATGGTCTGCAACTCATGTGTAGAGATAAGTCGTTGAGGGGGAGTATTAAGAAGCACCGACTTATCTCCTAATTTTCATGGTTCTAGAGACACCTATATAAGTGAACTATCCCCATAGTTCTAGAGTCCTCCAAAGTAGTGTAAAATATCAAACATATAATAATATATTAATGTAAACCGATATAGTACACCGACTTAATAACACTATGAATAAGCTATGCGTGTGGTGAGAGTGTGTGCAAGTTGAGGGAGAAATAAGTGGAGTGTGTGTTAGTTCAGAGTGAGTAGACGTGCAAGTGTATGCAAGTATGAGTGAAGCAAGTCAGAGCTTGTGTGTTGAAATAGTGAGGTACATATTTGTATTGTAATATCTTTGGTGTATTAATAGAATGATACATTTATTGTAATTAGAAGTTTTCCAGTTAAACCTTAGTTTATGTATTTCTTAGTGCACTTGAATTGGTTACTATATGGTCGGCTTTGCCGCCTAAATGGTGTATGGTTGGTTCTACAGCCTAAATGGTGTATTGGTCGACACTACCGCCTAAATGGTGTATGGTCGACACTACCGCCTAAGTTGTTGTGCATTAAGTAATTAGAAGATAGAAATGCTAATCGACTTAGGGAGTTGATATAGTCCTAGTGGCCAATCTTAAGTCCTCTATAGTGGATGTGTTGGGTTCGTCAGATTTCCAACAAAGTCCATGAATAAGTTTTATTGTAAGTCGATCCATGTTATTAGAAGTAGTTTTCCCTAGATTTAATTTCTGTAACTATTAAAATATAATTAAACCAATATTAATATTTTTGAAATTTAAAGAAGAATTAATTGATTTAAAATTTATTAAAACCTCAGCGAATGCGGAGGGCTAATTCTAGTGTATATTAAAAAGTGTAGTAACATCGAAAGGCAAAGTAGTGGGACAAAAATCTCTACCTTTTTAGGTGTCCATTTTTATACTCAACACTAAAAATTAAAGCTCTGACCTTAAATTTTAAATCTTAAATCATAAATCTTAAGCCATAAAAAATATTAACCCTAATTTCTTAATCCTAAATCCTAATTTTAATCCTAAATTTTAAATTTAATTTTTTAGCGTGGGATATACGCACAAAAAAATACAAAAGATTTTTATTCAAACTAGTGATGGATGCCATGACTTTTCACTGGACTATAGTTTATGGGCTGGGTGCTTGGGAACACAGTGGATGACTTTTTCTTAACTTTTTTTCTTCAATACAAAATTGAGAGGGAAAATGCCACATGTTTATCAACTACACGCTGTTCTCTATTTTTGGGTTTGAAACTGGTATTTTGCTCACTGAAGCATCAAAGCTTCGTCCATGCTTGGAAGCTGAAACAGATGCAGTTTTAAATAATGTTGTTACATATTTTTTTAATACTATAGCAGTGGGGGTGGAACTGTGGAAGTTACAACAATGGAGGATATTACAAAACATTATTAATAAAAACTCAATAATTATTCCATAAGACACACACTTGAAGAGGGGAATTTATGATTTCAAAGTGGGATTGGCTCAATGAGCAAAGAAGTGATTCCACCCTTAGCAGCTTTGCCGACGAATGTGTAGCCATCTCCTTCCCTGTAAAGCACGTCCATCACCCTGGCAAGGTTTAGACTACGATTCAAAACCTCCGTCGGCATTTCTGTTGGTTTAAAAAACTCTTGGTTCACATCCTTCCATGAACTCTCAACGTGCTGATTAAACACATCATACGCCTCTTGTGCTGTTACACCGTATTCTTCCATGTAACACTCGATTGCCGAGCAATCGTCTTCTCTCCTGTGTTTGAACTGCACCCGGAAAGTAAATAGGAATTAATTTCTCCATATATATGCCATAAAATCCATGTGTAGTGTATTATTATACCTTGTGTTCAGCAACGTCATCCATGAACCTGCAAATAATAGTGGAAGCTTGGATGATCTTAGGGTCGTTGGATGCCCATTTGAAGGTTTCAGGGGTTACAATATCCCCCATACCAACGAAAGCCGTAATAGCAAGCATGGCATAACCACATGTTGGCAATGCATTAGCCTTAAACTCCTCGAACGATGGTTTGTAGTTTTGAAGAGTCCATTTGGCCTCCACGAGGTAAGCTTGAGCCAGTCGTATCATCTGAGGCAGCACAATTGCAACAATTGTTTACTTGAGCCTGGTTTTTATCTCAAATCTTTGTCTCTTTTGTACAAAATAAAGGTTTTGCAAAGTACATACCGACTTTTTTGAATATTCGACACGGTATTGTTTCCCATGTTCAGCCATCAGTTGCTCCATTTCATCATAAACATCCAAGAGTGCCTTGTAGCTCACTTTCATGTATTCTGGGAGTTCATCTATGCATTTGATATCCCACCTAAAACCCAATTTCAATGTTATATTTGATTAGTTCTCATAAAAAAACATGTAATTGAAAATTGATTTAAAACTAAAGAAAACTCACTTCTCAATAGCATTTGTATAGGGAATGAGCTCATCATATGTTGCATAGGAGTCATATGTGTCATCCACAATAGATGCCATTGCTATGACTTTTGTCAATATTTTTCTACCAAGTGAGTATTGGGGTTCAAAGTAGACTCCCATAATCCAAAAATAGCCTTCAACCACTCTATCTCTTGCATATGGTAGCTGTCTTTGAAAGTCACAATCCTTCCACCACCTGAAACAATTACATCATGCAAAACCCTCATTAATTAGTACAATCAAATCCTCAAGAGAGTATATGCAAAAGGGGGGAAATGAGTAAAAAATATTTAGAAAAAAAAAAAAACTTACCTACAAATCTCACTTAGCTCTTTCCTATGCAAAAGTTGTAGCATGTTGAAATCAATCTTTGCAAACTCCAACAAAGCCTTGTTATGAGACTCAATATCTGGGTATACTGAAAGATAGTGCCTGGCCTCAACCCTCGGCAAGCCTCTTCGGATTGATTGTTTTAAAGCATGAGAAACCTGTTCGGACAAAGGATAGTCTAAAGCCGCTACTGCATGTTTTAAATGGTTGACGGTGAAAGAAATTGCTTCGTCCAATATATCTTCCCCATGAACCCTCAAATACGAAGCTTCGTAAAGTTCCAACAGTCCTCGAACATCGCTCGTGACCGATGCCTTGAAATTCCCTTGTTCATCTTTGAACTTGTTGAATACCTCTGCGATCAAATCACCCCAAATTCAATATCGCTATCAAACATTTCTATAGACGTGAAATTTAAAAACACTACGTTGTTGTCCCGATATTTACCGCATGAAACGTTGAATCCATGCTCTCGAAGTAATCGGAATCGAAGAGATGTAGTGCAGAGATCGCTCTCGACGTTGTTGTCACGATAGATGTTCTCTAGTTCGTCTTCAATCTCCTTAGTGAAATGGTAACTCACACCCAATCTTTGGACTGCATCGATGAAGGTTAACTTTTGACTAGAATTAGCCATCGGTGCCACAATCGTCTTCCTCACTTCTTCTTTCAACTCTTCATGTCGATGTTTAGTTTGAGCATCGATTTCCTGTTCGAAACAATGGAAACTTCTTCATATTAATATGACTAAAATAATTTAAAAACTAATGTATTACCATTATATATACATGTGTGTGTATATAATGTACCTGGTCAGGACAATTGAGGAAGAGATCACCCCAGATGCTAGGCTGAAAATCGGCCTTGGGACGAATTTCTTCCTTATCGGAGGAAATGGCAACAAGTGGTGATGAAGAAGCAATCTGACAGACTGTTGAAGCCATTTCGATGGATTCAAAGGTTAATTTGCTTACTCTCGAAATTTAACACAGGTTTTGTGTGAGGTTAAGATTGCAATTGTTGCATGTATTTATAGGTAAAAATTTGCTAGTTTAAGTCAATAAAGACAACTTTGATTCGAAAAAATTAAAGAATAAAATATGCAGGGTGCATTGAAGGATAAATTGCAAATAGATTGAAAAGTCATGTGTTGATTATTCTTTTGTTTGCTTCTTTTGTCTTCAAAGTTGATGCCTGTAAAATATTAGTACTTAGATAAGGTTTAGAAATGTGTTAAAAAGTAAATATCGTCTATGGATCCATAGACTTTTAGGGACAAACCATTTAGTCCATTCCTCGACTGATCGGCCTCTGATTGATGATGAGATTTTGTGGGGAAGGGGAAAAACATTCTCTTTATATGTAAATTTATGACCCTCTAACACTTTTATCACCTGGACCTTAACATATGGAACTTCAGTGATTAAAATAAGGCATAGAGCAGAGTTAAACGATGATTTATGTATTTTATCCATCAATTTTTATTATTTTTTTATTCCACAATATAACGGTGTTAGAGGGTTAATGGATGAGTGACGAGAAAAAATTAATGTACAAAATATAATGAGTAAATTGAATATTTTAAAATTTCAGTGATCAAAATAGATAAGAAAAAAAATTTAGTTATGATTTACGTATTTTACCCTTTAATCATCATTATTATACTGTTATGCACTGAATTTTTTTAATTAATTTAACATTCTATTATGTAGATCCAAAATAATGTATTTATTAATATACATTTATATATGTAATGATTGAGAAGTTTTTATTAATATATATTTAGCGATTGAAAAGTTTTTATATAAAGTAAATAGTTATACATTTTCAATTAACTCAAAACTTGGATTCTTAAAATATTCAGTGACGAAATTCAACCTCATTGATGGATCATTTCAAAAGTTTAAACTTATAAACTTATGTGACTAAAGATACTCATATTATTCAATTTGTACGAATTCGAATCTCGACATTTATTTTAAAAATGTAAATATCTCAAAACTTAATCAATAAAAAATTAGATTAAAAGTCAAATGGACGTAAAATTTAAGTTACTAGTTCAGTCGTAAAACTGATTGAACTGAATAATTCTATTAAATGTTAAATATGTTTTTGATATTAAATAAGCAGTATAGATAATAATGAATAATGCATGTTTGACTTAATGGCGTACTTAATGTATGAGGTTAGAAGTTCCAACTTCAAATTTGACCACTTGCACAAATAACATTAAAAAAAATAGAAATAATTTTACCAGTTGCTTTGATTCCTATCATTTTTAATAGTCTAAAGGTGATTACAAAGTAGTATTTGTTCATACATATTCTTAATCTTTTGACAATGCACACATACTTTACAAATAAAGCGATTGAACTCGAATTTTTTAGTATAAATATCATCCGCTTTTCTATTGAAACCTCTTGTTAGATTCTTATCCTTTTGATTCTTTTGATTCTTGGGGAATAAAGATTAAGAGGAGCTACTATTAGAGTATGTCCTTCACTATATTTCGAGGAAAAAATTACATTAATTATAATAATATTAATCTGTGTAATAATTCAATTCTTTAAAACATGCACAACATAAAATTAAAAAAAAAAAACATGGCACGAACATAATATAGAAAATTATTAGAGCGTGATATGAAAAACAAAATGCACATAAACACATACAGGATCTCTTATAACTGAACATCTACATAAACCTCTAAATCCGATTCAAAATCATTTCTTACATGATATGCCTCCATTTTTACTTGATTGATATCTATTAATTGATTGAGTGATTAAAATATTTATTTTTTTCATTTTATGTGAGTTCGAATCTTAATATTTACTTTTTGAATATAATAATTTTTCTATCTAATAAAAAAAATGAAAACGACTTAAGTCAAAATGTTTAAGGGCATGAGTAGCTGTATTCACTGTTTTCTTTGCATATGGCAAGCTCTTGTCTTGACCAGCCGTTTTTTTAGTAAGTAAAATACGAATGCATCGTGTGTTTAACATACCAACTAATTTTGATACAAAATATATTGAAATATTTAATTAATATTAAAATGTTTGTCAGGTCATGCTACTTTTGTAGTAACACGAGTAGTCCTACTTGGTGAGCTAATTTATTTGTTATGTATTCATTTATTTATTGCAACTTATTTGACCCACTCTCTTGCGGATTTTAGGATTTTTTAAAATGGAGTTGGGAGCATCAATAACTGATAAAGAACGCTGGATTTTCAAGAAAAAATAGATACTAAAATTTTAAGGAGCGTTTGGATTCCTTGGTGAAATATTGCAGTATTGCACCTATGTTTTTTTAATTTTTCGATTTATAACATTTGTTATGGTGAAAAGTGAAGTTGGTGAGAATACAAATAAAAAATGTTAAAGACGGGGTACTTACATTCCGACATCAACACCTGACATGTTTTTATTAGCTTCACTGTCACCAGACTTTGATTTTATAATTAAAAATCAATGAACAATGTAGTCGGATTGTATTCTCATCGACTTCACCTTAGACTATTCAAAGTACAATAGATTGAAAAATAAAAATACTAGTACAACATTTGGGGGGATTTTTTTTTTGCAATTTCTGAGCAATTTATTCGGAGCATTGGTTTGTTAAAAAGATTAATATTAGGGGTAATAATTTTTTTCGAAATTGCATTCTCACGTTTAGTTTGGGAGCATTCCCATCAAGAGATAATAATTTTTCCCAACAGTGACACTTTCATCCCAAATGGTGTGAATATCATTCTCACCATTTTCTTAGGGGATAATTGCTAGGATATTATTATTGATTTTTTTATTTCAAGGTTTGTGGTGCTTTTTTATTTCATGACCTATGATGATTGCTATCAAATCAATAGAGTAACCAATGAATTTTGTTGAAGTGACCTACAATGAGTACTGCAATTCGCCTGAAGTCGGTCTGCAATGTTGGCAAATTTCCCTTTCTTCAGTTGAAGTTGGCCTACAGTGTTGGTGATTTCTGCTGAAGTCGACCTGCAGTGTCAGTACTTGAATGGAAAGAGAAACTTGCACTACTTAGACTCTCCACAACGCTTCTTCTACAAACACTTTCTCCGCAAAATTTCTTCCACAAACGTTTTCTACTTCAACACTCCAAGTATTGAGAAAAAATCCTTATTATTTCAAGCACCCTAGGAACTTGGTATGGTCACAGAAGAATCTGTTTGAACCGCTTTATGAATGAATGTAACTTGCAAGCACTCAAATTTCTCCATCATTGAATTACACAACCATGCGTTCACGTCTCCATCAATGTTGTTACTCCACTAAGTATGCTAAAATGTTTCCACCCATTCAATGTCTCCGACATTGTATTTTTCTCTAAGGGCGTCGAGATGTCCACACTTTTGTTTCTGGGATGACACTTGATATGCAAAAGTGATGATGTTTGTCCCAGCAGAGGATTACCTTCGGCCCATTCAATCCATCCAATATTGTGTTTTCTCTATAGGGCGCGGAGATGCATGTGTTCATCTGTGGCTATCGATGGCTCTGACTCTACAAGAACACATAAAACTCTTCCACTTATGCAAGTGCCCTCGACGTTGTTGTTTACAAAAGTGGGAGATGCCTACACTTTTATGTCTTGAACGACACCTGATCTATAAGAGTGTGGATACATGCCCAATAGAGGATTGCCTTTGGTATTGTGCTTTCTCCATAGGGCGTAGAGATGTATGTGTTCATTTGTGTATATCGATGGCACCGACTCTATAAGAACATAGAGGACTCCTCTTCTTATGCAAATGCTCTTGGTATCACTGTTTACAAAAGTGAATGATGTCTGCACTCTTGTGTCTTGAACAACACTTGATCTGTAAGAGTATGGATATATGCCCAAGAAAAGGATACTTCTGATGAATCCAATACTTGACGCATTATCGATTCAAATAAAATAGAGATGATTGTACCCATTTGTGCTCTGATAGCATCGGCTCTACAAGGGTACAAATTCATGTGTTCATTTTAACTTTCAATGGCTCTCATCATTTTGAACCACACAGAAGATATCGTTGTTCGACCTATGCCTTCGGCATCACTTTTGCATATCGTCAAATTATTCAAGTTTTTTATAGCACCAACAAGATTATGTGATACCTCTACTCGTTCAATGTCTAACGCATTGCAACTTTGACAAAGCGGAGATGTATGTACCCATTTGTGTTATGATAGCACCGACTATACAAGGGTACATACATTTGTTTTCATGTTTTGCCCTTAATGGCACTGTATTACCAAAAAAAGTTGACAATGTTGCAATCATCTAATATCTCCCTTCATTTACGTAAGTGCCTCCGACATTACTATCTATAAAATACGAAGATGCCAGCCTAGAAGAAGATTACCTCTGCTCATACAATGTCAAATACATTGCTGATTCAAACATAGTAGAGATGTTTGTATCTATTTGTACCTATAACGAAAATGACTCTACAATGGTACAGATGCTTGTGTTCACCTTCACCCATGATGGCATAGCATTATCAAGCAAATATTTGCATTCATTTAATGCCTCCATTCGCCAACGCAAATGCCTTCGGCATTGCTATTTAAAAAAAAATGGAGAAGCCTATCCAGCAGGAGATTGTCTTCGGTCTATGCAGTGTCTATGGCACGTCTATTTTGACAAAACGAAGACGCATGTACCCACTTGTGCCCTTGAGATCACTTGCTCTACAAGGTAAATAAGACAGTTCTGCTCATTCCATGCTTACATCATTGCCTCTATCAAAATGAATAGATTATTTAGTGCCTATGATAGCACCAACGTGCACTTCCACTTACTCAATTCCTTTACCATTGCTCTTCTCAAAAGCATCAAACTATTTTATGTATCAGCGCATATCTTCGTTCATTTAATGTCTCTGACATTGTTCCTTTTAGAGCGTTGAGTTACTTATTGCCCAAACTAACTCGGTTCATTCACTACTATTGATAGTTAGATTTGAGACGCTGGCTCAATATTGCAGCATGACCTCTTACAAGGCTCTGGCTCGTACCATTTTATGGTACTTCTTCGACTAAGGAGGCACAAGTATTATGCTTGGTACCTCCGTACCAAAAAACTCCAAAAATGGCCTCTAGTTTCTCTACGCTTAGCAACTCTGATAGCGACCCCATGGCAGCAGCTCCTTTGGAGATAAATAATGCTTAGGATAAGGATACTGAAGGCCTGTGCGGTCTCGAGAACATACCCTTGTCAGATGTTATTGTGTCTTGATAAATAAATGTCTCACCCATGTGACAGGATTAGTAAAGCCTATGGATTGAAAACTAAACCTAATTATGTTGACCCACCTGTAGGTGCCACTAGGCCTTGCTTCATCCTATCAAACAGCACCTGGGGTTATAAATACCTACAAACCTAGAGTGAATAATCGGCGGTGAGAACTATAGAGAAAATCTCCCTCTTCCGCCTTCCTCTCTTTACTCTCCCTTTTTTATTTCTCTGACCATCGTACTGACTACGGTTCTCCGTCCAAATCTACTTGAAACCATTACAATCACCTCAGTCCTTATCTCTACCTCCATTGTTTGGTGCTCACCAAATTTAGACATTAACAAATTTATTTTTAAATAACATTTATTTTGAACAATTATTACCTACGGGGGGAGAAAGGGAAAAATTTGTTCCTAATGGGTATTGAACCCACAATCTAAGAGAGATGGGAGGGTGTTAACTAAGCGCTTTAAATCACTTAATCTAGAGCTTGTTAACTTAAATAACATATTTAATAGGCTTAATAGTCAGAATATTGCCCAACATATACTCGTTTTTTCAGTTTGGTGTCTAACGTTTTCTTCGGTCCACTTTGGTGCCTAATGTTACATTCCGTAACTCAATTTGGGTTTTGCCATCACGGACGTTAGATTTTTGCCATTAAGTGCCACATGTCAACTTCTTAAAATTCCAAAATTATATTTAAAAATAAATAAAAAATAACCCCAAATTTCACAAAATAGCCCCAAAATTTGAAATCCCTAATACACAAACCCCAAATACCGATTTGGGATGATTTCACCGTCGATTGCCACCCCTCCGCCCATTACATCCGTCGTCAGACCATCACGACCATTTACCCCATCACCTTGTCACCGAAAATTGACTAATGCCGTGTGAAACGTCAAAATGGTCGAATAGTTCATTCAAATAATTCACGACAAACGACATCATAACGAACGATAAACGATGTGTGGGTCGTTCGGCGAGGGAAGGGCGCTTCATTCAGTCGTCAGAAACAAGACAACGCCGGTGATAGGGGCCAAAATTGGGGTTTTAAGGATTTAAGGACTATTTTGGGATTATTTTAAATTTCTAGGATAATTTTAAGTTTTTTCAGATGTATTAATTTTCATTTATTTTTAAATATAATTTTGGAATTTTAAGAAGCTGACACGTGGCAGTTAACGCCAAAATCTAACGTCCGTGACGGTAAAACCCAAACTGAGTTACGGAATGTAACGTTGAGCACCAAGTGGATCGAAAAAAGCGTTAGGCACCAAACTGCAAAAATTGGTATATGTTGGGCACCAATTTGACTATTAAGCCTATTTAATATGATTAGCTTATAATTAGCTTATTAATGAACTGGGTGGTTCATTCAACCAAACCCGATTTGAATCAGGCAAATATGGATCTTGAATAGGGATGGCCATGGGTAGGATTGGGTCGGGTTTTGGCCAATCTACATCCGACACGAAAATTTAATACATCCACCCAAATCTGACTCGACCCAACATTTTATGACATTCCTCCCGACTCGACCCTGACCCAAGTTCTAGAGTAAAAACCCAAACTCAACCCGATATAAATAAAAATTATCAATTTTCATTATTATTTGATAAAATAGGGAGCTAATTGAAAAAATACAAAAAGAGAGGGAGCATTGTAATAATTATTTTATTTTTATTAGACAAAATAGGAAGATAATTAAAAATATATATATAAAGAGAGGGGTATTGTAGTAATTATAGCTAAATATTTAGAATAAAATTAAAGCATTATTTCAAGTTGGGTAGGGCATTTTTATCTTAAATCTAAACCTGGCCCGACCTCATCCTAAAAAAAATCAGACCCAAACCCGACCCGAACCCAAAATTTTCTTTTAAAAACCTAACCCTATAAGATTGAGTCAGGTTGAAACCTGTCGAGTCTGGGTCAATTGGCCATCCTAATCTTGATTGAGCATTTGAACCAACCGGTTTTGAAATTATTATATAATTTATCGGGCCAGACCAATCCAACTCGATTTAAGTCTATGAATAAGTCTATTATAAGTAAATTCATATTTTTAGTAGTTTAACCTAAATTTAATTTCAATAATTAATATAATATAATATAATTAAAAAAACGCTAATATTAATATTTTAATGTTTAAAATAAAAACAAATTAATTTAAAAACTATTAAAACTCAGCAAATGCGTAGTATTCCTTTTTTCTTTACAAAATTGAGAAGGAAAATGCCACTTATTTATCCAGTACACACTGTTCTTTAGTTGCTCCCACGCCTTCTTCTGCAATAATTTCTCCCACACATTCAGATCATATCATCTCTCTTTATTCTTACAAACATTGTTTCCAAAGTCTTTGTGTTATCAGATAAATTTCTATTTTTAATTTTAAACTGGGTTCTTGCTCACTGAAGCATCAAAGCGCGCTTCATCCATGCTGGGAAGCTGAACACAGGAAGATACACAGATGCAGTGGGGGTGGAAGTTACAAAAATGGGGGATATTACAGAACATTATTAATAAAAACTCAATAAATATTCCTTAAGACACACACTTGAAGAGGGGAATTTATGATTTCAAAGTGGGATTGGCTCAATGAGCAAAGAAGTGATTCCACCCTTAGCAGCTTTGCCGACGAATGTGTAGCCATCTCCTTCCCTGTAAAGCACGTCCATCACCCTTGCAAGGTTTAGACTACGATTCAAAACCTCCGTCGGCATTTCTGTCGGTTTCAAAAACTCTTGGTTCACATCCTTCCATGAACTCTCCACGTGCTGGTTAAACACATCATACGCCTCCTGTGCTGTTACTCTGTATTCTTCCATGTAACACTCGATTGCCGAGCAATCGTCTTCTCTCCTGTGTTTGAACTGCACCCGGAAAGTAAATAGGAATTAATTTCTCCATATATATGCCATAAAATCCATGTGTAGTGTATTATTATACCTTGTGTTCAGCAACGTCATCCATGAACCTGCAAATAATAGTGGAAGCTTGGATGATCTTAGGGTCGTTGGATGCCCATTTGAAGGTTTTAGGGGTTACAATATCCCCCATGCCAACGAAAGCCGTAATAGCAAGCATGGCATAACCACATGTTGGCAATGCATTAGCCTTAAACTCCTCGAACGATGGTTTGTAGTTTTGAAGAGTCCATCTGGCCTCCACGAGGTAAGCTTGAGCAAGTCGTATCATCTGAGGCAGCACAATTGCAACAATTGTTTACTTGAGTCTGATTTTTATCTCAAATCTTTGTCTCTTTTGTACAAAATAAAGGTTTTGCAAAGTACATACCGACTTTTTTGCATATTCGACACGGTATTGTTTCCCATGTTCAGCCATCAGTTGCTCCATTTCATCATAAACATCCAAGAGTGCCTTGTAGCTCACTTTCATGTATTCTGGGAGTTCAACTATGCATTTGATATCCCACCTAAAACCCAATTTCAATGTTATATTTGATTAATTCTCATAAAAAACATGTAATTGAAAATTGATTTAAAACTAAAGAAAACTCACTTCTCAATAGCATTTGTATAGGGAATGAGTTCATCATATGTTGCATAGGAGTCATATGTGTCATCCACAATAGATGCCATTGCTATGACTTTTGTCAACATTTTTCTACCAAGTGAGTATTGGGGTTCAAAGTAGACTCCCATAATCCAAAAATAGCCTTCAACCACTCTATCTCTTGCATATGGTAGCTGTCTTTGAAAGTCACAATCCTTCCACCACCTGAAACAATTACATCATGCAAAACCCTCATTAATTAGTACAATCAAATCCTCAAGAGAGTATATGCAAAAGGGGGGAAATGAGTAAAAAATATTTAGAAAAAAAAAACTTACCTACAAATCTCACTTAGCTCTTTCCTATGCAAAAGTTGTAGCATGTTGAAATCAATCTTTGCAAACTCCAACAAAGCCTTGTTATGAGACTCAATATCTGGGTATACTGAAAGATAGTGCCTGGCCTCAACCGTCGGCAAGCCTCTTCTGATTGATTGTTTTAAAGCATGAGAAACCTGTTCGGACAAAGGATAGTCTAAAGCCGCTACTGCATGTTTTAAATGGTTGACGGTGAAAGAAATTGCTTCGTCCAATATATCTTCCCCATGAACCCTCAAATACGAAGCTTCGTAAAGTTCCAACAGTCCTCGAACATCGCTCGTGACCGATGCCTTGAAATTCCCTTGTTCATCTTTGAACTTGTTGAATACCTCTGCGATCAAATCACCACAAATTCAATATCGCTATCAAACATTTCTATAGACGTGAAATTTAAAAACACTAAGTTGTTATCGCGATATTTACCGCATGAAACGTTGAATCCATGCTCTCGAAGTAATCGGAATCGAAGAGATGTAGTGCAGAGATCGCTCTCGACCTTGTTGTCACGATAGATGTTCTCTAGTTCGTCTTCAATTTCCTTAGTGAAATGGTAACTCACACCCAATCTTTGGACTGCATCGATGAAGGTTAACTTTTGACTAGAATTAGCGATCGGTGCCACAATCGTCTTCCTCACTTCTTCTTTCAACTCTTCATGTCGATGTTTAGTTTGAGCATCGATTTCCTGTTCGAAACAATGGAAACTTCTTCATATTAATATGACTAAAATAATTTAAAAACTAATGTATTACCATTATATATACATGTGTGTGTATATAATGTACCTGGTCAGGACAATTGAGGAAGAGATCACCCCAGATGCTAGGCTGAAAATCGGCCTTGGGACGAATTTCTTCCTTATCGGAGGAAATGGCAGCAAGTGGTGATGAAGAAGCAATCTGACAGACTGTTGAAGCCATTTCGATGGATTCAAAGGTTAATTTGCTTACTCTCGAAATTTAACACAGGTTTTGTGTGAGGTTAAGAGTGCAATTGTTGCATGTATTTATAGGTAAAAATTTGCTAGTTTAAAAGTCAATAAAGACAACTTTGATTCGAAAAAATTATAGAATAAAATACGCAGGGTGCATTGAAGGATGAATTGCAAATAGATTGAAAAGTCATGTGTTGATTATTCTTTTGTTTGCTTCTTTCGTATTCAAAGTTGATGCCTGTAAAATATTATTTAGATAATGTTCAGACATGTGTTAAAAAGTAAATATTATCTATCGATCCTTAAAGACTTTTAGGCACAAACCATTTTGGTCCATTCCTCGACTGATCGGCCTCTTATTGATGCGATGAGATTTTGTGGGGAAAGGGGAAAAACATTCTCTTTATGTGTAAATTTATGTAAAAAAATAACATATATAAAAAATGGGTAAAACTTTGATACATAGACGGTGTAAAACTAATTTTACACATGCCTATGTATTTATACTATAAAAGCTCAAATCTTAAATTTTTAACCCTAATCCTAAAAAACTAAACCCTAAACCTTAACCCTATACACTAAATTCTAAATACTAACCTTAAATTCTAAACCATACACCCTAAACCCTTAAACTTTAAATCCTAAACTAAAACCCTAAAACAAAATTAAATTGAAAGAGTTCCATTAATTGATCGAGTGGCTAAGGATGCTCATATTATTCAACTTGTATGAGTTTGAATTTCGATATTTATCTTGAGAATGTAAATATCTTTAAACTTAATCAATAAACAAATGGATTAAAAGTCAAATTGATGTAAAGTTTAAGTTACTAGTTCATTCGGTAAAACTTGATTGAACTGAATTATTCTGTTAAATGTTAAATATGTTTTTGATATTAAATAAGCAGTATAGATAATAATGAATAATGCATGTTTAACTTAATGGCGTTCTTAATGTATGAGGTTAGAAGTTCAAACTTCAAATTTGACCACTTGCACAAATAACATTAATAAAATATATATGTATATATAATCGATACAAAACTTGTCCCATAACAGCTTCTCCGGAGTTGTGGACTGCAAGACAAAGGTCATGAACCGGCAAACCAGATACGGCGGGCGGTGGAACTTAAGGCGACAAAATACAAAGACAGTAACGTTGTACGTGGAAAATCTGGGCAAGCTCTTCATTGGAAAAGTCTATGGCATGCATTTGCGAGACATGACGACGTTGCGGATGCGTTTATGGCGAACAAACGAAATCGAAGTGGGAAGAGATTTGGTTTTGTTAGATTCGCCAGTAGTATTGATGCAGATAGGGCAACTGAGAGACTAAATGGAGGCTCTTTATATGGTAACAGACTTTCTGTAAGTAGAGCAAAGTTTAATACTCGCCAAGCGTATTGGAGGAAGGTTAGACCACATACGATAAACACAGAAGAGAAGCTGAATACTGAAGGTAAATCAGGTCGACGAGAAGATGTGGAGGAAGCGGCCAAAACGTCAGTTTCGAAGGAGAAAACAGGTATTAAAAGAATTAGTGGGCATGTGGAAACAGAAGAGTTATGGAAATATAAAAGGTGTCTGGTTGGGAAAATGGCTACGGTGTTCAGCACAATGAGTATTCAAATGAGGTTGCTAGAATGGGGACTTGGAGAGATTTCAGTTTGTTCGAATTCAGAGTGTCCGATTCTGATGGGAGATCAGGGGGTTTAATTACCGTGTCGGACAAGTCAAAATTCAAGGCGGATAGCTCGAGTGTGAATAAAAATTACATACTGGTAGAAGGTGTTTGGTGTCAAAACAATGTGAAAGTAGTATTGGTGAATGTGTATGCACCGTGCGATGCGACTGGTCAGGAACTACTTTGGAAGGAGTTGATGTGCTGTAAAAGCGGCGAGAGATACAAAGTGGGCAATGGGTGGCGATTTTAATGCTGTGAGAAACAGGAGCGAGCGCAGTAGATGTGAGAATGTGTTGGGAGATCAATCTGATAATTTCAACCAGTTCATTGAAGGCTGCAATTTCATTGATTTACCAATGACCGGTAAAAATTTACATGGTTTGGTCCTTTCAATAGATGCAGCAGATTAGATAGGTTTCTAGTGGATGATTTCTGGGTCCTTCAATTTAAGGAGCTTATTCAAGTGGGGCTGCATCGGTCTATCTCGGATCACGCACCTGTTATGTTATTATCTGAAGAAATTGATTGGGGTCCAAGACCCTTTAAGTTTATTAATTAATGGCTACAAAAGGAAGGATGCAGGGAGGTGATAAAGAAGGTCTTTGAATGCAAATCACTTAACTGGTCCGATATTGCAGTGAAATTAAAAAGGTTGAAAGGCGCGTTGAAAAGATGGAATTTAGAATCATGTGACAATTTCAATTTGAAAGTGCAAGAACTCGAGAAGAAGATCAATGATTTGGAGGAATCTGGGAATATGTTGATTGATGACAGAAGCAAGAAAGATGAGATTAGAAGATGTAGATTGGAATTATGGGATACAATTGTTTGGATCCATGACTGTGCTGGCCAGTTTTCAGTGAAAAAACTGTCATGTTTGTTAGTTAATGAAAATGTTGTTGAGCCAGATTTTAATTTCGATGGGCTGTGGAAAATGAAAGTCCCTCCAAAAGTTAAGTGTTCCCTTTGGATGCTGAAGGTAGAGAGAGTTCCAACTAAAGACTTCCTTAGGAAAAGAGGTGTGAAACTAATTGAAGAGCAATGCATTTGCAGTTTGTGTGGAGTTGAAGTTGAGGAAGTAAATCATCTCTTTGTGGGATGTAATTTTTCAAACAATTTTTGGTCTTTGGTATGTCAATGGTGGAGGATTAAATGGCATGGTCATATGGACATTGAAGGGCTGCTTAATTTTTGTTTTAATCAACCGTTGTCGGGTGCTAGCAAAACCTTATGGTTAATTTCGATTGGGGCATCATGTTGGAGCTTATGGATTGCAAGGAATGACAAAGTCTTCAATGAATCTGAACCAAAACTGGAGGAAATTGTTTTTCTCATTAAACTTCGAGCGCTATTTTGGTTAAAGGCGACCAAAGATGATTGGAGTCCAAATGCGGATGATTGGTGGGAAAATCCAATGTGCGATTTGAGAGGAGGATGGAATAAAGATGATCACTATGCAGAGTGATACCCACCAGATTCAGGCGCGATTAAATTTAATGTAAATGGGACATCAAAGGATGATTTAGCAGGGTGTGGAGGGGTTCTTCGCAGCGAAGATGGAATGTTGAGAGCCATCTTCTCAGGACCTGTTAATGGAAAAAGTTCGGATTTTACAGCGGTAATGGCTGTAAAAATTGCATTGGAGGTTTTTATCGAGGCAAATTGGAAGGGGAGAGCAGCTTTATTAGTTGAATCTGATTCAGTTTTGGTTGTAAAATGGATAAACGAAATTTCTTTATGGCCTTGGAGTTGGTGGCCTATTCTAGTGGAGATTGATAAGTTGATTACAGTAATTGGTAAAGTGCAGATTTGTCATGTCAATCGGCAGAGCAACGTACTTGCAGTTTGTCTTGCAAAGGATGGTGTGCATCGATCATCCATGTTCAAGGCGTGGTGGTGAAAACTTTGAAAATCTGCTCAAAGCTTTGAAAAACTATGGCGGATTTTGGCAAAGAAATACAAATTTGAGGCTACAGATTTACGCGTGGTAGTATTATGTTTTAGTTGGGTTAAAGGAGAGTGGGAGCGGATGCTGATTTGGGTTAGATAAGATCGAGAAGTTCGTAAACACATTCGGTGTCATGTCACATGATAATTCCTTTGGCTGCTAATGATGTGAGATCTGAAAGCTTGGTGGTGATTCCATGTTTTGGCAAGGTTTTACAGACTTCATTTTGTGTAATACAGTAGCATTATGGGGAGCTTAATGGTCTTCTAGTTAGTTTTATTGCCTGCGTGCTGTTGAGTTTCTCTGTTGCTATAGTTTTTCCTGCTTGTGGTGTATTCGATTTATATTTATCTCGGTGTTGTATGTTGTTCTGTAATGTTGCAACAGGAAATTGGTCCTTGTGGAAGGCGATTTTCTGGTTATGTATTCCCTGGTTGTTGAGTACTCTTTTTTTCTATTAGGTCTAGGGAGGTTTTTAGTGAGGCTCTCAATCAGGTTAAGCTTGTATGATTAATAAATCGTATTTTGCCGAGCAAAAAAAATATTAATAAAAAAATCAGAAATAATTTTACCAGTTGTATTGATTCCTATTATTTTTTAATAGTCTAAAAGTGATTATAAAGGAGTATATGTCCATACATATTCTTAATCTTTTGATAATGCACATAGACCTTACAGATAAAGCGATTGAACTCGATATCTTAAAATGAACATCATCCGTTTTTCCACTGGACCACTTGTTGGTTTCTATCATTTTGATTCTTGGGGAAAAAGATTAAGAGGGGCTACTATTAGAATATGTCATTCACTATATTTCGAGGAAATATATATATTAATTATAATAATATTAAGGATAAAACTTTGATACACAGGCTGTGTAGCCTATGTATTTATACTATAAAAATCAAATCCTAAATTCCTAACCCTAACCCTAAAAAACTAAACCCTAAACCTTAAACCATATATATTAAATTCTAAACACTAACCTTAAATTCTAAACCTTACAACCTAAACCCCTAAACCTTAAACCCTATATATTAAATTCTAAACACTAACCTTAAATTCTAAACCTTACAACTTAAACCCCTAAACATTAAATCCTAAACTAAAACCCTAACCCCTAAAACTAAAAGGCACGTGTAAACTGTATCAAAGTTTTTTCCTAATATTAATACGTGTAATAATTCAATTCTTTAAAACATGCACAACATAAAATTTAAATAAAAATATGGCACGAACATAATATAAAAAATTATTAGAGCATAATATGAAAAACAAAATGCACATAAACACACACAGGATCTCTTATAACTGAACATATAAATAAACCTCTAAATCCGATTCAAAATCATTTCTTACATGATATCCCTCCATCTTTAATCAAGTAATTCCCTTAAATTGTTTTTTTTTTCTCAAACAATATTAATCTGTGTAATAATTCAATTTGGGGTTGCTTTTATATTATTATGTATAGATAAACATGAAAATGACTGACAGAATGAAATCTATTAATTACTTGAGTGATTAAAATATTTAATTTTTTTATTTTATATTACTTTTTGAATATAATAATTTTTTTATTTAATAAAAAAATGAAAACGACTTAAGTTAATATGTTTAAGGGCATGAGTAGCCGTATTCACTGTTTTCTTTGCATATTGTCTTGATCAGCCGTTTTTAAGTAAGTAAAATACGAATGTATAGTGTATTTAACATACCAATTAATTTTGATACAGAATATATTGAAATATTTAATTAATATTAAAATGTTTGTCATGTCATGCTACTTTTGTAGTAACAAGAGTAGTCCTACTTGGTGAACTAATTTATTTGTTATGTATTCATTTATTTATTGCAACTTAATTGACCCTCTCTCTTGCGGATTTTAGGATTTTTTTAAATGGAGTTGGGAGCATCAATAACTGATAAAGAACGCTGTATTTTCAAGAAAAAAATATATTAAAATCTTTAGGAGCGTTTGGATTCCTTGGTGACATATTGCAGTATTGTACCTATATTTTTTATTTTTTAATCTATAGCATTTATTATGGCGAAAAGTGAAGTTGGTAGAAATACAACTCGGTTGCATTGTACATCCTATTTTTTATTAAAAAATTGTTGAAGACAGAGTACTTACATTCCGACTTCACCACCTGTCATATTTTCATTGGCTTCACTATCACTAGACTTTGGTTTTATAATTAAAAAAATCAATAAACAATGTAGTCGGATTGTATTCCCACCGACTTCATCTTGCACTGTTCAAAGTACAATAGATTGAAAATATAAATACTAGTACAACATTTGGGGGGATTTTTTTCTGCAATATTTGAGGAATTTATCCGGAGCATTTGGTTCGTTGAAAAGATTGATATTAGAGGTAATAATTTTTTTTTTCGAAATTGTATTCTCATGTTCAGTTTGGGAGGATTCCCATTGACAATTTTCCTCCCAAATGGTGTGAATATCATTCTCACCATTTTCTTAGGGGATAATTGTTAGGATATTATTATTGAGTTTTTTATTTCAAGGTTTGTGGTGCTTTTTTATTTCATGACCTATGGTGATTGCTATCATATCAATAGAGTAACCAATGGGTTTTGTTGAAGTGACCTGCAATGAGTACTGTAATTGGCCTGAAGTCGGTCTGCAATGTTGGCGACTTTACCTTTTTCAGTTGAAGTTGGTCTACAGTGTTGGTGATTTCCCCTGAAGTCGACATGCAGTGTCAGCGACTTTTCCCTGCACTTGAATGGAAATAGGAACTTGCACTACTTAGACCCCCCACAACGCTTCTTCTACAAACGATTTCTCCACAACGTTTCATCCACAAACGTTTTCTACTATAACCCTCCAAGTATTGAGAAAAGCCCTTGTTATTTAAAGCACCCTAGGAAATTGGTATGGCCATAGAAGAATCTGTTTGAACCGCTTTATGAATGAATGTATGTATGAAAATACCAATGCCAAAACTTGCAAGCACGTAAGATTTCTCCATCATTGAAATACACAACAATTCGTTTACATCTCCGTCAATGTTGTTACTCCACTAAGTATGCTAAAATGTCTCTGCCCATTCAATGTTTCTGGCATTGCGTTTTTCTCTAAGGGCGTCGAGATGTCCACACTTTTGTGTCTTGGATGACACCTGATATGCAAAGTGTGGATGTCTGCCCAGCAAAGGATTACCTTTGGCCCATTCAATCCATCCAACATTGCGTTTTCTCTATAGGGCGCGGAGATACATATGTTCATATGTGTCTATCGATGGCAGCGACTCTACAAGAACACGGAAGACTCTTCCACTTATATAAGTGCCCTCGACATTGTTGTTTACAAAATTGAGAGATGCCTACACTCTTGTGTCTTGAACGACACCTGATCTGTAAGAGTGTGGATGCCTTCTAGTAGAGGATTACCTCTGGCATTGTGCTTTCTTTATAGGGCGTAGAGATGCATGTATTCATTTGTGTCTACCGATGGTACCGACTCTATAAGAACATAGAGGACTCATGTACTTACACAAATGCCCTTGGTATTGTTGTTTACAAAAGTGAGTGATGTTTGCACTCTTGAGTCTTGAACTACACTTGATCTGCAAGAGTATGGATATCTGCCTAAACAGAGGATGCCTTTTATGATCCAATGCTTGACGCATTGTCGATTCAAATAAAACAGAGATAATTGTACCCATTTGTGCTTTGATAGCACCGACTCTACAAGGGTACAAATTCTTTTGTTCATTTTAACTTTCAATGGCTCTAATCATTTCGAACCACACAGAAGATATCGTTGCTTGACTTATTCCTTCGACATCGCTTTTTGCATATCGTCAAATTATTCAAGTGCTTTTTGATGGAACCAACACAATTATGTGATACCTCTACTCGTTCAATCTTTGACAAAGCGGAGATGTATGCACCCATTTGTGTTCTGATAGCACCAACTATACATGGGTACATATGTTTATTTTCATGTTTTGCCCTTGATGGCACCGCATTACCAAAAAATGTTGACAATGCTCCAATCATCTGATATCTCCCTCCATTTACGCAAGTGCCTCCGACACTACTATCTATAAAATACGAAGATGCCAATCCTGCAAAAAATTACCTCTGCTCATCCAATGTCAAATACATTGCTGATTTAAACATAGAAGAAATGCTTGTATCTATTTGTATCTATAATGACAATGACTCTACAATGGTATAGATGCTTGTGTTCACCTTCGTCTATGATAGCGTAGCATTATCCAGCAAATACAGCAAAGATTTGCATTCATTTAATGCCTCTTTTCACCAACACAAGTGCATTTGGCATTGCCACTTGGAAAAATAGAGAAGTTTATCCAGTAAGAGATTATCTTCGGTCTATGCAGTGCCTATGGCACATCTATTTTGACAAAACTAAGACACATGTACCCACTTGTGCCCTTGAGATTACCTGCTCTACAAGGGGAAAAAGATAATTCTGTTCATTTCATACTCACATCATTGCCTCTATCAGAATGAATAGATTATTTAGTGCCTATGATTGCGCTAACGTGCACTTCCACTTACTCAATGCCTCTACCATTGCTTTCCTCAAAAGCATCAAATTGTTTCATGTGTCAACGTATATCTTCGCTTATTTAATGCCTCTAACATTGTTCCTTTTAGAGCGTCGAGTTACTTATTGCCCAAACTAACTCGGTTCATTCACCGCTATTGACAGTTAGATTTGAGACACTTACTCAATATTGCCAACATGGTCTCTTACAAGGCTCCAGCTCGCACCACTTTATGGTACTCCTTCGACTAAAGGGGCACAAATGTTATACTTGGTACCTCCGTACCTAAAAACTCCGAAGATGGCCTCTAGTTTCTCTATGCTTAGCAACTTCAATAGCGACCCCATGACAGCAGCTCCTCTGGAGATGAACTAATCACCTAAACTGGTCTAATTTTTTTTCTTTTTGTCTTGTTTGGATGCTTACTTAACCCTAAGGCTTTAAAAAATATAGCGAAAGACGAACAAGCATTCAATTTGCAGGACTTATCACATTAAGGACCAAATCATAAATTCTAATAATTGAATGACTAACTCATTTCTAGAAGCAACATGGCATGCATTTACACATCATTGAAATATTTTTCAATAAGCTTTTACCATGCTCAAATGCCATCAATATAAGATCATTTGTATCATAATCTATTTCCAAAACATGCATATAGCAGTAAGTATCAAATCATAAACATAGGCATGAGAAAATCAACTTTGCCAAACCGAAATTGAGAGCGAAATCGTCTAATACTTACTTCCAAGCTTAGACAAGAATTTCAAGCTTAATCTAAACTCCCAAAATCATTTTCAAGCATTTACAAAGCTATAAATCTCATTTCCACTCACCGGCAACACAAAGCTCCACTTGTCGATGTTAGATCAAGCTTCTAAAGCCTCCGAAACTTCTTCAATTGCTGAAAGATTCGTCTCCCCTATTTTATCCACACAAAAAATAGAGGATTAATGCATTAATATGCATCTCTAATCCTAGCAACATCTATTCTCAACTTTGCCTCACTAAAAACCATCAAAAGCTTTCTTAAAACAACCAAAAACATCATCGAACTCAACCTAAACGAAGCCCATCAATAAAACAATGATTTAAACATCTAATCAACATCAATTTACATCTAAAAACACTTACAACTTCAGCTTATACCTCCATCAACCTTCTAACACCCCAATCACCTCAAAATCTAACTATCCACCACCTAGAAAATTAGCAATTCAATTAGTTTCGGGATTTCTCTTATAAATCTATTCTCATAACATTAAAACGTATTTTAGATGTAATCTAAATCAATCAAAACCAACACAAATCAGATCTACCACCAAGATCTACCAAATTTCTTATCAAAAATCAATTAAAACCTTTTAATCTTGATTTATTCATTAACGCATAACAAAAATCAATTGTAAAGGATCAAGAACTTGAGAATTTCAGTAAAGAACCTTTGATTAGAGGAGAGAAACGAAAATCACCTCTAATGGTTGGCTTCTCCCTTAATTGCATGATTTGAGTGAAATCTCCAAGAAAACAAGTAAGAATTCATGTAGAAATTAAAGAGATCGATTGAGAAATCAGAAAGAAATAAAAAAGAGTTGATTCTTGATCATTTTAGAGTAATATAGCTAGTTTGGTTGCTAAGAAAGTTGAGAGCAAAAGTAGTTACGTGAGAAAAGTAAATCATCGTTTAAAATCTTTTTAATTAAATCTATTTTATTTTTATTTAATAAACACTTTAAAAACATTTTAAAAATCCTGAATTGTAATACCCCAAATTTTCCCCAAATTAAATCCCCAAATCAAAAGAAATCCCTAATTCGTAACCCTAATTGGAAATTGGGAATTTAATTTAATTTTAGTTATTGTAGTGACCTAATTGATTTAATTCGGAAGTTTCCATTTTTTGTAAAGCTTTTTAACTTATGAACCCTTATGAGGTAATTTACCCAAACTTTTAGGCTTTTAAACCCATTTTAACGGATTATGAAACCCTCAGCCACCATGCGTTATTGCAGCCGCTCTCCCTCTCTCTGTTTTCTTTTCACCTTTCGAACAACCAAACCAACACCCCTAACATCCGATCGTGCTCCGACCAGCCCCAAACGCCGTCCGTGAGCAGAACGGCCGCCACCTTCGGCCTTTTTGTCCTCTCGCGTACAAAACCTGTACAGCCGTCCGCCTTCGTTCATCGTTCCTTGCTCAAAAATCAGTGTTGCCCGTTCGGCTCTCTCTTGCTCGCTGCCATCATTCGTTTTTGATTCGTGTTGGGTAAGCATCCGAGTTTGGTTGTTGTTTTATTGTTTTTGGTGCGTGTTGTGTGGTCGAAATAGGAGGCCGTTGTGGTCACCCGAATGCATCATCGGTGATCGGACCGTCAAAGGGTTTGGTAAGCTTTGTTGGAATCTCATTTGGTTTGTGTGGGTATTTTGAAAACCCTCAGTTGCATATCCTAATTTGTTCTGTTATTCTGTAATTGGAGAGTTAGTGTAGTGGCGTTTATGTAATTTTTGGATAAAAACCCACGTGAATAAGTTTCAATGTTGGCAGTGAATTTGTTGCGGGGCCCTTGAGCCATGCTTTCGTATTTGACTTTGGCAGTGAGCCAAATTAATTTATTTGGTAAATTCAACTTTGTGAACCTGCATCAGTGAACCGACCGATCTAACCAGCGTTCGAATTTTAACCAGTGTTTTGAATCGAACCGACAGAATCAATTGACCGAACTGGGTTTTGACCATGACTCATTGATCGGATCTTACTTGTTAACCGGCTCGATAATTGCCTTTGACCGTTTACCTTTTTGCAATTAATCGTATTTAGTATTTTGGAGAATCTTGGACATCAAAATTTGATTCGAATATGTTTGTGTTCAGGTGACGTTGACTCGGAGCCTGAGAACTTACCTCCTCCACCACTTGTTCAACCTCCTTCTGATCTGCCTGCAAGTTCTGCACATGAGTATGATTTTGTTTAGTGGTTATGTTAGTGTGGCATAGTAGTAGTAAATAATTATATTTTGTTGACCTCGTAGGTGTTGATTTTTTCCGACCGAATACTAGAGCTGAGCGTGGGAGACGTCACTCTCGACGTTGAGTTATTAGCTGCCTAAGGTGTTGCTATGATTTAAAACTAAAGTACATACCATCGTTTTACGTTTAATTATTGGGTACACAAATAAGTATATCTATCTAATTAAAAATAATTGAATGTACTTATTTGTCAAAATATATATGATTGAATCAAAATCAAAATCAAAATTTATGTATCATATTGCACATTTAAGCAAAGTTCATGCATAGTTTTGGCATTTATCCCATTTAATTTCAATGTAAGTTAAAAGTAATTATATATAATAATAACAGCTTAAGACGACTTCTAATTACGACTACTTAATTTTATAATAAAAGTCAAGCGTGGTTTTGTACTTGAATTGTTGCAAAAAAAAATTGATTTTATTTTTAATGATTTTTTTTGAAAGAAAATTCACTTTGGGGGATGATAAAATTCACTTGAAAATGACAGAATTGTAGGTTTAAAAGTCACATTTGTTAATATACAATGAATAGTGTAAAATAGAGTAGGTAAACATTAAATCAATAATGAATAAATATATTTCTAATTCAAAAACAAATTGAATTATCAATGCAAATAAAACCGAATTGATTAAAATGTTCGATTTCTTAATTGTTGAAATAAAAATCTAATTTTTGCAATCTCCTTTATAAAAAATGAAATTTCTCTACTTAATAAAAATTATAACTATAATAATTATATTTTGTTGACCTCGTAGGTGTTGATTTTTTCCGACCGAATACTAGAGCTGAGCGTGGGAGACGTCACTCTCGACGTTGAGTTATTAGCTGCTTAAGGTGTGTCTCTTCTTGTGCTATATCATTTCTGTGCTTTATGTTATGTGTGCATGTTGTATATGTGACTGACTGAATGATCTGTGAATTATGGTATGTTTTGTATGATGGCATGACACGCATCAGATATCAGAATCGGACTAAAATAATATCGGACATATATCGTATGCACTCGGATTAAATTAATAAATCGGATACACTCTCAGATTCAGAAAATATAAATCGGAACATGTCATATCATTTGGGTTGGGAAATTGTACGGTGAAGTTCAGTGGGTTCACCCTTTGGGCTGAATTTCGCTTTGGATCAGTGGTTCCACCTTCGGGCCGTTCCACTTTGGATGGTGACGACGTAGTTAGAGTGGTTCTGGGGAACCTTACTCTTCGGTGTATGGAGATGAGTGCATGACATTACATTTTATGTCTCAGATTGTATGCATATATATATATTGAGATGACTGTTAAACTATGCTTGTTGTTCGAATTTTTGTTATGTGTTTTTACCTGCACTCTAGAGACACACTGAGCTTCATATCTTATTCCCCTTAGTTTCTCTTTCAGATACTCAGGCTTAGGCGTACGGTACTTGGAGGATTTTCGTATCACCAGACTTTGTCTTATTATACAGTATGATTATTCAGACATCGAATTTTATTTATTATTATTATTATTATTTTAGATTATTTTGTATTTGGGACTTGGGACATTATTATTATTGTTTTGAGACTTAATGGTTTGACATGCATTATTTGAAATTCTTTTGGATTTTATAATGACTGTTGAAATTTTGCTAAACGATTACGTTTTATTTAAATGTTATAATTTTGTGGTTCCGCTCTTTTATAATTAAGATGCAATTTGATTTATTAAACCTAATAACCTTTCTTGAGAGACAAGTTTTTCAAACTTAACTTCTAAGATTTGACTTAAGAAATTAGGTAAAATTTAGGAGGTTACATGAATTAAGAGAAAAGCCTGATTAAAAACATTGGTAATTAGCTCCTTAAAGATTCTAAGTTTCAACCATTTTACGATTTAATCACCAAAATAGTTTCGAAAATTTTAAATTTTAGTCACAAATCAAAATGTCATTTAATTCGAACTTATTTCATTAAATTGAGTTTTCCAAAACTCTTAATATATTAATTAAATACTTTTCAATATTTTTCTATATTTTATTTTAACCAAAAATAATATATTATGAGTTAATTCCCGAAATTAGTTTGAATCATCTAATCCGGTTCACCTGAACCGTCTAATCTGTCTAGCTAACGTCTAGGCCCGAATTCAGGGCGTTACATCTATAGGGAAAATCTCCCTCTCCCACCTTCCTCTCTTTACTCTCTCTTCTTTATTTCTTTGACCATCGTACTGACTGCGGCTCTCTGCCAAAATCTACCGAGGTGAACTGCTTGAAACCATCACAATCACCTCAGTCCTCATCTCTACCTCCCTTGTTTGGTGCTCACCAACTTTAGACATCAACAAATTTATTTTTAAATAACATTTATTTTGAACAATTATTACCTAAAAGAGGGGGAAATGGAAAATTTTACTCCCTAATGGGTATTGAACCCACAATCTAAGAGAGATGGGAGGGTGTTAACTAAGAGCTTTAAATCACTTACTCTAGAGATTATTGACTTAAATAACATATTTAGTATGATTAACTTATAATTATCTTATTAATGAATTGGGTGGTTCATTCAACCAAAGCTGATTTGAGTCGGGCAAATATGGATCTTGAATAGGGATGACCATGGGTCAGGTTGGGTCGCGGTTTTGGCCAATCTACATCTGACCCGAAAATTTTACACATCCACCCAAATCAGACCTGACCCGACCCAATATTTTATGACATTCCACCTGACCCGAGTTCTAGAGTAAAATCCAAAGTCAACCCGACATAAATAAAAAAATCATCAATTTTCATTATTATTTGATAAAATAGGGAGCTAATAAAAAAATACAAAAAGAGAGGGAGCATTATAATAATTATTTTATTTTTATTAGACAAAATAGTGAGATAATTGAAAAAGATATATAAAGAGAGGGGTATTGTAACAATTATACCAAAATATTTAGAATAAAATTAAACCGTTATTTCAGGTCGGGTATGGTGGGATATTTTTCACCTTAAACACAAACTTGATCACATCCTCAAAAAACCCGACCCGAACCCAAAATTTTCTTTTAAAAACCTAACCCTATAAAATTGAGTCAAGTCGAAACCCGTCGGGTCTAGGTCAAATGGCCATCCTAATCTTGAATGAGCATGTGAACCAGCCGGTTTTAAAATTATTATATAATTTATCGGGCCAGACCAATCCCAACTCGATTTATAAGTCTATGAATAATTCTAATTATAAGCCAATTCATGTTATTAGTAGTTTTACCTAAATTTAATTTCAAAAATTAATATAATATAATTAAAACAGCGTTAAAATTAATATTTTAATGTTTAAAATAAAAACAAATTAATTTAAAATTTATTAAAACTCAGCAAATGCGTAGCATTTCTTTATCTTTACAAAATTGAGAAGGAAAATGCCACATATTTATCCAGTACACACTGTTGTTTAGTTGCTACCACTCCTGTAATAATTTCTCCCACACACTCAGGTCACTGAAGCAACAAAGCGCGCTTCATCCATGCTGGGAAGCTGAACACAGGAAGATACACAGATGCAGTTTAAATAATGTTGTTACATATTTTTTTAATACTATAGCAGTGGGGTGGAAGTTACAACAATGGAGGATATTACAAAACATTATTAATAAAAACTCAATAATTATTCCTTAAGACACACACATGAAGAGAAGAATTTATGATTTCAAAGTGGGATTGGCTCAATGAGCAAAGAAATGATTCCACCCTTAGCAGCTTTGCCGACGAATGTGTAGCCATCTCCTTCCCTGTAAAGAACATCCATCACCCTTGCAAGGTTTAGACTACGATTCAAAACCTCCGTCGGCATTTCTGTCGGTTTCAAAAACTCTTGGTTCACATCCTTCCATGAACTCTCCACGTGCTGGTTAAACACATCATACGCCTCCTGTGCTGTTACTCCGTATTCTTCCATGTAACACTCGATTGCCGAGCAATCGTCTTCTCTCCTGTGTTTGAACTGTACCCGGAAAGTAAATAGGAATTAATTTCTCCATATATATGCCATAAAATCCATGTGTAGTGTATTATTATACCTTGTGTTCAGCAACGTCATCCATGAACCTGCAAATAATAGTGGAAGCTTGGATGATCTTAGGGTCGTTGGATGCCCATTTGAAGGTTTCAGGGGTTACAATATCCCCCATTCCAACGAAAGCCGTAATAGCAAGCATGGCATAACCACATGTTGGCAATGCATTAGCCTTAAACTCATCGAACGATGGTTTGTAGTTTTGAAGAGTCCATCTGGCCTCCACGAGGTAAGCTTGAGCAAGTCGTATCATCTGAGGCAGAACAATTGCACAATTGTTTACTTAAGTCTGATTTTTATCTCAAATCTTTGTCTCTTTTGTACAAAATAAAGGTTTTGCAAAGTACATACCGACTTTTTTGCATATTCGACACGGTATTGTTTCCCATGTTCAGCCATCAGTTGCTCCATTTCATCATAAACATCCAAGAGTGCCTTGTAGCTCACTTTCATGTATTCTGGGAGTTCATCTATGCATTTGATATCCCACCTAAAACCCAATTTCAATGTTATATTTGATTAGTTCTCATAAAAACATGTAATTGAAAATTGATTTAAAACTAAAGAAAACTCACTTCTCAATAGCATTTGTATAGGGAATGAGCTCATCATATGTTGCATAGGAGTCATATGTGTCATCCACAATAGATGCCATTGCTATGACTTTTGTCAACATTTTCCTACCAAGTGAGTATTGGGGTTCAAAGTAGACTCCCATAATCCAAAAATAGCCTTCAACCACTCTATCTCTTGCATATGGGAGCTGTCTTTGAAAGTCACAATCCTTCCACCACCTGAAACAATTACATCATGCAAAACCCTCATTAGTACAATCAAATCCTCAAGAGAGCATATGCAAAAGGGGGGAAATGAGTAAAAAAATATTTAAAAAAAAAACTTACCTACAAATCTCACTTAGCTCTTTCCTATGCAAAAGTTGTAGCATGTTGAAATCAATCTTTGCAAACTCCAACAAAGCCTTGTTATGAGTCTCAATATCTGGGTATACTGAAAGATAGTGCCTGGCCTCAACCCTCGGCAAGCCTCTTCGGATTGATTGTTTTAAAGCATGAGAAACCTCTTCGGACAAAGGATAGTCTAAAGCCGCTACTGCATGTTTTAAATGGTTGGCGGTGAAAGAAATTGCTTCGTCCAATATATCTTCCCCATGAACCCTCAAATACGAAGCTTCGTAAAGTTCCAACAGTCCTCGAACATCGCTCGTGACCGATGCCTTGAAATTCCCTTGTTCATCTTTGAACTTGTTGAATACCTCTGCGATCAAATCACCCCAAATTCAATATCGCTATCAAACATTTCTATAGACGTGAAATTTAAAAACACTAAGTTGTTGTCGCGATATTTACCGCATGAAACGTTGAATCCATGCTCTCGAAGTAATCGGAATCGAAGAGATGTAGTGCAGAGATCGCTCTCGACCTTGTTGTCACGATAGATGTTCTCTAGTTCGTCTTCAATTTCCTTAGTGAAATGGTAACTCACACCCAATCTTTGGACTGCATCGATGAAGGTTAACTTTTGACTAGAATTAGCCATCGGTGCCACAATCGTCTTCCTCACTTCTTCTTTCAACTCTTCATGTCGATGTTTAGTTTGAGCATCGATTTCCTGTTCGAAACAATGGAAACTTCTTCATATTAATATGACTAAAATAATTTAAAAACTAATGTATTACCATTATATATACATGTGTGTGTATATAATGTACCTGGTCAGGACAATTGAGGAAGAGATCACCCCAGATGCTAGGCTGAAAATCGGCCTTGGGACGAATTTCTTCCTTATCGGAGGAAATGGCAGCAAGTGGTGATGAAGAAGCAATCTGACAGACTGTTGAAGCCATTTCGATGGATTCAAAGGTTAATTTGCTTACTCTCGAAATTTAACACAGGTTTTGTGTGAGGTTAAGAGTGCAATTGTTGCATGTATTTATAGGTAAAAATTTGCTAGTTTAAAAGTCAATAAAGACAACTTTGATTCGAAAAAATTATAGAATAAAATACGCAGGGTGCATTGAAGGATGAATTGCAAATAGATTGAAAAGTCATGTGTTGATTATTCTTTTGTTTGCTTCTTTCGTATTCAAAGTTGATGCCTGTAAAATATTATTTAGATAATGTTCAGACATGTGTTAAAAAGTAAATATTATCTATCGATCCTTAAAGACTTTTAGGCACAAACCATTTTGGTCCATTCCTCGACTGATCGGCCTCTTATTGATGCGATGAGATTTTGTGGGGAAAGGGGAAAAACATTCTCTTTATGTGTAAATTTATGACCCTCTAACACTTTTATCACCTGGACCTTAACATATGGAACTTCAGTGATTAAAATAAGGCATAGAGCAGAGTTAAACGATGATTTATGTATTTTATCCATCAATTTTTATTATTTTTTTATTCTACAATATAACGGTGTTAGAGGGTTAATGGATGAGTGACGAGAAAAAATTAATGTACAAAATATAATGAGTAAATTGAACATTTTAAAATTTCAGTGATCAAAATAGGTCAGAAAAAAGTTTAGTTATGATTTACGTATTTTACCCTTTAATCATCATTATCATACTGTTATGCATGGAATTTTTTTAATTAATTTAACATTCTATTTTATAGATCCAAAATAATATATTTATTAATATACATTTATATATTTAATGATTGAGAAGTTTTTATTAATATATATTTAGCGATTGAAAAGTTTTTATATAAAGCAAATAGTTATACATTTTCAATTAATTCAAAACTTGAATTCTTCAAATATTCAGTGACGAAATTTAACCTCATTGATGGATCATTTCAAAAGTTCAAACTTATGTGGCTATTGATATCCTCAAGGGCGAAACTATGCATAGACATGTGGGGTTGTGGCCCCCACTTTAAAAAATATATTAAAATTTATGGAGTATAAATTCACTTAGTTGTATACTTGTGTAAGTGAATCTTTTCTCTCTCTATATATAGACACAACATCGTTTTACGTTTAATTATTGGGTACACAAATAAGTATATCTATCTAATTAAAAATAATTGAATGTACTTATTTGTCAAAATATATATGATTGAATCAAAATCAAAATTTATGTATCATATTGCACATTTAAGCAAAGTTCATGCATAGTTTTGGTATTTATCCCATTTAATTTCAATGCAAGTTAAAAGTAATTATATATAATAATAACAGCTTAAGACGACTTCTAATTACGACTACTTAATTTTATAATAAAAGTCAAGCGTGGTTTTGTACTTGAATTGTTGCAAAAAAATTTGATTTTTTTTTAATGATTTTTTTTTTGAAAGAAAATTCGCTTTGGGGATGATAAAATTCACTTGAAAATGACAGAATTGTAGGTTTAAAAGTCACATTTGTTAATATACAATGAATAATGTAAAATAGAGTAGGTAAACATTAAATCAATAATGAATAAATATATTTCTAATTCAAAAACAAATTGAATTATCAATGCAAAAGACTTAATGGTTTGACATGCATTATTTGAAATTCTTTTGGATTTTATAATGATTATTGAAATTTTGCTAAACGATTACGTTTTATTTAAATGTTATAATTTTGTGGTTCCGCTCTTTTATAATTAAGATGCAATTTGATTTATTAAACCTAATAACCTTTCTTGAGAGACAAGTTTTTCAAACTTAACTTCTAAGATTTGACTTAAGAAATTAGGTAAAATTTAGGAGGTTACATGAATTAAGAAAAAACTGATTAAAAACATTGGTAATTAGCTCCTTAAAGATTCTAAGTTTCAACCATTTTCTGATTTAATCACCAAAATAGTTTGAAAATTTTAAATTTTAGTCACAAATCAAAATGTCATTTAATTCGAACTTATTTCATTAAATTGAGTTTTCCAAAACTCTTAATATATTAATTAAATACTTTTCAATATTTTTCTATATTTTATTTTAACCAAAAATAATATATTATGAGTTAATTCCCGAAATTAGTTTGAATCATCTAATCCGGTTCACCTGAACCGTCTAATCTGTCTAGCTAACGTCTAGGCCCGAATTCAGGGCGTTACATCTATAGGGAAAATCTCCCTCTCCCACCTTCCTCTCTTTACTCTCTCTTCTTTATTTCTTTGACCATCGTACTGACTGCGGCTCTCTGCCAAAATCTACCGAGGTGAACTGCTTGAAACCATCACAATCACCTCAGTCCTCATCTCTACCTCCCTTGTTTGGTGCTCACCAACTTTAGACATCAACAAATTTATTTTTAAATAACATTTATTTTGAACAATTATTACCTAAAAGAGGGGGAAATGGAAAATTTTACTCCTAATGGGTATTGAACCCACAATCTAAGAGAGATGGGAGGGTGTTAACTAAGAGCTTTAAATCACTTACTCTAGAGATTATTGACTTAAATAACATATTTAGTATGATTAACTTATAATTATCTTATTAATGAATTGGGTGGTTCATTCAACCAAAGCTGATTTGAGTCGGGCAAATATGGATCTTGAATAGGGATGACCATGGGTCAGGTTGGGTCGCGGTTTTGGCCAATCTACATCTGACCCGAAAATTTTACACATCCACCCAAATCAGACCTGACCCGACCCAATATTTTATGACATTCCACCTGACCCGAGTTCTAGAGTAAAATCCAAAGTCAACCCGACATAAATAAAAAAATCATCAATTTTCATTATTATTTGATAAAATAGGGAGCTAATAAAAAATACAAAAAGAGAGGGAGCATTATAATAATTATTTTATTTTTATTAGACAAAATAGTGAGATAATTGAAAAAGATATATAAAGAGAGGGGTATTGTAACAATTATACCAAAATATTTAGAATAAAATTAAACCGTTATTTCAGGTCGGGTATGGTGGGATATTTTTCACCTTAAACACAAACTTGATCACATCCTCAAAAAACCCGACCCGAACCCAAAATTTTCTTTTAAAAACCTAACCCTATAAAATTGAGTCAAGTCGAAACCCGTCGGGTCTAGGTCAAATGGCCATCCTAATCTTGAATGAGCATGTGAACCAGCCGGTTTTAAAATTATTATATAATTTATCGGGCCAGACCAATCCAACTCGATTTATAAGTCTATGAATAATTCTAATTATAAGCCAATTCATGTTATTAGTAGTTTACCCTAAATTTAATTTCAAAAATTAATATAATATAATTAAAACAGCGTTAAAATTAATATTTTAATGTTTAAAATAAAAACAAATTAATTTAAAATTTATTAAAACTCAGCAAATGCGTAGCATTTCTTTATCTTTACAAAATTGAGAAGGAAAATGCCACATATTTATCCAGTACACACTGTTGTTTAGTTGCTACCACTCCTGTAATAATTTCTCCCACACACTCAGGTCACTGAAGCAACAAAGCGCGCTTCATCCATGCTGGGAAGCTGAACACAGGAAGATACACAGATGCAGTTTAAATAATGTTGTTACATATTTTTTTAATACTATAGCAGTGGGGGTGGAAGTTACAACAATGGAGGATATTACAAAACATTATTAATAAAAACTCAATAATTATTCCTTAAGACACACACATGAAGAGAAGAATTTATGATTTCAAAGTGGGATTGGCTCAATGAGCAAAGAAATGATTCCACCCTTAGCAGCTTTGCCGACGAATGTGTAGCCATCTCCTTCCCTGTAAAGAACATCCATCACCCTTGCAAGGTTTAGACTACGATTCAAAACCTCCGTCGGCATTTCTGTCGGTTTCAAAAACTCTTGGTTCACATCCTTCCATGAACTCTCCACGTGCTGGTTAAACACATCATACGCCTCCTGTGCTGTTACTCCGTATTCTTCCATGTAACACTCGATTGCCGAGCAATCGTCTTCTCTCCTGTGTTTGAACTGTACCCGGAAAGTAAATAGGAATTAATTTCTCCATATATATGCCATAAAATCCATGTGTAGTGTATTATTATACCTTGTGTTCAGCAACGTCATCCATGAACCTGCAAATAATAGTGGAAGCTTGGATGATCTTAGGTCGTTGGATGCCCATTTGAAGGTTTCAGGGGTTACAATATCCCCATTCCAACGAAAGCCGTAATAGCAAGCATGGCATAACCACATGTTGGCAATGCATTAGCCTTAAACTCATCGAACGATGGTTTGTAGTTTTGAAGAGTCCATCTGGCCTCCACGAGGTAAGCTTGAGCAAGTCGTATCATCTGAGGCAGAACAATTGCACAATTGTTTACTTAAGTCTGATTTTTATCTCAAATCTTTGTCTCTTTTGTACAAAATAAAGGTTTTGCAAAGTACATACCGACTTTTTTGCATATTCGACACGGTATTGTTTCCCATGTTCAGCCATCAGTTGCTCCATTTCATCATAAACATCCAAGAGTGCCTTGTAGCTCACTTTCATGTATTCTGGGAGTTCATCTATGCATTTGATATCCCACCTAAAACCCAATTTCAATGTTATATTTGATTAGTTCTCATAAAAAACATGTAATTGAAAATTGATTTAAAACTAAAGAAAACTCACTTCTCAATAGCATTTGTATAGGGAATGAGCTCATCATATGTTGCATAGGAGTCATATGTGTCATCCACAATAGATGCCATTGCTATGACTTTTGTCAACATTTTCCTACCAAGTGAGTATTGGGGTTCAAAGTAGACTCCCATAATCCAAAAATAGCCTTCAACCACTCTATCTCTTGCATATGGGAGCTGTCTTTGAAAGTCACAATCCTTCCACCACCTGAAACAATTACATCATGCAAAACCCTCATTAGTACAATCAAATCCTCAAGAGAGCATATGCAAAAGGGGGAAATGAGTAAAAAATATTTAAAAAAAAACTTACCTACAAATCTCACTTAGCTCTTTCCTATGCAAAAGTTGTAGCATGTTGAAATCAATCTTTGCAAACTCCAACAAAGCCTTGTTATGAGTCTCAATATCTGGGTATACTGAAAGATAGTGCCTGGCCTCAACCCTCGGCAAGCCTCTTCGGATTGATTGTTTTAAAGCATGAGAAACCTCTTCGGACAAAGGATAGTCTAAAGCCGCTACTGCATGTTTTAAATGGTTGGCGGTGAAAGAAATTGCTTCGTCCAATATATCTTCCCCATGAACCCTCAAATACGAAGCTTCGTAAAGTTCCAACAGTCCTCGAACATCGCTCGTGACCGATGCCTTGAAATTCCCTTGTTCATCTTTGAACTTGTTGAATACCTCTGCGATCAAATCACCCCAAATTCAATATCGCTATCAAACATTTCTATAGACGTGAAATTTAAAAACACTAAGTTGTTGTCGCGATATTTACCGCATGAAACGTTGAATCCATGCTCTCGAAGTAATCGGAATCGAAGAGATGTAGTGCAGAGATCGCTCTCGACCTTGTTGTCACGATAGATGTTCTCTAGTTCGTCTTCAATTTCCTTAGTGAAATGGTAACTCACACCCAATCTTTGGACTGCATCGATGAAGGTTAACTTTTGACTAGAATTAGCCATCGGTGCCACAATCGTCTTCCTCACTTCTTCTTTCAACTCTTCATGTCGATGTTTAGTTTGAGCATCGATTTCCTGTTCGAAACAATGGAAACTTCTTCATATTAATATGACTAAAATAATTTAAAAACTAATGTATTACCATTATATATACATGTGTGTGTATATAATGTACCTGGTCAGGACAATTGAGGAAGAGATCACCCCAGATGCTAGGCTGAAAATCGGCCTTGGGACGAATTTCTTCCTTATCGGAGGAAATGGCAGCAAGTGGTGATGAAGAAGCAATCTGACAGACTGTTGAAGCCATTTCGATGGATTCAAAGGTTAATTTGCTTACTCTCGAAATTTAACACAGGTTTTGTGTGAGGTTAAGAGTGCAATTGTTGCATGTATTTATAGGTAAAAATTTGCTAGTTTAAAAGTCAATAAAGACAACTTTGATTCGAAAAAATTATAGAATAAAATACGCAGGGTGCATTGAAGGATGAATTGCAAATAGATTGAAAAGTCATGTGTTGATTATTCTTTTGTTTGCTTCTTTCGTATTCAAAGTTGATGCCTGTAAAATATTATTTAGATAATGTTCAGACATGTGTTAAAAAGTAAATATTATCTATCGATCCTTAAAGACTTTTAGGCACAAACCATTTTGGTCCATTCCTCGACTGATCGGCCTCTTATTGATGCGATGAGATTTTTGTGGGGAAAGGGAAAAACATTCTCTTTATGTGTAAATTTATGACCCTCTAACACTTTTATCACCTGGACCTTAACATATGGAACTTGAGTGATTAAAATAAGGCATAGAGCAGAGTTAAGCGATGATTTATGTATTTTATCCATCAATTTTATTATTTTTTATTCTACAATATAACGGTGTTAGAGGGTTAATGGATGAGTGACGAGAAAAAAATTAATGTACAAAATATAATGAGTAAATTGAACATTTTAAAATTTCAAGTGATCAAAATAGGTGAGAGAAAAAGTTTAGTTATGATTTACGTATTTTACCCTTTAATCATCATTATCATACTGTTATGCATGGAATTTTTTTAATTAATTTAACATTCTATTTTATAGATCCAAAATAATATATTTATTAATATACATTTATATATTTAATGATTGAGAAGTTTTTATTAATATATATTTAGCGATTGAAAAGTTTTTTATATAAAGCAAATAGTTATACATTTTCAATTAATTCAAAACTTGAATTCTTCAAATATTCAGTGACGAAATTTAACCTCATTGATGGATCATTTCAAAAGTTCAAACTTATGTGGCTATTGATATCCTCAAGGGCGAAACTATGCATAGACATGTGGGGTTGTGGCCCCCACTTTAAAAAATATATTAAAATTTATGGAGTATAAATTCACTTAGTTGTATACTTGTGTAAGTGAATCTTTTCTCTCTCTATATATAGACACAACATCGTTTTACGTTTAATTATTGGGTACACAAATAAGTATATCTATCTAATTAAAAATAATTGAATGTACTTATTTGTCAAAATATATATGATTGAATCAAAATCAAAATTTATGTATCATATTGCACATTTAAGCAAAGTTCATGCATAGTTTTGGTATTTATCCCATTTAATTTCAATGCAAGTTAAAAGTAATTATATATAATAATAACAGCTTAAGACGACTTCTAATTACGACTACTTAATTTTATAATAAAAGTCAAGCGTGGTTTTGTACTTGAATTGTTGCAAAAAAATTTGATTTTTTTTTAATGATTTTTTTTTTGAAAGAAAATTCGCTTTGGGGATGATAAAATTCACTTGAAAATGACAGAATTGTAGGTTTAAAAGTCACATTTGTTAATATACAATGAATAATGTAAAATAGAGTAGGTAAACATTAAATCAATAATGAATAAATATATTTCTAATTCAAAAACAAATTGAATTATCAATGCAAATAAAACCGAATTGATTAAAATGTTCGATTTCTTAATTGTTGAAATAAAAATCTAATTTTTGCAATCTCCGTTATAGAAAATAATTCAATTTAAGGGATGATCGAATAGAGATCAACATTGATATATATCTCGTTAAATAATTTCCTTAAACTCAAATAAAAAAAAAAGTACAACATATCAATGTAAAGACATACCAAAACAGTAAAAGAACCACTACACAGGCAAAGACACTTAACGAAACCAACTCACAAATGCAGCCGGCAACTTAACATTACATGAAATCTAAACAACAATACGCTACTCATAAACACCAGAAGCAAAAAGACCTTACTAGTAACACATTCCTCCTTAACTTTACATGTTTAGTCATTTTAATCCTTAATTTATTATGACACTTTTTTGCTCTTAGACTTTTATTTTTGTCAGCAGATGATTTTTTTGTCCACAACTTTACATGTTTAGTCATTTTAGTCCTTAATTTATTATGGCATTCTTTTTTAACCTTAGACTTTTATTTTTTTGTCAAAATTCTTTTCTTTAGTTAAATAACTTTTATTAATTTATTAAAAAGGCTAACAATCGAATTCCGTGCCTCATTAAGAAGCCCTAAGTCTAAAGGGAGAAAAAGAGTATAGAACAAGCGGCTATTTTACGAGATAAAAGCCAACAACCTATAACCCAAAAAAAAAACACGCAAACACAATAAAACATTACACTAAACCCGCACTACAAAACCAGGCATCATGAAGCGACTTAACTCCCCTATTCTTGCTCAAACACCAAAACATAACCCATCCAACAAACCAAAGGTAAGCCTTTCCTACACCGAACGACCAACAAAATCCTCCAAGCTTAAAAGAGGTCACTTCTTAGACTTTCATGAGAACAACCAACCAACACAGCAGCCAAGCAACCAACAAAAAATATGAAATAAATAGAAACTTTTACAGTAAACAACCCTCCTCGGAACACCTTCTCTGATCAACAGCAAACAGCAAACAGCAAAAGCACAAAGAGTCAAGAGAAGTCAAACTTTAACAACACCTACAAATCAGACCAATCTTCTGAAACTTCTTTAAGTTAACGCCAATTGTTTTTTATTTTCTGTCACATCATAAAAAATTGAATTAAAAGTTCGAGGGCAAAAAATGTAATAAATTTTATAGGCTAAAATGATTAAACTGATAAAATTAAGGGATCAACAAGGTCATTTTATCAATGTTAATATAGTAAATATTATCTTTATGACTAACATGATGAAATCTCCATGAAATAAAAAACATGATAAAATCTTTGCCATGATTTTTAGCTTCAATTATCTTTTTTTAATAGATTCAACTATCCCCTTTGTGTCCACAATAGTCCATATAGTGGCCAAACGTTGATGTCACCTTTCGGTAGCATAGTTATTTTTTCCTTTTAAATTTAGTGGTACCAATCACAAATTATCACTTCTTTATTTAATTATTAAATTATCATTTTTAATATATATATATTTGAGCTTATCTAAACTTTAATTTTAATTAGAGAATGGCAGGACGTTTAGTGCCTAATGTTACATTCCGTAACTCAAATTGGGCTTTACCATCACGGACGTTTGATTTTTGCCGTTAAGTGCCACGTGTCAACTTCTTAAAATTCCAAAATTATATTTAAAAATAAATAAAAAAATAACCCCAAATTTCACAAAATAGCCCCAAAATTTGAAATCTTCTAATACCCAAACCCCAAATCTCGATTTGGGATGATTTCACCGCTGATTGCCACGCCGTTGCCCATTACATCCGTCGTCGGACCATCACGACCATTTACCTATCACCTTATCGCCAAAAATCGACTAAAGCCGTGTGAAACGTCAAAATGGTCGAATAGTTCATTCGAATAATTCACGACGAACGATGGCATGACGAACCATGAACGATGTGTGGGTTGTTTGGCGAGGGAAGGGCGCTTCATTCCGTCGTCAAAAATGAGATCAACGCTGGTGATAGTGGCTGAATTTGGGGTTTAAGGATTTAGGGACTATTTGGGATTATTTGAAAATTCTAGGATAATTTTAGGTTTTTTCATATGTATTAATTTTTATTTATTTTTAAATATAATTCTGGAATTTTAAGAAGCTGACACGGGGCAGTTAACGCCAAAATCGAACGTCCGTGACGATAAAACCCAAACTGAGTTGCGGATGTAACGTTAGGCATCAAAGTAGACCGAAAAAAAGTTAGGCACCAAACTGCAAAAATTGGTATATGTTGGGCACCGATTTGACTATTAAGCCTATTTAATATGATTAACTTATAATTAGCTTATTAATGAACTGGGTGGTTCATTCAACCAAAACCGATTTGAGTCGGGCAAATATGGATCTTGAATAGGGATGGCCATGGGTTGGGTTGGGTCGAGGTTTTGGCCAATCTACATCCGACCCAAAAATTTAATACATCCACCCAAATCTGACCTGACCCGACCCAATATTTTATGACATTCCTCTCGACTCGACCCTGACCCGAGTTTTAGAGTAAAAACTCAAACTCAACCCGACATAAATAAAAAATTATCAATTTTTATTGTTATTTGATAAAATAGGGAGGTAATTGAAAAAATACAAAAAGAGAGGAAGCATTGTAATAATTATTTTATTTTTATTAGCAAAATAGGAAGACAATTAAAAATATATATAAAGAGAGGGGTATTGTAGTAATTATACATAAATATTTAAAATAAAATTAAAGCATTATTTCAGTCAGGTAGGGTATTTTTTTACCTTAAACCTAAACCCGACCCGACATCATCATCAAAAAAATCAAACCCAATATATAGCGGTTAAACGTTGATGTCACCTTTTGGTAGCATAGTTATTTTTTTCCTTTTAAATCAAACAGAGATCAACACTAGTATATATTTCATTAAAAAATTTCTCTAAATCTAAATGAAATAAAAAAAATGATAAAATCTTTGCCATGATTTTTAGCTTCAAATATTTTTTTTTAACAGATTCAACTATCCCCTTTGTGTCCACAATAGTCCATATAGTGGCTAAACGTTGATGTCACCTTTCGGTAGCATAGTTATTTTTTCCTTTTAAATTTAGTGGCACCAATCACAAATTATCACTTCTTATGCTTTCGTCGGGCAATTTGAACGATCCATATGTTTTATTCGCATGGTATTGGACCACATAATAGAATATATGAATTAATTAATGGAAAATTATTCCATACACTGTATAATATTAAAAATAAAATTAACGCAGCTTTAAACGAATATTAATACACTTTTAAAAAAAATGACACATCTTAAAAGAAAATGACTCTCATTGTTTATTTCTACTTACTTGAGAAAATTCATTCATAAAAATTTTAAATTCTGACGCCTCAAACTAAATTTTCTGGCTCTACCCATGCGGTGAAAAACTTGTTTTTCATAAACGGGTTTAATTTAGAGTTTAAGGGTTTGGTTTAAAGTTTGGGTGGCAATATTTAGAATTTAGAGTTTATGGTTATAATTTAAGTTTTAAAGGTTAGGATTTAGAATTTTTGGACTAGAGATTAAGATTTTATTTTTTAGAATGAAATTAGCAATAATTATGGTGTTCATTCCTACACTATTCTAAATTATTTTTGTATTTTAATTTAACGCGATTTTATCTTTTTACGATTATTAATATTATGTTCTTATCCAAATCACTAACATCATTAAAAAAATTCAAATATAAAAATAGTTTGAAATACAAGGTTGAGCTAGAACTTTCTTTCTGATCACAAATCATCCCCAGATTTCACATCCCCAATTCACCATGTGACGATTTTGGTAAAATCGCCATCACATGAGGATGCGTTTGCATAATAATATTCTTCTGACCCATTTTCTTAAATAATTCTTAAATTTATCTAAAATGCATTTTTTTATTTGTACTTTATTTCCCTAAAAGAACCTTGTTTGAATGGTTAGTTAAAAAAATATTTTCGTTGTTTTCATTTTTACTTTTCCAACGAATTTGGATGGAAATTCGTAGCTATATAAGGAGAACTTAGTCACTAAATTTGACTAATTCATAATTTTGACGATTCAAAGGACTTTTCGACGCTCTTTTAAGTCTAGGAGAGTTTCTCCAGATATTTTATTTGTCAATATATCATATAATCTTGCTTTTTTTTTTTTAATTCAACGTGTCTTTTCTTTTCAAAGTAAAAAAATCTTATCATGCAGTAAAATTATAGTTTTTATCGTGTTGATTAAAATGATTCGAGTTTAAGGCATTGTGTATGTAAAAAGATTTTGCTGAAAAACTCACCCACTAAAACTTAGTGTGCGATGCGGGTCGGTCAGAATTAGTCAGGACAAAGTACTGGAAACGGAAAAGCAACCAAAAAAATTATGATTTTCGTCTTAATATTATACTTAACTCGGGCATTTAGTTTTCATATTTTAATTTAATTTAATAGAATTTTATTTTATTTCTTTTAATTCAAATTACTAACACTGATAAAGAAAAATGTTCAAAATAAGACATGCACCTATTAATAATTATTTTAAGAAACCCGAAACCTAAAATTTCCTATCATTTAATTTAGTCCCTGCAGCTACCTAAAATTGTTAATAACTACGCATCATATGCTTCAAAGTTTTGTGTTCGTTTAATTTAGTTCATGCAATAAATTAGTCGGAAAACAACTTTATATAACATTCTTTATTTTTAATCTATTTTTTAAATAATTCTCAAAATGGCCTAAAATCCTTTTTTTTATTTAAAAGCCTTCAAACAAGACGGCCAATGACTCTTTGAATAATGATGTTTGCACAGTGAATTTAATGTATTTTCAGATTGAAATGTGAATTCCATAGTTGTAGCTTAGTCAATGCTAGAAAATATATTTTAAACCCATCACTATAAAAAAAAAAAACTTCCACGTTAGAATTAAGACAACAAAATCAAAGGTAAATTAAGAAAATTTCACCAAAGGCGTCTATTTATAATTGAAGTTGTCAATAGACTTAATATCATTTTTATTTAATGTTTTATTGTCCATGCCTATTGTTTTACTAATGTCATTGATATTAAAGAATCTAGTATTAAATTTTCATGATAACGTGTCAATATTTAATTCACTGATGGTGCATTAAAGTATACATTGTCAGTACATCAAATATTAACCTTTTATTCAAACGGTTAAAAATGTACTAGAGAATTAGAAGATCTTAATCAAATTTTAAGATGCACAATCTGATTGAGAATCGAAATATAACCTGACAAAACCCACACATAATAGGAGTTTAAACTAGAACAAAGTCGGTATCAGTCTCAGACACAATATTACATTTGATGCTCAGTCTTGTAACCTCAACCTTTACCACTATGACATATTTCTCGGATATATTTAAGAACCGAGTTATATGGTATGATTTTAATAATTTGGTTGTAGAATTAAAAATAATAATTAATTAACAATAAATTTATCTAATATTAAAAAAATATTGAATGTTTACAAATGCCAAATCAACTTATTTGGCACAATATGTAAAATTAAATATTCAATATATATTTAGAAACTAACATGTAAAGAAAAGGAGTGACGACTATAAAAAATTCATTTTCAAGAGTCGCAATAATCAAATGAGAAGAAAAAACAAAATTAATGAGCAATTCACTATTCAAACATGGTGTGTGAGCATATAAAATTATAAATCCAACTCATTAACGAGTTTGTCCAAACGGTAAGCAACTTAGTATCGCTTAAACAAGTCTTCAATTCAAGGTCTTATATATGTAGAAAATTCAAGTTGAGAGATTCACCTACTAAAACTATATGTTCAATTCGAATTGATCTTAATTAATCAGGACGAAGCTCTGGAACCCGAGAGAACAACAAAAAAAATTATAAATCCTGCCGATTATTATCTTTATATATTAAACATAGTTTTCTTTCCTCTTACGTAGGCGCTATAGTTTCAACACTTGACTCGACGAATTTACCCACAAAACATTAAAATAAAAGAATTGTTCGACTCATGCATGCATATTAGTATAATATTCATATTTTAATACTTATTGATTACGTTATTTCCAATAATATTATTTTTTGGCTGGTTAAAATAGTCATCCACGTGCTTGACTGAATAAGTGTTTGACTGTTTAAAAGAAATGGAAAACGGTCAAATTCTTTTGCAGGTCCTTTTCGACACTAATGAGTAATTTAATCCGTATTTATAAGAGGTAATTTTTTTGAGTTACAATTATAATTATAATTAATACAATGAGAGAAGTCAGAAAATTATTTTAAGGGGCAAGATTAAGTTACAAAATTTTGAAGGTTAAATTATAGTTTTCATTATTTTTACTTATTTTTCTATAATTTTAAAGGAACTAAAGTAAATTTCTATCATTTTATGGAAAAATAAAATTTTACCATATCAAAATTTAAAGAGACTAATATTGTAATTTCCCCATTTTCCTACTTTGTCTAATCCCTTACTCACCATTTTTGGCTGAATTCATTGTTTATTTAACATTAATTTTTTAAAATAAAATTATTTCTAAAAAAAACCTAACTAATAATTCAAACTACGATTGAAATCAATTTTGTCAGATCAAGATCCGAATCAAATCTAGGAACGGTAGAGGAGGAGAGGATTTTTGGCCCCGACCAAAATTTAAAAGTTTTAACCCGACCCAATTCACCTTGAGTTTAATATATTTTATATTTAATTCGACATAATAAAAGCATAATTGACCCTAAAGTTATAAAAAAACAAACTAAACTTGACCCACCCAAAAAAATTAATAAAAACATTAAATATAATATATACAAATATATATAAATATATTGAGATGGGGCAAAAAAATTTATATCCTAAACCCAAGTCCGACCCGCCTTAACTCAATTCTTTCCAAAACTCGCCCGAACCCAAAATTTAAAAAGAAAAAACCCGGACAAGGCGCTTCGGGTAGAATTCGGGTAATTTTACTATCCCGAATCAAATCACGTAAGAAATTATATTTCTAGATAGGTCTAGATTTCCTTTCACCAACTCCATGAGTGAACCCACAAATATAAGGGAGTAAAAAACATTACAGTAAATAAAATAACTCGTGGCCCTAAAAATAGTAATAAAAGGTTCAAATTAACAAGAATGGCATGAAAATCACGATTAACACAGTTAATTAGCACTTAACCCAGGACAACGAGCATGGATTATTGGCATTGCCCACTTAATTCAATTGTAAAATTCTTTAAATTAAAAGCTTTTTTAAAAAATTAATATAATAAATACGAGCAATGTATTATATTTTTTAATACCACCAACCATCCACTTATGCCAGAATACGTACGTCATCTATGGCTTCAAAGTCCAAGCAAAATTGGTACACAGTGGAAAGTGACGACTTATTCATGATTTTAAATTCGATGGTATGCAATATGAAAAGAATAATTAAAAATATAAAGTAAATCGAGAAGATATACTATCACGTAATTACATTAAAATATTAAAATATATAATAATTAAAAATATGCTAATATTTATATAACATAAATTATCAGTTATGGATAGACTTGTTTAAGCCTGAAGGTTCACCCCAGAGATTGGACAGAAATATAAAACTTAAATATGAAAAATACCATTTTAAAGACAATTTGGGTCTTCGACAATTTTTTTAAACCCAAGCCCAGATACAAATAAATATTTATTCTATATATAATCATTGCAAATAAGCTTATTTATTTTATTTATTTAATAAAAATTATTTTTAAAACAGAATATACAGAGAGAAATCAAGAAGTGGTCCCAATAAAAAAGCGGATGATTTTCATATTAAAAGATTCGAGTTCAGTTGCAATGTTTACAAAGGTGTACATTGTCAAATAATTAAAAATATTTACAAACATATACTACCTTGTAATTATTTCTATATTATTAAAAAAACAGAATATACAAAGGAGAGCTGCATCAGGCTCAAAATCAATCTTCCAATTCAGGCCGGGATTGGTTAAAAGTTTAAGCCCACATTAAGCTTATTTGATTCAACCCAATTAAGCTTAATTTATCTCAACCCTAAGGACATTTTAATTTGGTTTTTCTTTTGGGTACTTTTACTTGTGTCATTATGAATGCAACAAATTTGATTAGAAATATCACTCTTATAATGTGTATGTACAATATTTAAATTTGAATTAGTTAACCAGTGTACTACGTACATCAAATTTGATAATATAATAGAATGAATCCCATGGTATTCTTATACATCTCAGCATCAAACGGTACATCAAATCCTATAGAACAACCCCAAAGAATGATTAAAGAAAAACGGAACAAGCATTAGTGATTGCCTGATGGAATAGGAAAGTTTCATCATCCATCAATAATAAACCAGTCGGTTTTGACCCGAACCTGGTCGACCGTACTTATCCCGATTTGACCATAAAACTGTTACTACCTTTGTCTGAATCTCAACTATCACAGCGCCAAGCAGAAGCTGAAACAAGGTTCCGGTCCTTCCACCCCAGCAACATTGCACCATCTTTAGCCATCAATGTGTAATGTTTGGAGTAACACTTTAGCAGGCCTCTTATCACAGAATTGACATAAGAGCTTAAAGGATAAGGTCGGAAGCCGGCCATTGTTAGCCTAGACTTCCACTTACCGAAGAGCTCGTGGCGCTCAACCCTCTCCTTTCCCTCACAGGCAATGACGTTCACGATATCCCGGGCCAGGCAGTGCTGCTCAACATTAATTCTTTCCTTTCTGTGCCTCGGCAGTGTCACATCTATGGACTCAAACATTGCCAAGTAGTACTCCAGAGCCTCAATGAACCTAGGGAGGAAAGGGGCCGTGTTCGTGTTTGATTCTTGCTCAACCAAGGTGATAACCTTCGGTGAAAGCAACTTTACCATTCGGAGAATCCCGTCCCTAGGATTGTTCACATCAACGCTCTCATCGGGGGTGTGGTGTAGCTGCAGCGGGAAGTTGACGGCAAGAGCCTCCCCAGGCCTGACATCGAGCATGTCCCTTGTGATATCTGGTGCAAAAACTGGCGTCCCATGAAACTCGACTGGAATATTAAATTTCTCTGCTAGTGCCATTAAACGTCTTTCAACCGCTTCCAATCCACCACCACGAGCATAATTAGAAACGGGATCGTCGATTCCTGTAATCCGTACATATGGAGCTCCACCAGGTCTGGCTGCAAGAGCTTGCAAGAGGGTCATCCATTGTGTTCCCTGAGCAATCTGGAAATCAATAATGTGGATCCGATCGTCAGTTCTGCATGCTTCAGCAATGGCCCCATTGGCGGCCATGTAGCCAAACTTCAAGTACGGACAAATTTCATAGAGGATATGCATGTACGAGAGCAATTCCTTGCCTTCGGGCTCTTTGCAATGAAGGGCTCGATATATGTTAGACCCTGATGCCTCCTTCCTTGCTACCAACCCTTCCACCATGTAAGCCCCCAGTCGCTGAATTGGCTCTCCATGGATAGACACGGCAACCCTGACCTTCGCAATCAACATATTGAATTCATCAATATTGTTTACAGAGAGAGCCTTAGCACACTCAATCAACAACTGCTTTAGATTCCCCGGTGAACTACTCTGCAAAGACAAATCCTTTATTGTTTTCAAATGTTTTTCAACAGGAGCAGCTTCAGTTGACAGCCTGTCCTAGAAACAAAGGATGTCCAAGGTTGACACACCGAAGATCCTTGGTGCTCTGGACCCAATGCCCTAGATAGCTGGCCCATTGTCTGCGGTCTACCGGTTACTTCATTGGCCTCATCGGGGGCCATGAGTGCAGTCTCTAGCTCCTGCAAAGTATACATTATTTCATGGCTAGAATTCGCATCTTGTATATAAGTTCCGCCAGAACAGACCGGTAAGTTTTCGTGCTTGCAGTTTGGAGAGGGACTCAATTGATGGAAATAAGTGTTAGATTCAAGTGAAGAGTTACAAGAAGCACATCCCGAGAGATTCTTTGTGGAGTTATACCGCTCCTGGCTGTCACTCGACAAGGTGTTGGTATCACTATCATGTTGAGTTGAAAAGCATGAGTCTGGTGATGAGTTTCCTATGTCGGATTTCGAAGAAATAAACAACTGATTAGGTACCGAGGGAACAGATGAATAAGAAGTCGAATAGGATAGGCCTGCAGCAATCACATCGTATCTACAAAGGCGCGAGTCCATGCGATGAGATTGCATCAGCTTCACACTGTGATAACAAGATTTCGGGGGGGGAATAGCAATGGGAATATCGTCAACCAACTTTTTCACACTGACACAAAAAACTTCAACACCACAGTCAAACTTAGACCTTCACGAAAACCAACTCCGCCTGCAAAAACAAAGCAAAAAAACACTTTAAGTTCTATGTATTCACATTTAGCAGTTGCCAACAAAACCGAAATCTAGATCGAAGAGCTAAAGCCGTGTTCATAGCCTAGCTATAGTCATAGCTTCAATAAATCTATATATCGATGAACAATCTACAGCAGCTCATAAAACAGTAAATCGATAATCTAGTCAGTTCATAGCTATATGCACATTAGAAATTAACTTGATAAAAGTCATATTATTTGCACAATTCTAATATTTTGCAGCACACAAACAATTAAACAGTAAAATTGAAGCTTAAAGTAATTCATTTCAATTTCGAATTCAATCATTCCTAACCCCAAATATGCGAGAAAACACTCATTAAACCTAAAGTATCGTTTCATTTCAGCTAAAGTTTTCATTTCCCTGAAAACTAAGAATCAAATTGAAATAAAAGTTAATTAATCACCAAAGAACACAAAAGAAACAAGAAGAATAAGAGAGTGGAATTAACAGTAAATTTTGTAAGGTTACCTGGAAATTCTTGTTCTTGAAGAGCAAAAAATCAAAACCCAAGGCTCCAAACCAAGTAAAATGAAACTTTCTTATTCTTCCACTTTAAAAACTTGGACTTTTTTTTTCAAAGTCTGAAATCGAAAGACAAAGGAAGCAAGAGAGTCTTACATTTATAGATGCGGAGAAAAGAGAATGTAAGACGGTAACGGTTTTTTTTTAATGTACTGGACTACTGGGAAGTCGATTTTGGCATTTTGCACTGCCACTTCTAACGGCGTTGAAAACTAACGGCCGCCGACCATGGCGAACACACTTTTCGACAACAATCTTCGATACTTCCTTTTTTATTTATTATTTAAAGTGCGTAGCAAAAAAACAAACACTGTCACCACGCGCCTCTATGGACTGTGTGAAGTAAACTCCGTCATCAATTGCGCACTCATTTGTTCAATGAGTCGGCAATCTTTTTTTCTATTTTTTAAAATCCACGAAAATAATTACTTGTATGTGGATAAGATTGAACTGATTGTAAAAATAGGGAAGAGTATCTTTTTCCATACCATGTCAGCAAATTGTGGGGCCCAATCGAGCGACATGGATGGCTCTGATTGGTTAGAAAAATATTCTTATGGGACCCTCGTAATCCCTTATCCGACAACGACATCCTTGCAAATTTGCCATGATTTCGTTGCTTGTGCAACATCTAACAAAGCAAAAGTTTAAACAAGTTTAAATGTACAATAACCCTTAGTTTAAAAAATTTAAATTATTTTTAAAAAAATTTACCTAATACACAATTTATCTCTTGAAGTATACTCATTTTTTCAACTTGACTTTTTTTGTCTACTTCACTCTTTGAAATTATCCTCCATTACATGTTTGAATTAAGGCTGAGCAACAAAAATTGATTAACAAAAAATCGATATGAATCATAGTGTTTGGACGGTTTTTTGATTTTTAAATTTTTGAAATGGCTGTTCAAACCAAACCAATTTATATTTTTATACAAATTATATATTTTTAAATGTTTTATAATGTAAAATCTGTATTTATACTTAAAAATAGTAAAAACAACTTAAAATGTTATATAAGAGTTATTAATATTCTTTATTTACTTGTTTTTTTAAGAAATATTTATGAGAAGGGCTCTGAAGCTTTTTATCAAATAATGTTAAAAAATAATAAAAATAAATATATTTTGTCAAAATAAAATATAAAAATTACAAAACTCATAAGTTAATATGAAAATTCGACAGTCAAAAGTAATTAAATCAAAATATAAGAAGAAATTTAAAATATTAAAAATTAAACCGAATAAAATCAAATACAATTCTAGTTTGGACCTCTCAGGTGACAAACGTTTTAAAACAAGGGGAATGAAAATTCGACAGTAATTGAATCAAAATATAAAAAGAAATTTAAAATATTAAAAATTAAACCGAACAAAACCAAATACAACACTAGTATGGACCTCTCAGATGACAAACGTTTTAAAGCAAAGGAAACTACATAAATAGTCTCTCGAATATATAATTTTTTTTGTTGAGTCCTCCAACTATGAAAAGTTATAAAATGATCTTCCGACTTTTAAAAAATGTTAAACTTATGTTTTGATTTTGATATAATAAGGAATATCTTGCAAATAAATAAAATTTTAAGGATATTTGAAATTGCTCACAATTGACAAGCATTCGAACTAAGTTGAGTATCTTAAAAGATAAAAATTCTTCTAAGACAATCCTTTCAAACAAAAACATTTTTTAAGTGTTTTAGTACTCAAATAGACCATATTGGTCAACGAGTACGGTACGAATTTCGTTACTGGAAACCAATTTGGAAAACGAGTCGTACCGATACGAGCTTTTAAATTTTGCTTGCCAGTACCGTTATGGTGAACCCCGTACTGATACCCATTGGAGCTTAAAAGATTTTTGAACTAAACAAGTACCAGTACGGTGAACTTCGTATCGATACAAGATTCTTAAAACTTAAAGTTATTTTTGCCTTGAGTACCAGTATGGCCTTGAGCGTACCGATACCCTAAAGGTCCATTAAATTTCAGTGAGCAATTTTTGTATCGATACGCAAGCTCGCATACCAGTACACCTTGTGTGTTTAACGGCTATTTCCTCTTTAGGCAGGTACTCATATGGGCTCTCACGTACCGATACTCACAGTTGTCAGACAACATTTAATGCAAAAAAATTACAGCTCAATGGCTACATTCAATTTCCCAGAAACCCAAACGGTTAGAAATCAATGAGGAGTATAAAAACAAGACTCCAAAGATTCTTCAACAACAAGACAACAATCCAAAAGCTTCCAATAAATTTTTAAAGTCTACTAGTGCTTAATTGCTTATCTTCTCTTGTAAACACTTGTGTGATCTTATTGTATTCATTTATTTCAAGTGTTTGGGCTTGAGAGAGCACTTAAATATTGCAAACATCTACCTAGTGAAGTTTCTTGAGTTTGCTTATTTGTTTGAATCTTTGAGAAATGGTCTTATAAGGTTTTGGGGTATAAATCTTGGTGAGTGTTGTAAGGTATCTCCTTGTCCTCCAAGGAAAGACAAATTGAGTGAATTCGTGAAATCCTAGTGTGATAGCTAAGGTAGTGAATGTAGACCTTATTTAGAAGGTTGAACCACTCTAAATCTCTCTTGTAATTTTTTATTCTTGTAATTTCTTCCTACCAATGTTTAAATTGTCAATTCACCCCCTCTTGTCATTGTTTATCGATTGATCAACTCAATAAAAAGTAAAAAGTTTGGTACGGTGTCGTTAAAGGCTTAATAGTTGGTGACGTGACATTTAACAAAATTTTTCATAATATCACATTTAGTCCTCCATGTTTCACTTTCTATTGCTCACATGATTCAACTTTAAGTATATAAATATGTATAATGTTATGATCACATAATTTTTTTACGACTTTTTATTTTTAATTTTTTAAAATTTAAAATTAATTTTATATTTATAATACTCGTACTTTATAATTTTAAAAATTATTATTTTTCGTCTTCATTTTTGTATCCATACCCATATTCGTGCAACATAACTTATTACTAACATTAATGGATGTTACATGCATTTTATGGCTCTTGGCCAAAATATCTTCTTCATTTAGAGTTCAATGTCCATGTGTTTAAATTCACTGGAAAAGCAGGCGGTAAAGGTGAACCGCGGCTATATGATTTTCAAGGGAAAAAGAAAATTATTTTTTTAAGGAAGTGAGAGTGGGAATATGGAATTATAAAAAAAGTTTAAAAAATAAATTAAACTTTAGAAAATAGTACCAAATTGACGAGATGTATATATTTTAAGATTAAAATTATTATTATCTCATACAATGTCGTTATTTTTGTTAAAATTTAATAAAAATTTAATCATCACTGATCAAAATATAAAAATATGTAACGTTAGTAACGATTTTACTATAAAATTTTTGGATAAGTTGTGGTGTTATTTATCCAAGAAAGCAAAATACAACTGCAAATAATCCCTAAACAATTCTTTGGGCAGCCATCCTTTTAGGGAATTCCCCAAACTATGCACAATTGCCTATTTACATCATCTATTCGTGTAATTTTGTTCTGTACACGTATTTGTACTGTTTCCCTAATACAATCGTATTTGTACTGTTTCCCTAATTCAATCCAATAAGCTATTACAGTCACAAAAAATGCCTCAATTTTTTTTTTAATCTTTCATCCCATATATGATACACAAATGAAGCCCAACAAGCTTGAGAGAAAAATTCCAGAAGTGACTTTCCCTTCAAGTTAGAGTATAACCACAGTAATTCAGCTTCTCTATCTAAAGCAGCTCTTCTGAGGTTGCATGAACAAAGTATAGTCTGATCTGTTTCGAATAGTAGCATCCGGCAAAGATATAATTTTGAGATTTTTGGCCATCACCACATAGCAAGCATCTATCCTCCGCATTAAGTCACATTTGCCTCAACCTGTCATGAGTAGGCAAACAATTCAATATAGCCATCCACAGGATTAGTGCATGTTTCGGCACATGAAGCCCATATCACACTAGCTTGTGCCAAGGAACTTTTGGTTTAACATCCCTAATTCCCATTTCATATATGTAACATATTCGCAGGACCAACAGCAAACAAAGATTGAACCACTAGCCTGCGCTTTAACATTTTTCTAATGCACCAACCGAACCAGAGCTTATTAAAAACAGTTCAGTAAATAAAGTCCTTAAAGACATATTTTAACTCAAGCAACTTAGAGAAAGCCTTCAGCAGATAAAAGGCTTCATAAAATTAATTTCAAAATAGAAAAAAAAATTATTCGGTGATTACTAGTGTAATTTATTCATAATTTTTTTTCATTATTTTAAGTTCAATCAGATTTTATTTTATCTTAAATCCAAATTCATATCATCCTAAAAACCCGACCTACCTAACTCAAAATCAAATTAAAAAAACGACTTTATAAAATTAAGTCTGGTCCAAACTCGTAAAGTACAGGTCAAATGATCATCCTAAGCGGGAACTATTAATTCCCTTAACGAACATCACTGTTCCCAGAAACAGTTGACCATTTTTATCGTTTTCAGTTCCGTTTTAGTTCGTGTCGTGTACAACTTTTCAAGATGTCAAACCCCTTTTCAATCCACAATCAAACCGCCAATGTCTCCATTTCATCCATGTTCTATAAAACATCATCTTACACCAACAAAAACCCTTGTTTTTTTTCTCTTATCTCTGCTTCCTTGCTTGCCAATTTTCTCGTTCATTCAATTCCAGAGAGAAAAGGTAAAATCTTTCAATCAATTCCACATTTTTCTCAAATGGGTTTTTGCTTTTGTTACTCTTTCAGTGTTGCATGTCGATGCAATTGATTTTCAGTTTCATTTCTGTTGTTAAATTGAAGCAATAAAAATGGTGCATTTCTCTCTCTTTCTCTGTCTCTCTTTTAAGAGCATAAGTTTTTGGTTTAATTGTAGCAATAAATGACTTGATGAAACTCAGTTTACAGATTAGATTCATGGTGGGTTCATACTTTTATGTGCGGTATAGTTCATATATATTGGGATAATAGACCTGTTAAATTAATGCCTTTCCATTTTGTGGAATTTCTGGAAAAATTGAAAATTCTGAAGATTAATTTATCTTTTGTGACAGCGGATAGTTTTAAATGTGTTTAATTGTGGAAATTGGGGTGTTTTTTTTGTGTTAGTTTGGTCTTTTACTTTTTACATTTTTATCTGATATTATAAAATTATGGTGTTTGAAGTTCATGGGAATTTTGAATGGAAATTTTAGATTTTGACAATTTGCGTAAGATTTTTAGATAGAAAAAAGGATATGGGGAATGTTTTTCTTCTTTCTTAGGTATCTATATGATATTCTGATCAACCGCATTTACTATGTTTCTCCGACTCTTTATTCTTTTTGAAGCCAGTGTCCGACATATCTGGACATAAGTCGGAGACATGACTGTCAAAATACATTGAGAAACTTAGAATAAGTTTGAGCATATTCGTTTTGGACACATATGGGTATCCGACACTCACTCCCGAGCGCGAGTTACCTAGTGTGCCAATGCCTTAAGTTATATGGGGTTTACCAATGAAGAATGTGCTAGCTCAGACTAAGAAAGTGATAATCGTGCTGCTTTGTTAATGCAAAATAACGAGTAAGCAGATTTGTGTCAAAACAAAAACATACTTATATATTTCTGTTTCAAGCTTGTCTAGATTTAGAAAGGAAGTAAATTTGCATATTTATCACTAAAAGCATATTTAGAAATAAAAAGGGACCGTTTCATGAGATGAAAATTGACTATGTAGTACCTGTAATCTTGCACGACTTGTTTACTAGTGTTGAAGTCAATGCATTTTGCCTGTACCAACTACAATGTGCCTAATTGTTTACTTTTGTCATTAGATATATTTTCCTGATGCACGAGTGTGCACCGGCTGCATATATTTTCTGGTAGACATATCCAATAAAATATGGTTTAGCCTTAAGCCTTCCGAATTTGTTGTACATAACAATGCAGATAATGGCATGCAGAAGTAGTTAAGACTGCATGATAGTGTTATGAATTTGTAATATAGATTAGTCTGGAGCTATGATTCGAACACTACCCTCAACATCAGTGAGGAAGCTGGCTCGAGACAAAAACAAAAAAAGGGTTTGACTTAAACAATTGTTGTTTATTTCAGAAAATATTCTCAAAAAAGCTATAAAAGAGAGATCTGAAGTTTGGAAGACACTATTTGTGGTATTGTTCTCAGTTTGTTTCATTGTGTGCTAGAGTTATGCCTGTATTCTTTTCAAATAATTTTCCAAACCGGAGAACCCTTTCTCTGTTTTCTAGTTTGTTTCTCTATGAATTAAGCATGGCTTTGAAGAGATTCATTAACTTGTAAACTTGTCTATTAGACCGGCTTCTATTTTCCACATGAATGTGTTCATATTCAACTCTTTAACCACGAAGATGATGGTGAACTTTCGAAATTGTTGAAAACAATTGGGGTAAGATATCTTTCGGACTTCAATTTTTGGTTACATGAATGTACCTTGATTTAGATGATGATGACACGTAGGGTAGTCCTCGGTTAAATTATCCTCCTCTTAGATGCTTCCAAAACTATTCACGTTTATTGAGTTGTCATTTGCCAACAATGGCATATATATGGTTGTCAGTTTCTAGACGAGGATAAAGGTAATTTTTTACATTGTTACGGACTCCTAATGCAGCAAAGTTTGGTAGAAAATTTACCATTTTGGCTTTCGCTTTTCCCTCTTGGGATTCTTTCATATCTATTCCAGTGCATACCTCCCACTTGTCGCAATGCATTGACTCCTATATTGCCACTTTGAAGCGAATCTGTCAATGAACGAGTGTTATAAGTTCTGGTGTTATCTTTCTACCTTGATATAAGAAGTATTTTCTAGTCTCTTTTTCTCAACTGCAGCCAGAGGCACCGTTTGTAATCTGTGAGCCCCAAACCCCTTCTAGTGTTTTCTTGTCATTCTATCATTCATTTGTAAATCTATGCATGTGATATCCTTAGAATATCTCTCTCTCTTAAGTTTAGGGTGAGCGATGAAGGATTGCTGCCGACTTGTTCGTTAGATTGCAAACTTTTTGTTGTGTAAAAGATCTAAATTTCAGATCTTCCTCAGTTTGATTCGTTTTTATTGAAAATTGCCAGACTGATGTGAATTGTTAAGTAGAAATTTGATTTGTGGCTAACTTTACCCCTTTGTTGCGGTTCTTTAAATCGAGGCTATATAATATTATTCACCTTGTTGGCCACAATTTTCTCTAAAGATTGCTGCATGTTTATAACCAATATTTCGAGACTATATTTGAAGAAAACTAAAATACAGGTGATTTTATTGGCAGGCTACAAAATAGGCACGAAATTGCGGCGGAGCAATGTTGTGGTAAGTGTGTTCTTTTCCTCCAGCAATTTTCTCAAGTACTTTATTGTTCGTTTTTTTCGGTCTTTGCTTTATATATCATTTTGGTTGCTTTGTTAGATTCCTGGTTTTTTCTTTTCCCATACTACTTTTAACTGTTTCGTGCTGATGCATCGATTATGTATTGGACTGATGAGATTGAATCCAAGATTCTGAATGTGACAGTGATGTGTTCATAGTGTAATTTAATCCATCCAGGAAAAGAAAAGAAAAACAAAATGCTGTTTTTTAGTGCAATCTCCGAAAATTGTCTGTAGTGCACAGGACAGTTGTGTCCTGAATGGAATGGTAATGATATTCACTGAATAGTAAACGAAATTTCAATCCGCAGAGCATGTAAGTTTTCCTCCATCTGTGTCCCTATTTTTTCATGATAATTTTTTGTTGGGTCGGAAAGTAGTGCATTTTAATATCGTATCAGTGGTGAATATGTCCATTATAATGTCTGAATATTAAGTATCATTTATCTCAGGATTTGTTAGCCGATAAAAATACTGATATCTGCTGCATGTGTAGTTCTCACTGGATGAAGGAGGTGAAAAGAACTAGAAATGGATGAAACCGGTGGTGAATGTGTTTATCGTGATAAGTGGTACGAAGTAGAGTGCGCAGAAAACGTTATTGTCGATATATTCTCGAGGCTTCCGATTAAGTCAATTTTAGTATGCAAATCTGTTTGCAAGCATTGGCGTCGGTTGATAAGTAGTCAGGTTTTCATTGATCTGCAGCTACTCTGGTCTCGGAAAAACTCAGTTTACATAGTTTATCCGTTCCTGGATGTGATGATGGAGTTATTTTTTGTGAAGAACAGTGGCGAAATCGCTAAAAGGATGAACTTCCCGTATTGTGACAACTTTTCTCCGATTACGATCATTTGTTCCTTTGATGGTTTACTCTGTTGTATCAACTATCCATGGACAGTGGACTCGGGCAGGATAGTTGATGATGAAACCGATCTGGAAATCCGTATCTGCAACCCTATTACAAGAAAGGCTCTATTAATTCCAAGAGGTAGCCCATCCCACGAAAAGCCTTCCGTCGGGGTTGCTTTTGGTCCAAAAATCAATGACTACAAGATATTTCGATTTTTCTTTCCCAAGCGTATACCCCTAGCTAAACATCAATCCCGTGTTAATCGTCTACAATGTGAGGTGTATTCATCGATCTCCGGATACTGGAGTGTCATAGGTCGTGTACCATACTGTCCGATGCGTTCTAGCCATAGTCCCCTGGGGTCCAACCATGTTTTCGTCAATGGAAAGATACATTGGTTTATTGCTTCGGATGAAGATCCGATGATTCCGGGTTTGATCCTTATGGTTGACATAGAGGAAACCTTTGGAACTGTTGACCTTCCGGCAGATGTCACAGAGCACTCATACTTGGTTGATCTCAAAGGCTGTTTATCCCTAGTTGCTGTATATGATGAGGATGAGATCATGAATATATGGACTCTCGAAGACAAGAAAGAGCCTAAATGGGAACTGAAATGCAGCGATAACATCCCCTTCTCGAATGATGAATGTGTCGAATTTGTAGTCGCAAGGGAGAATGACATTTTCGTCATAACTTCAAACCATTACTATATCTTTCATTCGGACCACAGGGTTTGGAGGGAGCTTGTGTTATCAAACATTTTCGAAACGCATTCCCCTGTCGCTTTCACATACACCGAAAGCCTTCTTTCTTGTAAGTCAATTTACTTATCCACTCCATTTTTACGGTTTAGATCTGCGTGTGATATATGATATAAACGTTGTAGCTGCTTCTTTTGCAGGTGGTGGACGGATCGATCCTATGATGGAATACACATCCGAAAGAGGCATACGATATACTCTATACTCTCTCTTCATCTAAATAAGCTCCTCTCGCTGTATATCTGTCGTCTTTATTTTGCTTTTTTACATGTTTTGTTACTTATTCATCTTGCACTCTGAATCATCGTTGTCTTCACGTATTAAATGCAGACCGAAGCTTCCGCGGATGGAGATATTGATCGCCTTCTTCGTCATGCCATGAAATCCTTCTCCGGGGACCAGGACGGGGCCAATAATGTTTACTTTCTCTATCTTTCATTTTGACAATGCTGTAAGGTTGTTTGTGCATCTGTGGTCTGCCGGCGACTTGTTCCAGCAAATAGACTTTGTTGAAGAAAACCGATGTTATAGTTTTTGTTAAGCATGCAATTCTGTATTCCGCATATAAAAACGATTTCCAGTTTCGAATTAGACCCTAAATGGAAGGCAATAAATTAATTTCGAAACAGTCATTTCTGACAAATTCAGCAAATATATATTTAAAATAAATAATTAAAATATTTACTAAATCAATTTGGAAACAATCAAGTAATTTTTAAATATATATTTTATAAAATTTAACTAATTAAAATACTTAACATATTTATAATTAAAATTTAAAAAATCGACAATATATAACAAATTTAATGTGATGAAAAGAGTAAATATTTAAATTCGCAAAACTTTCACACGGACAAAATTACAAACATTTTCACAAAAAATATCATAGAATTAATTCTTCAATCTGTTTAATTTTAAAAGCTAAAACCTATTCGTATTACTTGTTTTCAAGAAATTTTAGTAGTTAAAATTTCCTATTAAAATATTTCTGTTTCTAATTTAATTATAAATAATCACCTACTAATAGAAATATAGAATTTTAATCAAATATATTTCTAAATTAGAATTTAGTTTTATATCTAAATAATAATTATGTTTTATGATATATTCATATAAATAAATATTGATCAGCTGATAATTAATGTTATTTATATATATTTTTTAATGTGCCTTTATATATATCCAATACGAACAAATGTTTTTATGTCAAAAATTTTACAGGTGTTTAATAGATCATAGAAAATAAAATATATCTAAACTATATAAGAATTCAAAATTTTCAGGAATTTAATTGTACCCTCTAGCACCCATTAGATCTATCCTTACATGTATCGATTAGTGTTTTTTTTATTTTTTAAATTATTATTTTAATGCACTTTTTAGTATTATATAATGATAAAAGATCATATTTTTAGGGGTGAGCGTTCGATCGAGTCAAGTCGAGTAAAATTTTTTTGAGTTATTCGAGTTCACGAGTCTAATTTCATCATTCAAACTTTCATTCGAAAATTTTTCGAGTCGAATCGAGTTGAAGAAATTCGAGTTGAGTTATTCGAGTTTCTATTCGAACTTAGTTGTAATTATTTATAATGTTTGTACGAATTAATTCTAATTTTAAACGACTTTATCTAAACATATAAGATATATATATTCGTATTATTTTTCACATGTATAAATAAGAATTATAAAGTTATCTAATAAATCAAATACTATCATCTAAAATTATATAATATATATTTTAGCTCAATAGATAAATTCTATAGTACGGTTTGATTCCAATTGAAATAACTTTCTCTAATCATAAAATATATGCATATATATATATATATATTTCTTCATTTTTTTATATGTTACAATATTTCTTCATATTTTTATATATCGGTATATATATAATAAAAAATTAAGAGACTCATCTCGAACTTAAAAATAAATCCATTAATTACTAAAAATTTTGAGTTATGCGAGTTTCTATTTTACAACTCAAACTTTATTTGAAATTTTTTCGAGTCGAGTCAAGACGAATCGAGTATTTTCGCCTCGAGTCGAATTATTCGATTTTTCGAGTCGAATTTTGCTCACCCCTATATATTTTATCTAACATCATCATCCTTTAGAATAAAAAAGAACTGGAGTATATGTTTTAATTATAAATATTATATAAAGGTATCAGAAAGAGAACTGAAGAAGGGTTATATTTTAAAAACATTTTTAAAAATTAAAATGTAAATAGCCGATTCTATTATTCTAAATACTAAATTTTAATATTATATTTTAAATTTTATAATCTAAATCACTAAATTAAATTATTAATCTTTAAATTTAACAAACATGTATAAAATAAAGTTTACACAAACTTGTGTATTGAGTTTTTTTCCGTGTTATCAAAATTAGGCCTCCTTTCCTGGATGAAACGCCAGCGTTTTGAACCAAACTTTAACGAATACGTGGCTTCATATTAACCGGTGATTGAAAATTTATCAAGCGACTTCTCTTTTAATATCGTCTACCAAAGCTCTCGGATTCCAAGTTGTAATCACTCATTTTTATCCGGTTTGTAAATATTGTTAATATATTAGTATAATAATTAATGGGGAATTATTATTGCATGTATACATATTACATTATATGTTTATTATATATGCATGATTAGTGTACGTATAGGGTGTGTGATGAGTGCATGTATACTATAAGCCATGTATATGCATTAGTAAGTAATATGGTGTATGTGTGTCACTAATGCATTTATATTCCTTACGAGTGCATAGTTTGTACGTATAATGTGTGTGGATATTCATGGTTATCATGTGTGTTATTATATATGCATGTATACAGTATATTATATTAATTAATGTTCGTATGTGGGTTCGTATGTTGCATGTATGTGTGCGTATTATTATTATAATATATAAACATATAAGGTATTAAGAAAAAAGAAAACAAAAAATATTATATATTATTGATAGTCAAAGTCCAAATTACATAAAACCCAAATTACATTTGGGTAGGCCCAACCGGCCAAAACCCTTAATAAATAAAAACCCTAAAAATATATCTAACCCTGACCCCATTTTATTATTATCTATGCACAGCCAACCCAGAGCCGTCGGATCAAATCCAGATCCAACGACTGTGATCAAGTCAAGATGACCTTCCATCTGATGCACGTGACACCACTCGCTGCTCAGCTGTCTTCCACGCGCACGTGGCTCGCACGCTCTAGACCTTTCAGATCACCGTACGCCACATGTCATGCTCTGGTACAGTCTCCCAATTCCAAGGTTGAATCTCTATCGTCCAAGCTTCAAAGCATCCTAGCCGTTGGATCAGATCTGATCCAACGACCGAGATTCACTCTGGCCGAACGGGTCGCCACCACACCTCCTCCATCATGCCGCCGTACTACCAGCTCAACCACCGCGCTCAGAGAACGTGCAAAACACCCAAAACAATGGATTATCAGTACCAAAAAATCAGATCTGATGTAATTTTCATGTATTATATTCTACCAAAAACAGAGATCAGAACAAGGATATAGGCAATCCAACAAAAGTGTATTATCATGAGTTTTCAGAAATACAAAAAAAGGAGGTTATCCAAAAAAGGGTACAAAATTTCTATCGATAATATTCTCTCTTTTTTTCCTCTTTGAGTCTCATACATGCATGAAAAGAGAACAAGAAACAAAAATAGAGTTTACCTAAGAAAAAACCTTTCCTTGCCGGCGATAAGCTCTGAGGAGTGAGCCACAAAAGGGGTTTTTCTTTGCTCCTTCGTTTCGAAATATCATAGATCTAGGGTTTTGGTGGTCTCAAAGTAAGAGCGTGACAGTTTCGGTAAGGGTTTTGGCCGTTTTAAAAGTAAAGTTTTTGTTTTCGAGAGGGGTCTAGGTTAGGTTTTAGAATTGATTGAGTGCGGAGGGCGGTGGTCGGAGTAGCCGGACCATCGCCGGCCTCGAGAACCATGGCGGCTGAAGGGTTCGGGGCTTGTGTTTTCTGGGAAAATAGAGGGAAGAAGAGAGCTATCTCTCTTAAAGAAAAAAATGAAGGGAAAATGAAATCATGGGCCAGATAATTGGGTCTTATAGACCCAAAATAAAATAAAATGGTCTAATTGCATCATAAATCCTCCCTTGTCCCCTATATTTTCGTTTTGAGCTCGCCGCATGGGTTAATTACAATTCTGGTCCTTTTTCTTTTCTGTTTTATTTCAATTTGATCACTAAATTAACCGAAATCATATTTATAAATGGTGAAATCACATGTTGAACCATCCCACGTTTTCCAAATTTCCATTTTGAGCTTGCCCCTTGGGTATATTACACTTCCAGTCCTTATGTGTTTTGCCTGGTTCTTAATTCGATCCCTAAATGTACTCCTTAATTTATGCCTTCTATTTTTTATTATTCCATTACAGTCCTTTTTTCATGTTTAAATATTTATCTTTTACATGTCTAGCATGTTCATATTGTTCTTTTGGTATCGGTATATGTTTTGTATAGTATGTTAATTTATAACCATATAATTTGTGTATTAAAATATGTTATACCGTGTTCCTATATTTAATTTATTTTATCCATGTCGTGTTCACGTTTGTCTCACATGTTACGTTTTAGTTTAGGTTATATGTCATGTTCGTATGTTTACATTTTTCTGATATTTTTGCTTCTTAGGTTATATGATAGTGTGATATTGTTTATCGTACACAATGTTTTTATTCATGCATGAAATTTGTGTCATGTGTTAAGCATTAAATATTAGTTTTATTCTAGTATGTCGTTTTATTATTTTGGTATCATATTATGCCATGTGTAATTGTCATGTAGATGATAATTGTAATTCATCTTTATGCATAAGTGTTGGATGTAATTAATTTAGTTTTAGAAAGCACATTTTTATGTTTATATTCGTATTTGCTGTTTTATTTTTAGGACATATTACAATGTTTTTTTGTTCATGCATTTTGCACTTTAATATTATTATGTTTATGTCTTTTATGTTTTTGTAGTTCCACGCCTTTGTAAATATTTGTCTATAATGTTTTTGTTAGGTTTGCATAACGGAATATTAATTGTCAATGTGGTGCCCTTTTATCCGAGCGTAAACGGGGCCAGTATCAGGCGTAGTGATAGTGGTTGGGCGTTTACTCTCGGATAACGGGGCCTTTAAAATTTATTCGCAATTATAACCGAATTTTAAACTAATCGTCACTTTAACCCGGAAAATCCAATATTAATAAAGCGGTAATTATTAAAGTACCAATTTTGGGTGGTGTGGGGGTGCTAATCCTTCCCCATCCGTAACCGACTCCCGAACCCAACAGTTTTCGAATCTCTGGTTTTATAGTGTCCGGCCTACCTAAGTGGCCGGTGGCGACTCCTCCTTTTAAATAAAATACGGTATTTTTAAAACCCCATGGAATAAATATTTTAATACCCGAAAGACCACCAACACCTCGAAAATCCACTTTTTTAGCGAAGAGGGGACATCGCTACACAAGTCTCTCTTAAAGGTAATCTTTTGTTATTCTTTTTTCTTTTTCTTTTGTTTTGTAAATTTTGTTAGGATTATTTAGGGTTAGGTTTTATCGATACATTCAGTTTGATCTATTTCAATTAGTATATTGGTATCTGTATGTAATGATCTTATACTTTTCCGATTCAAGATCAGAGATCTTCTTTGTCTTGGCCGTTTAATTGGTTGCTAACTTTAATTGTTGATTTAGGGTTTTATGTGTTATATCTGATCTAGCTTAAGGTTTAGGGGTTTTCTTTGATTTTCTCTATTTAGTGTCTTGATTTATTAGGGTTTCATAGCTGGGTAAACTGGCCTAAATAGAAGGTTATTATTGATGTTATTTGATTTCTGTTTATCAATAATATTGATTTGATTCGAATTGATTGATCAATAATATTCTTTATGTTCTAGCTTCGGATACTAGTTTTTGATCTATATGGCTAGGGTATCATCTATTCCTAAATATGTTATCCAAAAATAAATCATCTATTCTAAGTAGAATCTCTGTAATTGATCTATATGGCTTTGGAAAATTGTTTTTGATTTCTATGTTTCTTGCTGAAAGCAGATGCAGATCTTTGTGCCCGTGAGGTCGAAAGCTCAGATACAATTGATAATGTTAAGGCCAAGATCCAAGACAAGGAAGGGATCCCTCCAGACCAACAGAGGCTCATCTTTGCCGGTAAACAGCTTGAGGATGGCCGAACCCTTGCTGATTACAACATCCAGAAAGAGTCCACCCTCCACCTCGTCCTTCGTCTCAGGGGTGGTATGCAGATATTTGTGAAAACCCTTACTGGCAAGACCATTACCCTTGAGGTGGAAAGCTCTGATTCGATTGATAATGTCAAGGCCAAGATCCAAGACAAGGAAGGGATCCCTCCTGACCAGCAGAGACTTATCTTTGCTGGTAAACAACTCGAAGATGGCCGAACCCTTGCTGATTACAACATCCAGAAAGAGTCCACCCTCCACCTTGTCCTTCGTCTTAGGGGTGGCCTGCAGATATTTGTGAAAACCCTCACTGGAAAGACCATAACTTTAGAGGTCGAGAGTTCCGATACTATCGATAATATCAAGGCTAAGATCCAAGACAAGGAGGGTATTCCACCGGACCAGCAGAGGTTAAATTTTGCTGGGAAACAGCTTGAAGATGGTCGGACCCTTGCAGACTATAACATTCAGAAGGAGTCTACCCTCCACTTGGTGCTACGTCTCCGTGGTGGAATGCAGATTTTTGTGAAAACTTTGACAGGCAAAACTATTACATTGGAGGTAGAGAGCTCAGACACTATTGATAATGTGAAGGCCAAAATCCAAGATAAGGAAGGAATCCCACCTGACCAGCAGAGGTTGATCTTTGCTGGAAAGCAGCTTGAAGATGGGAGGACTCTCGCAGACTATAACATCCAAAAAGAATCAACCCTGCATCTATTCTTGCGACTTCGAGGAGGGATGCAAATATTTGTGAAGACCTTGACAGGGAAGACCATTACCCTTGAGGTTGAGAGCTCTGACACGATTGATAATGTCAAGGCCAAGATCCAAGATAAGGAGGGTATCCCACCTGACCAGCAGAGGCTGATTTTTGCTGGAAAGCAGCTGGAGGATGGGAGGACGCTTGCGGACTATAACATCCAAAAGGAATCAAACTTGCACTTGGTTTTGCGCCTGCGAGGTGGAGAGCTCGGACACGATCGACAATGTGAAAGCAAAGATTCAGGACAAGGAGGGGATTCCTCCGGACCAGCAGAGGTTGATCTTTGCTGGGAAGCAGTTAGAAGATGGTCGGACTTTAGCCGATTACAATATACAGAAGGAGTCCACTCTGCATCTTGTTCTCCGCCTCCGTGGTGGTGGTTACTGATCTGTCTCGTGCTCGTAGTGTCTTTTGCTTGTTTTCGTAATTTTCATTTCAATAAAGTTGCTTCTGTTCAGACGTTAAGGAGGCTAAAGCTGCCTAGTAGTTATTGTGTTTAATGATGCTTTGGTGTGCTGAAATGGTTAAGAACCACAGTTAATGACCATATTGAATAAAGTTTTGAGTATAATTTATGATATTTTAATCCAGCTTTACGGATTTGATATTTGAGTTTAATTATTTTGTAACATTTCTTTCCTCTCCCTCTCCCTCTCCCTCGGGGGAAAACATCGGATCAAAAGAAGGAAAATCTTGAGCTCGACACTCTCGTAAACGTGTCGAGGTTACTCTTAAAAAATAATGAAAAATTTTACGTTATTGTAATAATAATCTTAATATTTCAGAATTCATACGTGAACTTAATAATTTTTTTCGAACATTTCTTAATAATTTCGTTTAATCATTGCAAATATAGACCTCAACAAATCTAAGAATAGAAAATTTTGAATATGAACATTCTAAAAACACATGCACAGACTTCTTACCCAAAGGATCTAAAGTGAGTTTTAAGAAAGTTGGATTTTTGATTCACTTCTCTTTTTTAATTTGAAAAATTGGAATAAATTTTCCCATAAAATGAATTTATTTTATAATGGAAGCATATAAATAAAATTATTTTTTAAAGAGGAGAGGTAGGCTTCTCTCCAAAAAAAACTTGAGGTGTTATATCATAAACTTAATTTACATAAAAAAAAATGAAGTTTAAACCTTCCGGATTGTAGTTCTTCTAGCATGCTATTATCAGTTTGTAGTGAAGCTCCTATGGAAATTTCTGAGTTTTGCAAGAGCTGATGCTCATTGTTTTGCACTATCCTCTAATTTATGATATTGCTATTTTATGATGAAATATAAAAAAATAAGTCTTTGAGTTCGCGTCATCGATTATTTGATTGCTAATTTAACTAAGAAACGATCAAAAATATATTTTTATTTAAATAATAACTAGTATTACTATAATAACGATTTTATCTTTTTGTTAATTTTTAAATAGGACCATTAAAAACTGTCGCGGCCATTTTTAAAAACTTTGGGCATGTAAATGGACATTTTTGGATATTTGGACTAATTTTTGGGTCTTTTATTGTTTATGGAATGACATATTTATTTGTGGTTTATTATTATTTATTTATTGGTCTTATTTGTTTAGTAAATTTGGATGCCCCGGATAAAATACGGGTATTACAGCTGCCCCTCTTTGCTCATTACTGCGGAACAAGAAGTGGGCAAAGACTGAAAAGAGACAGATTTTGTCCGAAACCACTGGCCATCCTCTAAACTACTGAAGCTGTTATTCTCATTTCGAAATTCTTCAACCTTCTGCCAAACTGTGGAATCTAAAGTTGTTCTTCTTATTATGAAATTCTTCATCTTCCAAGGCTCAAAATTGCTCCTGACATTCTTCATCTCTTGAGGTATGAAGCTGTTCTTCTTATTATGAAATTCTTCATCCCTTTGTCGAACTATGAAATCTGAAGCTGTTCTTCTTATTATGAAATTCTTCATCTTCCAAGGTCTGAAATTGCTCGTCATTCTTCATCTCTTGAGGTCTGAAGTTATTCTTCTTATTATGAAATTCTTCATCCCCATGTCGAACTATAAAATCTGAATATGTTCTTATTATTAAGAAATTCTTCATCTTCTAAAGTCTGACATCATTCTTGAAATTCTTTACCTTCTGAGGTTTGAAGTTGTTCTTCTTATTATGAAATTCTTCATTCCTCACTCTTTTACTATTTCGTCTTTCTGTAAAGGCACTGAATAAGTAAGCTCTTCTTATTATGAACTTTCTCATTCTTCAAAAGGGCGAACTCTTCTCATTAGGAGCTCTTCTTTCTTCATCTGGCGAGTTCTTCTCATTAGGAACTATGTGGCTAATTCTTCTCATTAGGAATTCTGGAGTGAACTCTTCTCATTAGGAGTTCTTATTCTTTGTTGGGTGAATTCTTCTCATTAGGAATTCTGGAGCGAACTCTTCTCATTAGGAGTTCTTCAATTTTGCTGGGTGAATTCTTCTCATTAGGAATTCTAGAGCGAACTCTTCTCATTAGGAGTTCTTCAATATTGCTGATCCACCTCTCTGTAAAGGCATGAACAAGTTCTTCTTATTAGGAACTCTCCTCATTCTTCAGCAAACAAACTCTTCTCATTAGGAGCTTTTCAATCTTTCTTGGCGAGTTCTTTTTATTATGAACTCTGAATTCTTTGCTGGTTGAGCCCTTATCACTGGGAACTCTAGATTCTTTACTAGAAATACTGATTCTCCTTTCCTCTAGGGAATAGTTAATTCTACAAAAAGAAACATCATCGATTAGTTTGAACTAAATTTGAAATAATATAAATATTTTCAATTGCTTTGATTTCATTGCTTTTCTGTCTAAGGTATCTTGATCTTTCTATCTGAAGCTCATATGGGATCTCATCTCTTGTTTCTCTTCCTCTATTGATCAACCTTCTTTTATGCCTGCAAAAGTCAAATTTATCATTAATCTTCCAACATTAATTGTAAAAATATACAATTTGGGTATATCATTAGAAAACTTCAAATGCTTCAACAAGAGATGCTGAAACTACGAATCTTCCTCGTTTGAGCCTGAAGTTGGTCTATCTTACTTTTTTATCTGGCAACTTAAATTATTTTTGTTGTTTTTCCTTTTTCTTCTTTTTTCTTTTTTTGTCTTCTCTCTTTTTTCTATTTCTCCTTTTTTTTCTTCTTTTCTTTTTCCTTTTTTCTTTTTCTTTTTTCCTTTTTTTTGTTGTTTGTGTTGTTTTTTTAAAACCGATGGCCCAAAGGATTAATATTTCTGCTGATATCATGCCCTATTGTCTTACTACGATGACATTCAGAAAGTTTTCATCATTTTTGAAGGTGTCGGCCCAAAGGACTTAACATCATGCTCGAAAGACTTACTGATGACCCGAAAGATTTAGAATTGAAATGCACTTTCTTTCCTGTGCAAACAATCACATTATTCCCGAAGGTGATGGCCCGAAGGACTTAATATCATGCCCAAAGGACTTACTGACGACCTGAAGGATTTAACATCATGCTCGAAAGACTTACTGATGACCCGAAGGATTTAGAATTGTAATGCACTTCCTTTCTTGTGCAAACAATCACATAATTCCTAAAGGTGATGGCCCGAATGACTTAACATCATGCCCGAATGACTTACTAACGACCCAAAGGATTTATAATTGTAATGCACTTCCTTTTCTGTGCAAACAATTAGAAAATCTTTGCTGAAATCCGCCTCTGTAAACGGATTGAAATCTTTGCTGAGATCCGCCTCTTCAAACGGATTGAAATCTTTACTAAGATCCACTTCTTCAAATGGATTGAAATTTTTGCTTAGATTTGCCTCTTCAAACGGATTGAAATCTTTGTTGGGATCCGCCTCTTCAAACAGATTGAAATCTTTGCTGAGATCCGCCTCTTCAAACGGATTGAAATCATTTGCTAAAATTTGCCTGTTTAAACGGAATCTTTTGCTAAAATTTGCCTCTACAAACAGAATGTCTTGCTAAAATTCACCTCTATAAGTAGAATATTCGTTGAAATTCGTCTCTACAAACATAACCTCTTGCTGAAACCTGCCTCTACAAACAGAATGACTTGCTGAAATCCACCTCCGTAAGTAGAATATTCATTGAAATCCATTTCTACAAACAGAATATCTTGAGATCTGCCTCTGCAAACGGAGTTTTAGAGAAATCTGCCTCTGTAATCACAATATCTTGAGATCTATATCTGCAAACAGAAAATCATGAATTAATATATTTGCTTTCTCATAAACACAACTGTAATTTTTGCTAAATCTATTTCTCAAAGATCTATGCTCGCTCGTTGTCAAATTTTCTCTCCGAGATTTCTATTCCTTTCTTGCTGGATCTTCCTCTTCAAGATCTTTATTCTTTCTTAAATTGATCTTTTCTCTGAAATCTTTGCTCATTCTTACTTGAATCAACTTCTTCTGGATCTTTATTTATTCCTAATTGGATCTTTTTCTCCAAGATCTTTGCCCGTTTCTGCTTGGATCTATCTTTTCAAGATTTTTATTCTTTTTTAACTGGATCTTTTTCTGAAATCTCTGCTCATTCTTGCTTAGATCTTCTCTTCCAAAACTCGAAGCTATAATTTGACTTTCACCATTCCTTGATTGAATTTGCAAATTCTTGCCAAAATATGCAAAAATGCTTTCAATGTATGAATTAGCATGCTACTTCTTATGGATGCCTAACTATATGATGCAAGAATATTGTCAATTGAGGATCACTCGGATAAACTTTCATCTTCTGGGGAGCTCCAAATTTCTTCGCTTCGTCTTTCATTAAAACTTCTTCTACCAACAGCATAACCCATCTCACACTTAGGTTCAATCTTCAGGATCTCTGCATCTTTTGCTTTAAAGCGCATTTTCAGGTTTTCACTTTAGATTTTTCTTTTTCTTTTCTTTTTCTTCTCAATGCGCCCTTTCGGGTTTTTACTTCAGTTTTTCTATTTTTTCTTCTTTTTCTCTTTTTCTTTTCTTTCTTTTTCTTTTTTTCCTCAAGGCGCCATTTCAGATTTTCACCTCAATTTTCTCTTTTTCTTCTTTTCTTTTTCTTTTCTCTTTTCTTCTTTCTTTTTCTTTTGTTCACTCCAATAGAACTTTCCTTACTTTTCATGGATAGCGCATGAACCCTTTTTGCCACATCTCACCATGTATTTCTCATGATTTGAATATCGGGGATCACTCTTTTCTTAGAAAGCCATTCTTGATATATCTTCATTCAACTTCTTTGACAAAATTCTTTCTCGTAGCTCTAAAAGAGATCATGATCCACTGTTGTTCTAGCTTACAGATCTTACTTACCAGCATGTGATGTCCTCCAAGGTTCTTTTTGCAACATTGCTCCACTCCGGCTTGTGTTCAATTATCATATTCACTCACATTCACCTTGTTTCCCTACTTTTAAATAGTAAACACCTTCAACAGATTGATCTGACTGCATCTTTGCCCCAAAAATTGTCCATGCTCTCTCTTTTTGCCCCAGAATCACTTGTATCATTTTCTTACATCTTTGTTTGAATGTCACTGACACCCAGAGTTGCATCTTTTCCTCGTCATACTTTTCATCATTAAACAAGTATCGAGGCCACCTCCTGTTCTGCCTGCACTTAAAGGATTAGTACATCATAATAATACCCACAAAATCATTTGCTTTTCTTGTATCTAATCAATTTATCTGCAAGATACTTGCTGGAAAAATAAGTGAATGGCTCAAAATATTATTTAATAGATTAGAGATTGGAATAATTTGATAAGTCATGGCAAACATGAGAAAACAAAATAAGATTGGGCCCCCTAAATATCAAGTGCAACAGAGCTTTTGAACCAGATTGCAAAGATTAACTCCAATGTGACCCATTCTAAATTATTAGACTTCTGATAGAAACATTTCCCATATGCCTAATTCTAGCCCATTTAAGGTGGCACTCTTTACCTCACTAACTCACATTGCCCCAATCCTTCCCTCTTTTATGATCTCGATCAAACATTAGAAGTCTGAAAATCCTTGAAGAAAGGATATATAGGCTCAAATAAATAATAAAGGGTGATGAAACCAATGATCATTTCTTCAAAGTGAAATATCATTTTTGCACTGATCTGACTATGTTCGGATGAAATACTCATTTTTCTTTTCTTTTCCTCTATTTCTCTTTTCTTCTTTTTCTTTTTTTTTGCTTTTTTATTTTTTTTATTTTTGTGGATCGCTCTAGACTGCCCATTTATGAGTTTTCACCCTAGAGTTCATTTCCTTTCCTTGAAATCAATCTTTCACTGCTCATTTAGACAAATACTTGTTTGAATGGAAAATCTCACATATATGTATTGTTTTTTATTTTGCACTTTTCGACTTTAGTGCTTTCTTCAATTGCTTCAACTTGATTCAGTTGACTTTTCGAGCACGAACTCTCACTATTTCTTTTTTCTTTTTCTTTTATTTTTTGACTGAATTCAGAGTATTCTTTTTCATTCATCCTGCCTTTTTGACTTTTGTGCTTGATATATTCACTTTTGTTTCTTTTTCTCCTGATTCTCAAGGCATTATTATCATAGCATGATCAAAAGCTGAACAGTTTCTACTTGCAAACAAACTTTCATCCTCTTTGCCCCCAATATAGGGGTGATCCTTGGTTTGGGTTGAATCCAAAGAAAATCATCAGGCTCAAGGGGGACAACAAATGATATTTTTTCTTATTTTCTTTCTTTGTGAAGGGAGATAAAGGAATGCCAAATGTCATCCCATACTTGGATATCTTCGAAGAAAAGTCATCTTCATGTGGAAGATATTTTGGGTTACCACTTCATTCAAAGACCTTAGCCAACAATGCTTGAGAGGCAATTCACTCAAATTTTATATTTGGGATTTTCCTGTGATTCCTGAACACTCATTAATGTCTTCCCATTGGCTTAAATAAACTAGAAGAGAATCACATTTTGAAGCTGATCTCTGAATTTGATTCAAGGTCACTCTTACAATTAATATCCAGGCACCTGAGAAAAATGTTAGTGAAGATATATACTATATGTATGGGAGAACAAAAACTAACTCATAACAAAGAAAAAATGAAATATTAAAAGAATCAAAGAATGCAAGATATTTTCCATTTGAGAAATATGCAGGAAACAAGCATCATAACAAATAAATTGAAATACCCTCCCTTAAAAAGGACCCATAATGCTCGCGGGCAAAAGCGATTGGGATAATTCAAGATATTACTCCGCAACGGTCCTAGAATTGCAGACAGATCTCCCGTGGTTCACTGCTGACCATTACTCAATGACGACCTGAGATAATTTTGGTTACTCAACTTCTATCGTCAATTCTTTATTTTCATTCACCATTACAAAGACATGTCCATTCTTGTCCATACCATGATGCCCTCATTCTTTTTAAACATATTTTTAATTCTTCAGTGACCAAATTCCTCAATGTCGCTCCACTGGTCTCTTGCCATATTAAATTTGCCCCACCTTTATTTAGGGCGAACAAATGCTCCAAGACTTTGGACATTTTAAGTTTTTGAACTTTTATCAAGTTCATTTTTAATTTTACAGAACCACCAAAACTTCGTGGGAAAACTTGCTAAGTTATTGAACTGGCTGATACATGTATTTCATCATTACCACGTCCTCTGATAGACGATTTTTTCTGAATAAAAAAGTACCAACTGAAGATAATTGCCCCATACTCAGTCATATCCTCTACATGAGTGGTCGAACATTTGCAACCATGGTCTTACATTTTGAAATTATCCCTGAAGCAATATAAGAGAATATTTGAGCATGGAGCACCAAAGTTGATTTCTATACTGCTTCAGAGATAATTCTTGCAAACTGCACCCCCTTGACACATAGACATGAACGAGACAGACTCCAAAACTCCAGACTAACCTACTTCTTGATTTATTCCATTAAAGGCCTACACTTCTTGGTAGCACATCCTGGTGCCCTCTTGCAAATATTATCAGGACCATAACTATGGGCAGATGGGCTCGACATTTTCTTCACCGGCCTAAGGGTAAAATGAGTCTGAAATAGGCACTCAAAATTTACAATTGTCCGATGAACCTTCCATGATAGACCTGGTGAATCAATTGGCCATTTCCTCTTATGACTTCAAGAAGTTCGATCATTGCATTCATTCACTTCTTTCTCTCTTTCACTTGACATTTTCAACACTTGCTTTCTGAGCAATCCAATTGCGTTTTCTCCAATCAGAATGCTACTTTTTATGTTATATATCTTAATAGATGATCTTCAGTGTCAACCTCCAAAATCTCCCACTTCAGAAAGTTTTAAATTTGCAGCTTAAAATTGTACCAATCCTCAATGTCTCAATCATAACTCGCAATAGTCTTGATATTGTAACAACTTAATTAATAGGGCTCTGATATTTTCTCATGATGCGGCGAAGCTTCGAGGAGTTTGAAATATATCTCTCAATAAAAACATGAATGAGATCCAGTTTAGATTTAGACTTTCCACTGATAGAAGCATCTTGAGCATCTGATCTTGGAGCATTCTTCGATAAAGAAAATATTGCAGAAAAAATACCAAAATATTACTCTAACAAACCCAGATAACAGCGAGTTATTCTCTAAAAGTTTGTCGTAGCTTTTGTCATCTCCCTTTTATCTCAACTGTTTTAGCAAATGATAGTCTCTGATTAAACCAGACTCTTACTTTCGGAACATAAATACCCAGTCCACAAACTTCAGTAGGACTACTATCAGAAAATGATTTCGAATAGGGTAGAGCCACAAATCTGAACATTACATTGGACATGAATAATTTACTCCATTTTTTGACTGAACTCCTTAGTCTCTTTGTCTTGTATCTGTACTCTACGCCTCTTACAATTAACTCTTTTGTGAGCAAACTCCAATCTTCAACTGACTTTGGCGTTCATCGCTTTAGAGAAAGACTCTTCTGCCCCTCGTATCTATTGGGATCATTATGTCCTCTGACTGCTACTGAACCATCGATCAGTAAGACTTTCAGCTAAACTCCAGAATTTAAATTCATTCAGTCTTTCTATGCCTTTCCACTGAGCTTCTTTCATTTTAGCATTTTCAATATCCATCAATGCCTCTAAGTCAAGCATTCCACTGTTCTCATCATAATCCAAACTCAGATCTTCTAGATTCTTTATAGATGCCCTTGGCTATATTGGTATGAACTTGCTCATCCTTTATTTGGATTTTTATTTCCATCTCTTTCTTTTTTCCTCTTTTTTGACTCTATTTTTTTACACTCTTTTTTGACTTTTTTTTTACTTTTTTTCATGCAAAGTCCTTTCAAACTGATCCTTTATGTGAGATGAGTTTCTGTCTTGATCACCCATATTGATATTTCATCTAGAACCTTTTCTTCCTTGACCCTTCTGATTCCAAACAAATGGATTGCTCGTATTCTATCTCGTTCTCAGACTGATCAACCTTTTTCTTCATTTGACCCAAGTGGCCCTTAACAACCTCTAAAACTGTTCGTTCTTAACAGATTTGTCACTCATGCTTTTCAGAACATAAATTTAACCAATGCAATATTATTTTTTTAAAAAATAAAATGCAATGTTTTAAACAAAAGGTACAATATTTTTATTTTAAATGCTATAATTCATGAATGCACAAGGTATCGATTTCAAGAACTAGTCACTAGAACAACACCCATCTAACTAAAGGGTCGAATACAGAGAAAAGGCAATATGTCACTAGCTCCAGCTCTTTTGGTTGATCATTTTGTTCATCCTCTGAATCAACATCTGCCTTAGCTCGGTGTTAATATCAGAATGTTGTTGCAGGTTCACGACTTCATCGAACACAGTCTGCACATAGCAGGCGACTCCCGCACTTGGCTCATAAAATTAATCATTTCACAACTCTGTTTCTGGATAACCTGGATTACTGTCTCGACTTGATTTTTAGTTGTTTTATCCCTCATTGTGATACCTCTTCGAAACTTATGAACTGGTTTTTCAAAGTGTTGTACTGCTTTTTGATTATGTTATTTTCCTCAGCTCTTCATTTTGTCAGCTTCTTTATTATGGTATCCTTCAGTAACTTTCATCACTTATGAAACTTGGACATTGCCTCTGAGCTCAAAGTTTTCTATTCTTCCTTAGGTTTAGAAACAATCCTTGAATGCCCCTTCAATTTATTCGTTTTGAATGCCCCTTCAATTTATTCATCTTCTATCCCTCTTCTGGTTATCACTATTTTTTAGACACTGCATCTTATTTATCCCTATAACTGCCACTGACTGTATCCTGAAACTTGAACTGTTGTTAAGCCTTGTATAAACCTTATCTCTTTTTTGATCCCTTGAAAGCCTTGTACTTCTCTATTGTTGGTGTCATATGTATCCTTGGAAAAGCTAACAATTATACCGGGCTTCATAAACAGGTCACAGCCCTAATAACTCTTGATCTATTTGACTGTCTGACAACAACACTATAATCTAAAAATCTTATTGGAAATGACTCTTTGTATTCATGTCTTATGGTTCTGAAATTAAACTTGATTCTGGCAAACCTTCATTGTGCTAAAAAATTCTGATACAACCTTACATTAATGACACCTAGCCTCCAAGGATATTGTCTTCGCACTTGTAGTGAGTCTTCTCGAATCCAATCCTTAGTGACATATTATTCTTCACTTGTCTATCGGACCCTTCAGTTCTTATGACCACTGCCTACTCGACTAATCCTCGAACCGGTACCTCTCATGAATGCAATGTGATGTAGCATACATATAATAAAACACAGAAAAACAAAACAAAAGAAACTGTGTCAGTATGGTGAATTAATATTGTAAGCAAAAATAATTGCTAAAGGAAAAAAACAATTTATATTGCGTAAAATTAAACAGAGAACATTTTATTTTGCACACAAAAATAACCAGAGAAATAAATTTAAACCAGCAACACCCTGTCTGGCTCTAGTAGGGTAGGTTTCTATTACAGCATGTGGGTTTTGATCTAGACTATGGGTACCCGAACTGTCGTTACTGGACTAGTAAGACATCGATTTGGGTGTATACGACCCCTTATAGCAGAGGCGTAACCTCACGGTGTATAAGGTTGGTATACCAAAAGGAGGACAAAATTCTAATAACGGAGTTGAATAACTCACGTAAGATCGTGCCTCACTCTCACTTAAGGGTGAAAAGCCCGGGTAGAAGGCTTATGCATGAATGACAGTTTATATCACACTAGAAAAAGCTACCTGCATTTTTCTTGAAAATTTATCCAATAATCATGGAAAAAATTAAATTCAAATTACTGTCCTAAAACGCCACATAAAATTTATTGGCCTGACTCTCGTTTTAAATATCTCCCCAGCGGAGTCGCCAAGCTATCGCGACCATTTTTGAAATCGGGTGTGTAAAAATAGCCCGACGATCGATCTTTTGGAAAATTAGGGTTTTTAGCCATTTTTTAATTTAGTCTTGAAAATTTAGGGTTTTTCATATTAAATTAGATTTTCCTTTATTTATTCTTAAAAAACATTTTGGAGTCATCACCGATCACTTCGAGGTAAACCGGACTCCGGAAAAACAAACCAGAGATTTTATCTTAAAAATTAGGTTCGGGAGTCGGTTACGTGTAGGGAATGATTAGCACCCATACGAAATCCCGTTATCGGTACCTTTAATTTTACGTGGCATTTTGGCATTTCGAATAACTATTTGAATTTAATTTATCACATAATTATTAATTGAATTTAAATACCAAACGCAGATATCCTTTTATAAGGAAATTCATTTTGTTCGAATATGAGATTAAAAGCATCTCTTTATGTGGCACCCCTATTCATATTTAAAAATAAATTTCCAACATAAAAGGTTTTTTAATGCATGTTCTTTTATTGTCTTGTTTATTTTAAGTATCAATCCTAAAAGGCTCTAATTAATTAGTTATTTATGCTATGAATATTAATTAATTTAATGAATTTTATAAGAAAATGTCAATTGCTTGAGCATCTTCCATATATTTAAAGCCCTTAAATTAATCATATTCCTAATTAATTAATCATTCTAGTTAATTAAAGTTCTAGCCCTAATTAAGACTCTAACAATTTATTATTCAATATTATAAGTGAAAATGTATATCGAATATACACCTTTATGACCAATGTTGAGATAACACCCCATTGTAAACAATGGAACACCATCCAAGTTTGAACCTCAAAGATTCTATTCGATATACATTTAATTAACTACAATGTGTTATAATTAATTACTTATGTCAATTAAAGAACTAATTTGATATTCAATTATAAGTGTAAATATATTAAATATATTCATTAAAATCCATGGTGAGATAACACCCCATTGTAAACAATGTAACACCATCCAAATTGGGATTTTAGAGTTTATATTTAATATATTTTTAATTACTACAATTATCTATCCTATTTAATTATTGAATCCTAATTAAGAAAACCTAACTAAGGCTATATCTTAATTAAACTAAATGTATTTAATTTTCTAACATATAATTCTATATGCCTAGTTTAAAATATGCATTACATAATTAAATTAATGCATTTAATTAAAACAAATAAATAAATAAATAAAATAAAACAAATTGAACATTAAAATCGATTTTTATTAATATGGGGACCTAATTGAATACAATTACAAACCAAAGGACAAAATGAAAAAGATGGGACCTTGTATTCCAATTAACCCCATATGCGTTAAAAACGTGCGGGTCTAAGACCCGACCCGGCTCTCAGCGCGCGGATCCCCCTCCTAAACGATGTCGTTTCAAGCAGGCTTTATAAAGCCTTTTCTCCATTTTTTGCCTCATTTCTGATATAACTTCCTCTCTCTCTTTCTCTACACCGAATCCTCTGCCCATAAACACCTAAAACCCCAGAACCCAGCCCCAAAGTCGATCAAAATCCTACTTTTCAGATGAACATTCATCCGTGTTCATCCAAAATGGATGAACACCAAACCTTCCGGCCACCAAACCGCCCTCAACTCCGCTATTCAATCCAGAGCCGCCGTACTCCAGCAACTCTTGAGTGTTCGCCGACCGCCGTAAGGTGATTTATGGCCACCATTCACTGAAAACCTAAAAAAAATTCCCGAATCTCTTTTTCACCAAAAAAACCTAGATCTAACCCGGTTCGATCGAACCACCCTTCTTTCCCGGCCTAAAGCTACCCGAACCCTCACCCTTTTCGACTCTGCCGTACATCCGGCCGCCACAAAGCGAACGCTTTACCACCGTTCCTTACGTTTTACTTTCATTTTATTTTTTAAATCTAACATTTTGTCTTTGATTTTACAGGAATTAAAAAGGGACGAAGATGGTTATACCACCGTAATGGTGACTCTGGTGACGTTTCAACCACTGGCGACGTCTCGACTGTTGGCACGGTCTCTGGCGACTTTCCGGCTTCTGGCAGCTCAACTCCCAGCAACCAGTGGCCTTCCCCGAGATGATTCAGCTACCCGATGTAAGCTTTCTCTCTCTCTCTCTCTCTCCCTTTAATTATTATTATTATTAATTGTAGTTTATTAATGGTTAATTATTATTGACATGAATTTCTCTCTCTCCTATTTATAAGTGGGTGGAGGATGACATCAGCACTGCCAGTTGAGCGGGAAAAAGAAGCACAATCCATATGCTTTGGTTCGGGCAATCTGAGGTTGCCACGTGGCACTTTATGGGCAGGAAAAATCTGATTTTTAGACAATTTGTGTTTCTTTGGCTGCATATAACAGAAATGGGCTGGAATTATTATGTATTGGGCCTAAATTTGGGCTTTTGGCTTGTAACAGGACTTTGAGCATGTAAATAGACATTTTTGGATATCTGGACTGATTTTTGGGTCTTTTATTGTTTATGGAATGGCATATTTATTTATGGTTTATTATTATTTATTTATTGGCCTTATTTATTTAGTAAATTCGAATACCCCGGACAAAATACGAGTATTACAAAAACTATTCATTTAAGATTAAACTTGTGTTCAATATAATCTAAATACGAATGTTTTACCACTTGTAATTATTGTTGGATGAAATTCTTAAAAAATCATATAAAGTGTTTTCTTTCACCTAAGAGAGAGTGGCAACCTCAAGTTGCATACAACTAGGGCTGTAAATGAGACGAGACAGATCGCGAGCTACTCGAGCTCGACTCGGTCAAAGCTCGACTCGAGCTCGAACTCTGCTCGAGTTCTTAACAAGCCGAGCGAGTTACTTAATACCCAACTCGAAAAGCTCACGAGCTACTCGAAAATATAATGTACTAAATTTTTTATTTTTTATAATTTAAAATCTAAATTCCTAACCTTAAAAAATCCTAAAACATAAACTCTAAACATAAGTCTTAAACCCTAAAATCTAAATCCTAAATTCTAAACCCAACAACCTAAACCTTTAAACCTTAAACTAACACCCTAAACCTTAAAATTAGCAAGCTTGAGTTTACACAATTTGTGTATCAAAGTTTTTTCTTGATAGGGCTTTAAATGAGACGTGACAAATGGCGAGCTACTCGAGTCCGACACGATCAAAGATCGGTCACACTTGACTTGATTGGGCTCGAATCAAGCTTGAATTCTACTCGAGTTCTTAACGAGCCGACTCGAGCTCAGATTTCTCGAGCTCGTTAAAAATTACTCGAGTTCGAACTCGACTCGAAATCTTAACGAGCCGAGCTCAGCACTACTTGAGCTCGACTCGTTTACACCCCTACATACAACCTCCATAAAAGTAAAGGTTAAATTTTGTTGTCCGTCCACGTGCTAATGTAAGCAGCTAATGTGGTATTTATACTCTAATTTTGTCAATTTTAGTCTTGTATGTTTTAAATTTTAAAATTTAAGTCATGTCCCAAACCATACATTAATAATGTGAATAAACTATAAAGACTTAAAACGATTAAATTGGAGAACAAGAATTAAATCAATATCAAAGTTTCGAAATTTAAAAAGTACATGGACTAAAAAGGATCAAATTAGTATAAGACTGAATTCATAACTTAAGAATAGTACAAGGACTACTATAGGAAATTGACCAAAATAAAAACACCTGAAAATTAATGCATTTTTCCTAATTAATAAATAATTGGGTAAAACTTTGATACACACGCTGTGTAAAATTAATTTTACACAAGCCTGTGTATTTACACTATAAAAACTCAAATCTTAAATTCCTAACCCTAACCCTAAAAAACTAAACCCACACTCTAAACCCTAAGCCCTAAATTTTAAACACTAACATTAAATTCTAAACACTACAACCTAAACCTTAAACCCTAAACTAAAATCATAACCCCTAAAACTAAAAGATACGTGTAAATTAAAATTTACACGGCCTGTGTATCAAAGTTTTTTTCTAAATAATTTTCCAGGCCTTTACTTTTATTTTCCTCGCCACCCAAACAAACCAAAAAGGAAAAAAAAAAGAAGTGAACTCCGTCACCATCCCCCTCAAGGCACCGAGACGGTTCTCAGACTTTATCCCCATTTTAGGCCTTTTCTTCTTATAATTTCTTTGATAATCTGACTTTCGATTCTCTAGAAGAAGCCCTGCCATTCTTGGATTAGGTAAATTTCCCTCTACAGCTTGTCCAATTTTCATTTTTATGTTTTTTTGGGGGGTTTAAATTTCATTTTCTTTTGGTTTTTGTTTGATATTAAACTTTCCTGATTATGGGTTTTCCATGTATGATCAAGATTTTCTTTTGTTTCTTCAAGTCTGCCAAGAATCGTTTTTGCTTGTAGAAAAAAAAGACAATTTAGGATTCATGATCACTTTTCCCCCAGGAACTTTGCTGTTCCTTCTTTGTATCTAATTACATTAAACTGAAAAATAATAATATAAATTAGCGACTCTTTAGTCTTTAAATGTTAGTTGGTTCTATAATGTGCTGATGAAATTAGTTATAATGATTTTTGGAACGGAATAGTAGCTAATTCTTTATGATTTGAATCCATAATGCTTAAATGAAAGTATTTGTGTGGTAAAATTTTGGTTATTTATTTATTTTTCGTATCCATGGTAGCCAACTGTGTAAGGTTTGTAAGAGTAGTTCTGTTTTAACTTGCTGATGGAAAGGGAATGAGATGCCCTTTAGATTCATTATCAAATGGAATTTATGCTGCCTGATTTTGTTTCTTCGATTTTACAGTAAAAGTTATTCCTATTCTTGATGCTAATATGTTATATAAAGTCGAATCTGTTACAGCACTGGCTTAACATGTTCGGGTTGTTTTCATGCCTCTTTGATCAACTAAGTAAATGTTTTACATGAACAATTATTCTTATTCTTGATAGTAAAATGTTATATAAAGTCGAATCTGATGCGGATTTGGCATAAAGTGTTTGGGTTGCTGTTTGGCCTCTTTGATCAACAAAGTTCATGTTTTAGTTTGGTTGCCAAATGGTATTTAGGCTGCCTAATTTGTGTCTCTTACATTTACATTAAATTATTCTTATTCTTGATGGTAATATGTTATATAAGTTTGAATCCAATGTGGCTCTTGGTTAAAATTGTTCAGGTTGTTTCAGGCCTCTTTGATAAACAAAGTTTCATGTCTGATCTCGACGCCCAAATTCCTACTACCTTTGGTACATTTTGATCTTAACTTCCTCAGCTGCATTATTCATTGATGTTGTTGATCTGTCTGTTCTCTGTTAATTTCGGGTTTTAACTTCTTCTTTTTAATTCGTTGTGCTAGATCCCTTTGCTGATGCAAATGCTGAGGACTCGGGTGCCGGTGGAAAGGAGTATGTTCACATCCGTGTTCAACAAAGGAATGGTAGGAAAAGCCTGACGACTGTCCAAGGGTTGAAGAAAGAATTCAGCTACAACAAGATACTTAAAGACCTCAAGAAGGAGTTCTGCTGCAATGGCACCGTGGTTCAGGACCCGGAGTTAGGGCAGGTGTGTGTATAATCATTTAAGTCGTAATCAACCAGATCTGTTATTGGTACCCTTTGACAAAGTTCGTTATGCTGCGGTTTATATTTCAGGTTATTCAACTTCAAGGTGACCAGCGTAAGAATGTCTCCACCTTCCTTGTTCAGGTAATTGTCATTGCTTCTTGGAATTAGTTCATTTTAAGCAAAAGTATATCTATACTTATTTCCAAGTATGCGTTGGGTACGGGTTTTAGACACGAAGAAGAAAAATGACTAGTCGGAGCAAATATATTTTGGTGCTAAAGTGCCTAATCTTCTTGGTCTTGTCGTTTTTTACTAGGCTGGCATTGTGAAGAAGGATAACATCAAAATCCATGGATTCTAAGATGCAGCAAGCTGAAAGTTTTCTTCTAATTCGGTTCCCTTGTTTCAAACCAGAAATACTACCTGATTAGGAAAATTTAATAATATCTACGCCGTTATATCATCTCTATGTTGTTTTGATCGTGTTATATGCTGCACCTATTTCTTTTGATTTCCAGTTCATCAGATTATGTACTGTTGGATGATTACAAAATCTTAAAGACTTTGGAGGTCATATGTTGAACACGAGTGTCGGGTACGGGTACATGTCCCATTTGTGACATTTCGAGTGTTGGAGCAACATAGATTGATGTAATGAACTTTTGAGAGAGATTTCTTTTGCATTTTAAGCAGGCTAAGTTTTGAGGCCTTTAGTGAGGAATATTTGGATTCTGTTGATGTCGTCGCAATTAGAAGTGTTCATGAGTCGGATTAGATTGATTTTGGGTAGAGCTCATGTATGGTATAAATATCATGCATGGTTTCCTCGAGTTCGATCCCCAACTTGAAACATGAGTTTAAAATTTTGCACAGACTCGATTATATTTGTAAATGGATAATATGTGCTCGTTTATGTTTGTCTATACTATTATTTTTTAAATTTTTTTGAAAAATATATATATATTTTATTTAATATTTAATAATTATATATACACATTCCATTTACTAATGTTAAATTTTTTTGGTTCATTAACTTTTTTTTAGTATTTTCCATTAAATTTTTAAATATAAATAACTTAAATTTTAGGATAAACTAATGAATATAAGTTTTATTTTGACTATTAATCTTTTACTTTTTGTTAATCAGGCCACTAAACTTAAAATAAAATTTAGTATAATTACACATTTAATCTATGTGATAAGTTGACAAAAATTATTCTGACAAATTATTGCGACAAGAAGCTGAAGAAGATTATGTGGCTACTATGTCATGGAAATGCTAGATGACAGTTACAAAGAGCAGTTCACTAAAATGTATGATTACTTAAGAGAGTTTAGAGAGAGAAATTCTGGAACAACAATAATATGTTAGATGTTAGGCTATTGAGAGGTTTTATGTTTGTCTTGATGCTTGTAAAAGAGGTTATAAGATTCGTTGAAGCCTATAATTTTGTCTTGAAGGATGTTTCATGAAGGGTTACTATACCGATTATTAACTTGCTGCGGTTGAAATAAATTCTAATAATGACATTTACAGATAGCATATGCTGTTGTGGAAGGTGAAAAATTTTCATCATGGTGTTGGTTTCTTGATTTGTTGTAAACTGGCTTAAAATTTTAAACTCTTACCACATCTTTTTTATGTTCAATAAACAAAAGGTATATTTTTTATGATTAATATATTAAAATAAGGGTAAAACTTTGATACACATGCTATGTAAAATTAATTTTACACAAGCTTGTATATTTACACTATAAAAACCCAAATCCTAAATTCCTAACCCTAACCCTAAAAAACTAAACTCACGCTCTAAACCCTAAACCCTGAGTTCTAAACACTAACCTTAAATTATAAACCCTACAACCTAAACCCCTAAACCTTAAACCCTAAAATAAAACTCTAACCCCTAAAACTAAAAGGCACGTGTAAACTAAAATTTACACGGCCTGTGTATCAAAATTTTTTCCTTAAAATAATCATACATGTACTAATACTTGATGTAGTAATAACTTAAAAATCATGGGAAGAACTATTCTCTAATTTTGAACAAAAAAAAAAATGTGTAAGACACATTTATAGTAACTTCAAGTCAAAGGAATACAATAGAGAAAAAACATGAAAGATGCTGTTTGAAAAGTAGCAAGAAGTACATATGTGACACAATTCAACAAGGCCATTGATGAAATAGAAATATTTTTCGATGATTTATACAAATGGTTTGAAGATAAGCTCCCTTCCATGTAGTTCGAATCACATTTCTTCACTTAGAGTAAATGTTACATGTTGCTAAATAATCTTTCTGTTTTAACAAGGTATATTATATGTATTGTTTTAAGTAATTATTATAATATGATAATTGAACTTTGTAAATGTTATAATATGGTAACTGAACTTTGAAAATGTTATAATACAGTAACTAAACTTTATAATTGTAACAAAATGGTAACTTTAATTTTTTTTAACATTACAAGTTATATTGGAGGCAAGAAACAAGTCTGATGAAGATATTTATGACCAAAATAATGAAAAGAATAATTTGCTTCCGCACACGGTTTAATTTTGTTCATGTAGGTTCATCAAGGCAGCCTCAAGGTTCGAGACATCAACAACTTTCAAGGCAAAAATTTCCAATAAGAAGGAAGCCAAATCCACCACACCTATCTTCAAGTCAGCAACATGCTTCAAGCGAGCATTAACCTCTTTCAGTTACAACAGTTAGGTGGATAATCCCTAACTCAGCTACACAAGTAAATGTTGTCTTTAATCGGATTACATAAACCCCAACTCAGATGCACATGATTGAAGGATCTTTGACTTATTTTAAGACTTTTTATTTGGATTGAAAGCTAATTATGTTGTTTATCTTATTTTGTGAGTTTCTTATGAAATTGACTACAATTGTTCATTTTATTTTGTAATGGATGCAAGGAACAATGAGACATCTTATTTTGTGACTTAATCGTATTGGCTACAATCTACATTTGGTCATCTTATTTTAGCCTTTATTCTGACGTACCAAACAATATACATTTAATGAATTTGCTGGTATTTGCAATTGAATTTAGTTTTGGCTTTGGTTTTTGGTTAAAACTTTGATACACAGGCTGTATAAAATTAATTTTACACAAACCTGTGTATTTACACTAGAAAAACCCAAATCCTAAATTTCTAACCCTAACCCTAAAAAACTAAACCCCGCACTCTAAACCCTAAATTCTAAATTCTAAACACTAACCTTAAATTCTAAACCCTACAACATAAACCCCTAAACCTTAAACTCTAAGCTAAAACCCTAACCCCTAAAACTAAAAGGAACGTATAAACTAAAGTTTACACGGCCTGTGTATCAAAGTTTTTTCCTTGATTTTTATTCTGATAATCTAACATTTTAATTTATGCGTGCTTTTGCCGTGCAAATTTAAGATGAAACATATATGAACAATTTCAAAATAATCACATCATTGCAAATACATTACATTTTCAAATTAATTAAACAATTTTTTAGATTATTTTATTGAATGGTTCAGATCCACACTAAAATCTCAAAAATCTAAGTTACATCCTTCTCCTCGAAGAGCCAAAAATACCCTAAACCATAACAACACTAAACCTAAAACAACCTAAACTTTTCAAATCTAAACTAACACATAGATCCCTTTAATTCCAAATCCAAACCAAAATCATACAAACAACCAAAGAAACCCACATAATTTTTTTCTTCTTTCTTTCTTGATCCAAAACATTACACTTTTTTAATAGCTCGTTGAGAACTATTGTGACTCGAGGTATCATGAGAGGATTGTACCAGCACATAAATCGTCATGACTTTCGCTTACGGGAACCATGGTTTTTGTATCTTAATAATTTTCCCCCTAAATTCTCAGTTGTTCAAGCTGTTTTCATTTCTGCTGGCAACCCACAATGACAAAGTGGTCTTCGATTCGGATCATCCATTACTTCCTCTCTTTAACGTTTTTTTTCCTTTTCTCTTCAACGTCTTTTCTTTGTACCCACAATAGAGAGATTTGATATGGTTAAATTTTAGGGTTTCTTCCTGAAAGTGACAGTTGAATATATAGAGTAAAAGAGATAGTTTAATGTGGTGGGCAGCCCAGTCAGCACACCTTTAGTAAATTAACAGTGTTTAACGGGTCAGTAGTCAAATTGGAACAAAATTAAAGGTTTAATGGTAACATTGAAGGTGCAATTAGAGGTTTGGTTACTAAATTGAATAGTTTATCAAAATTTAGTGATCATTTCTGAACTTTACCCTTTATTTAATATTTCTAAACACTTCAAATTTAATCTCAAAAGTTTTAACGAAAAAAATCGATTAAAAAGAAATCATCCTTAAAAGGATCATATAACAACTAAGAGCGGGCCTATTAAGGTACCTGGTGAGTCACATGACCCACCATCAAAATAAATCATAACATTTTAGAACTTAAATATATATTAGCGTATGTGTTTGATATAGTATAAATAAATAATATTTAGATTAGATTGTGATAGATAAATTGTTTTATTAAAATATAAATTATAAATACTTTTTATAAAAATAATATATTTTAATTGATTTTAAAAATAATTTTTCATATTATTTTATAAATATATGTTATGGTCAATATAATTTAATAAGATAAATAAAATTAATTTACCTATAAAAATTTAACTTAATATTGTTTTTATCAAACATACCAAAATTCTTGCTTAGCCTAGTGGTTAGGTGATGCATTCCCTCCCCAAGGTCTTAGGTTAAAACCTTTTTAAATCTTTTTGTGTTTTTTTTTTCATTATTTTTCTTATCACAATACAATATAAATATAATATTTTGTTAAAACATAACAAAATCGTATTCTTAGCTTACTGATTGGGTGTTAAGATTTTTTTTCTAAGGTCCTAAGTTCTATCCCTATATTTCCTTTTTCATGTTTCTTATACTTAGCCAAAGCTTATTAGGGAAATTTAGGACTAAATTGTAAGTTTTTGAAGTTCATGGATATATTTCTAAAAAGTGTAGAAGTGTGATGGTGGAACTGTAAATTGTCGCAAAACCAGGACCAAATTTTAGAGTTTTGATAATTTGAGGTCAAAAATGTAAAATCTAGAAAGTTGGTGTCACTTCTGAAAATCTTAAAAAGTTAAGTGACTCAATCTATGATTTACACAATTTTAAATTCTATCGCATTTAGATTTAGGCATGCCACGTCAGCTGTAATGAGCCTTTTAACGATCCAGTGACCGAAATAAAAGCTTTAACAATAATAACTTTAATGAAAGTTTCGATTTCAGCGACCATATTGAAAATGCTCTAAAAATTTAGTGTTCACCAATGTATTTTACCCAAGATTATATTATAATTAGTGAATTATTATAAAAATTAAGTTATACGAGTTTTAAGAGCGGAAATCACCTACCTTTTTGGTGCCCCTTTATACACCAACACTAAAAAAATAGGTTTAGATTTATGGTTAGGATTAGAATTTATAGTATTGGGTGTAGGATATATTTTTAGGATTTGGGATTTGAAATTAAGATTTAAAATTTATAGTTAAGGCTTAAGATTTGATTTTTCAGTATTGATGAATAAAAAGACACAAAAAAAGGACAAAATTTTTATTCCGTGTTCTAATGAAATTTATGGTTTATGGTGGTTCATTTCATGAAGTGGTTTTGAGAACTACTATGAAAGGGTACAACAAATACAATGGAGTTTTGGGCTAGCTTTTCCTCTTCCCCTTTCACATTGTTAAAGACTTGATGTAAGACTAAAATGAACTACTTAAAAATTAAATTTTTAGGTATAGTACAAGATATTTACTGTATTTTAACCGAAAAAATACACATATTAATATTTGAAACTCACATATTTAGGCAATCCTTTTAACCGAAAATTAGAAATCATAACATTGATGTCGTACCTCATAATACTCAATCTTATAAGGGGAAAATGTATACATAATCTATAATTTGGACTGTAGTTCCTCACTTTTATGTATCATTGCGATAATTTGCTATGAACCCAAAGTTTATTTTTTCAGCTGAAAAGCTTTACATAATAATGAATATCAGATAGAAGTATACATATAATACTTTATTGTACATGTAATAAAATGTATAGTATAGATTAATTTCATAAAATATCGGATACTGATATAAAAGACGAACGAAAACAAGATAAAGAGTCAGATTAATATAGTCGTATTGTTTTATTATATAACTAAACAGATATAAGCTGTAATAAATCTCTAGCATTCTTTTTTCCTCTTTCCCTTTTGGTTTTATAGTTTATGCCTTATGATTCTAATACTTTAAAAAAAGAGAAGATAATAACTTGAGGAAGAGGGGAACTTGATACAAGCCCAGAGCTTATATACAATTTTCAAGCATATTACTTGGATATGAAATTAAAGGGAATCAAATAGTAAGTCGTATCGTGACGGTTCGATCGTTTATTATTATTTTAACTTTTTTTTCTATTGATATTTCATGATTGATATTTACCATAAATGATTATAATAACATACATTATATCCACAAATACGTTTTTTTTTTCCTTCTATATGTGAATATTGCAAATTGTGCATTAATTTATACATAATTTCGATGGTTTAACCCAAAGGAAAGTCATGAATGTTCTTGTTTACGATCAAGCAAAGCATAAATTCAATATAAAGAAAAGATTCAAATAAACTATAGGGTGTTGAAGGTTTATACTTTGCACCATGAACCAAGAAATGCAAAGCGAAAAGAAGAGAGAATATATGGAAAAGAAACAATAGCTTGTATGCCACTGTTTTTAAAGTTTTGGGTTAATTTTACTAGACATCCTCAAACTATAGCATATATTTTAAAGTGGTCCCATTCTTCAAAACGTTTTAATTGGGTCTTCAAGGAACCTATATCGTATTAATCAAGTTCTTTTGTCATGATGGATTTCATGTTGAGCAAATTTTAAACATGAGAACATATTTTTTTTACTTATTTGCATTGACAAGTTGGATGTGACGTGTTAAGAAAACAGGTATTGTCATTCAAATATATGGGCATGCGTTTTAAATTTAATCCACATAATTTAAATATAATCAATTTATATCCAAGGTAACATTTAACGCCTAATCTGAAGGTTAGGCTGATGAAAAGACCAAATTGATATGATAAGGTACTTTGAGGATCTGATTAAAACACTTTGAAATTTGAGGATCAATATAAATTATGTCATAGTTCAAGGAGTTCTAGTGCAATTAGTCCTAAACTTTTCCATGCAAGTTGCCTACAAAAACCCTGGTCTTGGCACCAGTTGTTTGCAATCAAAATTTCAGTTCAGCTTTTCATTTATTTCGGTTCAAAAAATATTAAGAGTCTTTGTTTGTTCTTCCTTGGTTTCCCAATGGCTAACTCCATTTTCAGAAATCAAAGCAAAGGCTTTTTAGCATTGGGGCTCTTTTGTTTCATGCAGATGATGATTCTAAAGGGTTATGCTAGAGAATATCAAGTGAATTGGGGCCTTCACAATGGCTCAAATGCTGAAAACTACAATCAGTGGGCTGAAAAGAACAGATTTCAGATTGGAGATTCACTTGGTAAGTTGCTGTTTTCGAATATGTTACTCCGGAACATCATGTTTTTAGATATGAATCTTCGGTTTTTGAAATTAAACAATTTGACCCGTCAAATGTTCAATCTTAATTCTGTTCATCGCTATACGCGTACATAAAACAGTTGTGTTTGTTTTTGACGTATATATGTATGTGTGATGGCATGTCACAGTGTTCAGCTACGCACCGAACGATGATTCAGTGCTAAATGTGACCAAGGAGGCCTACGAAAACTGCAAATTAGAATCACCAACCGCCAAATACACCGATGGCCACACTGTTTTCTCATTGGATCGTTCAGGTCCTTACTATTTCATAAGTGGAAACAAAGACAACTGTGGAAAGAACGAGAAGTTAGTGGTGGTTGTCTTGGCTGATCGAAGCAACCGTTCTTCGACCGGGAACAAGACCCTCGCTCCTTCTCCTCCGCCATCCGGTTCTACCGAGCCGCCTTCTCCAGCACCTTCCGGTGAGTCCCCGCCGGTTGGAACCGTCGAGATTAACCCGACTCCGGCACCCAGTGAAGAGACTAAGCCATCGAAAAATGGTGCAACTTCGTTGGTATTGATGAGTGTCACTGGTTCTACAATGGGAGCAATGCTTGTGGCATCAACCCTTGTTTTAGGGCTCTAAGAGGGAGATTTCCATTCATGAATTTGGACTTCTTCCTTTATTAATATTCTTGATTTTTTTGATATATTTATTTGTTTGATCTTCTGGCTTGTGTTTATTTGGCTAAATTGGTTTCTTTTTCTTGATAATTGTTTGTCAAAAAAACTAAAGGGATAAGGTTATAGTTGTATAATATTTGGTGTGCTTGTTTGTAAACACTTAAATAAATAAATGGATTTTTATAATTTTTTACTGTGGACTGCCAATAAATATAGAAAGTGATTGAATTTGACAATCAACAAAAACTTTTTACTACCATATCAATAACTTAATTCACCACTATTTCATATTTTAAAAAATAATTTTTTTACTTATATTTGTACATAATTTAAAATTTTATTTTTGATTTCAATCTATTTAAGGTTTATTTCAAAAGAAATTTATTTAGTTTAATTATTGATTTATGTATAAATTAGAAGTTGATAACTTATTTCTATGGAAGTAAAAAGTTAAAATACAAAACGGTAAAATTCAAAAACCTATTTCACTTCTAAATTATTGCAAACCTATACAAGTGGATTGAAAATATATAAAATATCTTTTATTTTAAAAATTATAATTAAGTCAGTATCACGGATTAATTAGATAATAATTAAATTAAAAAAACATTTTTTAAATGATGATTAATATTATTATAGGGTGGTTTTGATTTTTCTTATATATGTTTGACAATTAGCGGATAGCTGATAGTTGATAACGGATTTTATTAACTAATTTGACTGGCTAATTGTATTAGTTGATTGTATAAGAATATTTGGTAAAATTAATTGATAGCTGATAGATGTTTGCTTATTTAAAAAATAAAATAACATATAAGGACGTGATCATATCCAATACTTATTTGAATAGTTTATTGATTATCAATATTTGATATATATATATATATATATTAGAAGAATTTTTGAATGATATATATATTAATTTTTTATTTATGAAATTATTTTTTAAATTAATTTTATTAATTATTAAATTTAAATTTATATATTATTTTTTTGTTTGTAAAATAATCTTTTTAGTTTTATTACTTATTCAAATTTAGGTTATTTAGAGAACCCTCTTTGTAATTGTCAATGATAAAATAGTATTTACAACTCTTATATCCAATCATCTATTTACAAACATCTAAGTTAACGGATTTAAGTAGTCAACCTCTAAAATGATGACTCTACCACCTGCGTCGCACACCACTGAACAGCACTAACGCTGAACACTATTAAATTGATCAATAAAGATTAAAAATATGAAGGACTCAATATAGAATTAATAATTATTTAAAATAAAATTCAATTAAATTATTTTTAATATATATTCTATTTTTTAATCTTTATTTTTAGATAATTGGATCAAAGAAAAGCTAATTTGGGAATTAGAGCCACCGTTGATGTAATTGCACTCGATGATTAAGTTGTTTGAGAATTTGGGTCCATTCAACCAAGTTAATCAATGGCCGTTTCTATCTTTTTTTCAAACATTTAAGCCGCCGAACACCATTACCGAAAGCATTAGAACCCAAGTTAATCAATGGCCATTTCTATCTTTAATTTGGGAATTAGAACCCTAAATTCGCTTCGGTTCCACAACCTGTTTGAGAAACACATTGAACAAAGAAAAATCGAACATTAAGCTAATTAAACCTTCGATAATATGTCAACAATCAGTAATACCAAAATGCTAATTTGGGAATTAGAACCCTAAATTCGCTTCGGTTTCACAACCTGTTTGAGAAACACAATGAACAAAGAAAAATCGAATATTAAGCTAATTAAACCTTCGATAATCAGTCAACAATCATTAACATTAAAATGCTAATCTGGGAAGGGCAAAGAGAAAAAAAGATTTAGGGTTTTTTAATTTAGGGATTGACTATGGTTGATATTTGATCCAATTAATTTAGTGTTCTAATTCTCAAATTCCCAAATTAAAGATAGAAACGGCCATTGATTAACTTGAGTTCTAATGCGTTCGGTAATGGTGATCGGCGGCTTAATGTTTGAACAAAGATAGAACGGCCATTGACTAACTTGGTTGAATGGACCCAAATTCTCAAACAAGTTAATTATCGAATGCGATTACATCAATGGTGGTTCTAATTCCCAAATTAGCTTTTCTTTGATCCAATTATTTAAAAATAAAAATTAAAAAATAGAATATATATAAAAATAATTTTATTAAAATTTTATTTTAAATAATTATTAATTGTATGTTGAGTCCTTCAAATTTTTAATTTTTATTAATCAATTTAATGGTGTTCAACGTTAGTGGTGTTCAACGGTGTGCGACGCACGTTGTAGAATTTTTCCCTCTAAAAGTAATTCAAACTTTTAATTTTAACTCAAAAAGTTGTTTATCGAACATTCAAGTTAACGGATTTAACTAGTCAACCTCTAAAAGTGATTCAAACATCTAGTTTTAACACAACTAAAAAATATCACACAATAAAAATTTAAAAAATAATTTAGAAAATATAAAATTCCAAAAATATTTTGTAACATTTTAATTTCATTTTGAAAATATTAATATAGTATATTTGGAATATTTATGATATATACAAATAATTTTTTGTTTTATAAGTTTTGCAAATTAAAAAACTGAAAATTTCATGATTTTTCAACTTTTTTACTTTTATCAATATTATATAATTTCTTTTTTTTCAATTCTTAAAAAATCAAAAAGTTGTATATATATATATACATACATACATATATATAGAAGATTAGATGTTTTTGAAATTTTGTTTTTGAAAATTTATAATTTACATATTTCAATTTTTACAATTTTTTATTTTTCTATTATATTTTTTATGAATTTTAAAAGAATGACCCTTAATTTTTTTTATAAAAAGAGTATACATATGAAAAATGATATTATTTTTTCTATTATATTTTTTATGAATTTTAAAAGAATGATCCTTAATTTTTTTTATAAAAAGAGTATACATATGAAAAATGAGATTTTTTGGAGCATTTTACTTTTTTATTTTTATATCACATGTAGGTATGATAACGGGGCGGGATTTTGTCCGCCACATCCCAACTCGGAATATAGAGAGCCTAACTCGAACCTGTTTCGCCCCTGATATCAAACACTTTCAACTTGTCTCGATCTGCCCCACCCCAAACACTAATGTTTTTCTTAAAATTTTAACATTAAATTTTTGGACTCACTTTCTGCATAACAACAGATAATTTTCGTTTTCAACAACTGATTAATTTTATTTTTTAAACTACAACCCATATTTTAAATTGGAACTCAAATTTCTTATTGTAAATCAAAATAAAAATCTATTACCAAAGGAAAAGTTATAGAAAATAAATAATAAATTTGTGACTGATTAAAAAAGAGAAATTAATGCTACGTAAAAAAAAACTTTTTTAAACAAAAAAAGTCTGTTATTTCATGAATAAAAACCAAGGAAAAGGTGATGGTGCAGTGAATCTGTCCATCAAACTCCCCGAAAGTAGAATTCGGATGCGTTTGATTTGAGTCATTTCGATTCAGATTATTTCGAGTCTGACTATATTCAATTTCGGTTCGGATCTAGTTCAATTTTAATTTAGATTTATGATTATTCGGGTTATATCGATTCAGTTTATTTTTGGTTCTGTTAATAACGAGTCGGTTGATTTCGGTTGGAGTCAATATCGAATTAATCTTTGGATCAGTCAGTTTAAATCAGGTTTTTTTTTTACACTCATATTAAATGAAACACTTGTTACCATTTTAATATTGTTCGTGAAAAAAACATCTACACATAATAATTCATTTTAGGGGCAATTACTTAAATAAAATAATATACTCCCTCTATCTCATTCAATATGTCCAATATTAACTTTTTTTTTGTCAAAATTTAAAATTTTGACTCATTATTACTTTAAATTTATTATTGATAAAAATATATAAAAAATATATTTTAGTAACCTTCAATCAAGTAGTTTAAAAATATATATTTTATAAATTTTAATTAATTAAAATATTTAAAATTATTATGGTCAAAGTTAAAATATTTGACTTTTAAAAAGTTAATGCTGAACATATTGAATGAGACAAAAGAAGTATTTATATAAAATAATATTTTCAATTTAAAAAAATATTAGAAGTATTTTTTTTGGACAAATAGTTTGTTTTATTTATCCATGGGAGTTGCGAACGTTGATTCCCTACTCTGTACAAAGCTGCCTATTTGTTATATCGTTCCTATTTGTTCTGTGTCTATGCAAACATACAAATATCATTCCTATTTGTTCTGTGGCTATGCAAACATATACCAATGATGTATTTTAAGCTATCAAAAAGAGTGTCACTAGGTCGACTTATTCCTCGAAAAACTCTAGCATTAGAAATAGAGAAAAACTTCAATACACAGTCTGTGTAAATTTTAGTTTACACAGACCTTTTAATTTTAGGGGTTAAGGGTTTAGTTTAGAGTTTATGGTTTAGTGTTTAAGTTGTAGGGTTTAGAATTTTAGATTAATGTTTAGAATTTTGAGTTTAGGGTTTAAGGTTTGGGGTTTAATTTTTTAGGGTTTAGGTTTAGTTTTAATTTATAGTAGAAATAGGCAGGATTGTATAAAATTTATTTTACACAGCTTTTGTATCAAATTTAAACCCTTAGAAATACATTCATAATTCATGTTTAATATTCAATTTGAAAGTTTAAACTTTTACAGATAGATAGATGATACATATACGACATGAATACTTTATAAAAAGCAAAGCAAAACTGAAAAAAAACTACCCTCTCAGAGGCTGAATGTCTCACCATTTAATTGGGTATGAATGTAGAAAAAGATTCCCCCAATTTTCTCAAAGGGGAAGGAATATCAAAGTGTTTACATTTATTTCCTATTACATCAACTAGAATTAGAAACAAAATATTCTAGGCTCTCGTTTTTATATGTAAAAGTACTGCTACATTCCCTTAATATTATAATAATAATCCTCACTAATTATAATTCTTACATAATAACATTTCCCCCCTCTTTTCTCTATCAAAAGTTTTTGCCTATTTCTACCTTTTTCATCATCCTAATTGTATTGTGGAATATCGAATCCAAAATCCCAGCTACCTGCAGTTGAAACAGTGAGATTTATAAGGTTTTTATCAAAGGCTGGTTTTGTGAGGAAAAAAAAGATAAGGCGGGACAGGGCAGTAAGATACTAACCGTGAAAACACCTCCTATTATAGCACAGACGTTAGTGAGGAAGTGCGAAAACGATTTCGGGTTTTCCGTTATCAAAACCTGAGTACGAAATGAAAATGAAAAAGAACGAATATCCATTGGACTAATGAAAAATGGGAATGGAAGGTAAAAGCTTGTGAAAAAATAATTAAGCAGTTTGGAGAATAACCTGCATTGGAGATAACTCGAAATGAAACTTCACAACGGGTAAGTATTGGTCTGTGCTAGACTGCTGTGCGCGGTGTACTCTGTATTCCTCGGTTAACGTATGTTCCTGAGAAGATTTTCTTGTAACCACCTCTGTTTTGACTATTTGAAGGTAATGCTCTATCTGAAAATCCAATTAAGGTAATTAGTATAGACTACGTAGACTCCACTCACATCACCAATTATCAGGGATTAGATTTTGAGGAATAGAATATTCTTTATTCTCGACTAAAGGTTGACGCATATCTTACTCGGCTACAGAGGTAAAACACCAATTGGTTTGAAAAGATGTGTATAACATGTCCATGGACAACAAAACACACTTAGGAGGTAAAACAATCAATTGAACAGAAAGGATCGTATAATATAACTTACAGTAACATTTGCATCTAAATCCCGGTGATTAATGAATGATTGACCATTCAACCTGTCATGGCTTCTACCAAGATGAGGTATTAATCTCTTCGCACTACTCAGTAACCGAGGTGAAATCGTTTTACAAACGAAAGATGGCTTATGACATGAGACATGTTCATTTTAGAAGCATCAAAAGAATGGGCACCTGAACGAGCAGAGATGATAAGGTTGCCGGGAACCTGCAAAGTCAAGTCACTTAATATTGTTGGTTAGCACGAGTAAAATAGAGTTATAATTCTATTAGGAGTTGTAATCTTATCCTAACAAGTAGTTTAGTTTTATTTAAACGTTGTAAAGAGATAAAAGTCCTATCCTTGTAGTTAATTACTAAGGATAAAACTCCTTGTAAAAAGTCTTTAAAAAGACTTTCTATTGTACATCGAAACACTGAGTAATTCTAATAAAACTCTGATTTCTACATGGTATCAGTCTAGACCGATCCTCTTTTCCATTGAAATTATTCTTCTTCTCTGTCGACATCTCCTTTCTCCATGGGTGGATCAGATTCTTCCTCTGATGTTAGCACTCTTGTGACCTCTCGACATGCTGATTTTTCATTATCCAATGCCTCTCTTTCTCCCATTACCTCCTACAAACTTAATGGGAACAACTATCTTCCATGGTCTCAATCTGTGAGGCTTTATATCACTGGTAGAAGAAAAGAATCCTATCTTTCTGATTCTCTGAAAATTCCAGAAAAAACTGATCCTACTTACAGCACTTGGTTAAGTGAAAATACCATGATCATGTCATGGTTGATCAACTCCATGATTCTTGAAGTAGGAGAAAACTTTATGCTCTATAAAACTGCTGCCGAAATCTGGAATGCTACTCGAGATACATATTCAAGTATTGATAACACCTCAAAACTCTTTGGGGTGGAAAATCAAATTAAAGATCTTCGCCAAGGAGAGATGACTGTAGCTCAATATTTTGGGGTTTTGACTAAATGCTAGCAGCAAATTGATCTATATGAACCTAGTGATTGGAAGTGTTCTGAAGATGTTATTTTTTACAATAGTCTAAAAACCAGAAGAGAATTTTCCAGTTTTTGTCTGGCCTTCATGGGGAATATGATGGGACCAAAAGCAGGATCTTGGCCGCTAAACCCCTTCCCCAAGTTCGTGAAGCCTTCTCTGAAATAAGAAGAGAGGAAAACAGGCGTTCCTTGGTGGCACCAGCTGTCCAGCAGGCAGATTCTTCTTCACTCCTTACACACTCCACCTCTGGAAATAAACAAAGGAGGGGGAGACCTTGGTGTGAACACTGCAAAAAGGTTGGCCATGTCATGGAACAGTGTTGGAAACTGCATGGGAAACCAGCCGAGTGGAAGCCTCCTCAATCCAGATTCAAGAAGGAGGCTCACCTTGCATCTCCTGCCATCTCTCCTGCCAACTCTACCAGCAGCTCCTCCAGCAGTTTTAGCAAGCAGCAGATTGAAGAGCTTCAACAACTTTTCAGCCAACTGTCATCTAAATCTTCTCCTAATGCCCTCATGACCACAAAAGGTATCATCTCTTGTTTGGCCACCAATAATTCTTTGTTTTGGATAGTAGATTCTGGGGCTTCTGACCATATGACAGGAAATCGAAGCCTTTTTTCTACATTTAGCAGTCACAAGTCTGCTTCCTCAATCAGAATAGCAGATGGTTCTCTATCCACAGTTAAAGGGAGTGGTTCAATTCAGTTAAATGATCAGCTAGTGTTATCTGATGTCCTATATGTTCCTGATCTTGCTTGCAACCTGCTATCTGTGAGTAAATTGGTTATGGATGTTAATTGTGATGTTAATTTTGGGATTGTTGGTTGTGTTTTTCAGGCACGGAACTCGAAGAGGGTGATTGGCAGTGCTAGGTTGTGCAATGGCTTATACATGCTTGATGGACTCCCCTCTCAGAATTCAATTTTTTCCACTTGCCTTCAGACTTCAGTTTCCTCCACCAATTCGATTTCTAGTGAAATAATGCTATGGCATTATAGGTTAGAACATCCCAATTTTTTCTATCTTGCAAAGTTGTTTTCCAATTTATTTATGAATAAAAGTCCATCTTCTTTTAACTGTGAAATATGTCAAATGGCTAAACATACACGAAAACCATATGTTTCCTCCAAATTTAAACCTACTTCCCCATTTTCTATTATTCATAGTGACATTTGGGGCCCTTCTAAAGTAAAAGGCATCTCTGGGTTTAGATGGTTTGTGTCTTTTATTGATGACTATTCTAGAGTCACTTGGACATTCTTGATGAGAGATAAATTTGATGTCGACACAATCTTTAGAAATTTCTATCAAATGATTGAAACCCAGTTTGAAAAACAAATTAAAATGGTGAGGAGAGATAATGGTAGTGAGTATCTTAGCAGGTCTCTTGGGTCTTTTTTTAAAGAAAAAGGAATTTTGCATTTAACTTCCTGTTAATACCCCTTAACAAAATGGGGTGGCTGAGCGAAAAAATAGACATCTTCTAGAGGTCACTAGGTCCCTCTTATTTTCGGCTAAAGCTCCTAAATATCCTTGTGGGGAAGCTCTTCTTACTGCCACATACCTTATTAATCGGATGCCTAGCAAGACACTAGGATTAAAGGTACCTACTGAAACACTTTTGTCTCACTTTCCAAATTTCAAACATTATCCTCAGTTCTTCCTCTTCGAGTCTTTGGATGCACAACCTTTGTTCATGTGCATAACAGTAATCGGGGTAAACTTGATCCTAGGTCACTAAGATGTGTGTTTATAGGATACTCCTCGAGTCAGAAGGACTACAAATGTTACTCCCCATCTCAAGGAAAAACCTACGTATCCTTTGACGTAACCTTCTTTGAAAATCAACCTTATTTTGCAGGTGCTGAAATTCAGGGGGAGAAATACAGGGAATTTCAGCCCTTACTTAACCTACAGCCTATCATCTTGTTGCCTATCCTTGATGAAAATCTCAATACTCAACAGTTTGTGTCCTTCTTGCCTTCTTTGCCTACCTATGATGAACCTGTGACTGCTACACCTAGTAATCCTATTGAAATACCTTCTCCTCAGTCAAAAATTACCAGTCCTTATACAACACCTCCTACAACACTTAAAACCACCTCAAGAACTCCACTCAAGGTGTATACAAGAAGGAAAGGACCTGTAACTGAAGAACAACCTAACACTTGCCAAGAGCCTGTTTTGGGTCCTGCTGCCGAGGAAATAAGAGGTAACATTATTCCACAAGACTCTTCTACTGTTGATTTAAATGACTTTCCTATTGCTATTAGAAAAGGGGTAAGGAAATGCACTGTTCATCCTATTAACAAATTCGTTGCTTATGGAAATTTATTGTCTGGTTTTAAAACCTTTACTGCTAGTATTGACAGTGTGAAGATTCCCAAGACAGTAGAAGCTTTTGAAAGTCCTGAATGGAGAAAAGCTGTTGAAGAGGAGGTTAAAGCATTGTAGAAGAATAACACTTGGAGTTTGACTAATCTGCCGAAAGGGAAAAGGGTTGCTGGGTGCAAATGGGTTTTTACTATAAAGTAAAAATCCGATGGGAGCATTGAAAGATACAAGGCAAGACTAGTTGCTAAAGGGTTCACTCAATCATATGAAATGGACTATCAAGAAACTTTTGCACCAGTAGCCAAGCTAAACACCACCAGAGTGTTGTTTTCTGTGGCAGTTAATAGAGACTGGAAGTTGCATCAATTGGATATCAAAAATGCATTCCTAAATGGAAAACTTGAGGAAGAAGTGTACATGGAAATTCCACCAGGCTAGGGAGGAAAGGTGACAAAAGAGACAATATGCAAGCTAAATAAATCACTCTATGGGTTGAAGCAGTCCCCTAGAGCATGGTTTGAGAGATTTGCGAAGGCTATAGCTCAAAATGGTTTCATGCAAAGCAAGCAGACCATACTTTGTTTAGAAAGGTGGCATTCAATGGTAAGATGACTCTCTTAATTGTCTATGTTGATGATATGATTATCACTAGGGATGACATAGAAGGAACAGAGAAGCTCAAATCTGTTTTAGCGAAGGAGTTCGAAACCAAGGACTTGGGAAGTCTTAGGTACTTCTTGGGAATGGAAGTTGCAAGATCAAAGGAAGGTTTGGTTATCAATCAAAGGAAGTATATCATTGATCTACTCACAGAGACTGGAAAGCTTGGGTGTAGACCAGATGACACTCCAATGGACCCAGGTTTGAAATTTGATAAAGAAGATATGAAATCCTGTGAACAAAGAATCCTACCAAAGGCTGGTTGGAAAGCTGATTTATCTTTCGCTTTGACCAGATATTGCATACTTAGTGGACATAGTTAGCCAGCACATGAGTGACCCCCGAGAAGAACACTTAGAGGCTGTTAATAGGATCCTAAGGTACTTGAAGTTCACACCGGGATCTGGGCTTATTTTCAAGAAACACCAGGACAGAACAGTGAAAGTGTATACAGACTCAAGTTGGGCAGGTGAATTAACAGATAGGAGATCTGTAAGTGGTTATTGCACCTTTGTATGGGGTAATCTGGTTACTTGGAGAAGTAAAAAACAATCGGTTGTCTCTAGGAGCAGTGCAGAGGCAGAGTTTAGGGCAATGGCCCTTGGGATATGTGAAAGAATGTGGATTAAGAAGCTCCTGACTGAACTAGAGTTGGATGGAAGCTCACAATTTGAAATTTATAGTGACAACTAATCGGCAATGAGCATTGCAAGGAATCCTGTGCAGCATGACAGGACCAAACATATTGAAATAGATAGACATTTTATTTATGAGAAGATCAACAATAAGATTGTAAGGCTGAACTACATTCCTACCAAAGACCAGCTTGCGGATATCTTCACCAAGAGCAACCTTTGATGTGCTTTCATCCAAACTGGGTGCATACAACATATACACACCAGTCTGAGGGGGAGTGTCGGTTAGCACGAGTAAAATAGAGTTATAATTCTATTAGGAGTTGTAATCTTATCCTAACAAGTAGTTTAGTTTTATTTAAACTTTGTAAAGAGATAAAAGTCCTATCCTTGTAGTTAATTACTAAGGATAAAATTCCTTGTAAAAAGTCTTTAAAAAGACTTTCTGTTGTACATCGAAACACAGAGTAATTCTAATAAAACTCTTATTTCTACAAATATGTTAAGGTATATGAAGTATAACAGCTCTGAATTGGCAAACTTTCAAATCAAAGGGATCATATAATGTATGTTGCTCCAATCTAGGGTGTTCCTAGTATGTTAAGCGTACCGTTTAGCTTAAACGGTTGGTTAACCGTTATAGCGGTTATTAACTGTAACCTAACCGTTAAGAAATGGTTAACCATTAAGAAACGGTTCCGTTACAGGTTAACCTGTAAACTATTACGATTTTCTTTTCAAATGTTCATTATTTCTTTTTAGAATAATAAATCTCTCTCTTCGATAAATATTGTATTAAAATTTTCAAAAAAAATTACTTAAATAGAGAAATTTTAAACACAAACTTCATACTTAGTTAAAGAAAAGTACCTATAGGTTAACCATTAACCATCTTTTTTAGTGGTTCAGTTAACCGAAACCGTTTAACCTTAACGGTTAGGTTAATTAACCTATAAAATGAACGGTTATACTGGTTAACGGTTACGGTTTATTTTGCACATCCCTAGCTCCAATTCTTCATTTTGTCAAATTATCGGTATCCTGCACACATGGATATGGGGAAATAAACTCCAAAGATCCTCCAAATACATGGAAAAACTTAGAAAAATCTAATGATACCTATGTCGGACACATACCATATCACTAACACTCACACCAGAGTACGAATGACATAGAATATAACTACATTTCTACAGTCCATTTATCTAAAAGGTAAACATAAATGATTGAACAAAATAATTACAAGTAAATTAATCTAAAGGACAGAGTCTTAGTATCGTAATTATTACCTTCTTTACGCGCACGTATCCTTTAATTCTGCAACCTCCAGTCAATTGTGCCGGTAGTTTAGTTGCATTGGATTTATCCTCCAAAGCCAGCCTCTGGTTCTCCCGTGGAACAGAAGCAACCAAATCTTCCATTGCCTAGAAGACATTTGCATTAGGTCATGTATACACCTTTATTTTATAAGATTTGTATTAGCGATCTGTAAAGTTAAATAGCCACTTCAAAACTAGCTTAGTCGTGTACCTTAACCAGAGTTTCTATATCACGATCTCCATGATAAGATTCATGGTCGTGGTGTCCATGGTCCTCCCCGAAACACATGCAAGAACAAGGTGAATCCACATTGCACATATACATAAGGTTCATCAGCACTAATTAGCCTAGAAGAATGTAACAATCCTCTAGCTGGTGGTCAAACAAAAGTGGAGGGTTAAACATATGCCTGAAAACATAGTACATAAATGAGCTTCACATATTGGAATATACTATTGTTAAGTAACAAGCAACATAAAGAAAGGCAGACTAGAAGATTCAAAGAACGGATGTATGATAATAATTCCTTTTACCTCAGATCACTGCCTTTACAAAAAATGTGAATGGATGGATACCCTTGAATATGATGCCTAAATGAAGAACATAACAAGTGAAAATAATAAACAAGAAAAAGGAAGAAAGAGTAAAAGAGAGAAGATTAAATTTGCTGCAAAGTTATGAAAAAGATGCAACATTTGGGAAACAATTCTACAATAGAAGCAAAAAAGCACATTTAAATATATGGAGTGATAAATATTGATATGAATCTGCAACATCAAAACGATCAAAACACAAAAATGTAGTTAGAGGTCAAATAATGACATATTTCACACAAGATAGCATTAATTAACATTTGATAAAACATCAAACAAAGAAATACCTCTTACATAAGTCAACTTCTACAGTGAAATCAACCTTGGCCAAAAGAATACTCCCATCCGATTCTGGATCATATCTGTAAAAAGCATGGGTGCCAAATCAAGAAACTATTTATAAATTTATTCCGTGGAAGAAAATTAATGTATGCTCAGACATCTCCTTTATTATGTTGGCAGTTTTCTCCCATGACGGTTTATGAAACGCAAAAAGTAACATGGTGAGGCAAGGGTTTAATTATTTCTAGGTGCTGTTTTTTAGAGTAAGTGGACAAACATGTATTTGCTTCAAGGAAGAAAGAACCTCACAAACTAAGGTCCTACTACAGAAAATATCATATCACAGAGTATATTAAAGAGTTACTAAAATGTTCAATAGTCCACGAAAAATGGGTTATTAAAATATAAATGAAGTAAATATATTCATAAAAATTGGTTACTAATAAAAGGTGCTTTGGAAACAATATCAGTATAATATAAGGTGTGTATAAATTATAATGACCACTTTAAAAAGCTGAGAGTTATAGAGCAAGAATCTGCAAGACAAAAGATCACACATGCTAATAGTAGATTACCAGGCGAGTACTCCAGTAACACCAAGGAGCATAAAAATTGACAACTAAAATTGGATACCTGAAAAAAAATCAAATGAAGTAAATAGAGGTTTCGCCAAAATTGGGAATTAGCAAAGAAAGATTGAAATCGGGACATAATGTCCAAAAAGTTAAATGGCTTGAAACTTTGAAGTAATCCACTTACTCATGTGAAAGTTTGTCAAAGCTAACACCATTTAATGGTACAGCACCCTCAACAGTTTCTTCATCAACTTCATCTCCATGCTTAATAGAATCTAGAACAGGCCCGGAATGAAACTCTGCACCGGTGGGTCTTAAATGTTGATCTATTGAAAACTTTCGTATGGTTTTTGTTATATTCAACGTGTTCTGGAAACAGAAAAAAAAAACAAATTTAGTCATATGGACCAAACACTAAATGGCATATGCCGCTGAGTGAAAACATTAAGGCATCTTGAAGAATGAAGTATGAAAAAAATTGATATGCAAATATTAACACAACATCCAGCATAAGATGGTGTGGTGTATTTCTGTTTCTTTAGCATAAAGTATAAGTTTAAAAAAGATAGGGCACAAGGATATAGCTTGTCTGAAAGTTTTTTGATGCTTTGTCAGTCATTTAAAGCGCAGTATCAAGCTTGCAGCTAATAAAATACTTCAGAGCAAAGCAAGGACCATCCTCTTAAGAGATTTAGTGCTAAACAGAAACATAAGTTCTTATTCAATAAAATTAAGCAACTGAAACACATGTGATGATAGATACTTACAGTTCCCAAGACATCACTCACATCAACAGAAGCAAATTCACATGATAGCGCTGGAAAACTGGAGATCAATTGGAATAGTCAGACAACCTAATTATTTATCATTAAAAATAAAGCTTGAACTATGTTCAAGCATATGAAGATCACCAACAGTATAGCAACCTACGGCAGTTTAGAAGAAAAAGCATATAAATATGTCCAAATATATCTTGATTTACATGTAAAAATGTAATCCAACATTTCTCATAAAAAAAGTGGGGAAACAAGAGAAAAGAATTTGTATAGAAATCTCAAAGGCAGTATAAAATACCTAAGAACCATAATACAAGTATCTCATTGTTTGTTTGCTGATCAAGCAAGTAAAGTGCAACATAGTTTGGACCCTAGTTGCATGGGGGATCTCTTTTCAGGCTAAGCTCAATTGAGAACAAGTATGAGATCTAGAAGGAACTTAAGTACATCTTCTCATCACCTAGAATTAATAAATTTCAAGCCACTCATGCCCATTACAATAATGTGTCCATCAGTATCAATAAAGATAAGTAAAAACTTATATAAGCACATGTCCAATGTACAGAGTAAAAAAGACCTCTGCATGTACTTTTGACATGAAGTTCACCTGGACCTTCAATCATAAAGCTAATATTAGAATGCATACAAGACTCATCAATGTAATGCGCATTCACATACAGGATATACAAACTGACAGATATCCCAAACTATTCCTTGTTTCTTTCCTTTTTCCCCTTTGATACATGATCAAACAAAATCTATTATAGGCTACAAGATGAAGTCAATTTAAGTTAAAGGCTAATTTTCACAGAAAAAAGATTAACTCAACCTATTAATTTTCTTCTTAGAAATTGATAAAAGATGGTACAACCATCAAGGTCTAATGGCTATTCAAGATTCAAAACCAAGATTGTTTGCTAAGACACTGCCGCTTAAAGCTTAAGACGTTAACTATGAAAAGGCTTCGCAACCAAATGAGAACCTTAAATGATAACATTGCTACAGAAAGTTAACGCACCTCATGTTAAAATCAATGCGCAAAAAGTCTCCATCATAACTATTGTCAACAATAACAGATGTAGTGGTGCTGACTGCTAAATAATTATTCAATTCCTGCAAAAGAAATTTAATGGATTAAAATACCGGTAGGGGAAATAAAAGAGAGATTTCTTTCATTTCAAGGCAAAAGTTGAACTAACAAACCACAAATACAACTGAAAAATTAAGTCTGAGAAAAGAAAAGGAAATGACAACAACTAATATGATAGAAGGATGTTGCAAAGGTATTGTCTGGGATTTAAAATCAACCTACATGCCAAACCGAGTCAAATCAGATTGAAACTAGAGAAAATACACAGGCTGCCTACCATTCCAAATAAAAACACCATAGCCAATGCTGCTATTATGGATAACCCTGAACCGGATAAGGATGCCTCTGTTAAATCTCTAGGGATTTTCCTGCACATGATGAAAAGATAATTGATGGAACAGATTTATCATTATAAAATTTACTTGAACCCTAAAAAACACTAGGCATTTCAGTAGACGACTTGGTGCAGTATACGTGCTTAAACCTAAAAAGCAAAAGGAATAAACAAACAAACAATAATTTAAGCTCATTGACCAAATTACAATACAATTTTAGCAAAAAACAAGAATTTCTCAAGATTTATTCGCACAAATAAAATCTAATGCTAGAACACATTCTTTCTTTCATTTTCCAGTAAGTATATAAACAAAATTTCAATCCAAGTATAACAAACAGCTGTTAGTTTTGATCAGTTACATTAAATGCTAAGATTCATTAAACCTTCAAACTTCAATTCTTCTGAGTCAATCATCAGAATATTTATAAATAAAGAAGAGAGATTAATCAAAATAGAGAGAGAGCTGACAGATCTGAACCTGTAGAAATCGACGGATTTGATCTTGCTTGAAGAAATCATGACTGATAAGTCTGATATGAATCAATCAGAATCAGATTTTCTTTAAATAAAGTTTGTTGCAAAAACTAAAATAAAAATAACAAAAAAAGTGCAGGAATTTAAATCCCAGGAGATCTAGCAATGGAGAACTTTTTTTTTCCAGAGTGTAGAGGGAGAGATGAGCAAAGTCGTTTTGCGTTTTAACTACTTTGACTCCACTGCGTTTTATCCTGGGTTTTTCATTTTTCGTATATATTATATGTATTTATAGTCCCATGCGCGCCCCTACTGGAAATATATAATTAATTATAAAATATTAAGGTCTAATTCTTAATTTCATCCCTTAACTTTATAAAAATTGAGAATATGATTTGTCTATTTAATTTATTAGAATTTGGTCTTCTTATTTTAAGAAAACCGAAAATTATCGGTAAATATGTGAACTTGAACCGTTATTTACTATATATATATATATATATATATTACATGAATCGTTGTCTTTTACTAATCTTTTTCATATTAATCGTTGAAGTATTAATTTTCAAGTTAATGACTAAATGTGAATGCTTAATAGTTTGCCCAAATAAATTAACATTTAAAATTTCATAAAAACTAAATCCTAACAAATGAAAGTATATAGTCTTATTTCTTAATTTAATAAATTAAATTGTTTAATTGCTTAATGTGTAAGATTATTATTTTTTGTTTATTTTGGATTTGTTGAATGGCTTATTGCATTTATGAAATTTATTGATGTGTATTTTGCATATTTATTTTTTAAAATATTAATACATTTAGGCTTAAATATAAAATAAGCGACTAAAATATCTTATTTTTTCATTTAGGTGTCTAAATCATTTTTTAGATAAATTAGGTGCTTAAACTTTTTATTTTGATTTAATTAGGTGCCTAAGGTTTTTTTGTCAAACTAGGTGCCTAAAGTTTAAATTTTTTTTCAAATAGGTGTCCAACTCTTTTGTGATTTTGGGTTTTTTTGACTACGTGTCAATTAATGATTGAAAGATGATTTTTTTAAGTTCAACACCTATTTTGACAAAAATAAAAATTATAGGCACCTACTTTATCAAAAAATAGTTTAGACACCTAAATAAAAACAAATGGGATACTTTAGGCACTTATTTTATATTTAAAGCATAAAATTAAAATGACATATCAAAATAAACTAGTATTATAACAAGGGTAGTTATACCATGCACTTGTAGTGTAAATTTTTTGTTTCCACAACAGTCCTAATTTTAGGGGTTAGAGATCTAGCGGAGTTTAAATTTAGGATTTTAGGGTTAAAATTTAGTGTTTATAGGTTAAAACCTAAATCCATAACATACTACCCTAAAACCTAACCTTTAAACCCTATATTCTTACCCCTAAACATAAATCCTAAACTCTAAATCTTAAATTCTAACAACAATCCATAAACCCTAAACTAAATTACTAAACCATAAAATTAAGACATTATAGAAACGTGCATGGGATATTTTCCCTTATAACAATTAATTGGTATGAGACGTTAGATCCCTTAAGCAATATCAATGGTTCGAACCATAACATTATAAATAAAAAAGCTGGATTAAAAGGATCGCCTTTACAAAATTCGATCTAGACTTGTCGACTAATAGATCGAATACCGATGATTATATCAAAATAAACAAACTAGTACCAATTTTCAGTTGAAAAACAATGCATCTAGGGATATATTAGTGACTAATAAATTTGTGACGAAGGCAGATGTAAAGTTCCCCACCTCAGTTAAATTAAAGAGTAAAGTACACAAACGGTCACTAAACTATCTCAGAAAATATAAAATAGCCGTCAAACTTTCATGATGAGCATTGAACTTTAGTTTTTGTTACGGAATGGTCACCGAGTCGTTAACTATTGTTAACTGGGTGACATGGTAGTTATGAAAATTTGTATAACAATATTTATACATTTAATTAATTTAAACATCAATAATGAGGGTTAAATTAGGATTAAATTGATTGAATGTGTAAATATGAAGTATTAAATATGTTATTATTTAAAATTTTATAAATGTCACGTCATTCAATTAACGGCTCAAAGACTATTTCGTAACAAAAATTAAAGTTTAGTGATCATTTGTGTACTTTACCTTAAATTAAATCTTATAGCGAAAGTTTTGTACGAGTCAAAACGAGTTGAGTATTTTCGTTTCGAGTCCAACCGACATCTACCCACTCAACCTCACTCGCCCTTCCCCAGGGACCCCATTAAGATGGGTGTGAGTCCATGTTTTTTTTATGCGTTAGGATCTCATCAACGCATTTAACAAAACGTGGACCACTGACAGAATAGTTGCCTTGCTATAATCTCAACTGCATTTCTAATCGAAATATTTTCAGGCTTTTCTCTTAGAAATTCTAATGGAAATGTCATTTTTTTCAGTGGATTGTTTATTGTAACTCTGCAATCAGTTTTAACTTGATTTTGATTAAATAATATTGTCCAATGGCTTTTTCCGTAAAAAAAAATGAAGCCCCCAAGGCAGGTGGACCAACTGATAATTATTGGAACTTGCCAACAGTCATTACAGGAAGCTCAAGTTAAAAGAAAACACAACATGAGCTAGGAAGAACAATGCACCGGTTATTTATGTTCTACGAGACCAGTGCTTCATCCGACAAATGCACTCTAAACCGGAAAAGGAACTCCAGACCTTTCTCGCCGCTACCGTCTTCCCGGAAGAACATCTGAAAACACAAAATCATGGAAGGGTGGACCTGCATGGGGAACAATGAAGTTAATGAGCCCCCTATTGATTTCGCCAGTTCAATATATATGTATTAATGAAGCTTGAGAGGGAGGGCATGCGGTAAGGTCTTTTACCTTCCTGTTCACCAATAATGTAGAACGGAATATGTGCGACCATTTTTGTGCCTCCTTCAATCCAGTTGACAGTGCCTGGATGGTGCACGAGTCCGTGTGAAGGTCGGGAAGGCCCCAAGACGGACAAACAAATGCCAGGCTCATCCATTAATCCCAAATAATCTTGAGCTCGCCTCTTCACCCTTGAATCCGATAGTCGGGATCGAGCAACCTAGATGAGTGTTAGGCAACATCTTTAAGTTATAGAATTCATTTCCTACTCAACAAGCATTTGACCAAAATAAAAGGACGAAAATTGATGGACTCGTACAACCTTGACCAAGGCTACACGTGCCCTCGGCAATAGTTCACGGTGGTGTGTGGCAAGCTTTGCGATAGCTGTGATAACAAAACATAGAAGCCTTGATTGGGATGACTTTCTTAAGTTCCTATTGTTAGAGTTGGCAGCAGATTCTTGCCTCGGACCTAGACGACTTCCAAAACAAAGATCTTAAAGTGAGCACACAATGGCCAACATTAGAAAGAACCTTCTTTCATTGAGAAGACTGTAAAACGGAGCGACAGAAATATTTACCTAGATGAAAGATTTTCATACAAAATTAGCTCTAGACTTTCAAAAAGTTCCCTAGCGACATCTTTGTGAGCTCCACCTCCCCCACCATGCTCGCCGACAGCCCAACACAATTGTAATGCCAGTTCTGTCTAAACAGCGGAAAACATATAAAATTAGATCTGAAACGTTGAGCATGACACCAGTTTACCTGAAAAATAAGGATGTAATTATCGGACCTTTTCTGTGCTGTCACATACTTCCCCGAGCCTGTCCATTATAGGCTTCTGTAGAAGGTTAAATTGGACTGTAACTATATAAAATAGCAACATTTGTCCATAACAATTAATTCAGATTCTTAATACAAACATGAAACTTGTATGAAAAACACCTTCAAGAGTGCAATAAAACCCGGAGAATGTTGAAATGCTGCAAGCATGAACTCTAAAAGCCTTCGACGAGTCTACAAAAATATAAACATCTCAGGAATCCAAGCAATTCTAGTCTGACCAACTAAATTTCCATACCATAACATGGACATCAACAAGTAAAAGGTTCAAAATCATACAAAGATATACATTTTACTTAATTATCAAACATAAGCATATGACCAAAATAATTAATATAATTCATCCAGATTGTCAGGGAGGATCTAGAGGGGTATTAAATCCTGTTTAGATCATATGGAAACAACTAGGCAGTGCTGCAACAACAAAAGTTGCAATGAAAAGCCTTTGATAATTTGAAAATATATACAGACCTCGTACATATAGTTCTTGTCAGGAAACACCATGGAATTTCTAGTCATCAAAATTGGAATTAATGCACAGATTAATGCTACAAAAGAGAGTCAAGAACACAAAGTAACTATAAGATGCAAGGAATGAATATCAATAACTCTTTTAATTAAAGCTTATAACTACTAGAAAGGATATCAACCAGATTAATGATGATATAATGCATACAGTTATTTGCATCACGCAAAGCTATAGTAAAATAAGCATCAAGAAGCCGAGGTGCTATATTGAGTATTTGCTTCAATCTATCAGATTGAGGCTGTTCTTTACAGCCTGTAGCACTGCAGCCACACCAGGAGAAGCCCAGTGGCGTTCCTGAAACAATGAAGCAGCAATGAAGAGTCAACTTATTTCAAGTTCAAAAAAGGGGAAATTAGTAATCCAAAACAAATACTCGATTAAAGCTAGGCATAGACGCAAATTGTAGCTTGAAATTATAATATTGTATAACTGAAAGAGTGGGTACCATTACAAGACTAAAGAAAAAGAATGCTAGAGTGAATTTAGAAAATATGGAAATTGGAAAGTGTTAATTTTTACTTGCATATACACAAAAATTTAAAGAACAATTTTAAAATAAAAAGAAGTAGTCTACAAGAGCATTGGGACACAAATCCTTCAAATAGAAGGCCTGTAATGGTTACCCGATTATATTTTCCTCCAGTAATACCGGGTTTATAAGTGCATTTGTCTAATTATAAAATGAAGTTTTAGAAATATAAAACATACAGCAAGGCCATCATTTTCATCTTTGAGAAGATCATGAAACAGAGGATCAGACACATCTATGGTATTGCTTCCCTCAGATGAGTCTCCCCCTCCATCCCCAATGTTAGTACCAGTATAAGCTTCATCCATGAGAGCAAGTAGCATCTAAGTCATATATAAGGAGTGTTAGTATATGAACTAGATAATGAGTTTTTTTTACTTTGAACATACAATTTATAGTCTTGCAAATAACCTCAGGAGCTTTACTCTTTTGGGTTGAAGCTACACTGTTTCCTATTAGTGACCCAGAACTTTGTTCTACCTTTTCCAGAGCCACAACCAAGACTAGTGTACATAAACATATGTCAGAAAGCTCAATTATTTTAGGAAGAAATAAGAAAAATCCACTTCATCGATCAACACACCAGCATAATGCACATAGAAAAAGAAACGAAAAAAAAAGAAGAAGAAAAATGATCGGATCAACCACTATCAATTTGTTTATGTTATAGAGTAGTTAGAATGAATGTAAAAATAAAGCTTGGAATGCAAAAGTATGAAATAATTGCATAAAAGAAAACATTTAAGTCAGCAAAGAATACTAGACTATCCACTCACTTGGCAGGTCCACTAAACATGAAAATAATGGGAGAAATGACCCAGGTGAAACCAATCCTGGAAAAACCTTGACAAATGGTTTTTCTAATCTGCAAAGAACACATGACAGTTAATGGCTCATATCTTCTTCAATAGGACTTCAAACAAATAAATAGTGAGCCTCTAGTTTATCCTGTAAACTGCTCAGAGGGATATAATCACCACCATTAAACTTTTGTCGCATTCATCAAAACCAGTAGAGCCTGTTTATTACTAATAAATGTTCACAAGAGGTGGAGACAAGACCTAAGAGAAAGCAAGCTATTGCAGGTCCGAAAACCAACGACCATATCACAATCACTCTAGGACTAAGGCCTCTGCAATGGAAATAAAACTTAGGTAGGTAAACTTACTTTTCTCCATTCCATGCAATCAGCTTCAGAAGCAAAGGGAAAAACTACAAACACATTAAGAGTATTTTAACAGGACATACACATGGATAAATACTGCGTTCCATTTTCTTAATTTAAACAATAAAAATATATTTGGGCAAATAAAGAAATAGCATCATTTTTATAAACTTATAACATTCTCCAAAAAAGGCTACTTGTTCAAATATTCTGCATCTTTAATGCTTTTATAAAGCATCATGTTTATCAACAGGAATTGCTGATCATACCTGAGGTAGTAAGTTGGGGAAAGAAATAAGAAGTTTCTTCTTGTTTACATAAAGAAAATCAAGAGTTGCCGCTGCAACAACAGGATCTGCATACTCACTGTAATCAACATTAGAATAACACTAAGTATTAAATTCAAGAAAAAAATAAAGTTTAAGTTCATAAAATGCATATTAACATAAGAATATGAGCAGGATAAACTTAAAGAAAAGCCTCCCATAGATTAGCATCGTACCAAAGAGATTAACTAGTAATCCATCCACAAGCTTTCCTTTAGATCATAAAGTAGTGTCGCAGGTACATCATTATGCTTCATTTTTATCCACTCAAGTTCATAATTATTTTTTCCTTTTCTGATATTTTAGGAAAAAAACAATATAGACAATTCATAGTCTAAAGTTTATCCATGTAACCATAAAAATGGTACTGATGCGATAGGTATCATTACCGGCTCAAGCATGAACGGATAAAGATATGCAGACTGGGATCAGCATCATGCAGAACCATCTCTCCGAAATCAAGGAAAAATTGAAGAATTACCTGATGAACAAATCCCAAAGAACAAAAAAGATAAATCGACACAACTAAACTGCAAAGCTATGAAATACAAACACTTTAACTTGGGGCCATCTAGACAATGAAGTGATATTTGTTTTTTCTGCCATACCATCTTTAGTCTCGTATCTCAAACCAGCCTTTACACAAAACAAACATTAAAAATTTACATGTAGTGCTTTTGGAGACTTGAACATTAAAAATGTGTATATATTTTTCAAACAAAATTCATGATTTTACTTTCTCATAGAGAATTATCTTCGAAAAAATTTGCATTTTAAAAGTTTCTCATTTGGAATCAAAGCAACAATCAATATATTTATCACATACATCAGCTAATACATTATATACATTATGATACCATCATATCAAATCTCAAATATTATAAAAGAGTCCATTAAATCATAAATTACACTTTCGAAAGACGTTTAATCAAAAGTCCCCACCAATATTCAATTCAATCTAAAATATTCTATAATCCAAATAAAAACAGAAAAAAAAGAAGTAGAAGTGAATTCAAACTAGTAAGTGTAAGAGAATTCCAATGAAAGATATATCACTACATACATCATCTATACGGTATATGCACTGCTACTAAGTCACTTTCAAAAGACGGTAAACCAAAATCCCACACCATTTATTCAAGCAACTACAAAATTCTCTATAATTCAAAGAGAAAAAAGAGAAGACGAAAAATCGAACCAGTAAAAGAAGTCCGTTGGGAGTGCTAGATTGAGGGAGGGAAGCAACGGATCGTTGAAACAGCTTGTTGACATGAGGATAGACTCTGGCAACCAAATCCTCGGAGGATTTCTGCTCTTGTCTGCAAAATTCGCAGAGTTTTTTCAGGGCGTGAATGAGAGAGGGATCAGATGCTGGATCATTGGCGACATTAGAGTCCCTAGCACTGTTCGATACGGTTTGGAGATAGAAATTCCAATCTCCTTCTCCATCGCTCATTTTCTTTTTCTTTCTGTTGTGTTTTTTTTTTCTGGGAAAGAAAATTGAAATTTCCCGCAAGCAACGGCTCTCTCTTAAGACGATGACAAGAGACTTGGGCAACGGCACCGTTTTTGTGTTTCTTGAATTACCTAACGAACCCTCTTTAATTTCCGTTTTCCTTGAACTATTCAATATTTAACACTTAACAGTCCTGGTCAAAGCAGCATTCGAATAAAATACAAAATAAGATTATATAAATATTTAATAGTCCTGGTCTAACTATATTAATTAATAATGATTTTTTTAAATAAATTCTCTTAAATAATTTTATGTAATAAAATAGAATTCAAATAGTTGCCCAATATATCTTATCCTAAACCTTCTCGCATAGGTTAGCCAAATACTTTGTGTATGCGTGTGGTTTGCTCAAATCAAGGATACATCTTCTATGCTTTGCATTTTTGGGGTGTATATTGTCATGCCCTTAGAGTCCCAACGCCCGGGAACGTGCGACCTTAGGCACCTTGTGACGCTGCTTGGTCGATTCTGTGCCTAAGTAAGCCTTCAACCAGCCTTGCGAGTACTCCTGCTCGACAAAGGCTCAGACAAGCCCTTAAGGCTTCGATGGATGCGGAAGCTTCAAACACCAATGTGGCTACTCTTAGCCACTACGAGAGGCAACAAGCACAAAGAGCTTTAAGAACAAAGAACAATTGAAAGGGACAAGAGAACTAGAGTAAATGCCTCAGAGTGTTATTACTCTTCTCAAATTAGAGAATGAATGGAATGGGATGATACAAATGAGAGTGGGAGGCTCTCTATTTATAGTTGAGCTCCCACTCAGTCAATGGTCCATATCGATTTACACGGATTGCCAAGATTAGCCCAATTAAATACAAAATCTCATATCTAAAGAAACTTTATCAAATCCAATCTAATTACAACAATTAGTAGGAAACTTTCCTCGGATAGGTGATCTCTCCCGATATGGCAAGATTCCCCTTCAATCCTATCTGATTTGTTGTCACTTGCCATTTCTGAAAAGGGCTCTCTAGCATTCTCCAAGTGTTGGGCCAAGTCTGATGGTCTTGGCAAGCCCGATGCCCCGTATGGAACCTCTTCATCGGATGCTTGTGCCACTGTCTCGAACCAAGGAATTTGGGCCGTGACATTCCCCCTACCGAACTTAGCGACGCCCCCGTCGCTCCACTAGAACGATCCTGGGTAGGGCCCCCTCGAATGCTGCTACTTGTTGCCTCGGCTTGGTGTTGTTCCCCCATATGAACTGTTCGCTTCGGCTCTTGCCTCCATGGAACACATCGATCCTCGGCACCACTCCTCACATCATGTTGGTGGCTTCTCGAAGTCTCGGCCTGCTCGTGTCCCCCCATAAGGGCTGCTCGCTTTGACTCTTTCCGCCAAGTGATGTCACGTGCTAAGACGCCTTCGGATACATCTCCATCGTAGGAGCCTTCTCTCACCATCCTTGATTTTCCTTGACTCGAACACTCATGGTCTCGCGGCAAAGTCTTGGGTGTCACCACATTGAACACCAGACGAACTCTTAGACTCGTCATCCCATTAGTTTGGCTCTTTGGAACTCTAAAAGGTCTCTTCCAAGCTTTGTCTCCCCCGCACTGGTTAGGTCTCACTCGACCTATACTCATCAAAGACGGTAAATCAAACTCAAAAACACTAGAGTTGTGTTTGAGATGTACCTTTGTAACACCCTTGACCCGGATGTCACATTTGGGCCCTAAGCCCGAAATCTGTACCGATAAATTTTTTCCTTTTTCAAGCCCACAAGAATAAGTCCAATAAAACATAAGTCCATATATTGAAAACACAGTTAAATCCAGATGTTTAAAATAGTAAATACGGAGATCCACTTACAAATATTAAAAACATTCGACTTGGACCGAATAATACAAAATAAGAGTTACAAATACAAATAGGGTCCTATGAAATACATAGCCCATTACATCTAGTATCTGTACTCAACCACTATAGTCGATGCTGAAATCCAACCTTGATGGTGCTCCTTCAAGCCTCACGATTCTGAACGCTGAGCTAACAAGTTCAGTGGATACACCGCCACTCAACCATGCTTCATGCAAATCATAAATAAAGCAATGCAACAGAAATGATATCATGGCAAAATAGCAATGGCGCTACCATAACCGCCTAAACACATGGCATTATGAATGTATAATCATCCCAATATGGTCGATTAGGGTACCGCCCAAGCTCTACGATTTTCCACTATTCCCTAACGTTGCCCTTCAATAGAGATAAGATACAGGACAACTTGTCTTCTGACCTCAACCTCATCTACCTCATAGTCCAGCGTGTGTCTTGCAACCACTACTCTGCCTGTACTGGTTATCTCACCCCGATCCATGGAAATCCGTAGTACCTTGCCTCATCACCCTTTCAACAGGTGCCTCACGAGGGGTAGTAGATACCCTTGGTATCGCCCTCACAATCCAATGCAATACCCAGTTCAAATGTGAGAAGTAGTTAACTCCCCGGTCAACTGCGTCCTCTGACATGTCCTCTGTGCCAGACACATATTCCTCATCATAACTCCCTTCTCTGGAGCCAAAACTTTCCTCATCGATTCTTGCTCTCCTTGGCATGATTCTATTATGCACAAAAACAAACAAGGTCACACCATCGAATTCCAGCTTTAAAACAAGTACAACTTTGACTCCTAGACATGTATTCGCTAGACACCTATACACTCCTCTAAACTCCCCCTGGGACGTCCTAGAATCGACTAAACCTAAGCTCGATATACCACTAAATAAACCCCTAAGAGATGTCACATTTGGGTCACATTTGTTTCAAGCCCACAAGAATAAGTCCAATAAAACATAAGTCCAAACATTGAAAACATAGTTAAATCCAGATGTTTAAAATAGTAAATACGGAGCTCCACTTACAAATATTAAAAACATTCGACTTGGACCGAATAATACAAAATAAGAGTTACAAATACAAATAGGGTCCTACGAAATACATAGCCCATTACATCTAGTATCTATACTCAACCACTATAGTCAATGCTGAAATCCAACCTTGATGGTGCTCCTTCAAGCCTCACGGTAACCTACTAACCTACGAACGAAAACAATGATTCCGAACGCTGATCTAACAAGCTCAGTGGATACACCTCCACTCAACCATACTTTATGCAAATCATAAATAAAGCAATGCAGCAAAAATGATATCATGGCAAAATAGCAATGGCGCTACTATAACCGCCTAAACACATGGCATTATGAATGTATAATCACGCACACAGCTCATATAAGTATCTCATACATTTTTATGACCCCACATAGATAACACCAATGACAACTAAGTGAGGTCCGCATCCACAAAGCATCGGAATCCTACACTTGAGTGAGGCCCGCGTCCACATAGCATCGGGATCCTACACTATGAGTAAGGCCCGCGTCCACATAGCATCGGGATCCTATACTTAAGGGATGAGGCCCGCGTCCACATAGCATCGAGATCTTGTATCCATGCTCGGGATCTCTCATCAAGCATCTTCGAATAAGGCCTGCGACCACATAGCATCGGGTTCCTACATTTAGAAATCTTCAAGGTGTTGCAACACACTTAGGGTATCTAAATCCCAACAACAAGGGATGACTCGACCACCTATGCACCCCTCAGCACACAACAAGGACCCTAATTTACCACACAGCCTCGATTGATCCACCTAGGATCCCTATGGGTTACTACCTCACACGGTTTACCCAAAGTTTACCTAGTTATTAGCCAATTATTTCTCATACAAGGTTAAAATCCCATTTTCTCAGTTTTAGTATTCATTTTACACCTTTAAAGACCCCTAGGGCCCTTTGCCTCAAATTATAGAACCCCCGAACGTAAACTCAAATTTCTTGGCAGAATGCCCAGCGAGTATCGATACTCATATGTGGATATCGATACTCTCCACTAGGTACCGATACTCATCCATGAGTACCGATACTCATTTTGGGTTTGAAAGATTTGAACATTCAAGTCGTACCAATATGCCTCATTGCGTATCGATACTCCTTATCGGAACTAAGATTCACCCCGTACCGATCTACAATTGTACCGGTACTCCTAACCACGCGTACCGATATGCAAGTCTTTCTTAGCCAATGTAACAATGCGTACCGATACACCTTTGCGTACTGGTACACAAAAGCGTTACTGGAATTCTTATCTTGCAAGGGGTACCGATACACGGGGAGGCATATCGATACTCTCCTCACAATTCTTCCCCTATTTACACTAAGGTGTACCGATACCCTAGCCCTAGTATCGGCATACGAGCCCGATTTCCAAACTCTAGGTATGGGTTTCACCTTGAAACCCTGTTTAACCCTCATGGTTAAACCCAAAACCATTCCTACAAGTTATGATGATAGTATTTAGTGGATTTCTATCGATTTTAGGCCATTACAACAACAATTCTATAATTTGCCATTAGCAACCCCTTAAGTTACACCAAGGCCAAAAACACCAAGTCATACTTCAAAGCCTAACTTTATGATTTCCAGAAAACTATGGGAGTTAGTAGTGTACTAACCTTTAGCTTAGCAGATAACACAAGCCCTCATTCCAAAGCTTCAAGTTTTCCTCCATTCTTGAGCCTTGGATGAGCTCTCAATCTCTTTTACTACATGAGATGATTACAAAACGTGTTACAACGTTGCTGGAAGATAATAGAGGCCAAAACATAAACTAAACCAAAGATTAGAGCTTCCAAACTCTAATCTCGTCCTACCCTCCCAAACCTCCAACAACCCCCTTTTTTTCTCCAAACCACACAAAGCTTACCTTGAAATGTAGATCCTTGGATACTGGTAAAACTTCCCTCCACAAGCCAAACGAGATTCATGACACAAACTCACAAAATTCTACCTTTGATAGTGGTGTTTTGGAAGAGAGAGATGGTGTTTGAAATGGGAAGAAGATGACATTAAGGCAAGGTGATCTCACCTCTCTGTTCAATGTAGAAGAAAAGCAAGCCTCCCCCTTTCACTATTCAAAATTAACATTTACCACATTACCCTTCTATCTCTCATCTCAACCCAACCCAAAAACCACATGAGCCCAACACCCAAGCTGGCCCAAAAGGGCTCATAAAAGCCTAAAAACAGGATCCAAATACAAGGCTCATGCCTCGATCAAACCCGACCCTTAGATTTCTGGAATCCAGGTCGTTACAACTCTCCCATCCTAAAAGAAAATTTCGTCCTCAAAATTGTCCTGATGGGAACAAATGCAGATAGAGAACTCCCATGCCGTCCTCGACTTCCCACGTTGCCTCTTCAACACCATGGTTCTTCTATAGCTTTTTCACCAAAGGGATACATTTGTTGCAGAGTTCTTTAACTCATGTGTCAAGGACCCCAACTGAAACTTCCTCATACGTCAAGTCGGTATTTATCTCAATTTCTTCAGTGGAACAACATGCAAAGGATCAGAATGATAACATCTCAACATAGACACGTGAAAAACATTGTAGATACGAGCCAACTCCGGTGGCAAGGCTAACCGATAAGCCACTGGTCCCACTCTCTCAAGTATCTCATAAGGTCCAATGTATCTTCGGCTTAACTTTCCCTTGCGTCCAAAACGAATGATTCATTTCCATGGAGATACCTTGAAAAACACATTTTCACCGACGCCATACTCGATATGTTTGCATTTTCGATCCGCATAGGCCTTTTGACGGTCAAAAGCCACTTACAACCTTTCCTTGATGATCTGAACTTCCTCCTCGATTTGGCTAACCAGATCAGATCCCACGATCCTCTTCTTTTTGAGCTCCGTCCAACACAAGGGTGTCCTACACTTACACCCATATAACGCCTCAAAAGGGGCCATCTTTATGCTCGACTGGTAACTATTATTGTAAGAAAACTCTACAAGCGGTAACTAGTCATCCCAACTCTTTGCAAAATCTATAATGCAACACCGAAGCATATCTTCGAGAATCTGAATGACACGCTCAGACTAGCCATTGGTCTAAGGGTGAAAAGCTGTGCTGAAATGTAGCTTGGTGTCCAAGGCTTTATGGATCTTCTTCCATAACCTAGCTGTGAAACGCGGGTCTCTGTTTGAAACGATCGATGATGGTACACCATGCAACCTTACTATCTCCTTTATATACAATTAAGCCAACCTTTCCAAGGTAAAATCCATCCGTACTGGCAAGAAATGAGCAGACTTGGTCAAACGATCCATGATAACCCAAATGGCATCGTGCTTCTTTTGGGTCATTGGTAACCCGGTGACAAAATCTATTGTAATCTGATCTCACTTCCATTGTGGAATCTGAATAGGCTGAAGCAAACCTGATAGAACCTGATGTTCCGCTTTCACTTGCTGACAAGCTAAGCACCTTGTCACGAATTCAAAGACATCTTTTTTCATACTTGTCCACCAATAAAAAATGACGAAGATCTTGATACATTTTGTTGTTTCCCGGATGTACCGTGAAAGGACTACGGTGTGCCTCTCTTAAGATGCGGTCTCTTAAATCGTCCAAGCTCGGAACACACAGCCGCCCCTTGAAGTACAAGTACCCACTATCTCGTACCTCAAAGTCTGAAGCTTCACCTTTCTGGACCGCTTTAATCTGTGCTACTAATTCTTCGTCCAAAGCTTGAGTCATCTTTATCTATTGTACTAATATAGGTTCAATCCGAAGTTCGGCTAAAAGACCCCCATCTTCGGTCATCCTCAAACGGGCAAACATAGCTCTCAAGTCCGACATATATTTCTTACTTAAGGGGTCAGGCACAACATTCGCCTTGCTAGGGTGATATTTTATGATACAATCATAGTCCTTCAACAATTTAATCCACCGTCGTTGCCTCAAGTTCAACTCATTTTGTGTAAGCAGGTACTTCAAACTCTTATGATTCGTGTAAATATAACACTTCTCCTCATAGAGACAGTGCCTCCAAATCTTTAATGCAAAGATGACTGTAGCGAGCTCCAAATCATGGGTAGGGTAATTATGTTCGTGCGGTTTAAGCTGTCTCGAAGCATAAGCAACCACCTTACCTTCTTGCATAAGAACACAACCAAGCCCATTCAAAGACGCGTCACTAAACACAACATATTCCTTTCCCGGCTCGGGTTGGGTTAAAATCAGAGCCTCAGTGAGATAAGCCTTTAGTTGCTCAAAACTTTATTGTCTTTTCTCATTCTATTCAAAAGGGACCCCTTTCTGCAACAACTTGGTCAACGGTGCGGCTATAATGGAGAAACCTTTAACAAACCTCCTATAATATCCGACAAGTCCTAGAAAACTACGGACTTCCGAAACATTCTGCGTAGGTTTCCAGTCTACCACAGCCTGAATCTTCTGAGGGTCCATGCGGATCTCGTTCGTAGCAACTATATGACCAAGGAATGCCACTTCCGAAATCCAAAATTTGTACTTGCTGAATTTGGCAAAAAGATGTCTATCTCGGAGAATTTACAAAACTACAAACAAATGGTAGTCGTGCTCTTCTTCTGAACGCAAATACACCAAGATGTCATCGATGAAAACCACAACAAACTGATCTAGGTACGGTTGGAAAATTTGATACATCAGGTTCATGAAAGTTGTGTGTGCGTTGGTAAGGCCAAACGGCATTACCAAGAACTCGTAATGTCCATACTGCGTCCTGAAAGCAGTTTTCTGGACATCTTCATCCACCACATTTAACTGGTAGTACCCTAACCTTAATTCTATCTTAGAAAACACACAAGCACCTCTCAACTGGTCAAACAAATCATCAATCCTCAGAAGGGGATAACGATTCTTTACCGTTACCTTATTAAGCTGCCGATAATCAATACACATCCTCATAGACCCATCTTTCTTTTTGACAAACAGGACTGGTGCTCCCTAATGTGAGACACTCGGTCGGATAAAGCCTATCTCTAACAACTCTTGAATTTACTTTTTTAACTCTTTTATTTTCGCGGGTGCCATCTAACACGATGTGATAGACACCGGTGCCCGGCATTACATCAATCCGAAACTCTAATTCATGATTAGGAGGTAGCTCGGGTAACTCTTCCGAAAATACATCGATGAACTTATTAACTGTCTGAAGATTTTCAAGTGCTGGACTCTCAACCCTTGCATCCACCACACGGGCCAAAAAGGCTTTACAACCATGTTGCAACAACCTCTGAGCTGACAAAGCCGATACCATACTAGATAGACACGGATTTCTCTCACCTCGCACAATCAGCTTGGAACCATCCGCAACACGAAGCTTCAAACTCTTTGCTCTACATCCTAGGCTAGCATCATGCTCGAAGAGCCAATCCATCCCCAAGATGGCATCAAACTTTTGAAACGGTAAAACCATTAAATCTGCTGGAAACAACGACCCCTGAACCTCAATCGGGCATCTTCGATACACTTTGTCCACTAACACATCATGTCCCAAGGGGCTAGTCACACAGACTCCTACCTCTAGATTCTCGGCAAGAATACCCCACTACGAATGTAGGAGTGGGTAGACCCAGAATCCACAAGAGCAACAATAAGGATCGAAAATAAGGTGAACGTACCTGAGATAACATCCGTAGCTGCGCAATCCTCCCGAGCCATGACTGCTACTGTCCAGCTGGTGCTCTCGCGGTAGATTAGAAGGTGCCTCCCGATACATAGCTTGCTTCTCCCTGAGCAAGGCCTCGACCCCTCTGGGCCGGATATGCAGCCATCTGAACCTAATCTGAAGAGGTCACAAAGCCGCTAGACAGTCCTTCACAAAGTGATCCGGTGATTCACACTGGTAACAAACTCTTAGTACTCCCCAACACTCGCATCTGTGTTTGCGTCTACACTGATTGCAAACTGGTGCGCCCGCACTCATCTGTGAACCCTCCGGGCTCATCATGGATAAAGAAGAGGATGGTCTTCTACGGCCAGCTGACTCGGACCTTCAGTCAGACCTTGAACTTCGATTCGATGCTCCTCTATTATGGTTTCACCGGTTTATGCTTCTCCCCGAGAAAACTTGCGAGTTGTTGTTGGAGGGGTTCTTGGTCCTTCCACCCGAACTCCTTTGCCCACCAGATGGGCCATAAGTTAAGCCTTGCACTTTCTCAAGAGACTTGGCACTCGAAGTCAACTCCGAGAACACCTTCGGTGGTGCAGCAGTCAGGTAGGTCTAAATTTCCTTCCTCAAGATCTTCAAGAACCTCTTGCATCTCATCTTTTCGGTGGCAACCAATTCAGGAGCATACCTACTCAACTGAAGGAACTCTTGCTCATACTCGAAAACTGACCGATTCCCTTACACCAGATGACTAAACCAATCTCTTAGGGTGTCGATGTGAGCCTCACCCATATACTTCTTCTCGAACTCCTCAACGAAATCATCCCAAGATGGTCGATTAGGGTACCGCCCAAGCTCTACGATTTTCCACTATTCCCTAATGTTGCCCTTCAATAGAGACAAGATACAGGACAACTTGTCTTCTGACCGCAACCTCATCTGCCTCATAATCCAGCGTGTGTCTTGCAACCACTGCTCTGCCTGTACTGGTTATCTCACCCCGATCCATGGAAATCCGTAGTACCTTGCCTCATCACCCTTTCAACAGGTGCCTCACAAGGGGTAGTAGATGCCTTCGGTATCGCCCTCACAATCCAATGCAATACCCAGTTCAAATGTGAGAAGTAGTTAACTCCCCGGTCAACTGCGTCCTCTAACATGTCCTCTGTGTCAGGCACATATTCCTCATCATAACTCCCTTCTCTGGAGCCAAAACTTTCCTCATCGATTCATGCTCCCCTTGGCATGATTCTATTATGCACAAAAACAAACAAGGTCACACCATCGAATTCCAGCTTTAAAACAAGTACAACTTCGACTCTTGGACATGTATTCGCTAGACACCTATACACTCCTCTAAACTCCCCCGGGGACTTCCTAGAATCGACTAAACCTAAGCTCTGATACCACTAAATATAACACCATTGGCCCAGATGTCACATTTGGGCCCTACGACCGAAATCTATACCGATAATTTTTTTCCTTTTTCAAGCCCATAAGAATAAGTCCAATAAAACATAAGTCCATACATTGAAAACATAGTTAAATCCAGATGTTTAAAATAGTAAATACGGAGCTCCACTTACAAATATTAAAAACATTCGACTTGGACCGAATAATACAAAATAAGAGTTACAAATACAAATAGGGCCCTACGAAATACATAGCCCATTACATCTAGTATCTGTACTCAACCACTATAGTCAATGTTGAAATCCAACCTTGATGGTGCTCCTTCAAGCCTCACGGTAACCTACTAACCTGCGAACGGAAATAACGATTCTGAACGCTGAGCTAACAAGCTCAGTGGATACACCTCCATTCAACCATGCTTCATGCAAATCATAAATAAAGCAATACAGCAAAAATGATATTATGGCAAAATAGCAATGACGCTACTATAACCGCCTAAACACATAGCATTATGAATGTATAATCACGCACACAGCTCATATAAGTATCTCATACATTTTTATGACCCCACATAGATAACACCAATGACAACCAAGTGAGGCCCGCGTCCACAAAGCAACGGAATCCTACACTTGAGTGAGGTCAGCGTCCACATAGCATCAGGATCCTATACTCAGGAGATGAGGCCGCGTCCACATAGCATTAGGATCCTGCATCTATGCTCGGGATCTCTCATCAATTATCTTCGAATGAGGCCCACGACCATATAACATCAGGTTTCCTACATTCAGAAATCTTCAAGGTGTTGGAACACACTTAGGGTATCTAAATCCCAACAACATGGGATGACTCGACCACCTAGGCACCCCTCAGCACACAGCAAGGACCCTGATTTACCACACAGCCTCGATTGATCCACCTAGGATCCCTATGGGTTACTACCTCACACGGTTTACCCAAAGTTTACCCAGTCATTAGCTAATTATTTCTCATACGGGGTTAAAATCCAGTTTCTCAATTTTAGTGTTCATTTTACACCTTTAAAGACCCCTAGGGCCCTTTGCCTCGAATTATAGAACCCCCGAACGTAAACTCGTATTTCTTGGGCAAAATGCCCAATGAGTATCGATACTCCTATATGGGTACCGATACTCTCCTCTAGGTACCGATACTCATCCATGAGTACTGATACTCATTTTGGGTTCGAAAGATTTAAACCTTCAAGTCGTACCGATATGCCCCATCGCGTATCGATACTCCTTATTGGTACTAGGATCACACTGTACCGATCCACAATCGTACTGGTACTCCTAACCATACGTACCGTTATGCAAGCCTTTCCTAGCCAATATAACAGTGCGTACCGATACACCCCTTGCGTACTGGTACAAAAAAACGTTACTGGAATTCTTACCTTGCAAGGGGTACCGATACACGGGGAGGCGTACCGATACTCTCTCACAACTCTTCTCCCATTTACACTAAGGCATACTGATACCCTAGCCCAGTATCGATACGCGAGCCTGATTTTCAAACTCTAGGTACGAGTTTCACCTTGAGACCGTATTTAACCCTCATGGTTAAACCCTAAACCATTCCTATAAGTTATGATGATAGTATTTAGTGGATTTCTATCGCTTTTAGGCTATTACAACAATAATTCTATAATTTGCCATTAACAACCCCTCAAGTTACACCAAGGCCAAAAACACCAAGTCATGCTTCAAAGCCTAACTTTATGATTTCCATGAGACTATGGGAGTTAGTAGTGTACTAACCTTAGGTTAGCTGATAACACAAGCCCTCCTTCCAAAGCTTCAAGCTTTTCTTCCTTCTTGAGCCTTGGATGAGCTCCCAATCTCTTTTACTACATGAGAGAATTACAAACCGTGTTACAACGTTGCTGGAAGATAATAGAGGCCAAAAACATAAACTAAACCAAATATTAGAGCTTCCAAACTCCAATCCTGTCCTACCCTCTCAAACCTCCAACAACCACATTCTTTCCTCAAACCACACAAAGCTTACCTTGAAATGTAGATCCTTGGATGCTGGTAAAACATCCCTCCACAAGCCAAACGAGATTCACGATACAAACTCACAAAATTCTACCTTTGATAATGGTGTTTTGGGAGAGAGATAGTGTTTAAAATAGGAGGAATATGACATTAAGGCAATGTGATATCACCTCCCTGCACAATGTAGAAGAAAAGCAAGCATCCTCCTTTCACTCTTTAAAATTAGCATTTACCACATTACCCTTCTATCTTCCATCTTAACCCAACCCAAAAACCACATGAGCCCAACACCCAAGTTGGCCCAAAGGGGCTCATAAAAGCCCAAAAACATGATCCAAATACGAGGCTCATGCCTTGATCAAACCTGGCCCTCCGATTTTTGGAATTCGGGTCGTTACAACATTCCTCTCGGTTGTATTTACTCTAAAATGGGTCAGCCATTCTTTCTCCTTGAAGTCTAGCCCCCTTTGCATCGAACCATCCCTGTGACAGTTCTTTGCACTGTTTTGCATCGACCCTTCTTCTACGAAGTCTGTTGCTCCTTTATTGCACTCGCCCCTCTAATTTGAAGTTTGATGCACTCTTTTTCCATCGATCATTCTTCCTTGAAGTTTGGTGCTTCTTCTTGCATTGGCTCTTCTTCCTTGAAGTCATATATTCTTTTCCCACCTTGCCTATGGGTGGTGTCTCAACGGTCGCCATGTCTCTCTTCAGCTTGGCCCCCTTTGACCCTTCTTTGGTCTCTAAAGCGATGTTCCTCACCTGAACATCCTCGACAAGCTTCTATGTATCCTTCTCGACATGGCTAACCCATTCTGCCCTCGGTCTATATACGCCTTGGAAAATTCATCGGGTAACCTCGCAACTTGTGAGGCCACTTACACTGGTAGCACTCCAATTACTTCTTCACCCTCGGCTTGACAGCTTTTTCATTTGCTATCGTAGCGGGTCTCGTCTTTGGCTTGACTACTTTGACACTCGTAGTCGCACCATAGATCTATCTTGGCTTATTGACACTCGCAATTGCGCCAAGTCTGGCTACTCCTCCTTCTGGCTTATTTTCTATCTTGATGATGGATTCTTTTCGGGACATCCCCTTATCAGAAGGGGACCATCACAGAAGTAGCACTTCAACTTTTTGCTCGCCTTTTTTTCTAGTACAGACTTAGCCTTGCCACACCTACGGTCACTCGTTGTGGGCTCGAACACCTCAATGCTGTCTGGCTTGTCTCCCACAGTCTTAGTCAGCAACTTTGTCACGTCTGTAGCCTCTCTCTGGTTCTTCCCTTGCTCCAATGCGAGCCTCACCCCAGGACTAAGTCCCTCTAAGAAGGTGGCAAGTGCACCCCATTCTCTCATTGCGGTATTGCAACTGAGCAGCTATTCCTTGAGCTCATCCACCTCGATCCGCAAAGCCTTCACCTCGGCTTCACAAGCATTACTTCATCGGACTGTCTCTAACTCGTTCAGAACGCGTCGTGTCTCGTCTTTGAACTTGTCCTCCATGGACTCCACTTTGTCAAGACGAGACTCTACAACACATTGGGTCTCCTTGGCCTCCTTCTTGGATTCTTCAAGTCCAGCGACCCTTTTTTTCTAACGACGTTGAGACTTTTCACTGTCCTTGCACCTGAGATCTAATGACCAAACTCCTCTCATCAATTTCATCCATAAAACCTCTTACCTTGTCCATTTCTGATTCTTCTCTTGGTTCCCACCACGACACTCCTTACCTTTTTGCGTGGGACACCATCTCTTTGTTTCGCCATCTCGAACACTTCTTTGCCACGAACTAGCTTGACTCTCTCTAACTAGCTCGAATACAAATTCTCGCCAAGCTCGACTGCAACTGCAAGCTGGCTCAAACGCAAGCCCCCTCGTCTCGCTCTGATACCACTTGTCACGCCCCTAGAGTCCCAACGCCTGGGAACGTGCGGCCTTAGGCACCTCGTGACGCTTCTTGGTCTATTCTGTGCCTAAGTAAGCCTTCAACCAGCCTTACAAGTACTCATGCTCGATAAAGGCTCGGACAAGCCCTCAAGGCTTTGATAGATGCAGAAGCTTCAAACACCAAGGTGGCTACTCTTAGCCATTACGAGAGGCAACAAGCACAAAGAGCTTTAAGAACAAATAACAATTGAAAAGGACAAGAGAACTAGAGTAAATGCCACAGAGTGTTATTACTCTTCTCAAATGAGAGAATGAATGGAATGTGATGATACAAATGAGAGTAAGAGGCTCTCTATTTATAGTTGAGCTTCCACTCAATCAATGGTCCAAATCGATTTACACGGATGGTTAGGATTAGCCCAATTAAATACAAAATCTCCTAATCTAAGGAAACTTTATTAAATCCCATCTAATTACATCAATTAGTAGGAAACTTTCCTCGGATAGGTGATCTCTTCCGATATGGCAAGATTCCCCCTCAATTCTATCTGATTTTTTGTCACTTGCCATTTCTGAAAAGGGCTCTCTAGCATTCTCCAAGTGTTGGGCCAAGTCTGGCGGTCTTGGCAAGCCCGATGCCTCGTATGGAACCTCTTCGTCGAATGTTTGCGCCACTGTCTCGGACCAAGGAATTTGAGCCGTGACAATATGTAGTTCTTTTTTCTACGTTCTTATATTTTTATTGCTGGAAGGGCTAACGTGCGACACCTTAGGGTAAAGTTAAAATATGACGGTTTTAATTTTTAATCTAAATTTTTATCAAATATGTAACATTTTAGGTTTGACTGGTAAGATTTTAGGTTAGAACTGAAATTCTCACCAACCGAGTAACATTTTAGGTTTGTAACTAAAATTTTTAACAACTGGACAACATTTTAGGTTGGAACCGAAATTCTTAAGTTATTCATAACATTTTAGGTTGCAACCAAAATTCTTATCAATTAAGTTACATTTTAGGCTGAATTTTGCCTTGAGTAAAAATTTAGGTCGGAGGCGGCCTTAATTTAACCGCACCCTAGCCTCCCATCCTATTGCTTCACTTTTTGGCTTGCATTTTCTTCTTTTGTACTGTTTTTTTTTTGTCTTATTAGATATTTGAATTTGGTTGAACTAGGTTTTATAGTTTAAATCAGTTAAATAACTCATACTTAATTAAAACTTTAAAATCAAATTCGCATATCAAAATATATACTTACTCAAGATTAAAATATCTCGAATTTACAATCCCCCGTCTCAACACCAAAGTATGGACTGCGTCGATCTTTACCAGTAGAGAGTTCGGTCAAACCGAGAATCGGCTAAGAGATCAATATAATAATTACGGTCCGATCAATCGAAAGATCAATTTGATAAGATGAACCACAAATAAAAGGAATCACTTTTGAATCGGATAAATTGATTGAACCAAAAGAAGGAAAACAAAGGGTAAGTGCTTGAAAAACTTTTCAATAGAATGCACATATCTAACCAGAAAAATGGCATAGATTTTTCTATTACGACTAAGCAGACATAGTGAATGGAATGAAGCCCATAAAACTCAGTAAGTACTTTCATAGTCGTTTTTTAATGGACATCAGATTTGCGTTCAAGAGATTAAAAAGGAGTAGGTTAAAAAATTTGAGATCCAATGGTTGTTGGCGACAGTGGTGACTGATGATGGGATTGTGGTCGGATTAAGGGGTTAATTTGATATTTTATTCAATGGTTAAGAGTCAAATTGATATTTTATCTAAGTTTTAGGATCAAATTAATAATTTGTCTAAAATTTATTAGTCAAATTAAAAATTAACCTCTTTTATTAACTTGTTGCGTCATCGAACTAATAGTCTTTAACATTTTAGGGACCAAACTATTATTTTTTTGAATTTAGTGAGAAAAATTAAATACTTAGAAAACATAAATGACCAACCATGTAGTTTGACATATATATTCATTACAATCAAAACAATATCAAATAAAAGAATAAAAATCATCTGCCATTTTCAGTGTTTTTATCGATGCCCTCACTCTAAAATTTTATGTTTAGGGTTAAGGTTTAAAGAATTTTGGGTAAGATATATTTTTAGGGTTTAAAGTCTAAGATTTAAAATTTAAGATTAAAGTTTAGAATTTAATTTTTTAGCGGGCATGGAAAGTATTGCCCCAAATAAAGAGGTTAACTTTTAAAAGGAACATCATTAGATCAATTTCAACGACGATCAAATTTTCTATATAGTAAACTGTTATTATGAGAAATTTTTGCTCTTAATGGATCTTGAACCTACAACCTAGGTAAAGAGAGATGTCAACAGATAAAGAGAAATGTCAACTGAAAGCTTTAACCTTTTACTTTAGAGATTATTGACGCCTTTCATACTATTTTGAAATGCCCAACACAAATGTGCTTTTATTTTCAAAACTTGTTTGTTTTTCCTGCACTTGTATTGTACTAATCAGTTTGGTTCGTAATGCAAATGTGCCATTTCCAATTTTAACCTTCTATTTTATCAATAGATCTGTGAGAAGGTTCATGTGCACCTTCCAATTTTATCCATTCAATTCATAATTAATAAAATGACTTAATATTTTCATATTTTTTCAGTTTGGTACCTAAAAATTAAACATATCTTTCATTTCCACAACATGGGACCAATAGGAACAGGTCAAGAAAAATCAATGCCCGATGATTGCCTTTCATATAAGAAAACAGTTACTACCAGACAGACGTATTTGAAGAGATTGTTGAAAAGCCTATGAGTTTGATTGTTTTAATGGATTTGAAGGGTTTGTAAATTAGATGGTTTCAAAAGTTGTTTTTAGTTTTGAATTTTGCTTGGTTTGAAGGAAAATAAGGTGAGGAAATTTGAGATCCGATTCGAGGGTTTTTCTGATATTTAAAAAAATGAAAGAGGATTTTGTTTAATTTTTTAGGAACCAAACTTAAAAAATATAAAAATTTCGAGGATATTTTTTAGTATTATGGATGAAATTAATAAAATGTGTAAACATTGATGGTTGAATGTGTTATCATGTCAATTATTTAACAGTCGTATTATCTTTCAGTCAGAAATTAATAGTGCAACACTGAAATGATAAAAAATGATTAGTGCAATGACAGAAATTAATATATTGTTTTGTAACTGCTACCACATGCACTCTTTTTCCTCCACCTAGGTTTAGGGAGATTTTTTAATGAGTTTTTTTTTTGTTGAAAGAAAGAGAGATTTTTTTGGCTGTCAAAGGGTTGCTCTAATACCACTTGTCACGAGGCCATTACTCTCTTCCCAAAAGACATGTCTAATAAGATGTACAGCGCCACCGTATTTATATCTCAAGACTTCCATTTTCTTTTCTGATGTGGGATTAATGACCTCACTTCTTCTCAGGCGTGACACATGCAACAAATTATTAATTATCTTATCCATCAATATGCTGGTTAAGCATATGAACCGTTTACACTTCCAAGATATCCTTCTCCCATGTAAAGCATATGAACCGTTTACACTTCCAAGATTAAATCACATTAAATCATCCTTTAAATCAAAACTCTTCAACTGCATTTTAAACTCTGCAATGGAATCCCAGGAGTTGTGTTTTTGCGAAAAGAGGCTTTTCGATTCGTTGACAACTTTTCCTTATATATAGCCCGCTATTGAATGTTTCATTTGTTCTTAAAAGATTAAGCATCCGATATGGGTAAGAAAGCAAAGCATGACGATGATAGGATCAGTAATTTGTCCGATTCCATTCTAAGTCGCATCCTATGTCGGCTTCCCATCAAAGATGCAGTTTCCACCTCCATTCTATCAACCAGATGGCGATATCTCTTTGCTTCTATGCTCAATCTTGATGTTGATTTTGAATTATTTAGTTCTTTTCCTGCACATATTCTTAAGAGCTTCATGGATAATATATTGTTTTTCCATACTGAGGGAAGTATCGAACAATTCCGACTCAAATATATTTTTGACCGGATCTTAAAGCCCATACATATTACCCAAAAATTAAAATTTAAAATCCACATACCCAAAAGCCTACTAGCCCAATAAAATTTAGAATCCACATACCCAAAAGCCCACTAGCTCAATAACCCTAATTACCCAAAAAAACCCATCAAATCCAATATTACAGAAATGCCATTAACCCTAAAAACCCTAAAAATAATTCTAAACACCCCCTTTGCCCTATAGTCTGTTATCCACACACATCGCGCGTGGCGGCCACGCGCGTCACCATTGGCCACGCTTGGTAGTCACCGCCCACCGTCTTACTCCACCGCCCATCACCGTCATTCTCAGTTTGAAAGGAAAAAGTATACAGATCAAATCTGAAAGCGGATCTAAAAAAAGCATGCAAGTGGTGTTTTGTTTATGAATTTTTCGTGGTTATAAAACTTGAAAATATCAATTGTAAAAGGGGAGCTTTTTTTGTTGGAATATTATAAAAAAATAGGAGGATTTCGACTTTGGGAAAAAATTAAAAAAGTATTCGAAGCAAAAAAATACCAAAAGTCTTGCATGTCCTATCATATATTCGAGCATAAAAAATAGGGGTCTCGTCTCGAAAAACAAATCAAGGATTTGGATTCGCCGCGTCAAGGAGAGCCGAAAAGTCCCAACCTTCGAAGTCACTGGCCGCCAGGGACGGCAACAGCCACCGCCGACGATCGTCGATCCACGGCGGCGAAGAGACCGGCAGCCAGTTCGACGGTCGAGAGGAGAGGGATAACTAGAGACTATTTTAATAAAAATATATTAAAAAATAAATTTGATTGATTAAAAAATATAAAAAATAATTATTTTTTTTAAAATTATATATATATATTAATTTTTTTAAAAAAGACTTATGCTATATCAGCAAAGTGTCACATGTATCGCCATGTCACCTTTGATTATTGACTTCCTAAAATCAATATTATGCGGTAAAATACTTCCCAAATCAATATTTTACGCTGACTTTCTACTCTTAAGGTAATAAAAATATGTAAAAATTTAGAGGAGAGTAAATTAAAAATAACCCTAAAATTTTGCTAATATGATTCTATAAATATACATATTTTGTATATTATATATTATATAACCGATCGATTCAGTTACCCACTTTTTTAAAATTATAAACTGTACTCGAACTGAAATATTATTAAAGAAAAACTACTTAAACTCATTTTTTCGGTTCAATTAACCGTATTTTTGGATCGATTTTTTTAGATTTTGGTTATGATTTTAGTTTGCCGGATCTTTTGCACAACCATAATTTAAAGGTTCAACGTAACTGAATTAATTTATTAAATAAATTAAATAATAAATGCATAAATTAATAACGCTTGATCATGTCTTGGGCCTTATACAAATATATAAAGGATAAACTATATCAGTGATCACCGAATTATTATTTTTTTATTTTGGTCACTTAATTATTTTTTTGGTAAAACTGTCACTAACATTATATATTTTTCTTATTTTAGTCACCAACAGTTAAATTTCCGTTAAGTTTTAACAGGATGATGACATTGCATGGTATAATAACAATTTTAGTCCCAAAACATGTACATTTTATCAATTTGGTCATCATGTAAATAGATGACTCACTTGTTCTCTTCATTATTTTTAAATATTTTTTCAAACTTTGAAAAAATATTTAAAAATAAAAATTCAAAGTTTTACCGAAATAATAAGAATTTATTTATTTATTTATTTGAAGATTTGAGTTTTGATTTTTAATTCTTCGGAAACAAGAATTTCAAGGTAAACTTTTTAAATTTTGAATTAAAGTTGTTATTTTTTTTTTGCTGGTGTTTTGCTTTATTTCAATTAGACTCTGGATTTTTATTTTGGTTTGTGTTAGTTATCTGGAAATGAAAAAGCAGCTGATTATGGTGCTTAATATATGGATTGAAGAAACTTTAGTATTTTAAGTGATTAGTTGGTGTTTTTCCTCTCCCCTTTTATGGAAAAACTTTGTTTTAATTCTTCATTTGAAAAGATAAAAACATTTTCTCTTTCTAGGTTCTTCATACATACATATACATATACATATATATATTGACTGGTTTTGTTAAGCTAAGAATAGAATGTTTCAGCTATCTCAGGAGTAGTTCGCAGATTTTTGGAAATCTTATTCTTAGGACTATGAGAAATAAAAACTGAAAGAGAAAATCATTTTCTTTATCAACCCCAAAATGATCTGGCACCAAATTTAACTGTCACTGACCAAAATAAGAAAAATATGTAACATTAGTAACGATTTTACCAAAAAAATAATTTGATGACCAAAACAGAAAAGAAACAATAGTTCGGTGATCAGTGATGTAATTTACCCATATATAAACCTCGGACCATATTTTTCAAAGTAAAGCTTTCTCTATTTCGTTTTTCACATTTAATATTGAATAAATTACACCGCTAGTAACAAAACTATCGCTTCTTTCATAACTTAGCCATCGAACTATTTTTTTTTTTACAAAACCAACATTGATGTTTTGAGAAGGCAACAATGCATGATATAATAACAATTTTAGTCTGGAAACATATACATTTCATCAACTTGGTCCTCATTCTACAGTTTACATATTTTTTCACTTGATCACCCTCCTCCCTTCCTTTCAAAAACAATGACCACTATTGCTGGTAAAACATAATTTTTCACCAAAAAAAAAAACACAATTGCGATGAGCATTTTAAATTAAAATACGAGGATCTAAGTCATTGACAAAAGGTGAACACAATAAGAAATATTAGTCAATCATAACTTGACATTTGTTTGAACACCTGGGTCAACAGTTATTGGGAGATCTTAAATTTTTCTTTAACCTTCACGTGTCGAGGCATGAGAGGAGGCATACATAGAGTGAGTTTCTCAAGGACTGTTGCATTCTTGAGGATGTCAGCAACCATTTTAAAAAGATCACCAAAATCTAATACTTTAAACTCCTTGAGCTGATATGCAACACATGAAGGCACTTTTTCCATTGGAAATGAGACCTAAGCCCACCAAAGAACAAAACATATTAGAAACTTTAATTTCAAACGACATAATAATATATTTGCGTGTACCTTTGATACATGACATATAACAAGAGTTTGTAGATTAGGTGAGAATTCAAGAACCTGGAAAAGAAACGATTTGCTAATAAAATCAAGAATTCGCAGATGCAGCAGGTTTTGAAATGCAACAAAACGTTTGTGGGACAAACATGGAAGCTGCAAATAAGAGATTAATAAAAACTTAAAAAAAGCATCAATAAAAATGGAAAGTATGTTGACTCACTGCTTCCGGATCAATAGACAAATTAAGTAATTTGACGTTGCCAATTCCTTCAAAAAAAAAACTCAACTAAACGATGTCTTTCACCTAAAGAGTATCTTCCATAAATGTGAATATCAGCTGTAACAAGAGAAGGCATGTTTATTGAATAGCTTTTTGCTGTGAAGGCATCGTATTGGAAGTAGACAAGACTTGGAAGATCAATGACAATGCCAAACGTAGGAAGAATCCATTTAAAAACTAAAGTCAAACTCTTGAGCGAAGGATTTGAGATTTTAAGACACTTCACGTTTCCCATGTCACACTCAGAGATGGATAAGTCTTCGAGTACAGGACAGCTTGATCACAGCCTTTTCACTGAACCATCATCCTCAAATTTAATACGTTCAAGTTCCAGAGTCTTGAGGCTAGGCAAACAAACATTAATAGGAACAGCCATTGGATAAGGAAATTCCAGAATTAATCTCACCAGTGTCTTGATGCTAAAAAGCAGAGCAGTAGGCAACATAGGAATGCCGCGGCAATAGCAAAAATAAAACAATTCCATCTCCTTAACTCCACGCCAAAATGCAGCAGATATCCATAAACAAACATGAGAAGCATCGATCCCTGATATATCCGTATGTCTGAGTCGGAATTGTTCGATCCTTGCCTCATTATGGACAAACATGATGTTATCCATGAAGTTCATGAAGCTCTTAACTGTCTGTGGAGGACGATGCGTAATCATGTCAAAATCAACATCAAGATTGACCATATAAGAATATAGATATCGCCATCTGGTTGATAGAATGGAGGTGGAAACTGCAGCTTTGATGGGAAGCAACGATAGGATGCGACTTAAAATGGAATCGGGCAAGTTACTGATCCTATCATCATCATCATGCTTTGCTTTCTTTCCCGTATAGGATGCCATGAAAGTTCAGACTTTCAACTACATATGAAAAGATAAATAGCAGTGAATCGTTCTACAAGGAAGGGTTGGCAATGATTTGAAGCAATACGGCGAATTCCCTACGCCCAAAATCAGTGTTACTATAACTTGTTTGCACCAACACATGGAAAACCTAGGGTCGGTTTGGGCTTCTTAACGGGTCCGGTTGGCTTCGGTTTAGCAGAGGATGTTTTAGGGTTTTGATGGCTACAGACGCGGCAGTTATGGCGAAGTTAGGGGTTTCAGACGGCTATTCAACGCCCAAAAATCACATAAATGACATGATAAACAGACCTTACCAAGGTACCCACGACGGCAACGCCACGGACAAGACGCAACCAAAACGGCGACAACGACGGCGGAACACACACGCACCAAAAAAGTACGAACCCACACACCCCTCAGCAACGGTACTCGATTCAGACGGAAATCGAGAGAAAGAAGTACGAAGAAGACAGTCGAAGCAAAAAGGTGAGTGAAACGGGGTGAGAACGGTCGAAAACGTGACCGATCGAGGAGATAACCCCAAGGGATTCAGAGGAGAGGAAACGGGGGCAGTTTGGCGAGACCGAGGGTGAAGAAAAACTAATTTAGGGTTAGAAAACAGAGAATATGTACGTAGCGAAAAGAGGACAATTCACAATAGGTCCCCCAAACTATATCCCGTACTCAACTTAATCCTCACTTCCAAAATTGCACAACTAACATCAAAATTTCGTCTTTTACTCAATTTCAGCCTTATCTAATAACAAAAAATTAACCCTAAACCAGATATGTTCACAAGGGATCTCTTGCGTAATCTGAATTAGCTTTTTTTTTAGAGATTTATTGAATACTATCTTTTAAAAGATAAGTTATATGAATTAATTGAACGAAATCCAACTTTAAAAAGATGGATTTTAAATAACCTTAAATCCTTGATGATTCTTAATTTGTTATTGGACATTAAGGCTTTGTTTGGCTTGATAAAAAAAAGGTAGTTGAAAGAAAAGAGAGAAACAGTGGAAAGAAAATAAATTTTGAGTGTGTTTAGTAGGGGGAAAATTAGAGAGAAAGAAAATGCGAGGGAAAATTATTTGTCATCATGATGTGTAAAAATAAATCACTTTAATTTGAAAGAAGAAGCGTGAGAGAAAATTCAGATATATAAATTAGTTCATTATTTTTTAAAAGTTTAATTTTTTTTTCTTTCATTTTTTAACTCTACCAATTACCAAGCAATGAATGAGAAAAAAGATGTTTTCTTTCAACTTTTTCATCCTTACTACCAAACACCAATGAAAATAAAAAAATACTCATAATTTTTTATCTTTACACTTTTCTACCTTTTTAATTTTTCATCATTTTATTTTTTTCATTCTACCCGGAGAAAGCTTAAGGTTTATGATTTAAACTTGGGATAGTGTTACTGTTAAAAATTAATTTAGGGGGACCAACTATCTATGTCGATCCAAACTCGTAACGATTTGAGTTTGAAAATAACCGGAAAAATTTGAATAAAAAAACTCTAGCTCAAAATTTATATATTAAAGTTGACAAAACATGTTCAACCTAGAAAGTTTGTACATGTCGATTCAAAGTTCTACTATTTGAGTTTGAAAAAAGTCCAAGTTCAAAAAAGTTTTGAACTCAAAAAACTCGAGTCCAAAAAGACTCGAACCTGAAAATGTTCAAACCTAAAAAGATTCAAACTCATAAAAATCGTTACTTTTGATCGTCATGATAGAAATTAGTATGACCATAAACATAATATATATGAAATGTAATCTATGATTCTTCATTTCAAATCATCAAAAATACTTGAACCAATTAATATGTTAAAATATTTGAATTTTGATGTTGAAATTTTGAGCTTTTGATATTGATCTCCCAAGAAGATATGTTTTCTATTGATACAAAACTCTTTGATGGGGAAAGAGAAAAAGAAACAAGTTAGCATATTTCTTCCGGTCCACTACCCCTTATATAACATTATTAAATCATATTTTAAATATTTATAATTTTATCCCTCATCCAATTATAAATACAATTTATAGTATCTACAAATTTATTTTTATAACACTTCAATACCTATGACATACCTAATATAATTGTCACTTAATTTTGTGTCACACGTTATAATAATATTATACATATGTATCCAAAACTACAGAGTTTAATCCAATAATTTTTCACTTAAAAATATGTTTCCTGACAAAAACACAACCTTATGAGGTCAGAATTTCCTCGATTTGTTTATATCATTGAGTCGATCCTTCCCTCGATACGATGGAGGTGGAAACTGCATCTTTGATGAGAAGAGAGGTTAGGATATGACTTAGAATGGAATTGGACAAATTGTTGATCTTATCATCATCGTTTGCTTTCTTAGCCATAGAGGACAATTTACTAACTTGTTTATAACATTGGAAGTGCAGGACGGATGAGGGTTTTTTTTTTTTGTTGCTTTTCGTAAGTTTTAAGAAAACCATATAAATCCCCTCATTTATGTTAACTAAGCCCTCTTTGATAATTTTTTTTCTAACCACTGATTTTTAATCTATTGTACAATTAATCCAAATCGAATATTACAAAAACTCATAAAAGAGATGAGATGACACTCTGAAAATAATTTGATCCATTGATTTTTAATTATTTTGTTAATTAATTTTAACCATTCATTTCAAAATGAAGAATTTTTAATTTCAACCACTCATTTTAAATTTAAAAGAATATTTAATTTTAACTATTCATTTTACTTTATGACAGATTTGCCCTTGATTACATACTATTTTGAATACCCTTTTGGGAATACATGGTACTATAAATACCATGCTCACTTGCTTTCCAAATTATCAAATTCAAAGTAACTTTCTCAATTTTCTCATTCTCTCATAACTGAGTATTCATTGGTTCTTTGCTCTTTTTGTTGCATGCTTTGGCAGAAGTGCTTGCTAAATCCTGGAGGGTACGCTTCACCGCGAAATATCCTTAAGGACAAATGTCTAGTGCACGCCTCAAGCAAGTTCCCTTTTCAACATTTTTTCGGTTTAACCAAACATTTTTCCTACATGTTCAACTGACGGTCAACTAATGATATGTAACACCTCGATCCAACTCTAAGATCAGAAGTATTATATTGGGTCGACCCGACCGCCAAAAAATTTAAAATCATGATTTAACCAATTAGATAAAACCATTCACATTCATAAAACATCCATGTTACAAAATCATATTTCAACACGATGTAATTTGCAAAATGTAGAACTCCCATCTTCAATTCAATTTATAAATAAATATTCGAATGATAAACCATACAACTCAACGACGTAAGATCCTATGAATACAAAGCCCAATTACTAAGTTATTATACTCAAATGAAGCGTCGCGGTAGAATCTCGTACTGATAGCGTTCCTCAAGTTCACGATCGATCTACCAACCTACGCAAGGAAAAAAACAATTTCGACTGAAATTATTAGATGGACTCGGCTCACCACATCATTTGTGGTCTCAATCAATAAAATTCATCTATCTCAAAGTAACTTTCAAATAACTATCCACTCCTTATTTACATGTAGGAAAGAGGTAAAAATTCACTTTGAAAAAAAAAAGATGAATGAATCGTATTAGTTGAGACCACAAATGACACAGTGAATCAGGTCCATCTAATAATTTTCCGCATAAGGAGTGTTATGACAGGGGAGCACAAACGGCGATTCAAGCAAAATCTCCCCAAAGAAAAGGTAACTATATATGGTGGTTCGCAAGGATAATAAGTCCATCGACGGCGCATCTTCAACTTAAAATGGATCATCGGAGACCATCCTGCCTTCTTGTACAAGGTTTAATTTTAAACTGTGTATCCATATAATTGTCAATATATGGGCATCATTACCATCTTTAGATTTGGTGAAAATTCAAGAAACTCAAAGAGCCCCATTCCGGATAGATGGGAATGGAACAAAAATGCTTAATGAGTTGGATAAAGCTTAATGAGTGGAAGCTGATAAACAAAAGAGAATATCATGTGGATTTGAGAGCAATTTAAGATTACATATGATCAATATGAAGTTTATAAAATTAATTTCTAATTGGTTTTCTAAATATATAACATCAAATTCAATAATATAACACACACAAAACCCAAGAATAGATTTAGTTAATAGGGGGGTCGGGAAGATTTGGGGCCAATCAATAGTGGGAGAAGGGGTTATAGTTCTCTCGGTTGATTTTCATGGTTTAATTAAACTTCAAATGTGTCGCAATTTGATTCTATATAGTTTATAATTATTGATACTAATAAATTTAAAACGATACTATTCATACATACTAATAATAGAACAAAAATGGTATCCTTATGTGAAAATAAAAATAAAAGATGTTACAAAGCCACAACTTGACAGTTGTTTGAACACCTGGGTAAATTCAATAGTTGTTTAGTGATCTTCAATTCTTCTTCAACTTTCAGGACTTGAGAAGTACATATTGTGAGCTTCTCAAGAATTGTTACATTCTAAACTATGTAAGTAACCATTTTAAAAAGAATGGCCACATCATCAAAATGTAATACTTTAAATTCCTTGAGCTGATATACAACCGTAGTCACCTATTTTATCCGACCATTCTTTAATTTTTTGTGCACATATTATATCATATATAACCCATTTTTTTAAAAACCCATTAATATACCAAAAAACAACCCAATATCATTATTAAATAGTCTATATACATAAATGGGAGGCTCAATCCGGCCCAAGCTTGAATTACAAACCCTAAGCCCACGGTCCAGATCGAAGCGAAAAACCCTAGTTCCTCACATCCATAGCACCTCGGTTCCAATGGGGGAAGATGAATGGCTTGGTGGAAGCTCGAACGTATATGTTTCCCTAGATACGATAATCCGACCAATGGTATATGTTTCCCTTTCAATATGTTTTTTCATGGCCTTATGTCTATCGAGAACCGAATTGTTAATCTAATCATTTTTAACTTAGCATCTTAGGAATCTATTAATTATTACAATGAAACCACAAAAGCCAGTGCCCCCATATGCCTTCATTTGTTGTTAAAAAAAAGTTGTCTGTATTTGATGCACCACAACTACAAAATGAAGCAGCGGATTGCATGGCTTATATGGAGTTGCAGGCCGAACCGGGACATTTCTTTAATGGATTTGAAGGGTTTGAAAACTAGAAAGTTTTAACAGTTGCTTTTTTAAGTTTTGTTTGGTTTGAATGAAAATAAGGTGAGAAAATTGGAGGTTTGGTTTGAAGTATTCGTTGATAATGTTTTGAAAATGAAGGGGTTGTTTAATTTTTAGGAACCGAACTGAAAAAAAATGTAAAAATATTAAATCATCTTCTATAGTTATGGATCAAGTTAATAAAATGTGTAAACATTGAAGTCTAAATGCGTCATTATGCCTATTATTTAATAGCTAAATCTTCCTCGTTTATAACAATGAAGTAACAAAAATGAAATTTTTAAAGTTGAGTGACAAAACAGCACAATTAAATTAAGCATTTCAAATCAAAATAAAAGGTCCAAAATCATTGTAAAAAAGTAATGGTATCAACATTTTTACCTCCAACGAATAATAATGTAATCAATTTGAACCTACTAATAATATTACACAACTAGAAAGATGGTAATGTTATCAATTTTAACCTACCGATAATATTACACAACTAGAAAGAACAGATTATGTCATATTAGTACAATACCAAGTGCAGCTAAAACACACAAATCTTGACCAGAAAACCACATTTGGGTTGAGCATTTCAATGTAGAATCAAAGGATGAAAGTCATTGACAAAAAAAAAGATATACTTAGAACGCCATAACTTGACATTTGTTTGAGCTCCTGGGTATTCTCAACAGTTGTTTGGTGATGCTAATTATTTCTTCCACCTTCAAGCCATGAGACGTACATATTGTGAGCTTCTCCAGACTTGTTGCATTCTTTAGGACACAAGTAACCACTTCAAATAGACTAGTGTCATCTTCAAAGTCTAATACTTTAAATTCCTTGAGCTGATATACAACACATGAAGGCACTCTTTCTATTGGCAACGAGATCTGAGCCCAACAAAGAACAAAATGTCTGAAGCTTAAATTTTATATTACATATCCATAGATTTGTCTGTCAAAATACAGGTATCATTACCGCATTTGATAATCCATGTAACACAAGCGTTTGTAGATTAGGCGAGGATTGAAGAAACTCGACAAGACTCATTCCATTCCAACCCTTCCTCCACCTATAAAAAATTTCCAGCTGAAGCAGGTTTTAAAATGCAACGAAACGTTTGTGGGACAAAAACGGAAGCTGCACATACAAGTTATATATACTGGTCAAATGGGAGATTAATAAAACCTAAAAAGCAACAATACTAGATATTATAAATGGCAACTCAGTTGACTCACTGATTCCAGATCGATAGTCAAATGAAGTGTCTTAACATTGTCAATTCCTTGAAAAAAGTTAACTAAGCAATCTCTTTCTCTTGTAGGAGAGAATCCTCCATGAATGTTAATATCAGCTCTAACAAGACAAGGCATGTTTACCATTGAATACTTGTTTGCTGTGAAGCCATCGTATTTGAAGTAGACAAGACTTGGAAGATCAATGACAAAGGCAAATGTAAGGTAGAATAAATTGAATTCAAGAAAATTAGAGTTGAAAACTAAAGTCAAACTCTGAAGTGAAGAATTTGAGATATTAAGACATGTTATGTTCCGAATGTCACAGTAGGAGATGCATAAGAGTTCAACTGTAGAGCAGCTTGAAATGAGCCTTTTCACTGAATCATCATCTTCAAATTTAATATATTGAAGCTCTAAAGTCTTGAGGCTAGGCAAATAAACATGAACCGGAACAGTCATTACATATGGGAAATCCAGTCTCAATCTCACCAGCGTCTTGCAGGTGAAAAGCACAGCAGTAGGCAACACGGAAAAGTTTCTGGGATAGGGAACAAAAATCAAATCTATCACCTTAACTCCACGCCAAAGTGAAGCACATATCCATCCACTAATACGTGAAGCATCGATCCCTGATATGTTGATATAATTGAGTCGGAATTGTTCGATCCTTCCCTCGGTATGGACAAACAACATTCTATCCATGAAGTTGGTGAAGTTCTTAACAGCACGGGGAGGAGAACGCCTAAATAAGTGAAAATTAACATCAAGGTTGAACATAGAAGCAAACAGATATCGCCATCTGGTCGATAGATTGGAGGTGGAAACTGCATCTTTGATAGGAAGCCACCATAGGATGCGACTTAGAAGGGAATCGAACAAGTTACCGATCCTATCATCATAATGCTTTGCTTTCTTTCGTGTATCAGATAGCATGGAAGTTCAGACTTTTAAGGACAAAAAAAAAATAAGACGAGAGACAAAGAAAGAGACTTATATTGCATTCTCAATAAAAAATTGTGTACAATGTTTTCTTCAAATTTTATATTTATAGGCATTAGATGAAATAAAATATTAAAGTGCATTAAAGTCTCATTTAATACATAGATATTCATAAAAATAGAGATATTCAGAACCTATATTCTTTTTAACAATATTACTTGAATTTTAAATGATATAAAATATTATTTTATTATTTAATAATGATAACATAATGTTAAAAATATTAATTATATAACTAGAAATTTTAATATATGAGCAACTCCACTTTCTCCCACTCTCACATTTTTTCTGCAGCGGTTATCTTTTCCTTGAGAGTTTGTAAGTAGTTTTTAAGTTTTTCAAGCTAATGGTGACGACTTTGACCGTCTACCGGCGGTGATTTCTTTTTTTTATTTCTTTATTTGTTTTGTTTCTTTATTTTTTTTTCTTCTTTTGCTCCTTTCTTTATTTTTATTTTTTGTTTTCGTCTGCTGTTTTGGCCTATTCTTCATCTGTCGTTATGGCACGTTTTTTGTCTGCCTCTATGGCACGCTGATATTGAAGACGTCTACAACCTGGTGTATGTTACAGTTGGATCTTACCGCACAACATTGCGTGGATTGGTTGTTTGTGAAGTTAACCAAGAAGTTTTTCTCTCTTTTTGTTGATTGGAGTAATTCAATGATCTGCTCTCTTCCGGTGAGCACTTCAAGATTTCGCTATGGTGATAGATTTGAAGAACACTGATAAAGATTTTATGAGAAGATTTAAATTTGCTATTTATGTTTGTATACTCTTTGCTTTTTTACGTTTATTTTTTATATTTTAGGGTATGCTTATCTATGTATTTTTTCTCATTATTTTAATAAAATCTAGCGTTTGATTAAAAAAGAAATTTTAATATATGAGTATATTTTTTTATAATTAATATTTTATACTAAAAAATTACATTTTTGGATCGGACCAAAATCTATATATTATTATTATTTATATAATAAAATATGATCTCCTCTCTCATCATATATTCTCACAAATTTCTATCATTTTTATATTATAATATATTTTAATATTTTATTGAGACTTTTGGTGTTTGGGGTCGTGAAATATTAATTTTTCTGAAATTCACTAATTGGTCTAGTGGCTAAAGATACTCTCCTTGTCCTATTTTGTATAAGTTGAATCTCGGCAAGAAAATGTAATACCCTATTATTTAATAAAAAAAATGAGTTTTTCTGGTGTTTAGCGTTTGTTCTTTCTGGTCGTTTGGTGGCTTGTTGTATGGTTCAACTTTGGCACGAGAATTTTCTAGATTGCTGTTGTTTGGATTTGAGGAGGGCATCCAGTCAAAGTGTGGATGTTTGGTTCTGGTTTTTAAGGTGCGGAGTCTTAGCGGGCTTTTATTCGGTTCAAGACCCTTTTAAGGTACTTTGTGTCAAGGAGGTTATTCGAGTATTGCATTGTAGGGGCATGGCTTGGGCCTTCATTGGTAGATGTTGAGTTTGGGGACCTTGTTTGGAGTAGCCTCAAGAGCAATAGCTAGATTTGGTGGGTTGATTCGGGAGCAAGTGCCAGACGTGGAGAGGGAAACTCAAGGCATGTGTAATTTTTGAAGGGGTGTTGCTTTCGATGTTATGGGGTGCGGTTGATTTAGGTTGTCAAGTTGTTGTTTTTAGAAGGTGGCAATAGTACTTCATCAAGTAGGCGATTGGCTGGTCTTGGTTGATGGTCGTGCGATATTTTGAACTACTACTTGGTTTGTTCGATAATTGTCTCGGCTTGTTATGGTTTTTCGTCTTCATTTGCTGCGTAAGCCGTATTGATTTCTTCGGATGAAAATTTTGATAGTCAATGACGCTCTCGAGCCTGACTTTAAGGTTCGGTGTTGTGTCCGTTAACCTCGTTTAGTGACTTGTTTTGTTTTTAAGCGCAGCGAGAAGCTTGGATTTTGAAATTCGCTAGTGTCTCATTGCTTTTGCTGCTTTTGGAATTCTGTCACTTCTCCTGGTAATCTGTTTTTGCAAAATCACTTAAACCATTGATTTTAAAACCACGCAATCTGAGTTATCAGTGTTACATTTTGGTGTCTTGGCCTTTTGTTTTTTTGGAGTTACTTGAAGGGGTTATGAAAGTAGGACAGTTTTGTTGTTGTGCATGTTTTATTGTTTTGGTTGGTGATTTATGTTCTGAAACCTTGTAATGGTGATATTTTGCTAAGTTTAGGGTTGCCTTTTATTCTTTTTCGAATTGAGTGTACTTTTTTTTCTATCTAGGTGTAGGGAGATTTTTAATGAGGTATTTAACTCCGAATTTGATTGTTTATTCCTTTAAATAATAAATTATTTGTCGAGTAAAAAAAATTCAATTACATATGTCAAAATATTTTCAATCCATTCGATGTTCTTTATATATTATATAATAAGAAAACTTCTTGTGATATGATTAACACAATTTTTCTTTAGACATACACATATATTAGTAACAGTTATATTTTTTAATATATCAAAATGTGTTAAATATATTTACTTACCTGACTGGTATATACTAATAACAGTTTATCCATGAAGTTGGTGAAGCTCTTAACAGTACGTAGAGGAAATACACGAAAATCAACATCAAGATTGACCGTATAAGCAAAGAGATATCGCCATCTAGTTGAGAGAATGGAGGTGGAAACTGCATCTTTTATAGGAAGCGACGATAGGATGCAACTTAGAGTGGAATCGGACAACTTACTGATCCTATCATCATCATGCTTTGCTTTCTTTCCCATATTAGATGCCATGGAAGTTCAGACTTTCAAGGACAGATGAAAAGAGATGAAAAAATAATAAAGACGAGAAACAAAGAGCAAGTGATTAAAACTCTAGAGCAAATTAAATAACATATGAATACACTTGTATAGTTATAACCCTCTAGCATATTATATATATATATATATTAAGATTCGTATATATAATTATTTTTAAAATTTTAAATTATATTTATATTGTCAACAAGCTCTAGAGTAAGTGATTAAAACTCTCAGTTGACATCTTTCCTTTAGGTTGTGACTTGAGTCCAAAACTCATTAGGAGCAAATTCTACCTCTCCTGGGTAGAAAACTAAAAATTGTTCCAAAAAATTATATTTTATAATATGAAATACTATATCTTAATAAAATGATAACAAATATATTACTCAAAACATAAAATAATAATAATAATGAATCCAACAAGTAGTCTCAGTGGAAAAGTAATGGTATTGATCCTAGAAAACGCGAGTTCAATCACCTTGTCTGCAAATATGTGTGCATTATCAAATGACTAAGAATATGTATGACCAAATATTATCTTGTACTCACCTTTAAACTATTCAAAATAATAATAATAATAATATACATATTTAATATTAATTAAAAATATTAAATTTGGTATAACTCGTATTATTATTTATATAGTAAAATATAATTTTCTCTCTCCTCACATATTCCTTTTGTACTTACAGTACATTGGTGACACTGAAATTGGTATAGGGTTAATCATACTTTAAGTCCTCGAAGCATTTTAAAGTTATTTTAAAACATTCAGAGTAATGTTCAAATATCAATTATATTTTAAAACAAAGATATTTTAAAATATTAATATTTTTAGGCTTAATATAACATTATCCTTTGTATTACGGTCTCGTTCTCATTTTGTCTATGTACAATATCATTTTATCTTACTCGTTATCTCATTGATATCTTTTATTAAAAAAATATTTGAATCAACTAAAATGCATCATGTGTCATAACAAATCTCAAAATTATATTTTTTCAAAAACTAATTAAAAGTAAAAAAAAATCTTAAAAAATTCCCTAATTTCCATAGTTTATATTTTGAATTTATATATACTTTTAAAATTTTAATCATGACTAATTTATTTTAGAAAAATATTAAATTATTAATATGTCAAAAATTGAAGAAAAAATCTCGAGATGAAAGAGAAATTGTTGGCAAGAGGAAGAATGTATTCTGATATGGAAGTCATTGGATGGTAAAGGTAGGAAATAAAAAAAATAAGATATTCTAACTAAATTCATGGAGCTTTGGGCATTTTCTAATGAAAAGAAGGTTGAGAACAAAATTAAGAGGCCGTGTTTATGTGTAAAATAAATTTTTTTAAGTTAACGACTATTGTATTTGGTGATCAGTACGATGTCCGACAACGACAAGTAACTGTTGATATAATAATTTTTTATTAGTTTTAAGTTTTACTTAAAAAGAGAAAATAGAGAAGAGATTAAGAAAATTGAAAAAAAAAATATAAAGGATTTTTTAGAATTTTATCTGACTTTTTATAATTATGATCAAATTAAATTATAGTGTGAAAATTAGAGATTAATTGAGGACCAGCAAGTTACTTCTCGTTAATTCAGATGATGATTTTACAAATATTTATAGTCAAGGGACAAATTAAAAACATGCGCCATAGTCGGTTGACTATCTGGGTAATTTACCCAATGTTTTAATTGTCTTTTCTCGATCCTCTCAAGCTTTTAAGAAGCACCAGGTTGCTTAAGAATTCCCAGAATTCTCTTCAAAAAATTTATCCCTACGCAATTCGAGTTTTTCTCCACTTTGATTCAAGAAATACCCAATTCGAGTTTTGATCAAATAGTTTGAAAACAAAATTGAGTTTTAGCATTAAGCAATCAGGTTTAGCTAGCTGCATGAATGCCACAAATTGTGGTCTTCACAAAAGATCACCTTTAACCATTTGCAGAACTTCCTTTTCACCATCTTTGAACCTTGAAAACAGTCCCAAAAGAACCAATCTTTCAGTTTCAAAACCCTTGCATTGCATGTTTCATCCATCGAGAGTATTGGTAAGGAGAAAAGGCCAGCTTTCCACTGCAAGGCTTATGAAGCCGACAAGTCACAGCCTATTGAGGCAGCTGCTGTTGAAGTGAAACCGGAAGCTGCAAAAAGGGTGAAAATTGGGATTTATTTCGCGACTTGGTGGGCTTTGAATGTGGTTTTCAACATCTACAACAAGAAGGTTTTGAATGCTTACCCTTACCCTTGGTTGACTTCAACCTTGTCCCTTGCGTGCGGTTCTTTGATGATGTTAATTTCATGGGCTACGAGGATTGCTGAGGCCCCGAAAACAGATTTTGAATTTTGGAAGACTTTGCTTCCGGTGAGTTTTTCCCCTTTTTTGTTTGGTTGCTGAGAAAGTGAGAGAAAAAGATAGAAAGTACTGCTGTTAGATTTTGTTTCTGAATAAATTTAATTGCAGGATCATGTTTTGTTATGTTGTTTGGACTGTAGGGAAGAAAAAGTTAGAAGTGTTAATGGCAGGTATTTGAGTTTTAAGAAAATTATTCTTTGTCTGATAGCTAAGAAAATGAAAGGGAAACTAAAAATTGTATTATGCATCTTGTGTTAAAATGAAAGAAGAAGATTTGGTGTATGTTTTTTGTACCCCAGTCCATTACCAATTCAGAAACAGGTTTTGAGTTTTGAAAGACTTCGTTAGTTTTCCCCCTTGTTTGTTTGGTTGCTGAGAAAATTAATGTTTGTCAGATTGATGAGAAAATGAAGGAAAATGCATCTTAATTTAAACTTTTGATGGAATCAAATAAAGTGACAATTTGATGTATTACAGTAATATTTCTGGATTTACTTTTTTTTTCTATGATTTTTTCAAGGTTGCTGTGGCACATACAATTGGACATGTAGCAGCAACAGTGAGTATGTCTAAGGTTGCAGTTTCATTCACCCACATCATCAAGAGTGGTGAACCAGCTTTCAGTGTCTTGGTTTCCAGGTTCTTGCTTGGAGAGACCTTTCCTCCATCTGTTTACTTGTCCCTTGTTCCGATCATCGGTGGTTGCACTCTTGCCGCCGTTACTGAACTCAACTTCAATATGACTGGTAAAATCAATAATCTCCCTGATGTTGATGTTGAATTGTTACTCTTACATTTTCAGGAGTTCTGGTAAACCAACCCTCTCTAATTGTGTGCTTATATGAAGTGAATGCTCTATTGTTTTGATATGCGGTCCTCATTTTCAGTTCTTTAAATTTGTCAAATGTGTTACCATGGTCTTGTTTTCAGCTGGTTATTTGGGTTTGGATATTTGGATCTATATTTTGCTTGAGGATCCGTAATGGCATTGGGATTGTTATTTTAATTGATTTTAAATTTAGGTAATTATCGGAATGGTGAACTTTGTTGTTCACTGTGTTTTCAGGTTTCATGGGAGCTATGATATCAAACTTGGCATTTGTCTTCCGTAACATATTCTCAAAGAAGGGAATGAAGGGGAAATCTGTTAGCGGGATGAACTACTATGCTTGTCTATCTATGTTGTCTCTCTTAATTTTCACACCTTTTGCAGTTGCCGTAGAGGGACCGCAGATGTGGGCAGCAGGATGGCAAAAGGCGTTGTCTGAAATAGGACCACAGTTTGTCTGGTAATAACATGAAGTAGTAGGCTTTATTTCCCCATTCGGTTTCCATCTGCTTAAAATATTGTCACATTTATACGTTTGAATCTGGCAGATATTTTGAATGCATTAGATAAACTTATTGGAATTTGTTCACTAATTAGGCTTCTGCTAAGTAGAATAACATAGATGCCCCATCACCTATATGATCAAGTAAGAGACTGTGAAAGTGTTCATCTCTTTATTTTCACTTCGTGATCTCTATGACTTTTTCATCTGAACTACAATGATGGAGTGCCATTTCGGAATCTGTTGTACTCTGTTGACATGTGGGTCTTGATGTGGATGCTCCTTTTCAAGAGCTGATTTATTTGGATGATTTATTGATCGAGTCTGATTAATGTTCAGTGGATTTTACGTGGACTAAACTGTTACTAATTAATTATAGTTCCATTGGAAATTCAGCTAGGCTCCTACAACATTCCGTTAGCTTTCTCTTTAATATTCTCCTTTTCCTTAGCACCACAACCTCATTAGAAGTTCATCTTGAAAGTAAAAGAACCGTACTGCTTCTTTTTATCTATGAATTTTGAACCATTAGATTCTCCTCATTGACTTAAATGTAAATTCTGTATTTGTAACGATACATGATACTTTACTTATTCTCATCAACTGACAAAATTATGTTGGTTTTATTGTATTTGAAAGGTGGGTAGCAGCCCAGAGTATTTTCTATCATCTCTACAGCCAGGTTTCCTACATGTCCCTTGATGAGATCTCTCCCTTGACATTTAGCATTGGGAACACCATGAAACATATATCCGTTATGGTCTCCTCCATCATCATCTTCCACACGCCGGTGCAGCCCGTCAATGCTCTTGGAGCTGCCATCGCTGTCCTTGGAACCTTCTTGTATTCCCAGGTTAGTGATCTTGTAACTATTAACGGTGCATGACTATTAACATGCGACTTTTTTATGCTCGGTTTTGGAGGACAATTTCCGTAATGATAAAGTCTATGGCATTTCATCTTAAGAACTGTATGTAAGATTTCACGAGTACTAATTTAGCTACGAATTGTGTAGTCTTCTTGGGTTTTTTTCTGCCATGGTATGGGATATATTAACTGTGGATCTATATTATTGATCAAAATCTTGAATGTCTTTGGTCATTCGTGTCTGTGGTCCGTTTGTTGGACAATCTTGTAAGGCCTACTCAGTGCATCCTACAAGATTTTGGGCTTAGATCCTTCAATAGAAAGTTGAAGGACGTTAATATCGACTTTGGGTTTTGCTGGCCCTAAGCTGCCAATATGATAGTTAAACATGGGCTTGATTCACTGGTCGAACTGTCTGAACTGGTGTCGGTCGACCTAGCCATACATGTTCATGCATAGTCTATGCCTTGTGCCTTAGTCCAAGATTATCATATTTCACAGTAATTAGTAATATGATCCGATTGAAGTTCCAATATGTTAATCACGTCTGATCCTTTTTTGCAGGCAAAAGCATTGCGTTTCGAGAATTTCGATTCATCCCATGTATACCATAGACGATGAGAAAAGGCAAAACATTATCTGGGGGAAAGATGGTTCAGATGAGTTCATGTTTTAATGTTTTTTAGTACTAGATTGATGCTGGATTTTGGTCATAAGTGTAGATATGTTTAATAATGGTGATGGTAATAAACAATATCATACGGTGGATTAGGTAGGGTATTTCTTTTTTTGCTTCTAAATGTTGTGAGCCTTTGTCTCTATGTCACAGCTGACATGAATAAAAACAAATACACCATTGATGTTTGTTTAAGTTCCTTGTTTATCTTATGCTGGACATGTATGTATACATATCAACATTCATATTTTATTCGATACATATTCAGACATGAGTAAAACAAATAATCAACCTGAATTAAGTTCTCAATTTATAAGAAGTTTAAGCAAGACCTTAAATCAATTTTATTTTTAGGGCCTCGTTTATTAAGTTTAATTAAATTTGTTTATAGCAATGTATCGATATTTAATTTATTGGTTATGCACATTTATTCATCAAATACTAATATTTGACATTGACATTTAAAGTTTGTGGTTTAGAAAAAGGCACAAAACAAGTGACGCGTGAGTATGCATAACCACTCTTCAGTTCATGCATTGTATTTGAAAGGCATAATAGTACAAAAAGCTCCAACTTTTGAATTTTTTTAATAGAGTCCTTAAAGTATATTTAAGGGAACCAACACGTGCACACTTGCATTATCTTAGAGTCTATTTTAAGCTTATTGTTTTATATTGGTTAATGAGTGTTATTATTTATTTAATTTATTGGATGAGCTAATCAAGATTTGTGTTTTTTATTTGCAATTTTATCGAAAACTGCATATTCGATTTTATCTTGTTTAATATAGAAGATGGAACATGAAATTTTGCTCCTTGTGATTTTTTTCCAATAATTTGTCAATTTTTTTTCTTTGTTTATATATTTTTGAATTGTTATATTTTAAATTTTTGTTAAAATATAAGACAAAACAATGCCGCATTAACAATCATAAAAAATGTTGACTATTGTTTGACTAATTAAAAAGATTTTAAACGTTGTAGTTGAACTTGCTAAAAAAATACTTAAAGGGCTGAAATGAAATAAATGTCAAATGTTGGAGGGCTTTTTGTGTTATTATGCCTATTTGAAAAATATTATACGAGGCATGGCCCATGGGAAAAGCCAACTTGGGCACTTGCTTTGATATCTCCATTATCATGTGACCCACGGCTCTTCATGCATTGAAAGGATTCACTAAAATTGCCTAAACATATAATTGAATATAAAAGTTTTATCTGTATTTATTTTGCCAAGTGTGTTTTATTTCTGCATTATTTTTTTCCTACAATCTCCTTCATGCTGGCCTTAAACCTCCATTCTACCTTTTGTTTATTTCTTGAATTTAAAAATATACATAAAATAAAAGACGGGAAGAATGGGGATTATTAAACATAAACTGCCTGAAACTTTCTGTAATTGTGTTCATACATGTAAAACGAAGCAGATTATACTTATTAAGGAACAATGAGAAAGACCATGAAAGCATTTCTGTAAAACATGGGACTATTTATTTCCATGGTGTATGAAGAAAAAATAATGGAAAAGAAAAAGCCACAACTACAACATCGGAACTATACCTGCAAATACTTAATTGCTGTTTGAACATCCTTATCACCTCTGCCACTGCAGTTAACCACAACTTTGGCACCATTTGGTAGAGTTGGACAAAGTTTCTCCAAGTAAGCCAGTGCATGCGATGTCTCCAATGCCGGGATTATGCCCTCCAGTTGAGATAATCGCTTGAATGCTGCATTATAACTCAAATGATCCCCATAAGAATCGACAGTAACAGTTCTATCAGTGATAAAGCTGACTGAAATGTGGAACACTTCGTATCAACACAAGCACCAGAGTGCAAGGAAGCCGATCGAATGGCATAAGTCGAAGGAACAAAAAGGCAGACAAATAGCAAACATCTATATTAAAAAAGGTGTATAGGCAATATCTTTAATAAAAGGAGAAAAGGATGCAAAAAATGCTTCGACCTTCAAGAACATTTTACTTGTAAAGCTATCAGTCAAAACATTTTTAAGAACATGTTAGATCAACTGCCCATCACAGACACAGAGCAATGAAAATGAAATGTTGATAAGAAAATGTCAATACTCTGACTTCATTTGGAGATTAAAGAAACAAAGAGATGATTAGGTGAAAAAAGACTGAAGGCTATGGCATATTTTCTACACCATATGAAACTTTCCTAGGTCCTAATGTCCTATGGTTTAAGCATTTCTATTAAGCTTAAAAAAACAGAACACAGAAATGGGCAATGTTCTGATATGGAGTGGCAGAAAGAATATGCTTCGGCCTTTGGCTAGTAACCTCACAATCATATATGAGTCTATGACACTAACGAAGACTTGCAAATAAATTGCAGCATAGTTTCATACCTTCCAATGCTTCTTCATCTGTGACACTGTGGTACTCAGCACGCCCTACGTCTTTCAGAAAACTGTGCTCAGGTCCAACCCCGGGGTAATCCAAGCTGAATAGCCAACACAACAAGTTGCCAAGTTATTCAAAATAAAACAAAGCAAGCTACATAAAAATGAATGAAATCCATTATGAAATCCCAACCCTGCGCTAATTGAATGGGGTTCAACTATTTGTCCATCGTCATCCTGTAACAAGTAGCTCATAGCTCCATGCAACACTCCAACTTCTCCCTTGGTCAAAGTAGCAGCATGCTTGCCGCTATCCAAACCAAACCCTGCGGCTTCTACACCAATCAACCTAACATCCTTGTCGTTAACAAACTCATGGAAAAGTCCCATGGCATTTGAACCTCCGCCAACACATGCAACCAATACATCCGGTTTCCCTCCCCATTTTTCCAGAGCCTGTTTTCTAGTTTCTTTACCAATCACTGCATGGAACTCTCTGACCATCATAGGATATGGATGTGGACCAGCTACTGACCCCAAAATATAATGAGTTGTCTCCACGTTGGTCACCCAATCCCGGATTGCTTCTGACGTAGCATCCTTCAGCGTTGCAGTGCCTGAATGAACTGCTCTAACCTATATGGTAGAATATACAATTTAAAACCAAACTACACAAGCAGCAAATCAGCCAATCCAAAGATAAGGTGATAAAGAATCATCATTATAACACTTACCTCTGCACCGAGAAGCCGCATTCTGAAAACATTAAGCGCTTGTCTTTCCATATCTTGAGCTCCCATGTAAATGACACACTGCAAACCGAACCTTGCACAGACAGTAGCTGTTGCAACTCCATGCTGACCGGCCCCAGTTTCAGCAATAATCCGCTTCTTGCCCAAACGTTTAGCGAGCAATGCCTGAGCAACAGCATTATTGATCTTGTGAGCACCAGTGTGGTTAAGATCTTCCCTCTTTAGATATATTTCAGGCCCCTCACCATTAGGACGCTTGTAATGCTCAGACAGCCGCTCTGCGAAATAAAGCGGACTTTCCCTACCAACATAGTCTTTCAAAATCCCAGCTAGTTCGTCCTGCAAATCATAAATAGCTTTCTTGAAATGTACTACTTCCAGTTCCAAAATCAAAAAATTCTTGCAAAAGAACTATTTCAAAGCTCAAATTCTTCAGAAGCTTACCACATCCTACATGATTTTTACAAAATTTCTTTAAAGAACCTATAAGAAGTCTATACTATTTATAACTTGATTAAAAATTGAGCCAACGATATCAATTCAAAAGATGCTGCGTATACAAAATTTATTTATTTTTAACAATTCATACCAGTGAAAATGCGTTTGATCTCTATAGAAATATGAACATTATAACAATAAAGGCCTTTTTTTCCCGGAAAATAATTCCACTATCAAAAGTCACAATCAAAATCTAAACTTTTAAAATTGAAATAAGAGTGAAAAGGATAAGCATTTCCAAATCCCATCTATAAAATCAACAACAAAGAAAAGTCGACACATTTTCTAATTCTAACCAATAACCAAATTCCTAGTCAAAATAACAAGCAATTCCCGAATTCCAAATTAATCTCCTATTAACAAATACACACAAGAAACATAAAATACCCAGCTCAAACTAATCCAAGTACTTATTCGTCAAAGAATCACATACGAACACGTATAAGGTTGGATGGATGACGGAACTAACCTGAAATTTATCATCTTTAGCCAGGGAATGAAAGGCCGTTTCCAGCTCAGAAAGAGCAGACATTAAGGTTTCGGGAACATATTTCCCGCCAAATTTTCCGAAACGACCGAACGAGTCAGGTCGTTGCCATCCAGCCGGATCTGACTCCATTGAAACCAGAGCAACGGCGACTGATTCTCTGCTTAACGTACAACAAATGGGAAAAAGCTTCGCAGGCGTTCGTGGAGATGTAAGTTTATTGAAATTGAATGGAAATGTGGAGGAGGAGGAAGAAGAAATGGTATTAGAGAGGCGGAGAGTGGCTGTGCTTGTGGCTGAGGCGGCCATTTTCGAGAATTTTAAATTTTAGGGTTTATTTTTTTAGTATATTTCTTTTTTCATAACATGATTTGTTTTGAAAAAATTATTTTTTTTAATTTCAAGTTATTCAAGTTGAGTTATTCAATTCAAATCAAATAACTTAAAAAAATTTCAATTTCAAGTTAAATTCAAAATTTTAAATTTTGAGTTATTCGATACTCAAAAATATCCCTTTAAATTACTGGGGCTAATTGCCCATTTAACTCCTGTAATTTTATTTTAGTTTTGTCTTCTCTTTTTTCTATTTTTTTATTTTGCCTTTTAATTTTCTTTTTTTACAATCTAGTCACTTTCCAAATTCATTTTTTATTTTATTTAATGTAATTTTTATTTGTATCTTTTATATTATGCTATTTGTTTTATGTTTTTAATTTATCGTATTTAATTTATCGCTTTTAATTTTCCGCACTTTTAATTTCTCGCATCTAAATTTTTGTAATTTAATTTACGTATTTTATTTTGTTCGTCCCAACCCGTTTCCGAAATTTTAATTTATGCATTTTATTTTCGTTAATCTGATCCTTTCCGGATATTTTAATTTACGCATTTATTTTCCCTAGATATTTTCAAATTGTATTTAAAACAAAAAAATCATGCCATAAAAAAACCTTATACCTCAAAATTTTAGTTATTAAAATGGTGCGTTTTGAATTTATCAAATATTTCCCTAAACTCTAAATTGAAAAATATATTTTGAGGTACTCTTTTCCTCCTTCAGCTATATTTGGTCTCGCCTTGACCTTACCTAGATAAGAAAGATGTTTTTAACGAGGCACGTAATTTAATGAAATGACTCAAATTTATATGTATGTAGATCTTATATTATTAGAGAAAGTTGTTTAAATTTGAACCTATATATAATATAAAATAATTTAATGAAATGAAATGACTCAAACTTTTATATAATCTTAAATAATTAAAAAATATTTAGAATCTATATATAATATAAAATAACCTTTAACTTTATCTCTATTAATATTGAATATATTCAGTAAATTAATCGATATCAGTTCAGTTAAAAAAATATCTTGAACTCAAGAGATGATTTTAGTAAAAATGGAAACATCATTTCTCTTACATGACATGAATTCGATTGATCTTGTTCAAAAAACATATACTATATGAAATTATATTAAAATTATTCGAAATATATTTTTTATTCAGATAAAAAAAATTATTTGAACTTGGAGTGTATTTGTCATTGTTTTTAGATGCCCAACATTGCCATGATCCACCTCATAAGCAATGCTAAAACACCCAACTTTTGACCTAAGACTCATGGTGGAAAAGCTCTTCTACACCAAACCTAAAAACAAAATTATGAAGGAAGTTCATATTGATTTTTCTGATTCATTAATGTTCATATTAGTTTTTAGACATAGCTTGGTTGGATTTTAAGGAATTTTTCAAGTCACCTAAATATTTTTATTGAATATAAAATAATATATTTTATAATATTTATGTTGAGTAAACAGTTATTTTATTTGTAATTATGTAGGAAATTTGGGGAGAAGGAGAACCAATTTCATTGATTTAAAAATTGAATTGTTTGAATACAATTTAGTCCAGTGTGATGAGGCACTAGGTCTCTTAAGTAAGGTCAGAAGTTCGAATTCAAATGTTATGAATGAAAAACTGAGTTAGGAGGGTTGCTCTATATTGGGTCTCCGCAAAATCCGATCTAAATTAATCGACCAATGAAGCGGATACCGGTTGTTAAACAAAAAAATTATTTATATATGAGTAAACCTGTTTAGCTAATAAAAATATAAGTTTGATTCTCATGTTGACTTTAAATTTGATTATTTATACTTGAGTTCGACTTTAAATTGAAATTTTCAATACTAATTAGAGATGAAAACATATACTAGAAAGTAAGAAAATTAGGCTCACAAGCAACCTAAGTCAAATATTCAAATACTTGGATTCAGCTCGTTTGATAGCCTAAGATGCTCCACCCCAACAAAAATCAAGCTGAATTCACGGTTTTTCGAACCGAACCTGAATACGTTTCGAACACAAATGTCTCATTCCATTTCCACCCTAATCTAGATCAAGCCTTTTTCACAGAAAAACTAAGAATGAAGTCTTTGATCTCTTCATTGACAGCCCTATCAATGGCAGTCCGGCCGTCAGCATCCTTCACACCATAGGTAGCTCCAGCTCTCAACAGCTCTTCGATTTTGGGCTTATCACCTTCCGAAGCAGCCATCATTAGCAAGATATCTACTGGGTGAATGTTTTGTTTCAAAAGAGCTTCCATCTTATCGTAGGAGCCTTCGACAGCAAGCATCCCCATGTAGTTGAAGTACTGCAAAACGATGTATTCGGGTTGTATTCATGTTATTTTCGTTGTATTGTATATGTGGTTGAAATGACCAGGTCTCGAACAAGGAAAGCTTCTCTGTTTAGAAAGAAAGCAAAAGTTTGGTTCTTCATAATGAATTCAACCAAGGAGTTCCCTTTCAAACCTATCGAATTACGAGACGATGAGAGGTTCACACAAACTGTTTCATTTGCCACTTGCCAGTAAGAAGAAAAGTCCTAAGATGAACTAATTACTTTTGCCATATGAATTGACATCGATATGAAACAGCATCTCATAGCGTTTCCAACCAACATTTACAAGATGTTTCTGCTATTTTTATTGACAATTAAACCTTGGTCTATCCTTTAACAGGCTATCTACCACCCTGTTCACATTTACATTCGTGAAGGGTTATGATATCCAAGCACATATCTTGACAAGGTTTCATCAAATGTTTGTTCTTTTTACATTTCTTTCAAGCATGGCAAGAAAGGGGAAACTATGCAAAATGCTTATGAACGCTTGAGCTTCATCTATAAACATCTGAATTTAAACCAGAGCATAACCTAGTCTGTTCATGCAACCAGGGATGGACCGGGTTGGGGGGGGGGGCAGGAGGGAGCGGTCGCCCCCCTAAAATTTTGAAATTCGTATATGATTTAGAAAATTTCTACGTATTTTCTACTGAAAATCTATTTCCCCCATAAAATTTTATAAGTTCGCCCCCTAACATAAAGTCCTACGTCCGTCCTACGTGCAACCACTCTTAAGAAAGGAATTTGCCGAGTTTGAGGCTCAAATCCCAACATCTACGACCCCTTCTCTTACCTGGAGCTGCAGTATCCTTTGTACGGAAGAGAACAGCACCCACATCTCTCTTCTATGATGATAGAATTGATGAATACAATCCAACAAATTCATTAATTTTTAATCCATGACATATGTTGTAATGATCATGGAATGAAAACCAACATGTTTTCTGCACCTTCATCCAGCATTATATCCTCTAACTCCAAGAAACTGAATTGATTGAAAAACCCTAAGAACTAGAAATGAAATGTTATGTATTCATTTTGACATTTAAACCAATTAGGGGCAGATGCATGAAGTCCCAAGGGAACAACTGCATCCTCATTTTTTTAAAAACAAAGTTTAGTTTAGTTTAGTATAGTATAGTTTAGTTTAGTATAGTATAGTTTAGTTTTGAACTTGTTCTTGAATTTCTAGATCCGCCGCTGAAACCAATCTCAGCTTTTAAAATCATGAAATCCATCACATAGAATAAAAACCAGGATTCATGTATGTTCTATCAATGACCTGAGTTCGTACCCCGTAAACATTTGTAATTTCATACCCTAAAATTTTAATATAACATCTCTGTTTTTAAGAGCTTTGGTTAAGAATTGGACCCTTTTCCAGACATGAAAACTAAAACTTTTCAAAGTGAAACTCTATTTGCTAACATATCTAATGTCTAAGCCATTAGGGGTTGAATCCGGTACCTATTTTAACAAGAAAAATAGCATTAAAAAGGTTAAAAGAACCCATTAAACCAAATCATCTCGGCTGTCAACATCAAAATACATAAAATTAAAAAGCTGGGCAACAAAAACAAGCAAAGGTGTAAAGAAGACCTGTTCAACATCATCTTTGTCAAAATCATCTCTTTTCTGGCTGCCATAAATGCCAGCACCTTCAGCATCAACACCATTCTTACCGAACCTGAACCAGCATTGAGTTCTTGAACCATTGGAGGGTCCAATTTTCGAAGGCCTTGGCCAGGATAGAGAGGTTCGAGTACCCAGAAACTTAGAACTGAATTTTGGGAAAGAAGGGAGATGGTTTATGGGTTTTGAAGAAGTAAAGGGTATTTCGAAAATGCATGGTGTTGAAGCCATTGGTTCTTTAGATTTTTTTCACCCTTTTCTGTGAGATATGAAAGTGAAGTAAATGAGACTGGTTGGCTTACAATCTTTAACATTCTATCCACTCATTTATTCGACCAGAAATGTTGTTATTAATATTATTAGTTTAAAGTAAACATATCATCACTCAATTATCTTTTTATTTTTATTTTTATTTTGATCATTCAACTTTTAAAATATTCAGTTTATTAACTTAACTTTTAAATTGCTCTTGTTTTAGTCACTCTATATTATCTTATTATTATTTTCTTATAACATGGTATTTATTATTATTAAATATAAAAATAATTTAAAATAAAAATCATATTTAACTATTATTATTATTATTAAAATATCTAAAATCATATCCCAAACTCATCAAACATTAAACTCTAATCCCAAATTATAATCACAATCCATAAACCCTCAAAACCATCCCCTTCTTCTCCATCCACTTCCACCGACCGAACTCTAGGATGTAGGTCTGGTGAAATGCAACGTTTTGGACGTCTTTTGTTTAAAATTAGGAGCAACGCTCTCATCAATCGAGCGTCTTTCAGTTGATCTCAACAATACATGAGCTGCAGGTAAATGTTGTCATTTCAAAACATAATATTGAGACAAAAGATCAAAGTATTTGGCTTGATTACAATGATGGGAACGCTCGATCGCAAAACTAGACGCAAGAAAGAACAAAAACTTAGAGTGATTAAAACACGAGCAATCCAAACGTTTAGTTAGTAAACTAAAAAATTTAACAGTTGAGTGACCAAAATAAGAATAAGAAGATAGTTGACTGATTAACAGTGTAATTTACCCTTGTTATTGTTATTGCATGCACATGAGTGTTGCTAGCCGTTGATCTGGTTAACTGTAGCCAACTTATAAATATATTTGATAAATTTATCCTCAACGTTTGCTATATTTTTCATTTTGAACCTTATGTTTTACTTAAATTTGACTCTCATTCATTTTCTTAAAAAAATTTAAATTTAACCCTTAACATTTTAAAAGAGTTGAGTTGTATTTTTTTAAATAGGAATACAAGTAGTTTACAATTTATATCATTAAACTTAATTTCTATTTTTGTATAGACAATAAACTTTTAATTTTATCAAATTTTATCATTAATTTTTATTATAAACAAATTAAATGACTTATATTAACACTATTAAATTATTTAAAAAAATAACTCTAACACTTTTGCTTCACATATTTTTTTACATGTCATCAACATAATGTACAATTGACAATTTATTTTGATAAAAGTACTTATTTTATAATTATAAACATGTTGAGAAGATAAGGACTATTATTTGATGCATTGTTAGTGTAAGAAATTTAAACTTTAAAATTTAAATCTCTAATCTTAAACTTTAAATTTTAATCATAAAGCCTAAATTCGAACCTAAAAATTAAATTCCTAATTTTTTTTATTTACAAAGAGCCTAACTAAAACTAAATCTTTAAACTTAAAGTAGATATGTTTGTGAAAAAAAGTTATATCAAATATTTTTTCGGAAGATAATTTCACTTCAATTTTTGACATTTTCTTCAGTTTCTAGACAATAGAATTGTTATATTTTTATCCTCAAGAAAATTCTCCGTCTTTGAAAATTACGATTGATTATACATATAAGGATGATATCTTCTTACACTATATAAAACTTGACAGTTTAATATTTTTTTGAACCGTTGAATAAATGTAAATAGATGGATGAAATTAATATTAGAAAATGTGAAGATTATTACTTGAAAAAAAAATAAGAAAATAATCTTAGCCATTTATGACCATCATACAACTGTCCAAAAAATGTGTAAAAGTAATTGAGGTTTACACAGTATAAGTAGATCATAACTTATATATATATATATATATATGCGCGAATAATAGTGTAATTATTATGTTGTTGTTTTTTCTCATTTACATTGAAAGGGGAAAGAAAAAGAAATCTGAAATTCTTTATCTCTAAATTAGAAAATTCAAGTTTTTTCCTTTGAATTTTTACAGTAAAATTTTCATTTCTGTTAATAACTATAATAAAAAATTAAAAATATTTTTCCAAAAAACATTAATTTTAAGGACATGTAAAAAATATGTTAAATATTTTCATCAAAAGAATATGTTAAATAAAAATACTGGATCAACTGTTTTATTAAAATAATTTAAAATTGTTAATATATTTCAATTTGTTTATAATAAAGTTAAATGATATAATTTGATTAAATTAAAAATTTATAATTTGTATGAATATAAAATCTAAAGTAAATAATGTAAATGGACCAAAAAATATACTGATTAAAACGTCAGATTTTGAATGTTGCTAATATGAAATCCTACATGGTAGTCCATGTATATTTCATGTAATTTTTCCATGATAAGCAATTTGTAAATTAAATCAGAAAAAATAATAATTTTCTTTTAAAATTACTATGGTTCCTAAATTTTTTCTTCGCTTCGGTACCTCAATTATTATTTTTGTCTTAGTTTAATTCAAAACTTACAACATCTAATAAAAATATGACACATATTTGGATAAGGGACTTTAACGAGAAGATCAGTGGCAGAAGCAATAAGGGACCGGTGGGGCTACGCCCCCCCCAATTTTTTTTAAAAAAAATTAGAGTTTTGTCCTTAAAATTTTTGAAAATTTCAATTTAGCCCCCAAAAATTTTTAATAATTCATATTAAGCTTAAAATTTTAAATATTTTTAATTAAAATCCCTCACAATTTTTTAAAAGTTTTTGTTAAATTTCTTTAAATTATTAAAATTTTAATTAAATCCTCAATTTTTTTTGAAAATTTTCGTTCAATCCTCCAAAAAAATTTAAAAATTTGAGTTGGCCCCATCAAACTTTTACTCCAAGTTTCGTCACTAGAGAAGATTCATTTTTATCAAAATCTTTTAAAATCCTTGAGATGATTTTGTTGTCGAAGTTAGGAAGAATTTGAAAAGGGATTTTGAGTGGCTAAAATCTCATATTCAAATTCCACCTAAATTTTGGGTTGTCAAGATTTTTCATATTCTTATTTCATTTAATACAAGTAGTCTCATTATGAAAACAAATAACTTAAAGGGTATTATAAGCTGTTGAATTTAAAAAAAAACAATTAAGCTCTTTTTTTTCTTTCTTTCTTTCTGCACTTAATGAAGCCTTTATATTTTAAATTTTCAAAATTCACCCATTTTATCAAAGTTGATTGTTAAATCTAACATATTTTTTTAATTAATTGGTGCAGTGTGTTGTGTTGCAACGTTGTCACTTGGTATTTTCATAATTTTTTTATTTTAAAAATTCTAAAAAATTATAAAACATATAAAAAATAATATTCTAAAAAATTTGTAAATATCATATGACAGAATTGTAATATATCACGTGGAAGTAATATCTCAAGAAAAAGCTCATCAAGAATTGATGGTCAAAAATAGTTAAAGGGCTTTATTAATTTAATTTATTGGTTAGGGGGCTTAATTAGATACAAAAAAATTAGGGGCTTAATTTTTTTTCAAAAGTTTAAGGGATTCAAATTAGGGGTGAGCAAAACTCGACTCGACTCGAAAAAATCGAATAACTCGACTCGAGGCGAAAATACTCGACTCAAAATTTCATAAACTCGACTCAACTCGAAAAAATTTCAAATAAAGTTTCAGTTGTAAAATAGAAACTCGAATAACTCAAAATTTTTAGTAATTAAGGGGTTTATTTTTAAGCTCGAGACGAGTCCCTCAATTTTTTATTATATATATGTCGATATATAAAAATATGAAGAAATATTGCAACATATGAAGAAATATATATGCATATCTTATATGATTAGAGAATGTGATTTAAATTGGAATCAAACCGTACTATAACAAGATAAATAATTACAATTAAATTTTTATAGGAACTCGAAAACTCGACTCGAATCGAAAAAAATTCAAATAAAGTTTGAGTTGTAAAATATGGCGCGCCAACTCAAATAACTTAAAATTTTTTGACTCAACTCGATCGAACGATCACCCCTAATTCAAATACCCTTAAACCAAATAAAAATCTAAACTTTAAAATATTATTTTACTTTCTTAAAAGTAAATGTCATTTTTATTTAATTATAATATATTTTTTATATTTTATATTATTGAAATCAGTTATATATTTTTACAAATATAATAATATCTGTATTGTTTTATTTTAAATATTTTTATTTTCTTTTATAATTATTTTTAAACGCAAAAAATTCTAATAGCCTAAAATATTCTAAAAAATAACTTATTCAAATAAAATAATCTTAAATACTTGTATCTTAAAATACATTTTGAAAATCTTTAAAATTTTAAAATTCATCCACTAAACACACCACTAACAAAAAGAAGATATATTGAAGATATTAATAATATCACATTACCGACTTAGAGTGATATTATCCGATCACTAATAAAAATATTATATAATATAATATTATAATTAATAAGTTTAAATGAACCCATCAAGTGATCTCAGTAAAAATCAGATGGCAGATGATATTCATCCTAGGAGTTCAATCACTTTGTCTGCATACAAAAGATTAAAAATATCTATGAACAAATACTATATTGTAATCACATTTAGACTATTCAAAAAAGAGTAATAAACTTAAATGATCAGGGGCCGTTTTAATTCGAAGAAAAAAAATCATTGACCATTAAAATCCTTTAAAGATGTAGTACTTGTTGACCAAGGAGGATACATAAAAGGCATAATATCAAAAAAATACCCTTAATGTTTGACTTAATAGTTATTTTAGCCCCTATTTTTTTTTTGAAGTAATTTAACCCTCAACGTTTTATTTTGGGTCAAATTGCCCATTTGTGGATGAAAATTGTTAGTCAACTGACAATAAATGACATGACAAACCTACATGACAGTGCACACTGCGATAGCAGTGTTATGTAGACAATTTTAAAAAATTGTATGAAATATAAAATATTTTTTATTTTGACGTGTCATTCTCTCAAGTAATTTCAATATGCTTATCGTCAGTTGACTAACAATTTTCATCCACAAATGGGCAATTTGACCCAAAATAAAACGTTAGGGGTTAAATTATTTAAAAAATAATAATGACCAAAATAACTATTCAACCAAACGTAAGGAATTTTTTATATGCCTATATAGAATCAAAGGCATGGTGGCCCAACAAGCCTACAAAAAGAGAGGAAAGTAGGCCACTAGCACTGCCCAACAGGCAATAATAATAATAAATCATAAAATATACCGATAATTATTGAACTTTTAAAACACTTTTACTTTAGTCGTCATATCTAAAAACTTATAATACGACCATTTAACTTTTAGTTTGCTTTCATTACATTGTTGTCATTAAAGTCTTCTTCACTAAAGACCTTAATTTTAAGAATTGACAACATCCAATAAAGGTTGATTTTCGATGAACGGAACAGTCATCAATCAATTTCAATGGTAAAAAGATTATGTTTGGTCAAAAGATTAACATAAATAGTTTTCAAATTGATCCACAGTTAACAATGATGGGTCAAAAAAGTTTAACTTTTAGTTTCTATTGGACTGTCATCTCTATTCATTGTTGTTTCTATCGTTGTTTGTGGTTTCTCTAGTCGAAAAGATCATCAAACTACTCTCCTTGTTATTATATTCATTTCCCTCTCAATTTCCTCAGAAGTCAATCAAATCCCAATTGAAACTAAAAGTTAAAAATTTCCGATCTATCACTGTCAACGGTTTGATCAGCTCAAAACTAAACTATGTTAATCTTCTAGTGAAACGAATCCTTCTCACCATTGGAATTGGCCGAAGACCACTTTGTTCATAAAAATTTGGCCTTTAATCTTGCTAGAAAATCCACATTACCATATGGCTTTCACTTTTGCTCAATTCACAACATAATTAGTGATGTGTCCCATGATTATAATAAATTTGTGAATCACATTACTCCAACAAGAAAAAATGTTGAAAAGCTCTTACAACCAATTAAAATAACTTGACAAGAAAAGGGGTTGACTGTTGTGTGTGATTATTGGAGTGATCCAACAAAAAAGCTTCTAATTAATTTCATGGTTACTTCTAAAAATGAACTTATGTTTCTTAAAGTTAGATTGCTTTGTTATAATTAAAGATAAGTGTTTTACTACCAATTTCATAAGTTTTTCATTGTCAATTTGATGAAAAAAAAGTAATTAATGAGGAAGGTCAAAAAATATGGTGCAAATTATTACTGACAATACAATTAGTTGCAACGGGACAAGAGAGATTATTGAGAGCATGCATCTTTATATCTATTCAATATCTTGGTGTTGTTAATACTCTTAATCTTGTCTTGAAAAACATTTGTTAAGCAAAAATATTAGGAGTAATGAGAAAACATATGATTTGTGCAATTATATCAATGAAATTCATGGAGATGTACAAATCTGTAGTGACTAAAAAAATATGTTATGTTTCCCTATGTCACTTGGAAAAACTGGTTTGATTTTGAAATAAAATTTGTAGAGTCGTCATGGGTCACTTGGATAAGGTAGACTGGTCACCAAAAAATAAAATCAAAGATCCAATGAGTTCGGGAGTCGGTTATGAGTGAGAAGGGTTCGCACCTCCATTACGCCCGAAAATCGGTACCTAAAAGGTTCGTCTCGTATTTACTAAGAAAAATTAAAATTCACTTTAATTTAATTTCTAATGTCTAAAAATGCATGAGCATGTGATTCGAAAATATAAAAAAAAATCCTTGTAACCTGGACGACACTTCCAATAGGGTACCGGAATCGTGAATATTAAATCTAAACATAAAAATTAATGTATGAACAAAAACATGATGCAATAAATAAAATGAAAGTAAACAAATTAAATGCAAAGCAGACACAGATGAATAGTACGAGCCGTGTTGGAATTTAAATACCAAAAATAATCATATACTAAATGTGCAAATAACCCTCAAATACATGATAAAAATAGATAAAACAAGCAATAATAAAATGAAAATGCGTTTAATTGAACAAAAGAAATAAAAGGGGTTTCATTCCTTTGCTTCAAAACATGAATAATGCTCACTTTCTCAAACCCAAGCATATTGTCGCCGCCACTGCTCGTCTCCGTTCAATGGCCGACGTTGTCACTCTGGTGGCATTCCTCGATCGTCGTCACCTCCACGTCGAAGCTCTTCTTCCCCTCTTTTCTTTCCGATTTGATTTCACCAAAAACGTCTACAAATGTCAAGAAAGTGCCTCAAGACTGTGGACCTTCGTTTCCGTCGATCTACGTCGTTAGCCGTTGGGTCAATGTGGTTTTGAGATATATCATTCCCCACGTCGAGAGGAGCTTGCCCATCGTTGGGATTGTCCGCTTGAGGCTCCGGTCGCTAGAACTTATGGTGGCCGAAATGGGTGTGCTTTTTGTTTCTTTTCTTTGGTTTGGTGTATGATTCGATTTTTTGGGGGCTGTGGGTATTGTTTATTTTGGTTGAGAAATGGGGTGAGGGTTGTTGCGTTTTTTGTTGTGAAATGGTGAAACTGGTGATTTTTTTCGGTAATGAATGGTTGAAGGAGAGATGGTGGTGAGTGAATGGGTAATAGGCGAGGGAACTGAGGTGGCATGGAGTGTGGGAGATTGAAAATGTGATGAATTGGCAGGGCATGGGTGGAATCGGCAGGGCACGCCCATTTTTTTTATTTTCTTGAAATTTGGTTTAAATAGGGAAAACGGTTTGAATTTAGTTTGAGTCCTTCGCGAAAAATATGTATTATAGATGTCTTTCTTTGTTCATCGTTGTGTAATAGAAATAGAGCAAAGATAAAAAGAATAACTATTTTTGTCCGATCAGACTGAGCTTCTCCCCTTTTAACGCGCGTTTTTTTTTCGGTAAATCTTCTTTCTCTTTGACGTATATCTTTTTTTTTGACTTGATTCTCTTTGACGCATGTCTTTTTTCTTGACTTGATTAATCTTCTTTGTCTCTCTTGGGGAAGCAAAATCTTCAAAATGGGAATTGTTTGCTGGGGAGACAAAATAAGTGTGGCTTATTACATTATTGATGACAAGATAATACTTAAAGAAAATTCGACCTAGCTACAACACCAATGAAGAGTCAAGGTCTATAAAATTTGATCCAGCTGCGACACTGACGAAGAGGCAAGATAGATGGACGAAGGTTCTGATATTTAATCCAGCTACAACTCTGACGAAGAGGCAAGATCGAGAAATGAAAGTTTTGAATATTTGATTCCAAAAATAAATACAACTTAGCTCATAGATTTCTTTTGTATTTTCCCCAAATGCATAGGGATCAATGGTTTTGAGTTGCCTTTACCGGTAGCTGTTTGCTCTGGACTAACTATATCATTCCCCTAGCTACAATCAGTTTATACCAATCATGACATTGGATTTTTCCAAAGGATTTATTTTTCTTTGACCATTCGTAAAAATAAATTTTCGATGGACATTTAAATTATCGATTGTCTTAAACTTTATCGTGTTTAAGCACATTACGTCAACATTTCTGTTGGACTTGCCAAAATAACTTTGATCCAGTTGTAACATTGACGAAGAGACATGAACAAAATATTGAAAACTTAGTTTGATTTTTTGATTTTTTGGCTTTTTTCTTTATTTTTCCCTTTTTTTCTTTCCTTTTTTTCTTTTTCCTAACTATTGATAAAGATAAATAGTTAAAAGTCGGTAAATTTTGATCAAGCTACAACACCGACGAAGAGGCAATGTCTAAAGTTAGTAATGTTGATCCAGCTATGACATAGATGAAGATGCATGATCAAGAGTTAGTGAATTTGGTCTAGCTAAAACACCGACGAAAAGGCAGAACAAAAAGTTAGATTTGACCAAGCTACAACATCGACAAGAGGCAGAATCTGAATTTGGCAAATTTGGTTCAACTACAACACCGACGAAAAGACAAAACCAAATGTTTATAAAGTTGGATCTATCCACACCATCAACGGAAGGGTAAGATCAAATTTCAGCATTTTGGACCCATCCTTACCATCAACGGAAGGACAGGATCGGATTTCAACAATTTAGATCCTACTACACCATCAACGGAGAAGCGGAATCGGATGACAGCAACTTGAACCTAGCCACACCATCAACGGAGGGACAAGATCAGATAAATAAAACTTGATTTTCTTTTGACTTTTTCTTTTTTGTTCTTTCTTTCTTTCTTTTTGATTTTTTTGAATTTTTATCTTCTATTTTTTTACTTTTTATTTTTTCCTTTTGACATTTTTTTTGAATTTTTTGAATTTTTTCTCAGCTATTACTATAACGAAGAGGTAAACTCCAATGAAAAAAATTGGTTTAGCTGCAACACTGAAAAAGAGGCAAGACCTAGATGAGATTTGATCCAATACACCACTGACGAGTAGACAAGATCTGCAACATGTAGGATCCACCACACCACTAACGGGGAGATCAGATTTTGAGCAAAACTTGATCTGCTACACTATTGATGGGGAGACTAGATCTGCAAAATGAGAAAACATTAATTAATATTTGTTTAAAAATTTTGCTACTGATACCTTATACTTGGAGATTTCAGCTCTTCGGTGTGTTTAGCCTCCTTCGGGGCTAAAGGTTGACCATCGTATTATTGCCCCTGTGGTTGAGGTTTTTCGGTCTGTTTTTGAACCTGTTTGTACGTGCAAGCAAAAAAAATGCATGAATGCACCTAATTTTATGCCTAATGCTTGTGTCTAACCTAAATGTGTATGCATTTAATCTAAATGCACAATGTTTTTTTTTCAATATATGCAAAAATGTTTTAATGCAAGATGAATGCAACTAAATACAAGAATATAATATGATTGTTTTCTGGCCCTCAAAGGGATGCCCATGACTACTACTTGTCATGTCGGGCTTTTGTTCTTTTGCATGAAGCGGTGCCCCAACCTTCTTCAGGTTCGATCACCTTTCTTTGGATCGGCTCTCATTTGGATGCATGCCCCAACATTTTTGTTCATTCTGCACCATCGTCTAAGATTGCTCTTGTACCAAATTTTGACTCACATGTTAGCCTTTTTTTCGAGGGACTTTCACTGTCCTCATGAAGATATTATGTTGACTCCTAAGTCAGGTTTACAAATTTGCTGTGTTGGTTCATGTCAGCTCATCTTTTTCGGATCAATACGGAATGGTGCAGATAAAGATTGATGTAGCTATCGAAGGCTTGCTTCCGAACCTTGATGAAGAATGCCCCCAGACTGAGGCCTTGTCGGAGGCATGGTATTTGTATAAATGTAGGAGATGCTTTCGGACATGCCCCAAGATCGAGCTCTTGTAGAGGTTCTGTAAGGTGCTAGATCGACCAACTTTGTTGTATCTAATAGGGTAACTCAGGGACCGAGTTCAAAATTTCAAAATGTATGCATGTAAATGCGAGGTGCATGTCCTAGATGCGAAAGTACTGATTCAAAAATGGTTCCTATGGCACAAATTCCTTAATTCACGGGATTCATTTGCAACTTTGAATATTGTCTTGATATCTAGAGTACTAGATTTTCTCCCGATGATAATTTTTCAAATTGAGAATCGGTCGTGAATCAGCATTTTCATGATGGTAAAATGCAAAATTTAAAATATTTTGATATGTCATGTAGTTAATGCAAAATGAGTGAACTTAATGCAGTGCAATAAAAAAATGGGTCAATTTATAATTAAAATAATCGAATAAATAAATTAAATGGTAATTAAGGTAAAAAATTAAAACAGATAAAAAACTGTACATAAAAAATAAACAAAGGCATCAAAGCCTAAAAAATGGTAACCGCTAAACGGGCAAAGTTTCGCATGACTCTAAAAATGAGGCTCATACGGCTCACTATATGCGGGTTTGGTTCTAGGATGATGGTACCCGAACTGTCGCTGAGACATAAATTTGGGGGAATACGACCCTTATACCATACGGGGTGAATACCCCACGAAATATAAGAATAGGATTCCGGAAGTGAATTACAACACCATACAAAGGTGAACACCCCACTAAGCGAAGTAATCACTCCCACTTAACAGGGTGAGAAACTCGAGTAGCTCATGCATGAATGATAATATATAACAAACATCGTACAAATAAAAGCGGTAAATAAACAAGGATAGAGATTAAAAATTAAAGTAAAGCAAATTTAGATTTTTCTTCGTAAATACAATATGAACCCAACTAAGGCTTAACTGTCTACTTTTTTGTTTCTGAAAACAAAAAAAATTGTCTGCAGCGGAGTCACCATGATGTAGCGACTAAAAAAATTTGTTATGTTTCCCGGTGTCACTTGAAGGAACCGGTTTGATTTTGAAATAAAATTTGTGGAGTCACCACTGGTCACTTGGATAAGGTAGACCAAACACCAAAAAACTAAAACCAGAAATCCAAAGGGTTCGGGAGTCGGTTACGAGTGAGGAAGGGTTCGCACCCCCACCTTGCCCGATAATTGATACCTAAAAGATTCATATTGTATTTACTAAGAAAAATTAAAACTCACTTTAATTTAATTTCTAATACCTAAAAATGCATAAGCATTTGATTCGAAAATATATAAAAAAAATCCTCGTAATTCACGGTACCCAAAGAAGATGACGCCTGGAGACTTGTGACAACACTCGCAATAGGGTACCGAAATCTTGAGAATTAAATCTAAACATAAAAATTAATGTATGAACAAAAAATGATAGCAACAAATAAAACGAATGCAAACAGATTAAATGCAAAGCAGATACGGAAGAATAGTACGAGTTGTGCTGGAATTTAAATACAAAAAATAATCATATACTAAATGTGCAAATAACCCTCAAAATACATGATAAAAATGGATAAAACAAGCAACAATAAAATGAAAATGCGTTTAATTGAACAAAAGAAATAAAAGGGGTTTCATTCCTTTGCTTCAAAACATGAATAATGCTCACTCTCTCAAACCCAAGCATACTGCCGCCGCCGCCGCTCATCTCTGTTCAATGGCCAACGTCGTCGCTCTGGTGACATTCCTCGATCGTCGTTACCTCCACGTCGAATTTCTTCTTCCCCTCTTTCTTTCCCGATTCGATTTCACCGAAAACGTCTACAAATGTCAAGAAAGTGCCTCAAGACTGTGGACCTTCGTTACCGTCGATCTACGTCGGTAGCTGTTGGATCGGTGTAGTTTTGAGATATATCATTCCCCATGTGGAGATGAGCTTGCCCACCGTTGAGATTGTCCGCTTGAGGCTCCGGTTGCCGGAACTTATGGTGGCCAAATTGGGTGAGCCTTTGTTTCCTTTCTTTGGTTTGGTGTATGATCCGATTTTTTTGGGGGCTATGGGTATTATTTACTTTGGTTGAGAAATAGGGTGAGGGTTGTTGCGTTTTTTTTGTTATGAAATGGTGAAGCTGCTGATTTTTTTTCGGTAATGAATGGTTGAAGGATAGATGGTTGTGAGAGAATGGGTAATAGGTGATGGAATTGGGGTGGTGTGGAGTGCGGGAAATTGAAAATGTGATGAAAGGTAGGGGCATGGGTGGAATTGGCAGGGTATGGGTCGGTGCAGGATAGGGGTGTTCATAACCGAATATCGGATCCGATCTAGTTTTTTTGGATATTCGGTTTTTCGGATCGGCGATATAGTGATCCGTATTTGATCCGGAAAAAGTCAGATATTCGAATATTCGGATATCGGATAATCGGATCGAATATTCAGATATCCGATCATCCCAAAACATATTTTAATTTAATTATTTTTTCGAATTTGAAGTTCGTATTTATGAAAATTTTGAAATTTCGAATATAACAAAAAACAAATTGCTAAATATAACAAGATTCACATTTATGAAAATTTTGATTTTTTTAATTTTCGGATATAACAAGCATCAAATTGTTAAAAATAACAAAATTAATATTCTTTAAAATTTTGATTTTCGGATAATCCGAAACTTGAAATATTGTGATCCGTATTCGATCTGGAAAATTTAAAATCGGATCGGATATTCAATCCGGAAATAAAAATCGGATTGGATATCCGAATTTTCGGATCGGTCGAATCGGATATTTTTGAACACCCCTAGTGCAGGAGACCATGCCTTGCCCCTTTTTATTTTATTGAAATTTGGTTTAAAAAGGGTAAATAGTTCGAATTTAGTTTGAGGCCCGGACGAAAAATGAGTATTACAAAATCAAGAATTTTATCATGTACCAACTTGAAATTGGTAATCTTTCAAAGATTTGTTTTTTTAAGTTGCTTTCAGTTGTTGATATTCGTTTTACGTTGATTATGGTGATGCTTAAAAGGTTTAAATTCATTAAATAGAGACTTCAAGTAATGGTCATAAATGATAAATGAATTTCTTATAGAGAGGATGACACAAAAAATGCAAACTTTGTGATTGGGAGAATAATTGGTAGGATCAAATGGCTTGCATTAATATTGGTTCTACGTCAATAACCCATGTCTTTATTTGGGGGGATTCCAAAACTGAGAAAGTGAAATTTGAAATTTACAAAAAAACGAGCATTATTTCCTTTCGAACTTTAATCATTTTTATCACGTTGTTTATGATATCCTTATAGTTCGTTGGATAAAGAGATACTTTCTTCGTTGTCTAGCTCACTCACATATCTTGTTAGTTTTGAATTTTATATTCTTAAATCTTATTCCTTTATATATGTATATGTAATTTTTTAATATCTTGAAGCTTTTATAGTGATGGTTGGCTAATTGATAATCTAGTATAGTTACTCCTCACAAACATGGTTAAATATCTCGATAGAGAATAAAGTGTTTTCGTAGATTATTTTTAAATGATGATTATTATCAAAAAATTTGGAGGGCCTTTTGATGATTTAATTTTTTTTACAAATAAGTATTCTTCAGATTCAAAAAGTTGGCGGGCTAACTTTAGTGTTGGAACTTCATTGCCCCGTTCTTTGACTTCTGAAAGTACTTGGACAATCTACTTCATGCTTTTGTTGTGAAAAAAATTGGAGTACTTATTCCTTCATCTATTAACTTAGATGAATAAGTTAAATCTAAGTCGTGTCAAAGATTTGGTTTATATCCACTACAACCTCATTCTTTCATCAAGTAATTATAGTCAATATGAGGGTGAGAAAATCAAGATGTGAGATGTTGATGGAGATGCATTTGATTTGGGAGATATGTGCTATTTAGATAGGGATGGCGAAATTACCCGACCCCGAACCGACCCGGTGTGCCCCGATCCGACTCGGTCGGGTTTTTAATCTTGAATTTCGGGGATCGGGGCTGGTGGATTTTTGAAAGTGTTGAGTCGGGGCTAGATGGTTTTGGGTAAATGCTAGAAATTCCCCTCCCCGCCCCATCCCGGTATATATTTAAATAAATATATATTATATTTATGAAAATACCACTATATATAAATACTTTTATGGTTGTTAAGCTAATATTTTTTGTTTTTGTTTGTGCTTATCGTAATTTTTTTTTTATGTTGTTCAAGTTTTAACATATCTGATTCTGACGGTTAATAGTTCAAGTTTATTCTTTTAAATATGTAATTTTTATGTGGGTAATTTAAATTTGGTTTTTATTTTATTTTTATATAGGTTTAAAGTCTTTTGAAACTATACTTTGTGGTCGTGATGGTGGGTTGACCGGATCTAATTTTTATCGTAGGCAAAGATAAAGATTTTTTTTTATTTTTTGGGTCGGGGTTGGGGTCAGGTTTGAGAGTTGGTACATCGGGCGGGCGGAATGGGTAGAGTAATATTTTAATCGGGGCATGCGGGTCGAGTTTAGGGATTTATAGATCGGAGCGGAGTTGGGGAGGCCAAAAAACCGTCTCGCCTCGTGCCCATCCCTATATTTAGAGTTTACAAAATCTCATTTGATAAGTCAGATTTGGAGAGTGAGTTGATCTCGAAGAATATTAACAATGATTGATTTTTGTTGTTTAATATTGTTTTAAACTTAGTTTATTGTTTGAGATTTGACACTTTAATATTGTGTTTTTATGAATTTTATTTTTGCTAAATTGCTATGATTTTTTTTCTACATTTTTTAAAAATTTATTTACATTTATAGTACCTATGTTATATCTATACCATATAATTTTAGAAATTATTATTTTTCGTCTTTGTCTTCATCCTCGTATCAGTATCAGTGCACCATTTGAAAAAAAAAACCAAAGCAATTTCAATTGGCAATGTGTTATGGACTTATGGTTTTTCCTCATTAAAGAAAGAAACCTAAATTAGGTTTAATTGATGATTGATGCAGGAACATTGGGACCAAATTATTATATGAGGACCATCCATTCTCTTCCTAGGTACAACCAGTCACAGTTTTAGAAGTCAGAGACATGATCCATGAAACAAGGATTTTCTGCCTCACTTTTTAAATTTCCAGTTCACTTCATCCAACCATGGCTCCAACATTTAATTTAATTTAATTTACTACCTGTTCTACGCTGAGGACAGCAAGGGACAAGGGTTTTGTACACATGGCTGAAATCTAAACACGATGTTTTATATATATATAAAAGGAAAGAAGAAGGTTGTCCAGAATTCAATATGACGTGGGAAAATGAAGAGATATTAAGAGAAAATAAAAAAGTGGAAAAAAATAAATTTTGATCTTATTTGATAGAACAGAAAATAAAAGTAAAGAAAATGAGATGGATTATAATTTTCTTTTAATTTTCATTCCTCCTACCAAACACACTATAGAAATAAAAAATAATTATTTTGCAACAAAGATCGAGCAATTTCTAAGACTTATTATCATTTCATTTTTTTCTAATTTACCAAACAAAGTCTTAATATCAATTAGAACTAAAACAACGTCCCTTATTAGTACACTATAAATTTGATCAATAAATCTAAACATGATGTTAATGGACTTAGAAACCACACGAGTTACTGGTCACTTATATGCAGGGATGAACCCAGAGGGGTTAGAGGGACAGTCTTCCCTTAAAAATTTGAAATTCATATATAATTTAGAATTTTTTTGAAATTTTTTATGTATTTTCTATTGAAAATTTATTTTCACCCCCTTTAAAATTTTATAAGTTCATTTCCCTTCAAAATTTATAAATTCGTTCTCTAATATGAAATCTTGCGTCTGTCCCTACTTATATAAATATATCTAATAATTTTTAATATTTTACGATCACATAATATGAAAATGATTTAGATTGAACACGCTGCCGTGTACAATCAAAAGAAGAAATATCAACCCCGTGCCTTGAAAGCAAATAAGTTGCTCACGGACCATGTATCCCTTACCATCCAGTAGGTTGGGCGTCACGGTTCGAAATATACAATATATTACTATTATTATTATTATTAATCGATTAATTTAAATTAAATATCATAAAATTGATTATAAAAATAAATATTTTAACACAATTTATTCATTTATAATGTAAGAATTCGACCTTTATATTAAAAAAACTCAACACATTATTTTATTAAACCAACTTATAAGTGATAATTGATTCATATAGGAAAATTTTACAACGCTCGGCAAACACCGCTGAACACCACTAACGATGAACACCGCTGAACACTATTAAATTAATTTATAAAGATTAAAAATCTCAAGGACTCAACATATAATTATAAATTATTTAAAATAAAATTTCAATTAAATTATTTTCCATATATATTATATTTTAATCTTTTTTTTAAATAATTGAATCAAATATCAACTTTAGTCAATTTAAAAAATAAAAAACCCTAAACCCAAAACCTAAAACCCTAAATTATAAACCCTAAATTTAAACAATGGGTTTAGGGTTTAGGGTTTTAGAGTTTGGGTTTAAGATTTTAAGTTTATGGTTTATGATCTAGGGTTCAGGGTTTAGGGTTTAGAGTTTTGGGTTTTGGGTTTATGGTTTTGAGTTTGTGGTTTAAAGTTTATGGTTTAGGGTGTATGGTTTAGGGTTTTGAGTTTAGGGTTTAGGGTTTTGAGTTTAAAGTTTAGTGTTTAGTGTTTTTCATTTTTTAAATTGACTAAAGTTGATATTTAATTCAATTATTTTAATTTTTTAAAAATATAATATATATGAAAAATAATTTAATTAAAATTTTATTTTAAATAATTTATAATTATACGTTGAATCTTTTAGATTTTTAATATTTATAAATTAATTTAATGGTGTTCAGCGGTGTTCATTATTAGTGGTGTTCAGCGGTGTTCGTCGAGCGTGGTAGACTCATCCATTCATATATTACTACTCACTGACTGTGTTAATTTAAAATAGAATTTATATCCAATACACTGGCATTGGAAAATTTTAGTTTCCACAAGCGTCATAATTTTAGAGTTCAGGGATTTAGTTTAGGGTGTAGGGTTTAGGGATTTAGGTGTAGGAGTTTAGAATTTAGGGGTAATGGTTAGGGGTTAGGGTTTAGAGGTTAGGGTCTAGGTTCTAGTATAATATGTTGAGGATTTAGATTTTAACCTATAAACCCTAAATTCTAACCCTAAACCTTAAATTCTATTTACAATCCCTAAATTCTAAAATACTAAACATAAACCCCTAAACCATATACTCTAAATTAAGCTCTAAACCCTAAAATAATTTGGTTATATATATAGTTGGTTAAATATTAGGGTAAATATCACTATTGGTCACTAAACTATTTCGATTTTCCTGTTTTACTCACCAAATTATTATTTTGTACAAAATCGTCACTAACATTATGTTTCTTTTTCTATTTGTCTCTAATGTTACTTTTTTTCATGTTTTGGTCACGAATCTATTTTTTCTTTCCTATTTTGGTCACTAAATTATTCCCGCTTTCCTGTTTTTTCGTGAATTTTTTAACGATGGATGATCAAAACAAGAAAAAAATTAACATTAGTGACTATTTTGCCAAAACTAATAGTTTGGTGACCAAAACAAGAAAGCGAGAATAATTTAGTGACAAAAGGTGATATTTATCCTAAATTTTAATACACGGCAGTACAAGATTCACGATTCCAATCACCATGACCCCGCCACTATCTAATAACCTCTTGCCATTAAAGACATAACAATTGCTTGGGTCTTCTTGTTCTTGACTCATGGCGTCATTGGACATCTACTGTTTTTGTTCGCCATCGGACATCTACTTCTCCCAATACGAGGACAATATCGATTCATTTTTATACCATAGTCGTATTCGATTCGAAATGAACACTAATATCGGATACATATTCGTATTAATTTCAACAGTAGGTAACTGTCAATACCATGCACCAAACAACATTAAAATGAAACCAATGTAATGTAGTTAAAGAAAAACAGGGATTGTTAGTTAGAAGCTTAAATGTTCAATGCATTTCACTTTAAATAAAGAGGCAACGAACTCCTTTGAAGACCCCCCAAACCAGTGGAAACACCAACAACAAAGCATGCAGAGATCGAAAACCAACGGCCGAGATGTTGCAGTTGAAACGGCTGCACATCGTCCTGTTGAAATAGGTACCAAAGGCACTGTGGGATCCTTGGTAATGCAAGAGATCGAGTACTTCAGCCGGCTTGAGCTCGAATTACGCTGTCGAGATTGCTCGAAGAAGCCTCATTGTAGACCTATTGTTGGACCAGTTGTGGCAGCTGAAAAGAAGAAGAAAAGAGGAAGCAAGCTTGGTGCAAACATTTGTTCTATGGTGGAAGTTTCAGAGAACAGGCCGGTCGGGGTTTCAGGTTTCGGATATAAGAATCTGAAGTCGGATTTGAAGTCTCAAGTCTAGACGACGTTCTCGGAAAGCTTGGAGAACCCGAGCTTCTTGAGACGATTAGTTATAGGACTTGCCCATGCTCGATCCGAATTCCCACATTTTATGTCCACAACTTCAACAATGTTTGACACTTTCTTGTCACTTTTTTGTCTGATAGGAGTTCTTTCTAACGCAACATTTTCAGAGCCAAGCATTGGCATCTGATGGACGTTTTTAGAAAAGCTTTGTGCCTTCTGGACAGAACTTTGGGCGCTTTTATATCTCGTGCTGTTGCGGCCACTGCTGGTTCCGGCTCCATCCAACAATTTCCTCTGCTGTAATCGTTTTGGAATCGCTGACGAGCCGGCAACTGATGCGGCCAAAGATTTGTGACTACAAGATGCAGGTGTTTGCTTTGGTGTTTTAATGGAGTCCAGTTCCCTAGTCATCAGGGAACTGATTGTCCCTTTAGTCCCCACCTTGATTGATCCTCCACCACCGCCGTTGATATTTTCTAGCTTCTGAACCATGTTTGATGCTTCCTCTACAATTTTATGATTATTGTAAGCCTTTCAAAGCCCCTTTTTTGCTAGATATTTCAATGAAAGAACTCGAAAACTCTGTCACCAACAACAAAAAAGAATCAGAAAAAATGAAATGATACTAATTTCAGTCTATCTGCAGCTTATATTTTTCATATTTGAGTAACCATTGAGGAATTTTAACAAACAGAAAGATGCATACATTAAGCTATTCGAATAACAATAGCCGAATTAATCCGGTTGATTCATGCAATCATCCTTAAAAGGACGATATTCCGAAGGTTAGAGAATCGAATCTCAACATCTACAACATCTTTCCCTATCCCAAGACTTCATTTTGTAACCATAATCAAAATTTCAGGCCAGTTCTTGAAATATGAATATGAAACTGCAGATTATGATTATGAATATGAATCAACCACATAAACAGTTTTATTTTCAAACCAAGTTCCCAATTTCGGCATCAAATCCCATCATAAAATCAAAGTCATAAACCAAAAAGGGGGGGGGGAATACCATCAAGAATCAAGCGGAAAAAGTGCCAAATCCAGAAGAATCATCATCCAAAATAAAAAAATCAAACCAGAAAGTGAGAAAATTTACAGCAAAAAAGGGGGGAAAATAAGGGATTCAACATCATAATAGACCTTTTCAAGTACCAGCAATCATTCCAAAAAATACAACACAGGTTCATAAGAGGCTGGAATTTAAAACCTTACCACTTTATATACCAAGTAACAATTAAAGGGTGAAACTCAGCAACTTTGAAGATGACAGATTGAACTGAATCTGACCCCAAAAACAACAAAAAAATGAAGCTAAGCTGCAACAAAACAAAACCCACCGAGTTTTTCAAGATTTTAGGATGAAGATCGGTCTGTGATTTTTATCATATCGCCTTCAAAACAATATCTGATCTTCTTTGCTTTTGAAATCTAACCTTTTCGTGAAAAGCGTTTGTCTTTATTTGTAACTTGTCAGACAGTCAACTAACACCAATCATCGTGCAGTAAAATCTGACTCCCCCACATGTTTCATATTTTCAATAACCAATGGTAGTTCGCCACGTGTATATATTGATATCCCATTTCAGAATTTTCTTTGTTAGGAAATTTTATAATTTTAGGAATTATTTTATTTTTAAAATAAATTAAGAATATTTATATTTTCAATGAATATATATAATTTGAAAAAATAATTTTTAAAAGTAATTTGACATCGTTTAAGTATGTCTCAAATTTGAGATCTTGTGTATATAAAAAATCTTCGTGAGAAGATTTACCCACTAAAATTAGATGTGCGACGTTGGTTAGTCCGATTTAGTTAGGATAAAACCATGAAGAATTGGACAAACAATCAAAAACAAAAGAAAAAAGAAAACAAAGGGATTAAAATTGATTAAAAAATAATGAAATGACTAATCATGAAGATTAACTATAATGCAGGGACTAAACAAATATCTAAGCGTTGTTTTTGTTGTTGTTTTCAATGGTTGACGTTGGTTTGAAGTTCCCTTACATGTACAGTGTTTGTAAGATTAATAAAAATTAAGATTAGAAATGGAAATTATTTTTATCCTAAAACATTTTTTTGACTTATTTTTACCCTAAAACTTGTCAACTCCTTAACCAATATTTATTATTTTTAATGCAAGGCCTTTAGTGCCAGTTAAATGCGATTTGATGCTTCAACTAATACTAATGACGTTGAAGTTTAATTTATTTTGGAAAAAATGATAACTCCTTGATATTAAGTAAAGTGATATTTATAAATGTGTATTTACACTATAAAAATTTAAATTTTAAAATTTTAACCTTAACCATAAAAAACTAAACCCCACACTCTAAATTCTAAACCCTGAATTCTAAACACTAACCTTAAATTATAAACCTTACAACCTAAACCTTAAACTTTAAACTCTAAACTAAAACCATAACCCCTAAAACTAAAAGGCACGTGTAAACTAAAGTTTACACGGCCTGTGTATCAAATTTTTTTCCTCTATAAATATTAAAACATTATTTTTTATTGATAATTTGCATGGATGATAATCAAGTAGATTGAGAGTAAATATTGTCAAATCCAAACATCTGTCACACTACTTAGTTCAGTTTTACAATGAAAGTATAAATTTAAAAAATCACTACCATCTCACCGAGATTAAGGCTTGTTTTTGGTTGAGGTGAGAAAATTTTAGTTTGAGAAGTTATTTTGGGGGCAAACCAAAGTTAAGTATTTTTTTGTTATTTTTAAAATTTTTTGAGTGAAAAAGTTAGTTTGGGAAGCTAAACTCAACAAAAACACACACCCTAAAAACATTGATTTTGCTCAGTTTTATTATGTCTCATTTTTTAAATTTTCTAATATTTTAAATATTTTTAAGGTAAATTTGAATATAATCCTTTAAAAATATTAAACATAAAATATTTTCCCATGTTGTCTTAGGAAAATAGGTAAAAATAGTTTTTCTATTACGCGTTTTTAATAAACAAATATAAACATTTTTAGTTTTCAAATGAAAAAGTTAAAATTTTTAATTTTTGTGTTTGATTTAGAGAGTGTTTTAAATATATTTTTTTCTAAAAAAATGTTTGTTTAACATTGTCTATGACTCAAAATATTTTAGTCCCGAAATATTTTTAATAAACAATAATGAATGGACCTTAATCAAATTTTGGATCCACATCCGATCGATTATGAATTCAAAACATAAAATTATTTAAATAGTTACACTATTTTAATTTTAAATTATGTATTTGAAAGACCAACAGTCATGCATCTCCCAAATAAAAATAAAATAAATTATTATTTTAATTTAGATTATGTAAATAAAATGTTGGTTTGTGTCACTTGCAGCCAATTTGGATTATCTAAATTATTATTATTATTATTATTATTATTATTTAAAATAAATTATTATTATAATTTGATCGGTTGACCAAGCTGGTCATCTTTGTTCCATCATATTTCCTTAGGTCATGCGTTATAGACCCACTAGGAGCACAATTTTCTTTCCCTAAAGTCTCCATTCTCCTCTCTAAGTAGGATTAATGTTAGATTTTGTCAAAAAAAATTATGTATTTGAAAGACCAACCGGCATGCAACTCCCTGAACCCTTTCAATTGCACCAACTTCTAACTTAAAAAAATAATGTTTAAACCATTTCAAAGTTTTTATATTCCAGAAATACAATAAGTATAATTTATTTTAAAAAAAGTTGATAAATCTAACATCCTTCACTTCGATTAGCCTTGAAAAAAATAAAGATCTGATTGAGGAGAAAGGAAGAACAACGACCGTCATTTTCAAATTTGAGACAGCTAGGTTTTTTGTAAAAAAAAAGATAGATTTAACGTGTCACGTTAGTATCCTCTAACGACGATTAACGAAAATAATCTTAGTGAAAGCGATCAAAAAATTTAGTGACTATATCGCAAGTCTTAAAAATCTAGTGTCTAAAATAAAATTTGCCTAAAAGTTTGGGGATTATATATGTAGTTTACCCTTATATTTATACAATTAAAAAAAGGTAAGAGTACAACGTGTAGTCCACACAAAGTAGCAGGCAATTCACCAAAGAAATGCAAATGATTAGTTCCAATCATTTTAGTCAGGGAATGAAAAACAAAACAAATGTTGATCCCACATCATCAAATCTCTTTTCCAAAAGTTTCTACTAATACAATACCCACTAAACACATGCTTTGTTTTCTTTAATCTCTTGATTAGGGTTAATCACGTGCTTTCCCCATGTTCAGAACGGTCCCATTTCCCCCCATCACTCACATCTCAACAATCAAAATCGACGACCATCACCTTCTCATCACCACAACCCCCTAGCATCCGTTATATAAATTCTACCTTCCAAATTTCTAATGGGTAAACTATCTGGGCGACTATTCAATTATTGGGTGTGACATGTTTTGATCACTGAGCTATACAAATTTAAAATTTGACCACTATGCTATTTAATTAGACCTATTTTGATCATTAGCTGTTAAAATCTAACGGAAGGGTGACGTAGCTGTTAATGGAAGTTTGTATAACTATATATTTGGTCATTGTTAGCTACATATTCTATCAATATGATCTTAATTTTAATTTAATTAAATAAATTAATCATTCAATTAGGTGTCGACACCTACCGACACATATTCTATCAATTTAGTCCCTATGGATAAGTAAATAACAAGTTCCTATGGGCTATGCCCAGACATGAATCAGGGGCTGAGAACTTTCGTTACAAACGAGTGAAACTGTAAAAGAAAGAGTTTTCTCATTTCTCAGGCTGCGCATCAATGGAAGCCAAGCTACTTGAACTACCGTTTTCTCCATTTTCAACCAAAATGCTGCAAATTCTTCAAGACCCATTTCTCGCTTCACTCCCAAAAATGCTCTCAAAGTCACGGCATCGAGTTTCGGTGCAAAATCTATCGCTCTGTTGGAATTTCCCAGTCTTCTTCAAACATAAGGTAAGAAAATCTGGGTACTTGTTTTTCTTTTTGGGGTATATGGTTTCGCTCATTCATTCTAAAATTTATTGAATAATTTTAGCTAATAAGAAGAAGGGAATGGTGAAGATCTTATGATGAAGGGGGGAATTTTAATCCCAAATGTTATGCTATGAAAAATTATAATGAATGTGTTATTAGATCCAAAAAGTTTCCATCTTTTCCCCTTTATCTGTTGAAGCTTTAGATTGGGAAAATTCGAACAGATGCCAAATAGAGGGAGAGCTTTGTGTTTAATTAAATGATTAATTTATTTAAGTAAATTAAAATTAGGATTAAATTGATAGAATATGTAACTAAAAGGGACCAAATGTGTAGTTATATAAATTTTTATTAACAACCACGTCACCCTTCTTTTATATTTTAACAGTTGGTGGTCAAAATAGGTCCAATTTAATAATTGGGTGATCAAATTTTGAACTTTTATAGTTTGGTGGTCAAAACAAGTCACACCCAATAGTTAGGTGGTCACCTAGATAGTTTACCCATTTACAATTATCAAATTAGGAAAAAATAGTTTTTGAGAAAATTAAAGAGTAAAGTTCACATATGGTCATTAAAATATTTTTTAATGTTTATTTTGACCATCAAACTTTCAACCGTTACAAAATGATCACTAAATTATCAAATTTTATTATAAAATATCATTGATCCCTACCTACCATTAAGTGAGACAACATGGCAGTTTGAGTAAAATTGTTTAATAGCACAATAAATCTTCCATATTTATACATTCGGTTAATTTGGTCTTAATTCGAAAAAATTCAATAAATTTAGGCTCATTATTTACAATTTTTTTAATTTACTCTTAAATAAAAATATTAAACATTAAATAATAAAAATAAAAATAGGATTAAATTGATAAATTTGTAAATAACGAGCCTAAATTTATTTTTTTTCCAAATTAGAACTAAACTAATAAAATGTATAAATATGGATGACTAATCGTGCTATTAAACAAACCCAAACTGGTACGTCATCACACTTAACGACGGTTACGGCTCAGTGACCATTTTGTAATAAAATCGATAGTTTAGTAACTATTTTGTAACAATTGAAAGTTTAGTGCCCAAAATATAGTTTGAGACATAGTTTAGTGACCATTTGTGAACTTTATCTAAAATTAAATTCATTTTTTCTTTTAAACGTATCGATTGAAAATAAAATTTAAAACAAATGTCACGGCCCGCACATTTGGGTCCGAGACAGATGCGCAACCAACAACCCAAGAGGTTATAGGCTTGCCGAGAAGACCATCTGACTTGGTCCGATCGTTGGAGACTAAAAGAAAGCCCAAATACATTGAGCCTGATAAATTAATATATGACATCTTACCAGGGAATATTCCAAGGGATAAGAATATCTCTCAATGTAAACACAAACTTAAGGAAAGAATTTCATAGTGATAGAGTTTCCTTAGTTAGTGTAGATTTGGTATGTGGCTTTCGATCTGAGCCGTTAGTGTGATTCGATCTTGTCCGTTCATTGTATGGGGATTCAACTATAAATAAAGGCCTCCCCACCTCAATTGTATTCATCCATCATTTGAGTAATACACTTGGCATTTACTCTAAAAACACTATGTATTCTCTTTTATTCGGTTCCTCTTGGAACGATCTTGTGTTTATGTGCATTGGAAGTATTCGATCTTTCGGAGAAGGATTTCAGGCTTACTTAGTCGTTTGTCTAAGAACATCGACTAAGGCCGCACGTTGGGCTGGTTCAGAAGTCTAGCCCTGTGACAGTTGGTATCAGAACGAGTGTTCGAGCGCAAACACTGATTGGAGATGGCAAAGAAAGGAGGGAATGTTGCAGTACAAAAGGGTGCAGAGACCTAGGCTGACGATGGAAAGCGAGACAGTTCGAGCAACACTGTGCCTACGCTGGAAAAAAGGGTGGGAAAGCTCGAAGGATCCATGAAGGATGCCCGAGAGGAGATTGACGTTGTGAGAGTACGTCTTGACGAGCTGGACTCTTCGGGAGAGGAGCTCGAAAGCAGCGTGCAGGATCTAAAGAACAACGTGCAAGACCTTGACCAGTGTGCTGACAGTGCGGATAGACGGAGTGATGCACTCGAAGCCGAGCTAAAGGCTTTGAAGGCGGAGATGATGGAGGAAATTAAGGGGCTCAAGGGAGAGCTTCAAGTTTACGAGGCTGCCGTGACTGGTATGTTAAACACGACAACAATCAGACCAAAGTTAGACGTGCCAAAGCCGAATGAGTTTAGTGAAACTAGATCGGCCTAGAACGTGGAGAACTTTGTGTGGAGCATGGAACAATACTTTCATGCTACAGGCATCAAGGATGATGCGGATAAGGTAAACATTGCTTCTGTTTACTTAACTGACGTTGCACTTTTATGGTGGCGACGCAGATGCTCTTAGGAGAAGAGCAAGGATATTCCCATCGGGACTTGAGAAGAGTTTCAGGCTGAGTTCAAAGAACAGTTCTACCCAAAGAACGCCCAACAGACGGCTCAGAAGAAGCTACACGAACTCAAGCATGAAGGTTCCATCCTGGAGTATGTCAGACGGTTCACTGAACTCAAACTCCAAATCACGGACATCACTGAAGCCAAAGGCCTCTTTATCTTCAAAAACGGGCTTAAGCGATGGGCCAAAATGGAGATGAAGAGGATGGGAGTCGAGGAACTCTCCAAGGCTATGGCCACAGCTGAATCCATAGCTGAGTTCGAGATGGCGGAGTCCCTCAAGCCCCGAGGCAAGGGGTTATGGTGGGGGAGTCAAAGATGGGGAAGGTCTTGTGTGCTGTATCTGCGGAGGGAAGCACATGTTTTGATTACTGAGGTATAAAAATTTAAAATTTAACTACTATGCTATTTAATTAGACCTATTTTGATCATTAGCCGTTAAAATCTAACAGAAGGGTGACGTAGCTGTTAATGAAAGTTTGTATAACTATATATTTGGTCCTTGTTAGTTACATATTCTATCAATATGATCTTAATTTTAATTTAATTAAATAAATTAATCATTCAATTAGGTGTCGACACCTGCCGACACATATTCTATCAATTTAGTCCCTATGGATAAGTAAATAACAAGTTCCTATGGGCTATGCCCAGACATGAATCAGGGGCTGAGAACTTTCGTTACAAACGAGTGAAACTGTAAAAGAAAGAGTTTTCTCATTTCTCAGGCTGCGCATCAATGGAAACCAAGCTACTTGAACTACCGTTTTCTCCATTTTCAACCAAAATGCTGCAAATTCTTCAAGACCCATTTCTCGCTTCACTCCCAAAAATGCTCTCAAAGTCACAACATCGAGTTTCGGTGCAAAATCTATCGCTCTGTTGGAATTTCCCAGTCTTCTTCAAACATAAGGTAAGAAAATTTGGGTACTTGTTTTTCTTTTTGGGGTATATGGTTTCGCTCATTCATTCTAAAATTTATTGAATATTTTTAGCTAATAAGAAGAAGGGAATGGTGAAGATCTTATGATGAGGGGGGGGAGATTTTAATCCCAAATGTTATGCTATGAAAAATTATAATGAAGGTGCTATTAGATCCAAAAAGTTTCCATCTTTTCCCCTTTATCTGTTGAAGCTTTAGATTGGGAAAATTCGAACAGATGCCAAATAGAGGGAGAGCTTTGTGTTTAATTGAATAATTAATTTATTAATTAAATTAAAATTAGGATTAAATTAATAGAATATGTAACTAAAAAGGACCAAATGTGTAGTTATATAAATTTTTATTAACAACCATGTCACCCTTATGTTAGATTTTAACAGTTGGTGGTCAAAATAGGTCCAATTTAATAACTGTGTGATCGAATTTTGAACTTTTATAGTTCGATGGTCAAAACAAGTCACACCCAATAATTAGGTGGACACCTAGATAGTTTACCCATTTACAATTATCAAATTAGGAAAAAATAGTTTTTGAGAAAATTAAAGAGTAAAGTTCACATATGGTCATTTAAATATTTTTTAATGTTTATTTTGACCATCAAACTTTCAACCGTTACAAAATGATCACTAAATTATCAAATTTTATTATAAAATATCATTGATCCCTACCAGCCATTAAGTGAGACAATATGGCAGTTTGAGTAGAATTGTTTAATAGCACAATAAATCTTCCATATTTATACATTCGGTTAATTTGGTCTTAACTCGAAAAAATTCAATAAATTTAGGCTCATTATTTACAATTTTTTTTAATTTACTCTTAAATAAAATATTAAACATTAAATAATAAAAATAAAAATAGGATTAAATTGATAAATTTGTAAATAATGAGCCTAAATTTATTTTTTTCCAAATTAGAACTAAACTAATCAAATGTATAAATATGGAGGACTAATCGTGCTATTAAACAAACCCAAACTGGTACGTCATCTCACTTAACGACGGTTACGACTCAGTGACTATTTTGTAATAAAATTGATAGTTTAGTAACTATTTTGTAACAATTGAAAGTTTAGTGCCCAAAATATTGTTTGAGACATAGTTTAGTGACCATTTGTGAACTTTATCTAAAATTAAATTCATTTTTTCTTTTAAACGTATCGATTGAAAATAAAATTTAAAACAATGGATTGAAATTATTAATAAATTATGGGTAATTATTCCATGCACAAGTGCTTGTGGAAACTTTGTTTATACAAACGCCTTAGCTTTAGGGTTAAGGGCTTTGTTTAGGGTTTATGAATTTAAATGTACTAGTTTTGAATTTAGGGATTGTTGATAGAATTTTAGGTTTATAGTTAAAATTTAGGGCTTATTGGTTAAAACCTAAATCCCTAACCATTAACCTTAAATTATAAACCACTACACTAAACCCCTTAAACTCTAAACCCTAATCCCTAAACATTAAAATTAAGGCGCTTGTGGAACCAAAAACTTTCTATTAACTGTGTATGAGATAATAATCACAAATTATATCAAATTGATAAAAATAAAAAATCCATTAATAAATAACAGTAAAATTATTTTTTATATAATCATTGATATCTAACTTATTAACCGATTAACGTAAAATTTACAAAGATACATTATGGAGTATCCCTTTCAACCTAATTTTTTGCGAGTATCTCCTTGTCAAGTTCACTTATTTTTATCAAATAATTTTGAATTTAATAACTTTTTAATACTATTCCAAAAAATCCAAATAAATTCATTATTTAATATATGTATTTTACATTATATCATATTTTTATTATTTTATATCATATTCCATTAATGCGAAATTATGACAATTGCCTCTTTCTTTTTGCCTATGTTATTACCGTTGGATGTTTTTTTCGATCGTCATTGCTACTAAACACAACCTCCACCATACCTAAGAGCTTTCCTATCATTTTCTCAAGTCCCTAACACAATCAAAACTCCCCCACCGTTTATAAGTTCTTCTTTACTTAGCGTCAGCATCCAAAATCCTTTAAAGGTAAAACAACTTCATCATTCCTCTGAGGAGGAAAAAATGATTTGAACCATAAGTAAAGAGTGTTTTCCAATCAAATTTAGAATTATTATTGTTCCATATTTTTTTCTCACAATCTTTAAATTCAAGGAAAACCAATAGGGTAAACAATAACAAAATGTTTTATGACAGAGTTGTGAAAAGAAAATCAATACTTTAAATTCAATCCAAGTTTTTCCTTCCATGATTTTTGCAGCAACAAAAAGGAAGTTTCAATAATTTAATGGGGTTTGGACGGTGACCGCGTTTAGACGGTGCTTGAGATTTGGATAAAATGATGGTAAAACTCTTGAACATGGTGGGGGTTGTATTTAGTGTGATGATGATTGGCAGTGGCGGATCTAGAATATTTTTTTGAGAGTGAGCACAAATTAAAATATTATTTAGGGTGGGCATAAGTTATAAAAATTTCAAAATTTTTAGGTAGGCACAAATTATAAAATTTAAGGATTAATTCTAAAATTATATGTGGCTCCGCCACTGATGATCGAAAAAATGTTTAACAATGATAACACATGCGAAAGGTTAGCGGCTGCCATTAGTTAATAAAATAAAATTTTTGAAAAGAAAAAGATGAATACAATGTGTCACGTTAATATTTAGTAATAACAACTGAATTCAACTATTATAATAAAAACGGATTAAAAATTATATAATCGTAATACATATTTTAAAAATTCAAGGACTAAATACAAGTCTCCTAAAGTCCATCAACTATTTACGTACTTTGTCTCTTTTATTTAAAAAAAAAAAAATCAAAATCCCCTCTTCATTTTATTTAGATCTCATCTTTACTCTTACTCCATCTCTAAAATCTCATTCCCTTTCTTCAATTTTACTTTCAATGCATGCAAGATCCAATCTTTTTCTTATGAAAACATTTTTTCAGTTTATAGATTAATTTCATTTCCTCAAAAATCCCATTTTTGTTTGTTTGATTCGGTCTCTGAAATTCCAGTTTCCTCTTAACAGATCCACACATTTCCTCTTATTGAACTCCAAAAAAATTATTTCCTCATCAACTGATGTGAATTTCTCAGGTTTCTTTCACTCGGTTGAAGATTTTCCCACTCCTCAAAATCCCATATTTTTCTCCTTGTCTAATCTGTGAATTCCCATTTTTTTCCCGTCATTTCAATCTTTGAAATCCCATTTCTTCTAAAACCCCGATTGTTCTTCTCATTCTTTTGACAATGAGTAATTCCCAAGCATCCAAATCAACAAAACCTTCAAAGTCTTCAACTTTAGCTCCTTCAAAACCCTCTTCCCTTTCTTCTCACCTTGCAATGGTAGAACTAAAGCAAAGGATTTTAACCTTACTTTCCAAGCTTTCTGACCGTGACACTTACCAAATTGCTGTTGAAGATCTTGAATAGATTATCCAATCCCTTTCCCCCGAATCCCTTCCCATGTTGCTAAATTGCCTATTTGATTCTTCCAATGATTCAAAACCAACCGTAAAGAAAGAATCTTTAAGGTTACTATCAGTGCTATGTAATTGCCATGGTGAATTGGCAGCTTCCCATTTGAACAAAATCATTGCCCACATTGTCAAAAGGCTAAAAGATGCTGATTCTGGGGTGAAAGATGCTTGTCGTGATTCGATTGAAGCCCTTTCAGGGCAGTATTTGAATGGGAAAATTGGAGGGACTGCGGTGGGATTATTTGTCAAGCCATTGTTTGAAGCAATGGGGGAACAGAACAAAGGGGTGCAATCTGGTGCAGCAACGTGCATGGCTAAGATGGTGGAATGTGCAGCTGATCCTCCTTTGGCTGCTTTCCAGAAGCTTTGTCCAAGGATCTGCAAGCTGTTGAATAATCAAAATTTCATGGCTAAAGCTTCCCTTTTGCCAGTAGTGGCGAGTTTGTCTCAGGTTTGGACAATGTAACTAATTTTAGCATGATTTTGAATACGTATATTGTTGAATTCATAAGGACGGATAGTGATGATTTATTTTGTTAATTTTTGTGGATGTTAAATGGAAACTCCAATGAAAGTCTTGTAGTATCTTAATTGTTTGACCGTGTGCTTGTTTATCTGGCTGCTGGTAATACACATTTACTTATGTTTGATCGTGGAATTTTGGCAGAATTCATTTTAATATCTTTAAAGAATCTCACAAAAAAATTGAAGTTCTTTGAAAATTATGGTGACATTGTTGCAGGTGGGAGCAATTGCACCTCAGAGCTTGGAAGCTTTGCTGCAAAGCATCCATGAATGCCTTGGGAGCACAGATTGGGTGACACGGAAGGCGGCTACTGATGCTTTAAGTGCCTTGGCACTACATTCAAGTAATTTGATTGCAGATAGAGCATCTTTGACGGTTACTGTACTTGAGGGTTGCCGCTTTGACAGGGTAGCTTTCTGGATTCATTTCTCTTTCATATAATGTTAACACACACTAAATTCCATATGTATAAGCTATTAATAGATAACGTGAGTTTGGACTGGATGGATTCATGCTCTCTGAAATGGTTTTGCATTTCAGTTGGCACATTATGATTCAGGAAGGTTAGTGTTTATCCGATTCTTTACTAACTGATGTACATCTTGCATTGTGGTCCTAAGCGTTTGTCCTTCACTGCCATCACTTCTAATGGAATATGAATGGCGTTACACAAGACTGCCTTATGGAATTCTTATCGTGTTGAATAGTGTTTAATTATTGGTCAAACAGATGAAACCTGTGAGAGATGCCATGACCGAAGCATTGCAAATATGGAAGAAGATTGCAGGTAAAGGGGATGATGGAGCTGCAGATGACCAGAAGTCTCGTGGTAAGTATGTTAGTCTCGTGTTTCTAAGCTTTTCCGGGTTGTCCTTGTTATGTTTAATCGATTTCTCTTATTGGATAAATTTATTTCTATTACTGCTGCAGATGGTGACGATACTCAATCAGCTGAATCATCACAAAAGAATGGCTTGAAAAATTCAAATGCTTGTGATAAAAAATCAGATCCATCAGGAAAGGATTCATCTAACAATCTTTCTCCTACTTCAGATTCCGTTTCCAAAGGCAAAGGTGGAAGCATTCCTGAAAATGCAATTGTAATTTTAAAAAAGAAAGCACACGTGTTAACGGACAAAGAGCTGAATCCTGAATTCTTCCAGAAACTTGAAACGAGGGGTTCTGGTGATTTACCTGTTGAAGTAGTTGTTCCTCGTAGACACCTTAATTCTTCAAACTCCAAGAATGAGGAAGAATCTGAACCAAATGATCCAGACTCGAGAAGAAGGTCGAATTGTATGGGAAACAGCCAAGCAGATGATTTTTGTGCATCCTCTGGCAGCAAAAATCGTAACATTGAGAGAGGAGCTCCTGGTGCGCCGGATAAATGGCCGGAAGAGAAGATAAATGGAAAAGACCTAAGAACAAGGGCATTTGGTGCTAATGACAGGATAGATTTAAATCAAAGGGAGCAATCCGGAAATCGTTTGGGTTACTCGAAGGTGGATGGACAGTCTGAAGAATCTTTTATTGGCAACAAAGGAAATTGGTTGGCTATCCGGAGGCAGTTATTGCAGCTTGAGAGGCAACAAGGGCATCTCATGAACATGTTGCAGGTATTTCGCAGTTTTCCATTTAGGGTTACGGTGAGTGCTTTTTCGATTGTTAAGATTCATTGCTATGTTGCAGGATTTTATGGGTGGTTCTCACGATAGCATGGTAACTTTGGAGAACAGAGTTAGGGGTCTTGAGCGAATTGTTGAAGACATGGCTAGGGATTTATCGGTTTCATCAGGCAGGAGAGGTGGTAATTTTATGGAAGGGTTTGAAGGATCGTCTAATAGACCTTTAGGGAAGTATAATGGCTTCTCTGACTATGGTTCCAAGTTCAGTGGGCGAATTCCATATGAAATGTCTGATGATTGGGATTTCCCTGCATTTGGCACTTCGAGGAATGGGCAAATTCCATCAAGAAGAGCTCCAGCTAGCAGCGGCCTAGATGGTAGATCACCCAAATCAGAACATGAGAGCGATCAGGTTGGTGGCAGGAGAGGTTGGGATAAGGGTCCCGGGACTGTGAGGCTCGGTGAAGGGCCTTCTGCTAGAAGTGTCTGGCAGACATCAAAGGATGAAGCTACCTTGGAAGCAATACGTGTTGCTGGGGAGGACAGTGGAGCATGCCAAACTGGACGTGTGCTTGAATTGACTGCTGAAGCTCTTGGAGATGATAATGTTGGACCAGAACGAGATCCAGTCTGGACTTCTTAGAGCAATGCAATGCATGCCCTTCAAGTAGGTGATATGGATACCGCTTATTCTGAAGTTCTGTCAACGGGGGATGATCTCTTGCTTATAAAGCTAATGGATAAATCGGGTCCTATGGTTGACCAACTTTCGAATGAGATAGCAAATGAAGCCTTACATGCTATCGTACAATTTCTTCTGGAGCCAGATTTGTTTGATATCTGTCTATCCTGGATTCAGCAGATATCATTTATCAATCTGTGATAATTAGAAGTTCAAGCTGCTTTAATTAAAGATTATCTTTCTCGAGTTTCTAATTAGTTTTATTTCATATAACTTTTCAGCTGGTGGAAGTGGTGTTGGAAAATGGACCCGATGCATTGGAGATTCCCATGGAGTTGAAGAAAGAGCTTTTGTTGAATTTGCATGAGGCGGCTTCCACAACAGATCCACCGGAGGATTGGGAAGGCGTCGCACCTGACCAACTTTTACTGCAGTTAGCATCAGCCTGGGGGATCGAGTTGCAACAGTTTGATAAGTAATCTGTGTCTGGTAATGAAATCATGTGTTCTGCTTGCAAACTTCTTGATTAGGATACTGGTTCAGTACATTTATTTTACATGAAGTAAATGGTAAGCGAAAGATATTTTTTATTTTTCATTTTTCATTTTTCAAATGGCTATGATGGCTTTGTGGTATAAATATAAATATTGATATATTCGAAGCTGGTTTAGGCTACTTATACATTTTTTTGTGTCATGTAAGATAGTGGCCTCTGATGTAAATGTAATCATAATTTATACACCTTTTATCCAAAAGATTTGTTATGAAGAGACTAACTGCTGTAAAGAATGATGCCATTTTCTTTTACTCGAAAACTTGGTGTTCCTCTTTAAGTAAAATGGTAAAATGCTTGGAAGTAAAGCAAAACTTTAGTAACTTGTACGTGATAGAAAATATGACACGAACACGATGATTAATATGACACATTTAATACATGTGTTTATGTTTAATAAATAGGTGACATGACTTGCCAGTAAAATCCCTTAGCATTTGCGTGTCTTCAGGTCATAATAGTTTACGTATAACATCTTCACCACGCTGATTGCTGTCCTTTTTTGCTTCAGTTAAGCCTAATTCCTAGTATTAAGACAGGCTAAGCTACCAGATCTTGGCATTTTTTCTTCTATATTTCCATATTTGCCCTAAACAACACAAAACAACCTAGTTCAGGATGTAGCTTTTTAGAAAAATAGGCCGTTCTAATGATTTTGAAGTCTGCAGAATGCAGCAGATGCATCTGACATTTTACAATTCTACGAATTCAGGCTATCCTACATATCTGTATATGTTTACACTTGTTTTTTGTATGTTCAAAACAATTTATGATTATTGCCTGTACAATGCCAGTTTATGTTTATCTGATTGCCTCCACCTTTTCCACTCTATATCATTCCGTGTCTACTTCCGTTGTTGCTGTCCCTTTCGCTTTCATCTTCCTTCATTATGCAGTTTGCCATAACAAGGGAAGTACAGAATGATCTGAATCAATGGAGAAAGTCATTGGTAGCTTGGGACAATCTTTAACATTTAGAGAACTCAAGTATGGAATCACGAAATGGTAACTCCTAGGGCAGAAAGTGTGGAGCTTTGGTAATTCGAAGGAGATCGAACATCCATAGGGTAGGGAGCTCCATTATCTTCTTTTCCATGATGCCACCTTGATTTTCATCATCTTTATCTTCAAAAAATACTTGCTCAAATTCAGAATTGCCATCTACCATGATTTTTTTCGAGGCCTGGGACAATGACACTGACATGAAAGAGACTTTTCAACTTATTGCAACTTTGAATCTTGATTTCGTGTGGCGAGCAGAAGCATGTAGGTTGAACATGAGCCTTCGGTGACGGTGACGACGATGATATTTTATGATCTCTGTCACTGCTATCATCTTTAGCAACAATTTGTTCGAAATCATCACATTCTCAAATCCTCAGATACTTCATATATGGAAGATTTCGAGCGATGTTGGGTCAAAAAATGTGTTTCTATCTCATACAATTCGACAGCTCCAAGGCAGCAAGGAATTTAAAACCTTCATTTTTGTAAAAGTCAAATAGAGCTTGAGCTGAAACGCCTCTTCAACTCCAAAATTGTTGTGTTTTACTTCTTTCAAATCTATGGAGTTTTCTCCGTGTAAAATCAATATTCCATTTCATTATACCAGTAAGCAATTCTAAATTTATTGAAGCCTGCAATTACCATCCCAAATCTCATATTGCAATACCCTTAATCCTCTTTTCTGTCATCTTCTTGAAATGAAAACATACAAGAAACTTATAATATATAATACGAAGTTGATAATGAAGTTTGATCTTTGACAATTATTTCTTCCAGTTCCTCACATCCTTGAAAATTTAGCTCTTTCAACTGCAGAAAATTTGGAGAAAACATGGATGTGAAGATATGTCTCAATCTCTTACAATCAAAATGAGTAAGGTTTCGAAGAACTGCAATTTGTTTCGGAACTTTCCATATCACTTGCAACTTTTGTTGATCCTTCAAGTGTAGTTTCTCCAGACTAGAGAGGAGGAATCTGCGTTCCAGTTGAAAAATCTGTACACAGTTCCCAACAGTTAAATATTCCATATCCATCGACCTGCATCTCTCATGGAAGCTAATTCCATAGCCGGGTTGACAGTTATATCCAACTTTCGAGAGCCATGATCTCTGTCAATATACCCTCAAGTTGGATCAAATAGTTGAATGCAGTTCGATACCAGAACAAGACTGATACCATTAAAAGACAAAATTCCCACATAATATAAACAGTTTGAATTAACCAAATCTATATCTGATCAGCTAATGACATCATTCTCTGTTCCTTGCGCATCAGAAAAACATAAACAAAGTGAAGGGAAAAACTATGGACTGATTGGTTGCAGTGTAACACCCGATCCTACCGGATCCGTGACGCTACATTCGGGTCACCTCTAACCCGACCCATAAAATTTCATTTGATTTTAAATTCCAAGTTTAGCCAAAACAATATTTAAAACAAGTCATTTGGAATAAGTTTCATAATAGTTTCAAATCCAAAATATAAATTGGAGCTCTGTACGAATTGAACACCGTATATCAAAACAAAGTATAAATAGAGTTACAGACCAACTACAGTAAGGTCCTATGGATACATAGCCCTACAACTAAAATCAAGGTATTGTACTCGATTTGATTCGGTGCTGGGAAATCCTCGTCAATGTGCTCTTTTCTACGAGAATGACCTGTCAACCTACGCACAAAAAACAACACATTCGCACGCTGAGCTAACGAAGCTCAGTGGTACATGTCTACTCTACAAAAACTTCACGATGATCATAAAAGTAAGCATGCATGAATAAGTAATGAGTATAAGGCATGAATAAGTAAATTAAGTACTAATTACCATCTCCGCAGTAATCAAACATGTTGGTCTGGGACCACTAAGACATCGGGTTAGCCACAAATGCACTCGGGACCATTTAGACATCGAGTGCCACATCTGGTATCCGAGATCACACAAATATCGAATACCCGAGACCATTTAGACATCAAGTCGTGTATAACACCCACCCAGGACCACAAAGACATCGGGTTATGAATGTCACTCAGGACTACAAAGACATCAAGTGCATTTCTATAGATAAATACTGTAGTACTTACCTCGGTTATCCGGATTCCATAATCAATCATTCATAAACAACTGGCCTGACAGGCCCACATTCAAATACAAGTCATGAATATCTTCCAAAAAGGGCATCCAAGATTATAGTTCAACCAAAAGTTTAAAATAAAGTTTATTATATTCGATTTATTGCTCATATAGTCCTATTTCAACCCCGATACATTATATACTATAAATATTGTAGTTTTGGGGCAATTTTAACGGTGGGTATCGGTATGGGCCAGGGCGTACTGATATCGAGATTCGCTACTGAAATCTGGAAAAATTTACCCGTACTGATACTGAACTACCAGTACCAATACATGAGCTGGGGTACTGATACGATCCGTACCGTATCGATACCAGTATTGGCTATTGGAGTTTGCCAAACACTCAAGTACCGGTACAGATCAACCTGTACTGGTACGCTGCCCAAAACTTATCCCCACTTAATAACAAAACTAAGGGGTATCGGTACAGTTTCTCTCGTATCGATACCCAAGCTCAGAATGACTTTTCTGGTCACGACATAAGCCTAGAATTTCAAGTTTTGAAACCCCATAATCAGTCTCATGCTCCCTAGAGTTTACTAGGTTCGTTAATAATTCATTATAACCCTTAAATTCATTAGGAAGCAACAAAGCGTTAGGATTGAAGAATCTCCATAATTTACATGCTTAGACACCCAAACACATCGAAAGCTCAACAATGCAAGGCAATCACATTTTTTGAGAAGCATGAAGCATAATGGAGATGGAGATGTACTAACCTTACTAAAAAATCCCGAATTCCCTTTATCTCAAGCTTTTTTTCATTCTCTTCATTACTCTTTGGTGTGGGATGACCCTCCAACCTCTTTAACTAATCAATAAGTATAAAAACAAGTTGTTATACTCCTAAAGGATTCGAAGAAAGCTTAAAAATGAATTTAAAACTTCAAATTCGTTCTAGTACAACCCCAACCAAACCATTCTCCAAGAACCCATTTCCTCAAAGACCCACCATTTCCAATGATCCTTACCTCAATTTGTAGATCATTGGGAGGGGATAAACATATCTAAAACTAAAATCTCATATGCTAAAATTAAGAAGAAAATGTTGAATATTTACCTTGATAGCAAGAGATATTCTTAAGAAGAGATAAAACTTGGTGGGAGAGGAAGAATATAAGTATAAATGAAGGTGATATAAGAAAAAGAGATAGTCTCCTCATGCCCAACTTTCCAAACCAATAGGAGGTGAGGTGATTCAGTATTTTCTTCAAATTTTGGTTAATTTACCCTTTTGGACCCTCAGGAATCACCTTACTTACCTTCAAGCCACAAGCCTAAACTAAAAACTCAAGTTAAAAGCCCAAAAGTTCAATTCCATGACCTGACAAGATGTGGCATGGGCTTAACACATAAGACTAGGACCTGGGTCAATGCCCACCCGTTGACTCAAAAATCTGGGTCGTTACAACTCCCATTCTTAAAAAGGAATTTCTTCCTTGAAATTTACCTGAACGAAAGATATGTGGGTACAACAATTCCATGTCATCTTTGGTTTCCCAATTGGCTTCTTCCTCATTGTGATATCTCCATAGCATCTTCACTAAAGGTATACTCTTGTTGCGCAACTCCTTGACTCCTACGTCAAGGACTCTAATATGTTTTTCTTCATAGGTTAAATCAGCATTGACCTTGATTTCCTCGAGAGAAAGTACATGAGAGGTTTTAGAACGATATCGACAAAGCATTGAAACGTAAAACACATTATGGATCCGTTCCAGTTCTGATGGTAAAGCCAAACGATAAGCTACGAGTCCAACCCTCTTAAGCACCTCGTATGGTCCAATAAATCTCAGGCTTAGCTTCCCTTTACGCCTAAAGTGTATGACTTGCTTCTACGGTGACACCTTAAGGAACACCTTGTCACCGACCTTATACTCAACATATTTACAATATGAGTCCGCATAAGTCTTTTGTCGATCAAAAGTTGCTTGTAATCTTTTCTTGATTATACGAACCTTCTCCTCAGCCTGTCTAATCAAATCAGAACCCATAATATACATTTCATTCAACTTGGTCCAACATAAAGGAGTCCTACACCCACGCCCATATAACACCTCAAAGGGAGCCATCTGGATACTTGACTAAAAGCTGTTGTTATAGTCAAATTCAACCAATGAAAAATGTTATTCCCAACTACCCTCGAAATCAATTATGCAACATTAGAGCATATCCTCAAGAATTTGAATAACCCTTTCAGACTGACCATCGGTCTGAGGGTGGAAACCATACTAAAATGTAATATGGTGCCTAACTCCTAGTGCACTAATGCAATAATAGGAAAAGAGAATAAGGTAAAAGTACCTGATATCACATCTGCAGCCTCGTAGTTATCCCTAGCCTTCACAGCATAGTGCTTCGCTGGAGCCCTAATAGTGGACCACTCGATGCCTCAAACTCTTCTGTCCCAACATAGATCCTGATTCTCCTTTTTCAAAACCTCGGCCCCTCTGTCCTGACTAATGAAACCTCTGAGGCTGAGCTAGGGTGCGATAACTAGCTTGAGGGCAGTCTTTGATAAAGTGATCCGTAGATTCACACCCAAAATAGGACTTGGGTATATGAAAACACTCCTCTAAATGGTGTTGTCCACATCGCTTATACGGACATCGTGCCTATAACCCAGATGAACCTCATTCACTCACCATAGATGAGGAAGTCAAATGTCCTCTACAGTAACCAGACTTGAACTGCCAATTGTTCCTATTATTCTTTCTAGAATCTCGAGAATCTCTAGATCTCTTGCCTGAACTCTGAGACGAGCCCCCAATCTCGTAGGTCTAAAAATAACCTTGAAACCCTCTGGCATGTCCCTAAGTAAAACTCCCAACCTGCTCAAGGGATTTGGCATTTTTTCTAACTCTGCAAACGTCTTGTGTGGATCAACAATCCATACATTTGCAAATCAGGTTTCAGACCCTAACAGAACCTTTTACTTCTTAATTTCTCAGTCGCAACTAACTCGAGAGTAAATCTACTTAGCTGCAAGAATTCCTATTCATACTCAAACATTGTTCAGTTTCCTTGTACCAAATGGGAGAACTTGTCTCTCAACACATCCATCTAAGCTTGCCCAATATACTTATTCTTGAACTTTTTTAAGAAGTACTCATACGTGGGTAGTACGGGGTGTAATCCTATCTTTATTGTCTCCTACCATTCTCTAGCATTACCCTTCAGAAGGGAGGTAATATAATCAAGTCTGTCATCCGATCTGCACTGCATCTGTCTAAAGGCCCACTAAACATCCTGCAGCCATTGATTCGTATCAACTAAATTGCAATCACTCGTACCACAGAAATCCTTGAATCTATAACGATAGATCTTTTCTACGAGAGTCTCGAGGTACATCAGATGGCCTAAGTAAAGCCCTAACAAGACGGTGGAGGAGGTTATTCAAGTTTTGAAAGTAGGCATCATCATCTTCTCCGGCATCATCTTCCTCCGTATCTGAAAATTACTCATCCTTATAATAATCCCTAAGAGGTGCGTGACTCTCGTCACGACCATTTTTACCTCGGTCTGTGCCACCAGGCATAGAAAATTTCTAAAATCATAAGAAAATATAAGAAACAAATTAGATTCCTAGACTTGAAAGAGTACAATCATAACTTTAGCGGCTTGTATCCACTAGACACCTTACGATAACTTCCAATTACCCAGGGGGTTTTCTAAAACTGACTAAACCTAGACTCTGATACCACTAAATATAACACTCTGTTCTTACTGAATCCAAGATGTTACATTCGGGTTACCTCTAACCCAACCCATAAAATTATAAATCCCAAGTTTAGCCAAAACAATATTTAAAACAAGTTATTTGAAATAAGTTTCATAATAGTTTTAAATCCAAAATATAAATTAGAGCTCCGTATGAATTAAACATCGTATATCAAAACAAAGTATAAATAAAGTTACAGATTGACTACAATAAGGTCCTATGGATACATAGCCCTACAACTAAAATCAAGGTATTGTACTCGAGTTGATTCAGTGCTGGGGAATCCTTACTGATGTGCTCCTTTCGACGAGAGTGACTTGTCAACCTACGAATGGAAAAACAACACATCCGTAGACTGAGCTAATGAAGCTTAGTGGTACATGTCTACTCTACAAAAACTTCATGATGATCATAAAAGTAAGCATGCATGAATAAACAATGAGTATAAGGCATGAATAAGCAAATCAAGTACTAATTACCATCTCCACAGTAATCAAACCTGTTAGCCCTGGACCACTAAGATATATGGTTAGCCATAAATGTACTCGGGACCATTTTAACATCGAGTGCCACATCTGTATCCGGGATCACACAGACATCAAATACCTTCCCATACCACACTCCCAGGACCACTTAGATATCGGGTTGTGCATGGCACCCACCCAGGACCACAAAGACATTTGGTTATGAATGCCACTCAGAACCACAAAGACATCGAGTATATTTCTATAGATACATACTACAGTACTTACATTGGTTATTCGAATTCCATAATCAATCATTCACATCTTGGCTCATAGGCCCACATTCAAATACAAGTCACGAATATCTTCCAAAAAGGGCATCCAAGATTATAGTTCAACCAAAAGCCCAAAATAGAGTTCATTATATTCAATTTATTGCCCATATAGTCCTATTTCAACCCCGATACATCATTTACTATAAATATTACCATTTTTGGGCAGTTTTAACGGTGGGTATCGATACGGGCTAAGGTGTATTGATACTGAGATCCACTACTAGAATATGGAAAAACCTACCCATACTGATATTGAACTACCAATATCGATACACGGAATGGGGTACCGATATGATCTATGCCGTATCGATACCAGTATTGGCTACTGGAATTTTCCAAACACTTGAGTATCAGTATAGGTCAAATTGTATCGGGACGCTACCCAAAACTTTCTTCGCTTAATAGCAAAACTAAGGGGGTATAAGTACTGCTTCTCGCGTACCGATACCCAAGCCCAAAGTGGATTTTCTAGTTACGACATAAGCCTAAAATTTTAAGTTTTGAAATTGCATCACCAGTCTCATGCTCTCTAGAGTTTACTAGGTTCGTTAATAATTCATTATAGCCCTTAAATCCATTAGGAAACAACAAAACGTTGGGATTGAAGAACGCACATAGTTTATATGCTTAAACACCCAAACACATCGAAAGCACAACAATACAAGGTAATCATATTTTATGAGAAACATGAAGCATAATGGAGATAGAGATGTACTAACCTTACTCAAAAATCCTGAATTCCCTTATTCTCAAGCTTTCTTCCCTTTTCCTCCTTGCTCTTTGGTGTGAGATGGCCCTCAAACCTCTTTAACTAATCAATAAGTGTAAAAGCAAGTTGTTATTCTCCTAAAGGATTAGAAGGAAGCTTAAAATGAATTTAAAACTTCAAATTCATTCTAGAACAAACCCAACCAAACCACTCTCCAAGAACCCATTTGCTGAAAACCCTACCATTTCCAAGGATCCTTACCTCAATTCGTAGATCTTTAAGAGGGGATAAACATATCTAAAACTGAAATATCAAGATACTAAGATTAAGAATGAAAAGTTGAATCTTTACCTTGATAGCAAGGGATATTCTTAAAGAGAGATAAAACTTGGTGGGAGAGGAAGAAGATGAGTCAAAATAAAGATGATATAAGCAAAAGAGATAGTTTCCTCATGCCCAATCATCCAAACCAATAGGAGGTAAGGTGATTCAGCCTTTTCTTTAAATCTTGGTTAATCAAATTCAACCAATGAAAAATGTTATTCCCAACTACCCTCGAAATCAATTATGCAACATTAGAGCATATCCTCAAGAATTTGAATAACCCTTTCAGACTGACCATCGGTCTGAGGGTGGAAACCATACTAAAATGTAATATGGTGCCTAACTCCTAGTGCACTAATGCAATAATAGGAAAAGAGAATAAGGTAAAAGTACCTGATATCACATCTGCAGCCTCGTAGTTATCCCTAGCCTTCACAGCATAGTGCTTCGCTGGAGCCCTAATAGTGGACCACTCGATGCCTCAAACTCTTCTGTCCCAACATAGATCCTGATTCTCCTTTTTCAAAACCTCGGCCCCTCTGTCCTGACTAATGAAACCTCTGAGGCTGAGCTAGGGTGCGATAACTAGCTTGAGGGCAGTCTTTGATAAAGTGATCCGTAGATTCACACCCAAAATAGGACTTGGGTATATGAAAACACTCCTCTAAATGGTGTTGTCCACATCGCTTATACGGACATCGTGCCTATAACCCAGATGAACCTCATTCACTCACCATAGATGAGGAAGTCAAATGTCCTCTACAAGAACTGGACTTGAACCGCCAATTGTTCCTATTATTCTTTCTAGAATCTCGAGAATCTCTAGATCTCTTGCTCGAACTCGAGACGAGCCCCCCAATCTCGTAGGTCTAAAAATAACCTTGAAACCTCTCGGCATGTCCCTAAGTAAAACTCCCAACCCGCCAAGGGATTTGGCATTTTTCTAACTCTGCAACGCGTCTTGTGTGGATCAACAATCCATACATTTGCAAATCGGTTTTAGACCCTAATGTAACCTTTTACTTCTTAATTTCTCGGTGCAACTAACTCGAGAGTAAATCTACTTAGCTGCAAGAATTCCTATTCATACTCAAACATTGTTCAGTTTCCTTGTACCAAATGGGAGAACTTGTCTCTCAACACATCCATCTAAGCTTGCCCAATATACTTATTCTTGAACTTTTTTAAGAAGTACTCATACGTGGGTAGTACGGGGTGTAATCCTATCTTTATTGTCTCCTACCATTCTCTAGCATTACCCTTCGGAAGGGAGGTAATATAATCAAGTCTGTCATCCGATTCGATCAGCATCTCGTCTAAAGGCCCACTAAACATCCTGCAGCCATTGATTCGTATCAACTAAATTGCAATCACTCGTACCACAGAAATCCTTGAATCTATAACGATAGATCTTTTCTACGAGAGTCTCGAGGTACATCAGATGGCCTAAGTAAAGCCCTAACAAGACGGTGGAGGAGGTTATTCAAGTTTTGAAAGTAGGCATCATCATCTTCTCCGGCATCATCTTCCTCCGTATCTGAAAATTACTCATCCTTATAATAATCCCTAAGAGGTGCGTGACTCTCGTCACGACCATTTTTACCTCGGTCTGTGCCACCAGGCATAGAAAATTTCTAAAATCATAAGAAAATATAAGAAACAAATTAGATTCCTAGACTTGAAAGAGTACAATCATAACTTTAGCGGCTTGTATCCACTAGACACCTTACGATAACTTCCAATTACCCAGGGGGTTTTCTAAAACTGACTAAACCTAGACTCGATACCACTAAATATAACACTGCTGTTTATCAATCCAAGATGTTACATTCGGGTTACCTCTAACCCAACCCATAAAATTATAAATCCCAAGTTTAGCCAAAACAATATTTAAAACAAGTTATTTGAAATAAGTTTCATAATAGTTTTAAATCCAAAATATAAATTAGAGCTCCGTATGAATTAAACATCGTATATCAAAACAAAGTATAAATAAAGTTACAGATTGACTACAATAAGGTCCTATGGATACATAGCCCTACAACTAAAATCAAGGTATTGTACTCGAGTTGATTTGGTCTTTGGGAATCCTTATCGATGTGCTCCTTTCGAAAAGAGTGACTTGTCAACCTACGAATGGAAAAACAACACATCCGTGTCGAGCTAACAAAGCTTAGTGGTACATGTCTACTCTACAAAACTTCATGATGATCATAAAAGTAAGCATGCATGAATAAACAATGAGTATAAGGCATGAATAAGCAAATCAAGTACTAATTACCATCTCCACAGTAATCAAACCTGTTAGCCCTGGACCACTAAGATATATGGTTAGCCATAAATGTACTCGGGACCATTTTAACATCGAGTGCCACATCCGTATCCGGGATCACACAGACATCAAATACCTTCCCATACCACACTCCCAGGACCACTTAGATATCGGGTTGTGCATGGCACCCACCAGACCACAAAGACATTTGGTTATGAATGCCACTCGGAACCACAAAGACATCGAGTATATTTCTATAGATACATACTACAAAGATTTTACATTGGTTATCTGAATTCCATAATCAATCATTCACATCTTGGCTCATAGGCCCACATTCAAATACAAGTCACGAATATCTTCCAAAAAGGGCATCCAAGATTATAGTTCAACCAAAAGCCCAAAATAGAGTTCATTATATTCAATTTATTGCCCATATAGTCCTATTTCAACCCCGATACATCATTTACTATAAATATTACCATTTTTGGGCAGTTTTAACGGTGGGTATCGATACGGGCTAAGGTGTATTGATACTGAGATCCACTACTAGAATATGGAAAAACCTACCCATACTGATATTGAACTACCAATATCGATACACGGAATGGGGTACCGATATGATCTATGCCGTATCGATACCAGTATTGGCTACTGGAATTTTCCAAACACTTGAGTATCAGTATAGGTCAAATTGTATCGGGACGCTACCCAAAACTTTCTTCGCTTAATAGCAAAACTAAGGGGGTATAAGTACTGCTTCTCGCGTACCGATACCCAAGCCCAAAGTGGATTTTCTAGTTACTGACATAAGCCTAAAATTTTTTAAGTTTTGAAATTGCATCACCAGTCTCATGCTCTCTAGAGTTTACTAGGTTCGTTAATAATTCATTATAGCCCTTAAATCCATTAGGAAACAACAAAACGTTGGGATTGAAGAACGCACATAGTTTATATGCTTAAACACCCAAACACATCGAAAGCACAACAATACAAGGTAATCATATTTTATGAGAAACATGAAGCATAATGGAGATAGAGATGTACTAACCTTACTCAAAAATCCTGAATTCCCTTATTCTCAAGCTTTCTTCCCTTTTCCTCCTTGCTCTTTGGTGTGAGATGGCCCTCAAACCTCTTTAACTAATCAATAAGTGTAAAAGCAAGTTGTTATTCTCCTAAAGGATTAGAAGGAAGCTTAAAATGAATTTAAAACTTCAAATTCATTCTAGAACAAACCCAACCAAACCACTCTCCAAGAACCCATTTGCTGAAAACCCTACCATTTCCAAGGATCCTTACCTCAATTCGTAGATCTTTAAGAGGGGATAAACATATCTAAAACTGAAATATCAGATACTAAGATTAAGAATGAAAAGTTGAATCTTTACCTTGATAGCAAGGGATATTCTTAAAGAGAGATAAAACTTGGTGGGAGAGGAAGAAGATGAGTCAAAATAAAGATGATATAAGCAAAAGAGATAGTTTCCTCATGCCCAATCATCCAAACCAATAGGAGGTAAGGTGATTCAGCCTTTTCTTTAAATCTTGGTTAATTTACCCTTTTGGTCCATTAAGAATCACCTTACTTACCTTCAAGCCACAAGCCCAAACTAGAAACTCAAGTTAAAAGCCCAAAAGTTCAATTTTATGACCCGAAAAGAAGTGACATGAGCTTAACACATAAGCCTAGGACCCGGGTCAACGCCCACACATTGACTCAAAAATTTAGGTCATTACATGCACTGTCTTTGATAAGACTATAAGATATTAGTATGTAGGTTGCTTGGTGATTAGGGCTTGTTGAAGTTGAGATTAACAGGCACCAAATAAGGAAAGTAAAGAAGAGAACCAAGGTTGTTGGTGACAGTTTTAGATGATTCATCCTAGTTGATTTGGATAGAGAGTCACAGACAGTGTAATGGACGAAATATGAAATGATATAAGATGAGAGAGAAGATGGGAAAGCTATCCCCTATTGTTCTGCTTCATTCTTTATAGTTGTCCAGGTCCATTAATATTGTTGGTGATAGGACGGTGCCAGGCCTAGTGACGCCTATGGAATAGTTGGTAGAGATATACCAAACTTTCAATTACTAGCCTTTACAGTATGGTCACGTGGGTAGAAAGTTATAGCTTTTGATAGTGTTTGTTTCTAAAATTATTCAGGCTTCCAGTATTTTGGTCTCTGATAATGTTTGCCTCTGGAGGAATTGTTGTTATGGGGCCACATTCGAAATCCCTCAGTATGGTGCCACTAGAGGCCATTTTTGGAGTTCCTCGAATATAGAGATATCATGTATAATATGGTTGATAATTAGTTATTAGAAAATGGTAAAACAAAATCTAGGGATAAAAATTTTGACACAATGATTTACAACGGTTTAACTTTTAAGCCAAGTCTATTTTCACTACCTTAGCTATTCACGCTAAAGATTTTTCTACAAATTTATTAATTTGTCTTTTTTAAGTACAAAGAGTAACTTTACAACACTCTCTAAGTTTATATTCAAAACTTTGAGTAACTCTCTCACAAATATATATAAATAAAACAAACAAGATAAAAACTTCACAAAGGTAAAATATGTGCACAATTAAGCTTTCACCCAAATATTAACACTGAAGCAAAATGACAATTAAAGCTCATAAGTGTTTTACAAATAAAATGGACATTGAAGAACAAAAACAAAATTCTCTGAGCTTGAATGTTGGTGCTAACTTTCTTTTTCTTCTTTATTAGCTTGGAGGTCCCTTATATGTCATCTAATAAGATTTTAGTCGTTTCTAGCCGTTAGAGGAAGTTTAGAACCGTTGGGAAGGAGTTTTTCGCATGTTGTTTTGCAATTGTGAGTATCAATACTCGTGTCAAAGTATTGGTACTTGCATCAAATACAAAAAACTAAACGTTGTGAAAGTATAGGGTACCAATACTAGATAACTGGGTATCAGTACGAGACTTTGAGTATCGCTATTGATGAATAGTACTGGTACTAAAAATATCTTTCCAGAATCTTTGAGTATCAATATGTGGCAAGGCCATACCAATACTGGTACTAGTGGCTTGGTGTTGTATTAGGGATTCGGTACCTGTACCAAAAATTTTTTTTGACACTTAAAGAATTTTAGAAATATTATAATGAGTCAAATCATTTAAAAAATATTTTAAAAACATTCTCAAGTTAAATAGACTTTGAATTATTTTTGCAATATTTGAATAAAGCTCCGTTCGGCAGAGCTTCTCCACTAGTTTTTAGAGAAGCTCCACCGAAAGACCTACTTTTGGCACCTCCGCACCCTACTTTTCTACCGATTTTACTCTCAACTGTTGCGTTTGGAGAAGCCACAAATTTCAACTTCTCCCCAAATGCGACTTCTCAACCCAAATGCAGAATTCGACAGTAGCGTCGAACGGAGCCTAAGTCCAAAAATAATTTTCACTTAAATTTTTATATCAAAATATTTAGTTCAACAGCCTTGGAACCCTATATCACACAGCCCTGACTAAAAAATAAATTGAAGAAAGTCATTATTTGGTAAAGTGAATCTTTGAACAGAGTTGATCGTGACATTAAAGTCACCAAGAAGGATTGAAGGCAAGTTAATAGATGATGCTAGGTACCGGAGATGTGGCCGTAAGTCTATAACAAATGGCGTTTAGTAGCGGTAGGACTAACATAAGTGAAAGTTGCGAGAAATGAAGCTTGGTCACGATTACACGTGATCCGACAATGAAGGAATTGAAAATGGGGGCTAATAACTTTAACAGAAACAAAATGATACCAGTAAATCTAAATATCTCTAGAAAACCCATCAGCTTCAACACAATGAGAGAAAGGAAAACTAATGGAGGTAATAATAGCATCCACCTTACTCCCACTAATGTAGGGTTCAACAAAACAAATACTAATGAACGACTTGTTAAAGGAAGTATGAGTTTTGTAATTAATTGTTACGAGTAGTTGGGCCGTTTTAACTACTTTAGCAGTTGTTGGATCTGGGCTATATAATGTATTGTATTTTTTGTATTTTTTACTATTCAACAAACAATGTGTTTGGTTTATCAGATCGTCTTTATCCCTCTTCTCTCAACTCTTTACCTCCATCTTCTTCACTGAGCTTAAGAGTTAAAATCTAGGTTTTTACATGGTATCATTCGCTATATTTTTCAGATCTATTTTTCTTGGGTTCACGCTTCTTTTCTACTGATTACGATGCCGAAAATAACCGTTGATTCTATCAGTGACCATGTTGATTCTCTCTCTCTCTCTCCTTTGCCAACAAACAAATCAGCATCCGGCTTGATGATGACAACTTTATGCTTTGGCGGTAGCAATTTAAGCTCATGGTCTGAGGACAAGGACTTGAGCATTTTCTTGATAAAGATACTCTAATTTTGATAAAAATTGTTGTTGCAGCTGACGGTGATCGAACGGTCAATCTGGCGTATCTGCGTTTTATCAAGCATGATAGCTCTCTTGCGTCCTGGTTGTTGTCAATAATTAGCCCTCGTGTACTTTCATATTTTGTGGAAGCAGAAACATCTATTGTGATTTGGAATACGATTGTACACCGCTACTCGAAGCTTTCCACAACTCGCATTATACACCTTCACTTTCGTCTAAGGGCATTAAAAAAAGGTAACCTGTCTATGTCTAGTTTCACATTTCAAATTAAAGAATTGTGTGATCTACTTGCGATCTGTGGAAATCTGATTTTGAAGCTTGAACAAGTAGCTACTATTTTCAATGGCATACCATCTGAGTACGAGCTATTTGTGGTTGTGATCACGATGAATAAAGAAGCATATACTTTTGATACTGCAGTCTCTTTGTTGATTGATGTTGAGGCTCGATTGATTGATCCGTTCTGTCTTTCTATTGGCATAAATCATACTGCCTATCAATCTCCTGAAAGCCAAAAAGCCTTGTGAGCTTCACAATACAGAGCATAACCTCGATCAAATAAGTCTAGGGCTGGTTATGATTTGGTGGAGCTAGATAGTTGGTCGTTCTAGACCACAATGCCAATTGTATGGTAAGACCGGGCACCTCGCTGATCGATACTGGAATAGGTTTAACAAATCGTTTAAAGGAACTCAATCAAGAAATTCAGCCGCTCAAGATTAAGTTCAGGCTCACACATGTTGCTGTCATCATGATTCGTTTGACAACAATTACTCACCATATGTTACTAAATATACAGGAGGCGCATCTTCCACAGCTGATCAAGTTTCAAATACTATCCAAGTGAATTCTCTTCAAGCCTCTATTCCAGCAAAGTGGTTTCTGACTCTGGCGTGACACATCACGTGACAAATGATCAATCTCAGGTTAAATCTGGTCACCAATATGCTGGACGAGGTAAAGTGCATATAGGTGATGGTTCTATGCTTTTAATTTCTAATGTAGGATAATCTGCCTTGCTTACATCATCTAGACATTTGGTTATTGATCAGCTCCTACATATTCCTAAAATAACTGCAACTTGTTGTCCATTTCTAAGTTTACCAGGGTAATGATGTATTTTTGAGTTTCACTCATACTGTTATGTGAAGGATGAGAAAACAGGTTCTGTTATGCTTAAGGGAACTCAAGAGAAAGGTTTGTACCAGTTTACTGCACATTCAGTAGAACCAGATGTTATAGCTCTTGCTTGTACAGCTTCAAAGCAGGCAGATTTGGATTACTTTAGTAGTACAAAATACTGGCAGGTGCGACAGGTAGATGTTAATAACACGTTTTTAAAAGGGGATCTTGAGGAGAACATATACATGCGGCAACCTGATGGCTTTTACTTTCGAGATGCTAATGGTTATCCCTTGGTGTGCAAACTCAAGAAGGCTCTATATGGCTTGCGTCAAGCCCCTCGGAATTGGTTTACGAAACTTAAAACGTTTTTTGAGCATTTGAGGTTCAAACCCTCACTTGCGGATATATCTTTTTTTGTTTTTAAGGATAAGGATATCATCACATACATTGTTGTGTATGTGGATGATATCTTGCTCACAGGATCATCTCAACAACATGTGGATATGGTTATACAACGGCTTCGTCACAAGTTTCCTTTAAAGAACCTTGGTGATCTCAAATTTTTCTTGGGTATTAAAGTTAAGAAGTTAATGGTGGGCTGTTTCTAACTCAGAAAAATATATTGTTGAGTTATTGGTCAAATTGATTTCAGAGAACTTCAGTCAGCAGCAACTCTATGGCTATCTCTCTACGGCTGAGTAAGTCTGATGGTACATTGTTGCCAAATGCTCACGAATATAGAAGTGTAGTAGGTGCCCTGCAATACATTTGTCACACACTGACCATATATTAGTTTTGTTGTCATAATGTATTGTATTTTTGTATTTTTTACTATTCAACAAACAATGTGTTTGGTTTATCAGATCGTCTTTATCCCTCTTCTCTCAACTCTTTACCTCCATCTTCTTCACTGAGCTTAAGAGTTAAAATCTAGGTTTTTACATGGTATCATTCGCTATATTTTTCAGATCTATTTTTCTTGGGTTCACGCTTCTTTTCTACTGATTACGATGCCGAAAATAACCGTTGATTCTATCAGTGACCATGTTGATTCTCTCTCTCTCTCTCCTTTGCCAACAAACAAATCAGCATCCGGCTTGATGATGACAACTTTATGCTTTGGCGGTAGCAATTTAAGCTCATGGTCTGAGGACAAGGACTTGAGCATTTTCTTGATAAAGATACTCTAATTTTGATAAAAAATTGTTGTTGCAGCTGACGGTGATCGAACGGTCAATCTGGCGTATCTGCGTTTTATCAAGCATGATAGCTCTCTTGCGTCCTGGTTGTTGTCAATAATTAGCCCTCGTGTACTTTCATATTTTGTGGAAGCAGAAACATCTATTGTGATTTGGAATACGATTGTACACCGCTACTCGAAGCTTTCCACAACTCGCATTATACACCTTCACTTTCGTCTAAGGGCATTAAAAAAAGGTAACCTGTCTATGTCTAGTTTCACATTTCAAATTAAAGAATTGTGTGATCTACTTGCGATCTGTGGAAATCTGATTTTGAAGCTTGAACAAGTAGCTACTATTTTCAATGGCATACCATCTGAGTACGAGCTATTTGTGGTTGTGATCACGATGAATAAAGAAGCATATACTTTTGATACTGCAGTCTCTTTGTTGATTGATGTTGAGGCTCGATTGATTGATCCGTTCTGTCTTTCTATTGGCATAAATCATACTGCCTATCAATCTCCTGAAAGCCAAAAAGCCTTGTGAGCTTCACAATACAGAGCATAACCTCGATCAAATAAGTCTAGGGCTGGTTATGATTTGGTGGAGCTAGATAGTTGGTCGTTCTAGACCACAATGCCAATTGTATGGTAAGACCGGGCACCTCGCTGATCGATACTGGAATAGGTTTAACAAATCGTTTAAAGGAACTCAATCAAGAAATTCAGCCGCTCAAGATTAAGTTCAGGCTCACACATGTTGCTGTCATCATGATTCGTTTGACAACAATTACTCACCATATGTTACTAAATATACAGGAGGCGCATCTTCCACAGCTGATCAAGTTTCAAATACTATCCAAGTGAATTCTCTTCAAGCCTCTATTCCAGCAAAGTGGTTTCCTGACTCTGGCGTGACACATCACGTGACAAATGATCAATCTCAGGTTAAATCTGGTCACCAATATGCTGGACGAGGTAAAGTGCATATAGGTGATGGTTCTATGCTTTTAATTTCTAATGTAGGATAATCTGCCTTGCTTACATCATCTAGACATTTGGTTATTGATCAGCTCCTACATATTCCTAAAATAACTCGCAACTTGTTGTCCATTTCTAAGTTTACCAGGGGTAATGATGTATTTTTTGAGTTTCACTCATACTGTTATGTGAAGGATGAGAAAACAGGTTCTGTTATGCTTAAGGGAACTCAAGAGAAAGGTTTGTACCAGTTTACTGCACATTCAGTAGAACCAGATGTTATAGCTCTTGCTTGTACAGCTTCAAAGCAGGCAGATTTGGATTACTTTAGTAGTACAAAATACTGGCAGGTGCGACAGGTAGATGTTAATAACACGTTTTTAAAAGGGGATCTTGAGGAGAACATATACATGCGGCAACCTGATGGCTTTTACTTTCGAGATGCTAATGGTTATCCCTTGGTGTGCAAACTCAAGAAGGCTCTATATGGCTTGCGTCAAGCCCCTCGGAATTGGTTTACGAAACTTAAAACGTTTTTTGAGCATTTGAGGTTCAAACCCTCACTTGCGGATATATCTTTTTTTGTTTTTAAGGATAAGGATATCATCACATACATTGTTGTGTATGTGGATGATATCTTGCTCACAGGATCATCTCAACAACATGTGGATATGGTTATACAACGGCTTCGTCACAAGTTTCCTTTAAAGAACCTTGGTGATCTCAAATTTTTCTTGGGTATTAAAGTTAAGAAGTTAATGGTGGGCTGTTTCTAACTCAGAAAAATATATTGTTGAGTTATTGGTCAAATTGATTTCAGAGAACTTCAGTCAGCAGCAACTCTATGGCTATCTCTCTACGGCTGAGTAAGTCTGATGGTACATTGTTGCCAAATGCTCACGAATATAGAAGTGTAGTAGGTGCCCTGCAATACATTTGTCACACACTGACCATATATTAGTTTTGTTGTCAACAAAGTGGCACAGTATATGCAAAGTTCCACTGATGTACATTGGTTGGCAGTGAAGAGGATCTTGCGTTATCTGAGTGGTACACTTGATTTTGGTCTTTGGTTTTCTTCTCAATTAAGTGCATAATCCAATTTAGTTACTTTTGATGATGCCGACTGGAGAAGTGACAGTGATGATCGTAGATCCGTGTCTAGCTACTGCACATTTCTTGGGATGCATCTCCTCTCTTGGAATTCGAGGAAGCAGAGGTCACTCTCACGATCTATGGCGGAGGCAGAATTTTGCAGCTTAACTGATGCTGCATCAGAGCTAATATGGCTAAAAGTAGTTCTTCATGATATGGATGTCGCAACTGAAACTATTCCTGTTGTGTGGAGTGATAACACAAGTGCAATAGCTATGGCGGCTAATCCAGTAATGCATGCGAAGACCAAACATGTGGAGCTTGTTTGTTCTTTGTTTGAGAGAAAGTCCAATCACAACAAATTCAGGTCAATTATGTTCCGGCACATGCACAGGTGGCTGATATTTTCACAAAACCTGTCTCTATGAGTAAGTTTGAGGAGTTTCGTGAGCTTTTATGTGTTCGTATTTTTTTGAACTTGAAAACATGGAGAAACAGGGAAAATGTTAAAGGAAGTATGAGTTTTGTAACTAATTGTTACTTGGGTTGTTACGAGTAGTTGGGCCGTTTCAACTGCTTTAGCAGTTGTTGGATCTGGGCTATATAATGCACTGTATTGGGTTGCTAGGGGTTAAGAATTTCATTTGTATTTTGTACTATTCAATAAAGAATGAGTTTGGTTTATCAGATCGTCTTTATCCCTCTTCTCTCAACTCTTTAACTCATCTTCTTCACTGAGCTTAAGTGTTAAAGTCTAGATTTTTACATGGCTTGAAGAAATTTCAGGTGACCGCAACCTTGTACATTCTAACATGATATTTTTAATCTCGTGATAAAATAACGAAGAAAGGGTGACACAAGGGTATTTGAGCATTGTCATGGCGAGCCTAAGAGTATTATCAAGTCCAATATTCTCCATAGCATGCTCTTGTAAGTCGACTTGCATGGAAGTATATACTAAAGCATTTGTCCTCCTATATATATTTTTTAAAATATTAGTTTATTTATGAATTTGCTCCACTTTTAAACATTTATGTTTTGCCCCCAACCCTAAATCTTAGCTTCGTCCCTGGTGGTGAGTGCAAGTCGACATGCATAGAGTTATCAACCAAAACCTTGTGGCTTGGAACCACTAGAGGCTCATGTGAGGTGTTGGGAACTGTTGCTGAAGGTAAGTTGAGGTCGGAATTTTCAGAGATGACCGTTGCAAAAGGCTTCTATTTATCAAACGGGGAGCACATGTTGAGAATTGGGAGATTTACATGAGGAGCTGCTGGCTTGCCCATGCACACGTGAAGCTACGTATATAGAAATTACAAGAGGCCGACGTTGGGAAACAAAGCTCTTCCCTTTGGCCTTTTGAGATCTTAGTCATTTTTGCGAATTTATCAGAAACAATAGCCTGACGTGGTTCGATTTCTGTCACCTGATCAACATGACCATCGGTATTAATGTCAGCACAAGGTAGATCAGAAATCGGGAGGTACCTGGAATTCGTCAGGTTGGAATCATACACTTTCTAATGAGGTCTCGGATCCTTGTTGGCACTTTTACATTGACGTCGCTCCATTACCATCCAAGGACCAAACATATCCGAGCTCAAATCACAATGTGGGGTAATGATAGGAGCCGCTGGTTCAGCAACAGGCATAATTCGAGTAGGGGCTGCATCCTCCTGCACGTCTGCAGTCATATCAGGACATATGTATTTTACGTGCCCTTATTTGCCACAAGTAAAATTAATTACTCGTACAAGGGCATAATTCGAGTAATTAATTACTAATTATTCTTATCTTTATTATTATTAACATTAAAGTAAAATTCTTAATTGATTTGTTTATTACATCACATATTGCTTTTTTTATTAATTTTATATTTATACTAATAAAATAATTAATTGGTAATAAATTTCAAATTATTCATCACTTTTTAATATAATACATGTTAATTCAAATTTTTTTGGTAATATAAATGTCCGTCTTACGATCTATGTTCGGGGTGCGAGGCTACTCTTTCCAACAATATTGTCTCCAAAGTTATTATTATTAAATAATAATATAATATTTTATATCATTTAAAATTTAAATTACATTGTTAAAAAGAATATATGTTATGAATATATTTATTTATGGTGGATATATATACATTAAATGAGACTTTAATGTACTTTATATTAAATAATAATATAATATTTTATATCATTTAAAATTTAAATTACATTGTTAAAAAGAATATATGTTATGAATATCTTTATTTATTGTAGATATCCATATATTAAATAGAGTATTTAATATACTTTATTATTAGTGTTTAATACTATTAGAAGTAGATTTTTATATTATACCTATAAATATAAAATTTTAAGAAAATATTAGACACAAATATTATACAAACCTCTCTTTTGTCTCTAATCTTTGTTCTTGTTTATCTCTCTTGTTCTAAATTTATATTTTTCAATCTATATTTCTTATTCAACTAACAAAACCCAACGTTAATCTTCAAATATAAGTAAAACAAAAACCCTAAGTGGAATTAAAAAGAAAAACCCTCTCTTTCGTTGCTCTCCGTTTGTCTCTCTTCTGGCCGCGTTCTCCGTCGTTCGGTTCCTGTTGCACTCTGGCCGTCGCTTTCTGCTGCTCTGCAGTTATAAACAGGTTAGTAAATTCCTTTTTGTTTTTATTACAATTGGTATGTATGTATGTATGTATATATATATATATATATATATATATATATATATATATATATATATATATATATATATATGGAGTAATCAGAAACATAAGCTTTTCCATGTATTCATACAAACAAATTATAATAACACTGATTTTGGGTGTAGGGAATTCGCCGTACTGCTTCAATTGATTGGCAACTCTTCCTTTTAAGGACGATTCACTGCTATTTATCTTTTCATCTGTCCTTAGAAGTTTGAACTTCCATGGCATCTAATACGGGAAAGAAAACAAAGCATGATGATGATTGGATCAGTAAGTTGCCCGATTCCATTCTAAGTCACATTCTATGTCGGCTTCCCATAAAAGATGCAGTTTCCACCTCCATTCTCTCAACCAGATGGCGATATCTGTTTGTCTCAATGCTCAAACTTGATGTTGATTTTCGCGTATTTCGGCGTTGTCCTGTACGTACCGTTAAGAGCTTCACCAACTTCATGGATAAACTGTTGTTTTTCCATACCGAGGGAAGGATCGAACAATTCCGACTCCAATATATCGACATAACAGGGGTCGATGCTTCCCGCGTTTGTGGATGGGTATCTGCTGCACTTTGGCGTGGGGTTAAGGACGTAGATTTGGCTTTGGCTCACGAGTCGGTGAACATTCCCGTGTTGTCCACTGCTCTGCTTTTTACTGTGAAGACGCTGGTGAGATTGAAACTGGAAATCCCATTTGTAATGACTGTCCCGGTTCATGTTTGTCTGCCTAATCTCGAGACTCTGGAGCTTCGCCGTGTTAAATTCAAAGACGATGATTCAGTGAAAAGGCTCATTTCAAGCTGTCCTGTACTCGAACAATTATCCATCTCCTGCTGTGACATGCGAAACATAACGTGTCTTAAAATCTCAAATCCTTCACTTAAGAGTTTGACTTTTGTAGTTAACTTACATTTTCCTGAACCCCGTTCACTCTTCTCTGCCGATCTTCCATGTCTTGTCTACTTCAAATACATGGCCGTCATAGAAAATAACATGACTTCTCTTGTTGTAGCTGATATCAACATTTCTGTCGGACTCGGAGGCTTTGTAAGAGAAAGACACTGCCGTGGACATGGTTTAGTTGATCTTTTTCAAGGAATTGGCAATGTCAAGTCACTTCGTATGAGTATCTATCCGGAAGCAGTGAGTTAACTTAACCGACTTGCCATTTATATTATCAAGTATTGATGCTTTTTAAGTTTTATTGCTCTCTTATTTGACCAATTTAATTTGTATGTGCAGCTTCCATTTTTGTCCCACAAACGTTTCGTTGCATTTCAAAACCTGCTTCACCTGGAAATTGTTGATACGAAGAAGAAATGGAAAGGAGCGGGGCTTTTCGAGTTTCTTGAATTCACTCCTAATCTACAATCCCTTGTTATATGTACAGTATCAAATAAGGTACACATAAATATATATATTGATATGTAATTAAATATATATCGACAAATATATTGATATGTTGTTTAAAATTACAGAAATTTTAAGTTTAATACTAATTATACAACTGAATTAAAAACTGATACTATTCTAGCATATATTTTAATTTAGGCTTCAATTATATCAACGAGTCATTCAAGTTGAAATTTAAACTAAATTTCAATACTAAAATAGTATCTATTTTTAATTTAGTGGTATAATAAATACGCGTCTAAAAATTTGGTAATATTTGATATAATTTCTTTTAACATTTTTTCCTTTGTTGGGCTTAGGTCTGGTTTCCAATGGAAAAAGTGGCTTCATGTGTTGCATATCAGCTCAAGGAGTTTAAAGTATTAGATTTTGATGATGAGACCTCTCTTTTTAAAATGGTTACTTACATCCTCAAGAATGCAACAGTTCTCGACAAGCTCACAATATGTACGTCTCGAGTCCTGAAGGCTGAAGAAAAACTTAAGATCACTAAACAATTATTGAGTTTACCCAGGAGTTCAATCAAATGTCAAGTTGTGGCTTTCTAACATCTTTTATTTTATTCACATAAGAATAGCTTTACCATACTGATTGATGAGTATATAATTTTTGTTCTATTATTGGTATGTTCTGTTTTAAATTAATCCTAAAAACATTCTTATTGATTATTCGTTTAATGTACTAAAAACGGATGAAAGGGAAGGATTGAATTAAAAACAGTAAATTAAAATCATTCACTTGTTACTTGTATTCAGACAAAAATTCAGATGAACATATTTGTTGATATATGTGTAACACAGTTTTATATGATGTTTGAAAAATGTTAGACGATTATCTTCATGATTCAACAACGAAATAAACAGAATAGTAACATATTTACAGTGATCAACGAATTGTAATATCGTTTTTTTATTATCGAAAATACTCTATAATCTCGTTTACTTTTATCACTGAAGATATTTTTGAATCACAAAATAAAAAATACTAAAAAAAGAGAATAATGAGAGAAAAATATCACCTTGCGAAAGAAAAAAAAAACTATCGTCCAAGAGAGTATCTTCGCCATTCCTTTTTACCTCGTCTTAAGTTAGTAAATTAACGGGAGGATAATCAAAATAATAGTAATTCAAAACTTTTGTGATTAAATTGAAAATTTTAAACTCTAATAACCGAAATTAAAATGAGAAAAAAATTGAGTGGTGAAAAAAATAATTTACCCTTAAAATAAGAGTGACACGAAAATATGCTTTTTAAAGTTAAAGGGTGAGAATTGAACTTTCGGCAGAAAATAAACTTGGATCAGAAAAAAGAAAGAGAAGGGGAAAATGAGAAGACGACCTGGAATCGGAGGCCTTCAAACAGCTGCTGCTGCTAGGGTTTGCTTCGCTATTCATTCTGATTTTAATTACACTCTCTACCTGTAATTGTTTGTGTGATTTATATTTTAAATTTTAGGATCAATATCGATTATTGGGAGAAAATGTAGCCAAGTTACGAACCGATCTCATGAAAGAACAGCTCGCTACTTTCCGTTCTCAACTCGAAGAATTCGCTCGAAAACATAAGGTTAAGAAAATTTCCTTTTCAGTTTTATTTTTTCATTATTTGGATCATTTCATTTTCAGATTTTTTTTTCTAATTCTTCTTTATTTTCGCAGAATGATATCCGTAAAAATCCGTCTTTTAGGTCACAATTTCACGAGATGTGTGCTAAAGTAGGAGTGGATCCTTTGGCTTCAAATAAGGGATTTTGGGCTGAGCTTTTAGGGATCGGTGATTTCTATTATGAACTTGGTTTGTAACAAAATCATCCCTTTTTTAACAAATATTAATTGGACAATTTTTCTTTGTCTTCGAGATTTTAGATCCCCCCCCACAGTGTAAATTGTTTTTTTTTTTTTTCAGAGCAAATTTATTATCTTTTTGCTTTTTGGGGGGTATATTTATCCATTTCTGTTTAAAAGTTCTATAATTGTAAAATTTATATAAATATAGATAATTTACCTGCAGACTTCTCTGCATTTTGGCTTGATATAGAAATTCATATACTAGTCTTCTTTTTTTGAGGTTTTTTCGGTGAATTCTAATGCTTAATTTCATAGTTTTAACCTTAACATGGAAGAGATTCATTTGTGTCAAGATTTGGTTGAGTGCTTATAATGAGGTATTGGTACTTGGCTAGACAGGAGTGCAAATTGTTGAGATATGCTTGGCGACTCGGCCCCTTAATGGAGGTTTGATCGATCTGCAGGAACTCTGCAAATTGCTTCGTCAGAAACGGAAACATGATCGTGAAGCTGTTTCCGAGGATGACTGTTTGCGCGCTATAAGTAAGTTGAAGGTATGGCAGTATTAAGTTTCTTCATATTTGTTTTATACTACTTATTGAGTGAATTCGCTGGCCTTGTCACATTCCCATTTTTACTCTTAGGATGAGTGAGAGGATGAACATGAGAAGGCATACTGGTTTTCTTTGTTTTGAGCAACAATTTTGTTTGTACTGTTTTTGAATTGTTGGTGCCATTATTTCTGCTTGCAAATCTGACTTCCTATTGCATTTGTCTGTAATGGAATCTTCTTATGCAACTTATATAAATTTGTATGCTGTCATTTTGAAGTACAAGTATTGTTTGAACTCTCTAGACATTAGGTAGTGGATTTGAGGTAATTTCTGCTGGAAAGAAAAAGCTCGTTCGATCGGTTCCAACTGAGTTGAAGAAAGATCATAATGAAATTCTGGAACTGGCTCAGGTTACTGATTCTTTTATTTTTGTATTTTCTAACAAGTACCAAATGCAAATAAGTGCTTCACTGATGTTCTACTTGTTTCACTCTCAGGCTCAAGGCTATGTGACTGTTGATGAGGTAGAGAGACGGCTTTCCTGGACACACGGGCGAGCTATTGATGCCCTTGATACTTTATTAGACGTAAGTTATTGCAACAACCGTCATGTATATCATCTTACTATGGCATTTAGATCTGCAGGCTTTACAAAATCCATGTTGTTTGATGCAGGAAGGTCTTGCGATGATCGATGATGGTCATAGAGATGGAAAACGTCGATATTGGTTTCCCTGCGTATCCTCGATCTCCTCATTTGGTGTTTGATTCATGTGCTAAGGTTAGACATATTTGAGGCTGATTGGACAAAAAAAAAAAAGAAGAAAAATGATTGTTCCCCTTTTTTGGCTTTGGCTATGTTTGGAACTTCAATTGAAGCTTCCAAGCAAGGCAAAGAATCATGTTTGTTATTGATATTTGATGTATGAATAAAATGGATAAAAATCGTATGCCTTTTTCGGTGTCTCTTTCTATGCTCCAATATTAAAAAATTAAATTTTAAGCCTTAAATTTTAAATCCTCAACCCTAAGCTCTAAAATGATACACCTTACTCTCAATTCCTTAAACTCTAATCCTAAATCATAATCCTAAACTCTAAACTTATTTTTTTAGTATGAGCATAAATAGGGACACAAAAAGGCAGAACATTTCGATTCGAATAGACGTGTTGTGAAGCTATGACATTATGTTTTTGTTGCAATGTATAACTCCTCTTTTAGAAGTAGTTCCTTCCAAGGATCTTCTTCCTCAAAAGCTTCTTTCATCTTTTGGTGCGTGTATATGTGTTGTATGAATATTTCTTTTAAACATACGGTTTGATAAATGTCTGTACTTAACAGACCCTTCACCACCATGAATATAAAATATTGAACGCTTAAACATACTCGATTCAAGTTCTTTTATATATTGTATCAACATGTCAATCGAGTTAAACTCAATTATGTGTCAAAAGTTCATATTGGTATTTAAGTAGAGGTGTGTGTTCGCTTAAATTGGTTATGTTTAGTTAACTATTTGTACGTCCCTCTATGTAAGTGTTCACTTGAGCTATTTTTATGGATAAAATCTGAGATCTAACAAGTCGAAGTGAAAAGTTGGCGTGGATGATAATATTTTGTAATGGAACTGATTTTGAGATAATATTTTGAGGGATTCAAGGTAAAATTTATTTTCAATACACTGGTCGTGGAAATTAAAATTTTTCACAAGCGCGTTAATTTAAAGGTTTAAGGATATAGTTTAGTGTGTAAGGGTTAGAGGTTTAGATTTTATGGATAGTGGTTAGAATTTAGGGTTTAGAGGTCATGGTTTAGTTTTTAGGCTAATACGGTAAGAATTTAAGTTTTAAACTATACACCTTAAATTATATCCCTAAATTTTAAATTATAATTAAAACTTCTAAATTCTAAACCACTAAACCTAACGCTTATACCTTAAATTGAATCTTGAAACCTTAAAACTAAAGTGCTTGTGGAAACTTTTAGTTTTCACTGCCAGTGTATGAAATAATTACCTATAATATATATTGGATTATGCAACACTCACAATATAAGTGGAAATATATGTAGAAAATATATTACCTTTTAAATATGCTTGTAATTTAAAATTGTATGGTGTATTTTTCTCAAAGAAAATAGTTTTTAAGGTAGTTTTTTAGGTTATTCTTAGTGACGAAAGTTATTTTATTTGAAGGCATTTGAAGAAAATATTTAAATAATATTAAATTTGTCACACCTATGTAGATGAAAAGAAATATTTTCGATTTTAATTAAATTGATGTTCAATTAATTAAAATAGTTCAATAACAGATTTTATGTAAGAATATATATATGTAAATAGATAATTATATAAATACGATTTTTTCAAACCGGTTTGAAACATTATTAATTATTTATTTACTTTTACAAATATCAAATCTCATTGCAAATGATTTTTAATGTACACATAGCTCAATCATTCAATATGTAAATAAAATTATAATTACAATCGACACATTTGTATAATTACGATCATAAGCAATCATTATAAAATATAAAATGAATGGGTCGATAATTAAAATATATTAAGATTTAAACTAAAATAAGTTTTGATAAGATCCCCACACGATGAAACTTAAATCATAATAAAATTTTAGACTAAAAGCACGTGTAAATTTACCAACTATTGGTTAGTCTAGCAGGATAAAGTACTAAGTCTCTTAGACAATGTATATAACTCAAATATTGCCGTTGTGAATAAAGTAAAATGAGTTGTGAAGTCGTCTTCATATTAACAGTACTTAATTTAAATTAATCAACTAATAAATTAAATATATATAATTATAAAAAAAATTACATAATGTAAATTATTTTTGATGAAATACCTAATGTAAATTTAATTTTGATAGAACTTGAATCTAAACATCCAAAGAGATCTCAAGAGGGATGAAGTCATATGTGGGGGAGGGGGATGCCCCTAATATAGTTCAATTGTTTAGCCTTATTAATTTTTTTTAAAGTTAAATAAATTAAATTTTAACACTTCGTATTATTATTTTGGATTTAATCGTTTTTTATGTCCTCTTAATAAAGACTTAATATTTTTTAATCTACTCAAATAAAAATTTAATATTTACAACCAAATATTTTCTTTTAATTTGTATTTTATCTAATTAATTTTAATATCACATAATATTTTATAAAAATAGTCATAGTAGTAAATTTAGTTTCGAACATTAACCCCTTTATCACTTTGACACTAAATCCTTTTTTGTACCATTTTAATCTTTAATATTTAATTGTACTTAAATTGTTGTTGTTTTAAATAGTCTAAAAATAATTACAATGTGGTATCTGTTTATACATATTTTTAACTCTTTTAACAATTCACCGGGACACCTTTTTTTTTTAAGGAAAAGTGAGTTGGACCATTGCAATTTTAACATATAGTCCACCTACAACAAAAAAGAAACATAAAAATTCAAAAAGGTTATATTATTTTGGCTTAAATAAAAATAAGTTTCTAAAGTATACATTTTTTTAACTTTAGTTGCCTAAACTATTTTTTTGTAAAAATAGGTGCCTAAAGTTTCAAAAGTTATAATTTTAGGTGTCTAGTAATTAACAACGGTTAAAAAAATTGTTAACCAATAAAATTTTGACATGTGTTATTTTTAATTTATAATTTTTTAATTAATTTTTTGTTTTTAATAATTTAAACTTTTACAAAAAAATCTTAAAATTCTAAAACTTTATAAATTTGTCCTCAAATCCCTAAATCCTCACTACTGTTGTCACTGGCCGCCGTCGTCGACCTCACCCTTTCGGTCATCGGGCCCAGCCGACCATTTCTCCCAATGTGCCATCGTCGAAAACCAGTGAATGGTGTGCCAAACGAACATTGATCATCGATATCAAATAGTCATTTGATTGGCACACTGTTCGCCGATTTTTGGTGACGGCGGGTTGGGGAAAATGGATGGCTAGGTTCGATGATCGAAAAGGTGGAGTTGGCGACGACGGTCGACGATAGCATCGGTTAAGATTTGGGGATTTGTTATTTTTAGGGATTTAGGGACTGATTTGAACATTTTTGAAAATTTTGGAATTTTTCAAAAAAAATAAATTTTAATGTTTTTTAAAAAATAATTAAAAAAATTAATATTCATGTCATGCGTGGATAACGGTTTTTTAATAGCCGAGCACCTAAAATCATAACTTTTAAAACTTTAAACACCAATTTTTACAAAAAAAAATACTTTAGGTACATAAAGTTCAAAAAATGTATACTTTAGACATTTATTTTTTATTTAAGCCTATTATTTTTTCAAAAACATCTAACTTAACAATAAAGTAAACATAAATTATCATGTTAACCGCCGGGTTAATGTTGTTAAAATATTAATAGTACAATAAAAATTACAAATTAACTATTAAATAATAAAAATATGGTAATAGAACATAGTAAGACATTGACAATTGGTATTAACTAAAGGGCGATCTATCAGCAGGAGAGAACTGCCTCGAAGGTCCAAATTAAGATAAAAGAACAACCTAATAAAATTAATACAAATTAAAGATTCACTAATTAGTTTAGTGACTAAAGATATTAATATTATTTTATTTTATATGAGTTTAAATTTCGACATAAAAATGTAATACCGCTCTATTTAATTAAAATAAAATAAACAAAAATTAGATAGAAGATGTTAAATTTAATCTTAAAAAAATGTATAAAAAAACTAAATAAAAAAAAGTTTAAAAATAAAGGTGAAAACAAAAAAATAAAAAAAAATGCAACAAAAAAATAAAAAAACATCATCATTGGTCGCTAACGATTTTTGTTTTTTAATTTTCGTTAGCAAATTTTTATTTTGTGTAAATTGTTGTTAATGTTACGTTTTTTTATTTTGGTGATCATTGCTCACCAACTTTTATCCAAGCATGAATAGTTTTGTGACCAAGGAAAAATTATATCATCGGTCATTTCTATCATGTCATTCATGGACCAACAAATAAAAATCACCTATCTCATTATTCTTTTATGTTATATTTTTATCAAGTAAATCTTCACTTGGTAAAAACAGTTTTTAAAATTAATTTACAGTAAATACGAGTGAAGATTCGCTTGATAAAAAATATGACATGGAAAAAATAATGAGATGAGTGATTTTTATTGGTTTGTCCTATGAATGACGTGTCGAGAATAACCCATGATATAATTTATCGTGACCAAGTGATGTTTACCCAAAATTTTAATAAAATAGAAGTATAATCACTTGGTTAAAAACCAACAAGACTAGGGACGAATCATAATTTTATGTCAAGGGTATAAACTGTTATGAATTATATTAAAATTTTAAATTACACACTTAAATCATCGATATTAAATTCATAAAATATATGATAATTTAAAATTTCTAAGGGTGCGTCTGTTACCTAACACTCGTCCATCCCTAAATAAGATATCTTTTAAATAGTAAAAATATTTTTTTTTAAATTTGAAAAACCTTAAATTGCGTCGTACTATATATCAAAATACTTGTAAATTACCAATAAGTATTGAGTGCATTGATAAGGCACATTATACTTTTAAAGAGATAACGCAAATTTAAATCTTAAAAATATCATTCTTAAAAGAGATAACTTCGCATTCTAAATATAAACCGTAAAAGAATACTCATAACATCATTAAATTTGACAGAAAAAAATCATATTATCTTTTTTTCCCTTTATCCGTAAATAGAGTCAAGTAAAGCCATTTTATTTTCTGGTTCTTTATACAAGAAGAAGCCAAAACATTGCGATACATCCAAAAATAAATACTAACAGAAAGTTGTAATATTTTACCATTTTATGCGAGTAACAGCTCTTAGAAAAATACAGAAATAACTTTGAATTTGGTTCTTCTCAACTTCTTTTCAAGTTTTGTCACAACATAAAATAACTAAAAATTTCTCTCTTTTTCTCAAATTCAATATGTTCCTTCTTCTTCTTCTTCATTTCGGTGTTTCCTTCAACTACTTTTCTTCTTCTTCTTCTCACACGTCCAAGCTGCGCAATTACCATTTCACCCTCGTGATGTTCTGCCTTTGTTGCCGAGAGAGGTTTCGTGGCCGATCCTCAACTCTCTTCACGGCGCCGTTGACCTTTTACCATCCTTTGTCGGTTCTGTTTCATCGCCGAACCGCATCGTGAACTGGAAAGGTGCGTGCTTCGAGGGGAACATGGCTTGGATGGAGTTCCATAACAAGACTGGTAGTGAGTTTGGCGGTGGAACTCTCCATATAAAGGTAACACCTTTGGCCTTGCAATTTCTCGATGTTTTGGACTGTTTTGCAATCTGGGTATCTCTGGTTTGATTTTAAAGTGCTTAAAATTGAATTCGTTTGAGGTTTTTTGGACTGTTATTGTTTCTGGGTATTGCTTGGATTGAGCTGAAAGTGCTTAAATTTTGGTTTCTTTTAATTTAGTTTCGATGAAATGAGGAAAACTGAATTATTTGGGATTTTTGTTCTTTTCTATACCTAATTTGTCAAATTTGGGAGTGCAATTTTATTTCCTTTTTCTTTTCTTGGTTCTGTGCCCATATATTCCTACTTTGAGTTTGTAGTATTTTGGTGAATTTAGAGCACATTCCTTGATACATATTTATTAATTAGAATATTTGCATAATTTATGCTCAGAATGATGCAAAATTATTTGTTTGGGATGATTGTAGAATAGGTTGAGAGTACTTATGGACTTAATGATGTGAAAATGGTATCTCTGTGCTTATCCAGGTTAGCTACCCCCATAGTTGGACGTGTATGGATCTTTACATCTTTGCAACTCCATACCGCGTAACTTGGGATTATTATTTTTTGTCTCGGGAGCATACGCTTGAAATCAGCGAGTGGGAAGATAAAGCTGAGTATGAATATGTAAGTTGCCATTGTTAGTTTGAGTTACTTCAAGTGTTAGCTTGTTTCAGTTATGCATCTTTCCTGCAAACTCATACACGGATTTTTATGTGGTGTTTTTTAAATTAGTTGAAAAACAGGGGGATTTCAATTTTCCTGATGCAATCAGGGATGATTGGAACATTTCAAGCTCTATGGGATGTCTTCCCCTTATTTACTAATACTGGGTGGGGCGAGAACTCCAATATTGGGTTTCTCGAGAAGCACATGGGGGCTTCTTTTGAAGAACGGCCTCAGCCCTGGGTTACTAACATCAGTGTTGATGATGCGCACTCGGGAGATTTCCTTGCTATATCAAAAATTTGTGGGCGATGGGGTGGTTTTGAGACTCTTGAGAAGTGGGTTAGCGGTGCTTATGCCGGTCATACTGCTGTTTGTTTAAAGGATTCTGAAGGGAAGCTTTGGGTTGGTGAATCAGGACATGAGAATGAGAAGGTATTACAAAAACCTTTTAGCGGAACTTACCAAATTCGTTCCCTACATATTATCTCTTTCTTTCTGTCTGTAAAAACAAATATCCTTTTGTTCGCTACTGTTTTCTTGCTATACTGCAGACTCTTACAATGAGTATTTGCTTAATAAGTTAACCTAGCACCAAAATTCTTTTTCATGATTATCTGATTTCCCCTATTCAGATATGTTAAAGAAGGGCAAACTTCAAAATCATTTAAAGTTTTGTAAAACACAATGTTGTATCCAACTAGCTTTATGTTCTTGCATAGATTCTCTTTGATGTTATTGTGACCGAACTTGGTAATTTATCAGGAATAACCATTTATTTGTGTTATTCTTCTGGTACTTATTAATGACTCTTATTATTTTATCTGTCCTGGGTTGTAGGGAGAAGATATCATTGCAATTATACCATGGGATGAATGGTGGGATTTTGAGCTGAACAAGGATGATTCTAATCCCCATATTGCATATCTTCCTCTGCATGCTGATGTTCGAGCAAAGTTTAACGAGACTGCTGCATGGGAGTATGCACTAAGCATGGCTGGCAAACCATATGGTTACCATAACATGATATTTGGTTGGATAGACACCATCGATGGGAATTATCCTCCTCCATTGGATGCTCACGTGGTATTTAGATATTCATTTTGATGCATCATGCTAAGATATTTAGTTTTAAGTTTTAGCACTACAAATAAAATTGCAAATGGAGGTACAAAAGCACACAAAGATAGGATGATAAGAAATTCCTAATTTGTTCCTTGTATTCCTTTATTAATTGCATAATAGTGTTATTAATGCTTATGGCTCTTGTTCTTCTCCACGGTTTGAGTCCGAGAATTTATGCAGTCCATAGTCTCTAAGTCTTTGCCTGGCAATCATAAAGGTAGCTTCTGTCATGACAGTTTGGAGTAAAATACAACCTGAATATGCTGCTAACATGTGGAACGAGGCCTTAAACAAGCGGCTTGGAACTCAGGTATGGTATCTTTCTTGGTTGATAACATAGGTTAACTCATGGAAGAAATTGAGTTATTAGTTTATTCATAAAATATAATCTGAATTGTTCGGGATTTATGTCTTGAAGATAGTATTTTTTGTTTGTTTGTTTGTATGAGAGTTTGGCCTAGACGCTTCAAACACTTACCAGATCTTTAGTTCTTTGATCTTAAAACATATTGAATATATTAGCTATTCTTTGTTCTTGTTTGTTAAAAAAATGTGATCCAATATCTTTTCTTTCTCTAATTATAGTGTTAACTGCAGGGTCTTAATCTTTCTGATATATTGGTGGAAATCGAAAAGCGTGGGTCATCATTTGATGAACTGCTGACCATTCCAGAACAGGACAATTGGATATATAGTGAGGGGAAGTCAACATCATGCATTGCTTTTATTCTCGAAATGTACAAGGAGGCAGGACTTTTTGATCCGATTGCCGACTCTATTCAAGTCACCGAGTTTACGGTTAGCTTACTTTTACATAAAGTCTTTGTTTAAGGTGATATGATTTCCCCTGAGTTGTTAATGATACAAGCGCTTGTTGATTTAATTAATATCAAAAACACAGATCAAAGATGCTTATTCTCTAAGGTTTTTTGAGAATAATTCAAGCCGGCTTCCAAAGTGGTGCAACGATGCAGACAGTGTAAAGCTTCCTTACTGTCAGATAAAAGGAAAGTATCGAATGGAACTACTCGGATATAATTCTATGGATCCGTACGCCCATATGAACGAACGTTGTCCTTCTCTGCCTCCAAAGTACTTCAGGTTGCGAAATTGCTAGTCAGCTTCATTTCTTCCATTTATCGATATGCCAGTGGTCAACCATCACTGTTCATTTATCGATTCGGGCAATTCCGTGCAATATAGAAATTGTGTTAAGTTGTACATATGATAATCATACTAGGAATGGAGATGTCAGGTACTCTTATGCATGATATAAAATGTAGGAACATGATGCTGATAGATTTACTAAATCCCCTCTTTTGTTGAATTTTAGTCTTATATGAGTTGTAAACAAATCCTGCAGTTACAGTTTCAACCTTCAACGGTGAACTTCGATGTCTGAAAATCGAGGCTGAACATATTCATGTGGCCATTCATGTTAGAATTTGCATCAAACCACTCTATAAGCCTGATCTCATTGGGAAATTAAGTGAACCATTCATTCCAAGAACAAATTCAAACTTCAAAAAGAAGGAAATTCCTGCAAAACAACATAATTTTAGTAAAAAAAAAAGCCATAGTTCGTTTGAATGAAACAGTCTACACTTTAGATTCATACACACATCAGAGTACAACGCGGATTATATAATTGAACTTTTCTAACACAAGCAGCCGAGCTTCAATGATCTTGAAGGATCTGTTAAAACTGGTAATCTCAGTGTAACGGTGTTATTCAGCCTTGGCTGGGAAATGATTGCCACCTGTAGCGATTTTGTACAAGTAAAACCCAGTCATAAGAACACTGCAACGAAATGCAACAAGAGTCAGTATCTCCTTGAGTTTTAATGGATTCCGAATTAACAAAGAAGCCTAAAATAAGAGGTCTAGTTAAATGTTAGATCATAAGAAGACATGAACATCGTGAAAGAAACTGAAAATCATGAGATTTGTATACAAGGTATTGAAATGCAGCATGCAGTCAGTCTGCAATAGGTATGAGATAAACCGGACATGGAGGTTCTATGATCGGCACCATTGAAACGAGCTACTCTACGGCAACAACCGAGCACTTAAGGTCTTAATCAAATAACATATTTATCCATATAAGAGTTTTGTTACCCTTAGAAGAACTTAATGAAAAGATTAACCAGTAGAATTATCACAGTAATGACTAATGATAGGATTGGATACATCATCATAAGGGTACTGAATATATATTAACAGGAGATCAACATACCTTATTCCAGCAACAATTCCGGCCGGCATAATTTTAGACGTTTGGTAATAACGTTGTCCCATGATCCATGTCAGGACAGCAGCGGTAACTGGTTTGAAGGTAGATAATATAAACCAGTAAAAAGAAGAAACATTTAGCAGGCAGAAAACAGAAAAAACCAACTTTCATGAACATAACAAACAGTGAAAATCAGCTTATCTTTGATGATATATTGAAGTCGACAATGGCGGACATCAAGAAATATTATTACATCACAAAATCTAGCAATAACATTGAATTTCAGATAATGAAAGCTTCTTAACAACACTGTACCAGAGAGCTTTAAGAAGATTAGAGATAAATCAAATATATGATAGTTGAGAACAGTGATTTCAAAGCTAAAAAAAGGCCATTTTTTCTAAGAAATTCAGCAAGAACATAGCATCAACTTGGATCTACAATATCCAATCTGATTCATAATTTCCACAATTAAATTTAGTACCTTGAACTAGAAAATCATCTATTACTTAACCACAGATCATAAGGGTAATTAAACAAAAACCCAGATCAAATTTACAACAAAAAGTTTATAAAAAAAAAAAGATGAGATTTTGAAATTTTACCAGTCTCAAGAACCAGGGCAAAATAAGAGTTCTTTTTCTTCTCGAAAGCTTTAAGGCTCAAATATCCAGCAAGAATGAGAAGCAATCCAGTTCCCACACCCCCAGCAAGTGATGCTTTGCTCCCTTTCTTCAAATACCCAATAACTCCTCCAGCCACAAGAATCAATCCATAAGGGATTGAGAGGCAAAAATCATGCATTTTGGGAGATTTTTTTTCCTTGAGAAAACTTACGAGTAAACTTGAGTTGAACTGATCAAAGGGGAAAGAAATGGAACTTCAGAAATGGGATTTTTGTTTTGAGTTCAGATTTTTTAGTTCTCAAAGATGGTGGACTTTTTCTGGCGTGTGGAATTTTTAATATTGGTAAAACCACGATGCTTTATATATATATATATATATATATGAAAAAACTTTGATACACATGTCGTGTAAACTTTAGTTTATACGTGCTTTTTAATTTAGGGTTTAAGTTGTAGGGTATAGAATTTAATGGTAGTGTTTAGAATTTAGTGTATAAGGTTTAAGGTTTAGGATTAAGGTTAAAATATTAAGATTTGAGTTTTTATAATATAAATACACATACTTGTTATACGGCCTGTGTATTAAAATTTTACCTATATATATATATATATATATATATATATATATATATATATTGTACTCCGAAATTAGCAGCAATCAAATTAACTTACGTAAATGACCCTTACTTTGTCCAATAAAATAAAAATACATGTACTCAATCATATTTATTTGAAAATTATAAATGATTAAGCGCGTCTTTAGTTTTTGATATCCCACTAAGTAAAACCACTACCTCCAAAAAAAAATTTCTTAAAATATTTTTTAAGTCATTTTCGATGACAACTTTATACCGTCGACTGATTTTTATTACTTAAATTAATTGTATATAAATAATTTTTTTGATGATGAATTATTTGTATTATTTTAGTTTTATTTTTTTGTTTTGTATTGTTAGAAATCATTTCTCATATGCTATTCTAGATTTTTTTGTCTATTTATATGGTAATTTGTTTGTCTGTTTTTTTTGTAAGATTTGTCTATCTTTGTGATAATATTGTCTGATGTTATAAAAATTTAGTATTTAGATAACAAGTATTATCGAGCGTCACAAGATGATCGACGATATGTTATTTTTTAGATTTTCTTGTGGTAGTTTGTCAATGTGCCAAAAACTCGCAATAAAAAGAATGTTGGATTCATGAAACTTTCTGTTCAAAGTATATCTATGTTGAATTTTTATTTTGATGATGAAACAAATTTTCTCATGAAGGAATATGATTAATTTTACCTTTCATGCTCTTTGATTTTCTATTTTTTTTATCTCCATGAATATTTATGTTTTAGTGTGTGTTCATTATTTGTAATTCTTTCTTTTGATTAATGAAACTCAGTTAAAGCTCTTCGTTAAAAAAACGCATCTTTATTTTACATTACAATTTTAGTTTATAATAATTATTTCATTTGTTTTATGCGAAAGGTGCAATTTACTTGAACCTAACAAGTAGTTTTAGTGAAAAAGTGGATGATATTTATTTTAGGAGATACGGATTCAAACCGCTTTGTTAGCAAGATGTGTGCATTATCAAAAGGTTAAAAATATATATGAACATATATTAATTTGTAATCACCTCTATGATAAATGTCAGGATTTGATCCATAGAAAATGAAACAATTTTGAGCATCATTGGATCTCTTCAAGGTTTCTAATTAGACACATTTAACCAACTGCGTTTTGAATTTAAAAAAGAGTAAGTTATATGGTTGATCCTTTTATTTTTGAGATGTTTGATTTTAGTCAATGATGTTGAAAAAAATTATGTTTTGATAACATTATCGATTTATAATATTTTAGTCACTAAGCTGTTAACTCTAGTTAGTTACGGTTACATAAATATAACTAATTTGAGCTCATTAGTGCAAAACCTAAAAATGATGTGATATTCTAATGTTGTGTCGATGGATAAAAATTTCAAATTCAAGAATTAATGTGAACAAAAGAAAAATTCAAAGACCAAGTTTAAGAAAGTTGCCATGTTCAAGGACTAAAAGTTACTCTATCCTAAAATAAAACAAAAATTGTTTCAAATCATTCTGAACGTCATCGTTTAAGGCCCAAAGGGTTAAAATCGAAGAAAGGGTTTCATTTATCAAATTCAAAAGAACTAAAACCATTCACTGAGTACAGGCACAGCAAATGTTATTCGCACCCGAATCGGATCTCCAACCCGTTCAATCCATTTTCCCGTCTTTCGCAAACCCTAATCCCCAAATATTCAAAAACCCTAAAAATGCGTACACTCCAATCGGATGCAAAACCAAAGAGGATTGAGGAATGTGTTGCCATGGAGCTCAAGGAAGCAAAATTGAAGCCACTTGATGCTGGAAGTAATGTTCGGATTGGGGTGCTTGCAGCTTGTGAAACAGCCGTTGTTCCATACGTAGAAAAACTACAGAATCAGGTATCCGAATACCTAACTCTTGCCCTTATGTTCAATTCTTTACAGTATTTCACTAGTCTATTTTTTCTGGTATTATCAAATTGACACACATTGTATGGTAATAGAAAGCTAAATTTGTGTCCTAGAAACTTTGGGTCTTGAAATCTGCAATCAATGTCTTAGAGAAAGTACTTAGTCATGCTATTAGAGAAAACAGAGAAACTTCAATGTTAGCAAAGTTTTTCCAAGAGATGTAGTTAAGGTGCTGAGGTTAATAGCTGAAACTATTCCTTCAATTTGCAATTAGAACTTTAAATATTATCCTAGGAAAGTCCTAATTCTTCTAAAGATTAGTGTTTTCACCATATGGTACAATTTCTTGTTGTGTCTGTTGAGCTTATTTTGTTAATATTTTGGAAAGTTCAGACATCTAAGGTAAACTTTGTTTAATATTTAGTTTATTTTATTGGCTTACTCTATAACTGAGGACATTTGTTCAATATGTAAATCAGGATGTTGATGATGCCTGATGCCAAAGGCATTCCAATGACACCTTGAACCGAGGAAAAATGACCTATGGACTATGATCTGAAAATTGTAAGTGCTTCTTATCGAACATTTGTCTTGTTCTTATATGTTTGATCGAGCTTTGAAGAGCACACTAACGTTTTTTCAGGTAACCTTTTTATTGTAATAACTGTTTTTTTCTCTCTCAAACTTAGAGGTGCAGATTCAACTTGAAAAAAATGAGGTGGATGGATCTTATTGGTTGGGATCACAGATAACGTGATGAGCCGGGTCCATCTAATAATTTTTCGATGATAAGTGTCTAATATAATTTCTTAACCACCCGATTGGTTCTATCTTTGACAAGGTCATCTGTAATCTTATTTTTGCCATGTCATTGTCCAATGCCAGCTGGATTAAATTTTTAAAAAAAATTACTTCTATTAAAATGACGGTTTTTATGGGTACGATTCATGGATTAAGGGGTTATTTAACTAAAAAAATAGTATATTTATGGACTTTTACATGGGTATTTTTTAAACTATTGTGTCTTAGATAATTATTTTATCATTCGTGATTTTTTTTTATTTCATCATCTGATGTCTTTGTTACAGTAATTTTGAAAGTCAGCTAAAAGAGATGTTGACTTCATTATAATTGTGTTATAATCAGTAGACCAATATTGATTTTCGCACCAAAACAACATGCAATCTTCTTTCCTGAGAGGTGAAGTCAGCTTCCCTTCAACCTGATTTCACCAATTTTTTAATAAAATAAATAAATATCACCGAAGTTGGCATCCCTTCCTGCCAACTTCCAAGATCACTATAGCAAAGACTACAAATGGTGAAATAAAAAAAAAAATTCTAAATAATGAAATAATTATTCCAGCCACAATATCCTAAAAAATTACATGTTTTTTTAATAATTTTGAGGTGATTACAAGATAGTATCTATTTGGACATATTTTTTACCTTTAAAAAATACACAAACACTTTACAGACAGAGTAATTTGAACCCAGATTTTTTAAAATGAACATCATCTTTTTTTTCATTGGAATCACTTGTTAGGTTCAAAAATTACCTACTTTTACGTTATAGTATTAGCCCATTAAAATATTTTTACATTAATTTTTATAATCATATCCATTTTCTTACATTCATAATCCTAAATATCCATACCTAAAAAAAACCCTAAATATCCAGAATGACCCGTTATGGATGTAAAATATGAATTGCAACACTATTTCTAAACATTAATTCTCAAACCCAACTTTATGACAATGATATCTCATCCAACTTCAAATGAAATAGTACGTACGATAAATTAAGAAATTAAATACTATAAAGGGAATATCAGTATACATTGTTGAGTTATTATTCATAGAGTTTGAAGATAAGATCTGTTGACATATTTTTTTAGTACTGGTGTGAATGAAAATGAATTATTAAAATTAACGGTAGTAAATAAGAAGATTTTTACAAGAAAAAAATAAATAATTTTTAATTATATAAATAGATCCTAACTCTTGAATTTGAGTAATTAAATGATTAGTTCGAGTTATTTATTTCTTTAATTAACATTACATTTATAATATATTTTTTCTTAAAAAAAACCAAAATACAAAGTTTAATGTATATATACTTTGAGTGAATCAATTAGGTAGAGTCAAACTAAATTCGAGCTTGATAAATACAAAGACCCGATATTACAATTCACATTTCTGACTTTGGATATACTATTCCCAGTTTGTTTATAGTCGATGGGGACACAAGTTTCTTAAACTAGGAACGGCATTCATCAATTCTTCAACTACAACATTGGCAAACCATCTATTTGTTGCTTCTGTATAATGGATACCGTCCCAGTTTATATACGAAGAAGGATCGTCGCAACATCGTTCCAATGGCGGATAACCGCACGATTTCGAAGGATTATAATTGTAAAGACCTCCGATTCCACAGCATGCCTTGAGTGTTTCTTTGAACCCTGAAATCATTCGAGAAAATTCGACGTGAAGAAGCCGAATTTCGATGTTAGATTAAGTTTCCTTGTTTCGAGCAAGAATAGAAGATGTACCGAATTGCTCCGTGGAATGGTGGATACGCATTGTAAAACTGTAATAATCCACATAGATTATGTTGACGTTGGGATGACGGTTCCGGAGTTTTTCGAGTTCTTTCCGAAGCAATTCGTTGTGGTGTACGGAGAACTGGTTCAACTATGTTAGGCAACCGGTTAAGGAATCATATTTGTCCTTGCTTGAGCCTTGAAATTTTGTCAGCAAAGACGGAGAGCATCCAATTGGGAAGTTTCCAGGGACCAAAAATGTCTGTGCCCCTAACTCGATCAACTCCTGCATATATGTAGCAAATGTTTGATAGTTTGGAACAAGGACAGCATCGATCAATGTCGTAGATTATTGGGAATTTTCGCCTAGAAAGCTCGGTGATTCTTACATCGATTGATGAAGTTATCATATCAACGACAAGAGGAACAAGTTGTCGGATTTTCTCTGTGTTTTTCCCCTGCACGAATGGATGATTGTAATCGTTTCCTCCAATCTCTTCCATTACAATCAAGGAGTTCTGGAGGAGCTCTTTGCAGTCTATAAAGTCATATTAGCATTGTGAAACAAAATAAAATTATTCGATTCATTGACTGATTAATCAAAACAAAATAAAAAGCTTACTCGAAGAAGGTGAGCAAAGAGATGGCAATAAATTTTTGAAGGAATTGAGTTCATCTCCCAAAGAAATGTTGGTGGAGGCACTATGGATTCCTTGTTCTGCAAGGAACGTAGAATTGAGAGCAGTAGCACCCGCCACGGCAAAATTCACTCCCTTTTGAAATTCCTCCCGTCTCCCATTTTTAGAACCATAAAATGGCGGTAAAAGGGAAAATCCCAATGCTTCAGCTGCAAAACCAAGTCCAATTTCGGCACGGATATTAGACACGAGTATGTTTTTTTTTTCAAATGACGAGTCGAAGCAACACAGAAGATAGATATACATACCAACAAAATCTATAACCAAGCGGCCGTCGCAGTACCGGCCGGTTGGCCGGTGAAAATAGGTACGGCCATATGGAGGAAAAGCAGAATGAGGTCGCTCGCTGGATTCTGAAATCAAAATTTCAAGTAAGTTGCCGGTATCGGTTAAGGAATCACCGTAACTGAAAATCGACGTCAAACATCCGTTCACCGGGGAATTAATGCCGGTTATTATTACAAACACAAAGATAATAACAATGAAATGCTGTTTCAGCCAAGAACATGATGCCATTGATGCATATATTCAAAGGGGAAAAAAAGTTTGCACCTACAGCTTTCAAATGTGGATATTTATATTACTACTTCCCCACCAAAACTCTAGTAGGTAATTTCAATTTATATTTCATTGCATATATATATGAAAAAACTTTGATACACAGGCCGTGTAAACTTTAGTTTACACGTGCCTTTTAATTTTAGGGGTTAAGGTTTTAGTTTAGGGGTTTGGGTTGTAGGGTTTAGAATTTAAGGTTGGTGTTTAGAGTTTAGAGTATGGGGTTTAGTTTTTTTAGGGTTAGGGTTAGGAATTTAGGATTTGGGTTTTTATAGTGTAAATACACAGGCTTGTGTAAAATTAATTATACACAGTATGTGTATCAAAGTTTTATATATATATATATATATCCCCTTACATCATGCAAAACTTAATTACATTTACACACATTTTATGAACGTTGAATGGTGGTAAATAAACGGCTAACATTATTTTTTTCCTGTGATAATCTTCAAATTCTTACCGTTGATCTCAACCATCCATTTAATTAAATCTAATAGTCCAAAAAAATGTAAATCTTTCGATAAAAATATATAGAGAAAAGGCTTGTTCTATTATCATTTTAAAATGATAAGGTGGTAGGTAAATTTCCATATATGTTTGAACAAGATATCTATAATAGATGCACAACAGCTTTCAATTATTAAAGGTAAGCCTGGGTTTCTATAGATGGATCAATGAGAAAATGAATTAGAGGCAAAGCCGCTTTCAATTATTAAAAAGCAGTAAATCTCTAAGCAATCTTAATTCAAGTTGTTCGAGACGAGCCTTATTTTATAACTCAAACTTTATTGATTTTTTTTATTTGAGTCAAGATTATTAAATTCGAGTCAAGTCAAGTTTTTGTAAAAATTTAATTGTAATTGTTGATAATATTATACTACGAATTGATTCTAATTTAAACGACTTCCTCTAATTATATAAGGTATACATATATATTGCTTCATATTCTTTTCTTAACATGTGTGAGTAAAATTTATAATGTTATTTAATAAAAAATATCATCTAAAATTATAAAATATATTTATTGTCAAAATCATTTTAATCGATAAAATAGCTTAGAAGATTTATTTTTGAAATTAGATTTTTTTTAATTTGTTCATTTTTAAAAGATTTGGAGTAACCACCGGTCACTTTGGTAGACCGAACACCATAAAAACAACCGGAGATTCTTTTTTTAAAAAGTTGGGGCTCGAAAGTCGATTACGTGTGGGGAATGATTAGCACTCCACAAACGTCCGATATCAGTATCTTTAATTTTATGTGGCATTATGGCATTTTAGAATAACAACTCGAAATTAATTTAAATATTGATTATTAACTGGGTTCATGTTTGAAATGGAAATATTCATTTTATAAGGAAATATATTTTTGCTTCGAATATAAATTGTAAACACCCATATACACCCAGGGCACCGCCATTCATATTCTAAAAATATATTCCACATATAAAAGATTTTTATGCGTGATTAATTATGGTCTAGTTCATTTTAAGTACTAATTTAAAAAGACTCTACTTTAATTTATGTGTTATTTAATGTATGAATATTATTTAATTCCAAAGTTTACATGAGATAACGCTCAATTACTTTTGAGTATCATCCATATTTAAACTTCAAAATTATAAATAATATTCTCTATTATTTAATTAGGCAAATTATTAAAATTCTAATCCTATTAAAGGCTCTAATTAATTAATCTAAATTATTTATCAATTTTCTAGGGTTTTAATGAATATTGAGTATTCTATTTAAGAGCTCATATTGAACACCCCATTATGTTAGTACACCATTCAAATTTGAAACTCTAAAATTTCCAACTCAATACTCGCTAATTTTCTATAATTATCTACCTAATCAAATTATTTAAGCCTGATTAAAGTACCTAAAAATTAAGGCTCTAATATACTAATTAAACTAAATTATGTCTTTAAATCTCCCAAAATGAATCTATATGCAAACATATATTATATAATATATATTATAAGGTAATAGTATATATTATATAAGGTATTAATTTTAGTGTATATGTAAATGGATATATGTAAAGTATTATATATGTATACTATACATACTTAAGGTAATATATTATATGATACATATAAAAATATATTATAAAATTTAAAGAAAAACGTATATTATATATGTATATTATAATACTTTACGTATAAGAATATAGTATATATATTAGGGAAAGAAAATTTATTTATTACAAAATAAAAAAGGTAATGATTAGTTATAGCATATATATACATATATATATATATATTACAAAATTATTGATTAAAAAAAACATTTAAAGAATATATATATAATAGTCAAAATGGTATAAAATACATATAAGTAAATATTTATAAGTATGGTATTAATATATAATCAATTAATTGTTTATCACGTGTTCATCACAAATGTGAAGAACATAATGAACACACCGTCAGGCTATCTTCACTTCCGCTGTGTAGATTTTTCGGTCATCCTTAATTTAGTTTCGACGGCCGTGAAGCGATTTTTAACGTCCGTCTTTCAAATTTAAAAAATTTCATTTTTTTTTAAATCCTAAATTTATCCGGATCCTACAGGATCTATTCATTTTTCACCAAACTAAGTCTAAATCTATCCGAACCGCACTCATGTTCAACTCCGCCGTTCACTCAAACTCATCGGCCGTCAAGATAAGCCTTTGATCTTTGCTTCCTTTTCATTTTTGTTTATATATATAAACAACTAACATTTTGCTATGTTTTGCAGGAATCGGAAATGGATGAGAAGGATATTATCTTTCAACGTTGAAAATGGCGGTCTGATTTTCTTTTTCAGCGACGATTAAATTTTGGCGATCCTTTAAATTCTGACCGGTTTAAATTCTCAAAGTACTTTCTCTTTCCCCATAATTGTCCCTCTTTAATTATGGTAATTATTATTTCATTAATTGTCATTAATGTCGTCTGACATTCTCTCTCTTCTTTTATAGATGGTCGAAATTATGACTTCACGGCTTACGTCATATGGTGATGTCACCCAACAGCTGGCACCAGCTATCATTTGAGAAAGCACAATTCATGTGCTGATTAAATGGACCAATAAAGACTTGATACGTGTTTATTGAATGACAGATTTGGGCAGAAAAAGGTTTAAAATGATTTTGTTGGGCTGTCAATGATTGTTTATTAGCTGTAAAAAAGGTTTAGGCTTTGTACTGGGCTTCGAGTATTTTATACGTAAATAGACAATATTATATGGACTCTATTTATGTATTATATTTTTGGATTTATACTATTTATTTATTTTTGGTTTTATTTATAGTGAAAATATTATATATACATGTATATATGGGTATACCCGGACAAAATTAGGATATTACATTTATAATGTTATTTTAAAAAGTGAACTTTTGAGGATAAAATATTGACGGGAGTATAAATGAGTCAATGAATTGGTGAGAAAAAAAATTTATAAAAAATTACAGTTGAAGGAACAAATTGAATAAAATAAAAAGTTAAGGAACTAAATTGAAAAAAAAGAATATTTTTTTGTTAAAAATATGAATTGAATTTATATAGATATTATATAATGGTAGTAGAGCATGTGGTTTAAAATTGGTCAAAATGAACTTAAAACGAAGTAGGAATTGAAGAAATGAAGAAATCATACAAAGTTGAGGGGTTATATTGCAAAAATATGAATTGAAGCTACATAGGTATTCTACAATGGTTTTTGGAGTATGTCGTTCAAATTTGGTTAAAATGGACTTAAAACGAAAGAGATTTTAAAGAAATGAGAAAATCATACAAAGTTAAGGGGTTAAATTGCAAAAAAAATTCAAAAATATGAATTGAAGCTGAATAGGTATTCTCCATTGGTTTAAGAATATGCATTTTTAAAGAAAAATACTTTGATACAGAAGCTTGCGTAAACTAAAGTTTATACAAGCCTTTAAATTTTAGGTTTTAGAGATTTAGGTTGTAGTTTAGAGTTTAGGGATTTAGGTTGTAGGGGGTGGAATTTAAGGTTAGAATTTAGAGTTTAGGGTTTTATGTTTAGTTTTTAGGGTGTTAGGGCTAGAGATTTAAGTTTTAGATTTTATAACTAAAATATGAATGATTATGTAATTTGTTTTACGCAATTTGTGTTTTAAAATATAACTAATTTTTAATTTGATCTAAAAGAACTTGAAATGAAAGAGAAATTGAAAAAAAGTTAAAAAAATAGAATTAAATAAAGATTGACCCACCAAAAATTATTGAAGTAATTCGAACCTAATCTATCTCTACAGAATCTTGAATGGAGAAGAATTCCACTATAAACTTCACAATACACGAAATGGAATAACCACTCAAAAGTGAATACAAAAAAAATGCATTAATGCTATGTTTGGTTATGTAGATAATAAGACAAGAAAAAAATAATTATTATATGTGTTTTAAAATAGTTTGTCATTACTAAAAGAAGAATTAGTACAAATTTAAACTTGAAATTAAAAAAACAAATAAAAATTCAAGTAAAAAATAATACATATTCAAAATAAGCAATATTTATTATTATTTTTAAATATATTATTGTGATTATATGGTAATCTACTTATACATTTTTTTAACCTTTTAACAATGCACACACACTTTACACACAAATACTCAAACCCTAACTTTTTAAAATAAATATTATATACTCTTTTCACCGGAATCATTTGTTGGGTTTATTACTTCTCCTTATTTAAACTAAGCCATAAATAACTAAAAATTATCGAGTGAAATAAAGTTATTAATAAAATTTTGATAAAAAAGGAAAGAATTTAAATCATTACTAAGCCATATATTAAAACATGAGAAATAATTAACAACACACCTTACACAAATGTGCTCAAATTCGAATCTCTTAAACTAAACATTATTCTCTTTTTTACTGGAGTACTTGTTGGGTTCATTACTTCTCTTTATCTAAACTAAATCATAAATAACTAAAAATTATCAAGTAAAATAAAGTTATTAGTAAATTTTTGGTATTCTTTCCTTTTTACCAAAAAATTACTAATAAATTCTTGTGGGAGGAGACTTCAACTCAACAAGGTGGCTGTGTGAGTATGCAGTATGGGAGTGATGAATTTATCGAATTCATTAGAAGCTGTAATTTGGTTGATCTTCCTATGAGTGGGAAAAAATTTACATGGTTTGGACCAAGAATAGAAGAAGCAGGCTTGACAGATTTCTGTTCGATGAGCGGTGGCTGTTGGACCAAAATGATTTTTCCCAAATGGGTCTAAAGCGGGCAGTGTCGGATCACGCACGACAGGGGCAGTGGACTGGGGGCCAATGCCCTTCAAATTCTTTAATGGATGGTTAGAAAAGAAGGAACGCAGAGATTTGGTCACTGAGGTTTTTGGGAAAAAGACAGGAAATAAATCTGATCTGGCATTGAAATTAAGAAAATTAAAAGGAAAGAGTCTTGTGATAACTTTGACAAAGAATTGGAGAAGAGGATTTCGATCATAGAAGAAATGGGCAATGGGGGCAGCTTGAGTGAAGAAAAATTGGAAGAATTAAAAGCTTGTCGCCTAGAGCTGCGGAGAGAATGAATAGGTTATCCTTGGGAGATTCTAATATGGCTTTCTTTCATAGAGCTGTTAAAATTCCGGCAAAAAAGAGAAGGATTCAGGGGCTGAAGTTCCAAGGTCGATCCAAAGAAGATGAGATCTCTGGGTTTCGACTACTTTTTAAAGCATTTCAGTTGTAAAAAAAGGTTTCTGGAGGGAAGTACCAAATTTGGAGTTGAAGCAAATATCGGATTTGGAAGCTAGTAAACTAGAGGAACCATTCTCAATTGAGGAGACAAAGGGAGCTGTGAAGAATCGAAAGCCCCCGGGTTTAATAAGAGATTTTACAAAAGCTGCTGGGAGGACGTTAAGGGAGAAATGTCCATTCTCATGGATGATTTCTATACGACTGGAAAATTAGGCCAGTGTGTTAACCCATCCTTCATTGCTCTCATCCCTAAGATAAGTAATCAAGTGTCAATTGTGGATTTTAGACCGATAAGTCTATAAAATAATTGCAAAAATTCTTTCGATTATTAGTGACACACAATGTGCATTCTTGAGAGGAAGGCAGATCTTCGATGGAATCCTTGTGGCAAATGAGATAATGCATACTATGGAGAATGGTTCGGGAGTTGTTCTAAAATTAGACTTCTCAAAGGCATACGATTGTGTGCGGTGGTAGTTCCTTGATGTGGAATTGCAAAAGATGGGGTTTGGTTTGAAGTGGAGAGCATGGATCATGGAATGTATTCCTTCGGCAAAAGTCTCGATTCTAGTCAATGGATCACCTACAAGAGAATTTCGAATGAAAAGGGGGTTGAGGCAAGGGGATCCCCTTTCTCCCTTCCTGTTTCTTATGGTTACGGAGGTGTTGCATCTACTGTTTGAAGAGGCTGAAGCTTGTGCAGCAATTGAAGGAATAAGGGAGGTTATATTGGGTAAATCCTTCTCGCATCTTCAGTTCGCCGACGACACGATCCTATTTCTAAAGCCGATTGATAAGGTCTTGGCAAATGTGAAACGAATTTTAAGGTGCTTTGAAGTAAGCTCAGGGTTGAGTATTAATTTCCAGAAATCTTGTGTTGTGGGCATTGGGGTGGATAGACAAGTAGTCGCTGATTTAGCACATTGTTGCGGCTGTCAGGTTGGCTCGTTGCCATTCACTTACTTGGGAATTCCTTTGGGAGCAGACCCGAGAAGAGTTTTGACGTGGGAACCGGTAGTTGAAAAAGATTTCAAGTTAAACTGTCAGGCTGGAAGTGTAAGAATTTGTCGTTTGCAGGGAGGGTGGTCCTAATTAACTCAGTACTCTCATCTTTACCACTTTATTATATGTCACTGTTCGAAATTCCGAGGACGGTTATTCTGAAGATTGAAAAGATAAGGAGTTTTTTGTGGGGAAGTACGAGCGACAAGAAGAAAATGGCAAGGATTAGCTGATCGAGGGTTTGTCTATCTAGACATAAGGGGGGTGTTTGCGACTGAAAAATCAGCATTATGGAGGAGGGTTATTACATCTAAATATGGATGTTCGGCACAGGATTGGACTTTCAGTTTGAGAAATCTGAAAAAGATGTCGATTGTATGGAGAGGAGTAGTTAACAACTGGAAGAAATTAGAAGTCAATAGATGGATGAACAAGGAGTCCTTCAGATGGCAGCTAGATGATGGGAAGGCAGTCTTATTTTGGGAGGATGTGTGGTGTGGGGAGAGGTCGCTGTGAGTGGACTTTTCTCAAATATATAGATTGGTTCGAATTAAGGGGTGCTTGCTGCGGATGTAGCTGGAGATGATGGACTCATGGAGATTAATTGGGATGGAATGTTTACTAGAGCCTTGTTGGATAGGGAAAGATTAATGGTCGAGGAAATTAAAAAAGTTATTGGAAGGGCTAAACTTTTGACGGGGATAGCCGAAAAATTGATTTGGGTGCATGATAAAGCTGGATACTTCTTGGTGAAGAAATTAACAAATTTGATGATGAATGCTGATGTAGAGGAGCCAAATTTTGACTTTGGTAGGTTGTGGAAGATTAAGGTTCCCCTAAAATCAAGTCTTTCCTTTGGATTCTTCGATTGGATCGACACCCTACGAAGGATTTCTTGAAGAGGAAAGGAGTGATCAGGGATCCGGATCAGTGCAACTGTGGCTGGCGTGAAACTGAAATTGAGGAGTTGGATCACCTGTTCGTCAACTGCCATGTTATCCAAAATTTCTAGAGAATGTTTTGTAATTGGTGGAAAATTAGATGGGACGAGGCTTTCAACATATCAAGCTTGTATGATTTTTTTTTCTGTTCAGTTTTCAGGTATCCTTCGAAGTCTGTGGCTGATTACAGTGGCTGCAGCACTGTGGAGCATCTGGTTATCGAGGAATGCCATGGTTTTTGAGGATAAGTCCGAAAGCATGATGGAGATTCTTCTCCATACTAAATTGCGAGCAATGGTCTGGGTGAAAGCCACGAAAGATGATCTTGTCCCCAATATTGATGTTTGGTGGGAGAATCCTGCAAAGTGTTTCGAAGCTGTTCTGTACCCTGTGTGGTCACCTCCAGGGCGGGGGAGGTGAAGTTTAATGTAGATGGCGCTTATAAAGAAGGGGCTGCAGGCTGCGGAGGGATTTTACGCACGAAGGAAGGGATAATCAGGGTTATGTTTTCTGGACCAGTATCCTGCTCTGGAGCAGATTTTGCGGAACTTATGGCAATCAAAATTGCGCTGGAGGTTTTTATCGAGGCTGACTGGGATGGAAGTGGAGTGCTAGTCTTGGAATCGGATGCCAAACTTGTGTTAAACTGGATTAACAACCCCTTATTGAGACCTTGGAGGTGGTGGGAGTTTTTTTTATGGAAATCGACCGTGGCACCGTGCATCAATGAGGATTGGTAAGGTGCATTTTTGCTATGTCTCGATCGTGCAATGAACTAGCTGACCGTTTGGCTAAGGATGGTATGAACCGGCAAAATATGTTTAAAGCTTGGTGGTGAAAAGTTGATTCAACGGGCTGGTAAGTGTTGATCTGCCATGTGCTGCGACATTCCAAATTTCTACATTGCATGGTGGTAAAAGATTGGGCGGCTGTTCAGTTTAGCTTGTTTTCAGCTTTGAATGGTAGAATCAGGTTTCTAATGTAAAGGCATCTATAGCTTATGGGGGGAGAGCTATTTGATATTGTTGTTTAGTCTGGGTGACTTGATAGTTTCTGCACCAGTCTTTCTGTTGATTTGAGCATAAGTTCTCCTTTGTTTCCCCGGTTGCATTGTACTCTTTTTTTCCACATAAGCTTAAGGAGACTTTTAACAAAGCACCCAACCGGAATAAGCTCGCTTTTATTAATAATAAAAGATTATTTGCCTAGCAAAAAAAAGTAATATTTCTATGGAATGTGCCATAAAATTTCTGACAAAATAAATGTTGTTGTGGACCACGAACACTCTTAACTGTATCCATGTGACAGATCTAAATATACAACATCGGTACGATCGGTCATCATCTTCGTCAACTCCTAGGATTATATGTGATAAATGTCCTTGTAAGTGAATAATTAATATGCTTCTCTCAATCTGAATGACAATTATCTTTCACTGTTAACATCATGTACAAAAATGGATAGAGTTATTATAAAATGCGGCTAAAGAGTGGTGGCCTGCCACGGATAGATGTGCCGCCAAAGCTTGAAAGATTTTTAATCAAAATACTAACAAGGTTGATTATTTAATTAAATAGGTTAAAGTCAATCTATTAAGTAGTCTAAGTGAAAAAGAAAGTTTTATTTTTTTAAAAGATCTAGGTTCGAGCAGTTTATTTATAAGGTGCGTGTACGTTTTCAAATGACTAAAAATAAATATCAAATATTACTATGTAATCACACTATAATATTAAAAAAATACTCACCTCAAGAGATTTTTGAGCTTAAAACTTGATCGAACTTTCAACTTTAGTATATATAAATAAATAATAAAAACATGAGAAAATTTTCTCTGTACAGCTGGTGGAAACCTTTTGTTTCCACAAACGCCCTAATTTTAGGGTTTATAAATTTAGTTTATATTTTAGAATTTAGGGTTTAAGATTTAGAGAGGGGTTTAGGATTTAGAGTTTAAACTATACATATTAATTTTAACCTTGAACCTCAAATTCTAAATACAGTCTCTAAATTCTAAGCACATAAATTAAAACCCTAATACATAAACTTTAAAATAGAACCATATGCCCTAAATCTAAGGTGCTTGTGAAAACAATTTTTTTTACCTATATCGCAGAAAATAATAATAAATAAAATGTACGTATTGACAACTAATGGGGGACACAAGTTGCGGTTTTCATCAATTCTTCAAGTACAGCATTTGCAAGCCATTTGTTGGCCGCTTCTGTATAATTTTTTTTACCTATACCATCCCAGCTTACGTAAGAAGAAGGGTTATTGCAGGAGCTTTTTAATGGCGGATACCCACAAGATCTCGACGAATTGTAACTGTAAGAACCTCCGCTTCCACAGCATGCCTTGACAGTTTCTTTAAACCCTGGATTAATCATCCCACAAAATTTAATCTTTAATAGGAACAAGCCAAAATTTGACGACAGATTGAGTTTTTTTTTTTTAAAAGTGGAAATGTATACCGAATTGGTTTGGAGAATGGTAAAAACGCATTGTGGTATTGTAATAATCGGCAGAAACAATGTTGATGTAGGAAAAATGATTTCGGAGTTTTTCGAGCTCTTTTCGGAGCAATCCGTTGTGGTGTTCGGAGAACTGGTTCAGCCAAGTTAGACAACCAGTTGATGGATCATATTTGTCTTTGTTTGAGCCCTGGAAATTTGTCAACAAATCTGGGGAGCATCCAATTGGAAAGCTTCCGGGGACCAAAAATGTCACTGCACCTAACTCGACCAGCTCCTGGCATAGGAAACGTTAGTAATATGTGTTGGAAAAATGTGAGAAAAATGGTAACTTTGAGCCATATTTCGAATGGGTAAAGGTAAAGATTCGAATAATAATTTTATTGAATCTTATTCTACTCCATGAGACCTTTACAACGGTATTTCATATGCGCAAAACGGTTGAGTGATGAATGAGAAATTGATGCTCAAAGTACGGTAGTTGTAAATTGAATAAGGAAGTGACCCTCTATCCCACATCGATGTAATAAATTGAATAGTAAGTGTTTATATACACTTATTCACTTAGTAATTGTTGAATGATTTGAATGGAAATTATGTCTCCTACACAAATGTAGGGTGTGGTTAAAGCTTGTTGAACTCTTTTAAGTTGAGGTACTCCCCCATGAATCTTTTTATCTCATTAATATATTTTTTTGAATATTCTGAATTTAAAAGGATAATTTTTAGTTTTCTTTAGATTCGAATATTAAAAGGTAATAAGTGTAATTCACGAGAATATTCTGTTTTAATATGGTATTAATAGATTGTTACTGGGAGACAGACAACCTACGAACTCGAGCACTATAGGAGTGACTGAAAATCTGTCTTAAAAAAATTGCATTCGTGCAGGTCTCAACACGTTTCCAACTTCGGTTAAAATCGGTTTGCTGATTTTAAACATGTTGTATCGTTTTATCTTATTTTGTTCGTTTTAATATTTTAATGTAATATTTATATTTTATTAATTTATTATTTTTTGGATTAACGCTATTTTTCTAACCATATGAACCAAAGACGTCATTGCTCAATGTTTCAAATTCTTGGGAAATTTTGACATCGAACTAAATCAGTGATTCTGACATTGATCGCCGAAGCTACAATATCAACGACAAGAGGAACAAGGTGTCGGATTTTCTCGATGTTTATTCCTTGCTCGAATGCATGCTTGTAATCGTTGCCTCCGATCTCTCCCATCACAATCAAGGAGTGCCGGAGGAGCATTTTGCAATCTGAAAATCATATCATGAAAATGAAAAGTTTGATAATTAAGGTACTCGTAGCAAGAAAATGTTTTCGATCGTGTCGTATTTATTACAGTTAACTCATAATTCGATGTTATATGGCTTAATTTTCAACTTACCTGACGAAGATGAGCAAAGAGATGGCAGTAAATCTTTGAAGGAATTCAATTCATCGCCGAAAGAAACGCCGGTGTTGCGATCACGGATTCCGATATATCCTTTGAGAAACGAAGAATTCAGAGCAGTAGCACCCGCCACAGCAAAGTTCAAACCCTTTTCAAGCTTCACTGATTTTCTATTTTTAGCTCCATAAGATGGTTTTAAAAAGGGAATCCCCAAAGCTTCAGCTGCAATACCAGGCCACGTGAATGAAACCATTTATTATAAAACCTAGCTGCAATGTTGTTAGTCCGAGTATTACTATTTAAATAAGATTTTCGATCGAAGATTCAAACTAGAAGATGTATGTACGTACCAAGGAAATCGATAACCAAATGAAAGAAGGTCCGGCCATTCGGCGAAAAGGCTGAAGGCGGAAGCTTCTTGGATTCCTGAAAGTGAAATCTCAAGCAAGTTGCCGGTATCCGTTAAGGAATCGCCGAAGCTGAAAATCGACGTGAAACATCCATCCGCTAGCGGATTAATGTCGGTTACTACAACAACAACAAACAGAAAACCAACAACCAAACGTTGTTTCAACAACAAACATGATGGAGAAATAGCCATTGCGAGCATGCATATGTAAATTTAACAAGACAATCTGGATATTTATACTGATACTTTGTCATAAAAAAAAAAACTTAGCATATAAATGAAGTATGATTCTACGTGTTCCCATACTCGATCGACGCCTTATTTGTGAAATCCAATACGGAAGTTTATAGTTCATTACAAGATATGTGTTTGTCAGATATCATTTTATTAGACCACGATAATAATGTAACGATCCAAATTTTAAATTAATTATCGAATCTTGACTTAAGACTAGAGTAAATTAGTATTGTATGACAATTGAGTGATTTGGAACCTTAATGGTTAGAAATTGGGCTTGTTTGGCCATGTGGGGTTTTGATGTTAAAAGAAAGAATTTAAGAGGCTTATAGGAGAATTCGTCCATTCCTAAAGTTTAACTTTGAGATGTTTTTTGCTTTTTATAAACATAACGCTTTGTATGTTGGTATTATACTATTATTCATGATTTGGGCGATCAATAAACTTTAGAAATCAATTAGGACTATTACGTAGAGGTTTAAAGATGGATTAGATATGCTTTTTAGACCCAAAATGTATTTTCTGAATTGCAATATCAGTACTTGTTCATACACTACTATACTTCATGAACTTAAGCTCAAATTAAGTATTTCGATGGACGAGTATTGATACTACCTTCATGAAGTATCGATATTGCTCATCCAGTATCCAACATTGGTTGTGTTGTTGAGATCACATAAATGTAAAGGGTGAAGGTTATGAAAAAAAGGTACCCTATGAGACTTATAATGGGTTTGATTATGATGAACTAACAACTCATAGGATGTAAACTTGTAAAGGGTGAAGGTTATTCAAAAAGGTACCATATGAGACTCGTAAGCTTCTAGTATTGCAATCACAGAGCATACTAAAAAAATTAACACCTTTTCGAATACAACAACGATTGAATTTACCAGGAATGAGCAGGAACGCATCAGTAAAATATGTTTCGAAGATTACAAGTGTTTGAACACTTGAAACACAACTTCTTACACTCGAAAGAATACCCCAGACTCTTAAAGCCTTTCAATCTATTTTCTCTCTTACTTGGTTTGTGTGTCTTCCATGAATGAGAACAATTGGTATTCATAGTTGATTTTTAAGAATCGAATTATAAACAACTCATTAACTTTAGGGACCGTATGAGCAATTATCCCTTTAATATTCATTTACAATTTGGCTAGTGATAAAATAGTGCCTAATAGAGGGATCCTTCTTCTTTTCTTTCGGTGTCAGCTATGGGGTGCTAACTGAATTGAGGAGCTCGAGCTCGACTCGATCAAAATTTGGCCAACATTCGATTTAATTCGAGACCTTAACGAGTTGAGTCGAGTAAGGTCCAACTCGACTCCATAAATTCGCGAGCAGTTCGTTATTTTTTTATAATATGTTAATTTGATGTATTTGTGGATTGTTACTTTTAAGAGTTTAGATTTTAGAATTGCTTCACACATTATTTCGATATTTTTTTGTTAAATTTGTTAATTTATGTTTATATTACACTTTATATGGTATTATTAGATTTTACATATATATTTTTAAAAATATAGTAAAAATTCTGACGAGCTTATCGAGCAACGAGTCGAGTCGAATAACGAATTTTTTAACGAGCATGAATCAAACAAAAAATTATCAAATATCGGGTCAAACTGAACACGAATCGAACAATTTTCGAATCAAATAGAGCACTCTTCGACTCGTGATTGACTCGCTCGATATGCAACCTAGTGCCGGCGAAGTTTTGGTGGCTTCAATATTTTTCAATGAAAATGGCATCGAATTGTTTAGTCATCCATAACAAAAATACATCTTCGCTACTAATACGAACCCTAGAAGCAGGAATACTTTACAGTCAAGACTTCCCCTTCTTTGATAAGATGTGGGATATCATACTTATATGTATTTGGATAAATTACACTTTAGGTCACTTAATTATTAGTAAGATTATAAATGGTTCATTAAATTTAAAAATTACATAAGTTAAATTTTTAGTTAAAATTGAATGACCTTAATATTAATCAATAATTTAAGTAACTTGATTGTAACAATGATAAATTTGGGAGCATGGAAACTTGAACCTAGAACTTGTGAAGAGTATGAGCATGCCTTAACTGAACCAAGTGTGGTACTTGGTATTTAATGGTTAAGTGTTATGCATATACTTAGATTATATGTTCAAATCTCCTTAAAGTCATTTTTATTTTAATTTATATATTACAACTAATTACAGTTTAATATATATATTGTTGTCAACTTTAAAATAAATATTGAATTTGATTCAATGATTAAGTGTGTCCATATTATATACATTGTTGTCAACTTTAAAACAAATATTGAATTTGATTCAATAGTTAAGTGCGTCCATATACACTAAGAATATTATCACTTGTCTCATTAAGAACTCTCTTCCTATTATTAACTTACTATTAATTATGTTTTTTTAATGGTCTAAAGGTGATTAGACGGTAGTATATATTTATATATATTCTTAACCATTTGACAATGCACATACATCTTGTAGACATAGCGATTTAAAACTCGTATTTTTTAGAATAAATATTATCCGCTTTTTTCATTATAACACTTGTTGGGTTCTATTAATTATATTTTTAATTGATTAGCATTATTATGCTTATTATTAGTATTTGTGAATTTAGTTTTCAACTCTGAATGGTTTTCCACATAAGCATCTTATCCATCTGAGCCTACAAATACCGAATCAATATGCAATTAGGTGGGGTCAAAATGACTTGAACAGAACCGCCGGAGCCCACTTTATGACTTTGAAAGCTCACCAAACTTTATGACTGTGAAATCTCACCAACCTACCCAACTCCAAATGAAACAATACCATAAAAATATTATTAAAAAAGTCAAATTAGTGCATCAATCCTAAGAGCTAGGCTGTATATTTTGGCCGCACACAAAAAATATTAAAAAATATTTTTTATAAAAAATATGCAAATGTAACATGGTAGAACTGTAGTGTATCATGTGTCAGTAATAACTAAAGAAATAAACTATCAAGATTTAATGGTCAAAAGACTTAATTGATTCAATTCATTGGTTTAAGGGTTTAATTGATTAAATTTTTTCGTTCAATGACTTAATTGGGTGAAAAAAATTCAAAACTTTAATTTTTTTAAAAAAAATTCAAAGACTTCTTATAATTAACCTTAAGCTAAAATATTTCTAATATATGTATACTCATTATCTATATATATTTATAATAAAATGACCGGGTAAGTTTGGTGTCACTTAGTTCCTTAGGTTTTGAAAAATTAAATTGATATTTTTACAATACAATTATTTTTAATAAATTTATTAACTTAATCAAATTTAGAATAAAAAATATTTTAATTTTATTTGAAAATTTTAATTTAATTATATAACTTTATTTTAAATAATCACATGTTTCATTAAAAATAGGTATTGTTCACATACATACACGTGCATGAAATTATAGTATTATTTAAAAATTTAATTGAATTGGTGTCATCGGTTAATCAATTCTCAACTCATTTGAAATACTAATAAAAATTGTTTTTATAATTAATGATAATATTATATGCAATATGAATTTTTTTTCCATAAGTTGTATTAAAATGGTGACTAGTGTTGTGTTTATTTAAGTTTTTAATTCTTAAAATAATTTTCCTACTATTATTAGGAGGATATTTCTAACTTTTCATACTCTCTTATATATTGTTAAATAGAAAACAATTGAATAATGATCGAACACATAACCTATGACTTCTATATACAAATTCTTTATACTCCACCAATGATAATTTATTGATTAAATTTTAAGAAACATATTTTACATAAAATATCCTCGTTTCACTTACGTAACGAGTGTGACACAATATAATATATATACAATATTTAAATGACATAAAACACGAACCTAAAATTATTTAAATTGGACGTGATAAGCAAGTTCGAGCTTAAAATTTATAATCTTTTTGATATAAAAACAATGTCAACGGAATCAAAATTCAGTCATATTAATGTGCCAACTAAACCAAAAATAATCAAAACATAATGTTTATATTAAATATATACAATTGCTTTATATAATTCTCAGCTTGTTTGCGGTTTGTTTAAACTAGGAAAGGTGTTAACCAATTCTTCAAATACAGCATTTGCAAGCCATTTGTTGGCTGCTTCCGTGTAATGGACGCCATCCCAGCTTACAAACGAAGAAGGGTCGCTGCAGCATTGTTTCACTGGCGGATAACCGCAATTTCTCGACGAATTGTAATTGTAAAGGCCTCCACCTCCGCAACATGCCCTGATAGTTTCTCGAAATCCTGAAAAAATCCCAGAAATTATATCTAAACTAAGACGAATTTCGATGACAGATTTTGTTGTTTTAAAGAAAGTGAAAACGTACCGAATTGGTTTGGTGAACGGTAAAATCGCATTGCAGTGTTGTAATTATCGACGTAGATAATGTTGATGTCGGGATGGAGATTTCGGATTTTTTCGAGTTCTTTTCGAAGTAATTCGTTGTGGTATTCAGTGAACTGGTTCAACCATGTTAAACAACCGGTCGAGGAATCGTATTTATCGCTGTTTGAACCCTGAAAAGATGTTAGATAAGCCGGGGTGCAACCGATCGGGTAGTTTCCGGGGACCAGAAATGTCTCTGCCCCTAGTTCGATCAACTCCTGCATTGGACATGTTAATGTTTAGATGGAAATTATTGAACTGAAACAATAGGATAAGAGGAACAAGATTAACAGTTCTTACATTGATTGCTGAAGCTATAGTATCCACGACAAGAGGAACAAGATGCCGTATTTTATCGATATTTGTTCCTAGCTCGAATGCGTGGTTGTAATCGTTTCCTCCGATCTCTCCCATCACAATCAAAGAGTTCCCGAGCAACTCTTTGCACTCTGTAAATCATAACACATTAGCAAGGTTGCGCCGTGGTTGCAAAATCTTTTCGATCGAGTCGTATTTATCGCGGTAAAAAGGAGAGAAAGGTTTACCTGAAGAAGATGAGCAAAGAGATGGCAGTAAATCGTTGAAGGAATTCAGTTGATCTCCTAATGACATATTTGTGGTGGGATTATAGATTCCTTTTTCTGCAAGCAATGAAGAATTGAGAGCCGTCGCACCCGCCACCGCAAAATTCACTCCCTTTCGCAATCCCTCCTGTCTTCCATTTTTACATCCATAATACGGCGGTAGAAATGGAAATCCCAATGCTTCAGCTGCAAAACCATGCCCAATTGAAACCATATTGAGATATTCGTGTCACGTTCAAACATGTATCGAATATGAATATTTTTTAAAAAAGTCGAATAAATATACTAAACATGTATATTACCAAGGAAATCGATAGCCAAACGGCCATCACAACGTCGTCCGGTTGGACGATGGAAAAAGGTCCGACCGTTTGGAGGAAAAGCCGACGACGGCGGCTTCTTGAATTCGGAAATTGAGATCGCAAGTAAGTTGCCGGTATCCGTTAAGGAATCCCCGAAGCTGAAAATTGATGTGAAGCCTCCATTCACCGGCGAAGACATCGCAATTAGGAAGCATGCAATAATGAAGTGATGTTTCAACGAATAACACGATGAAGAAGAAGCCATTGAAGCTTATATAAATTTAACAAGAAAGAAACTTTGCACCTTGAGCTTTGAAAATGTGGATATTTATACTACCAATTCGTCACCCAAAAAATTATTATAATATTTATACGTATATACATACACTCCGACACACATATAGTATTACCCGTCAAATATTTGACTTTTTTGTTTGAAAAAATTAAGAATAGCATGGGCAATTTTAAATCAAAAAACCCTTTTTAATATTTAATTAGAAAAATGGCCCCTACCAGTATTATTTGAAAAAAAATGACCCTCAAATCATCTATGTAAGAAGAACTCGCGTTCTATAGAAAGCAAGTTTCAAACTCGCGTTCTATAAAAAACGATTTCTATGTTAAAAAATGTGGGAAATTATTTTTTTCTTTTTTATTTACTTACTCAACACGAAACTCATATTTTGTTAAAATGAGTTTAGAACTCGCGTCCTGTAAAAACGAATTCGCTTTAGGTGGACGATATCTGGGTCATTTTTTCAAATAATACTGAGAATAAATTATTTTTCTAATTAAATATCAAAAAAGAGTTTTTGATTTAAAAATGCAAGTAATAGGTCAAGTTTTTTCTTTGATTCATTGATTTATCATTTTTAAATGATATGGTGGTAGGTAGCCGCCATTTTCATTCTCCGTGGTAGGTAATGTCCTTGTAACTCTTTTTTTTTTGTCTCACCAAAGTTTATTTCATTAGATAAAAGGATTCCTGCATAATGCTAGGAAATTGAAAGAGAAACAAATTAGTGTAACAACATTCGACAAGGGACAATTATCTCAAAGACCGTGCTTTCTTTTATTCAAGCATTATTAAATCCCTAAGAAAAACGTTTGTAACTAATTTGAAGGGAATCAAATTGGTGTAACAACTATAACTATTCGATAAGAGATAATTATCTCAATTTAATTTGTTTAATTCACAATATTAAATTGAATTTACTCAGTTTACAATGTCAGAATTTAAACTCTTGACATTGTCTAAGAAATTTAATGTTTTATTTTGTTAGATTAACTTGTAGTTAGCTGGAAAAAATAAATTTTATTATTATATCATATATGTTGGTTAAAATAAATAAATAAAATTTTAATTTTTTTAAGTGATAGTCTGCACAAATAATGTTGACATTGTGGATAAGCTTGAAGATAGATCGAGTTATTGTTTAACCAATTCACTGTAGCACTTAAATAATTAGATCAGCAATGTTTTGTAACATCAAATTATAAAACAAGATTATAGCTAACAAGCAAATTAATTAATACACATTTGTATGGTTATTATCAAATATTATTATGCATGCTTCTTCTTATTTGTATGCTTCTTCAAGCTTGTAACGAGCGTGAAGAAATAATAAGATTTTTTTTTATCTTTTGAGTTGTTCTACTGAATCGATCGCTCAAGATCTTTGGTCTCTTTCTTGATCCGATAAAAAAATAAAAAGACTTTTTATGGGTTCGTTGAGAATGATTCTGATCTAGTTCATAGCCTATTAAAAGTAGAAGACGCTCTGATAGGATCCTCACAGACAAAAGAAAACATTGCGGTCAGTTTGATAATGGTCGAATGACATTGCTTCTTTGGTCCGAGCCGGTGAATCCTGACAATATTTTTCTTACATGAAAGTCAACATTTTGGTGTCAAGACTAAAATAAAAAAAGAAAAGAAAAAATCAGGAACCAAAGTTTGCGACTCACCCAAGAAAAATACAAGACTTAAAAAAAATTAAGTTCACGAATACGACTGATTTATTTATGTTTTCTTCCTGTTTTTGGCTCAAATGCAATGAAAGATGATTGCCAAAGAATTTTATTCCATTAAACTACTGTAATATTCTTTTATCTGTAATTATTTCATGCACAAACGTTTATAAAATTTTTACACATATATCTTAATTTTAGAGTTTATAAATTTCGTTTAAGGTCTAGATCATTTGAACAGTGGTAATGAACTCATCCGGTCTTACTGAGCAAAAAGAAAAAAGTCCTGCCATATCGATGAATTCCCTTAAAAAACATGTATGGAGGAAAAATTCACCTGAAAGACAAAACGAATTCTGCGCAGATCAAAAAAAGCATTAGTTGGAAAGACAAAAAAAAATCTAATGTCACTGTTTAGATAATGGTAGATCTCAAAATATTTTTTTAGGTACCCAATTCCCTAACCTTTTTAAGGGGACAATATTTCCCTCCCATTTTACCCTATATTTTAAAAAATATTTTATACTTTTATAATAAAAGAGGTAGTATTTTTCATTAAAAAATGAGGTAGTAGTGGGTCAGGGGCGTGACTCCTCCCAAAACTGAAAAATTGTGGCTTACGACATTCCTTCCGTATTACAAAGTTTTAAGTTTATGTAATAGAGAAATTGCAATTTGATACTTAAAATGATAAAATTTTATTTCATTTCCTTTAGAAATTATAGAAGTATAAATTAATGTAATTGTTGAATTGTATTTTAAATCACCAAAAACTAATCCCTTAAAAATTGACTTTACACCTACTTATTACGTTGAATTTCAATAAAAAACTTCTTAAATTAATTAAAATTTGAATATAATTATTTTTTAATAAAATTAAATTTGAAACCATAAGATGAGTTGTGGTGATTGCTCACCTCATCACTTAACCATGAGATGGAATAAAGTACATTATATGACCAACTGTTTACCTTTTAGTGAGAGCACTCGCAGCGGGAAATTAATCACTGTTATCGACGATGAATACCTTGACTCGAACTAAAAGAATAAAATTAATATTTAATGTATTAATAATGTTTAACTATGTGTATCATTAATGAATTACAATCGGATAATACATTAATTTATTTTTAATAATATATCATCTTCGAAATTATTAAAATACATAAAATTATAAATTATTAATACATCAAATGTTTACCATTTTAAATAAACATTAGATGATCTATTCTAAACCTACTCCCTATGGATAAGTATTCTCTTGTATTGGGAAGTTGGTGAGAATGAGAACGGAGTAGCGTCCAAGTTTGAACGTCGCTGGACCCCACTGGTTTTTTTTCCTGACATCATACAGGAAACAAATTGGGTTTGCGGTCATCACATCATGAGCTTTTACATTATTTAATTTAAATTAGTTAATTAATAAATTAAATACGGATAATTAAGAAAAAAATAAAATAGCATCCAGGTTTAGAATAGAAATTTTATATTTTTTTTTGGTACCTATATTTATACTCTCGTACTAAAAAATTATATTTATGATTTAAGATTAAAGAATTAAAATTTAAAAAATTAAGAATATAATGTATTTTTAGGATTTAAAGTGTAACATTTAAAATTTAGAGTTGTGATTTAAAATTTTAATATTATGACGTAAAAGAACGCCGAAAAGGGACTCGTCCGAGTTTGAACATCATTTGCCCCACCCTTGTCTTCGGTTTGACGAGGTTGGGGTTGGTAAGCGAAGCGAAGGCAAATGGAAATCAGAAAATATCAACCATCTCTATCCACCAATGACACATGCCACGTACCCAAAAATGACATGATTTTACTCGGACAACATTCCGTTTCACCCCCTACTTTATGACAATGAAATCTCACCAAAGTCCCAATTAAGTAATAAATATATCCACGATCAATCCAATCAGATTTGTATGCTTCAACTTGATCCTAAAATTATTTTTATATCTATTTTCAAATTTTATGTGGTTTGATCAGGTACAGAGTTAGGTCTAAAGACACCAAGGGGTTTAAATTGTCTAATCTTGAAACAATAAAAAATTATTAAGCAATTAAACTCAGAATTAATGGATAATGTTTAACATTGAAATTTAAATTGGCAATTACCTAAAATGTATGCAAATTTTTTTAAGAGTTTGGGGCTTTTCTACGCAAATAATGCATTTTCAAAGATTAATTATGGATTTGTCATCCTTGACCAATTATTTATAGAAATATCACTCATTTGTAGGGGTGAGCGTTCGATCGAGTCGAGTCAAAAAATTCTGAGTTATTCGAGTTGATGTGTCATATTTTACAACTCAAACTTAATTTGAAATTTCTTTGAATCGAGTCGAGTTTATTAAATTCGAGTCGAGTTTATGAAATTCGAGTCGAGTTTTCGAGTTCCTTTACGAATTTAATTGTAATTTCTTTATCATGTTATAGTACGGTTTGATTCTAATTTAAACAACTTTCTCTAATCATATAAGATATGTATATATATTCCTTCATATTATTTTTCACATCTATAAGTAAGATTTGTAATGTTATTTAATAAAAATATCATCTAAACTCCTAAAATAGATTTATAATATTATTTTTAAATAAAAAACTTTACAAAAATTTTCAGTTGAATGATCAAATTGAATAAAATGTAAAGTTCAAGAACTAAATTGCAAAAGAATACATTTGTTAAAAATATGAATTGAAGTTATATAGATATTATATAGTGTTAGTGAATCATGTGATTTAATTTTGGTCAAAATAGACTTAAAACAAAAGAAAAATTGAAGAAATGGGAAATCGTTCAAAGTTGAGGGGCTAAATTGCAAAAGTAGGGAATTTAATTTAAAAATATGAATTGAAGCTAAAGAGGTATTCTACAGTAGTTTAGGAGCATGTGGTTCAAATTTGGTCAAAAATTGACTTAAAACGAAAGATGGATTGAAGAAATGAGAAAATCATACAAAGTTAAGGGGCTAAATTGAAAAAATAAGAAACTTATTTTAAAAAATATGAATTTAAGCTAAATAAGTATTCTACATTGGTTTAGGAATATGTGGTTCAAATTTGGTCAAAAATGGACTTAAAATGAAGGAGGAATTGAAGAAAAATGAAATCAGGGACTAAATTGCAAAATTGTAAAATTTGATTTTTCGGTTTTTCGAGTTGGGCAAAATTCAACTTGAATCGAACTCTAAATTTTTTTCGAGTTACTCGAGTTGACTCGAATAACTCAAACAACTCGAATAACTCGACTCGAATAACTTGAAATTGAAAAAAAAATCGATTTTTTCAAGTTGAGTCGAGTTTTGGTCACCCCTACTCATTTGTTCAATGGACGTTTTACATAAGACAAAATCGCATATAGTTAAATGCATCTTTGCCTTAAATGGTATTTCCAGTCAACATCAAAAAATTATTTTATTGATTAAAATAAAAGGTGTGACCGACAAAACACGCTTGCAGGGACTTTACGTAACTCTTAAAACCACATTTTATAACTTGATTTTAGTGTTCAAGGGTTTTGGGTTTTATACTTTAAGGTTTAGGGTTTTAAAATATTTGATCATTTTAAGTTTTATTTATATGCTAATTAAATAAATATCAATATGAATCGTTAAAAATGTAAAGAACTTGTCTTATATAAAATTAGATATGTTAAGAATGATTTAATTTGAATAAAATATGAACTCATCCAGTGTTTCGGTGAAAAAACGGATGATATTCATCCTAGGAGACATGGGTTCAAGTTGTTTTATTTACATGGTGTATACGCATTGTCAAAGAATTAAAAATATCTATGAACATATACTACCTTGTAATCAACTTTAGAGTATTCAAAATAAAATTTTAAATAAAATATATCTTAAAAATATATTATTCAAGTATAAATGAATTGTTTGAATATTAGGATCTAAGATTGAGGGATGCTAATAGGGTTTGACATTTTCTTTTCTAACTTGGATTTCTACGGTAATCACGTAGTCTTGGATGTTTGAACATTTCTTTGACATTCATATCACTACATATACTACTCGGTGTCAAATGTTCCTTCAAATCTCTATGAAATAAAAGATCTGGTAGTATCTGTTCATAGATATTCTTAATTTTCTGACGATGCACATATATTTTATAGACAAAACAATTTGAACTCGTGTCTCATAAGATGAACACTATCTGCTTTTCTACTAGAACATTTATTGGGTTCAACTATATTTCTCTTTTGACCGCAAACAACTCATAATATATTATTTTGACGAGAGTAATTATGATCAAATGAGGCTTCTACTTTAAAGATGAATTTATTGCTTTTATCAATTTGGTGGTCATATAAGCATATCGATACCCCATCATATGAATGAGTCCACCTTCAGGAGCCATGACGCTTCTCCTCTAGCATTTCAATTGTGCAATGGCTTGAGGAGGCTTTGAATTGTCTGGATTTGTTTTGTTTTGTTTTACAGGACTTATAATGCTTTTATGGAACCTTTGGAATCGATGGAATCTTATGGCTCCTGACCAGCAGCTGTAGCCGTCATGGCTCGTTGTTGGTGTATTTATTTCTATTTATTTAACGTATGAAATACTCTAAAAATAATGCATTAATCCAATATAAAGCACGCATCTTGGACAAAAAAAAATCTCCCCAACCATTAATCGTTTTTTGTTAAGCATAAGCTCATTTCGAGCTAGCCCCGTTGACAACAACACAAATGCACAACCCGTAATCTTCTACCCTTGTTTAAGATTCCCGGATAAGCCACCAAAATACTCGAGTAATAAACTCGTAAACCGTTCTAGGCCCAACAACAAGCACTCCCCACCATTTAAAAAATAGACCACATATTTCACTCATAACCTGCATAAAACAAAATATGATTCATCTCATCCTCACCTTCCTCACACCACACACATGCAAAAGATATATCAACCAATGCCACACCCCTATTTCAAAGCAAACATAATGTCGGAAGTCTATGATGCAAAAAAAAAAACAAAACAAAAAACAATGGATTTTAAAACAATCCAACACCATTGACCCAATCAAAAAATTTACGGAAGAAATTAATAAATCTGAAGTTTGAACTTAAAACATTATAAATTTGGTAAGCTTAAGCTGAATCTTTCTTGCAATGGTGACTTTTCAAGTACAGCAAGTAAACATTTGTTTTTAATGATTGAATCTGACATACTAAGTGCTGAAAAACACAGGACAAAACTGGATTTGCTGTTGAAAGGTCTGCTGTATAATGTTGAGGATAAACTAATACCAATTCATATGGTGTATTTAATAAAATTTTATGAGTGCATCGAATTCAATAACAAAAGAGCAAGTTGTTCTTGTTCTGCCAGAGAAATGGAATCAGCATTGATACCCGCCAAATCGGCCTTAATTTCTTCCTTTTCATCCTCGCTATCACTATGGAAGTATATTTTCGACATTTTTCGTTTTTTGTTTTCAACTGGTTCTCCTTCCGAGCCAGATATATCGTCCTCTTCATCATCCTCATCATACTCCCTTTGCCCTTTCTTCAACTTCATCTTTTTCTTCATCCGTTTCTCCCTAAGCCATTGCCGCTCTAGAAGCTTGTCTTCCTTATCCACCTGCTTCAGCTCTTCCCTCGTCTTCTTGTAGTACTCGTTCTTTTTGTCTGCAATATGTAAAAACACGAGTTAAATGAACATCAAGAAACAAGCATTCCATTCAACATCAAAGCACATAAAACAGTCCATTTGATCGTCTCTTTATGCCAGGGGATGAACCGCTATTTATAAAAAGTAGCATCAAATTAAGAACGGCATATGATACTATTTAAAACCATTCAAATGTTTAGATGGAAAAAGAACTTAATTCATCCTAAGATAACATTTTTCTGCTTATTACATAATGAGAGAACAGGGGATCAAGTCAATTAACGGATTATATGTTAAAAGTTGCAGAAGAGTAGCCTATACACATTATATTACTCCGACTCAATTGTGAATGTCAAAATACAGGTATGTGCCTGACACAGACATGTTCCACTTTTTCAAAGTTTTCCCCATATTTAATCATATTTCCAAACACGTATCCAACCATGTGTCAAATATGGGTATAAAACTCAAGTATTTCAAGAAAAAAATAAGCCTGTAGCTTTCAGTCCACAGAAGTGATAATGTATACCTTGGTCAAGTTGTATCTCGCCGCTAGTCTTCTCTGCCAACATGGCAAGTGGAGCCTGTGTTTTGCCTTCCTCATCAAAGACAACCCTTGTCCCCACAGGCCTATGAACATTGATCTTCAGCTTCTTTTTCTTCAAAACCCGTGTTGCAGGCCTGAAGAAAAAAAAACCCAAATCAAAAACTGGTTTCTAGTAAAGGAGTACAAATAAAAAGAATTGTAAAGGTACTAGCACAATTGACTAATGTAAACTGATCTACTTATTCAAGAAGTAAAAACGGACTAGAATCTCTGCAAGTTACCATCTAACCAAGTAACCATATGAGAAAAATCTGCTATACCAAAAGAATTTACCATTCAACCAACCTAGTATCAAATAATTTTATTCCATTATTACAGGTCATCTTTATTGTTGCTTTCTATGTAAGAGTATAAATAAGGGGCATACATGATATATCCAATCTCACTAGCATTCCCTTCTCCAACGTCTGGTGTATCCTTTAGAATGAAATCTTTGTCCTCTTTGTTGTCTTTGACATCTTCAACAAGTAGCTCTTCCTTTGCAATAGCTGACTCTTTTTCCATGTCAAATGTTTCGGATTCAATAAGAATGGATTTTTCAGACTCAATTTTACTTTTCTTTTTTTGATTCAAGAACCTGACTTTGGGGGTCATTGGTAAACCAAGCGATGCTGAATAACCATCTATAGGCAATTTCGTCACATCAAAAATCTCTTTATCTTTTTGAATATAAATAGATCGCAAATATGTGATGAAGGCCCTCTGTGACAGCTGCTGCATATCTGGATATTTAACTAGTAAAGCCGACAATAGTGTAGAAACAGGTTCTAACCTCTTTGTATTTGCCTGGGAAACCAGTATCATAATTGTAAGGTAACATACAAGTCATGTATATCAGGGTATGATTTACAAAAGGAAGAAAGAATTTTGAGATTAATCTACCTTAATAAACTGTATAGGTACTTTTGCCGCCTGTAACTTTTCAAGCATCTTCATTTCTGAAGGCATCAGAAATAGAATTGACCTTCCTCCGGAAAGGTAGCGAGCAGTGCGGCCAACTCGGTGTATCGCAACATCTTCCGGACAATCCGCCTTTAAAGACAAGAAAAGAATCTCATTGAAACAATGAAATAAAAAAAGTGCTTCTTTTTTTACCATGACCAAATATTTTACCTGCACGACCCAGTCAACTGCCTTGTTAAAATCAAGGCCTCTTGATGCCACGTCAGTTGAGAAGAGAACTGAACGAGACTCGCAGAATTGGGAATATATACCCAGCCTTACCTCTTGCTTCATCCTTCCATGAAGACACTTCAAGGGTATTCCAGGACGCAATTTCTTGAATGCTTCAAAGACAAATTTAACCTATGATGTAGCATTTTCCATATTGTCAATTCATTACTCCCAAAGATGACAAAAAAGAAGAAAAAAACAATGAAAACCAAAAAAATATGATCATGCAATCGTAACGACTAACAGCAACAGGAAGCCTTTTTCCCAAATCTATCCACACTAAAATTCCAAATCTAAAACGGGAAAGGGACAAGGTAGAGAAGTTGCTTGTTTTCAACGCATTGCTGCTAAATTCTATCTGTATGTAATGAGAAGCAAATAAAGATATCAAATTCCAACCTAGCCAGGCATTTGTTGAAATTACTAATGAAGACACAGCATAAATCAGTGCATTTTAACTCCCGATTATAAATCTTTTAAACAGAATATATTAAGTTTACACAACATAAATCGTGCAAATATACCTCTTTGCAGCTTGAAAGAAACACAAGAATCTTTGATCTGAGATGTGCCTTTATGAAACTCCACAGCATGTCCAACTTTTGCTCAAGCGGAACGATCATTGCAGTTTGCTGCAAGCGATTGGGTGTGGCTGTAACAGCTTTCTCATGCACACTGATATACTCTGGGTCTTTCAAGCTGAGCCTTGCAAGATCCTGGACTGACTTTGTTTGGGTTGCTGAGAAAAGCAATGTTTGCCTACGCTTTGGTAGCTGCGATACAACTGCATTTCATGTCTTCTTAAAACCTATGTCAAGAATACGATCAGCCTCATCAAGGACCAAAACCTGTTCACTGGCCAGAAACCACTACCCGAATCAACAGGTAACTGAGCAGTGTCAAACAAGAATAGCAGATACACGCCATTAAAAATAAACCAAATTAAGAATACATTATGTTGCGCTGTTGACCTGAAGCTGAGAACAACCAGAATTTGGAGTCTCGTCCATGTGCTGAAGAAGACGTCCAGGAGTACAAATTAGAATATTCAGCTCATTTACCCACTCTTTCTCAACGTCAACGTCCTTGCGACCACCAATTAAAAGCTGACCAGCTAGTTCCCTTGTGGGAGATATTATGATGCTGCCTACTCCATCCTCGGGACTCCATCTCTCTCTATGCAGCTTCTCCAGGACCTGAAATAAACAATTGACTCAGCATTACTTTAATATTTCAATAAGGTCCAGAAACATTAACAAAGCAACACATAAATTGTATTACAATATCACTGCAACCATCTTTCATAGTTCATTATACATCATCATCTCTAGACATAAAACCACAAAATAAATGCAATACCCTTGAGTTCACAGGCTAGGCTACTGGGGTTCAGCTAAAAAGAACTGAAATGTGGTTCGGTCATAGTTGAGTTGAGCTTTGGCAGTTCGAGTTTTAAAATTGAGAGTTGAACTGAACTTCGAACTTGATCTCAACCCAGCTCGATTACACCCTTAAATTACCAAGTAAATAAATCTTGTATGCACAACCAAATGAAATCACTTAAGAGGTAAGATCATAACCAGCAAAAGGAAATGCTCATTTCCTTTCAAAACTTCAAAATCACCAAAATTTTCTTTATAATTTTCCAATAAAAAAATATTTAACACCCCCACGCCAAAAGAAAACTGACATCAAAAGAAAATAATAATATTCATACATTATCAAAAAAATATTTTTTTAGAAGCAACAGAAATAGATAAGAGAAACAACAAACCGGGATAACAAAAGCGAGAGTCTTTCCGGACCTAGTTTTAGCGGCACCAAGAATATCTCTTCCACAAAGCGCGTGAGGCAAAGATGCCACTTGTATGTCAGTCATCTTCTTAGACCCACCTCTCTCCAACCCATTCTTCGTCCTTTTTGATATCGGGAAGCTCGTAAAATTTCCTCGCTCCGGCGTAACTCGAGAATGAAACGACGCCACTTTCAGGGTCGACAATTCGGCCAATTGGCGGACTTTGATTTCAGTGGGTCGAGGGCTAAAGGGTTGGAGCCGGATTCCGGTTCCTGGGATTCTATCCATTCTTTTAGAATATCTATTTCTTGGAGCTCGTTGTTCTTCTGCTGTTTCCGGGAGGATCTCGTTTTCGGTCTTCGCATTTTTCTTTCCTTTTTGTATAATTTGTTTTTTTAGGGTTTTTTTGTTAGTCGAAGAAGAAGAAAGTTGAGAGCTTTCGTTTGTTTATGTTTTTAGAATTAGGGTTTTGGGTAGGGTTCCCAGGAGTTTCGATTTAACGTTTTTTGAAATATTTTTATAAAGTACCTTAAAAAAGAAATATTTTTATAAAGGGTAAATATAACTTTTGGTAGCTACTTTTGGTATTGTTTTGCAATGTGGTATCCAACATTTTTTATACAGTTAGGTATCTAACTTTTTTAATAGTGCATTTAGGTACCTAATGTTTTTAATGGTGCATTTATGTACTACTTTTTTTTTGTAATTAGGTACCTAGATTTTATTTTCTGTGGAATTAGGTATCCAACTTTTAATTTGTAATGCTATTAGGTACTTAACTTTTTATTTTGTGTTCATATGTAGAATTTTAACATCTAACTTTTTATTCTATAACATACATTATCTCTTTAACTAAAAGGCATTAAAATTATACATATGAACCAATCAGAAGTTCATAATTGAACATTTGTAATTAAAAAAAATGTTAAGTACCTAAATGCACCATTAAAATTTTTAAATACCTAATTGCATGAAGAATATTAAGTACCACTTTTCACATAAATACCAAACTTTGTACCAAAAGTTATATTAAACCTTTTATAAACTTCTTGAACTTGTAAATAATTATTCAATTCAAACATATTAATTAAATTATATGTTTATGATTTTTATTTATTTTTGACCTAATTATTTTTAAAACTGATACCAATGGCATTCTAAAGTCATGTATCAGCAATTTAAAAAAGTGGTTTAATTTAAGGAAAAAACTTTAATACACAGGCCGTGTAAATTTTAGTTTACACGTACTTTTTAGTTTTAGGGGTTATGATTTTAGTTTAGGGTTTAGGTTGTAAGATTTAGAATTTAAGGTTAGTGTTTAGAATTTAGTGTATAGAGTTTAAAGTTTAGGGTTAGGAATTTAGGATTTAAGTTTTTATAGTGTAAATACTCATGTTTGTGTAAAATTAATTTTACACAGCCTGTGTATCAAAGTTTTACCCTTAATTTAATATTAGATTTTGATAAATTAATAATGTAGAAAATATATAAATAATAAAATTAATAATTTTAAAAAAAATGTTGATATATTTTGAAATTAATATTAAATAATGTAATATTTATTCTAAAATCATATTTTTATTAATACAAGTATTATTTTTTGACGAGTAAACCAAGTATTATCGAATTAAAGTTATAAGGTCCTATTTCACAATTCTATCATTTTAAGAAAAATAAAACGTTACATAAAATAAGATAATCTTACATTATAGAGTAATTTTATGTTATGGGACGAACCTATAAAATTTTAGGGGATAAAATTTTAAAAAAAAATCATATACGAATTTTAAATTTTTAGGTGGACGACCATCCCAACACCCTTTGATCCATCTCTGGTTTTAAGTATTTAAACATAGTCTTGCTCAACAGAAAATTCTACCACGCTCTACGAACACCGCTTAACATCATTAAATTAATTAATAAATATTAAAAATCTAAATGACTCAACATATAATTATAAGTTATTTAAAATAAAATTTTAATTAAATTATTTTTCATAAATATTATTTTATTTTTTATTTTTTTTAAATAATTGGATCAAATACCAACCTTAGTCAATTTAAACAATAAAAAACCCAAAACCATAAACTATAAACCCTAAACTCTAAACCTAAAAGCCTAAAACCCTAAACTTGTAAACCCTAAACCCTAATCTTGAAACCATAAACCCAAAATTTGAAACCCAACCCCCTAAACCCTAAATTCAAACATTAGGTTTTGGGTTTTGAGTTTTTGATTTATGGTTTAGGGTTTTTATTTTTTAAGTTGACTATGGTTGGTATTTGATTCAATTATTTAAAAAATATAACATGTATAGAAAATAATTTAATTTAAAATTTATTTTAAATAATTTATAATTATATATTGAGTCCTTTAAATTTTTAATCTTTAGTAATCAATTTAATAGTATTCATCAATATTCAACGTTAATGATATTTAGCGGTGTTCGTCGAACGTGATAGACTCATCCTGCTCAACATGATCTACACTTATCTTGCCAAAATGCCAAGATCACTATCAATGCTTCGCCTTAAGTTAGAATTTGTTATAGATTTGTATCGGCCTTCCACAAAATGCACAAATGTTAGAACTATATCCCTCGTCAGAATCGATAATTTCAAATAACAAATTTGTTTTTGAGGATTTTCACCTTTTAAAAGCAATTTCTCAATTCGATAATTATAGGGACGAAAGTTGATTGAGTATAATATTTTTAATTTTTTTCATTTTTTAATTTGTAAAATTATTTAAAATTTTAAATTATTTTTTATCTCATAAATTATCCGAGTATTATAAATCGAATCCAAATACGAATTAAATATTATTATTCGAAAGATGCCTGTAAAAAAATCAAGTTTAAATTATATGTCAGATATTTATATGCACAAATATGAAAATAATAAAATTTAATTACACTAAAAATATGTTCAAAGAATAGTAATAGACTCAGACTGACAATAAACCTAGAAAAGTTTTTTTTTTGACATTTTTTAATACTTTATAAATATTTTAGAATTTATAGTTTTTTAGTTTCATTTTTTATTTTTAATAGTGTTTTTATTTTCAATGCTTATTTTTTTTGAATATTTTAATCATTTTAAATATTTTAAATTTTAAATAATTTCATAAATTTTAATTTATTTGTTCGAAGATTTAATAAGTATTCAAATTTTCTAAAAAACAATTAAGGCCTCGTTCAACGACGCTTATTGACAGGCATTTCAGCGCTAAACGAAAAAGTATTGTTGAATAAGTCACCAAACGGACGTTGGCTCTTATTTTCCTACCGAATTTAACCCCCAAACGAGCGTTCTGTCACTGCTGAAAAATTTAGTTTCTGCTTTCAATCGGCCATTTAACTTTCCCTAGCGTTTGAAAATTTCTGCTAAACGAAACTTAAGTCTTCTTATCACGACATTATTTACAGTGGACTGTCATTTCAACTTTGTAAATCGTCACACCAACACCGTAAACATCATACTAAGTCAACAACTATTTTTATCGGTCAAAGAATTACATTAAATTCAGGGACCATATTATATTTTTTAAAAGTACAAGGATTCATTAACAAATAAGCATGGTTTTAAGCACTCATTATCGAAACTGTGCTTATTAAAAAACGCCTAAAATTAGAAAATTGAAAGAAAAGAACAAAGAAAGAAAATAGCCTTTTGTCTCCTTTTTGTTTTAAAATTCTCGGAATTCAAATCCAGCCCCACTCATACTTCAGATCTCTCGTTTCTACATATTCATTCAGTTATAGAAAAATACAACCTTTTTATATATTAAAAGAAAACCCCAATTGAATCAGCTAAAAATACAGAGTTTCAGAATTGAAAAAGAGAAGAAAAAAAAGCAGAGATGGGTCTCAAAAACAGAGTAGAATACGAGAATTGTTCAATGAACGAAGCTCTGTTGTTTGCTACCATGTCAATCATCGGTCAGCAAGTGGATGCACACTTGAAAGATGGCTCTGTTTATTCTGGAATCTTCCACACTGCTTCTGTTGAGAAGGAATACGGTGCGTCCCCCCCCCCCCCCCTTATTCAATTTTATTTTTGAGTTTTTCTGGGTTTCTTTTGGCATTGCTTATTTTGTTAGAATCCAATTTTGGGTATTGATTGTTGATTGAAATTATATCTGGATTTTTGTTTTCTTTACATTTTATTATGGTGATTTCGTTTGTAAATTGGATGAGATCAGATTGGTTTCTGTTTTTTTATGCTGCTTTCTTCTGTTTTGTCTATTTGATTAATAAAAATTAAAAAAAGGATTTTTATTTTTATTGTCGCTTTTGTGCAAAGGTTTTAATATTAACATTGGCAAGAAGATGTGCACATTTGGTAAAGGGGCATTGTTATTCCAAGGATCATATTAAAGGAGACATTTTTATCTAAAACTCTGTTTTTGTTGTTTTTCTTTCGTAGGGAACAATTATGTTAGATTGTGTCTTAAATTCAAGTCATTTATTATTTTGGTTTTAATCTTGTGAGGAAGATATAAAGGGAAAGTAGCACAAGCAAGGGTTAGACCGATGAACACTATCTAATATGTAGTATGGCTCAATTAATGTGGCATGGCATATTATATTACCCTTTGGAAACCAAAGAAGTAGAAAATGAAGCACTTGGGTCTTCTCTTTTTGGGGAGATAATAGCTTGTTATATTTAAGACTATTTGCATTTAGTTTACGGTTTTTATCTCTATTTGCTATGTTTAAGTTTGAGGATGATTATTTAATTAGTTTGTGTTCCATTAGGTATTGTTTTGAAGAAAGCAAAGTTGACTAAAAAGGGCAGATGTGCCACCAATGTTGTGAGTGGCAGTGTGGTAGAGACACTTGTAATCCTTGCTGGTGATCTTGTTCAAGTTGTTGCTAAGGTAAAATCACTCCTGTATCCTTTTCTTCGGTCTCTGGGGTTTTATTTTGCTAATGCAAGATTGAATGACTGGTTTGACACGTACGAATGTTGTGTGTAGGGAGTCCCGCTTCCTTTTGATGGTTTTGCTGGAAATATAGCCAGTGGTAATGGAGAAGTTGCTTCTGAAATTCTCCCTTCTTCTGCCAATCCACTGAATGGGACAAAGAAGCTTATTGAGTCTACCATGGATGAAAGAAAAAGAAATAAGAAAAGGTAGCATATATTCCTTCTATTCTTGGCTAGCATATATTCATTTTATTTTACCTATCAAAACAGAAATTCAGCCCGTAATCAGAATGAATTTGCTGATAGTTTTATACCCACAAATACTGGAAAGGAAGATGAAGGTCAAAAGTTGCTAGAGAATCCCATGGCAAATGGGAAGGAAGTTGATCATCAGAAAAGAGAGGAGACGCACGTTGAACAGGTAAAGTTTTCCAGTTCAAAACTACCTTTTAGTTATAAAAATTTGAAGGAGATGTCAAATAGATATTAGCAAATACATTTTTGTCTTTTAATTATAAAAATTTGAGTTGAGAAAACATTCTTGACGGGTATTAGTTTGATCGAAGATTTCCACCATTCCTACAAAATTTTGCAGTTCTCATGGAAGATCCAATCATGCTGCTTAGTTCATAAGATTGGTTTCTTCTTTCTTAGAAAAAACTATTAAAGTAAAATAGCATACATTCTATGGTGAAATATTGTCTGAGTGATGATGCTTCTTTCGCCCGTTTCTCGTTCTAAAATTTTCATTTTTGTCTTCTTGCAGAGAGAAGATACTTCTGGTGCCACCATTGCTAGGAGGTACGAAACGGAATTTTCTATAACTTTTACACTTGTTGCTTAACTTCCATACTTCAGATCATATTATTGGCCGAAAGAACATACCTTTTTTCGGGTTGAGAGATCTATGTTTAGACATGAAAACAACTAATTTAACCCAAGCCAAAGCCTCTAGAGTTCGTCTCTCCTAGATAGAACTTGTCTCACTTGCCTTTTACTTGTAAGGTTTTGAAAAGGAACTATTTCTATTGAATTTATCACATTTGTTTTACTTTTCTTTATAATGGTTTTAGACTTGGAGGTCTGATATTATATTACTTGCATGACTCATGAGAATAAGGAAAATTCTAGGACAACTTGGTTATTCCTAACATAGAAAATAATTTACGAAGCAGATGCTCGAGTGTAAAAGGTGATGCTTATTTTTTGTTCTCCTTAGTTAGTTTGCACTTTCCATCCATAGTCTCATCATGAGTTCTTACAACTATAATTGCTCATTCATTGCTTGAAGAAAAAAAAAATTGAAAGATGTTTTTTGGAATGCCTTACCCCGTGCTTCTGTTGGATATAGATAACTTGGCAGTTATCATATCCATGATAGATTCCTTCCCGATGTGCCAAGAGTTATTCAATGCATCTCTTTTGAACGTTTTATGTACAGCAATATTTTATCTTATTCTCAGATTCGTATCAATTTATTTTTTCTGACAGACAGGTTGGAGAGGATAGGTCACAGCTTTCACAGGATGAACTTGGCCAAAAGTTTGAGTTTCATGTTGAACGGAGTGTAAATTCTTCACATAAAACCTAGAATTAAAGCTAATATTCAACTTACTAATGAGAATATTTCTACAGGAGAAGGAAGTTCAACACTCAGTTTCAAACTGCGAGTCTTCTGCTATTGATACTCTTAAGCCAGGTTTTAAACCATCCGGATCTCCTTTATATGGAAAATAAAACGGCATGCATTGTCTTAGACGTGAAAGTTGCATTAGATTGATAGCTTACTGGAACATTTCTTGATACCCCAGTGGATGGTGAAAATGACAATCCATGTTGTGAAAGGCCCTCTGCAATAGACATACACCAAGATGCTGTTTGTTCTGGTGTTTCAACTTCTAATCCTGTTGTGAATGTTTCCCCGGAATTGTGCCAGAGGTCATTTGCTAATCCGACTGCCATACTCCCTCCACAAAGTTCAGAATTAAATAAAAACTCGAAGGTAAAACAATTTATAAAATTTGACTTGTGATCTCTGTAACTCGGACTCAGGTATGAGTGTCAGATGCGGGTATGATTAAATTTTTCTGTTTTTCATGCATTTGGAGAATCCATAGAAGTCATATCCTCGTATCCATGTGTCTGACACAAATTTTGGACACAATTACTTAAAGAAAATGAAAACTCCTACCAACATAGCTTGTAATATCCAGCCGAGAGAATAATGGTGGATTCCTTTCTCTTGAATGGCTATAATATGAAACAATAGTAATGAGGTTGTCAGTGCCTTAGTATCACATGATTCACGCCTTCGAGATGCGAGCCTTGTGGTTTAATGTTTCATAGAGTTTATAACTGCTTTCTCTTTGATCAGTTAGTTATCTTACACTATAGTGATACAGTTTCCTAAGTGTCTGGCTATCATAACACAATCATCTTTGTCTATGTTGATAGTTTCCTACTTATTTATTTATTTTGTGTCAGGAATTTAAGCTCAATCCCGGAGCAAAAATTTTCTCTCCGTCTTTTGTTACTGCCATATCAGCAGCTCCTCCTTTAGTACCAACAGTCGCAAATGTGTCTTACATACCAGGCAACACACCTATGGTAGCTGTTGCTGGTTCTCAGCCAGAGGTGGGAATGGGCACTTTTGCGCCTCGTTCCTCTACACCTTCTAAGTTTGTCTCTTATGGTAACATATCAGCTGCAACTGATGTCAGTGGTTCTCAGTTTTCTCAACCTGTATGTTTTTTTTAAGCTTTTGTAATTCATTAATCTCATTCTCAGATTTTTTATTTTATGTTTCTCATTTTATCATTCAATGTTCTTCCTTGAAGGACTTGAAAATTACTTAGCTGCATTTGAAATCTGTATACCTATATATACATCAGCTTTCTGTTTTAAACCATAAGCTATTCATCAATATTAATTTGTTTAGCTTTTAATTGATTGATGCTCAATTTCTAGCGCAACAAAAGATTTTGATGTCACTTGCTTGTTGCCTGTTTTGAGTCTTCATATGATGATCATGCAGCTGTCTACGAATTATATAAGAGTTAGTATGTTCATCATGGAGTATTTCCAATTCCGATTATATTGCTAATGTTGTTTTCATTTTTTGGCAATAGATTGTTGGGCATATGGGGAATAGAACCCAGCCACTTAGGTATGCCGGTCAATATCATCCTGTTCAGGCTGCACCAGCATATTTGAATCCGAACTCACAAGCTGTAAGCAAAAGAAGGAACTTTCTTCCATGTTGCTTCGGTTCCTTTATTTCCCCCTCTAGATGGAGCAGGAATTTTGATACTCTTTTTAACGTCGATAAAGTGGTTGTTTATGATTTACTAATCTCTCTTTATCTGCTCATTCAATTTTCTAGGTTATGTTTGGACATCTCGGACAACTGATTTGCGTACCTGTTTCTCATGTAAGATGATCAACCCTCAAACAAAAGAAATGAATCATTAAACCACTCTGGTTGAACGAAAATGTAGACTATTTTCTAGGGATTTTCGTCTATTTAGGTTGTCAAAGAACGAAACCGTGTTTTATTTCTACTCATTGCTGAATTGCTGTTTATTTCATATGAAGGATTTGGTTCCAAGTGCAGCAGCTCTCTCTTCGGAACCTGCACGTCCTCCAATGACTCCACACCAAGTCCAATTTCCGAAACACCAAGGTTTACTGTTCTTTGCAGTAAAAAGTAGAATGCAGTCATTTCTATATAAACTCAATTATTGTGAGTTTGAAATATACTGCATTGTTGTCATTTTGTTCTAAAGCCCTTTGTTATTGCAGGAAGTGCACCAGGCGAAGCATTGCAGCTTTGTGTACCACAACCTTTCATTGCGGGTGGACAGCCATCACTGGCGGTGCCGACCCATATTCCGTATTTGCACGCCCCTTATCCTGTAAATTGCCCCGTACAAATCCCGGGATCTAATGGACTATTTAGCACCAAGCTTCCATGAAATTTTGTTGCTTCATTAGTATTACCCTTTTTTGCTTTGTTTGAAGGTAAATAAAAGTTTTGGCCTATGAATTTTCATCTGTTGAGTGCATCCAAGTTTTTGAGTAATTTTCATTTTTTTTAACTCTCATGAAGGATTATCTACTTTGCTTCTGCTTAATTTTTTGAACAATTTAAGGCATGAGTCAATAATACTAAAATTCTTCAAATATGCGAATATGGAGATTTTTTGTTGAAAATTTTGAAAGATTTCATAAAAATTCTTGATAATATAAAACGGGATAAATTATACATTTAATTTTCTGCATATATATACATATGACATCTTTCTTAAATTGCTGATGTATACAAGGATTATCTATACTCTCCTCTCAATTTATTTTTTTCATTCACAACGTTTGAATTCAAATTTTTGATCTTGTAAACCCAACAAGTGTTCTAGTGGAAAAGCAAATGATGTTCATCTTAAGAGATACGGGTTTAAATCGCTTTGTCTACAGGGTGTATGCACATTGTCAAAAGGTTATAGATATGTATGAACATATACTACTTTGTAATCACCTTTAGATTATTCAAAAAAAATTTGATATTGTTTAAGAGATTTAACATCTCATCTAGTTAGATCAATTAATTGGTGATAAATTACTAATATCATTATTAATGTAATATATTTTTTATAATCACATGTTCATTAAATAAGTATATCAAATTATATATATATACAATTATATATTACATTAAATGCATATATTTTAAATTTGTACAATTATAATTGAACAAAAATCATGGATTTATGTATATAATATAAATCAAACTAAAATTTATATATCACATTACACTTTAAGTTAAAATCATAAATTACATCCGACTAGGTTTTGTGAGTTTTACTGAGGCATGTAATAGTAAATCGGTGTATGATTATTCTTGATTAAAGCAATCATACCATTTTCATAAAAAAATCATAAATTACAAAATTTCGACATTACAGTTAAAAATCAATTTTATGCAACTAAAAAGAAATATTTTACTAACAAATGCTCCATATAATAATACATTTATAACTTATCAAAATATAATAATATTTATATAAAGAAAACTATTCTTGTTCAAAATATATATATATATATATATAATAAAGAAAACTATTCCATACAAAGACAATTTTTTTTATAAACAAAGTTTTAATTATGTCATATATCTTATTCATGATTTAAAATTTAAGAATTAAGATTTATGAACTTAACCAGTGATTTTAATAAAAAAAATAGTGTAATTATTAATTTTGTCCGATTTTTGCTATTATTATTATTATTTATTTTTAGTTTTATTATTATTATTAATGTTGTTGGTTTTATTATTATTGTTATAAAAAATCCCAAATATATATATATATATATATATATATATTCCAACTCAATTATAATATCCCAATAAATATTTAATAAGTCCAATTAAATTACAAAACTCATAATTTACGTGCCTAGCCCGATAAGGACCAAGTTTAAATCCAAGATATTACAAAATCTTAAAACCCTAATCTGATAACACTATTTTCTCTTGCAACAGTCAAGATCTGACCATTGGATTAGATCTGATCCAACGGTTCAAATTAAAAGGATGAGAGATCGTTCAGCTTCCACGCGCACATGCTCCTCATCCAAGGCGGTTGGCCTCCTTCACACACCCAAGCGTCCGCACTGCTTCGTCTTTCCCGTCCACGTGGGCCCATCGTCGGCGATCCTGCTACTCCCGTACGGCCACCAGCTCTCTAACCATCGGGCATGCAAACAAATAATAAAAAGGAAGATGTCAGTCAACAAGCATCATCAAAAGCATAGATTAGGTTTTTTTTATTATTTTAAAAATTATAATCAGATATAAAGTAAAAAAATCAATGTAATATTTCAGATGACAATCAATAAAAAAAGGAAAAGAAACCTCAAGCATTTCAACAATAAAAATTTCAGTCTTCATTTTAATTCGAATTAAAAAAAGGAAAAGGGGAGGGTTTATACCTTTCTGGTTTTGGACCACCGCCGCGTATGTGGCTGAGGATGATGCCTCCGATGAAGGGCATCCCTTCGATCTTTTGGTTTTTTGTCTTTTTTTGGTAACCGGTTATAAAATGAAATGTTTAAAAAGTTTAAGTTTTATACTCAATCCAATCTTTTAAATAGGTTGCATGTTTAAGTCGCTCCGTCTTAAATTAATAACACAATAAGGATCTCCGCCTTTTTATTTTGCTCCGCTACCCCTCATTTCCTTAAAATTACTCCCGTGGTCCCTGAGGTTTTAAACCTCTTTTCAATCTAGTCCATTATCAGGTTAAAGCTGTTTTTAATGGTTTATTTACCATTTATCCCCTAAAATTTCCTTGAAGCTTTCAATTGGGCCCATTTTCCTTTATTTTAAACTGATTTTCAAGGAAAAATTCTTTTTTTGGTCCTTGTAATTTATGTCTAGTTTTGATTTGGTCCCAAATCAGTAGGGGGGAATCCTTTTCTACCCCTTTCCTTTTATTTTCCTTCTTTACAGCATGTTTATTTACTTCATTCGTTCCATACTCGTATATCTGTTTTCATGTATATTTTTGTTGGTTAATTTTGCTCATTTTTTAATGCTTTTTGTCATGTTTATTATCATATTTTTATGCCTAAGTTAATATCTATTTGTCATGTGTTTTCTTTTTTCTTTATGTGTTAATATGTATATTACATACAGTACATATATAACATATAGTAGTATGCCATATTATATATTATGTACGTAATATATATATATTATAGTCTTTAGTAGTTAATATATATATATATATATATATATATATATATATATATATATATATATATATATATATATATACTATGCTTTTTATATGTTAACATATGTGTAATGTTTTTATGTATGTATATATGTATTATATGCGTATACATTATAACATATAGTTTTATAAATTATATTATTCCTTTAATATATTTATGTGTATATACGACTGTATGTCTTTATGCGTATTATATGTTTTTGATGCGGATAAGTATTTATGCTTTTTTTTTAATTTATTTATTTATTCGTGTTTAATATTTTGTTCATTTTTTTTAAAATATCCATGCATTTTTATTTGTTGCATTAGTTAACCCTCAAGATCTAGGTATCCTGTTAGAGAGTGTCGTCTCGGGTTTTCGGGCGTCATTTTCTTTTGGTACATTAAATTGCGTGATTTTTAAATAAATTTGAACCGTACGATCATGCATGCATGCATTTTAGGGAATTAAATATTAAATTAAGTTGAATTTAAATTATTCTTAATAAATACGATGCAAACCCTTATGTACCAATTTTAGGCGTGGTGGGGTGCTAATCCTTTCTCACTCGTAACCGACTCTCGAAATCAATTTTTCTCTAGTTTCCTTTTGGTTTTCGGTCTACCATTTTTAAAGTGACCGGTGGCGACTCCCTCCTTTTATTTTAAAACACGAGCCTTTTTTTCAAAAATTCATCGAATTTAAAATATTTTTAAAGAAATCAAGAATTTCCCATCGTAATTAAATCAAATGATTTTTAATTAAAATTTAGTCGCTACAGCATGACGACTTCGCTGGGGACGTATTTTTGTTTTTATAAAAACAAGAAAGAGAGTCAAGACGTAGTTGGGTTCGTATCGTAATTATTAAGAAAAATTTAAATTCAATTTAATTTAACTTTTAATCTCTAACCTTGTTTGTCTACCGCTTTTATTCGCACGGTGTTTGATAAATTGTTATCCATGCATGAGCTCTTCTCCCGAGCTTCGTCCCTCGATAAGTGGGAGTGATTACCTAGAGACAGTTCGGGTACCTTTCTACTATAGATCCGAACCTCATATAGTGGACCACAAGAGCCCACCCTGTAGAGCCATGCCGATACTCTGTCCGTTTAGCGGTAACATTGTTTAGGTTTTGTTCGATTTATTCATTTTTTGCTTGTTTTGCTTATGCATGTTTAATTACTTTACTTTTCTCCTTTAACGTTATTTAATTTATTTGATTGTGTTTGTTATTTTTTCTTTCATTTTGTCCTTCGTTTATTTTTGCATCACATCATAACATAGTGTTGATTCAAGAACGGTCTAACTTAAAGGGCATTTGAGATAGGAAAGAAGTCTGTAATGCCAAGAGCGATAATGCTACAATATTGAGTTGGGCCGAACGAAGACCGATCGAGGAAAGAGACAAATTGATGAGAAGACACGTGCCGGAGGCAGAGATGACATATCTTGGATGCAGAGGCAGATCCTCATTGAAGCCAGTGGGGGTAACGCCCCCCAAAGTTGAAATTTTAATTTGGCCCCTCCAAAATTTTAAAAATTATTATTGTATTTCAAAATTTTTAAATAATTTTAATTAAATCTCTTTTTATTTTTTTAAAAAGGGGTTTTGATAAATATCAATTTTTTCCGAAAATTTTAGTTGAACTCCTACATTTTTATGAAAATTTTAAATTAAATTCTTCAAAATCTTTGGAAATTTTAATTTAAGCCTCCAAAACTTTCATAAATTTTAAATAGGCCCCTTCAAACTGGATTGTCAAGATCTGCCCCTAAAGAAGAGACTTTTGTCTGCATTCTGCCTGCACGGGTTAATGATCCTCCCAAAAGCTCCAAAGTACATAGATTATACCATCGCAGATCCTTCAAGCAGCATAAGAGAAGAAAGGACGGGGTCGCCCATCGGTCCAGAGACGGTGTTGAGACGAAGAGTATGAGCCTTGCTTCATTAAGTTAATATCTCAAGAAAAGAAGCTAACTGTTATTTGTAATTCATTTTTTAGCTTTGTAATAACTAATTTTGTCCGGGTTTTGTTATTATTTATATTTGGATATTATTATCTTTTTATTTTTATTTTCGGGCATTATTAATATTTATTATTACTATTAGTTTTATTAATGTTGTTATTGTAATATATATATATATATATATATAAACAAATCATATGATAAAAGGCCAATTAATATTAGTCCATAATAATTAATACTAAACCCAATGCATATTTATTACAATCAGCCTAGTCAGCCCCAAATCCAAATAATTATTAAAAACCTTAAAACCTAATATTTAATAACATATCTAATCTAACCCTATTTCTTATTGTGCATCCGCCCAAAGATCTGAGCCATTGGATCAGATCTGATCCAACGGTCTAGATTAAACAAGAAACCCCTTCATCTGCTCCACTCGCGAGTGCCATCCACCGTGCAGTCACTCGTCTTCCACACGCGCCCGCACGCTACACCTGTCGACTCTCCCGGCCACATGGCCCTACCGCCAGCGATCCTGCTGCCGCCGTTCAACTACTGCTTGCAAAAAGGAATAATAACATATAAAATAGGGATTATCATTAACAAAGCATGGGTTTACAGATTTCAAATCCAAGAAATCCATCCAACGATATAGATTAGGATTTTTATTATTTATTTTTTGCATGTACTCAAATTCAGATATATATCCGAACAAATCAATGTAATCTCAAGGATGAATGGAAAAAAAAAAAAACAGCCTCAAACTTTTAGAGGTAAAAAAAATCATCTTCCATTTTTTTTCTTTTCAATTCGAATCAGAAACAAAAATAGGAAATACAAAAAAAAAAGTTTAGGGGGTTTACCTTTGGTCTCGGGCTCCACTCGATAATAAGCCTCTGGTTCTTGAACCATCTGAGGGTGAATCGAAGTGAGGAGAGTGGGATTTCAACGATGATAAAGTTTTTATTTTCTAAATAAAAGAGGGGTTTAGATCTATTTTTTTATTTTTGGGTAATTTTTAGAATCTGGTGCCGGTGGACAATGGCACAAGGTGGCGCTCCACCGAATTCTAGAAAATGGTCGACGGTTCTGGGTTTTGAGGGGTAACATTCAAATGGATTTCAGAGAGAATTTTGGCTTTTTTGTTTTGTTTTGGGGATCAAAATGATTTTTTAAAAAATAAATGTCTTATATAGTAGCCCGATTATAAAGGAAAATAGGCTAATTTTTCAATAAATCCCTCAGTCCCAAAATTTTTTGCTCCGCCAGATTTCCTATTTTTTTCATTTTAGTCACTGTTTTCAAATCATTCTTCTTTCTTTTAATTTCGTCCTCTAATTTCATTTTTGTTTCGATTTAATCCCAAATCCAGTGGTATAATTCCCCTCTTAACCCATGTGTTTTGTATTTATGTTATTTGGTTCCTTGCTTTATATATGTATATATTATGTATATATCATATGTGTACTAGTTCATATATTATATTGTATTATTTATATCATATATATTTTATATTATATGCTATATATCATTTTATTATATTTGATACGTTTGTCATATATATTTATATTTTATGTATAATTTTATATGTTAATATATATTGTATATTATAGTATATATTATATGTATGTTATGTATATATGTATGTTATGTATAATTTGTTATATATTATTTATATCATATATTATGTTTTTAATATATCATGCATGCTATGAAAATATAATAATACATATATTTTGTATATATTATTTCATGTTTTTTTATATTGTATAATCCTTGTGTACATATTTTTTACATATTAGTATATGTATTACATTATTTTATAGGTTATATTATATATTTATAGCTATTAAAATGTAGTAGTGCTTAGTTTTTATTTTAACATATGTACAATATTAGTGTAGCTTGTTATTGATTCGTGTTTTGTTTATATATATGTATTTAATCGTATTTATATTTATTTTTCATCATATTTATTTGTACATGCATATTTTTATCTCATTGGTTTTTTAAATCTAGTTCTCATTCTGGTATTCTAGTGGGAGTGTCATCCCGGTCTCCGGGTGTCATCTCTTTTGGTACCGTTAATCGAGACATTTTTAAATTGTCATGCATATACACATTTTAAGTTTTTAAAATTAAATTGAATCTTAATTATTTTTAATAAATATGATACAAACCCTTAGATACCGATTTTGGGCGTAGCGGGGTGCTAACCCTTCCCCGTACGTAACCGACTCCCGAATACAATTCGAATCTCTGGTTTTATTTTTGGTGTTCGGTCTATCTTATCCAAGTGACCGGTGGTGACTCCAAATTTTATTTAACATATGAGCCTTTTCCATTTCCTCCATTAATTACATTTTTATTAAAAAATGGGTTTTCCTAATAAGCCCGAATTTTTTTAGTCGCTACAAACTTTTTGTAATCAGACATCTTCTCTGTTAAACAGAAGTCTTTCTAAAGAATGTTCGAGAATCAACGACTTCGCATTCATCCTTGCATTTGTATTATTGTGGCTTTTAATTTATTTTATGAAATGCAATAATTCATAATGGTAAAATTAATTATGGAAGTAATACTTGCCTCAGAAAGCAGAATGGACAAGAAAATGACTTCTCGTTGGTACAGCTGAGAACCACTTTGTGACCTGTGGCGCCAACTATTCCAAAACCCCATTAGTTATCGGTTGATCAAGCCTCTGGTTCTCAAGAGAAGAAAGAAAAATCAAAGGACTTACATTTTAGTCCGACTTCTTTTATTTACCGGGATTTATTTTCCAAGTTGCCACAAGCTCCAACCTGAAATGCCACTGCTCGAGATAAAAATTCAATTCAACACAATGGGGGCATCTACAAGCCACCCCATGGATTTGAGAGCAAACCTTGGAGATGATCATGTTGATGACGTTCTTGGACTAAATGCGTCAAATGAGGAGCTTTCGCAGGGCTATTGTTTATTTGTTTGATTTTAATAAAATAATATTTTACATATCATTTGGTAAACACTTTATATTCTTTGATTCTTCGAACATTTCATTCATTGTTATAGGATGGTTTTGATTTTTCCATACATATATATACACATCATTTTTACCAGGAACCTAAATATTAATTGCAAGAGTGACTTTGATTCAAGTCCAACGATCAATTTCGAGCAGCTTATGTCTAAAGGAAAGCGAATATTGCGAGGATACTGCAAATGTGAATATCTTATGCTCTATATAGGTAGACGAAAGTAACAAAATAAGATTTCAGGTAATGGGCAGATCTCATTAAGTGAATCCCTCCTCATGTATTTGTTGTTTAAGGTCATTGAATCGATTGTTGGCCCTAAACTTCTACCCCTTGAAGACTATTTTGATGTCCATGTATGGGACAACGAATGACATTCCTTCACTCCCATTCACAAATAAGAAAAATATCCATTATTGTCCCCTTTGAGCCTGGTTTTTTCTTTTCAATGGAACCCAAACCAAGGATCACCCCCACACTAGGGGGCAAAGAGGACAAATTTTTTTGTTTACAAATGAAAGTCTCCCAATTTTGGCCACACTACAAAAATGATACTTTATAGTTTAGGGCGAGAAATAAGAATGTATACATTAGATAAAAAGGTCAGAGAAACATCAAAAGGAACCAATGAAGAAGTTTGCCAACAATAAGGCTGAAACGAAAGCACTAAAAGAAGAATAAATAACTTATGTAATCCTTCAAATAAATATCGATTTAGAAGAGCCCTGGAGGATTGATTACTTTCGAACGAAAGCACGCATCAATATTCAGTCAAGATGCAAGCTATAGGAGAAGGAAATAAACTATAGGGTGAAAACCAAAAAATGGACCGTCTAGAGCGATCCAAAGAATAAAAGGGAAAAGAATACTTCAGCCGAGCATATCCAAATCAAGCAATACTTCAATAAGGTTTTAATTGGAAAGAATAATCCTAGAAACTTATACGAACTTTGGTGGATTGATCACCTTTCAATAAAAATGTGCATCAATACAGAGTCAAAATACAAATCGGTCCAAAGCTACATGTTTCAAAGCTACAAGAAAAGAAAATAAACTCTAGGGTAAAAACCCATAAATAGACAGTCTAGAGCGATCCAAAAAAATAAAAGAAATAAAGAGTTTTTTATTTGAGCATATCCAGATCATACACGTGTAGAAATGTTTTACTTAGAAGAAATGATCCTTGGTTTAATCACCCTTAAACACTTGTTTGGGATATATACCCCTTATTTCATAACCGTGAGCCATGACCTACGTTACAAGGCTATAAAGACCATTTTGATCATACGTGGATATCTGAGTTGGATAAGTTTGTCTTCAGATCACATCTCGCCTATAAGGGTTAACCTTTCTTCAAGGAACGTCAAACTTCGAGTGCCTGATCGACACCGGAAATGAGGGAAGAATAGAGCGTGATGAGTTAGTAAGATCAAGAGATCCACTTAAATAAGGGTAGAAATTAGGCATGGGAAATGTTTCTATCAGAAGCCTAATATCCTAGAAGGGACTACACATGTGCACATGTCACCGCAACCCTCGCGGTCCTTTAAACATAAGCTTCACTTGGGTTGATCTTTGCCAATTTGAAGCAAAAGCGCTATTGCACTTGGCATTTGGGTGTCTAATTTTGATCTTAATTTTTTGGAGTTCGCCTTTTTCAAAAATTTAATTATTTTCTCTAGCTCATCTTTATAAGTTTTTGAATTAAAATGAGCTTAAAATATTTCTTTGCCTTAAATTTTGAAAGAGGGGCAAACATTGAATAATATTTTTACATGAACTTAAAATAAATTATGCATAAGATTTTTTAAACTCATCCTCATAGGTTTTTGCATTAAAATGAGTTTAAGGCATTTCCTTGCCCTAAATGTTGAAAAAGGGGCAAAACTTTGCATCAGGAATTCAAGAACGATAAAATTAGTAGGATGCTATTGTCCACGCGACAAGATCATTTGTACATAAGAGTTCAAATTAGAATAGACAATAAAGATATAGAGCCTAAGGAATCTAACTATTGAACATGTCAAAACTTTGACTCAAAAAGAACAAGAGTAAACAACAAAATTTTGGGGCAAATTTTATTGGGGCACGAAGATGACCAATCTTTAGTGGCAGAGATACTTTAGAGCCAGAACTCAAGAAGATTAAGCTGAGCAAGATATGAAAAGAGCAATCTAAAATGAGAACTTGAAAAGGCTTTGGAGCAAGAAGGATACAAAGATTCTGAGGATTGAACCCGACTGAAATGGGTTGCATTAGCCGTAGAAATAGTTTTAACGAGGACAAGAAATTTTGAGCTTCCCCTAGAAAGCGAGCTCACTCAAGTGGTTCTCAGTTTCGATCATTCATTGTTGAGATATTTAATTTTGATAAACTTTTATGGAAAATGTTTTTTTTACTTAAACTAATTTGCAAAAATAATTCAAAGTCCAACAAATTTGAAAACTATGTTTCAAAGTTTTAAAACCTAAAAAATAAGTGTTATTAATTGATTTATAATTGTAAAATATTTTTGAGTTGATTAAAATATTTTTAAAGTGTTTAAAAATGGTTTTAAAGATTTTAAAACATGAAAACACTATTTAGTCCTTATTTGGCACTGTTCATGATATTGTTCACGCACGGGTATTATTCATGAATAGTGTTGGTTTTGAAACCATTCTCTCCAATATCGAAACTGGGCTTCTAGAAACTCAATTTTGAGCTTGTAACAGCTATATTTTGATAAGGTATCGAATCCTTTATAAAGGTTTCAAAACCATTGAGTGCATGGGCTTAAAAATGCTCGAAATTTTATTTCTCAACGACTCCAAATCACCCCCAACAACCAAAACGGCTAGTAGCTCATTCCACACTTTAAAAGAAGACTTGGGATACTTGAAGATGGTTAGAGACAATATCCCAGCTTCATGATCAAGAGAAATAGCTTTTAAGTCTTTATTTCTTTATTTCTCCTGTATATATTGTATAGAGAGTGTTCTTTATTGTTTTTATTCTTTACACTCTTGTGAGCTTAATTCTTGTAAACACCCACCTCGTGAGGTATTTAGTTTACCAAACAAACCTTGTAAAAGGGAGAGGTTTTAGTGTAGCCTAAGGAAAAACTAGAGTGGTTCTATCTTAGCCATTGAAAAGATAGGGTTGTAAGGTTATCCCTTTGGCCTCAAAAGGAAGAATTCATAGTAGTGAATTGGAAAATCCTTAGTGGTGTGCTAAGGTAGTGGATGTAGAGTCAGTTGGGTAGTCGAACCACTCTAAAATTATTGTGCAATATTGTCCACTATTTTTTGGTTTTAGCCAATTCATTCTGGAAGTAAATTCAACCCTCTTGGCGGATTTAGTTGATCGATTTTGAGACTACATTCATCCATCATGTGTAATTAGGCATCCTTAAGTTAGAGGCATGCTAACTCATATCATTAATTTATTTTGTTTATTTTGACAGAAATCATTAAAGACTTCAACAAGTTACTTCAAGATTATTTCCAAAGCCTTCAATGCATGGTTTTATTTTCGAGCAATCAACCTCCAGTGTTAAGTGTTCGATATGTCAGTAAGACCTTCAGTGCATGACTTTAAATCTTCCAAACCATCAGCAAGACCTTCAGTGCTTGGTGATCTGGGGCTGTCAGTAAGACCTTCAGTGCATGACTTTAAATCGTCCGAGCTATCAGTAAGACCCTCAATGCATGATGTTTCGGACCATCAGTAAGACCTACAGTGCATGACTTTAATTTTCCCAAACCATCAGTAAGACCTTTAGTGCTTGGTAATTTGGGGTTTCTAGTATAGCCTCAAGTGCTTGACCTTTAATATCAAGACCATCAGTAAGACCTTCAGTGCGTGGTGATTTGGGGCAATCAGTATCGTCTGGGAATCAGTAAGACCTCCAGTGCATGGTGAATCAGGCGATCAATAAGACTTCCAGTGCACAATTATAACACCCTAAAAACCGGCCTAGTTGAAATTAGATTATGGTGATCAAAAATTCAATATCGAAAAGTTAAATTATTGCATTGACCTTTGACCAAGTGGTCAATTATTCAAGTATTGAACCCTAATTAAGCATAGTTATTGATTAAGGACCATATTAAAACTATTGAAACTTGGTTTAGTGATCTAATAGTAAAAAATGAAACTATTGAGCCAAATGTGCAACGAACTATGAGTTGAGGGACTAACCTTACGATTAACCCCTCCCAAGCTTTGTCACCACCCACGTAGGACAAAGGAATTAAATTCCTTAATATGAAGGAAAACTTCAGGATTTAAATGAAAAGAAGAGGAAAAAATAAAGCTTACTTGGTAACTTTTGTTAAAGCAAAAACACCACCTTCATTTTTAACCTCCCTTCTTGAACAAGCATACACCTCCATTGTTAAATGATTCAAAGCTCTGTTTTCTTTAATTTATCGATCCCATAATATTGTTATCAATTGGGTAAGCAAAAGCCTTCTATTAATCCATTGATTTCATGGTTAAATCATGTACAATCTCATGTTTAAGGGTCATGAAACCTAAGAAATTTACATGGATTCCCTAACTTAATCCCTATTGTTTCTATAGTTAAATGAAACTAAGGATAAGGTTATGGTTATTGGAATTATTAAAACTATTGTAATCTTTGTTCCATAATGTTTGTTAGCTCAATAGCAACAAGGTGAGGAATCGTCTATTCCACCGGAATCCAACAAGCTAAGGAACAAGAGAATCATTATCCGAGAGCCTTGAAAGTCTTAAAAGTTTGGTGAGTGTAGTCGGAGTCTTGGGAATGTCTAGGTGCCTTCCCAATTTCATTGATTACTGTTTATTGCATTACTAATATGTTGCAAGGTCAAGTTATAGCAAAAACCTTATAGGAGGATTATTGGTAAGCATTGGTAAGCTCATTGCATTGAATTATTGACTATCGAATCATTGTATTATCATAGATATCATTGAATCATTGTAAGGCTATATTGATCATTAAAAGCATTGTTATTGATATTGTCATTGTTATTATTATTGGCTTAACTCAACGAACCTTGGATTCGAATGGAAATTGAATATAATTGGCATGCCATAGAATTCATGAGCTCATTGGTATGGAGTGGACTACGGTCCTTAAGCTAAGGCTCCTATTGGTGATGTTGGCGGGATGTATGTGGTATTGGTCCTTTGGCGATGTTGGCAAGATTTGACCATTTATTGATTTTGGCGATGTTGGTTGGGAATTCGCATATCCACTATCTCATGTCGATCCAAGGGTTAAGATTATTGAAATTATTGTTAAAGCATGATTTGAGATGCATTTACATTGATTTGTTACCATGGCTACCATCGACATTCATTGTACTGCTCATTTCATTGTTATTGACTACCTCACTAGGCTAAATAAGCCTAATGTATCTCATTTTTATGCATTTCAGGTTAAGGAATATAAGCTACGAGAATCGGGGAAATGGCAAGTTTTGCAAGTCACACTACAAGCTCATGTAATGTTTCTTTCGTTTATAAACTCCTAGAATGGTGGCTTAGGGTCTAAACATGCATAAATGGCCCATTTTGATATGTATAAATAAACACTATATGTATGCTTAAGTTTAAGGTAAAAAGGGACTCGTGAACATGAAAATTTGGTAAAAATGGCTTATTTGGCACCCATATAGGAAAATCTAGTAAATAGATTTGTTTTGTCGTAAAATTTGATATATGATACAATATATATCAGAATATTGTCGGTAAAATTTCATGGACATTGGACATGGTTTAGGTGCCTAAAATGGATAAAAACCAGACACAATCTATCATTATAGACTCTGTCGTACCGATATGGGTAATGGTGTATCGGTACGAGCATGCTTAAATTGACCAGGTTAACAAGGCGTATCAATACGTCCTTAGGCGCATCAGTACAAATTTTTGACACTGTAATTTTATTGTAGCAGGGTATCGATATGGTTAGGTTAGTATCGATACCTTATTTGGCTCAATTTGGGAATTAGGGCACATATATCGATATAATTCAGCCTGTACCGATACTGATTTTAGGTTTGAAAAGAAATAAAATATTGGTGTATCGATATGACATAGCTGGTATCGACACATGTGTTTAATTCGAAAGAAAAATAAATTAAGGCATATCGGTACGACCTTATCGAGTACGATATCAATACATATAAGTTAGTTGAATGATCAGAACAAGTTTTAAATCATGGCAAAGTGGTCACTAACATTGTAAGTATCAATTGAGTTCACAAATGAACTTGGAATCTACTAAAAATTTACAGGTAAGCTATATGAACTTTGAATTACATATCGATAAGGTTAATTACAGATAAGGACCTAAGAATTACAAAATTTACAAATTAGTCCCCTAGACAATTTATGGTTGCATGTATTGATTCATTAACATTATCGTATCGATTATGCACCATTGAATCATTGTATTGCATCATCAAACATCGCTGGATCATCGGAATCATTGTATCGATCACTGTTATCCTTCACTGGTAATATTTCCAATTTGGTTTCCTATCAGACCGGAAAAAGGGGTGTTATAACAACTTCGAGATTTCCGAGCCATCAGTAGGACCTTTAGTGCATGGTGATTCAGGATCCAGACATGGAAGTAGGACAAAATTAGTGCTTTTTTTTTTATCTTTGCTCTATTCATGTTTTACAAGAATGAGCAAAGAGGGGTAGTTGTAATCACTAATTTTGTCCAATTTTTGTTATTATTATTATTATTATTATTAATGTTGTTGGTTTTATTATTATTGTTATAAAAAATCCCAAATATATATATTCCAGCCCAATTATAATAGCCCAATAAATATTTAATAAGTCTAATTAAATTACAAAACCCATAATTTACATGTCTAGCCCGATAAGTCCAAGGCTTAAACCAAGATATTACAAAACCCTAAAACCCTAATATGATAACACCATTTTTCCTTGCAGCAGTGAAGATCTGACAATTGGATTAAATCTGATCCAACAGTTCAGATCGAAAGAATGAGAGACTGTTCAGCTCCCACATGCGCGTGCTCTTCACCAGAGGCAGTTGGCCTCCTTCACGCGCCCATTCGCCCGCACTGTTTCGTCTTCCCATCCACGTGGCGCTATCGCCAGCGATCCCGCTGCTGCCGTACGACCACCAGCTCTCCAACCACCGGGCATGCAAACAAATAATAAAAAATAGAGATGTCAGTCAACAAGAATCATCAACAGTATATATTAGGTTTCTTTTTATTATTATTTTAAAAATTTTAATCAGATATAAAGGGAAAAATCAATGTAACATTTTCAGATGACAATCAATAAAAAAGGAAAAGAAACCTCAAGCATGTCAGAGGTAAAAATTTCAGTATTTATTTCGATTCAAATTAAAAAAAAAGAAAAGGGGAAGGTTTATACCTTTCTGGTTTTAGACCATCGCCGCGTATATGGCCGAGGATGATGCCCCCGATGAAGGGCATCCCTTCGATCTCCCATTTCAATTGTTATTCTCGTTTCAGAAAGAAGGTTTTCAAAAAAAAAGAAGTGTTTTTAGTGGCTTAGGGTTAGATGTTGATAAATTTTGGGTTCACTTTTAATTTTTTAAAAAAGAGATTTTTTTGGTTTAACTTTCTAGATTTCGACGTCGGCGCCGACGACCGAAATCTGAGTTTTTGGAGGTTGTGAAGAAAAATCTCAAATATTTCAAAGGTTTTTTTTTAATCTTTTTTGGTAATAGGTTATAAAATGAAATGTTTAGAAAATTTAAGTTTTATACTCGGTCTAATCTTTTAAATAGTTATTTGCATTTTTTAAGTCCTTCCGTCTTAAATTAATAACACAATATGGACCTCGGCCTTTTCATTTTGCTCCGCTACCCCTCCGATCCTTAAAATTACTCCCATGGTCCCTGAGGTTTTAAACCTCTTTTCAATCTAGTCCCTATTACCTGGTTAAATCTGTTTTTAATGGTTTATTTACCATTCAGTCCCTGAAATTTTCTAGAAGCTTTCAATTGGGTCCATTTCCCTTCATTTTAAACTGATTTTCATGGGAAAATTCTTTTTTTGGTCCTTGTAATTTATGTCTAGTTTTGATTTGGTCCCAAATCAGTAAGGGGGATCCTTTTCTACCCTTTTCCTTTTATTTTCCTTCTTTACAGCATGTTGTTTATTTACTTCATTCGTTCCATACTCGTGTATCTGTTTTCATGTATATATTTGTTGGTTAATTTTGCTCCATTTTTAATGCTTTTTCCCATGTTTATTATCATATTTTTATGCCTATGTTAATATCTATTTGTCGTGTGTTTTCTTTTTCTTTTTATGTGTTATTATGTATATTACATACAGTACATATATAACATATAGTAGTATGCCATATTATATATCGTGTACGTAATATATATATATATTATAGTCTTTAGTAGTTATCATTTATATATATATATTATGCTTTTTATATGTTAACGTATATATGTGTAATGTATGTATGTATGTATTATATGCGTATATATTATAACATATAGTTTTATAAATTATATCATTCCTTTAATATATTTATGTGTATATAAGGATTGTATGTCTTTATGCGTATTATATGTTTTTGATGCGGATAAGTATTTATTCTTTTGTTTTGAATTTATTTATTTATTCATGTTTAATATTTTGTTCATGTATTTAAAATATCCATGCTTTTTTATTTGTTGCATTAGTTAACCCTCAAGATTTCGGTGTCCTGGTAGGGAGTGTCGTTCCGGGTCTCCGAGTGTCATCTTCCTTTGGTATTGTAAATTGCGAGATTTTTAAATAAATTCGAACCGTATGATCTTGTATGCATGCATTTTAGGGAATTAGATATTAAATTAAGTTGAATTTAAATTATTCTTAATAAATACGATACGAACCCTTAGGTACTAATTTTGGGCGTGGTGGGGGTGCTAATCCTTCCCCACTCGTGACCGACTCTCGAACCCACTTTTTCTCTGGTTTCCTTTTGGTGTCCGATCTACCACTTTTAAAGTGTCCGTGGCGACTACATCCTTTTATTTTAAAACACGAGCCTTTTTTCAAAAGTTCACCAAATTTAAAATGTTTTTAAAGAAATCAAGAATTTCCCATCGTAATTAAACCAAATGATTTTTAAATAAAATTAGTCGCTACGAGCAGATGATGTTCATCCTAGGAGATCAAGTTCAAATAGTTTGTTTGCAAGGTGTATGTGCTTGTTCAAGGATTAAGAATATGTATGAACACATACTACCTTCTAATCACTTTAAACTACTCAAAAATAAAGAATTAAGATTTTTTTATTAAATTGAGAGATTACATTCCCATATCGGGATTCGAACCCATATAAAATGGGGCAATATGAGCATCCTTAGCCACAAGGCTAATTAGTGGATCTCAGAAAGAATTAAGATTTATTATCCAATCATGTATCGTTTCTTAAAAAAAGGCTTAAGGGCTATTTTTGCCCCTGTAGTAGTCTCAATTTATCGATTTTGCTCTTATGGTATTCTCGCATCAATTTGGCCCCTGAAGTAGTCAAATTGCATCACTGTTTTCCCCTTGACTGACACTCTAACCCTAATTTCTAAATCTCAAACCCTAATAAATTTTTTTATCAATCTAAAGTGATTATTAAACATAAAAGTATTCCTAAACCCTAAACGGTGATGCAATTCGACTACTTCAGGGGCCAAATTGATGCAAAAATATCATAGAGGTGAAATCAATAAATTAGGACTACTATAGGGACAAAAGTAGCACTTATGCCAAAAAAAACTTAATTGAATTTGAATCTATAGATATAACACAGAAGAATGCAAGTTTAATAATTTCTCAATCTCCAAATAATATTGTAGTCATGTTGATGTCATCATCATCAAAGGGGAAATAAAGATATGGGTGCCTTTGAATAACCAAATGAAAAGATTATGGATTTTGATTTTTTATTGCTTTATTATCAATGCTAGTTTTTGACCTATCTTTGTCACAGTCTTTGGTGGTTGATTGACTAGATCAACAATTTTCACGAGTCACCATACAATATATCGTTAAAAAGATTTTTTATTAGTCTTTATATTATATTTAAATTATGGATTTAGTTCTTATATTCTTCATTTTTTTAATAATTTCTACTTAAAGAGAGGAGAAGGAAAAATTTGCTCTTAATAGGTTTCGAACCCACGTCCTAAGGGAGAGGGGAGGGTGTCAAACGAATTGAAGTTGATCAAAATATATGGACTAATGATAAATTTCAAAAGATATGAAATTAAATATAAAAAAATAACCTAATTAAAACTAGACTTAATAATGGTGGAAATCTTCTTTCAAAACTTGTTATCCATTTAGCTTTTTACCTAGGTCATTTTCAAATTAATTACTTGAGTTACAATTGTTTAATTATTATGACCGAATCATCATCATCATCAACATACCAAGTCTGATTTGAACAGAAATTAATTCACAAAAAAGAAGAAGAAAAAAAAAAGAATCCAACTCAAATACTTCTTTCTATACACAAACTGATCAAAACCAACCGACAAAACTTTTTCCTCTACTTTCTCATTCTCTGTCACTTTCCCAGGAAAACCCCCCCATAGAAAGAAAATAAAGAGAAGAAAGAAAGAAAAAGAAATCGGGGTTCATGTTTTGTCATCACCGTGATGAATGAACCGAGCTCAATTCACCTCAGGAATGCTTTGGAGTTTAGGCCTCCAGGACCGTTGAATTGCTTCGCTATCATACTGATTACTAACATTGATCAACTGTGCTAAAACCTGTTGCACCGATAACTCATTTACATCAACCCTACCTAATAACTCCTCCAACTGCTTCTTGGTTATCTTTACTTTCACTGCGTGCGCAGTAGTAGTAATTGCAGCAGATGAAGGTGTTGTAATGAAACCATGTTTTTCCTCCGCTCTGGTACAGTCATCGTCCGCCGCCGATGTTCCCCATTCGTCGCCGGCCCATTGTGTAGATGATTGAGACCTCAAACAATTACCCATTATAAGGTGTGTTTGTGTGTTTTCTTGTGTATGAATAAATGCAGAGAAGAGAGCAAGGACTTTGAATGCTCACAGGGGATGGGTTATATATAGGAAAGGGAAGTGAAAGAGTCAAACCTAAAATGTCACCAAGATTTTCCACGTGGCTGATGATCATTCGTTGACCTTTTCACCTTCTCTAAATCTGCATGTGATTGACAACTTAATTGGTTAATTATGTCGGTTAAGTGAGGCTTGGCTTGGCTTGTCTTCTTCGGCTCTGTGTTTACTTCAATTGATTTATAATACTTTTAAAAAAAAGAAAAGAAGAGAGAGCTATGAATGAATATTCGATCGAGTCGAGTTGTTTATCATATTCTGGTACTAATTAGTTCTATTTAAATAGTTTTCTATAACCATATATAATACACATGTATTTCTTTATATTTTTCATATGCGATATAAATATGTCATGTGGAATTGAGAGTCCACTCGAACTTGAAAATTGATCAATTAATTACTAAAAATTTTGAGTTATTCGAATTTCTATTTTATAACTCAAATTTTATTAGAACTTTTTTCAATTTGGATTTGTGAAATTACGAGTTAAATCAAGACAAAATGAGTATTTTTATATCGAGTCGAGTCAAATTAAATAATTTAAATTTTTGAATCGAATCGAGTTTTGTTTATGCGTAAAAAGAGCCATGGAATTGAAATAGGAGCCAAGCCATTTGGAGGCGTGGAAGCCGAAATTCATTGAGGTGTGAACGCGGTTAAGAGTGGAATCTATGAAGTGTGAACGCAAAGGAATCCAACAAAACAAACCAAAGATGCCATTTTGCTCACTCACGTGACATGTTGTGTGCTGCCTGCCTTAATTATTGGGAAAGATTCAATCTTTATTATTTAAAAGGGTCATTTCTATAGGTGATTAAAATTTTCTGTTAATGTTTTTTTTATTTTTTTAGATTGTGGGTTCAAAATTTATTAAGAACAAATTTCTCCTTCTCTTCCCCTAATTAAAAAGTATTCAGAAAAAAAATCATTTGTATGAAATTGAAGAAAATGGATTATCATTTAAAGTAAATAATAAAAAATATTAAGCAATTCTCACAGCAAAAACAACTTACTAAAACAACATTAAAATCACCCCAAATTCACTCACCAAAAATGGAAAATAAAATCTCTAAACAATACAAAATAGATTTCACCATCCTACCATCTACAACTTCCTTGTTGGATTTAATATATATACTTTTAGATACATCTGTATATTTGTATTATCCTTTTGGATGGTATGTTAAAAATATTTGTTGGGGTTAGGAATGAACACCGATTTGGGTGTTTGGTCAATTTGAATTTGATCTAAAAAATTTTAAAAAATTTTATTTGATTTGACATATGGTAACTTTTTATGGATCCGAACTCGACTCATTAAAATATGATCCTAACTCAAAACAAATAAAATATATTATTTTTATTTTAAAAAACAAGGAATAACCAAGAAAAATATAAAGATGAGTATTTACAGTAATTATCTTTATTCTCCATTTTTTTATTTGATAAAAATAAGGTAATTGAAAAAAAAGAAGAGAGAGACTTATAGTAATTATCCGTAAATATATAGGATGATTGTGCAATTATCTCGGGCAGGTTGGGTCAGATATTTTTACCATAAATCTGATCTCGACCCGACATTTAATAATGCTCTACCGATTCGACAAAAATTCTTTACAAAATTCAACCCTATAAAATCAGATCGAATCAAAACCTATCAAATCATCCGTCTTTAGTTGTGGTTTTTGTGCCTAGTTAAAGTTATGATTAAGTAGTGGCGACGTTCAATTTGCATGGTGGGGGATGGAATGTTGATTAGCACCAAAGTGTGGGGAAGAAAATGGAGAGTCAGCTTTTGCATAGTGCTGTTTTAAAGCAACCATACTCATTTGCCTACCACCTTCTATTCTCTGTGATGAAAATTTCAATTTCAACCCATCTAATCCAATTTGAAGTGAATCACTATTTAGATAAAAGGGAAAAGATTATTACCATGTGCCTCGTTAAAAAACCTCCCTAAATTTACATGAAGAAAAAAGAGTATACACGACAATAATTACATAATGTTCGACGAGATAAACTCGAGAAAACATTTACACCAAAAGAAAATATATCCATCAACCCGTGACATTACCCAATCGGTGACCAGCATACAACAACTAACAACACCCACCTAGCACTTGACTCAAGCCTAGCAATCACCGGAACCAACTGCAGCAGCCCCAGGTCTTCCCAATTGACCAATTCCTCTAGCCGAGTCCACATAAAGTAGCGCCAATAGTCCACTGCCAGGCGCATCCACTAGGTGCACATCGAAATCATCCCGCAAGGCCCTCTTCGAAAGCATATCGGCTATACAATTACCATCACGCAACACATGTTCTATACTTACAACCCACGAACGTTGCTGTAACTTGCGAAAGTGAAGCACCAAAGAACCACACCCTTGCCGATGAGAACCTTTACGCAATATTTGGAGTGCATCCAAACCATCCATTTCAAGAATGTTATGACGATAACCCATATCCTAGGCATATGAAATACCAACAAAAGCACCCCAAAGCTCATATTCAACAACGAAACAAGCCCTAATGAATTTTATAAATCCACCTAACCACTCACTGAGGCTATCACAAAGAACTCCAGCACAAGAAGCCAAACCATCATGACTACTCCACGCTCCATCCGTATTCAACTCAACCCACCCATCCTCGGGTGGCACCCACTAACTTAGACCATGTGCAATACTACTCAAAACATGCCGGCTACTCATCCCCTTATCGAGAGCTCTTTGTGACAACACCTGAAGTCATCGACTACGATCCAGAATCGAGCCAAACCCCTCCAAAAGATTGTCAAAGAAAACCGAGCTTCGAAATAACCATAAATTCCATATGATTTCACTGAACAAAAAATCCCATTCTGTCATATCAACTGCAAACCGCACCTCACCACGAAGATTAGCGCAAATCCAATCTGACACTTCCCCCTCATGAAATCTTGTAACATCGAAGGTCGTATAATACATTGCCAAATAGACACTGCTTGAGCACACTTTTTCAACACATGGTCCATATCCTCAATCGCAGCTTGGTATAGTTGGCAACGGCTATCGGTTGTGAAATAGCACTAAACTCTCTTCGCGTTAGTCATGAGCCTATTATGACAAACCAACCACATAAAGACACGAATTTTCTGTAGCCCTTTAAATTGACTAATCATTCCCCAAGCCCAATCACCCACACATACATGCTGACCCACCCGAAGGCCATATGCCAAGCTAACCGAGAACCTATTATCCGAACTAACCTTTCAACCAATACAAGCACTACCCAAAGTTGGAACCGGCCCCTTCACCGCAGCAATGTAAAGCAAAATTGTACACGATAATAATGTGCTGAGCTACCCCCAATCCTAATTCTATTTGCATCGGCCATAGATGCCACAGACGTACCCCTTTCTATATTCTCCATGCCGGGAAACACATATTGAACCAACGACCCCAAATTCTTAATCCAAACATCATACCAAAAATCAACATTGCGTCTGTGACCAACACTCCATGTTATGTTATTACATACATCTTGCCAAACCACCCCGAGCCCTTTCCAAAGATGAGGCCTTACTCGACCAGAAAAACCTCTGTGACCCCCGATGGGCATTTGTATTTTGTGCGCAAAAACTGAACCCACAAAGTAGTGGGTCAGGTCAATAATCTGAAGGCCAATTTCATAATAAACGCCTCTTTCTATACATTAATCCTAAGAAACCCAAGACTACCCTGAGTTACAAGTTGACAAATAGTGTCTCATTCACCAAATGCAACCTTCTATATCTATAATGATACCCTATATGAATCGCCTAAAAATACGTTTCAGACTATTGGAGTACGCCTAAAGACCAATCATAAGATGATTATAAAAACATATTTATTTTATCATGTTTATTAATATAAAGTCATTATTATTATCTCAATCATTATTCTGCGCATAAATAAATAAACTAAATTATAATAAAGTCCTTAGAATAATATGGTTATTCTTAAATGTCCTTAGCCGAGTATTATTGTGGGCATGGACAACAATAATGCATTAAGACTAATATGTAGTTGATTGATGACAAAGTATTGTTATTGACATAGAGATGTCAAAATTAATACATAAGTATGTGCTAGAGAACGACATACTGGACTGACCTGCTATGAGCATGTTTCTTGGATTATTATGTGACATTCACAATATTGCTCAAAGTGATAACTACATGTATGATTCTCGGACATGAGATCATCATTATTTTAATATTGTGAGTGATATATTTTGATACAGTCAAATGTGTGTCGTAACTGACTACACTATAAAGGCTGATATTGGATATGTCATAATCTATGTAGCGAGATATGATTGATCAAGATATGACTTGTCTCTTCTATATAATAGGAGTAATATCATATGTCACTTAATTGAGTGAGACTAGAAATGCATGGCTATGCTCGAATAAATTGATATGAGATATCATAGTTATTCGTTTATAGTAGTCTACTCAAGATATCAAGAAATATTAGATGGACTAAACAAGTGTGACTATTCCATGACTTGTGTCCAATCTAGATATAAAGGACAAAATGATGTAATACATGAAAGAGAGTTAATCACGAAGAGGTTATATTGAACCACGACTTCCTGTAACTTAGGTAGCAATAATGTATTGCTAGATGTCACTCGTTGCTTATAATGTTAGAATTGTTCTAGATATTATTGCTAACGTTACATGAACCTATAAGGGTCATACCCTATGATTGAAACAAACAAATATTGACTAGATAGCATGCGTGCAAACTTTGTTGTACATGAAATTAGTTAAAACCGAAAGTATTATAATTATTGTAATTATTGATAATTTCGGTCATATATATTTTAATACTAGATAATTATTGATATTATCAAATACTATTAAAATAGAAATATCCATAAAAAACTTAATTAACGTAGAATTAGATTTTACATATTTAATTAAATTTGATTAAATATATTGTATATTTAATGAACCTGAATTTAATTAGGATTAGGTTTTTGAATGCTATATAAAGGCACAAGGTTTAGTAGCCAAAGATATGCCTATTGCTGAAAACCTCTCTAATAGTTAGAGAAGTAAAATATTGTTCACTTTATTTAGGTGGATTGCGCAGAGGTTGGAATGCTGCTGTGATGACTAGGACTCAACATCTTGACTGGAAGAATCAGATTCTCCTACGTACATACAGTTATCAGATTTAATTGAGGTATCGTTTTATCCCTTTTTCACCCCAAATTCGTTCATCGTACATAGATCGCTGGCAAAATTCGCTGAATAATTTTTTTATGTGCTATGAGGTATACTTGCGTTTCCCAACACAGACCTCAGCATATGGCCTTCGGATTAATCACTATTTGTATAGTGTACGTCGAAATCGCTGAAAGCACCGCTTTTGCCAAAGTGATACGGCCATCTAACGACAAAGTTCTACCCACTTAGTTTCTTTTGCACCATTTGAATCAAGTAATTATATGAAGTCGTTGTGACCCTCTTATGAAGCAAAGACACCCTAAGTACTTACCCAATGTAAATATCTCCATGAAGATCAGTAGAAACATTGTGAGAAAAATAAATATTCGTCTTCGCATAACTCACCTTGTGCCTTGACACAGAACATAAATCTTCTAACACGGCACGAACAACGCACATCTGCTCTATAGAAGATTCTGCAAAAAGTAACATATCATCCGTGAAGAAAATATGTGATATCTTCAGACTAGAGCTTGTTGTCCGTAACACACGCCACTCACCCGCACTAATCGACAGCAAAATAGATTGAGCCAACCTCTCCATATAGAGCACAAACAAACAAGAGGACATGGGATTACCTTATCGAATACCATGCGAAGAGGTGAACGCCTCCGTCAAAGAACCATTTCATAAAATCTGGATTGATACTATAGAGACACACTGTAGAATAAGGTAACATAACGAATTCGGAATACCAATATCAGCTAACGTCTCATCAATGAAGCTCTACCTCAAACAATCATACACTTTTCCTGAGCCAATCTTGATCGACATCCAACCCTTACAGCCTTGCTTCTTTCATAAGGAATGAATGACATATTGGGTAATTGCTATATTATCAGTGATAACACGGCCCGACACAAAACTTGTTTGGTTCTCAGAAACCCAATCCGAAAGTCATGGCTTCAACCAATTAACGATTACCTTGGTAATAATTTTGTATAATACAGTACATAGGCTAAAAGGCCTAAATTGCTGCATATGTGTTGGCACCGCCACCTTTGGTAAGAGAACCAATAAGGTTTGATTAATATTTGATGGTAAAACTCAATCTCAAACACCTGCCGAACAAAACCATATACTGATGAACTAACCACATCCCAGTTCTTTTGATAAAACGCTGCATATAGCCTGTCAACCCCAGGTGCCTTCTATGGACCCCTGTCAAAGCAAGATACATGTACCTCATCATCGATAACCACAGCTCCTAAGCTATGCATGGCTGAATCCCTTAGCCTTGGAGAATTACCTAAAACCAAGTAATTGTGTTCAATCCCAACATCACTAGTAAACAAAATGTAATAGAAATCCAACTCCAGGTTGGATAGGGCCGATTGTTTCAAACACCACGACCCATCATCTAGTTGCCAAGCCGGTATTGTATTTGCACGCCTATAGGCCATCATTGATGCATGAAAGTACGTTGTGTTTTGATCCCCATCGGTTATCCAATAAGAACAAGTTTCTGCTGCCATAATGATTATTCTGTTCAAGCACCACATCAAGCTCAGCTCTCAACTCTTTAGCAAGTTGCACAAGAAAATCCGAATGACCTCAGACAAAGGCTTTATATATACCACGTAATAGAGCTAATAACCGTATCTTCCTTTTACCTATATGATCGAAAATATCCTTATTCCACAACTATATTTCCTACTATAAGCTACTAATATTCTATTGGATCGGTGCATCAGTCTCCTAAACATCTTTTAAGAAGCTCAAGACCGCAAATGATCTTGTCACGCTGCAATATACCTAAAAGGTTGTGGTTTTTAACCACCCATTGTATTAATAAGATAAAGCAAAAGTGGCCGATGATCTGAGCCAATTTTATCTAAGTGACTAACAAACCATTCGAAAAAGATAATGTCCATTGCAGATTAGCCAAGCAACGATCCAATCTCTGATGAAAATCCTTCTGTGACCATTTAAACGATGGTCCCCTGAACCCAAGATCGAATAGACTAGTGTCAGATACGAACTCATTAAAGGAACTACTAATACCATTATAAGAAGTCAATCCCCCAACTCGCTCATTCACATCCAAAATTGCATTAAAGTCCCCTCCTAGCACCCATAGCACATCATCACTAGGGTTGAGTAACTCAAGATACTTCTAAAGTGCTTACACCAAAACACTTGCGGGCTCGCACACACAGCCGTAAACAAAAACCAAGATTCATAATCAACCGAATAAACCACACTATGTGTAAACTGATTCACTATATGCGACACCTCTATCATAACTGAATCATTCCAAAGGAGCTAGATGCCACCACTAAAACCATGTGTTTCTACCCAAAAAAATTATAATAGCCCAACTTAGCAATCGCCCTATCCGCGATAAGACCATTAATATGAGGTTTAAAAAGCGCCACCATAGATGGCCGATGTTCACGCCTAAATAAATTGAAGATTTGCCAAAATTCCAAACTTATTGCACCCTGATAATTCCAAAACATAAACTTCATCATTATTAAAATAAATACAAACAAGAAACCTTACTGCTCAAGAGCACTCATGCCCAAACTGGGCTCATCGATATCATCTATGTACTCCCATTGGGAATCATAAATGGAGTCACCATTGTCTGACGAAGAGAACATTGCTCGAAGCTGATCATTATGAATATAAACATCACCACCAATAGCCACACCCCCAGATGCATCCGAGATTTGATTTGCAAAGCTAGCAGCCCACTCAACCAACACCGTCTGATCCCCGAGCTTTGAACCAGTAGGCTTATGAACCTTAATTTTACACTGTGTATTCTTCTTCATTGATTTTATGATTCTCACTCGAGACTTTACCCTAGAGCCATGACTTGAACCCGCCTTCCCAAACCTCTCTTCCATAATTTTAACTGCCTTGTGCACTCCATTAGCGACCTTCGTACCATGCTCCACCACCACGACACTCTGACCAGCGATCGAGGAAACCACCACAGCCCCATGACCTGTTGTACCTTGCTTCGATGATTTTTTGACGGGTTATATACCAAATACGTTGTATTCTTTAGAACTCTTCAAAACTCAACCACATTCTTTTATTTCATAGCTGCAGTAGGTGCAGGCCTAGAACCCCCCGTTACGATTTAACAACACACTCAACAAGTTTCGGTTCAACACAAACATCACCACCTTCATCTAATAACATATATCGAGACCCAAAGGCCCTCAACCTTCTGCTTCCCAACTGCTGTCTGAGACTCATTAGTCATGCATCGATGCTTATTCTTTATAGGCATCCGAGGCCCAAAAGATCATATCTAGTATCATCTGACCCTGTCAAGCTATCAACTTGATTACCACTATTATCCTGCTATTCTCCAGAATTCATTTTTATAGGATTCGTTTGACATTCTTCCTTTGCATGCCCATGTATTCCACATGCGAAACAAACTTGTTGCAATCCTTCATATTCAAGCCATTGAAGCTTACCATCAATATGAATACAGGACCAGAGGGGCTTATTTAAATCCACGAATAGAACAAGACGTGTAAATTTCCCACGACCACCCTCTTTTGTGTTATAATCTATCTCAACTACCCTCCTAAAGACTGCAACAATACAATAAAATATGGCTTTTGTGTAATATCAAAGACGGAGTTGTAACCCCCTCGACTCGACCTAGACGCCCGATCGAATCGAGAGAACTACATTAGGTTTGCCGAAGCAAACAGAAGAAAGGTTACGAAAAGTCGGTCTATTTTTTTCTGTTATCTTGTTTAAATACGCAATTATTATCCTATATGAACATACTTGCAGCATGTGAAATAACAGAGAAAACAGATCAAGGAAATACTTTCAATCGCATAACATTCAATCCATGGACTAAATTGCAAGGCTCGATAATTTTGGGGACAAATGCTGAAATTTAAGTTATCAATCATCAATTAGTCAGGTTCGAAGCCAACATGTAAAATTTCAGGTTAAAACGATCACCCAAGCTCACACAATTGCATTCAGAAGTCTTAGGGACCAAAACATAAAGAAACAGAACTTCAGAAAAGCCAAACTAACAGATTTAACTACCATCGTACCGGTACGGGAAGCAGTGTTTCGATACACCCTTTTTAGTTGAAAACCCCAGATTTCCAACAGCCAATTACAGTTTCGATATGCTCCAGCGTATAAGTCACATTATACAACATAAACCTTTCAATGATACATTAACAATTATATTGGCTTACAAGTGATTAATAACCAAGTACCATTTCCCAAAATAGTTCATCAGATACACAGATTCAAACAAGTGTCCTCGCAACAGTTCAAGCCATCTCAACCAGAATAGCGATACAATCACAATCGCGGTACATTACAACCGGGTACACTTTACAACCCACGGGGACAACAACCCCTTTCATCAGTTAGATGCTTAATCCACTAACGGGAGTATACGGTACTATGCAACCCCTCTACCGTTAAGGTACTTGGATGGAGTTTACGGTACACGAATCAAAACCCCTCAACATCCAAGGCGACTTATTATAGTGCACTATCAATCCTATGGCCGGCCAACTATATCCGATAACAATTTTAAAACCACATCACTTGCCAATATAATTAACCATTTACCTTACTGTCTTTATCAATCATTAAATCAATCCATTTTCCAAAGCAACAACCATGCTTTAAACCACAAGTATAAACCATATACTTACAAGGATCACTTATCATGTGCATCCTTCAGCATTTCATGCTTAAGAACGGTATCTCAAATACTTTAAAACATGTTTAAACAGTAGGTAACATGTAAATCTAAAACAAGTGCATAAAACCATTTCATTATAGCACGACCGAGAGAGAGAAAACACTTTTACTTACTTTGAGTTTAAACTAGCGTTTCAAGCTAAGTTTAAACTCCCATAAACCACTTTTAAACATTCTAACACCAGAATCCACGTTCTCACTCACCGATATGCAAAACCTTGATTCGCCGACGCAAAATCAAACGTCTGAAGCCTCCAACGCTTCACCAATCACCTCCGGATCAACCTCTCATGTTTTAATCACATTGCAACAGAGGATTAATGCATCTCAATGCATTTCAAACATAGCAAAAACAAATCCTTACGGACTTCCACAATCCTCTCACAATTACCCAACCACAACAACCGAATACATCATCAAAACCTTTCCAAACACAACCCAGCCACAACCTAACAATCTAACACTTCTATAAACATCAATTAACACTAAAAAACAGGATTAAACCATCCAAAAACTTCCAGCAATTACACAACCACCAGAATTCCACAAAAACACCAAACTAACAACCTAATCAATTAGAGATTCAAGAGTTTCGGGATTCCTTTGTTAACAACGACTTAACAATATTATAAAACATCCATTATATGTTTAAAATTAATATTCATCTCTGGAAAACAGATCCAATCTAAATCTTTCACGATTTCATCAATTAATCCCAATTAAATCCATTAAATCAATATAAAAACACAAAATCGGATTATAAACCATAAATCAAGGATCAAATACTTATAAATATCAATAAAGAACCATTCAATAGAGGATAGTGTGATTTCTCCCTCAATTGGCTTCTTTAAAGCTAGAAAGCACAAGATTTCAATAAGATTGTAAATCAATGATAAATAAACAATTACAAATCAAGAAATTAAGAGTATAAGTCTTTCACCTCTGGAATTTGATGAAAACAATAGTGTTTGGCAGAAAAGAAGTGGAGAGAAAAGTTACGTGAAATCGGTTTAAAAGAAATAACTAACTTTGATATCCAAAATCCTTTTTAATTAACTTTTAAAACACATGTTAAAATGACTTAATTGAAGGGAGAAATCATCAGAAAAAACTTGGTAAAATATCTCCTTAAGGATTCTATGAATTTGACCCTTTTCACTTTAGTAACCTTTAAAATAGTTTTCAAAAATTTACATTTTGGTCACCAGCCAAAATGTCACACTTCCAAATCTCATTTCCAAAATTGATATTACTAGTATCAATCATATATTTAAAAATAATTTTTAACCATTTTCCATATTTTTATTTTACCGAAAAATATACGACCCCGAATCTGACTCGCATCTCTAACCCAGTCCATCGGACCGTCTAGCAAACCTCAAATTCGCTAGGACCAAAACCGGGGTGTTACAACTCTCCCATACTTAAGAAATTTTTGTCCTCAAAATTTACCAGGAGGAAACAGATGCGGAAACTGCTCCAGCACCTTCAACTTGCGTTCCTACGTGGTTTCCTCAATATCACGGTGCCTCCACAACACCTTAACAAGCTCGATCGTCTTGCCACACAGAACCTTCCTGCTGGTATCAAGAATCCCTACAGGTTCCTCGTCATAAGATAAATCCGACCTCAACTCAACATCCTCTACTGACATAACATGCGATGGATCTGATCGATACGTCCGCAACATCGAAACCTGAAACACATCATGAATTTTCTCAAGCTCGGGAGGTAACCTCAATCGATATGCCACTGAACCCACATGTTCCACAACCTCATATGGCCTAATAAATCTCGGACTAAGCTTACCCTTACGTCCGAACCGCATCACCTTTTCCACGGTGACACTTTCAAAAATATACGATCACCAACTGCATACTCAATTTCCATATGCTTCAAATCCGCGTAGAATTTCTGACGATCCGCAGTTGCCTTCAAGCGCTCACATAGAAGCTTAACCTTTTCATTCGCGTCCTTCAACACATGTGGTAAGGAAACATGTTTTCCCCCTACCTCGGCCCAACACAACGGTGTACGACACCTCCGGCCATACAACGCCTCATACGGAGCCATTTGGATACTTGTCTGATAACTGTTATTATAAGCTAATTCAACCAAAGGTAACTGCTTCTGCCAGGTTCCTTGGAACTTGAAAATACAACACCTCAGCATATCCTTCAAGACTCGGATAACACGCTCAAACTGTCCATCAGTCTCAGGATGATACGCGGTACTGAAATTCAACCTTGAACCTAAGGCCTGATGCAAACATCTCCAAAACCTTACCATAAACCTAGAATCTCTATCCGAAACAATGGACTTAGGTACCCCATGCAACCGCACAATCTTAGCTATGTACAAATCTGCCAATTTATCTAGGGTATACGTCGTATGCACCGGCATAAAATGTGCACACTTCATAAACCGATCAACAATCACCTAAATGGAATCCTTTTTAGCCGATGTCAACGGCAATCCTGTTACAAAATCCATTGCGATTCTCTTTCATTTCCACTTCAAAATTTTCAACGGCTGTAACAACCCGAACAAAAACTGATGTTCAGCCTTTACACGCTGAAATACCATACACTTGGATACAAACTCTGCCACATCTTTTTTTAAACCAACCCAATAATACATTTCCTTCAAATCACGATATATTTTGGTACTACCGGGGTGCATAGCAAAAGGACTAGAATGTGTCTCCGCCAAAATAATATACCTAAGCTTTGTAATTTCCGACACTACTATTCAGCCTTTAAAGCACAAAACACCATCATCATCAAAATGAAACTCAGATGGTTTACCTTCCGATATGTCCTTAACATGAGGAACCAAAGAATCATCGAACGGTTGCTTAGCTATGATCGCTCACGATAACGTAGGCTTAACTTACAACTCGGTCAGCAAACCACATTCCCGCATCACACTCAACCTTGCAAACATCGCCCTAAGCTCAACCGTAATCTTACGACTTAACGCATCCGCAACAACATTAGCTTTTCCTGGATGATATTCGATTGTCAAGTCATAATCCTTAAGAAATTCCAACCATCTACGTTGCCTAATGTTTAAATCCTTTTGAGACATCAAATATTTCAAACTCTTATGGTCCGTGAAAACCACACACTTCTCTCCATAAAGGTAATGTCACCAAATCTTTAAGATAAACACCACAGCCGCAAGTTCCAAGTCATGGGTCGGGTAGTTCCGCTCATGAACTTTTAGCTGCCTTGATACATAGGCCACCACTTTGCCATCCTGCATCAACATACAACCCAAACCAACATACGATGCATCACTATAAACCACAAAATCCTTCCTCAACTCGGGTTGAATCAACACATGAGCATGTGTCAAAACTTCCTTCAACTTCTCAAAACTCTACTGTTGTCTCTCCGTCCATACATAAGGAACATTCTTCTGCAACAACTTTGTCAACGAGGCTGCAATACTAGAAAACCTTCCACAAAGCGACGATAATAACCAGTCAACCCAAGGAAACTATGTATCTCCAAAACTGTCTTAGGTTGCTTTCAATTGAGAATGACCTCAATTTTCTGTGGATCAACACGAATACCTTCCACAGATACCACATGACCAAGGGACATCACCTCCTTGAGCCAAAACTCGTACTTGCTCAATTTGGCATACAACTGATTATCCTTCAAAACTTGTAACACGGTCCGTAAATACTGTTTGTGATCTGCCTCGGTACGAGAGTACACAAGTATATCATCGATAAACACAACTATGAACCGATCAAGGTACTCATAGAACACCATGTTCATCATATCCATAAAAGCCGCCGGGGCATTTGTCAAACCAAATGGTATCACCAAAAACTCATAATGCTCTTACCTCGTACGAAACACAGTCTTATAAACATCAAATCAATCTTCGAAAACATTACTGCTCCGCAAAATTGGTCAAACAAATTATTGATTCGCAACAACAGGTATTTGTTCTTCATTGTTAACTTATTCAATTGTCGGTAATCTATGCACATACGTAACGTACCATCATTCCTTTTCACAAAGAGAACTGGAGCACCCCAATGCGAAACACTCGGTTGAATGAACCCATGATCCAACAATTCCTGGAGCTGTAACTTCAACTCTTTCGGTGTCATCTGATAGGGAGCAATAGACACTGAAGTTGCACCCTCGTATGTCTCAATACGAAATTTTACCTCCTTATCCGGAGGTAAACCCGGTAACTCCTTAGGAAAAACTTTCAGATACTCACATACAGCCCGAATATCCTGCACCTGAACTCCTTTGGCTTCAGGATTCATAACAATAGCCAAATAAGCTTGGCAGCCATCAAACATCATCTTCTCCACTCGAGTAGCCGAAACAACATTGGAAAAGAATTTTACATCCTCTTCAACCACCATAACTTCATAATCATCAACTAACCTCAAGAAAACCCTTTTGGATTTACAATCCACCACCGTCTTGTGTTCACTCAACCAATCCATACCCAAAATAATGTCAAAACCATGGAATGAAAATTCCATCAGATCCGTGGTAAACTCATGTCCTTGCACCACCAAAGGACAATGCCGATACAACCTCCTGGTTGTAACCGTTTCTCCAAAAGAACTAGTTACCATCATGCCAACATCCAAAAACTAAACAGAAACACTAAAAAATGATGCATGTTCACGTAAGATATATGAATAAGTGTATCCCGAATCAATCAAAGAAAACAACGATAAAGATTGCAAGGTAAAGGTACATGCGATCACATCCGTGTCGTTACGCCCCTCACGATGAGCATATACTCTAGTCGGTCCACCACTTTTAGGTTGGATAGCAACATTATGAGCCACAGTCCCCTGTCCACTATCTCTGTGCTAAAATGGGCCAAGGTCTCGACCACGACCCCTTTGTGGAGCAACAACAGGTGCAACACCCTGCCCACCTCTAACTAACAAAGGATAGACATGCCTCAGATGGTCGCGAGACCCATAACTTCAACAAGCATTAGCCACAACAGTCGCAGGTGCCTGACCCTCCCTGGCTAAACGTAGGTAATCTCGCCTCAGATGATCACGCGATCCGCAAGCCCAACATATGTTGTGCGAAGCTCAAACTTGGGCACCCTGCCCCTACGTTCCACGCCCAACAACTCCACAACCACGCCTCTGATCAGGGCAAAACCTCCTATCTTGGTGTCTCTTGGCATGACCACTGCCAAAACTAGAATCAGCCATTCTCTTACCAGAGCCAACACCCCGAGATCCAGAAGCTAAACCAAGATTCTGCTCAACATACTTGGCTCACGTGACCAACACATCAAAATTTGTATAATTAGCAGCAAGCATGTATGTCTTAACATCTTGAACTAGCCCATAGCGGAAACGGTCGCATCGTTGACGCTCGTCAAGAACTAACTCGAGAACATACTGGCTCAACCTCACAAACTGCACCTCGTACTCAGAAACAGACATACTGCCCTGCACCTCATAGCAGAAACGGTCACATCGCTGACTATCGCGTATCGAAACGTCCCTCACAAAACTCATAGACCGTATCGAAATGCCTTCCACCGTACCAAAATACTGGCCAATTTTGCCTTGGCTCATATCGAAATAGTTGCCCGCGTACCAGTACACTAAGCCTGAAATGGCTTACCTATACTGAAACGAGGACACCCGTACTGGTACACTTGGACCTGTAATGCCCATCTTCACAGATTTAACATGCTTTTGAACATAGCAAATACCCTAGCATGCTCCTAACACCCATCCAACATATTCAAGGACCAAACCACACCACAACAACTCAGGTTCAATATCATTTCATGGCATCTTGTAACAAATGGTAAACTAGAGGCATGCTTCCTAGAAAACCAACCAAACAAAGCATGAAACTTCAAACCATCACCAAAATCAAACCAAAATGGCCATTTACAATCCAAGAGTAGCAAAACAAACTTGCTCAATAGGGAGTTTAACAAATATCTGCCAAAACAACAACGGAAACCCCATTGCCCTTATACTTATAGTCTAGTTCCAAAACACACTTTGGTTACCAAGTCTTGTTGAGATCCATTGCTTACCGCTGCCTCCCAAACCTTTAGTTCTCTGCATTGATGGACAAAGAGAGCGTAAACACACTAGACTTAGTGAGGAGTGCTAAAAAAACAACACACCGTCAATGCATTTAAAACCATTTTCCATCAACACATTGAAAATCCTATTTCAAACCATGTTTATCAACATATAAACCAGCATGTCCTTAAAACCATGCACTTTAACACTTTCAAAACTAGCATATTAAACCATATGCATCATGTATCATTAACCAACAACAAGTCTCATTGCTAAACCTCAATTTAAGCATTCCCATGCATAACTACCATATGCAAAGCTTAAAGAGTAAACATGTATAAGACACATTATGCAACATAAACCTTTCAATGATACATTAACAATTATATTAGCTTACAAGTGATCAATAACCAAGTACTATTTCCCAAAATAGTTCATCGAATACACGGATTCAAACAAGTGTCCTCGTAACACTTTAAGCCATCTCAACCGGAATAGCGATACAATTACAATCGCGGTACATTACAACTAGGTACACTTCACAACCCACGGGGACACCAACCCCTTTCATCAGTTAGATGCTTAATCCACTAACGAGAGTATAGGGTACCATGTAACCCATCTCCCATTAGGGTACGTGGGTGGAGTTTACGGTCACGGATTAAAACCTCTCAACATCCAATGCGACTTATTATAGTGCACTATCAATCCTATAACCGGCCTACTATATCCGATAACAATTTTAAAACCACATTACTTGCCAATATAAATAACCATTTACGATTTACCTTACTATTTTTATCAAGCATTAAACCAATCCATTTTCCAAAGCAACAACCATGCTTCAAACCACAAGTATAAACATTATACTTACAAGGATCACTTACCATGTGCATCATTCAACATTTCATGCTTAAGAACAGTATCTCAAATACTTTAAAACATGCTTAAACAGTAGGTAACATGTAAATCCAAAACAAGTGCATAAAATCATTTCATTATAGCACGACCGAGAGAGAAAAACCACTTTTACTTACTTCCGAGTTTAAACCAACTCCCATAAACCACCTTTAAAACATTCCAACACTGGAATCCACGTTCTCACTCACCGATACACAAAACTTTGATTTGCTGACGCGAAATCAAACGTCCGAAGCCTCCAACGCTTCACCGATCACCTCCGAATCAACTTCTCATGTTTTAATCACATTACAACAGAGGATTAATGCATCTCAATGCATTTCAAACACAACAACAACAAATCCTTACGGACTTCCACAATCCTTTTATAATTACCCAATCATAACAACCGAAAACATCATCAAAACCTTTCCAAACACAACCCAGCCACAACCTAACAATCTAACACTTCCATAAACATCAATTAACACTCAAAAATAGGATCTTTCAACAGTTACACAGCCACCAGAACTCCACAAAAACACCAAAATAACAACCTAATCAATTAGAGATTCAAGAGTTTCGAGATTCTTTTGTTAACAACGACTTAACAACTTTGTAAAACATCCATTATATGTTTAAAATCAATCCACATCTCTGAAAACATATCCAATCTGGATCTTTCACTATTTTATCAATTAATCCCAATTAAATATAATAAATCAATATAAAAACATAAAATCAGGATTATAAACCATAATCAATGATCAAATACTTAGGAATATCAATAAAGAACTTTAATAGAGGAGATCATGGACCTTACCCCTATTGTGTGATTTTTCCCTCAATTGGCTTGTTTAAAGTTAGAAAACACATGATTTCAATAAAACTTTGTAAACCAATGATAAAGAAACAATTACAAATCAAGAAATTAAGAGTATATGTCTCTCACCTCTGGAATTTGATGAAAACAATAGTGTTTGACAGAAAAGAACTAGAGAGAAAAGTTACGTGAAATTGGTTTAAAAGAAATAACTAACTTTGATATCCAAAATCCTTTTTATTAACTTTAAAAAACATGTTAAATGACTTAATTGAAGGGAGAAATCATCAGAAAAAGCTTGGTAAAATAGCTCCTTAAGGATTCTAAGAATTTGACCCTTTTCACTTTAGTCACCTTTAAAATCAGTTTTCAAAAATTTACATTTTGGTCACCAGCCAAAATGTCACACTTCCAAATCTCATTTCCAAAATTGATTTTAATAATATCAATAATATATCTAAAAATTATTTTTAACCATTTTCCATATTTTTATCTTACTGAAAAATAAACGACCCCGAATCTGACTCGAATCTCTAACTCAGTCCACCAGACCGTCTAGCAAACCTTAAAACCGCTAGGCCCAAAACTGGGGCGTTACAGGAGTCCAGGTAACTTAACCCATACAATCACTTATGACGGGTAACTCTCTGACGTTGAAAATGATCAAATCTATGGCTGCATTGTTAGATAGCTCCCTTATATCGTCCAATGACCCTCTGTGAGCACTCTAGTATATTCTCTCTCGTCTGAGAATTAAACAACATAATAGTTGTTATCGATATCGATCAGCTATAGCATCATCACCGGTTTCCACATGATGTGAATCCGCGAATGCAACACCTTAAATCCAATCACCTTCCCCAATGACCGGACAATGAGAGCATTGCGCATACTATGATCCACCTGGTCATAGACTCTATCTAAAAACCTAATCGAGGGAATCAAGCTCGATTGATTAACGATCACATCTTCCTCACAAACAATCACCTCCTTCCTAAAAAATGAAGGACAGACCTTGCTACTCTCTATCTTCACATCGGCCACTTTGCTAGCATAACTCGCCTTCGCACCCTCCACTGGCACAGTTTTAGTTACGGTTTTCGGTAGTACTTGTCATCGCCACCAACAACCCCATCAAACTCGTTCCCCACGGGACCATCATCAGCAGTAACATCCGCTTCCATAGCAGTCACAACCCCCGTTCCCCATCATCACCCATATTCCTTCCTTTCTTCGCCACACGCTGACCAGCCAACGGAGTGGGAGATGCAAGTCTCTCCAAGGACACTGGGGCCGTAACGTGAGGAATCACCTTCGACGGTCGTCCACTGGGGTTGCCATACGGCGTCGCACACGTGGTATCACTAGGATTTTGCATTAGGGTTTGTAGAGATTAGTGGTTAAATTTTTTCAAACGAATCACTATTTTAATAATACAACCGGTATTTTTATTTAAAATTAATTATAATATCATTGGTACTGTAAAATATTTTTTAGAAATATTTCTATACTGATTTTCAAATAATAAATGCGTAATTTTCTATACAATAATTCATAATTACTTTGTTATACATTGTGCGATATTGAGTAGGGCATCACTTTAGTTCTTGTTAGAAATTCAAAAAGTATCTATATGCATAGTGGAGTGAAAAACTAAATATATAAAGGAAAAAAGTTTGATATATAGGTTGGGTAAATTTTAGTTTGCAGAAGCCTTTTAATTTTAAGAGTTAGAGTTTAAGTTTTAGGGTTTAAAATTTAAGGTTAGTATTTAAAATTTAGGGTATAATGTTTAGAGTTTAGAGCTTAATTTTAGGGGTTTAGAGATAGAGATTTAGGATTTGTATTTTTATAGTGTAAATACACAGGTTTGTGTAAAACAATACGTGTTTCAAAATTTTACCCATATATAAAACATAATAAAACATGTGACAATTTTAAAAGAAAAATATTTGATACATCGACTATATAAAATTTAGACTATGCACCCTTAAAAACTAAACCATAAAACCCTAAGTTTTAAATTTCAAATAAGACAAATGCCATTAGAACAAGGGTAAATTTTTTATACACTAAGCTGTGTAAATTTTATTTTACACAAGTCTACATATTTACACTATAAAATTTAAATATTAAATTCCTAACCATAAACCCTAAACTCTATACCCTAAATTTTAAACAATAACCTTAAATTCTAAACCCTAAAACCTAAACCCATAAACTTTAAACCATAAACTAAACCCCTAACTCTTAAAACTAAAAGACTTGTGCAAATTAAAATTTACACTGCATTTGTATCAAACGTTTTCCTTAAAATAAACAACTTTGTGTACTCTAGATTTTGCTGGCATGTGTATTAAATAATTTTTCATTTTAAAATAATAAAATTAGTTTTCCTTTTTGTTAGATTGTTTTTGCTTTTTGCTTTTTGCTGGGAACTTTTACAGTTTCAACTTCTAAAGAAAATTACTTCTTTGTTGGCAAAAGTATAGTTAACCCGTAGAATAATTAATAGATTATTTTCCTGGAAATTTTTTACTTTACCTTGTTTTTCATTTTCATTTTAATATCATTTTTTGCATGGTAGGTGGTCAACTGATGTACGTACTTTCTTGGAAAATTTCCAAAATGAACTTTAATCTTTTAATTCTATATTCAACATTGATGGTTAATATTTATCTATATGAAATATATTCTTCAATATTATCCAGACTGAAAACTTCCATCCGTCCAATTATATACGATCAAATCGAAACTTATAAACAATTCGACTTATAAATAAATTTAATTATTTGACCTTCAAAATTTCAAAACTTCTATTTAATATTTGATAATTAACATTAGAAAATTTTAATTCTGCAAGCATTATTCAAATATTGTCACATGTTATAAACTCTAAACTTTAAATATTATATATTACCCATTCAACTTTGTTTGTACAATTTTAGGTAAACATCACTATTGGTTACTAAACTATTTTTACTTTTTTGTTTGGTCACAAAACTATTTTTTGTACAAAACCGTCATTAAAGTTATGTTTTTTCTTATTTTGGTCGCTAATGTTATTTTTTTTCCTATTTTGGTCACCAATCCACTACTTCTTTCCTATTTTGGTCACTAACTATTCCCGCTTTCCCATTTTTCCGTGAGGTTTTTAACAGAAAGAGACCAAAATAGAAGAAAAAAACGTAACATTAGTGACTATTTTTCCAAAAATAATAGTTTGATAACCAAAACAGGAAAACGAGAATAGTTTAGTGACCAATAGTTATGTTTACCCTAAAAAATTTAATTTTACTGATCGTATATGAAATATAAATAATTAAATTACCTTTTCAATTATTGGATAAGCTTTGACCACCTTTCTAAAAGAAAAACATTAGCTTAATCAAAATGTATTCCCATGATTAGTTCATGCAGCCATCCAATATTGAGTACAGAATTCCACATATTCAATATCATTCCACATATTCAATATTTCAAATAAATTATAATTAACAGACATACGTATATAAATACAATATATAATTATGATTCTTTTCTCATGCATATTGACTTATTTAAGCTGACTTGATCAAGTAAAACAATTTAGGTTCAACATGCTCATCGCATGGTTTTGATAAAGTTAAAAGTCACTTTCAAGTGTTCAATTAGATTAAGATGTGTTTGAAATCAACATAAACATGAGTTGAAATTTGTAATAATTTAGTATCTGAGTCAAAAATGACTTACTTTGGGCCATTTTATTACATTTCATGACTAGGTTGTGTTTGGAGTTATACTTGAACATAGAGAGAGGGTTGATAAATTTAACGTAATCTTTCTTATTGAGTGTTAGTCCAATTGGTATTTAAATATAATATTGTTGGAGATTTTTTAAGGTTAAGGATTTAAATGGAGTTTTTACTTATAACGTTATTCTGAAATGAGAATAATTAGTTAGAAGTTTAGAGAGTTCCTTATGTTAAACCAATGTTTTGATTTTATATAACAAGGACTAATTTGTAAATAAATAAATTTTTAAGATATTTGAAATTACTCACTAATAAACAAGCATTTGAACATACTTAACCTATTTTGAATCGAACACACTTAACCTATTTTGAATCGAACACACTTAACCTATTTTGAAGAAAATATTTTGTTTAAGTCAAATCTTTTAAAGTAATATATTTTCTAAGTGTCTTGGTACCCAAATAGACCAATTAGGTCAGTGAGTACCGGTACACAAGCCTTCCAACACTGGAATTCAAGGATTTCATATTGGTCAGTGAGTACGGGTACCGCTTAATGCGTACCGGTACGAGCTCTTCATCACTGAAATTCAAGTTGGTATATGAGTACCGATTCGTGCCTTAGGGTACCGAAACGAGATTCAAAGTTTTTATAAATAGAATGCTTGTCAGTACCAGTTCGGTGAATCCCGTACAGATACGCAATTGGAGCAAAAAATATTTTTGAACGAATTGAGTATCGGTACGGCTATACGTGTACCGATACCCAAGCTCCTTAAATTTTCCAGTGAACAAATTCAAGTACCGGTACAGTACGTAACGTATCGGTACCCCTTTTAAGTTTTTCACTCCGTACCGATACGCAAGCCCGCGTTCCGGTACCCCTTTCTTGTAACGGCTATTTCTCTTTGAACATGTACCTATACAGAGACTCGTCTACCGATATCTACACTTGCCAGACAACATTTATTGCGGGAAAAATGTACAGCAACAGCTCTATTTAATTTCCCAACAACCCAAACGGCTAGAAATCAATGAGGAGTTATAAAAACAAGCCAAGTCTCCAAAGCTTCTTCAACAACAAGACAACTATTTTAAAGGATCCAAACAAATATCCAATCTTTCTGAGAGCTTTTATTGTAAATTCTTGTACACACTTGAGTGATCTTATTGTAAGTCATTTTTCATCAAGTGTTGGGGTTTTAGTGAGCTGAAATTTATGCAAACAATTTCCTTAGGAGGATTCTCAAAGTTTGCTTGTTTGTTTCAGTTTTAGGAAAATGGTTACTACACTTTGGGGTATAAGTTTAGGATTTATGAGGTTATCTCCTTTAGCCTAAAAGGAAAGACAAATTAGTGAATTTGTGAAATCCTTAGTGTGGTAACTAAGATAGTGGATGTAGACCTTGTTTAGAAGGTTGAAACACTATAAATCTCTTGTGCAAAATTCTTTTCTTTTAGCAATTTGCTCCCACCAAAATTTTAATTGCCAATTCACCCCTCTTAGCCATTTCCATCGATTGATTAACTCAACACCTTATGACAGACTTCTTAACGAAAGCAAGTCTCAAGAGGTCCGATAGCGACCCACCCTTAAAGTCCACTTTTGTAGTTTGGCCCCATAGAATTTTACGATAATTTTCAATTTGACCTATCTTTATGTTAGTTTCTCATTTTTTTTAATTAGATCCATGATATAATCTCCCATTTGCCAGGCTAAGTTTGAAGCATATGAACACCTAAATTTTAGGATAATTTCCAATTTGACTAATCTTTACATGTTTTAGTAAGAAGGTCATGTGTTCATATAATTTGCGGAAGAATTATTACTTCCTTAGATTCTCAATAGTTAAATTAAGTTAAAGGACTTCAAAAAAGAAAATGAATCAAATATGTTAATTTGGGTCACTTTATTTTTACATAATCTTTCACTTTCCCAATATATCTTGAAGATTTGTTAGGCCAATCAAGAGTAGAAATTTTGAGCATTCAAGTGAGAAATCAAGAACTATTGGTCAAACCACTCGATAATGGATATTGCGACTATGAAGAGTGTGATTGTGAAGTGTGAACTACTATTTAATGTTTTTTTTCTTTCAAATAACTCAATCATTATATTATGTTAGAGTATTATTTTTTTAACTTTTAAAACTCGTAGTCAACGTTTATCTTTATACGAGCCAATAGAACGTGGAAGATTAGTCATTGGACTCGCTTTAATGGATACATTCGAAAACGAAAAAGTATTATTCCAATCAAATCACTTCGTCAATTTGATTATTAGTTTTGACGTTAAATTTCAATTTTACTATGATTTGTTTATTTTTATTAAATTCATGTGTTTAAAAAATAAAAAAATAGTATCTTTGTTCTCGCATTTTTCTTTAGGGCATTGGTCCTAGACCCATTAGGAGCACCTCTTTCCTTCTTCTAGAGTCTTCATTCTCCTCCACTCTAGGTAAGATTAGGATTAAAATTAAGATTTATCAAAAAATGAATAATAGTACCCTTAAAATAAATAAGGTTATATTCAAAATGTTATTTAATGTTAAAATCGACTATTACGCATTTATGCTAACAGAATGATCTGATTAAAATTATACTTAGTTTAGAATTTGATTTGAATGTTTAAAATTTGAAAGCCAATTTAAAATTTAATCTAAATCTGATAGTATCTATTGCAATTAACCCCTTTTAAAAAGTAATTTTTCATAAAATTAATTCCCATATTAACATTTACAAATTTTGACTTTCCAATTTTATAACTCTTTTGTCTTCCTTACCGAAAAGTGCTTGGACGTGCCAACTAATCTCTTAAATACTTCATTAACCTTTCTAAATATTCAAATATAATTCATAATTGGAAAAAGAATTACTAAAATAAAACATCATAATCATTATCTTTGTCCAGTCTAAGGGGATATTTTCCTATATTATCGGTCGCAGAATAGTGACAAATTCAAAAATTAAAAAACGAGAGTTTAAAATATTTTTTTTTTCTAAATGAGGTGTGCAGAATTTTGTCGTAAAAATTAATAAATTAAACATGCTTTCTCAAAAATGAGATGCAATTGCACCCATAAAAACTTCATGCGTCTGCGACAGTCGTAGAATCCCAACAAGATATTTGTTCTTGTGTTTTTTACATAACATAATCTTATATATCAATTTGAAACACCTTTATTAGCAGAGAGCCATGTTCTTTATGCAAAGAGCCATGTTCTTATTAGCAGAGGAATACGAATAACCCGAAGCCGTTTTTAATCCAAGAATGGTCATGACGTTGCGCTGGTTTTACAGCTTTCAAAACCATGACATAATTCTAGTTGCAAACTTCCAAGCGGTGGCTAAGTGTTGGACTTTTATGCAAGGGGTCCTAGGATTGATTCTCTTTGGCTGTAAGGAGTGTATTTTTCTTTCCTTTTACTCTACCGTAAGTGGTGACCCATGCCATTATCCTATTGCTTTGAATAAAATTATTATAAAATAACACATAGCTTGCTTATGAGGAGAGAGTAATTTTTAATGGTCGGTGATCAAAATTGATGGTCGTTAAATTTTTGATAGTCGTTAAATTTTTAATGGTCGGTGATCAAAATTGAAATAAAACATAACGTTGGTGATGTTTTTATCAAAAATAATTTGTTCGGTGGGCAAAATAGGGAAGAAACAATAGTTCGATGACTGATAGAGTAATTTACCATTATTATTATTATATTATTATTATTATTATTATTATTATTATTATTATTATTATTATTATTGAACTGTTAGTGTAGTTCTTAATATAGATTTTGTTTTTTAGAGACTTACGGGTAAAATATGTTTTTATATATATATACATATAAACAATGATTATTATCCTATACACTGACGGTGGAAACTAAAAGTTTCATTAGTTTTAGGGTTTAGGAGCTTAATTTAGGGGTTTAGGTGTAAGGATTTAGAATTTAGGATTTAGGGTTTAGTTTTTAGGATAATATGGTGAGATTTTAGGTTTTAATCTATAAACCCTAAATTATAACCCTAAACTATAAATTTCAACCATTATCCCTAAATTTAAAACCTATACACCTAAACTCTTAAACCATACACCCTAAACTAAGTCTCTAAACCCTAAAACTAAAGCGCTAAAAGTTTTTACCGTCGGTGTATTAAATAATTACCCTATAAACAAAAGACAAAACAAAATATATGTTATATATATGTTATATAATATATGCATTTGTGTTATGTATACTTAAAAAATTAGTCTTACCATTATTTTTGTATGTGAAAACGCGAAAATAAGAGTGTATTTTGTTGACAAAATGTTAATTCTTTTATTTCAATAATTGAGATGGAATTATCTATCAATAATTTTAAACAACGAATAAACATCTGCCTTGTAAAATTAATAATAATAATGTCAATGAGAATAAAGTTGAAATTATAAAAACAATGAGATTTCAAGTTCAAATTTCATCCGAGACGGACGATAATGAAGTTAAAGGAGGCATGTTTTCTCAAAATTTTGAAAAATTAGTATTTGACTCTTTAAAAAATAATTTGATTTTTCAAAAATTTTAAAACTCTCATTAAATTTTAATTATTAATATTCAGGGTACAAGGCTGCCCCTCTCAACAATGTCATCTCCAAGGTTCAAACTCACGTCCTCTCTTTAGAAGTGCAATGTGCCTTACCAATGTACCCAACACTTGTTGGTAATTTCTTTGAATTTTTTAATTAAGTTTTCTTTTTAAATTCTTTTAGAAGTTATCTTCGAGTGTCAAAAATTTTAAAAATTTTAATTTAGACTTTTAGAAAAGTTAAAAAAATTTAATTAAGTCCCCAAATTATTTTTATCAAGATATATCACTAAATTTATTGGTTAAAACCATGGCTAATATAACAAGCCAGTTTCATGATATAATTTTTTCAATATCAGATAGCTCGAGACTCATACGAGAATTCTTAGATTCTTTTCATGGAAAAGTTTTCCTTTTTTTCCTTTAATTTTAATATCATTTTCCATGGTAGGTGGTCGATTGATGTATATATATATATTGAAAATTTCCAACTACTTATCTTTGCTAAACCTAAACTTTTCTCTCAACTGCGGCAGCAAGTAATCTTCTTTTTTTCTCATTTGTTTTCGGTTTGATAATTAGTCTTAGTATTGGTTGTCGACCACCAGAATTATTATTTTCTTTTATATATATATATTTAATAAGAATCTCTATCTTTGTGGCACGTTTATCTATGCTTTTATGGCATTTTTTATTTTTGTGATTCGTTTTATCTATCGTTTTGGCAGGATTTCAGTATACCTTAGCGGTCGTTTGATGCTCATACTGAGATCTTCACGGCGTTAGTTTTTTATTTTGATTCTATCGGTGGTCGTAGAAAGATAGATCCCCACTTGGTTGATGGTTGTTTGCCGATGTAATTAGACCTGGATAGCGGAACAATTTGCTTGGTAGTTTGGTTCGCTCACCACTCTTTTTTTTCACTTTGTAAAGCATCTCATTTGGATAGAGACAATGAGATTAAAGAAGGCTTCTAGATTTTGACGGTATGCTAATTCTATGGAAGTATTTACTTTTCTTTGTACGTTTGGGTTGTATGAGATTTTGGTGGACTAGTCTTCATTATTCTCCCTTTTTGATGCGTTGTACTTGTAATATCTTCTATAATTTTTTTAATAATATTCAGTTGTCATTGTCAAAAAAATTTCCGACAAATGCCTCCAAATTTAACTAGTATTTTAATTTTATATCCATATATTTCAAAATAGATGGATAAATCTATCCATATAACAATAATATATTCTTTAACTAATCGATCTTAGTTCAAATGATAAGATTGAAATTTTGTAAACATTGAAGTCTCAAATATAAGTGAACTCTCTGTGGATGAAAAATGCTCATAACGTTTGACTGAATTATCATTTTAGCCCATATTTTTTCTGAAACAATTTAGCCCTTAACGTTTCATTTTGAGTCAAATGGTCTTTCTGTGAATGAAAACTATTAGTCAACCAACGGTAAATGACTTCAAATGATATGACAAACTTACATGGCAGTGCACGTCACGATAGCAGTGTCATATAGGCAAATATGCTGACTTTACAAAATAACACATCAATCAAAAAATAATTTTATAAAATTGTATAAAATCTAAAATATTTTTTCTTCTGATGTGTCATTCTGTCAAATTATTTCAAGTTGTTTATCGTCAATTGACTAACAGTTTTCATCTGCATAAGGGCCATTTTGATCCAAAATAAAACGTTGAGGGCTAAATTACGTTAAAAAGAAGAATCAGGGTCAAAGTGACAATTCAGTCAAACGTTATGAGTATTTTTTTAGTATTATGCCTATTTATTTTGGGTTAAACCCTTAATGTTTGAATATTGTCTAAATTATTGCAGTGTAAATTTAGGATATATGTCATTTTAATTACATTTTGTAATGATAATTTTTTTACTGTTATTATTTAAATATGTATTATTTATGATCCAAAAGAAAATTTGTCCAGTATTCAATAAAAAATGTATATAATACCAATGCGGATTGATCCAAGTGGCAAGCAGCTTATTATTGTTTAAGTATGCCTCGAGTTCGATGTGTTGTGTATGCATGAAATCCCCGTTGGGAGATTCACCCACCAAAACTAGGTAGACAACGCGGGTCAATTTGAATTAGTCAGGACGAAGCCTTGAAAACTGGAAGGACAACAAAAAATAAAAAATCTATATAATAAGCGGAAACAGACCCATACTTTTTTTTGAACAATCTAAAGGTGATTACTATGTAGTATCTATTTATAAATATTTTTAACCCTTTGACAATACGCTCTCACCTTGTAAACAATAGCCTTGGAAACGGACCCATAATTAAACTTCAAAATCAAAAATTTTGAATATAAAAAGGAAGGCTAAGGAACTTTATTTGACAACCTTTCTAAATAACACAACTAACTTAATAAAAAAATATATTCCATGTTTTGTTCATGCAGCCGTACTATACTATATGTGTATACGAATGCAACTAGCATTATATGTTGTTATGACTTCTACATATATAAATGTATATTTATATACAAGTACAAAATTTAGAATTTATTAATTAGATTAAAAATTCAATCCAATAATTATATATATGTAATTATAAATAAAAAATAGAAAAAAATATAAAATTTAGTTTAAAAGTATAAAGATCTTAAATCAAACACCATTTAACCTAAATAAATATTTAAGCAGTTAAGCCCATACTTGTCCTCAAGTTTTGGGTTTCAGTCTCCTTTCATCTTTATCTTCTTGATTTTCCATCGATAAGATACAATTTAATATATATAATGTTGTAAATTATAAATCAGAATTATTAGTCTTGCTTTAATGGTTAGTTGTTGCTTCTTTCTCTCTAAGATACAGATACTCAAGTTCAAGCCCCTCTTCCTTTTTCTTGTTTTATTTATTTTCCTCCAATAAGATAATGGCATGTATCCCCATTTTATTGGACAATTAAATTTATTAAATTATTTTAATTAAAATTAGGATCAAATTGATAAAACATGTAAATAATATGAATCAAATATATTATTATAAAAATTTCTTAACTACCATGTCAACAAATCCTTTAACAATTAATGGTCAATGTATTGATTAAAACCAAATTAAAAGTTTAATGACCTAATTGACAAAATCCAATGGTCAAAATGTAATCAAGACAATAATTTAGTGATTTTGAGGGTTCATTTTTTTTAATAGTCTTAAGGTGATTACAAGGTAGTATATGTTCATATATATATTCTTAAACCTCGGACAATGCACATACACCTTGCAGACGAAGCGATTTGAATCCGAGTCTCCTAGGATGAACATCATCCGCTTTTCTACTTGAATCACTTATTGGGTTCGACGGTTCAATTAAATTATGGTGCATATGATTTATGAAATTAACCTAAACATAATCAAGCTAATAATTTAGCGACCTTGAGGGTTGATTTTTTTTTATGAACAATTTCTATCTAGGGGAGGGGGAATGGGGAATTTGTTCCTAATGGGTTTAGAACCTACAACCTAGGGGAGAGGGGAGGGTGTCAACTGAGAGCTTTAACCCCTTGTTCTAGAGATTGTTGACACATTGAGGGTTGAATTTTAGTACACTTAGTTGTTATGAGATTAATAAACACATGTTTATTTTTAATTCAATACATAATGTATTTTTATTTTATGAAATTAATATGAAATTTTGAATGAAAATAATAATGGAATTCATTTTTTTTATTTTAGCTACTAATTGAATGAAAACACATAAATATTGAATATTTAGGGGCAAATCTTAGTTTTATATTGTAGAAATTCCAGTAAAAGTTTAATTCAAAATTGAAAATTTTAAATTGTTATGAAAAAATAATTTAATATGGTTAGAAATCCAAACTTCATCTTTAATAAAATATTTCTTAATATTAAAAATTTGAAAATAAAGACGATTCTAATGTAAATTTAGTTGTATAACGAACGATAAAATACATTTCGTCCGTACCCTGTTGGCAGGCTAACCCACTCCAAGCAAATTTTAGCAAGGGCCCAACCAGGTGTCAATAAAACCCATGTAAATATAACGTTCTTAAAAAAATTATTTGGAAATTAATGTATAAATAAAATGTTAATATTTTCACAATCAAATTTATCAAAAAAGTTTTTTATTATAAAGTATGAATCTAAATGGTTTGAATGTGTGATATTAAACTTCTCGAAATATTTGAATTTAATTTGAAAAACATTGGACGAAGAAAAACAATTAATGTTTTGTCATTTGTGTATCAAACACTTAGGTTTCGTTCCGCCCCGCAATCAAAATGCTGGTTTGGGTTGAGGAACAGTGTTTGGGGAGAAGTAGGAATTGTTAGCTTCTTCAAAGCTGCGTTTAAGATCAAAATCAGCGCAAAAATTAGATAATGAGGGCTAAAAGTTGGGTGTTCGGCGGAGTTTCTTTAAAAGTTTGGTGGAGAAGCAACGCCGAATGGAGTCTTAGTCTCATTTAAAAGTTAAGTGGCTGAGTATTGACTACGATTAATCTAGTGGGATGAGGTGTTAGGTTTCTTAAACAAAGTTAAGAGTTCGTATTCTAACATTGTAAATGGAGTCAATTGAATCGAGATAGTCACCTTATAATAAATCTCTGTAAGATCAAAATTTTAATTGTCTAATAAATTAAATATTAATAATTATAAAAAATAAAATAATCCGACAAATTTTTATACTTAAATATACATTTAAGCTATCGGCTATCAAATGATTTTAAAAATATAATAAGGATATAGATAAAGTCATGATAATATTGAAATAGACGGATTACCATCACCGAGTTAAGAATTTTCATTCAAATTACATCGCATCTTCCTCTTAAACCACAGTAGAAGAATTCATCCAAGTTTTCAGTCAAATGGTGGACAAAGAGAAATTTACGTACAACAGATAAGGGGAACGATTAAAAACAAGTTTTAAAATTTGTGATAGACTCGCCCAATAACTTAAAATGTTAAATATTTTTATAATATTTTAAGTTAATTTTTTTTGTGTTTTTTGATAAGTTTAAAATTTTGTTTTTCCTTGTTAACATTTTAAGTTCTTAGAAATTTTTTTGAAACTTGTCAAAAATCACAAAAAAAACAACCTAAAATATTATCAAAAAGTCTAACATTTTAGGTTTTTTGGTGAGTCTTTCACAAGTTTTGAAACTTACCGTTTTTTAACTGCACCCTGGATCTACTGCACCCCAGACTCACCCGTCGGCAAATCTTCATCTTTAAGGTACAATTTGCAAAAGGTTGAAAGTTGATGGTATTATAGGTAGGGATGACAGACGGACGGGCGAATACATATACTTCTTCCATATACTTATACCCACTTAAAATTTTTATATCCACCACTTAGCCATCACTTACGGCGGGTATAATTTTTAAATTCACACCCGCCCATATGGTACATTCTCAAATCCACCCCCACTACCCAACTAGATATCCACCACGCAACCCGTACCCGCCTGGCGAGCAGCTACTAATATTGAATTATGTAAAAACAAATCATAAACTTTTGTAAAGAAGAGTAAAACTTCGCATACTTTATTGATTGATCAAGTGCATATATATATATATATATATATATATATATATATATATATATATATATATATATATATATATAATACATTTACACCGGTATAAATTCTACTTAACTACAACTACTAACTAACTAGCTATAGCTAACTTAACTAAAGCACATTTACACCGGTATAAATTCTACTTAACTACAACTAACTAACTATGGAAAAAAAACATATTTATACGGGTATAAGTTCTACTTAACTTAACTAAATCATATTTGGTTAAATTATAAGGCACACCCTTTAAAATCTTAAGGTTTATAGAATAGTCTGTGAACTTATTCCTAAATTCATAATGGTCCAAAATTCATATAGTGGTAGTTAGTGGGCGACGGATGAGGGGCGGGCAGATGTGGGCGGATACGGTGCGGGTAAGGTCTCATATCCATCACCTACCCATTACCCACAACGAGTATGACTTTTTACATCCACACTCGCCCACTATCCACCGAACTCATACCCATCCCTGCCTCAACTAGAACGAGTGTGGTACGGAATCCATGAAATTGTACCCGTCTGTTATCCCTAATTACAGGAAAGATCTTAAAAAGCCATGAAAAATGCAAGACTCAAACAATGCAATAGAGTGATTAACTTAAAAAACACGTACAGATCAATAACATAGTGCACCAGAGAATGTACTTCCTGCAAAGGTTGAGGCAAGCATCCTCCTAACCAAAATCAGTAAACTGAACCTGTACTTCCTGCAAAAGACACAAATCTTGGTAAGATAACCATCGGAGTGATTTATTTGAAGTGGAATTCTGGTTCTTTAAACACTGATTAACTAGGTTTGCCCCTCCCAACTTTTAAATTAAATACATTATTATTCTATAGTCTCTCTCAATATTTGATTCTAACTCTGTCGTTCTCGACTTGATTTCAGATTACAGTTCAGACAGAGGAGAACTACATGTTCATAGCATGCGAAACAAGTCTAAACTTTGTTTTTGTTGTATGATGGAATTCAGAAGCAGGGAATGTTTGTTGCAAAAAAATATTATTAGTAAACTGCATAACAGCAGTAAAATTACAAAGAGATTCAAGGCAACTCTGTACAACCTTACACCGCAATTCACCTAATACACTAAAAGTATAAACCGATTTTGTGACTCAATACACATGATAGTATATTACAATGTTCAATCTCAGCTAAACTACTAATGCCCTCGTATTGTTGCTTGTCTTCCTTCTGATCATAAAACCAAAACCTAAATTAATGTCTGAAGTAAATCTTGCCTTGTACATCATCCTTGATAATATTATGAAGCATATCAGGAAAGTCAGTTGGCCAGAACACTATATCCTTTAACCCAACATGTAACACCATCGACCTAGATGTCACATTTCGGCCTCACACTGAAATTCATCCATAAAATTTTGACCTAGCTTAGCCATATCCACAAACAATTTCAAAGCCCATTATATTTAAATCCAATAAAATACAAGTAATATTTGAAACATATATAGTGGAGCTCCTTTTAAATTTACATTATAAAAATTTTGACTCGGTCGTTTGAAAATCCAAATACAATTTACAATGTACAATAGGTTCCTACGAATACATAGCCCAACGACCTAAATATTGTACTCCGAAGAGACGAGGCGCTAGAATCCTTCACTGATGGTGCTCCTCTAAGAATGTGCCAAACCTACTAACCTGCAAACGGAAACAACAATTTCGAACGCTGAGCTAACAAAGCTCAATGGATACACAACCACTCAACAATGCTTCATGCAAATCATAAATAAGACGATGCTACAAGATATGATATTATGGCAGGATAACAATGGCGCTACCACTAGTCGCCTAAACACATGCCTCAATAAAGCAATCATCAATCATGGCACGAAAGGGCCAACCAAGCTTGAGATCTCAACAGAACACCTAGGCAATAACAACGCCAACAACAACTCTAGAGTGAGGCCGGATCATGTAGCATCGGAATATACACTCCGGGTGAGGCCGGGTCACGTAGCATCGGATCATACACCCTGGGTGAGGCCGGGTCACATAACATCGAAACATACACCCTTGCTCAGAATCATCCCTTGAGCATCTACTCTTTGGGTGAGGCTGGGTCACCTAGCATCGGAACATACACCCATACTCGGAATGCTCCCTCGAGTATCTTCGAATGAGGCCCGGGTCACATAGCATCGGTAACCTCTATTCGGTATCTCAAACTGTGGTGTTGCAACACTCTTCACTGGGTATCCAGATCCCATCAATCAAGTGCCCATATGGCACGACACATCACCATAGCTTAACCAATGCCTATCTGGCATACTAGCAACGCGATCCCAAGGATCCCCTGTTGTTGCTAAGTGACAACACATCAATATTTTACCAAGTTATTAGCCATTATTGCACATACGAGGTTTATGTTGGAGTATGCCCAAAGACCAATCATGAGATGGTTGTAAAAGACATACTTATTTTATCATGTTTATTAATATAAAGCCATTATTATTTTTCAGTCTTATTATGTGCATTTATAAATAAACTGAATTATAATAAAGTCTTTAGAATAATATAGTTATTCTTGAATGTCCTTAGTCGAGTATTATTGTGGACATGGACAACAATAATATATTAAGACCAATATGTAGTTGATTGATGACAAAGTGTTGTCATTGACATGAATATGTCAAAATCAATACATAAGTATGTGTTAGAGAACGACATATTGGACTGATCCGCTATGAGCATGTTTCTTGGATTATTATGTGACAGTCACAATATTGCTTATAATGATAACTACATGTATGATCCTCAGACTTGAGATCATCATTATTTCAACATCGTGAGTGACATATTTTGATGCAGTCAAACGTGTATCGTAATTGACTACACTATAAAGACTAATATTGGATATGTCGCAATCTATGTAGCAGAATATGGTTGATCAAGATAGGATTTGTCTCTCCTACATAATAGGAGTAATATCATAGGCCACTTGATTGAGTGAGACTAGAAAATGCATGGCCATGCTCGAATAAATTGATGTGAGATATCATAGTTATTCGTTTATAATAGTCTACTCAAGATATCAAGAAATATTAGATGGACTATACAAGTGTGACTATTCCATGACTTTTGTCCGATCTAGATATGAGGGCAAAAGGATGTATACATAAAAAGAGTTAATCATGAAAAAAGGTTATGTCGAACCACGACTTCCTGTAACTTAGGTAGCAATGATGTTTTGTTAGATGCCACTCATTGCTTGTAATATTAGAATTGTTCTAGATATTACTGCTAACATTACATGAACCTACAAGGGTCACACGCTATGATTGAAACGAACAAATATCGACTAGATAGCATGTGTACAAACTTGTTGTACACGTAATAAGTAAAAAATGAAATTATTATAATTATTGTAATTATAGATAATCTTGTTTATATATATATATTAATACTAGATAATTATTGTAACTATCAAATACTATTAAATATATATATCTCTAAAGAAACCTAATTAAAGTAGAATCAGATTCTATATATTTAATTATATTTGGTTAATTATATTGTATATTTAATGAATCTGAATTTAATTAGAATTAGTTTTTGAATGCTATATAAAGGCACGAGGTCTAGCAGTTGAAATATGCCTTTTGCGAAAAACCTCTCTAACAGTTAGAGAAGTAATATATTGTTCATTTCATTCGGGTGGACTGTGTAGAGGTCGAAATGCTGTTGTGACGACTTGGATTCGATATCGTGCTAGAAGAATTGGATTCTCCTAACTCCTCGCGGCTTTTCAGATTTATTTAAGGTAACATTTCATCATTTTTCACCTCAGATTTGTTCCTCGTACATGGATCATTGGCGGAATACGCTGGATAATTTTTTCGTTGCGCCATGGGGTGTACCGGCGTTTCCCAACAGTTTAAATCTTAGTTCTTAGCTTTACAATTCATTTATACCTTAGGAGACCTATTAAGCCCTTTATCTCGAATTATAGAACCCCCGAACGCAAACTCAATTTTTTTGAGCAGATTGCTCTATGCATATCGGTACTCCTATATGGGTATCGGTACTCTCTTCGAGTACCGGTACTCATTTTATATTCAAAAAAATTTGGTTTTAAGCTCGTACCGATATGCCTCTTTACGTATCGGTACCCAGTACGAGTACGCTTACCCCGTACCGATCCTCGAACTCAATAGAATAGTGGTATCGATATGCTCATTTGCGTACCGATACGCTAACACGCTACTGGAAATTTCATTCATCACAAAGGTATCGATATGCGGGGATGCATACCGATACGCCTCTTGCATTTCGCCCGAAAAGATCAATTTTTACAAATGGGTACCTATACTCGACTAGCCCGTATTGGTACGCGAACCCAAAACTCACATTTTGAAGTTCAAAAATCGCTTCCAACTCACCCAAATAATCAAGTTTGACCCTGAAATCAAGTCTACAAGTTATGAGAAGTATATTAAATGGATTTCTATCAATTTTACGCTTCATTAACATCAAATCTTAAAGTTACCTTTAAAGGGCATCCAAGCTTAATCTGAACCAACAATATCAGAACATGCAACAATTTCTAGTTTTATGATTTCTAGGAAACTATAAGAGTCAATAGTGTACTAACCTTGAATTAAAGCTGAGAAGAAAGCCTCCATTTACTCAATCCTGGATCTGTTGGACCGCGTAGGCAACAAAGGTCGTAGGAACTATTTTGGTAATTATAATTAACAAGATAAAACATGTGAATATTTTGGATGACACGCACGGTGTTTGAAATGCATGGTTATAGCCCAATAGCTCATTTACTTTGGTTTTATATTTATAAATACGATATGCGTGTCGTGCCTTTCTTTCATCTATTGTAATTCTCTTCTCATCTTACTCTCTCGTATGTAAAACGAGTTTATGAAAAATTGTAATAGTTGCAGAGAAAGCGTGGATCACAAAAGGATAATGATGGGCCGATCAAAGGTGGATTAGATGCGTGAGAAGCAAGTTCTATCTTTAGTTTATTTTGGTTCTCCCATTAGCTTAGGATGGGCCACCTTAATTTTACAGGCTATAATCATTGCATTTATATTTACTGTTTTACATATATGTGTTACAATGTATGTTTTAGCATGATGGTAACTGATTAGATCATATTTGAATGGTGAGATTAATATAACAAAAACCCTCCATATTTAATTAAAATAGCCATCCAATATTAGCCCTCGTTAAAATCTCGATCGGTACTATGTAGGTTTTGCCAAAATGAAGTACTTATATCTATCTTGGTTAAACGTGAAGAATAAGCAAGTGATATTCACTGGTTGTAATATTGGTTAAACTAGGTTGTCCTAATGAGATTAGAAACCTAAAGGCTAATGATTTGGATAATCATGAGATGATTAGGAACAATAGTTGTTTACCAAATATAAGAATTACTTCAGATGAAATTAGCAAGTGTTGCTTACCTAAATAATTGAATTTTAAGAGTAAAGCCAAAGCTGACTTAGGATGAAATGAAATATGGATCATTACCCAATATAAATACTTTTTAGTAAGTTTTTCAATTTCGAGGGTTTTTAATAGTGGGAATGTAATTACCTTATAAACATGATAAAAGGTACTTATAAATTATATTTTATCGTTGTAGATTTGTTATGCAAACTCAAACTCATTAGCATTGTGATCCGTCCTTGAGAAGGACAAATTGAATGGCTTGAACTTCCTTGACTGGTTCCGTAACTTGAAGATTGTCCTCAAGCAAGAACAGAAATTACAAGTCATCGAAGAACCTGTCCCTAAAAAGCTAGCAGATGATGCCTCCATAGATGAATTGGAAGCCTTTAAAAAATACTCAAGTGACATGGTAAATGTCGGGTGTTTGATGCTTGCGACCATGACTCATGAGCTTCAGAAGAAACATGAGGACATGGTTCCCTATGAGATGGTTAAAAATCTCAAGGAATTATATGAGGGAAAGGCTCATCAAGAGAGGTATGAGACCTCTAAGGCTTTGTTTCTATGCAAGATGGTGGAGGGAACTCCAATGGGAACTCATGTTCTCAAAATGATAGGGTATATTCAGACCTTGGAAAAGTTGGGCTTCCCTCTAAGTATTGAATTGGCTACTGATGTTATCCTGCAATCATTGTCAGATAGTTTTAATCAGTTTGTTCTTAATTTCAATATGAATGAAATTAACAAATCGTTGCCTCAGTTGCTTGGTCTGTTAAGAACAACAGAGAACAACATGAAAAAGGTTGGCTGCAAACCTATTCTGAGGTCCAAAAGGATAACAGAAAAGGAAAGCCCAACAAAGGAAAGGCTGCATTGAAACCCAAATGAGGAGTTGCAAAAGAAGGAAAGTGTTTCCATTGCAACAATGCTAGACATTGGAAGAGAAATTGCCATATTTATCTTGTGGACATCAAAAGGCAAGAGAAAATTGACAGTCCGAATCAGGTATTTATGTTATTGATATAAATATATCAACGTCTACTTATTGGTTATTAGATATCGGTTGTGGTTTTCACATTTGTACTTCTATACAGGGACTAAAAAGGAATAGAAATTGGCAAAAGGAGATGTGGACCTACGAGTAGAAAATGGAGCAATAGTTGTTGCATTAGCTATAGGAACATATACTTTGTCATTACCTAGTGGACTTGTTTTAGATTTAGAGGATTGTTATTTCGTACCTAGTTTGACTAAAAACGTTATTTCAATTTCTTGTTTGGACAATATTGGTTTTGAGATTATTATTAAGAATAACAGTTGTTCCTTTTATCTCAATAATGTTTTTTATGGTACGACACATTTAATAAATGGCCTCTATATCTTAGATCAAGACAATTCCATATATAACATAAATAAGAAAACATAAAAAACAAATGACTCTAATCAAACTTATCTCTGACATTGTTGTTTGGGTCATATAAGTGAGAAACGCATATCAAAACTCCATAAAGATAGATTTTTGGATTCTTTTGTTTTCAAACAATTTAATATATGTGAACCTTGCTTAATGGGAAAAATGACCAAATCACTGTTTGACAGTAAAAACGAGCGAGTAAGTGATTTATTAGGTCTAATACATATTGATGTATGTGGACCAATGAATACACAAGAGAGATGAGGGTTTTAATAATTTATTACTTTCACAGACGACTTCAGTAGATATGGGTACATTTATCTAATGCATCATAACTCTGAAGCCCTTGAAAAGTTCAAGGAATTTAAGAATGAAGTACAAAACCAACCAGGAAAGAGTATCAAAGCTCTTCGATCAAATCGATGAGGAGAATACTTAAGCTTATAGTTTGATAAACTTCTTAAAGAATGTGGGATTGTCTCACAACTTACACCTCCTGGTACTCCACAACATACTGGAGTCTTTGAAAGGAGAAATCGAACATTTTAGACATGGTTCGATCAATGATGAGTCATGCTGATCTTCCAACTTCTTTTTGGGGACATGCGCTAGAAACTGCTGCTTTCACACTAAATCATGTTCCATCTAAATCGGTTCAAAAGACACCGTATGAGATATGGACTGGGAAGCGTCCTAGCATGTCTTTTATGAAAATTTGGGATGCGAAGTTTATGTTAAACATCAGATGTCTACAAAACTCAAACCCAAATCTCATAAGTGTAATTTTGTGGGGTATCCTAAAGAAACTAAAGGATATTATTTCTTCAATCCATCTGAGAACAAAGTGTTTGTTGCTCGAACATGAGTCTTCCTCGAAAGAGAATTTATTTTCAGAAAATGAAGTGAGATGAATATTGAACTTGAGGAAATTCAAGATCAACCACAGATCACTGAACCAGAGATTGAACAACAACAAGTACCACAAATAGTTGAGGAACATTCAATCATTCTTGAAACACAACCACTGCGGAGATCTATGAGAGAACGCAATGAACCTGAGATATATGGATTTCTCATCACATTGAATGGTGATGTTCTCCTATGGACCAAGATGAGCCTAGGACTTATCAAGAAGCAGTGGCGAGCCCAGACTCCGAGAAATGGCTAGAAGCCATAAAATCTGAGATGGATTCTATGTCAGAAAACCAAGTATGGACTTTGGTTGACCCACCTGAAGAGATAAAGCCCATAGGGTGTAAATGGGTTTTTAAAAGGAAGACCGACATGGAGGCAATGTACAAACATACAAAGGGCGACTGGTCACTAAGGGATTTCGTCAGATTCATGTTATAGACTATGATGAAACTTTTTCTCCTGTTGCTATGTTTAAATCCATTCGGATATTGCTTGCAATAACTTCATTTCATGATTATGAAATCTAGCAAATAGATGTTAAAACCGCTTTCCTTAATGGAAAATCAGATGATGATGTGTACATGACACAACCTGAGGGTTTTGTTGATCCAAAAGATACCCAAAAAGTATGCAAGCTACAAAGATCCATTTATGGGTTGAAGCAAGCTTCTCGAAGTTGGAATCTTCGTTTTAATGATGCAATCAAAGAATTTGGTTTTATTAAAAATAAAGATGATTCATGTGTTTTCAAGAAAACTAGTGGGAGCACTGTCACATTCTTGGTATTGTATGTGGATGACATACTAATAATAGGAAATGACATACCTACCTTGCAGTCTGTAAAGACTTGGTTAGGAAAATGTTTTTCTATGAAAGACCTGGGTGAAGCAACCTACATATTAGGAGTCAAGATCTATAGAGATAGATCAAGACTACTCCTATGACTAAGTCAAAATACATACATAGATAAAGTACTGAAAAGATTCAGTATGGAAGAATATAAAAGAGGATTCTTACCTATGAGACACGGTATTTCACTCTCAAAGGAAATGTGTCCTTCAACGCCTCAAGAAAGAGAGCGCATGAGTATGGTTCCATATGATTCGGCCATTGGATCTATCATGTATACCATGCTATGTACACTTCCAGATGTATCATATGCATTAAGTATGACAAGTCGATACCTAGTGGATCTCGGTGAAGGTCATTGGGTTGCAGTCAAAAACATCCTTAAGTACTTAAGAAGAACTAAGGATACATTCCTTATGTATAGAGGTGAGGAAGAGCTAAGTATAAAAGGTTATACTAATGCAAGCTTCCAAACTGATAAAGATGATTCTCGATCGCAATCAGGTTTTGTGTTTTGCCTTAATGGAGGTGCTATAAGCTGGAAAAGTTCAAAGCAAGATACAACAGCAAATTCTACAACAGAAGTCGAGTATATTGCAGCAAGCGATGCTAAAAAAAGGTTGTTTGGATTAAAAAGTTCATATCTGAACTAGGGGTTGTGCCTAGCATATCAAATGTTATAGATCTACGTTGTGACAACAACGGAGCCATCGTACAAGCAAAAGAACCTATATCTCACCAGTGATATAAACACATAGGCGTTACCATCGCATTCGAGAAATCATTGATCAAGGGGACGTAGAAATATGTAGAGTACCAATGGATGACAATATCACCGATCCACTAACAAAGCCTCTGACACAGCAGAAGTATGATCGTCACACTAAGTCTCTTGGTATTAGATACATGAGTGATTGGTCTTAGTGCTAGTGTGAGCTTGTTGGAGTATGCCCAATGACCAATCATGAGATGGTTGTAAAAGATGTACTTATTTTATCAAGTTTATTAATTTAAAGCCATTATTATTTTTCAGTTTTATTTTGTGCATTTATAAATAAACTGAATTATAATAAAGTCCTTAGAATGATATAGTTATTATTGAATGTCTTTAGTCGAGTATTATTGTGGACATGGACAACAATAATATATTAAGAGTAATATGTAGTTGATTGATGACAAAGTGTTGTCATTGACATGAAGATGTCAAAATCAATACATAAGTATGTGTTAGAGAACGACATATTGGACTGACCCGCTATGAACATGTTTCTTGGATTATTATGTGACAGTCACAACATTTCTCATAGTTATAACTACATGTATGATCCTCAGACTTGAGATCATCATTATTTCAACATTGTGAGTGACATATTTTGATGTGGTCAAATGTGTGTCGTAACTAACTACACTATAAAGACTAATATTGGATATGTCGCAATCTATGTAGTGGAATATGGTTGATCAAGATAGGATTTGTCCCCCCTACATAATAGGAGTAATATCATAGGCCACTTGATTGAGTGAGACTAGAAAATGCATGGCCATGCTTGAATAAATTGATATGAGATATCATAGTTATTCGTTTATAATAGTCTACTCAAGATATCAAGAAATATTAGATGGACTATACAAGTGTGACTATTCCATGACTTATGTCTGATCTAGATATGAGGACAAATGGATGTAATACATGAAAAAATTTAATCACGAAGAAAAAAGGTTATGTCGAACCACGACTTCCTGTAACTTAGGTAGAAATGATGCATTGCTAGATGCCACTCATTGCTTGTAATATTAGAATTGTTCTAGATATTACTGCTAACGTTACATGAACCTACAAGGGTTACACCCTATGATTGAAACGAACAAATATCAACTAGATAGCATGTGTAGAAACTTGTTATACACGTAATAAGTAAAAACTAAAATTATTATAATTATTGTAATTATAGATTATCTTATTTATATATTTTTTAATAGTAGATAATTATTGTAATTATCAAATACTATTAAAAATATATATCTAAAGAAACCTAATTAAAGTAGAATTAGATTCTACATATTTAATTATATTCGGTTAAATATATTGTATATTTAATGAATCCAAATTTAATTAGAATTAGGTTTTTGAATGCTATATAAAGTCATAAGTTCTAGCAGCCGAAATATTCCTTTTGCGAAAAACCTCTCTAACAGTTAGAGAAGTAATATATTATTTGTTTCATTCAGGTATACTGTGTAGAGGTCGGAACTCTGTTGTGACGACTTGGATTCGATATCGTGCTAGAAGAATTGGATTCTCTTAACTCCATACGGTTTTTCAGATTTATTTAAGGTAACGTTTCATCCTTTTTCACCCCCGAATTCGTTCCTCGTACATGGATCACTAGTGGAATACGTAGGATATTTTTTTCTGCTGCGCCATGGGGTGTACCGGCGTTTCCCAACAGTTTAAATCTTAGTTCTTAGCTTTACAATTCATTTATACCTTAGGAGACCCATTAATCCCTTTATCTCGAATTATGGAACCCTCAAACGCAAACTTAATTTTTTTGAGCAGATTGCTCTACGTATATCGGTACTCATATATGGGTATTTGTAAGTCCCTAAGGGTATCAGTACTCTCTTCGAGTACCGATACTCATTTTATATTCAAAAGAATTTAGTTTTAATCCCGTACCGATATGCCCATTTACGTATCGGTACCCAGTACCAGTACGCTTACCCCCGTACCGATCCTCAAACTCAATGGAATAGTGATACCGATACGCTCATTCGCATACTGGTACACTATCATGCTACTAGAATTTCATTCATCACAGAGGTATCGATAAGCGGTGACGCGTACTGATTCACCCCTTATATTTCGCCTGAAAAGATCTTTTTTACAAATGGTTACCTGTACGCGACTAGCCCGTATCGGGACGCGAACCCAAAACTCACATTCTGAAGTTCAAAAATCACTTCCAACTCACCCATATCATCAAGTTTGACCCTGAAATCAAGTCTACAAGTTATGAGAATTATATTAAATGGATTTCTACCAATTTTACGCTTTATTAACATCAAATCTTGAAGTTACCTTTAAAGGGCATCCAAGCTTAATCTGAACCAACAATATCAGAACATGCAACAATTTCTAGTTTTATGATTTCTAGGAAACTATGAGAGTTAGTAGTATACTAACCTTGAATTAAAGCTGAGAAGAAAGCCTTCATTTCCTTAATCCCGTTTTTCCTCTTGGAACCTCTCTAAACATCTTCTTCCCCCATTTCAAACAGTATTTACCTTATTTCGTAGATCTTTGGATGATGATCAAATATTCCTCCATAACCAAAACGAGATTCTCACACAAAAGCTCAAAGATTTCACCTTTTTGTTTTGGTTCTTAAAAGCAAGAGATGAAAATATAGAGAGTGATGAGACATGGGACAAGATAACCTCATTGAACTCTCTTTTTTCCAGCACATAAAGAAATTGTCCTCTAAACCTTCATCCAATTATACTTTTACCAAACTACCTTTCTTAAATTCTTCTTAACCCATATTCAAACCCACAACTTAAGCCAACAACAAGGATTGAGCCCAATAAGGATCTCAAGGCCCCGACATCTTTGCCCAAACACAAAGCCCATATTTTGAATTAATCCGAACCTCAGATTCTGAAATCCAGGTCGTTACAACTTTTTCTTCTTTAAAGAAAATTTCATCCTCGAAATTTAAACAAGAGAATGAGGGTAACTGCCGAAGATCTAGCTATCCCCTCATTTATACAACCCCACGACTATTCAGTTCTTCCACGGTACTTCTTTAGCTATCAATCTTAATCCAAAATCCCAACACTCTTCAAGAAGCCTTAATGATTCGCTCATAACATCCAGAGACCACTCACAACGATCCTTAAAATGGATCAACAACGGATCACCCCAATAGCATTGTTAAACGCCAACTCACTGAACTTGCTCTAAATATCCCTTATCTCGGATGATAAACCCCTTTTATCATCACTCGAGTTTCCAACTCTTGAACTCGAACCTCATCTATGTCTGCAACTTAACACCTCTTCGGAGGCATACCGTTAAGGCACTTCGCCTACTAAAACACCATGACCCATGTTTTCAAGAACAAGCAAAATTTTAGAAACTGAACTCTATTTGAACTCGTTGTAAAACAACAGAAACAAATCCATGAACAAAACTGTACTAACTGAGCTACTTCGGTTCCAAAAGAAGACTATTGCCACCTACAACGCTCGTCGGGGAAAAATTCATCCAACTATCCTCTAAGGTCCGAATAGTTATTTTAACCTAACCACCTAATGTCCAATTAAAAATTGTGCCAAAACTTTAGCAAGTCCTCAAAGGTTTCCTAATGGTTCTCCCAACACAACTTATTACAGTACAAGTATCTGATTTCACACAACTTTAGCCAAAAAACCCACATTTCTACTAGGCTATTCAGAAGATCATTACATTGTTACCATGAATGAAAACAATCCATCTCAAACCCAGATATGCAACCCTCAATTCATCGAACTTAAGATTATCTTGATGCATTTGTAAGTCCAAATCACACTTCAACTTGCACTTAGAGTCCAATCATCGTATTGAACCCTAAATCTTATCACTAACTCTCCTTAACCTTCAACTTACGAGACCCAACTTCTGAACGATCTTATTGAAATCTCAAAACTCTTCAACATTAACAAGGTCCCCAGCCCTGAAAAAAATGAGTATTGGTCATCCACCGTTATCTATAGACCCACAACAGCTAACACCCCTATATTCTGTTGTACCAACACTGGCACGTCCCAAGGTGAACCTCTTGGCTATATCACCCGCATCCACTTCTCTACCAGGGAGTCCTCACTTGAGAGGTTCGATAGATGCCAGACCACAAAGTGATGGACACTAATACCAAACTTGATGTATCCCCCATCATGGGTCATAATCTACGATCAAGAGGATAGCCTGCTCAATCCTTGAAGAGCACCTTAATATCCACTTACACATTCACCGCTCTAAAATTGTGGACTTTCAACCTTACATCAACTACGTGAACTAAGGAAATTTTGCCACCTACAAGGTTGTCCTCAACTAACAACGTAGGAACACGACACGCAAGCTAAAGAGGTAAAGATTCTTTGCGCATAACACCCACAGACTGGTTATTTAAACCACAAGTTCGAGATTCTAGCTCAGAAACCAAGAAACACATCGTATTCACACGACCAACCCATACCAAAGATAAGTCTAACAAGTCCACAGGGACTATTACTCTCAATTCATATTCACCACCTACTGTGAAACCCTTACCTGCTAGCACTTACCAATCCAATAATTTTAACCAAGCCAACATAAATTCTTGAGGAACTTAATACAAATCTTACTCAACAAAATCACTGTCATGGTAGGAACAAGAAATCAAACTGTTATCAAGAGAGTGACTAAAAATCAAATATTCGATGCAACAAGGTTGTCATCCTTGGCTTAAACAATAAGCCATCTAGCAAAAGCTTACACATCAACTCTAACGGTGTATCTTACGTAACCAATACCCTGATACCTCGACAATGCCCTAGAACCACCTCGTGAAGAACTCTAACTATGCCAAGAAGAATCAACCTCAGAGACTGAGTCGGTGAACAACTCATCCACAAATGGGCAGTTCTTTGCCATATGACCCGATGTCTGGTACTCATAACAAATCCCCTAAGCAAGAAGCATACCCTCAAGATGTTCACGAACCGGTAGAAAAAAGCTAGAGCTGAACCATCAACACTCTCTATTATAACAGAAATCAAGAAGCCCCTACGAGCCCTTAATCTAGATTTCTGACCAACCCTCAGCAGCTGATCTGTGACAATTCTCTTTGATCCCCTTAAAGTATGAAACCTCTCAACAGAGCCTGAGAAAAATCTTATAATATCCTGGGTCCCCTCAACACGGTCTATTAAATCCTCATACTGACTCAATATTGACTCTAAAGCCATTCGAGTGTCTTCGCACTAACGACTAACTTAAAAAGTATCCCAAGCGAACCCATTGTCCCGTGCATTAATATGTCAACCTTGATTCCAAGTCTAAACCTCAACATCTTTACTCTTTGATGGCAAAAAACTCTAGGCATAACAGCTCAACTGTAAAAAATCTTACCCATACTCAACATTGTTCTGACACCTTAAACCGACTGCAAGAACTAATCTCTCATCTCCTTTATAAGAGCTTAACTGATGTATTTTTTCCTGACTCATTCAAGGAAACATCTCATGTTGAAAATACAGGTTGTGGTCCCAACTTAACGGTCTATCATCATTCGTATGTATTACCTTTAAGAAAAAGGTGATACAATCAAGATCACTTTCAAGACTACCTTACACCTGCCTTAGAATCCTCTGTGTGTCTTTTAACCATTGATCTGCTTGATTAGGTTATCTTTTCCTGACCTTTCAATATCCTTAGGTCCATAACAATGATACCTCTCTCATTTGAGAAACATGTCTCTCTTCACAACTTTTGTGGTCGTGTCCCACACCACCTAACCCAAACTAGTCTGAACTGTATTAAGAAGGTGATAGTTCATCATTCTCAACCAAGGGTTTGGTTCTCTTTGAACCATGAAACTTCTAACACGGCGCTTGACATCTCAAGCTAGCTCGTCCGAGCAAACAATCAATGGCAAAGATCATAATAATTCATTAAAAAGACAACTCCACTGAGTCTGTCACCCACGTATCCTTAAGCCTTACTTGATTATTGCCTTGAGCAAATCTAACGATGTCCCTTTAGCTATTAATATACACAACTCATAACAAGCATACACTACTCGAACCTCCAAGCATTTAGCTTATAAGGAGCGCACTTGGGACCTATCAGCCATTATGTACCTCCCAACATTAAATAGAAAAGTAAATTTGTCAGGTGGGCTACATCCATATCATATGGTACCCTACCATCAAGGATCACTTACTATGGATGAAGGGACCTATGACTGACACTCTACCACTAGTCAATCGAAAGCAAGTTCTCTTGTCTGTTCTATAAGGATCGTTCACCAACACGTGGAGTCTCGCCACTAGAGGTTCTCACTATGAACTCAAGACTTTAAAGTAGCTTATGGTACATAGCCATGATTACTATGCGGGTGATGGAAGGAGGGCACGCCCTCAACTCTTTCATTCTTTCATGAACCCCAAGCTTAACGTATGAGATAACTTTGATCATCAGAATCATCCTTAAAGAAATCAACCATCATTACGACCCTCACGATTGCGATTGAGTTTATCTTAATGTCGCAACCAGCAACACATGTGAACATAGGGAACACTATCTAGATTCTAGTTTTGAAAGAGTACGACTTAGACATAAGGGTTCGTATTCGCTAGACACTTCTCCACGACTTCTAACCACCCTGGGGTTTTTCTAGAACCGGCTAAACATAGGCTTTGATACCACTAAATGTAACACCCTCGACCCAGATGTCATATTTGGGCCTCACACTTGAAACCCGTCCATAAAATTTTGACTTAGCTTAGTCATATCCACACACAATTTCAAAGCCCATTATATTTAAATCCAATAAAATACAAGTAATATTTGAAACCTATACAGTGGAGCTCTTTTTAAATTTACATTATAAAACGTTTGACTCAATCGTTTGAAAATTCAAATACAATTTACAATATACAATAGGTTTCTATGAATACATAGCCAATGACCTAAGTTCTGTACTCTGAGGAGACGAGGCACTAGAAACCTTCACTGATGGTGATCCTCTAAGAATATGCCAAACCTACTAACTTGCGAACGGAAACAACGATTTCGAACGTTGAGCTAACAAAGCTCATTGGATACACAACCACTCAACCATGCTTCATGCAAATCATAAATAAGACGATGCTACAAGATATGATATTATGGCAAGATAACAATGGCGCAACCACTAGTCGCCTAAATACATGCCTCAATAAAGCAATCGTCAATCATGGCATACAAGGCCTAACCAAGCCCAAGATCTCAACAAATCACCTACGCAATAACAACGTCAACAACAACTCTAGAGTGAGGCTGGGTCACGTAGCATCAAAACACACACGTAGCATCAGATCATACACCCTGGGTGAGGCCGGGTCACATAGCATTGGAACATACTCCCTTGCTCAGAATCATCCCTCGAGCATCTACTCTCTAGGTGAGGCCGAGTCACCTAGTATCGGAACATACACCCATACTCATAACACTCCCTCGAGTATCTTCAATTGAGGCCCGGGTCACATAGCTTTGGTAACCTCCATTCGATATTTCAAACTATGGTGTTGAAACACTCTTCACTGGGTATCCAGATCCCATCAACCAAGCGCCCACATGGCACGACACATTACCATAACTTAACCAATTCCTATCTATCATACAAGCAACGCGATCCCAAGGATCCCCTATTATTGTTAAGTGACAACACATCAATATTTTACCAAGTTATTGGCCATTATTGCACATACGGGGTTTAAAACTTAGTTCTTAGCTTTAGAATTCATTTATACCTTAGGAGACCCATTAAGCCTTTTATCTCGAATTATGAAACCCTTGAACGCAAACTTAATTTTTTCGAGCAGATTGCTCTATGCATATCGGTACTCTTATATGGGTATCGATACGCCCCTAAGGGTATCGGTACTCTTTTTGAGAACCAACACTCATTTTATATTCGAAAGAATTTAGTTTTAAGCTCGTACTGATACGCCTCCTTTACGTATCGGTACCCAATACCGGTACGCTTACCCCCGTACCGATCCTTGAACTCAATAGAATAGTGGTACCGATACGCTCCTTTGCGTACCGGTACGCTAACACGCTACTGGAATTTTATTCATCACAGGGGTATCGATACGTAAGGGCGCGTACTGATACGCCCTTTGTATTTCGCCTGAAAAGAGTCCTTTTTTACAAAGAGGTACCGATACGTGACCAGCTTGTATCGGTACACGAACCTAGAACTTACATTTTGAAGTTCGAAAATCGCTTCCAACTCACCTAAATAATCAATTTTGACCTCGAAATTAAGTCTACAAGTTATGAAAATTATAATAAATGGATTTCTACCAATTTTACGCTTTATTAACATTAAATTTTGAAGTTACCATTAAAGGGCATCCAAGCTTAATCTGGACCAACAATATCAGAACATGCAACAATTTATGGTTTTATGATTTTTAGGAAACTATGAGAGTTAGTAGTGTACTAACCTTGAATTAAAGCTGAGAAGAAAGCCTCCAATCACTCAATCTCGTTCTTCCCCTTGAAACCCCTCTAAACATCTTCTTCCCCCATTTCAAACAGTATTTACCTTGTTTCGTAGATCCTTGGATGATGATCAAATCTTCCTCCACAACCAAAACGAGATTCTCACACAAAAGCTCAAAGATTTCACCTTTTTGTTTTGGTTCTTAGAAGCAAGAGATGAAAATATAGAGTGAGGAGACATGGGACAAGATGACCTCATCGAACTCTCTTTTTTTGCGGCACATAAAAAAATGTACCCCAAACCTTTATCCAATTATGCTTTTACCAAACTACCCTTCTTAATTTCTTCTTAACCCATATTCAAACCAACAACTCAATCCCAACAACAAGGATCGAGCCCAATAAGGCTCTCAAGGCCCCAACATCTAGGCCCAAATGTAAAGCCCACACTTCGGATTAATCTGACCCTCGGATTTTAAAATCCAGGTCGTTACACAACATGTATCATTGAACCATAATCTGCAGCTTTATTAGCTTCGCGCCATGTATATGTCGCGCGATAGTCGTCAAAGTTAGCTAATAGTTTTCGTATTTTACTTTAATAGCAATCACTACTCGGGCCGCCTGGCTGTTCTCCATTAATAGTTTTTACCACACTCAATGAATCGGATTCGATCCATATTGTTCTAATGCCTAAACTCAAGGCGAGATGAAGACCCATCCGTATGGCACTTAGTTCTACCACGGAAGTATTCTCATGAAGGGTTTTAGTGAAATAAACACATAATGGCTCACCCTTGTAGTATCGGAGTAAACCACCAATAGCCGAGTATCCCTCACTAACAGATCCATCGGTGTTTAACTTGATCCATCTATTTCTGGTTTTTTTTCATATGCACTATTTGATTCGTAGGGAGACCGGATAAACTGGAGAAACACAACCTGCCTTAGAACTACAGGTACATAAAGTTGGAGTTGAAGCATATAAAACCCCAGAATTTTTGAAACTCGATTTAAATGCCTTTGAAACACTAATATCAAATTCAGGTTCACCATTATCAGGGCAATGTTGAATATAATATCCATCAACATGGCAACGATGACAAATATAACCCTGTAGTGGAATGCGCGAACTTGGCCACTTTCCAGTGGTGGGCTTCGTCACTGGAATTGAATGGAAATCTTCGAAGTTATTGTACACAGCCATTGACGGACTCTTAGAGAAAAAGGGTTAAGGGTGTGATCAAACAAAGGGTTTAAGGTTATACTAGAAAACGTGAGTGAATATGGGAGATCAAAGTTTCCTGTTTCTATTTATATAAAATGAAAATCCAAGTCGGAGTATAATTTGGGTTATGGAAAATATATTCTAATGAGAGGAGGAGATAGATAATATTAATAATTAAATAAATATGTATGAATAGATAAAGTTTTAGGTTGAAGTAGAATTTGGATTATATATTTATAAATAAATCTTAGAATTAGCAACCCACCTTGTAATATTGGGCTCTGCCTTATTAAGTTTGAAACATATCGTCTCTTCAAAGAAAATGATTTGGTGTTATTGGGAAACCAGGTGATTAATTCTTCTCTACTTTTTTTCATTTTTAAAACTATCGCTAATTGCAACCTTTTGAGCTTATTTGTTCCTTTGTTTGTATGGAGTTAAAGATTGATCATCCAAAAGGAGGGATTGCCAAGGGTCAAAATGATGCTCTTGCCATTATTTGCCATTGCAATAGATATAGATAGGACTTTCCCCAACTTGTAGGATTTCAACATTACCATCAACAAGATTCTCACTTACCGAAGAAAATTTCGAATGAATTTTATTTTCTCGGCAATAAGATTTTATTAGAGATAATTTAAATCGTCTTCCTTCTGTTGTGAGTCTCGTTAAAAACTTCCCTAAATTTAAGTGGAAGAAATTTTGAATGAAATTTATGGGTCATTAGACAGGAGTTTTTTTCTTTCTAGATGGGGACAAGTATGATTTTGGAATCTGTTTTCTAGTATTACTAATTACTCATGGGTTAAAAACACAAATTTTTTAGCTAATACAGAAATGCAAGTAGATAACTATAACTCAGGTAGATCTTCCTGCACAAGTATTTGCACAACATGAGGTGGGTCATGAAATTATCGTTCCTCAGACGTGAGTCCTCGGCTCATTGGTTAGGCGATGGAAATTTAACAAGTTTCTAACATGGCTCATTGGTTAGGCGATGGAACCCTGTGCAAAGTATTATAGTTAAATTTTAACGGTAAAAAGATAAAATAAAAAAAATAAATTTTAAGAGTAGGTCTCCTAATAATAAATATCATGACAAAAAACGAGTATCTAATAATAAGCATTGAAAAAATTAAGCTCCAAATAATAAGTATTGAAAAATGGATCTCTAATAACAAATATTGAAAAACAATGAATAACAAATATTGAGAAAAAATTGAACCTCCAATAACAAGTTTTGTAAAAGGGTTAATTACTCCATTCATACATGAACTATACTGAATTCTCAGTTTCATACATTTAATTTTTTTTATTTTCAGTTTTATACATGAAATTTGTTGCTGACGTGTACCACTGAACCACTCATATTTGAAAAATAAAAAAATCATTTACTTAAGGGTTAGTAACAAGATTAGTCTTTAACGTTTTATTAATTTTTAATTTTATCCTTATTCTTTAAAAAAATTATAAATAAATATTCAAACAATTGCTAAGTGACATGTCACAATTACACAATTAATATATGAAGTAATGATTTAACATCACTCAATAACGAAATATCTTATATCAAGTGTTGGATTATAAGTAAATATTTGCTTCTACATCGTTCACTAAAAAGATTAAACTCGAAAAAAATGAAAAACAAAACTCTTTAAATTTTTAAAATATTTGTAAAAATAAAGAGATGGTTCAACAACGATAGAGTTATAGGTTCAATTTTGCCAGTTGATTTCTTCAACATTAAATTTGAACATTTTCGTCTTCTCCATCATACATGTAGTTGTCGTCATCGCCATCTACTTCACTCCATCTTCACAGTCTCACTCTTCCTCTTTCATAACCCTATGATTCAAAATGAACTCTAATTTGAGAATAAGTACCCCTTAACCAAAATATATAACACTGTAGATTCATCCAAGTAATTAATATTTATTTTTTGTATTTTTAAAGAATAAGGATGAAATTAAAAAATAATAAAACATTGAGGACTAATCTTGTTATTAACCCTTAAGTAAATGAAATTTTTTATTTTTAATATATGCCATGTGTCAAATATGAGTGGTCCCAGTGATATACGTCAACTTCTGTGATGAAAATGTTTAAATTTGTTGGCAATAAAGCTCATGTATAAAACTGAAAATAAAAAAAAATTAAATGAATGGAACTAAAAATTTCATATAGTTCATGTATAAATGAGATAATTAACCCTTTCATATTATTGAACTATAAAAAAAAAAGTAAGGTCTAAAAGGTACACATCCTATTTATTGTCCCCACTAAAAGGCACACATAAATAAGAATCATGGGAAGGAGTTTTGGACCTTTTTTTAGAACGCTTCGTGATCTCCTTGGGAGCTTAAAGCTTAGGTTAAGAACATTGAAATTTTATTATTTTTTAGGAGTGACAAATTATTATGTCCGTTCGATTTCAACTCAAACTAAAAAATACTTGTAATATAATGACTTAAGGGTATTATAAGTCTTTAAATTTTTGAAAAAAAATTAATTAAGTCTCTGAACTTTTTTTGCATCCAATTAAATCTTTATATTCCAAAATTCGATCAATTCACCCATTTAATCAACGTTGACTGTTAAATCTAACAATTTTTTAGATCAGTTGGTGCAACGTGTCATGTTACAGTATTGTCATCTTGCATTTCCAGAATTCTTTTTATTTTAACAATTATATGAAAGTTCTAAAAATTTTAAAAAACTTAAAAAATAGTTTTCTAAAAAAATCTGTCAATATCACATGAAAGAACTGTAGTGTGTCACGTGGTAGTAATATCTCTAGAAAAGATGTCAAAATCGATAGTCAAAATTGATCAAATGGCTTAATTGATTCACTTTATTGGTCTGAGAGCTTAATTTGATGAAGAAAAAAAGATTAGGTGCTTATTTGAATTTTCTTTCAAAAGCTTAAGGGCTTCAAGCACACTTAAACCTAAAATAATTAATGAACACTTGTACTTAGAATGAAATTAATTTTAAGAGTTTGATCTTTTATTTTTATGATTTTATTATTTGGGGAAAAATATTTTGTAGGCCTGTAAACGAACACGAACGATGGTATGTTCATGTTCGTTAGTTTAATTTTAATCGAACAAATGAACGAACACGAACAACTAAACGAACATAATTTCTTATTCATGTTCGTTTCTTAAGGAATATATCATGTTCGTTTGTTAAAATGATAAACGAACGTAAACGAATGAACATATGTAAACGAACGAACATAAAAAGATATATGTGAACATAAACGAACGAACATATGTAAATAAATTTATTTTTAAAAATATAATACTTTTGTTATGAAAAATAATAAATATAAATGAATATATATAAAAATAAATTTAAACGAATATAAACGAACGAACATAAATGAACGGATTACCGAACGTTCATGAACATAAATGAACGAACGAGTCATTTGTTCATATTCGTTCATTCAATTAAACGAACAGACAATCTTGTTCATGTTCGCTCATTTAATATATAAACGAACAAAAACAAACTTTTCGCCGAACGGTTTACGAACGGTTCGCCGAAAGTTTGGTTCATTTACAACCCTAATATTTTGGAAGAAAGAGAGAATAAATTCGTATTCTAAATCACAATTAAATCCTTGATTTTTTCTCTCTCTCGTCTCCCAATTTTTCAGGACCGTGTCCTGACTAATTCGGATCGACCTGTGTCGCTTATCTAACTTTGGTAGTTGAGTCTCCCAATAAATTTTTTTTGTATATACAAGACCTCAAACTTGAGATCTATTTAAATAATACTAAACTACTTATAATTTGGATCAACCCGCTAATAATCCCTTATTAACAAATTCATTGAGTTGGTACAAATTCATTGAGTTGGTGATGGGTGAGCAGTTCCCCACTGATCATATCTCATGGGGATGGTTGTTTGCAGACATGCAAGCCATACATATCAGATGTACACTCTATTCATTTTTGTCCTTATCCTCCTCCATTTATTTTTTCTATTTATCTTTTACTTTTAATAATATAATTCATGCATCTTTCAAATTCAAACAAATTCTTTTCAATTTTTTTTGAGTAAACCAATCAGGTGACCACCGAACTATTTAGGCGTACCTATTTTGACCATCGAACTAGGTAACTCGTCAATCAGATCACTAAACTTTTAAATTGGTCCTATTTTGACCACCGCCGTTAAAAAAATAATGGAGGGGTGAAGTGGCAGTTAACGAAAATTTATAAAATTACACATTTGGTCCATGTTATTTACATATTATATCAATTTGGTTCTAATTTTAACTTAATTAAATAAAATTAATCAATCAATCAGATGATGACACATGTCATCACTCAATTAAATAAATTTACTCAAATTTTAATTTATTTTATTTAATATTTAATATATTTTTTTATCTAATCATGTGATGACACGTGTCACCACCTGGTTAAAGAAAAATTAAAAAGGAATAGATTGCCTTAGGGTAGATCAAACCTAGGACCTATGGAGAATATAGCAAAGCCTTTGCCACCGAAAGCTATTGATGTTCAACAAGAGGGGGATTTGTTGAGCATAGGGGAAGACACAATGTCGATGAATTAACATTAACGTCGTTCGACTGAGCTGCATCGATTGGTCTACCGCCGGGATGGGAAGCTTTTAAAGACGGCACTAATCGGGAAACGGCACGGCACTAGTTCAATCCCCGAGTATAGAGATCATATACCCAGTTCTTATATTCTAAACTTTAAATTTTAAATCTAAACATTAAATTTTAAATTGTAAATAAAATAAATGACAGCATTAAAAGTTCACTCGTAAAAAAATTTGTTGTGAATTAGTTTTTATATATTTTAATTTGTTTTTGCCTTCACTGTTTTAATTCATGTAAATATATCACAAATTTTACTTTTCTTTAATTTTTCAACCCTTTTTTCGCATTTCATGTTTACGTTGGCATAAACTCATTTACCAAGTGAAGATTTACTTGGTAAAAATATGACATAGAGAAAATAATGAGATGGGTGATTTTTATTGGTTGGTCTCATAGATGATATGGCAGGAATGACTCATGATATAATTTCCCGTATTGTTTGATCTTTAAAGTCTAGTAATTTTCTGATTGATCTTTTATTATATAAAAAAGTAGGGGTCGTTAAACTTGGGCCAATTAAATCATGCCATGTGGATTTTTATATGTTTTATATTCTTTTTCTTCATAATCAGAACCTGGATTTTTTAAAAAAGAATTTCATTTCCTTCACAAAAGTTTTTCAAAAACTCAATTCAAAGCCCACTTCACATCATGCAAAATATTCATTGAAAAATAAAAAATTCCATATTCCGACATCAGAATCTTTATTTATTTTTTCTTTTAAAACTTTTATTTTCTTTTTTCAATCCTGATTCTATCAAAATTTGTTTCATTTACTTATGTTTTCAAATAATCCAAATCAGAACACACTTCAAATACATTTTTCCTTCTCTATAAGAATTTTTAATGATGCTCAGCTTATTATAAAAAACAGTGCATTAAACCTTTTAATACCAATGCTGTTTTTTATATTAAAAGGAAGAGGAAAAATTCAACAAAACAGATAGACTATGTGGATAATATATTATATAAACGATCAAATATGTATACTCAAAATAATATATATTTTAAAAAATAATTTACAATTGAACCCAACAAATAATTTTTACGAAAAAAATAATAATGTTCATCTTAAAAATTTAAATTCAAACACCTATAATTACATCAGTATATTAAAAAAAATTACATCCGAAGAATGAGTGGGACGTAGATAATATTTCTTAGGCCGCGCATGAACAAAATATTACTATTGGATTTTTGTTACTCCACAATTACATCCTTCTCAAGTTTTCTTCAACATTAGCCTAAAATAAGAAGCTTCCATTCTTGTTTCTTCTAGGAAACTGATTTTTAACTAAAAATATTATTAAATAACATATTAGATTGTGTATGGATAATATTTTATGCTGTGCATAAAATAACATTTTAAGTTACAATTAAAAATATTATTAAAATATATAATATTTTAAATTGTATATTTTTAATATTTTAAATTACAATCTATAATATTATTAGAACCAACTTAAAATATTATATATTTTAATAAAATTTTAGATTAACTATGCATATCCTTCTTTCCTCGTGTCCAATTTATGTCTCATTATTGGGACCCACATGTTCCTATGATGATCACTTATCCGCAAATCTTCGATGATCTTGATTTGCCATCTTTAATTTGTTCGTGCCATGTTTTTCACGTGATAAGCCCAAATGGATGATTTGCATTCCATTTCGTTTAGCAAGAAAGTACAGACAAAATGAAAAAAGAAAAAAAAAACTTTACCTAATAAAGTACTTCTACTTTACAAAATAATACTAAATTGCGGGAAGGCATGGAGTACAATATATCTACAATAAGTTTCAAAATTTATTCTTTAACTAAAAATGTTAGATTTTTTGGTGAAAGGGTATGATCGTATTCATGATTAATCATATACAGAGAATATTAGTACATGCATTGTTAAAAAACTCACTAATCTTAAATAGAAGAAAAGAGTATTCATACTAAAATTTAAAATAAAATGTTCAACGGGATCTCCTGGCACAACTTAATCAACAACTAAGCGTGACATTTTCGCTTTTTTTTTTTAGTTTTTTTGCAAGTTTCGATACTTATTTTGTAAGTATCGATATTTAGTTTTTTTGGTAAATTTTTAATTCGGGACAAAGTATCGAAACTTACGAAATAAGTATCGACACTTACAAAAAAAACTAAAAAAAACCAAAAATATTATTAAGAAGTCTAACATTTTCAATTCGAAAATAAATTTCAAAACTTGTCATCTTTTAGCCGCACCATAAACATGTCGTACATTAAACTCGCCCCTAAACTGCTCCTCCTTCTAAGTACTTAAAACAATAGCTCAAGTCCACATAAAGTTAATAAATGCTAAATTAAAAGTAATTTAATTTAATTACACACGTGTAGTCATTCATGTCTGATAAATTAATTTAATTTAATTACTTAAAACAATAGCTCAAGTAATAAAGTAAACACCTAGGTTGCACATATATAGATATAGATACAGACACAAGTATAAAAACGAAGATAAATAATAATAATTTTTAAAATTATAGGGTACGAGTATGACAAAAATACGATAAATATAAAATAAATTTTAAATTTTAAAAAAATATATGTAAAAATAATAAATCATAAAAAAATCATGTGAGCATGGCATGACACATACTTATTTACTTATAATTAAATCATATAAGCAAGAGAAAGTAGAAAGAAAGAAGGAAAAAACATAAAAAGAGTGAGAGGATAGAAGAAAAAAATAAGACAGAAAAATATTTGTAGGTACTTAAGCAGTATTTAACATATTATTAGTCCGGAGATATATCAGATACGTAATACGGTTTTAGATTGAAATACCTATGCTTCGTATGTAGAAAACTTGTTAGTCATTCCCCAAGACACACATACATACGATGATAAATATATACGTATGTATTCTTAAGACAACATACAGCTAATGCATTTCAGTTTTGTTTCTAATCAGCATTTTTAATCATTACATGTCTGTTAAATTGGCTGCTGTTTCATGATCTTCTTGCCAGATTCTCTCTTTGGTCTGAAACAAAGTTCAATGTTTCAGACACAAATCAACAACTGTTTGTTCACCCAACACATGCCTAAGCTTTAATTCTTTGCCATCTCATAATTCAGCATATTCCCAAGCCCCAATCTTTTTCACCAGTCCTTTTAAAAGAGACACCTTTTTGCTTTCATTTCTGAATCCGGGTTAGATCTCTGAATCCTGATCCATTTCCTGAATCTGGGTCTTTTTATGTCTGCCTTAATTCTACTAAATCACCGATTTCTGATCCATTTTCTGCAGTTTCTAAATCTGGTATTACAAGTGAAACCACATGGGTGGCTGCCTAACCAAAACCAAAGGGTCAAACCCAGAGCCAGAGCACAATGGCTACAAACCAGGAGCCACAACAACCAGAACCGCCGAACCAGTTAGGCCTGCACCGGCTCAACCACAAGCACCAAGTCCCAGTCCTGCCCCAAAGGTTGATAAAAACACAATCCTTGGCAAACCATTTGAAGAAATAAGGAACCATTACACAATTGGTAAAGAATTGGGAAAAGGCCAGTTCGGAGTAACTTATCTTTGCACCGAGAATTCGACCGGGAAACGGTTCGCCTGCAAGACGATATCGAAGAGGAAGCTGATCACAAAGCATGATAAGGAAGACATGAGGAGGGAGGTACAAATCATGCAGCATTTGAGCGGACAGCCTAATATTGTGGAGTTCAAAGGTGCATACGAAGACAACAAACAATCGGTTCACCTTGTAATGGAATTGTGTGCCGGCGGCGAGATGTTCGATCGGATCATTGCTAGAGGCCATTACAGCGAAAGAGCAGCTGCTTCGATATGCAGGGCGGTTGTCAACGTTGTCCATGCTTGTCATTTCATGGGAGTGATGCATAGGGACCTTAAGCCTGAGAACTTCTTGCTGTCTAGCAAGGATGAGAATGCCCTTTTGAAGGCCACCGATTTCGGGTTATCGGTCTTCATCGAAGACGGTAAATGCATATTCCTATTGTTTTAGTATGTTCTGCTTGTGGATCTTTATGATGTACTTGCATAACTGTTCCGATAGTAGACCGTAATGGCACCCGAAGCAGCTTTTCGATACCTTTACTGATTGTTCTTGGTACTTTTTGCAGGAAAGGTGTATAGGGACATAGTTGGGAGTGCATACTATGTTGCTCCGGAAGTGTTGAGGCGTAAATATGGGAAGGAAATCGACATATGGAGTGCTGGTGTTATATTGTATATCTTACTCAGTGGTGTGCCTCCATTTTGGGCAGGTAAGAGTTTAAAGCTTTTAATTGCCAAAAAAAACATACTAAATTATTGCCTACAAAACTGCATTTGATTTGATTAATGTTTTTGTTTTTTTTTTTCTTTCATGACAGAAACGGAGAAGGGGATATTTGATGCTATTATAGAAGGAGAGATCGACTTTAAAAGTCGGCCATGGCCATCTATTTCAGACAGTGCTAAGGACCTTGCCCGAAAGATGTTAACACAGGATCCAAAACAGCGCATTACTTCAAGTCCTAGGTACTTATTGATAGTATTAGTAGAATGTGTTATTCGGAACTTACATTTGATATCGGATATGAGCATGCGACTGATATGAATATGGATATGTGCATTACTTCATACCCATGTACAGTCATTCATTGGACATAAGTATCTCATACGAATACGAATACTTTTAGAAAAATGAAGAACCCGAGATTGAAATTATGTGGTTTTATGCAGAGCATCAATGGATAAGAGGTGGAAATGCATCAGACAAGCCACTAGACAATGCAGTCCTTTCTAGAATGAAGCAGTTCAGAAGAATGAACAAACTAAAGCAACTTGCCTTAAAGGTAACTTATTCCATTGCCCGGTGTTCCTTAAGTGTGAAGTTTCGGTTTTGAGTCTTGTGAATAGAGAAAATAGGCGTTAAGAGATATTTTCTTCCGTTTCGGGTCCAACACAACGGCCTACCGGAAATTGGAGGGCTTAGACCAAAAACCTCACTTGCCGCCTAGTAACTTATGGAGATAGAATCTCCAAACATATCTGAAACTCAACTCCGAGTCCGATATTGTAGCTAATAACAAGCCTGGTGGATTATAGGTCATTGCAGAAAACCTTTCCACTGAAGAAATCCAAGGTCTGAAGCAAATGTTTGCAAATATAGACACCGACAACAGCGGCACAATCACTTATGATGAACTTAAGACCGGATTAGCTCGACTTGGATCAAAGCTGACAGAGGCTGAGGTTAAGCAACTGATGGAAGCTGTAAGATAATGCCATTTGAATCTTATAACATCGTAGATTTTCATTGATCCAAAACCATGAAAACTAACCTCAGGTTTGATTTCATTGCAGGCTGATGCCGATGGAAATGGCACTATTGATTACATCGAATTCATCACTGCTACAATGCATAGATATAGGCTTGAAAGAGATGAACATCTTCATAAAGCTTTTCAACATTTCGACAAGGACAACAGTGGGTGAGATTTTCATCTTCTTTCAATGCAATTATCCCGTGTTAATCGGATTCATTCGGATTTGACATTATGCCAAACATGAGTCATTTTTTGTTTCCTTTGCAGGTATATCACAAGAGATGAACTAGAAGCTGCCATGAAAGAATACGGAATGGGCGACGATGAAACAATCAAAGAAATTATATCTGAAGTTGACACTGACAATGTAAGATTTCCCCATTTTTTCAACCTTTCGAAGCATATTTTTCTCCGGAATATATGACGGTAACTGCATATTGGTTATCATTCATGCATATGTTTACAGGATGGTAAAATCAACTATGAGGAGTTCAGAGACATGATGAGAAGTGGAACACATCAAGGGCAACCCTTTTAAGACTTCTATATTTGACTAGATTTGCAGATGTTTCAGATTTCATTACAATACTTTGTCTGGTTTGAGTTTGCATTTCGAGTGTATTGTACTTGTTTATGGATTTAAATGAGATTCTTTTGCTAACAAGCTTTTCAAGTTCAATTTAAAAAACTCGAATTTTCACCAACGTTAAGCTATGACATGCAACATGCAACATGCAATTGACCGAAGGACTGGATCGAAATCAATGAGTACTCGATCACCGATTGTATAAATAAAAATGTAATACAAACTATTCAAACGGTAAAGCCAAAGGATCCAAAAGTTATGTGCTCACATGATCCGGCAAGCGCTTGAGGTCCATCTCGACTTGGTGAATAGTCCATTGCATATTTTCTAGTTTCTGTAAACAAACTGGCGATGTTAAAGTTTTGTCGAAAGGAAATGAGTGGAAAACTAAAAAAATTCTTAAAGTTGATGTTACCTTCAAAACATCATGGTACTGCCTTGCAATTGTATCAAAGTAAGGATCAACACCCTGATACTCGCATAGGCGTGTGACCTGTTAAAAGGTTGTAACACAAGTTCATATCGAGAAAGACAGTAACCCGGAGTTGGCTCAACAAAGATTTTTTTTCCTTTGAGAGAGTTTCTTAGCTTTGAAAACAAGCATAGAGTTGAATGCAAAACTATGTACATTCTAATCTAAGAACTGACTGTTAAACTAGAAGATGGAACATACAGCTTTATTATATGCAGCAGAAGCTTCTTCCGTTGCCTCGACGAGATATTTCCTGGCAATAAAATCAGGCAAGGTTATGGCCCAATATCAAACCGTAATTTGTACTGATCATTATGTACATCACCCTTAAAAGTACCGTATTTTATGTAGAGATGGTATTGACTCCTGTGTATAAGTTTCAAGCAAGAGAACATGCTCCAACACCCTGAGACAATAATTGGAAATATGAAAAGCTATAATAAAGGATCAGCAGATGTAAGCCGTGCCGGAGATTTAAATCAACTGAAAAGAACAAATACGACTGCTAAGCTATTCCCATTTTTTTTAACACAAATCAATAAAAGATGCTTAAAAACACAATAACAGAGGAAACAATCCATAGTATAGAAAGTAAAATACGGCAACAACAAACCTTAGTTTTGCATTCATGGTCTCACATCTTTTGCAGAGCCACGTCTTTTGTAATTCATCCTATAAGAGTTCAAAAACACTAGATATTGGTCCAAGGAAGAATAAAGAAAAACATTTGAGACCCTCGACTGAAACCAATAATATCACATATACTCTTACCACTCGAAACATTAAAAGAATTCCCAGATTATAAATGCTTACATATTTATGTTGATGTTGCAACTTCAAATCTTTGACAAGCTTAAGAGGCACTCCAAGTATTTTCTCTAGGACCTGGTTAGAGAATTGTTTTACATTACATGTCATGAAAAAATTAAAAGGAAAAAAAAACTGTTTTCAGAACATGATGTGATCAAAACAATCTTATTGCTCGGATGAAGAAATGATCAAATAAAACAAACTGGCTCATTCTCAAATGGACTGCTATTAACCTACATCATTCTAATTTTCTTTTTCAGAAAAGTATTAACCTACATTATAATATTCTGCAAATTTTCTATCTGCAGAATAGAGATCTTCCCGCAAAGCTGCTTCTTCCCTCTCAATTATCAACTTAACCCTGGTAAACAAAATATTACTAAAACATGATCAGCATCAAGCAGATAAGCCAACCACATCAAAAAAGTGGACAAAGTAACTAAAACCTTTCTGGAAGCCGAGAGCTAGAACTTTGACTTCCAGAAGACGAGTCTGCAGCACAAGAAAAAATGGGGATATTAGGGACATAACAACTCGAAGAAGCAAAATATGCTTCTTATATTTGTGATCACATTCTAGTTTCAATGCTGGTAATATAGGCTTTTTGACTCATGCAACAAGATGATGTACAACAAGATCTATGGATTGATGTCAAGAACCAATGAAGAGTTTTAGGACAGAACATTATGAATGATGGGTCATGTCAGGATAACATTCTAAAACACATGGGCATGTATAAACTACTAGGTATAGAAGAGAAAAAAGTAGAAGGATAGATGAACTTACCAATATCATCGACAAAGGCATCTGCTAACTTGTCACATTTAGATTTCAAACGAGCATCGATCTCCCTTGAAAGAGCTAACTGTTAGTCAGCCATATCCTAAAATCCCAAATTCAAAAATATAAAATGTCTCATTTTCTTGTAAGAAAGTTTATGACAAAAGAAGGTCCTCTGGTAAATAAAGATTCCGAGAAGATTTCTAGAATAAAAACTTTCAGATCTCCATTTGCTATCATGAAACAAAGTTTTCATACCATTGACAACAGCATATGTTGGAGCTGAGTTTGCCACAAATAAGCAGGTGTTATTCCGAGAAAATGATTAGGCACACCACCAACACCAGGTTCTCCTGAATCACCAGCACTATTTGCAGCTGCACCACTGGTTGCAGCACTATTTGCATGATTCAAAGAGTTTGAACTCGAGCTGATAGTGAAACTAGTACTAGTACTATCAAGCGAACTCCGTGACATTATACTCCATTTCTCAATTTCTTCCTCGTGTATCTCCCCATCTTTAGATATGAGTGGAAGTCTCAATCTTTGAGCTGCTTCTGTTACAACCAATCGGTGCTCTAAAGTCTCATAAACCTAAAGTTCATAAAAACATAGTAAAGCCCTTTACCAGATTCCCATCTATGAAGATTGTTTTCTTATCACTTTTGATGCTTATTTTTCATGATATGCATTGTCTTAATTTCCTTCTTAACAATTAGTTATAAGGAAGTTGTAATGTAAACTATGTTATAGACTTATAGTGCCAGACCCTTTATAATCAATTCATTTTCAAGATTTCAATTATATGGAGTCTTTCAAAGATTATATCCCGGTACCCCAAGTCCGATGTACTTCAACATAAACACTAGTAAACTGAAAAATGGAAATGGAATTAAAAAAAAAAATGCTTAAAACAAAATACAACTTTTCCACATATGAATAAAAGTTTAAAATAATACGCTTTTCCATTTTTAGTTTTTTTTCCAATATCTAATTCTTCAAAAAATATAATGTACACGTTCTTTTTTGTTTCCAAAAGAAATTCATGTGATCTAATGCGCAATAAGATTCTCCTTTAACTGCAAACATTCAAAGAGAAAAAATTTAAAAAACATTGATGAACATTATCTGAAACCTGAGGAGAGTTCTTCAATCCAAGCTGCGGATAAAGAGCTTGAAGATCTCGAATCCCTCCTCCGAGATTCACCGCCGAAGCCGCTTGCTGATACTCTTCCACCATACCTATTGCTTCACAGTAAATTGCCTACAAAAATTAAAACCAATTTTACAATTTTTTTCCTTACGAAAATGATAACCAAAAAAAAATCAAAAAATGAAAAATGAATTAGAATATTACCATTGCTTCTAAGTAGCGTAATCTTTCTCTCGACTTTTCCTCTCTCGCCTGAAAACCGAAAACAATCACACTACTTAACAAAACATTCAATACACTGGCGGTGAAAATTTTCAGTCATTAAAATTTAGTGATAAGGATTTAGGGGTAAGGGTTTAAAATTCAGTTTCCACCGCCGGTCTATTGAATATATATCCTAAGAAAATTCATAAAATTATTGGTTTAAAAAAACTAAAAAGAGAATACGAGTTGGAGATCGTAGTATGATGATTTGGAGATGAGAGATCCATCGGGAGATACGCAATGGCGCTCTAGCTGATCGATTACTTGGATGACGTCAGCCGGCAAGTTTTGCCCTCCTTTCACCATGAATTGAATCTTGTTTGGCTTCGAAACGATGTTCCGGCGTTTTGTTTGTTTCCTGGGAAACTTATAAAAAGAAACTAAAGGAGAAAAGACCGGCCTTTGGATCTTTGAAACTTGAATTTGAAGGAAGAAAAAGTGACCGGAGGACTAGAAAAATACAAAATTAACCTTCCATTTTTATTTCAGATAAAAAAATTAATTGTTTATTATTTGTAGGGTAAATTACATAGTAGGTCATCTAACTATCAAATAATTTTATTATAGTCACTAAAAATAAAATTTTACAAACAAGTCATCAAACTTAAGTTCGGCTTTCATTTTAATCACTCATGATTAATTAATGTTAGTAAAATCATCATCTGGTTGGTTAGAAAAAAAATCGAAGTTTGAGTTGGAGAATCTCAAGTCCCCGAAATATCACCAAATTGTTAAACCACAGCTCCTAACTCCTACATTTGCTAAATAACTGACAATTGAATATTTTGTTAAAACTAGATGGAAAAGTTCTTTTAGTTATAATTAAAAATAATTACATTAACTATGTACAAAACATTAGGTTAAGCTAGAGTTCAAATGTTTAAACATGACACGGGAAGATACTAAAATGTGATTTGTTGAACTAAACAAGAATGTAATAAAACTTTGATCAATTTTCCATTACTTTTCTACTGAATAGTTACAAATTAAAGGATAAGAAAACAGTCTCAAAAAGAACAAGGAAAAATCAACTAGAAAAGAATTGCCTACACATAATTTCCTATCAAAAAATAGGCGTATGTAACGAGACAAGTTAAAATGACCCACATCCATGGCTGCATCCGTCGCCTACCCCTGTTCCGAAGAGGCGGGGGAATAGATTTTGCCTTGCTTTGCTTTGCAATCTGTGATGGATTTTGAGGCGCTTCCGGCACTGCTGTAGGTTTCTGTTCGTTTTTGGATTCTTTCGGAGTTTCAACTGTATAGTTTCAGCAGTTGCAGGAGCAAATACGGCTTCATCTGTGATGCTTGCATTGCTCGCATCACCGGCTACCATGGCTGCCTTTCGTCTTTCCTTCTTTCTTGCTCTCTTTTCTCGTTCCTGCAAAAAGAAAGACTTTGCTTGATCAGCAAGGAAACAAATACAAAAGTATTGCTACCTTACAAGTAAGTGACTGAATAGAATATTTACTGGATTGTTCAAGGAGTTCACCTTCTCTTTCTTTTCAGCTTCTTTCAGAGCTTTTTCGGCATCCCGAGCTTGGGCCTTCTCCGCCTTTTGCCTCTTCCTCTGTAGTGCTTCCTTAGCCTTAGCCATCTCCTCCAACCGGAGTTGCTCCCTCAACTTAGCTGCTTCCTCTTCTTTTCTCAATTCCTCTGCCTTCCTAGCCACTTCCTCTTCCTTTGTCAATTCCTCTGCCTTCCTAGCTTCTTCCTCTTCCTCCTTTGTCCTCTTCAATTTTTCTTCTCTTGGAATTACAGGCTTTCCGGATTTACTTGCCTCCCTCTTTTGCTCCACAACCTTTGCCACAGGTATATCAATTTCCTTCTCAGCTTTCCCCAGCACCACTTCTTTCTCTTGTGTTCGATCTTCCGAAGTTAAGTCGGACACTGTATGGTCCTTGGCCACTCTTTCATTTACTACTCGAGGAAATACAGGTGGCTCTTCATCAAGACCAAGCGCACAGCCATCTAGTGTCCTCAGTCTCCTTATTGTGCTCCTTGCATTTCATCTCACATATTCTTTACGGAATTCATCGTTGTTGTTCCACAAGTCCATAAATTTCTCCACCTGAACCATCATCTGTTTAGATAAGATATTGTACAATTTTTTATATCGAAGAAATAAAATGAATGCACAGCCTCCTCACCTGGTTAGTACAGAAACTATGGAGTGCCTCTTTGCTCCCTTTCGAAGCCAAATCACTTGCTGTGTTTAAATCATCCTTGTACTGCCAAAAGTGTTTGCTCTGCAAAATTCAAACAAGAGATAATTTTACTTTCATTGTGCAAAAATCGGTTTATTAGTTTCCATAAGCAAGATATGGACACCTGAAGAAAATTTAAGTTGGAGCAACATAAGTTTTATCACACTACAGAAGTTAGTGTAAGAGACAAAAACGATAACGATCTTCCTTTACATGATAAGGAAACGGCTTAAGGGGTTTAACTGTACCTTCTCATATGATTGTTTCTTCAAACTCTGCATCTGTGCATACGCTTCTTGCCGAATGTCATCTTCAGCTTTAAACCGAGACTGCAATTTGTTTAACTTTTAGGATTCATCATAGTATTTTCTCTTAGCAGCCTTAGTGACCACCTCAGCCTTTAGGACATTGGCTTTCAATTGGTCTGCTTCCTTCTTTAAAGACTGCAGATGCAGACAAATCAAATAAGCAATCAAAAGTAGTACTAACAGTTTAATACTGCAAAAACAAAGATCCGTGATTCCAATAGCTAACAAAACGGATATTATCCATCATTGGTTATTAAGGAAGATGACATTAAGCTAGGTAAAGATTCCCTAGTTTCATCTCCAAGTAGATCTACAACCATAGAACATGCTGCTCAATGGGAAATAAACGTACAGAAAAGAAGAGCATATTGAAATCAATACCTTCAGGCGCTCTTTCCGGTCCACACCTTGCTGCATTTCATCCTGTCTACCCATAGTAGATGAGAGCTTTTCGCGAGTTTGTTTTAATTGCTTGATCTCACGAATGAAATTCTTTTCATCCTTAAGAGATAGAGTTTCATGTTGTATCTTGCGCTCCAAGCTTCGTATCTACTTAGAAGTCATATAATTAGAACATATAATCATATCATAAAAAAAGCACATTTAGAGGAATAAATTCCATGAAGGGAGTAAAAGCAGGTTACCTTGACATCAATATCCTCAATATCTATCACAGATTGCAAAGACTCTATTTCCTGTCGTTTGTACCTATGCAAGTCTCGAGCCTCTCGCTCTTGAGATACAGCAGCATTAAAATCATTGCCATATTCCTTACAAGTAGCCTGTTTTTGAAGCATTTTATCAAACATCAGAAAAAGAAGCAAACGATTATTTTTTAGAAATATCAGAAAAAGTATCTAATTAAAGTTCTTAGTTACTTACCCTCATGCTTTGCATTTCAATTCGAATTGCATCTCGTCTTCGAGTCCTCTCATCAACACAAATCTGAGCAAGTCTAATCTTTTCTTTTAAATTTTCATCATTGTATCTGGGGACCTTGATGAGCTAGTTGAATAACATTTTCCTTTCAACAGGATGACTTGTCGAAGCAGTCGAATTACTATCAGGATGACTTGTCGATATTCTCAACCTCTTCAGAGACTATAGAATCAGAACTAATATCCCTTTCAGATATCAAACTCGAAATCCCTTCACTATTCTCATCCGACTTAATAGTTTCGGTTTCTAATTTTGGATCATCATGAGAAGGCAATAAAGTTTCTGCCATAATACCATTAACACCACTTTTACTTCCAACACTCGCATTATTAAGCATCAAGGGGAAGCTTCCAAAAACAAGAACAAAAGCCCCTGCATCACTACTGACTGTTTCAACAGATACATTCCCATCTAGAACCGGGGAGGATCTGGTTCCTTCTATATTAGAAAATTTACCACCTTCAACAATTAAATTCTCATTCAGAAGCGCAGAGGATCCGGTTTCTTCGACACCAGAAGACTTGCCACCTTCAATAGTTGCATTCACATTTGAAAGAGCAGAGGGGCCAGTTTCTACTATGCCATAAGACTTACCATCTTGTTGTGAGTTTTGACTCGAATCAATGGAGTCCTTAAGCATAACTGTCTCTGAAACTTGAGACTCACAATCAGGATTACTTATTGAAGCAGCCACCGGAGAAGAAGCCAAGCTACTATTATATCTATCACTCTGAACATCAGCTGCAAACAATATGTCACCTACAGAGACTATAGAACTAATGCTCGTTTCGGATTTCAATCTTTCGAAAACAAGAACAGAAGCCTTAGCCTTACCTTGTGAGCTTTGATTCGAATCAATGGAGTCCTTAACCATAACCGTCTCTTTGTAATCGAATTCGGCTTCGACTTTGTCATCGAAACTCTCCTCAACCAAACCGTCTCCATTACAATCAGAGGCAGCACTGATTTTAACACTGAAATCAATAACGGCATCTTCAGGCGATTCGGAGACTCCATTGTGAGCAGCCATGGAAGTTTCCAAAACACCATCTTCGGAATTAACGGCAGAAACGGGATCGACCTCAACAACATCCCTTGATTTTTGCTCATCAACGGGGCTCTCCACGTGGAACGACTCAATTGGCTCCTCCTCCTGATCCAATACAAGATTCATCTCTAACCGAATCGGATGCGGATTTCACTTCTCCATCTTCTTCACCAACGCAATTCCCGTTTTTTTAGCGATTCAACTCCGTCGGAACTCCATCTACGGCGTCGTTTTCGTTAACGCCAACGTACGAGCCGTCATTGCCAGTGCCTTCCTTAACAGTCTTTCCGTTGGTGCCATTGGAAAGATTTTCCTTTTCGTTCTCCATATCTTTCTCAGCTATAATAGCAACAACCTTGAACGAAGATGATAACGCTACCTCCTCCGCTTCCGCCACCACATGCAACACCGTCACCTCCGCCGCCGTCATATTCGCTCTCGGTTAACTATAAAACTTCAAAGTTTACGTCAAATTACATTTTCGAGAACCAGGAAAAAATCTTCAAAAAGATTAGATACTTGACAAAAAGAAAAAATAAGCGTAAGCGATGCCAATGCCGGAAACGGGCTGAAGATATATATAAACAGAAAAACACGGAATCTTTGACTCCTTATGTATATATAACTCCGAATTTGAGTGCAAGTATATTCAAGGACGAATAGCCCTTGGTTAAAAGGGATAATGCCATTTTTAGTCCCTCATAAATGCTAAATATTGACTAATTCCTTTTAACCCTTTGATTAAATGATTTTTTTTTCCCATTTTTGACCCTTCCTAGAGATTAATTCTTTTATTTAATCCATTTCATATTGTTTTTCTAAACTTTGGCTCTCACATTTTTTCTAATTTTTTTTCTCGATCCCTTGTACAAAGTTCCTGATTTCGTCTCTAGGTTTTCAGTGAATTTTGTTTGCATAGTTTTTATTTTCCGAATTGATGTATAGTAGTAAAGTTAAATGGGTGATAGGTAATTTCGATTAAAAAAATTAATTCGTTAACAACTAGTATTGATTAAAGTTTTAATTATAAAAATTAAATTTGTGATGACTGAACTTATTTTCCTCGATGATCTAAAATTTAAGTTTTCTTTATGCATTTCTATTAAAATTTATATTTATTAATTTATTCATATCTATGTTAAATTTATGATTGAGTTGGTATCACAAGTTAATCACATATCAACTCAACTTTAAAAAATAATTGAATTAAATTAAATTTATAACAAAGGAGTTATATATTAATAGGATTAAAAAAGAAATATATTTTAAAAAGTATTTATATCCAATGCACTGACCGTAGAAATTTTTAGTTTCTACAAGTGTTTTAGTTTTAGGGTTTTGGGAACTTAGTTTAGGGTGTAGGGTTTAGGAGTTTATAATTTAGGGGTAATGATTAGAATTTAGTGGTTAGGATTCAAGATTTATAGCTTAGGGTTTAGGTTTATAGCTTAAACCCTAAATTCTAATCTTAAACCCTAAATTCTATCCATAATCACTAAGTTTTAAACTACTAAACATAAACCCTTAAACCCTACACCCTAAAGTAAGTCTCTAAACCCTAAAACTAAGACACTTGTTGTAACACCCCCAAAAAACGGCCTAGTCAAAATAGGGTTTTGGCGACCAGAAATTCTATACCGGAAAGGTCCAAATATTGCATTGACTTAAATCGTGTAGTCAATTATACCGTATAGAGATCTAATTGAGTCACTTTATAGAACTTGGACCTAATTGAACTCTTTGAAAACAATTTAGTGACTAAATTATGAAAATTGGAAATTTATGGGCAAAAGTGTAAATTTTGGATAGTTGGGGGACAACCCTCGTAATTATCCCACTTTGAGGATGATTCACCTACTTGAGACATCTCCACGTGAAATCCTTGTGAAGTAGGTAATGATGAATTGATAGTTACCATTTTGCTTAGAAGGAATAAAAAGTAAGAAAAGAATATTTTATTTAATTAAGGTTTCCTCTTAGGGAAGGAAAGCTCCACCGGACATCGCTTCTGCTTTGTAGGGAATTGAAAGACTTGAAAATAGACTTTAGTTAAGTCATAAGTAATCCACCGAAATCTCACTTTTCCTATTGCCATATTTTCTTCATCTTTCTCTCAAAATAACCAAGCACCACCATTTCTATCTTCAACTTTAAGCATAAGCTAGCACCTCAATTGCTAGTTCATGCTTTCTTTGATTTTTCAACACCGTTAAATAGCCACCGTATTGCTCAAGAATTGAAGAAAAAAGGACCACCAACCTTCAAAAGCTCGAAACAAGATAATCGTTATCCGAGAGTCTTGAGGGCTTCGAAAGTTGAGGTGAGTGCAATCGAAGTCTTGAAAATAGGCTAGGTGCCTTTCCTGGTCTATTGAATATTGATTATTGCATTGCTAACCTTTTGTATTGAGGATATTGCATAAAACACTATTAGAAGCCCTATTGGTAAGTTGGTACGTACCGAATCGAATAATTGCCCATAGCATCGTTATTGTTGTCATCGGAATCATTGAGATATTGTCATATATAAATATGATCATTGGCTATTGCATATTGCTATTGAAACATTGTATTGAATCATTGTCATCAAAATATTATCATTATTGAAATATTGATATTGATCCATTGCTGTCGAAATATTGCTACCGAATCATTGTGTTGAATCATTGCTATTGGACTATTGTTATTGAACCTTGAATTTGAGTGAATTTTGAATACAATTGGCATGCCATAGAATTCATGAGCTCATTGGTACGGGTGGCTACGACCTTTATTATGGTGAGGCGGAGGTATGTTGTGTTTTGGTCATAAAGATGAGGCGGAGGGACAAGACCACTATCATTTGGTGAAGCGGAGGTATGTTGTGTTTTGGTCATAAAGATGAGGCGGAGGTACAAGACCACTATCATTTGGTGAGGCGTAGGAATTCGCGTATCCACACTTCTTACATCGATCCAAAGAAACCTATTAACATTGATTATTGTTATTGTCTAAATATTGTTATTGCATTGATTATTGACATTACATTGATTGTTGTTATTGCATTGAATATAGACATTGAGCATATTGTCATAGTATTGCCATTGTTGTTATTGAAGCATGGTATAAATTCATATGTTTGCCATTAATATCGTTATGACTACCTCAATAGTTAAAATATGCCTAATGCGTTCATTTTTCATGCATTTCGGTTAGCTAGATTTTGAGTTAGAGATCGAGGTATTGAAGGTTTTTGGCAAGTCACGAAGCTACTAAAGTAAAGTATGTTAATCCTACAAATTCCTAGAAGGGTAGTATAATGGTTGTATAAGTCACTTTTGACCATATGGATGCATGTATTAAGTGTATGCTTTTAGTATGTTTAAGAAGTTAAAATAGGACTTTTGTAATGGGTTAAAAATGGACTAAAATTGCATGATTGGCCTAAAAAGGTAAAAACTTAGTAAATGGATTCGTTCAGTCCTAAAATTTGGCACGCTAATAGATTTAGGCTAAATAAACTTGCTGGTAAAGTTTCACTGAATTTGGACATGGTTTGGCTGGGTAATTTGCTAATAAACCAAATAAAAGCTGGCATTACAGACCCTGATGTACCAATACGGGTGATGGTGTATCGGTACGGGCTTGCATAATTGGAATCAGGTTAAGGGCGTACCGATACGGCTCGAGCCGTACCAGTACAAAATTTTGAATCTAGAAATTTTTTGTAGCTCGGTACCGATACACCTTATCAAAACCCAATAATAATAAAAAAATTGCCAACTGCGTACCGATACTGAGTATCGGTACGGATACAGTGGACTTAACCGTTTTAACGATCATGGTCAGGACATATTGATATGGTTGTATCTGTATCGGTACGATCTTTTGAATATGTAAATTCCTAGGTCGCATTAAACATAGCGTATCGATACGGGGGTATATCGTATTGGTACGACACCTTGTTGTCATGACAAACTTACCGAACTCATCCACAGTGTATCGGTACAGTCTCAGTGCGTACCAATACCCATACCGTTAATTATGTTAATAAGGTCTGAAATGAATTATAGAAATTTACAGTTTGGTCACTAAATCTTGTATGGCTAAATTGAGCTAGTAATTGAACTACGATTGATACAAAAGTTTACAGATTCACCGTTCATAGTTCGAGTTACATGGTGGTAGGCTTAATTTATAAAATGGACCCATAATTTACTGAAATTACAAATTAGTCCCTAAAACTTGTAAAAGTTTAAAATTAATCCAAAATGGATAATTGTTGTAACGTATCGAACTACAGGTCTTAAGGTATTGATAATTGTATCGTATCGATCACCAATTTATTGATTTTCGAATAAAATACTATATCGATTATCATATTGACTTATGGTAACATATTTCGACCGGTTTCCTACCAGGCCAGGAAGGGGATGTTACACTTGTGGAAACTAAAAGCCAGTGTATCAAATAATTATCCTTTTAAAAAAGGGTAATTATTCTATACACCGATGGTGGAAACTAAAAGTTTCCAAAAGCACCTTAGTTTTAAGGTTTAAAGACTTAGATTAGGGGTAGGTTTAGGGGTTTAGGTGTAGTAGTTTAGAATTTAAGGATGGTGAAAAAAATTTAAGGTTTGGGGTTAGAATTTAGGGTTTATAGGTTAAAACTTAAATCCTCACCATATTACCCTAAAAACTAAACCATAACATATGAACCCTAATTTCTAACTCTAATCCCAAAATTCTAACCATCATCCTTAAATTCTAAACCCCTACACCTAAACTTCTAAACTCTACCCCTAAACTAAGTCCCTAAACTCTAAACGTAAAAATTCCACCATGAGTGTATTAATATAAATCCTTAAAAAACGTTCTCATGCTTTTTCTAAGACAAGTTTCCTTTTATCAAAACTATTTAATTTATTTTGTTACCTTATTAATAAGTATTTTTAAAATACATTTGTTTAAATAATTTCTATGAAACACCCCAATTTTGATCCATATCCAAAGTGCTACATTTAGGTCACTTAAAATTCGACCCATCAAAATTTTCATTTAAAACTATAAGTTTAACCATTATCAAAACATCAAGATATTCATAAATTCATGTAAATAAGCAAGCATTATAAATAAATTTACAAAATAGGAGCTCCAAGTTTAAAACACCGTATCTCAAAATAATATTTCAAACAAAGTTTACAGACTCAACCATTGTAAGATCCTACGAATACAATAACCCAAAACTAAATATCAAGTGTTGTACTCTGAAAGGCTACGGTTTTGAGAAATCACTTCTTGATGTGCTTCTCGGCCATGATCCACCTACTAACCTATGAACGAAAACAACGATTCTGAACGCTGAGCTTACAAAGCTCAATGATACATTTCTACTCTACCACAATTCGTGATTATCATAAAATAATCATGCAAGATAAATATAGTTTAGAGAGCATAGATAAGGCTTCACTATCTATGCATTATGGTCTAGCCTACATTAGCTAGAGTTCTTAGATCAGCCTATCTCAAGGCATCATTAAGTCTACAAAAAGTATTACATATCCCACAATGCTTTACCATACACGAGATCACTCGGTCTATCGAGTTAATTACCTTATCTGGATCATCATAGTCACGGATAGATTTCTAATCGCACCCATATCACTTAGCCCGTGAGTACGTCGAATGTACTTGTTCACTCAGCCCTAAGTACATATCCCATTATATAAGTATCATAGTACAGACTCTAGGACATCTAGATTCTTTTACCACAATCATAAAATAAGACATGCTCCCCGAGCATTCATACACCTCACCAAGAGACAAGTGGCACCAAGCCAAGCTTTCAAACAAATGCCCCAAGACATGACACCAACCAACATGGTTATCTCACGATTTAGCATTAGCAAGCTTATGATATATATTATGGAATATATTACATCTACTCATTTGGGTTTCCCTATGATGATCAAGCAAGCATCTATCTCATCATACTCGTACATAGGGGTAAGATCCTAGTTTCTCAATCTTATAATTCATTTTATCCCATAAGAAACCTATCGGGCATTTTTCAGCCCCAGACTCAAATCAACATTTTCGGACAGATTGCCCAGCGAGTACTGGTACTGGCCCATGAGTACTAGTATGCTACTCACGAGTACTGGTGCTCACATGCATACCGATACCAAAATTGCTCACTAGAATTTCTACAAGCCTTCACGTACCGGTACGGGTCGACTCGTACGATAATATCTTAATTTGTGTACTAGTACAGGTTGAACGTCGTACTGGTACTCGTCTCACAGTTCATCCTTGTTCTTTATTTGAACAAGGGGTACCGATATGTAGGGGTGAGCAAAACTCGACTAGACTCGAAAAAATTGATTTTTTTTCAATTTCGATTTATTCGAGTCGAGTTATTCGAATTATTTGAGTCAAATCAAATAGCTCAAAAAATTCAATTTCGAGTCGAGTTCAAATTTTCAAGTTTCGAGTTATTTGATCTTTCGAATAACTCGAAAATATCCCCTTTAAATTACATGGGCTAATTACACATTTAACCCCTGTAATTTTATTTTCAGTTTTATTTCAGTCATGTCTTCTCTTTTTTCTATTTTTTTATTTTTTCCTTTTAATTTTCTTTTTTTTACAATCTGGTCACTTTCCATATTCATTTTTTTATTTTATTTAATGCAATTTTTATTTGTATCTTTTATATTATGCTATTTATTTTATGTTTTTAATTTATCGTATTTAATTTATCGCTTTTAATTTTTCGTATTTTAATTTCCCGCATTTAAATTTCTACAATTTAATTTACGTATTTTATTTTGTTCGTCCTGATCCGCTTCCGAAATTTTAATTTATGCATTTTATTTCCGTTAATCTAGTCCTTTTCGGATATTTTAATTTACGCATTTATTTTTCCTGAATATTTTCAAAATGTATTCAAAACAAAAAACAAACCCGCCATAAAAAAAACCCTTATACCTCAAAATTTTAGTTATTACAACGGTGCGTTTTAAATTTATCAAATATTTCCCTAAACCCTAAACTAGAAAATATTTTTGAGTCACTCTTTTTCTCCTTCCGCTATCTTTGGTCTCGCCTTGGCCTTACCTAGATAAGAAGGAGGTTTTTAACGAGGCTCGTAATTTAATGAAATGACTCAAGCTTATATGTATGTAGATCTTATATTATTAGAGAAAGTCGTTTAAATTTGACCCAAAACATACTATAATATTATAAATAGTCACAATTAAGATTTGTACATAAACTCAAAAACTCGACTCGACTCGAACTCGCTAAACTTGACTCGAATTGAAAAAATTTCAAATTAAGTTCAAGTTGTAAAATTAGACTCGTCAACTCGAATAACTCGAAATTTTTTTACTCGACTCGCTCGAACGCTCACCCCTATCGGTATGGGCTCCTCGCATACCTGTATCGAAACCCAAAACCACTTTCTAAGGCTCGACAGTCAATCCTAACTTGTCTCTAATGGCATCCAAACCACCCCAAAGTGTTACTAGGGTTTACCAAATTATTTATGGGTATATTAGTCATCTAACACCATTCACATCATGAAATTCATTACTTTGATTACTTAAAGAAAGCTCCACCCATACAATACCCATAAATCATAAAATCAGCAAATCAATCACTTTATGATCCTCAAGAAAAATAGGAGTCAACGATGTACTGACCTTTAGTGAAAATTCTCAAATTTAAGCTTCCAAGCAAAACCCTTCAACCTTCTCACTTGACCCAAGCTTAGAGAAACCCCAAAATCATATTCTTTTTCAAAACACCAAGAAAAATGAATCAAGACTTAAGATAACAACTAGCAGTAAACTTAGCTATTTACAACCTTAGACATCAAATCAAAGATCTTTCAAGCTTTGAACCCAAAAACCCATAATTAAAAGCTTACCACTTTCCCCCAAAATTATTCTTTTCATGAAGCTTTTGACTAGAAGATTAACATATTTTAATCTTGTATCTCGAACAAAAGAATTGATGGAGCAAGCTTGAATCTTTAAGCTTTAAAAATATGACTTGAAAGAAAGATGAGGAAGAAGGAAGAGAGAAAAAGGATGGGGAAGATGATGTAATATTGTCCCCCCATCTCGCGCGAAAACCAAAATAAAAAGAAGAGAATCAACCTTCTCTTTTTAAAAGGGTAAAATTATATCATAAAATCTCAAGTTTATCATCCTTTTACAAAATGGTCACTTGCCTAGTCCAAAAAGTTTAAAACTCATCCAATAAGGTCCAAACTTGAGCCAATGGGTTTAATGGTCCAACCCAACACGTAAGTCCATAACCTGGGCCAATACCCAACCGTCGACTCGGATCGTTACATTCTATTTTTACACTTGCATAGTGGATAGGTACGAACGACGAATAAAAATCATGTCCCTATTCGGTATCCCTATTTATGCCCCACACTAGAAACTTAGGTTTAGTGTTTAGGATTAAATTGTAGGATTGTGGTTTAGGATTAGAGTTTAAGGCATTTAAGGTAAGGTGTATTTTTTAGGGTGTAAGGCTTAAGTTTAGAATTTTAAATTTAAGATTATACCTTAGAATTTAATTTTTTAATGTTGAAACATAAAAAAGTACACCAAAAAAAGTCGAGATTTTTATCAACGAACGACTTAATATCTTCATTCAAGTAATAACAATCTTTTTCATGTGAATTAATAACATACGTCAAATCAGTTATCTATAAGTTATAGAACTCAACAAATAACTATAGCGAAAAGGAGAATAAGTATAATTTCTTAATTGGTTATGGGATATTTTTATGAGCCATAAAAGGGAGAATTATAGGTCAAAGTACACTTTTTTATAAGGAAAAAAGTGTTTTGAATCGAATCTAAAACTTAATATCAACTAAAACAATGTTACTTGTTAATTCAGCCCAGCCTTATCAATTAAAGTAGACTTTTTTTTAAATCCACTAATTGAACAGATGATCAAATATACTTATATTATCTCATATTGTATAAATTCAAATTTCAAAATTTATCTTAAAAATGTAAATATCTTTTTGCTTAAAAAAATAAGAATTTATTTTTCTTTCTTTAGATATTTGCTTTAAGTTTCTAAATATTGCTCAAGTTCTAGGGTGAACATAGTTCACCCTACTATCAAAACTTTTTTATTTTGACCGTCCAAATTCAAAAACTTGCAAAATAACAAAGTTAAAATCCATTTTGATCTTGATCCCCATGGTAATTCAGTTAGTGACATGTGTCAATATAAAGTGTCAGATGAGAGACTCAAATCAGATCCTTCCAAAAATCCATCCCATGCTTTCAAATTGTGTATAATTTATCTTTTTATTGTCCTAATTTATTAGTTTGATTAGATGTGATACGAATCTGAAACGTATTAAATAATTTAATACAAAGGCCTTGTCGAAAAACATGCACAAAATTAATACGAAAAACAGCATACTTTATGATGCAGCATTTTCAGGTCTTATCAAGAACATTGAGGAACAGCTATTAGTTATGGATTGGCAACACTTCGATACCTACATAAAGACCAATCAAAGAAGATAGCAAAGGGAAGAGACTACTTTACTTGAAGCTGAATACTCTACTCTTTGTTTAGGTTACGGATAACGAATGGAAGAATGCCACCGTGATTGAAGTATGCCAATTCCACCTGCACACCAATTTAAGGTAATATTAAAAATCTATGTATGATGAAACTGAACGTGGGGCATGAAAGAAAATCATCACTCTTTCTCTTTCTGTCACTATCGACATACCTCGGTATCAAAGCGGACGGTGCATGAGAAGGATTTGCCGGAGTCAGTTGTGACCGTAACATCTTGGCCGGGCCTTATCTCACTTATTTTATTCGGAAGGTCGATTGAATAACGTTCATGGCCGGTTAATCCTAGAGTATCAGCATCCTCACTGGGCTTGAAACAAAGAGGAATGATTCCCATACCAACAAGATTACTACGATGGATTCTCTCAAAGCTCTTGGCTATAACTGCTTTCACTCCCTGAACGAAGCAGAAAACCGGTTTGGGATGAATGGGTAAGAGATAGCAGAGACTAGCCTAAAGACAAAAACATGAACATGTCCTCCTCCGTACCAGTAGCATTGGACCCTTGGCAGCCCAATCTCGCGAGCTGCCACTTCCATACTCTGCTCCAGCTAAGACAATTGTGTCTTGCCCAGCGGCCTTGTATCTCTGCAAGTGACAATATTTCACTATTAGTAATTACAACAGTCTAAGCCGGAGCAACGAATTTTTTAAATTGGAATGTTAACACTCACCATTGCCACGTCATACACATAAAGCTTTTCTCCGGTTGGAATGTGAATTGTCTTCGGACCGACTTCTCCCTTCAGGAGCTTGTTGACAATGCGGATATTGGCAAATGTGCCCCTTGCCATCACTTCATCATTACCTCGACGACTATCATAAGAATTGAAGTCCTTCTGGTCCACCCCGCGCTCAAGAAGATACTTAGCTGCAGGGCTATCCTTATGGATACTACCTGCAGGAGAGATGTGATCGGTAGTTATACTGCCCCCAAAATTGAGCAAGCAATAGGCATCTTTCACTCCATGCGGGCCTGGTGGTTCTACGGTCATGTTCTTGAAGTACGGAGGCTCATGGATGTATGTTGAGTTCGGATCCCAAGAATAGAGAGTGGAAGCAGGGACAGAAAGCTGATTCCACATCGGGTTGCCCTTTGTGATGGCTTCGTAGGTGCTCTTGAACATATCAGGCAATACACTAGATTGAACAACCTGCCACAGAACAGAATTCCGTATCATGTGGGCTCAAAATATTAGGCAATATTGTCTCTTTTCAAGTTATCGTACGAAGTATATACCTGTGCGATCTCTTCATTGCTAGGCCATATATCCTTGAAATATACACTGTTACCAGACTTTCCTGTCCCTATAGGCTCTTTCTCGAAGTCTATATCAACCTGAAAATAAGGAGAAAGGACCTAAAGATGTTGCTAACGTATTATGAATCTGAACTAACTATTTGGCAAAAGAGTTAACAACAGAAAACCAGCAGCTCCTAATTTTCAAAACTACATTGCATTGCAGGAATGGTATCAACTAGATTGCCTAAAATTGTGCAGTACGATTAATCCAGAATAATAAGATAAACTACAAGACGCTGCATTTCCATTATTACCAAAATTAAAAAAACATTGATGAAACAGGTAATGATCATACACATACCGTGCCAGCGAGGGCATAGGCAACAACCAATGGAGGCGAAGCAAGATAGTTGGCTCTGGTTAGGGGATGAACACGACCTTCAAAGTTTCTATTCCCGGAAAGAACTGCTGCAGCGATGATATCTGAAACAGTACTCAACTAACTGTAAACTATGCTATATGACAGTGAGCAAGGAACAAAGGCAGTGAGAAACTAGGAAGAGAACAAGTAAAAAGCAGGTGCTGAAAATTAGTTAAGGCAGATTAGTAGAGAAAAAAAAACAATAGAGCAAACTTTACATAGATGCTTGAGTTAAAATGAAATAAGGATTGGCCTAAAGTCTAGAACTGGAAATATCAGCACAGTTAGCAACTTGCCAAAAACTTAATTATCAGCAGAAATTATCCACTAATTCTCGCACTTATGACAATGGCCCCAAAACTACCATGAGAACTGCTAGCACTTTTCGAGTGATGAAGAAGCGGATTTTGCATGCTACAAAGAATTTTTTTTTTACCATTTTCTGAAATTGCTGAAGCAACTGATTCATCAAGTTCACCAGAATTCCCGATACAGGTTGTGCAGCCATAACCAACAATGTTAAAGCCCTGCTGGTTCAAGTATTTTTGCAGCCCACTATAGACACCAAAACGGGAGTAAGATATTACTGTTTACCAAGATATTTTCTTTTAAAAGGATTAGATAGGAATAATAGGGATAACTAAACTTCTTAAAGAAAATATCAGAATCAACCAACATACCTCTGAAGCAAATACTTCGTAACAACTCCAGATCCAGGCGCAAGACTTGTTTTAATCCATGGCTTGACCTGGGTCATAAAAACACACTCAAGTAAAATCCACAAGTTCCTATAAAGAGATCCTGATACGCAAGAATGGAACTCAAGTCTAATCCAAAACAACTCCCAATATGGCCAATTTTTTTGCAAGAGTGGTGAAACTCAAGATCCCAGTTCAAGTTTAATTCACATCCTACAAATTAATTTCCAAGCCCAGACATGTTCATACCTCAGATGGTTAAAAGCAGAGATGACATAACAGAAGCTAAGACTAACCTCCAAACCTAGTTCATAAGCCTTCTTAGCAACAAGCCCAGCCCCGAGCATGACACTAGGGTTTGATGTGTTTGTACAACTGGTGATAGCTGCAATTACCACACTTCCACGCCTAAGTTCGGCTGGCAGGCCATGGAATGTGAACTTAGCAACTTTACTCTGCTCTTCCTTTGGCACTGCAAAACCCTGCAACAAGGATTACAAAATTATTGCATGATATGAACAAATGTATAAAAAACCATGCTCAAATTTTGTCCTTGTAGACTGACGAAAGATGGAGAAATGATGAGTTTTGCAAAGGTATATACGAAGGCTTAATGGGACTGAGGATACACAAGGGAACCTAGGCACTTCAAACCTTAAAGCCAACACCCTTACAGGAGTTTGAACTTTCTTCTAAAGAACTAACACAATGGAAAGACATCAAACAAGATAATTGTGATGAACTGATTCATGGAACTGTCCGTGTCTAACCTTGAATCCTACATTGTTATCCAGACATGCATGCCAATCAGCCTTCATTTCTTTCAATGGAACTCGGTCATGAGGCCTATTAAAAAAGCATCAAAGAAAACTGTCAATAAGACAAGATAAAAAAAAAAAGAGGTATTAAAAGGAAAAGGAGGTAATATCCATACCGCTTTGGCCCTGAGATACAGGGTTCAACTTCAGCAAGGTCCAACTGTAAATAAGAACTGTATGCTCTTTCTTTTTGAGGCTGGTCATGGAAGAAGGGCCATAACGTCAGATAAATGATTCTATCTAAATATACATTCCTATCAAGATGTGTTGAGGAAACATTACCTCATTGTAGTCAACAAACATCTTGGTTGCACGCAAATATGCTTCTATCATTGACACCTGATATGTAAAAAGCATATTCCCAACCATTCAGTATAACATTCATCAAATAAACTATATTGGGAAAACTAACACAATAGAGAAGCCCATGGAAAAAGAGAACTCACTGTCTCATCACATCTACCAGTCAGCTTAAGATACTGCAGTGTTACATGATCTACAGGGAAAAAGCCCATGGTTGCTCCATATTCAGGCGACATATTTGCTATTGTGGCTCGATCAGCCAATGATAATTCACCCACTCCCTCACCTACATGCACATTAAAAATAATAAAAATGATTATTAAAGCCTTACATTGGATGTTAATTGTAAAATATTCTTTGTTGATAGACTTGTGATCATAGAGCAAACCATAAAACTCAACAAATTTGCCAACAACACCATGCTTCCTCAACATCTGTGTCACAGTCAAAACTAAGTCGGTAGCCGTGACACCATCACACAATTTGCCAGACAACTTGAATCCAACAACACCAGGTAACACCATGCTCATGGGCTATCAAATTTGCAAAAATAATTCATTAGAGAAAATAGTACAACCAAGCTTTCAGCTAGATAACAATGCCTAGTGTAAGCCCTTTTAACTCAGATCTACATAGGAGTAGCTAGAGAAAAGATTACCTGGCCAAGCATTGCTGCCTCTGCTTCAATTCCTCCAACTCCCCAACCTGCAACTCCTAACCCATCTATCATAGTTGTATGGGAATCAGTACCAACAACGCTATCAGGGTAGAGTGTTCCGTCAGTGTTGAAAACAACACGTCCAAGATATTCCAGGTTAACCTGCAAATTCGTCGAGAAACGTAGTCAATGTGAAAGTACTAAAACAGAACCAAAAATAGTGAGGCATTGATTCAGTATATGATTTACTATACGTTCCTAATTATGACCCTTAAAGGACCTAAAAATATCTGATAGAGGAAGAATCCCAATGTAAGTGTAAGATGCAAAATGTCTTTACCTGGTGAACAATTCCAGAACCAGGAGGAACAACAAGCATATTATGAAAAGCAGAAGAGCCCCATTTAAGGAAAGCAAATCTCTCCCTGTTCCTCTGAAATTCAAGTTCCATGTTTTCTTGTACTGCATTTTCAGATCTTGCAACATCAACTTGAACTGAATGATCAACAACAAGATCTACTGGAACCTAAAAGCAAAATGTATCTCATGTTATTCACACAGCATCTGCTGATTAAAGAAACCAAAGCCAGTGTGTAGAGAAAAAGTGCTCATAAGGGTCAATTACAAACCAATGGATTAATCTTCTTAGGATCATTGTCAAGATTCTTCATAGCATCCCGCATGCTAGCAAGGTCAACTACAGCTGGCACTCCAGTAAAATCCTGGTACATAATACAGACGTTTACACCGTGAAAGCACATCCTAATTTCAAGATATGATTCACTTTCACATTATGTAACAAACCTGTACAGTACACGAGCAGGCTTGAAGGGAATTTCAACTTGCTTCGGTGCTGTATTCTCCCAATCAATGATCTTCTCAACATCATCCTTAGTAACTTGAAAGTTGTCACAATTGCGGATAGCAGATTCCAGAAGGATCCTTATCGAGTATGGCAGATGGTCTGCAAATATGATGAAGAAAAGAAGAAAGTGTCATTTTGTGCAGTGATACATAATTGCAAGTGCAAGAACGAATATCCTTGATACACAATATTCATTAGCTTTTCATACAAGTATAATCCATAACTTAATGTGATGTGTAGAAACAAACCCCACTTCAACCATGAACTTGAAGTAAAGTAGGTCAAAGTACAAGTTGTAGAAACATACCAATTCGTGGATCATTCAAAGCCGGTAAGCTATAAAACTTGCCGAACACTCCACCCCCAGGCTTGGGAAGATTCGTCACCGCTCCCTTGAAAGGATGTTCTGAAGCTGCATAGAATGCATGAGAAAAAAGAACCCTCTTTAAACATGAATCTTACATGTTTCTCATAAAGGAGTATAAAGTATAAAACAAGACTATTTCCCGCCATTAGCCCTCATTCGCTAAGAGCTAAAAAAAGTTCAAAAAACTTTTTTGTCAAAATCAACAGCAAAATAGTTATTTTCCTCCCATTAACACAAAAAGGTTTCTCAAATAATCTACCAAAGCAACACCATACAAGCAAAAATCAACATAATGCAAAAAAAAATACATAAAAAGCAATATAGTTTAAAAAACCGAAAACAAAAGAGAAATATATACCAGTAGTAGCTATCCTCCGGTGAAACCTCTCCATAACCGGAACAGAATTCCTAGCCTGAGCTCGTAGGCTCCCCGGAGACCTCCAATCCACGCCGCGGCTCCACCTCAGCGACCGGAGTGAAGACGAGAAGCTCAAAGGCCGGTACTTCTGGTTCCAAAACGAAACAAAAGAAGAAGGGGCAGAAGACGGCGAAACTCGACTGCACATAGAAGGTGAAAACGACGCCGTCGACGTCGAAGCTAGTCTGGAGGCAAATCGTGCCCGACAATACATCATTAAAGCTTTCGAATTTCGCTAATTCTATAAGAATGTGTAACTATAAATTTATTATTATTAATTGAAGAAGCTGCTGGAAAGGGAAATGGTGGTGGCAGCTTCTCGCAGTGACGAGAGACTATCGAGACAGTGAAATGGGGTTTATATACGTGGAGAGAAAATGGCGGGTTTTATTTCAACCGTAGGATAGATGATAAACGGTGGGGATTAGGTAAAAACGTTGACTTTGACCTGTAATTTACCTTTTGTTTTAGCTACGTGATTGAAAGGTCATAAATTCTAGAAAATCTTTTTTATTTTAATTTTCAGAAATTATTTCATTTTCAAAATACATTTGGTTAATAAAAAATAAAAAATTATTTTTAAAAATAAAACTAATGAAAATGCATTTGGTTTTTAGTTTTTTAAAATAAAATAAATAACTAGTTGATTATTAATTAATTAAATTATAATTATTAAAATATTATTTTAATAAAAAATAAAATATGATTAAATAAAGTTTTGAAATTATCATTAGAATGATTCGAAGCCGGATTAAATAGAGTTAAAAATTTAAAAACTCTTATTTTCATCTTTTTCAATTTTCTAAAACACTTTTAATAAAAATAATGAAAACATATTTTATGTTTTTAAAATTTCACTTATTTTTGTTTTCATTTTCTAAAAAAATTATTTTCAAATTTTACCATCAAACACGTTTTTTTAAATGTTTTTTATTTTTCAAAAAAATAAAAACAAACTTTTTTCTCTAAAACCAAACGCATCCTTAATTTTCATTCATTTTTATTTGTTTATTCATGAAAACTTAATTTTAGTTTTCTAAAACATTTGCTTTTTTTATTATATTCTGAAATTGATTTGATCCTAATTTCTTTCCACAAAACAATTTTATATATACCAGAAGTTTCATAGTTTATAAACAACAATAGCAATGTTTGCCACGTAAATTAAGTGAATTAATTTCCCTTTTATGTACCCAAAATCTAATCAAAATGAATCTCTGCGTTGCTTAATTTAAATTGATCGATCAATAAAAAAAATGTAGATAGTTATGCCAAAATAAACAGCACAAACTTCATTAATTCTTTACTCCGTCCAACATAGAAAATAAAAGAAAGGGGAGATTTTGATCCCTTAATAGCTTTGGGGGGCTAGAACTTTACGATGCAATTGAGCTTGGAGAGGCCAATGGGGGGCAGAAAGGCTTTTCACAAGTACAATAAGGCATTGTTTGAAGTCATCTCTTTGGTTTTATTTAAGGACACCCTTCATTGAATAAAAATCATTTTGTGTACACTAAACAATTAAATTTTGAGTTCCAATCATAAATTATAAATCTTAAACCCTAAATTCTAAACTCTAAAAAATACACACTACTTTAAATTTCTTAAGCCTTAATCTTAAATTTTAACTCTAAACCTAAATTCCAAACATAATTTTTTTAGTGTGAAAACATAAATAAAAACACAAAAAAAATATTCCCCGCCATTACCCACCAAGTGCAATCCAATGTAATACTGGTTTTAAAACATAAATGTTGACAACAACGGAAAATGGTTTTTATTTTCTATTTTTGTTTTTTATTTTTATTTTCAAAAAATAATTTTTATTTTATGTTTTTTAAAAATTAGAAAACACATTTGGTTAATAGAAATGAAATTTTGTTTTGAAAAATGAAAATAGTGGAAATATATTTGATATCTAATTTTTCAAAATAAAAAAGCTTAAAGGTCAATTTAGCTCTCAATGAAAAATCAAAAAATCAATTAAGCCCTTATGAATTTTTTACACCCAATTTAACCCTCGTAATTCAAATTACAATCAATCAGACCCGCATAATTCAAATTGCGATCAATTCATTATAGTTGACTGTTAACTCACAAACAATCATAAAATAGTGACATTCTGAAAAACCATTAAAAAAATCTAAAAAAATCATAATTAAAATTAACCCTCCACAACCATCGTCTTCACTTGGTTCCATTAAAACACTATAAAGTTTACATGGGTTAGAGTTAAATCAGACATCTACAGGTTTCAACATCCATTTTCTTCTTAAAACGCATGGTTTGTTTGTTAAGGATTGTTCGTTTCCTAGGAAACTATTAAAAATTTAGTGGAAAACTTGATTCGCATGGATTGAAAGAAGACTTAGATAGGAGATCTGCAGCAGCTATGGTAGTTCTCTCGGTGATGATAACAATGGGGTTTGATATTTGAATTAAAAAATCAATAAAGACCAAATTAAAAGAATCAAAACTATGATTGTTTTGAAATAAAAAAATCAGTAAAAGGCCAAATTAGAAAATATTTTTAAAATTTTAAATATTTTTTAGATTTTTTTATGACTCAATGATGTGACATTTTTAGAGTGTGCCACGCGTTACCATTTTATTGGTTATCAATGAGTTAATGGTCAAAACCGTTACGAAAATGACTAAATTGAGTGTGTTTCGGTTAATGAGAGCTAAATTGGATGCAAAAAATCAATAATGAATTAATTGATTTTTTTTTTTATTTTCGTTGAGAACTAATTTGACCTTTAAGCTAAAGTATAATTATTAAAAATATTGTTATAATAAAAATAAAATATGATTAAATGAATCAAAATTCTAAAATTGACATTAGAAGGATTCGAACCCGGGTTAAATAGAGTTAAAATTTTAAAACTCTTATTTTCATGTTTTCCAATTTTCTAAAACATTTTTAATGAAAATGATAAAATCATATTTTTTTTATGTTTTCAAAATTTCACTCATTTTTGTTTTCATTTTCTAAAAATCATTTTCAAATTTTGCAACCAAACAAGTTTTCTTAAACCTTTTTTATTTTCCAAAAAAAATGAAATAAAAATACCTTGTATTCTTTAGAACCAAACGTACCATAAATTTTATATTTTTTATGCATAAAATTTGAAATTAAAATCATACTTATAAGACGTAGGGTTATTTAGCACATAATTCAACAACTGGTGAAAGATTGATTCCAAACAGAGCAATAACAATTGTAGGACTGATATTGTGCTATGTATCTCCAGTAGTCTCTTATCATTTCAAGGAATTTTAGAGGCTTGTAAAAGATTTCCATGAAACTTTGAAATGATCATGATTTTGTTTTGTTCTAGTTCGAAAAGTTAGTTAATATGATTAAATTGGTGAAAAAATATAATTGAGCAAAAAATAGACATATGTGGTGAATGCGAAAGAAGCAAGCTGAAACTGTGATGCCCCATAATACAATATGGATTATTTCATCCGCACGACTTTAGTTTATAATTAAAAACTTAGCTTCATAAAACATTACTTGCTAGGGACCATTCTCTCTCTTTCCTATTCTGTTCATGATTCCTTGTATTTTTTCTATATATAAACCATGCTTTCTCATTCTCTATTTCCTCTTCACTTCCCCCTCCTATTATTGCCCCACATGCAGCCGCGCAGCCATACAATGTTCCTTCGTACTTTCCTGACACACGCTCGATTTCTTCAAACATCGTCATTGGATTCATGAGGTTCTACTTTGTAGTACTGTCCATGAATCATTCCTTACGAACCAATACAACGTGTGATCTCAACCATCACACGTAGAATTCGGTCCGAGTTGTTTTGCGTTGATCATCCGATTTGGCCAAGAGCTCAAGCCGAAATGGTAACTCAATGCTTGGGCCATATGCATGTTCAACTTTGGACTTCGGCCTGGAGCTTTCAGGCAGTGGAATATGCTCATGCAAGAACGAAGCTGCATAAACGAGGTGAATCGCGGATGCCGCCGGCAAAGCTTGGTCACGATGACTGCCGACCAGCTCACAAGCGGCCACGCATAAAGCCGAAGCGGTGTTCCGTGGGGCGGCGAAAGTCAAACGATGCATGGGCTCGAAAACAGCACGTGGTTCGCGTCCCGGGATGGCCTGCTTGAGATGAGCTTCGATGTCTTCGCTTATGGAGGCCCAATAAGATCGGTTGCAGGACATGGCGGTAACCTTGAAAGGCTCGTTAAAAGGCAAAAGTAAAGGAAATGGAGGCTTGTCATCCATCACTCTACCCATTATTTTTGAAACGTATGAGAGAATTACATAAGTGATGGTTGCTCCGGTGCAAGACTGATGTCATTCAAAATATGTTCAAACAATAGTTTCGGATTGATAAGAGTGAAAATTTATATGTTAGAAAATTTGTTTTTTTTTATATTTTAATACTTTCTTGCATAATTTTAACAATTTTCTAATTTTTTATTGCTTTTAACAAATTTTCAATTAGTTTATAATTTTTAATAATTTTAAAAAAATATGCATTTATTATTTTAAAATATTTTTTTGAATATTTTAGATTACAATTTTATTAAAAAATTAAATAAACCTCATATTTTCAAGAAAAAAATCAATCAAGCTCTCGAGCTTTCCAAAAAGTCAATCAAATTCTTCTACCATATCATCATTCACATTTCATATGTTGATTGTCATGTCAATAAGGTTAATAACCATGTTAATACAACAATGATCAACAACAGAAACTATCGGTCAAATGGCCCAATTGATAAAATTTTATTAGCTCGATAACTCAATTGGATGCGAAAAAGAAGGTGCCTAATTGACTTTTGAAAAAAAATAAACCGATGACTTCTTATACCTTTAAAACATTTAACTATAATCTTTATATTAAAGGTAAACCGCATGAATGGTAACCGAACTTTTAGGGTGTTTTCATTTTGGTCATCGAACTTTTAAATATTGTACATAATTGATCAGATCGGTCAATCGATTTTGCTTAAAACTGTGAACCATAACCAAGTTAAAATAATTTATTTTAATAAATATGTACCGAAATTGAATTTTTCGATTTGTATAACCATGTCATTCGAGAGTGACCTGAATATGAACAATTCGAAACTTAAGTTATTAAATTGAAAATTTATAAACTTCAGTGGCAAAAATAGGAGTGAAAAGAAAGTGAAGTGATGAAAGGTGTAGTTTACCCATTATTTTATTCAGGAAAAATGAAAAGTAACGTGTAATTTCAACGACTAAAAGTTCGGTGATTATAACGCAAGTTTTAAGAGTTTGGTGGCCAAAATGAAAACGTCCTAAAAATTCATTGACCATTCATGTAATTTCCCTTGTATTAATTATATTAATGTATACCATATTCAATGATTTTATTTCTTGAAAATAGTTTTGAAGTTCAAATTAAATCACTATAATAATCTATACAAAAACATGGATGCATTAAGAAATGATGCAATTATAACATAGTGAAATAATTAATCATGTCATGACACAAAAATGACATAAATATAACACAAATACAGAAAAAGGATAAATCCATACAATGAATTATTGTATGAAAAATTGCGTAAATTTATACTATTTCGAATATAAATCTTTTAACTTTTTTGTGCCCTCCCACACTAAAAAAATTAAGTTTAGGATTTAGGGTCATGATTTAAGGTTAGAGTTTAAAGAATTATGGATATAGTGTATTTTTTAGGGTTTACAGTTTAAGATTTAGATTTAGGGTTATAACAACTTAATATTTAATTTGTCAGTATTAAGACATAAAAAGAGCCACTAAAAAGGAGCAAAGAATTTTTTTCCACAATTCCCTTCAAATTAAATTAGTTGAACAAATTATTCATGGTATAATATATATATATATTGAACGTGTACATAATTTCTTAAATCAAATTATAGTAATAAAGTATACAAAATATAAAACCGAATAAAAGCACAATATAAGTCAACAGTCTCTAGAGCAAGTGGTTAAATGCTCTCAGTTTACACTTTTCCCTCCCCTAAATTGTGGGTTATAGACAGTTAGGAGCAAATTTTTTCTTACCCTTCTTTTTAGGTAGGAATTGTTAAAAAAAGCACAATATAAAAATGTAATAATAATTTAATAGTCAATTTCTAGTTAATTCTATGAAATTATTTAATTTCAAAATATCAACCCAAATTTAATAACTCTAATCCAATTAAAAGACCCAATATTCAATGCACCCCTTAAACCTCAAAATTTCCTTTAATTCGCTGAAACAGATCAACAGCTTAAAATCAAATTTCAACAATTGCATTTATATTATATGGGGGAACAACTTTTTATTTATTGACAAATCAGAAGTCAACATGTGGCATGAACATGTATGGCGACATCGTCAGGTGTTAACATGCGCAGCATGTGAATCAATCAGGCCCATCATTGAACACCTCAGCACCCTGATAATCTATTTCAGTTTGAGAACATTATAAAAATAAAATGCACCAAACACCACTAACATTTTAGGATTTGTATTAACTTTATCATTGATTGAATTTTGTCACTAAATTTTAATTTTAATTTTAATTGCAACTATAATACTAGACTGTTAATTCGTTAACAATAAAACGATGCGATAATCTAGCACTAACGTGAAAGTTAAAAATATTTTTTTATCTTATTTCATCATCTTTTTCATCAATTTTTAGTCGTTGTTAGAAATCGTCGTTTTCCTACGACTTTTACCGTTACCTTAGACGTCGATGAATCTGTCTTATCGTTTTCTATCACTTTGTCGGTTTAGTTTTTTCTGAAACCTCTTTAAAACTCACAAAATTAAACACAAAAATCACAAATTTTTTGAGGCTTTGAGACTTTCTCAAACAAATTTGGGGTATTCATTTGAAAGTTCAAATGGCGAGAAACATTCTTTCAAGAAGATGAATAACATAACTCAAAATTAACCTCACCATGGTCAGAAAAGATAGGAGTATTAGCATGTCAAACATTTTGATAGATTTTCGCCGCTTTTGAGTGGGTTTCATGAAAAAACAATTTTAGAAAAAGAAAGATAAAAAAATGTAAATGTTTTGATACCGATCTTGCCACAAATGACGACCGTTGACAAGGCGACTAATCGTCAGCAACAACCAAAAAGTTTAGTTCCTAAAATTAAAAGTTTTAGAGTTTAGTGACAAATTTAATATACAAAGTAAAGTTAACGAAAAAAAGAAAACAACTATGTTACCGTGTAGCTAATGATTTAACAAACGCGTACTATAATTGAAGCCAAAATCAAAACTCAATTGTACAATCCATATAAATTTCAAGTTTATTGCTAAAATCGACATAAATTTTAAAATTTATTGGTATTCAAAGTAGTTAACCTAAGAATGATAAAAAAGGTTAAAGGAGTATTTTGCTCCCGACACCAAAAATTAATTCAGTCATTCGTCGAAAAACACACTCAATTAGGTTCTTTTATTCGGGAATTGAATTAAATTGACCCATTGATAGACGTTGACTGTTACAGTGCGGACGTGGTAGTTAATGGTGCTAATCTGATAGTAAACGACGATGATGTGCAAGTACATGTGGGATGATGACATGATAGAGGGAATGAATTAATTTTTTAACCAAATTTGAGGTCATAATTAATTTTTTTTTTGCAAAGTTCAGTGGCATAATTGATTTTAATTTAAAGTTTGATAACTTATTTAATATCTAAGTTAAAAAAATAAGAATTTAGGATATTATTAAAATTTTGAAAATATTAACTCTAGATAAATAATTTGATTTTTCGAGTTAAAATTTTACAAATAGAATATATAAAAAATCTATTAACAAATTGGTGTAAATATTCTTTCAGTCCCTAATAATTTTAAAAATAAGCAAAGTGAAAACTCTCACAGAAAATCAAAATATTATTCAACTTTTATTAAAAATTCATAAACTTAATAAAAATAACTAAAATTTTCACACACAAAATTATTGAAAATAAAAAACTAATATGAAAAATTAAAATGTATCAAAAATTATAAAATGATAAAATTTAAATATAAAAATTAAAAATTTAAAAATGTTTATAAAATATTAAAAAATTGAACACTTTCATCAAAAAGTCTTCGACTTCGTCAGTCTGATTATTGCTATTCGTTAAATAATTTTTTTGTAAGAATCAACCTTGTATTAGAGTAATAATAAAACTCAATTTTTTTTTCACTTTTCTACACCAAATTAATGCTCATTGATACTTGATGAAGGAAAATGAAGGAGAATTTTTTGTTTTATTATTACTCTAATGTAAGTATGATTCTATTGAAAATATGTTCAATGAATATTAGTACGCTTAGCATAACCATAAACAGTCGAAGATTTTTCTGATGGTTTATAAATATTTTTAAATTTTGATATTTTTATATTGATAATTTTTAATATTTTTAATATTATGTTTTTTACTTATTTTTCATTCATTATATTGTTTTTATTTTTAATATTAAATATTATTTAAATATTTTTAAAATTTTGATTATTTTTTATTTTTTAGCTTAAAGATTAAGTAAGCTATCAAAATTTAAAATCAGTTATGCCCCTAAACTCGACATAAAAATTAATTATGCCCTCGAATTCGGTTAAATTAATCAATTCAGTCCCTCTGCCACATCATCATCCCATGTGTACCATCACGTTATCTTCGTTGTCCACCATGTCATCACCATGGTCCGTCACGTCAGTACCATTAACTGCCACATCAACACTATAACGGTCAAATAGTCAATTTAATACAATGTGCGAACTGAAAAACCTAATTGAATATATTTTTTAACGATGGGCTGAATTGATTTTCTAGGTGATCTTAGGGCAAAAATACTCCTTTACCTAAAAAAAATCAATATCTAATGCGTAAGAATTATTACGCAAACCAATTCGATGATTATTGTTTTCCTCAAAAGTAACAAATTAGAGGACTGAAAGATAATGTTCAAGGAATATCTTCAAATGGAATACACGGAGAAATAAAAAGTAATATTTTAGCTTTAAACGAGTAAATTGGATTGAAAAAATCAATTTTATAATAATTTTTTATAGTATTCAATTTAGATCAATCAATAAATTGAATATTTGTGATTATATTTAAAAGAATAAATAAACAACATCTAAACTTTAAAGTGCTCAAAATTTCTCTTGTATTTGACCGATGAGAGTTGGTCCATGTGATAAGCGGCTTGATATCGTTGAAGCGTGTCTCAATTTTGAAGCCTTGCGTATGCAAAAAATTTCGCCAAAAGACTTATCCACTAAAGTCAAGTGTACGACGCGAATCAGTCTAAATTAATCAAGACAAAGCCATATGGAACATGAGAGAAAAAATATATTGTATTTGAACATCAAAAGCTTAAACCCTGCCCACATTCATGTGCCCAAAGGATTCTCAAATGTTTTGGGGGGCACCTACATGATTGAAGAGATGAATGATTAAGCACTTCAACTTCAACAACCACACATTCTAGGATCCTTATTTATTACAAGGGAAGAAAATGAAAACCCTTCTCACCAATTGTATGTTTAATCAAATGGCATGCAAAGGAAAAATTCATCAAGTAGGTTGCCTGCCACTACCCAAAAGGTTAAAGACATAATAAATAAGAGAGAAGGCGACAGGGACTAAAAAATCAAATTAATTTTGTCGATGCAGACAGTGAGATAAGAGAAGAACGACAATTTATACGGTAAAAATATGAAGAGCCAACATAGAATTACACTAAGTAAGGTCTCTTGTTTTATATGGTTAGTGTTACCATATAACACAACATTAAGCATGTGTATCTCAATGTCTGAAATTTTTTTAATAGTCTAAAGGTGATTAGAAGGTAGTATCAGTTCACACAAATTCTTAATTTTTTGACAAAGCATACTCTTTACAGCCAAAGCGAATTGAACCTGAGTCTCCTATAATGAATATCATCATTTTTTCTACTGGGACCACTCATTGAATTCAAGAAGATGTTCGATTATATTATAAGATTACCAAAATTAAAAATCAAGAACTAATGAAGATTGAATGGTTCAACGGACCATGACCTAATAAAGGAAGGAACATAATGGGTAGGTCCATATTCCCTTTCCAAGCTTTATATGATTGAAATTTGACCCGTCTCTTAAATATACATGTACGAGACAATTAAACGAGGCTTCCTCGCAAATTCAAAAACTAGAATTCATGATATTACATCTCACTCCCTCCTTTTCTAGAACTTTCTTTTCCCCTTTTCTCCCTTAAACAAAAATATTATGAGGTGTTTATGTTTGGTTAATCGAATCAAATATTATCTTTGAAAATATAATTATTAAAATGTAAGATTATTTGGTATATTGTTGTAAATGTTACAATACTTTATTTGTTTGGTTTATTAGTTTGAATATAAGATTTTAGTGTTTGTTTAGAAAAAAATGTAAGGTTATTTATGAACACATTTTTTTCTAGATTGTACTTATAATAGATTTTTAAATTAATTAACCTTCATTATTAAATAATGTTTGAAAAAACACATATGTTATTAATACAATTAATATAGATATACCAAACTGCCCATAGGTCATGCCGAGTCGAGACTTGATTTCAAGCCTTGAGATCGGACACGCCCTAGCCCACTCCAATTTATCCATTTTTAATTTAAAAATAATGAAAATATAATTTTACATTAATATCTGTGTATTTTTATAATTAAATTTAAATAAAATACAATTTTGATTTATTTAAATTATATTCAGATCAAACAAGGTGGGGCCACCCGATCAATCGACATTAATTTTGAAAGATTAAATTGACAAAACAATAAAGTCAAGGGATAAAATTATTCAAAATGACAAACTCGCATTATTTCCATCACAAAAAAATTATTAGATAAGTCTGACTTACCAGTCATCTATAATACATCAAATAATATTTTTTATGTCATTTTTTCAAGGTGAATCTTCACCTCTAATTTTAGGTTAATGTATTTTCAATCAAATACAAGTTGGCATGGCCTATGTGTCTGACATGAATCCACCACCATCATCAAAGATCAAACTTTAATTCAAAAACCAAGCCTAACTTAGCTTCTTACATATATGAAAAACCTATTATCTTATTGGAATCATGTTCTTTGCACGTGCCCAACCATATCCTTTCATGAATGTTTGGGAAAATGTTGGGATTCTATGGTTCTCTGTCTTTGCATGACAATATTAAAATTTGAATTTCAAATATTAACTTTTAAAATAGTTATATAAACTAATTGGATTGAATCTGGATATCAAGTGAAAAAATAAATAAAACTCTAAACTTTAACCATCTATAATTATTCAAGGTTAATATATTAAATAAGGAAAAAAACTTTGATACACAGGCCGTGTAAACTTTAGTTTACACGTGCCTTTTAGTTTTAGGGGTTAGGTTTTAGTTTAGGGTTTAAAGTTTATGGGTTTAGGCTGTAGGGTTTAAAATTTAAGGTTAGTGTTTAGAATTTAGGGTTTAGAGTTTAGGGTATGTGGTTTAATTTTTAGGGTTAGGGTTAAGAATTTAGGATTTGGGTTTTTATAGTGTAAATACACAAACTCGTATAAAATTAATTTTATACAACCTGTGTATCAAAGTTTTACTCATTGAATAAACCCTTAAGATTTGTCACTTTATTTAAACATGTCCTCATAATTTTGTTACGTTCAAATCACTTTTTTATTAAATGTTTTTTAAAATATTAAACTTTTAACAGTTTTGAGATAGCAACTCACGTGGTAATTCACACGTACATCATATTAGCCGGTGACAGATCTAGAAATTTAAAAATGGGTCCAATATATATATATATATATATTCTAAGGCGGGTATGCAATTTTTTTACCTTTACACATTAAATTTAAAAAATTAAGGAAAAAATTGCACCAACTTAAACTTGTTTTCGAAAAAATGGAGATGCATCTACTCCCCTAGGGAGCTAGCTGCATGCATTCACCACTGATATTAACATGGTACTATTTATCTTGTTTGTTACATCAAAAAATAATTAAAAAATACATAACGTATACATGAATTGTCATATGAGATTTTATATCAACTCATTAAAAATTTAACATTTTAGCCTATGTTTCTATTTTGATTAAGTAGAGAGATATTTACATTCTTAAGACAAATGTTGAGATTCAAACCCATATAAAATGAGGCGACATAAACATTCTTGACCACTCGACCAATTAGTGGATCTCTCAGTGTATATTTCTATTAAAACAAATATTCCACTTTTTAAAAATTGATGATCGAATTTGACTAATTCTAAAATATTATGGATCAAAGTTAGCTAAAAGAATATAATTATTGCCAAATGGACAAGGGGTAAATATTGGAGTCAATGCATTTTATTTGAATTAATTGCATCACACGTCTCTAAACTATGATTTTTATTTTAAATTATTCCCTAAATTGTTGAATATTTCAATTCTATCCCTAAACTATGGTTCTCAATCTAAATTGGTCATGAAACTTTTGAATTTTATAGTTTCATCCCCAAACTATAACCCTCGTTCTAAATTGGTCCACAAACTTTTAAATGTTCCAATTTCATTCTCAAATATCATTTGTGCCACGTCATATTATTACATAATACATATCAGTATTTACATAACAATTAATAATTTTTATAACTATTTTATTAACATGAGATATGATTAGCATATACTGATAATTTGGGGGTAAAATTAGAACATTTAAAAGTTTGAGACCAATTTAGAATGAGACATAGTTTAGAATGAAATTGAAATTTTAAAAGTTTGAGAATTAATTTAGAATATAGGTCATAACTTGGGGTCGGTGGTGCAATTAACTCCTTTTATTAATTGAAGTGATTATTATGGAAATATTACAGGGGTTAACTTTGTTGATTAGTAAAAAGCTGACTGATTCCCACATTGAGCAAGCCTGTTCATTATTTTATTTTATTTTACCCTACATATATTGAAAAACAGAGTAAAATATATTTTTAATCACTAAATTATAAAAAAAATATATTTTTTGTTATTAATTATTTAAAAATTATAAAATAGTCATTAAATTCTATCGAACTGTTATAAAATATCAATGGGCGTCATAAAATAATATAACAATGTGAATGATTTAATAATATTTTGTAACAATTGTCTAGATTTTATTGATTATTTTTTTAATAAATTTAATGATTTTTAAAGATCACAAGTAAAATAATTGTTATTTTTAATTTAGCAATTATTTGTGTAATTTATCCAAAATAAACTACAAATAGGGATTCATTGAAATGTCATTATGTCAATGAATTTACAACTAGGAAATGTACCACCTAATCTTATTTGGAGTTCGGGCCAAACCGGACAAATGAAAACTATATATTTTTCTTGTAATATAGTTATATGTACTAAGAACTCAACAGTTGAAGCTGTTGAGTCATCTCCCAAAGCTTCCCCAAAGAGCATAATTTTCTAGACTTCTCTGCAATTTTCAGCTGAAATAATTCTCAGAAAACCCCAATTTAAAGATTCAAACTTTAAGGGTGAAACACACACTCTCTTTGTGTAAAAAAAACTGATTCTTTTGGAAAGTTGTAATTTTTGGATATGAAATTTCGGTCATTTTGACTTTTTTTACTTAAGGAATGGGTGTCGCTTTGATTTATATTTGAAGTGCTTCTTGAGGAAGAACAAGAAGGGAGTGTTTCAACTTTCAAGAAGAAAGGAATGGGTTGGAAAAGCAAAGGAGGACTTGTTTCAAAGTCTACTGTGACAAAAAGATGGACTCTTCTGCTCTGCATTGGCTGTTTTTGTGTTGGAATGCTCTTTTCTGATAGGTAAACTCATCCCATTCTCTTTAGCTTCTTTAAACTCCATGCCTTGATTTGGTTCTAGCTTGTATGTGCAGCTTGGTGGATGTAAATTTATCAGTTTCATGGATTTTGTTTCTTTTTTCTTCATAAATTGCATGATTTAGGAAGATTTTGGTTTTGTCTATATACTCAATAGCTGTTGTTCTTTTAATTAGTTCCATGGCCCATTGTTTAAACTTTAAACCACTTTTTTACTAGGCTATTGCTATACAAATGGTGGAGTTTATTGGTAATTTGCTACTCCATATTATTTACATGGCAATGTTTATGAAAACTTTTGATAATTAATCATTTTCTTTTTGATGGACTGGGATAGACTTTGTAATTAATATCTGCACTTCATATAGTATTATGGAGGTTTTCATGTCCCTTTTTGTGATTCTTGATTTGTGGATTTAAAGTTTTGGCCATTTCAAATCTACTTTCTTAATATTGCATCATTGGGATCGTCCGGCATTCGAATTTGTGGTAAGGACCGATTAAAGTTTGAAATTGATTGTTTCCCAATGTTCACTCCTCTGAAAATGGTGTTTAGTTAATGCTGGAACTGGTTTTTTGGCCTGTGATACTGGATAAGAACCGAGGAGATGTCTAGATGCAACAAATGTTCATCTAACATTGCATTTCGGATTCGGAAACTTGTTTACTGTTGTTATCCGAAACTTCTTGTCGGGGGCTTCAGTTATTGCTGTTATAGTATTTGTTCAAGAATTAATGGAAACTCTTGCTACCAGATTGAGAAATTAACTTTATATTTTTCTATTTTACCAATGCCAATGCCAAACTAATTAGATCTTTTTGGCATTAGAATGTGGAATGTGCCCGAGGCCAAGGATAAAACCGTAGCACGAGCAACAGGTGTTAAAGATGAAAGGCTAAAGTTAGTTTCAGAGGGTTGTGATCCTATAGGAGTGAGTTTTTCTTATATACTGGATAATTTTGTCACCTGCTATGTTCTTGTTAGCTCATATGACGGCTTTTGTTAACAGAAGGATGTGAAGCGTGAATTGAAGGATATACTTGGGGAAGTTTCAAGGACTCATAATGCAGTACAGTAAGTCATATCCGCGCTGTTTGCCCCCTTATATTTTGGTAAATGTAGTGGAAGGCCTAAACTTTTGGGACTATCAAAATGCAGAACACTGGATAAAACGATATCAAATTTGGAGATGGAGTTAGCCGCTACAAGGGCTGCGCAAGAATCAATAGTCAATGGTTCTCCCATTTCAGGGGACCTGAAAGTACCCGAAGCAAGTGGGAAACGGAGATACTTAATGGTTGTAGGCATCAACACTGCTTTTAGCAGCAGAAAACGAAGAGATTCGGTTCGTGCTACTTGGATGCCTCAAGGTTCGTATAGATTTATCTCTTCTCTTCCATATAATAGTGAATTCATGGTATCATTTAATTTGTTTCTAAACTAATTTCTTGAGAAGAATCATTATTGTTCCTTCACCTGCATGGAAACCAGGCGAAGAACGAAGGAAGCTTGAAGAAAAGAAGGGGATCATAATGCGATTCGTAATCGGTCATAGGTGTGTGCTTTATTTGACTTCAGAGCTAGTTTAGTTAGACATTTATTTATCCTGCCAACATGGAGATTTTTTTATCCGGTGGTCTTTACATAAACAAACCATTAATTTGGAAGGCAACTTTATGAAGCCTTTTGTTGTATGGACTTACTATTCACCGGATTGTTGCTTATATATAGCGTTCTAAATGTTTGAAGTCAAGGACTATATCGATGAAAACAAATCCTCTTACACTTTTTATCCGTTTGATTCACAGTGCTACCTCGGGTGGTATCCTTGATAGAGCTATTGAAGCAGAAGACCGAAAGCATGGTGACTTTCTGCGGCTGGTACTATCCTCGACCTTGCTTGTTTTCAGCTTTATGTGTATATGTTCATACATACAAGAGTTTTTCTTTTCTGCAATGTTATTGATTTGCTTCATTATCAAGATGCTTGAGCATACTTACAAACTTGACTACAACATTTTTATAATACTTGGATATATTGAGAACAGCTACATGCGGCTTTATTTTATCTTTTCTTGTAAAAATTTCATTCGTGCAGGAGCATGTTGAGGGTTACCTCGAATTATCAGCTAAGACAAAAACGTACTTTGCCACTGCTTCTGTTTTGTGGGATGCCTATTTCTATGTCAAAGTTGATGACGATGTGCATGTAAATATAGGTAAAGATGCAACATTTTCTTCCCCGGTTTTGCGTTTCAAGAAAAACAGTCTTTCAGACCAGTGATTGTTGAACATGTTATTCTTTACTATATTTTCTGTTCTCTTATATGTATTTTGCACTTGAAACCTTGTATATTGTAATGATGACTATTTCGAGATGCAACTAATTGTCTTGATTTGGCCGGCATGTTTCCTAGATTTGATTGATAAATTGGATATTCCCTTTTGGCAGCTTGAAAGCTAAGTGTTCAATATGATGACGAATACGGAATAACGGGATATAGCACATCTTGTTGATGAGGCCAGAATTTTGGCTCATTTAGTTGAATTAAAATTAATTTAAAGCCTTTTTGCAGTTTTTGAAATCAGCTTGACTAGACCTTTCCTTATATTCTCTTACATTTGGTCTATCTATTTGCTTTTGCAGCAACACTCAGAGCAACTTTGGCCAGACATCGAACCAAACCGAGGGTTTATATTGGTTGCATGAAATCCGGTCCAGTTCTTGCCCATAAGTAAGCCAAAATCATGTTTTAAACTAAAGGCTCAAGAGTCAGAACCTATCTTTTCTCACTTTTTAGTCATCCCTGGACAGGGGAGTACGATATCACGAACCTGAATATTGGAAATTTGGTGAGGAGGGAAACAAGTATTTTCGCCATGCAACAGGGCAGCTATATGCCATCTCGAAAGATTTAGCTTCCTATATATCCATTAATCAGTAAGTTCCCGATCTTCGGAAGAAAGCACTGTATCTTCATGTTTGAAGTTCTTTCGCGCTTATCAATCTTTGTTCTTAATCAATGATAAATTTCCAGGCACGTGCTGCATAAGTATGCAAATGAAGATGTTTCATTGGGATCATGGTTTATAGGGTTGGATGTCGAGCATGTAGATGACCGAAGCCTTTGCTGTGGCACTGCAGGTAATGTCATAAATGTTAACATCCAGTCTAGTATCTGTTCTAGGAGTATATGTTACAAAACCGGGAGCTGAAACAAAAGGTTTACGATGACAACATTTGGTGCAGATTGCGAGTGGAAAGCTCAAGCAGGCAACGTATGCGTTGCTTCATTCGACTGGCCCTGCAGCGGGATTTGCAAGTCGGTTGGGAGGATGGGAGACGTTCACCGGCGGTGCGGAGAAGGCAAGAATGCTTTGTGGACTGCAGCTTTCTGACGAAGTACATCTCCTCCGAGCTCCGGAGGAAACAAAATGAAAACATAAAAGAGCATGATTTGTGAATGTAAACACAGATATAATAGATTAACAAGTCTTGTAATTAAAAACCATTCTTTAGGGAGGGAGGAGTTTGTTAGTGAGAAATGGAAGGCAACTCCTCAATAAGTGCCATTGCCAGTATTTAGGCTAAGCCTTTGATATACAAATTAGTGGCTTTTTCATTCCACTTTTCTTTGAAAAATGGTGATGAAGTCCTTTTCTTTTGATGACTTCATTTCTTCATCTAGATTCGAGCACATTCAGCTTTGACAAACATATATTATGTTGATATCATACATAAACTAGACCCAAACACATGCTGTGCCAGATTTAGAATTTCATAATTTTTTGTCAGTTTCTAATGATAAAAAATTGGGAAACTATTTCGGTCTGCACTATTTCTTAAAAGTGTTTTTTAGAGTCAAAAACAATGCAAATACTTTTTTGAGACAGAAATTACTTTTAAGCTTGTTTTTAAAAGTGTTTTTCACATGATGAAATTTATAGTTTTTAACATTTTAAAGGTACTTTTTGAACAAAATTATTCATTTATCATTGGTTTGTATTCTCAATTCTTTTATATTTTTAAAAAAGGTAAATTTTTTATACACAGACTGTATAAATTTACACTATAAAATTTAAATTCTAAATTTCTAACTTTAAGCCATAAATCCTAAATTTTAAACTCTAAATACAAACATTAAATTTTAAACCCTAAAATCTAAACTCTAAACTAAACTCCTAAACTCTAAAACTAAAAGGTTTGCACAACATGTGTATCAAAGTTTTTTCTTTTTAAAAAATATATTTTGGTACACAGGAGTTGTGTAAAAAATTTTTTACACAACATTCGTTAAAATCTAAAACCTTAACACCCTAAATTATAGACTCTAAACCCTAAATCTTAAATTTTAAACCCTACACTTAAACACTAAACCTTAAACTACACACTAATCCATAAATTTAACAAGCACGTGTAAACTCACAGACTGTATGTCAAAAATTTTCTCAAAAATAATTCTAAAATATACATTTTATATACTTTAAAAAACATTTTTTGACATCAGTATCAAAAACTCCTATTTTAAATTAAACGGTTTAAAAACGCTTTTTCAAAAATATTTCTCAATACATTCTCTCATCGCAATTCTCAAAATAATGTGAAACTGATCCTAAATTGTTTATGGTTTTCTTTTTGAAGTTTGGACAAAATATGGCTTATTCCTCGTTCAGCAAAAATTTTTCAACGTTCGGTGAGAGTCAAACAGTCGATTGAAGGTAGAAGTTAAATTTTTCAACGATGACAAAACGCTCATTTGAGGATTAAATTTGATGAAAAAAAAAGAATTAACGTTTGTTTGATGACCTGTTTAATAATACTTTTTCGTTTAACGTTAAAATGTTCGTACCATAAAGATTGCTGAACAGGGCCTTAGACTTATGACTTATGAGCTACATGAATGAGTAGAAACCAGTTCTAATATGAACAAAGGGAATGTTAGATACACATGGAGAAACCAGAATCAACTTCACTGAACCTTATCTGATCCAAAGAGTATGAAAGGGAAAAAAAGAAAGAAAGAAGCAATCATGGCATCTTGCGACTGACCAACACCATTACACCAACCAAATAAAAAAGATCACGTCATTCCTTTCCCTCAAAAAAGCACAACCCCCCCGGCTGTTTCTCACTCTTCCCACTAACTTTTCACACCTATAAGAGAATGTACAAGTCTATACATATCTATCACCACCCACTTTACCATTCAGTGTCATACTCATTCCCACTCTCCTTGTCCGACCTTAAAGTGAGTGTTTTTGCTATCAATTTGAAGAAAAAATGAGTGCAGAAAGCTCAAACAACCAAACCCCACTTGTCAAGCTGCTGGATTCTTCCCTTCGGCTTTCTGTGATTCCTCTCAGTATTGCAACCATTTGGTTAACTGTCACCAACAAGGAACACAACAGCACCTATGGAGATGTAAACTTCACCAATCTCACAGGACTCAAGTAACCCATGTTTTCAACTTCTTTGCATTTGCACTTCTTTTTATTTATTTATCTTTTGGTTCATTAAAAGAATTGGAATTTCCCTTTTGACAGATACATGGTTTTCACCAGTTCCATAAGTGCTGGTTATGCTTCTTTCGCCGCTATTGCCTCTTGCATCACATGTTTCGTCACTAAAGCCTGGCTCTTCTTTGTCTCTGACCAGGTTCCCACTTCCCAATCATTTAAGAAAAAACCATAACTTGATAAATTTGAGGTTTACATTCTGAACTGAAATATGGGTTTGGGTGTGTTTTCAAAAGCACAGGTTGTAGCATATTTGATGGTGACATCAGGGGCAGCAGTGATGGAAATACTAGACTTGGCCTACAATGGAGATCAAAAGATCACATGGAGTGAAGCCTGCAAGAGTTATGGGAAATTCTGCAGCAAAATGAAGGTGGCGTTGCTTCTCCATGCCCTGGTCCTTTGCTGCTTCATCGTTTTGGCTGCCATCTCTGCTTACAGGCTTTTCACCCCTTTTCACGCTCCTTTCTCTTCTAAAGAGGTTGAACATGAAGATGAACAAACAACCTAAATCGTTAAGCCTATATATATATAAGTTTACTTTTGTATAACTGAGTTTGCATTAAATGCGTTGAATTTTAACTAATAAGTGAATTATATTCCATATGTTATGAGATGGGAGATTGTTATGATATAGAAAGTGGAATGAGCTATGATTTCTTTTTTTTTTCATCGTTTGGAGAAATTTGCAGGTTATTGCTTAATAGAAAAAAAAAACTGGAGTTTCTTAATCTTATGCAGTGTTTTCCCTTGTTAAAAGATGAGATCGTAGCTTTGCTTCAATAAAAGACTGATTGATAATCCACAAGAATGACAATTTTGTTTTCTTTTCCAAATTTTCCAATATTGTGATTTAAAACTGTCAATTTAAAAAAAGTTGTTTTTGAATTGAATGGTTTTGGATTTTAAAATTTTGAACTGCAAGCATATTCAATTTATATCATTTTGTTTGCATGATTTTTAAAGACAAAAATTCTCTGTCTTTTTTCGGTATTTCTTTCTATGCCCAGTACTACAAAATTAAATTCTAAACCTTAACTCTAAATTTTAAATCTTAAACTTAAACTATAAACCCTAAAAATACCCCTTACCTCTAATTTCATAAACCCTAACCTTAAACCTTAATCATAAACCCTAAATCTACTTTTTAATGTGGGACATAGAAATGAGCATAAAAAATAATAGATGTTTTATATTCGATTTTTTAATAGATCTATATTCGATTTTTAAAAGTAGGATAAACAAACTCGCAGTATTAATTTTTAAACTTAAGGGTGTTTGAAGTTCTTTAAAGTTTTGAAAAAAGTTTAATTAAGTCCTTTAATTTTTTTTGCACCCAATTAAACCTTCGAACTAACAAATTTAATCAATTAAACCCTTTGACCATCAATTTTTGATGATTTTTTAAAGATATTATTACCACATGACGTACCACAACTTTGTCACGGGACATTAACAGATTTTTTAGAAAACTAGTGTTTTTATAATTTTTGTAATATTTTTGTAATTTTTAGAACTTTTAAAAAATTTTAAATAAAATAAAATAATTTTAGATATGCCAAATGACAATACTATAACATGACACGTATCAATTGGTCCAAAAATTATTAGATTTAATCGTAACATTAGTCAAAAAGATAATTCGACAAAATTTTAGAGTGAAAGGATTTCAATAATGGCAAAAAATTTCGGAAACTTAATTATTATTTTTAAAAAAATAAGCACTTATGATACATTTATGCCTAATTTTTATGGTTAAAGCAGATTAGATCAATTTAATATTCGAAATTCGGATTAACCGTGTGAGATTTACGAATACCCTCAAGTTTTAATGAATTGAGCCCAACCTATGAAGAACCCTGATCGAAACTTAAAACAGAGTTTGGCAAAACTAATAAAACTTAAACTAATTGCTTAACAATAATAACATTAATATTTAAAACGGAAAGGCTAATCAATTTCAATGGGAACAAAATTAAAACTTTCTTAAACTTGTACTAAATACATACCTACAAAGAGGGAAAAGAAATAGATAAATTCATCACTGCACTCAAAGTTGCAAAGCCAAATCTGGCTGCTGGGAATCAACCAAAACACCCGAAGATTGCTTCACCGGAGACCCTGGAGATTGGAACCCGATATTTAGATCAGGCGGAAGCGAATCCTGCTTTTGCCTGGGCTGTGCTCGAGGGCTAAGACCTTGCCAATGAGGCTGAACTTGGAACCGAGACAAGTCAGTTGTTACAAGTTGAGGGAAAACCATCGGTCGATTTTGGAACTGAGCTTCGCTCATCATGCGGACTTGTTGGGGTGCAAAACCATGGAAGGGGAAACTATTCTGCTGAGGCTGAAATTGCATCCCTGCAGAAAGGGCAAACTGCCCTGGAAGCTGTGAAGCTTGTGGATGAAGTTCCCTAGCCGGGTTGTATAAGGATTCTGCGGATATCTTGCCTTTCGAAGTGCCAAGGTTTTCAGTTGCTTCCTTAAAGGCTCCGGCTCCTATAGACATCCATGCACGAGCGGCGGCGGCGGCAGCATTGCTCGACTCGTCTCGTCTAATAGGTTGAACAGATGGCATATCTGGTGGAGTATCAACCGGGAACTGATTTGAAGAATTCTGTTGCTTTTGAGCCTTTTCAGCCAAAATCCTCATCAACTGAACTGGATCACTGATGCCCTGCTCCTGTCCGTGGGAATAGAATGCAGCTGATTTCGCCATTTGTGTAGGGATACCCTCGGAAGACAGATTAATTGCTCGATTGTTCAAACAGCTACTCGGGACTTTTCCATCAGGCAATCCCCCATCAAGGGCTACATTGTTTTCATTCTGCTTCGGGGGTATTGCTTGTGCAGGACTCATGTTCCTTGAAATCATCTCTTTCGACTTGGAAGCTAATTTTCCTAACTTCTTTGAATTCTTCTTCTCCACAATAAGATCTGCATTATTTTGGTTGGCTGTAGGTGGCAAGTTCAACTCAACTTGCCTTGTGACCTTGCACTCAGACTCGGAAATCCTGGAAGACAAATTATGCTGCTGGTGAATAGTATTAACAGGTTTACCAAGCTGTGGGCCGGCAACAGCAAACAAAGATGATCTTCCTTCTGATGTTGGTCCATTTGTTGGACGAAATGAAGATGATTTCCCTTCTGAAACAGGGACGTCAAGAGGATGAGGTTTAGAAGGAGCCGGGTTCTTATAAGTTGCAACGTCCTTCCGGACATCAGTTGCAGGAATTGGGGTCCTATGACTTGTGAAAAGGGTGGATTCCTTTGGAAATACGGGCGTTGGAAGTGGTTCATACTCTCCAACCCACCCACGACCAAACTTACAGCCAACAGGCAGTGCTTGCTCAATCCTGCGGGAAGCAACTTTCCATGCAACAGGTCCAAGAGTAGCAGCATAGCGAGCAAGACTCCTAGCATATGAAAATTCTGCTTGAAGTCCAACCTGAATCAGAAACAAAAGATAAGAAGGCGAATAACCAAAGATGATAAATCAGTTTGCTTGTTACATACAGCAACCAGCTGCTTGATTTCAGTCTCAAAGGTTGTAAATATAGAATCCGATCTGACCACCGGTTGATTGGATATGTTATATGTTGCACGACGGTTATCATCCAGTGTAGATGACTTCCTTCCAAATTTAGAAAGAAGACCCTTCCCTAAGACAGGAAAGAATAATTAAAGAGCTAGAACAAAAGTGCCTACATATAAGGCTCTTCTCAACTATTAAAATGCCAAAGATGTTCGAAGACATTATTGAAAGTAGATAAATGGATTTGAAAGAGGACTCAATACCTGATGATAGTTCTTCAGCCTTCTCTATATTATAATCAGCCAAAGATGAGTTACCATCTATGAGCAAATCAGTATGGCTGGGCCTCTCACAAACATTAGCTTGGATAGTGACAGAAGTGTTCAGCATATCTCCAGCAGCGGCAAGAATGACCCCTGAAGAGAAATCAGAACCAACAGGCTCCTGTGTTGCAAGGTGTAAAGGTTTTTTAATTTGCTTCTTTGCTACAAAGTTAGATTTCGTTTTCTGTTCAATCTTACTATCTTCCTCGGACCGCTCTGCATCAATCCTTAACTTCCGAAATTTTTTCTCTGCCAGCTTTTGAATAGATCGTGCCTTCACAAAATAACTGGAGAGTCAGAAATCCAAATCATACTGAAGTAAAATACAATTTAGAAGGCAGAAATAAGGGGAAAAAACATTATACCTGTCTGTAGTATATAGTATCTGGCCCATTATATTGCATTGCATTTGAGCATATTAAGAAGACGTCACTCTGCATTCAAGAAACACCAGCATCATTAGCCAATGGTGGCGAGCCCCAAAAGTTTAGGAATTGATAAAAGTCCAAGCGAAGATAAACAACTGAGGTGTTAATCACGGACCAAAATACTAAATTTCACTCAATTCTATGTAATATTGTTGACACTGTTTGATGCAAGCAGTAGGAAACATGACTAGGGCAGCGGAAACTCCATTTACAGGCACCAAAACAGAACTATTTACAATATGAAAAATTCTTCAGCTAATCGCAAAATGCTCAAAAAGTAAAGGCCTACAGCAATAAGATGACGGTGTAAAACCCAGCCAAGAACTAGGAAACATATCATCCCAAAACTGCACTTCAGGTTATAGGCGTCGCTTGGTTCCACAAAGTCCATGGTCAATTAAACAAACTAGAACGAAAGAAGAGTGTAAAGCTCTGAAGTGGAGGCAATCAATCTCAATTAATACAGTGGAAGGTACTTTTTGGAACCTCATTTAGAAAATTTCACCTTTTCCAAAGAGTTCTAATCGGAAATTTTGCAACTTCAACAGCAATAAAAAGGAGCTACTTTTATGCTTTCAAAATCACTTAAACTAAAATGTCCTCTTAGCAAGAAAAACAAATACAATATGGCCACCGTAGAAACTATAACCACCACGATTTGCCAATTGAGAAGAATGTTGGCAAAATGACAATATATATTGGCAACTCTCCAGCACAATACACTAAAATGCCACATTCAACACTTTTGGCATTGCCAACCAAACCTTTACTCTTTATCTCAACAATTTTCATGTTTCAATGTCGGATCTTGTATTGCCATATAAGTAAACCAGTGCACTTCTTACCCAAAAACCATAAAACATAACCCAATGTAAAACCACTTGCACAAAGATGCACAAGCGTCACGTGAATACTGAAAGCATTCTATTCAACAAACATAACTGAACATCAACTACTACTACTACGACAATCCACACTTCTATACAATTTCCCCTTTCAAAATTTGTTGAACATCAATGTAGAACCTTTAGAACAAGAATATATCTTACGGGATGTGATGCTGACTGATTTCCCAACAAAACTGACAAAGGTTGAAACATACCAGAGTTGAACCTGAGAAAGCCTCTTCTTTTCTCAAATCATTAAATTTCATACTATGTTCCAAAGAGTGGAAAAATAAGAAAGAAGTAACACCTCCTCATAAAGCGCCAATACAAGTCACAAGAAAACTAGTAAAATCTGGAAATGGTCTTCAATTATCCCAAACCCCCAGACCCAAGAGATTGTACAAAATTAGAAGAAAACACCACCTCATATAGCTCCAATATAAGTCGCAAGAAAACTGATAAAATCTAAAAACTTTCGAAATATCTCAAACCCCAATGCCCAAGAGAACTTCAGCTACATAAACCAAGCCTCAGAAAACATAAATACCTACCTCGAACTGTTCAAGGGTAGAATAAGACCCATTTCGCAGCTTCTTCCTCATCGTGGAAAAGTCCATTGGATGCTCAACAACATCATGATAATCAGGAAGCTGCAAAATCAATCAAAACTTACTAAGACAAATGAAATCAAACTCCAAAATCCAGAACCCCAGCACAAAAAAGCTGGTAATACTTTCAAAGTGAAGTATGCTTACCTCCTCAGGATCAACCGGTTCAGAATATACACCAAAACGGTCTTTCCTGCCATGATTAACACCCAATTCAGAATAAGTAACACCGAGTTGAGGAAAACGGGAAAAGAAATAAGGGTGCTCAAGACTCACGTCTGAAGGCTATCAAGAATCGATTCCAATGTCTTGTTATCAGGTAATGGTATCCCTGATGGAGGATGGGATGGTGTCCCTAATAAAAACCAGAATCCACATTCTCAAAACCACGGAGGAGTAACACTGAATACTCAAACTGCATCATTCAAGCTTCAGAAAAGCAAAAATGGAAGATCCATTAGTTAATAAAAACACACACCTGAAACTGAGTCCTGCCCTTTGGATTCCCGTTTCCTCCCTCCCATCTGTCAATAGAAACCAAAACATCAACAAAACTCCATAACTTCAGAACACCCAAAACTTCAAAAAACACAAATCATCAAAACATAAAAGTTAACACTCAAAACAGAACCCATCTATAAATCTCCTCGAGCTGGGTATAATAGATGAAGAGAGAAAAGAGAATGAGACAGTGACAATGACAGGAGACAGTGACAGCTAAAGCAGACATTATAGGTACACTCAAACATTACAAAGAGAGAGAGTAAAACACGTAGATTTAGAGAGATACATATAAAACGAGAAATAGAGAGAGAAAGGTGGGAGCGTGATCAGATTCTGTTAAGTAGATTTTCCTTTTATTTTTGACAATTGACCTCAAAACCGTTAATTTTCCCCTAAATTCTCTCGTTCCCTCCAAAGTTCCAAACAATAAATAGTTGTTTGCTTTCAGCTTTAATCCTTTTACTTCCTTCCCTTTCTTGAAAGATCGGTATGAATGATTGGATACGAACCTCAGTATCAACATCAACATAGCCATCATCTTCTTCTTCATCATCGTCATCAACTTGTTGTTGTTCTTCTTCTTCATCGTCATCAACTTCATCCCTAACGTTGATTCTTCTCTTTTTAATCTTTCTCTTCCTTCTCTCGCTCTCCTCTTCTTCGTCTTCCTCTTCTTCATCATCTTCTTCCTCCTCCACTTCCTCCTTCGTCGTTCGCCTCCCACGGGCGGATGAGGACGGAACAATAACTCGGCCGCGGCCAGGCGGCAGAGGAGAAGGCGGGTCAGCTTCTTGATCTTGATTAAGTTTAAGAATAAGCTCGAGCTTCTTCTCTCTCCTTCTCTCTTCTTCATCGTCTTCTTCCTCGAAGTCTTCGTCGAGGTAATCGTCGAAATCGATGTTGTACCTCACATTTCTCCGCCGGTGACTCCGCCGTAGCTCCGATTCAGCTGGAGCAGACGGCGAACTTCCCCTCTTAGCCAGATCCGCCTTCGATGGCCTCCCTTTCTTCTTCCTCTTCACGATCTGTCCCATCTCTTTTCACCTTTTCCAGAGCTAAAGACTGAAGGAGTTGGGGGAATTGGGAAGTTAGTAATTGAAGAGTTAATCATTATTTTTAATTTAAAAATAAAAAATAAAAATAGACAGCGGATTCGGGTACCGGCTAATTCAAATATTGCAGTCCGACCCGACTCGTAAAACTGAAAATTTTAGTAGATTGAATATCCGGCTCCAATTTTTAAAAATATAAAAAATACTAAGTTTTTATTTTTAGTTGCGGTGGCAAAATCAAAGTTTAGAGTAAACTAAGGTTTTACAAAAGTTAAAAAAATAGTTTTTGGCAAATCAAGGTTTAAAAAGCTAGTTTTAGGGGCAATCCAATATTTTGACACTCAAAAGTTGTCTGTTTTTTGTTACTTATGGGCAAATCAAGATTTTGAAACTAAAAAATTGTCTGTTTTTGATTGCTTCTAACTTCTCAAACTAACTTTTCTACCCAAACGCAACCAAAAGTAAGACCTAAATTATTTTGTAATCGAGTCACATGCCATGGATTAAATAGCTCGGTTGCATATTTTTAAACACCCTTAATTAAAAAAAATCGTTTTCCTTTTTATATATATACATGTAATTTCTTTTGCTGGTTGGCGTTTTTTAGTTTGTCCAAAAGACCCATAAAACGACATTGAAAGACGCCGTTTTAGGTACTGCCTGATTAGGGTTCGGCGTGTCCCATTATCCGCGGCTCGTTCTGTCGCCTTATCTGTCTTAAAGGACTTTTATTTTTTCTTTTTGCTTTAGCGCGTGCTTTATGAGATGGGATGTGAAAATTCATAAACAGTCTAATGGAGTATTAGAATAATAGGGATATAATTGAATTAATATTTCTTACTACATGAACAAATATATTCTTTAAGATTAAGTAACGTTTTTAATCTTGATAGAGATAGAGATCATTAATTTTGGTACCAAAAAAATAGAGATCATTAATTTGTCTAACCTATGCCCTAAGGCATTGGTTAAGGTGCATTTAATAATATTAATTAAGTAAGAGATTTTATTATTGCATTTAATATGAAATATTTAATAAGAACCTTATTTAAGAGGATTATTTGATTATTTAACTCATTTAATCTCTAAAATTTTAAACCCTAAACTATAAACTATAATAAAAAACTATAAACCCTAAACAAAATTCTAAACCCTACACAAAAACCATAAACTCTAAACAAAAACCCCAAACTATAAAACCATAAATCGCAAAAACCTAAACCCTAAACAAAAAACCACGAGACCTAAATAAAAACACTAAACCCTAAACAAAAAAACATAAACCATAAACAAAAAACTAAACCCTAAACAAAAAAACCTTAAACACTAAAATCATAAACCCTAACTCATAAACCATAAACCATAAACAAAAAACTCTAATCTCTAACCTAAAACCATAAACACTAAACACTAAACCCCAAACAAAACTCTAAACTCTAAATCATAAACACTTAAACAATTCAATGTGAGAATTAATATTATTAAATGAGTTAAATAATCAAAGAATCCTCTTAAATGAGATTCTTATTAAATGTTTTATATTAAATACAACAGTAGAATCTTCTTACTTACTTAATGTTATTAAATACACCTTAACATATGCCATAGGGCATAGTTAGACAAAGCCTTATTATAAATTCTTGTACCAAGAGCAAACATTTTTCTTAATTGATTGGGCAATTGGTTCAGGGCATTTATTAATGCATTAAAGATGAGAAATGATAATTATCACTATCATATATTATTTTTAAGAAAGGATATTATATTAATTATTAGGGTAAACTGCGTAAATGGTCATCCAATTATGTCCCAATTCTTTGTTGAGTCCTTTAACTATGAGAAGTTATAAATAGGTCCCCGACTAATTGCAACTAATAAACCGGTCTAATTCCGTTAAAAAATGTAAAGGTTAAGGGTTAAATCAGTTACTATACAGATTTTATTAACTGTCACATCATCAGGCATTTATTTTTTAACAAAATTGGACTGATTTGTTAGTTGCGACTAGTCGAGGGACCTATTTGTAACTTCTCATAGTCAAGAGACTCAACAAATAATTAGGTCATAGTCTGGGGACCATTTATGTAGTTTACCCTAATTATTAATTCTAATAGTATCATTTTAAATAGGAATGAAAATCTCTTGCCCCATTTTAGTGTCTCTATCTACGCCAAAACTAAAAAACTAAATTTTAAGTCATTACGCTAAATTTTAAATTTTAAATCCTAAACCTTATATCTTAAAAATTAAATCTTACACCTTAAATTATAATAATAAACTTTAACCTTAAACCCATCTTGGATTTATTAAGGTTTTTTTCCATGGCGTTTTAGAGGATAGCACCGCCAACATTTGACCAAGCAGTTGTTACACATACTTCACTACGATTATTGTCGTGTTTTTCCTCGTCTCCTCTTATTTCTCTTTTTCTCATTTTCATCTTTGTAGTTTGAATTTTTGCATATTTAATTTTTGTGTGATTTGGTTTAATAAGTTTTTCTATAACAGCCCAAATTTTGGGTTAGTGAATAGGGTCTTGGACCCGGGTATTGGGCCTTTAGGTTGAGGCCCAATTAAAAATTTTGAATTTAGGCTTTATGATAAAAGATGGTGGGTGTTTTATTATTTATTTGATAGAATAAAAGAAAATTAAAATAGTTTTTATTTTGAATAAAGGGGTTGGCAATTTGATGGGGAGGGAGAAGAAAAGAGGAGAGATATTTTGGGAAGAGAGAAAAAAAGAGGAAAAGAGAGAAAATTAGGGGGAAAGTTTCCAACCCTATTTCGCCATCACTGAAGCCGCTGTGTCTTATACATCTAGCAACATTGGAAAGATCTCGTCGAGACGAGTCTAACAATGGTCATTGTATCGCCGTCAGAGCTGTCGTTCGTTAGGGTGAGGAAGATAAAGTTTTGAGAAAGCTCATTCACTACGTTTCGATCGTCACCACCGTAAACAGAGACCACGATCAGAACCAGCGGCCAAAAAATAGTAAGACTAGAGCTCGTCGTCTGGTCTTTAGAGGAGGGCTCACGCGCTACCCCTACGAGTGGGCGTGCGCCAGCCCTAGCGGGTGCACGCTGAGCCCGTGAGCCACGCCACACCAAATCATACATTGCTAGTTTTACGTGGGTTATGGTGTGACATGTCGTACCAGATCGTCCAGGCTTGACCAAGGTAGTTGACCATTGTTGACCAGGCCGTTAACTTTTTCTGAGGACCCTATCTGAGGGTTTATCGATGTTCTGGATCCATTGACGTAGTCTGTTTTACCAAATTTGAACCCGGTAAGCTACTTTTATGTATTTGACCTTGTGAATAGTACAAAAGATGTATAGAATTAATGTAATTTCGTATTGGTTGTTATACGAGGATTATTTGGGTTTGGACATCAGACCATGTAAATTTTTCAAATAGTTTGGATGAAGGTTTTAGCAATATCGATTTAAGGTTAGTATACCTCAAAATCCGAAATGCTTCATGAGCATTATAAGTGTAATTGCTTTGCATGTTAGTGGTTGCAAATTAGGAGATGAGTAATAAGCATGTGTTGATACTGATAGTTTGAGGCTTGGTAATTATTGAGATGCTTGATGAGCTTGAGAATGTTCGAGTCTGTTATGAGTTTTAAGGACCGTATAGGATTGTCTGAATATCCATATAATTATCTGATTGTATGATTGATTGACTGATTGATATATGATGATGCCTTTTATGTAAGCTGAATAAATTAATATGTTTGATTGAATATTGGTTAGAGACAATACTGATAAATACTCGATTAAATGTTTAGAAATATGTAAATTATATTTGATTAAATAGGTAAAAAGTCGATAAGTGGTAATAATTAATTAAATACGCTAGCAACATACTTTAATGTCTTTTATAAGCTTTAGGGACCTAATAGGCGTTATAACATCATAATTTAAAGAAATTGTACAAACCTGTGAGTTGGGTATTGGTATGAGCTTTGGCTGTACCGATAAGCGATTACGGTCATATCAGTACGGGTGGGACCGTACCGATACTTATGGAAATTAGAAGTTTCTAGTAAACTAAATGGTAGTAATACGCATGTGAGTACCGTTAGCCAACGATACCGTATCGATACTCATATTTGAGTATCGATGTCGCTGAACTGAATAGTCTGAAATGTTGGTCTAAGATAAGGGTAAATACAAAATATTAATAATTGAATTATGTCTTATTAAATGAGATACTGTGAATTACTAGAGACAATGAATGAGATAAATTATACACTTCTCTATAATGTATTAACAACTTGGTAAAGCTTGGGTGATTGCTTGTAATAGTAAACCTTAAGGATCCTTGGTGGATCATGTGTGAATGTGCCATGTATGAACATTTGTTGGTTGTGTATGTCTTGATTGATGGGATCCAGCTACCCAGTGAAAGAGTGTTGTACTACCATGGTTAGAGATACCGAATGGAGGTTACCAATGCTTGTAACCCGAGCCTTATTCGAAGATACTTAAGGAGAGATTCTGAGTATGGGTGTATGTTTTGATGCTATGTGACCCGGTCTTACCCAGAGTGTATGTTCTGATGCTATGTGACCCGATCTTACCCAGAGTGTATGTACCAATACTTTGAGACCCGACCTCACTCTAGAGTTATTGTTGTTGTTGATATATGTTTCTGCCTAGATGATCTGATGAGATCTCGGGTATAGTTGGGCCTTGTGTCCCATGATTGATGATTGTTATGATGTTAGCATGTGTTTAGGCGGCTAGTGATAGCGCCATATATTTATTTATCTCTTTTTATTGCTCGTACTAGCTTGTATGCTTATGTTTATGATTATCATAAAGTATAGTAGAGTAAATGTGTACTACTGAGCTTTGTAAGCTTAGCACTCATAATCGTTGTTTCCGTGCGTAGGTTGACTGTTAGATCGTGGGATCATAGAGCACTATCAGATTAAGATTCTAGCATGTGGTGATCTTCAGGGTATAATATTGAGTTTAATGGGCTATATATTCATAGGATCTTACGTGGCAGAGTCTGTAAATTCTTAATTTACAAATTGTATAAATCAAATTTAACGTATCAAATATTTTATTTCAATTGGATCTCAATTGTAATGTTTTATTTTTTTTATATATATATATATATATATATATATATTTTAAATTGTGGGCTTTAACTGTTTTAAAAAAATTTACGATTTTGAGTTTGGGCTTGAGGCCCAATTGTAACATCCAGGTCGATAGTGTTATATTTAGTGGTATCAGAGCTTAGGTTTAGCCAGTTCTAGGAAACCCCGGGGTGGTATAGGTGTTTTAGTAAGGTGTCTAGTGAATACAAGCCCTTAAATTAAGTTCATACTCTTTAAGACTAGAATCCTGATAGTGTGTCCAATGTTGCAACGATAAAATGGTTACGATTGAGGTCGTAAGGGTTGAGTTAAGTGTTGAGCCACTCATGGGAGCATTTTGGGGGCGAGATCGCCCCATATATTTGAGATGCGAGTTAGTTGCATGATGCTGGAGTCGAGAATGCGTCATCTCTAGCCACTTGAATAGTGTCTTCGTTGAGTGTTGTAGTCCATTCGAAGCCTTCAAATACGTCATAAGAGTTGTGGTAAAGGATCTTTATCATTATGCTAAATAACGTTTGTATTAAGGGTATGGGTAACCCACTTTCAAAATTGATCAGTGGATACACGTTGGGTGAAGGACCCTTTATTCGTGTAAAAGAAGTCTTGTTGATACTTGGGAAATATCATCGTCTCCCTAAGGGCATTTCTCGGAGATAGTGGATTCGAAATCCACTAGCTCGTTAGAGTGTGACCCAAGTTAGACGTTTTATGGGTTTGATAGAGCTACCTTCTGAAGAGTTATTGCACCTTGGAAATTGTTTTGGTTAATCAAGCGTGATGTTAGCCAGTAATGTCAAGAGTGGGCTCGAGGCTCTAAGACGTCGAGGGAACCTAACCTTTGGTAATGAAAATGTTTAGACCGTTGCCCTTCTACCATAATTTTCGTAGTGGTCATTTTGAGAATGACACAACGGGGTTATGATACGTATTTGACCGTTCGGTAGATGTTAATGTGTATAGTTCAACGCTCAAGAGCTTTTGAATTGTCAGAGTGTTTGTTTGTGCTTCTTGAATGAGTCGCTATGACTTTCTCTGTCAAGAACATGGGTAGATATTGAGGTAGCATCGAGTTAGATGTTGGTGCCAATCGCCGTTGTTAGAGGACATCGACCAGTTGTAAAGTCAGAGATTCAGTTGTGGAGGTGCAACTCAAACAAGGTTTTTTTGTGTGGGTGTTTTGCTGAAGAAAGAGTCAGGTTAATTCGTTATTGGAAAGTTGATCCATTAGAGTGATGCTCGAACCGCTGGTAGCTTGTTAGGTATTAGTGAAAGACCGTTAATTGTCTCCTAAGGTGGATGACTCATTTAACCGATTGTGAAGTACCTGTGTATTTTTTGTGATTAGTTTGAGGATGAGATGCTTATTGTTAATATGTTTAGGTTAGGAAATTTTGAAATGGATTTTGGAATGAAGATTTCTCCCTCTAAGTGAATCATGGTAGCGGGTGATGTTTGCGGTGACATTGAGGTGTTTCAGTGATGATAAGGTAGAGGCCACAATATTGTTTCTCAAATATAAGTTTGATGCTTTACGTGACACGTGTGAATGTATAAGGAACATGGAAGGATGAGTTGGCAAGATAATTACCTTAATGACCTTGTGTGCGAGAAAAGTTAGTCACTGTGTAACTAGTTAAGGAGGCAAAAGCTTGAGACTTAGTAAATGCTTTTGATTATTTTACCACTTTTTAGAGAATAACCGAGGAACATTGGTGGGGATTCAAGCTTCGTAAGATCATTGGTGATGACTCGATTAAAGTCGGGTAAGATTTTGAAAATTTTGAGGATATTTTATTGTACTTGTAATCACTCATTTTTGTCTGGGTGTATAATATTATTATTATAATATTAATGTTATTTATTAAGTAATTATAAGCCATTAATATGTATGCTTATATGTGTATTAATATATGTATATGTGTGCATGTGTTAGTATGTATGCATCTATTATTTATTAGTGATATATCCATATGAATGCATGTATTAACTTATGTATATGTGCATGTATTATTAATATGAATATATGTGTGTATGTATGTGCTCATTACATCTATATATCTATATTAATATATTGCATGTGTGTACCACATGTTTGCATGTATATGTTAATCTATATGTATTTATTATTATTAATATTTGAATGTGTATATGTATATATTATATGCATGTATTATTTATTGTGTATATATATGTGTATATATGCCATTATGTGAATGTATGTTTAATATTATATATGTGTGAATACATGTTATTAATATTTATGTTTTGTTATTATTTATGTATGAGTGTGTATGTGTATGTATTAAAGTTAATATATTGTATATATTGGTATGTGTGCTTGTATGCCGTATATTGTATGTGTATTTATGTTTTATTATTATTATTATTAAAAACAAAAAAAGAAAAAAAGAAAAAAAATTGAAAATAAAAAGAGGGAGGGGAGTAGAGCACAAGGCTCCACGTCACCCTCCCCAACCCCCAATTGGCTATAAATAGTCGGGGAGGGGGCAGCATGGAAAGCCAAGCAATCGACCATTTCACACCCAAAATTATGGGGAGCCAAGGCAACCCCGAACACTGGTTGCTCGGGGCCTAGGGTAGTGCCCTCGGCCCTAGCTGGTTCGATTCAGTACTAGATCGGAGTCTCTTTTGTGGTCTGATCTAGTTAATTTTTGGGCTATGACGAGATGGCACGAAGATCTTGGTGGGGTCGGTCAAAGTTGTTCATTCGAGCTTCTAGTGGGGTAAAAATTCAATCTTTATCTTTGTATTTATTTTTAATTTAATGTTGGGGTAGATATAAGGTAATATATAGTTTTGTTAATTATGTTTTTAATTATTGGCTTATTTTTATAATAAATATATTTCTTGTATGTTATGTTAGATTTAGTTCTTAGGGTCTCGGTATTTAGTTAGGAGTGACATCTCGGTCTCCGGGTGTCATCTCTTTTGGTACCGCAGTCCATATATTTTTTATTAAATTCAAATTAATGTCATATTCATACATTTTATTTTGTTGCATATAGTATTAGGCCTTTATATCGGTATTCTAGTGGGAGTGTCATCCTGGTCTCCGGGTGTCATCTCCTTTGGTACCGTTATAGAGGCAAATTTAATATTGCCATGCATATATGCATTTTTAGGAATTAAAATTAAATTAGGTCAAATTTTGCATGTTCCTTAATAATTACGATACAAAACCATTATGTACCAATTTTGGGCAGTGTGGGGTGCTAACCCTTCCCCATCCGTAACCGACTCTCGAACCCAAATTTTTAAATCTCTGGTTTTATTTTTGGTGTACGGTCTACCCTTTTTGAATGACCGGTGGCGACTCTAAATTAAAAAATGAGTTTTTCTAAATTCCCATTTTAAATAACTTTGTGATAATATAATATAATATAAAAAAATTATTTCCGAAAAGAAGTCACTATAGCATGGCGACTCCGTTGGGGATAATTTTTTGTTTTTTAAAAAAAGAGAGTCAAGCCTTAGTTGGGTTCGTATCGTAATTATTGAAAGAATTAAATTTGATTTAATTTAATTTTTAATTTCTAAGCCTTGTTTGATTTTGATGCAAATTGCCATCATATATTAGTTTTAGAACCCTTAAGTGGGAGTGCTTATTTTGCTTCGTGGGGTTTTCACATCCGTATAGTGTTGTAATTCACTTTCGAAATTCGGTCCTTATATTTTGTGGGGTCCTCACCCCTGTATGGTATAAGGGTCGTATTCCCTCGAATCGATGTCCTAGCGACAGTTCGAGTACCATTTTCTTTAGACCCAAATCGCATATAGTGGCCAGTAGGAGCCCACCCTTTGTAAGAACCATGTCGTTATGCTGCCCGCTTAGAATTAACCCTTTTAGGTTTTGTTTGCTTTTATTTGTTGTACGTACTTTTTATTCGCTTCGAATTAATTACTTTATTTTATTGTTAGTATTTAATTTATTTTAATTTTGTTTATTCGATTGTTTTGCTATACTGACTTTATTTGTTTTGCTTTGTTTTTTTCCCCTTTTTTGCATCCAATTTGCATCTCATATCATACATAAATATTGATTCGAAAACGGTCCAATTTAGAGGGCATTCGAGATGGGAGAGAAGTATGTGATGCCAAGAGCGATAACGCTATAGTATCGGGTTGGACCAAACGAAGATCAATTGAGGAGAGAGACAAAATAACGAGGAAACACGGGTCGGAGGCAGAGACGACATATCTTGGATGCAGAGGCAGATCCTCATGGAAGCCAGTGGCCCCCTCCCAAAGTTCACATTAAAAATTTTAAAAAATTTAATTTGGCCTCGCTAAAATTTTTAAAAATTATTATTATATTTCAAAATTTTTAAATAATTTCAATTAAATCCCTTTCTATTTTTTAAAATTGGGGGCTTTGATAAGTTTTATTTTATTTAAACTCCTACATTTTATGAAAATTTTAAATTAGACCCTTCAAAATTGTTGGAAATTTTAATTTGAGCCTCCAAAATTAAAAATAAATAAATAAACCCATTCGAACTGGATTGTCAAGATTCGCCCCTGAAGAAAAGACTCTTGTTCGCACTCTGCCTGTACGGGTGAGTGAACTTCCCAAAAGCTTTAGAGCACGTAGACTACACCACTGCGATCTTTTGACCAATATAAGAAAGGAATAATGAGGTCGCCTTTTAGCTTAGAGACGGCGTTGGGACGTAGAGTTCGAGTCATGCTTCCCGAAGTCAAGATCTCAAGAAGAGAAACTAACCATTATCTGTAATTCATTTTCAGCTTCTTGAGATCAGACATCTTCTCTGATTAAACGAAAGTCTCTCTAATGACTGTTTGAGAATCAACATCTTCATTCACATTCATCATTGCAGTTATGGCATTTACCATATTGACACATTCTTCTTTGGTGTTCTTTATTTTTTTTCACATTTGTTTTGCATTGCATTCTCATGGCATAAAATGAGGTATTAATTTTCGCAAGTGACCATCGCTATAAAGGGCAATCATAATGAATAAAAGGTCTTGTGATCAGATAGAACTGATAATAACTCCATGCATTGTCCTAAGGATACATTGAAGACCAAAGAGTGGGTGCATTCAAAGTGTGCAAATTAGACATAGTAGGCGATACTCGCGCTAATGATGATCGGCATGAGATGCAAGAACTGAAGAAGCAGATGGTTGAGATGATGAACTTGATGGCCGTTATGGCCAAAGAGAAGGGGTCTAATGAATAAAAAATCGATTAAGAGTCCGAATATAAAACACGATGGTCAGAATTCTACCATTGATCAAGGCAGTTCCAACCAATATAATAGTTCGAACCCATTTGTAAATCACATCAATAGATCAGTAGGATGTGCATACGAGTTGAGTTTCAAGAAATTAGAGGTAGGTCCAAAAGAAACTCGAGAAGCAAATAATGTGAAGATTGCTGTCACCCAAGCACATAAAGTGGTTCAATAAGTGGCGAACTTGGCCAACGCAATGATGTCGTTAAGTCAGAATATTGATCCGGTATTAGACCAGAAGGGAAAAACTGCCTTAGTTGTTGGACGAAGTTAAGAAGTTAGGGCTCATCAGTATCTGTAAAGCTTAGAAAAGCAACATTTGATGCAACAAGCCTTTTTGTCCAATAAAAGACTTTCTATGATGAGCACTTGGCGATCAGTACCTCATTATATTCATATTTACATTTCATAGGTGTTGATTCTAAAATTATTCCATATTAGAAGATCTTTATAAAGGGAGAGATGTTATGTAATATATAGAGTTTGATAATACTACAGTCTAGGATGATCCGAGTAGAAGCAAGTAGAGAGGAGACAGAGTTGGAGCACCAAATACTGCTTCAATATGGAAATTCAAGATATTAAGAAAAATGATTGATAGATGCTTGTAGAATATTGTCAATCTTTTGTAAACAAACATCTTCTCTTAATAAGAGTCTCTCTAACGGACTATTTGAGAAAATAACACCTCTTTTGCATTCATTCTTGCATTTGTTGATGATTAATTATTCTTTATACATTTCGTATATTGCTCCACCTGACATGTTCATACCTCATTACATCTTGTTTTTTCATAAAGTATTCATAACAATTGCATCTTTGTATCACCATAGAATCATGTACATACATCGCATTTGCATAAATACACTTAATAGAAAGTTGTTTTGCACCATTACTCAGAGAAATTTTCTAAAATTCATACTTCCATGAGGATGCATCTTTCCAAAAACATGAATTTTTCCTAATTCAATCCTTTCATAAGGACATTTTTTCTTCTTTTTTTAAACACATGATTTTTTTAATCTAATCTTTTCAGAAGAACTTTCTTCTTGAAGATGTTTTATAAAAAATAAATCAAAATGAGATTTTTTCATCGATCCTTTCACAAGGACCCCTTATCTTTTTTAAAGAAAAAAATTCTTAATTTTATCATTTTGTAAGGATTTTTTTTTAAAGAATCTCGTGATTCCATCATTTTTAAAGATTTTTTTTATTATTTTCTTCTTTTAAAAGAAAGATTTTTAATTACTCTTTTATGTATATAAAATATTGCATACATTGATTCATAGAATAATTAAGTTGATTGCGTGATTTCATGACAATTTAAGAATCAGTTAACTTGTTGCATGCTCAAACACAAGAATGGAAATCATAAAACAACCAAGACTATGGGGTAAATGTGAGAGGAAGAAATAACCCAAGATGAGGGGATATTGATGCTTTGAACATGAGGGAACTCCGCTTAGTCCCTCGCTCGGTCATTCTGCTTACATTACTCATACGACGATGAAGATGTTATCAACCATCTGGTCACAATTGTGACCTGAGTGATACTTGCGATTTCCACGTAGGGGTACCAGGGCATGCCACCAAGAGGTATAGGTCGTTATTAGAAGAAACTAAGAGGTTGGTTGGCAATGGAGTCCTAACACGAGTTAATCCAGCAAGGGAAGGCAAGGAAGATTGGGGCAACTTACACTGCGCTGAAAAAATGCCTGAATGACTCGAAAGTCCCTATGCTTGGGTTTCTCAAGTTTTTTGGCAAAGAAGACCGACAGAAATGTTGGTCTAACGTGCTTAAATACGGTAAAGTTTAAAATAATAGATAATTCAAATATCCATCAAAAATCTATTTTTACGAATGGTCAAAGGAAAATATATTCTTTGGAAAAATCCAATGTTATAATTGGTATAAACTGATTGTACCCAGGGAATGGTACAACTAGCCCGAAGCAAACGGCTACTGATAAAGGCAAATCAAAATCGTTGATCCCTAAGCATTTAGGAAAATGCAAAAGAAATCTATGAGTAAATCTATATATTCTTTTTAAATCAAATGTCCATCAAAAATCCATTTTTACGAATGGTCAAAGGAAAATAAATCATTGGGAAAAATCCAATGTCATAATTGGTATAAACTGATTGTACCAAGGGAAATGGTACAGCTAGCCCGGAGCAAACGGCTACCGGTAAAGACAAATCAAAACCGTTGATCCCTGTGCATTTGAGGAAAATGCAAGAGAAATATATGAGCTAAGCTGTAGATTTATAAAAAAATCAAATGTCAGAGTGTAGTTATTTTTGTCATAATAAAAGTTTCATTTTGTTATATTTTTGCATTCTTTTATTATTTAAACATTTCATTCATTGTTATGGAGGAGTTTTTTTTGTTCTCCCATACACATACACACATATTTATGAAAAAGTATGTATAAGTACATACTATTTTTTATTAGTCATTAAACCTCATTAGAGTTAGATTGAACACCGTGGGGATATTGCAGATATGAGTATCCGCTAGTCCATTTAAGCCGACAGAGGAACAAAACAAGTGTTTAGATAATGGAAAGTTCCCATTTTAGGAAATTTCCCTCTCAGGCACTTGTCGTTTAAGATCCTTGAATCGAGTGTTAACCCTAAACTTCTATCCCCCTGAAGACTTTCTCTCGATATCTATGAATGGGACGACGAATGACATTCTTTCACTTTCCAATGAGGAAGAAATAAGACCATATATATTGGATACGAAGGCCATAGAATCACCAGAGGGAAGAAATTGAAGACAATATTAGGTTCAGTGAGCAAACCAAGCAAATAAGGAAAGGCCAGGCAGAGAACTAAAGTAATAAAGAGTGAGCATAGTAAATTGAACAGTGCAGTAAAAAAAGACACATAAAGAATTCACCAGTCAATAAACATCAAAAGAGCCATGGAGAATTGACTACTTCTAAGCAGAAATAAGAATCAATGACCTATACAGATACAATTTACATAGAAAAAAGATATTCGAGACTAAAACCCCAAAATAATCAATCTAAAAAAAGAAAGAGAGAAAAAAAGAAAAAAAGAAAAAAATAAAAAAGAAGAAAAAAAGATAGCAAAAGAAAAAGAAGAAGAATAAAAGAGAAAAGAATACTTTACATAAGCACACCCATATTAAGAATAAGGCTTTAACGAGTAAGAGGCTTCTACGTAATCTTCCCTTTAAGAAATCTCAATTTTGAGGAACCTTGGAAGATCAGTCACCTTTAGACAGAAAGCAAGCATCATAACTGACAAGAATATAAGTCGATTCGAAGGTACAGAAAAAGGAAATGAACTCTAGGGTGAAAACCTAAAAATAGGCAGTCTACAGCGATCCCAAAAATAAAGAGAAAAGAGTAATCTGCCTTAGCATGTTGGCATCAATGTCTGACCAGAATATGCCAATCTGAAGATACAAAAGAAGAAAATGACCTCTGGGGTGAAAACCTAAAAATATACAGTCTAGAGCGATCCCGAAAATAAAGAGAAAATAATATCATGTCTGAGCAAGTTAAGCACAAGATTGAGGCTTTGAAGAGAATATCATAGAAAATTTATACGAAATCCTCTATTCAAGTAAATATCAGTTTTGAAGAGTTATAGAGAATATATCACCTTGATTAGAAAGCAAACAACAGTGCCGAGCAGAATACAAGTCAGTCCAAAGTTACGAAAGAAAGAAAATGAACTCTAGGGTGAAAACCCAAAAATGGGCAGTCTAGAGCGATCCAACGAATGAACGAGAAGAGAATACTTCATACGAGCTTATTCAGATTAAATGAGTTTATGAGCATGATTTTTGGCACATGGTGTACTGTACAAGCTTCCAACGACCATTTTGATCATTCGTAGATATTTAAATTGAATGTGATTGTCTTCAGATTACATTTCGCCTATAAGGGTTAACCTTTCTTTAAGGAACGTCAAACTTCGAAGTGCCTGATCGACACCCAAATGAGGGAAGGATGTGGCATAGTGAGTGGTGAGATCAAGAGAGCCACCTTAAATGAGTTAGAAATTAGGTATGGGAAGTGTTCATATCGAAAGCCTAAATGGACTAGGGGAGACCATGCATATGCTTAGATCGCCAAAATAATCAAGATCTTCTAAACATACAAATTTGCTAGTACATTTCATATTTTAGGATCAAACATTAGTTTTCAAAAATGTTTGGACTTTTTTTTTCAAATTTCAATTTTTTTACATATTTGTCATTTCTTACAAACATTAGTTTTAAAAAATGTTTGGGCATTTTTTCTCCAAATTTCAATTCTTTTACATATTTGTCATTCTTCCAAACATTGGTTTTCAAAAATGTTTGGGCATCTTTTTTCTCCAAATTTCAATTCTTTTACATATTTGCCATTTCCTCCAAGCATTAGCTTTCAAAAATGTTTGGTCATTTTCTTCAAAGTTCAATTATTTTGCATATTTGTCATTTCCCCCAAGCATTAGTTTCCAAAACTGTTTGGGCATTTACTCCAAATTTTAATTTACTCCAACCATTAATTTTTAAAAATGTTTGGCATTTTTCTCTGAATTTTGATTCTTTTAATACTTACCATTTCCTCCAAACATTAGTTTTAAAAATGTTTGGTATTTTTTCTAAACCTTGATTTTTAAAATATCTATAGTTTTTCTCTCAAACATTAGTTTTCAAAGTGTTTGGCATTTTCTCCAAGTTTTATTTTCAAAATGACTAACCTTTTTTCAAAAATTATTAATGAGAATTAAAGCATAGTGATCTAGATTTGGTTCCCACCGAGATGCTTAAAGAAAATTGGATCTAAGAATGAGCTTAGGACGTGAGGGCATTTTGCCAGCCCTAATATTAAGACAGATAAAGGCTCTGAGTGTTGGATCGGAGACGAGAAAAATTAAGCCTGAGATAGAATGGGACAACAATACCCCCTAAGGTAACAAGAGAGCATAATAGAAGAGTATAGGGGCCAAAAATAGTTTTCCTCAAGTTTTTTGAGTCCAGAAATGAAGATTGATATCAGAGATGAGTTTGAGGCATTTTGCTCACCCTAATGATTAGAATAGCTGAAGACTCCGAGTGTTGGGGGTCAAGAACGAAGATAATGATTGAGCCCAAAATTGGATAGGGAAATAAAGAAAGAATGACAAGGGTCCCTATGTAAGAGTCGTATAGGGACTAGAAGAAGGATTTACGAAGATAGGTGGTAACCCCGAAGAAAAAAGAATGATCGCGCAAGAAGAAAAGAATATAAGATGAGTGTTCGATCGATAAAGATGAAGATTGAAAGAGCATATCGCAAAAGAAATGAAAAAAGAAATCTGAAAGAATGACCTTTCAGAGGATAGGATTCTAAAAAAGAAAGAAAAAAAGAAGGCAAAAAAAGGAAGAATAAAATAAGAGAAAAGAAAAAAAAGAAAAATATTACATTGCATGCTTCATATAGATAGGGCAAGCTAATTTAAAAGCATTTTACTTGTTTTAAACAGACATTTGAAGAATACCATAGATTTTGGTCTACAGCTTCATGTTGAAGGGGTAGATCCTTTTGAAGATTTTTATTGGTAGCCATTTTCAGCACAAATTCAGATCTTAAGTCCCCCGGGCCATCTGTAAGTCCTTCGGGCATGATGCTAACCTTATTTTGATGTCAAAACTGGTAGAAAATAGGGCATCATTATAAGGGATTGGTAGCCATTTTCGGAGTGAATCCATTTTTAAGTCATTTGGGCCATCTGTAAGTCCTACGGGCATGATGCTAACCATATTTTGATGTCAAGACTGGTAGGAACTGGGGCATCATTTTAAGAGATTGTAGTAGCCATTTTCGGCTTAAATCTATCTTTTAGTCCTCTAGGCCATTAGTAAGTCCTCCGGGCATGATGCTAACCTTATTTTGATGTCAAGACTAGTAGAAACCGGGGCATCATTATAAGGGATTGGTAGCTATTTTCGGCGTGAATCCATCTTTAAGTCCTTCAGGCCATCTGTAAGTCCTCCGGACATGATGCTAACCTTATTTTGATATCAAGACTGGTAGAAACCGGAGCAATATTTTAAGGGATTGTGGTAGCCATTTTCGGTGTAAATCTATCTTTAAGTCCTCCGGGCCATCTGTAAGTCCTCCAGGCATGATACTAACCTTATTTTTGATGTCAAGACTGGTAGGAACCGGGCATCATTTTAAGGGATTTTGGTGGCCATTTTCGGCGTGAATCTATCTTTAAGTCCTCCATGCCATCTGTAAGTCCTCCGGGCATGATGCTAACCTTATTTTGATGTCAAGACTGGTAGAAATCGGGATATCATTTTAAGGGATTTTGGTAGCCATTTTCGGCGTGAATCCAGCTTTAAGTCCATTGGGCCATCAGTAAGACCCTCAGACATAGTCTTAAGATTTCCTTCGATGTCAAGATGAGTATGAATTGGGCATCAAAAAGATTAAAGTTTGAAAAGTTAGCTGAGGAAGAGCGAAACCCAGAAGAACCTGTGGTTCCAAAGCTGAGAATAGAGAAGTAGGACAAAAATGAGTGCTTGTGATCTTTGCTTTGTTCTCGTTTCACAAGAACAAGCAAAGAGGGGCAGCTGTAATCACTCATTTTTGTCTGGGTGTATAATGTTACTATTATAATATTAATTTTATTTATTAAGTAATTATAAGCCATTAATATGTATGCTTATATGTGTATGTGTGCATGTGTTAGTATGTATGCATGTATTACTTATTAGTGATATATCCATATGAATGCATGTATTAACTTATGTATATGTGCATGTATTATTAATATGTGTATATGTGTGTATGTATGTGTTCGTTGCATATATATATATATATATGTGTGTGTGTATTAATATATTGCATGTGTGTACCACATGTTTGCATGTATATGTTAATCTATATGTATTTACTATTATTAATATTTGAATGTATATGTTTGACTGTGTGTATGTATATATTATTATTGCATGTATATATTATATGCATGTATTATTTATTGTGTATATATGTGTATATGTCATTATGTGAATGTATGTTTAATATTATATATGCGTGAATGCATGTTATTAATATTTATGTTTTGTTATTATTTATATATGAGTGTGTATGTGTATGTATTAAAGTTAATATATTGTATATATTGGTATTTGTGCTTGTATGTCGTATATTGTATGTGCACATTGTATGTGTATTTATATTTTATTATTATTATTATTATTAAAGTTAATATATTGTATACATTGTATGTATATTGTATGTGTACATTATATGTATATTGTATGTGTATATTGTATATATTGCATGTTATTAATATTGATGTTTTGTATTCATTTTGGATGCAACGGCTGTTTAACATCCTGTTCGTTTTTTTATCGTATGTTGTTATAGAAGGTTTTGTGTGCACCAATCCTTTGGGTTCTACAGTGTAAGTTTCTTTGTTGATGTATCTGCGTGACGTTTTTGTCATGGTACCGTTGAGTTTTGGCTTGTCGTCTGTAATGTACCAAGCAAGGATAGAATTCTTCTATGGGAAAAAATTAGTTGAAATTATGTTTGTATCGCTAGAAGACAAGGGTCATGTTGCATAAGTGTTGTGAGAGATCAGAGTAGCGCAGCAAGAAATCTTTGAAAATGTTACAGAGTTGTAAAGGTTTCAGCATCTTCTTCTAGTTTATGGATACAAATTTTAAGGATAAATTTCTTTAAGGTGGGGAGAGTTGTAACAACCCAGATTTCGGGTTAGCGAATAGGATCTTGGACCCGAGTATTGAGCCTTTAAGTTGATGCCCAATTAAGAAATTTAGATTTGGGATTTATGGTGAAAGATGGTGGGTGTTTTATTATTTATTTGGCAAAATAAAAGAAAATTAAAATAGTTTTTATTTTGAATAAAGGGGTTGGTAATTTGATAGGGAGAGAGAAGAAAAGAGGGGAGATATTTTGGTAAGAGAGAAAAATGAGGGAAAAGAGAAAAAAAATAGGGAGAAAGTTTCTAACCCTATTTCGTCATCATAAGAGCCGATATGACTCTTACCGCTGACATCATTGGAAAGATCTCACCGAGATGAGTCTAATGGTGGTCGTCGTATCACCGTCCGAGCTTCCGTTCATCAGAGTAAAGAAGAAGAAGTTTTGGGAAAACTCGTTCAGTACGTTTCGATCGTCACCGTCGCAAATAGAGGCCATCATCAGAACCAGTGGCCGAAGAATAGTTGGACTAGAGCTCGCCGCTGCTGTCCGACCAGTAGAGGAGGGCTCACGTACTACCATGTGTCGCCCCTACGAGTGGGCGTGCGCCAGCCCTGGCGGGTGCACCCTAAGACCGTGAGTCGTGCCACACCAGATCATACATTACCGGTTTCACGTGGGCTCAACATACTAGATCATGCGGGTGCATGCTGGTTATGGTGTGTCGTGTCGTACTGGATCGCCCAAGCTTGACCAGGGCAGTTGATCGATGTTGACCAGGCCGTTGAGTTTTTGTCGAGGACCTTACTTGGGGGTTTCTCGATATTTTGGATCCATTGGCATAGTCTGTTTTGCCAAATTTGAACCTGGTAAGCTACTTTTATGCATTTGACCTTGTGAATGGTTTAAGAGATGCATAGAATTAATGTAATTTCTTATTAGTTGTTATACGAGAATTGTTCGGGTTTGGACATCAGATCGTGTAGATTGTTCGAGAAGTTCGGATGAGGGTTTTAGTAATATCGGCTTAAGGTTAGTACACCTCAAACTCTAAAATACTTCACGAGCATCATAAGTGTAATTGCTTTGCATGTTAGTGGTTGCAAATTAGGAGATGAGTAATAAACATTTGTTGATACTGATAGTTCGAGGCTTGATAATTATTGAGATGCTTGATGAGCTTGAGAATGTTCGAGTCGGTTATGAGCTTTAGAGACCGTATAGAATTGTCTGAATATTCGTATGATTATCTGATTGTATGATTGGTTGACTGATTGATATATGATGATGCCTTGTGTGTAAGCTGAATAAATTAATATGTTATATTGAATATTGGTTAGAGACAATACTAAAAAATACTCGATTAAATATTTATGAATCCAGAAATTATATTCGATTAAATGGGTAAAAAGTCGGTAAGTGGTAATAATTAATTAAATACACTAGCAACGGTCTTTAATTTCTTTGTAACGCCTCGATTTTAGGGCTTAGCGGTTTGGTGGTTTATTAGACGGTCCGGTGGACCGAAGTAGAGATTCGAGTTAGTTTCGGGATCGAATATTTTTGGTGTTGGAAAAATTATGGAAAAATGCTCAAAAATCATTATTAATTATGTATTTAATAATGGTGGAATCAATTTTGAAAAATGAGTTTTGAAAAATGGACATTTTGGTTAGTGACCAAAATTAAAGTTTTGAAAACTGTGATTTTCTAGTGACTAAAATGAAAAGGGTCAAATACTTAGAATCTTTAAGGAGATACTTTGCCAATTGGTTTCTGATGATTTCTCCCTTGATTTAACTGATTTTAACATGTGGTTTAATTAGTAATTAGAGAGGATTTTGTTAAAAAGTTAGTTATCTTCTCTAAAACAAAAATCACGTCATTTTCTCTCAACTTTTTCTCTCCATTCTCTCCTCATCCAAACACTCAGGTTTTCATCAAATTTCTAGAGGTGAGGTGGTTTCTAACTTGATTTTATTGTTTCAAATTGTTTTATAGCGATTGTTTATACAAAATCTTACAATAATCTTGTGTTTTCTTAGCTTTTCACAAATCATTTGGGGGAGAAACTTCACAATAGGGGTAAGGTCTGAGATCTCCTCTATTGTATGGTTCTTTACTGAAATTCCCAAGCATTTAATCCTTGTTTTTGTGTTTCTAATCTGATTTTGACGATTTTCCAATGTTTAATTGAGTTATTTGGGGAAAATGAGTTAATTCACGGATTGGATCTAATTTCCAGTAATTAAGGATGCTTTGATTTATATTTTGGATGTTTAATAATGTTGATAAGTGATTTTTATCAATGGAATCCCGAAACTTAAGAATCTCTATTTGTTTAGGTTGTTAGTTTTGTGGTGTTTCTTTGGTTGTAAGGTTGCTGGAGGTGGTAGGTTGTTTTGGATCTGTTTTTAGATGTGTTTAGTGTTAAAATTGATGTTATATTGTTAGATGTTGGCTGGGTTGTTAATCAAAGTGTTTTGGTTATGTTTTCGGTTGTTGTAGACGGTTATTTGTGAAGGTGTTGTGGAAATCCGAGAAGGATTGTAGTTGATGTGTTTAGAGTGCATTATGATGTATTAATCCTTTGTTGTTTTGTGGTAAATGCATTGATGGTGTTAGTTTTTGAGCACTCATCACTAAGCCTTGTGTGCTTACGTTCTCCTTGTCCATCAATGCAGATAATTAAGGTCTTGGAAAGCAGCAAGAAGCAAGGGGATCTTGGCAAGACTCGTTTCCAAAGTATGTTTGGTTTAGACTATAATGAATAAGGGCAATGGGGTACTTGTTGTGTTTTGGGAGATGTTTTGTGGAACTCCTTGTTTGAGCATGTTTCTTTAGTTTCTCCTGGTTGTAAATGGCCTTTAAATATTGTTTTGATGATGGTTTACCATTTTGATATGTTGCTTGGATAGAAACTAGGATGCATGCCTATATATTTTCTTTGATGCAAAGATGCCATGTTAGTATGCTAAGTTTGTGTAGCTTGGATGCTTGAGGTATGCCTTGTATGTTGGTATTGTATTTTAAGCATGTTAGGGTGGTTTGAGTATGCTGTTGGGATGAAAACCAGCCAAATATGACACTACAGGCCCAGGCGTACCGATACACGTGGACCGTATCAGTACGGCTAGGTAATTCCAAGCTTGTGGGATTGGCATGGGTCTTGTGCGTTTCGATATGCCTAGGCAAATTTGGCATGGCGTACCGATACGGGGATGGGCATTTCGATACGAGTTTTAGCCTCTGGAATTCACTTTTGCAACTTGAATCCGCATATCGAAACACTTGAGAAACCGTATCGGTACGGTTTAAAATATTTCAAAAGTTCGGTATTTCAGTTAGGCGTATCAATACGGCTTGGTGGTGTATCTAAACGAGGTGTTTCAAACCGTATCGATATGGGTTTACCTGTATCGGTACAGATGACCGTTTATTCTGTTAATGCCACTTTTGGGCAATTTTGTTTTTTTTTGCATTTTAGTCCCTGATTCTTGCTAATGGAATTGTATGTGATAGAATGATCGGATTGAGCTGAATTTTGAGATAGAAGATTAGAATCTGACTAATTAAAGGTTGAGAAACTAAAAGTGAGCTTTAACCCTGAAATTATTTGTATTTGCATTTTGGTCCTAAATTATAAATATGATCAATTGGATGTCTAATTGATGATCGATTGAGTTGAGGTTACACATAATGTCTGAATGAACATATAGGGTTAATAATTGGCATTTAGATAAGATAAAAAGGGGAAAAAATAGACTGGGTTTTGTTGAATCTCTTCGATTTGCTACGACAAACCTAATGTGGCCTTCTTAGTTCGGTTGGGTGTCTGGGCCATGTCAATGGGGTTACATTTGGTTGTATCAGAGCCATGTTTGGTTCGTTTGGGAGGTTGTTATGTTGTTGCCATGTTTGATTTGCACGATGATTGTTGTATGTACGCTGGTTGATATGCACGGTTATTGATATATGAATGTTGGATGTTGCATGTTATGTTGGGGATATTTTGGGGTACCCATTGCCTTATTATTATAGTCTGGCAAGTTTTGATTTTTGAAATGAAAGTCTTAGATCCTTTCTTGAGGCTGGCCCGACTGTTTTTGTTTTGAAATGATTATCATGCCTTAGATATATTTTAGCACATGGGGCCGAGGAGAGAGTTGTGATATAGTGCGATTGCTGCTACCGCTGGGCAGGATGATGAAGGAGAAGTTGTACCTCTTGGAGGGTTGCCACCGCCCCTACCTAATCCACCAGAGGGAGTGGAGCAAGTACCACCTGCGCCAGCTGGGCAGGGGTGGTGATATGGCACCGCTGATACAGGCCATGACCGGTGCGTTTCAGGCAGTAGTTGTGGGTGTTCGTGTGCTAGCACCACAGGTTGAGGGGCAAGGTTTGCCTCTTGAGTGTCTTCGTAGTTTGGGTGGATTTGAGTTTTGAGGGTTATCACCGGAGGCTTCTAAAGGTTGGTTGGCCAATACTGAGAGGATATTGGGCCAGATGGGGTACACCAATGCTCGTAAGCTAGGCTATGTTGTTTCCCTGCTACAGGGTGATGCTTATGCATGGTGGACTACCAAGATATCCGATATGGCGACGGATGATGTGACCTGGAAGTTCTTCGGTGAAACATTTTAGAAGAAGTTTTTGGGAGTCCGATGTCAGGACGAGAAGAAACTTGAGTTTATGGCTTTAGTGCATGGCAGTATGTCTGTTGCGGAGTATGAGGTGCAGTTCGTGAGGTTGAGTCAGTATGCACCTGAGTTGGTTCCTGACGAGCGTACTCGATGTGATCGTTTCCGTTATGGGCTTGTGCAAGATGTTAAGACATACATGCTTGTTGCTGATTACACCGACTTTGATGTGTTGGTTTTGCGAGCCAAGGATGTGGAGCAGAATTTGGGTTTGGCATCTGGATTGCGAGGTTCTAGCTCGGGTAAGAGAGCTGTTGATTCGAGTTATAGCAATGGTCAGGCCAAGAGACACTGTGACATGAGGTTTTGCCAGAGCTGAGGTATGGCAGAGGTGTTGTGGGACGTGGAGTCCAGGGGCAGGGTGCCCAGGTTAGAGATCCATTTAGCACTTGTTGGGTTTGTGGATCCCGAGATCATTTGAGGCAAGATTGCCCGCATTTGGCCAGGGAGGGTCAGGCACCTGCGCCTGTGGTGGCTAATGCTTATTGGAGTTGTGGGTCAGGTGACCATCAGAGGCGTGATTTTTCGTTGTTGGCTCGAGGTGGGCAAGGTGTTGCACTTGTTGTTACTCCGCAGCAGGGTCGTGGTCATGGCCAAAGACCGTTTCAGCGTCGAGATGGTGGGCAGAGAACTGTGGCTCATACTGTTGCTATCCATTCTGAGGGAGGTAGACCAGCTAGGGTATACGTGCACCGCGAGGGTTGCAATGACACTGATGTGATTGCAGGTACTTTTACCCTACAGTCTCTGTCGTTGTATTCGTTGGTTGATTCTGGTTCTACTCATTCATACATTTTGAGTGAGCATGTTGAGCTGCTTGATATATCTGTTGAAATTCTTAATGTGGGTGTTAGAGTGACAAGTTCTCTTGGGGAGACAGTTGAGGCCAGGAGGTTGTATCGTAGGTGTCCGCTGATAGTCTAGGGACATGTGTTTGCTGTGGACTTGATGGAGTTACCATTCTATGGTTTTGATGTGATTTTGGGTATGGATTGGTTGACCGAACATTCGGCTGTGGTGGATTTTGAGACTCAATGGATATTCTTGAGGTTGTCAGATGATTATGAGGTGGTGGTTGTTGGCGAGAATGCCAAGTTTTTATCTAGTATTGTTACGGCTTTGGAAGCAAGTCGAATGTTAGTTTCGGGATGTCAGGCTTATTTGGCCTATGTTATGAATCCTGGATCAAATGAGTTGAGGGTGCATGATGTTCGCACCGTATGTAAGTTTTCGGGTGTTTTTTCGGAGAAATTACCAGGGTTGCCACCTGACCGTGAGGTAGAGTTTTGCATTGAGGTCTTTGCTGGCACAGTACCGGTATCCATTTCTCTGTACCACATGGCTCTGAAGGAATTGAAGGAGTTGAAAATGCAGTTGCATTAGTTGTCTGACCGTGGGTTTATTAGACCCAGTATTTTATCGTAGGGAGCACCGATACTGTTTGTTAAGAAGAAAGATGGTACATTGCGGATGTGTATAGATTACTGACAGCTGAATAAGTTGACAATAAAGAACAAGTATCCCTTACCGCAGATAGATGACATGTTTGATCAGTTCAGTGGAGCTTCAGTGTTTTTCAAGATAGATTTGAGGTCAGGGTACTATTAGTTAAAGGTGAAAGAGGTGGGTGTGCCCAAAACAGCCTTTCGTACGAGGTACGAGTATTACGAGTTTCTTGTGATGCCATTTGGTTTGACTAATACTCCAGCTGCTTTTATGGACATGATGAACCGAGTGTTCTATGAGTTTTTGGATTAGTTTGTGGTTGTGTTTATCGATGATATCCTTGTGTACTCTCGTATCGAGGAGGACCATGATAGACATTTGAGAATTGTGCTTCAGACGCTGTTGGATAATCAGCTTTATGATAAGTTAAGCAAATGTGAGTTCTGGCTCAAGGAAGTTGTGTTTCTCAGGCATGTTGTGTCAGCCAAAGGAATCCGTGTTGATTCGCATAAGGTTGAGGCTGTAATGAGTTGGAAGGAGCCTAAATCCGTGACGGAGGTTAGGAGTTTTCTCGGTTTAGCGGGTTACTACCGAAGGTTTGTGGAAGGGTTTCCAGTTTGGCGGCTCTGGTAACAAAGTTGTTACAGAAGAATGTTCAGTTTGAATGGACAGAGGATAGACAACAAGCTTTTGAAAGGTTGAAGGAAGCCTTGACTCGAGCTCTAGTTTTGGTTCAACCAGAATCAGGAAATGAGTTTGTTGTTTATAGTGATACATCATATATTGGGCTTGGTTGTGTATTGATACATGAGGGTAAGGTAGTGGCGTACGCATCTAGGCAGTTGAAGGTGCATGAACGTAACTACCCTACTCACAACCTTGAGCTTGCAGCGTTTGTGTTTGCTTTGAAGATCTGGAGGCATTATCTTTATGGTGAGAAATGTGTGGTTTATACAGATCATAAGAGTTTGAAATATCTGATGTCACAGAAGGAGCTGAATCTTAGGCAACGTAGATGGTTAGAGTTGCTTAAGGATTATGATCTGACCATTGAATATCATCCGGGGAAAGCCAATGTTGTGGCGGATGCTTTGAACAAGAAAGCGGCTATGGAGCTGAGAGCAATGTTTGCTCGGTTGAGTATGACGGGTGACGAGGGCTTGTTGGCTAAGTTACAGGTGAAGCCGTCATTGTCGCAGATGATTAAGGAGGAGCAACCGTATGATGGGAGTTTGGTACCTCATGTGGAAGATATCAAGGATGGAAATCATACGAAATTTCATTTCAACGATGATGGGGTATTGTGTTTCAAAGGTCGAATAATGGTGCTTGAGGACGAAGAGTTGAGGCGTACTATTTTGACTGAGGCACACGCTAGTCCTTTTGCTATGCATCCCGGTAGTACTAAAATGTATCAAGGGTTGAAGGAGGAGTACTATTGGGTTGGACTGAAAAGTGATGTGGCTAATTTCGTTGCTCAGTGTATGGTTTGTCAGCGGGTGAAGGTTGAACATCAGTTCCCTTCCAGGTTGTTGCAACCGTTGAGGATACCGGAATGGAAGTGGGAAAGAATCACCATAGATTTTGTGTCTGGGATGCCTTTGACGCCAACCAAAAAGGATTCCATTTGGGTGATTGTGGATCGGTTTACGAAGTGTGCGCATTTTGTGCATGTGCATACTATGTATACTGGACAGGTTGGCTGAGTTGTACATATTTGAAATAGTGCGTTTGCACGGGGTGCCCAAATCTATAGTTTCGGATAGGGATCTGTGGTTCACCATAAGGTTTTGGGTGAGTTTGCATCGTGCTGTGGGAACCCGGTTGAGTTTTAGTACCTCGTACCATCCTCAGACGGATGGCCAGTAGGAACGAGTGGTTTAGGTTCTCGAGGATATGCTAAGGTGTTGTGTTATTGAGTATCAGGGAACGTGGGAGAAGCAGTTGCCGTTGGTGGAGTTTGCTTACAATAACAGTTATCTTGCTAGCATACAGATGGCACCTTATGATGCGTTATACGGCAGGAAGTGTCGTACGCCCGTGTGTTGGGCAGAAGCGGGGGAAATGTTTGTGTCGATACCCAATGTTTTGAAAGGCACAACCGAAAAGGTAAAGTTGATATGTGAACGCTTAAAAGCAGCTGCAGATCGCCAGAAATCTTATGCGGATTTGAAGCGTAGGGATATAGAGTACGCTGTGGGTGATATAGTGTTTTTGAAAGTATCGCCCTGGAAAAAGGTATTACGTTTTGGGCGAAAAAGAAACCTTAGCCCGAGGTTCATTGGACCATACGAGGTTTTCGAGCTTATGGGTCATGTTGCATACCGTTTGAGGTTACCTCCGGAGTTGGGAAAGATTCATGATGTGTTCCATGTTTCGGTGTTGCGGAGGTATAGGTCGGATCTATTGCATGTTATGCCAGTGGAAGAGATTGAGTTGTGTAATCACTCATTTTTATCCGGTTTGTGAATATTATTAATATAATAATTAAAGGGTATTATTATTGCATGTGGACGTGTGTTAATTATGTACGTGTGATTAATATATATATATATATATGTGATTAGTGTGTGAATGCATGTATACTATATATTACATATGTATACGTATTAGTAATTATTATGAGATGTTTGTCGTATGTATATCTGCATGTTACGTATGATTTAATTGTTTGTATGTATGAATGTGTGCTATATATGAGTGTTAATGTTATATATGCATGTTCGTATTAATGCTTGTGTATGTATGTATATGTATACGTATGTGTGTCCGTGTGCGTATGTATATGCGTATTATTGTTATTATTATTATTGTTATTATTATTATTATTATTGTTATTATTAATATTAGTATTATTATTGTTGGACTAATATAAATAAAATCCAAAACATAAAACCCAAATATTTTATAATAGTCCAGTCCAATATGTATTACAGACCCAAAATATGTTACAAGGCTTGATCGGCCCAAACTCAAAACCCTAAGAAAAATCTAATCCATATCAGATGATTGACCCTAACCCCTCCCCTCTTGTGCGCAGCCGCATTTAGGCCGTTGGATCAAAATTAGGGAAATTTATTAAAATTGAAACCATTAATTTTTTTAAAAAAATATTCAAGCTTATTTAAGCTTGTAGACAACATTATTTTCATAAAATTGAGTTTCTAATACATGGGTGTAACTTGAAATTTCAAAACTTTAATCTTGAAATTAAACCTCGAGAATTCATGAAATCTTTAAATTGATTGGGTAACTAAACTTACCAATCTAAGAGCTTTCTATCAGTATTTAGAAATCGAAGAAATTCTAAGGATTTGAGAGAGATGTTAGCTTGAATTCAAGGTTGAGGATGACAATGGTGGTGTTTGATTAAAGGGCTTATGGAAAAAATGAAGAAATAGAAATAAGTTCTCGATTAAGCTTCCACTCTTGCTATCTCCTTTTAACAATTCATATCCCCTTCTATTATTTCTCATAACCATGGGGTATGGACATGAATGATTGTCTCCCAATCATCCAAATCAAAAGTTCAATAATATTATCTTGACTTTTCTTTTATTATAAAATAAATAAAGTTTTGTGACACCAGCCCAACATCTTCACGTGGAACTAATCAAACAAGTAGGTGACTCATACCTAAAAATGGTCTAATTACGAGGGTGGTCCCTTAACATTTCAAGGCTTGCACTTTGCCTCCAAACTTTTAATTTTCACAATTTAGTCATTAAAATGATTCTTAAATTTTCCAAAAAGGTTCAACATCATCAATTAGGCTCAATTGGATCCATTACCTCAATTGAGAAATTTTGCTATTTTTTATCACCGGAACCTAATTCCGACTAGACCGATTTTTGGGGTGTGACAGTATCGATGCCGTTGAGCTGAATAGTCTAAAATGCTAGTCTAAGATAAGGGTAAATACAGAATATTAATAATTGAATTATACATTATTAAATGAGATAACATGGATTACTAGAGATAATGAATGAGATAAATTATACACTTCTCTATAATGTATTAACAACTTGGTAAAGCTTGGGTGATTGCTTATAATAGTAAACCTTAAAGATCCTTGGTGGATCATGTGTGAATGTTCCATGTATGAACTGTAACACCCTTAACGTATACTTGTAGACCGAATATACATTAAAGATGTTACAGAGTCGTTTAAAGAAATCCTGACTTATAATAATTTATTTTTATACATATAAATCTTGTCTTTATTAATGTAACCCTTTTCTCGATTTTCTTGAAATCATAACTTATGTTTAGTTGGCTAATTTCGACCCTGAATTAGTTTGTAAAACATATTAGTCAGTTATTAAAACATTAATGCAATTCGGGGTGAAAAATAGGTTCACAGCCTAGGCTCTTTATTGATTTTAAAATCCTTATGTGATTACCGATAAATAAAAATTTAAACTGATTAAACATGATTTACTACCTTTTTAAGCTTACCGATTATTCATATTAACAAAGTAAGCTTCCTTTCTACTTTAGTTTATTCTTTCATATTACTAATACCTTATCTTGCTTTATCCATATACGATTCATCATTAAAACTGATCAATTATCTATCGTTTAATCTAATTTAATGCAACATATACTACCAGCGGATAAATAATTACATGCCCACTAGAGATTATCATAAGCTAGAATATTTTACTGATGTTTTGCAGATTGAAGCTTGATCAGTATGCTCAAATCCTCTTCAAGTACTCCATATTAACCTACGTGTGAATCAAACACACGCTAAGTTTTCACTTAGTAAGGCAATAAACAAAATTAATAATAATTTAAACTTATTAAACTTTATGGCTACATTTATATAACATGATATATGCCAATGCATTAACTTTTATGTTGCATTAGTGATAACTTACTATATGCTAATATCATAATATTTTCTTGTTTGTTCATTTATCATAATATGTCACTTATACCTCAATGCATGAACATATATATCATGTTACAAGCTAATGAATGTGCTTGTTCTATTCCTTTAACATCATATCACTACTTACCATTAATGTTAAACTTTTAAGTTTAACTTAATTACCATTTTCATGCCTAATAACATGAGTTACCTCACATGTACTAACATATATCAAAATTTTTCCTTTGTCATGTAACCTGTAAAAATCAACATCTCATATACATATGTTAGGCATGGTAAGTCAATTCAATATTCTAAAAAAAATCTTGTGTTTCCCTTTTGAATCATATTAAGATTACTTATACCAATTCTTTATACCTTTAGCCCAAGAATTTTATGTAGAGAGAAACTTAAGTATGTGAGATCGGTACTCCCAGAGTACTAGTCACCGAAGTGACGATAAACATATAGACACATAAAGTGCCGGTAACATATAGACACATAAGTGTCGGCATCATATAGACACATAAGCGTCGATATCATATAGACACATAAGTGTCGACATCATATAGACACATGAGTGTCAATATCATATAGACACATAAGTGTCAGCATCATATAGACACATAAGTGCAGGTAAACATATAGATATGAAGATCGACGTGTAGCTACATGCAGTCCCAGACTGCTAGTCCTCTAATGGCATGCCACTATACTGTAACTCTCTATAATATAATTTTATGTATAGAGAGAAACTTAAGTGTGCAAGGTCGGTACTCCTTAAGTACTAGTCACCGAAGTGACAATATCTTGGACACGTAAAGTGCTGAAAACATATAGACACATAACGTGTCGGTAAACATATAGATCTGACGATCAGTGTGTAGCTACATGCGGTCCCAAACTGCTAGACCTCTAATGGCATGCCACTATACTGTAACTCTCTATCATAAACTTGGGCAATAAATCTAAATAAATAACTTGTAAATTATCATTTTGTAAATGATTCATATATCACCATTATTCAATAATAACTTGCCGTAATAGAACATAATAGAGAAGTTCATACTCTATCATATACTAACCTTTTTTCCTTTGCTTGTAAAACATCATATAACTTATACAAAAACCATGTTATCATTTCAATAAAATCAAGTAAATAAAATTATTAAAAGTCTACTAAAATACATTTTAAAACATATAAATGCACTTACCTAGGCCATTTATTAGCTTGCCTCACTAAGCTCTATTCGATCATTTCCTTTATAGTACCTCGAACCCTCTTTTGATTCAGATCAAACTTCATTAATCACATGAATGTAAACAACAAATTGTTAGATTCAAATCTAACAATTTCTCAAACATGCTATCAAATCTAATCATTCGAATATACAAAATTTCCTTCCTTCCTTGAATTGTTCAAAAACTCATTTTCTAGCAGATTGCACTACCTTCAAAGAAATATTTCTATAAAATAATTTACAACTCGGAATTCGACTCTGTTTGTTCTGAAAGAAACTAGATTCAATAAGCTTTTCACCCATATAAATTAATAGTCCGAATTCAACTTGTATGATTTATGGCGAATTTTCAAAGTCAATTACAAAGCTGGAATTCAGAACAGACTGATGCTTTGTTTTCTGACCTTTCGTCACTTAAAAATTCATATCTTTTGACTCAGAACTCGAAATCAGTTTCCGTTTGTTGAAAACGAAACTAGACAAACAAATCTTTACATCATTATAAAATTTACCATTTAGCCATTTTTGTAGAATTTTCAAACTTACAGCCATAATCCAGTTTTCTACACAGCTTCCACAAATAAACTTCAAATTTTTATACAACTTCTCCTTACTTCTCTAATTTTCAATTTAGTCCAATTGCTTGCTTTAAACCACCAACTCATAACCTTCTTCACCAAATAATTATTCAAAATAATTCTCCCTTATTTTTCATTCTTTGACAAAATAGTCACTAAAATGCAAAGATAAGGATTCAAGCTTCTTAACTTTGCAAATTAGTCCTCAATTCAACATTACTACCTTAACTCTATCATTAAAATTAAAAATCAGATTTAGCCCTCATACAAAACTTCATTTTTGATTTGGTCACTTAACTTTGACAATTTGTCAAAATGGTCACTAATTCTATTCAACATCAATTTAACATTCTAACTTCAATTTCATGTCTCTAACATCATTAATAACATAAATACACACCAGAATCAAAAAATCAGATTTGGTCCTCTAACTTTTAAACTTTCTAAAATGGTCTATATACCTTTAATTTAGGGTTTTGCTTCCAAATAACAATACAAGCTTACTAGATCATTAATTCAACATTACAAACCCTAAATTAAACTTGAATCCATAAACCTTAATCATCTTCATAAAAATCAAAACATGTAGAACTTAAATCCCAACTCAATATCATGATTTTAACATCATACTAACTTGATTTCAACTTGAATTGAAGCCCCAATTGATCCATAAACCCTGATTTCTTTCTCATGTAAATTCTCACTAATCAAGCATGAATTCCATGAATTATTGATATAAAAAGATAGAGCTTGAAGAGTAGAACAACTTTGTAGTTGAAGAGATTACCTGAAAATCGAGTTTCGGGGCTTGAATCGAGCTTGGAAAAGTTTTCTCTTTCTTTCCCTAGCTCTCATGTTTTTGGTTCATCTTTTCACCATTATTTTACACATATAACTATTAATAGTAAAATTACAATTTTACCCTTTTTATCCAATGATTGAGATTGATTTTATCATCAGTCAAGGGCCAAGATTTAATCTTCAATTTCCTCTTTCCAAAATTTCCCTTATAACTTTTTAAATATTTCAAAATTGCCATTGGGCCAAATGACCAATTTGCCCTCCAACTATTTTTTATTTACTAGTTTGCCATTCTTGTAAAAATACAACTAAGTCTAGTTGGAATCCAACCAAATGTAATAAAATATTCATAAAATAGTATTTTATGACTTTTTCATGGCTTTTGGACCAGCCTCTGAAATTTTAGTTCGATTCGATTTCCCGATATTCATAAAATACTTCTACTGCGATTTTACCTTTATCGAGCTGTCGGATTTATTCCAATAATTCTATATTTCCATATTTGGGAAATCCACAATATCATCTCATAAAATTTTCCTTTCCTAAGATCTTAGACTGAATTTTCTTAACTTGTTCTATTTTCCTAATACTTATCAAAAATCTTCATAGAATAAAATTTCTCTTAAAATTCCTTTATCGATAATCCATACAAATATTCTCTACTCTTACTAAGTCCAAAGTATCGATCAGAAACACTTTTATGGGACCTTCTCGGAGGTCACCCATCCCAATATTTCTCTGGCTTGAGCACCCTTAACAATTTTATTCGATCCAAATTCGATACCTTTTACTGCATCTTAATTCTTAAAACCGATATCAAGGTACTTATTTCGATTTGATTCACTCTTATACTAAATAAAATTACTTGTTGGGGAAATTTATACTTTAGTCCCCAAACTTTTCCAAAGTTTATACTTTAACCCTAAAACTTTCAAAATTTACATTTTGGTCACTAGCCAAAAATTTGGGATATTACATGAACACTTGTTGGTTGTGTATGTCTTGATTGATGAGATTTGAATATCCAGTGAAAGAGTGTTGCAACACCATGGTTAGGGATACTGAATATAGGTTATCGATGTTGTATGACTCGGGCCTCATTTGAAGATACTCGATGAGAGATTCCGAGTATGTGTGTATGTTTTGATGCTATGTGACCCTGCCTCACCTAGAGTGTAAATGCTCGAGTATGATCCCAAGCAAGGGTGTATGTTTCGATGTTATATAACCCGGCCTCACCCAGGGTGTATGTTCCGATGCTATGTGACCCGGCCTTACCCAGAGTGTATGTACCGATATTTTGTGACCCGACCCCACTCTAGAGTTTTTGTTGTTGTTGTTGATATATGTTTCTGCCTAGATGATCTTATGAGATCTCGGGTATGGTTAGGCCTTGTGTGTCATGATTGCTATGATGTTAGCAAGTGTTTAGGCAGCTAGCGGTAGCGCCATATGTTTATTTATCTCTTCTTATTGCTCGTACTAGCTTGCATGCTTATGATTAGCATGAAGTATAGTGAAGTAGATGTGTTCCACTGAGCTTTGTAAGCTCAGCGCTCGGAATCGTTGTTTCCGTGCGTAGGTTGATCGTTGGATTGTAGGATCGTGGAGCACTATCAGATCGAGATTCTAGCATGTGGTGATCTTCAGGGTACGGTATTTGAGTTTAGTGGGCTATGTATTCATTGGACCTTACGTGGCAGAGTCTGTAAATTTTTATTTTGCAAGTTGTATAAATCAAATTTAACATATCGAATATTTTATTTCAATTGGAGCTCCATTATAACGTTTTATTCTTATATATATATATATATTAAATTATAGGCTTTAACTGTTTTAAGAAAATTTACGATTTCAGGTTTGGGCTTGAGGCCCAAATGAGACATCCGTATCGAGGGTGTTACATTTTCTATTTTAAACAAAAATAGTGGATGTTTTTCTACTTTTGTAGCACTCTTTCTCTGTTCCTATAACACGTTTTCTATGTTCTTGTAACATATTTTTCTCTCTTTTTAGATTTGAATTAACGTCACCTCATTAGTTGGCGGCTATTTAATTATCATACTTATCTACATCTGATTTTGACTTTTGGACAGATTCTCTTGTATTGATGTTTGCAATCACCATTCATCAAAGATAATTCATGGTTGAGTTGTGGTAAAGTCGATTTTGTCCATGTGCTATCATTGTTATATGTATTTTTATGTTAGTGTTGTTAGTGTTTATCTTTAACTGACTACAGTGATGTTTGTTTATCTGTCACTTTTCTGAGTTGTTTGATTAGATTTTAACTATTTCCTTCTATGGTCTTATTTTATGTTTTAGTGACTTTTTTATATTTTTATAATTTGATTATATTTGTATCATTTTACACTTTTTATAATTATATATTTTAATTGTTTAAGGATTTTTACATTATTATTACATTTTATGTTTTTAACATTTATATTTTATAAATTTTATAAAAAAAGTTAGAAATAGATTTATATTCTTTATATTATAAATTATATCATTTTAAAAAATTATATTTTATGATTATTATAATTTTCTATTTTTTATATGTTTATGAATATTTTATATATTTTTAATAGTTTAATGGTTTCATTGCCTGAAAATTTCATAAATCATTACATCTCATAATCTTATTTATTTATTAAAGATTAAGATTTGTTGATTACAAAAGTGTGCAACACTCTTTGGATGGTGGCTCTCGGGTCGTTCAGAAAATAGAAATGGGACATTGTGATGGTTTTGCTCTCTGAAATATGGTTTGAACCCTTCAACCTTCCTTGCTTGAGAATGTATGGCTCCTTATAAGGGGCTGGATGGGGTGAAGGCACGTGTCGATCGAGAAGAATATATGTCTTGATGAGTTGAGTTTACTGTGATTCGGGTATCGACGTAGATCAAGTGTACCACCACGTGATCTGAACAGTGTCCGCATGTCGAGTTCGCAGCGAGATGATTTTAACTCTGTTAGTATATTCGCAGAAAGTTGTAATCAGATATTCGCGTGGTTGTGGTTCGCCGGTACTAACAAGATTAATCAACTATAATGGAAGGATCAAATTACTTTTTCTTTTTGTTGATTTATAAAGCTTCAATTGATTTTTTTTGTTTACATTGTTTTTTTAAACCAAAAAAAAAAAAACCAACCTTTCTCTAAGGCCACAAGCCTCCCGAAGAGGAGGATTTTTTGACGCGCCACCAATTGCGAGTGATGGAAGACACCAAAAAGTATATACGTTTCTTTTTCAATCAAAAACTGGAAAACGTCCGTCAACACTTTTGACTATTACGCCCAATTTGCTCACAAAAAACCTGCTCGTTTCATCTCGCTTTAAAAGGACTGAATTGTCAATTCAGCATATGGAACTTTTTTTATCACCCGACATCATTCGGTGCAGTGTGCACATTGGATTGGGGCCGTCAAAAGGACCCACTCTTTGCTAAAATCAACGGTGATGATTTCAACATCTTCGGTGGACTTCACTATTTGAGGTATCTATGGACTATGTATATTGGCTTTCACTTTTGTAGTGTAATTCATCTAATTCAGTTAAATAAATTATTAAATTTGTCCAAAAAATAAATTATTGAAAACTAAATGAAATTTATAATTTAAAATAAGACAAACATTGTTTATCCTCTAAGTTATTTTTATCAAGTTACTTCCTATTTTTTTTTCTTTTTACGTTCGGACTCTTAATATTTTATTATGTTAACTATTTCATCTCAACTATTAATTTTTTATTTAAAAAAACTATTAAAGTTTTTTGGAAAATAAAATTATGTCGGTGAAATTTGTGATAACGAAAAAGGTAAAAAAAATATGTTAAATCTTTCGATTTTATATTTGTTCGGTTTAATCTTATAAAATATTTAATCAAAAAACACTTTTATTTATTTTTTAAAATTTAATCTATTATTATCATTATTATTATAATTTATTTATTTCTATTTAACACGAATGTGTTTTATTTATTTATATTTATATTATTAGAAAATGTTAATTTAAATTATAATTTAAGAATGAAGAAAATTTTATAATTCATAATTTAAATATTAATATATTTATAAAATCATATTAATACATGAATATAATTTAAATTAAATTAAGATTGTACTAATGTAAATTGTTGTACCTCCGCCTATGACTTCGGAATGAACAGTCTCCGGAGCGACAGGTCTTCGAAATTCCTAATATATGCATTATGCCTCAACAGGCGAGATATCATGGCCATTGGAGCCTTCGTCTCCAGATTACTTTCGACATGACAATCATCAAGTTTGTCTGACTTAATATATTTGAATTTTTAGTATATTTTAAACTTTTAATATATTTTTAAAATTTTGAATTTTTAATATATTTTCATTTGAGTTATGTGAAATTATAATTTAAAATTATATCAATTTATTTGAATTATGTTTATGAGTTTGGATTCGCTAAATGAATTTAATATAAGTTTAAAATTTTAATTTTTTTAAATATAATTTTGTATATATATAGTACTTTAATTAATTTTTTTAATAAATATTAAAATTATTAATTAAGTTAAAAACTCAATTCAACGATTATATATGTGAAATTAAAAAAATAAATGTGAAAAATAAAAAAATATTTTATATTTAGTTTAAAAATACAAAAATCTTAAAACTATATTTATTTTATATCGTGCACTAACTATTATTTAAAATATATGCAAAATGTTGTTAACTTTAATTTAATTATTAGATTTATTTCATTGATTTTGATATTTTTATGCATCATAAGTGCATCATGTTCGAATCTTTTTAATCTATATTTATTTTCTTTTTCATGGCACTAACAACCAACTAACATATATATTAAATTTGGTATTCCTTAACTCAAAATTGCACTTGGCTCGGTGGCAAAGGCATGCCACTTACACTAAGCATTCTCAGGTTTTCTTCCCCACATCACTCACTCTATTAGGTTTAACGGTAGGTGGTTTGATTGATATTTTATTTAAATAGTTAAGTGGTCATAATGATAAAATTAAAAGTATAGTGATTATATTGATAGCAACGCCATAATTAAGTGCTCATTTAAGTTATTTACTCTACATAATACTCCATTTGTCACACTCAATATGTCAATTTTGTGTTTTAAAATTGTCTCACTTAAAATGTTTAATTGAAAAAATCAATAACTTTTAAAAGGCATATTTCTCTTTATACTCTTTTTTAGTTTTCCAACAAAACAAAATTTAATTTTTTAAGAATAAAATTATCGTTTCAATTATTTTACATCATTTTTTTTATACAATTTTTTTTTAACTCTACGTAAAAAATTAACGATGAACGTTTTAAATGGGACGGAGAGAGTATGATATAAGAAAAGTCGCTGAGAAAATGGGCCCGTGTTGGGCCTACAGTGGATGACAGATGTAATGATTCTTCCCTTTTTTCTTCCTCACTGTCTGGCGAAGTCAGCTAATATGGACAGTAGATTAGTACTGATGTGATGGGAAAGTGCTGGAATCAATCAGGCAAGCTCTTTTTTATATTTTTTTATGTTTTGATCCAATTGGTGGGGTCCCAATCCATAACTATTTCAAAATATGTGAGTGATTGAATTATTATATGATGGGCCCCACATACTGACGTGGTTTGGATTGTAATAGCCAACTTAATGACTTCGTATTATTTTTAATACAATTAAATTAGGTTGAGAATCTCATAAAACAACCCACATTTAATTGCTATACAATTTTTTGTTTAAATTCCCTATATTCGGATCGATAATTAATTTTACAATTTATGTGCAATCAGTTTGGACATGAAGATGTTCGAAACTACGAAATCACACAAAGACAACCCTTTCATAAATTCTGTGTGGTTCAGCTTAGGCCGGTAAACGAATCGAACAAAGGTATGTTTATGTTCATTCGTTTAATTTTAACCGAACAAATGAACGATCACGGACAATTAAACGAACATAATTTATTGTTCGTGTTCGTTCGTTAAAAATAATAAACGAACACCAACGACATTAAGTATTGTTTAATTTTTTTTTTAAGTCTAAAGTCTTGTACATTGAGTATTGTTTAATTTTTTTTCTTTTTATTTCATATTTTTTAAAATATAATACTTGTGTTATTAAAAATAATAAATATAAACAGACAAATGTGAATAAATTTAAACGGACATAAACGAATAGATTATTGAACGTTCATTTAATTAAACGAACAAAAAATCTTGTTCATATCCGTTCGTTTAATAAATAAACGAACATAAACAAACTTCCCGTCGAACAGTTCACGAACGATTTCCTGAACGTTCGGTTTGTTTTCGTTTACAACCCTAGTTCAGCTTGCAACAAATAAGTGATTCTAATCCGTTTTGGTGAAGTGGAATAGCCATTCAGCAGAGTAACTTTGGATATCCTCACTTGTCGAAACCAAATCCTAAAGATAACACGACGACACTATCAATGTTAAAACAAACTCTTATCATTAATTGGTTTCTCCCATTTTATTTATTTTAAATTACCTCTACGCTGATGATGAATTAATAATCTAATTAGTCTCTCAAATATTGCATAATATACTAATATAATTATTTTTTATAAATATTTAAATTATGATCGTAAAATGCATGTGTTTTAAGTATTACAAGTAGGGTTATTTAAGGATTTAGAGTTAGGAGTTAGGGGTTTAAGTTGTAGGATTTAGAATATATGGTTATAGGTTACAATCTAGGGTTTATGGTTAGGATTAAGAATTTAGGGTTGTATAAGGATTTTAGAATGATAAAATAGGCATGACACTAAGAGTATATAAGTATTCACCTAAACTTTCATTTTAAGATATATGGAAAATAACTAATGAAATCTCTCATATTTGGCTTCTACTATAATTTTGTATATACAATATTTACATATAGATTATAACACTTGATTTCTATGTGATTTTGAGCAGTTGAAAAATTAGGGTTACCAAGTTCACCACCTTATCATTATTGACATAACTGCTCAAAATTTGGTTAATTTAAAAGTGTTATAGTCAAGTTAAAATTTGTATATACAGTATTTACATATAGATTATAATGGAGTTAAAATCTCTCAATAGCACCAATCGTGTTTTTGTAAGTGAAAAAATAAATAAAACCCAGATCGATGCATTCCTTTCTGCTGCTGTTAAATGTTAATATCACATTTTAAATACTACTTTATTGTTTATTTGTTTATTTTTCATATCATTATTGAAATAACTGGGCCTCTGTTTTTTTTTTTTTTGCCCTAATTTCATTGTGCTTGCTTGTAAAGAGATCATTAAGATAAGATGAAGCCCAATTGGGACTTAACGATAGTGTTGTAGAATGAAAAATATTCAAATGCGATGAATATAGATAGAACATGTGACCTTCAGATCTTCACTCTCACGCTCTCCAAACTGAGCTATCCCCACTGGTAAACTAAGATTGATTTTCTGAATATGTCAATATAATAAGGTCAAGCGATACCTTTGAAAAATTAAGGGTACATTTGTTTCATTGAAAACTGTTTCCGAAAAATGAATTTTAAAAATTAAATTATATTTTTTAAAAAACTGATTACAGAAATCATTTTTAAGTGTTTGGATGAAATTATGTAAATCATTTTTCGCTGTTTGATAAATTATATATTAAAATTTCAACGAATTAATTCACTAATCAGTTTCTACAGACATTTAATATGTATCATATCATAAGCATATGAATAGTAGCATAATAGAGTGTATACTACTGGCTTATTAATATCAAAACTGGAATTGAAAATCACTTTCATCATAAAGCTTTCAAAATCCAAAATTTTCTAGATGTTCAACTTAAAATTAGTTGGAAGGCTTTAATTCCTTGAAGTGATGTTCTATTGATCCTGAAATGATATAATGATGTTAATTTTAGTCTGGCCAATAATATAGATTATATTAAAAGAGTTAGAAGAGCTTTTGTTGTAATCCAAATCAAAGCACCATATTCAAATCATAAAATAAATGAACAAATTTATATACTGAAGCACAAAAATAAACAATTTCCAAATCACCATTTAGAGTAAAAAATCAAGAAATGGGGAAGATCTGAAGAAAAAAAGTAAAGATTTCTTATGTTTTTGTTGTGAACAGAGGAAGAAATTGAAAAGTTAAAAATACAGACAATATAGAAAGAATAGATCAGAAAATTAAGAGATTTTAAAACATTATAGTTACCTGAGAAGATGAGCGGTCACCTGAGCTATCGTCGTCGGCGAGGAAGAGACGACGATGATGCTCTTTAGTCGGAGTATTTTTGGGTGACCAAAGCTTTGAAGGCTGAAGTGAAGATTGTAAAACGACATACCCGTTTTTAGTCGGCAAGTCATTTTACGGGAGAAAGAGGTCATTTTACGTTGACCAATAGTTTCTTTTCTGTTGATTTTAATATTTTACTTGAACCAAACACGGGTAAACTATAAATATATTTTTCGTAAAACGTTTTCTTTCAAACAAACAGACCCTAAGTGGACAACTATTTGGTAGTGCATAAAATGTTGGTGCAGTAGATGGGAAGTTCAGTATAGGGATTACAACAAGTTTTTGACCGTCCCGATCTTGACTCGAAATTTAAAAAATTTAACTTGATTCTGTCTGCCTAGAGTTTAATATATTTCATATCTGACCCGACATAAGAAAAGTATAATTTGATTTCGATCTGACCCTAAAATTTTAACAAAAATCAAACTAAATTTGACCCGCCTATGAAAAAAATAATAAAAAATTAAATAATATATATGTATATATATCGAGCCGAGGCGAGAAATTTCTATCCTAAACTCAAACTCGATATGTACCAACTCATTTTTTTTCTAAAATCGTCTTGAACCTGGAATTCAAGAACAAAAAACTTAAATAGGACGGGGTGGGGCAAGGCGCATCTGATAGGATTGGGTTTGAGTAATTTTACCATCCTCAATTCAGCAGCAAAAGTGCACATTTCGAAATCTCTTTTTGTCATCGGGAGCAATGACCTCTTTGATTACTTTGGATCTTCCGATCTTAGAAGAATACTCCCCAACAACTTGTTGACTTGATGGCTAACAACCTAGAAGGACAATTCAAGGCAACTCAACTTTTTCCTTTCAACCCAAATCTACTCTGTATTTTTTTTTTTACTTCTCTACCCATCTGAACTTTAATTTCCAATAAAAGTAACCTACTTGAGATAACATCTGATTTTAGTAAATTTTGATTTACATTTAGTCTTATTTATGACATGCCTTGCTAAATGATTTATGAATTATATTTTGAACCTGTTAACGTCATGAACTATTTGTGATATTTTATGTTCGATTATCATATTGTGTGCATTATGTAAACTCCATTTGGTAGTTTTGTTTTAATGACTTCCCAAAACACATTATTCGACTCTATCCTCACTCATAGGTTAATAGGGTTGAGTTGTTTGGGACTTCGACAATATTTCTGGGAGTTCGAGCAATATTGCTTGCAGTGTACGGTATTTGTGTATTTAGTGGGCATGTAGGTCATAATACCTTGTTCATATATTTGAGTCTGAAACTCAATTTTGGCTATTTGATTTTTGAATTCTATTTTTGGTCATGTGTAAAGGTTTTATTTAAATGTCTTTTCAATTGGATCTGTTTAACAAAATTTTAATTTACTTGGGTTTGTTATTACGGTCTCTCTTGAGACCCAAATGCGACTCCTTGAATCAGGTCGGTTTTTTCATACCAGATCTAGGGTGTTAAACACATTTTTACTATTTTCATTTCTAAAAATAAGTTTTCATTTTTATTAACCAAACGTGTTTTCTAATTTTTAGAAAACTGAAAATGAAAATTATTTACAAATTGGTCCTTATCCTTTAATCTTTTTCTCTTTTCTTTTTTTACCTAAACTTTATAATTGTTCAGATTAATCCCTCTGAACTTTTCACAGGAATTAACTTATTTGTCGGAATCGAATTTCCGACCATTGAAAGCTGAGTTTCAACTAGGCCAATTTTCGAGGTGTTACAAGCTAAGGAAGCTACAACTCTTCGCCAGTATGTCAGGCCAATAGGGGAAGTGGGACCAAGACTCCTGTGGCTGATTGAAGAAATAAAAGAGCTGGGTGCTCGGGCTGAGACGTATTCATAGAACATATCTTTATCTTTTGCAATAAGGACTTTTGTCATCCAATAAAAGCTACTTCTAGAGCAACTATTTATGGAATCAACGCTCTTTTGCTTGCATTCATGCATTTCAGGACATTATGTTTGCATTAGTTTATGTTTTGATTACTACATACATACGCATATGATAAAAGATTAATTATGGCAAATTCCATTCAAATAGCAAAGATTTCGCACAAATACGGTACTCATTCACAAACCAGATCTATGGCTACGGAGGACATATTGACAACTCTAGAAATAAACCACAAGAGTACCCAAGATAGGCTCGATAAAATAGAGAAAGTCTTGAAGGAAAAAATTGCACAAGCTTAGAGAAACAATGTCAGGCAGATAACGATTATGTTAGGAATCAAAGACCCAGAAAGAGGAAAGACGGTTAAAGTCGTTGATGCTTTGTCACCCCAACTCGGGATGACTTATGAGACTTTTCCACCGAAAGGGAGGTTCTAGATCCATATGGCAAGAACCTCAGCCCATATTCCAGCAAAGTCTAGGATAAATCATGGGGAGAACCAAGGCATTGAGGTTTTGGATCTCGATGAGGCAGCCGACAGGGTCAGAGTAAATAAGAAGCTAGAAGACCATTGTGACAAGCTCAAAGAGATCATCAAAATCCTGCAAAAAGGAAACATTTATGGTGGCGTGGATGCTAGGGATCTAAGCCTAGTGTCTAACTTGGTGGTTCCCATAAAATTCAAAGCTCCTGACTTTGATAAGTATGACGGAACCATTTGCCCTTCGGCGCACTTGACCATGTACTGCCAGAAATGTCACTACACTTGGAAAACAAGAAACTACTCATCTACTGTTTCCAAGATAGTCTATCAGGGTCTGCTACCCGATGGTACACCCAACTGAGTTGGGTCAACATACAAACTTGGAGAGATCTGTCAAGAGCTTTCCTTGAATAATACATACATGTGACAGATATGATCCCAAGCAGGATCGTACTACAGAATATGGAACAAAGGTCTAACGAGACTTTTCGCTAGCATGCCCAAAGGTGGCGAGATGTGGCAGCCCAAGTTCAACCCCCACTATTGGAAAGTAGGGTTACTCCAATGTTTGTGGAGACATTAAATGGTCCATTCTATGACCGTATGCTAAAATATGCCACTAAAGGCTTCACAAACATGGTTATGAACGGAGAATTGATATTAGTAGCCATCAAAAGCGGGAGACTCGATGAGATATCAGGCGAATGTGACAAGCACCTATAACCTGAACTACCCAAAAAATGGAATCTTATCATGAAGTAAATGGGGGCAAGATTGGCTGGAATTCACCCATGCTTAACATCTGGACAATAGAGGATTTTCCTGGACAATAGTGGAGTCGTACCTAGAACCAACCCTTTTTCTTTTGCCCGCGAGCATTAGGGATATTTTGTAAGGGCTTATATGTTATTCTACTTGTTTTAAAGATGCATTTCCTTTATTTTCTCAAGTGGAAAACATTTCATTTTTTTCATTCGGTCCATACAAAACATTAATTTCTCTTAGAAAATATATCTTATTTGCAGAGCCCCTATTATTGATTGTATGAATGATTCTTGAATCTAATCTTGAGATAAAAGGGCAATAAAGTGTGTTCAGGGTTAATAGGGAGATCCCATATACAAATTTTGAGTGAATTTTCCTCTCATACATTGTTGTTAAGGTCTTTGAATAAAGTGATAACCCTAAAATATCTACCAACTGAAGTTGCTTCTATTCGATGATATTTGTGTGTGAAATGACATTTAGCATTTCTTCATTTCCCTTCACGAATAAGAAAATAAAAAATCCATTGTTGTCCCCTTTGAGCCTGATATTTTTCTTGTGATTGAACCCTAACCAAGGATCACTCCCCACGTTTGTGGGCAAAGAGGATGAAAGGCTGTTTGCAAACTAGGAAAAAAAGAATATTAGATAAAGGTGAATGTCTTAAATTTAAAATGAAAATGACAAAAAGAAAAAATAAGGAAAAGAAAAAAAATAAGAAAATGAAGAAATTAAAGTTGAAACACGAAAGAAATTTTGAAAAAAAAAGAGAAAAACATGTACGAAATCCTTCAAATGAGACATATGTCAGAAAAGGAAATGAACTCTAGGGTGAAAACCCAAAATGGGCAGTCTAGAGTGATCAAAAGAATAAAAGAATAGGAACGTTAATGTTGAACTGAGATTTCATCAAGAAAGATTGATCCTTGGTTTAATCACCCTTAAACATGTATTTGGGCCTATATATCCTTTCTTTTGTAACCTGAGCCTAGCCTACATTACAAGCCTTTAAAGACCATTTTGATCACACATAAATATCTGAGAAAAGAAGTTTGTTTTCAGAACACATTCCGCCTAATTGAGTTAACCTTCCTTCAAGGACCTCCAAACTTCTAATGTTTGACTAAGATTAGAAAAGAAGGAAGATTGAAATTTGGGGAGTTTGTGAGTTAAAAAGAGCCACCTAAAAGCGGGACACTATCCGGTTGATGGATTCATGGATCATTCATACTATGAATTTGGGGGCATCTGACTTTGTTCCTTTCCATGTTTGCCATGACTTTTTTTCCTTTAAATTCTCATTTCTAGCTTTTCTTGCATCTTACAAGTAGATTGGCATAGATTCATGAAAAATAAAAGATTTCGTGGTATTGATCCCAAATATAGGGAACCAGAAGCAAATGTTCGCTATCACATCAAGAAATAATGAAGTTGCTCGTTAATAAAAAAGAGAATTGAACCCAAGATTGAAAGGGGCATCACCTTACATGAGAAGGTAAAAACACATGTGTTGAAGAGTGTTAAAGTCAACCATGTTGTCAAGCAAGATCCACACATGAGGTGTAGTAAGTCAAAAAAATTCCTAAAAACTTGAAAAGGGGATAGAGTTATGCCCAATGAGAAAACCATACCATCAGATTGGGGCAATCGGCATTGATCAAGGATTCAAGATCTTTAACTTTAATAAGCGCGATAGGAAGAGATTAAAGAGTCAATATCATTAAAAGACATTTAAGGTAGAGATTCTCCTACAAGCAACCCGAAAACTCACAAGAGGCGTTGAATGTGCTTGATATTATTTTAAGAGACGCCTGAATGAGAATGGCAAAACAGATTATTTTTATAAACGTTTGGATCAAATGTGCAAATATCATATGTTTTCTAAGAAGAAAAGAGGTACACAAAACGAGAATGGCGAAATAGAGACAGTATAGATGATTGCTTGTTTGGATTAAATGAGCAAATATGCAAAGATCAAACAGAAATGAAAAAAAAAACATAACACACATTCATAAGTTAGGTATCCCTAGGAGCATGCTCATCACGGTCATATCATTTGTTGGATTTTGACAGGAATACGAAAGACTATTTTTCGACTCTGATTTACTTCAATAATTAGGGGCAAGATACCCCTATCATTTCCAGAATGAGCAATAGGTGAAATACACCATATATTCCTTCAGGGGCAAGACACCCCACATCATTTCAGAAGAGGGATAAGATATCCTATCTTTAGAATGGGACATTAGTTGAATAAAATCCTATGCCACTTTATTTTCCAACAGAAGTAATAGTTGATTTTCATACTATTGCTTCAGGAATAAGACATTCTATCTTCAGAAGGAGGTTAGTTGAATAAAATCCTATGTCACTTCGTTTTCTAGCAGAAATAGTAGCTGATTTCTATCCTATCACTCAAGGGATAAGACATCATATCTTCAGAATAGGGCATTATTTGAATAAAATCCTCTGCCACTTTATTTTCCAGCAGAAGTAATAGTTAATTTCCATCCTATCACTTCAGGGATAAGATATCCTATCTTCAGAATGTGGCATCAATTAAATAAAATTCTATGCCACTTCGTTTTCCAGCATAAGTAATAGTTGATTTACATCCTATCACTTCAGGGATAAGACATCATATCTTCAAAATAGGGCATTAGTTGAATAAAATCCTGTGCCACTTCATTTTCTAGCAGAAGTAATAGTTGATTCCCATCATATCACTTCAGGAATAAGACATCATATCTTCAAAATGGGGCACTAGTTGAATAAAATCCTATGCCACTTTGTTTTCTAGTGTAGAAGCGGCAGGTGGACGACACCCTATTGCTTCAAGGCAAGATCACGGTTGTCGATTTGCATATCTGGCAGATAAAATCAATGTCTTTTATTCTTTGCTCTATCTCTGTTTCACCAGAATGAGCAAAGAGGGACAGCTGTAGTCACTAGATTTTTATCCGTCCTTTTTTATGTTGAATATTATTATTATTATTACTATTATTATTAGGGTAAATTTCACTAGAGATCCCTTTTGTTTGGGCTATGTTCTATTTTGGTAACCCATTTTAAAAAAAGGTTACTCTTACCACTTACATTTTCATTATGTTTTATTTTGGTCATTGTGCCTTTAATACCCGTTAGTTTGGTGACGTGACACGTTAGTCAAAAGAGCATCTGAACTTTAAACAAAATATTAATTTGACTCCTAAACTCTCTCAACCTCACTTTTATCCCTAGCTGCTCTGGCCACCTTCTTTGGTGAAAAATATCCAGACGTGGAAGGAAGACAACAATTAGAGTGTTTTATGGTATGCATTGGTTTGAGTGGCTTTTTACCATAAATTAGTTCGTTTAATGCACTAAGTCTAATATCGGAAGGAACCACAGCCTCAAGTTTCATAAATTACAACTTCCATTAATAATTAAATGAGGGTTTCTTACACTGATGATCATTAATTTCCGAAAAGCATAAAAAATGGGACTAAGTCTTTCATGCAAGCAGCAGAGATAATTTTACTTACCAGACTCTATTTACATTTGATGGTTCATGTTTTTTTTTTTGTATCTGTACATCGTTTTTTTCATCGACTTCAAATTAAGTACTCGTAGGATACCAAGAAAAGTGCATCTGGGCAATCTTTCGGGAGGCTGTTGACGTAGAAGTAAAAACGCAACAAGTCGTCATGTGTAACAGTTTTACTGTCGATCACATCATCATTGCAAGTAAGCACCCACAAATCTTTAGAGTTAACTCTTTTCAAGCTACCGCGGCAGAAGGGACAGGACTCTGATTTCTTGTTCCTGTAATTTGGAATTGAGAGCGAAACTGCAAAGCACGTAAATGCAAAAAAAATAACAAGAGATCCTGAGTTACCGCACCAATTGCGGTAGCATTTGATGCACATTGCATGACAACAATTAGGCAAGACCATTTTCGTGCAAGGCTCCAAGCAAATACCACATTCATCTTCCCTCTCGAAATCGATATTACCAAGTCTATTATCTAATTCTACTCTTTTCTTGGCAAAACTCCCATCGTAATATGGGTGTTTCCATATCATCATCTAACTCCCCCAAGCTACCATGCAGTCTTCGAAATTAATGGTAATATAACACCTACAATTTTATTAAATTAGCAGAGCGAGTCAATGGTAAGGTAAATGAATCATTATAGCAGGAAATTTATGGTAAAAAACCACTCAAACCATGATTAATGCATACAGTAAAACTCTCTAATTGTTGCCTTCCTTCTCCTCGTCTAGATATCTTCGATCTCCAGGTTCTTCATCTTTGTTTCAGCATTTGATAAAGGGTAAAGGAGAAGGAAAGGGGTGAAAAGAAGGAGAAGAAGATAGAGGTGGTCGGAGCCATCACTTACTAAAAAAAATGGTCGAAGCAGTGACATTGCTGTGTAAAAATGGAGTTGAGAGAGTTTAGAGGTTAAATTAATATTTTATTTAAAGTTTAGAGGTCAAATTAAAAATTAACTCTCTTGACTAACATGCCATGTCATTAAACTAACGGGTATTAACGGCATAATGACCAAAATAAAATAGATTGAAAACGTAAGTGGCAAGAATAATTTTTTTTCTTCAAAATAGGTGACCAAAATAGAACACAGCCCAAACAAAAGGGACCTCTGATGAAATTTACCCTTATTATTATTATTATTTCTCTATTATCATAGTATATTATTAATCAAAAACAATCCATTTAATTTAAGGAGTCCATATTACAATAATGGTCCAAAAAGAAGAAACCAAAAACCCTAGCTGATCTCTTTTCCCTCTTATACGCAGCTCATCCGTGATCGTTGGATCTGTGCAAGATCCAACGGTCCAGATCGGTCAAGAAGATAGGTCACGGATCCCTACACGAGCATGTGGACCACGCGCTCACCTCCCAGCATCCAAACCCTTCGGTTCCACGATTGCCCCGCCATCTTCACGCCTGCCGGATCGTCTCCGAGGCTGCCGAGCAGCACTGGTGACCGCACCGCCTCCCTCGTCGTGACTCGCGCTCGCCAGCGACTATCGCACCACCGCGCAACCACTCCCTAACCATGTAGCCGCAATACCTAAGGAAACAACACAAAATAAGGGTTGAATCGAATATAGAAAAATGAGAAAAAATCAGCCCCAAATCATAGCAAGATTAGCCCAAAAATAAGAAGGGAAAAGAATCCGAATCAAATCAAACATGGAAGGGGGAATCAACTGGAAATTGGGGGGCTTTATCCCAATTTTTCTTTGTAATTATGGTATATATATATATATATATATATATCGATCAAACCAATTGTAATTTTCACTACGAACTTTTTAAAGGGTAATACAAGAAGTAAGCATTTTTTAAGTATTTCTACTGTTGTTATATTTTATTTTTTTTCTTTACTTTTATGTCACTTCGAATATATTGAAGGAAAAGAGAAAATTTTACCCGTTTTTTGAGCCACCGCCGCCGTTACCATGGCCGGCGCGTCAAGGCCGTATCCTCAATGATGGGTGCTCATCCTATAGTCGCCGGAGCATAAATTAAGGTTGGCGAAATTTTTTACTTTTTTCATTCAATTTTTTTTTAAGATTTGAGGTAATTCGAGAGGTTTATGAGATATTTTAAAAGGGGATTTAAGTTCGGGTTTAAAAAATCAAAAAGTTTTTTTTTAAATCTCCGTCGTCGGCGAGCGACGACTGACGTCGGTGAATGACGGCCGGCGCGACAGACAATCGTCGTGTTCTTCATTTTATGAAAAACACTTTGAATGTGTTTAAAGAAAATGAGATGAGTTGTTTTGATCCAAAAATTTTAAAAAGGAAATTAGGAAGGGTATTTTTAAAAGTTGGGTTTTTATACCAACATGTTTTAAAATAAAGTAGGCTAATTACACTCATTAAATCCCTTCTCCCCATTCCTATTTGCTCCCAAGATACCGAGTTTTACATTGTTTCAAAATTGTTACTATTTTCTTTGAATTTGACTTCTGATTTTGATATCTTCTCAATTTGGTCACTGTTTTTTAACTTCATTCCTTGTAAATCCGAATTTCTTATATTTTAACTAAGCCTTTTTATATCATTTTTTTGTTATTCTCACCCTTTTTTTTAAAAAAAGTTATATTTTCTTGTAAAATTGACTTAAATATCAAGTGTTAATCCGATAAAAGGAAGAATGCATTTTAAAAAAGTCTTATGTCTTATACTTTTTCTTGATATTCGTTTACTATCTTGTACATATTTAATTTTATGTATTTTAAATTTATTTTATATTTTTACATTATTTTATTAATTTAATTCAATTCTTTGAAAAAACCTTAAATGTCATCTTTTAATTAGTTTCTTTTAGGTTAGTTTTTTTTTAAAACTTCAGGGTTCTTTAGTTTAGGCCCTGAGTTGATATTAAAAATCTTTTAGTTAAAACTCTTAGTATAGCTTAGTTGTTTCTTTCACCGTAGAACTAATTCCTTTCGATTGACACTTAACCAAACTTGAACTTTGAAATAAAATTCACTTAGACCTTTTTAAGATAAATATTAATTAAGTATAATAATTAGCTTAGAATAATAGGAGAAAACTTTAATCTTTAAATTAAGTGAATATGTTTCTTTGATGCCATGCTTAATAACGAGACATATAAGTTGTAATGCGGTGTCCCACCAAAAAGGAGTAAACGGGTTAGCGCTAAAAATGTTGGCGATGATTATAATTTATTCTCCGGATGGTGAGGCCTTTAAAGTGAATTCATATTCATAAATGGAAAATAAATTAAATTTTATACGAACTTATAAATTCCAACATTAAAACAACTTGTAATCGGCTAGGTACCAATTTTTGGGCGTTGTGGGGTGCTCACCCTTCCCTACGCGTAACCGACTCTCGAACCCTTTTTGTATTTTCGCAAAACAAAATTATTGTTTTAATAAAATAAAATGTTTTTATGACCCGTTTTAGGTGATCCAATCACACCTCAAAAAAGGTTGGTGGCGACTATGTTGTTTTCTTTAAAAAAAGCTCGTGTCAAGTCCTTGCTGCGACAATTTTGAAGCTTGATGAAAACACACTAACTTACAAAAAAAAAATTCGAAATTTGTAGAAAAAACACAAACCTAAAATGATTTTAAGTTACTTTTACATGTTTCGAAATTTACTGTCTTTTAGCCTTAAATTAGGTGGGATGTACCGTAGAGATGTATCTTCCGACTTCAAACAATTCCTAAAACCTCTAAACATATTCTTAATTAGAATCCCTAAAAACCTCTAAACATATTTTTAATTTAGAAAAAAAATTACCAACACTAAAATTTTTGAGTTTTCTGTCCCAAGTCACAAGTGGAGAGTGGTCATTGACCTGGATAGTACTACTGCACCAACATGATCAAAATTTATTAGTTTGAATTTTATCATTTATCACTAGAAGTAATTAAAATAAGACATACATAAATAAGATACAAAATATAGATGTACAACTTGTTAAGAAATAAAAAATAATATTATTATGAAACAAAATAACATTATGAGATTTGAACCGAGTAACCGAGAAATGAAAGATTTTTTTTTTTGAATAGAGAAATGAAAGAATTAATAACCGAGCTGAAAACTTAAAGCATATTGCAAAAATATTTATTTACGTATATATATGTATGGGTAACATTTGTAATATCAGTTAATTGTCAACTTCGTACAAATACAATCTACTTAATATATTCAATAGTAGGGGTGTTCAAACTTCGGTTTTAACTGAATTAATCGATCGAACTAAAAATTTTTTCTGCTAATCGATCGATTAATTTTAAATTCGGTCGGTTAACGGTTAATAACTTTTTTTAAACTTCGGTTATCGATTAATTTGATTCGAAATCTCTTAATTAACTGAATTAACCGAAATTTTTATATATTATTTTTTTTATAGAAATATGACCTCATTAAAACCCCTTCGTAACGAATCGAAAGATATGAAGTCGACATCGGAAAGAGGAAAAGAGTGTCCAATTATATTATTAATATAACAACCGATCATATACAACCCGACAGTTCTACAACAAAACAGGTACCCCAGGACAATACTAAAAATACATCTACTTATCCAATGCCCTTCTTAGCAAGATTGTCTGCTTCCACATTGGCTGCCCTCGGAATCAACCTAAAAGTGCAGTTTTTCACCTTCCCTAAGGCAATTATTTCTCTTACCAGGCTGCTAATCGAAGGAGGACAGCGATCAGGGGAAGCAATCCACTCAAGAGCCTCTTTGCAATCACATTCCAAGATAATTCGGCTCGTTCTACATACCTCCATAGATTCCGATACGATAAGACCAAACTTGATCACAAGCAATTCAGCAATAACCGGGGATCCTCCTCCAATAGACTCCGAGAAAGTGATCAACGTAACCCCTTCGGCATCTCGCAAGATCCCACCGATCCCCCCTACACTTCTATCCCGTAGCATAGCCCCACCCACATTCATTTTTACGAAACCAACAGGGGGAGGGGACCAAGAGACAAAAATACTTTTTTGCTGACAAGTCGAAAAGGATCCATCTGCAATGGATAAATTGCTCACTAAGTCCCCTAGAACAATGCTGCAATCCGGGAACTTTGCCTTGAACCACATTGCCACCCTGTACCTAGACACAAAGAACAACTGAATCTCGTCAAATCTTCCATTATTAAAGACCAAATCATTCTGAAGCAGCCACAAGGACCATAAAATAGCCGCAGGGATGAAAGCCCAAACTGATTCCTTATTCTTCCTGGGACAATATTCATGCCACATTTGAAAAAACGAGCCAGCATCCCCTGGAATAGCCATTGAAATGTTCCAAATATTAGTAAACTTCATCCATAAATTCCAAGAGAATATGCACGAGAAGAATAAGTGAAAGGTGGATTCCGGAGCACTGTTGCAGAAAGGGCAAACGGAAATCATAGCTGAAGACATCCCTCGAGCCAGCAAATTTGCTCGAACAGGGATACTATTTTTTATAACCCGCCAAATAAAAAATTCGATCCTAGGAGGAGCCAATCCGAGCCATACATAATTTCCCCAAAAAGGGGAAGATGATTCAGGGTTATAGAAGCATTTCCGACATGATTGTACAGAGTATAACCCATTGCCCGAACCTTTCCAAATAAGACAGTCCTGATTATAACCATCAGACTTGAACTGCTGCAACAAATTCATAAAACGATCCCACTGTTCCAATTCCCAACCAAAGAGTCTACGCCTCAAAGGAATATCCCACTCCCAACCATTCACTGTTCTTGCACCAAACTCAGAGATCTTACCTGACTTATTACAAGATAACGCGAATATCCGAGGAAATTTACTCAGTAAAGGAAATTCGCCGAGCCATATATCAGACCAGAATAAGACTGAGCTCCCTTCACCCACTTGGATCCTCGTATTCTCCTGAAAGCATAGCCCTACACAATCACACTTAAAGAAAGCGTTGACCACACCTTTCCATATCCAGGAAGATAATCGATGGGGATTATGGGCTAGAGAGATATCTGCAACCTCCATGTTGTACTTGGCACAAACAACTTGTTTCCACAAGCTATTCCTTTCCATCAAAAATTTGAAGGTCCACTTCCCTAACAAAGTTCTGTTGAGGAGATCTAAATCTCTGATCCCCAACCCACCATGTTCAACAGGTTTGCATAGCGAAGGCCAATTTACCCAATGAATCTTCGATCGAGTAGACGACCCACCGCATAAAAAGTTAGCCGTTATACTATTAAGTTTCTTAAGAACCTCAGCCAGCATTCGAAAAATAGATAGGAAATAAGTGGGCAAGGCTAGCAGCACCGAATTTATTAACACTAGGCTTCCACTAAAAGAAAGGTTATTACCTTTCCACCCCGCCAAGGAGTCGAGAAACTTTCTAATCACCGGTTCCCATAACAAGGCTGAATTTCGCTTAGGCCCCAAAGGTAGACCAAGGTACTCCCCGCCGGAAAAGAGCCTACTGAGCAACCTATAAACGAGGCCCAAACCGACAGAGAGGAGGATTCCACATTAACACCAAAAAGGTGACTCTTCTTCAAATTAAGTTGCAACCCAGAGGCAACTTCAAAAATTCTCAACACTCTCTTTATATTACGCAATTCACCCACCGAGGCTCTACAAAAGAAAATAAGGTCATCCGCGAACTGAAGATGAGACAGGGTTAAAGAGTTACCACCACGACCAATTTGGAAACCATTAAAAAGGCCAAGACTAACTGCTTTTTCAATCATTAGATGCAACGCTTCCCCAACCACATTGAATAGCAGTGGAGATAAAGAGCACCCTTGCCGAAGCCCACGCGCCAGCGAAAAACACAGAGTAGGAGATCCATTGACCAAAACAGAAATAGTAGCCGTAAAAATGCACCGGACAATCCAGTTACACCATTTCTCCCCACACCCCATTTCTTTCAAGATTCTAATTAAAAAGCCCCAGTCTACAGTGTCGTAGGCCTTTTTGAAGTCGATTTTAAACACTAAACCTTTTAATCCCAACTTGTGGAGATAGCCAATGCTTTCATTCGCTATAAAAGAGCAGTCCATAATTTGCCTACCAGCTATAAAAGCAAATTGCGAGTTACTGATGATAGAATCCAGGCATAGCTTGAACCTCCTTGAGAGAACTTTAGAAAGGATTTTATAAACTCCACCCACCAAACTTATCGGACGATAGTCATCAAGACTTTCAGGGCCAATCTCCTTCGGAATAAGAGTGATAAACGAGTGATTGACTCCAATTTCCCAATCATGCCCGAGGTATTCTTTGAATCATCCTTCACGAGATGCCAAAACTTTTTGAAGAACCCCATGTTGAAACCATCAGGTCCCGGAGCACGCGAGCTATCAGAGGACGAGATTGCTTCCCACACCTCAACTTCTGAAAATTTCCTTTCTAGTGCGGTTCTTTGGACTTCTGAAATTTTAGAAAAATCCAGCAATAAATCGTTTACCTCAAGAGTATTTTTAACCGAGTAAGCCTTTGAAAAATAATCAAACACACTTTCCTTAACCTTACCCGGATCAGAGATCAATTCTCCATTGGCTGTGATAGACTTGATCGTATTCCTACTTCTCCTATTAGACATTATCAAGTGAAAATAACGAGTATTGCGATCCCCCTCCTTAAACCATCTTAACCTGGAATATTGAAGCCAAAATCTCTCCTCCTTTCTAAGAAGAGACCATAGCTCATTCCTCATTTTGGACACCAATCCCACAGTAGCGCCCGAGCCTCTGGCCTGCTGCATTTCTAACTCCAAATTCATAATCTGATTTTCCAGACTCTTAATGGAGGCACCAAAATCTATTTTCTTCGACCCTGACCATCTCTTGATTGTGATCTTAGATCCTCTTAACAAACCCATCATGCCAATCTCCCGATTCCTATTCTTGGCCTTGTTAAAGGCAGAAATTATCACATTCTCAAAACCATCTTCATCAATGAGATGGTTTAACATTTTTAATGGCTTGGGACCCCAGTCATCACATGATTCTTCCAAAAGAAGAGCATTATGATCCGAAATTGATTTCGGAAGCAAGATTTGATTCATATTCGAGAATTTTGAAAGGAAAGAGGAATCGATAATGAAACGGTCAAGCCTCACGAAAGTGGGAGGATCCCTATTTTAGACCAAGTGAAAGATCCTCCAATGAGAGGTAAGTCAATTAAACATGATTCTTGAATGAAATTCCTGAATAATTCCATCGAAAACGAATTCCATGATGAGCCAATCTTCTCCTCCCAATTCAAAAAGGCGTTGAAATCCCCCCCAACGCACCATGGAATACGATTACTCGCCAGCAAGTTCAGCAACTCTTCAAAAAAACTGGCTTTCTCTGAATCAACTGAGGGGCCGTACACATTCAGAAAACCACAATGAAATTGATCCTTACCAATCTTACCGATTATAGCAATAAATCTCCTTGAAATAATTGTATCCGAGGCTGTGAAAAAATCTGTATTCCAGGCACTTAATAGACCCCCTGCAGATCCCACCGAAGACGACGTAACCATTTCCATATTCTGCCCACACCCCAGTCTCCTGTAAAAAGGACTAAATTCTGATAACTTAGTTTCTTGAATATTAAATTATCTTTGGCCTCTTCTCTCTAATTAAATTCCTAGCAGCCCTAATCTTCTTTGATTTACCTAATCCCCTAATGTTCCAAGATATGATGGATAGATGCATTATGAATAAAGATAAAGACAACCCGGAGACAACACATTATCGGCCAGCAGGGCCATGCTAAATACCAGAATTAGTCTCTATCTCCGATACCTTCTCAATGAGAGCTTTCTTCCCTCCCACGAAAGACACGCCCAACATTCGGCTAACTCCCCACACAGCCAGAGCTTCTTCTATGTAGCTTAAATGCTCCGACCCTTGCATTAAGCCGGAACCAGTCGAATCCGCTCTAAAATTTTGCTCATCAATTGAATCTCGAACCTGCCTTCTCGTGGCCCTCCTGTTACCAGCATCAAAGAAGGAATTGGTGCCCTTGAAAGAAACTGAAAGGCTAAGAGTTGGATGAGAGTTAACCGAATTATTCTTCTCAAACCCAACCGCAGACGCCTCTGGATTAGTCGCTGAAATACAACCCAAAGCAGATGGTTCATCAAAGCTATCTGGAACGATCTCAACTACTTGAAAGGGAATAGGAGAATTTCTCTGAGACTCCAAAGAATCCCCTATGATCGCATCAGCTAAGTCCCCAGAAGCAAGTGCCTTGTCAGCTATTGGATGAATAACCAGATTGGGGTTTAAAGGCCCAACTTCAGTTTGGCCCGGTGGAACACATAGAGCCTGCTTAAGAGAACCCCCCCAAGGAGATTTGATCAGCAAGATGAGGGCCCACTATAGGATCCAAAATTACCTGATAATTACCTTGTGGACTAGGATCCTTAGATTCTAACCCCTGATTCATTTCCAAATCACCAGTAGAGCTTCCCGTTGCATTATGAGTTAATTCAGGAGCCAAGGGATCAATCCCAACGTCTCGATCCGAGCCAACAAGCCCATGAATCGAAACATTTCCAGGGATCTTAATCGACGGAATGAGAATCGCCTCACGACTATCCGGCCCCTCACCTTCCCTGATCTGCACCTCCCCGACGTCACCCATTGTCTCTGCCGGCCAAACATCTGCAAGATTAACCTCCTCATCCTCAACCTCCTCAAAACCCTCAGGGAAAGACTCCCCCGTCTTGATAACAATGAGGAACTCCCGACTATTAATCTTAATCTTAATAGAACCCGGGATATCGTATTGGCTCGGGATTCTAACATCCTTATTCTTAGTAGATTCATGTATATAAACGAGTTTACCCCATCGATGAGCAAGATTAGCGAAGAAATCCTCAACCCAGCAATGAATTGGAACACCATAAAGAGACACCGAACACAACATAAACGGGACTCCATTCTCTGAAACCTCTGAATCCAGATAATCAAACCAAAACGACAGCTCCACCTTCTTGTTCTTCCAAACATCCTCTTTATCAGATTTAGAGCTGAAAATGATTAAGCACGAATTGGTCATGCACCCCCACATCACAAGCTTAACATGAATGTCGTCGCTCTTCAACGCTTTTTGAACAAACTCCCTCTCAAAATTACTCTTCAGAATACCAATAGCTGAATTATGGATCCAATTATTCATCTCATTCGGTATAGATAGATTCAAAATGCCATCCTTTTCCACTGGATTTTTGTCCACGCGAATATTCTCCTCTCCATAACATGAACGGCCCTCCGTTTCTGGGTTACTCAACAAAGCCTCCATATATGTTTTCCTTCTCAGATTCTTTTCCGGAAGATCTGCATTCTTACCCCAGTTCTGAATACGTTCACATTTCCCAACAGCTTTCTCCCTGCACTCAACCTTCGACCGCGGATGCGGGACTCCGCTATTTAGATAAGGAAACCTGGCTTTAGAAACAGAAACCTTCATACCATCAATCTGAGTATTATTTACCATAGCAATGGCCTTCAACATATCCACCTCGCTGCTAAAAGAAACAAAGGCAAAGGTAGAGCACTTATATTTCGGTTTCTTGTTTGTCGATGGAATGAAAACTCTCCGCACCTTTCCATAATGATTGAACAGCTCCCATAACGCACCCCTGGAAACCCTTCTACTAAGGTTGTCTACAAATACCTTCCAGACTTCCTTATCCGATGACAATCTCTGTTCATTCTTCGCCAGCCGTCCCTGGAAGCTAGCCATTTCCTTCTAAATATTTTGAATTTTTATATATTATATATATTACATATATTTATTTTTGGTCAATGAACTTTTAAAACGATCATTAAATTTTTTGATATATTATAAATGATCGTTGAACTTTATTAAATTAGAACAAAATGATCATCAAATTTATTGAATTATTAAAAAAAATAATCATTAAATTTTTCAACATTTATCAGTAATTTATAACGTGTAATGAATCAATGACCATTTTGTAATAGTTCAATAAGTTTAATGGTTGTTTTATAACTTTTGAAAGTTCAGTGACTAAAAATATATTTTAACATAGTTTAGTGACCATTTGTGAAATTTACCCAAAATTTTATAAAAAAATTCAGTTAATTCGAAAACCGACCAAATTAACCAAACTTTTTTCCAATCGTTTAAAAATTTTCGAAAAAATTCAGTTCAATTAATGGTTCATATGAAAAAATCTGGTTCATAAATTTTTGGTAGTTCGGTTCGGTCGGTTAACTAAACCAACCGATTGAACACCCCTATCCAATGGGATAAGGTGTTAGTGATATTAAGTTTTTAAAATAATATTTAGGATTTGAATGCTTACGTTGTAGATGAAGTAAGTTGGTTAAGAGGGTTATACTCATAATATTTATTTGTAATATTCAATTTATATTAATTTTCTAATGAATCTATTACGGGTGATTATAAAAAATATATATATGAATTATATTTATTTAATTATTTTGAATAGTATCCAAGTGATTAAAAAGATAATATTTGTTCATACTATTTTAACCCTTTGATAACACATATCTTGCAAATAAAGTTGTTCGAACCTAGATTTTTTATGATGCACATCATAATCTTTTTTACTAAGATTACTATTTGAATTTGAAATATATTTATTTTTATATTATAAAATTAACATGAAAAATAATAAAATACCGGCAAATCTGTTCCAGTGGAAGTTGGAATGGGTATGGTAGCATATTATTTTCCGGAATATTTTGAATTTGAATTATTATGTTTAAAGAAATGATAAAAATTCCTCAAAAACTGTCAATGAGATAAGAGAAAAACTTCAATACACAATCTAGGTAGGGAGAAAAACTGTCAATGAGACGAGAGAAAAACTGTCCATTCCATCTAATATGCCAAAGATGTAGTATGGAAACACCCAGAGGTTTGATAACGCGTTGATAATGTGTACTTGGTAGGGAGATGTCCAGAATTTCATAATGATTGAGGTTTTGAATTATATTTTTCATATTTTGTTGACATTGCCCAAATTTCCGTTGAATTTTCCATGCTACACATGAACAATCATCAATGGGACAAATCGATCACTTGCAAGTAGATTCAGCCTGTTCACATTGTGAATATATCCAACAATTCGTATATTTATATCACATTTATAATTGTTATAAAAAATATTTGAAAATATTAATATGAATTTATATGATTTTTAATTATATTTTCGTATAATATCGATGTCGACTTGTCATTTAGGGTCTGTTTGTTTCACTGAAAATTAATTTTTAATTATATGATTTTGAGTATGATTTAGTCTGTAATAACTCATTTTTATCCGATTTGTAAATATTGTTAATATATTAGTATAATAATTAATGGGGAATTATTATTGCATGTATACATGTTATATTATATGTTTACTATATATATGTGATTAATGTGTGTAAAATATGTGTGTGGTATGTGTAAGCGCATGCGTATCATACATATTATGTATGTGTATGTGTATAGGTGTTGGTATATGTGTACCATATGTATGTTTATGTTTTGTACATGCATGTTTGTACATGTATAATATATATGAACAAATGTATATGCTTGTGCTTAAACGCATGTAATATGTATGTTAATTGGTATACACATATGTCATTCTGTATGTATTTAGCTTAATGACATTGTTGTTGTTATTTGTATGTATATGTATTATTATTTGCAATATTAGTTATTATTAGTGGTATTATTGGGTTAGAATTAAAAATGGATCTGTAAATATAAAAACCCATATAAGTTATTATTAAATGCCCAGTCCAATATATTACAAAGTCCATTACATTTTACATTGGGCCCAATCCGGTCCCAAACCCTAACCCACATCCTAAAAACCCTAATCCACATCAGATAATGGAGCCCTAATACCCTCCCTTTATTTTGCGCAGCTGAAGGAGGGTTGTTGGATCAGATCTAGATCCAACGGCTACGGGTGAAGCATGAAAACCTCTCATCTGCCGCGCGTAAGCCCACTCGCCATCTAGCTAACTTACACGCGTGCGTATGGAGCACGCACTGGCCTTTCATACCACCGTACGCCACGTGTCACGATATGGTGCAATCATGCTTATTCCAGATCACATCAAGACCGTCCATGCATCGTGTCATCTTAGCCGTTGGATCAGATCCGATCCAACGGCCGAGAGTCCTTTTGGCCGAACGGATCCCTCAGCCATGCCGCCGTACCAACCACCGAGTATGGTCGGACATGCCAAAATCACCAAAAAACAGAGATCATGTCAGTGACCAAATCGCAGAAAAATATGTATTACACGTCTTATTTTCTACCAAAAACACAGATCAGGGCAAGATATATGTAAACCAACAAAAAGTGTAATAATCAGTTTTTCTCAGAAATACAAAAAAAAACAAAAAGTTTCAGGGTAATCTATTTTTCTTTTCTTTCTTTCCTACATGCATGTAAAGAAAAAACACGAAACAATAAAAAGGGAGAAAAGTTGAAAGGTTCTTTACCCTCGCCATCAGTGGATCTCTCCTCTCCAGTGATAAGCCGTAACAGTTTCCAAAACTGAACATAGTGAACTGAAAAGAGGGAGATGCGTCTTTTGGTCTCGGTTTTTTAGAAAAATGGTTTTCGCTTTCGTATTTTCCTAGATCTGGGTAAAATGGGAGTCCTTTTTCTAAATCTAAGTTTGGATTCGAGTTTGGGTTGAAGCAAGGGTTGTTTTGGTGTTTTTTTTAGGTTCGCCGGCGCCGACTAGCGGCGGCCGGCGGCGGAGGAGACGGTAGTTGGCTACCGGTTTCTGGGTTCATCCAAGAGGTTGAGCGTTTGAGGGAGAGCTAGGTTGAGAGAAATAAGCTAAAGGAGAGAGCTCTCTCTCTTTAGGTAAAAAAATGAGAAAAGAAGGAAAGTGAGGGCTAGCTATCGGTTTTATAGAGGGAAAATAAAAAGAAAGTGGTATAATTGCATCATAAACCATCCCGCGTTTTGGGATTTTTCAAAACGAGTCTGCCCCTTGGTATAATCACAACCTCAATCCTCCCTGGTCCGCCGAAAATTTCAATTCAACCCCTAAATTAAACCGTAATTAGTTTTAAAAAGGAAAAATGCGTGCTTAGTCCCTCCGTGTTTTTGAAGTTTTCAGTCTGAGCTTGCTTAATCACATTCTTAATCCTCCTAAGTTTTGTCCAGTTCTCAATTGTGTCCCTAAGTGTGCATTTTGTTTATTTAATTCCAGCTTTTTGTTTTATTTTTCGTTCATTTCGGTCCTCAGTAAATTTTTGAAGGTTTATGTTATTTTGTTTATATTATGTTTTTTAGTATGTATAACTTGCCCATTATTTACTTATGATTTTTCTATCATGCTTTCTTTTGTTTTTAGGTATGCTATGTCTTGTTTTGTTTTCTACTTTATTTGTTCGTGTTTGCATGCATATCTTTTATATGTAAGGTTTAGTTTATTTTGAATGCCATGTTATATGTTAGCATGTTTGTGTATACTAACATAATTTTCCATATCCCTTTTGTCTTTAGGTTATATGTTAGTGGGTTTTTTTCCTTTTTACATGGTGTATTGTTTTTTTTTATATTGTGATGTGCAAAAAAGATGTGCCTTATGTATGTTTTGATTGTATTATCATGACATTGATGTTTCATTAATCTAGCATCATGTTGTTTATATCATGCACATGTTTAAGTTGTGGGTCGCATTTATGTAGCAAAATAAGCATGTGTTCCTTTTTATGTTCATGTGCATACTTAGTTTTACTATTGTGATATATTATGTTCATGCATTTAATTATTTTGTTTAAATTTTGTAGTATTCACATTTTTATGTCTCTTAAGTTGTCATGTTAATGTGATTTGTTTGTTTTATATTTTGCTCCTAAGATTGCATCTCGAGATATATAAATTGTCAATGCGGTGCCATTTTATCCGAGTGTAAATGGGGCCAGTATCAGGCGTAGTGATGGTGGTTGGACGTTTACTCTCGAATAACGGGACCTTTAAAATATACTTGCACCTATAACCAAATTTTAATTTAATCATCATTTTAATCCGAAAATTCTAATATTAATAAAGCGGTAATTATTAAAGTACCAATTTTGGGCGGTGTGGGGGTGCTAATCCTTCCCCATCCGTAACCGACTCCCGAACCCAAAGTTTTCAAAATCTCTGGTTTTTATGGTGTCCGGCCTACCTAAGTGGCCGGTGGCGACTCTAATTTCTAAATAAACTACGGTTTTTCTAAAAACCCCACGAAAAACATTATTTTCAAAACAAACAATAGACAAAACAATAAATAGATAAATACGTTTTTTAGCGAAACGAACATCGCTACAGATGGCGACTCCGCTGGGGATACTATTATTTGTTTTTCAAAAACAAAAAAAGGGAGTCAAGCTTTTTCAAATAATTACCGCTTTAATAATACTAGGAGTTCCGGATTAAAGTGACTATTGAATTAATATTCGGTTGTAAGTGCACGTTTACTTTGACGCATTTAAAATATGGCATATAAACCTGTTTCTTATGTGAGGGGAAAACGTTAATGCTTTCATGGAGATATCGTTCTCCCGTGTAGGCCTAGCAAGTACCTTTGGGGCTCGAGTACATTATGTTTTCGTAAGGATATCGTCCTTCGTGCAGGCATAAGCGAATGGGTCCCCCTAAATTGAACCCAGTTGAAATGAGCCTATAATGGGTGATGATCGGGGGCCTTGCTACTCTTAGTAGAAGACAACGAGGACAATTCGGGTACCTCCTAGAACCAAAACTGCATGTAGAGAACACATAGAAACCCACCATGTTAGAGCCATGCAGATAACCTAGGTGTCTTAGACGGGATGTAAATAGGATTACTTTGTTTGTTTATCGCATTTAATTTGCCCTTTTTATTGTGTACTTATTGTTTTTGTCCGGTACTGACTTGTTTCCTTTTTGTTTTGCTTTTGCATATATCATCGCATTCGCATTACATAGGGTATTGATTCCCGAGTGATTTCTCCCATAATAGAAGATTGTTCATGATGGACAAAAGGTTCTTTGACCTAAAGAAAGGGGTCTAGTTCCAGAATTCCATCCCGAGACTAGGCCAGAGACAGCAGAAGAAGGATCGTTTAGGGACTCAAGAACAGATTCGGTAAGCAGTGTTAGTTCTGGTAATAAGCGAGATGAAGTACATGAATTAAATAAGCAAATGGCCAAGATGATAGACCAGGTGAATACTATGATGAAAGACAAGCAGCCTGTCAAACTCAGAGAAGAATCGATAAGGGATCAGAATGCGGAACAAAATGGTCAGAATGTCAAGACAGACAACACCGTTAAATACGACAAATCAAATCCCTTTGTGATCAACGTCAAGAAACAGACAAGCGACATATTTGGGGTAGATACCAAGGGAACATAGGTAAGACCATGGGAAGCTCGAGAATCCAATGACATCAGAAGACATTATCCTATACCATGAGATACACTGAGCTACTTTCGTTGCTTGTCGAAAGGAGCCTTATTGTACCGGTAAAGTCTGTACTAGGGAGACCTCCTTATCCGAAGGGTTACAACAGTCATGTCAGGTGCAGCTACCACATAGGCGATTCGAGCCATCACACTGAGAATTGTAGAGCCCTGAAGGATAGAGTTCAAGATCTTATCAGAATGGGAGTTTTGGGTTTCGAAGACGGACAACCCCGATTCTACAGCGAACCAGCTGTTGCCCGAGGGGCAAAGTCGAAGGAGGGTCAATGCCCAACCCAAGGTTCGGGTAACACAGAAGTGGGTCACTCAAGCGAGATAAATTCAGGAGTCAAGAATAAAAGCGTCTCAGAAGATGAACTTGCATGCAAGTACTGACAGCTCGAGCATGAGAGGCACAATCTGAGCATAAAATTGAAGAGCATACAAGACGAGTACCAGAAGCTGCACTCTGAATTCAAGAATGTCGGTCTGGGTGACACCGTTAAAGAGTGGATTAATGGTATGATTCGATTAAGGAATGATTTAGAACGCTAGAGGCAGAAATGCAAAACTGGTAAAAATACAGCCAAATCATTGCCACAGAAGATGAAAGAAGCTGAGAGCCAACACGATGTTCTCCAAAGTGAGTTGGAAAGTAGTTTGGCCATGGACGATATCCTGAAATCATGTCTGCAGCAGGAAAAAGAGGAATCACAAGCCTTTCAAATGGAAAACGCAGCACTCAAAGAATAGATAGTGAGGCTCAAAACTTCTTTATGTACCAGCGAGATTCGTGCTGAGGCAGTGATCTTCAAGCTACAAAAGGCCGAGTAGACAATACAGGAGAAAGACCGAGACATGAAGATCGTTATGACTCAAGCCCGACAAGTAACTCAACAGGTAGCAGACTTAGCCGATGCAGCATCACCAATAAGCCAAAATATGGATCCAGCATTGGACCGCGAAGGAAAGCTGACGGGACTATTGAATGATGTCAAGAAATTAGGTGCCATGGCTTACCGTTATCTGTAAACCCCTAATACCGGATGTAATGAAACCTTTTGGTTTAAATGAAAGATGTCTTATAGGGACAAACCACTTGCGAAATCGATACCTTATTGCATTCATGCATTGCATTTGCATCACATCCTTTGCATTGTTTAATAGTTTTATCATCGCATGGCACTTCATCATTTAATACTTGGGGTTTGATGGCAGAACTAGTTGAGAAAATGGAACGAACTAAAGAGTCGAGGCTTGACCAACTAGAAGAAAGAATCGAGAAAGAGCTGAAGAAGAAATAAAAGATAAGTGTTTTCAATACGAGGGAACTCTGCCTAGTCCCTGATTTGGTCATTCCTCCGGATTTCAAGATTCCCAGATTTGCGCAGTATGACGGAACCAGCTGCCCAAAGATTCACTTGACCATGTTTTGTAGAAAAATGGAGGGATACATGAAGAATGAAGAGTTGTTGATCCACTACTTCCACGATAGCCTGACGGGACCTGCAGCAGTGTGGTATAACTGTTTGAACAGAAACCAAGTTAGGTCATGGGGTGACCTTGCTAATACCTTCTTGAGTCAATACATATATGCTTTAGATTTAACGCATTGTCGTCAGTTTCTTCAGAATGAGAAAATGAGACCAAATGAAAGCTTCAGGGAATATGCACTAAGGTGGCAGTGTTTGGCGACCCAAGTCCAGCCTCCTATAGCGGAAGAAGAGTTGACTCTCATGTTCCATGCAACGCTTCCCTCTCTTTTCTTCGATGTGATGTTGGAGAAATCGAGAAACGAATTCGAAGATTTCATGACGATTGGAGAAATAATAGAATACGCAATCAAAGAAGGAAAATTGGGTATAAGTCCAAGGACTGAATCGAAAATAAGGTAGATAAAAACGGAGAGGTCAATGAGTGTCATCTCCAGGGTTCGTGTGGCCGTAAAAGAAGAAGATAGACTGACACCTCGGGGTTATCAAGAAAAATCCCTCGGACGAGCGCAAATTTGGAAGTTTTCAGAGTATCCATCTCAGACATATGGCCTCATTTGGTAGGGGTCACTATCTTGCTCATAGACCGATGAATATTGCACCCGATCCATCTACCCATAGTTTTGATTCGAGTAGCACATGCGAATTCCATATGGGGGCACCAGGGCATCCCACCAGAAAATGTAGATCTTTATTGGAGGAGATCAAGAAGCTGATCAATGATGGGACCTTGACACAAGAGCTGATCCAGCAGTGGAGGACCGAGGATGGGGGGCAAGTCTGCATAGTGCTGAGGAAGCCAGAGATGTCTCTACATTAAAAGACTTTCCTGAAGTAATACAAGGAATCAACTTTACTACCTGTGGCCCACATGTGGTAAAGATCTTTTGTGAAGGGGCATGTTTGTTGATTTTTATTCCAATGAAGAGCACATTTCGCTTAACATACAATGTTCTTGAAAGCACATAGATGTATATTTTCTTACCGTTGTAGGACACTGGATATCAATTGCAAGATGTGACATTAGATGGATATTGTGACAACGATGAGGTGTGATCTTCCCTACCAGACTCTGGTCAGCAAAGCAAGATCACTACTATTTCGATGATGTTCAAGGACGAAAAAGCTCCAAATGTCAACCATGTAGAGTTGCTTGAAATTGAAACTCTAGGCATAATCTTCTAGGTAGTAAATAATTAAAAAAAGAAAAAAAAAAGGAAGAATTGAAGGGAAAAAAGAGAAGAGGAAGAAAAAAAGAAAAAATGAAGAAAAAGAAAGAAAGAAACAGCAAAGAATAATAAAAAGCACTCATATGTTCGAAACCTGGTAATAGGCTTGTTCGGATAAGAGTGTGGAAATTTTGGGGCACTCCACTGAAGCGATAAGGTGGCAATACACCATCCAATTCAAGAAACCTTAGCTTCATGAGTGATGGTAATATTGTCAAATCGTGACTATGCCGAGTAACTTGGGGCAATGTTGTTTGCTCCATCATTGTCCTCGAGACAAAGGACTGTGACGAATTGATTTCCTCAAATAATGATAAAAGCGTAAAAAATATATATATAAAAGAGGGAAAAAAGAGAAGAAAAAAAAAGAAAAAAGAAGAAAAAGAAAAGAAAAGAGAAAAAGGGAAAAAAAGAAGAGAAAGGAAAAGAAAAGAAAAGAAAAGAGAGAAAAATAAACGATAGCATAGGTAAAATTAAAACCCGCACCACCTAGAACTCTATCCTTAGAGTAATATTTCTGCGCTCGAGTGGTCATACAAGCCCACCCTTTTTGGGGGCAGAGCAAGTAATGAGAATTGAGAAATAGTAGTATCCTGCAGCAACGCGGTAATCACGAGGATGAACCGAGTCACTTGGGAAGACTTCACAGCCTTGAATTACTGAATTGTTGAATCTAAGACGCTCTTGCACTTGATATCCAGAGCTCCTATTATGTGATTTCAAGATCCTGTATGTTAATCTAAATGATACCCTTTAGTGGAATACCAATCAACAAATTGACAAGTTAAAGCAACAAAGATTTCCATGTCTTACTTCAGAGGTAAGATCTAGAACACAAGGTTACAGATATTATTGGAGCACCTAACCAGAAACGACCCCACAATGTATAGGATAAAGATGATGACATGAGTATATGTGTCAGATAACTCAAGAATAAGAAACGGGTTTCAACCATGATGTCTTGGTTGGTTCAAGAAAATGAAGGACGAACCAGAACGGGAATGAGGTTACAAAATACGGAGGACGGTAAGAGGTAAACATTGAGTCTTTAAGGATTAAAGTACAGGGATCGAGAAATGGTTCCCGTCAAGAGACAGCAAGAAGATTGAGATTAAGTTTAGAACATAGAAGCATTTTGCTCACCCCAATGACGAAACTAACAAATACTCAGGATGTTGGGCCAAAGGAGTTAAAAGGTAGCCGAGCTCATGATCGAGTGAGGCAATGCAGAACAGGAAGAATGGTAAGAATCTCTGCACATGCATGATATAAAGTTTGTTTGTGAAGCGGGCAGAGACCCCGAAGAAGAAAGGTAAGTGCTCGTGCAAAAAAACAAGAGCGGGTACCCATTTAACAAAAATTGACAGAAATGAAGATCAAAACTGAGCATACTACAAAAAAGAAAGGAAACGGAGAAATTCGAAGAATTACTTTTCAGGGCATATGATTTTAAAACATGTCTAAAAATAAAAAGAAAATGAAAATGAGAAAGAAAAAAGAAAAAAGAAAGATAGAATTATACCGCGAAAGGGTTAAAAGATATGAATCAGATAAATAACTGATCAAAAGGCATACTGCAATAGAAGAGAAGATCTAAGAAGTGACATTTCAGAGCGTAAGACTTTAGAACAAAAAAAGAGAAGAAATAAGAAAAAGAAAGAAAAGAGAGTGAGAGAAAATTGATGATAAAAAAGAAGAAGAAGAAAGAGGTAAAAGAGAGAAAAGAGAGAATAAAAAATAGAGAAAAAAAAAGAAAAAGAAGAAAAATAGAAGAAGAAAAAGAAAGTACGACATTGCATGCATCATATAAATAGAGGCATGTTAATTTTTGCTTGTTTTTAGGCAGGTATTTGAAGAATTGTCAAAGAATTACTAAAGAAAGAAAAGATCGGCAGCCATAGCGGTGTGAGGCCAGATGTTAAATCTTTTGGGTCATCGGTAAGTCATTCGGGCATGGTGTTAAGTCCTTCGGGCCACCAGTAAGTCTTTCAAGCATGGTGATAAGTTCTTCGGGCCATCAGTAAGTCATTCGGGAATGATGCGGCAGCCTTAGTAGCGTGAGTCCAGAAAGATCGGCAGCCATAGCAGCGTTAGACCAGATGTTAAATCCTTCGGGTCATTAGTAAGTCCTTCGGGCACGGTGTTAAGTCCTTCGGGCCACTAGTAAGTCTTTCGAGCATGGTGATAAGTCATTCGGGCCATCAGTAAGTTCTTCGGGTATGATGCGGTAGCCTTAGTAGCGTGAGTCCAGAAAAATCGGCAGCCATAGCAGCGTAAGGCCAGATGTTAAATCCTTCGGGTCATGGTAAGTCCTTCGGGCACAGTGTTAAGTCATTCGGGCCACCAGTAAATCTTTCGAGCATGGTGATAAGTCCTTCGGGCTATCAGTAAGTCGTTCGGGCATGATGCGGCAGCCATAGTAGCGTGAGTCCAGAAAGATCAGCAGTCATAGCAGCGTGAGACTAGATGTTAAATCCTTCAGGTCATCGGTAAGTCATTCAAGCACGATGTTAAGTCTTTCGGGCCACTAGTAAGTTTTTCGAGCATGATGATAAGTCCTTCGGGCCATCAGTAAGTCATTCAGGCATGATGCGGCAGCCTTAGTAGCGTTAGTCCAGAAAGGTCAGCAGCCATAGCAGCGTGAGACTAGATGTTAAATCCTTTAGGTCATCGGTAAGTCCTTCGGGTACGGTGTTAAGTCCTTCGGGCCACCATTAAGTCTTTCGAGCATGGTGATAAGTCCTTCGGGCCATCAGTAAGTCCTTCGGGCATGATGCGGCAACCTTAGTAGCGTGAGTCCAGAAAGATCGACAGCCATAGCAGCGTAAGACCAAATGTTAAATCCTTCGGGTCATCGGTAAGTCCTTCAGGCACGGTGTTAAGTCCTTTGGGCCACCATTAAGTCTTTCAAGCATGGTGATAAGTCATTCGGGCCATCAGTAAATCCTTCGGGCATGATGCGGCAGCCTTAGTAGCGTGAGTCCAGAAAGATCGGCAGCCATAGCAGCGTGAGGCCAGATGTTAAATCCTTCAGGTCATCGGTAAGTCCTTCGGGCACGGTGTTAAGTCCTTCGGGCCACCATTAAGTCTTTCGAGCATGGTGATAAGTCCTTCGGGCCATCAGTAAGTCCTATGGGCATGATGCGGCAGCCATAGCAGCGTGAGGCCAGATGTTAAATCCTTCGGGTCATCGGTAAGTCCTTCGGGCACAGTGTTAAGTCCTTCGTGCCACCATTAAGTCTTTTGAGCATGGTGATAAGTCCTTCGGGCCATCAGTAAGTCCTTCAGGCATGATGATAAGACCTTCAGGCCACTAGTAAGTCTTTCGAGCATGGTGATAAGCCCTTCGGGCCATCAATAAGTCCTTCGGGAATAATGCGGCGGCCTTAGTAGAGTAAGTCCAAGATATCAACAGCCTTGTAAAAAAAGGATAGAAAAAAAAGAAGCAAAAAAGAAGCAAAAGAAAAAAAACAGAGAAAGAAGGAAAAGAAAAAAAAAGAAAAGAAAAGAAAAAAAGAGAAAATAAAAAATCGAAGACAAAGGTTATATAAAGGAGAAGCCTACGTTTTCGAGCCCCTAGTGAAAGGCTAAATATAGGAAGAGCCCTAACTCCAGAATCTAAAGAAGAACCAAAGGTGAAGAAGTTCTATATAGGGAGAACTTACGAGCCTGAAGATTCGGCCGAGGAAAAGTGGAGAGTTTCAGAAGAACACGTGATTCTAAAGTCGTGAGCAGTGAAGTCAGATAAAAATGAGTGTTTTTGGTCTTTGCTTTGTTCTCGTTTCACAAGAACAAGCAAAGAGGGGCAACTGTAATCACTCATTTTTATCCGGTTTGTAAATATTGTTAATATATTAGTATAATAATTAATGGGGAGTTATTATTGCATGTATACATGTTATATTATATGTTTACTATATATATGTGATTAATGTGTGGTATGTGTAAGCGCATGCGTATCTACATATTATATATGTGTATGTGTGTAGGTGTTGGTATATGTGTACTATATGTATGTTTATGTTTTGTACATGCATTGTTTGTACATGTATAATATATATGAACAAATGTATATGCTTATATTTAAACGCATGTAATATGTATGTTAATTGGTATACACGTATGTCATTCTGTATGTATTTAGCTTAATGCCATTGTTGTTGTTATTTGTATGTATATGTATTGTTATTAGCAATATTAGTTATTATTAGTGGTATTATCGGGTTAGAATTAAAAATGGATCTGTAAATATAAAAACCCATATAAGTTATTATTAAATGCCCAGTCCAATATATTACAAAGTCTATTACATTTTACATTGGGCCCAATCCGGCACCAAACCCTAACCCACATCCTAAAAACCCTAATCCACATCAGATAATGGAGCCCTAATACCCTCATTTTTATTTTGCACAGCTGAAGGAGGGTCGTTGGATCAGATCTAGATCCAACGGCCACAGGTGAAGCATGAAGACCTCTCATATGCAGCGCATAAGCCCACTCGCCATCCAGCTAATTTCCATGCGCTCGTGTGGAGCACGCACTGGCCTTTCAGATCACCGTACGCCACGTGTCGCGATCTGGTGCAATCATGCTTATTCCAGATCACATCAAGACCGTCCATGCATCGCGTCATCTCAGTCGTTGGATCAGATCTGATCCAACAGCCGAGAGTCATTTTGGCCAAACGGATCCCTCAGCCATGCCGCCGTACCAACCAACGAGTATGGCCGGACATGCCAAAATCACAAAAAAAAACAGAGATCATGTCAGTGACCAAATTGCAGAAAAACATGTATTACATGTCTTATTTTCTACCAAAAACACAGATCAGGGCAGGATATATGTAAACCAACAAAAAGTGTAATAATTAGTTTTTCTCAGAAATACAAAAAAACCAAAAAGTTTCAGGGTAATCTCTTTTTCTTTTCTTTCTTTCCTACATGCATGTAAAGAAAAAATACGAAACAATAAAAATGGAGAAGAGTTGAGAGGTTCTTTACCCTCGCCGTCAGTGGATCTCTCATCGCCAGTGATAAGCCGCATCGGTTTCCAAAACTGAACATGGTGAACTGAAAAAGATGGAGATATGTCTTTTGGTCTCGGTTTTTTAGAAAAATGGTTTTCGCTTTCGTATTTTCCTAGATCTGGGTAAAATGAGAGTTCTTTTCTAAATCTAAGTTTGGATTCGAGTTTGGGTTGAAGCAAGGGTTGTTTTGGTGTTTCTTTAGGTTCACCGGCGCCGACTAGCGGCGGCCGGCGGCGGAGGAGACGGCGGTTGGCTGCCGGTTTCTCGGTTCATCCAAGAGGTTGAGCGTTTGAGGGAGAGCTCGGTTGAGAGAAATAAGCTAAAGGAGAGAGCTTTCTCTCTTTAGGTAAAAAATGAGAAAATAAGGAAAGAGGGGGCCAACTATCGGTTTTATAGAGGGGAAATAAAAAGAAAGTGGTCTAATTGCATCATAAACCATCTCGCGTTTTGGGATTTTTCAAAACGAGTATGCCCCTTGGTATAATCACAGCCCCAGTCCTCTCTGGTTCGCCGAAAATTTCAATTCAACCCCTAAATTAAACCGAAATCAGTTTTAAAAAGGAAAAAATACGTGCTTAGTCCCTCCGCATTTTTGAAATTTTCAGTCTGAGCTTGCCGCATGGGTTAATCACATTCTTAGTCCTTCTAAGTTTTGTCCAGTTCTCAATTGTGTCCCTAAGTGTGCATTTTGTTTATTTAATTTCAGCTTTCTGTTTTATTTTTCGTTCATTTCGGTCCTCAGTAAATTTTTGAAGGTTTATGTTATTTTGTTTATATTATGTTTTTTAGTATGTATAACTTGCCCATTATTTACTTATGATTTTTCTATCATGCTTTCTTTTGTTTTTAGGTATGCTATGTCTTGTTTTGTTTTCTACTTTATTTGTTCGTGTTTGCATGCATATCTTTTATATGTAAGGTTTAGTTTATTTTGAATGTCATGTTATATGTTAGCATGTTTGTGTATACTAACATAATTTTCCATATCCCTTTTGTCTTTAGGTTATATGTTAGTGGGTTTTTTCCTTTTTACATGGTGTATTGTTCTTTTATTATATTGTGATGTGCAAAAAAGATGTGACATATGTATGTTTTGATTGTATTATCATGACATTGATGTTTCATTAATCTAGCATCATGTTGTTTATATCATGCACATGTTTAAGTTGTGGATCGCATGTTTCATTAATCTAGCATCATGTTGTTTATTTATGTAGCAAAATAAGCATGTGTTCCTTTTTATGTTCATGTGCATACTTAGTTTTACTATTGCGATATATTATGTTCATGCATTTAATTATTTTGCTTAAATTTTGTAGTATTCACATTTTTATGTCTCTTAAGTTGTCATGTTAATGTGATTTGTTTGTTTTATATTTTGCTTCCTAAGATTGCATCTCGAGATATATAAATTGTTAATGCGGTGCCCTTTTATCCGAGTGTAAATGGGGCCAGTATCAGGCGTAGTGATGGTGGTTGGGCGTTCACTCTCTGATAACGGGGCCTTTAAAATATACTCGCACCTATAACCAAATTTTAATATAATCGTCATTTTAATCCGGAAAGTCTAATATTAATAAAGCGGTAATTATTAAAGTACCAATTTTGGGCGGTGTGGGGTGCTAATCCTTCCCCATCCGTAACCGACTCCCGAACCCAAAGTTTTCAAAATCTCTGGTTTTATGGTGTCCGGCCTACCTAAGTGGCCGGTGGCTACTCCAATTTATAAATAAACTACGGTTTTTCTAAAAACCCCTTGGAAGACATTATTTTCAAAACAAACAATAGACAAAACAATAAATAGATAAATACATTTTTAGCGAAACGGACATCGCTACATAGTCGAATTTTAAAAGTTTCAAATAATTTCGATTTGAATTAATTTTGAGTTCGAACTATTTTGATTTTAAACTATGGTAGGTTCTGAGGTAATTTTGGGTTTGGAACATTCTGCGTTTTGGTAATTAGAATTTAAGATTTTTTATTAAATCTTTTCGAGTTCATGTAAACAAACTCAAATCAATTCGATATTAATTTTGAAATAAGCGATTTTTCACTTTTTGTTTTGATCAAAGTTGGTTTAAGATGAATTTGTGTATAGAAATGTTTAGAATTTTGAAAAGTTTAAGGCTTATAATAGCCTTAAGCTTTAATTAATTAATTTGTGGGTAATTATTTTACGTACAGGCGAGGAAAATAAAAAATTTCTACAAGTATCTTAGTTTTAGGGTTATAGGATTTGTTTAGGGTTTAATGTTTAGGGGTTTAAGTATATGATTTTTGAATTTAGGGAGTGTTGTTAGAATTTAGGATTTAGGGTTAAATTTTAGGGTTTATAGATTAAAACCTAAATCTCTAACCACACTACCCTAAAACCTAGCCCCTAAATTCTAACACTAAATTCTAAATTCCTACACTTAAACTCATAAACCCTAAATCCTAAACTAGATCCTTAAATCCTAAAACTAGAGCGTTTGCGAAAATTTGTTTCCACCATTAGTGCGTGAGATATTTCCCCTCAATGTATAAATAACAAGTTGATTTAGTGAGATGCAATATTAAGTGTGTTAAGCAACGATTATTTTTTTAATGTTTTAATGCGATTGCATAATAATATATATTTTCTCTTTATTCTTGGCCCTTTGAATACACATAGACATTATGCATGGAAGTTGTTCGAACAGATGTCTTCTAAAGATAATAATGCTCTATTTTCTACTGAGACTATTCAATAAATTCAACATCGTTTATATTTAAACTATAACATTGTAAATTATATAATTGAATTAAAAGAATATCTTGTAATAAATTTCTATAGTATATTATTTAAATTAGTCAATTATATAATAAATAACAGTGGTTATATAAAAAAATTAAATTATGTGGGGTGGGATGCATGTTGGAAAACATAAGGCATGGTCCCACTGATTGTCGACATGGTTGCAGCAAAGATGGATCCACCGGCTAGCCACCCTTTTGAGTCAATGTGTATAGAGTTGTGGGTTCCCACAAATCAAATTGGCTGGCTTATTTGACCTTAGCAGATAGCACACATACATGGATGGATATAGAGAGACCGAATCACGCTTAACGGTTGGGACAAATATAAATATTTTAAAAATAAAAAATAAATTTATTATTAATTTAATTTTTATTTATATATATATTATAAAGGTTAAAAAAAACTATGTAGTCCCTTTTAGGGGTTATGCCTCCCAAAACTTTTTACTAAAAAATATAATAGGAATTTTCTATTTATTTTGACCTTCGATTTTTAATTCATTTGAACGTCCTTTCTATTTTTTATGATTAATTATATTTTATCTCGTTAATCTTGATTCCTAACTTTGTTCCTGGACAATCATAATATGTTATATTCATATTATATGACACTTTCAATGCATTTGGCTGTGGTGTTTCCTCACTTATGCCACGCCGTTGTATATCCTTTCATGTCCCCTTATTTTCACACCGCAAAATACTACGAAAATATATATTTTTTAAATAAAAGAAAATTTGTAAACTTCCCATCATTTTGAATCTCACATTCCTAAAATACTTTTACACCATACAAAAAAATATTAAAATATAGCATCGTATAAAAGTAACAAAAATATAATATAATTACACAATCATATCAAATTTTATTATATTATCATCGTTTCGCAACATATAAATATATAATACTTAAACTATTCAAAAAATATATATAATACTTAAAATAAATTTTTTTGAGTAGATTACTTAAAAGAATAAACATTACCACAAACGTGATGAAAAATTATAAAAAAATTGAGTTTGAGATATCCAATATGTTTATCAAAATTATTATTATTATTAATAACAACAAGGATTTGGTGCAATGACAAGGAACATTATTCTTCCAGTAAGATATTTTGAGTTTGAACCTTGGTAATGACATTGTTGGGAGGAAAAGCCACGAATTTCGAACACGGGTCACAAAATGGACATGCACTTTACCAAAAAATATTTGATGTATTGTCACTCATTTTAGGGGTTTAAGGTTTAGCATTTTGAATTTAGGGTTTAAGGTTAACACATGAAATTTAGAGTTTAAGATTAAGAATTTAGATTTTTAAGTTTTAAAGCTTAAATGTGTATGTTTATGAAAAAATTATGTTATGTACCAACAATCAGTTGGTCAAGTGGGATGCGGCACTAGATCTTTTAAGCAATGTTAGATATTCAAGTCATTGCGTTGTGAATTGAAAAAATTAGGTTAGGAGGTCGTCCCATAATAGGCCTCTACAGTATCCGAACCGGATTAATCCCTTAATGAGTTGGATACGGTTAAACCAAAAAAAGAAACACGTTATGTTTAGACTCAAGGAAGTATGGAGGATCCCTATATGAGCCATCTATAAAAGCACATGAAATCTTTCATTCCCCTCTTCACATATCAACCTTACAATACTAAACTAAAAGGCTTTGGAAAAGAGAGTTTTTCTCTGATCTTTTTCTTCTCTTTTGTACAAACCCTAGTAGTAAAAATGTATGGCAAGCACTTGAGCTTCGTCTTCTTCTTCCTCATCGTATGTGTGTTGAGCTGGGGAATGGAGTTTTCGGGAGCTCAGATGGTGCCGGCGGTGTACGTATTGGGAGACTCCTTGGTTGATGTGGGGAACAACAGCCACCTTCCTGTTTCAGTCGCCAAGGCCAATTTCCCTCACAACGGCGTCGATTTCCCCACCAAGAAACCGACTAGCAGATTCTGTAACGGCAAAAATGCTGCGGATTTGCTTGGTATACAGATTAAACTTCAACTTTTATATGATACATGCATAAATAGATTCATCAGATTAGATGCTGATGAATGAATGGTTTTGAAACATTTTTGAGTTTTCGAAGTAACAAAGAGCTGCTCCTCCATGCATTGCAATTTGTTTTTGGAGGTCACTAAACTATGTAAAAATAAATTTTTTTGGTCATGAAATTTCGGGACTTACAAAATTATCATTAAACTTTTGATTTACGAGATTGTCATCAAAATTTTTCAAAATATTACAAAATGGCCATTCAAACTTATCAAACTATTACAAATTGATCCTTAAACTTATCAAAATATATCACTATTAGAAACCATTTTGTAACTGAATCAAAAGTTTAATGATCATTTTATAACTTTTAAAACTTTAATAACCAAAAATATCATTTTTATATAGTTTAATGGCTTTAGTACAATTTACTTTTTTGGCGGCATTGATTAATTAATTTTTCACCTTCTTCATATATCTATCTACCTTTTGTTGCCAAGTTGTGGTTGTCACGTTTTAGTTTCTATGTTCCTCCATTTCTTCTTTCTTGCGAACATTTTTTAATACTTTAATGTGAACAACAAATAATATGAATACGAGATATATATATATATATATATATATATATATATATATATATATATATATATATATATATATATATTGTCTGAACTTAAAATATAAGTCATAAAAGAACTTGGAATTATTTTTATAGCATTTTTATACTTTTAATAGTTAGTAATATCTATAATGGTTAAAAAATTCGTATATTCACTTTAATATCTAAATTCACTTTTGCACCTTGTATGAACAAGCAACCAAACTTTCATTTTAATATATATTGAAAATAACCGATGGAATCTCATATTTGACTTCTACTGTAAATTTGTATATATGTTATTTACATATAGATTGTAACAATTGTTTTCTGTGTAATAATTTTGAGCAGCTGAAAAATTAGGGTTGCCAAGTTCACCACCCTATCTCTCTTTGATAAAGAATAAGAATGCTTCCTTTCAAAACGGTGTTAGCTTTGCCTCCGGTGGCGCCGGAATCTTCAACGGCACCGATCGTGTTTTTGTAAGTAAAAAACAAAACCCCAGATCGATGCATTCTTTGCTGCTGCTGTTAAATGTTAATATTGCCATTTGATATTCTACATTATTATTTAATTTTCCTGTTATTAAAGAAATAATTGGGCCTTAACTTTTCTTGAGCCTAATGAAGTGTTTCTTGTAAAGAACTAAAGATCATTAAGATAAGTAAAGCCCAATCGGGTTTAATGATAAAATGGGAAAAAATCATATGCAGTGAAACGTGGATCGAACACGTGACCTTCAGTCTAACCCTCTCCCAACTGAGCTATCCCTCTGGCTGACTTGGATTGTTTCTCTAAACGGGGTCAAGCAATACCTTTGTCAAACCAAGTGAACAACTATTTGGCGGTACATAAAACGTTGGTGCAGCAGATGGGAAGTTCAGCAGCAGAAGAGCACTTTTCGACATCACTTTTTGCCATTGTCATCGGGAGCAATGACCTCTTTGATTACTTCGGATCTTCCGATCTCCGAAAGAAGAATACTCCCCAACAATTTGTCGACTTGATGGCTAACACCCCAAAAGGACAACTCAAGGTAACTCAACTATTTCCCTTCAACCCAAATCTACTCTAATTTTCTTCTTCTCTACCTAACCGTACCTTAAATGTCAATATTTGGCAGAGACTGTGAGTTCGGTGCACAAAAAATCTTTTTTGCCGGTATAGGGGCCATAGGGTGCATTCCGGCCGAAAGAGTTGAAAACAAAACCCAAGAGTGCAATGAAGAACGTAATTTCTGGACTGTCAAGTACAATGAAGGGCTAAAGGCAATGCTGAAGGAGCTAAAATCAGAGCTTCAAGGCATGAGGTACTCTTACTTTGATACGTACACTATCATGCAAAATGTCATCCAAAACCCATCTACTCACGGTAATAGAACATATCCTTTTTGTGTGTGTTTTTTATTGTCTTAATTGTCATCAAGATCTGTATAATAAGGAAAAATGATTTCGTTTTTTTACCACTTTCCGAATATGTTGCATGCAGGGTTCAATGAGACCAAGGCTGCTTGTTGTGGACTTGGCAATTTGAGAGCTAAAGTAGCTTGTGTGCCGGTCTCGAAATATTGCCCCAACAGGAACGATCATATCTTTTGGGACCTTTATCATCCAACGGAGGCAACGGCTCGCATTTTTGTGGATACTCTTTTTGACGGTTCTTCCCCAGTCTGTGTCCCAATGAATGTTAGGCAACTAGTTTCAGCTTAAGCATCTGCTTATAGCCAAAAAATATCAAAGAGTGCGAGAGTAGTTATATGAGTATGTGTTCAATATGATTATGTTTCAATTTTTTCATGGATTTAGAAGGTTCTTGAAATGTCTGATATCAGACACTAATGTATGAGGAAAATAAAGAGTTATACTAATGTAACAAGATTAGGAAGAACACATAGTAGATTGTTTTCCTTTGATTTTATCTAATGAAATTGTCTTGAAACAGAATGGTATGTCCTGTTGAAGTAAAAAAGCAAACAAATGCAGTGCGAAAAATAATCAATCCGCTAAAATTACAGGTTCCTTTGACGCTATGAGAAATAACTATGTTACTCGGCTTTCATTTTTCTTCTCAAAACCAGTAGAATTTTGGTTAGATTATCTTTAATATTTGGTTTTTAAAATCAGAATATGACATGATAACCCTATTTTTCCCCCTAAAACGAACCCTTATATTCCCTACAACATGAGTATGGTTTAGGGTCCTCAAATATGTGAAAAACTAATGAAAACCTGAATATATATTCATGTATAACAAACATAATCGCATGACACTTGAAAAAAAAATGTAAAATGTACCAAAAGGTCCAAAACTGAAGAATATACGAGCCGATGCAAGGATATGTACCTTTTCATGCTTTAGAATTAAGGAAATTCATATATCTTGGAAGAAGGTGCTGAGATCGCCCTTTAGTAAATCAAAGGCCAACATCTTGTCAACTGCAGCCTGAATTAGCCCAATCAATGAGACTTAATGTAATAATAAAAAGTTAAGTAAACAATACGATAGTAAATACTTTTCATTGTTGAGATTTAATTTCTGAAAGTAGAACCTTATATTGCTGGTCTTTGGCTGATATTTTCTCATTGCACAATCGCGCCACATTCTTATTATTTTCAATAGCATCAAGGATTAACCTTGCTCTGTTAATCACTTCCTTTGGGACACCTACATGAACAGGGAAACATTTAATCCCTTCAAGATAAATGGTTTTAAGTTTTTAGATTCATTTGGCTTGAAATTTTGTAAGTGGTTAAAGTATCTATGTAGCCTGAGGCGGAAGTGTATCTTAGTCCTATGCATATAATACTACTATGTTACTCAGATTCATGTATGAGCATTGGATAGAAATATGTATATACTGAGAAAGTTTATATATAAAATCAAGGCCAAAACAATGATAAAAATGAACGGAAACATAATGAAAAATTCAAATATTTTGTTTAAAGTATAAAACTAATAAAAAACTGATTTTGCCAGTTTTAACTGTTTCTTTTGGCTCTCGGTTTACAACTTTTATTGGCTCCATTTGATTCTTTAATTCTTTTTTATTCAAATTATATGGTTAAATCGCTGGACCAACTAGTTCTCGATAGAACTGGCTGGTTAAGTCTGGTTTGTACTACCTAAATGCTTTAACCGTTTGTACACAAATAGTGATGAAAAGGCAACAAAATCAGCCTACCGAATTCTGAACATACCAGCTAGTAGTGCACAATGTAGTCCTGCAGGATATATGAAGTAATTTATAAAATGAATCCCCTCAGTTACATAGAATAAAAATAATAGAGGAAGAAAAATCACCATAGCTCAGAGCCGCATGCCCGGGAACTAACCTGCAAGAATGCATCAAAAATCATTGTTATCTTGATTATTGAATTAAACTATGTATAAGTACTGGGACGTTGAAACCAATAGTTCTGACCCAGGAATTGCAAATCTGAAGTTATTTTGATACATACTGGTGGCTCAATATAAGATGCATATTAACACACATCAAATTAGCTAGGCCTATCTTGGAAACGATTAAGATCAGACAAACACTAGCAAGAAATTCGCAAGGTTCCTATGTTGTCATCTCCTCCTTTCAAAGCATAACAGATAGCTACAAAGCATGGACACTTCTACGAGGGAGTATTGAAGTATAGAACAGGGATACAGCTCCCATATTGTAAATTTGTACAGGACATACCGAAAGAATAAAATAAAACTAGACACAGTCAAGACATGCGAAGAATTTTTTTGTTTCTTTTTTTCCTTCCAAAATAGAGAGTCAACAATGAATAATTTAGTTCTAATGGAGTTTTAAAAGTTTATTTTTATAAATAAGTTCAAAAGCTATTTGCATGGCAGTGTTTAATCGATAAGTATTAATTTTACATTTTTATTGTATATCATTATATAAACAATTTTTTAAAAGCTGTGTCCTGCCATACGTCCTAAATTTTTGAAAATTCCCATATGACCGTGCATGTATGGTACCCCTATTGTGTATCCATGTCCATAATTCCTAGATAAATAGGAGTATAAAGTTATAGTCATCACTGGAAGACTTTAACATGTTAACTTGATGTGAATGCAACAGAACTGTACCGGTATAGAAAGATGATGTCTTCAACATTTGTAGAGTTCTCGTCGGGCCGTAGCACACTCATGGTGTAAAAGTTTATTTTCTCCAACTGAAAAAAGGTCGTAGAAGGGGAATGGTTAAAGAACAATAAGTTAAAAGGCCAATGAGTGTATACGTGTGTGCGCGCGCGGGTGCTTTTTTCCCTCTTCCTCTCTAGATGAACATGCCAATTAATTGTGAGAATACAGTAATATGTACCTTTGGTAAGCAACTTTCATTAAATAACTCGGTCAAGTGAGTGCACACCAGAACCTACAAAATACAAACACCGCATGCTCCCAACAGTTTATTGATAGCTATTATAATAAATACACATCCAATCATTCAATCAGTTACTCAATTTTACTTAAATTCTTTGGTAATTTCGTATAACCACCATAAACGTTATGTTTCACTTAAATTAGCAGCCAAATAACAAATATGCCTCCCTGAGCTTGGAAATGAACTGTGTAGTAAACGCTAAAGCCAAGTAATTAAACAAGCTGAAAAAAACACATTGTAGTTTTAGTACTTAGCTCCAGATGAAGGTACACCTATGTTACCAAGGGTGAATTTTATATGGATTTCAACATTAATATATTTTACTTTTTTTTTCAAGTTTTTCTATATTTTTGAAGATCACACCCTTATCCTATGTGAAATTATTAAAATATGTGTCAGATGGATGAAGTCGGGTAAACAACATCATAGCAAAACTTGTAGCAAAGGTTAGACCAACGGTGGTTGTACTATCATCCATTCACTCGTAGACGGTAATAATTGTTTTACTCTTTGAGAATATAGTAAATCAAAGTCTACCCATCAGATTATAACAATAGCAGGTATTTGAAGAATACAACCGTTATAAAAGATAAACTTCAAATATTGTAAATATTATTTGTTATTATCTGCTAACATTTTAAGATTAAGTCTAAAGGGATAAAACTCTATCTCCTAGCATTATCTAGGATTCTTATCTCTTTTATCTTATCTTCTAGTTAGATTTAAATTTTAAATTAAGTAATTTGATTGTAACATAACTCTCTTGTATTCAGCCTATATAAAGGCTTTGTACCGATGCATTATTTAAGTCAATACATTTGAGAATTCATTCTCTCTACAAAACAGTCTCTCAATTATTAACATGGTATCAGTTGCTTAGGTTTTTTTTTCCGATCCACAAAACCTAGAGAATGCATACCTCTCCAACATCTGAAATTAGTTTAGGGTCTGATCAAAACCTCCCACAAGCAGATCTGGCGTATAGTTTATGCAGCAGCAGCCAAAAGATCAACAACGAGCAGCTTGGGAAATTAAAACAAATGGCTAGGCAGCCATCAGTAAAAATTAATCAAAGTGTGACCATGGCATCAAACGAAGGTAGCATTTCCTTTGCAAATACTGCTGGTAACAAAAATCTCATCCCTTGAATAGTCGATTCTGGGGCTACTGACCATATGACAGGAAATAAAAGTCTCTTTCTTACTCTTACAAAGCAATCTTGTCAAAAGAGTGTGAAGACAGCTGATGGTTCGATGACTGCAGTAGAAGGGATTGGGATAGTCTACGTTAACAAGGACATTGTTCTTTCCTCTGTTTTATATGTTCCCAACCTAAAATGCAATTTACTCTCAGTCAATAGATTTTGATGTTTTCCAGTGTTTCACTCAGTTTGATTCTGTTGGTTGTGTTTTTCAGGAAATGACTTCGGGAAAAGAGATTGACAATGCTAAGCTATGTAGTGGCCTTTATCTTCTTGAAGGTCAACCTCTTCCCAATGGACAAGTTCACTCAAGTTGCACATTTAAATCCGTTTGTTTACCCTCTCAACTTTCTAGTTTAAGTTCAAATGAAATTTTGCTATGGCATTTTCGACTAGGTCATCCTAGTTTCTTTTATATTCAAAAATTGTTTCCTAAATTATTTCTTACTAAAAAACCAGCTTCATTACTTGTGATGTCTGTCAAATTGCCAAGCATAAAAAAAATTCTTACCATCCATCTTCTTATAAAGCTTCACAACCTTTCTCTCTCATTCACAGTGACATTTGGGGTCCTTCTAATGTTAAGAATATCTCAGGGGTGGTTTGTTTCTTTCATTGATGATCACACTAGGACAACCTGGACTTATCTTATGAAAACAAAATTTGAGACTGGGGAGATCTTTAAAAAATTCTATTCTATGGTTGAAACTCAGTTTTGCAGTAAAATTAAGATATTCAAAAGTGATAATGGGAGTGAATTCTTTACTAAAACTTTGGGTATTTTTTTTAAAGAGAGGTATAGTTCATATTAGCTCTTGTGTAGATACCCCACATCAAAATGGAGTAGCCGAGAGAAAAAATCGACGTCTATTAGAGGTTACTAGAGCCCTCTTATTTTCTTCTAATGTCCCTAAGCATTTTTGGGGGAGGCATTGCTTCATGCTACTTTTTTAATTAACAGGTTACCTAGTAGAGTTCTGGGGTTCAAGACACCAAGAGAGGTATTTCTTCAAACTTTTTCTTCCTTCAAACCAATGTCATGTACACTGCCCATTAGAGTTTTTGGTTCCTGTGCTTTTGTTCACATCTCTAAACAATTTCGGGGTAAGTTAGATCCTAGGGCCATCAAATGTATTTTCCTGGGATATTCTGCTCAGAAGAAGGGTTTTAAATGTTATTCCTCTGTCACTAGAAAATTTTATGTTTCTATGGATGTTTCATTTCATGAATCTCAACCTTTTTTCTCAGATTCTCAAATTCAGGGGGAGAGTTGGGATGAATTTCAGCCTCAACAGATTCAGTTAACTCTAAATGAACCTACTGTTTTGTTACCTCTAAATGAACCTACTATTATACCCACCCCTATTCCAACACAGGATCCTATCCCTGAATCTACTATGATACCAAATTCTGTTCTTGAAACTTTATCTCCTAGAGTTGAATCCGTACCAAAAACTCCATTAAATCTTCCTTCCGAGAACCAACTTGAAACCAGAGAACTCAGTGTCTATACAAGGAAGAAAAAGAGGCCTATTCAGGACACTACACAGCTTAGGACTACTCAAGAACTGGAACCGATCCCATTGTCCTTGGAGGAGGAGGAAGGTATGGAAAATTTGAATAATGATGATATTGAACATATTGATACATCTGACTTACCAATTGCTAAAAGAAAAGGTATCAGGAAATGTACAAGTCATCCGATACAAAGATATGTGGCTTACGGAAAGCTAATGCCCTCATTTAAGGCTTTCACAACCAAGATTGATAATATCCAGATCCCTCAAACAGTGCATGAAGCCTTGAAGGATCCAAGATGGAAAAAAGCTGTAGAAGATGAGATTCAAGCACTGCAGGAAAATAAAACCTGGGTGATGACTTCTTTACCTCCAGGAAAGAAGGTTGTAGTTGTAAATGGGTATTTACAGTTAAATATAATTCGGATGGGAGCATTGAGAGGTTCAAAGCAAGGCTGGTTGCAAAGGGATTCACTCAGTCCTATAGGATTGATTATCACGAGACATTTGCTCCAGTGGCAAAACTCAACACAGTAAGAATCTTATTGTCCCTTGCTGCGAATTTGGACTGACCTCTTCATCAACTAGATATAAAGAATGCCTTCCTAAATGGGGATCTATAAGAAGAGGTGTACATGCAAAGGCCACCTGGTCTAGATGAAAACTCAGATCCAACTAAGGTATGTAAATTGTTAAAATCACTCTATGGTCTTAAACAATCACCTAGAGCATGGTTTGGCAGATTTATCAGGGTTGTTCTAAAAGCTGGTTACCTTCAATGCCAAGCTGATCATACTATGTTCATCAAGACCTCTTTTGAAAATAAAAGGCTATTTTAATAGTCTATGTTGATGATATAATCATCACAGTTGATGATGTTTTGGAAATCAGAAAAATAAAAGAGTTCTTGGCTACAGAGTTTGAAATAAAAGATTTGTGTCAGTTAAGATACTTCCTAGGAATGGAAGTGGCGAGATCAAATGTTGGGATTGTGATAAATCAGAGAAAGTATGTTCTAGATCTTCTTTCAGAGACAGTGATGCTAGGTTGCAAGCCAGCCGAAACACCAATAGAGCATAATCTGAAGTTTAGAACTGACAACAATGGAGCTCCTACTAATAAGGAACAATATCAGAGGCTAGTTGGTAAGCTTATTTATCTATCACTTACACAACCTGATATTTCTTTTTCAGTTAGTATTGTTAATCAGTTTATGAATGATCTTAGAGAAGAGCATTTAGAAGCAGTGTTCAGGATTCTGAGATATTTGAAGATGACACCAAGCCATGGCTTAATTTTCACCAAAAATGAGAACAGAAAAGTGGAAGTCTTTACGGATGCAAGCTGGGCAGGAGAGCTTACATCTAGAAGATCTACAAGTGGATATTGTGCTCTAGTCTGGGGAAATTTAGTGACATGGAGAAGCAAGAAACAATCTGTAGTATCAAGAAGCAGTGCAGAAGCAGAATTTCGAGCCTTAGCTAATAAAATTTGTGAAGGGATTTGGATTCAAAGGTTGTTGTCAGAACTAAAACTCAATCACAGTAAAGATTTTGAACTTCATTGTGATAATCAAGTTAGCAATTAGTATTGCTAAGAATCCTGTACACCATGATAGAACAAAACATGTGGAGCTAGATCGTCACTTTATTTCTGAGAAGATCACTAGTGGGACAGTCAAGCTAAATTTTGTTCCATCTCACAAACAACTAGCCGATACACTCACCAAGACACTTCCAAGAACTACCTTTGATGAGCTCACATCCAAGCTTGGTCTCTACAATGTGTATTCACCAGCTTGAGGGGGAGTGAAGAATACAGCCGTTATAAAAGATTAACTTCAAATATTGTAAATATTATTTGTTATTATCTGCTAACATTTTAGGATTAAGTCTAAAGGGATAAAACTCTATCTCCTAGCATTATCTAGGATTCTTATCTCTTTTATCTTATCTTCTAGTTAGATTTAAATTTTAAATTAAGTAATTTGATTGTAACATAACTCTCTTGTATTCAACCTATATAAAGGCTTTGTACTGATGCATTATTTAAGTCAATACATTTGAGAATTCATTCTCTCTACAAAACAGTCTCTCAATTATTAACAGCATTTTTGGTGGAAGAGAAGATCAAGCAAACCTTCGGCGGAGCATCTAAGTTGACAAAGTGCTTTATGGTCCCACCAAGAAGACCAACGCCATCTAAATTTAAAATGACCCGGTGAATATATTTGTGGTACTGCAAAACCAGACATTTTATATATGTGCGACAAGGTTAAAGGGAAGACACCAACCTTCTGTCAGGGTTCCTTTGCCAAATTCATCCAGCAAACATAAAGACCGTGAAGTTGCCTGCCTGGGAAATTATCACCATCAGACGCTAAAAAGTGGAAATTTCCTTATCGACCCAAAACTTCGTTTATGATTAGATGGCAACAGCTGTAATTTCTGTAATAATCGAATTTAAGTTCACAAATCTACTTTAAAATTTAAATTCATCTATTATCTGCATTCAATCCGAAGAAGAATTAACTAAATTATCAGATATCTTAATCCAAATCAGTTACAAAAGTAAAACTGATTAGGATAGAGTATATCAGATGTTAATACCTGCCTCCACTGTGGATGGTAACTAAAATATCCAAATTCGCAAGAAAAAGAACGGATATCCGCCAAATATGCAAAATTGCACTACCCATCATCATCCCTAATCACAACATGCCATTCCATGAACCTACACTATGGAGCTATCATAATCATTCTAATCCAGTATACCTTAGCATCATTCCCACTTGATGCAGATCTATCATGAATGTGGACTGTTCTGCAGTCATAAGCTTGCCTCCCATTGCACAGAATATCCTGTGAAAATGGGAAACATGGTTGACTGTGACAAACCGGATAAAATACTGACAGAGATGCAATTTTAAGAACGAAATTAGTAACAAGAACAAAATACCTATCAGTCAATCCAATTGTGGCAGCATCAGCTGGTACAAAACTTCCAATATGAGAAAGGAAAACAATTAAAGCCACCTAGGGAAACCATAAATTTGTAAGAGCCATAAATGGATGATTATGTAGGCTATTAAAGTAGTTATATCTCCAAAGTATCATGTAACATACATATTTACATAAATCCATCAAAACTTAGCAAATGTGCGCACAGAAGCACGCACCATTTACCAATATGCTTCCACTAGAAAAGCAAACCAGACTGACCTGCTTTATGTAGATACTTTTCCCTGAATAATTAGGACCAGTGATGATATGAATCCTTCCTGAAAATAACGGCACCTTGTAATTTGGAGGGGGTAAAGTTCACGTTGAAATATTTTAAACAGGATTTTTTAGATAAGGCACACTATCCTGAAATTTTTACATGCTACAATTGAACTTTTAACTCATTTTACCTTCATCAAGAATACTTGTGTCATTAGGGATAAATGTATCTACTGTCATTTCCTGCAAAACATGCCTGCAGACCAGTATGAAGTTGTTATTTCTTATTAGATAAAAAGGTCGGTAGTTCTAATAATAATTCTCTTGAGAGTTTTTTTTTTTCAAAAGAAAGAGTTGTAAAATTGTAAGTAGATGGTTCCTTCCTTCCATTTTGTATATCAAGAATGGTCTCCATGGTTAAAGTTGGCCTCACATAATTGTTTTGGCGAGCAACCATTGCCAATGACAAAAGGCTAACATCAATATGAAGATATTATTGTTAGTAACACAGCTACCTCAGACACATTCATGTTTAGAGAAGAGAGAAAAATATTGAATTATAGATAAAGAGAACTTTTTATGATTCTTACCAATCAAGTTCGGATACAAAGTTCACAGCCTTGTGTAGATGTGTTGAGAAAGTTAAGACGTGTGAGACCAAGTCTCTGATAATTGCCCTCTCCATATCTTCATTAATGAATTTAAGAAAGTAATGTTACAAAGAAATTCACTAAAAATTATGTTACCCTGTTAACTAACATGGACTATGTAATTAAGCAATCTTTCACTTGCTAGCAGCAGCACGGGATGGTACATAGCTTGTTGAGATGGGTTACTAGATGAAACTTGTAAATATATAACAGAACAGACCTTAACTACTTATAAGTAAATTACAAAGCATACCTAGAACTTTATGATAAATGTCTCCAAGAAGGCTATCCAATTCTCTTGTCTTTGGTGTACGATAAAAGAATCTCTTTGTTTCTCCATCAGCATCAGAGAACTGAGTTTCCATAGCATATTCTTTGATCAGATGCAACATACATGGGAATACCATTCACAACCATTTAAATATGATGCAAATACCAACTTACTTTGCCTTGAAAATCTAAAATTAGACAATTACTAATTTAGCAAGCCATATGACGCATGCATCAACTTACTGCAAATTCAAGATCTTCAATTCTAGCTTGTGTGATTTCAGCAGGTTGCGCTTCAAAAAAACACATCAAGTATCCTACGACAGAAGAACAAAGATTATCATGCTAAATGCTAATTAAGATGTACTTCCAGTAGATTAAGATTATGTTTAATATCACAGGCAATACTTTGACACATGGATATGCTGAAGAGACGCAGACCAACCTATTTGATGAATATAAACAATACGAGGGGCAAACTTCTCTTTAAATAAATGAGGAACTTGTTCGAGCTCTGATGATGAAACCTGTGAGGATGCTAATTTATGTAAACATGTAGGAACCACAAATGGTACTTTCGAAATATAAATGCTTTGTACTCTACCAAGCACCTGTTCCAGAAATTCTGGCAATTCCTCATATATTTGTCTCAGCTCATCCAACTGTGCACAGATGGAAATAACACTAAGGCGGGATGTTTTCTGTAAGGAAGACAAAAACTTTCCTAGAAAAAAGCATGCTATCCTCATCACAGAAAAATCAGCACTAATGTCTAACCTCATCACAGAAACCCTCTTTCACTAGTGTCTCATAACCCTTCTCTTTACTTCTGTTTACATCAATAACACCAATAACCTATTAACACACAGAATGTGTTGTTAAAATAAGAAATTTGCATGGTACACAACATGAAAACTCAGCAACTTTCTCCTCACTATATTCTTCTTATTAGTGGTCACTGAAATAAAATATAGAACCAAATCTTACATGAAGCAAAATAAGATAAACATGGAGAAAAAGAAAATAGCATAATCGATTATTAGTCTTCTATTTCCATACTATATTGTCAAATTTCAAGTACCTCCTTGTCTAACCTCATATAGCATTTAATCTGGATTCAATAAAATATTACAAAGTGAAAAGACTAACCAATTCATAGACATATGCCAGATCTGCGGTGATGCATGAACTAGCCTGGAGAAAAAATCAGATAAATCTTTCACATCTAACTCATGGAAAGAGGACATTCATGAATAAGCAATAACAAGTTTGATACCTTAGCAACAATGTCCACATTCAAGCACTCCATATGCTCTCGAAGGTTTTCAGAAATACCTACTTCAAATATCTTGTTCACATGCAAGAGCGAACAGACACTCTGTGAGAGAACAAAGAATGATGGGGAAATTAAATTTACTGTGTTGCATAAATCTCAAAAAACTCCTTACTTTTGTGAGATGATTTTTTGAGGACAAAATCAAACCACTAACTGAAATGACACCTGAAATTTAGAACCCTTCGCTCCATATTTCTCCATACAGTTAGGTTTCTCAAACTCAAACATTGTATTTAGCCAACAGAACAAGAAATTCAAATTCAACTGAAATCATTAAACAGTCCTCAGGTATTGATGTTATATCTAGATGATCATCTTACCAATAACAGATCTATAACTTTATATCAATGACAGGCAAGAGGATCAAATGGCAGCTTGGCAAATGTTAGTAGGCAATACCTTTACAAAAGCCATCCAGTCACTACTTGTACACGTAGAGCTTGGTGAGTTGAATTTCTTCCACAAGAAAAGAAAAAAATCAACTAGAGAAATAAATTGGTTAAGTTAAAATCTAAAGGCATTTCAGTTTTGCAAAGCAAAAATATGAAAATCTTTGAGGAAAAATATTGAACTTAATGCAACATATTCACTTCATTTTGCCACATGTAGGATAGTGAACCATTAAAAAAAACTGCAATGATCATACCTTTAGTATATGAGGGACATCCTTCACGAATTTCAGAGTTTCACTTAGAGAAACCATCAGTTCTTCAGAAGAAAGAAAGAATGATATCTTATTCCCATTAAAGGCCATGTGTTTTGATAATAGCAGAATAAGAATATATCTAGAAAACCAAATATAGACTCCTCGCGATAGTGCGGGTTCTGGTATCATGTGTTTGACATGCCACCAAACTGAAATTTCTATTCAAGTAAAGCAAGTACGTTCTGAATATGATTGAAGAATAAAAGGGATACAACATTGAGACGATTGTTCAAGTTTTCCAGGTCGAGTATGGGCCTGAGGAACCAGTTCCTATAGCAAAGAAAACCATTGTCCAAGTGTGCAGATTAGATATTATACAAGCAGCAATAATACAGCAGATTTCTTGAGTTTGACCAAGTACCTCAAAAGACGTCTCCCCATTAGTGTCACACACTGAGTTTAAAGAGAAAATGAATTATTCCAATGTGAGAAAAGATATTATAATATGAAAATTAAAAGAAACTTCACAAACCTTGTTCATGATTCCAAACACTGAGAACCTAAAAATGAGGAAATTATTAGAGATATGTCCAAGTTAAACATCTAAACTTATACCTAACAAGAAATAATACTTGCAGTTAATAGATGTAATTACCCTTCTTTTGCTCTACCAATTCCCATATGACTTGGATGTTTATCTACTTGAAAGATCTGCAATGCCTCATGTGCTGCAGCATCAAGCTTAAGAAATTTGTCCCTATTTTTTAGTTGTCAAGGTATGCAATAAATACTGAGTTTTGTTTTCTAAATTTATTGTTATTTTTCCAAGTAGGATGTAAAATTGGAGTAGAAAATCAGAAAAAAAAAAAAACAGATCCTATAAGCACTGTGTCAATTCACATAAAATGGTACAATGAAATTTCAGTGACAGAATCAATTGTTATTGAAGCAGTCCCACACTCCTTTTGCTCAAGGGTATCTACTATTCTTTCATTCTCTAATATAGCAAGAAGGCCCCCACTTACACGAACTTGGATATCACTTCCCATGTCCATCATAGAACTTAGCTGCAACAGTTGAAAAGGCAAAAGAACATGCATATATCAGCAGAACTGATATTATGTTCGGTAGAATGTTCTTACGGCAATGAGAACACATCTCAAAAGAGAGGGATAATGATCAATTACAAGTTAGAACTGATATTATGCTCAGCAGAACTGGGATTGCCAACCCCAAAAGAGAGGGATCAAACATGTCACTAGAGTTTATATAGGTAAACCTATTTTTTCTAGAGTTTCTTAATGTCAGGATGCTATTAAGAACACATTTCATTTCTCCGAAGACTGAAACAAAGAAGCTAAAATGAGCAGAATATTGCCTTTTTTCTCATAACGTTTAGATCAAAACTATTTACATTTACTATTTATTGAATGTAACAGTATTTTTCATAAAGTTCCACAGCAACCTTGAAACTTCAACATTATCATGTTATAAAAATATTTACAAATTAAATAAAACTCTATAAACCATGACTTAACTCTGAAATTATTTAATCTTAGTGCAAATGAAATTATATCAGACATGGCAGCCAATGGAGTATCCTAGTTAGGAGATTACACTATCAAGGACTAGAGTCGTAAATAATCACACGCAAAAGAAAAATGTATCATATTTTTATGACTTACACATGATCATGTTATAAAATATTTACAAATTAAATAAAATTCTATAAACCATGACTTAACGCTGAAATGGTGTAATCTTAGTGCAAATGAAATTATATCAGACATGGCAGCCAATGGAGTATCCCAGTTAGGAGATTACATAGCAAATTCTCTCCTTGATGTTTAACCCATCATCCATTCCTGTTACTCGAAGGTATATCAACCTATAAAAAGCCAAATAAGAAACCAGAAAAGAAAAGGGTGAGGGGAAATATCAATGACCAAAGCTGGAATTGAAGAACATCTTTTTAGGTATAAATGGTAAGAAAGATATTTCATTCAGGACAGCAAAATAAGGTGAGTAAACTGCTGTACAAAATACCTACGTAGAGTACTACACTTAGTCCTAGGCACACAAGTTCACAATAAGAACTAATGTACTAAGTGAATAACAAATTCTTCCAATCAATCCATACCAGCAGCAGTTTATGTTACCATATTAGTTAGTTGACTTCTTCCAAATATTGGGAACTAACCATTTACCACCTCTACCCTAAGTTTGATACTATGTGGTTCAGATGAAAGAATGTAGGAGCTTTTCGGTCAAGCCTCCAATGAATGTTAATCTTATGGTCAAGTATCTGTAGGGAAATTGATTAAATGAATATTGGGCTTTCCTTACTGCTGTAAATGGCAGGGATTGGGTGGTAGTATTTTGAGATTGCCAATGACAAAGATATGAACCCAAAATTAAATGCTTCAGTTTAGAAATTTAGTCATCATAGAAGTTCATTTGTGTTTATATAATCTTGGAGACATCAACCAAAGGATGTCAAAACATAATTTACTGTCCATTTGATACCTGTGCCATGCTTGTTCATAAGTGAAAATTGAACTTTTAACAAGCTTCACTGTGGTAGCCTCTGTCATTCCATCTGCATCACTTCAGCGAGTAAATAAGTTTCAAAAGTTGATAAGATCATTTACCTAACAATCAAACAAAGATAGGCTACCACTTCGTTGTAAAGCTGACAGAAAGGATTCTTCAGTTTTTGTACTTGTATATATAATCACCGGCTTTGCTTGATATTTCACTGAAATTGAGAAAAACAAAGAATCAGATAATGATCAATTAGAAGTTAGAACTGACAAAATGAAAATGAGATGGACATGAAACTCATACCAAGTTCAATCAGTGGGAAGTCTGAGCTACCATCATCCCAAACTTCTACTACATTAAGCTGACGAATGCTGGAATCGTAGTAGGAAATTCCAATTCTGCACACAAGGTGAGGAAAAGAAACACCCAATTGATACCGAATCCAGACATAAATTTTCTTACCATACATCATAATCAGAAGCTTTAACGAAATCTTTCATGTTTGCACTTACTTTTGAGTACGTTTTTCTTGTTAAAACTTAAATCTTCCTTTTTCTTTTCCACATTTTAAAGGCATAGTAGGGAAATGCAAAATAAACAGAAATAAAAAAAAAAACTGAAGCTCACCGATGGCCGTGGTGAATGCAAGCCATGTAGACCTGCTTAATTTAGATCCATCCAAACAGATGCTTAGCCAAAAAATCAATCATAGCATCGTTATCCGCAATCACATAACTATCGATAATTAATATAGAAGGCAATTTTATATTAAAAGAAATGCGGTTGCATGGATAGAATACTCTGGAATTTCTTAATTAAGCAAATGAGCCAATAATAATGGAAGACTGAGGTGTTATAAAGCCGATTGGTATAAACACCTAATTCCGCTCTGCTTGGATGATGGGAAAATTCAGTGAAGAGTACAGAAATCAAAACAATGAAATCCAAAATCAGAAAACAAGCTACACAAAAATCAAGCTCATCTGTTTTCACTAGATATTCGAACAGAGAACTTGAAAGCTTGAATGTTGATCGTCTCGGTTTTTCCTTTATTAATTTGAAAACGAAGCAACACAGAACAAGCGAGAAAAATCATTTTCAAGTTCTTTTGCTTTGCTTTGCTTTCTTTTTTTAGTTCTTTTTCCTCTGATTTTCACAGCAACCAAACAGATTTTACAGAAAACAAAGATCGAAGAAATATAAGCTTGGAAATCAAATTGACCTGAGGGAGGGCTTCGGTTTCATCCATTTCTTCCTCCATATTTTTGGAGCTAAAATTTGATCGCTAATGGGAAAGAGAGGGAATTTTAATCTCCTTTTTATCTGAGCCTCGGATTTGCAATGAGAAGGAGATCCAACGGTCTCAATTCTTTTTAATAAATTTCTGGATAAATTACAAATATCATCACTGGACTTTACTTTTTGATCTATTTTAACTACTAAACATTTAATATAATTAATTTACTCACTAAACTTTATATATTAATCTATTTTAGTCACTCTACCACTCAAAATTCTTTTTTTAATTGTTTTTCAGTCAATAAGATTTTAATGAATTAAAATAGTAAGATTTTAATGAATTTAAAAATAATAAATAAAAGTACACATCAGATTTAAAATCCTTAACCCTAATTTCTAACATTCCAAACAAAAAGATTCTGAAGTTCTTTTCGACTCGGCAGTCTGTAGTGCTCTGTAACATCAACAAGTAATGCAGACATCATGAAACAAACAATTTGTGAATTTAAAATCAGGCAAGGAACAAGAAAAGAAAAAATAAAGCTCAAAAAAATCGAAAGATTGTGTCTGAATGCAACTGCAGCAAGAAGAAGAACTTTATGCTGTGCTTGTGAAATCAATGTGCACTTTGGGTGTATAAAGAAAGCAACCAAGGTGAAAATAAAGTAAGTAAGACGAAAAACGAAAGTAAAACCATGATTTTTTAATTGACTCTTTTCAAATTTTCTTCCCCCCAAATGTTCCCTTAGTATATGGGAAAGCCTTAAAATCAGTTTTTTTTTTTCGAAATCGATAAAAAAATTTAACCCTAATTATTCCAAATCGATGAAAATCTAAACCCCAATTATCCCCTGATGCTCTGATTGTAATTAAAAATAGTTTATTACTAATCTGTTATGAAAGCAATAATAAATTTTTTTTAAAAGAATTATTATCTCATACAAAAACGGTGAATTTTTTTTATTTTCACAAATGCCTTAATTTTAACGTTTAGGGTTTAGAGTTTTAGTATAGGGGTTTAGAATTTATGGTTTAAGGTTAAAATTTAAATTTTAGAGTTAGTGTTTAGGTTTTTTGGTAATATAGTTAGAGATTTAAATTTTAACCTATAAACCTTAAATTTTAACCCTAAACTTGAAATTCTATTAAAATAATATTAATTTAATTTTTGTTTTAAGGAAATGATATTTTGGCATTATAGAACTACTTTTACTAATTATTCAAACGACCACTTTTACAGAGTTTTAATAATCTGAATATAGAATATTTGTTTTGACACTATAAAAAATTTGAATTAATTATAAACTAAATATACATATATAAAATTCAGTTTGTTTTATATAATTGAGATTTTTTTAATTTGTGAACTAAATATTCACTAAACAAAAACTGTAGCATATTTAATAAAATCATTATGAATATTTGATTCTCATCGATTTATGGTTATTTTGCTCAATCTTAGTTTTTCATTAAAGAAATGAAAGTTGTATATTTCTCATTGGTTATTAAATGATACAAAGTCAACTTAAAAAATTTACATAAACATGGTATTATAACTTTAAAATCTAAAATTTAAATCGTTAATCTTTTAAATTTTATAGACTATAATATAAATCTAACTTTTAAATTCTAGACTAGATTGATTAATTTTTACATTGTATCTGTTTGCTTTCCGCGAAAAAATCCTCGAGAAAAGTATCCACAAAAATGAGAGTCGTTGCCTCTGTCGGATGATAAAGGTCCCAAAAAAACATGATCGTTCATGATGGGGCAATATTTCGAGATGGGCACATAAGCAATCTTAGCTCGCAAATAGGAATGGACAGAGAATTAAAGGAGATAGTCGCCTCTAAAAATTTAAAATTTATATATAATTTTAAAAAAATTATGTATTATTTATTAAAAATTTATTTTCGCTCCGCCTTTATCTCATTGAACCCTGACATATTCAAAAGGCGGTAAAAAAAGAAATTAATTTTTCCTTATTATACAGATATTGAGGACAATTAGGGTTGCTTATCGAGCGAGTCGGTCGCGAGTTGAGTAATACTTGACTCGTGTTCGTTAAAAAATCTCGTTTTTTTATTCGATTCATTGTTCGTTAAGCTCAATAATATTTTGCTTGACTCGTGCTCGTTAAAAATTCTTGTTGCTCAACTCAACTCATTGTTCGTTAAGCTCGCCAAAATTGGTACCTTGTCTTTTAAAATATAGGTAAAATCTAGTGATACTATTAGAGCTTAACATAAACATATAAATTCAGGGAAAAAAAAAGAAAAAAAGTGAGGTATGAGGAGATAAATAAACAAACATGTCATGTCCGAGTTAGAGATTAAGTCGATATTTGAGTGTGAGACTCTTTTTAGTTTTTCAACAATCTTCGATTAACATCAAATGAGAGAATGCCATAGGAATTTTGAGTTTTAACTTTCAATCGTATTTTATATATGGGAAGTGGGAACTGAACATTTCCACTTTTTTACTTTTAAACATAAAATTAAAAGAATAAAGAAAAACTTTAATAATAAAAAAGAAAGAGTCACTATTATAATTTAACTTTTTAATACAAATTAACTTTTTAATTCTCGAGAAATACAAATATTTTAGAAATTTAAAATCAAAATTTTATGGGTAAATTACCTAGTAATTCATTGAACTTTTCTAGAGTTTTTAACTAGTATTTAAACTTATTGGAACATAATTTTTTAAGATAGCCACCAAAAAATCACAAAAGAATTTATAAAAAATAATGAGCTGCTCGCGAACTTATCAAGCCGAGTTGGGTCTTGCTCGACTTGACTCGCTAAAATCTCGAGTCGAGTCAACTTGAATCGAGCGATAACCGAGTTTTGACCGAGTCGAGCTCGAGTTATTTGCGAGTTGCTCAACTCAATAAGCACCCTAAGGACAATTAAGACAAACAAAAAACACACAAAAAGGATATGTTATGTTACCGTGAGTAGATGGGTTTTGGACGAAAATTTGCACGATATTGTAAGTATCAAAGTAAGAGTAGCTCATGCCTTGAAGGTCTGATTTTATCCCATTCAGCATTTCCTTTACCCCCTTCATTGTACTTGACAGTCCATAAATTACGTTCTTTATTGCATTATTGGGTTTTGTTTTTAACTCTCTCGGCCGGAATACACCCTTTGCATGCGAAAACGAATTTTCGTGCACCGACCTCGTATAGTCTGCCAAAATATTGAAATTTAAGGTCCGGTTTGATAGAGAAACAAAAAAAAAACATACATAAATTTGGCTTGAAGGAACATAGTTTTTTTTTTTTTTACGATGTGAAGGAACATAGTTGAATTACCTTGATTTGACAAAAGTATTACTTGATCTTAATGCATTGAGATGTTTTTAAATACATCGATCTGGGTTTTTTGTTTTTACTTGCAAAAACACGATTGGTGCCATTGAAGGTTCCAGCCCCACCGGAGGTAAAGCTAACACCGTTTTGGAAGGTAGCATTCTTATTATTTGACAGGGAAAATAGGGTGGTGAACTTGGTAAACCTAGTTTTCCAGCTGCTCAAAATCACATGGAACCAAATATGAGATTTCATCGGTTATTTTTCAATACAAGGTGCAAAACTTAAGGCAGTTCCACAACCCTTAAAATAGTTACAATTAATAAATTGATGCTGAATTGTTCAATAGAGCCTGATAATGAAAATATGAAGTTCAAGAAAAAGATTTTTAAAGCTTAAAATAGTTACAATTTAAAAATAAAAGTGAATTTAAATAACAATTTTATGTAATGTGTAGAGATGACAAAACTTGAATTGTTTGATGTAATTTTAATTGACAAAATTTTATATATGTAACGATTTTGATAAATATTTGTCTCGTTCCACCCGCTTGAATATGTGATATTACTATTATACAATTATACATGTAAATATTAAAAAGGAATGAAAAGGTGCTGTAAAAATAACTTCAAGTTCTTTTGTGATTATATTTTATGTTTAGATAATTATAAAGACATTTTGTTTTTTTTAAATATCATGTTTATATATTTATTTGTCTGCAAAAAGTTAAAAATATTTTAAAAAAAGTAATTAACAAAAATCAAATAAAGACAAAAGAATGAAACGGAGATCGATGAATCCAACATCCATAAAAGTGATAATAATTTATAAAATTATATATATATATATATATAATAGAGTGAGATGGATGTTAGAACAAAACATACCAACTGTGGAGTGGTGGTGGCTTTGATAACATCTACGTGCCACTTCATTTACATCCCTAATCAGTAATCAAAGGATATGTATTATGTATATATAGTTTTAGATGTTAACCAATAAATTTAAATTTTAGCATATCTGGGTTGATTCAACATTTTGAATACATTGTTCACTCATTATTATAATTGAATTATTGTTTTTATTTACGTAGATAGATGATAATTTTATGGAGTATATTTGTAGTTTCACAATAAAACTGAAACTTGACTGTCATAACTTGGCATATATATAAGTACACGTAGGTTAGAATCCACTCACGGATGGGCCTAAAGGGAGCTTGAGGGGAGGTCGGCTCCACTAAAATTTTGAAATCTTATATAATTTAGAAAAAATTTAGAATTTTTTTATATATTTTTTATTAAAAATCTATTTTCTCACCCAAAATTTTATAAGTTGCCCCCCCAGAATTCTATAGGTTTGTCCCCTAACATAAAGTTCTGCGTTCGTCCCTGGATCCACTTATATTATTAAAATTTATTTAGTGTTACGCTTTTATTGAGTGTAAGTAAATGCATGAGATTATTTTTTTTATCCTTTGAAATATTCTCATTTTCTATTGTTAATCTCATTCATCTATTTATCAAAAAATATGTAAAACTTAAAAGTTTTACATGGTGTGAGATGATCATTCCTCATATATAAATATATAGATAAATTGCAAATTTCATTACTCAACTTTCTTCTCATTCCTATTTTAGTCACTCAAGTTTAAAAAATTTCAATTTATTCATTGAACTTTCGATTTGTTCCTATTTTGGACACTCTGTCGTTAATTACTTAACGACGTTATGATTGGAGACCTATCTTTTAAAACTTATGTAATAACCTCAAAACTTTCTTTATTTGTTATGAAAACCCCTAGTTTCAAATCTCATTTGATTTCTCAACGATATAACCTCTTCTTCCAAATTCCAACGGTGGGGAGGGGGAAAAGAGGGAAGCGACCAGTATATCTTGATTCCATGTTGATTGAACAGTGAGTTTTTTAGAGCAGAGTAGATTGAAGTTTTGCGTGTTTTTTTGTTGAGTTTTACGAGTTTTAAAGTGATTTTGTGAGTAATAGACCATTAAACTATTACTAAAGGTTGTTGTTAATTAGTAATATAATACAAAAAAGAGAACATAACATACATATTTGAGCAAATTATATTTGATTGCTTTCAATTCGAGTTAATTTTCGGTTTTGTTTGTTTTAGGTTTGGGTTGATTTTCGGTTTAGCTAAAATTCGATTCAATTTTGGTTCGATTCGATTTTCTTCGAATTAAGCCTAGATCATCATATTTGGGTTCATATCGGGTCTCATGTCAAGTAAATCGATTTTGTTCAATTTTGTTAGGTCTATTTTCCTTTTAATTGAAGGTGCTGCTTGACGTGTCATGTGCCGGCATTTTTTAGCGGCATTGTTATCAATAAGAACTAATAAAAATAATAAGGCTTAACCATCAAATAAGTGTCTAAACTATACTTTTTTCTAGATAGGTGCCCAAACTATATATTAGGCCAAATAAGTGTCTAACGTTTCATTCCGTGACTCATTTAAGGTTTGGCCATGACGGAAGTCAATTTTTTTCGTTGTCCAATCAAAATCGAACACGTAGAAATATAAAAAATTTTGAATTTTATTTTTTAAAAAACAAATCATTTTTTTTAAATATCTTGAAATTTTCAAATAGTCCCCAAATTCCTAAACCCCCCAAATTCGGCCACTCCCACCGGTGTTGGTCGCATTTCCAGCGACAGAATGAAGCGCACTCCCCTCGCCGCACGACTCACACACCGTTCATCGTTAGTTATGTCGCCATTCGTTGCGAATCATTTGAATGAATCATTCGACGTTTCGCATGGCGTCGCTCAATTTTCGGCAATGAGGTGATGGGACAAATGGTCATGATGGTCCGGCAACAGAAGTGATGAGCAACGACATGACAATCGGCGACGAAATCAGGTCAAATTGAGATTTGGTTTTTGGGTATTAGAGATTTCAAAATTTTGGGCTACTCTGTGAATTTTGAAGTTATTTTGTTTTATTATTATTTATTTGTTTTTTAAATATAATTTTAAAATTTTAAGAAGATGACACGTATCAAATAATCGTGAAAATTAACGGACAGTAACGGCGGGGCACCTATTTGAGTAATGTTGAAAACGTTAGGCACCTATTTGGCCCAAAATAAAGTTTAAGTACCTAACTGGAAAATGGGTATAGTTTGGACACTTATTTGACTGTTAAGCCAAATAATAATGTTAGATTTTAATTTGAAAAAAAAATACAAAAATCAAAGTGAAAAACAATATACTTTAAAAACTCATTTATACGCTAAACTTTTTTTAAAAAAATAAAAAAAAAATATTGAATTGTATTCAAAGTGAAAATGATTATAAAATAATTATACCACAAATATTGAAAACATAATGTAAAAAGACAAATGCAATAAATTTTAAAGGGTGTGAAAGATATGAGAAGCATATCTTTTCACTTTCTAGAAAAACTTACACTCTTCTAAATGAAATCCAACAAATAAACTTTTATCAGAAAACTTCATGAATTAAGCATACTTTCAGTTGCGAGTTATTGGCACATCGGTAAACTACCATAAAGGAATAAAAAATAACAGATTGCCGATTGTCTTGTGACTAGAAATGCTCGATAATACTTGTTATCTAAACGCTAAATTGCCATAACAACAAACAATATTGTCACAAAGACAGCCAAACAATTTACCATACAAGCAGGCGAAAAATAATAAAAAAACAGATGTAAAATGACTCTAACAAAGCAAAACAAAACAAAAAAACAATAAAATTAAAAAAAGAACCAACAATTCTTCATTAAAAGAGAATAATTTTATTTATATACAATTAACGTAAAAATTAAAGTCAACGATATAAAAGTTATTGTTGAAAACGATTTAAAAAAATTAAGAGAATTTTTAAAAAGTAATTTCCTCAGAAAAATGCAAGTTACACTAGACCTTTTTATTTATCATTTTGTTGTACTTATAAGCAAATCCATGTAATAAAGTCAAAATTTAAAATACAATCTACGCCGCAGTTGACGTCAAGTTACATAAAAACCATCATACCTCTGAAACAAAATCAAAATTTAAAAATATATATACACACATAAATATTAGGGTTAACTACACCAGTGACCACCGAACTATTTAGACGTACCTATTTTAACCACCGAACTATCGAACTCGTTAATCGGACCACCAAACTTATTAAATTGACATATTTTGACCACCGCCGTTAAAAAACCAACGGAGGGGTGACATGACAGTTTATAGAAATTTGTAAAATTATACATTTAGTCCCTTTTATTTATTTATTAAATCAATTTTTTCCTAATTTTATTTGAATTAAATAAAATTAATCAACCAATCAAATGATAACACGTGTCATTACCCAATTGGATCAATTTATTCAAATTTTAATTTATTTTTATTTAATATAATTTAAATTAAATTAAATATTTGATCTAATTTAAAAATAAAAAATCATAAATATATTTTTATTTTAAATCTTATTTTAATAACTACTTTAACCTATTTAAATTGTTTTCATTTTTAATTCATTATTTAATTTGATTTGTTGGTTTGTGTGATTTTACACATCTTAAGTGATCTAGGTTCGAATCCCCTTTCAACAATTTTTACTTTTTTTATTCCCTAGCATTTGCTGCAATATAAGATATATATGAAATGGTGCAATTCATTTCATTAAAGATGGGTTGGAGTAGTGGTAAAATGGTGAGATTTTAAACCTGGAGGTTGTAAGTTCAATCCACACCAAACCCCTATCCTTTCTCTTTAATTTTCCTTTTGATTGGAGGGAAATTATATTAAATATTAAATAAAAATAAATTAAAATTTGAATAAATTGTCATTTGATTGGTTGATTAATTTTATTTAATTAACATAAAATTAGGACGAAATTGATTTAATAAATAAATAAAAGAGACTAAATGTGTAATTTTATAAATTTCGGTAAACTGCCACGTCACCCTCCATTAGTTTTTTAACGGCGATAGTCAAAATAGGTTAATTTAATAAGTTTAGTGGTTTGATTGACGAGTTCGATAGTTTGGTGGTCAAAATAGGTATGGCTAAATAGTTTGGTGGTCACTGGTGTAGTTTACCCTAAATATTATTATTATTATTTTTATTCAAAATCCTTCCATTTCCACTATTTTTCTTCTCTATCCAAACAGATTTCCCGCTTTGCCTGCAAATGCCGTCCTTTTGGTCCCTCCAATTTTAACTTCTTTCGTTTCCTTTCTTCCCTCAACGCTCAAAATCTTAACGGGAGCGCCCTCGGCGCACGACATGGAGGCTCCTTCATTTGTCGCCAAAGCAAGAACCGCTTTCAACTCCGCAGCTGCCAAAGCCGAGCGAGTTTTCACTGATTTTAAGTCCGATTTAGGTAAAAAAAAAACTGTTATCTTCTATATTTTTGGCTGTTAACATACATCACTAATTTTATTTTTCGCTTTTCTAATTTTAGATTCTTTTGTTATATATAAAAATGTGCGGTTTTAAGGAGACTAACGTAAATATTTATAACGGAAATTTGATTTTGTTTCTTCTTATCCTTTTCGTGAAGATTCAGAGAAATTATCGTCGAAGAAATTCAAAACCGAATCTCGTACGAACGAAGGCGAGTATAAGGTAATCTTTAAATTGATTTTTGTTTTTCTCTTGAGAAGAAACGGAGGATCATGACCTTTTTTTTATAAAAAGATAGATGATCATTAGAATTAAGATACAATGCACTTCTTTGTTTGGTTGCTGAGAAAATGAAGTAAATTGTAGAACAGATTTTTGAAGTCTCGTTGTGAATTTAAGTGATTTAAGTATAGATTTCGAAGAGTTTAGCTCACTTAATTTCAAATGGAATCAGAGGTTTTGCAATTTATATGTATATTTTTAGTTTTCATGCACCTCTGCAAACAAGCGAATAAATTGCTTCGAGGTTCTGCTGAATGTTTATTAACTATTCTGCATTTTTTTTTAAAGTTTTATTAGCCTTGTTTCCCCTCCAAATTCATTTGAAATGATTTGTTTTTCTCAATCTGTATTTACTTATTTTAGTTTTAAAATTTGTGTGGCATAACGCAGAGTTTTCACGAGGTAAAGCGTTCTAGGTGGAAGCCCTCAAATTTAGGAACAAAACAGGAATGGCAGGAAAGGTTTAGAAATATAGGAATAGGGAGAAAAGGCGTTGAAGATTCCAAGGAAGTTGAAATTTCAATAATGGCTGTTCCATTCTACGATGAAAACATATATTTGCTCAACATGAAGAATGACACGGAAGCAAAGGTACATTTGTGATTCTGCTTATTTTTCTCTCCCATAGTTCCGGATTACTGTTATGGATTAAAATCTTAATTTTCCTGTTATTGTAAAATTAAACCAAATGGATTTGCTGATGAGATTGTTTTCCTTCAGTTATTAGAAGTAATTCCTTCCGTAGAAGTTTTAAATACCACGAACACGAAAAACATTCCTCCAACATCTGTCATCAAACAACTGACTGTAGCTATTGAGTAAGTTTTTTGCTATTAATATGCTCCCAATACTTGAATTCGGATTTTGTTTATCTGCTATTGTTGATATATAAAATTGTAGGATGCCTCATGAGACGTGCTGATTTGTGAATCAATTACCTTTATTGGGATTTACTTTCGGGTATTGACACCGCTTTGTTGAAGTGATGGCTATGGTTTGATATTTTAGAACAAATGTGTTTTTGCTTCTGAGCTAATGCTAACTGGTCAATTGTGATCTTTTGATTAATCATATTTCAGCTCATACATGGTGTTCTTATATTTCTGTACTTTCCTTCTGGTCCTAGGGCTGGAAAAAATTTTGAAAGGTTGAAAGATCTTTTGGCATCTTTCGAAACTTCTTCACCAAGTAAGGAAAAGGCAGGCTTGAGCTTCTCTGCAGTCAAGTCGTTAGTTATCCGCGAGAAAGAGGATAAACTTGCATTTGGTTTTGGTGATGATGAGAGAGTCCTTGCTTTGATCCGTGCACTGTTTGATGCAGGTAGATTCATATATGTTGCTAATGAGACATGTGGTCTTGCTGGGTGATATGTTTCTTCTTCAAACTTCTATATTTTCTTGTCATGGTCTTTTACTTTCAGTAATATCTGCAGATGAAAAATTCCTCCAAAGGAAGCTTGTATCTGATTTGAATGGGTGTATGCCAAATATATCTTTTGTTAAAGACATTCATGGTGCTCCTCCACAGAGCTTCATTGTTAAGCTTTCTGAAGTGATTGGAAGTTTTAGAAGCCTTAGCAAGATGGCACTCTTTTGGTGCAGGGTTGTTACGGAAGTAAGCGGGGTATTCCTTACTTTATCTGAATTAACACAAATGATCAATGTTGAAAGAAAACCTCACTGAGTTTACAGTTGGGATCTTTTTGTCCTAATAAAACTGTTATCAGAACTTTTCTGATGAAGTTCAAGGTATCATCATTTCATAAGATCATAATAACCACTTCTAGCATAACAACATGGCGACACTAGAGTGCATCATAGTATTTTCAATTTTTTCATGCCACAAGTTGTCTTCGAGTAAATCAAATTCCTTCATTTTTCCCATGCTAATGCATTTAGAGTATGTTAGCTTTACTTTACATTGTTGTTAATCTTAATCTGATGAAAAGTTTTTGGAATCTTTTACACATGCAGCTGAGAAGATTTTGGTCCGAAGAGAGACATCTGCCTGGCATTCCTGTGAATGAGATTCCAGATCTAAATTCATGTCTTTTATATCAACAACTACAGGTTATCAACTGTTGTCTATCAAGAAAAAGACAGCAACATATTGCAGCTGAATCATTTGCTTCTGAAATGATGGAAGCTAGTTCAAATGTTAAAGAATCAGATATTTCTATGGGCACAAAGTCTGTCAGCTCTGCATTGTATGCACGCTTTAAGAGTGGAGAACTTGTTCTTCGGCAGGGAGCTAATCAACTGCTTGAAAATTTAACAATGTTGGAAACTGATGAACCGATATACACGCCTGTTACCCAGGTTTGGTTGCAAATTCTGCCAGTAGATTACCTACCTTTCAAGCCTTTCCCATGCTTTAGTGTGTTTTTGTATGTCTTTAGGAAGGACCTTTGCTTACAGAAGATCTTATCAGAGAAACAGAGGAGTTAGTGCTTCGGACAGGGAGGTCGGTATATTAACTAAAAACTCAACCTCTTGAGTTTTGGCACATTATTTAATATTATATAACTCTTAGTAATACTATTTTCTTTTGATGATCATCATCTTAAGTTTTTTATTGCATAAAATTTATTCTTAAATCTTAATATAGATTAAGTTTTTCCTTTTTGCTTTAAAACATTGATGTTTACTTACAGGACCAACCTATATAATGCTGTTATTTATGTTGAATTTTTATAATTATTCCCTATTTTTCCATCTATCTGTTGTACGAATCACAATTTTTCTGTCCGGTAATCATGATACTCTGTGCAGTTACATTATTTTTGTTATTCTTTTACTCATTGCCTTACCTTTTGTGGTTTAGTGTTGGTGCTGGTTGCTCTCGGCTCCTCTCTGACATGCAGGCTTTCAAGGTGATATTTTAGCATAAAGAAATATCATCTATCTTACTACTGTTGTAGGTAAATATGGATGCAAGAGAAACTTCTTTCAAGCTTTGATGCTTAATCTTTTTTCTTTAACAATTTTGTTAGGCTGCAAATCCTGGCTGTGTTTTAGAAGATTTTGTTAGATGGCACTCTCCTCCTGATTGGATTGAAGATGAGGCTGAGCCAAGCAATGAGGTTACGAGTAGAAGGGGTCAACTAAGTAGTAGAATGCAAAAAGAAGGTTTTTCTTGTTATCCCTGTTTCATTTTAATTACTTCTTGGTCAGGTCTTACAATTGAGGAGAGAACATTGATTCATTGATTTCACGGTCTAGTTGTTTGCATTCTTAACCTGCTAATAGTGTCACCTCCCGGACTTTTGCTATAGTTGGCTTTATTATGTGAATTATGCATATTTGTTAGGTAATTTGTGGCGTGAACTATGGGAGACATCCAAACCCGTACCTGCCATTAAACAAACACCTCTCTATTATGAGGATTTGCAAGTGTAAGTTGGACTCGTAATTTTTTTTATGTTACAACTCTTAAATTTTCTACTACGGGGGCATTGTTCTTACAAGAACGACACGTTTTATGGTTTGCTTTAGGGAGGGAATCCTGAATTTCTTCGAGAACATTCCAGTTACTGATCTTTTTCAACAACTGTTTCTTTCTGTTGTAAGTGTTTTAACCTAGTTAGAGATGATATTTTCTTTATTTATTGTCTCTTAGTCCCAATCTGCTGTCCAGTTTATGCATCCAAACTGTGGGAAAAGGAGTTTTCTGTGGTGTTTCTACTTTGTTTCTGGAACATGATTGGACAGTTATATTGCTCAAATTTGAGTGAGTGTCGGATATGGGTGTGTTTGACACGAGTATGTTAATTTTTTTAAATATCTTTTGATGTTGAGTCTCTAGAAGATTATATATATCCCCATGACCATGTCAAGATATGCATTGGTCAATAGGAAGTATATTTCCCGGACTGACTTTTTCGCGAAATACCTGTGGCCAAATGCGCAGACAAATATGGTTTTAGTGATTAACTCTCCAATGATACTCCAAATACATGGAAAACCTTTTAAAAAACTGAAAATATCTGTATCACACACACCCATATTTGATACTTAGAATATCGATAATTGGCTGTTATTTTCTTACCGGTCATTATACGTAATGCTAACATTTCAATTCCGTAATGTTCAGCTTGGTTTGGGATTCCTGGTAGCCGAGGACAAGCTCTCTGCTGATGAGAACTTATCAAAGCTGTTTTACGAGTGCAAAGGCTATGTTGTTACAACTTGCCAGAGAAATGTCTGGAACAATAAACTGGATGAGCTTTGTCAGGTAGGTTTCTATTTTACACATATGCCTCGACGTTTCTATCGATGGGAAAAAACCTATCAGACTGATTTCAAATGCTGTTGATGAGATATATGGTTTCATTAAGTGCTAATCAATCAAAAAGCAAATGATGGCTTCTTGTCATGGTTGCCCCTGTTGCTTGAATGCACACATCTGATATGATGTTCGAAACCGAATTCGTTTAATAGGTATACGAAACGGTGGAAACAATGTTAACGTCCCCCGAAGAAGTCATACAAACATTGCAGGCAGAGGAAAACGAAAGTCCTACCGGCAGTGAGCTAAAAAGTCGGTTTCTGAAGCTCGGACTTATATTCGGTAGCAAGTCGGATGAGAAAACCTCTCGTCCGTTTGGTAGCTAAGAATAACCCACAGGTTGACGGACCTCCATCCATAGATGAAAGTGATTTAACAGGGGCTTGATTTTTTACCATATAATATTGTAATTAATTACTTTTCCCCTTTTTTTGCCTCCCTCTTTTATGAGTTGGGTTAAACTTAAACGGCGTAGTTTAGCAGGTATTTGTAAATTATTGTAAGACGATGGTTTGCCATCTGAAGAAGTAATTTCAACGATTGATTTTTTGAAAGAAAAAGATAATGTATTTTTCTTTGTATTTCTCGAGCTTGTTCAATAAATTGGGATTTTAGAGTGATAATTGTTTATTTTGTAATTAAAAGGCATGGTAAGTAGAGATTTACTAATTGATTGAATGGTCAATGATGTTTATATTATCTCTAATTTTTTGAGTTCGAACCCGACATTTTGTTTTGAGAATGTAATACATATCTATTTAATAAAAAAAATATAATATAGGTGGATCCTAACCCATTAAAAATATTGTTTCAGAAAATTAAATTAAATTTTAAAAATAATATTTATATTAGCTATATCAATATTATATATGCATAATAGTTCAATTCTGAAAAAATTAAGATAAAACTAAATTCACATGAAAAATATGTAAATATAGGATGAACTGAATACAAACACAACATAAAAAATATAATTAGTACACGACACAACAATTTTTTTAAAGTAATATGAAGTGATATGAATTTACAAACCTGTAAATATCTATATAGATGAATTATTAATGGTAGAATTTATTCAAATATATAATACTTCGAAGAACTAAAAACATAAAAAAGTACAAACAACATGGATACATATTCAACATTGAATTAATTAATATAATGAGTTATGCAAAGACATGAAATAAATTAAAATAAAACATTAGTCTAATGTAAATGAAAATGAATTAAAATACGAATTAAAAACATTGAATGGACTATCGATATATAAATTTTATGTAAAATATATTTGAAGTAAAACATGTTATGTAATTAATGAAAAATAATCCTTATTTGACGCTAATATAATTTTACAGCTCTACCTAACGAACAAAAATATAGGTTACTTTTTTGTGTCCCTTTCCATACTTAACACTAAAAAAATTAAATTTTAAAACATAAATCCTAAAAAATACACCATACACTTAATTTCTTATACTCTAACCTTAATTATAAATATTAAATATATTTTTTTAATATGAGACATAAAAAGTCACCGAAAGAGTAATATTTCTTTTCCCAGCTAACCATCAATTTACTTGTAATGGATCTACTCACTTGTGCGGCCAACTAACTGCTTAATCTTTAATTCAGCAACCCATGCAATTTGGGATTCCTTTTATGGTTGGTGTAGATATGAACATCTATTCTACGGTACTGATGGCGTTGAACATTGATGGTACGTTCAAAAATGCATGGATTTCTAGACAAGACGTTTACAAACCGTAAAAAGTCCATGCAACTTGGCTTCTGGATCGTAAAGGCAAATGCCTTCCACTGTTAGGAACAAAAGACGGTTAGGGTTTTTATTTTCTTTCAACACGGCTTTCAATGATGGAGATGGGCGGAATTTAATACCTCCTCCTCAACCGTGCTCTTCCAAGCTTCTTTCATGGCTTTTTGGTTTCTTCTTTTGCTATATAAACCTTCATTGGAATGCGCACTTCTTCATGCAAATTCATCTTTTGTAACTTGTAGTATTAGCTAAAGATGACTTCCTGCAAGCTTATTCTTGTGTTGTTTATTGGTGCATCTGTGATTTGCAGTGCTACTGCTAGTGCTAGGAAGCTTACGGGTGGGTTTGAGGATGAGAAAACCTTGTTTCGTCGTCGCCCGGGAATTGGTGTTGGTGGTGGTTTAGGAGGAGGTGGCGGCGGAGGTTTTGGTGGTGGTGGTGGAGGTGGGTTAGGAGGTGGAGGAGGGTTAGGTGGTGGTGGTGGAGCTGGTGCCGGTTCCGGCGGTGGGCTCGGTGGAGGTGGTGGAGGTGGCGGTGGAGGGTTTGGAGGTGGTGGTGGTGGTGGAATTGGTGGGGGTTCTGGCGGTGGGTTTGGATTCGGAGCGGGAGCTGGAGGTGGTCTTGGTGGTGGCAGTGGAGGTGGATTTGGTGGAGGCGGTGGAGCTGGTGCAGGTGGTGGGTTTGGTGGTGGAGCTGGTGCAGGTGGTGGGTTTGGTGGTGGAGCTGGTGCAGGTGGTGGGTTTGGTGGTGGAGCTGTTTCAGGTGGTGGGTTTGGAGGTTTCCCTTGAAGTCATGCAGAAGGTCGTTCCCAACGGGCCAACATAAGTTTGAATATTCAAGAATAAAAAACTGTATTTTATTTTGTTATATTTGTTGCTGGATCAGCAATTGTTTAATTTTTTTTTTGTATTGCTACTATTGTTAATGCGGAAATAAATAAAGAGTCCGTTGGACAATTAGCAGATAATTGTAAATGAATTACATTAGTTAATTATTTATAGTGAATTATATTTGTTAATTTAACCGGTGGTTTGTATTAGTTTATTGTATAAAAATATTTGATAAAATTATCTTATAGCTTAAATATATTAATTGATCGAGTGGTCAATGATGCTCATGTTACCTCATCTTGTGTGCGTTCGAATATCGACATTTACGAGAATGTAATACCTCTCTACTTAATCAAAAAAATTAACTGATAGTTGTTTAATTATTTGAACAAGAAAAATGACATATAAGGATATGATATAATCGACACTAGTTTGAATAGTTTATTAATTGTCAATAATTTGTATCTATTACTAATATTAATTAGATTATGAAAATTATTTCTTAATATAACATTACTAAGCATATTTGAAGGATCTATATATTAATTTTTTATTTATATAATTATCTTTTTAATACAATTTGATGAATTATTAAATTTAAATTATATTTGAAGTATATGAATTAATCTCATGTATTTAAAGGGAAAATAATTATTTAAATTATATAGTATAAGAATATGTTTTACTTCAAAAGCATATGCGAATTATTTAAATATATAATATAAATGTGTGAGAATTAGGGGTGGGCAAAACTCGACGTGACTCGAAAATACCATTTTTTCTTCTAATTTTGAGTTATTCGAGTCAATATATTCAAATTATTTAGGTCAACTCGAATTAATGAGTTAGTTTTCGAGTTCGAGTCTAGTCAAGTTTTACCAACTCGAAAAACTGGAAAAAGGAAATTTATTGTTTTGCGTTTTAGCCGCCGATTTTCATATTTCTTGAATTTCTCCTTCATTTTAACTCCATTTTGACCAAATTTGAACCACATGATCCTAAAATACTGTAGAATACATATTATCTTCAACTCCTATTTTTGAAAACAAATTTCCTGTCTTTTTTTTTTCAATTTAGTCTCTCAATTTTATATGATTTCCTCATTTCTTTAATTCCTCTTCGTTTTAAGTTCATTTTGGCCAAATTTTAACCACATGCTCCACTACCACTATATAATATATATTTAACTTCAATTCATATTTTTAGCAATGCATTTATTCTTTTTTCAATTTAGTCCCCAATTTCGTTATTTCTTCAATTCCTCCTTCATTTTAACTTCATTTTTTACCAAATTTAAATCACATGCTCCTAAATCACTGTAAAACACATATTTAGCTTCAATTCCTAATTTTGAAAAAAAAGTTCCCTTTTGCAATTTAGTCTCTCAACTTTGTATGATTTTCCCATTTCTTCAATTCCTCATTTGTTTAGTCCATTTTGACCAAATTTGAATCACATACTCCACTGACACTACAAAATATATGTGTAATTTCAATTCATATTTTTAAGAACAAATTTATTATTTTTTCAATTTAATCCCTTAACTTTTCATTTTATTCAATTTGGTCATTCAACTATACTTTTTTTTGTAAATTCTTTCATCTCATCAATTCCTTGAATCCTTTATACTCACATCAATACTGTCTTCAAAAATTTATTCTTTAAAAATAACATTATAAATATATTTTATAATTTTAGATGATATTTGTTTTTATTAAATAACATTACAAATCTTGCTTACTCATGTAAAAAAAGAATACAAAGATGTATAACTTCTATGGTTAGAGAAAACCGTTTAAATTGAAATCAATCAATAGTAAACATTATAAGTAATTACAATTAAATTTGTATAGAAACTTGACTCGAAAAAAATCAAATAAAGTTTGAATGATAAGATAAGACGTGCCAACTCTACTAACTCAAATTTTTTTGACTTACACTATCTGAGAATAGAAAGAAAAAACAAAAAAAATATTACCTTACATGTGTCACCATGTAAATTTAGGTTATTTGAGTACTTTTTGTAATTGTTAAGGATAAAGGAGTCACAACTCTTATGTCAAATCATCTAAACTCAAAAAACTCCTCTTAGTAACTTTCTATTCTTACAGTCCACAGTTTACCACATCCAAATTAATGAATTTTACTGGTTAAACCTCTAAAAGTGGTCCATATCCCTAATTTTGGCTCAAAATGTTGTTACCAAACAAAGCCAAAATTTTTCTAAAATCTGAAACTAAACTTTATAGGGTTTATATTTATACAATGACAATGGAACTTTTTTCACAAATGTCTTAGTTTTATTGTTTAGGGATTTAATTTAGGATTTAGAGTTTAGGAGCTTAGGTTTAGTGGTTTAGAATTTAGAGTTTATAATTAGAATTTAGAATTTATAGATTAGAGATTGAGATTTATGTTCTGGGTTAATATAATTAGAGATTTAAGTTTTAAAATGCATCGCCCTGTGCCCGCCATCCCTATTACATCTCTGGTCAAGACTTGAGAGGAAAAGAAACGAATAATCGCTTCTAGGGTAAATAATACCAGGTACCACCAAACTATAGACGTTGACTCGTTTTTGCCACCGGCCTTCGAATTGGTCTAATTGTACCACTAAACTTTAGTTTTCGACTCGTTTATGGCACTCTGTCGTTAACTCCTTAACGGGGTGATGACGTGACAGACGGTCGATGACGTGGAGGTCAAACCAAAACAACCTAAAATGATGTCGTTTTGACAATGAGTGAATATTTTAAAAAATGCTCTTATGGAGGCTTGTATTTAGAAACTTTAGAATCAAATACTTAAGTTAAACCATCAAGCAAACTTATGTTTTTGTTAAGTTACTACCACAAATAATATATATATATATATATATATACACATATTAACTGCAGTTAGAATTAATTTAATTTATTTTTGTTAAAGTTTATCAAATCAAATAATAGAAGATTAACCCTCAAAGTTTTACAGATTTTTAATTTTGCCTTTAGTTTTTTAAATTCCAACCTCATTGTTTGAAAAATTTGCAAACAAAACTTTTTTCTTCTTTATAGTCTCCTAATATAATAACAAAATTAGTCGTCAACATTTTGTTATTTTTCAATTTCATCATTTTTTCACAATATCAATCTTATTATTTCAAAAATTAGTCCTCAATGTATATTGATTGTATTATAACAAAAAAAGTTAGTGATCAAAACATGCAACAAAAGCCAAATTTAGATAATAAATTGAAAAAAAGGAATATAAGTACTAATTCGAACTACAAAATCAAGTTTATATATAAAAATATTTTAACATAATAAAATAATTTATGTAAATATTCTTTAACGAGATAAATTACTTATCATAAAATATAAATGTCTATTATGTAACAAAGCATATACAATATTCCAGAAGATAACTGTGAAAACATGTCTCGAAATGTAAAGAAATTTTATATTGAAGTTGAAACTTTTGAAATAATGAGATTGATATTGTAAAAAACAATGATGAAATTGAAAAATAATGAAATATTGAGGACAAATTTTGTTATTATATTAGGAGAATATAAATAAGAAAAAATGTTTGTTTGCAAATTTTTGAAACAATGAGGATGGAATTTAGAAATTAAGGGCAAAATTAAAAATCAGTAAAACATTGAGGACTAATTTTTTATTGTTTGAATTGAGAATCCTTAACAAAAATAAATTAAATTAATCCAAAACTGTAGTTAATATATATTTTTTGTGTTAGTAACCTAATAAAAACATATGTTGGCGTGGTGGTTTAATCAAGGTATTTGATTCCAAAGGTCGTAAGTTTAAACCCATAAGAATATTTCTTTTAAATTTTCATGAATAGTAAAAACGGTGTCGTTTTGGTTTGGCCTCCACATCATTGACCATTTGTCATGTGTTTATCTCGTTAAGGAATTAACACGGAATGACATAAACGAGTCAAAAAATAAAGTTTAATGGTACAATTAGACCACTGTCTATCATATCATCACCCCGTTAAAGAATTAACGACGAAATGACATAAATGAGTCAAAAATTAAAGTTTAATAGTACAATTGTACCAATTCGAAGGTAAATGAGTTTACCCTCACTTCTAACATATTTAAGGATGTAAATGAACAGAGTGTTCGACGAACCGTTCGTATAACGTTCGTTTATGTTCATTTATTAAGCTAAATAAACGAGTAGGGGTGATAACAAGCCGAGCCTAGCTCAAAAATAGTATAACAGGAATTGGCTCGGGCTCGGGCTCGACGCTCAAGCTCGGCTCGGCTCGAGCTCGGCTTGTTGCTTTCTTCAAATTGCTTTAAATATTTTTCTTGAAGTTTTAAAAATAACATTAAAAAACCTGTTTGAGAAAAAATAATATTTATTTTTAAAGTTCGCAAGTAACCATAATACATTTTCTAAATTATACAAGTCCACGGAGAGAAGCAGATTTAAAGTATTTAACCATGATAACAAGTTAACAACACTAAAACATACAACTGTGTGTGTGTATATATATATATATTTCGAGCCAATTCACGAGCTTTTCGAGCCGAGCTTGGGTCAGCTCGGCTTGTTAAGGTCTCGAGTCAAGCTCACTCGAGCCGAGCCCAAGTAGCTTGCGAGCCAGTGAGGCTCATTATCACCCCTATAAACGAGTATGAACAAATTTTTTATGTTCGTTTAATAAACGAACGAACACGAACAAAGGTGTGTCCGGTTCTTTTATGTTCACGAACAAACTTGTTTATAGGCTCGTTTATAAGCTCGGTTATAGGATCATTTATAAGATCGTTTATAGGCTCGTTTAAAGGATGAAAATGCTTGTGGATGTATCTAAATACTACTTTTTGTTGTTGCTAAGGATGTTATATAAGTTCATGTTGTTGCTAAGGATGTTATATAAGTTCATGTTGAAATGTAAGTTTTATTTTATTGCTTTTGTTTTATTTATTATTAATTCAGTTAACATTTCTGAACATATAAACAAACATATTCGCGAACGAATAAATGAATACGTTCGCGAACACTTAAACGAACACGTCTGTGAACTCTTAAAACAAACACATTCGCGAACACTTAAACGAACACGTTCACGAACACTTAAGCGAACATGTTCACGAACATTTAAACAAACACGTTCGCTAACATTTAAACTAACACGTTCGTGAACACTAAACAAATGAACACGAACACCAAAAATAAATAAATGAGCATGAACATAATATTAAAAATTTAAATGAACACGAACCGAACATGAACAACTCTAAAAATAAACATAAACATAGTTTTATTCGTTCAAGCTCGGTTCATTTACACCCTACATATTTATCAATAATAATGACACGTCAGAGAGCTCAACTGAGGTTACCGTAGTGGATACAGCAGCTTCCCCTCAGAACGTGCATCGTCACAATCTCCCTCTCGTTCTTTCTTTCTCTCTCAAGATAAAACCCCCTAATTTATTTATTCACTATTGTTCTAAAAATTAAACTGTAATTCACAACTCTCAAAGCTATTGGCAAAAAGCATAAAATCAGGTTTGGATTTCTTTCTTTCACGTATCGTTTATTAATATCTGGTAATATTTTGTTTTTGTTTTTTTGGTAAAAAAGAGAGAGATATTTGCTTTTGTATTCAGATTACTGACATTTGTTTATTTGCTTCTAATTTTGTGAAAAATGAAAATAGGAGTGTTCGAATATCGGTGATGCTGGGCGCTCTAAGAAGAAAAGTTGCGAGCGGAGGCTTATCTACTTCGGTTAGAAATCCTTGTTATTGTTCTTTTTTTCTTCTTCTTCGAAATTGTAGTTTATTTAGCTAAAGCCTAAAGCATTTGGATTTTATTTTTACTTTTTCAGATATGAGGGAAGTCATTACAGGCGATTCAGCCGGGTGTTTCTGCATCTAGAGTTTCCTCTAATGCTGGAAAAGAGGTAAATTATTCAGTTGAAGAAATGAACTAGGATTTGATAATCATGCATGTCGTTTAGTTTCATTGAATTTTGGTACATCTTGAATTTGATTACATTAAAATCTAGAATTGACTTTGAGGATTCTTTATTTCTCTAGGCTCTGCCATTGTAAAATGTTGTTGTAAAGTTCATTAAAAAATGTAGTGCGCGATCATATTTGCTACTTTTAGAAAAAGAAAAAAAGAACAGTAGGCTAAAATGAATGGCCAATTCAAACTTACCCTACCATTTAGAGGTAAAAATCATGTATTTTGTTGTTCGTACACTCACACTTTGAGTGACATAGCTTTACATAGTGAGGGTATGAGTTGACTACTGGATTAATCTAAGCTTTGTTTGTGTAATTACCATATCTTTATAGGTCAATTTCAATGCAAAGTTGTCAATATCCTTTATGTTTATCCAGAAACTAGATTAGTTAGGTCAATGATTTTTTTTTTAATTTTATTTTAGTCCTTTAAGTCAATTTGCTGCTCCTTAGCACTTCTCTCTCCTGGCAGATTTCTTTATCTGTAGGGATGCCGTTTGTATCATTCAATCAGAGGCTGTCATGCAAATGTCATGCAGGGCTTTCTCTTCTGGAGATGGTATGATATTTCACTTATTTCATTGATATTTTTTTGGCCGAAGGCTTATTCACATTTTTTCTTGCTCTTTGAATGGCTATCAATATATGGACGCATTTGGTTTTTTCTATAATTCAATTCCTTGCTCTATAACTTTCATTTGATCACCACTTCGTCCGAAATAGACCATTAATATATAGCCATTGTCAAAAACCCATTTGCTGTTAACGAGTACTAGTTCAGGCAATAGGTTGATAGAAATGTTTTAGTTCTGAATCCCTTCAAAATCTGTAAGAAGGGTGAAAGCAATAGTATGAATATCTTGGCTGTAATTTTGTTTTATAATGATTTGACGTAGAACTTCTTTGGTGCTTCCCGCTCACATTTTTGGCATTTTAGTGCATTTTTCGCTTGTAAAAAGTACATATCAATGAGCGTCTGATGTCTTGAAAAGAACCATGCATTCGTTTTTATGCCATTATTATATTAAGTTTAATTGAATCTTATTACTCCCTATTTACTCGCTTGTGATGAAGGGGATCTGATTGATGCTGTTGTCCCTTTTATGGGAGAATCAATTAGTGATGGCACTTTGGCAACATTTTTGAAAAGTATGTATTCTGCGACGGTAGTTTCTACATTCACTATATGTCTTTGTTTTTGTAAGTGCTTGATTTTGCATTTATCTGAATTTTCGAGAGCACAGCCTGGTGATAGAGTAACAGCAGACGAACACCCTTTTTTTCCTCCATCGAGCAGATATGGTATGGATTTATACCCCTAATACCTGTAGTGTTTATTTTCACCTGTTAACAATTGATGTTGTCAGCCCCCAAGATGGAGTGCTTCAAGAGGTAATATATCAGTAGCAATAAGTGTGGATTCAGGATTGCTTGATTATGCATGCTTATTCTTCAATCCTAGACTCCTATCTGAATGTTAGTTTTACAATTCGCCAGTATGTATCCAAGGAAGGAGATACTGTGGAACCAGGTACTAGGATTGCTGTCATTTCAAAGTCTGGTGAGGGTGTAGCAGCTGCTGCTCCCACTGAAAAGAAATCCGAAAAAGCTGCCTCTGAGCCATCTCCTTCAGCTAAAACTGTAAAGGAGGAGAAGCCAAAAGATAAAGTTGAAGCTTCTCCTGCTAAGGAGAAGCCTAAAGCCCCTTCTCCACCACCTACAAAAGGAAAAGCTACTGAACCCGTACTTCCTCCCAAGGAAAGGGAAATAAGGGTAAATATTTTCATTTCTGTTTACTCCCAAATGGTTTCTTTGGGAAAATGATGTTAGCATCTTGGAAAAAAATCCTTAGTTTATGGCTTCATGATTACAGGTTCCTATGACAAGGCTTAGGAAACGGGTTGCCACGCGATTGAAAGATTCTCAAAATACTTTTGCAATGTTGACAACGTTCAATGAAGTTGACATGTGAGCTCACTTTTCCCTTGGATTTCAGTTCTTTGTATAAGGTTTTAGGCATCCTGCTGACTGCCTGTGCTACTCGAACATTTCTATTTCAGACTATACTCGTGGTAAAGTTGATTTTGTTGTTTTATTTTGTTTTCTTATTGATTTTCTTCTGGTTGAAGGACTAATTTGATGAAGCTCCGCTCTGATTACAAGGATGCCTTTGTTGAAAAATATAAAAAGTCTTAACGTTATTTTTATTTTAAATCATGCATTAACTGGGTAGGGGTGTAAATTACGAATATTTCATATAAGGTTCGTTTATGTTCGTTTATTAAATTAAATAAACGAGTATGAACAAATTTTTTATGTTCGTTTAATAAATGAATGAACACGAACTTAAGCTCGTTTATAAGTTTGTTTATAGGATGAAAATGCTTGTTGATGTATCTAAATACTACTTTTTGTTGTTGCTAAGAATGTTATATAAGTTCACGTTGAAATGTAAGTTTTATTTTGTTACTTTTAGTTTATTTATTTATTTATTGTTAATTTAGTTAATATTTTTTAACACTTAAATGGACACGTTGGCGAACACTTAAATGGACACGTTTGCGAACACTTAAATGAATACGTTCGTGAACACTTAAACAAACGTGTTCGCGAACACTTAAACGAACCCATTAGCGAACACGAACACCTTTAAAAATAAATAAACGAACATGAACACGATATTAAAAATTTAAACGAACACTCACCGAAACATCTTAAAAAATAAAACAAACAAACAAGAATATAATCTTGTTGTTCAAGTTCGGTTCATTTACACCCCTAAACTTGGGCTTTTTTTTTTGCCACGAATGGTCATAATTCCCTTTGACTTTCTACGATACAATGTGATAATAGCTCTACCATATGGTCCAACCTTCACAAAAACTAATTATTTAATTAACTAATTATACAATTATCGTATAATAGTTGTTTGAACAATGGTTAAGTTTCTTGTTGATACTTGACAACCTCTTTTCCTTCTTAAGTCTTGGGTTCAATATTCAATATGAGTACTTCCTCCCCTTTCTTAAGTTGTAGGTACGATTTAAAAAAACTTTATTAAATTATTTTTAAAATTCCAAATTAAAAAGCACATCCGGTGCTGAAATAATTACCAATAATGGTTCGATTAATCGTCATCTTAGTAAATTAATTAAATATTATTTTAATATTAATTAATTATCAGTTGCTCTTAACCATTAGACAATGCACACACCTTGCAGATAAAGCGATTCCTAGGATGAACATCATCCATTTTTCCATTGGACCACTTGTTTAATTCTTATACTAATAAATATTTAACCGTTTATTTTTTTAAAATAAATAATTAGATATTTTATAATTACTCCAAACTTGATAGGCATGATCTAAGTGAACAAAAAATATGAAATTCAACGCTTGAGTTACTAAGAGATGAATCGTATAAAAGATTATGGAAGCCTGAAAAACTATTTAAGTTTTGCACTAATATAAATAGATCCCTAAATTATATGCACCGATTATTATTTTATACACCAGCGGTAGAAAATAAAGTTTTCACAAGTAGGGTTATTTAGGGGTTTAGGGTTTTAGTTTAGAGTTTAGAGGTTAAGTGTTTAAACTGTAGGGTTTAAAATTTATGATTCATGTTTAGAATTTAGGGGTTAGGATTTGTAGTTAGATTTTTAGAGTTTTAAGGTTAAAATTTTAGATTTTTTATTTAAATTTGAAAATAAACATGCTTGTGTAAACTTTTTTTACACTGATAATCTATCAAATATTAATCCTTTTATATATATAGTAATATGTATTAATAAATATGTATTAATAAAGAGTGCATATAACTAACTTATAATTATTTCGTACACCGTGAAAAAAATAATTTCACAAGCACCTATGAAATAATGACAAGTGTCCTTATAATCTATTTAAAATGTTTAAAAACAAATAAACAAGAAACTTGTCATTAACAAAGATGAAAATAAGATTAAACATTAGGGAGATAACGATTAATTAAATTTAAAATTTGAATTGGATATTTTTAACCTAATCTCTCTCTTAAATCTTTATTGCCTACAACTTTATTTTTTTCCTTTGGTTGGTGGTCGTCAACCAATCTTAATATTGGTTGTTGAACACCGAGTCTACTGTTTTTCTTGTTTTTTCATATTTTAATAAGAATCGCTGCCTTTGTGGCACACATTTTCTTTGTTCTTGTGACACTTTTTTCTTTAATTTTTTTGTGGTTCGTTTCGTCTGTCCTTGTGACATGATTTCAATATACCTTAGCGGTCGTTGGTGTTCGTACAAAGATCTTCACGGCGCTAATCTCTGATTATAATTCTGTCAGTGGTCTTAGAAAGATGGATCCCCACTCGATTGATGGTTGGTTGCCGATGTAATCAGACCTGGGTAGCAAAGCAATCCGCCTAATAACTTTATTTGCTCACCGCTCCTTTTTTACCCCGTAAAGCGTCTCGTTTGGATAAAGACAAGGGGATTCAGGAAGGTTTCAGGATTTTGGTATGCTAATCTCAATGAAAATGTCTGCTTTTCTTTGTACTATTGTAAGAGATTTTTAGTGGACTTGTCCCTTTTTTCTTTCTTGATGCATTGTATTGTATTATCTTTTATGGTGATTAATCTCTACTTTAAAGTATAGTGCTATTATTTAAAATATAAATGAGCACGGTAATAAAAAAAATAAGGCAAAATAAGAAAAGCGATTATGATGAGTACAATAAACATGCACGAAAGAAGATGATATTTATATTTTTCACTTTCTAAAATAAATACGCACTTTTCCGGCATTGCCACCTAAATTTATATAAACACACAATTTAAACCGTGTAATTTTAGATATTTAAAAAAGAAAACTGAAAGCATGTGGGCGGAAATGTACTAAGCCCAACATATTTTCTGCTAAGCCCAATAGATTGTGAGATGTAAATCTTGTTTATGCTCAAATCACATTTTTTAAAATCAATTTTTGTTATGAAATAAAGAAAAAGAAAAAGAAAAAGAAAAAGAAAAGAAAGGAAAAGAAAATGTGAGACCAAGAAGAGAAAATTGTATTATTTTTGTTATTAAGTAAAGATATGTTACTTTTTCAATAAAAATATCGGGATCCGTATCTATATAAGATGGGGTGACATATGCATCATTGACCATTCGGCTAATTAATGGATCTCAAAAATATTTTATTATTTTTCAGTAAAGTGTGTACAATACTTTCTCTAAACTTTATATTTATAAATATAGGAAGTGGATATCATGCACAACTCTAATTCCAATGGCTATTCAAAAAAACTCTAATTCTAATGGACATCATAATTCTAATAATAAATTACATCAAAATCATATTTTTTGAACAATTCTTACCTAGAGGAGGGAAAATTTACTCCTAATTGATATTAAACTCATAACCTAAGGAAAAGAGGAGAGTGTCAACTGAAAACTTTTAATCACATGCTCTAGAGATTGTTGACCAAAATCATATTTAATATATAAAGTTCTAATCAAAATGAACTTGTAATACAATATTTTATTAATGGTTATTATTTAACAAAATTAATACTTATTTTTTGAGACAACAATAAATCAATATTTATTGTATCTAAATCATCTAAACTATGAATTAACTGATCCAATATAAATTTATCTTCCAAGAATCATAAACTAAATTAATGCAAATAAAATGCCACGACAAAAAATAAGGAGAAAAAACTAAAATAGGTATTCAAAACATATAACTTTTGTGTGTATGTGTAACATTATACTCTCACGTCCTCAAAAATTATTTTTTACTATATATAAGATACATAGTTAATTATACTCTCGAAGGGGAAAAGATTATTATTGGATCCTCGATGGCCTTGCCTGGTAATGCAATTTGTGGAGGGTATTCGTTACATGTTAGTGAGAGAGTGGAGGGTGATTATATGTCGTATCCCAAGAGAGACGAATAAGGTGGCAGATGCTTTGGCTTTTATCCTTCGAGACCAACCACTAAAAGTTTTATTGTTTGACAATCCACCAGATTTTATTGTGAATCTTGTCGTCAAGGATTAACAGGGAAATGTAATGGACTTAGCTATGGTCTAGTCTATTTTTCGTTGTTGTTTTTTGGCAGTTTGAATGTTATGTTGATTTGTACATTCTATCAAGTGTACTCTTTTCTCCCATTTAGGGCTTAGGGGTTTTAACGAGGCACTCGGACGAATTTCCCTTATTTATAAAAAAATGGTTCAAATTTTAGTTAGTCTTGACTTCGAACCTTTTAGGTTTGACATTCTTTTTGTTCAACTTCAATTGGACTTGGATTTTTTTGAATTTCGAACCCTTTTAGATTTTAAATTTTTGAATTTATATCTTTTTAAATTTGACTTAAGTCTGATTTATTAAGATTGAACTTGAATTTTTCAAATCGAGTTTTCGGGTTTAGCTTCATTTCGCCATCTCTACACAATCATACTATTTGGTGAAATGAATAATAGGATTTTGTTAAAATATTATGTTCATGGAAACGGACTTCGAAAGAAAAAAATGTAAGAAATGGTTCGAATTTTGACTCGGATCCAACCCAACCCAAACATGTAAATAACGAGGGTTAAATTTAGTGATTTTTTTGGATTAAGACTAAACTGATTGAATGTGTAAAAATAGATGATTAAATATGCTATTATACAAAGTTTTATAAAAGCCACGTTAAGTACTTAGCAGCCGAATTACCATTTTGTTACAAAATATAAAGTTTAATTGTCATTTTGTAACAATTGAAAGTTTAGTTACCGTTTTATTTTTAAAAAAAAGTTCAGTGACCATTTGTGAACTTTACCCTAAAATTTATTAATATTATATAATTATTAAAATTAAATAAAAAACATTTTTCAAAATTCTTTGAAAGCCTAAACGAGTTTAGATTTACATTTTATTAAGTAGGATTAAGATTGTAGCTGTTGAGATCAGTTCACTCATTTTGATTTGAGTGGAGAGTAACGTGTAATAGTGATTCGAGACTTGAACATGATAAAAGTTATCAGAGAGTAATGATGATGCCATATGAAAAAAAAAAAGTTGAGAAAAGAGACTTATCCCTTATGTTGAGAAGAAGGGAGATGAAAGTTGCTCTCCTACTCTCTAAAGGGTAGGATACCAGTTGTAGGGTGATTGTTGATAATTTTTTTTATAGGGGTTAATAAGTTTTATTTTATATATTAGTTTATAAGAAAAAGTATTTGATGCGCTAACAATATAATTTTTTTATACAAACATACATATTTAAGTTTTAAAAGCTTAAATTTAAATCTTTAAACTATAAATCATAAATCCTAAACTTTAAATTTAAAATAATTAACCTAAATTTTAAACTAAACCTCCAATCATTAAAAGAAGTATGATTGTGTAAATTAAAATTTACTCGATATATAGCAAGTATTTTTCCTTTGTTATAAATACAGCAAAACTCAACTCAGACAAACATCTCAATTTATGGGGTTACACTTTAGGAATACCAGAAAGGGTAAAAAGCTAAAGGCGATATATTCTTTGTTTCTTATGTGGCGAGTAAAGCAAAAGGGTTAAGGGATTTCTTAGTTTATGGGGCAAAGCATATGGGAAAGTAAAGGCCTAAAACACGAGTTTTTTTTAAGATGCTGAAGTGACTACATGATAGTATATGTTCAATTTTCTTATCTTTTTATAAATGCAAACACACCGTATACATATAGTGCTCAAATTTTCGGGTCACTTGGATGAAACACATCATTCTTTACTATTAGGACCACTCTACTGATTTTTATATTTTACACTCAAATATTACTTATTCTTCTTTTTGCTCATTCCCTACCCATCCAATGACAGAATTGGGGAATCAACTTTTCAACAATTTTATTTCTTTTTTCTTTGACAAGTGTTTTTTTTGTAATATACATGTTCATCTTATAGTCTATGTTCAGAGCGTGAGGCTGTTTCTTTTAAAAATATCATCTCTAAAGTTAAACTCTCGTCCTCATCTTAGAAAGACAATGTGCCTTACAAATGCACCCAACACTTATTGGTACTAAATCAAGTTGGAAATTAAAGGGGAAAGAGTTTGACAACTGCTTTTTTTTAATCAGCTTCAAACTTGTTGAATTATGACATTTTTATCAGTTTTGACTTTCGAAATAATTAATCATTCAATTTAAAGCCGTATCAAAGTTTTTAAATTTAAACATTTTTATTCGTCAACAGAGCCGTTTTTGAGATTTTAGTGGCCCAAGGGTGAACCTAAAAATTAGGCCCCTAATAATAAATATTAAAAGTTAAAATTTAAAAGTATTAAAAAAATTAGGCCCATGATAATAAATATTAAAAATGAATTTTAAAAATAGATCCCTAATAACAAGTATTAAAAAATAGGTTTCTAATAACAAATATTAGAAAAAATTTAAATTTTAAGAGTATGTTCCTAATAATAAATATTGGGAAAAAATCATGTCCCTATTGGACCCCTAATAACAAATATTAAAAAATTAAATTTTAAGAAAATGTCTCTAATAACAAATATGGGGGAATTGCGCCCCTAATTGTAAGTATTAGAAAAAAAATCGGGTCTAATAATAAGTATTGAAAAAAATTAAGAGTATGTTACTAATAATAAATTGGGAAAAATAGCTCCATAATAATAATTATTGAAAAAATTGGACCCTTATAACAAATATTGAGAAAAATTAAATTTTAAGCGTAGGCCCCTAATAACAAATATTACGAAAATTCTAGTCATAGTAATAAACGTTGAATAACTAAATTTTAAGAAAAAATCCCTAATAATAAATCCTAAAAAATAAATCTTAATATCGAATATTATAAAAAAATAGGGCCCTGGGCGGGCGCCCCTTCTGCCCATGCCCAGGGTCATCACTGATCGTCACATATAAAATCAATAATCAGTCATTCGATTTACATGTAATAAGAAATATAGAAAATTTTCCAATGAAATAAATAATGGACGAAAAATTATAATGAAAAATTATATTATTGACTTATTTTTCTTAAAATACTTATAGTTGGTTTGAGTATCATATAACCCTCCAAAGAACTTAAAAAATAGAATTGGACCAAACTTGTTATTACTTGTGTTATCTTTTGTTTGTTTAAACTTTTGAGAGAATTGATCTCTTAATTTAATACTATCATCAAAGTTATGGAATTTCATATTTATATTTTTGGGTTCACGTGCAAATCCATTAATCAATTCATTTGACTCGCAAGGGAATGAAAATGAATTTTAAATATAAATCTCGAGTCATTTACCATTAACTCAAAACTTAAAATAACCCAATCGTTAAAAATGTGTTTGAAAAGTAATCCAGTAATTAAAACCGGTAGTACTTGTTTGCAATTATATAAATGTGACATGTTTAGATAATCATTGTAATTTATTTTTTGATAATAGCAATTGAATTTTATTAAAAAATTATGAAATGTATTACAAATACAACGCATTCAAAATGGATAATTATAGGGACCAATCCATCGAAATCTCATACAAAAACTCAAAAGTGCAAAGAAAAATAAATACTTCCATAGAGATTAGCATACCGTTAAAATCTATAAGCCTTTCTGAATCTCCTTGTCTCTATCCAAACGAGACGCGGTGAGCGACCCAAACTATCAGGCAGATTGTTCCGCTACCCAGGATGATTACATCGGCAAACAACCATCAACCGAGTGAGGACCTATCTTTCTATAAGCACCGACAAAATCATAATAAAAAACTAATGTCGTGGAGATCTCTGTACGAGCGCCAAACGACCACTAAGTTATGCTAAAATCGTGTCAAAATGACAAATAAAAGGAAACCACAAAAAAAAACATGCCACAAAGGCAGAAAAAATCGTACCACAAGAACATAAATTCTTATTAAAATAAAAAAATAAAAAACAGAACAAATAAAAACAAAAAAAATAATGAACGCGGACGCGGTTTTGGTTATTTTGAAAGAAAAAGTAGGGTAAAAATAATTCTAAAGTTAGATAACCATTGTAGTTGAAGAGTCCTACTAAATTGAATGTAATTAGGATAGTCTGATAACACTCATCAATTCTTAGGGTGAAAGTGAAAATTAATATATTTACAAGGTAATTAGGCATCGACTTTCACACTTTTTATTGATTTTTTAATTAATAGGTCCCACTAAACTACATATAATTATACTTTACCAACCAATATATAAGAATTATCATTCCTTTTAATTATCCAAAAAATTATCAACTACAAAAGGTATAATTGGTTTTTGAACAATACAAAAGGTATAATTATTATTTTAATAACTACATTTTCTTCTTACTAATTTTTCAAAAAGCTTTTTAGACATTTCCATTAAGATTCTACTTTAGCCCATTGAAGCAACCGAAAAGGAGGAATGATGGGTTATTGATGGCATATCTATATAAACGTGTACGTGTACCTTTACATATAGGTGCATATATAAATAGATGGACTGAGGGATAGTAACCGGTCCTCCTCTGAAAATTTAAAATTCGTATATAATTTAGATATTTTTTATGTACTTTTTATTGAAAATTTATTTTCGTTTATCTTAAAATTTTATAGATTCGTTCTCCTAATATAAAGTCATTCGTCCGTCCTATTAATATATATATACGTACAGGTATAGGTGTATATAAGCGTGTACGTACACCTATACATATGATATAGGTGCATTTAAACAAGGATGGACAGAGGGGGTTATAAGACGGTGTTCCTGAAAATTTAAAATTCGTATATAATTTAGATATTTTTTAATGAATTTTTTATTAAAAATTTATTTTCGTCATTCTTAAAATTTTATAAATTCACCCCTAGAATTTTATAAGTTCGTCTTGCGTCCGTTCTTATTAATATATGCGTGTAGGCGTGTATATATAGGTAATAAACAAAATGGATAACACTCATCAACCAATCTCAAAAAAAAAAAAAAAATGCAGCCCTTTGCCTTGCAAAAAACTTTCATATTGGCCTTATTCTCTCTTTCAATTGCTGCTTCTGGTTTCAAGTCCTGGAATCCTTGTAGTGATGATTTCCTACAAATCGAGGCCTACAAAGAGATGACTCGTAAAGAAAACACCACCAAATGCAGGGTATTATCAACTTTAGGAGCTCAATTAGCTTGGAACTACCACAAAACCTTCCAAAACCAGACCCAAATCACCGTCCTCATTGGCACCAAGTTGATCCCCGCCGATATCGGATGGCTAGCCTGGGGCGTGAACCCTGACCAGCCACGAATGGTGGGGACTCGAGCCATTATTGCCATTAGGCTCCCAAACCAAACCATGGTCGACACTTACAATATCACTCAAGATGTTAAACTAGGCTGCAAACTCCAGCCTTCACCGGCTCTTGATTTCAGGGTTCAAAACATGGCTGCAGTAAGTGATGCTGGTTTTTTTGCAGTGTTCGCCACACTGATTCTTCCTAATCAACGATACAATATTTCGAGCTTGAATCATGTCTGGCAAATTGGGCGATACGCCGATGGCTCCGAACCGAAGATGCATTGGACGAGTCTTGGGAATTTCGATAGCAAAGAGGTTTTGGACTTGCGGACGGGGAGTTGTAGGAACATTGGACACCATAGGCAACATCTAAGAAAGGTAATATTATAACCTATGATACGGTTTGTTCCAACACTAGTACAGGATGTGTCCGAAGCAAACATTTATTGAATTTTTATGTTTTGCAATTTCATAGGTTCATGGGATTTTGAACATTATAGGATGGGGAACATTGTTGCCTATTGGAGTCATTGTTGCAAGGTACTTCAAACAATTCCCATTTAAACTTGATCCCTGCTGGTTTTATTTTCATTACTCCTGCCAAGTTCTTGGTTACACCCTTGGAAGCATTGGCTGGGGAATCGGACTGTTGCTGGGACACGAATCCAAATACTATACCTTCCATCGACACCGCCTTCTCGGCATCTGTGTTTTCGGATTCACTACCTTACAAGTAACCTCTTTTTTTTTTGTTCTTCTCTTCATTTGATTCATCGAGACCTGTCAATTAGGCATCTTGAGTTGGTTTTGGATCATATATGTTTGGGTTAGTTTCGGGTTTGGGCCACTTCGGATTCATTTCGTGATATTTTGGGTTTTAGTTATTCGGGCCGTAAATTGCATTTTCCAGGCTGTTTATATTATTTCGATTTTGGGTCATTTCAAATTCATATATTTTTTGTCCAAGTTGAGTAGATTAAGATTGTGACTTTTTACAATCAAATCAAGCCAGGTCAGGATAAGGATTTGAGTTGCTTGAATCGAATTTTCGAGTTTAATCAAAATTGACAGGTCTAAATGTATATATTAAATGGATATCATTGATTATTTTTTTTATTGTTGTCGAAAATTGATGCAGATGTTAGCATTTCGATTTAAACCGGCCCAAGAAGACGGGTATCGGAAACATTGGAATGTTTATCACCATTTTCTTGGGTACGCATTGCTTGTAATGATCCCGGTGAACATATATAAAGGGATTAAGATTCTAAAGCCTGATAATAGAATCTGGAAATGGGCATACAATGGGATCTTAGTGCTCTTGGCTATGGTGGTTTTGGCTCTTGAGATTTACACTTGGGCTAAATTCTTGTGTGGAAAATACTATAAGAAAAGTAATCAGGGATCAAATTCAAGGCCTAGCAATGGCGGTCGATCAGAGAAGGGGAAACAAGGACAGTCAATTAATCAAAGAACCTGAAAAGAAGAGAATAAAACAATTTCAAAGAGTTAGAAACAAATGTTTTCTTCTTCTTCTTCTTTAAATTTTATTTCAAAAGGAATTGATGATTTAATTAGTATTATTAATTATGTTATTGATCTTTTTTGTTTTTTCCATTTTGTTACGTTCTTTGATAGGTTGGCCTTTGCTTGAAATGTTGAAGTCGATTATAACACTTATATGAATCCCTTGAATTTTTTGTTGTAATGGAATATGATTCTATGGTTTTCTTTTCTTTTATTTTTTTCAAGTTCAATCCAAAAACATTTTGTAAAATCTGGGGGATAATCAAAATTATATACATAAAGAGATAATACTTAAAAATTTTATACTTTTTTGGACTGTTGAATGAAGGTAAATGGATGAATGTGATTAACAGTAAAAAATGTGAAGATTATCATTTGAAAAAATAAAATAAGAAAATAATCTTAGCAATTTATTATCATCATCCAACGGTCCAAAAAAATGTAAAAGTAATTGAGTTTTACACAGCGTAAGTGGATCCTAACCTATATATGAAATTTTGAGTTTATTTAATTGTTTTAATATACTAGTGTGAATATATGGTAATATTTATTTATATTTCTTTTTAACTATTTGACAAGACACAAACTTTGCACACAAATATTCGAACTCAAGTCTCCTAAAATAAAAATCATCATCTTTTTCATTAAAGCTATTAGTTGGGTTCTAATTCAACTTTTATAAATTATTAAAATTATTATCAGCTTAGCACCGCTTTATGTTTACGTGCATACAAAGGTAATTATATTTGTTCAATAGAAAATAAATATATTTATTTTTTAAAATGTATAAAATTAAAATTTTATCTATCTAATTATATCAAATCAAAGTTCATATATTATATTATACATTTGACAAAAATTCATATGTAGTTTTGATATATTTCAAAATGTATCATTAATCTCTATACTTCAATAAAATTTGAAATTTGATATCTAATGTTTTTTCAATTTAAAGATTTTAGTTAAACCGTTGAATTGATTTACTATCGAATATGTTTTCTTAAGTCATAATGATTTTCTTGAGAAATTAGTATAAATGTATCTGTGTAAAATTTGACTAAAATTTTTAGATTAAATGCGGAGCGGTGATCAATCTCACAAACGGTGTCGTTCGAATTTGTTATTATAGAAAATAGTGGTGTATAACAGAATCACACACTAACAATAGTGGATCACGGTCACAATTTAACGGACTCTAGTCAATTGTGACAATAACGAACTACTATTATGTTGCGGTAAATTTTAAAAAATGTATCTCCTTTTGGAAAGATCAACAAAAATACAATACAACAAAAGAAATATATTCACGACCACGATACTCAATAACCGCAACAACATTTGTTAGAACTACAACCGCAATAAACATAATACGATTGAAATTACGCCCGCAACCGTAATTTAAATTCTTGCTTTAATCCTAGTTTCCAATCGAACTAAGAGTTGATAATTATTAAACAGAGACGAGGCTTTCCACATAAATCCTACTGGAAACAAGTTGAGGTGCACCTGCAATACTCAGAGTTTCCCCTGTTTCATTCTCCAGATTGAACCATGCAGGCTGACGACCACCGCCATCATCGAGCAACACTTCATCGCCATTCCTCGAATACGCCACAGCTCTAGTATGAAATATATTGGTCAGCCATTCATCTCGAGACAGATAAAACAGTTCGGTCCACGACTCCTTCACTCCATATTCTTTCATCACCCATACATTTATATGATCCTCCACCGGACATGTCGAGTAGTCTCGTGACACACACAAACATCCCCCCAGCACCCCGGCGTTCATGTATCCAAAATACGGACAATCGCCACCACATTTCTTCATTTTGAAGCTTGTGTCGCCTCGGGACGTCGTAGTATTTCTCGGTGGCGAGATCGAGAGCGAAGATTACTTTTCCTCCGGAGAATTCGCCTATTTCGTCGCCGACCCAATGGAGGGAGTTGTTTAGGTAGGCGCCGTCGTCGTAATTCGTCGGGAAATCGTAAGGGCAATCCTCGATTCTCTTCCAGGAGTTTGTTTTAAGTCTGTAGACCAAGACTTTGTAGCAGTTTTGTGTCTTGGATCTCTGCATTTTCACCACCTTGTAGTCGTTGCTTGTTTCATCGTACTCGAATCCGAGTACGGTGTTCTTGTCATAGTGATATCCGGGAAAGGCATTGTGATCGTTGATTATATCGTTGTCTAGTGGTGGTAGGTAACGGCATTTTTCTGGTCGATGGATTCCACAAAGCAATGCCTCCTTCGCGATGGTAAACGGCAAGTAAACCGTTGCAAGAACCGATTACTCTGGAGCGGTATTTGGTGATTTCGGCTACGAAAGGGCGAGGGAATTGAACCAAGTTGTCGAGAGAGTCGAAATCCACCGCATAAGCCTTGTCGTCACATTCGATACAATTATCAAGGAAGAGCTTGACGTTGGTGCTGGCTTTCAAGGAGTGGTCGAGATGGAGTTTGGCGAAATGCGGATCATCAATTAGAGAACACCATGACTGGATACACATTTGAAGCGGAGAAGCGTCTTCACCGGAAGCCGACAAAGTATGTCGGGGATCAAATCGGATGGAAAAGGAGACATTGTTGGATCCTGTAGAGGAAGAGAAGGTTTGGTTGATGCTTTTGTAGAGAAATGAGAAGTGATTCAAAACCAATGAACAAACAGCAAACAATGGATTCAGCTTAGTTGTAAACCTGCTGGCGAATCCACTATCAGACCGTTGAAGTAAAACCTTCATGCCCTTCCCAATTAAATAATGGGTGTCGGTGCACTTAATATATTGGATTATATTTTCATATCCGAAGGAAAGTTGACCATGAAATTAATTATTGTATTCTGGAAGTCTTCAAAGAGATCGACCATTAAATTTAGGGTAAACTACACAAATGGTTACTAAATTATCCCTAAAAATATAAAATAGTCACTAAACTTTCAAAAATTACATAATAGTCATTAAATTTTAGTTTTTATTACAAAATAGTCACTGGAACGTTAATTGGGAGATGTGGCAATTACAAAAATTTGTATAATAACATACTCAATCCTCAATATTTACACATTCAGTCAATTTAGAAACCAATAATGAGGATTAAATTATGAATAAATTGATTAAATGTGTTAATATGGAGGATTAAATGTTATATTATTCAAATTTCTATAACTGTCATGTCACCTAATTAACGATAGTTAACTGCTTAGTGATCATTTTGCAACAAAAACTAAAGTTTAATGCTCATTATGTAAATTTGAAAGTTTGATGCCCATTTTGTATTTTTAGATATAGTTTAGTGATCATTTATGTACTTTACCCTTAAATTTATGAAAAATACTTTGATACCAAAGTTTGTGTAAACTTTAGTTTATACAAATATTTTAATTTTAAGGTTTAAAGTTTTAGGTTAGGGTTTAGAGATTAGAAGTTTAACGTGTAGGGTGTAAAATTTAAGCTTGTATATCAAAATATAATCATAAATTTATTGGATTATTTTATTAACGTAATAATATACCTCACATTATAATATTTTATAATAAATTGTTTTTAAAAATATTTTTTATAATTTAAATTATTTGATGACGCGACATTATACCACGTTATTAATGAAATAGTCGTGGACTGTCATGGAACCATATTTGCTCAATGAAAAGAAATACAAGCTTAATGAACATTTTCATTAAAATATATCAATTTTACTGAGCAAGTATATTTAGCATATTTGTTTCATCATAATTTCTTAGATTATGAGTTTTCCTTTCTTCCTCTCTCCTTTAGGTAAAATTAAAATTAAAAATAAGATTTGTAAATATATATATATATATATATATACCAATTTGACTAAAAGAGTTGAGAATAAAATTCAACTAAAAAAAGAAATGATCAAATTGACAAATTCTACAAATATTAAAGACTAAATTTATCATAATAAAAAATTATACGGAATAAAGGTTATGACTACTTGTACAAATCCTTAATTGATTAATTATGGTTTTATTATTAATTAAGCAATGCCGGAACTTGGTGATAGAGTTAGGTGGCCAACTTAAAACTTTTAAAAGTGGAGGTTTAAATTATTTTTTAAAATTCTGAAGGGTTCAATTTATATTTTTCAAAAAAAAAATTGGGGTCTAACTAAAATTTTTAAAAATTTGAGAGGTTTAATGAGAATTTTTAGAAATTATGCGAGGAATTTAATTAAGAACATTAAAAAATTTTAAACTTAATCTGAATTTTTAAAAATTTTAGAGGGGACAAATTAAATTTTTTTAAAATTTTAAAGGTCTAAATTATAATTTTTCAAATTTTGGGGTTGTGGCCCCCGCAATTCCTCATCGCCTTCCGCCCCTGTAATTTAGTGTCCAAATTATTATTTTTTTGTTTTGGTAGTTGATACATTTTTTGTTATATAATGTTTAAAGTTTTTTTTTGTTAAAGTGTGTCTAACGTGTTATTTCATTTCGTTACATTTTAAGTTTATTTCTTTAATTTTCATAAAAATTATATCATTTAATGAATACGTGACATATTTCTTAATTTAATTTGATTTTTTTAAATATCATAAAATCTTTAATTCTTTCAAAAATACTCCAACATTCTCATTTTTGTCATTGATGAATCAACTATCACTATTCATCTCCTCTATTCTCGGATCCCCACTATCAATTACCCCACTCTTCTGTCATTGTAAACCAATGAACGAGGTGTCAATTGAATGTCAAATGACGAACGAAAAATAAGTGCCACAAACGACAAACGAACGCCAATTAAAAACTAAATTATGTGTCAAACAATAACTGAAAGATGGATTTTTTAAAAACGATCGTCTTAAAGCATTAATAAAATGAAATGTTAGACACATAAAATATAACGTAATTAAATATTAAACAGCTATTCTAACAAAAAATAACTTTTGATACCTAAAACAATATATATATATATATATATAATTTGAACACTTATTATATAATAAAGTTGGGGATGGCAACGGGTGTGGGGCTGGTTTTTGGCTGCCTCGATCCCGACCCGAAATTTAAAAAATTTTACTTGATCCTGCCCACTTTGATTTTAATATATTTTATACCCAACCTGACATAATAAAAGTATAATCCAACCCCAACCCGACCCCAAAATGTTAACAAAAGATTGACTAAACTTGACCCTCTCAAGAAAAAAAAATAAAAATATTAAATATAATAAATACATATAGTGTTGGGTGGAGAATTTCTATCCTAAACCTGAACTCGAACCCGCCCAACTCAATTATTTTCAAAACCCGTCTTGACCCGTTTTTAACTCAAAATTCAAGAAGAAAAAAGTTGGGTGGGCCGTATCAAATCAAGTCGGATTCGGATAATTTTGTTAATAAGTAATTAAATATCCATTCAATTATGTACCATTAAACTGAAAATACATCGCTAAATAGAAAGGGCAAAACCATTGAAGCATACTTTTTCTGCAAAAGTGGAAACATCTAAAAATTTAAATCTTGGGTTTATTCCAAAGTCAAAGCATCCTCAAATGTCAACCACTCTCAAATTTGACTTTTAACTTCAAACGAATTTGGGTGGATGTCATATCAACAAGCATGTCAACCACTCGAGAACAAATTAAAATTATCTGCAACTAATGTAACCCTAGACCGGCCTATACGTAAAGTCCAAATTTAGAAGATCACATTACTTACTAATTTATTTGGGGTACACTATTGGGATGTGATTTTAAGTGTCTGCAGGTACAACCCTACTTCTATGCCCAATGGGCTTAAGGCAAGTCTTTCTGGACCTAAGGCATACCCTTAGGCAGGCTTCTACGCCTGCGGGGTAAGATCTTTTGGGTGCAGTTCATGGGGGACTACACATCGATGTTCGGTTGGAGGGTAGCTAGATTTAAAATGAAAACTTGGTTGTATTATAATATGACTTACTGAAATGGTTTGTGCTTATCTAAGATATTATATGTTTTATCTACACTTATCGGGACACACTGAGCTCCCCAGCTCACACCCTTAACCTTTTCCTTTCAGATACTTTTGGTTAAGCTCCCCGGATTTGGCACTTGAAGGATCGACATATTCTGTACACGTTTTTTGTTGTAATATTTCTATCTTCCAAACTGTCTTAATTACGGTGACATGAGCCTATGTTTTGTTACAATATGTTTTATTATGTTACCCTATGCGGTTTATGATGTAATATAATTTAATATGGTTTATTTTGGTTAACTAATTTTATTTATGTTCGAATTAATTATTACTTGAATATAAATCTAAATCTTTAACCATTTTCATGAAAAGTTTTTGGTAAGTAATGTGATCTCCTAGATTTGGACTTTATGCATAGGCCGGTCTAAGGGTTTACATTTAGTTGGTATCAGAGCTTTTGGTTTTATAAACCTCAGACTGTGAATGAGCCTAAATAAGGTATTTTTTATAAAGGATTAATATGAACTCTTGTGCAATTAAATGTACCTGAGACTCGTCCGATCGTTCATCTGCTCAGCCTAATTCCTCCCAATTCGCTCATCAGTGCGCCCCTATCGTTACTCGTACGATCTTAGAGCCCAGTAAATTAATTAAGTAGAATTTAATTCTTTTGTACTAACCTTGTTCTGTTATGTTTTAGGATCTAGCACCGCTGTAGAGCATGGCGAGACAGGTGCCCAATAGACCATTTTGACCAGCTTTTGAGGTGTGTTTCGTGTGTGCTATATTACTATTTTAATTAAAATAATTTCTCTAAATATACTGGATTGCTATCTGATTTGAACATGATTATTTTTCTATTATAAAAGCATGTCTATCTTATCTGTTTGAAAGTATGCCTTATGTCTGATCTAAACTTGAGATATCTGATTTATACTTTACTGAGTTATATACATGTCTGCCAGCTGATTTCTGATGACATTGCATACTAATTTACTTGGAGTACACTATTAGGATGTGATTTGAAGTGTCTTCAGGTATAGCCCTGATCCAGCTGATAAATTCTTCGATTAAACTCCTATGCCCAATGGGCTTAGGGTAAGTCTTTTTGGACCTAAGGCATACCCTTAGGTAGGCTCCTACTCCTGCGGGCCTAGGGTAAGACCTTCTGGGTGCAGTTAATGGGGACTGCATATCGGTGTTCAGTCGGAGAGTAGCTAGATTTAAAATGAAAACTTGGTTATATTATAATATGATTTACAAAAATAATTTGTGCTTATCTAAGATATTATGTTTTATCTGCACTTATCGGGACACACTGAGCTCTCCATCTCACACCCTTAACCTTTTCCTTTTAGATACTCTTGGTTAGGCTCCCCGAATCTGGCACTTGAAGGATAGACATATTTTTTACACGTCTTTTGTTGCAATATTTCTATATTTCAGACTATTTTAATTGCGGTGACATGAGCATATGTTTTGTTACAATATGTTTTATTATGTTGCCCTATATGGTTTATGATGTAATATAATTCAATATAGTTTATTTTAGTTAACTAATTTTACTTATGTTCGAATTAATTATTACTTGAATATAAATCTAAATCTTTAACCATTTTCATGAAAAGTTTTTGGTAAGTAATGTGATCTCCTAGATTTGGACTTTACGCATAGGCCGGTCTAGGGGGTTACAACTAATTTATTGAATTATATATTTTAACAAATTTAAACTACATTGGTCGATAAGAATATGAGAAAGAGTCATCTTCATTCGATATATATATATATAGGGTTAGAATCAACTTACACAATGTAAAACTCTTTAAGTTTTACACATTTTTTGGATCGTTGGATAGAGGAAATGAATGACTGAGATTAGCTCCTTATTTTTTCCCAAGTGATCATCTTCACATATTCTACTGTTAATCTCAACCATCTGTTTCACCCATCTAACGATCCAAAAAAAGTGTAAAACTTAAAGAGTTTTACACTTTGTAACTGGATCCTATCCCTATATATACGTATATATATATGTGTGTGTGTGTGTGTGAAAATACTTTGATACACAAGCTTCTGTAAACTAAAGTTTACACAAGCCTTCTAATTTTAGGGTTTTAGGTTATGGTTTAGAGGTTTAGTGTGTAGGGTGTATATTTAAAGTTTATAGTTAGAATTTAAAGTTTAGGGTTTAAGGTTTAGGTTTTAGGGTGCTAGGGTTTAGGATTTAGGTTTTAAATTTTGTAGAAGGGTTGTGTAAATTTCTTTTACATAGCTTGTGTATTAATATATATATATATGGTTAGAATTCACTTACCTTATGTAAAACTCAAATGTTTTTACACTTTTTTTGGATCTTTGGATGATGGTAATAAATGGTTAAGATTATTTTCTTATTTTTTCCAAATGATAATCTTCACATTTTCTATTGTTAATCTCATTCATCCATTTACCTTCATCCAACAGTTTAAAAAATGTAAAACTTTCAAATTTTACATAGGGTAAGAAGATCCAATCACATATGTATATATATCGATTATCACATATCCTACTGTTAATCTCATTCATCCAATGATCCAAAAAAAATTAAAAATCTTACACTGTGTAAACAAATTTTATCCATATATATATGTGTGTGCACAAGCGTGTGCGAGCACGTGTGTGTGTGTAACCCCCTAAACCCGTCTATGCGATACGCCTATTCTAGGAGGTCACATTCGGGTCACCGGAGGGACCCATAGTAAAAACAAAAGAAAACTCTTAAAAATACATTTAAAAGTGTCAAATAAAATTTCTGTTAAAACACCATATTAAAATTTCGTTTACACAAAAGCTGAAGACTAGAAAACAAATTTTACAGACTCGATCATAAAATAAAATGTGGCATACATGCCCACCAATATACTGATACCGTACTCCACATGCAACGCCAAGGGAACTCCCAACTGATATCGGTCATAGATCCATGTTCGGATTCTTTTAACATGCGATGGTGAAACAAAGTGAGCTTGGAAAAGCTCAGTAATACAGAACTACCAAAAGATGCTGTAAACACAAGCAAGCATATGGTTAAACATAAAACTACAATGTTGAACTTGGTTACAACAGATTCTAGATATGATATGAATGTAACAGAATCATCCTGGATTTGAATACTTGAATATCAGACCAAATGCCTATGGTCCAGAAAAATCAGGAATGAGTTAGATTACATGAATTGAACTAGAGGGTTTAGCGTGTTCTACCAATTTCAGATCGAGAAGGACAATATTTTCAGACAAATGTAGAATTTTAACACTAACAGAGAGAGGTACAGGAGAAAAGTATCACCTAGCTACCCTCCAACTGAACACCAATATGCAAATTCCTCATAACTGGAGGCTGGTCCTAGGCCCGAAGGCGTAGGAGGCCTAACTAGAGGCTGGTCTTATGCTCAAAAGCGTAAGAGGCCTAACTGGAGGTTGGTCCTAGTCCCGAAGGCATAGGAGGCCTAACAGAAGGACTTACCCCAGGCCCAATAGGGCGTAGGAGCCTAACAGAAGGCACAAAGCTTAACGGAAGACACAAAGCCTAACAAAAGGTCAGCTTGATCAGGGCTACCTACAAGTCTTCAAATCAAATTCCCATTAACACCCAGAACAATCAGTTTAGCCAGAAGCAGAAATATGTCAGGAATCAGGTATATTTTCGTATTAGAGGACATAAAACAGAAGTCATACTTTTATTTTATAAACAGTCACACTTTTGAATCAGAGCAGATAATCACGTTTTCATATCAAAGAGAATATTTATACGAATTTTGAGCAATTTTTAGAAATAAATCCTCATACAAGGGGTACAGTGAATAATAACGCCATTACGACATTTGAGAACTTAGTTCATCAGAACCAGACAGAATTTTAGAATATAGCTTGATCATGCAGTAGTTCGGATATACCAGGATGAATTCAGGATTTCAAATATACCAGGGTCATTCATATTCAGGATATATCAGGAGAGTTCTAGACAATTTAGTCCATAAGGGTATTTTGATCCTTTTTAACTTTCAAGGGCAATTCAGTAATTTGACCAGGTGGGGGTAAATCAGTGATTTACGGGATTCAAGATTTCTAATTGCTTATCAAGTCTCTACGTTCTATGAACTGTTCAGAAAACAGTATTATAGTACTAACCAATAACCAGACACATATCCTTTACAAGTATTCTATCTTATATCCATACTTTGAACCATTGCTGCTGTCAAGCGAGGTAAAAGTATTAACCATCGAAACTCAGACATCACCCAAACTGAACATGACTTATCAATACGTACTTATCAGACAGTAGTCTTAAATAACGGCTTAATTGGCTTTCAAGTCCGTTCAAATTAAACATATCTCAACAATACGCTACTACCAAGCTTTGGAACATGTACACCTCACAACTTATCATTAAACAAGCCCCAAATTGGTTGAACATATTTTTATGTTGTATTTATTCATTAGTGTATCAATATTTTAAAAAGACCAGTATACACAAGTTAGGCTTCAGACCCAAAAAGGCATTACAGTCATTTGTGCTCTAACGATAATTTAGGATTTCCACAATTTTCATTAATTTAAAGTCATGAAACTACTAATGTCATTCTGGTCCATCTTGTTCTACAAACGATTCATTTATTTCTGAGCTCAAGCATATATCCATCATACACGAACCATAATTCACAATCCTTATAGCATTACACTCATTTTAGTTTTATCCCGGTGGCTGAAGCAGCCGTAAACGACGATAAACTGAAAGGGTGAGAAACCCTTGGTTTGCCGAAGCTTCAATCGAACTTTCGTGGCAAACATAGCGGCAAGTCTGTGCGTGACAGTCGGGGTTTTGCTCAGGGCTCGATGGCGGTCGCAGGGGTAAAGGCCGTGCATGACACCGTCGAGCGGTGAGGGAGATCAAACGACTGTCACTGGGTGGGTGAAGGGTATCAGGGAGAGAAGAAAAGTCTAGAAAATTTTAATTACTTGAAATAAAATGGGCACATCTTTTTCAGATGGGTATGCGAAAGGTTTTATTATTATTTTTTGGTATATCTGAATATAATGGATTTTATAAAATTCATGATAAACTAAAACCAACAATAGCCATAGCCCTGATGGTTAAGTTACTAGGCCACCTTCTTTTTTTCCATTTCACATATATACATTATTTTCAAGTGTTACAGTGTGTTCGAGCTATTATAAGTTTGACCGGTCAAATATGCTAATTTGGATGTTTGATAAATAGCGGATTAAGGTGAAACCTCTAATTTTAAAAAAGCTACTAATAGGAGCTTTTTGAAATTAGAGGTTTTGACATAAGAGTTATAAAGACTCTTTTACCCTTAACAATTATAAAAAGGCTTAGCTACAAAACAAGTGCCCAAACTATGCCTCTTTTTTGCAATAGGTGCCTAAAGTATTTTTTGGCTGAAATAGGTGCCTAAACTTTCATCTTTGGTTGAAATAGGTGCCCAAGTAGGTGCCAAAATTGACTTTAAAACAAGCCAAAAATGAAAGTTTAGGCACCAATTTCAGCCAAAAAATAGTTTAGGCACCTATTTCAGGCAAAATAAAAGTTTAGGCACCTATTTCAAACAAAAAATGCTTTAGGCACTTATTACAAAAAAGCGACATAGTTTGGGCACTTATTTTATAGTTTAGCATTATAAAAAATCTCCAAATTACCTAAATTTAACATTTTTCTCTTTTAATTCTTCACCCTTACATATTTATATTTGTGACAATTGTACACTAGTAATATTTTATTTTTTTTATTCTCACATATTTTTATTTATATTTAAATTGAATAATTAATTAAATTATATTAAAAATAATTAGATAAATAATAAATTAATATATAGCTCATTCAATTGTACGTAGTAATATTATATTAAATTTTTTTTCGTAATCTAATTAATATATAAAATATTGATAACTAATAAACTATTCAAACAAGTATCGAACATAATAATGTCCTTATATGTCATCTTGTTTGTTTAAATAATCAAACAACTATTAGCCATCAGCTAATTTTACCAAATACTTTTATACAATCAGCTAATACAATCCGTTAATCAAATCAGTTAATGCAAATCAGCTATCGACTATCAGCTAATATAATCCGCTATTAACTATCCGCTAATTGTCAAATAGGGCCATAATAGAAAGTTTTATGCCTTGAGATAAGGAAGGACATAGGGACATAACAATTATAATTGGATTTAAATAACTTTATTAATTTATTTATAAGTCCTTTAATCATTTTTATTTTATTTATTAATGAATTGTTTTATAGAAGGGTTATATTTTGATATATAAAGTGTGTAAAAAATTATACAACTCTTCTTTAAAATATAAATTTAAATCTCAAACTCTAACATCCTAAGCCCTAAATCCTAAACTCAAACCATAAATCATAAATTCTAAAACTTAGACCTAAACTAAACCTCCAAACTGTAAAATTGATAAACTTCTGTATCAAAATATTTTCCTTCTTAATTAGAATATTAATGAGGTGTTTTGTTATAGTTCACCAACAATACTTGAGATTCATATGTTAACCGTGATATTAAATATCGATCTTGTTTGGCAACTAATGGATAGTTGATAGTAGATTGCATTAATCAGGGGCGAAGCCAGAAATTAAAAATTAAGGGGGCAAGAATAAAAAAATAAAAGACTAAAAATGTTTCCAATAGGATTTGATTAACTTCAAATAAAAGTAATTTAATTTTCTATACACACTTTACCCCTAAGACAAAAACTAATTTATGACATAAATCAAGTAAAATAAATTATAATTTAAAATTCTACGGGGCTAAATTGAAAAAAATAGACCGTAAAGGTGGACCGCAGGGGTCTGGCCCCTGCCAGTCCCCCATGGCTTCGCTATGGCATTAATTGATTTAACTAACTAATTACATTAACTGATTATATAGAAGTGCTTAGTAAAATTAACTGATAATTCACAGTTTTTTTTACTTATTTGAACAAACAAAATGATATATTAGGACATAATTATATTTAATTCTTAGTTGAATAGCCTATTGGTTATCAATATTTGGTATATATTAATATGTATTATATTAAAAAAATAATATTTTTAATATAATATTATTAAACATATTTGAAAGATGTATATATTAATTTTTTATTTATGAAATTATCTTTGTAATATAATTTAATTAGGATAAACTACTTAATTAGTCACTTAACTATGTGGGAGGTTCTAATTTGACCACTAATACATTAATTTGTGAATCAAGTCACTTATCTATTTAAAGGATATTAATTAAGCCACTCGTGGTTAACAATTAACAGAGTAGTTGATGTGGTAGTTAAAAATTTTGGTATGAGTAGACATTTAGACCTCATTACTTATATATTTTTATCAATTTAGTCCTAATGATTTGATTGGGGGATTTCATTTTTATTTTTAAACTTAATTTATTTAATTAATAATTTTTGAGAAAAAAATATTTTTGATTGGATGTAAATTTTAAGAAGTAAATGGCAACATGGTAGATCAAACCTGAGATAATTGGAAAGTAGGAGTTCAAACCATTAAGTCAAGTCTAAATATTGGTTCAAATTTGACAACATATTCTATTAAAGCATATCTTATAGGTGAAACTCAAAGGAAAAAAATGAGGTAGGATTTTAAATCCACGACTCTGGGAACATATAAAGGTGTTTTACCCCTTAACAAAATCCGATACTTGGTTAAAATTCACAACATATTATTGTACATAACTTAAATTTTAAATATATGTAATATGTTGTGATCTCAATTAAGTATTAAATTTGACTTAGTGATAAAGAATTTTTTATATATTCCCGAAAGTTACGAGTTCGAAATCTCATAATCTTATTTGTTATTCTTTGATTTTTTCTAGTATGATATCATTTAATAAGATATATAATCAACCTATAATCAGTGATTAATAAATAAAAGTATGTAAGTTATTTAAATATAATAATATAAATTTGTCACAACGTTGCTAATTGCAACAGAATTAATTTTTAGAAAAAGTCGTCGTTGTAATCATCTATTTGCTGATCAATACACTAATAATTATCCAATCATTTAGTTAACTCGAAACTTTGTTCACCAAATGAGAATTAATCTTATTAATAAGTTAAAACATGAGCTTCCTTTGTTGTCAACGAAATATCAACACCATTAATATTATCAATTATCATTAATATATTAGATCAAAGCCATATGTAACAAAAAGAAATACTAAATGTTTTTGGCCTGCATCATTGCACTTCCCGCCATGAGCCAAACGTACACCAAAAATTACAAGCCGAGTTAAGACTAAAGTTTTGTTCGGTGCTATTTTTCTACTCAGTTTTTAGAGAGTTTCCGCCTAACTTTTAATTTTTGTGCTTCTTCACCCAATTTTTACACCAGATTTGGTCTTAAACATAATTTTTAAAAAAGTTTGAAATTTCTAACTTCTCCCCAAATATTATTTCTCCACCTAACTTTCTATTTCGACAACCTCACCGAACGAAACCTAAAAAGAACATGACAAGCATCCTCGAATTCAACTCCACACAAAAGGCATAGGCATTGGTCATCTTTAAAAAATATATTATTTTGGTAATCATACAGCATGGGAATTGTCTTCACCTAGATCCATTTATTTCATTCCAAATCCCCTCCCTAGAATCGTACTCTTGTATTATTTTCTGTGGCTAGCGAAATCCAGCAATGGCTACTTTCCCAACAGACATAACCACCAATATACTTAGGGCTCGTTCAACAGAACTTAAAAAACTCTTGTTTGGGTACCAACGTCCGTTGAGGAGGGAGAAACTACTTCAACGTCCGTTGGCGGTAACCGTTCAACAGAGCTTTTTCGTTCGGCAGTCTAACGCCTGTTGGAAAAGTTTTACTGAACAAGCCTTTAGTCGGCTTCCGACGAAGACGCTTTTATGCTTCAAATGTGTGTCGAAGCCATGGAATTCCTTCATTCATGACTCTAATTTTGCTAAACTCCATCTCCATAACTCCTTCAAAACCAACGCTAATGTCAAGCTCGTCCTTGACGGGCGCACAGAAGATGATGAATATAAGACCTTTTCAATTGACTTCGACTCACTAGGCAACTTGGAGGAACTCGCTCGCCCGTACTCAATTGCAAATTTCGGAGTTTCTTCAAGAATATTTGGTTCTTGCAATGGTTTACTTGCCGTATACCACGATGAAGCAGGCATTGCTTTGTGGAATCCATCAACCAGAACATGCCATTATCTCCCGAAATTAACAATTAAATACGTGTTCGACAGTGATTACGAAAATACTCTTGGATTTGGGTACGACGCCATCAGCAACGACTACAAGGTGGTGCAAATGTCAGCATCTGGTAAGGCAGTTATGATTTACAGCCTGAAAGCTAATTCATGGAGGAGAATCAAGGATTGCCCTTATCAAATTTCTTATCACGTGACACAAGACGGTGTTTTCACAAACGGTTCCCTGCATTGGGTAGGCGACGAAGAAGACGAACACGGTAACGGACGAATGATCTTTGGTCTTGATCTTGGGGTCGAGGAGTTCCATCGTGTCCCAGAATCCGACATTAATCACGGGAACTTTGGTTACAGGAGTGTTGGCGTTCTGGGAGGGAAATTGTGTGTTTTTCGCGAGTATGATGACAGAGATCATGTCATTTTGTGGGTGATGAAGGAATATGGAGTTAAGGAGTCGTGGACTGAAGTGGCTGCTCTATGCCGTGAAGAATGGTGGCAGCCGGGTTTTTTTTATACCAGAGCCATAGCATATTCTAGGAGGGGTGATCGGCTATTGCTAGAGGATGGGGCACGGCCTCGTCAACCTGCGTGGTTCAATCTGGAGAAGAAAACAAGGGAGATTCTTGATATTCCAGGTGCACCCGAACGCTTTGCTGCAATGATTTATGTAGAAAGCCTTGTTTCTCCTGTGCCAATTCATCACTGATTCGAGCACTAATTAACATAATATTATTGACATAATAATTTTTTTAGGCACACGATATTCAATTCATTAGATGATTAATTCGGATCAGATAATGCAAAAGTCCAATAAATTTAATTCTAAACATTTACACATTATATCAATACTAAAATTCAATAAATTTAGTTATCATGTACAAACGTTGAGGACGCTGAATTTATTATTATGTCAATCAAAATTATATTAAATTAAAGAAAACATCATAATTGTGACTAATTGTCTTTAATTGTTTTTATAAAATAAATATTCTTTTTTATAGTGGTGATGATAATATTATACATAATTACTTTTTTTAGTTTTATGTCATTCATATTTCCTTCTTTACCTCGAATTTAGATACTAATAAAAAATAATTCATTGTATACCATTGAAATCACTCCTTGAATTCTATACATAATTATTTTTATCTAATACAATCAAAGAATTATAAAACATATGGGTAAATTTCTTTTTCGGATTTTTTTGTCATTTGAGTAATTACTCATGTCATTTGTATTTTATATATTCTTTTATTTTATGTTTTTTCTTTAACAATGAGATTGATCAATTCAGAATTTGAGTAATTACTCATGTCATTTGTATTTTATAGGCTTAAAGGTATAAAAGCCCTCAAACTTTTGAAAAATAATTAATTAAGTCCTTAAACTCTTTTTACACTCAATTAAGTCCTTGAACTCTAGATTTACATTAAGACTTAACTACAAAATAAGTGCCCAAACTATGTCTCTTTTTTGCAATAGGTGCTTAAAGTACTTTTTGGCCGAAATAGGTGCCAAAAATATTTTTTGACTGAAATAGGTGCCTAAAGTTTCATTTTTGACTTGTTTTTAAGTCAAATGAGGCACCTACTTGGGCACCTATTTCAACCAAAAATGAAACTTTAGGCACCTATTTCAGCCAAAAAAATACTTTAGACACTTATTTCAGCCAAAAAAGAAACTTTAGGCACCTATTTCAGCTAAAAAATACTTTAGACACTTATTACAAAAAAGAAACATAATTTAGGCACTTATTTTGTAGTTTAGCCTTACATTAATGAGCCCCTTTAACTAACGAAATTTGTTGTTGACCGTTAGTCCCGTTAAAAATGATGACTTGTCCATTAGAGTTACCACATCATACCTTTTAAAATTATCACATTATGTTGACATGACAATTAAATCAATTAATAAAAAAATATTTTTAATAAAATTTCATTTTATTAACTTAAACAAATGTTAAGGTTTAACAACTAAAATCTTTCAATCAAACAAACAACCCCAACTAAAAAAATCCTAACCCATTAATCCCAACGTTTCCAAATCTCAAGATCGTTCTTCAAGGCTCATCACCTGCAGCCTGCAGGTCTCACGCCTTCAGTTATTCAAGATAGTAGCATTGTAAGTTCTTTCATTGGTTTGCTTTTTAGAAAGTTCATTTCTTAATTTTTATTCTTCTTTAATATTTCATGTGAAAAAAAATTCACATTGTCTGGTATTTTTGTATATCGGCGGGAGTTTTATCAAGGAGAAACCATGATTTTAATTGTTGTTAATCTCTTTCAAATTTTTTATACATCACTTTATTGTTTCCCATGTAATTGAAGCAGTCGAACGCAATTATATGTAAAGGATAGGCAATTTTGATTCGACAAGAATAAGTTAATTCTTAATTAAGATATGAATTTTTTCTCAAAAAATAAAAGCAAAAAAAAAATTATATTGTTAGTGCATACTCTTTTTATTTTATAAAATTCCCGGGGTTTGGAAAATTTGAATCTAGATATTGAAAAAAGAGAAAAATAAGTTTACCCTGGAATCATATGCTCTAAGAGTCCGAAATGGTATGACAGACCACCTAACGAAAAGATGCTTGGTCAGACAACAGTTGTTCAAAGCCTGGTGGTAGTAATCTCTGTTATTGAACACACTTTGAGTTTTGATGGTGTTTATTCATGTTTTTTTTTATCAGCTAAGTTTGACTTTATTAACATAAAAATCATACACATGAATATTATCGTGTGCCTCATTAAAAACTTTCTCAAACCTAAGTTAGAGGACTAATATTAAGAGGACAAACACCAAACACCAAAACGATAACACATAACATCGTCAACCATGTCCATCACAAAATTTCATACGAAACAACAACAAGTAGTATCACATGTTTCACAACTTCATCTATCCCCGAAATACAATAAATGCCACACACGCAGGGAATCCTCACCACCCTTACACAGGATGTAACTATCAACAACAACCTGCTTCTACTGCTAAAATCACCGTTAAAGAAGAGAACACCTAAGCACCACACACCAATGTCACTGACCCCCCTCGAAAAAACTGTAAGTTTGATAATAAAATGTCCCAAACTCAGCAAACTAAATTGACAAACACCTTACTCTTTTGCGAATTTAATTGACCACGATTTCTCTTCTTTATATGTTTTGCGAGAACCCTTCGCTCTTTCAGGTATAAGAAACTGCGATGTTCCTTTGGATCCAACCCACTAATTGCGATGTCTTTCACCTCTTGGATTGGAAACATCAACTAAAGCTAAATCACGACAATTATCCTCATTAAGCCATTGCGATATAGATAACATATTAGGCCCTTGCGATAAGGGAGCACCTGTAGAGCCATTCATTATCCGTTCAAGATTAGGCTCATCCGCAAGAGTTCTGCAAGTTTCAAATGCTCCATCATCCCTATCCACACATCTTATATCACCATCCAAAAATGTAGTCAAATTTGGCTCCCACAAAGCATTTTCTTGCCAAATACAATGTTGTGCCAAAGGAGCATCAACCAAACCAACAATAGCGGCCCCTGTATTTTCAATCAGCTGATTTCCTCTTAAATAAATTGGTTTTCCTTAGTACCAGCAAAAGAAACCACGTCTTGACCCACCCCCTTCGTATCATTCAATTCATGCACTTCTTTATGCAAATCAAAACCATCACCCTTCGACACAGTATCTGACAATGTTTCCCTTTCACGATTGCAGTGCAATTTCGACATAAAACTTAGCCTCGTTTCGCAGACTCGGATATCAAAACTCTTTTCCCCGACACGAAGTAGTACCAGTTCATCGATTCTTCTCAATTCTGTAGTTAAAATCTGTACATAGCCACATTTGAAAGATTGAGGCTCCACCGTATTTTTACCCAAATCAATAAACGAACGCCACATATTGGCTATATTCTGAAATGTTCCCCGAGACCAAACGTGTCCAGGTACCCCTGCACTGATAACTATACCCTCCTACTAACAAAATCTGTATTTTCCGACCATTCATCTACGAAAGTAAACAAATTTCTCAACGCTTCTGCCGAGACACTCGAGACCTCTGCCCTCTTAGTCTCTGATTCAAAAATTAATAGCATCGATGATCCCGATATTCTCATCAGCGCAAAACCTGTTAAACCGGCTAAATTCAATTATGTCGCTAAGTCTCCTAGCTTAATATGTTTGTTACACAAACCAATTGCACTTCGACGAAGTATCGAAAAGTTTTCATCATTCATAACACCCAAAACTTCACGACGCGTAGAAGGATCCTTTACCTCTAATGCTTTCATAGGGACCACTCCCACAGGAATAGGTGCATGGGTCCTTTCCTTTATCCAATACGATCGACCCCTATTTCTTGCAAATGACACTGAAATCAAAGAACCCCAGAGACGAAAACTATTCAAGCTCTCGATCTTACGCCATGCATCCTCTTTTGAAGTAACACGCACAAACCCGAAACGACCACACAATTTCGAACGCTTTGCCGACATTACCATGATGTCCAAAAGCATACCAGTACCACAACCCTTTCCAATGAATCCGATCATCCAAATTTGCCACAAAAAGAGTTAAAGCACGATGGCAGCGATCCCCCATTTTCTCGTCAGTAGATCAGAGTTTTAATCAACCATACTCTAACTAATCTATTTAACACATTTTGTTGAACAGTATGTATGCAATAGTTTTAAAACAAAATATAAGGGCAGTGATTTGAGAACCTTAACTTGACGAGATACAAACACTTAGGAGGCCGAGGACCGAGCTTCGAGAAATCAGTCGGTGTGATACGAAACACGATAGAGTCCTTAACTTTTAGAAATGGCAGATCCCCTCATCAACACGATGGCGTCTCCTTCCTCTTTCCTTCGCTTTCCAATGCTTATTCATGTTGTGATATCATCACTAGGTGATAGTCTGGTTTCAAACATTGTATGAGCATGCCTTGTGATGTGAATCTGTCTTTGATATTTATCAAAAAATAAATACATTTTGTCGAGTAAAAAATAATAATTGGAAGAAGAATTTTACTTTAGTGTTTGTGTGCAAGATTTTTATATGATTGGAGAGTGTTAAAGAAGATCGGTTTTCATGAAGATTCTACCACGTATTTAAAAAGTGAGTACTTCAAGTTGTTGAGGCGAATATATGAAGAAAATATATCCACAGGTGGATTGAGTATGAATGTTAAAATTTTATTTTAGTGGAATATTAATATTATTTGAAAGCTAATCGAATACAAAGTGTTCTTTATTTCAAGGTTTATTAAATTTTGGATGCTTACTAGATGCTCACTTAGTGGTCATAAAGTATGGTTTCAACGAGAGATGGTTCTTATTCTAAATTCAGCTATTAACTTAAACATGGTGGACTTTAAGGATGAAAATAGGTTTTTTCTTTTCTATTTGTTAATATATTTGGTCGACTTCTAAGAAGTCATGAATATTATACAAGAAGAATTTTTGTTATGTTTTGTACTGTGAAATGTATAAATTTTTTTGTACAATTATTTTATGTTATATTTGAAAGTCAATTTAGATTTTTATTTCTACAATTATTTTTTTAAAAATATATTTAAAAAAAGACGAAGCTGTAATAATTCTTTGAATACTCGTACAGGCTGCAAGACATCAAGTAAACATGAACATCCAAATGTGATTTACAACTTTAAAAAATAATTAACATCAAGAATGTTATATGAGAATAACATAGCATCAATTTAGCAATCAAATTCAGTCCAAAAAAACAATAGAAAATGACAAAAACATCTATTTTGCCGACAAAAATAGAACTTAAAACATAAAAATAAAAACAGTAATTAGGACTATTGATATGCGTATGTCACGTGCCGCGAGCCAAGGTCCGAGTCATTGGCACCACAAGGTGCACACCAGGTTCTGATAGAGATTTTGGGCCTAAAGAGACCACCAGACTTAGCCCGATCTGTGGGAGATTCTAGAAGGCTTATCCATCCACTTTGACCTATGTAAACTTACCAAGTAAACATAGAATTTGTTACCATAGATAGAAGAAAATATTCTCGGGATTATACCAATGTGGTTGGTGGGCTTCGATCATAGCCGCCGATGTAAATCTGTATAGACCGTCGGATTAGGGGGAACTCAACTATAAATAGAGGTCTTCCCCTCCTCATTTTATGTATCCAAGTTCCCAAGGAATAAAGGCATTTACTCTAAATCCTCTGAGTGTTATTGTGTTCCTTTCTTTGTTCTTGAGCGTTCTTTTAGTGTTCTTCTTCGCTCATCTCTTTTGATCCGTTTCCGCATAGAACGCTTTGCGTTTGTTGGTGCTTGGGAAGTTTGATCTTTCGAGAGGGTTGAAAAGGCTTACGGCTTTTGTCTTGAGTCACATTGCCTAAGGCCGCACGGTAGGTTGGTTTGGAAGTCTAGCCCTGTGACAGTTGGTATTAAAGCATTGTTCAAGCGACGTGAGCTAGTTCGAGGCACGAAGCATTGAGTTGAGATGGCACCAAAGAAGGGATAGAATATTGTTGCGAGCCAAAAGGGTGTGAAGACCCAGGCTGACAAAGGAAGTCGAGCAAACTCGAGGTACAAGTTGTCGACGCTCGAGGAGAGGGTTACCCGGCTTGAAGGATTCGTGAAGGATTCGATGGAGCGACTCGACGTGGTGGATACACGGCTCGAGGAGCTGGATGACCAGGGTGATCAGTCAGAGGGAAAGATAGATACTCTTGAAGCCATGTTGAAGGCCTTTATGGTGGAAATGGTGGATCTGAAGGCGGAGGTACTGGTTTATCAGGCTGTCATGCGGAACGGTGTGTTAACCACGATGACACCTAGACCAATGAAGGACATCCTGAAACTAAAAGAGTTCAAGGGGAACCAACTGGCGAAAGATGTTGAGAACTTTATTTGGTGCATGGAGCAATACTTCCGGGTAATGGGCATCATAGACGATGCTGATAAGGTAAATAATGTTGTTGTTTACTTGACTGACGTTGCATTGTTATGGTGGCGACATAGGTGCCTTGATGAAAATAGTGGGGGCACGGGCGTTGGAACCTGAGAGGAGTTCCAAACGGAGTTCAAGCAGCAGTTTTACCCAAACAATATGGAGAGAGAAGCCAGGTCCAAGTTTAGGAGGCTTCGACACGAGGAATCTATTGCGGATTACATTCAGAAGTTTAGTGAGCTACAACTCCTTATCCCCGGCTTGTGTGAGAAGGATGCGCTTTTCACATTCATGGATGGACTGAAGCCATGGGCCAGGACCGAGTTAGAGCGGAGGGATATGAAGTAACTTTTCAAAGCCCTAGCCATTGCGGAGTCCCTGGCCGACTATAGTGGTTACATATCCAAAGAATCCATGTCTTCCAAGCCCCGTAGAAATGGTAATGGTGGGGGAGATGAGGAAGAGTCCGAATATAGCAGTGATGATGACAATGAGAGGCCATCGATCAAGCCCAATCGATATGCAAAACCATATGATCGAAAAGATTGAGGATCTGTAAGGTGCTACCATTGTGATGGTCCACACGTAGTGAAAGACTGTCCCAAAAAGAGCCGCCTCAATGCCATTGTCTAGGAGTACGATGAGTTATTTGGAGAACCAGGTAGACTTGGTGCAATCTCCAGCGTCAAAGGAGGAAAGCCGGGGGTAGATAAAGTACATCATAAGTGTTACCGATATAAGAGGCCACATTTAGCGTGAGAGTGCTCAGATCGATTCAAGAAGACCAAGGAGGATGAGCTTGAGAGTGAAGAGGCTGCGAGAATTGGCTCAATGATTTTGAGTTCTGCCAAGGAAAGGAAGAGCCAGAAGTAGAAAGGGTTGATGTTTGTTGACATCAACGTGGTGGGACGCTCGATGAGTGCTTTTGGTGGACACCGGAGCAAGTGATCTATTCATGTCAAAAAAGGGTAATGCCCCATTTTTAGGGCTTAGTGGATTAGTGGGTTATTAGACGGTCCGGTAGACCGGAGTAGATATTCGAGTTAATTTCGAGATCGCATATTTTTGTTGTGGGAAAAATTATAGAAAAATGCTTAAAATCATTATTAATTATGTATTTAATAATGGTGGAATCAATTTTGAAAAATGAGTTTTGGAAGATGGACATTTTGGTTAGTGACCAAAATAAAAGTTTTGAAAACTGTGATTTTCTAGTGACTAAAGTGAAAAGGGTCAAATACTTAGAATTTTTAAGGATCTATTTTACCAATTGGTTTCTGATGGTTCTCCCTTAATTATAGATATTTTTAATATATGTTTTATGTATTAATTAAAGAGGATTTTGTTAAAAAGTTAGTTATTTTTTCTAAAACAAAAATCACATCATTTTCTCACAACTTTTTCCTCTCCATTCTCTCCTCAGCCAAACACTCAGATTTCATCAAATTTCCAGAGGTGAGGTGGTTTCTAACTTGATTTTATTGTTCCAAATTGTTTTATAAAGATTGATTACACAAAATCTTATAATATTCTCGTGTTTTCTTAGCTTTTAACAAATCAATTGAGGGAGAAACTTCACAGTAGGGGTAAGGTCCGAGATCTCCTCTATTGTATGGTTCTTTATTGAAATTCCCAAGCATTCGATCCTTGTTTTTGTGTTTCTAATCTGATTTTGATGATTTTCTAATGATTTAATGAGTTCTTTGGGGAAAATAAGTTGATTCGCGAATTGGATCTGATTTCCAGTAAGTAATGGTGATTTGATTTATATTTTGGACGTTAAATAATGTTGATAAGTGATTTTTATCGATGGAATCCCGAAACTTAAGAATCTCTATTTGTTTAGGTTGCTAGTTTTGTGGTTTTGTGGTTGCAAGGTTGCTGGAGGTGGTAGGTTGTTTTGAATATGTTTTTAGATGTATTTTGAAGTGGAAATGATGCTAGGTTGGTAGATGTTGGCTGGGTTGTGAATCGAAGTGTTTTGGTTATGTTTTCAGTTGTTGTTGAGGGTTAATTGTGAGGGTTTTGTGGAAATCCGAGAAGGATTGTGTTGTTGTGTTTATAATGCATTATGATGCATTAATCCTCTGTTGTTGTGTGGTAAAAATAGGGGAGGTTGATCCGGAAGTGATTGGAGAAGCGTAGGAGGCTTCGAATGCTTGTTTTCGCGTCGGCGAATTGAAGTTTCGTGTATCGGTGAGTGAAAACGTGGTTTAAAGCGTTTTGCTATTTTGAGAATAGAGTTTGAGAGTTAAGGTAGAGCTTGAAATGCTTACATAGACTCGGAAGTAAGTATAAAGTGGTTTTACTCTCTCGGTCGTACTAGTATTTGACGGTTTTATGCATTTGTTTTAATTACATGTTACCTACTATTTAAGCATGTTTTAAAGTATTTGATATACTATTTTTAAGCATAAAATGCTGAAGGATGCACATGGTAAGTGATCCTTGTAAGTATGATTTATACTTGTGTCTTAAAGCATGGTTGTTACTTTAGAAATGACATGGTTTAATGTTTGTTAAAAACAGTGAGGTAAATGTTAAAATGGTTAATTATATTGGCAAGTGATATGGTTTTAAAAAAATGTTATCGGATATAGTTGGCCGGCCATAGGATTGAGTGCACTGTAAAAAGTCTCCTTGGATGTTGAGGGGTTTATATTGTGTACCGAATACTCAATCCAAGTACCCTAACAGTAGAGGGGTTCAACGGTGCCGAATACTCCTGTTAGTGGGTTAAGCATCTAACAGATGAGAGGGATTGGTATCTCTGTGAGTTGAGATTGTACCCGGTTGTTATTGTACCGCGATTGTGATTGTATCGCTATTCCGGTTGAGATGGCTTGAAGTTTTGGGTTAACAATTGTTGAATCCGTGTATCTGATGAACTCTTTTGTTATTGGACTGATTAAATGATCACTTGAAAGCCAATATAATTGTTAATGTATCATTGAAATGCTTTATGTTGTATAATGTGATTTATACATGTTTATCCTTAAGCTTTGCATTTGGTAATAATGCATGGTAAGGCTTAAGTAGAGGGTTAGCAATGTGACTTGCTGTTGGTTAATGATACATGTAGCATATGGTTTAGTATGCTGGTTTTTAATGATGTAAAGTGCATGTTTTCAAAGAGGCATGATGATGATGTTTTAAAAGATGGTTTTAAGTGTATGGTTTTAAATGCATTGATGGTGTTTGATTTTGAGCATTCCTCACTAAGCCTAGTATGCTTACGCTCTCATTGTCCATCAATGCAGATAATTGAAGTTCCGAAAGGTGGCAAGAAGTAAGGGAACCTTGGCAAGACTTGTTTCTAAAGTATGTTAAAGACTATACTATAATGAATAAGGACAATGGGGTACTTGTTTTGGTTTTGGGAGATGATATGTTGAACTCTCTGTTTGAGCATGTTTCTTTGGTTGCTCTTGGGTTGTAAATGGCCTTTAAGGATTGATCTTGGTGCTGGTTTATCTTTTGGTATGTTGCTTGAATGCAAAGTTAGGAAGCACGCCTATAGATTTCCTTTTAAAGCATGAAGCCTTGTTGTGTTGTTAAAGCGGTGTTGCTAGTTGGCTTGTGATATGTTTTGCATGTTGGTATTATGTTTAAAGTATGTTGGGTTGATTAGAGTATGATTTTGGGATGAAAAACAAACAAAATGTTACATTACAGACCCAAGCGTATCGATACGCGGGGGGCTGTATCGATACGGCTAGGCAAAATTAGGCTTGTGGGATCGGTACAGGTACTGTATATTTCGATACACCTAGGCAAATTTGGCCAGGCGTACCGATACGAGTATGGGTGTTTCGATACGAGTTTTAGCCTCTAGAACTCATTTTTTTAACTCGAGCCCCCGTATCGAAACACCTATGGAGCCGTATCGGTACGGTATGCAACATTTCAAAAGTTAGGTAATTCTGTTAGGCGTATCGATACGATAAGGTGGTGTACCGAAATGAGATATTTTAAACCATATCGATACTGGCTTACCTGTATCGGTACAGACAATTGATTTTCTGTAAATGTCTTTCGAGTAGTTTTTTCGTTCTTGCAATTTAGTCCCTAAATCTTGCCAATGCAATTATAGGTGATAAAAGGATTGGTTTGAGCTGAAATTGAGACATATGCATGAAACCTGACTAAATTAAGGTTGGTAGCTTAAAATGTGGGTTTTTGTCTATAACTTGTCAAATTACAATTTGGTCCCTAAATTGTAAGTTGGGTCAATTGGATGTCAAATTGATGCCCGATTGAGACAGGGTTACACTTGTAATCTGCATAAACATATAAGAGTAATAATTGACATCTAGATAAGATAAAAAGGAAAAAAATAGACTGCGTTTTATGTATTTCTCTGGTTTCCTTCGGCAAACCTAATATAGCTTCCTCGATTCGGTCTGACAGCTAGACCGGGTCAAGGGGGTTACATTTGGTGGTATCAGAGCCAAGTTTGGTTTGTTGAGAGATGGTTGTGTTGTTGATGTGAGTTATGCTCTGTTGTTTGATTTGTATGATGATTGTTGTATGTACGCTGGTTGATATGCACGGTGATTGATATATGTATGTTGGTTGTAAATGCCATACTAGGGAAGCTTGGGGATATCCATTGCCTTATTATTATAGTATGGAAAGTTTTTATTTTTGAAATGGACAGTCTTGGATTCTTGCTTGAGGTTGGCCTGACTGTTTTGTTTTGAAATGATTATCATGCCCTAGATATATTTTAGCACAATGGGACCGAGAAGAGAGTTGTGATCTAGCGCGATTGTTGTTGTCATTGGGCAGGATGATAAAGGAGAAGTTGTACCTCTTAGAGGGTTACCACCGCCCCCACCTAATCCACCTAAGGGAGTGGAACAAGTACCACCTGCATCGACTGGGCTAGGGATGGGTGATATGGCACCGTTGATTCAGGCCATGACCAGTGCGTTCCAGGAAGCAGTTGCGGGTGTTCGTGTGCCAGCACCACCGGTTGATGGGCAAGGTTTGCCCTTGAGCGTCTTCGTAGCTTGGGCGGAGTTGAGTTATGAGGTTTGTCGCTTGAGGTTTCCCAGGGTTGGTTAGCTAGTACTAAGAGGATTTTGGGCCAGATAGGGTGCACCGATGCACGTAAGTTGGGTTGTGCTATTTTTCTGCTGCAAGGTAATGCCTATACGTGGTGGACTACCACGATATCAGGTATGGCGACCGAGGATGTCACTTGGGAGTTCTTTTGTGGAGTTTTTTAGAAGAAGTTTTTGGGAGTCCGGTATTAGGACGAGAAGAATCGTGAGTTTATGGCATTGGTGCAGGGCAGTATGTCTGTTGCAGAGTACGAGGTGTAGTTCGTGAAGTTGAGTCAGTATGAACCTAAGTTGGTTCTTGACAAGCGTACTCGATGTGATCGTTTCTGTTATGAGCTTGTGCATGATGTTAAGATATACATGCTTGCTGCTGATTATACCAATTTTGATGTGTTGGTTTCGCGAGCCAAGGATGTGGAGCAAAATTTGGGTTTAGTTTATAGATCGCGAGGTTCTAGCTCGGGTAAGAGAGCTGCTGATTCAGGTTATAGCGGTGGTCAGGCCAAGAGACACCGTGACAGAAGGTTTCGTCCGAGGCTGAGGCATGGTGGAGGTACGGTTGGAAGTGGAGTCTAGGGGTATGAAGCCCAAGCTAGAGCACCGTTTAGCACATGTTGGGTTTGTGGATCCCGAGATCATTTGAGGCGAGATTGTCCGCGTTTGGCCAGGGAGGGTCAGACACCTGCACCTGTGGTGGCTAATGCTTGTTGAAGTTGTGGGTCAAGTGACCATCAAAGGCGTGATTGTCCGTTGGTGGTTCGAGGTGGGCAGGATGCTGCATCTGTTGTTGATTCGCAGTGGGGTCGTGGCCGTAAACTGTTTCAGCGTCAAGATGTGGGACAGGGGATTGTGGCTCATACTGTTGCTATCCAACCTGAGAGAGGTAGACCAGCTAGGGTGTATGCTGACCGTGAGGGTTGCAATGACACCGATGTGATTGCATATACTTTTACCCTTCAAACCCTGTCGTTGTATTTGTTGGTTGATTCTGGTTCTACTCATTCATACATCTTGAGTGAGCATGCTGAGTTGCTTGATATATCTGCTGAAATTCTTAATGTGGGTGTTAGAGTGACTAGTTCTCTTGGAGAGATAGTAGTGGTTAGGAGGTTGTATCGTAGGTGTCCGTTGATGGTTTAAGGACATGTGTTTGCGGTGGACTTGATGGAGTTACCATTCTATGGTTTTGATATGATTTTGGGTATGGATTGGTTAACCGAACACCCAATAGTGGTGGATTTTGAGACCAAACGGATATCCTTGAGGTTGTCGAATGATTATGAGGTGGTGGTTGTTGGCGAGAATGCCAAGTTTTTGTTTAATGTTGTTTCGGCTTTGAAAGCAAGTTGAATGTTGGATTCAGGATGTCAGGCTTATTTGGCCTATGTTATGAATCCTGGATCAAATGAGTTGAGGGTGCAGGATGTTCGCACCGTTTGTGAGTTTCTGGGTGTTTTTCTGGAAGAGTTACCAGGGTTGCCACCTAACCGCGAGGTAGAGTTTGGCATCGAGGTCTTTGCGGGTACGATACTGGTATCGATAGCTCCGTACCGCATGGATCTAAAGGAATTGAAAGAGTTGAAGACACAGTTGTAGGAGTTGCTTGACCGTGGATTCATTAGACCCAGTATCTCACTGTGGGGAGCGCCGGTGCTGTTTGTTAAAAAGAAAGATGGTATGTTATGGATGTGTATAGATTATCGGTAGTTGTATAAGTTGACCATAAAGAACAAGTATCCCTTGCCGCGGATAGATGACATGTTTGATCAGTTCAGGGAGCTTTGGTGTTTTCAAAGATAAATTTGAGGTCGGGGTACTACCAGTTGAAGGTGAAGGAGGTGGATGTGCCCAAAATAGATTTCTGTACGAGGAATGGGCATTACAAGTTTCTTGTAATGCCGTTTGGTTTGACCAATACTCCAGCTACTTTTATGGACATGATGAACCGTGTGTTTTATGAGTTTTTAGACCAGTTTGTGGTTGTGTTTATCGATGATATCCTTGTGTACTCCCGTACCGAGGAAGACCATGATAGACATTTAAGAATTTTGCTTCAGACGATGTTGGCTAATCAACTTTATGCTAAGTTGAGCAAATGTGAGTTCTGGCTTAGGGAAGTTGTGTTTATCGGGCATGTTGTGTCAGCCGAAGGGATCCGTGTCGATCCGTACAAGGTGGAAGTTATAATGAGTTGGAAGGAGCCTAAGTCGGTGACGAAGGTTAGGAGTTTCCTTGGTTTGGTTGGTTACTACCGAAGGTTTGTGGAAGGGTTCTCCAGTTTGGTAGCTCCGTTAACAAAGTTGCTACAGAAGAATGTTTAGTTTGAGTGGACGGAGGATAGGCAGCGAGCTTTCGAAAGATTGAAAGAAGCCTTGACGCGAGTTCCGGTCCTTGTTCAACCAGAATCGAGAAATGAGTTCGTTGTTTACAGTTATGTGTCGTATGTTGGGCTTGGTTGTGTGTTGATGCAGGAGGGTAAGGTGTTGGCGTATGCATCTAGGCAGTTGAAGATGAATGATCGTAACTACCCTACTCATGATCTTGAGCTTGCAGCGGTTGTGTTTGCCTTGAAAATCTGGAGGCATTATCTCTATGGTGAGAAATGTGTAGTTTATACGGATCATAAGAGTTTGAAATATCTGATGTCACAGAAGGAGCTAAATCTTAGGCAACGCAGATGGGTAGAGTTGCTTAAGGATTATGATCTGATCATTGAGTATCATTCAGGAAAAGCCAATGTTGTGGCGGATGCTTTGAGTAGAAAAGTGGCGGTGAAGTTGAGAGCTATGTTTGCCCGGCTGAGCGTAACGAATAACGAGGGTTTGTTGGCTGAGTTGCAAGTGAAGCCGTCCTTATCACATACGATCAATGAGAAGCAACCGTACGATGTGGGTTTGGTACCACATGTGGAAGATATAAGGGATGGAAATCCTACGGATTTTTATTTCAACGATGAGTGGGTGTTGTGCTTCAAAGGTCGAATAGTGGTGCATGAGGATGAAGAGTTGGGGCGTACTATTTTGACTGAGGCGCATGCTAGTCTTTTTGCGATACATCCCGGTTTTACTAAAATGTATCGGGGGTTGAAGGATGAGTACTATTGGGTGGGGCTAAAGAGAAATATAGCTGATTTCATTGCTCGGTGTATGGTTTGTCAGCGGGTAAAGGCTGAGCACCAGTTTCCTTTTGGGTTGTTGCAACCGTTGAGGATACCGAAATGAAAATGGGAAAGAATCACCATGGATTTTGTGTCTGGGCTACCTTTGACGCCGACCAAAAAGGATTCTATCTGGGTGATTATGGATCGGTTTATGAAGTGTGCGCATTTTGTGCCAGTGCATACTACGTATTCCTTGGACAGGTTGGCTGAGCTATACATCTCTGAGATTGTGCGTTTGCATGGGGTGCCTAAATCTATAGTTCCGGATAGGGATCCACGGTTCACCGCAAGGTTTTGGGTGAGTTTGCATCGTGCCTTGGGGACCCAGTTGAGTTTTAGTACCTTGTATCATCCTCAGATGGATGGCCAGTCGGAGCGTGTGATTCAGGTTCTCGAGGATATGCTGAGGTGTTGTGTTATCGAGTACCAGGGAATGTGGGAGAAGCAGGTGTCGTTACTGGAGTTTGCTTACAATAACAGTTATCAGGCTAGCACAAAATGACACCTTATGAGGATTTGTATGGTAGGAAATGACGAACGCTTGTGTGTTGGGCAGAAGCGGGGGAAAAGTTTGTATCTATGCCTAATGTTCTGAAAGGTAAAACTGAAAAAATAAAGTTGATATATGAACGCTTGAAAGCGGTTGTAGATCGCCAGAAATCCTATGCGGATTTGAAGCGTAGGGATATAAAGTACATTATGGGTTATAAAGTGTTTTTGAAGGTGTCGCCCTGGAAAAAAGGTGTTACATTTTAGGAGGAAAGGAAAGCTTAGCCCGAGGTTATTGAGCGTGTGGGTCATGTTGTGTATCGTTTAAGGTTACCTCCGGAGTTGAGAAAGATCCATGATGTGTTCCATGTTTCGGTGTTGCGGAGATATAGGTCGGATCCATCGCATGTCATATCGGTGGAAGAGATTGAGTTGAGATCAGATCTATCTTATGATGAGGAACCAGTAGAGATTCTTGATACCAGCAGTAAGGTGCTCCGTGGCAAAACAGTCGAGCTGGTTAAGGTGTTGTGGAAGCACCGCGGTGTTGAGGAGGCCACGTAGGAGCGTAAGTCGGATATGCTGAATCAGTTTCCGCACTTGTTTCCTTTAGGTAAATTTCGAGGATGAAATTTCTGAAGTGGGGGAGAGTTGTAACGCCCCAGATTTAGGGCTTAGCAGGTTATTAGACGGTCTGATAGACTGAAGTAGAGATTTGAGTCAGTTTCGGGATCGTACATTTTTGGGGTAGGAAAAATTATGGAAAAATGCTTAAAATCATTATTAATTATGTATTTAATAATGGTGGAATCAATTTTGAAAAATGAGTTTTGGAAGATGGACATTTTGGTTAGTGACCAAAATGAACGTTTTGAAAATAGTGATTTTCTAGTGACTAAAATGAAAGGGGTCGAATACTTAGAATCTTTAAGGAGCTATTTTACCAATTGGTTTCTGATAGTTCTCCCTTAATTATAGATATTTTTAATATATGTTGTAAGTATTAATTAAAGAGGATTTTGTTAAAAAGTTAGTTATTTTTTCTAAAACAAAAATCACGTCATTTTCTCTCAACTTTTTCCTCTCCATTCTCTCCTCAGTCAAACACTCAGATTTCATCAAATTTCCAGAGGTGGGTGGTTTCTAACTTGATTTTATTGTTCCAAATTGTTTTATAAAGATTTATTACACAAAATCTTACAATAATCTTGTGTTTTCTTAGCTTTTCACAAATTAATTGAGGGAGAAACTTCACAGTAGGGGTAAGGTCAGAGATCTCCTCTATTGTGTGGTTTTTTATTGAAATTCTCATGCATTTGATCCTTGTTTTTGTGTTTCTAATATGATTTTGATGATTTTTTAATGATTTAATGAGTTCTTTAGGGAAAATGAGTTGATTCACGAATTGGATCTGATTTCCAGTAAGTAATGGTGATTTGATTTATATTTTGGACGTTAAATAATTTTGATAAGTGATTTTTATTGATGAAATCCCGAAACTTAAGAATCTTTATTTGTTTAGGTTGCTAGTTTTGGGGTTTTGTGGTGTTTTGTGGTTGTAAGGTTGCTGGAGGTGGCAGGTTGTTTTGGATCTGTTTTTAGATGTGTTTTGAAGTGGAAAATGATGTTAGGCTGATAGATGTTGGCTGGGTTGTGAATCGAAGTGTTTTGGTTATGTTTTCGGTTGTTGTGGAGGGTTAATTGTGAGGGTTTTGTGGAAATCCGAGAAGGATAGTGTTGCTATGTTTAGAATGCATTACGATGCATTAATCCTCTGTTGTTGTGTGGTAAAAATAGGGGAGGTTGATCCGAAGTGATTGGAGAAGCGTAGAAGGCCTCAGATGCTTGTTTTCGCATCGGCGAATCGAAGTTTAGCGTATCGGTGAGTGAAAACGTTGTTTAAAGCGTTTTGCTATTTTGAGAACAGAGTTTGGGAGTTAAGGTAGATCTTGAAATGCTTACCTAGACTCTGAAGTAAGTATAAAGCGGTTTTACTCTCTCGGTTGTGCTAGTATTTGACGGTTTTATGCACTTGTTTAATTACATGTTACCTATTGTTTAAGCATGTTTTAAAGTATTTGATATACGTTTTTAAGCATGAAATGCTGAAGGATGCACATGGTAAGTGATCCTTGTAAGTATGGTTTATACTTGTGTCTTAAAGCATGGTTTTTGCTTTGGAAATGGCATGGTTTAATGCTTGTTAAAAACAGTGAGGTAAATGTTAAAATGGTTAATTATATTGGCAAGTGATGTGGTTTTAAAAAAAATGTTATCGGATATAGTTGGTCGGCCATAGGATTTAGTGCACTATAAATAAGTCACCTTGGATGTTGATGGGTTTATATTGTATACAGAATACTCCATCCAAGTACCCTAATGGTAGAGGGGTTTAACGGTACCAAACACTCCCGTTAGTGGGTTAAACATCTAACCGATAAGAGGGATTGGTATCCCTGTGGGTTGAGATTGTACCCGGTTGTTATTGTATCGCGATTGTGATTGTATCGCTATTCCGGTTGAGATGGCATGAAGTGTTGAGTTAACACTTGTTGAATCCGTGTATCCAATGAACTCTTTTGTTATTAGACTGATTAAATGATCACTTGAAAGCCAATATAATTGTTAATGTATCATTGAAATGCTTTATTTTGTCTAATGTGATTCATACATGTTGCTCCTTAAGCTTTGCATTTGGTAATAATGCATGGGAAGGCTTAAGTAGAGGGTTAGCAATGTGACTTGCTGTTGGTTAATGATACATGTAGCATATGGTTTAGTATGTTGGTTTTTAATGATGTAAAGTGCATGTTTTCAAAGAGGCGTGATGATGATGTTTTAAAGGATGGTTTTAAGTGTATGGTTTTAAATGCATTGATGGTGTTTGTTTTCGAGCATTCCTCACTAAGCCTAGTGTGCTTACGCTCTCATTGTCCATCAATGCAGATAATTGAAGTTTCGGAAGGCAGCAAAAAGCAAGAGGACCTTGGCAAGACTTGTTTTTAAAGTATGTTAAAGACTAGACTATAATGAATAAGGGCAATGGGGTACTTGTTTTGGTTTTGGGAGATGTTATGTTGAACTCTCTGTTTGAGCATGTTTCTTTGGTTGCTCTTGGGTTGTAAATGGCCTTTAAGGATTGATTTTGGTGCTGGTTTATCTTTTGGTATGTTGCTTGAATGCAAAGTTAGGAAGTATGCCTATAGATTTCCTTTTGAAGCATGAAGCCTTGTTGTGTTGTTAAAGTGGTGTTGCTAGTTGGCTTGTGATATGTTTTGCACGTTGGTATTGTGTTTAAAGCATGTTGGGTTGATTAGAGTATGATTTTGGGATGAAAAACCAGCAAAATGTTACATTACAGGCCCATGCGTATCGATACGCGGGGGACCGTATTGATACGGCTAGGCAAAATCAGGCTTGTAGGATCGGTACAGGTACTGTATGTTTTGATACGCCTAGGCAAATTTGGCCAGGCGTACCGATACGGGTATGGGTGTTTCGGTACGAGTTTTAGCCTCTGGAATTCACTTTTTCAACTCGAGCCCGCGTATCGAAACACCTATGGAGCCGTATTGGTACGGTATGCAACATTTCAAAAGTTAGGTAATTCTGTTAGGCGTATCAATACGATAAGGTGGCGTACCAAAACGAGATGTTTTGAACTGTATCTATACCGGCTTACCTGTATCGGTACGAACAACTAATTTTTTGTAAATGTCTTTCGAGTAGTTTTGTCGTTCTTACAATTTAGTCCCTAAATCTTGCCAATGCAATTATAGGTGATAAAATGATTGGTTTGAGCTGAAATTGAGACATGTGCATAAAACCTGACTAAATTAAGGTTGGTAACTTAAAATGTGGGTTGTTGTCCTATAACGTCAAATTACAATTTGGTCCCTAAATTATAAGTTGGGTCAATTAGATGTCAAATTGATGCTCGATTGAGACGAGGTTACACTTGTAATCTGTATGAACATATAGGAGTAATAACTGGCAACTAGATAAGATAAAAAGGAAAAAAATGGACCGGGTTTTATGTATCTCTCCGGTTTGCTTCGACAAACCTAATGTAGCTTCCTCGATTCGGTCTGGCGGCTAGACCGAGTCAATGGGATTACAAAAAGGCTGTTGAGAAGCTTGGTCTTAAATTTGTAGAGTCAACTGATAAGATAAAGACAGTCAATGCCAAGGAAGTTCCAGTTGTTGGGACATTGCGGAAGATTGAGCTGCATATCGGGGATTGGAAGGCCAATGAGGATTTCAAGGTAATTGAGTTAGATGACTTTGATTTTATTTTAGGACTAAACTTCCTTAACCGTATTAAAGCTCTCATCATCTGTGTGCCGACTTCGTGTGCATCATAGATCCGAGACAACGGTGCGTTGTGCCCATGTACCAAGACAACGGGCGAGGGACCAAGAAACTGACAACCATTCAGCTTGTTGAGGATGCTCTAAGCTGAGGAGACATCGAGTTGGAGGCGATAGTTGGGGACACTACCTTGGATGGGAAAGAGTTGCCCGAGCCAGTTAGCGCGAAGGCCGTCGAGGAGCCACCCATGGGTGAGGTGGTCGTGGCATCGATCTTCAATGGGAGAAAGGAGTCGATGGGTATTGCATTGTCGAGGGGTGGTGGGGCCTCAAACTTCAAGGACGAAGGATTGATGCATAGAGTAAATACCGGAACGAGGATTGAGGTACCTCTTGAACACAGTGATAGTGTTTTACAGTTTGATTTTCCAGATTTGTTGGGTTTAGGGAGCAAAAAGCCTAACCCATCAGATAGTAGAGTTGCCAAGACTTAGCATGGACCAAAAAAACCTTTTAGAGTTTTTAAGCGCAAGATGGAGTTGCCAATGAATCTGAGAGTCTGTTCGGTGTTCAATGTGATGGTGTCCAAGTTCGTGCACAAGGATCGGGATAATCCATATTGGGGCAAGTCAGAACTGGTAAGAAAGAGTTCCTATGATCGAGATGTGCCTGAGACGGGTGATATTACATGACGGTGCAAGCCAAGGTGAGCAGTTCTTATGAGGGACAACCGAATCAGAGTCTGGTGCTCTTTATAGGGAGAACGGTCCTTATGGGGGGACAATCAAGCCAGATTCTGAGTTGGGAGCAAGCCAAGGTGTACGAGAGGAAGCTCCAAAATCGATCTCAATTTTGTTCGAGGGGCGCGACGAGGGCGTCACCAAGTTTGGTGGGGAGAATGTCATGGGCTGCGAGCTAAGGTTCGAGTCATTAGCTCCACAGGGTGCATACCAGGGTACACAATAGGTTCTGATGGAGATTTTGGGCCTAAAGAGACCACCAGACTTATCCCGATCCGTGAAAGACTCTAGAAGGCTTATCCATCCACTTTGACCAGTGTAAACTTACCAAGTAAACATAGGATTTGTTAACATACATAGAAAGGAATATTCTCAGGATTATACCATTGTGGTTGGTAGGCTTCGATCATAGCCGCTGATATAAATCTGTATAGATCGTCGGATTAGGGAAACTCAACTATAAATAGAGGCCTTCCCCTCCTCATTTTATGTATCCAAGTTTCCAAGGAATAAAGGCATTTACTTTAAATCCTCTGAGTGTTCTTGTGTTCCTTTCTTTGTTCTTGAGCGTTCTTTTATTGTTCTTCTTCGTTCATCTCTTTTGATTCATTTCCACGTAGAACGTTTTGCGTTTGTCGGTGCTTGGGAAGTTTGATCTTTCGAGAGGGTTAAAAAGGCTTACTTAGGCGTTTGTCTTGAGTCACATTGCCTAAGGCCGCATGGTGGGCTGGTTTGGAAGTCTAGCCCCGTGACACGTACATATACCTTAAAAAAGATTGACAAACATAAAAAATAAAACAATAATTAAGAAAATTGAATTTAATAATTGAATGTTTTTTGATCGATGAATAATGCTTTTATTATTAAAAGTAAAGCACCAAAGTGCCTAAGATAGAAATAGTATAGGAGATCACCTTCAAGAGAACAGCCGACCAAACAGTACTATCACCAAGCCCACCAATATATTCATGTGAGGCAAAACCACAAGTAAACAATTACCTAGACAAAATACAAACTACTTACAGAGGGACAGACTCAATGTAACACGTAGAACCACGAAGCTCGATCTATATGTCCTTTCACCAATGCGTTGATTATGCCATTAATCTCGTGAAATACATTATTGAAACATACACAATGCAAAACACAACATACATGTCGAAAATATTGACAAAGTCATCAAGGTCGATGCTATTGATGCAAGATCCATGACACCGCCATAATTGAATTAAACTTTATCATTATAGATTACCCATGTCGCCACCGAGATTGAGTCACCATCTCTAATGCATAACCAATGGCCCGAAGCAAAAATTTATTAGATTTTATATCACCCAATGGTCTCGAGAACATGGCCAAAACTGCATCATGTGCATCACTAGCACCTCTCCACATCCAGCCAAACCAGACTTACCGCGTTGAGCCATCGACATTAAAATTCAAGTTTCCCACAGTCAGATGACTCCACACCACCCCTCTCCAAGCACCCTTATGTACAGTAGTAGACAAGTAAAACCATGAACATTCCCACAATTGGGATTCAATACTTACATCAGCCAATGAATAAGCTTTTACCCAATAGAGTGGGCGTAATTTAATCAAGAAGAAAATTTTACATGTAAATAGTCTATTGTTATTAAATAACAATGCATTAATCAAAGAACTGCTAAGTGTCACATACATGCCCCCTTATGGCTCAGTTGGCAAGCCGTGCTGCACTTGAAAGGGGCATTACCCAGACAAGTTAGCCTTTCTCATGCCCCTTGTCAAAGGAATGGTCTCGATATAGCCTTCTCTGGTTCGCAACACAATAGGGAATCTATAGTATCAGATCCTGCAGGGCCTAACGAAAGCTAGACTCTAACCCCATAGTTCATCCACGAGCGTGATATGGGGCCTCATGGCCCTAAACCGTCCCCAAACATTTCTCTCAAGGAGATAATGCGCCAACTACTGGGTCTCACTGCCTGCACACCTAGGCCCTACTTGGGCATAGGAGTAGGCCGTTTACACCAAGAAAGCTCGGTCGCTAGCCCAGGCGAGAGGGATGGTGAAGACCCAACACCAGACCACTTCCCCCTAAAGAGCTAAAGAAACTTACCTGGAATGACGCTAGTAGACATTGTAATGTCTCAGACGATGACACTTTCTGGATAGGGTCTTCATGAAGCATATTGACTTTTGTCTCCTACTTGGTACACTATCGGGAACTGCTTATCCATCGGTCAAGGTTGTACCTACTCGGTCTCCAACGGTCTCCAACGATCCTTGTAATAGCCAATCAAGTTGCACCTTGTTTTGTTTCCCCTTCACTCTATTTGTAACAAATAAAATTGTTGATTAAGCACAAAAACACACATTCGATCTCTTGGCACACCCAGAAAGCACTCCATGGCTAAGTTAATTTCCCCCATCTGTTGATGTCTCCCATATTATCCACTTAATAGGAAATTTTATCTTGCTTTAATGCCAGAAAATGGTATTTGTAACAATGCCCACGTAAACAGCGTATCAATAATAGTCTCGTGTAGTGGACATCGAAATGGAGTCTCACTTGTGCCCTCTACATGCTACTTAGATTTTAGTGCATACAAAACTCTTCCCCATAAGCTAACAATATTTAGTCAGTGATGTGTTATCATGCTCGATTAAGTCTTCTATAATCTCTTACGTAGAGATCCAACCTAGTTGCCTCAAGGTTTTCGATTTAACCACCCCATTGTCATGTCATCAGCCTTAAACACCCAACTCTAGGCATCCCTCTTAAGACACTTGCTGACGCTCATGTCGACTATATAGAGTACAAATGTCTTGGAGTACTCCAATTAATTCCCTCACCTAAAGTGATTTTCTTTTGGCAAAACTACTCACATTTCCTTGTTGGCCTCCACGGGCATGTTCTCTTACAAATGGGTGTAATAATTGTGTCACGCCCCTCTTTGTTGCATGAAGCAGACATTTATCTCTATCACATATGACTGATGCTTTTGACACACCCCAAACTTTAAAATCGCCGGGTTTTCAAATAAATCGCCATAAATATCTCAAAAAATTAGTAAAAATACATGTCTCAACAACACACACAAAGAGAAAACTGACCAAGACATTGATTAGTTCAATTACATAACAATAAAATCAAATGTACCTTACAAGTTACCTTGGGGCTCTTCAGTATGTCCCTCACTACAACTCACGCTCTATATTAACCAATTATAGGATGTGCTTTGTAACCTACATGACCACCATACTTCTTTTTGGGTAATACTGACAGCTCTCTCGCTGAGGTCACCCTGTATTAGCGGGTCTACTAGTCTCGCAGTTCAATCATCTTTTTTGAAAATAACTCTTGTCTATAAGAGCTCACACGCGTCATACAGATAACCAAACCAACCGTCTCCACTATATATATATATATATATTCAACTCATTATGGGCATATTTTTATCGGATAACACATGACATATCCATGGTGGCTAGGTTTTGCTTTCAACTTTCTCGGTTCATACGTCAGTTTTGACCTAAGCCACAGCTTTATTCACTCACACCACCTAGTAGCTTGTCTGTAGTAACACATATCACCACAGCCTAAATTGGGATTTCATAACACCTGGATGAAATCCTCGTTGTACTGAAATTATCATTATGCCTCTCTTGAGCCTGCATGTCCAATACTCATTTTTGGCTCTGCTTGTCCAAACACCCCCGATGAGAGCTTTTCTTAGAGACCTCTGCATCACATAGTTGTACTAGATCGCACCCCCTCACTATAACTTATTGTGTGATCCATTCAGATTCAACACCCACCCTTCAGGTTGCATCACACTTGTGTCTCTCACCCAAATGACTCATTTTACCAATAGCATTCTGTATTGCTATAGCCAGCATCCCCAAAAAATAAGGTTTTTATGCCAAATAAGGTTTTTCCTCTTCTTTATCCAGGATAAGGTGTTGGCTTGCACAACCTTTGTCATCCTATATTCGCACTCCATTGCCAAAGAATTTTGTCAAAACTGCCACATCGCAACATATTCCTTTTTACCCTATGACCCAATTGATCTTGAGCAAATTGTCATTTTTGGACAAATGATTAGATGCAGAGAGTGTTTCCTTTTGGGCTCTTGATTTCATTTGTCAAGGTAACTGATTCTCCCTCACGATCCCATGGTGTATCCACTGCTAACAGAGTCCTCATCAATAAGAGAGAGCATACCACTAACTCGTCATTCCCTTTTGCTATACTATGTCTTGAGGAGGCACATTCTTCCATCATACTGAGGTTGCCGCAATCCTTCGACCACTTTACTAGATATTTTGAGATTATAGAAATTTTGTCTTGCGCCTTTAGACGACGATATTGTACAAAAGTACTCACACAATAAGCGAGCCTTATCATATCCTTCAAGTTTATCAATGAATGAATCCATAGTCTTGAGAAACACGACTCCACAACCTTGGTCACCCAAACCAAAACAACTACAACAACTGAAACAAGTTGTCTCTAACTCTTCAATCGAGGGCTAGTATGAGGACTCGCGATTGCCCATTGTATCAATCTATACCAACATGTAAATACTTTTCTTTTCACCTAAAAATATATAGTTAAGCAACAACCAAGCACAACCGTAATCAAGTAACAAGAAGACATCATTGTATGGACAAAAAAATCATCAGTAAAAAAAGATTACCTATAGAGTGCAACTGCATTAAAAAATTAATCATCACCATTATCGATAGACATCGCTGGGGAATGATTCTCCTCTCGAGTAGCAAGTAAGCATATCTGCTATGCCATAACTTGTGCCACTTAACTAAATTATACCCTACCGTGCTACGAGGAATATGCACTTTATCATGCTACACAGATAACCATTAACGATCCCTTAAAGCAACAAGAAACACTACTTGAACCACAATCCCAGACAGGCACTATCGTGCCAAGATGAATCTCGTCCACTAAAGTTCTCAAGCTTCTCTGCACCTTAACTCGAGGGCGTTTTTTGCCCCCTATTACGTGTGATCATCATCTTGATCAGCTGACAACATTGCTACGCATGCAAAGGAAAAATAAGCACCGTTATGCTTTAATTCATATGTGCCACTACGCTAGGATAATTATCGTGGTTAACGATAGTCATCTCGTGTGCGCTGATTCCACTCTAATTATCCAGCAAGCACCATCGTGCTATCACGTGCCATTGTGATAGAATAATTATCATAATTAACGACATGCACCTTTTGTGCACTAATTCCACTCTAATTATCCACTAAGCACCACCTTGCTATATCAAGATCGAGCACCGTTTATGCTTCAATCACTATAGTGGTTAACGATATGCACCATTGTACGCTAATTACACTATATATATATATCCAAAATCACCTTTGTGCTTCAATCACTATAGGGGTTAATGACAGGCACCTCTGCGTACGGATTCCCTTATATTTATCCAATAAGCACCTTTGTGCTAATTAACACGCACCTCTGTGCAATAATTAACAAACAAGCACCTTCGTGCTTTAAGAAATGGTCACAATTATCTACCCTGACTACTCTATTTACCAGAGCGCTTGGCGTGATTCTCAATCTTTTCCTACCATGCATACTCCAATTACTGGAGCGTTTGGTGTAGAGTCCACAAAGTTTAGGCTAGCACACGAGCACTAGGGCGTTTGGTTAACAGATATGCAACATTGTATCAAAAGTCACAACTAAACACTACCAATCACATGGCTAAACCATCCCATGGTTTTCTGCTATAATACCACGTGTCATGAACATGGCCTATTATGGCTTGGTTGGCAAGGTGTGCGGTACTTGAAAAGGGCATTACCTAGACAAGTCAGCCTTTTTTATTTTCTTCGTCCAATGAATGGTCTCGATATATCCTTCTCTGGTTCGCAACGCAATAGGGACTCTAGAGTATCAGATCCTGCAAGGCCTAGCAAAAGCTAGACTTCAACCCCATAGTTCAGCCACGAGCGCAATATGGTGCCTCATGGCCCCAGATGTCCCCGGGTATATCTCCTAAAGAGACAATGCGCCGACCACTTAGCCCCACTGCCCACACACCTAGGCCCTACTTGGGTATAGGAATAGGTCACTTACACCAAAAAAGCTTGGTCGCTAGCCTAGGGGAGAGGGATGGTGGAGACCCAACACCAGACCACTTCCCCCTAAAGAGCTAAAGAAACTTACCTATAATGACGCTAGTGGATGTTGGAATGTCCCAGACGAGGACACTTTCTGGATAGGGTATTTATGAAGCATTTTGACTTGTGTCTCTTACTTGGTACACCATCTAGAATTGCTTATCTATCAGTCAGGGTTGTACCTACTCGGTATACAATAGGCTTGTTGAGACGAGAAAGTAGACTAACACGAGAGAGCCTTGACACTAAACATCCCGCTATCCTCCAATTTCTTGTTATAACCGAGACAATATGAAGAAATGAATAGAATGATGAATTTGTTTGTTTTGGGATTGATGAGTCAGGGTTCTTTTAGTTGGGTTGCTTGTTTGATCGAAAGATTTTGGTTGTTAAACCTTAAACATTTGTTTAAGTTAATAATTTATTAAAAATATATTTTATTAGTTTTTATTAATTGATTTAATTGGCATGTTAACATGATGTAGTACTTTTACAAGGTATGATGTGGCAACTCTAATGGACAAGTCATCATTTTTAACGGGATTAATGACCAACAACTAATTTTGTTAGTTAAAGGGGCACATTAATGTAATTCTAGAGTTCAAGGGCTTAATTGAGTGTAAAAATAGTTTACGGGCTTAATTAATTTTTTTCAAAAGTTTGAGGGCTTTTGATACCTTTAAGCATGGTTTATTTGTTCTTTTATTTTATGTATTTCCTTTAACAATGAGGTTGATCAATTTATAATTTGAAGTAGTTGGGAGTTAATTACATCATACGTCCCTAAACTATCACCCTCATTCTAAATTGGTCCTTAAACTTTTAAATGTTCCAATGATATCCCAAACCATAGCTCTCATTCCAAAATAGTCCTCAAACTTTTGAATGTTCCATTTTCATCCCCAAACTATGACACTCATTCTAAATTGGTCCCCTGAACTTTTTGAATATTCTAATTTCACCCTCAAATTACCATTTATACCACATCATATTATTACATAATACACATCAGTATTTCATGACAATTAACAATTTTTGTAACGGTTTTATTATCATAAGATATGGTTAGCATATATTGATAATTTAGGGATGAAATTAGAACATTCAAAAAGTTTAAGGACCAATTTAGAATTAGTCAAAGTTTGAGGATGAAACTGGAGTGCTCAAAAGTTTATGGACCAATTTAGAATGAAGCTCATAGTTTGAGGATGAAATTGGAATGTTTAAAAGTTTAGGGACCAATTTAGAATGTGTGTCATAGTTTGGGGATGTGTGGTGCAATTAACTCAAATAGTTGGGTTTTTTTTTTGACAAATTCTAATCCTAATCCTACCTAAAGGAGAGGAGAAGGGGGACTCTAAAGAAAGGAAGGGAAACACTTCTAGTGGTCTACAACCCATAAGCTAAGGAAATATTGAGGGTACAAAGATGAGCAGTTTGGCCAACCAGTCAAATGTGTTTGCTCAGTTGGTTATTAGACAAACTGATTAATGTCTTGGGGCTCATGTTTGGGGATAATTTGATAAATATCTCATATTATTTATAATAATACATTATATAGTAATTAAATATTTTCACTACAAATCAATGAACTATTATATCGAAAAAATTTAATAGTATATATAATTTTTTTAAGCATAGCACATTCAAATTGGTAAAAAAGTTATCCCCTTAATCGTTTGGTCCTCAGAATGTAGGATTATCTCTAAAATAAAATCCGTGGAATTTAATATTATTGGACACATAACTGGGAATATTAGATTATCTTGTTTAACTTATTTGGTAGGAATGTAAGATCACGATATTTGGTTAGAAGAATATAATATTATTTGGAAAAAAAATTTACCAGATTTACATTTTGAAATATTCTTTTTTTAACAAGTTAAACTTCCAATATTAAATTAAAATTTTTGCATGAAAATTCAAAGAACTATTTTCGTTACACCGTCTAATTAAAAAAAACTTTTTTGGTTTGAGACAAGGTATCCACCGCCGATAGTAATGACTAATCACCTCGTTGTGAGTGCTCTCACTAAGAGGTAAACGGCTGACCATGAAATATACTTCATTCCCATGGGTAAGAATCAAACTCCTGACGTCATGGTTAAGGGATGAGGTGAGTAACCACCACACCACATCTCATGGTTAATTTTGAAAAAACTTTGTATTTAACTTAATATTAATATAATTATTATATTAAACCATTTAAAAATAAATTTACATAATTAAATTTCTTGTATTTACTTTTATCACAATAAATAATAGGACATTAAGTTGATTTTTAGTGATTAAAAATAAATGTTTAATTATTCTATAAAATGTTTTAGTGCGGGAAACTCACCATTAGATAACCAGAAAATGTTGCTTTTTCAGCTTATAGAGACCTAACCGTAGAATTTCGTTTTTTAGCATGTTCATCATTGAACCAAATTCAAGTGAATTTGAGTAATGTATAGCAATTTCTTTGTCATAAACTTACAAGCTAAACTCTCGTATAAAAATTAAATCTCAAACTTGAATCTAAGTTTACATTTTCTCAATAAAATATTCTCAATCAAATTCATATTATAAGCTAGATATTCAAATAATATGTTTAAAAAATATTAGAGACATAATAAACACAATATTAATAAAAATATATTAATTATTAAAATACTATTTAAATATGTGTAATACAATTTAAATATTAAATTAATATGAAGTAAAAATATTGGGTGAAATTTACTCCCAAAATAAATAGTTATGTAGTTAAAAAATATAACAATTGATTTTGTTGTACCTCCCAAACATTCCCCTCATGGAGACCGCCTCTGCACTGCATTTTGATGTCTCCTCTCAAAAGCCTACCTCCGAGATTTGCGAGGTCTAACATCACCAAAGGCCCCACCTCCAAAGACAATATCACCGTCTCCGCGACACGCTTCATACAACCATGAAGCTCAGATGTTTTTGTGCCTTCAGACCTATTAACTCTTGAGATCTCCCACACCCGACCATTGTACCTTGGACCAAGACAAGACAACCATCAAATCTAATTGAACTCGTAGTCTGACAGCTGAGCTACAATATATTAACCTATCAATAGCCATTGTTAGACTTGACACAGTCTCGTCAAACGTCCATCAATCTACAACATTAATGACATATAAATATCTCCAAGACTGGCAAAAATGATGCCTCTCCTATAACTCTCCATAAGGGTCATCGCACCCACTTCTCTTTCTCTCTCTCACTGTCAGTGGCTCTTTTCGCCCACATCATAATGGGTGAACCACCATCGACTGTCGTCAATCACAGCCCGGTCTTCGACTCTACGCAGTTTGCGGCTCTCAGCCCCAAGTTAACCAGGAGTGAATCGTCTAACTCAACAACCAATCATGGTCTTTTGTGACTCTCCTCTCGTCTCAAAGCAAGTGAATCACCAATCGCCGGTTCCAAACCTTCCTATCTCCACCGTCACCCAAAATCAACATCAACATATTTAAATAAAAAAACTCATTATTTTGGGACAATATTATATAATTGGGCATAAATTGACAAATACCTAAAAAATGAGAAAAATAATAATAACTTTTTGTATATTATTATTCTTCTCATTAAAAAAATATTGTATCATTATTATTCTTCTTATTAAAAAATTATCCTTTTTTCTCAAAATCCTAACAAAAAAAGGCTACTGTTAACCTTTCTTTTTTTCTTTCCTGATAAAAATCATGCCGAACCAAACATAATAATATATTTTTGATAAACAAACATAATAATATAATTTCGAAAAAAATTATCCTCTAATAGTAATTTTTTCCAAAGTGAGTGTATTCTATACCGTTTATAGTTATTGGACAGGGATGTGCATTTTACCCGATCCGGTCAGGTTTCGACCCGGCCCGATTGGGTTAGATTTTTTAATGAAAAAAATTAGGTTCGGGTCGGGTTTTTATTAAGAGTGAGGTCGGGTCGGGTCGGTGAGGGTTTAGGGTGGAAAATATCCGACCTGATCCGGGATTAATTGTGTAATTTTCTCTAATTTTTTTAAGTATATTTATAATAATACCATTTTAAAATATTTTTTTTATAATTAGGTCCTTATAATTAAATTTGTATTTACAATTTAGTCCTTCAAATTATATTTTTTACGATTAAGTCCCATAAAATTATTTTTTATAATTAGGTCCTTAAAATTAATTTTTTATATAGATCAAGTCGTGTCGGAGTCGGAGTCGAATTTAATATATTTATTTTCGGGTTGAGTCGGGTTAAATTTTTTAAATAATATGTTCGGGTCGAGTCAAGTGTGGGTTTAGGATATTTATTTTCGGGTCGGGTTCGGGTGGACAAAAAAAACCCGACCCGACCGTGCCCATCTCTATTATTGGCAAATGCTGGGACTCACTTCAATGCCACTGTTTATATATTTTTAATAATTGTAATAATAAAGGGGAGAATTTCCTGGCCCGAGTCAACTCAAAAACCTCTGATTTAACTTGGTACCATACTTCTCTTGTCTTAAACCTCAGTTAAAATACTCTGGCTTTATCAGACTCAAAAAATTTCTCAGAAATGGCTTCACTTTATCTCCAACCCCAAATTTCTCTATATCCAAACAACTCAATTATCCATTTCCAACCCCGAAACAAGCCCCAAATAATCTTCTTCACAAGAAAAGTAAAAATAAAAATAAAATGCTCTTCTGTAGATCCCCAACAACAAAGTTTCACCAGGAAGAAAAGTGTGGCTGAAACGGAGAAAGGAGTTGACCCAGTTGGGTTTTTGAAAAAACTAGGAATTACCCATAAGGCCTTTGCTCAGTTTCTTCGTGAAAGGTATTGTTTTTAGCTATAATGAAGTGTTTTAGTTTGTTTTTAGTTAGTAACGCTGAATTTAGCTTTCCTGTTAATAGTTTGAGTGAAGAAAAAAAAAGGGTTATTCTATGTCGTGTTTGGTTAACGAGAAAGAGTATGGTTTCATTAGCTGGAAAGAATTGATAAGGAAAGAACTTGGAATGCTTGAGGTGTATGTTTACAAGCAGTAATCATTTTTTGGGGGTTAAAAAAGGAACTCCCCTTTTTTTATTTTTGCATTCTTAAGCATTGGATTGTTGCTTATTTCAGTATATTCAGCATATAGTGTTTTGCGTTTATCCTTTGAATCTGTTTTGTAGGTACAAATCATTGAAGGATCTTAAAGCTGAAATTTTTACACGTCACCTCAATCTTCAGGATATGGCTTCTGGATTTGAGATATTGGGTATGCATCGGCACAAGGAGCATCGGGTGGATTATATGGATTGGGCTCCAGGTTTGGCCTAAGCTTATGGTCTTATCAAATTCAAACCCAACTTTTAGCTCAATTTGATTCTTACCATGGTTTGACATAAAGTTTTTTTTTATCATACAAGCTTTTCCATATGTTAAGTCCTTCTAACTTTGCTTAAAATTTGGTTATATTTCCTGATTATTCTCTTCATATGATATGAATTTCATCACATGAGCTTTTCAATACGTTTACATTAGGCTTGACCATATGAGCTTTCCATTATGTTTAGCTCCTATTTGGCTTTGGTTAAATTCAGTTAAGTGTATTACTTGATGGGACTCTTAGTTAAAATTTGGTTTAGATTAGTTTTTACCATATGTTCTTTTTAATATGTTTAGCTCTTATTAATCTTTGGTTAAAGTTCGGTTTAGTTTATTAAGTATATTACCTTATGGCACTCTTCATATGAGTCCCATCATATGAAATTTTCAATACGTTTGCCTCAGTTTTGATCATTCGGTTTACTTTGTTGCAGTTCCATATACATTAGTTTTGATCATGTGTGCTTTCCAATACATTTAGCTCTTATCAATCGTTGGTTAAAATTTGCTTTACTTGATTAAGTATATTACCTGATGGGGCTCTTCATATGAGTCCCATCATATGAGCTTTCAATATGTTTACATTAGTTTTGATCATTTGGTGTTAAAATTTCATTTACAGTAGTTTTGATCATACAAGCTTTTCCACATGTTTAGCTCTTATTAATCTTTGGTTTAAATTTGGTTTACTTGATCAAGTATATTTACCTGATGTACTGTTCAGAGCTTGTTTCTGAACATGCATGTGCTTGATTATGTCTATAAATAAACCTACTTGTGGTTGTATCTGAGCCAGTAGCTCTCTTGTTCATCTTTAGTAAAAATTGAGCATAATGTAAACAGGTGCCCGTTATTGTGCACTAGTTGGTGACTTCAATGGGTGGTCACTGACAGAAAATGCTGCAAGAGAGGGTCATTTTGGCCATGATGATTATGGATATTGGTTTATAATTCTTGAAGATAAATTAAGGGAAGGAGAAAAACCGGACGAACTGTATTTTCAGCAATATAACTATGTTGATGATTATGATAAAGGAGATAGCGGTGTTACCATTGAAGAGGTCTTTCAGAGAGCAAATGATGAGTACTGGGAACCTGGAGAAGACCGATTTATTAAAAACCATTTTGAATTGCCAGCTAAATTGTATGAGCGACTATTCGGGCCTAATGGACCTCAAACCATAGAGGAGTTGGGAGAAATACCGGATGCAGAAACCAGATATAAGGCACATAAGGAACTGCATAAAAATGATCCACCGAGTAATTTACCTCCATTTGATGTGATTGATAATGGAAAAGAATATGACATTTTCAATGTTGTGGCTGATCCTGCATGGCAAGAGAAATTCCGAGGTAAGAAGCCTCCCTTACCATACTGGACTGAGACTCGCAAAGGAAGGAAGGTGTGGTTGAAAAAGTACGCTCCAGCTATTCCTCATGGAAGCAAGTATAGGGTGTATTTCAATACTCCTGATGGTCCCTTAGAACGAGTTCCAGCTTGGGCTACTTTTGTTCAACCGGGTAAGTGCTCCACAAAGATGATAGTCATTTCCTGCTACATCTTTATGCATCATTTCCATTTCAACAATATCTTGAACTTTGTTGATTATGTTCAGATGCAGAGGGAAAGCAAGCCTATGCAATGCATTGGGAACCACCCCCTGAATGCACATACAAGTGGAAACACACAGCAACAAAAGCCCCAAAGTCTTTGCGCATATACGAATGTCATGTTGGAATAAGTGGATCAGAGCCCAAAATATCTTCTTTCAATGATTTTACAGAGAAGGTGCTTCTCTAATTGTTGAATTGTTTGTATGTTTTAATGTGTTGTAAATTGGTTGTCATTTTCATCGTTTTTACAATATGCTATACACTGCAGGTTCTTCCTCATATAAAGAGAGCTGGATATAATGCAATCCAATTGATTGGGATCATTGAACATAAAGATTATTTCACAGTTGGTTATAGAGTGAGTTAAACATTCTTTCCCTTTCCTTTCTTTTGTAAGATTTTACGTTTTTATTATTTTGAGTTCCCCAAGTTGTGAACTTCTACACTTCTTTGTTTCAAACCTCTGAACTATAGACCAAGAATCTTTCTGTTTCATGCCTATCTAACTGGTTTTGGACTTCAATTGTCAATTTAATTTATGTTCAGAGCACAAGGAAACAAATTGATGATGCATCGATAGTAAAAATTTAGTGTTAGAAACAGACAACCAACCTTGCTGCTAGTAGTTGGAAGCACAGTGGTTCTTATTGTTTTAGCTTCACTATTTGCCATTTGTGTGACAAACTATTACAAGATGGAAATAGGGTGTTTTTAACCTCACAAGCCCATCATACTAAAAATGCTTGTGATTGGTGTTTACCTTTCACTACATATACGGCAGCCTAGTCATTCCCATCTTTATTTTATAGTTGTGTGATATCTAGCATTTCTATGGTGATGCAGGTCACAAACTTTTTCGCAGTTAGCAGCCGATATGGCACACCAGAGGACTTCAAGCAATTGGTTGACGAAGCACATGGTCACTATTTTCCCCAACTCTGACAAACTAACTGCATATAAGCTGCTGCAAGTCTACTAAAATTAACTCATATGAATATAATGGAAAAAGGTGAACCAACGGGTGACATGAATTTAAATGATGTGGGATTTAAGCTTTACTGTTAGCAGATCCTGAGTGTCATAATTTAAACCGTAGAATCAAATTGACATGGGTCTTGACTTACAGCTAGTCTGAAGAGAAATACGAGCTAGTTTATGACAGAAATACATATAGGGTAGTGATAATACATCACGGGCTTGAAAGCTCGCTCTCTGCTATACTAGGAATATTTATTGTCTATATCAGCATATAATATTTTTTTTTTTTTTTATTTTTTGGTTCTTATTTTCTGGTTATTAAATGTAATGCCTTGCTCTTTCAAACCTTTTTTTCCTATAGGACTGGGATTGCTGGTTTTTCTAGACATAGTGCATTCCTACTCCGCTGCAGACGAGATGGTTGGCCTATCACGTTTTGATGGATCAGATGATTGTTATTTTCATTCCGGTAAATGTTTTTATTTTTCATTTTGAACAACTAAGCTGTGTTATGTACTCAGTTCTTGATGTCGCTTATGTAATAAACTTGTTTTTAGCATGATGCCCTTTTGAAATATCTTGGAATAATTGTTTGGGATGTTGATAGGAAACATAAAACTTGTAGAATATATCCTTTTGTTTTGGCTGATCTTAATGATATCATTGTACTATTAAAAAAATTCTGGTTGACCTGCAAAAACTCTTAGTATGTTATGACAGTTACTTTTTAATTTCTAATTGTCTGCACTTCTAGGTAAACGAGGACATCACAAATACTGGGGCACCCGAATGTTTAAATATGGTGATCTTGATGTACTGCATTTTCTCCTCTCGAATTTGAACTGGTAAATGTGAACATTTTTCTTCATTTTGATTTTGTGAATCGTAAGTCGACCTTTTGGGAAGTGATGTATGTTCCTATTTGGGAAGGCATTATTGACATTGATGATGAGATAATCCTTGAGCAGGTGGATTTCCGAGTATAAGATTGATGGTTTCCAGTTCCATTCATTAGCATCAATGCTGTATACACACAATGGCTTTGCTTCATTTACTGGCGACTTGGAAGAGTAAGACATTGAATGCTTTCTTTTGTAGCAACTTCCTTCCCAAGGGGGAAAGTAGTTAGTTTTGTGTCTGTAATGCCTGATTCAGTTGATCTTTTAGTTATGAGACTCAGCTTTGATTCTAAATAAATATATTTTTGGCATGTAAGATGCCGGATAAGCTAAGCTAAGCTAACAACAGAACATCATATTATCCATTGTGGTAAATTATAGTGGGCACCTAAACAGAAGGAATGCTAGATAAACCTTTGGTGGTCTAATACTATATTTTAAGTCCACAATTTTTTCCCTTTGTTTCATAATCTTTTCCACACTCTAGAAGAATTATCTTAGAAATTTCATACTTTTATTGCAGGTACTGCAATCAATATGTTGACAAGGATGCTTTAATGTACCTCATTTTGGCAAATGAGATACTTCATGCTCTTCATCCCAATATAATAACCATTGCCGAAGATGTAAGTATTATGATTTTTCAACGGAAATACCTGATAGTTTTATTACTTTTACTAAACTATTTTTGGAAACCAATTTTTTTTTTCATCACTGAACTAAATACTCAATTGATCTGTTAGGTAACCATGTTTGGCTCAGGTTGGTTGTTAACTATTTCCTTCCGGTTTTAATTTACTTCTTCATGAATTTTACTTTGTACCATTTTGACATCACTATTTTGAGTTTGTTTTAGCATGATTGACCAACACAGTGTTTCATGAATTGTATTATTTGCAATATTATTGCTGATTCCTTTATTTACTATTTGTTTGGATAGAGTACTGCTTTGATCAACTCATTCTTTTTTCCTAACACCAGCTATTTTTTTCTTTCATTAAGTGAGGACATTTTTCGTATCGAGCTTTATTTATTTAGTTCGTGGGCTTACAATTAATTTCCATCTGCTTTAATATTTAGGCGACGTTTTACCCTGGATTATGCGAACCAACTTCTCAAAGTGGACTCGGATTTGATTATTATGTCAATCTGTCTGCATCGGATATGTGGTTGTCTTTGCTTGAGAACACACCTGACCATGAGTGGAGCATGAGCAAGGTTCTGTTGGTTGTCTTACAGTTACATGATTAGTATAGATTCTATATTACACCAGCTCCTCATTTTTTTGGAGTATTATTAGTATTGGACACAGATCTAGATATGGGCATGGGGATATTATATGCCAAACACTCTCCTTTACATGGAAATCTTGGAAAATTTTGAACATACCCATGTTGAACACACACTTGTGCCTGACACTTGCACCCGAGTCCAATATTATCTGTCATTAACTCTACACGTCCTTTTGTCCTACAGATCACGAGCACATTGCTAGGCAACAGAAATTATGCGGATAAAATGCTTATCTATGCCGAAAATCACAACCAAGTAACCTTCTAGTCTTTGTTGTATCGAGAGTGTTATTTTCAAATGGATAAAGTTGATGAAATTTTATTCACTTCTTGAGTTATAAATACATTAGAACGATATTATTGTCATTAATATCTTTTATGTCAGTCAATATCCGGAGGACGATCATTGGCAGAGATAGTATTAGGCCAAGGAAATGACAAAGGTTCTCAATCAAATGAATCATTGCTAAGAGGGTCTTCGTTACTCAAGGTAATCAATATTTCCGCTTTATTTGTTTACTCTTTGCCTACAAATTTGGTTCTTTGTTGCTCTTTTGTATTTATTTTCTTTTCAACAATCTGTAGAGCTAAGCTAACCCTTTTTTCTATGTAGTCTGAGACATACCGGTTAGATGCATCAAGCACTATTCTAGAATGGGTTTTCGTATGACCCTTCAAATAGATGAAAAAACTTATAAAGAATGAGCATACACTATACAGATACATACCTCTATCTGACTTTCACTTGGACAGCTTGCAACATAGAGCTGTCATAATTTTGATGTGTGTGTTTTACTGATAGCAAAACCTTCAGTGGTTTTATCTGGTATGTTGATTTCTAATTGATTTTCTTTCCCATAAACTAGATGATCAAACTGATTACATTCACGATAGGTGGCCGTGGGTATCTGAACTTCATGGGGAATGAATTTGGGCATCCAAAAGTGAGGATGATTTTCCTTTTACTTTATCTTGGAAGACTTTGTTTCTGTGATTAATGATCTTTCGACTTTGCCAGAGGGTTGAGTTTCCAATGCCAAGCAACAACTTCTCGTTTTCACTGGCTAACCGATACTGGGATCTTTTAGAAAAGGAAGGAGTATATCGGGATTTATTTCGCTTCGATAAGGTTGCAAAATTCAATTAGCATACAGTAGTGCACTTTTTGTTGACATGTACATGTGATAAGGTCGGTTTCTTTATATTTTTTGCAACTTAAGAACCAGCAAATGTGCTAGAACTATTAATGCATATGCATTATTCGATTACCATCATCCCTTTACTGCATTCATCATAGAAACTATTAATGCGTCGGCATTGGTTGCAAAATCTTACCTTTTTTTTTCTTAACTTTTAGGACATGATGAAGTTGGACAAAAATGAAAAGGTACTTGCAAGAGGATTGCCCAATATCCACCATGTGAACAACACTAATATGGTATATCTCCTATTTTTCTCTCATATTTAGCTCAGCTATTTTTCAGGTTAATACGATATTATATTCATTTCAATTTTTTTTTTTACTTTTATATCCACAGGTAATATCCTACATAAGGGGTCCTCTTCTATTTGTATTTAACTTTCACCCCACGGATTCTTATGAAAGATACTGCTTTGGTGTGGATGAAGCCGGAGAATATCAGGTATCGATAGTGTTTAGTTGGGTTGTTGTGAAATTTTCTCCTCATAACTTTGTTTATGTGTTTGTCATCATATATGTCTATTTACTTTAAAAGTTTTTGTCTGTTCATTTTGAGGAACTCTGGAGCACATGCATCATGGATATTTTACGGTTCAGTATCTTCCCTATTCAATTCAAATACTGATGAAATATCATATGATGTTGCAGCTCATACTGAACACCGATGAAAGTCGATATGGAGGTCAGGGGTTCATAAAGGAGGAACATTATCTTCAACGAACTGTTAGCAGAAGGTAGTTTATTAACTTCCCCAAATATATTTGTATTGTTTTATGGTACCAATATATCACCTTAATTTTCACAGGGTTGATGGTCTACGAAATTGCATCGAGGTCCCACTCCCTAGTAGGACTGCACAGGTCGGTAAAACTCGGATGGAATTACGTTGTTGTTTTTCTCTTTTTTTACTAGTTCGAATCAACTCGTACTCTTGGCATTATGTATTAGTTGCTGTTGACGTTGGTGCAAGCACAGATTCGGACTCGTTTTCACAGAAAATCTCCATTGAACAAAATGTTCTTCTAACAAATCCAGTATTTCAGTCTGAGTTCTCGAGATCTTTAATTTTTTTTATCTTAATTGGATTTCTGGTTCTTGCAGGTGTACAAGTTGAGCAGGATTTAGCGAATATGAGCACAGGTTTCACTCTTGTAAGATCGATCTTGATCGACAAAAAATTGACTAACCAAAGCTAGTTGCAGCGGCAACGGCAACAATGTCAGACGCGAAGAACACATTGCAAGTGATTAGTTCAGTGAGAAATTGATCGTTTTCATGTGGTATATTTATGAGACAAACTGCTGAAAATATCAAACCTTACTTTTAACTGTAAATTTAGCAGTTTTGTCCTAAGTTTAAATTCAGAACGGAATGAATGGATTTGTATTATTATCTCTTTAATCTAATTTAAATTATATATATTATCTATCTGTTTATTGATTAAACAGATATTACCTTGTAATCACACCAGCATATTAAAAAAAGGGCATCAATTTCTTTGGAGGTACAACAAAATTATTTTTTAAGGGTTTTGCTATATATGTAGCCCTTGTGGCCGCATATAAGAGCCAATAAGATTCATATCATTAATGCTTATTTTACTTTTCAATGAAATCTACTAAAATGAAATTAATTACATTCCTAAAAAGTTAGTACACAATTAATTTAGAGTGTTTAATGTAACTAATACTCACCTAAAAAGGTTTATGATTTAGGATTTAGGTGGTTATAAGGGGTTAGGTTTTAGGGTTTAGGATTTTTGAGATTTAGGGGTTTAGTGTTTATGTTTTAGTGGTTTTAAGGTTTAGGGCTTATGTTTAGGGTTTAGGGTTTTATGATTTAGGGTTTAAGGTTAAGTTTTATGATTTAGGATTTATGTAGTTGTGGTGAGTGGGTTAGGGTTTAAGTTTATGAGGTGAGGTTTGAGTTTAGGGTTTATAAGATGTGTTTTAGGATTTAAGGTTTAGGGTATATTGTTTAGGGTTTAGGTTTTATTCCTCTTTAAATAAAGCTGCAGCTGCTATTTTTGTATGAGAGTTGCAATATATGCTTTTGTCACGGGGCTAGACTTCTGAACCAACCCAACGTGCGGCCTTAGTCGGTGTTCTTAGACAAACGACTAAGTAAGCCCAAATCCTTACTCTGGAAGATCGAATTCTTCCAATGCACACAAACACAAGATCGTTCCAAGAGGAAACGAACAAAAGAGAAAGGCAACAAGAACAAAAGAAAGAACGCTCAAGAACGCGAAGAACACTACAGAATGTTTTTAGAGTAAATGCCAAGTGTATTACTCAAATGATGGATGGTTACAATTGAGGTGGGGAGGCCTCTATTTATAGTTGAATCCCCATACAATGAACGGACGAGATCAAATCACACTAACGGCTCGGATCGAAAGCCATCTACCCAATCTACACTAACTAAGGAAACTCTATCACTATGAAATTATTTCCTTAAGTTTGTGTTTACATTGAGAGATATCCTTATCCCTTGGAATATTCCCTGGTAAGATGCCATCTATTAATTTACCAGGCTCAATGTATTTGGGCTTTCTTTTAGTCTCCAACGATCGGACCAAGTCATGTGGTCTTCTAGGCAAGCCTAGAACCTCTTGGGTTGCTTGTTGCGTATCTCTCTCTGACCCAAATGTGCGGGCCGTGACATTCTCCCCTACCCAATCCGGCGATGCCCTCATCGCTGTCTTAGAAAGAACTTCGCTTGGTTGATCTTGGATCTTCCATAGTACCTTGGCTTGCTCCCAACTCAGAATCGGGCAATGATGTTCCTCCATAAGAACGGCTCCCCCCATAAGGAGCGCTCGACTAGGACTGGGTTGTCTTCCCATACAGACTGCTCGCCTTGGTTCCTTCCACCATGTAACTTCTCCTCTCTCCGCATCATTGCGCACATCTTGATGAAGTTTGAGATGCACCTCCTCCGTGGCATTTACTCTAACTGGCATCATCCCTTCCCTCGTGAAGTTTGGTGCCTCGTTGCCCATTGGCAACTTTTCCCGCATTGACCCTTCTTCACACTTGAAGTTCAATGCTTCTTCCACCTTGCCCAAAGGTGCTTCTTCCACGGGCCTCATGTTGCTAGTTGACTCGGGCAGCTCTTGCCCCACTAAAGTAGTCTCTCCAATAGTAGCCCCCAAAGCGATGTTTCCTTGGCTTGGAGCATCCTCGGCAAGCTGAATGGCAGTCAGCGTCTTGGTTCCTTTACCCTTGTCTCGGTACGTGGGCACAACGCAACGTTGTTTGCGATCCAAAACACAGATGATGTCGGCACAATGAACGATAAGAGCATCTATACGGTCAAGAAAGCTTAGTCCCAAAACAAAATCAAAGTCATCTAAATTGATTACCTTGAAGTCTTCCTTGCCCTTCCATTCACCAATCTGCAGCTCAACCTTCTGTGTCGTTCCAACAATTGAAACTTCTTTAGCATTCACAGTCTTGATCTTTCCAGTTGAACCCACAACTCTAAGACCAAGTTTGTCGGCAGCCTTCTTGGACATGAATAGATCGGTTACTCCGGTGTCCACTAGAGCACTCCTCGATCGTCCCGCAATGTTGATGTCGACAAACATCAACCCTTTTTGCTTGCGTCCTCTCGCCTTAGCAGAACTCAGTATCATCGAGCCAAGTCTCGCAGCCTCGCTCTGTTCGGGCTCGTCCACCCCTTTGGATGGCTTGACTCGATGTGGGCATGCTCGCAACCTATGTGGCCCCTTACATTGGTAGCACTTTAGTTGCTTCTCTACACTCGGCTTGATCGCTTTGACACTCGCAATCGCACCAAGTCTCGTCACTTCTTCTTCCGACTCATCAGACTCATCGCCTTTGACAGCATTAAGACGATCATTCTGGGGGCAATATTTCATCATGTGCTTCCCTCCGCATATGCATCACACAAGACCTCCCCCATTCTTGACTCCCCACCATAGCCCTTGCCTCGGGGCTTGAGGGACTCCACCATCTCGAACTCGGCTATGGATTATGCTGCGGCCATAGCCTTGGAGAGTTCCTCGACTCTCATCCTCTTCAGCTCTATTTTGGCCCATCGCTTAAGCCCGTTTTTGAAGGCAAAGAGCCTTCTGCTTCAGTGATGTCCGTGATTTGGAGTTTGAGTTTAGTGAACCGTCTGACATACTCTAGGATGGAACCTTCATGCTTGAGTTCGTGCAGCTTCTCCCGAGCCTCCTGTTGGGCGTTCTTTGGGTAGAATTACTCTTTGAACTCAGCCTGAAACTCTTCTCATCTCCCGATGGGAATATCCTTGCTCTTCTCCTCAGAGCATCTGCGTCGCCACCATAAAAGTGCAACGTCAGTTAAGTAAACAGAAGCAATGTTTACCTTTCATCCTTGATGCCTGCAGCACGAAAATATTGCTCCATGCTCCATACAAAGTTCTCCACGTCTTGGGCCGATCTAGTTCCACTAAACTCCTTCGGCTTTGGCACGTCTAACTTTGGTCCGATTGTTGCCGTGTTTAACATACCAGTCACGGCAGCCTTGTAAACTTGAAGCTCTTCCTTGAGCCCATTAATTTCCTCCATCATCTTCGCCTTCAAAGCCTTTAGCTCGGCTTCGAGTGCATCGCTTCGTCTATCCGCACTATCGGCACATTGGTCAAGGTCTTGCACGTTGTTCTTTAGATTCTGAACGCTGCTTTCGAGCTCCTCTCCCGAAGAGTCCAGCTCGTCAAGACGTACTCTCACAACGTCAATCTCCTCTCGGGTATCCTTCATGGATCATTCGAGCTTTTCCACCCTTTCTTCCAGCGTAGGCACAGTGTTACTCGAACTGTCTCGCTTTCCATCGTCAGCCTGGGTCTCTGTACCCTTTTGTGCTGCAACATTCCCTCCTTTTTTTGCCATCTCCAATCAGTGTTTGAGCTCGAACACTAGCTCTGATACCAGCTGTCACGGGGCTAGACTTCTGAACCAACCCAACGTGCGACCTTAGTCGATGTTCTTAGACAAACGACTAAGTAAGCCTGAATCCTTACTCCGGAAGATCGAATTCTTCCAAAGCACACAAACACAAGATCGTTCCAAGAGGAAACGAACAAAAGAGAAAGGCAACAAGAACAAAAGAAAGAACGCTCAAGAACGCGAAGAACACTACAGAGTGTTTTTAGAGTAAATGCCAAGTGTATTACTCAAATGATGGATGGTTACAATTGAGGTGGGGAGGTCTCTATTTATAGTTGAATCACCGTACAGTGAACGGACGAGATCAAATCACACTAACGGCTCAGATCGAAAATCACCTACCCAATCTATACTAACTAAGGAAACTCTATCACTATGAAATTCTTTCCTTAAGTTTGTGTTTACATTGAGAGATATCCTTATCCCTTGGAATATTCTCTAGTAATATGTTATCTATTAATTTATCAGGCTCAATGTATTTGGGCTTTCTTTTAGTCTCCAACGATCGGACTAAGTCAGGTAGTCTTCTAGGCAAGCCTAAAACTTCTTGGGTTGCTTGTTGCGTATCTCTCTCGGACCCAAATGTGCGGGCCGTGACACTTTGCACAAATCATGCTGATAACACTTTGTGATGAGTTTTCTATACGGCCTGATAGATTAATTGAATCCCCGCTGGATTATTTGCTACAATTTGTATTTTTCTGATTCTATTTACAACGCATTGTTTTTTATTGGCTTGACAATTTTAGGATGCAAAATCACAGTTTTCAATTTGCACTACACTCAAGAGCATGAACACAAACACATCAGAAGAAACTAAACTCTCAGCTATTTCAAATCCTCCACCTAGCACCCCCGCAGCCCAGTGTAGATAAAAATAAATAAAATAGAAGGAAAAGGAAAAAGGAAACATTAAAGTTAAAGCTCTGACATTATTATTCTATGAAATGGTCCTTTTTTATTTAGTCATCAATAAACTTTGGAGTGAGTTTCCTGTTCTTCCTGCGAACAGATGGTCGGCTATGACCTCTCATTTAGATAAAATATTACCTCCCCAGACATTATTTCTTCCAACTTGTAAGTTATTTAAGAATTAGTTGATTTTCTGTCTAGAATTTTATCTTAAAACTGAAAGGCTCACCGCTTGGAAATTATACCTTTGCTTGCCTCAGTAAGCTGGAGTTTTTGTGACGATTGTATCCTCTATTCACCTAAGGTATTTGCCGAGTGCTGACGCGATACTCTTTTTAATCATGGGTAAAGTACATACTATCACAAACCTATTTTTAAAAAAATAAAATAATAATTAAAATTTTAAAAATTATAAAATAATAATTAAATTTTATATTTTATTACAAAATAGTAATAGTGCGGTTCACATTAAAAATTAATGGGTCATTTCTCTTTTTGGTTCTCCTCCCCTTCCCCTTCTCTCCACCCTCCTCCCGGCTCCCCTTTCTCCTTTCGTTTTCTCTGTTTAGACTTGAAAATCAGTTAGACTTGAAAATCAGTTAAACTTGAAAATCAATAACTTCAAAGAAGCCCCCTCTTTATCTGTTAAACTTGAAAATTAGAAACTCAACTAACAATAGCGATTTCACTGACACCCTCAAAATCTACTCTTCAATTTTACGAAACACTGATGTCCATGGCAACCGCTTTACTTTCCCATTACTCTTCAAAGCTTGTGTTGCCCTTACTTGTCTTCGAGATGGTATAAAGCTCCACGCCGACGTGCTTCAGCTCGGTTTCCAACAAGACATCTTCGTACAAGCATCTCTTCTCGTTATGTACTAGAAATGCTTTGATTAGGATTCTGCCCGAAATTTGTTCGACGAAATGGCTATGAGAAATGATGTTTGTTGGAATACTATAATTTCTGCTTATTGTCGTTGTCCCCGTGTGATGGAAGCGATGAATTTGTTGAAAGAAATGTGGGTTCTTGGTTTTGAGATGAGTGCTTCCACTTTTATTAGTGTTATAGCACAGCTTTAATCGATCCTCGACTTGGCTTATCAATGCACTGTTGCGTGTTTAAACTCGGATTGCTACAATGCGAGATACCTTTGGCGAATTCGGTTGTGAATATGCATGTTAAATTTGGTTTAATTGACAGTGCTCGTTCCGTTTTTGATACAATGGATGAAAGATCGATCCTTTCTTGGACTACTATGATTGGTGGTTATGTAAGTGATGGGAATGTTGGGGAAGCATTCATTCTTTTTAATAGAATAAGGCAAATGGGGTGTGTTAGTCAGGATATGGTGTTGTTTGTTATGATCCTTTCGGTTGTGTAGAAGCAGGGAATTTGTCATTGGCATCATCAGTTCATTCTCTTGTTCTAAAAACATGATATGATGGTGAAGCTCCGATCAACAACTTGGTTCTTAACATGTATGCAAAGTGTGGCGACATTGTCTTTGCTCGACGAGTATTCGAAATTGTAGATGAGAAATGTATTTTCTTGTGGACATCGATGACTGCTGCATATACGGATGAGTTTGTGCGTTTCGTAAGCATTTCGTATGGATTGAATGCTCAATTTAGGGTAAAGTACACAAGAGGGACTAAATTGAAGTAATATTGAAATATTAAGGGTTAATTTTTTGAAATTAGGACTAAATTATAACAATGTGTAAAAATGGAGGGTTAAATTTATTGAATTTCTTCGAATTATGACTAAATTGATTGAATGTGTAACTATGAAGGATTAAATGTGCTATTATACAAAAAATTTTAACAACCACTTCACATCGGAGATTAACGACACAGTTATCATTTTATAATAAAACATAAAGTTTAATTACCATTTTGTAATTTTTTAAAGTTTGGTTACCATTTTATTTTTTCGGGGATAGCTTAGTGACCATTTTAGTACTTTACCCTTTAATCATTCATGCATTAGATAATCTGGAGAAATTCGATCTCTGATAATTTAGGGCAAATTTAAATATTTAATATTATTTTCAATTATAAATAGGATTAAATTAAAAGAATGTATAAATAATAAGGGCTAAATATATTAATTTTTTTGAATTAAGACTAAATTAATTGAATGTGTAAATATGAAAGACTATATGTGCTATTATACAAAATTTAGTTGACCCAAATATTCCATCTTCAAAATTACGCATACATAATATTCACAAATTGAGACGCTATCAATATTTTTAATACTCAAAATTTGAGTACTCGAAACTTTAAGTATCTAATTTTGAACTCGTTTAGTATTGTTTCTAAAAAGTGTTTTTAGAGCTAGAAACAATGTTAAACATATAACTTTTGAAGAAAATGTATTTTAAAAGTGTTTCAACCCAAATGTAAATGTTTGAATTTTTAGCTTTTGCGGTTGAAAATGTGTTTTTTAGAGCCAAATTTTTTTTAACATTCATTTGCTATCTTATTATGTGTTTATTTTATAATTTATAAACTTATAATCTTTTACCAATATATAATTATATGATTAATAAATTATAAATAATTTAAAATTGTATATATTTTATGTCAATTTTTTGATAAAAATTATTTTAATTTTATATATTTTCATGTAACGCATACAAATATTTTTTTAACAATAGCATTGCATTTTACTAATCACTATGAAAGATAATAAAATATAATACATCAAAAAGAGAAAAAAAGGATAAATCCACTAAAAGTCTCTTACAACGGTGTAAAGAAAAGCATATGCTTCTATCGATATTAACATATCAAAATCCATAAACTTTCATGAAGCTCATTGTCTCTATCTAAATGAGACATTTTACGGGTGAAAATGAGTGGTGAGGGAACCAAGCTATCAGGAAGATTGCTCTGCTATCCAGGTCTGATTACATCGACAATCAACCATCAACCGAGTGGGGATCCATCTTTCTAAGACCATTGACAAAATCATAATCAAAGATTAGCATCGTAAAGATCTATGTACGAGCACCAACTGACCGCTAAGGTATGCTGAAACCATGCCACAAGGACAGATGAAACGAACCCAAAAAAAATCAAAGAAATATGTGTCATAATGACAGAGGAAATGCGTGCCACAAAGGCAGAGATTCTTATTAAAATATAAAAAACAAAAAATAATAAATCCGGTGGTCGACAATCAATACTAAGAGTTATTGCCGATCACCAATCAAAGGAAGAAAAGCAAAGTTGTAGGGGCCATAAATTTAAGAGAGCGGCGAGGTTAAAATTTTAACACATACAATTGTTAAAAAAAATTATTTATTAATAAAAATATGTGTATATCTTTATAATAATTTAAGTTGATATACTTCATATATTATAACATTAAAGAATTTGAACATCATTTAAATATATATATATTTATATTCTATACAAATATATATATATATATTAACTTACAATATCATATCTAAAACAATCATTTATATCTCTAAAAATATTTTTTGACAATAATATTAAGCATTTAAATTTAAAATAAATTAAAAATACTTTTCAAAAAATTTCAAAATACTTTTTAGAAGTAATAAAGTAAAACCTGTTATCTGTGTTATGAGACTTGAATTATAAATATCCAGATACCAACAATTATGGGTGAGCGTTTGATTGAGTCGAGTCAAAAAAATTGAGTTATTCGAGTTGACGAGTCATATTTTACGACTCAAACTTTATTTGAATTTTTTTAATTCGAGTCTATGAAATTCGAGTTGAGTTTTCGAGTTCCTATACAAATTTAATTTAATTATTTATCATGTTATAGTACGGTTTGATTCTAATTTAAACGATTTTCTCGAATCATATAAGATATACATATATATATATTCATATTTTTATATGTGTCATATATTTCTTTATTTTTTTATATTGATATATATATATATATATTAGGAAAAATTGAAGGACTCAAATTGAACTTAAAAATTAATCTATTAATTATTAAAAATTTCGAGTTATTCGAATTTTTATTTTACAATTCAAACTTTATTTGAATTATTTTTGAGCCGAGTCGAGTTTATAAAATTTTGAATCGAGTTAAGTTCATAAAATTTTGAGTCAAGTCAAGACGAGTTGAGTTTTTTCGCCTCGAGTCGAGTCAAAGAATTCAAGGTTTTTCTAACGTGAGGATCCTAAAATGAGGCTATACAGAAATTCTTACAAAAATAGTAAGAATTTTATTTTTAACTTTTATGTACATACTGAAATTCTTACAAAATCGGTAAGCATTTTTGTATATACCGAAAATTTTACTATTTTTATATGCATTTTTGTATGTATAAAAAATTCGATACTAAAATTTTTATCATTTTTATAAGTATTTCTGTATAGTTCATTTTAGCCACTTTTTAAACGGTCTCATCTATAACTTCCAATTCAATTTTAAAGTCCAATATTGTAAATCTGAATATTCCTTTTTAAAGTCCAAAAAGCACAAATTCCCAAGAATTCATCCAAAAACATTGCCATCACCACCCTTTTCATGAGCTCAAAACCGAACGAAGTCTATATATATATCGGCTTGAACCAAGCAAATTCTTCATTTTCATTCACTCAACCACAATATTATTTCTGATTCACTCATTAATAGTGGGCCCTATTTTTTTATTTCTTTTCAAAATAGTTTAAATTAGACTCTGAAAATTAATTCAAGACCAAAAATAATAAAATATATGTAGTTTTTATGTCAAAACTACTTTTTAGTTTAATTTAAAAAATATTTTTTAAAAGTTTAAACTTTTAGTTTTAAACTTTTTTAATATTTTTAAATAAAATTATTTATATACCTTCATTTATATTACTAATTTTTTTATATTTTTAAAAAATATTTAAAATAAATATTTTATTTAATTAAAAATACTGTCTAACTATAATATCAAATACTTCAAATAATCTAAAATTATTTTTTAAAATCAATTTCTCACCTCATTTTTCAAAATCAATGGCAAAGTGGGCGTCAGCTTTATTTTTCTTTCTCTTCTTTTTACTTTCGCTAAATTCTAGCCTCCGTTCCCTCCTCATCTTCAACGTTTGCCGCATCACACCATAGTTCAACGCTCATAACTCCCCCGCCTTCAAACATGGAAGCTTCTATAGCTGCCGTCGAGCGGATCCTCAACTACCGTTTCCTGCACAAACGGCATTTGGAGTATGCTTTGACGCACTCTTCTTGTTCGGATTCCTGTTCCTACGAGCGTCTGGAGTTTGTCGGCGATGCTGAACCTTGCTTTTACTAACTACGTTTTTTTGGCTTACCCCGATTTGATCCCGGCCAGCTTTCCTCGATCCGGGCAGCTAACATAAGCACGGAAAAGCTAGCCCGTGTAGCTGTCAAACGCGATCTTTTTCACTTCGTTCGACACAATGTCGTTGGCCTCGAACAAAAGGTAATTCGTTGTTTATGGCCTTTTTGACAACTTTGAAGATGAATCAAGCGTGTAATTAAAAATTATTTGAATATAATTCTTGATTATCATGGGTTTTTTATTATAGCATTTTATAATGATATTATTACATTAAGATCAAGGAATTTGCCGAGTTTGTTAGTCAAGAAAACGATCTGGTTGTTCACGGTGGATCAATTAAAGCGCCCAAGGTTTTAGCTGATATTGTGGAATCCGTGGCAGCTGCTGTTTATTTCGATGTCGGTTATGATCTGGAAAAACTTTGGACAGTAAGTTCTAATGTAGTTTACCTTTTTTGGATTATAATTTTTCAATGCTCTAATTGTTAAAAGCCATGTTTCGTTAGGGTCTTTGAGGTAGCTGTAAAAAAAGTAATAGTTGTGGTATATATTGCAGATCTTTAGAGCTCTATTGGAGCCTATAGTTACCTTGGAAGATTTGCAGCAACAACCTCAACCCGTGACATTATTATTTGAGATTTGTCAAAAGCAAGGTAAACAAGTTGATATAAGACATAGGAAAAATGGTAAAAAAAAAACAAATGCTAGTGTATTTGTCGATGGGAAGTTAGTTGCATCATATTCTTCGGATCAAAAGGAGATAGCGAAACGGAATGCTGTGAGGGAAGCTTTGCATAAGTTGTCGAAGTCCATGACTCTTGATGTCAATTCATTTGGAATTGATGGGCCTTTTGAAATTCAAGAAGCAAAGCAGAAGTTGCACGAGCTCTGCAACAAGAAAAAGTGGTCCAGGCCTATCTATGAGTAAGGCTTTTATACTTTTAAGCCTATGATGTGTGGTTTTTAGGATAAAGATGCACCATCTCTTGCATATTACTGCTTAGAGATCTATTATACGTTTTAGTTTGCAGTTTTTTGTTACCTATAAAGATCCTCATTTTAGACATACATGCATGTGGTAAAGTTTTATGATTGACTAACCATTTCTGATACTGCAACTTGATCTTTAGAAGTGTTTTAAAAGCGAGATAGAAATCAGTGTTCCATGTTCGAGTCTTCTTTGACCATTATAGAACTTCATGTAATAAGCGATACTAATCACAATGGGGAAATCGGATACATTCCCATCACTTCGTTAGAATCAAGTTGTCTGTGATTTGGCCTCTTACTTTATGAGAATCTGTATCATGACCTAATCATGTCATGAAAATATTTTACATTGAGTTACTTAGAGGAAAATCTTGTATTGTCATTGCCTTGATGTTGAATTGAAGGAGAATGCCAAGTTATATGTGTGTGTGTGTCCATGTTTTACCCGTGTTAAATGTCTTGTATTGTGATTGTCTGGATGCAACTTTGAAGGACATCTCCAGGTTCCAAATTCAGATACGTTTTTTGATACATATATTCATTCACTGTTTTGCCAATGTTAAAAAATCTTCTCTTATTATTGTCATGGTGCAATTTTGCTGGACAAATTTGGGTTCCAAGTTCGGATATAGTTCTTGATACATTTCTTCATTCCATGTTTTGCTTATGTGTCAAAAGCCATGAAATTTATTATATTTCTCACACACATAACATACAGGAAACTTTCAAATAAATATTTAAGCTTATGTCTTAACTTAGGTAACTTATAAACTAGGAAAGAGACTAATTCTAGTAAAAACAATCCCTTAGAGATAGGGATCCTAACATATAAAAGATATTTACAAATCCTACTCAATCTCCTTAATTTAGGAATCTAATCTCTGACACTCCCCCTCAAGTGGGGCATGGATGTCTTCCATCCTCGCCTTGTCTGTTAACTCTGAAAACACTTACGGTAGTCCCTTGGTAAGTATATCTCGCAACTTGATCTCCGGTGGTCACATAGAGAGTACAGATCAAGCCTTTGTCAAGTTTCTCTTTTATGAAATGTCTATCCACTTCAACATGTTTTGTTCTATCATGTTGAACTGGATTATGAGCAATGTTGATTGCTGACTTGTTATCACAAAGATAGCTTCATTGGTCCATTCCATTTTACCTTCAAGTCCTCTAAAATCATCTTCACCATAATAACTCTCACAAATTCTCAATGTCATAGCTCGAAATTCAACAGACCTTTGGATCTAGCCACCACATTCTATTTTTTGCTTCTCCAAGTAACTAAGTTTCCTCCAAAGAAAGTGTAGTAGCTCGAGGTTGACCTTCTATCACTTATGGATCTTGCATAGTCTGATCTGTGTATGCTTCGAGTCAAGTTCCCCCTCTTCTAAACAAAATTCCTTTACCCGGTGTGCCCTTCAAGTCATCGCAAAATTTGGACTCTGACCCTTAGGTGCGATTCCTCAGGATTGTGCATGAATTGGCTCACAACTCCAACAACATATGCTATGTCTGGTCTGGTGTGTGACAAATAGATAATCCTTCCCACGAGTCTCTGAAATGATCTTCTGTCAACTGCCATATCATCCTCCTTTGTCTCTCCAAGCTTGTGATTGACTTCTATAGGAGTTTCTGCTGGTTTACATCCTAATTTTCCAGTTTCCTTCAGCAAGTCGAAAGTATACTTCTGCTGAAATATAAAAATTCCTTGTTGTGAGTGTGCCACCTCAATACCAAGGAAGTATTTTAATCTTCCAAGCTCCTTCACCTTAAACTCTTTTATAAGACACTTCTTTAAACTATCAATTCCTTCATAATCGTTTCATGTAACAATTATATCATCCACATACACCAATAGTACAGTTACTCCCCCTGAAAGAGAGTGTTTCACGAACAGAGTATGGTCACCCTGACTTTGTTTGAAACCTTGTCTTAGCATTACTTTAGTAAACCTTCCAAACCAAGCTCTTGGAGACTGTTTTAGTCCATATAGAGCTTTCTTCAATCTGCAAACTGCTTGTCCAGTATTCGAACCAAATCCAGGTGGAATATCCATGTACACTTCCTCTTCAAGGTCCCCATGCAAGAAGACATTCTTAATGTCAAACTGTTGCAAACTCCATCCCTGAATAGCTGCTAAGGAAAGTAGGACCCTCACTATGTTCATCTTTGCAACCTGGGCAAATGTTTCAAGATAGTCGATTCCATAGGTTTGAGAGCACCCCTTTGCCACCAATCTTGCTTTGTACCTTTCCAAAGAACCATCTGACTTATACTTGACAGTAAACACCCATCTGCATCCTACTGTTTTCTTCCCTTCTGGCAGCTTCACTAAATCTTATGTCTTATTCTTCTCCAGTGCCTCCATTTCTTCTTTCATAGCCTTTTTCCAGTTCTCATTTTCTAATGCCTCAGATACTGTTTTAGGAGTAGTAATGTCATTTAGGCTAGTAAGAAAGGCTCTGTGATTAGGAGATAGGTTTTTGTAGGTTATAAACAAATAGGAGGGGTGTTTGGTGGTGCAGGTTCTTTTTCCTTTTCTAATAGCAATGGGAAATTCAAAATCAGAAGCAGATATAGCATTTTCAGCCTCATTTTGTTCAGAGAGAGTTTCAGAATGTACCTCAAATTGTATAGGAGTAGGAGCAGGAGAAGGGGATGATTGAATCTGCATAGGTGCCTTCCTCCTCGAATAGGTCCTTAGGGGGACAAGTAGTGCCTTAAATATTGGGCTGTGGGGTATTAATGTTTGTTTGAGGAGTTTGAGGAGTAGGAGTATTAGGTTCTGACTGGGGAGAAGATGGAGTAGGAGAAGCCTCGGCAGAATATATAAGGGTAGGAGTAGGAGTAGAAAGATCAATAAGGGGCTGAAGTAAAAACAAATCTGCATCCTTGTCTTCCTTAAAAGATATCTCCCCCTGAAGATAAGGGATTGTAAAATAACTTTCTTTTTTCAAGAAAAGTGACATTGGCAGAGGTGTAGTATTTCCTTGTAGGTGGGTGGTAGCACTTGTAGCCCTTTTGAGTTGAGAAATAGCCAATGAATATACATTTCAAAGCCCTTGGATCAAGTTTACCTCAGCTTTGAGAATGGATGTGAACAAAAGCAACACACCCAAATACCTTCGGTTTTAGGTTAAAAGATGGACTGAAATTGAGAAAGAAATTTGTAAGGGTTTGAAGGGGACTTTGGGATGCAAGGACTTTAGTGGGTAGTCTGTTTATTATGTAAGTGGCAGTTAACACAGCCTCCCCCCGGTACCTTTTAGGGACCTTGTTTTGAAATAAAAGGGCTCTAGTCATGGCAAGAAGATGTTCATTCTTTCTTTCTGCTACCCCATTCTGTTGGGGAGTATTTACACAAGAGGATTCGTGGATTATACCTTTTTCTAAGAAATAAGGGGATAAGACTTGGTTAAAGTAGTCATTGGCATTGTTTGATTTGATTCTCTTTACTTCAGCCCCAAACTGAGTCTTAACCATGGTGTAGAAATTTTTAAAGGTAGAGGTAACATCTGACTTTTGTTTCAATAGGTAAATCCAAGTAACCCTAGTACAATCATCTATAAAAGACACAAACCATCTAGCTCCAGTTATGTTAGGGATAGTAGAAAGCCCCCAAACATCACTGTGAATTCTTGTAAAGGGATTGTTGGTCTGGTTATTACTTGTTGGGAAAGAAGAACGTTTATGCTTTGCAAGTTCACAAACTTCACAATGAAATTCTTCAATATTTAAGGATTTACACAATGAGGGAAACATAGTTTTTAAGAGTCTAAAAGGTGGGTGACCAAGGCGAAAATGATGTAGCCAGATTTGGTCTTTATTGGTTGTAGATTCGGATAAAAAAGACAATGGTTGAGTAATCAAAACTCTAGTTGGTCCACCAAGATCTTCAAGGTAGTATAGGCCATTTATTTCCCTAGCACGCCCAATCATCTTCTTCGTTTCTTGCTCCTGAAAAATGCATTGTGTAGGATGAAACAAAACACTGCATTTAGTATCTTTGATAAGCTTTGGAATAGAAATAAGGCTAGTAAATAGTTTTGGCACATATAGGACATTTTTAAGCAGTAGGGTTTTACTAATGGCTATATCTCCTTGACTAGCAACTGTCACCATAGTACCACCTGCAACTGTGATTTTCTTGTTGCTAGGGCAGGGTGTGTAGGTGAGGAATTTTAGTGATGAATTAGTCATATGATCAGTGGCTCCTGAGTCAATTACCCAGGAGTTTTGGGTAGGTATGTGGGTGGATGATTCCAAGGCATTAGAGTCCTGAGAAAAAGAAGAGGATATACCTGAAAAAACCAGATTGCATGTACCTGTAGAGGATGGTTTTTCTAAAGATTCCAGTAGGTTCTTCAATTTTTCTACTTCTTCTCGGTTGAACTCAACAGATTGTTCATCTGACTCCTTAGCCACTTGTTTGATTGCATAAGCTCTGCTCTGTCCCCTTGCAAAGCTTCCTTTCCTCTGTCCCCTTGCAAAGCTTCCTTTCTCCGTGAAGTTCTTACTTGCTGACTGAGGCTTCCCATGTAACCTCCAGCATTTTTCTTTGGTGTGGTGAGGTTTTTTGCAGTAAGTACACCATAAAGAGTCCTTGTTCACAGTCCTTGTTGCTTCTGGTCTGCCTTTAATATTTTGTTGTTCCAGACGTGTTGGTCCTTCAGGAACCGCCCTAGTAACCAAGGCTGAACTTTCTATCTGATTGTTTTCAACCACCATCACTCCTCTTCTTCCTTCTTCAGCACGAATGATAGAAATAGTTTCATTTAATGAGGGCATATATTCTTTTCCTAGAATCTGGACTCTCACTGCATCAAATTCTATATTTAGTCCAGCAAGAAAATCGTAAATCCTATCTTTTTCGACAAACCTCTTTAGAATTGCTGCATACTTACTGCATTTCATCTGAATACATTGATAGTGGTCCATTTCCTGCCAAAGATTCTGCAGCAGATTAGAATATTCTGTAATTGATTTGTTTCCCTGTTTGGTGGCTGAAATCTTGCTCTTGATTTCATAAATCTGGGCAGCATCTCGAACCTTCGAATAGGTTTGTTTTACAGCCTCCCATATCTCCTGGGCTGTTCTAAGAAACATGCAGGTATCACTAATTTCAGACACCATTGAATTCCATAACCAAGACATAATTAATGAGTCTTGTTCATCCCAAGCCTCGAATCTGGGATCTCCTTCTTTAGGACCCGGTCCAAGGAGATGACTGAGTTTACCCCTTCCTTTTAGGAAGGTTCGAACCAATTGTAACCACTTAAGGTAGTTCTTACCATTCGATCTATAGGCAGCTTGTATGTTTTGTAAGTCACCTATCGGATTAGAGTGACTTCCCTCACTCATTGTACTTCCTTGAGCAGTTTCAGTACTGCTGTAATCAACCCCATCGACCATATTTTGTCAATCAAATACCCTACTCTCTCAAGGGATGATACAAACTAAAAGAAACTGTTCAACAAGAGAATTAAGACCCAAAAACGAGTGGCTCTGATATCATGTCAAAAGCCATGAATTTTATTGTATTTCTCACACACACAACATACATGAACTTTCGAATAAATATACAAGCCTATGTCTTAACTTAGGTAACTTCTAAACTAGGAAAGAGACTAATTCTAATAAAAACAATCCCTTAGAGATAGGGATCCTAACATATAAAAATATTTACAAATCCTACCCAATCTCCTTAATTTAGGAATCTAATCTCTGACATTATGTTATCTTGAATTGTTAGTCATGATGCAATTTTGAAGGAGAAACCCGAGTTGCAAGTTCAGATAGAGTTCGGTACATATGTTCATTTGATGTTTTGCCTATGTTAAAATATCTTGTATTGTGATTATCATGCTGCAATTTTGATAGACAATTCAGGGGGTCCAAATTCACCTACTGTTCAATACATATATTCTTTGTTGTTGTTGAATGTGTTTCGCTTTGGTTTTCCATTTCATGAAATATCTAATCGGTCATCCTTTCATTGCTTCAACTTTCAGGCTCGAGAAAGATGAAGGTCCCCCGCATGAGAAGAAATTCATATCTGCAGTCCTGATCCCGATCAAAGATGGCATCTTGTACATCACCAGGGACGAAAAGTCGAGAGTAAAACAAGCAGAAAACTCTGCAGCTTCTTATATGATTCGATCCCTCCAAGTATCTGGAAACATGTGATTTGGCTCCTCCCGACAAATTGTATCATATCTCTACTAACCGGTAAATCTTGTTACATTTTCTCATTCTCCAAATGTTTTCAGCATCTATTGATATGTGTTTGCGGCCAAGATCTGGAAACAATTTTGTTGTTCAAAATGGAGAAAAGGAAGGTTATTTTGTATCTTTGGAAACACTTTTGTTGTTCAAAATAGAGAGAAAAAAATAGCTTATTAGTTTACCATGTTTGGCAATTAGTTGATAGCGGATTATATTACTTGATAAATGATTGTGTTAGCTGATTTGACTAGCAATTTGTATAAAAATATTTGATAAAATTAACTGATAGCAGATAGCTGTTTGATTATTTAAAAAAATAAAATGACATATAAAGATATCATTATATTTGATACTTGTTTGAATTTTTATTAATTATCAATATTTTGTATTTATTAATATTAGATTATGAAAAATAATTTTTAAATATAACATTATTAAGCATATTTCAATGATCTATATATTAATTTATTATTTATATAATTATTTACCAATCAAGTTCTATATGTTTTTTAAGGTAGTATGCTACTCATATCTCTTGCACATACCTCTAGAATTCAGGTCACCAGGGGAAATAAATCACCGAGTGAAGGGAATTATATCGGATAAAAGTATAGAATTGAATCTCGAGACTAATCATTTTTTTAATCATAATTATAATGACCTAGATGAAAAAAGAACACCTATAATAATTCAATTTCAGAACCAAAAAAATTGGATTAAAAATTAATTTTTCAAACCGCAATACTATCTAAGCAAGAGAAGTGTAAATTGGTGGTTGGATCAATTTAGTGACATACATTTAGACATAATACAAGAAACTGTTACAAATCGATAGAAGTAGAAATGACTAAAAAATCATTTTTTTCAATCATTGTTTTGCTTGGGGTAAATTACCTAGGTGACCACCGAATTTTGAGCGCGGTCCTATTTTGACCATCCAATTAAGTGATTCATCAATCAGACCATCAAACTTTTAAAATGCTTCTATTTTGGCCACCAGTCGTTAAAATCCAATAGAGGAGGTGATGTGGTAGTTAACTAAAACTAATATGATTATACATTTAGTCACTGCTATTTATATATTATATCAATTTAGTCATTATTTTAATTTAATTTAATAAAATTAATCACCAATCAGGTAACGACACGTCTCACCACCGGTTGGATGAATTTATTTTAAATTTTAATTTATTTAATTTAATAAACTTAACCAACCAACCCGATGACGACACGTGTCATCACTCGGTTGGATAAATTTATTTTAATTTTTTATTTATTTTATTTAATAAATTTTGACTCAATCAAATGATGTGTCCCATTTGTTAATTTTAATTTATTTTATAGATTTAGCCAACAAACCAACTGGACATAAGCAAAGAAAACAAATGAAATAGAAGTCATATGCGCATGGTGAGAATTGAACCCACGCTACCGACAAGCATAGCGGCCCCAACCACTGGTGTGTTAAGAAATGATACCATGCTTTATTAAAGAGTTGCTTTTATTGGTGAAATTAAAAAGAATAGAAAGGAATTATTGGAATTCGAACCAATATTTAGTGGTTTAACATTTTAGATTTACACAATTAGTCCCCAATTTGAATCTCAGTAATTTTTTTCTATTCTATTTTATTTTCATCGGCAAAAATAACCCTTTAATAAAGCATGGAATCATATATTAACACATTAAAGCAATTGGTTCATTGGTTGGGGTGTTAGCTATGTTTGTTGGCGACGTGGGCTTAATTTCCACCATGTACATATAGGGGTGTTCAAAAATACCAGACCCGACTATCCGATTTAAAATAACCAGATATTAAAATGAAAATACCCGATTTTTTCGGGCCGGGTACCTGACCCGTAAAAAATCACGGGGAGTTAGGCCGGGTCCAGGCCTAAATTTTTTTATATCCGGGTACCGACCCGCTATTTTTATTATATATATTTTATTTTAAAATTTTATTTTTATTTTAAGTTATTATTTTTACTCTAATCCCTAAATTCTTTTTTATATTTTTATTATGTACTTTTAAATTTTAAAATTATCAAAAATATTTATATCAATTTACTAATATGAGATTCGAAGGAAAAAATACGATCCATTGGATGAGCTACACAATATGATTGACATTAAACATGAGTGGCAAAACTGAAGCAGTATGATTGTATTTTAAATCAATGTGAGAAAATAGAAAATAAATTACAAATAACATGCACACTTCAAGTTATACAATATGATTGTCATCAAACATAATACATAGATTGAGCTACTGTAAGTTACTTTTTTAATTACATAGAATTATTTTTTTTATTTTTTTACACCATACAGTCATCAAATATTGGAGACGGTGTTGATAAATATTATGGGGTCCATCTACCACCTAGAATTATTTTTTATTGTCATCAAATATTTAGCTACTGTAAGTTTTACAGTATGGTTGTCCCATAACTACACAATACATACTAGTACTACATAGAATTATTTTTATCTACATAGTAAACCATGCAACTCCGAATCATTAATTTTTGTATTATGACATTTTAAATTTTATGTGTTTGTTATGTGATTTTTTTTTAATTTTTAGATTTTCAAAAATATTAAAAAAGGGTAAACTATACCAGTGACCACCGAACTAATTGGGCGTACCTATTTTGACCATCGAACTCGTCAATCAGACCACCAAACTTACTAATTTGACCTATTTTGACCGCTGCCGTTAAAAAACTAACAGAGGGGTGACGTGACAGTTAACGAAATGTTATAAAATTACACATTTAGTCAATGTTATTTACTTATTAAATCAATTTGATCCTAATTTTATTTTAATTAAATAAAAACTAATTAATCAATCGGATGATGACACATGTCACGGCCAATTGGATTAATTTACTCAAATTTTAATTTATTTTATTTAATATATTTTTCTTCCAATCAGGTGGTTAAAAGAAAATTAGTGAAGAATGAAAAATGGGACCAGAAGGGTGAAAACTCAAGCCTTTGCCACTAATCCAAGCAACTCTTACTAATATAAATTGCACATTTGATATACATATCTAATAGTTTAGTAAATGTTAGTGTTAAAACAAATTCGATTTAAAATATTCAAATATTTTTTCTTTTTCATATTTAAATTAAATTGAATATTTATTAAAATATTAAATATTCGATTTAAAAAATATTTGATTTAAAAGAAAAGAAATTTGATGTAAAATAGTATTCGAATATTTAAAATATTCGAATATTTAAAGTATTTTAAATTCGATTTAAAAAATTAAATACTTTTTAAATCAAATTTCTTTTCTTTTAAATCAAATATTTTTTAAATTGAATATTTTTTAAAATCAAATTTCTTTTCTTTTAAATCAACTATTTTAAATATTCAAATATTTTAAATATTCTATTTAAAAAATATTCGAATATTTTTTAAAATCAAATTTATGTTCTTTTAAATTAAATATTTTTATATTTTAAATTGAATATTTTTTATTTAAAAAAACATTTGAATATTTTTAAAATCTAATATTTAAAATATTCGAATATTTTAAATATTCAAATACTTTTTTAAATCAAAATTCTTTTCTTTTAAATCAAAAATTTTTAAAATCAAATATTTAATATTTTAATAAATATTCTATTTAATTTAAATATGAAAAATAAAAAATATTCGAATATTTTAAATCGAATTTTTTCTTTTAAATCTATTCTTTTTTATAATCGAATATTTAATAATTTTCAGATTAAATTAAATCAAATATTTGTGTGATTATACACATCCCAAGTGATCTAAGTCGAGTTCTCTTTCAACCATTTTTACTTCCTTTTCCCCTAACATATATAACCCTAAACCCAAACCCCAAACCCTAAACACTAATTTCACATATATAATCATCAAATTAATTTCACATATATAACCCAAAATCCTAAACCCTAAATGCTAAAACCCTAAACCATTAGGGTTTAGTGTTTAGGGTTTGGGGTTTAGCATTTAGGGTCAGCGTTTAGCATTTAGGGTTTAGAGTTATATATGTGAAATTAATTTGATGATTATATATGTGAAATTAGTGTTTAGGGTTATATATGTGAAATTAATTCGATGATTATATATGTTAAATTAAAAGAATAAATATAGAAAACAATAAGACATATATATTAAATATAGTGTCTTAAAGCACAAAGACGTGCTTGGTGCAGTGGCTAAGCCACTGCCTTTACCCCTGCATCACTCGGGTTCGACTCCTACCAAGTGCAGGTTTACTTGATTTCTATTTTCTCCTCTAAAGTTTAGAGGAAGAAAATAAATTAATAAAATTAAATATATAAATAGTTAAAGTCCTCCAATAAGGTGTTGACATGTGTCACCACCTAATTAAATAAATAACAGGGGATTAAATGTGTAATTTTATAACATTTCGTTAACTACCACGTCACCCCTCTGATAGTTTTTTAACGGCAATGATCAAAATAGGTCAATTTAATAAGTTTGGTGTCTGATTGACGAGTTCGATAATTACATTTAAACCAGGTACCCAGTTTATATGGGCCGAGTAACGGCCCGAGGTTTTGGTACCCGAAAATTTCGGGTACTCATAATTTTGGGTACTCGGATATGAACACCCCTATGTACATATACCTCCTCCTTTATTTGCTTCCATTGCTTATGTCCAATCATATGATGATACGTCTGGTTGGTTGGTTAAATATATTAAATAAATTAAAATTAACAAATGTAACACATGTCATCATATGATTGGGTAAAAATTTATTAAATAAAATAAATTAACAATTTGAATAAATTCATCCAATCAGGTGGTGACACATGTCATTATCTGGTTGGTTGATTAACTTTATTAAATTAAATTAAAATCATGACTAAATTGATTTAATATATAAACAAAAATGATTAAATGTGTAATTATACCAGTTTTAGTTAATTGCCACATCACCTCTTCTGTTAGATTTTAAGAGTTGGTGATTAAAATATGAACATTTTAAAAGTTTAATAGTTTGATTGACGAGTTATTTAATTGGGTGATCAAAATAAAACCGTCATCAAAGTTCGGTGGTCACCTAAATAATTGACCCTTTTGTTTTTTGAACTTTTTTTATGGAAAGGGAAATCAAGAGAATCGAATGATCTTGGGGGACCCCATAAAGAAAAAGAGAATAATCGAAAGGCTTTGTTTAATCAAAGGAGGATCCAACGTAATACGTGGGGCCCATGATTGTGGCCTTTGTTCTGAAGAAATTTGGATCTTGGATTGGATTTTGGATTCCCTGTGAGTATATCCCCCACTTGAATTGGGTGCTTTTTGTGGTCCCTAATTGCATCTTCAAGAGGTTAAAAAATACCCAAAATTTGGCCATTTTTATTATATTTTCCTTTCTTGAAAAAAAACAAAAGAGAGGCAATGCATAACGAAAGAACATAAAAGGCTTAATATAAAAACAAGCGTTTAAATTGTACTTTTATTTTACTTTAGAGACTTAAAGTTTATTAGGTTAAAATAAGTGTCTAATGTTTGTAACGTGATCATTTTAGGTCTTCAATGTTTCATACCGTTAATATATTAAGGTTGGTAGATTAAAAAAATCGTCAATCAATCATTGTTTGACACGTGACTGTGTTTTTAATCTTTTTATTTATTTTTAAAAATTTAAAATCTAATTACTAAAAAATACAAACCTCTCATTTTTTATCAAAACAACCTCAATCCTTAACTCTAATTCCCCAAATATTCTATCATCTTGATCATGTTCGCAATAGTGGAATCTCCTCCTCTAGTCGAAAAAGCCGAAAAATCCATCGTTTCCCTATTCGTCGCGTTTGTTGTTTGTGAAATTCATTTTACGTTCATTGTTCAACATTCAATTGAAACATAGATCATTGATTTGTGATGATTTAAGATTACGGTTATCGGTAGTGGGAGTCCGACAAAGAAAATAGTGGGTGGTGTTGGTTGATTCGACGGCGGTAGATGATGAATTTAAAGATTTGGGATTGGGGTTAGGGATTTTGGGGGTTAACACATTTTTTTGAGAATTTTGGAGAAAATAAGTTTTTTATGATTTGTTTTTTTAAATTAAATGAAAAAACAGACCATGTGTCATGCATTCAATGTATGACAGTTTTTTTTAACAAAAAAGCTTTAATATATAACGAAATGAAACATTACGCACATATTTTAACAAAAAAATACTTTAAACACCTAAAAATAAAAAAATTAATATAATTTAAATATTTATTTTTATATTAAACAAACATAAAACAGTGTCCAAGACAAGTTTGACACATGCATGCTGCAAATCATAGTAATGTGCGAAGAATAATTAATGTAAATAGTACCTTATCCATCTATAACAATGTCCTCTTTATTTATAGAAATGAGACAACTATATTCATAAAAAATTATTCAAGTTTCGGGTTTTTTAAGAAAAAAATCAATCTTGACACGATAAAATTAAAATTCTAAAACGGATCTATCTACACCCACTAAAATACTATTGTATAATGTAAATCGAACTTAATTTTTTTAAATAGAAGTCGTTAGTTTTATTAAAAAAGAATTATTCAAATTTACAATGAGAGTTTACAATCAAGAAAGTAAACTAAACAATCGAGATATTTTCTTATAGACATAGGAAAAAAAACTAGCCACTTGAAGATCATTAGAGAACCATACAAAGAAAAATGTTAAAAACCCAACAACAAGGCTCGAATAAGAGATAGATATAAACGCCATAAGTCGGCGATAAAGGATAAAAATCAGCAACGCAAACAAAAAATGCATATAACGATGAATGTACGTTGACGAAATGGTCATTACTGTAACTCAATCGTGAACAAGAAACGGTGATTGGAGCGTGTATCAAAATCCAGTCCGAGGATCCAAAACATGAAAGATCAACATGAAATCCAAATAAGCGCCATCTGAATCAAAGATGCGACGTCAAATCTAACATTGAGAGAAAAAGAGAATACAAACGGACAAAATTACTAATAAAAAAGACAAAAAAAGTGCCAAAATATAGAGAAAAATGTGCCATAGAGGAAGTCAAAAACGTGTCAGAGGCAGAGTTATTCTTATTATTAAAAACTAGAAAATAACAAGAAAAACAACAATGAGATATAAAAATTGAATGAAAATAAAGCTTAAAAAGACTCGGCGGTCGACAACCAATATAAAATTAATATCGTCGCCAGCAAAACAAAAAAAATAAATCAATCGAAGTATAATGGAAAAGATGAAAGCAACGGGTAGGTCAAAAAACTAAAAAACCATTAATTCGAACTCAATTTAAAAGCATCAATTATGAATATGTATATAATACATATATATTAATATTTTTGACAAATACTAATTCTAATTATAATCCTACCTAGAGGGAAGGGGAGAGGACTCTAAGAGAAGGAAGAGGTGCTCCTAGTAGGTCTAGAACCTATGACCTTGGAGATATGAGAGAACTGTAACGACCCAAAAATTGAGTTAATGATTCGGATCTATAATTCAAGTTCAATAATTAAATTAAAGGATTTAAATTTAAAAAAATGATTAGAATTTGGGAGAATGGAAATTTCTAGAGAATTGTTGATCGTTTTGTGGAAGGGTTCAAGATAAGAGACATTGAGTGTGATTTTGTAACACCCTCGACCTGGATGTCACATTTGGGCCTTAAGCCCAAACAATTACCATAAAATTTTGAAACTAGATTTAGCCCATATCACATTCATTCATAAAATCCATTGAGCTTGTATATTTCAATGTAGTTAAATCCACTAAAACGTTACATGAGAGCTCTATTTAAAAATACATAAATAAAAGCATTCGACTCATTATTTAAAATTCAAAAACAAGAGTTACAATACAACATAGGTCCTACGAATAAATAGACCAATAATCTAGTATTGTACTTGAACAACAAGTCGATGTTATAGTCTTACTCTGATAGTGCTCCAATGTTGCACGTCAACCTACTAACCTACGAACGGAAACAACAATTACGAACGCTGAGCTAACGAAGCTCAGTGGATACACTCCCACTCAACCATGCTTCATGTAAATTATAAATAACAGCATGCAGCTAAAGATGACAACATAGTAATAACATCATAGCAATCATACGTATAATACCAGCAAACTTGGAGTGAGGCTCGGTTTCACTAAGCATCGGGTACACACACTCTGAGTGAGGCCCGGTTCTACTAAGCATCGGGTTTGTACACTCATATTATGAATCTCTCGTCGAGCATCTTCAAATGAGTATCGGTCATACTAAGCATTGGGTTCATACATTCAGAATTTTTAACCATGGTGTTGCAACACACTTTTCTCATATTGGGTATCTGTAATCCCAGCAAACAAGGTGACTCAACCATATTGATTCCCTTACCTGGCATACGACTATTATTTGATCCACAAAGGATCCTTATTAATACAACACAACAAGTCACCAAAGATTTTAATACGTTATTTACTCATTAAGCTTGTATATTAGCTTTAAATCTTCGTTCCTCGATTTTACTATTCATTTTACCATTTTAGAAGCCCATTGGGCCTTAGTCCTTGAATTATAAGTTTTTCGAACTCAAAACGTATTTTTGGGCAGATTGCCCAGTAGGTATCGATACCCACATGCATGTATCAATATGCCTCTCTGGGTACCGATACCCACCCTAAGCGTACCAATACTGTAACACCTCGATCCTGATCTAGATCTGAAGCATCATATTTAGGTCTCCCAAAACGACCCATCAAAATTTCTCATTTAAAACCACAAGTTGGCAATTCTCAAAACAATCTATTTTCATAAATCTACATAATTAAATAAGATTAAACGAGTTTACAAAATATGAGCTCCAATTAAATACACCATTTAACCCATTTAAAAGCAAATCAAATAAACTTACAGACTCGACTGTGGTAAAGTCCTATGAATACAATCAGTCCAAACTAAAACATCAAATACTGTACTTTGAAGCTGACACGGTGCTGGAAAATCCTAATCGATATGCTATTCCAAAAGTGACATGTCAACCTATGCACAGAACAAACCATAATTCTGCACGCTGAGCTAACAAAGCTCAGTGGTACACTTCTACTCTACCGCAATTCATGAATATCATAAAAACAAGCATGCATGATAATATAATTAAGAGTGCACAGAAAGGCTTCTCAACACTAAAGATCATTTTCTAGCCTACCATAGCTAGAGCTCACAACCATGTCTCAAGATACCATTAAAATATAAGAAGTCTCACATACCATTCTAGGCTTACCATACTCGAGGTTACACAGCTCATCGAGTTACTCGAGCTCACACAACCCACCGAGTTGCATCATATACCCTGATCACATAGCACAAGGGTAAAATAGCCAACATCTATTATCCACACAATAACGTAAAAACATATATTCCCTATAATGGCCAACGAAGCCCTATATTACACGTGCTCACACAACCGTCGGGTTACCTGTAATCATATAGCCGTCGGGTTAATGGACCATATTAAGATCACCATAGCCACATATACGTCTTAGACATTCTTGGATCACAATAGCCACAAGCAGTCTTTATATGAGGTCACTCAGCCGATCAGGTTACTCGAGCTCACATAGCATATCGACTTACTCGAGCTCATATAGCCATCGAGTTATGTTTCCTTATCCTGATCACATAGCCCAAGGATAGGTTTATAACCGCATCCAGATCATATAGCCAGTGGATACGTCAGATGTATTCAATCACACAGCCTGAAGTATACATCCCCTTAAATAAGTGCCCATGCACTGACTCTAGGATATCCGGATTCGTGACCTAAACACATAAGATAACATATGCCCTTCGAGCATCTATATATCTCACCAAGAGATAAGAGGTATCAACCATTTACCAATGCCCTAAGGCATAATTCATTTGTTGCAATAATTAGTATATATTTTTTAAGTTTATCCACGATATTCTCATTAGGTTATTTCATCATTCCCAACAACTAGACCATATAAGCGTCCCTTCAGCACACAATAATGACCCCAATCTCTACACAGCATCAACCGATCCACCATGGATCCTTATGGATTATTAATGTAAGAAATTCGCTCAACAATTACCAAGCCATTAGCCATTTATTCTGTATGTAGATTGTAAACCCCAATTTCTCAATTTTTAGATTTTGTTTTATACCTTTAGGGACCCATTAGACCCTTTACCACGAATTATAAAACCCTCGAACGCAGCTTCGAATTTCTTGGGTAGATTGCCCAACGAGTACCGATACACCTACATGGGTATCGGTACACCCCTCTAGGTACCGATACTCTTTCTCGAGTACCGGTACTCAAATTAGGTTCAAAATCTTTGGTGTCTCAAGCTATACCGATACGCTTACCCCCGTATCGATATGTAGCATCGGTACGTGATCCACCCGTACTGATCCCTACCAATACCAGTACTCTTACCTTGCATATCGGTACGCAAAAGCCTTCCTCAAGCAATAGAACAGTGATACCGATACACCCTTTAGTGTACCGGTACATAAAAATGCCACTAGAATTTCTACCAAGCATGAGGTACCGATATGTGACCAGTTGTACCAGTACCCCTTCACAAAATGCCCCTCATTCATATAAAGACGTACCGATACAAGCCATCTCGTACCGGTACGTGAGCCTAGTTTTTAAAACTTAGAGCTCAGAATTTTACCATCCCAACCCTTAACCTAAATGGTTAAGTCCCAAAATGTTTCTACATGTTATTGGAGGTTTATTTGGTGGTTTGCTTCTAATATTACACATTAACAACACTTATTTCTTGATTTACCATTAAAAGGGTTTAAAGCTCTTAAAACCCTAACTTTGCAACCCACATTCATAAAACCAAGCAAGGCATTATTTTGTGATGCTCATAAAATGTAAGAGTCAGAAATAAACTGACCTTAAGCAAGCAAATCCCGAAATAAAGCTACCACCAAGCTCGTACCACCTCTCTTCTTGGCCCAACCTCTCAAACTTGCTTCCACCAATTATAATGAAGCTTATCTTGAAATGAAGATCCTTTGGTGCTGATAAAATTTCCCTTGATAACAATTCCTGGATTCCTTACAACGACAACAAAATTTTCAACTTTTTACTTTGTGTTTTGAATGAGAGTTTGAAGAAGAAGGAGATAGGAAGAGAGAGACGAGAACAAGGTGACTTCATCAACCTTTCCCCTTTTGCAGAAATTAAACAAGGCATCAGCCTTTTGTCTTCCTGTAATCACTCATTTTTTATCGGGTTTTAGTGTTATTAGTATTATTTTAATAATAATATTATTAATATAAAATTAATAAAAAATCAAAAAAAATAATAAAAATATAATATAAAAAATTAAAATTAAAAAAATAAAAAAGGAAATTGTGTGGTTTTGGGATGACCACGTCACCCCCCATAAGCCCCCAATTTCCTATAAATAAGAGGGGCAATTCACGCAATTTGGAGGAGCCGGCAGTGGCAGCCCCAATAAAAGAGCCATGCTCTCGGGCTGCCAAGGACCGGGGGCAGTCCCCTCGGTCCTAACCGGTTCGATCGGGGTCTTATTTTAGGTCTGATCTAGTTAATAATTTTGGAGAGGCCGTGGTAGATCTCGGTGGGGTTCAGTCGGGTTCGTTATTCGAGCTTTTAGTTAGGTATATTTTCTTTTCTTTTTATTTGTGATGTAATTTTTTATGATTTAATGAAGTAGTAGTTAATTTAAAATTGTGTTTTAGTTGGTATGTTTATTTATGTATATATGTTTTAGATTAGTATTTATTCATGTCTTAAAATTATGTTTTAGATTAATATTTTATTTATGTTAGATTCGTTTTTATTTATGTGTTAGCTTAATATTTATTTGTGTTTTAGATTAATGTTTTATTTATGTTAGATTCGTTTTTATGTGTTAGATTAATATTTGTGTATGTATGTTTCGGATTAGTATTTTATTTATGTTAGATTAGTATTTTATTATGTTAATATTTATCTATTTTTTATTATATTTAAATTATTTGCCATATTTTATATTTTGCTCACTAAGATTGCATAGAGATATATATAAATTGTCAATGCGATGCCCTTTTATCTGAGCGTAAACGGGGCCAGTATCAGGCGTAATGATAGTGGTTGGGCGTTTACTCTCGGATAACGGGGCCTTTAAAATCTACTCGCACTTATAACCAAATTTTAAATTGATCGTCACTTTAATCTGGAAAATCTAATATTAATAAAGCGGTAATTATTAAAGTACCAATTTTGGGCAGTGTGGGGGTGCTAATCCTTCCCCATCCGTAACCGACTCCCGAACCCAACAGTTTTCGAATCTCTAGTTTTATGGTGTCTGGCCTACCTAAGTGGCCGGTGGCGACTCCAATTTATAAATAAAATGTGTTTTTTTAAAAAAAACCCACGGATGATTTTTAAAATACCCAAAAAATAACCAACACCTCGAAAACTCATTTTTTAGTAAAAGGGACATTGCTACAGATGGCGACTCCGCTGGGGAGATTTTTTTGTTTTTTAACAAAATAAATAGAGTCAAGCTTTTTCAAATAATTACCGCTTTAATAATATTAGAATTTCTGGATTAAATAGACTATTAAATTAATATTCAGTTGTAATTGCGCGTTTATTTTAACGCATTTAAAATTTGGCATATAAACCTGTTTTTAAGTGGGGGAAAACGCTAATGCTTTCGTGGAGATATCGTTCTCCCGTGTAGGCCTAGCAAGTACCTTCGGGGCTCGAGTACCTTATGCTTTCGTAAGGATATCGTTCCTTCGTGCAGGCATAAGCGAATGGGTCCCCCTGAATTGAACCTGGTTGAAAGGAGCCTATAATGGGTGATGATCGAGGGCCTTGCTACTCTTAGTAGAGAATAGCGAGGACAATTCGAGTACCCCCTATAACCAAAACTGCATGTAGAGAACATATAGAAACCCACCACTTTAGAGCCATGCGGATAACCTTAGGTGTTTTAGGCGGGATAAATAGGGTTGTTTTGTTTGTTTAACTTATTTAATTTGTCCTTTTATTTATGTATTTATTGTTTTTATCCAGTACTGACTCATTTTCTTTTTGCTTTTTTTGCATTCATTCTTGCATTTGTTGATTATTGCAATGTTTTTTACATTTCGTACATTGCATCACATCGGAAGCACGTGCATGCATCTCATTTGCATAAAATCACATACCAAAAATTCTTTCACAAATAATTTTAAGAAAAGGTAAATCCTTTTAAGGACATTTTTTAAGCATGAACTTTTATATTTTTTCAACCAAATTTCTAAATACATCCCTTTCATAATGGCGATTAAAGAAAAAAGAAAAAATGAATATTTCAATTTGTTTTAACAAGTTCTTAGATCCAGTCCCTTCACAAGGACATTTTTGAGCTTTTTTCATCCTCCCACGAGAATTAATATTTTTTAGCAAAGTTTTTTTAATCATTTCATTAATACACTTATTCAATCCTTTCATCGGGACATTATTTCAAAAATAATAATAAGAGTTTCTTTTTTGATCCTTTCACAAGGACATATTTTAATATGAGTATTTAATATGAGTATTTAATCCTTTCATAAGGACATTTTTCAAAGGAAATATTTTTCAATTAAATCTTTTCATAAGGATATTGTTAAAAAAATGAATTTCTCAATTCTTTCATCTCTTAAGATTTTTCTTTTTCTAAAAAAACAAAAAAACCAAAAGGGGGAAAAATAATTTTTCAAAAACAAAAATTTTCAATCATGTCCTTTCTCAAGGATCACTTTTTTCTCTCTCAAAATTTTTTAAAGATATTTTAATCCTACCAGTCTTAAGAACGTTTTTCATAGTTCTTAAGAAGTTTTTTTTCTTTATTCTATCTTTTCAAGGATTGTTTTTTTTTTCTTCTGAAAATAGGAGAATTCTTTAATTTTATCCTTTCTTAAGGATGAAAAAAGAACAAGATTTTTTTAAGTTGATTGAGTTTTCATGCTCACAAAACTGGAAAGAGTTCAATAGAATTTAACAAGTCTAACAAGAAATGTTGGCATAACATGGTTAAACACGGTAAAATTTAAGACAATGGATAATTCAAGTATCCATCGAAAAGCCATGCTCAAAGGAAAATAAATCCTTTGTAGATTTCATAATTGGTATAAACTGATTGTACTCAGGGGAATAGTACAACAAGCCCGGAGCAAACGGCTACCGGTAAAGGCAACTGAAAACCGTTGATCTCTGTGCATTTGGGAAAAATGCGAAAGAAATCTATAAACAAAGCTGTAAATTAAATTTTCACCAAAAATCCATTATCGAATGGTCAAAGGAAAATAAATCCTTTGGAAAAATCCAATGTCATAATTGGTATAAACTGATTGTACTCAAGGGAATAGTACAACTAGCCCGGAGCAAACGGCTACCGGTAAAGGCAATTCAAATCCGTTGATCCTTGTGCATTTGGGAAAAATGCAAAAGAAATCCATAAGCTAAGTCATATTTTTTCAGAATGAAGTTATTTTTGTCGTAATGAAATTTTTATTTATTCAGAAAGCATATTTGCATTCTTTGTTCATTGTTATGGGATACTTTTTCCCATATGCATATATACATATTTATGAAAAAGCATACTCATATTTTTACACGGAAAATACATGTATACGGCTATTGTGTCCTTGTATATCAATTGCATGAGGGACATTATTTTAACTTAGGTGATTGGTTTTGAGCAACCTGCATCTACTGGAAATCAAAGGCTGCGGAGAAGACGAATTTGTAATTACCTTCCGAGTTACTTTTTGGTTAATTGTTAATGACCTCACTTAAGCATAATTTACTGTACGTGGAATAAAAAAACAATAAGCAAATCCAAAGAAAAATCACTCCAATGTTCGAAGCCTGGTAATAGGCATATTCAAAACCTGGTAATAGGTTTGTTCGGATAAGAGTGTGGCAACTTTGGGGCACTCCTCTGAAGCGATAAGATGGCAATGCACCATATAACAAAGAAAAAGAAGAGCAAAAAATAAAAATAAAAAGAAAAGAAAAAAATAGAAGAAAATCGCTTCATGAGTGATGGTAATATTTTCGTCTCATGACAATGCTGAGTAACTCGGGGTATTGTTGTTTACTCCATCATTATTCTCGAGCCAAAAGAATGTGATGAGTTGAATTCCCCAAGCAAAAAGAAAATAAGCCAAAAAATGATGATGATCTGATAGGGTCCAACCCAGTCAAAGAGAGAGAGAGAGAGACCAAAATAACTCAGAATGTATTTTACATTTTCAGCTAACAATTCAGCTTTTGAGGTCCCCTATATGCATGGCACGCTTGGGGGCAATCGCCGGTAAGTTGTCTCAATGTCATTTTTGCACTTGATACTCAGGGTATACGATTTGACGTATAACTACGGCTTCCGAGATTATCTGATCAAGTATTAGCAAAAAAAATGGTGTTTGTATTGTTCCAAAATTTTGCCGTTCATCTCAAAATTCAAAGAATACACGGGCAGTTGGCCTCTTTACTTTAAAAAAAAGATTCAAAGCCTAGAGACATAGATTCGGTTCCCCATTAGAATACTTCATTTAAGTTCAAAGACAGAGATTGAACTCAGAGATGGGTTTGGGGGAGTTGGGGCATTTTAGCTCACCCCGATGTTGGGACAGAGAGAGACTCTGCATGATGGGTCAAAGACAAAAAAATGACGATGAGTTGAATCAAGATTGAGTAGGGTATCATTGTCCGTGAAAAATCAAGATATGTTACTCACGAAAAGCCAAGGCGGGTGGGGCCTCATTGCCCATAAAATAGCAAAGATCTCATGCACATGAGAGTTCAAATTAGAAGAGACCAGAAGTGACACAGAGATGAGAGAGGACTTGACTAGTGAAAAAAGTCAAAGGATTTTTTAAGCGAAGAGTTGATATCGACCGAGGTCACTTGGCTGGAAGGTTCAAACAGAGAAGGGACAATAAAGTTTTAAAGGCAAATTTTATCGGGGCATAAGGATGAGGAATGGTTGTGGTCACAAGATGAAGTCTACCTACCCCGAAGAAAAGAAAGAGAAAAAAATAGAGAAAATTTTGCACCTTTGCATCATAAAATATGCTCATGCATCATCTGTATCATAGGACTTCATACACCTTTGCACCTGTTAAGAAGACACGCACTCGAGTGTCAGAAGAAAAGAAAAGGAAAAAAAGAAAAAGAAAAAGAAAAAGACAAAAAAGAGAGAAAAGACAAAAAAGAAAAAAAAAAGAGAAAAGAAAATGAGAGAAAGAAAATGAAAAAAAGAAAAAGAAGAAAAAAGAGATTATCTCACGATTTCAAATCAAGATTTTGAATTCTCAAGCCATCACCTTTGACGAATTTCTTTTGATGTCAGGACAGATAGAACCGGGGCATCATTTTAAAGGATGTTTTTCTTAAAACTAAATTTCTCAATTTTATCCTTTCATAAGGATATTTTTCTTAAAACCATTTTCTTAATTTAATCCTTTCTTAAGGATGTTTTCTTTAAACTGAATTTCTTAGTTTTATCATTTCATAAGGATGTTTTTCTTAAAACTTAGATTTCTTAATCTAATCCTTTCTTAAGGATGTTTTTTTTCTTAAAACTTATATTTCTTAATCTAATCCTTTCTTAAGGATGTTTTTTCTTAAAACTTAGATTTCTTAATCTAATCATTTCTTAAGGATGTTTTTTCTTAAAACTTAGATTTCTTAATCTAATCATTTCTTAAGGATGTTTTTTCTTAAAACTTAGATTTCTTAATCTAATCCTTTCTTAATGATGTTTTTTTCTTAAAATTTAGATTACTTAATCTGATCCTTTCATAAGGATGTTTTTCTTAAAACTAAATTTCTCAATTTTATCCTTTCATAAGGATATTTTTTTTCTTAAAATTAGTTTCTTAATTTAATCTTTTCTTAAGGATGTTCCGCTTAAAATTAGATTTCTTAATCTGATCCTTTCATAAGGATGTTTTTCTTAAAACTAAATTTCTCAATTTTATCCTTCCATAAGGATGATTTTCTTAAATCTCTAATTTTATCCTTTCATAAGGATATTTCTCTTAAAATTCATTTTTATTTTTATTTTTATTTTTGTCCTTCCATAATGATGATTTATTAATATAATCTTTTATAAGAATGTCTTCTCAAGACTAATATCTAAGTGCATGCAGGTCAAAGAGGTGGCCGAGGAAGTACGAAGAGTTCCAGAAGAGCTCGTGATTCTGAGACCACAAACAGGAGACTCAAAGAATTCGGCCGAGGAAGAGCGGAAGATTCTAGAAGAACACATGATTCCAAGGTACCGGATAAAGAAGCAGTGAGATCATTGATACTTGCGTCACCCAAGAACGGAAAACCCCGTCGCGTTGAAGGCAAATAGTTCTATATAAGAAGGACTCCAAGCTTTACCGTCTCAGAGTGAAAAGTTCTATATAGGAGGAACTCGTAACTCAAGACTTTAGAGTGAAATGTTCTATATAAGGAGGACCTATAGTTCAAAGATCAGAAGGTGAAGAAGTTCTATATAGGAAGAACTTACAAGCCTGAAGATTCAGCTAAGGAAGAGCGGAGAGTTCCAGAAGAACACGTGATTCCGAAGCCAAAGACAAGAAAGTAGGTCAAAAATGAGTGCTTTTGATCTTTGCTTTGTCCTCGTTTCACAAGAACAAGCAAAAAGGAAATTATGTGGTTTTGTGATGACCACGTCACCCCCATAAGCCCCCAATTTCCTATAAATAGGAGGGGCAATTCACGCAATTTGGAGGAGTCGGTAGTGGCAGCCCCAATAAGAGAGCTATGCTCTCGGGCTGCCAAGGACCGAGGGCAGTCCCCACGGTTCTAACCGGTTCGATCGGGGTCTTATTTTAGGTCTGATCTAGTTAATAATTTTGGAGAGGTCATGGTAGATCCCAGTGGGGTTCAGTCGGGTTCGTTACTCGAGCTCCTAGTTAGGTATATTTTCTTTCCTTTTTATTTGTGTTGTAATTTTTTATGATTTAATGAAGTAGTAGTTAATTTAAAATTGTGTTTTAGTTGGTATGTTTATTTATGTATGTATGTTTTAGATTAGTATTTATTCATGTTTTAAAATTATGTTTTAGATTAATATTTTATTTATGTTAGATTCGTTTTTATTTATGTGTTAGCTTAATATTTATTTGTGTTTTAGATTAATGTTTTATTTATGTTAGATTCGTTTTTATGTGTTAGATTAATATTTATGTATGTATGTTTCGGATTAGTATTTTATTTATGTTAGATTAGTATTTTATTATGCTAATATTTATCTGTTTTTTTATTGTATTTAAATTATTTGCCATATTTTATATTTTGCTCACTAAGATTGCATAGAGATATATATAAATTGTCAATGCGGTGCCCTTTTATCCGAGCGTAAACGGGGCCAGTATCAGGCATAGTGATAGTGGTTGGGCATTTACTCTCGGATAACGGGGCCTTTAAAATCTACTCGCACTTATAACCAAATTTTAAATTGATCGTCACTTTAATCCGAAAAATCTAATATTAATAAAACGGTAATTATTAAAGTACCAATTTTGGGCGGTGTGGGGGTGCTAATCCTTCCCCATCCGTAACCGACTCATTTTCGAATCTTTGGTTTTATGGTGTCCGGCCTACCTAAGTGGCCGGTGTCGACTCCAATTTCTAAATAAAATGCATTTTTTTTAAAAACCCCACGGATGATTTTTAAAATACCCGAAAAACAACCAATACCTCGAAAACTCGTTTTTTTAGTAAAAAGGACATCGCTACACTTCCTTTGAGGGAAAATTACCCCTTTTACCTTTTATTAAATCTTCCTCATCCAAATACAAGCTGAACATCCAAGCCTATCAACACATAGAGACCCACAAAGCCCAAAGATAAGGCCCAATATAACTCGAACATTTAACCTGACGTGTCGCTCCAAGATTCGGGTCAACGCCCATCGTTGACTCAAAAAACTAGGTCGTTACAAGTCCCCCTCTCATTCAAGAAATTTCATCGTCAAAATTTAAACGGATAGGGGAGATAAAACCAAAACAGATTCAATTATTTCGTCATTCAAACAAGATCACCTTGATTAGGGAGAGTTCTTCCTCAACCTACCTTAATTGAAACCTCAACACTGAACCACTTGTTCTCAATACCTCTATCGAAAACTCTAACGACCTAAACACTACAACCACTAGCACTCACAACAAACCTTAAAGCAGAGCAACAAACCAACCTCAAGCTGTGCTGTCCAAACACCAGTCTAAGGGACTCAGCTCCGGTGAATACTATCTTGGTTAACAATTCTTTCTACTAATATCCGTTAATTGAAACCCTGAACTTAAACCTCATCTATGTCTAAAATGTCGCACCACTTCCACAAAACATTGTTAGAAACACATCATATCTAACAACCATACCCCAGGCAAACATTAAAGGACAAGCAAAACTCTGACAACTGAACATTATTATCAATCTACCTTGAACTAATAGCTCTTTTCTCCAGACTTGACCCACCAAGATGAGACTTAAAACTTTACTTTATTCGAACTTGCTTCTCACACGAACGAAAACCACGTTTGATTCGTGATATTTCCACTATTCAGACTACTTGATTTTGAGAAATATTCGTCATTACATACGAACTCCCACAAGTAACCAAAACTAAATAATCTATCCTCAAGGGTCTAACCATCTTCTTCCAATCAACCACACAGTCCCAACTATCAAACGTGAGAAACTATCTGATTGCTCACATGAATTTCCAACTGGTTCCTCCAACATCATTTTCTTTGCAACACAACCATCTGGTTACCCACAACATGGCTATTGATCCCACATTTTCGCTGCGCTACTCTAATAACTTTTACACTACTTGCCTTAACTGAAGATAACTCTACTTAGACTCGTTAGAGCAACCTTCATACTTTACAAAATCTAGCTCAACAGGTACAAAAGCCAGGCTACCGTCCTCACGACTTGCCCTTAGGGCCTCAACCATGTTTATCACAACCTTCAATTACCTTTACTGCAGTATCTTTACTCTAAACAAATAGCATACAAAACTCTCACATTCTACAACAAAAAACAAGGTCGTCGATCTCATAAAATATGCAGTGGTCTCCCACCGATACACTATGGCTCAACACATCAAAGCCATCATACAAGCCACTTCAACGCTGCACGCCCTAAGTTGAAACACTTGGCAACGACACCCGCATGGTTACTTGCACAAGTGAGCCTCCAACAAAGAGTTCATTAAGTACCATACCATAAGGCGATGGACACTAACAACGAACTCAACTTTACCCTTATCGTGGTTCCCATCCACGATCAACTGGTAAAACTGCTCATTCACCAAGAGTACCTCCATACCCTCAAAACATCTACAACTCTAAGGCCAGGAATTTTCAACCCTCGAGTCTACAACACAAGCTAAGAACATCTTGTAACATACAAAAATTTCTTGAGCTATCACCACGAAACACAACGTCCACCCTAGAGAGGTAAAGATCATACACATCTGACACTACAACCAGAATCAAACAATCTAAAACTTCACAACTTCTTGCTGGTAATTCACGGCATACTTTGCACTCTTAACAACCACCTACAGTAAAAACCTTATCTAGCAGAAGATGCAATTCTAATTACTATTTAAAGCAACAATAAACCCAAGGTTTAACAAGATACACATTTGCAAGAACCGATCTATTACACATCTGAAGAGCTAAACGGCTATAAAAAATAACTGAAACCAAAATAAAACTTAATTACCTGACATATCTTTGGTCGTAAAGTTGTCTCCCCTAGACTGGGTAGTAGGCTGTCTAGCAACGTCTCGCACATCAGCCCTAGTGGTAGATCACACAGGACCTCCACTTTGATATCCTGACAATGCTCTAGCTCTCCCTCTAGCAAACCTCTGATTATGCCGAAAAGTAGCCAACCTTTGAGACTGAGCTGGTGTATCCTCATCCATAACTGTACAGTCCTTATATATATGTCTTGGTGCCCGACACTTATAGCAAACCCTCCAAAGCAAAAAATACACTCCAAGATAATGTCGGCCACAATACTCGCATGCTGATGAAAGTGATGCCCCAACAGAATCATCAGTACTCCCTTATGGAGTAGAAATCAAAGGGCCCCTATGAACCCTCGACCTAGATCCTAAACTGACTCTCGGTAGCTAATCTAAAACAACTCTCTTCGAACCTTTTGAAGCACAAAACCTCTAATGCGGAAAGGGAAAAAGACTCGTGGTATCCTGGGTCTCCACATCAAGGTGTCGTATCCTGAAGCTGCTCTAGTACATTCACATAAGAACTCGCTATCACGTACAACTGAAGCTCAACCCTTAAACCTTGCCTGAATTTCTTACACCTTAACTCTTCTGTGGCAACAAACTCTAGGGCATAAGGCTTAAACATAGAAACTTTTGCTCATAAGCAAACACCGTCTAGTCTCCTTGAACCAAATACAAAAACTAGTCTCTCATTTCATCCATGTGTACCTCACTGATGTACTTCTTCCAGAACTCATCCAAAAAGATATCCCGTATCGAGAGTACAGGCTGTAGACCCAAATCAACGGTCTCCCACCACTCGTGTGTATTACCCTAAGAAGGAAAATAATGCAATCAAGATCATCATTCGGGCTTCTCCTCATCTATCTCAAGATTCTTTATGTGTCGCGCAACCACTAATCAGCCTTGATCGGGTCATCCTCTCCTAAGCCTTCAAAATTCTTAGGACCAAAATGATGAAGCCTCTTTATAGGGGTCTTGCGAGGTATCTCAGATTACCTCAGAATGGCAGAGGTACGGTCACGAAAGTGACTCGCCTCTCTATTACCGGTTTCCCATTCTATCAACTCCTTTCTAAAACACAAAGAAACAATGTAGCACATTAGGATTCCCAGTCTTGTAAAGTACAACTCAAATTTAGGGACTTATATTCACTAGACACCTTACCATGACCTTTATACCACCCTAGGGTTTCCTAGAACCGACTAAACTTAAGCTCTGATACCACTAAATGTAATAAATCAATCCCGATCCAAATTTAAAGCATTATATTTGGGCCTTCCAAAATTAACCCATCAAAATTTCTCATTTAAAACCACAAGTTGGCAATTCTCAAAACAATCAACTTTTATAAATCCACATAATTAAATAAGATTAAAAAATAGGATCTCCAATTAAATACATTGTTTGACCCATTTAAAAGTAAACCAAATAAAGTTACAGAATTAACTGTGGTAAGGTCCTACAAATACAATCAATCCAAACTAAAACAAAAAGTATCGTACTTTGAAGTACGGTGCTGGGAAATCATCCTCGATATGCTCCTCTAAAAGTAACATGTCAACCTACACACGGAACAAACCACAATTTCGTACACTGAACTAACAAAGCTCAGTGGTATATTTCTACTCTACCGTAATTCATGAATATCATAAAACAATGATGCATGATAATATAATTAAGAGTGCACAGAAAGGCTTTCTCAATAATAAGGATCATCTTCTAGCCTACCCTAGCTAGAGCTCACAACCATGTCTCAATATACCATTAAAATATAAGAAGTCTCACATGCCATTCCAGGCTTACCATACTCGAGGTCACACAGCTCATCGAGTTATTCGAGCTCACATAGCCTACTGAGTTATATCCCATACCCTGATCATATAGCCCAAGGGTAAAATAGCCAACATCTATTATCTACACATTAATGTAAAAACATATATTCCCTACAATGGCCAACGAAGCCCTACAATACCCGTGCTTATACAGTCGTCGGGTTACCCATTATCACATAGCCGTCGGGTTAATAGACTATATTTAGATCACCATAGCCATAGATACATCCTAGACATACTTGGATCATAATAGCCACAATCAGTCTTTACCTGAGGTCACTCGGCCAATCACGTTACTCGAGCTCATATAACCCATTGAGTAACTAGAGCTCACACAGCCCCCGAGTTATGTTTCCTTATCATGATCACATAGCCCAAGGATAGGTTTCTAACCGCATCCAGATCACGTAGCCCGTGGATACATCAGATGTACTCGATTACACAGCCTGAAGTACACATCCCCTTAAACAAGTGCCCATGCACTGATTCTAGGATATCCAAATTCTTGACCTAGACACATAAGATAACATATGCTCCTCGAGTATCCATACATGTCACCAAGAGATAAGAGGTATCAAATTTTACAGATACCCCAAGGTATATTTTGTTTGTTGCAATAATTAGTATATATCTTTTAAGTTTATCCACGGTATTATCATTAGGTTATTTTATTATTCCCAGCAACTAGACCATATGGGTGTCCCTTCAGTATACAACAAGGACCCCAATCTTTACACGGCATCAACCGATCCACCATGGATCCTTATAGATTATTAATGTAAAAAATTCGCTCAACAATTACTGAGCCAGTATCCATTTATTTTGCATGTGGATTGTAACGATTTCTCGATTTTAGAATTTGTTTTATACCTTTAGGGACCCATTAGACCCTTTAACACGAATTATAAAACCCTCGAACGCAACTTCAAATTTCTTGGGCAGATTGCTCAGCGAGTACCGATACACCTACATGGGTATTCGCACGCCCCTCTATGTACCGGTACTCTTCCTCGAGTACTGATACTCAAATTAGGTTCAAAAGATTTGGTATCTCAAGCTGTACCGATACACTTGCCCCCGATCGATACAAACCATCGGTACGCGATCCACCCTTACTAATCCTTACCAGTATCGGTACTCTTACCTTAATTACCAGTACGTAAAAGCCTCCATCAGGCAATGAAATAGTGGTACCGATATGCCCTCTAACATATCGGTACACAAAAATACCACTGGAATTTCTACCGAGCATGAGGCATCGATACGCGACCAGCTGTAATGGTACGCTCCTCACAAAATGCCCCTTATTCATACAAAAGCGTACTGATACGGGCCATCCCGTACTTGTACGTGAGCTCATATTTCAAAACTTGGAGCTCGAGATTTCACCATCCCAACCCTTAACCTAAATGGTTAAGCCCCAAAATGTTCCTACATGTTATTGGTGGTTTATTTGGTGGTTTGCTACCAATTTTACACATTAACAACACCTATTTCTTGATTTACCATTAAAGAGGTTTAAAGCTCCTAAAACCTAACTTTGCAACCCACAATCATAAAACACAGCAAGGCATTCATTTTGTGATGCTCATGAAATGTAGGAGTTAGAAATGTACTGACCTTAAGCAAGCAAATCCCGAAATGAAGCTCCTACCAAGCTCTTACCACCTCTCTTCTTAGCCCAAGCTCCCAAACTTGCTTCAACCGATTCTAATGATGCTTATCCAGAAATGGAGATCCTTTGGTGCTGATAAAACTTCATTTGATAACAATTCCTGAATTCCTTACAACAACAACAAAGTTTTTAACTTTTTACTTTGTCTTTTGAATGGGAGTTTAAAGAAGGAGAAGATAGGAAAATAGAGAGACGAGGACAAGGGGTTTAACCAGCTTTATACTCAAAGGGGTTTAACCATCAACCCCATACCGGTATACAGGGTTATATACCGATAACCTTATAGTACTGATATACTCAAATACGTATCGATACTCATTTTTGCTACTAGAATTTAGGTAGAACATGAAGTACCGATACCCCTTAGATGTACCGATACTCCCTTTGTAAATGGCTTAATTTCAGTCGATAAAAACATAAGGTACCGATACACGTACACCCGTATTGTACTCAAACCTAGAATCTATTTTCTGGAATTCATAAAACACCTCACATGCCTCTAAACCCCAAAGTTAAGACCCCAAAATGAACCTACAAGTTATGGGAAGTGGTTTAAGTGGTTTTCTACCATTTTAAGCCATTTTAATACCAATCTTATGATTTTCCATTAAGGAGGTGTCAAGTATTCAAGCAACCAAAATATCACCCAAGCAAAAAGGCGATCCAATTATGATTTCCAGGAACACAAAGGAGTTAGTAGTGTACTAACCTTGATCCTACAGTTGAAAATGAAGCTCTTAGCCCAAGCTTCAAGCCTTCACTTTCCCTTACCCATCGGAAGAGTTTCCAACTTCTTTCATTGCAAAAAATTATTGTAAAATGGGTAACAATATTGTTGGAAACTTGAGATAAGCTAAAGGAAGAATTCTTCAATAAGAAAGAGAGTTAAATCCTCAAATCATATTCTCTCTCTTCTACCTCCACCAAATATCTATTTTCTAACTTATACCAGAACCAACCATTTTACCTTGTTGGATAGATCTCTTGACGCTGGTTTACAATTCCCTCAAGCCAAAATTTGAGAATCCAAATCAGAACCATAAAGTTTCAAGCTTTAGCTTTGGGTTCTTGGGAAAAAAAGATGAGCAATGAGGGATGAGGGAAAAAAAAGAAGACAAGGTGAGCTCATCACCCTTGCTTTTTACAGGGAAATTAAAACCCCTCTTCATTCTTCCAAAAATGGGAAACTTTACCCCTTTGCCCTTCTTCCAAACTTTTAAACACTCACAAGCCCAAAAACTCAAGCCCATCAATAACAAGCAAGCCTATAAAAGCTCTCGAAAGCTTAACTCTTGTCCCATATTTCAGTTTGACTAGACCCTCAGATTGTGAAATCCGGTTCATTACAGATTTACCCATGTTGGGCTTGGAAGACACTTTATTTGAAATAAAGTGAGTATGAGGGAGGGAAAATTAGATTTTTTTTTCTTTCTTTTCCTTTTTTCATATTTTCTCTTTCTTTCTCCGTCTTTCTCCATTTTATCCTCTCAAGCTTTCATGCATGATCCACATTATAAGAGTTGTCGTGCACGACACTACCATCGTTAAAGTTTTCCCCTCGTTATAAAAAGTCAGTCGGTGGTCGTAGTGTCACCATCGAAGTTTGTAGTGGAGGAGGGTGAACAAAAAAAAAGTTCTAGATGTGCAAGAGGAGGGAGTTTAAGTAGCGAAAACGAGATTTAGAGGCCACCAGTGTGTCCACTAACATCAGGACAATAGGACTGTAGCTTGTCATCGCCATCTGACCACCGAAAGAAGTCTCACGTTCCACTAGTGAGGGCGAACGTGTATTTGCCTTGGCGGATACACCATGTTGTGGTGCATCGTGCTACACTAAATTGGCGTCACCCGAGTGCATGTGCACTCGCCCATACTAGAGTGTGCCCCACGGGTGCACCGAGGCTACAGTGCTCTGCGTCGCACAAGATCGCCCAACGCTCTTTGACCGTCGCCCCGCCATTGATCGATGTTAACTTTTTATAGGGACTTTACCTGGGTTTTTTTGACTTTCTAAGTTCATTAGCGCAGTCTGTTTCGCCAAATTCGAACCTGATAAGCTATTTTTACATGTTTGACCTTGTGAATTGCTTAGTGAATGTAAAAATTAATACATAATGTATTCATATTCATTTAAGAAATATTCATGATCGAATATCAAAATCAGTGGAGTAATTAGGAAGCTCGAATAAGGAATCATCAGTTACCTCTTGAGGTTAGTACACTTCGAACGCCTAATGCTTCATAAGCATCATAAATGTGAATGCTTTGTGTGTTAGTGTCTGTAAAATAGGTTGATGGTAAATAAACATGTATTAAGACTAGTATTACGAGACTTGGTAATTATGAAATGCATGATGAATTGGGAACATTTTGAGACTCGGATGGGCTTTAGAGACCGTGTAGGGTCGTTTAAATATTTGTATAATTATCTGATTGCTTGATTTACTTATTGTGTTGCTTGAGATATGAAATTAGCATGCTCCATAAAAATTGTGCTTAATAGACTGATACGTGGTAATATTCGAATAAATGGTCATAAAGTCGAGAATTGATATTAAATGAATAAATATGTTAGTAAACACACCCTAATGACTTTTATAAGCTTTAGGGATCGAATGAATCATCGTAATTTTGTAATTTATTAATATGGTTCGAACTCGTGATTAGGGTATCAGTACGAGCTTCTGTTGTACTGGTACGCTATTCAACATCGTATCAATATGGATTGACTCGTACCGATACTCGAGGAAATTAAAATTTCCAATAGGTAGTTTTAGTATCGGTATACGTATGAGTACCAAAACCCGAGGGCACCGTATCGATACTCGAGTTCGAGTATCGATACCCGATACGTTAAGTAATTTATAAATGCAAAATAAAGATAGAAATGGATGTGAATAAATAAATAAATGATTTATGCATTAATAAATGAGATAATGTGGATTAATGGAGACAATAAATGAGATTAATTATATGCTTCTTCATAATGTATTAACAACTCGGTAATATAAAATAAATGATGCGATGGCTTTTAACAACGATAGGGTGATCCTTGGGATCCGGATACCCAATGAGAGTTTTGCAACACCATGGTCAGAGATGCTGAATGTACGTTTTCGACGTTGTATGGCCCTGAGTCTCACTTAGGAATTGTAGAGTTTAGAGCGTACATTTTCGATGTTGTGTAGCCCCGGATCTCACTCCAAGTTTATGGTTCTACTGTGTGTATTTTTATCTAGATGATCTGATGAGATTTCAGGTATGGTTGGGCCTTGTATGCCATGTATGATGACTTACATGATCTAAGCATGTGTTTAGACGACTAGTGGTAGCGCAACATGTTTATTATTCTTACCTTATTCCTTGTACTAGTTTGCATGCTTATGTTTATGATTAGCATGAAGTAGAGTATATGTGTACCACTAAGCTTTGTAAGCTCTCGGAATCGTTATTTTCGTGCATAGGTTGATCGTGGGATTGCAGAGCACTATCAGTTCGAGATTCTAGTGAGCGGTGTTTAACAGAGTACATTACTTGTATTTAGTGGGCTTTATATTCATAGGACCTTACGTAGTCGAGTTTATAACTCTTATTTTGGAATTGTATTGATCAAGTCGTATGTTTAAATTTTTAAATTAAATTAGAGCTCATTGGTAATGATTTATTCACTTATTTATATTTTCAACTGTTGAATTTAAATATTTTTGGAAAATATTTTATTTGGGTTATACCATGTTGACAAATTTTATGGTAACGGTTGGGGCTTAAGGCCCAAATGTGATATCCGGGTTTAGAGTGTTACAAGAACAAAGATCCAAAACAAAGATCCGAATCCCACAATTATAGTTAAGATCAAATCTATCATAAATAATTTAAAACAAAACTTTTACATTGAAGCTCAAAATTAAAACAAGTGCTTAAATCATTCAACTCGATCAACATAATCCAAAAATAAGAGTTACATACATAAAATTACGATTCTATGAATACATTGCCCGACAAATCTAAATGTTGTACTCTGAATGGGTCGATAAGATGAGAGTCCTACTCCGATGGTGCTCCTCCAATGCAACGCAACAACCTAAAAACTTGCAAACAGAAATAACAATTTCGAACGCTGAGCTTATAAAGCTCATTGGATACACCTCTATTCTACTAAGATTTATGCAAATCATAAACATGAACATGTAGCTAGAATAAATGACATGACAATTAATCAATACATGACGTTACCTCTAGTCGCTTAAAAGTATACTCAACAAATAAAGTATATCGTGTCATTATTAACCACATCATAACAATCAATCCACAAACCTAGAGTGAAGCTTAGGTCACACAACATCGGGATATACACTCATAGTAAGGCCCGAGTCACACAGCATTGGGACGTACACTCATACTCAGAATCCTCCTCGGGTATCTTCGAATAAGGCCCGAGCCACACAACATTGGGACATATATTTAGTTAGCTTACCATGGTGTTGCAACACGTCTTTGGGTATTCTAATCACATCAATCAAGGTGACACTAACACGCAAGTGCTCACACGGCACACAACAATAGCATAATCCCCAAGGATCCTTATGGTTGCTATAAAATAACAAGTCACCTTAAAATATTTATCAAGTCATTATACGTTATGATCATAAGGAAGGGTGAAATCTAGGTTTCTCAATTTTACAACTTGTTTTATATCGTTCGAAATCTATAGGATCATAGTCCATAATTTTTCAACCCTCCAACTTAATTTCATATTTTTCGGGCAGATTGCCCAGTCGGTATTGATACCAGACCTTGCGTATCGGTACGACCCAGTGAGTATTGATACTCATCATTCGCATACCGATATACCCACGGTAAAAAGAGGGAATGGATAGGCGTTCAGCACCGGTACTCATATCCCGAGTATCGGTACGACCCCAGTACAAATACACCCTACAACGTACCGATATGAAATTTGCTTACTATAATTGCTTCTAGTACTCACGTACAAATAAGAGCATATTCATACTGATACAGTTTTACAAGGCGTAATGGTATTGGTTGAAGCCCGTACCGATACTCCCATAACAGTTCTTCATTGTTCTTTAGCAGAACTCAAGGTACCGGTATGGGTTTATCCCGTACCAATACTCGAGCTCAAAATCTATTTTCTAGGGTCAAAAATCACTCCAAATGCCCCCAACTGTTGTAATCAAATACCAATTAATTCTTATATATTATGGGAATGGTTTAGGGTGATTTGCTACCAAATTTACTCATTACTAACATGAAATCCCGAATCTACCATTAACATGCATCTTAAGCATTCAAAAGCCAAAAATCACCAAAACAACAACACAAGCATCATCCTTAAGATGTGCATGAAGAAAAGGAGCTGGAGGTATACTAACCTTCTTCCAACAGCTGAAAAAAAAAACTATTTTCTCCACTTTTCAAACTTTCTTCTTACCATGAGCTCTAAGTTCTCACCAACCTCTTTCACTATACAAAAGAGTTATAAATCGAATTACAACTTACATGAAGTAAAGGGAAAGCTAAAGAGAGGATTTAACACTAAAAAAAACGTGGCTAAATCTTTCATTTCCTCACATCTCCTCCAAAACCCCACAAAACCCAAACTTTCACCTAACCACCATTTTTCACAATTCTTACATTGGTTTGTAGATCCTTAGCTACAGATTTCAACACCATAAATCTTAAATTCGGGAAAGAAAATATGAGAACAACGTTTTTATCTATCTTTATATGGTTGGATGATAGGTAAAGGGAAATTTGGGAAAGAGACAAAGGAACAAGAAATGAGCTCATTCTCTGCTCCTTACATCACCAAAACCATATTATTAAAGAAAGACAACTTTCTTTGAAATGAATGGGTTATTTACCACAAAACCCTTCTTATTCCTCTCCCATCACACTCTAGCCACTAACCAAGCCCAACATGATTAAGAAGCCCACTAAGGCTCTTTAGGTACCAATTGGGCCCCAACACCTTAGCCCATTACCTAAGCTCGAAGCTCAGATCCAAAATTAGAATCGTTACAAAATGTACTTGCTCATGTATATTAAAATTTTCATATATCTAAAATAACATAATCTCGTAAATCATGGGCCATGGCCAAACTTATGTAGGTGCTGATTAAGAATACCTTTTTTAAAAACAAATCTTGCACATATACTATTATATTATCCAAATTTTTTAAAAAAAAGGGTAATTATGAGAATTGGCTAAATTTCAATGAATTTTGAGTGCTTGAATTTTCAAAGTCCAAACATTAGTTTTTATTTTCGCTCGTTCATTCAAAGATTAAGTGGTCAAGAAATTTCTAAAGTCATTATCATTGGATTAGACTTTGTTGTCTCTCAATGTTAATGGTTTGAAGGGTGACCTAGAAAGTTCAAGTGGAACATATTTAAAATTTATAGTCAGATTATTCTATATGTAGTCTAATAAAATGCGAATGATTAGTCACTTTTCATTTCATTGGATAATTGGGTAAAAACACATAATTTGTAAAGATGAACGATTTAACTTTTAAGTAAGCTTTTGTGTATTTGTATTACTCAATTATTTTTGTTATGTTTTAATTTATATATAAATAAATTTTATTTAGATACTAAACAATTTTACTAAAAAATTCATCAAACTTTTTTTTTGAATATAAAAAATATTCATCAAACTTAACCTAATGTTATTACTTATTACTTAAAACATATAGAATATTTTATATTTTCATTTCAAAAGAGAGAGAATATTTTATATTTTGTTATGATTAAATTTAAATAAAATCATTTTTGTGAGGACAAAATAGCCCATAACAGATCAAATTGCACATGAAGAAGAATCTACATATATTTTTATCATCAAATGGGACGAGTGGTGTTAGTGAGGTCTAGGGGAGAGGAATTTGAAAATGTGTAGGGTTCGAGTCTAAGTTATTTAAATTTTTGTTTAAATTTAATTGTAAATATTTATAATGCTATTGTATTAATTGATTCCAATTTAAATGGGTTTATATATCCATATGCAATATACTAATACAAGTATATTTTTTTATATCTGATACATATATTAGGCAGAGTTAAAGGTCTCGACCTGATTTTAAAAATCAATCCACTGATTACTAAAATTATTAGCCGAATTTATAAAATAAAATTTAAATCAAATCAATTTTTTTCATATTAAGTCGAATTTTACTCATTTTAGAAATACGTATAGTGTATCCTTGAACTATTCTTGTCATTTACTCCCACGCGAAATTTCCTACTATGTACTCTTGCTTGGCATTTATTGGACCCATTCAAAGTGCACAATCTTGGAAAAAATCTTTCATACCCCTAAATTCTTTTTTTGAAATAATTATAAAAAAATCTTAGTTTATATATTTATGCGATGTATGAATTAATTGTATTTATAATTAAATGTTATTAAATTATTTTTGTTTGGGTATAAACTTTACTAGTTTGAATTCACATACAATATACGAGTTAATTGCATGTTTACAATAAAAATATATTCTTCAATATATATATATATTAAATAATTTTAATATCATTTATTAATATGATACATAAATTATTTCAATTTTTTCAAACTCTAAATTTAAAATACAATACGCGTTTGAACTTATAATGTCTAGAATGATATAATAATAATAATAATAATAATAATAAAAACCAAATTAAAATACAGTTGATAAACCTTATATTTAACTAATGAATGACTATACAAATTTTAAAGATTGAATTAATCTAATTAAAGTAAACATATTAAATTCAAATTTTAATATAAGGGTAAAACTTTGATACACGTGTAAATTAATTTTATACAAACATGCATATTTACACTATAAAAACCCAAATCCTAAATTCCTAACCCTAAAAAATTAAACCTCACACTATAAATTTTAAACATTAAATTCTAAACAAACCCTACAACCTAAACCCCTAAACTAAAATCCTAACCCCTAAAACTAAAAGACACGTATAAACTAAAGTTTACACGGTCGGTGTATCAAATTTTTTTTAACTAAATCCAAAATGTGACCTTTAAAAGTATATTCCAAAAATGTACATTAAAAAATTTTTTTATATAAAAATTTTAAGATGACAAAAAAACAGAAGGAAAAAAAAAGGAAAATAGCTCAACCAAAAGAAATTGTATGGTTAAGAAAGAGGACACCATCGCCGTCTGTTTTTCAAGTGCTGCGCTTGAGTTTTGTGGTTAAGAGTTAAAAAGACTATCTTTTTCCCAAAGAAATTGGAATTTTTTTATACTTTTTCTTTATTTCATTTCACATCAACAACCCTTTTCTTAATTAAGCAAAAAAAAACAGATTACAAAAAGTAATTTATAGATTTTACACCGTCTATGGATTTTTTCATAATTTTTTTCAAGCTAACTGCCATTTCAGCGCACACAGAAACCGACTCATTGAACAATTCATCAGGGCCACTAGCTTTCTCCTTTTCTTGCCTTGTCGCTGCTATAATAGCCACAATCGCTCCCAAATACAAACGCCACACCATTTCCCTTGACCTTCACTCCTCTTTATATATATATATATATACATCTTCTTCATTTTTCCTATCACCCCACACCACCAGAAAAAGGGAATTCGAAATTGGATTGGATATTATTACTTTTTTTGCATGCACTCCAGGTGTTCGATAAAAGTACCATATTGTTTTATTTTTTTGAAGCTGAAGAGTTTGGGTATTTGGTTAAATTGGTTTTGAAGGGTTTTTGAGTTTTGGGTTTTTTTTTTTTCCCCGTTTTGTGGGGGGTAATACCCAGGGTTTGACAAATTGTGGACATCACGGCTATACACGGAGTTTCTTGGGCTGTTAATCATGTCCTTATTGTACAACGTAAGGGTTGTGTGATCGAGAGCAACCCTTCGCCGCACGGTGGACGTGGCGCTTTGCCTTCTGAAGGCGGAAGTCCTTCTGATCTCCTCTTCCTTGCTGGTGGTGGTATTGTCTTTTAGATTTTCGGTGATATATATAGATAACTTTTAGTCTATATAAAAGAAAATCTATTGAAGCTTTTTTAGATCGCTTTTAAGAAGAAAGTAAAGGCTGTTGTTTTACTTTATTTGATATTTATTGGATAAAGAAAGAAGATAAGTAGTAGCAAAGATGATGCTAAGGATTAAGAGGGTTCCCACTGTTGTTTCGAATTACCAAAAGGATGAGGCGGAGGATGCTGCTCGTCCTAGTGACGGATGTGGAAAGAATTGCCTTAGAAGCTGCTGTATTCCAGGTATTTGTTAATTTTCCTTTGAAAACCTTGCTTGGTTTGATACGTTTTAATAGAAATGAGGTTTAACTGGATCTGGGTTTTGGTTTATAGGAGCAAAGCTTCCTTTATATGCTTTCAAGAAGGTGAACAACATGGAGCTTGAAGAAGACGTGCTTAAAACTGTGAACAGAGATCCTCCAGTTGCTTTTCTTGACTCGCTTGTTCTTGGAGAGGTAGATTTTGATATTAAACTTGTGGTGAATGGGATGAAAGATCGCTCTTATGATTAGTAATTTCCTATTTACAAATTGTGAGGTTTAAAGAAAATTTTGGTTCTATGTTAGTGGGAGGATCGGATGCAAAGAGGACTCTTTCGCTACGATGTCACTGCATGTGAAACAAAGGTCTTATTTTGGACTCCATTATACATTTCTTTGCTTTATTTGTTTATCTGCCAATTGTTAAAACTATAAATTTTCTTGTTAATTGAGTTGTTAGTAGTGGTACCATAAAAATTTTCTATTGTTATCATTGTTTAGGTGATTCCTGGTGAATATGGCTTTATTGCCCAGCTGAATGAGGGTCGCCATCTTAAGAAGAGGCCAACTGAGTTTCGTGTTGATACAGTACTTCAGCCTTTTGATGGAAACAAATTCAATTTCACCAAAGTTGGGCAAGAAGAGGTGCTCTTCCAGTTTGAAGCAAGTGAAGATGGTGAAGTTCAGTTCTTTCCAAATGCTCCCATTGATGTCGAGAATTCTCCAAGTTTCATTGCCATTAATGTATGTTGGTTTTACTTGTTATGTATAGAGAATAATGATTTGACAAAGAATGCTAGACTCGTAAGATTATCATCTTTTGTATACATTTCAACAGGTTAGTCCCATTGAATATGGACATGTGCTATTGATTCCTCGGATTTTTGAATGCTTGCCTCAGAGGATTGATCGGGAGAGCTTCTTGCTTGCACTTTATATGACAGTTGAAGCCGGGAATCCGTTCTTCAGATTGGGTTACAACAGCTTGGGCGCATTTGCTACAATCAATCACCTTCACTTCCAGGTAATTTCCTTATCTGATACTTTGAGATATGGTTATATACAGTTAGAAAGAAAAAGGTTTTAACTATTTGAATCGGTCCAGGCTTACTATTTAGCTATGCCCTTTCCCATCGAGAAAGCTCCAACCAAGAAGTTAACAACTTTGACAAGTGGAGTGGTTGTCTCAGAGCTCTTAAAGTATCCTGTCAGAGGTCTTGTTTTTGAGGGTGGTAACACTCTCCGGGACTTGTCTGACACTGCATCAATGCCTGCATTTGCCTCCAAGAAAACAACATACCATACAACGTCCTCATCTCTGATTGTGGAAAGCGGATCTTTCTTCTTCCACAGGTAACAAATTAGAACCGTATCAATGCAATTTTACCAACTACATTAAATTGCTAGTTCTTACAATTGACTTTACAACAGTGTTATGCTGAGAAACAAGCTCTTGGGGAAGTGAGTCCGGAGCTTTTGGACACCCAGGTGAACCCAGCTGTGTGGGAAATTAGTGGTCATATGGTGTTAAAAAGGAGGAAGGACTATGATGAAGCATCTGAAGAAAATGCATGGAGGCTCCTTGCTGAGGTTTCTCTCTCTGATGAAAGGTTTTGTGAAGTCAATGCACTTATTTTGGAAGCAATTGCAGGCAGTGAAGAAGTTGAAAATGGTACAGAGACTTCACTTGAGGAGCCTCTCTTGAAGAAGATGATGCAATTGCCGAAAGCTCCCACTGCGGTATGGTATTTGGTGCACAAAAGTGCATTGTTCTGCAGTAACAAGCAGAATTTTAACTAGAGCCCTGGCACTTCGTGTCTGGTTCAGTATCTACTCTGTCAGTTTGGTGTCTACTGTCTAGGACTAGGGTTGTGTTTAGAACCTATATTACTCGGATTCAAATGGGAATGTCCAATTCAAGATTATCTGACACAGGTATGGTTAGATTTTTCTAAGGTTTTCCATGTTTGGAGGATTCTTGGAGCTCAAATCCCCATATCTGTGTGCTGAAGACGAGTATTGGATGAGTATTTCAAGAAGAATAAAAGAGAGTCCGGGTAACATAATTTAAAACTTGCATGGATTGTGGCGCAGGCAGCCTAAATCACCAAACTTGTTGGAAGGATATCCCTCTTTATGTAAACTTTATGCTTATTTGCTTTATTAGCATGATGAATCATGAGAAAATACAATGTAATGTCTGCTCTTGTTATGAGATAAAATACATGTGAATGTGATTGTGTTTATCATTTCTGTTTATTTTTGCAGTTGAATTTAAAGCAGCAAGCATAGCCATGGAGTCTGATTTCAATATTTAGATTGAAAAGATTTAACTTGTTTTGCAAGAAAAAGACCATCCTAAGTGCCCAAATTTCTGGTAATTTTCCCAAGCATCTGGCAATCTAATCTCCATTGTGATATCGGATAATTGAGTCAGCATAGCATATGTCCGGTCAGTGACGGAGCAATGAATCAAGATATAACATATGTCTGGTCAGAGATGGAGCAATGAATCAAGATCAAAGGAACAAAATATAGCCGACCATAAAAATGAGGACGAAGTCTCCTAGCCTAGCAATACCTCCGTCTCCGATTGAAGACGGTGGCATTTCTTTGACAGGCCATGATACTCAGAAATATCAGAGGCCTTAGCATTTGTATGAATCCACTCAACAAATAGTAGCAGAATAAAAGGAGGGTTTGACACCAGCAGGAAGATGAAGCTGATCCCAAATGGTTCTGGTTTCACGACAATGTCGAAAAAAATGATCATTTGTTTCAGTTTCTAAGCTGTAAATGAATCGAATTTAAAACATGTTTTTACTTAAAATCTTGTCTTTTTTATACTTAGTACTCACTTTGGAAGATACTACAGACTTAACTATGTTTAAATCCATGTCTTCGTTAATATTTAAACAACAATGATACCAATCAAAATAAGTTTTTGGAAGATGAATTTACACACAATAGCTATGTTTAAATCCATGTCTTCGTTAAAATTTAAACAACAATGATATCAATCAAAATAAGATTAAAAATTTAATCAACATAAATTTTTTATTTTGAAAATTGACACCATTGACATTGAAAAAACATGACACGTGTAAACTTTAGTTTACACATGATTTAAGGGGTTAGAGTTTTAATATCTTTTAATTTAGGGTTTATGTTGTAAGGTTTAAAGGGTTTAGGGTCTATATAATTTAGTTTTTTTTAGGGTTAGGGTTAATATTTAAGATTTTGTTTTAAAAATTTAATCAACATAAATATTTTTATTAAATGAAAATGGATGCCTTTAAATATAAACATTATTTTTGAAATAAATTCTCCATAGAGGCCATGGGCTTATATGATAAAATGAAATTTATTTGAGCCAGCCCAAATATATTTGCTCTTTTTTTTCTTTTCTTTTGACAACGAAAACTAGGCTTTGCTCTCTCATTCTCTTTTGTCGACCGCCGTCACTCTATCTTTGTTCCGCCGCCGTCTTTCTGCTTCTCAGTCCCTGCCACTGAATACTCCACTTATTCCACCTCCAGGTACGGCTCATTCTCTCTTTTTCTATAATAAATCTCTTTTAAATCTAATATGTATTTCTTTTGCTTCTGTTCTTGAAATTTGTTTAAAATTCTTATCTTTTCCCTTTAATTTTATGTACCCAGATTCCCCAATTTAAGTAAAAAAAAGAAGGCGAGTGTTGGATTTTAGTTTTTTCTTACCTTAGAACTGAGCAATTAAATCACAATCAAAGTAAACACGATTTCTATGCTTCAAACATATTTGAGATTTTGAATTTAGGAGTCTAATTGTTTTTGATTTGAACATTGATATCTATGTTTATTATTTTGTTGGTTTTCCTAGTTATCTTCTCATAAGCTTGTTTCTGGTTTGTAGTTTTATTAAAGATGAAGAAAGGATTGCACCCTCAGATGCAATGGATTTCTTATGCGACCCCAAATGGTCGATTGATTAATTTCGATGACAAAAATACATAATGTCGGTAAAGTTTATCACTTGAGGGTGAAACGTCAACTAGCTGCAACTGAAGGACAGATTGCTAAGTTCAACCGCTGTTACGGGCTGGAGAAGCCAAATGACACGGAGGCCGGAGCAGTCCGAGAAAAATGAAAAATGAATTCCGGTTGGCGGTAATGCAGTGTTGGGTATTTGTAGTTCGATTTAAGCATCTATGTTGTCGAATAGCATGAGTGTTGTTAGTTAATTGAAGCTCATTCGATCTTAGAACTTAACCTTTTTGATAAAATAGTGTCGATTGTGGTTTGACTGACCATCATCTGTTTGATGTTTTCTGTTTGATTTCATTTCTTTTTGCATGCTTTTAATGAAACATAAGCATTTGATACATTGATTGGAAATTGAGGGTTAATGTAGTTGAATATTATCCATGGACCACTTTTATGTTTCCGTGTATTGGTTTTTCGATGATCATGTTTGATTCGAGCTTGATGTCGGTTGGGGATAATTATTAGTACATAGATTTTGATTGATTACTTATTTGTCATCCTTTTCATGTTTTTGATGAGACAATATATAGATTTGGACGTCATGTTCCAGAATCTTTTGTATTGTGTAGTGTATTTTGAGCTTTGATTAACTGGAAGTCGGCAGTTGTTCCTTTGATCTGCATTTTGTGGTTATCTGTTTGATGTATACTTTCTTATGTTCACTGATATATCTTATCGGATGGCTTATTGTATTGTTAGTGTCTCGAGTTGAACTTTGTTGAAACATGTGATCCGGTTTTTGTTGAAAGTTGAAACTAGCCGACTTGTCGAATTCTAGTTTGGACATCTTGTAGACTTTTTAGGTTCATCGAAGCAGTGGGGCTACTGTGTCCCGTCTTTTTGGTAAAACCATTATCTAAAAGGCCTTTCTTTCGATGAGTTCTCGATAGTTACTGTAAGACTCTCAACTTTAGTGAAAGAGAATCGGCTTTTTACTCATGTATGTCTATGTTTTAGTGATTTTGTGCATCTTGAAATGAGATGTTTATCCAATGGTTTGATCCATATATGTTGATGCTGGTTTGTGAGTAATATCGACGGAAAAAGCTGAACCAAAGGGCAGCCATAAACGACAACCACAACGAACCAGATATGGTGTTTAGGCCATGGATATGCGGACCGGAACATCTGCCATAAGCTTGAATGCAATGCTGTAGGAGCAAGCCCTACCTGTTTATGTTGTCTTTGACCATCCTTGTTTTTGTGTATGTTGTTACGAGACTATATGTATCTGAGACATACATTAGAATTCGAGAAACATAGGTTTAAATGGGATTAGATAACATGATTATGGGTAAATAAATAATACACAAATGTGTATCTATATATTTATATTATAAAATTTAAATTTTAAATTTTTAATCTAAATTTTAAAGAAATCAATATTGAGCTCTAAATTCTAACTTAAATTCTAAACTTTAAATTTTAAATCTCTAAACTTTAAATTTTAAACTAAATTTATAATTTTTAAAATTAAAAATTTTGTTTAAACTTTAATTTATACAGTGTATGTATCAATTTTTTTCTATTATTTAATCAATTCTCAACGACAAGCATTTTGATATTTTTGGATTTAAATTTTTTATAATTTATGATTCTCTCAAAATATGATGATGAATTTTTTAAAAAAAAATATTGAGTTTAAAAAACCGTCGGAATAACCTTGTATTTTTGAAAAACTGTTTTAATCTACAGTCGAAACAGATCCAAAAAAATGAAAAAAAAAAAAAAAAAAAAGAAATCTGTAAAAGAAACATATTTTTCTGCCAAAAATTCCATGAATTTTCACTCTTTTCAAAGAATCCCTACTTTTACTCTCTTTTCCGTTTATAATATCTTCAAAACACAAGAAAAAGTGAAAAATCCCATCTTTATTTCATCTCCGTTTCACAATATTTGCTCTTTTTTTTTCGCAGCATCCAAACACCGCTTATCTTTCTCTTCTCTGGAAAATTTTCCCAGGTAATCTTGGTTCTTTCTCTTCTTTTTATTTGTTTATACTCGTTTCATGTTATTGGGTATTTTCTGTTTGTTTGGTTGAAGGTATAAAAATAATGAAAATACTGAATTGAACATTATACTGACAGACAGTCAGTAGTACAGTATTTTAATTCTTTTTTTATGTTTGGTTTATATTTATTTGGGGGTTTTCTTTTGAATTTAAAATACTGAATTGAACATTATACTGAAAGTTCTTTTTTTTTTCATAGAAATTCATGTGAAGGATAGATGATAAGTTTAACCATTGGTTTATATTTTGTTTCAGAGGCTTTGAAGCTGCTTTTTTTTTCAATTACAATGGCTTCTTCAACATTATTTTCCATGTGCTCGTCGAAAAAGGAGTCCTTTGATATAAAGGCGATAAATTCGAATAAAGAGTTTAAGTTTAATAGTTCAAATCTCCTGAATAGACTACCTGTTAAGGTCATGTTATCATCCGACTTTATGAATCCAAGATTGTTAACCAATGACAACTCGCTGAAATGGGGACAAAGGGAAAGGCTTTTAAAGAATCGGATGCAATGCCATGCTGTGGAAGTCGAGAAGGTGCCTGCGTATACAATGGGGAAGAAGTTTCATCTCGATGATGTGATTGAAGCTCAACAATTTGATAGAGAAACTCTAAATGCTATATTTGAAGTTGCAAAAGAGATGGAGATTATCGAAAAGAAATCACCTGGGAGTCAAATTCTCAAAGGTTACCTAATGGCCACCCTTTTTTATGAGCCCTCAACTAGAACTAGGCTTTCATTCGAGTCGGCCATGAAGCGACTTGGTGGTGAAGTTCTAACAACTGAAAATGCTAGGGAATTTTCTTCAGCAGCCAAAGGAGAGACTCTTGAAGGCAAATTCTCTTTACTTTTTGGTTAATGTTCTTTGAACTTTGAAGTTGTTTATCTGTGGTGTTCTTCGTAACTACGTAGCTTCTTTTGCAGATACTATAAGGACTGTTGAAGGGTACTCCGATATAATTGTGATGCGGCACTTCGAAAGTGGTGCTGCAAAACGAGCAGCAGCTACAGCAGGGGTTCCTATCATTAATGCCGGTGATGGTCCAGGTCAACATCAAACCCAGGTAACTTTATTACTCAATTCCTTTCACAAAAGAATCGTAAAATGATAAACATGTGTGATGAAGAATAACCAACAATCCTTATTTTGTAATCTGTGTAATGTAGGATATGGTTCATCTTCACTCTTATCTTCTTTTTTCTTTTCTTTTTCTGTTCTAAGTTCGCTATCTATTTGGAATGTCCGAGTTTGGTTTCTTAGCATAAATAATTGGCATACTATGTTACATGAATTCAAAGATGAGGGTTGGGTACGAATATGTTTAATATTTTTCAAGGTTTCCTTCTTTTAATATGTATATTTGAGCTGTTGAGTACAAAAGATTGTTTCTCTTTCTATGTTGTTTAGGCCCTTTTAGATGTCTACACCATAGAAAGAGAGATAGGAAAATTGGACGGTATCAAAGTTGGGCTTGTCGGAGATCTTGCCAACGGGAGAACAGTTCGTTCGCTTGCATACTTGCTCGCAAAGTACCTAGATGTGAAAATCTACTTTGTCTCCCCCGGCATTGTTAAAATGAAGGTTCGTATTCAGCAAACGCTACCTACAAGAACTACATGACTTGTATTTACACTCGACCTTAATATATACAGATATTATATGTACAAGCACACTTGTTAGATGGACTTTCAATAGATAGCTGAATTAACCCATATTTGTTCGTTTGCATCCCTTTTCGACTTCTGCAGGATGACATTAAAGATTATTTGACATCAAAGGGTGTCGAGTGGGAAGAAAGTGCTGATGTAATGGAAGTGGCCTCTAAGTGTGACGTGGTGTATCAAACTCGTATCCAGCGAGAACGATTTGGAGAAAGAATTGATCTTTACGAAGAAGCTCGGGGCAAGTATATAGTTAACAAGGATGTGTTGAAAGTGATGCAGAAACATGCTGTGGTCATGCATCCTCTCCCAAGGCTTGACGAGATCACGGTCGAGGTTGATGCCGACCCAAGGGCTGCCTATTTTAGACAAGCAAAGAATGGTCTGTATATCAGGATGGCTCTTTTAAAATTGTTGCTTGTTGGATGGTAGGAGAAGAGCTTTTTCTGCTATGAGAACCCGAAGGTCATTTACTATTTACCTATATGTTCCTCTGTTTTTCTGGATTCACCTACTCGGCTTGGAAGTCGAGTTTATATTGTCTTTTTAAACATGTGATATTCAATAAGCATTGACATGCCATGTTTTTGTATATTTCATGATAGAATTAGCCTCACTTTCCATACCATTGCTTGCAACATAACAAATCATAATGTATGTAAAAATCAATACGAAGGAATATTTTCGGAAATAATTAAACGATGTGGGTGAATATTATGACATTGCAGTGGAGCTTCAAAATCCAGACGAAGCTCGCAAAACAGTAACAAAGAACCAATCATGTTACAACGCAAACAGCTTTCATACTTGATACATAGGAAAATTGGGATCAACATCATTGGCCCATGACTCTAGTCCCCCGACAATATCCTTGGCTAAATCGAATCCCATGGTACGGAGGCATTCGACAGCTCTTTGAGAATCATTACCTCTTCTGCATATTACATACAAGTTCAATCCCGATCCGCTGCCCTCTTCTTGCTCTTTAAGTGCCGAAGAAATCTCGGGCAACCGAGCCTCTAAGATCGTCAGTGGAATGTTCAATGACTTGGGAAGAGAAACTATCTTGTAGTGGTGTTCTGGTCGCACGTCCCCTAAAATGTGTGGTACCCCACTTACGACCCTCTCTTTGAACTCCTTACTGGTTATTCTAGAATCCGGGGTGAGTAGTTTCAGCTTTTGTGGAGACTGCACGCAGCAAGCGGCAAACATATTCAGTATATGGTTGATTTGGATACAATAATCGGTCGGGGCATGGTGTATTCATCTCACTCAAGATCATTTTGCATGTGAATCGATTATGATAACATATGCCGAAAAAGTTACGTCCGAAAATAAATGATAAGTAAAACGCAACCCATAGAGTGATTTACCCTTTCAGAAGAAAACTTACCGTTGACAGTGGCAATTGAGTAAACTTCTCATAATCAAAATCTTTGAAACGCTGTTGGTTAAATGTTGTATTTTCTCCACAAACTTCGCATTGCAATGACCTGCCTAAGGGATAAGAAACTTGCTATTAGAAAATAATATATATCCGGTAATAGTATTTTAAAGTATAAATTTGCACCAAAGAGCAAAGAATGGGTGCATAAGGGACCAAACAACACGAATTCGAGCCGACAGAGCGTCAAAAAGAAGCATCCGCCCAGAAAGTGGTTCGCCAACATCACTTGCTATTTTAATGGCTTCTAGAACTTGAAGACAACCAATAATTCCAGGAACTGAAAAGAAATGTAGATCAATAAGCGCTGGAACCGAAAAATATGACAACTAATGAGGGTTCTTTGGACTCTATTTCCATGAGGTATTGCAAATTTGGGTCACAAAATGGAAACAATATTTTGACATACCAACTCCTAGAACACCACTATCCGAACATCTTTGACAAGCAGTTGTAGGAGGTGGCGTTGGAAATAGGCATCGATAGCATGGCCCCCTTTATAATTATATACTGTCAGCTACACAATAAACCAACTGTAAAGTAGGATTTGAAGTTTGAGTAAGACGTGTTAAACACACCTAAAAAGAAGCTAATTCATGTGCTTCATGAAATAGAAAATACGGCTTGTATAGAATACCTGCCTTCCAATCCTAGTGCAGCACCTGATACAAGAGGCTGCATATAAACATGGAAACAATCAATACTGGTGTCAGTTAGAACATATGCATATTCAGACATGATTGTGAAGATGCGACCCTCTAGATACATGGGAAAACTTAAAAAAATCAACATACTCGTATCCAAAACCAGAGTCCTAGTAACATGGGTATTAATATCAGCTGACCGAGCTTGCAAAATGAGGATACATTTCTTTAGCACTACAAATAGTTTAATAAACTACGGAGATAGCACTGATATAGGTACCTTTCCCAACACAACACAGCAATCACTGATCATGTAACGACTGGGAGCATTATCAGTTGCATCTACTACTATGTCATATCTAACAAATGTCTGCAGTCACGGAAATCACACCTCACATGATTCACTGAAAAAGAAATGAATAATAACGTTTCTATGCGTCAAAAAGGATACCGGCTCAAAATTTCCAAAGCATTAGATGTGCTAACGCTTGTTCGTGTTCAACAATCCGTATAGTGGAGTTGATCCTGAAATTTTTACTCCATATTAGATATAAAAAAAACCAGCAAAGCAAACCACAAAAGAAATCACGACACGAGATTACAAGCAGCAAGTTTTATCCAATACTGAAATGTAATATTGAGGCTATTGTAACAGAGATGGATCCCATAAACGTTACATACAAGCGACAAAGCAGCAGCAGCAGACTTTACTTTAGGCTGACCGATATATGCTTCAGTGTGAATAACCTGCAGCACCCCAGATCGATAGTTATGTAAAAGCCAATTAGTCACAATTCAAGATCATAGGGAAGATATATGTGAGGACTGATGCATAAATATCGTTAAAACAAGAATATGGAACTCTAAGTTAACGCTTCAATAACATATAAGTGAACACACATATGCAGCTTATTCTATTTAATTTAGCATTGTAACGATTTTTTTTTTTTGAAAATTCAAAACATTCTAAATAAGTCACTAGAAAAACTTTGGAGAAAATATTTGAAAATGGAGAATTTTGTCGTGTTTTTTTGAAAATAAAAGGTTTTGAGGGTTTTGAAGGTAAAAAGTTGGTGTTTGGAAATGAAGGTTTGGAGTTTTGAAAATAAAGTGAGGGAGTCGCCATCGGCCACTAAGGTAGGTCGGACATCGTAAAATCAGAGATTCATTTGAAAATGGGTTCGAGAGTTGACTACGTGTGGGGAAGGATTTGCACCCCCATCACGCCCAAAAATCGGTACCATATGTTGCTCTTAATTAATGAAAATCATTGAAATTTGAATTTAATTTAATTTAATGGTCTTAATTGGATGCATACTCTAATTAAATGGCCTTTATCAAGTTGGTGGGTTTGAATTAATTAGGCATTTAATTAGTAGGGGTGATGTACATCAGACCATAAATTAAAACATTAAATAAGTCTGACTGCCATATTAATTTATGGTTTGAATTTCGTACATCACCTTTATGCATGATGCAAGCATTTAAATATGATGTCAGGACTTATCAAATTTTTATTTCAAATTAAAGTTTACCTTCGAACAGTGAGAACTAATTCGAATATTTGGTCAACATTCATTAAGCCAAGACTGTTATAACACAAATATTGAGATTAAAAAATATCTTCTTTTTAGGATTTAAGCCAATTAATTAGTAACATGTTTAATTAAAATATTAAAGTCAAATGAATGACAATGAAAAGCATGAAGTAAAACCTAGGCCCACTAAAGTCTTAACCTAAAATGCCCAAATTATGGATAATTAATTAGTGATCTAACTATCAACTAGGTTAGTCTAATACTAACCCTAAATTAATCAAATCCTACAAAAACAAGAAACCCTAACATTTTAAGAATTATCTTGAATCAAAATAACTAATTTGATTAATTTTAAACTAGCATCCTATTAAGCCAAAGAGACTATTTAAAATGAATCGAATTAATAATTAAGTTTCCATCTAAGTTAAATGTCAATTTTATCCTAAAAATGATTAAGAGATGGTGAATTAATTTAATTACTTTAACATTCATCCAAATAAGCCAATGATAAATTTAAATTAATTAAATTAATCCGAACCATGAGTTATCTAAAGGTTTCAACTAATCTAAACCTAAAATTAATTTAATTCACTTAAACTTACACCCTAATAAGCCAATGGCATAATTTAAATTAACTAAATTAAATTTCTAGACCTAAAAGGCTTACTACCAAACACAAACTAAACAAGCCACGTTCGAATACAATAAAGCAATCAAATATAAAAAGGACGGAATTAACAAATAAATAAATTAAAAAGATGAAATTAAATATGATTGCAAGAAAAAGGAAAAAGAACGAAACACACAAAACAGGGACTAAAAGTAGGATTTTACCATTGGAAAAGGACCAAAATTAAAACAAAAATAAAATTTTAGGGGCCAAATGGGGTATTAATCCCTTTTTAAAATGAATTTAAATTGAATAGGAAGACTAAATTGGAAACACCCCGAAACTCACAGGGACTACGAAGGTGATTTAAAAAAGTAGAATGGCGTACAAGATGATTTTCAAAACGCATAATGACCTTTAATAATAAACTCATTTAAAAAGCAAAGCCTGGTTTGAAATTGGGACGTAATTAAAACTTGGTTTATTTTATAATATTTTAGGTTTTTGGAGAAAGTTTCTAAACTTATTTTTTAAGTTAGGAAATTTGTAAAAAATCACAAAAAACTTAAAATATTATAAAAATTAACATTTTAAATTTTTGAGTGAATCTCACAAATTTTAATATTTATTATTTTTAACCACACTTTAAACCCGTTACACCCGATTCACACGTTTAGTTCAATATCGCGAGACACGTGAATGATGGATGTCGACAAAGATTTGCATTTTGGTTTGGTACGAATGAGAAGGATAGACATTGGTGCTATTTAACGTAGGTGAAAACGAGGAGAATGACCCAAACAATGGGGATCATACGTTTTCTCATTGCAAACGTTAGAATCTGGTGAATTGCAGTTATTAAAAGGGGCATTGAAACCTAGATTATGCTTTGCTTGTAGTGCACAAATTTGGGTCATTTTGATATATAATCCAAATAGATTAGATATTTAGGAAAATAAGATATTTTTTGGTATATTTTAAGATTTACGGTAAAATTTACAGTGCATGGTGAAGTCGTCACCTGCAGATAGCGATTTGGATGAAGACACCATCTGTAGGTGACGACTTTATCCTGATTTTGTCTTGAATTGATAATGAAAAATATTAAACTATTACAAATAAGAAGTCGCCACCTGCAAATGGCGTCTTCACCTAAGTCACCATCTGCAAATGACGACTTTACCTTATAGTGTAAATTTTACCGTAAATTTTAAAATATAGTCTAACGTTTTACAAATCTTAAAATATTATTTGGTTTGCATTATTCCGCGCACAAATTTATTACCATCTTTGACTTGGTTTTTTTTTTTGAAGGTTTCTTTGACTTGGTTTTTTAATTGTATCACACTTGTATTCATGTCGTGCTAACCTTTGAAAATTGAAATTGATGTCTCTTCTTGAATTATAATGAATACTAATAAATTATAATTTTATATTATTCTTAATTGGAAGATATTTTGATGTAGGGATTAGGGCAGGTGAGTCTTGGGGTCCTTCAATGTCCAAATGCACAAGTCCGCTCATTCTTGTTCACCGAGATTGTCTTTAAAGGGTTGGTCATCTTATATATAGGGCAAACTCAGTTTTAAAAAATTAAATTATTCGACTTAATTTAATCTAAAAATATTTGATTCATTTTGACTCGATTAATAATTTTATAAATTTAACTCGAAAATTTTTTAAATAAAATTTGAGCTCTAAAATATAAATTTGAAAAACTCAAATTTTTTAGTAATTAGTGGATTTATTTTCAAGTTTGATTCGAGTATATATATAACATATGAAGAAATATATATGGTATTGTATATAGTTATAGAAAACTTTTTAAACTAGAACTAATTAGTACCACAATATTATAAATGTTTACAATTAAATTTGAATAGAAATTCGAACAACTCAACTCGAACTTTGTAAACTCAACTCAACGCTTTAACTTTATTAATTCAAAATTTTTTTACTCGACTCTATCGAATGCTCATTATTAACTCTATGGCTTGTTTATTTTAATATTAATGTTTAATATTTGGGTTCTTTTGGATTTGATCCTAAATATGTTCAAAAATATTTAATTTGTTTAGTTTTTATTTTTAATATACTAATTAGAGATTCGTGACAAATTTTTAATCTGATTTGTGAAAACAAAAGACTTCATCATCAATATATCAAATAGTTGTTCTTAATATAAATAGATTTTTGAAAAAAAATATTTTTTTAAAAAGTGTCAGATATAAGTGAAAGAAAATATTTTATTTTAAAAGATATATTTAAAAATTTTAATTCAACAAATAATCATATAAAAAGTTGTAAAAGATTTAAATATAAATCTATTGATTTTGTGTTTGGTCCTTAAATAATAACTTTTAGTTGTTTTATTTAGAAATTATATAATTTTTTATAGAAAAACGTTTATAATTATTTAAAATTTATATTTTATATTTTTAACTAAATTAATACTCAAATAACTAGTGACATACAATTAAATTTAAAAATTAATCTAAATGAAGCATAACCACATTTAAGAATCTTTTGGAATAAATTACCGAAATTTAACCCAATAATAAAACAAAAACAACGATTAGCTGTGAATGCAACGTTCGAATTAAGGGTAGAAGAAATAATAAGAAGAAGAAGAAGAAGAAGAATCTCTCATTTTCAACAACAGTATTATTTGTTGCTGCAACATAAAGACAAAAAGTATATCTACTAATCACCGTCGGATTTGCCGATCACCATTGGAGAAAAAACACGTGGGTGGCCACGATGTACTATCAGATCTAAATCTAAAATCTTAAGTTAAAAAAACAGTGCCTGTCGAAGAAAACGGTCGAGTTGGTGGATTCCCCCCACTAATCCCCACTCCCCTATAAAACAACGTTAAAATTCTACTTTATATAACTTCAAAATCACTCCATTTCTTCTTCCATAATCGTTAATCGTTTCATTTGTTCTTCTTCTTCAAAGCTCTGGCCATGGCTTCCCGAGCTTTCTATCTTCTCGGTTCAGCCATTGTTCTCTTGTCCGCCATTGTTGTCTCAGGTATGAGCTTCAAAATGAAACCTTTTTTTTCTTTTTATTGTCTGAACTTTGAGCATGGAAACCCAAAGTTGTTTTTTTTTGTTTTCTTATTGTAGATGCTGCTGGTTCGGTCGGGATTAACTATGGTCGTGTCGCCAACAACTTGCCATCGCCGGAAAAAGTCGTCGAACTCTTGAAATCTCAGGGAATAAACAAAGTGAAGCTTTACGACACCGACGCCACCGTTCTGACTGCGTTGGCGAACTCCGGGATCAGCGTCGCCGTCGCTCTCCCCAACGAACTCCTCGCTTCAACCGCCACAGACCAGTCCGCCGCCGACAACTGGGTTCAATCCAACATAACCAAGTTCTACCCTCAGACAAAAATCGAGGCCATAGCTGTCGGGAATGAAGTTTTTGTCGACCCGAAAAACACGACGAAGTACCTCGTACCCGCCATGAAAAACATCCACGCTTCGCTCGTTAAATCCAAGCTGGATTCCTCCATTAAAATCTCTTCCCCCATAGCTTTCAGCGCCTTGCAAAACTCTTACCCTTCTTCAGCCGGTTCGTTCAAGCAGGAATTGGTCGAACCGGTGATTAAACCCATGTTGGATTTCTTGAAACAAACCGGGTCTTACCTCATGGTGAATGCGTACCCGTTTTTCGCTTACTCCGCAAACTCGGATCAAATCTCACTTGACTACGCTTTGTTCAAGGACAACCCGGGTGTGGTGGATTCGAGTAACGGGTTGAAATACCACAGCCTTTTCGAAGCCCAAATCGACGCCGTTTTCGCCGCCATGTCGGCTCTTAAATACGACGACGTAAAGATGGTGGTGACCGAAACAGGGTGGCCTTCAATGGGGGACAAGAATGAAATCGGTGCTAGTGAACAGAATGCGGCGTCGTATAACGGCAACCTGGTACGGAAAGTTTTGAGCGGAAGTGGGACCCCGTTGAGACCTCAGGACCCACTTAACGTTTACTTATTTGCTTTGTTTAATGAGAACCAAAAACCCGGTCCAACTTCGGAAAGGAATTATGGGTTATTTTACCCGGATGAACAAAAGGTATACAACATACCACTAACACAAGAGGAGCCAAAAGGAGGGCAGTCAGCGCCGGTCAACACGAACACGAGTCAGGTTCCGGTAGTCGGAGAAGTGTCGAAGACACAAGTTGGGCAGACATGGTGCATTGCCAATGGGAGAGCCGGCAAGGAGAAGCTGCAAGCCGCATTAGATTATGCTTGTGGAGGAGGAGCCGATTGTAACGCTATTCAACCCGGTGCGACGTGTTATAATCCGAATTCACTCGAGGCACATGCCTCATATGCCTTCAACAACTATTACCAGAAGAAGACGCGTGCGGCAGGCACGTGCGAGTTCGGCGGTGCGGCTTACGTCGTCTCGCAACGTCCAGGTATGTTATTCCAGAGGCGGAGGGTGTGCGGCGGAGCCAAGGGGGCCTGGCACTCCCAAAGTTTTGAAAAAATTGTATTATACTCTTGATATATTTTTAAAATTTTAATTATGCTCCCTTAAAATTTATAAAAATTTCTCATAAAGGTCTAAAATTTTTAAATATTTTTAATTATCCTCAAAATTATAAAAAAATCATTAAACTTTTTAAAAATTATAGTTAGAACCTTACAATTTAAAAATAAAATTTTCATTAAGTCCCTCAAAATTCTTAAAAATTTTAGTTAGACAACTAAATTTTTGAAAAATTCCCCTCAAGCTATACGGTCAAGATCCGCCACTATGTTATTCCATCCTTTTAATTACAATAATTGGACTTTGATCTAATATACATTTTATAAATATTTTTAATTCTGGCCTAAATTTTTAATTTTTTCATTGCAGCATATGGGAATTGTGAGTTTCCAGCCGGAAGGAATTGAAATGGGGAAACAAAGGGAAAAGAAAATGATGAATTTCAGCAATTTTTTTCCTTCTATTTATCTGTGGAGATAAATTGATTTTACTCACTTGTTTATAGTTCGTAGTTCTATTTGTATTTATTGTGGTATTATCTCATATGGATTATTTTAATATTCATATATTGTTAATTATGTTGTGGAATTTAATTTTATAGGAATTTTACACGTATCGTCAATCTACATTTTGATAATAATTATCGAATAAATAACCCTCTATTTATTTTATTTATTCAGTAGAGAAGGACCATACCATCTCAAAACCTTATTTTAGTTTACAATGGACATCAATTTAATGAAAAAATATTATTGGGCTACAATTCTATTAAAATTGGGCTAAAAGTAAGCGCTTACCTTCTTTGTTCATATTAGAAAGCGAAAGCAAAAGCAAGAAGCAAATTAACCATCAAAAGAAGCACTTATGCATCTAAGTTGTCAAATTTAAGCCATTAATCTCCTCTTCAAGAAAGACTAGTCAAGCAGCTGTTGGATGACTTTACAGGACAAAAATCAAATACTAAATTAGAAATTACAGTTAAATCTACATATAACAAACAGAAGAAAAATTTGATAGAAACTTTAATTACTTACTCTAAGGGTAGTTTACATTTTATATCACTAAATTTAACATCCACTTTTATTTATATCACAAATCTTTAATTTAATCAAATTACATTATTCAACTTTTATTATTTAGAAATTAAGTCGCTTATAGTGACACCATTAAATTATTCTAATAGAAAAAATTAAAATTGACACTTTTATTTAACATATTTTCATATATCATCAATAAATAATGTTTAATTGATAATTTAAATATTTTTATTACAATTTATAGGAAAATTAGGTTTTTTAATTTGTTTATTTGAAATGTTTCAAAAAAAATTCTTATAGAAATTTATTAAAAAATATCATTTTCTTAAAATTTATAGAAAATTTAGTTTTTTTTTAATTTAGTCTCTTTAATTTATAAAAAAATATTCTTCTCCTCGAGAAATTATATCATAGGCCCTTCCCGCCACGTCATCCATGGTCCAAACCAATAAAAATAATTCATTTTAATATTTGTTTATGTCATCATTTTACCAAGTAAAGATTCACATGGTAAAAATTGTTTTTAAATTTAATTTACAGTAAATATTCACTTGGTAAAAAGATGACATGGGAAAATTTATTGAAATGGATAACTTTTAGGAAAATTCTACAACAGGCGACGAACACCGCTGAACACCATTAAATTAATTAATAAAGTAAAAATCTCAAGGACTCAACATACAATTAATAATTATTTAAAATAAAATTTCAATTAATATATATTCTATTTTTTAATATTTATTTTTAAATAATTAGATCAAATACCAACTATAGTCAATTCTTAAATTAAAAAACCCTAAATCCTTTTCTCCTCTACCCACGACTGGGATGATTTTAAGCCATCCATCGTCTCTACCTTTAAGCTCACACCTGAACAACTGGATCTCCTGAAAGCCAAAGCAGGTGCAAAGAGTGGTACAAATATACTAGTTTCAATATATTGGTTGCACATGTATGCCGTTGCGCAAGTAAAGGAGGAGAAAAGGAATTAGGAATTTAGGGATTGACTATAGTTAGTATTTGATGCAATTATTTAAAAAAAATTAAAAAATAGAATATATATGAAAAAAATAATTTAATTAAAATTTTATTTTAAATAATTATTAATTATATATTTTGAATCTTTGAGATTTTTAACATTTATTAATTAATTTAATAGTATTCAGCGGTGTTCAGTGTTAGTGGTATTCAACGGTGTTCGTCGTACGTGATAAATTTATCATATTTTTTTATTAACTGAGACCATAAATGATACGAGAAGAAGATTTTGAGTATGTCCGTGACAATAGTTTTAGATTCAGTTTATAAATCTACATTGTAATAAAAAAAATACTCTGCTCGTTAGATTTTCATGATATCACGCAAATCTAATCAGATTAATTGAAAGTCATATTATTATTCGTATATTTTATGATTTGAAGGATAAAAAACGATGTAATATTTTTCATCATTATTATTTCTTTTTACAAACTAAAATTAAAAATAAAATTTATAGATTAAAATATATTAAGAAAAAGAAAAAAATGCTTCAAAATTGCAAAATACATTAATTCTCACATTTTATGCATAAATTAAAGAGAGAGAAAATAGAAGAGAATGTGCCCATGATGTTTGAGTAATTATATGTGCACCTGTAAATTATAAATTATATATAATTTCTTTTACATTTTCATTTTCAGCATTATAGATTTATATATAATTTTTAAACGTGTCATTTTAAGTAAATTTGGGTATGTTTATGTATACGAGTTATGTTCATATATTTCATGTTATGTTTTGTACAATTTATCATAATGATTCAATTTAGAAACAGAATTTAAGTGTTAGCTCAAGTTTTCATTGCTTTTTCGTACAGACATTCTTAATTATTTGTAATATTTTTTTGATATATATATATATATATATATTATTTCATGATTTGCATAGTTCTATCGCAACAATTCAATATTTTAGCATCATTCTTATTTATTTTAAAATTAAATCATTATATTTATTGTACATATCATATTTAAAAAATGTTTAATTAAAAAACATAACAGGGACCATATTCTAATAATAAATAACAATAAATAAATAAACATACATACATATCATAGGAAAATACTTTGATACACAAGCCTTATAATTTTAGGGTTTAGAGATTTATGTTGTGGTTTATGATTTAGGGGTTTAGGTTGTATCGGATAAAATTTAAGGTTTATGGTTAGTATTTAGAGTTTAGGGTTTAAAGTTTAGGTTTTAGATTTTATAGCGTAAATATGAAGGATTGTGTAGTTTTTTTACACAGCTTGTGTATCAAAATATAACCCATATATCATATAAATCTTTCTACTTTTATAAAAGAAAAATACTTTGATACACAAGCTTGTGTAAACTTTAATTTACACAAACCTTTTAATTTTAGGGTTTAGGAGTTTAGTGTGTAGGGTGTAGAATTTAAGGTTTATGGTTATAATTTAGAGTTTAAGGTTTAAGGTTTAGATTTTAAGGTGTTAGAGTTTGAGATTTAGGTTTTAAATTTTCTAAAAGGGTTGTGTAATTTTTATTACACGGTTTGTGTATTAAAACATAACCTTTTATAAACTTAGTGTTTAAATATTCATTATTTTTTGACAAATAAATATTCATTAATTTAAGCATAGAAAATTATTCTAAAAAACTTCAAAAATAATTTGAAGAAGGCGAAATTTTAAACTAACTAAAAAACCCTTAAGTTTAACACTTTTCATTTATATTTTAATAAAAGCATAAAGCCAAAAAAATGCCCCCAACGTTTGACTAAATAGTCACGTTAGACCCAATTTTTTTGAGCAATTAAATCCCCAATATTTTATTTTTGGGTCAAAATGATCCATCTATGGATGAAAACTCTCAGTCAACTGACAGTAAATGACTTGAAATGACGGGACAAACCTATATAGCAGTGCACACCGAAATGACAGTATCATATAGACAAATGTGTTGACTTGAAAAAACGTTACATCCGTCAAAAAATAATTTTATAAAATTATATAAAATATAAAATAGTTTTTTCTACTGACTTATCATTTTGTCAAGTTATTTCAAACTGTTTATCGTCAGTTTTCTAACAATTTTTATCCGGAGAGGGATCATTTTGACCAAAAATAAAACGTTAAGGGTTGAATTGCTCTAAAAAATGAATAGGTGTCAAAGTGACTATTCAATCAAACGTTTAAGGTATTTTTCAATTTTATGTCTTTAATAAACACTTAGCCTTTGACTTGTAGAAAATAAATTCTTATTTTTTTTAACAATTTCTAGCTAGTGAGAGGGGAAGAGAAACTTTGCTCATAATGAGTCTTGAACTCACAATATAAAGAAAGGAAAATGTGTCAACTCAGAACTTTAACCACATATTCTAAAAATTGTTGACATAAATTCTTAATTTTAAATTTATATCTAAATAAATATTTAACATAAATCAACCTTGCACGAAAACAATAATACTTTTAGTTCGAAAATAAAAAATAAATGCATATTTAAATGTGAAACATGTATACATTTTTCTTCTAAATAAGACAAAATATTCATATTTTTTCATTATTCTAATCAGAAAACCCCTAAAATCAGGCTCCGTGATGAACATATTTACAAAGTTTGAATTTTTGAGAGATAATGTTCTGTATTTTCTATTTTATGAAATATGGATACTTTAGGATTATTCTGTGAAGTATAAATATTTTTACGGTGAAGTTAAAAGTCGTTAGAAAAAATTGACGACTTTAAAGAAGTCGTCCAGGAGTACTGACGACTTTAGAGAAGTCATCCAGAAGTACTGGCGACTTTAGAAAAATTATTAAAAAATGTTGTTGATTTTAGACAAAATAATTTCAATAGTGAAGTACGAAGAAAACAACGAATAAGTTTAGATGACTTTCAAATTATCTATGTTTCACGAAATAAAAATAAACTCACATTTAGGGGTGTTTATCGAGCAAGTCGATCGCGAGTTGAGTAGTGCTCGTCTCGTACTCGTTAAAAATATCGTTCTTCTACTAGACTCGTTGCTAGTTAAGTTCAATAAAATTTTGCTCGATTCGGGCTCGTTAAAAAAATCTCGTTGCTTGACTCAACTCGTTGCTCGTTAAGCTCGATAACATTTTTACCTTATTTTTTTAAATATAGGCAAAATCTAGTGATACTATTAGAGCTTAATATAAACATAGAAATTCAGACAAAATGTGAGGTCTGAGGAGATAAATAAACGAATTTGTCATGACCGAGTTAGAGAAGAAGTTGATATTCGAGTGTGAGAATCTTTTTATTTTCTCAACAATCTTCGATGAACAACAAATAAGAGAATGCCTTAGGAATTTCGGAGTTTTAACTTTTAATCATATTTTTTATTTGAGAAGTGAAAACTAAAGATTTTCCCCATTTTCTACTTTATACATAAAGTAATAATAAAAGAACAAAATTAATAAAAAAAGGGAAACACCCATCATTATAATTTATTTTTTTATTAATACAAATTAACTTTTTTTAATTTTCGAAAAATAGAAAACATTTTGTAAATTTGAAACCAAATTTTTTAAGGTAATCACCAAAAGATCATAAAAGATTTTATAAAAAAATAACGAGCTGCTCACGAATTTATAGAGTCGAACTGGGCCTTGCTCGACTTAACTCGTTAAAATCTCGAGTCGAACTCGATTTAGAATCGAGTCAACTTAAATCAAGCGTTAAACGAATTTTAACCGAGTCAAGCTCGAATTATTTGTGAATTGCTCAACTCAATAAGCACTTTACTCACATTATATTTTGAAATCTTATCCTCAACTCAATAAGCACCATATAATATATCGATATAAATTTGATATTTTGGTTGCGTAAACAAATATATTAGACTTCAGGATCGATACCCATCGCTTTCCCCCATTGAACAATAAGAAACCAAAGCAAATAGAAGAAAACAAAATGTCCTGTAGTAGCGAGGTGGGCGCAATGAGCAGTGTGCACGCGCATTCTTCTCCACCGGATAACGTGCGGCTCTCGCAAGTAATTGCATTGGCTGGGACTTGAAACAATGGACGAACGCGTAATTTTTTTTTTTTGAAAAGCGATAGATCGTACGAGTTTATTAGGGACAATAATACAATACAAAGACATAAATATAGGTCTCGTTTAAAAATCTCCTTAAACTTATATAGAAGAAAAAAATTGCACCATATTTATGCTAAATTATGCAACAATTACCTTCACCTAAAATTAACAACACCACCAAAAACACATTATCCGACGACAGAACAAAGTTGCTTACTAAGGGAACTTCCATTCCACCTTTCTCCGTCACTGCACAACAAAACTTCTTCAAACCAATACAACTAAAGCAGTCGCAAACAGAAACAAAACTCTGCACACCCTGCAACTAAGATACCCTCAAAAAGTCAAATGCCCTCCTTATGCCTTGCTGAGCTAAACGATGGGCAATGTTGTTCCTTTCTCTAAACTCAAAAACCACAGACCATTTATACTTATGCACAAAATCGGCAATGTTTTTCACAATCTCACCAAAGCAAGGAGGCGTCGACACTGGATCTCCAATCCACTTAATAGCCAACAAACTATTTGTCTCAACAAATAAAACGTGCGAATCGAACCACTTTGAGCCATAGAACAGCTCACATGCCTCGAGGATGCTCCGTATCTCAGCAAAAGTTGAGTCAGTGACACCAATGAATTTAGAGAATTGTAGCAGAATTTTACTAGAGTAGTCCCTGAGCACACCTCCGATGCCAGCATTCCCATAACTGCCGCAAACCGCACCATCAACATTAGATTTTAAAGTGTTCCTTGCCGGCGCAACCCAACTCCCCACCGTAGGTCTTAGATTGCAAGGGACATCTAAAGAAATGGCGAAAGGGCATCGGATGAAGTCGAAAAGCGAGGGAATAGACTTTGGCCATTTGACGATACACCAGTGGCCTAATCTTAGGATGGCAAAATTGAAAATTTGCTCCTCATCACACCGCTTGTTCTTGAAAATAATTTCGTTGCGACAAAGCCATATAGTCCATATGAAAGCAAAAATGCCATGAGCCAGAATTGTTTAAGAGAGTGTTTAAACGGTAAATTAATCCATACTTGTAAGAAAGATTTAGTATCAGCTGCATCGTGCAATATATGTTCCACTCCCTACACCACTGTTGCCAAATTCTCCAAGAAATACTACACTGACAAAAGATGTGATTTACCGTCTCTAACTCTTTGCTGCATAAAACACACAGGTTCGATTCGGATCTGGACACCCCTCTTTTCGCCAGCTCTACACAAGTTGGGACTCTTTGATGAAAGACCTTCCACACAAAAGCTTCAACTTTCGGTGGAGCCAATTGCGACCACACTAACAACCAAGACTCATCGACCTCACCCACATCCCTTGAAAGAGAGTCGCAATAGGCTTTGGGAGTATAAAAACCTGCTGGATTGCCAATCCATTTAACTGTCTTTGGCCTGTACACATTTTACAGTCTTGTTAATATTTGCCAAGAACACTTCCCATACATTAATCTCCCAATCGAAAAATTTCCTCCGAAATTCAATATTCCACTGCCATTTTCCATTCACCATTGCACCAAACTCTAAAATTTTTCCATTCTTTTTAACAGCAACCACATGGATTCTCAGAAATGCCAATCGTAGAGAAGGAAAATTAGTCCAATAATCGTCCCAGAACTCAATGTGACTCCCATTCCCGAAGGCTACTCTAACATTTTTGGTGAACATGTCGTCGGTAAGAGCTAAAGGCCTTGTTATGTTTCTCCATACCCAAGAGGCTTTCCTATTCGAAACATGCTTTAACACTAAGGACGAAGGATCATATCTGTACTTTGCCACTATAACTTTGTTCCACATACTTCCGGTTTCGCAACCAAATCTCCACGCCCATTTGTTCAACAAGGACCTATGTCCTCAAATCCACAAGGCCCAACCCTCCAACTGCCTTTGGTTTACACAGATCTTCCCATTTAATCTAGTGAATGCATATTCCATCTTTAGCCCCTAGATGAACTTAGCAATAATCATGTTCAAATTTCTCACCACATCCGCAGGCATCTGAAATATGATGAGATAGTACAGCGGCAAATTTGCAAGCACAGCCTTAACTAAAGTAATGCGACCCCAAAACGATAGTAATTTACCTATCCACCCATCAAGCTTCTTCTGAAACTTTGCTAGAACTGGTTTCCAGATTTCCATAGAGTTACGTACATATCCAAGAAGGAGCCCTAAGTACTCTGTTGGTAATATATCCCAACCGCAGTTTATTGATTTAGCCCACTCCTGTAGAGAATTAATCGCAACATTCACCCCAAAGAGCTTCGATTTCTTAGCATTGAGTAACAACCCTGAAACTACCTTAAAAATCCTTAGAATACGCTTCACGTTCTGAGTCATTGCTTCACTTGCTTCGTTGAAAACTATTAAATCATCCGCAAACTGGATATGGCTTACTCTTATCCCACTATTCCCCACTTTAACACCATTAATAAAACCCATGGCTACTGCTTTCTACAACAGTTTGCTCAGCGCTTCCCCCACCAAATTAAATAATAAGGGCGATAGTGAGCATCATTGGCGAAGCCCCCTTTTATGTTGAAAGGTTTTGTCGGAGTCTCGTTTACCAAAACTGATATGGCAAGAGTAGAGATACATGTCCGGATCCAATAGCGCCACCTCTGACCGAACCCCATGTTGGCCATAATCAAATCCAAAAAATTCCAATCAACAGTGTCGTATGCACGTCTAAAGTCGACTTTGAAAACCACCGCCTCTCTTTTGTTCCTGTTCAAATCATCAATAAGCTCATTAGCAATTAAGGAACAATCCAGAATTTGTTTACCTGGGATAAACGCAAACTGGCTCTCCCTCACCACTTCCGCAATGCTCCCGGACAATCTTCTAGATAGCACTCTGGACAGAATTTTATATAAACTCCCCACCAACGATATCCGTCTGAAATCCTTGATGCCGACTGGGGCCAAGGTTTTGGGAATTAAGGTGATGAAGGAGTGGTTCCAATACTTCTCAAGAGGCTGCCCCTCAAAGAACGTAGTGAATAACTCCATAATGCTAATTTTTAGATGCACCAAAAATTTCTTAAAAAATTCAAATTAAAACCGTTTGGCCCCGGGGCCCTAGATCCACCAGCAGATGATATCGCAGCCCACACTTCATCTTCAGTAAAAGGTACTTCAATCTTACTGGCCGAGCTTGCACTTAATTTGCAGAACTGCATATTAAAAGATAGAGCTGGGATGGTGAACGTTTCATTATAGCTGTGGCAAAAATGCTGCTCAAGGGCCCTTGAAATCTCTTTTAAATCTGTAACTAAGGAGGACCCCACCCGAATGGAAGTGATAGAATTGCAGTTCCTTCTTAGTGATGCCGTCAAGTGAAAAACTTGGTGTTTTTATCCCCCTCTTGGAACCATTTTAGTCTTGATTTTTGTAACGATTCTCTTTCGTCTTTCCTAGAGAAAAGCTTTTAGTGTTTTTATTTCCGCCCATGTCTCCGAGTTCCACCCTCCTGGCACAGCTGATCGAACCTTCTTGACCTATTCTCTAGACACACCTTTAACCTCTCTCAATATGAATTCAATGTCTTTACCATTACAATTAGTCGCAACCTCTTTCACCAACTCAGTATATTTGGGATCATCAGTCCAGTGGTTAAAATACTTGAAAGGTTGTGGCCTTCGCTACCCATTCTCTTCTGTTAAAACGATCAAATTATGATCCGATGGACTTCTAGGGAGGCAATTTTGGCGTAAGTTAGGATAACAGGCCAAAATTTCCGTTGACAATAGGAATCTGTCAATTCTGCTTGCAGAGACAGTATTGCCCCCTCTGACCCAAGTAAAAACCCCACCAGACAAAGGAAGGTCAACCACATTGCAATCTCGTATGAAATTATTGAAATCTCTCATTGAGGCAGAATATCCCGACGCCCCTACTTCCTCTTCAATACCTCTTACAGCATTGAAATCGCCTCCCATTATAACAGGAACCCCCAACGATTCGATCAGATTCTTTAAATGAGTCCAGAATTCACTCCTATTGCGTTGATCATTTGGTGCGTAGACATTCAAAAGGCCAACTTTTAGATTTGACCGAGTATAAGTTTCAATAAGCACAATGACTCTCCCTTAAATTATTTTTCTTTCGACAAAAAAAAAGATGAATCCCATAGAGATATTAAACCCCCAGCCGACTTATCTGCCGGAGCAAACACTATATCCCCAAACTTCTTACCATAAATCCATCTTAAAACTGCGTGCTTCAATGATTCCAACTTAGATTCCTGTAAAAGAATGACACTAGCTTTGCTTGCCGATATAACTCAGTTAACCGCTCTGACCTTCTCTGGCTTGCCCAAACCTCTCATATTCCAGGATAGGATAGACAAATTCATAGTCATAAAAATTACACAATTAAATCACATAACAAAACACAATATTACCCTGCTAATCAGTGTTTATCCGCGAGCTCCATCTCCTCCAACCTATTCAAAATCACCCTCCTTGGTGCATCAAAACTCACCCCCAATTGTTCCCCAACGACAAGAGTAGATTCTGCCTCCATAGCTATATGCCTTCGGGATTCTACTCTGGAAGAGTCTGATTCTGGGTTTGATTGGTTAGCCCCTATGATACCCAAAACCGATTGTCCAACTTGATTCTTCTTGCTCTTTCCCCCTTTTGGTTTTGCCATCACTTTGCTACCTCCCCTTGCGGACTACATCCACCAGTTCATATTGTTGGCACCAGCTCTTATGCACAAGATATTCCTAGCATTGAGGCCTGTACGAGCTTCATTTCGCATCTGGAGAGTCCTTACGGGAAGGGTTGAGGCTAAATTGGCAAAAAGATTTTGTTCCAAATCTTCTAGCACTTCACTTGGAACCTCTTGGAGCCTTGACCCATTGGAAAATGATGGGCCAGCATTAAAATCTCCCGGGCCCAATTCATTTTTCTTAGATCCGGTCACTAGCCCATTTTTTAAAAACACCGTTTCATCCCCCGATATTAAGGGAACATCAAAAAGACCAAAACTACTGGACGCCGACTGTACTCCAAAAGTAGGGACAACCCTGGGAACATTAGTCTCAATCTGTACGTCCACCTCTGGTCCACAGGATTCGTCATAATGGAACCGCCCTTTGTTAGATAGTTGCCCCTCATTAAAACCTCTCTGCATGCTGGGGCCTCCAAACGAAGCGTTCATATCCTCGTTCTCATAGGAATCAAACGGCAATCGGCTATCAATGAAACACCGGTCTCCATCAAACTCTTCAGTTCGCAACTTGATTTCATGATGCTGGCCCCTAAATAAAATTGTAATTCTATCTGGGATTAAAGAAGCATTCTGGACAGCAAATAGAATTCTTGCTTCATCAAATCGATTTCAGTGAAGGGTGTCCTCATCAATCCTCAGAACTGACCCCCATCGACTACCGATACTATTGAAAAAACTGGAACTCCAAACATGGAGTGGAACGTCTTGCATCACTACCCAAACTTTAACTTTACGTTTTCCTTCGAAGCCCTCCAACTTCTCAAGCTTTTCAAACCATAGCTGCATCATTTCATCCCTTCTATTCCAGATCTGTAATAGGGACTCAGTCGACTGAAACTGGATTACTACCAGTAAGCCGAACCACGAGCTTACTTTTACCGAGAACCCATCTGACACTAAAGCTTGCTGCACCATTTTCGGATTGTACATCCCTTTTATCTACCTACAAGGCACTGGTTCCTCCAATCCAGTTCAGATTTTTGAATTTTTACAGAATTTATTAGAATATCATCCTCGCCTTCCTCCCCATCTTCTTTCTCACCATCATCTTTATCCACAAAATTGACTATAATAGTTGTTTTAGCATTGAACCCACAACCTTGTTCATCTATTGACTCCTGAGCCACCTTCTTCACTCATACCAGATTATCCTTGAAGGATCTCTCGTCCCTACGAGGCCAATGCCTAACATCGGGTTTGCCTTAGGACCATTGTCTTCCACTGTCTTTTCGAGGAATACCCGTATACGATATCCATCCATCCATCTACCATTGCCTCTCTGAACTGCGATTCTGGCCTCCCCCTCATTTCTGAATCTCACGAAAGCAAAAGTAGTCGGTTTCAATTGTAACACTCTCAAGGTATATTTAAAGATTAAATACACATTGAAGATATAATTAAATTATTTAATTGATTTTCTGATTTGTAATTAAATCTTGTCATATAAATTTTTTTAATAAAATAATCCTTTAAAACAACCAACAAATAAATTGATACATGCCCACTAGAGAATATCATAAATTAGAATGTCTTACTGATGTTTGGCAGATTGCAGCTTGATTAACATGCTTGACTCTTCTTCTGGTAAGTTTTCAATAACCTACGTGTAAAACAACACACGCTAAGTATTCACTTAGTGAGGCAACTATAATTTAAAGTAAATCATTTCAAAGTATAGAATCTATAAAATAGACTTATCAAGTCATTTCTCTGTCATATAACAGTGCAATACATTTCTTGCAAAATGACAAGTGATTTCAGTACAACTTATACCATATCATAAAACAAGTATAAATATCATATTCTCAGTATGTATCAGTCATCATGTAATCATTTGCAATATAACCTTCCTTTAGAGATAGCCCAAGTATATAATATGAGATGAGGTTGTAGCGATCCCTTTTTTCGCTAAAAAAACGAGGTTTTAAGGTATTTGGGTCTTTTGGGTATTTTTTAAAAAAATGTTTTCCATTGAGATTTTAGAAAAAAAACCATATTATTTTAAAATGGAGTCGCCACCGGCCACTAAGGTAGGTCGGACACCGTAAAACCAGAGATTTGAAAACTGTTGGGTTCGGGAGTCGGTTACGGATGGGGAAGAATTATCACCCCACACCGCCCAAAATTGGTACTTTAATAATTACTGCTTTATTAATATTAAACTTTTCGGATTAAAGTGACGATTAAATTAAAATTTGGTTATAAATGCGAGTAGATTTTAAAGGCCCTATTATTCGAGAGTAAACCGAAAGATCACCATCACTACGCTTGATACTGGCCACGTTTACGCTCGAATAAAAGGGCACCGCATTGACAATAATATATCTGAAATGCAACTTAAAACATGGCAAACATAAATAAATATAATACGATAAAAAATACTAACATAATAAAATATTAATCTAATAAAATATTAATCTAACACATAAATAAAAACGAATCTAACATAAATAAAATACTACTTTAAAACATTCATAAATATTAATCTAACTTAAAACTATAATAATTAAGCTAAAATATTTAATACTTATACCTAAAAAATATCTAGATATATTTAAAGTTAAGAGTTTATATATGTTATTATTTTTAAAAAAGGTATTTATTTATATTATATATGTAGTGATTAAATGGAATACTATACATATTTTACAAATGTGCGTAAAAACTTATATATATATATATATGATATAAAATATAGAAAATATAGAAAGTTTTACATAAAATATGGGTTGTAAAAATATATATACATACATAATAATAAAAATATATAATCTTAATATATATAATATATAAAAAATAGATTATTTTGTATAAATATAATAATAATAATAATAATAACAACAATAATAATAATAGTAACAACAACAATAATGCATGTATTAAACATATAAAACATCATATAATTAAAGATTAAGGACTAGAATGCATGGGTTAATAGTTTACATGGCATAAATGACAAGTATTATGGACTAAAATGAAACAAATATAAAACATGAGGGAATAAACATAAATTAACGGAAATAAAATGCTAAAAATTAAATGCTAAAGAAAAATAGTGACTAAATCGAAACAAATGTAAAATAAAAGACACAAACGAAACATAAAAGGGCAAAGTTAAAACACATAAAAAACATAAGGACCAAGGGCGAGATTATTCCGTAGATAGAAGTGAAGACGGGTTAAAAGCATGAGGATTTAAAGGGTAATTTACCCAAAACCAAAAACGCGGATCCTCCCCGGGTCACGGGTCACCGCGGATCGAGTCAACTAAAACGGTGACGTTTTGTTTAAGTCTGACTTAAAACAGATATAGGATACCATTTTCATTTCGAACTAAAAAAAAACCCTAAAATTGTTTTTTTCCCTCAGCCCTCATTTTCTTCGGTAGATCATCCCCTCTTGATACGTGTCTTTATTCTTCAGTAGATCTTCTTTTTCTTCGATGCATGTCTGCTTTCTTGACTTGGTTGATCCACCTTGTCACTATTGGGAAAGCAAAATCTTCAAAATGAGGGTTGTTTGTTGGAGAAGCAAAATGAGTTCAACTTACTACATTACTGATGACGAGCTAATACCTAAAGAGAATTTGCCCCAACTGCAACACTTACAAGAAGGTAGGGTTTACAAAATTTGATCCGACTGCAACACTAACGAAGCGGGAAGACAAATGGATGAAAATTCTGATGTCTGATCTAGCTACGACTCTGATGAAGAGGCGGGATCAAAAGATTGAAAACTCATTTTGATTTTCTTTTTTTCCTTTTTTTATTCTTTTTATTTTTTTGTTTTTTTCATTTTTTCATTTTATTTTTTTAGCTACAACATTAATAAAGAGAACTTGAAGGTCAGTAAATTTGAATCTAACCGCACCATCAATGGAGGAGTAAGATCGGACAATAATTTGAATTATACCTCTCCATCAACGGAGAAGTAGAACATCAACTTAAACCACACTACACCATCAACGGAGGAGCATGATTTGATTCCGGCAACTTGGACCCCAGCCACACCATCAACAGAGGGACAAGATCCGATAATAATTTGAATTCTACTACACCATCAACGGAGAAGCAGAACACCAACTCGAACCACACTACACCATCAACGGAGGAACATGATTTGATTTCGGCAACTTGGACCCCAACCACATCATCAACAGAGGGACATGATTGGATAATAATGTGAATTCTACTACACCATCAACGGAGAAGTAGAACATCAACTCGAACCACACTACACCATCAATGGAGGAGCATGATTTGATTTCGGCAACTTGGACCCCAGCCACACCATCAACGGAGGGACAAGATCGGATAATAATTTGAATTCTACTACACCATCAACGGAGAAGTAGAACACCAACTCGAACCACACTACACCATCAACGGAGGAGCATGATTTGATTTCGGCAACTTGGACCCCAATCACACCATCAACGGAGGGACAAGATTGGATAATTTGGCAACTTGGAACTAGCCTTACCATCAACGGAAGTGTTAGATCAAATAACAGCAACTTGGATCCTACTACACCATCAACGGAGGAGCAAGATCGGGTAATGATAGTGACTTGGACTCATCTACACCATCAACGGTGAGACAAGATCAGATGATGAAAGTTGATCATTTTTTTTCATTTTTGATTTTGATTTTTTTTCTTTTCTTCTATTTTTTTTGAAAAATTTTATTTTTTTAATTTTTCTTTTTCTTTTGATTTTTTTCCTTCTCTTTTTTTTTTCAAACTTTCTTTTTCCAATTTTCCCCTTTTTTGCTCTCTTTTTTATTTTTTACCTACAATTATAAGAATGAGACAAGATTCGAGGAAGAAATTTGGTCTAATTGTACCATCAACGGAAAAATGAGACCTTGACAAAATTTGATATGTTGCACCATCAACGAAGAAACGAGATCTTCAAATTTTGATCTGCTACATCATCAACGGTGAAGCGAGATCTGGAAGAAAGGTTTAGATCTGTTGCACCATCAACAGCGAATCAAGATATTTAAAATTTTAAATCAACTATACCACCGGCGGAGAGACAATACCTACAAAATGAGAAAACATTAATTAATAATTGTTTAAATTTTTTTCCGATAATGTTCTCTATTTAGCGATTTTAGCTCTTTTGTATATTCGGTCTCCCTCAGGACTGAAAGTCGACCATCATGTCATTGCCCCCGTGTTGTGGATGTTCGATCTCTTCTTCGAACCTGTTTGTATGTACAAGCAAAAATGCATGAATGCATCTAATTTTATGCCTAAATACACGTGTCTACCCTAAATGCGGGGCGATTTCGGTATATGCACTTAATTTGTATAATATATGCAAAAATACAAGATGAATACAACTAAATGTATGAATGTGACATGATTTTTTTGGCCCTCAATGGGATGCCCTTGACTTTCCACTGGTCCTGCTGGGCGATTGGTTTTGAACACTAGGATGCCCCAGTCTCCCTTAGGTCCAATCTTCTTCCGTGAAGTCAGTCTCTTTAGGAGAATGCCCCCAAAATGTCTATGTAGAAAATTACTTGAAAATCTTAACATAATGCCCCCATGTTTGGTTCTTAGCAGCACAAGTAATTTTCTATCATTTTTTTAGCTTCTGGCTATGCAGGAGTACGATCGAAAGATTTTTTTGAACAAAATGCATATTTCATTGAAACTTGTAGTTTTTAGCCCTTGCAAAAGATTCTCACTACCTTTGGGCTTAGGATAGTGAGACTAGTCCAAAAAATATTAATTTGAAAGAGGTAAAAACTACAAGAGACCTATCGGTCATGGTCAAAATAATCTGACGACTAGCCTGGCCAAAAAGAGTCATAACAAGGCATGCCCCCCACATCTGGTCATCGAGAATCTTAATTGGGACCTTCATGCTTCGGTAAGGGGTTCCCGATAGTAGATAGCCCTGCAGGATATGTTTACAACACCAAGCTTGATGTACCTCTCTATTAGCCTCTTAGAGCCCCAACAATTCTCAATTGAGTGGCCAACTTGTCCCGCGTGATAATCACATCTTACGTCGGGATCATACCATTTCGGGAATGGAGGTTGTAATGGGGCCTGGTGGAAAGGTGCCACTACGTGAGCATTGAGCAGCTCTTTGTACAAATCCCCGTACGAAATTGGTAGTGGTGTAAACTCAATCTTCTCAGTGTTCTTTTTCTGACTCGAACCCTGGCTTGAAGAACCTTGAGCATTTACAATCTTGGGAGGGACCACCGTCATTGGCTTTGAATGACCGACATTATAAACTCTTGATGAGTTCACCTCATTGTTTCTCTTCCCGTACGGAGGCTTCTTATGAGACGAACTTCCACCAATATCGATTTTCCCACTTTTAACAGTATTTTCAATAAGCTCACCAGATAGCACTAGATCGGCAAAGTTGGTAGTTGCATTACCTATAAGGCGATCTAAGATTGGACCATCCAAATTCTGGATGAATATGACCACTGTTTCTTTCTCACCAAGAGAGGGTTGGACTTGTACAGCTATATCTCTCCATCTTTGCGTGTATTGTCTGAAATTTTCATTAGACCTCTGCTTCATGTGTTGCAGAGTCCAACAATCAGGTACCATATCACTGACGTGTTGGTACTGCTCCATAAAAGCTCTAGCCAAGTCTTTTTATGATTTTATCTAATGACGGCTCAATTGATTATACCAACGGGCAACAGATCCTGATAGACTGTCCTGAAAACAGTGAATTAATAGCTTGTCGTCTCGGTCGTATCCTGTCATCCTCCGACAGAACATAGTGAGGTGAGTGCGAGGGAAACTGGTTCCGTCATACTTTTCAAACTCTGGGATCTTAAATTTCGGGGGTAACACCAAATCTGGGATAAGGCTGAGTTCACTGGCCTCAAATCCACTGAAGATATCCTCCACCTCCATAGCTTGCATCTTTTACTCGAGTCGTTTGCAACGCTCCTCGATCTCTTTCGATGGCTCATTTTCTTGATTTGTTAGATTCAATTAACTGATCAATCTCGGAGCCAAAATTTTTAGCCTGATTGCCCTTAGCTTAGCTTTTGATACAGCGGGCAAATTTACCGGGATAGGGGCGCTGGCCTGAAGTGGTTGAGATTTTTTCATAGAAATTACCACTCGAGGGTTGGTTTGATTTTTAGCTTGAGTAGGGGTGAACCCTAGAGGATATATAAGATCTTCATTTTCTTCCTCGGGACCTGCCCCAAGGTTGATAGCAGAGGTCTCCCCTTGTTCAGGAAACTTGCATCCGAGCATCTGTACCAATTTACCGAGTATATCTTGTTGAGATTTCGCAAATTGATCCCTTATCTCTTGCTGGGCTTTGGCTAACTGGTCCTCCAGTTTTTGGGTTAAATCTGCCTGCAAAGTCTTCTGGTTCTGCTCAATCCTATCTAGTCTGTCTTCGTTTGCCATCTTTGTCTTGCTTCTTGTTCTGTATGGATGTTGAATCAATTGATCTTTCTTCTTTCCCAGTATTGCTGTCACAGGGCATCCCGAGGATCAGTCTCAAAATGAATGCATGTAAAAACCAAGTATGTGTCCTATATGCGAATACGCCAATGCAAAAATCAAAATGTCATGATATGCAATGCAGTGAATGCCAAAATGAACAGATATGATGTGATCACAAAAATGGGTCAATTTAAAATTAAAATAATTAAAATAAATAGGGCAAACCACTTGAATCGGCACCTTTATGTCACACAATGTTAATGCAACAAAAGTATGTCTAAAGTAAAAATAAAATAAAACAAAAAAAGGAAATGAGTTAGTACCGAATAAACTCAATAGATACATAAATAAAAAGTAAAGTAGATAAGACAACAAGCAGAGCAATCTTATTTATCCCCCCTAAAACACCTAAGTTATCCGCATGGCTGTAAAAGGGTGGGCTTTCTATATTCTCTACATGCAGTTTTGGTGCTAAGAGGTACCCGAATTGTCCTTATTGTCCCCTACTAAGAGTAGCAAGGCCCTCGGTCATCACCTATTATAGGCTCTTTTCAACCGGGTTCAACTCAGGGGGACCCATTCACTTACGCCCCTACGAAGGAACAATATCCTCACGAAAGCATAAGGTACTCAAGCCCTGAAGGTACTTGCTAGGCCCATACGAAGGAACGATATCCACACGAAAGCACTAGCGTTTCCCCCCCGCTTAAAAGGACGGGTTTATATGCCAAAATTTAAATGCGTTAAAATAAACGCGCAATTATAACCAAATGTTAATTTAATAGTCACTTTAATCCAGAATTTCCAATATTAGTAAAGCGATAATTATTTAAAAAAAGCTCGACTCTCTTTTATTATTGAAAACCAAAAAAATGTCCCCAGCGGAGTCGCCATCTGTAGCGATCCCTTTTTCGCTAAAAAACGAGGTTTTAAGGTTTTGGGTCTTTTTTTAAAAAAATGTCTTATATTGGGATTTTAGAAAAAAAACATATTATTTTAAAATGGAGTCGCCACCGGCCACTAGGGTAGGTCGGATACCGTAAAACCAGAGATTTGAAAATTGTTGGGTTCGGGAGTCGGTTATGGATGGAGAAGGATTAGCACCCCCACACCGCCCAAAATTGGTACTTTAATAATTACCGCTTTATTAATATTAAACTTTCTGGATTAAAGTGACGATTAAATTAAAATTTGGTTATAAACACGAGTAGATATTAAAGGCCCTATTATTCGAGAGTAAACCGAAAGACCACCACACTACGCTTGATACTGGCCACGTTTACGCTCGAATAAAAGGGCACCGCATTGACAATAATATACCCGAAATGCAACTTAAAACATGGCAAACATAAATAAATACAACACGATAAAAAAATACTAACATAATAAAATACTAATCTAATAAAATATTAATCTAACACATAAATAAAAATGAATCTAACATAAATAAAATACTACTCTAAAACATTCATAAATATTAATCTAACTTAAAACTATAATTAAGGTAAAATATTTAATATTTATACCTAAAAAATATCTAGATATATTTAAAGTTAAGAGTTTATATATGTTATTATTTTTTAAAGACAAGGTATTTGTTTATATTATATATGTAGTGATTAAATGGAATACTATACGTATTTTACAAATGTACGTAAAAACTTATATATATATATATACATATATGATATAAAAATATAGAAAATATAAAAAGTTTTAAATAAAATATGGGCTGTAAAATATATATATATATATACACATAATAATAAAAATATATAATCTTAATATATATATAATATATAAAAAATAGATTATTTTGTATAAATATAATAATAACAATAATAATAGTAACAACAACAATAATGCATGTATTAAACATATAAAACATCATATAATTAAAGATTAAGGACTAGAATGCATGGGTTTAATAATTTACGTGGCATAAATGACAAGTATTATGGACTAAAATGAAACAAATATAAAACATGAGGGAATAAACATAAATTAACGGAAATAAAATGCTGACAATTAAATGCTAAAGAAAAATAGTGACTAAATCGAAACAAATGTAAAATAAAAGACACAAACGAAACATAAAAGGGCAAAGTTAAAACGCATAAAAGCATAAGGACCAAGGGCGAGATTATTTCGTTGATAAAAGTGAAGATGGGTTAAAAGTATTAGGACTTAAAAGGTAATTTACCCAAAACCAAAAACGTGGATCCTCCCCGGGTCACGGGTCACCGCGGATTGGGTCAACTAAAATGGTGTCGTTTTCTTTAAGTCTGATTTAAATAAGATATAGGTTACCATTTTTTATTTCGAACTAAAAAAAAACCCTAAAATTGTTTTTTCCCTCAGCCCTCATTTTCTCTCAGTCTCGACGGCGGCCGCCAGGCTTCCCTTTGTTCGCACCGTTCACAGGCGACAACGGCCACGCGGCGAAGGGCGGCACAACCAAGGCCGGCAGCGACGAAGGTACTTTCTCCGATATCCTTTTTTTGTTTTTTTTGGCTATTCGAAGTAAAAGAAAAAAATCAAAATAGTTTTGATTTCGAAGAAAAGAAGAAAGATTTACCCTTTTGATTTCGATTTTTTTTTACAAAATTTCCCCTTGTACAAGTTTTTTTGAATCTAAAAACAACCCATTTCTCTCTGATTTTTTTTCTATCCCCCCCGTTTACATGTTTGATTTCGGTTTTATAACCAAATCTATACTAACCCCTAATTTTTTATTTGTTGTTGTAGAGATCCAGATCTCACGCCGAATTTTGGGGATTTTGCAGTGGGAGGGTATGGTGGTGGGAAAGATTAGGTTTAGGGTTATTTTATTTTATTTTAGGGTTAAATTAGGGGTTTTAGGATTATGATTTTTAGGGTTTGTAATATGGAATTTAGGGTTTTGCTTTAAATTGGTTTCAGGTATTGGTGGCCGGCAGCAAGGACGAACGACAGTGACGGCAACGGTTGTGGCAGAGGAGGTTATTTAGGGCTAGGTTTTTTAGGGTTTTTGGTTACCGGGTCGGGTTTAAGATCCGGGTACGGGTTTGTATGGGTAAGTGGGTTATTTGTTTGGGTTTGGTTAGTGGGCTTAAGGTCCGGGTGAAATGAGTTATTACAAAGGTACGTGAGTCATCTTGATAAGACACCATAGTGTCTAACATAACGTGAACATGAGTACGTACTCGAGGACGCTCTTTGCTCCTCATAAAAGCATCTCGTTAGTGCCATTAGCACTATGGGCTTGGATCCCCAGGGTGCACACCAAGGGCTTGGGTCCCCAAGGTGGAAGTGACACCGTAGTGCCTAACTTGAACATGGCAGATGAGTACGTATTCGAGGACGCTCTTTGCTCCTCATTAAAGCACCTCGTTAGTGCCATTAGCACTATGGGCTTGGATCCCCAGGGTGCAACACCAAGGGCTTGGGTCCCCAAGGTGGAAGTGACACCGTAGTAGTCACAAAAAATGAAACATAACATAACTTGTATGATGCTGTTGCTAATGACTCTATGGATATCCAACAATACCATGAACTCTCATATCATAATACTTGGGCATTTCATTTCATTATCAATCAATCATTATCATTCATGTAAACGGGCAATTCACATCCCATATTTCATCATAATTTTTCATATGTACTTGCCATTACTGTATTATGCATCAATGTAAATCATATAGTCGATATTAGGCAGTTCATACCCAATATTTAAAATCCTTTATCTTAGATAAATCTTTATGCCATATCAATGTATCACATATGCCATTTAATATTTCATGCCATTTGCATAACTTTGATCAACATATTTTATTTTTATTTATTTTTTATTAATATTAAGGTTGACTTATCGCAAGTATTCCTCATATCATATATATATAATAGGTAAAGATGCACTCACCTTGGCCACTTAACATGATGCCTCACTAAGTTCTAGTTCAATCTTTTCTTTCATAGTACCTCGAACCTTCTTTGATTCGGACTTGACTCCATTAATCATATAAATACAATAAAAATATTTATTAGATTCAAATCTAACAATACCTTAAAAATGTTGTTTAACATAATCATTCGAAAATAAAATTTTCAATTATTTTCTTTTCTTCCTTGTACTGTTCGAAAATTTATTATGGTCCTTAGTGACCAGTTTGAACACCAAACAATTGTTCAAGCTCAATTAGAACAACTCTATTACTACATGTTCACTTTGGATTAATATCCTTTGTTTACTTTAAACTCTGTTAAAGTGACATTTTAGTCACTACTTCCACATTTGTACTTGAATTCAAGTACAAATCAAGTAATTATTCATTTCTATAAATTTTTTCTTGACTTCCAAGTTTTGACCGAATTAGTCCTTTACAAACATCTCCCAATTTCGAAATGGTCCTTCACCATTTATTTTCTTGTCATTTCAATCCTTTTAACTCTCTATCATGCTTGAATCACTAATTCTATCAATTCAAGAATCATCCCCTCCATTTCTTCATCAAGCTGAAATGGTCCCTCTTTTTCCAATATTTTCATTTTGGTCCTAAATTATCAATTCAAACTAATTTAATCATAATATCATCACTTCTAATGTTAGAATAAATTTCACAATAATTCCCCTATATTTTCAATTCTAGCCGAATTGGTCACTTGAAATCTAACAGGGAATTTAATCATCCTAACATCAAAACAAGGCTTCTAATTTCATAATTTATTCATTTTCATCCTTGATTCAATCCCCTAACCAAATTCCCAAATCTTAGGGTTAGGGTTTATAACCTTGACATATAATCAAATTAAATTCAAGCTTGTTTTCATTCCTACAACACTTGATTTATTTAAATCAAGCCTTAATCCTAACATGGTTCATGAAACTACAATTCTCTTTCTTCAAAAACATGAACTACTCTTCATAACCATATGTTAAATTATTATCAAAAAGTAGAGAATTGAACATAGATAAATTTTTCCTAAATAACCATACCTTGAATCTTACTTTTAAACCTTCAAAATTAGCTTGAAAATGAATTTTTTTCTCCTTTCTCTTCTTCCTTATTCACCGCATGCAAGATAGGTTGGCCAAACTTTTGTTAAATTTTGAACTTAATATTATCCTAATTAAACTAAATTTTGCCACTTGTCTAAATAAAAATGAATATTAAATTCATTTTAATTCATTTTACTAAATTGTCCCTCAATTACATTCTAATTTACGATCCTTCTTTAAAAATGCCACTCCATTAAGTTTGAACCAATTTGGTTCCTTCATAACTGGCCATTCCCAAAGAAATCATAAAATTTTATTTTATTCGATCCAATTACCCGATAATCGCCTAATACGATTTTCCATTGATCGAACTATTGAATCTAATCCAAAAATCTCATATATTTGAACTCCATAAATAAATAATATTGTAATAATAAATCTCTCATATTTATGGAGTCAAACTCCGAAACTTTGACTCGATCTAAAATACCGATAATCACCTGAAATCTCTAGCGGATAAAATTTTTCCTTGAAATTCCTTTAACAAATATTCATACGAATTATTCCAAAATTTTCGGAGTCACTTATCGATAAAAAACACGGATATGAGACCTTCCTAGAGGTCACCCATCCTAATTTTACTCTGGTCTGAGCACGCTTAACAATTTTATTTGATTCAAATCCGAGACTTTCTACTGCATCTTAATTCCCAAATATGATATCAAAATTCTCATTTTGATCAGATTTACCCTTATACCGAATAAAAATCACTTACTTGATATTTTACAATTTAGTCCCTAAACTTTTACTAAAGTATCATTTTAGTCACTAAACCTTATTCTTTTCAGATTTAGATCAAACTTCATATAAATCCTTAACTAACTTAAATAATATTTTAAGGGTATTACATCAATCGTCTTCTCATATTCCTATACGCTATGAACACGTCCACAATAGAGCCATGCGCCTGAAAAGCTTCCTTCAAAGTCGAGTAATGGATCCTTTTGCTCACGTTATGAGCAAACACTGCAAAACCTATCCGCCGGCGGATTCCCATGTTCATCGGTCTGGCGTTTATATTTTTCATCCTCGAGTTGAACCTGACGAACGCATAACTTTATATTAGAAGTAGCAAATTTATGGAATTTTAGGGGAGAATTTATAAAATTTTAGAAAGACGAAAATAAATTTTTAATAAAAAATATATAAAATTTTAATTTTTTAAAATTATATAAAAAAATTTAAAATTTTAAAAGGGCGACTCCTCTATCGCTGCTTGAAGCTCCATTCCCTTTGCTGCCTTTCTCCTCTCCCAATGTCTCACCTTGGACTCAAACAACGGGTCCAAATCAGGACATTGTTGGTAATCAATTAATCTCTCTCGAAATCGACCTTTGGTCTCATGGTTAAAGAATAAACGAGTAATCATATGATACTTCACCGAATGATCTCCTTGACCTGCTTCAAAGAGATATTTCTGGTCTCCCTTGCACCAATATGAAGGGTGTCTAATATAATGGCTTCGGCTTCCTCTTTTATCCCAAAAAATAAAATGTATTTAGATAAGATTTAGATCAAAATGAAACTTGGATCGAGAACCAACACTAATAAATAATCTTAATGTATTCGGATAAAGCTCCCACACAAGGATGAGACTGAGATCAAATATTGAAAAGGTTAAATTATTTAACTTTAAAATTACAAGAGCTTATTAAGCATTTTAACTCAAATTTTGGGGACAAAAAATTTAATTTGTCTAATATTTAAACTTTTAAAAATTTAAAATTATTATTGTATCGAAAAAATTAGAGAGGACAAGGACCTCCCACTCCTTTAATTCTATCACTGCCCACACATGGTGGCATGCTGCGACTAAAATTAGAATAAAAAATAAATTAAAAGGTTCACGCAATACATTAACCTATTATAAAACTCAACCCCAAATTATAATTGATTTCTAGACCTCAACCTCACCATTACATTAATATCACATTTAAATATATTTGTTAAGCTTATAAATCGCAAATTGAGAGAAATAATGTTATTTGAAAAAAAATTAGAGTTTTTTTTCTCTAAAATCTACTTTTCTATCTATAGTCGCCACAAGTTTTTTTTATCTCCTTTTTGTTTAATCAGTGACGACAATTAGTCTTAATACTGGTTGTCGAGCACCGATATTTATTATTTTTCTTGCTCTTTTATGTTTTATTTTTTTAATTTTAATAAAAAAAATTTCCTCTTGTGACACGTGTTTTCTATGCCTTTGTGGCACGCTTTTCATTGATTTTTGTGGTTCGTTTTATCTGTCGTTTGTCACGATTTCAGCATACCGTAGCGGTCGTTTGGTGCTGGTATAGAAATCTTCACGGGGCTAGCTTTTTGATTTGATTTTGTCGGTGGTCATAGAAAATATTGATCCTCACTCGTTTGATTGTTTGTTAATCGATGTAATCAGAACTATATAGCGGAGTAATCTGACTAATAGTTTGGTTCGCTCACCACTCATTTTTCATCTCGTAAAACGTTTCATTTGGCTAGAGACAAAGAGATTCATGAAGGTTTTTGGTTTTGATGGTATAATAATCTCCATAGAAGGGTTTGTTTTTCTTTGCACCTTTGTATGAGATTTTTAGTGGACTAATCATTTTTTTCCTTTTTGATGGATTTAATTTATAATATCTTTTGATTAATAAATTCAGATGTCATTGTTCAAAAGAAATTAAAAACATACGATTAGTCGAGATTTAGTTAAGGATATATAGTTGTTTTTACAATGACGAATAAAATCGTCATACCTTCTTGAATACAAAGATAAAATCGCTATGTCTTCTTAATATATATATTTAAATCTAAGTAAAATTGTCATACATTCCTGACGACTTTACTCCAATTTTTTTCTTTCTTTTTCTTTTACATTTCAGAAACCAAATTGAAAGAAATTAAAAACACATGGACTAAAATAAAAATCATCAATCATGGTTACCAATTACCATGTCGGGACAGAGACGGGGAGATCACTGGGTTTGGCGTGAGCATTAGGTTAGCTAAATTAGCTTTTGGTTTTCTTTAAAGTTTTCTATCAAATTTTGGTTGCGTTCAGAGGCGAATTTGGTGGAATATATGAGTTGGAAATAAATTTTAAGAAAATAAAGAAAGTTGGAGAAATTTTGAGAATTTATGGAAAAATCTACAGTAAACACAAAAGTCGCCATCTGCAGAAAGCAACCTTAAATATATAATTATTTTTTTTAACAAAAAAATACATGGCTAAACTATCGGTGTAAAAAAATAAACTAATTTTGATCGCTTTTTGTAAGAGGTGACTTTTATATTTACTATAAATTTTTTTTTTATAAATTCTATAAATTTCTCCAACCTTTTTTATTTTCCTAAAATTTATTTTCAACTTATATATTCCCCAAAATTTCCCGCTGTCAGAGGTATAAACGTTCGTTTTCACCCAATAAACATTACTGAACAAGTAAAAGTTTACCTTAAAATCGCGTTTGAAAAGAGATTTTTTACTACCAAAAGGAAAAGCTATTTTTTTTTAACTTTTGCTGTCAAAAAGCTCAGTTGGAAATGAAAATCCAAATTTAACCGTGTAAAAACATTGTTTTTTCCAGCAAAATCACAAGCATGATAATGTTTGAAGAATATCCAAATTTAACCCTGTAAACATGTTAGCTTATTTTTGTTATTTAAAAAAAAGAAAGCATAAAATATATTTTCAAAGGTATGAATTGTATATTTAAATTAATTTGACAAGTTAATTATATTAATTCTTTATAATTTATTTGAAATTTATATTTTTTAAAAATTATATAATAATAATAAATTATTATATTTTATTATAGTTTATACTAATATATTTCATACATCATAATATTAATTGATTTAAATATGATTCAACTTAATATATTTTAAATTTTAAAATACAATATCTAAAACATATATTTTATCTTTTTAAAAATACTTTTTACAACAATCGAACAGTCAAATCTTACACATAAAAATTACTTTTCAAAACTACTTTACTTTCTGACATCACTTAAAAAAAAGCCAAATTACCAAACTGTCAAAATCACTTCATGTCTTGTTTTTTTTTTTTCAATGGTTATGATCTCGGAAATGTATGAAAAAATTGCCATTATTTATAAATTACTATGAGAAAAATTATTTTAGTTTCTACACTTTATTTTTTGAAATGATAAAATAAATTTGAAATAGAGTAGTTGGAGAGGTATGACAACTTCCTTTTAGTTTAAAAGATATTGACAAAAAATTATTGAAAAACATGGTAATATTTTCTTTATCATCGGAAAAATATAAATACTATCCTTGCTATCGTAAAAATAACTTCAAATACTTAAATAAATTTTGGGATACATTATAAAATGCTTTAAAATATTAAATTAACCTCAATTTACCCTAATACAATATTATTTAAAATAAAAAATGCTTATAAAGTAAATTACTTTTAAATATTCCAGAAAAGGATACAATTAAATTGTCTTATGTGAAATTGTGATTGTATAATCATTTTATGAGAAAATGTATTTATGATAAAAGTATTATGCTAAAAAATATTTGTAACGTTCGATTGAATAATTATTTTAATTTTTAATATTTTATTTTAGGTTGAAATAATTTTTTCGTGAATGAAAATCATTAGTTAATTAACGATAAATAACTTAAATGATGTGATAAAGGTATATAACAGTGCACGCTAACATAACAATATCATATAAACAAATGTGCTAACTTGACAGAATAACATATCAGTCAAAAATAATTTTATAAAATAATATAAAATAAAAATTATTTTTTTATTAAAGTGTCATTCAGATAAATTATTTTAATTTATTTATTATTAATTGACTAATAATTTTTAAATTGAATATTTTAACTTAAAACTAAACGTTGAATTTTTAAAATCATACAAAAATCAAGACCAAAGTGAGACATTTTTTGATATTAAATTGATTTAAAATACTTTGATTAATATTGTGAAAAAATAAAGACAAATTAAAGGGCTGTTTTTTGTGTGTGATGATGATGAGATGGCATAGCGTTATTGGTCAACTAGTGGGACTTATCCTGACTCTTACAAGAACAGCCCACAATGTGGGCCCCATTTCATTTCCAATTTCCAAAAAAATATATATTTTAAAATAAGTAATAAAAAACAAAAACAGCACAGCAAATCAAGGGCAAAACGGCATTTCAGCATAAAAACGAAAAGAAGAGGAGGAGGAAAAATAATCCAATCACATAAAATAAATAAATAAATAACAGGTGTCGGATTGTAATGGGTTAATACTGTCTAAAAAGGAAAACACAACTATCGGTTAACGTGCTCTCGACTAACGAGACATGTCAGGACGACTATGTTCTTTGTCCGCCCCGTCTAAACGTCTATTGGTTAGGACTCACCGAAAAACCGGCTGCTCGGATAAATTTAGGAGAAGTGAAAACTTTTTAAAATCGTATCACATTAAATTGGTTTAATTCCAGTTTTATTTTTTTTATTGTTATTTTATCATATAATTAAAGTATAAAAATATATCGACAAGTGTTGAGAGCTATAAATTCCGAATATGAGCTATACAATTTTTTAAAGATCTAATTAATTAATATATAATATTTTTAGTATTCTAATTCAATTACAAGATAATATTTTAGTTGAATATTAAATTTAGATAAATTCACGTACAATTAATATATTAGACTACTCGAACTCAGATTAACTAAAAAGAACAATATTATACTTTGCCATTAGGATCACACAATGAGTTTCCATATATCTCTTTTTAATGCATTAGCATTGTCATTGGATAGTTTCAATGTACTATTATGAGCACTAAATTTGACTTATAATTAATATTTAAAACTTAATATTTTAATAAATAAAATATATAATCAACGGGGTTCGGAGAAAAGACACAAATATTGTCTTTCATTTTTCTAAAATATGGTAGAATCCAAATTATTTTTCAAAATATTGTACTTTCTACAGTGATTTTGAAGACGACACCAGCTGATTCCATCGATGAACATTACTTTGAATTATTCGAATAAAAATTGAAAGATGATACCAGCTGGGACCGCCTATGAACAGTATCTAAATGAAGTTGAAACCAGCTTAATCCGTCTTTAAACAACATACATGGGGGCACGTGGCGCGCCAACAGAGTGCAAGCACTATTCAAAGACAGTAGCAAATGGCTATGACCAATGGCGGATCTACATGTAGTGTGGGGTTGGCCTGTGCTTCCTAAACTTTTTAAAGTTCACACATTTACCTTCAATTTTCTTAATTTTTATGAATTAGTCCATAATATTTTATAATATTTATGACTTGTGTCCACCTTAAAATTTTGAGCTTTTATGTGTGCCTAGTGCTCACCCTCAAATATATTTCTGAATCTGCCACTGGCTTCGACTTCAAATAGTGCTCGCATGTATGACAACTTTGGTCAGCGTGGCATGCATGGCAGGGGCAGCTTTGTGGCATGGGGCATGTTTGAATATGGGGCACCGAGAATTGATTTTATTTTTGATTAGGGGATGGGTTGGTTGGATGAGTGGTTGAGATTAAACGTTATGGTGTTAAATAGAGGTTGAAGGTGAGAAATGGTATAATGTGTATTTGATTTTTTTGAGTTGATAGAGTAGAAGAAGATTTGAAGAAAATATTGTAAGTATTTTTTATTTAGTAATATTATTATTTTATTAATTATAATTTAAAATTTAAAATTGTATGTTATAGTGTAATTAGTACAAAAATTTAAAATTTTAAATTGTATGTTCATTCGAAATATGTATATTTTTAAAAATTAGAATTGAAAAAAAATATATTCAAAATATGATTAAAATGAAGGCAAAAAAACAATTTAGTATATTAGAAAAATATATTCAAAATATATTTAAATTTTTTAGTATATTTATAAAAATATATTAGAAAAGAACTCGTCCCCGATGCTAGTAACAGTAATTTAAAATTTAGTATGTTCATTTTAATTTGTGTATTCTGATTGAAAATATATATTGTTTTGAACATGCAGATAAAATGAGCAACAACAAATTTATGACGATTAACCATTACAATGGACAAATAGTGAAAACTGATGCCGAGATTGTATTTGAATATGAAAGCACTACGAAGAAGAGATTTGAAAAGGAAATCACGCTTCGACAAATGAAAAAGAGGATATCCGAGAAAATTGGAGCTAAGATTCATGGTTTGCGGTACCAGTGGCTGACATGTGACAATCCAGTCAGATATTGCGCAATCACTCTCTAAGACGATGATGATGATGTTGGAAAGATGATTGCAGAGCATGAATCTATGGAGATTCGAAATATCGAGTTGTTTGCTGAGGTACGTGATGTTCCCGACCCGTCTAGAAATGTAGTTGGAGAATATGCTCAAATGGGTTTCGATAATGAGATTAATATGTCCGAAGGCAGTTTTGTCACAATGTTGGCAAGTGGGACATCGAGTGTATTTCATCCAGCTGGGCCTTCGACATATGCTTCATCATACGGGCCGACTTTTGATTCGACTGTTGATGCTGGTGTGGAAAACCTATGAGGTCGATGGGGAGAAACACTTAGAGATTCTAGCAAATATGAAGATATTAAGGATCTCGATTTGTTTCCTGATGATGTTGGTGATACCACTGATTTTAGTATTGGAGAATTTGTTTCAACCGGGGACGACTTTACATGCTATGAACCTCTTGCTCACATGAACTTAGTGGATTTCGATGAGATGAGGGTGCCTCAATTCCAGAATATGCCATTATTAATTTCGAGTCAGCATGGTGAATTATCAACTAGGCCTTAATTTAATGAAAAGAATGAAGCTACATTGGCAGTTTAACATCAAGAAACATGTGGACTACGTTGTTATAGAATCCAGCCATAAGACTTTCTTTGCCAAGTGTGTGAAATATGGACAATAGTGAAATTAGAAGATTCGAGTGTCGGAGCTTCAGAAGAAAAATGCTTGAGAGGTCACAAAGTACCATGGCGATCACACATGTTTATGAACTTCCATCGACCAGGACCATCGCAAATTAGACTCGAATGTAATAAGCCATCACGTGATGAATTTTGTTAAAGCAAATCCAAGGGTTTCCGATTTAGTGATTCAGGCAACCAGTGCGTAACAGTTTGGATATCAGATAGAATACAAGAAGGGGTGGCGTAAAAGGGATAAGGCAATGCAGTCGGTGTATAGTGATTACGATAAGTCGTATAATGAGCTACCAACTTTATTACTAGAAATGGCACATTTTATCCTAGGCACCATAGTGAGGTATCAAAACACAGATGCATACGACCGAGAAGGCCAACTTGTTGAAGGGCATAAATTTTTCTATCGACTTTTTTGGGTGTTCAAGCCATGCATTGAAGGCTTTCCATATTGAAAATTTATGGTCCAAGTCGATGACACGTGGTTGTACGAGAGATACTCCTATGTACTGCTGATTGCCATTGCATAAGATGGTGAGAACAATGTCTTCTCGATTGCATTTGCAATTGTTAATCAAGAGACGACGAAAGCTTGTAAATTTTTTGACCAATTTATGTGAGTATGTCGTCCGAGAAGATGGGGTTTGTATTATATCCGATCAAGGGACAAGTATCAAATCAGTAATTAATCAAGAAAAAAGTTGTTGGACACCTCTGTACACATATCCAGCGTATTGTGTTCGTCATATTGGTAAGAATAATTATGAACAGTTCAAAAACCAATACCTTCGCAGTGAGATTTTAAGCACGGGTAAGCATTATTTTTTAAACTTCATTATATATGCATATCCATTTATGTGTTTTGATTTCTCTCGATACTAATAATATTATGACACATGATATCTACTACTGCGGCCAGATTTTGAGAGGAAGATGAACAATTTAATAAAGTACTGCGAGCGCATTTGAAGTTGGGCAAACAATATCGAGAGAGAAAGATGGGCTTAATCGTATGATGAAGGTGGTAGACGATACGGACAAATGACAACCAACCTTGTGGAGTGCATAAATGAAGTACTAAAAGGATCACGTCATCTCCCAATAGCAAGCTTGGTGAAAGAGACGTACTACATGTTGGCTAAAGTTTAGGCCGTTAAAGGAAGCAAATCGAGTCCTTAATAAATATGGGGCAAAGTTAGGCTCCCGAGCTTGTGAGAAAAATGCAAGATAATGTGAAGAATGCAACATCGATGAATGTTCACAAGTTCAACCAAATTAATCAAACTTTTGATGTTGTTGGTTTTAGACGCAACAATGAAATAGGGCACTCAAATGTATTTCAAGTCGATTTTGGACGTAGGTGGTGTTACTGTGGCGCGTTCCAGGTCTGGCGATATCCATATGCTCATGCAGTTGTAACATATATGGCTGTAGGGATTGACCCGTACACCTATGTTTATGAATGCTTCGATCTCCATAGGATGATCAATATTTGCAAAAGTGAGTTCTCATCGATCGCAGATTCAAAATATTGGCCGTCGGTGGAGCATGAAAAATGGTTACCAGATCTTTAACTTAGTAGAACTCTAATTGGCCGACCTAGATCGACTCACGGTATGGATCTTCATTATAGAGAGAGAGGACAACAAAAGATATGTACCATATGTAGGGTTGAAGGACATTCGAGATCAAACTGTCCAAATGAACCAAGATTTGTGACTATGCCTTAGTGATTTATTATGTTTGTATTAGAAAATATTATGTTTATATTTGAAAATATTCTACTTTGCATCAGTATTAATTAGTTATTTTATAATTTTATGTTTTTACTACTATCATATTGCTTAATTCTGGTTTAATAATTAGGGACCAAATTGCTAAGTATTCAAAGTTTAAAGACAAATCTATAAATTTCTAAAAGTTTTAAGGACCAAAGAAATTTTGCATTTTATTAGTAGGATTTTTTTTAATTTCATGTTCATCACAAAACTTTAACTTCAAAAAAACGATGACTGAATCAAAGTTTAATTGAAAAAGTTATGAGATAGTGACCGAAACGTAAAAATTCAATAATTTAGGTAAGGTTTCGAAACGTATGGGAAAGGTTTCGAAACTTATGTCACAGATTCACAAAATTAACATTCTAGAATGGAGGTTTCGATACCTCTTAGTATGGTTTCGAAACCTTTGTCTTGTTTTACCAAAATATGACATTTAAGCCATTTTAACCCCTAATTGTCACTTTTATTATTAGAAAACTTAATTACATAGTCTTAAGCATGAACGCGAACATTTAAGCCATTTCTAATTTTTAAATTTTATTATTAAGTTATTTTATTACTAATTAATGAATTCAAATAGCCGAATTTGAAAAGCGATTCATTAATTACTAAAGATAAATAGATTATGTGAATAATAAAAAAGTGGAAAATAAAAAACAATAAAATTCAAACTTAATTAAAAATATATTACACAAAAGACAGAAAATCATTTCTTATGTAATTTCTTCCCATGACGGGGTGTGGTCGAATAATAATGTCGCGATGTTTGTTGATCACGTTGTGGCATCTATAATGCCTCGGGATCCTCTTCACTATCCTCTTTAGTTTTGCTCACCTCCTTAGTCACTGAGGGCATATGAGGCAGTGTTGTGAACAAATCCATGAAACCACTCTACCTTCCTATAATCTCTGGTGAATATAGGAAATTGTAAATTTCCTGAAAATCCATGTTCTCACCAAAGTTTGAGTAAATGGGTGACTGTGGCGGATAAAACTTGGGTCTGTATAAACCACCATCATCAAAACCTTGATTATTTGAGGAGCTCGAGCCCACTTCTGGTTGTACACATATAGGAGGCAGTTCCTTTTCCCATATAACTGTAGGCGTTATTGTGCTCACATCTGACTCTCATATGGTTGGCCAACCTTCGGGGTTTCTACTCCAAACATTTCCACTCTCAGATACACCTGCTGCAGTATTTGATGATTGACCTTTGTCACCATATTTTTTCTTATACCTCCGACATTCTTCATGTCATTCGAGAGTAGTTAAGTACGACTTTCCATTACTATGATAGTAGATCATGCACTCCAAGCTCTCAAAATTAAAATTATTAGCTTGTATTGGACTGTGATACGACAACGATGATGCTTTATCGTTCCACAAAGCAATGTAATCGGCATGTACGACTTCCCAATCCACATATGGCCTACCGCATCCATCATAGTCGTGAAGAAAGTAATGATGGAGTGGAATACGCGAATGGGCTGGTGGAAGCCAAATTGCCTCAGCACCCTATCTCCAAAGTAGAACTCGACAGTAGCAAAGTGGATCAACGGTGTAACATTGCACCATAAAGCAGAATCCTTCATCAAATATTTGGTAAGAATATGAGGTCATCGTTGTACGACATCCAAATAAACTGCAAAAAATATGATTATTTATAACATCTAACTAAATTTGAATAATAAATTTAACCAAATAAACTTTTCATTCAGATACCTGATCTTGACAATACGAATCAATCTGAGATCTACATACTTTGACGTTGTTATGCGCCGATCATGTCTAATGATTTTCCTCGCACCATCTGCATACATATCACAATAATATTTTAAAAACAAGTAAATTTCATTTAAACATTCAAATCAAAATCATGATATTTACCTTGCGACAAGAGGAAACTGTATATGTGTTCGAGTAATCGGTGTAAAAAAGGGAAGTCATTGCCAAACCCACTATTGCAATAACAACAGACATCCATCAATACCACTTACCATTTTCTAGTATATCGCCCTTGTACAACTCACGTTACAAGCAAGCTAATATGACCGATCCCTAACTATATTGACAACCAATTTTACAAGGAGTATCCAAAAAACGTAAATACCGTATATGGACCAAATTGCCAGATTTATCTGGCATCAGTATCCCTCCAATCATCTACAGAATATATGCTCGACTGGCCTTATAAATCTCATCAACCGTACTATACGGATTTAGTCTAAATTTACTTTTCAACCAACTTAATTTGACACGAGACCCTTTCATGTTAGTTCTATATGGCACATTTCCAAAGTACTTTTCGCAAATTTCAGCAGTTGAACCCTCAGTACTTTGATCAATGGCTTCCCATTTACCGAGACCCCGATAAGATAAACCACATCTTCTAGCGTAATCGTGCATTCTCTACAAGGCATATGAAATGTATGCGTTTCGGGTCTCCAACGCTCAATTAAAGCGGTAGTCAACCCGGGAACCAACTTGTACCCACGAAGGAATGTCGCATGATAAAATACTGCCATATGCAAGAAATTCAGGATTATATTATCTAGGTGAGTTTCTACCATGCTCCGATGATGTTTAAATGTATCATCCGTATCCTGTAATTAATGTATTATTTAAACATAATTATTAACAAAAATACAGAAGTGATTGATTTCGTAATAAATAAATTATTAAAAAATTATACCATCTCATCAACCCTAAGACTAGTAATGTGTCTATCATGTAAATGTAACAAAGGAGCTTGCTCAGCCATCCTACATGACAAGTAAGAAAATATTAGTGACCAGGGACTAACTCTACTACGTTAAAAAAATAATAATCATAATCAAATAAAAATAACCCGGGATAATTCTTTACTCAATTTTCACACGAAATTTATTCTACAAAATTTTTCACCTTCAACCACATACTTAACACAAAAATATTTAAAACATTAAACTTATATTAATCATCTTTAACACTAAGTTAACAAATATAAATCAAATTTTCGTACTAAGTTTAAAAAAATAATATTAAACTACAAAATACAATTAAAAATTTAAAATTATAGTTATTAATATTACTAAATTAAAAAATTAAATACACATCTAATATACTTACAATATTTCTCCAAATCTTCTTCTTCTTTACTCTATATTCTTTTCAAAAAAATTCTTCAACAATATTTCTTACCTTCAACCTTGAACCCTATTTAACACAAAAATATTCAAAATTTTAAACTTATATTAATCATCATCAACACTAAGTTAAAAATATAAATCAAATTTTCCTACTAAATTTTAAAAAATAATATTAAACTACCACATACAATTAAAAAATTAAAATTATTAATAATATTACTAAATTAAAAAATTAAATACACATCTCATATACTTACAATATTTCTCCAAATTTTCTTCTTCTTTACTCAATCTTCTTCTCAAAAATTTTCTTCAACTATATTTCTCACCTTCAACCCCTGTTTAACACAAAAATATACAAAATATTTAACTTATATTAATCATCATCAACACTAAGTTAAAAATTGTAAATCGATTTTTTGTACTAAATTTTAAAAAATAATATTAAACTACAACATACAATTAAAAAATTAAATACGCATCATATATACTTACAATATTTCTCCAAATCTTCTTCTTTTTACTCTATATTCTTCTCAAAAATTTTCTTCAATAATATTTCTCACCTTCAACCCCTATTTAACACTCCAAAATTAAATCTAAACTTTTCTACCCACCTTCCAATCATAAAACTCACCATTCTCAAAGTTTTCTTTCCCCCGAAATCTGCCACCATTCCCAAAATTAAAGTTGCCCTGGTGCCATACATGCAAAGCTGCCAACCACTGCATCGTGCCAGTCGAGTATACTAAAGACGAAGCCAGCTGAGTCTGCCTTTGAACAGTGTCAAGGACACTGTATGGGCGCCATGTAACGACCTAATTTTTTTTGTCAATCTTGCGGATATTGGTTTCAGGTAAGATATTTTTAACCCGAGTGTAAATTAAAGAAAGTGTGGCTTGGGGAAGAGGGTTCTTTTTGAATTAAAGTGGGGAAAAGAATGAGGGAAAATCAGATTTTATCTTTCTTTTCTCTCATCTTTTCTCACTTATTTTTTCTCTATCATTTTTCTTTTCTTCCACAAGCTTCCATGTCTAATCTGCTGCCATCGGAGTGTTCGTCTTCGACACCTCCTATATCATTGCACTCACCTCGTGGAGTCGAGTCGGCTGGTGGTCACGGTGTCACCGTTGGAGCTATCGTCAGATGGGGTGAGAGGGAGAAAGTTTTAGAGTTTCGTGTTGAGGAGGTTTGGGTTCTAAAAACTAAAAATCATCACCACCATCAAGCTTAGAGGGTGTTAAAATGCTAGACCAAAGCTCGCTGTGCGATTTCGACCACCGAACGTCGCCGGACGCACCGTTGGTCGTGCGTGGGCTTCATCCTGAAATAATTTAAGCCATCTGAGTCGAGCCGCCCAAGCCGAGTCGAGCTGTAAGCCAGTTGACCGAGCTAAACTAACCGGTTGACTAAGCTGAACTATTTGGTTGACTAAGCTGAACTAGCTAGTTGATCGCGTTGCCAGCCGTCATTGACCACGCTGCCGCCGTCATTGACTGGCGTTGACCGTTGACCATCGTTGACTTTTTTAGAGATCTTACCCAGGGGTTTCTAGATATTTTGAGTCTGTAGGCGCAGTCCGTTTCACTAAATTCGAATTTAGTAAGCTATTTTTACATATTTTATTCCCTAAAGTAGTTCGATAATGTGAGGTTACTTATGTAGTCGTATTTGTTTTATTCGAGGAATTTGTAGATTCGAGTGTTGGGTTTAAAGAGATGTTTGGAGGAGCTCGAATGGGAATTTATCGCTATGGCTTAAGGTTAGTACACCTCAAATTCTTTTTGCTTCAGGAGCATCATAAATGTGATTGCCTTGTATGTTAGCTGCTGAATCTTCTACTAGTACATGGACAACCGTGTGGATCGATGAGTTTACCAGCCTTAACGAACTCCATCTGCTTATAAAGAAGACTTGAGAATTTGTTCTAGCTAAGCTTTTGTACTATTCATTCAATACTTTCTTTAACATATTTGTTTGCTAGACGTTTTGGGTTGTCTCGATGGCTACTGAAAGATGTTAATCTTTCTCTTGATATATTATCTGACATCATGAAATGTATTGTTGAGCATTATATTTTGAGTTCATCTGATTTTGCTTGAATTGTAAGATGTTTAAGGAAACTTGTACAAATAAAGTTAGATTCGTGACAATTTCTTTGCACAATTATAATTGTCGATCTTAAGATAACGTCTCATGCTTTGTCTTGAAGAAGACACTTGCTACAAATAACCTGCATATGTTGTATTAGGAGAGAATGGTAAAATTTTTGCAAGATGCTTACAAAAATTGAAGATTATTTGTAACATATGCCTTGGACTTACGTTTACTATGTAAAGGGTTATTAAGTATTTTTTTACCCTTAATATCCGGCACGTACAGAGGAACTTTTTATATTTTAAAGCATTATCGGAGAGTTATCAAATGTATGATCGTAAAATTATAGATAACCTCGCTTCTTGTGCCCTAAACATAATCACTTTGTATGTGTAATGAGACTTACAATCGATGTCCAAATTATTAGTGAGTTTATAAAGTTGGATGTCTATACATAATGTTTAATTGCTATTTTGGATGACGTATGGTTTATATTGTTGTAAGATGGTCCTCTATGCCCCATAATGATGTTTTTTTTATGTATGTTGATAGTGTTTGGTTGATTGTACTATAATTTTGAGGACATATTATGTTATATTAGACTATGTTATGAATATTATGGATTTATTATCTGCACTATTTCTTGTGGTCTTCTACTTTTATTAGTAACTCTCTCTCATTGGAACATTTAATCAAATACTTATCTTGATTGATAATAATGAAAAATAGTTTGAACATATATGTTGTTTTAACTCCAATATCATGTCTAGTCATTTCTGAAAATTTCACTAAAATTCTAATGGTAAAAATTACAAATTAAAATACGTATTTTTACTAAAATTCTAATGGTAAAACACTAAAATTAAAAAACTCAAACTAAAAGACCCTAAATGACTGACCTTTAAATCATAATACCAACGAAATTGAAAACCTTAAACGACATGCTTCGTACGACATGCCTTTCTCTATAACAGTAAAATATAATTTCGATTTGACCCTTTCAATGCCATATATGACAAATATGAGTTTGATTGGCTGCGTATTTGTCATATGTAGCATTGAAAGGGTATTATTCTAGTAAATAATTGGGTATGAGTATTTTTTTTGGTATTTACTTTTGCAATACTTGGGTAATTTATTTCCAAAATTTTTTGAATACAATTTTTAGTATAATCTCTATACTATTCAAATTTCTCCCCACCCATAAATCAATAGATAATGAACACTTAAACATATTTAATCTCACACTCAATATAAATACCAACAATAATATCAACCAATTTAAGCTAATAAAAATTCATCGCAAAAGCTGAATAAACATATTATAAATTAACAAAATACATAACAATCGAGAGGGTGACTTTATTTACAATAATAAAAAAATATTTTTTAAAAATCGTACTATATTTTAATGTATTTTATTATCGATATTTATTTAGTTTGAGTGATATTTCATATTTGTACACACTTATATATTTTGGATATTGAATTTTGAATAAATAAATAAATAATATAATTATTAATTTAATGTAAAACTTTTAATAATTCAATATATATTATTTTTTATCAACATGATAAATATCAGATTGATTCAAAATAATATATACACCATTAGTATTAATATTATATTTATAAAAAAATATCGAAATCGATATCAAAATTTAATGTCATTCAAGACTAAATTTAATAAATACATTATAATTATATAAAGGATTCTTAAAAATGGTAATATTTTGATACACGGTCTATGTAAAATATATATTACAAAAGCTTAAAGCTTGCATATTTATACAATAAAACTCAAATCCTAAATTTCTAACCATAAATCCTAAAAATTAAACTTTAAACTCTAAATCTTATACCACAAATTCTAACCACTAACCCTAAAACATAAACCCCTAAACTTTAAATCCTAAACTAAATCTTTAACCACTAAAATTGGAAAACTCGACTAAACTTTAATTTACACGCCGTATATAAAAAAAATTCTTCCGAATATGTGCGATTCTCATTTATAATTACAACCTTCAATAACTCTAATTCACAATTACTTAAAATTATTTTTACTTTTTAAAGTTGGATTTATCTTAAAAGATATAATTAATATTGACAATATAAAGCATAATATCACATGTTTGTAACAATAGGGACATAATTTCTTCAACTTCAATCGAATAGGCGTATTGTGTCGATTTTTTTTGAGTAATATACCTGGAAATGCCCGTTGTTTCCTTATTAACATTAACGCCGTTTCGAACACAACTGGTACATTCCAAAATAATATTTACTCGGACATCTTTACTCTTGGCCATGAACCTCCTTTGAGTTTTTAATTCACCAAACTTTTCTATTTTCCGATCAAAAGCGAAGAAGAAAGGAATGAAAATAAATAAATAAAAGTTGCTAACTCAAAACCAAATCTTGAAAGATTTCGTTGCAATCAATATAGTAAATCAATATAGATTTATAGTAATAGTAAATAATAAGAATAAGTAATACAACGATTTCTAACTCTATTTAGAATCAAATAATAGTACAATATTTTCTTTAAGTATCTTGTAGGATACTATTGTTCCAGCCACATTTCTCTTTTCGCTTTACTAGTATTTAATTGGAGCTTGAACCCGAATTTCGGCGAGGTTGAATCCACTTTTTTCGTTCTACCGCCATTACCCTCTTCCCAAAAGACATGCTTGATAGGATGTATAGCGCCACCGCTTAGATATCTTTGTCTCTTCCCAGGCGTGACATTCTCCCCCACTCAACCTCGTGACGACACTCAAGCTCGTGACGCCCTCGTCATGAGTCAACCACGCTCGTGATGAGTCATTGTCACGGTTGTCCACCCTACTTACCCCACTCATGGGCGCTCGGCGTAAAATCGGACAGTCAAAGGGTCGTTCCGATACCATTTGTCACATGACCATTACCCTCTTTTCAAAAAACATGTCTGACAGGATGTGCAACGCCACAACTTATATATCCCAAGACCTTCCTTTACCTTTTCGATATGGGATTAATGTCTACGCCTCTTCTCAGGCGTGTCAATATGTAAAATCAATTTTTTATTATCAAAAACGAATAATTTTATTCATGAAAAATCATACATAAGAGAGGTAGTACAAACCTCATTAAAAATCTCCTAAACCTAAATGGAAGAAAATAGTACTCATACTAATCCATAAATATTAGATATAAGCAAACGCCACACAAAAATAAGGAACATACTCCCAACCCTTGAAAAAATACCAAACTCGCATCAATCACAAGGCATGATTATGCTTTATCAAAAATACCCTTCTGCTCGTAATAAAATGAGCAAACAGCAAACAAAACAAAGACTCAATTCGCCAAAACCAATCCATTATGCATCTAAAAAACATCCAGCACCACAACCAACTAGACCACGAGGCACTAAGATATCACTAGAAACCACGATGTCCGATCAATACCCCTTTTGCTAGTGCATCTGCCATGCTATTTGCTTCTCAAAAAATGTTATGGAAGCATACCACGTGAATTATAAGAGCCATGATCCAGACGACAACACTTATATCCTAAGCCATACCACGTGAATCTTGTCCCAATCAGAGGTAAGTCGATTAAACCTACTTGTTCCACAAAAGCATTGAAGTTATCAATCCCACGAGGCTCCCTACATTCCCTCGAACTTCTTGTATCGCGCGGACTGTAATAAAATCCCCCCCCCCCCCCACATGGTCTCGAATATTGCAGCACAATCTCGGCAATCACAGCCCAAACTACAACATGTTCTTCTCGATTGCAAGGAGCGTAGATGGTAATCATGCCATAATCCCATCCCTCATTCACCCATGTTCCCTTAAATGCAATAAAATTACGTTCAATCCAAGATGTTATCACCCTGAACCGTATTGTTTCCCACATGACTATCACTTCACCTGATCTTCTTACAGCTGGTAAAAAAATAAAAAATGTCTATATGACATATCTTTTGAATCACAAAAACCGAAACATCTTCTATTTTTTACTTTTGTAGAAGGGCCATCTCGCATTGGTGCTGTCTTAGTAAATTTTGAACAAATTTCTCTTTTCTGACGATCCGAGACCCCTCAAGTTTCACGACAACACCTTCATCGCACCTCTAGGCCCCTGGCTTCCTCGATTCAATCAATCTCACAATATCTTTCATAATCGTTTCCTCCCTGCCAATTGTTTTTGCTCTCAGTCTACCTGAGTTTACCGTTTCTCTCGCCTCCTGAAGAATTAACTCTTATTTAGTAATGTGTTCTGTATGCATACTCGATTCCCTCACTCCAGCTTTCGAGCAACCCTTTCCCAATCTGTGATCCTTTGCCTTTTGTTCGTTTATGATGACAGAGTTCAAAATTAAATCCGCTACCTTATTTCCTGTCTTACTAGACTCCTTGTAATTTATAAACTCCACATCAATGGAAACAGACTCAACCACACACGGCCCAGTCACTTGCATTTTATAAGCTGTCGATACCGAAATTTTGCCCACAGGACAATCGAGCCAATTAATCTCCTTCTCGTTAAATATATTTATTGGCCCCGGCTGTATCTCTTCAACACGCTAAACCATCCCTAATTCCTCATCCGTCATCCAACAACTTGATTCCATAGGGACCTCCTGTACACGATCATCGATTTGTCGCTCCTCTTCCCATAACTGATTATCATGCCAACCCAATTGCTCATATTGCTCGACTACAGGCATCTTTGAAACTGATTCAGGCCTCGACCAATCCCCACCCTTCTTACTCTGCCTTACTTTCAATTTGAGCTCATGAGATGCCCTGCTTGCCCTCACAAAACACATCCTTCATCGTATTCGATACCTTATTTTTGTCGCGATCCTCTCTATTCTTGTATTCGCTACTCTCATCACGCGAACATAGTTCGCATTTCTCCCTCTCCACTTTTATTTCGCATACATGAATACAAAAATCTATGCCTCATACTTCAATATCCAAGAATTCATCTATATGTCGCATACAATCTGTCTCTACAAGCGTATGATGTCCCCTATTCTAATCTAACTAACTTTCCCCAGACCGCTGCCACATTCACAAAAGTGTCCTGAGACCAAGCATGTATCGATAAACCAGAAATTGATAGCCACACCCATCTATTACCAAGTTTACATCCGGCGACCATTCCACAAATCGTTCAAAACATACACTCATTTGCCTTTCCTGAATGCCCCCACACGTAATTTAGCGTTGGAAAACATCAGCAACACTCTGGCTCCTAAAATTTGCATAATAGAACATCTTTTGATTCTCGCCGTATTCAATTTCTTTTCCAGTTCAATCATTCCCATCGGTTGCCTACACCATCCCATTACACAATTCTTGAAGATCGTAATCTTCTCTTCGTCGACCACCTTTTGTATCCTTCTTTTTGTCAGTGCTGAAAGATTGGTCATATCTTTCGGTTTCTTTCGGTCCTCATTTCCATATAATTTTGATTCTACCTCCATTTTCCGCCTCCAAAATTCCCTCCTCGCCTCCTGTTTTACAAACGAAACCCTCACTATCGACCTATATAATCGAAAACCATCAAGACGCTCTATCACCCTCCTCGCCTCCTCCTTTGATCTCATCCTCACAAAACTAAATCGAAAACCATCCCGCGAACGCTTGCATGGGATGAATACATCCACCACTTTACCATGCCGATCAAAACATTGTCATACACCTTTCCAATGCAACTGCGCTGCAATGTTATGAACAAACAGAGTCCACACCCGCCATTGAGAATCCTTCTCTGCTGCCGACATTTGAGTTTTGATAAGTAAGCAAGGCAGTTGCCTCCTAAAAATCAATTTAACTAAGAAATTATTATCAACCTACACAAAACATGAACAAGAAAATCATTTTTTTAAAATTGCATATCTATCTGTGAAGATATTTACTTTTATTTTTATAAAAAGCAAAATAAATGATTTTACTACATATTTTAAATAAATTGCAAATAAAAATTTTAAAATAAATATCACATAAGAATTCATGAACATAATTTTCAATTCAATATGAATCAAAAGAGTATTAAACATATTTAAAAATGGCTTAGCTGTAAAAAAAGTTACTCATATGATTTTTTTTGCTTTAGGTACTTAAAGTATTTTTGTGTCAAAATAGGTACTTAATGTTTATATCGTTATTATTTTAAGTGTCTGACTATTAAAAAATTGTTAGTCAATTAGAACATAACACGTGAAAATGTTTTCATTTATATATATTTTTTAAAAAACAAAATCTTTAATATTTTAGAAAACTTAAAATCCCAAAATTCCTCAAAAACAACAACTCTAAAAAAACCTAGCCTAAATTCTCAAATCCCTAATTTTATCTATATTGTCGTCGAACCATCACTATTGTTCATCCATTTCGTTTTCAGACCATCATTACTGAATACCTCACTCTTCTGTTGCTGAAAATTAATAAACAACATATCGGTTGAACGTTGAACCTCGAAAGCTTCCAATCGAATGATGAATAACGAACTATAGAGATTGTACGACGAATGACGTCATTGAGATAAGTGACAACGACTTGAGATCATTAGCGATGATAGAAGAATTATGAGATTTAGGGTAGAGATTTTTGTGAGAATTAGAAAATTTTAAGTTTTTTTTTTCAAAAATTTAAGAAATTTAGATTTTTGAAATGAAAAAATACAAAAATTAAAAATTAAAAGTTATATGTCAAGAATGGATCGCTTTTAAAATGTTCACGAGATGAAAACGTTAGACACTTAAAATGATAAATAAACATTATACACCTATTCTCACAAAAAAATCTTTTAGACGCACAAAACAATATATGTGTGTAGGGGTAATTATCCCATGCACAAGCGCTTGTGGAAATTTTGTTTACACAAATACCTTATTTTCAGGGTTTAAGGTTTTATTTAGGGAATAATGTTTAGAGATTTTAGTGTACGAGTTTTGAATTTAGGGGGTGTGGTTAGAATTTAGGATTTATAGGTTAAAAACTTAAAACTCTAACCATATTACCCTACAAACTAAACCCTAATCTATAAACCTTAAATTATAACCCTAAAGACTAAATTCTAAAATTCATACACTTAAACCGATAAATCTTAAACTAAATTTTTAAACCCTAAAATTAAAACACTTATAAAACTTTTTTTGGTAGGAAAAAAATTCCAATTAAGTCTTAAAAAATTAAAATAAAAAAGAATTAATAAAATCCAAAACCCTCTGATAAAAAGGGAAATGAATTAATATAATTTATGTGTAGACGAGAAGGGTGGGCTTCCCCCTTGTACCTTGGTGCCATCCAGTTCCCATCCCACCTATCTCCCTCTTCTTTCTTCCCATTTCTTTTGATTTCTCTTCATCTTCAAAAATTTCTTTTTATTTTAAAATTTTATAAAATTGATAAGCTTTGGGTTGATTTAATCAGCTTAGTCCCCTTTTAATCTGTAATCTTTTCATCAATCCCCTCTCTACTGCTATGGAGTAATCATTATTTTCATTTCATTCACATCTGATTCCTTTTGAAATATTTGGGAAAATCTGAAGTTTTTTTTTTGCTTATTTTCCGATGAGGAGGGGGAGAGGTTCCGCCGCCGCTACAGCCACCGTCACGGCTGTAGCTGATGCAGGAACCGCCGTGTCTACAAAACCGATTCCTGAGCCCAGTGGATCTATAAAAGAACCTAAGTACAGAGGGGTTCGTAAAAGACCATGGGGTCGATTCGCAGCCGAGATTCGAGACCCGTGGAAAAAGACCCGGGTTTGGTTGGGGACATTCGACTCTGCCGAAGAAGCCGCTCGAGCTTACGATGCGGCGGCGATGTCGCTCCGTGGGCCCAAAGCAAAAACGAACTTTCCGATCAATCCTTCGAATACCAGCGCTTTCCCTATCGAGATGCATGATTTCCACAAACAAGTGTTCATCGACGAGCACCGCCGTTTGAATCCGATGGGCGATCTCCGTGACCCGGAAGTTAACCCGCAAAGACCAACAAGGAGTAGCATGAGTAGCACGGTGGAGTCGTTCAGTGGACCCAGACCGGCTCAACTGCCACCGCAGTCAGCGGAGTTCGCAGCTGTTTCGACTAGGAAGTACCATCATCGGAAGCCGGTGCAGGCGGAGGATTGTCGCAGTGACTGCGATTCTTCTTCGTCGGTTGTTGTCGACGATGGGGACATCGCATCGTCTTCGTGTAAGAAAAATACATTTCCTTTTGATCTCAACTTTCCACCGTTGGATGATGTTGATGATCTCTTCTGCACCACTTTATGTCTTTGATCACGATGATTATTATGACGATCAATCAAATTATTGGATCTATTCTCTGTTATAATTTTTGCCATTTTTAGCAAAAACTTGAATATAGTAAGAACATGTGATATGAAATCTGAGCTTTTTGGTTGTCCTCCGGTAAGTCAGTTTTATTTGATTAATTCGTATCTTGAGTCATGCATCTAATTTTGATAGATAAATCTTTTAACGGAGTTTTTTTATATATATCAAACTCGATACCATTTAAGCGATGTTAATTTACTTATTACTTGGAATGATCTCGTGGGTTTGAAATCTGAGCCTTTTGATTTCATTCGGTCAAACTGTGAAAATCCTTGTTGTTAGATATATGATTTAGGGATTGTCATGTTATTATGTCAATGATCTGATTTTTGTATAAAATTATTTTTCTCGAATTCATCCTTCCAATTTGAAGTTTATAACTTATCATGGACTGAAACCAATTTTTTTTCCTTTTTTATTAAAAATATGAAACAAAGATTTAAATTGTAAAGATGTGTTTTATTTTTATTATTTGATGATGATAAATCTTTGTAATTAGAAATATAATGCTGATTTAGGAGTTGTGATGCCAGTGTCAAATCTGGGTTTCTTTCAGCATTTTGTTCTCTTTGCATAGAATGTTAATTCAGAACTTCAAAAATTGTTAAAAGTTTCGTTTCAGGTATATTTAAACAAATAAAATTTAGGGAAAACTACATGGGTGGTCACCAAACCTTTTTCTTGTTTTGGTCACCCAATTAATTTTTCATCAAAATCGCCCCTTTCGTTAGATACTTTTTCTGTTTTGGTTCCCTCTGTTAAAAACCTAACGGAACATTTTATTTTTATTTTTTGTAAACTATCACCCTTTTCTTATTTTAGTCACCTAACTATCACATTTTTCCTATTTTGGTCCCTTTCTTGGTTGGACGAATAAAAATACAATAGTATATCATTAATTTTGATGGAGGGACCAAAAAATACTATAAAAAAATAAAATGTCAAGTCAACGATTCTATTAGGTTTTTAACAGATGGGACCAAAATAGGAAAGATATCTAACGCTAGGGACGATTTTGATGAAAAAAATAGTTGGGTGACCAAAACATAAAAAAGGTGATAGTTGGGTGACCACCCGTGTAGTTTTTCTAAAAAATTATTAGGTTTAAAATAGAATTTAGGGGTTTAATTGAGGGAGCATGGAATTTAAGGATTAAATTGCAAGTTTTTAAAGTTTAGGGGTTCTAAAAGTATATGGAAGTGTGAGGGTTAAATTGCAAATTCTAATAAAGTAGGATAAAATTACAGAATTTTAATAATTTCATGTCAAAAATGTAAAATACGAAAAGTGTGATGCAGTTTTCAAAAACCATAGAAAGTTAAATGACTCCTTATTTATCCAAATTTAAACTGTGATATTTAAGGGTGTTACATCAGCCGTTTAACAGTTTAATTAAAAAAATGAGGTTTTCTTAATAATAATGACTTTAATAAAAAAATTATTTTGATTATCATATAGAAAGCGGTTTAAAAATTTAGTTATCATCTGTTTATTTTATCCTTATTTATATATGTGTCATAACGATTTTTTGTCGGGAGATTAAATTTTGGGTTGTTTAGTAAATTTTAAAGATATTTACAAATTTAGTTATCATCTGTTTATTTTATCCTTATTTATATATGTGTCATAACGATTTTTTGTCCGGATATTAAATTTTGGGTTGTTTAGTAAATTTTAAAAAAATATATAATTAGGAGTCGTCACCGGTTTCTTTGGTAGACTGGATACTATAAAACAAAATTAGAGATTCATTGTAAGTGTTTGAGAGTTGGTTACGTATGAGGAAGAATTAACGTCTTATAACACTCAAAATCGGTACCAAAATTATGCATTGCGTTCATCGATGAAAATTGTTAAAATTGAAATTGAACTTTACTTAAATATTTCTTAATGAATACAAGTTTTGGTTGAGTGGATTTAAATATTTAATAAATTTTGGTTAATTATTCATTTAATCAATAAGTCTTTTTTTTTTAAATATGGACAATAGATTAAACCAACATCAATGAGCTTGATTGTCGTTGAAGTCATTGTCCAAAACAAAAAATAGTGTCTTTACGTATGATGCAAACAAATAACTATGACATCATAAATTATCAAATTATTAATCAATTAAAAAATACCTTTAGATAATATAAATTAATATGAATATTTAGTCTTATCCAATACGTCTAAACATTACTACCCGAATATCCACATTAATAAATACATTATTTTTACTATTAAAATTAATTAATTATTAATTAGCCGAATTAAGCATTAAAATTTTAAAAAATTAATTGAAGGATAAGCTTCACCGGAGGTCCCTTATGTTTAGGATATGTTCTATTTTGGTTACCAAATTTGAAAAAAGGTTATTCTTGCCACTTATATTTTCTACCGTTACTGTTTTGGTCATCCAACCGTTAACCTTCGTTAACACCCGTTAATACGATGACATGACACGTTAATAAAAAAAATTAATTCTAATTTAACCCCTAGACTTTTAAAACTTTATTTTCCATCCTCATAATTTCTTACAACAGATACAGTCAACAGATACAGTCAATCAAGCTGAAAGGGATTGCCCCCAAAAAAGCAAATTTCACAAAAACAAACCCAAACCTCAAACTCCCATTTCCATGGAGTTTAATTGCTCATCTCCAAACACCATCCCTATGGTTTCAACTTTTGCATGCCCATTTGACAATTCTGCTGCAGCCAATGGCTCAACCAGGAAACCCATCAGCCTATGGTCTGGAATGTACCATAGGAAACCCATCAGCCTATGGCCTGGAATGTACCATTCACTAGTAACCAATGCTTTATGTACCATTCACCAGTAACCAATGCTTTATGTACCATTCAGCTTATGGTTTTAGCCTTTGCAAGTTGGAAATATCAAGATTCTATTATAGTTCGGAAAATGAATTAGATTGGATCACAGTTATAAGTAGTTTCTGCTTTTAAAAGGGCGGATTTTATCAATCAAATTGAAGATTAACTCGTTAAGATTGCATTGAGATGAAATATGAATTCTACATTTGCAGAGATGTTTTTGAGTATCGTGTAACTTTTTTTTTTCAAACATGTCATAATAAATAAATTAGTATATAAATGAATTAGATGAACCATCTCATGTGTTTCATTCTATATGTGTAATATTCAGATAGATATCATAATAGCAAATTAGTCATGAATTTTCCTAAAAAATTTATATTTGCTGACCATTTCTTGAGAAAGATGGTGAAAAATAAAGTTTTAAAAGTTTAAGGGTTAAATTATACTTTTTTTATTAACATGCCATGTCATCGTATTAACGTGTGTTAACGGAGCTTAACGGTCGTGTGACCAAATCAATAATGATCGAAAATATAAGTGGCAAGAATAATCTTTTTTCAAATTTGGTGACCAAAATAAAACACGCCTTATACATAAGGGACCTCCGGTAAAGTTTACCCTTAAAGTAATTAAAATAAAAATGTAAACACTTAAATAGAAATTATTAAATTCTTTTTTTGAACCTAAAATCAGACAACTTTATTAATAAACAAAAGAAAAATAAGAACATAACATTTCAAAGGTTTCACAACATTAAAAAAACAATAAAAAGTAAAACTACAAATCCAAAAAGAAAAGTAAAAGGTTGCTCTAGTCAAATTAGACACTTCCTCTTTGTACCACAATAAATCTCTGAAGTCCATTAGAGGAAGAGTCCATGGAGAGTTGTTAAAACATGAACAGATGAAATCCCTACTAGAAAACTGCAAATACCTTTTGCTTTTGTTCCAAAGGTGCCGATCCGCTCCACTTCTGATTACATCGACAAACCACCATAAAAGGGATGCAACTATTCATGACCACCGTCAAACACAAATCAGAAACAAACGTCGTGAGGAACACAACACGAGCATCAAGAGGCCGAAAAGGTATCCAGAAAACGTGTCATGAGTTAAAGACGTGTCATAAGATAGACGTGCCATAAAGGCGGAGAGGTGTGCCATAAAAATAGAGAGAAACGAGCACAACAAGATGCACGTAAAGGAGATAACCAAAAAAAATAGAATTTTATTAAAATTAGAAAAAAACTTAAAAAAGTAAAAATCAAAATAAAAAATAAGAAATCATGGAAAAGATAAAACACCGGCGATCAACGACCAACACCAAAGCTGGTGCCACCGTCGACGGCCAAAACAAAATAAGAAAAAGGAGACAATGAGCTGAGTTGGGAGAAAACCTAACAACTAGGGTTTTTATCAAATAGAAAATTATTAAATTCTATTAACCTAATTAATTAATGGTCAATGAATAGCAATTTAATTATGAATGTCACATAGGAGCATTAAAGTAGACAATCAAGGGCCTATTTGAAAAATTAAATTTCTAACTTAAAAGGCTCAAATTATGAAAAATATAATTAATGATCTATTCTTAACTATATTATTCTAATACTAATCCTAAATTAACTATGAAATTAGAATCCCAAAATTAAATTAATTTTAAAACTTGCATCCAAACGAGCCATGGATACAATTTTAAAAGGAATTAAATTGAAATGCGGACCTATTTGAACTAAATCTAAAAGCATCTAAAATTTTATGAAATTTATCTTGAATCGTAATAATTATTTTGATTAATTTTAAATTATATCCAAATAAGTCATGAACACTATTTAAATAGAATCAAATTAAAAACTAAGATTTAATTATATGTTTTAATCTAAGTCAAGTATTGGTTTTAGGACTGAATTGCACTACTTAAAACTTAGAAATCAATTTAATTGATTTAAAAATACACCCAAATAAGCCATGAGTATATTTTAAATCAATTATATTAATTTAGGACTTAATTCTAGAATTCTAAACTATCTAGGGATCTAATTGAATTAATTTTAAACTAAAAGGTTCGAATTAAGCTAATCTAAACTTAAACAAGGGACTAAAGTGAACTAGTATAAAACCTAGGGCATAAATTAAAACAATTAAAATCGAACAGGTGATCAAATTAAAAAGAAACTAAAACTAAAAGCAGAAATTAACATAATAAGGGATCAAATTAAATTTATTCAAAACACAAGAGCTGCGACACAGGGCCCAGAAAAAAGGGCGCAGTCCCTATGCCCTACCCGACAACAAAATGCGGATCCTTTTGATCTAGATCTGCCGCTTATAAAAAGGCATATTCGGTAAATATTAAACCTTTTCCCCTATTTCTGATATCTCTTCCTCTCTCTGTAACACTGAAACCCCTAAATTTTCTGGCTTCTCTCCAGAAACACTTTCAAACCTAAAAACACTCTCTCCTTTTGATCAAAATCTCAAAATCGAATAAAATTCATCCTATGTTCCTCATCTTTCTTCATTTTGATTCTCAAAAATCTTAAAAACTCATCCTAAACCTGTTTTTTAGATCAAAATGCTCGAAACCCGAAAAACACCTATTGTGTTCTTCACTCTTCCTTCTCTTCTACCCAAAACCAACAACCAATCTCCTCTCTTCCTCGTTTCCTTCACATCTAAACCCAAATTCTCAAGAACACTCCCCCAAAACGAGTGTTCTTCTTCCTAAACTACCTAGATCCAAAATTTAAAAGAATCGAAGCCTTCTTCTTCTTCTTCTAAGACTAAACCTACATCTACCCAAACCGTAACTCGTTTTCTACTCCGTCGGTTAAAAATTTACTTCGACCGTCACTTGATAAAGGTAAAATAAAAAATCTTCCTTTTTATTTACTATTTTTAAGAAAAACCTTTCGAATTGACTCATTAAAAAACACTTGCAAGATCTGAAAGAAAAGGTAAAAAAACTCATCTTATCGACTTTGACGCTTCAGTTTTCGTCATAGACTCTAACAACTTCTCATCTTCCGCAACGTTCCAAAACTCCCGAAAGGTATACTCTCTCTCTTTCATTTTCAGAACATCACTCATAGTTGCCTTTTCGGTTTTTTTTTCTTTCATTAATGCATTATTAATTGTCCAAAACTACTGACTAATTTTGTTTTCTTGCATATTTTGGCGACGTGACATGCTAGGAATAGATGCTGATGCTGAGGTTTACGAAGGGAAGCTTCTGATTAGTCTGATCTTGTTATTGGCGCGTGACTTTCAAAGCCAGGCGCCCTGAACATTTTGAAAATATTCTCTACAAAAGGGCGAGAAACATCCCTGAAAAAACATAATCCTCGTGCTTGGCTTTTCTGACCATTAGGTTTGCCCCCCATCAATGGTTTAGATCATGCCTCGAATTCCAGCAACCACAATCCGTGTAACTAATTAATTCACCATTCAATGCGAGACAGTTAGGGGTGTTCAAAAATACTTGATCTAAACTACTCAACCTATTAACTCATATACCCGATTAAAAATTACCGGACATTTTTAATGAAAATACTCAAATTTTTAGGTCGGTACCTGGCTTGCTATTTTTTCGGGTATCCATGTCGGGCCCGAGTCATAAAATGTCCTTTATTCGGGTACCTGACTATCCGATACCCAGTTTGAGTATTATTTTTTATTATTTTATTAAAACACACCATTGAGTATTAAATTACTTATTTTTTTGTAAACACAAACATTTGCTTAGCTGGGCAATTGGAATAGGTAGCATAATTTTGACCAAATTATTATTTGAATAGCACACTGTTGTATAGAATTGTTGCAGGTTTTCTGCTGTGAAATATAAATGATTGCTTTATGTTGACTGGTAAAGTGAACAAGAGTCGGCAGTGGTGGTCCGGTGGTGTTCTCGCGGTGGTCATAGAACCGAGTTTGTATATGATCTCTTTGGTGTGGGGGTGGTGTCTTAGCGTCGGTCCACGTGTGTTTCCTAGTTGCATGTGTGCTTTTATATCACTCGGACATATGTCATAATGGGGTTGTTGTGGCGTTGTGATGAGATCAACTATGAAGTGACATTCTAGGTTTGCCTTGTCATCAGAAGAGGTCGTGTGTGAAAACATGTGGCTGTCTAATGTTGTTCACTTGGATACATTCATGGACCCAATCAGGGGTTGCTCCTTAGTTGTTCGCCTAAATGGGGGTTCGCAGGAGTAGGCCTATGTCGACGGAATATCGCATGACAAAAGATTGAAGAATCAGTGTAAATATGCAAGTAAATAATGCTAAGGATTCATCTTTTGCGTGCAAGTATACACATCCAACAAGTAATATAGTAGTGAGTTGGGTATCGTTTCCATAGGGATTGTCCAGGAATTAATTGCCACAATTAATACTTTTGAACTGAAAAATAAAAGATGATGGCAATAGATTGAGGATGGCAATATATTGAGGTAACGAATAAAGTAAGAGAACTAAAAGTAAATGAACTGGAGTAAAGTGAAGATTACATTGATGAAATGATAACATTCTAGCAAATAATGGGTGCAAGAATGATAACAAAGATTTGGCAAAGGATGTATAGATTTCACACTAGCTACGCCAGCTACTAATAATCTCCTGCCTTGGATTTATTGCCGAGCAGATTTTAAAAATAGTATTACCTCTGTCGATGACAATACCCTAAGTTAACCATGGTAAAACTCCTATATGTCTATAGCGAAGTTTTTCATTAATTAACTTGATTAAGTTTCAATCTATACTCCTAAGGGGTAGATTCACTTTAGGTGCAAGATCATCTACTCGAACATCTTCTGTCGAAGTTTCTCTCCCTAGTACCTGGCAACTGATCGTTGCCCTTTAAGTCTGTTAAGATATTAAGGTGCAATAAGCATACAATGCCAACTTTTGTATGGCAAAGAATTTAGGAAAATTAAGTACTAGCAGATAGAAAATAATGCCAAGGCGTTAAATTATTAAAAACCAAACATAAATTGAGAGTTCATCGTGAACATCCCCTAACCAATCAAGAGTTAGTTCATGGTTGAGGTAAATCGCAACAAGTATAAATTTGAAATCATTCTTTAACACGGGAAAGAAATACAAAAGATTAGCGAGGAACTAAAGCAAGGAATGAGGTCTTTCGATGTAGCCCTTCAATAGATTCTAGATGTCTCATAGAATCTTCAAGCCATTGATCTTATTGTCTCCGATTCCTCATTCTCCATTGTTGAAGACTGCTTCTCAAGTTCAAGCCTTCATTTTCTTTAGCGCAACACCTCTCTTCTTTTTCTCCTCTCCTCAAGTGGTGGCTTTAGCTCCTTTAAATAGGCATGCGTGGAAACCTTAGGAGGGGTTTGAAATTTGAAAATTAGATGTGCAAAAGGATAAAGCATGTTATCAGTTTATCATCTTATCCCCTTATCCGCTTATCTATCTATTTTAAATTTAGGGCTGATGTCCAAGCTTGGCATCATCCTTCATTAGGATTGACGTTATCACCTTTTATTAGGGCTAATGTCATCATCTTTCATTAGGGCTGACATCATCATCTTTTATTAGGGCTGACGTCATCATCCTTCAATCTATTGCCAACCGAGCTTGGCAATTCTCGTACAACTTTGCCATCTTATCTGGCGCTACTTTTTTAGAGTTTGATCCAATTCTATTTTCTCATAGTCTGATCTGGTGCTATTTTCTTAGGCTGGTATTGCCAAGGGTTCTTGGCAAAACTCTTCTTGCAACTTATTGCCAAGGGTGCTTGGCGTTTCTCTTCTGATCCTCTTGCTTTGCTCTGCTCTGCCAACTGCTATTGTCTTGCTCTGCCAACCTACTTTGCCAACCTGCTATTAGAACCAGCAAAACAACCTTTTACTCCAGAGAAATACAAATTCTAACTCCTTAATGTAAATGCATGATTTTACTAACTAAAATGCATATATGTATACTCAAAGTCAAGCAAAAGCATAGCAATATATATATATATATATATATGAAAAATAATACTTTTGAGGAGTTAACACACCCCCAAACCTAGCTCATTGCTTGTCCTCAAGTAATGCAACTAAAAATCTATAGAAATAGAAAAATAGGAAAAGTACCTCGGCAACAATTGTCATGGTTCCTAACACCTACCAGATAGCAAAATATTATCCTAGGTCTGTCCTCTGATATTTAGTGTATCAATGCTAAGCAAATAAGCAAATTCAAGTGCAGCAATATAGTTCTAGTCTAAGGTCGTCAAGTGTGCATGAAGTGAGGGCAATATGCATCAAATTTACTCAATTCCCTTAGTCAACTTTACTACCTAAACTTAGAATTTTTATTTTTTATATAAATATATTTTTCTCTCTTTTTTTCTTTATTTGCCAAGGGTGTTTTTATGCTGGCATTTGATTAGGGTGGCGTCATGTACTGTTTGGCGTGAGACATAAGAGGGAGCAAACCACGAATACCCACGTTAATCAAGATTACATCACTAAGGTAACCCATTACACTCATACCCAAGTTATGTTGGCTTGAGAACTGAGAGGGAACAAACCACGAAGACCCAAGTTAATTATTTTCCTTAAGGCATAAGAGTGTTCACAAGTTTTTTCAGCTTTTGGCAAAACATTGTTGCCATATTCTTTCTTTCTACCATGGCATTGTTTTTTTTAGAGTTTAGTTTTAAGCGAACCTACGTTTGTTTCGTAGACTAGATGCATACCTTGTGTAGAGCGAAACTAAAGTTCCCTAAACTAGAGTTCAATTGCCAAGCTACTTGGCAATGCTAACCTGCTGGCATAGAAGTTCTAAATTCCAATTTGGACAGATAATCAAGCATAAATTCTCCTAAACTAGCAGTGTTGGTAAAAATTATAAGTACAAAATTGACCGAGGCAAAAAATTTTTTTAGTGGTTTGGTATACAAATTTTAATACTACATGGCAAACTAATCTATGTGGGAACTAAATTTTAAACATGAATGCTATGGCAATAAATATAAGGCAACCCACACCCCCAAACCTAAGGTGTGCATTGTCCTCAATGCATGAAAACACATATATACACATGCAATGCATGCTTGAAATGAAAAACATGAATGTAAGGAGTTAAGGGGATGGGGACTTCTCTACGGAATGATCTAGGCGAGTGGAATGGGTTTTTCTCTTAATGTAGGATCTTCGATTTGGTGCCACTGACTTTTTCCTCTTCAATTGTGGCTTTAGGGTAGCAGTAGAAGCTTTTACTTCTTCTAGGACCTCATCACTTACCCTTGTCGGCTCAGATATGGTAGAAGCAGCTGAAGAGGCTAGGATACTAGGGGCAAACCAGTCGTGGCATCATCGGCAGGTACATCATTCTCTAACTAAGTGTCCAAGTGTTAGGTCTCGGTCTTGGCAGAATCTTGGTGGGCTGGTGATACTGGTACAGTGGCATCAGATTGCTGAGCTGGAGTATGATCAAGCTGAGGGATGACTAGCATTCCTTCTGGTGCATGGAGCTTAATTGGGAACACCGAATATGGTGGCAAAGAATTGGTGGATTTCAATCGATGACAAATGGCCAAGAGGGGGTGAATTGGTAATTAAAAAATTAAAGGGAAGCAAATGGAAAATAAAAAATTGAAGACACGAGAATTTATAGTGGTTCAAGCTTCTAACAAGATTTACATCCACTACCTTAGCTCCCCACTAAAGATTTCAAACAATCCACTACTGAATTCTTCCATTTTTCTAGGCTAAGGAGGCATCCGTTACAATGGATCAAAGCTTTCTACCCAAAGCTTGATCAAGGTTCACTCTTTTACAAGAAGTGGTTTACAAAAACAAAAGTATCCTCTCAAAGGTGAATTTGTTTGCCCAATTACAAATGCTCACAACCCCAAACTTGAAACTAAGAATTACAATAAAATTACACAAGTTGGGTTTACAAGAATTTGACTCTAAAAGCTCAAAGTGGTTGGATTTTGCTTGAATGCTTGTGAGTTGATCAATAGTTGTTGTAGTGGCTTTGGAGACTTGTATTTATACCCCTTCATTGATTTCTATCCGTTTGGATGGTTGGAGAATTCAATATAGCCATTGAAGAGCTTATTTCTCGCAATAAATTATGTCTGCCAACCATCTATATCAATACACAAAGAGCCGTATCAATACTTGTTAAAAGAAGAAAGTGCCGTTGTACAATAGCGTATCGATACGCGTAGGGGCGTATCGAAATGGATAAAGAGCAAAAATATGGGTGTATCGATATGGTATAGCTGTATCGGTACAGATTTTGCTCACTGGAATCTGAGGAAAAAGTCTAGTGAAAATTGCATCGGTACGTCTAGTGGGCGTATCGATACGGTGTAACCAATTTTCAAAGTAGCTGATTCCAATAACTTACAAGGCAATGGTCATATTTTTAAATGCAAATATCTTTGAAGATCTCGTCAACCCGTATCGATACGGTGGAGACCATACCGGTACGCTTAAGCAAAAACTTAACCCAGATGAATGCCGCATTGAAATAGGCATAGCCGTATCGGTACGCATAACCTAAAACACAAGCCCAGATGAAGGCCGCATCGAAACGGGTGTAGCCGTATCAAAACAGTTTGAAAATTAAAACTCCAGTAGTGAAAAAACGTATCGAAACACCTTAAGGTGTATCGATACGCCTGTGCGTTTTTGTTAAATTTGACTTGAAATACTTAGAAATATTTTTGGCTTTAAGTTTTAGACTTAGAAAAACTTTTCCTTGTCATTTTGTGAGACTTCTCAATAATTAAAAATTTATTTACTTTTACAATTTGGTCCTCAAACAATTTGTTATATCAAAATCAAATTTAGTTTTTACAATCTCCCCCTTTTATGATATAACAAAATCAAAGTAAATTTTTAAGCAATTTTGAAAAGTTTGAAAAGCACTCCCCTTACTTTAAGACTAAAAGATTTAACTTTGAAATTTTTTGGCTCAATTACTTCTCCCCCTTTTTGTTAGATCAAAATCAACATGATATAAGATTAAAGCAATAGATATAAGCAATAAATAATCTCCAAGCACTTAAAGGAAACAACATATGCATTAAAATTCAAAGCATAGTTCAAAGCAACATAACCAAATCCATCTTAAGTCCTAAAAACATGAACCAAAGCATGAGAGCTCAAAAACATAAAGACATAGGCGCATAAAACTAATCCTAAAATGATATGAGATGATATGCAATATGCCTAAGAATCATCTTCATCGTTGTCTTCATCTTCTTCATCTTCATTATTGGCTTGAGTTCTAAGCGATTGATGCCATTCGCCATGAAAAAAGGTAAAAGATATGTCCATAGAATTTTGCCGATTTTCAATGGCAAGGACTCGCTCTTCCAAAGAGGTAAAACGAGTGTCAATAGCGGCAAACCCGAAAGTTATGGTCGTGTCCAAATATGCAATATTTGTGCCCAAAGATGTAAATTGCTCGTTGAGATAGGCAATGAGAGCATCAAGAGACAGTGGAACTACCAGAGCTTAAGGAACCAGAGCCGTTTGAAGAGCCACCGGTGGATCGGGTTGAACGCCTTGAGGTAGATCGGCAAGACGAATCCATTCTCTATTAAAATATGTGAACATGGCGCGATGGAGAGATCGTTCATTGATCGGATCAGTGAGAGGTTCGAAAACATCATAGGAGCAATCAATCCCCATCCTGTGAAATAAATAGCTCAATGCGGTGCCATAGGTGAAGGATGTGACAAGAGTTGTATGGCGGTTTTGCAAAAGATATACGATATTCGTAAACATAATTTGAGCAAGGTTCGGTCGCTTTTTCTCACGAAAGCATCAGATCCAAAAGTCATCAACTTGATGGATCGTTGAGAACTTTCCACCAGATGGGCAAAGCCACCAAGTGATTATGAGGTGAAGGATGGGATCTTGGGCATCGAGTACGGTTACGGAGCCACCTAGAACATGTCATAAGGAATCCTTATCATCAATTCCCACATCCTCAAGACCCAAAAAATTGCTAAAACCTCAAAATCAATTTGAAACGTTTTACCCATAAGATAGGATTCAATAGCAATAATGACGGATTTTTCTTCATTAGAAATACATCGGGCATTGAAGTAAAAGATCAAAACAAGGTTTTGGTATAAAATCCCGGGTATGGCTAAAAGCTGCATAAATTTCCATTGTTGCATTAACTCAAGATATTTAAATTGAAATCTTTCGGATGATAAAAAAGGGATCAAAACGGTGCGCTCACGGTGGATTTTAAAATTTTGGTAATGTTTAAAACGATCCATAGCATTTGGATATCTTGGTTCATTAAAACAGTTTTGATAAATATGGGTAAGGTTGGGTCGATTACCAATATTTTCGAGATTTTGATTAGAAGGATTCGAACTAGAGGCCATGTCTTTTCGTGCTCGTTTCTTTGGTGCCATAGTAAAATCCTAAAATCAAAATCAAACAAAAAATAATTGTATGCATAAATCAACACATTCGATCCAACAAACAATCCAATGATCAAGGTATTGTTAAAAAATTATATAATATAGTTCAAGAACCTATACAAGTATAAAAAGATTTTTTGGTAAAATAAATTTTGAAAAACAATATTGAAAAATATACGGTATAGATTTATATTCGAACAAAAAAAAATTTAGATTTGAAAAAGTTTTCGCAAAATTTTTGAAAACAAAGTTATATACATACTAAATATACAATTTTGAATCAAAAATAGTAAATAACTATGAACGAAATTAAAAAGAAAAAAAGGGTTTATACCTTGAATATGGGATTATGGATGAATGAGAGGATGATGATGCATCAAACTTGATGATTTTGTTAGGGTTTGATGAGAAACCCAAAAGCCCTTAAAAGATTTTAGGATTTGTGTGGAAAAATAAAAGAGTTTGATAGGATTTTACAGGAGAAAACAATCTAGGGTTTTTAGAAAAGATGAGAGTTTGATTTAAAGTGAAAACCCCTCTTTTAATGCCCATAAAACTGTCCAGCGGCTACGTTTACCGATACGCCATGTGGCGTATCGAAACCCAGTACCGAAATGGTTATTAGACATTTCGATACGTGATCCCGTATCGGTATAGTTAAAGTGTACCGAAACAAGTTTAAGAACCTGTATCGATACTCGGAACACCGTATCGATACACTTGTGCCAGAAATGTCATTTTTGGTATCAAGTTGCTCAAAAATTTGATTTTACTCGAACCGAAATGCAAGTGTGTGATATATTAACATTATGTATGATCAAAAGTATATGCATAATCCCCTAGCAACAAGCATAGATACATATATAAGCTAGAACACATAAGCAATGAGATCAACCAAATTCAAGCAAAAGTTTAAGACTTAAAAAGGCTCTAAGGCTCAAGAAAGGCTAGTTAAACCTAACTCTCTCCTAAGAGACCAAAAACGCTCTTTGTCCAAATTTTTGGTAAAGATATCCGTTAATTGATTCAAGGTGTCTACATATTATAGAACAACATCATTTTTCAAGACATGATCTCTAATGAAATTATGTCTTATCTCTGTGTTCTTGGTTCTAGCATGTTGGATGGGATTCTTAGTGAGACATACGGCACTAGTGTTGTCACACTTAAGAGGGCTGGTACGTACATCAATTCCATAGTCTAAAAGTTGTTGCTTCATCCAAAGGACTTGAGCACGTATTCTGCTTTGGTGGTAGATAGTGCTACACTATTTTGTTTCTTAGAAAACCAAGATATAAGCATACTACCTAGGAATTGACAAGTACTTGAGGTATTTTTTCTATCTATCTTACAACCTTCATAATCCGCATCCAAATAAGCATGCAAATCAAAGGAGAAATCTCTAGGATACCAAAGGCCTAAACAAGGTGTATCTCTAAGGTATCTAAAGATTATCTTAACGGCTATAAGGTGTGATTCTCTAGGACTAGCTTGAAATCTAGCACATAAGCAAACACTAAACATAATGTCGGGTCTACTTGCTGTAAGATAAAGCAAAGATCCAATCATAGAGCGATAAAGGTTTAAATCAACACATTTACCTCCTTCATCTTTGTCAAGCTTTGTAGAAGAGCTTATTGGTGTGGTTTGGGGTTTCACATTTTCCAAGCCAAACTTCTTGAGCATGTCCTTGATGTATTTAGCTTGATTGATGAAGATGTCATCCTTTCTTTGTTTGATTTGGAGTCCCAAGAAGAATAAGAGCTTACTCATCATGCTTATTTCGAACTCACCTTGCATTAACTTAGCAAAATCTTGGCAAAACAATTCATTAGTAGAACCAAAAATTATATCATCAACATATATTTGAACTACTAAAATGTCTTTGCCATTTCTTTTAATAAAGAGTGTAGTGTCCACCTTTTCTTTGTCAAAACCTTTTTCAATTAGAAAACTTGATAATCTTTTATACCAAGCTCTAGGAGCTTGTTTTAAACCATATAAAGCTTTTGAAAGTTTAAAAACATGGTTTGGGTAATTTGGATCTTCATAATCGGGTGGTTGTTCTACATACACCTCTTTATTAATAAAACCATTTAGAAAAGCACTTTTGACATCCATTTGAAAAAGCTTGAATTCATGATAACATGCAAATGCAAGAAGCATCCTAATAGCTTCTATTCTAGCTACGAGTGCATAGGTTTCATCAAAATCGATTCATTCTTCTTGAATGTAACCTTGAGCGACAAGTCTAGCCTTGTTTCTCACTATGTTACCACTCTTATCTACTTCGTTTCTAAAAACCCATTTAGTTCTTATAGTAGACTTATTACTAGGCTTATCAACTAATGTCCACAATTGACTTTTCTTGAATTGATTTAATTCCTCTTGCATGGCCAATATACAATAATCATATTTTAATGCTTCTTTGACATTTTTAGGCTCAATGTATGAAATAAATGCAACATTGTTACAAACATTTCTAAGAGAAGATCTAGTGGTTACCCATTTGGATGGATCACCCAAAATTTCACTACATTCGACATAGTTGAACTCCCTTGGGTAGCTCACTTCCTTTTCCTCTAGATTCATGTCCATCCAGGCTTCTAGAGTTGGTTCTTGTGCGTCTTCTTCTTTGGTTGGAACTTCATTTACATTTGATGATTGCCCACCATCATTGGCTTCAAAGATTCCTACATCATCATCATCACAATAATCCTTCCTCAGAAGGAGGTTATTATCGAAAACCACATGTATAGACTCTTTAACAACCAAAGTTCTTTTATTAAATACACGATAGGCTTTAGATTTTAAAGAATACCCTAAAAAATAGCTTCATCACTTTTAACATCAAATTTGCCCTAATTGTCTTTTTCATTGTTCAAAACAAAACATTTGCATCCAAATGGATGAAAATAGCTAATGTTAGGCTTTTTGGATTTTAAAATCTCATAAGGTGTTTTCTTTAAAATTGTCCTAATCATTACTCGGTTGACAATGTAACAAGCGGCATTAGTGGCTTCCGTCCAAAAATACTTTGGAAAATTGTTTTCACAAAGCATGGTTCTAGCCATTTCTTCTAAAGTTTGATTTTCCCCTCAACAACCCCATTTTGTTGAGGAGTGCGAGGAGCAGAAAAATTGTGGCTTATGCCATTTGAGTTACAAAATCCTCAAAACCTAAATTTTGAAATTCGGTACCGTGACCACTTCTAATATGAGAAATAGATTGACCAACATCATTTTGAGTAATTTTTGAAAATGTGATGAAATTTTCTAAAGCCTCATCCTCGGTACTTAAGAATAGAACCCAAGTGTATCTAGAGTAATCATCTACTAAAACAAATGCCTATGATTTTCCACCCAAGCTCATAGTTGTAATAGGACCAAAAAGATCCATGTGGATCAATTGTAAAACTTTACTAGTTGAAATATCATTAATAGGTTTAAAAGAAACTCTTTTGTGTTTTCCTTTTGCACATGCATCACAAATTTTATTAAGAGAAAATTTAATTTTTGGTAAACCTCATACTAGATCTTTTGAAATCATTTTTTCTAAAACACTCATGCTTGCATGCCCTAGTTTTCTATGCCATAATCATGAGTCATGTTCATCTTTAGCAACAAAACATGCATTTGAAATATGAATGTCATCTAAATGCACCATGTAAATGTTTCCTATGCGATGACCAATAAACACAATTTTGTTAGTTTCAATGTTTAAAATTTTACATCCATTTGAATAAAAAAGAACATTGAAACCTTTATCACAAAGTTGACTTATGCTTAATAAATTATTTTTAAGACCATTGACATAGAAAACATTTTCAATAAGTGTGGAAGAGTGATTACCAATGGAACCAATTCCTTCAATTTGACCTTTGGAGTTGTCACCAAATGTCACTAATCCTCATCTCTTTAGATTTAGTTTCGAGAATCTTCTTGTCTCCAGTTACGTATCTCAAGCATCCACTATCAAGGAACCATAAATTTGGACATGTAGTTTTGGCCTTGTAGCAATGCTCCCCCTACAAACAAAGATTAGGTCTTGATTTTTGGTACCCAAATCATTTTGGGTCCATGAATATTAGAAAAGTTCTAATCCTTTTACCTCTAGAGAGCCTTTAGAAGCCTCTTTTTTTGTACCCAGCAAAGTTCCTTTTCACATAGTTGGGTTTTGAAGATTATCCTTTTTCAAGACTAGATTTCCCAACTTTGTTCAATGAAGCTTTGAGATCATTTACCTCCTTGTGGTAATGATCATGAAGCTCGGAAAGAAGGTTGTTTAAATCAACATTTTCATTTTTAAAATATTTTTGATTATCTTGTAAATCACAAACCTTCCTTTCAAGTTCTGAATTAGTTTTGATCAAAGAATCATTTTGATTTTTCAAACTGAAAATTATTTTCTTGTTTTCAAATGTGATTCTTTGTATTTCAAAACCAATTCATCGTAAACCTCTTGCAACTCATTTTAGTAATCAAATAATTCATCATAAGTTAAATCGTTAGATGAGTTGGAGGTTACTTAAGACCCTCCTCAAAGGCTATGAGACAAAGGTTTGCAACTTCGTGCTCCTCATCACTTGACGATTTTTTATCCCTCCAAGTGGCAACATGGGCCTTGTGCTTCTTTTTCTTCTCGAAGCCTTTCTTCTTGAGTTGGGGATAATCGATCTTGATGTGTCCCGGCTTTTTACATTCATAGCACACTATGGGATCCTTCTCTTCTTCCTTGCTTTTGTTCTTGAAATTCCTTCTCTGATTGAACTTCCTTTCCCAGTTGGATTTCATGAATCGAGTGAACCGTTTGGCTAGCATAGCCAATTCCTCATCCCTTGAATCGCTCTTGTAATATGCAAATGACTGCATGATAAAAGCATAACCATGAAAGAGCATGTGTTATGCAGATGGTTACATGATAAAAACATGATCATGATAGATTATATGTTATGCAAATGACTGCATGATAAAAGCATAACCATGAAAGAGCATGTGTTATGCAGATGGTTACATGATAAAAGCATGATCATGATAGATTATATGTTATGCAAATGATTGCATGATAAAAACATGTTCATAATAGAGAAACTGTTATGTAGTTGGATACATGATTCATATGATAGCATGTTACATGATTTACACGAAAATGATAATACATTTTTCATATGATATATGGTACATGGTTTCCATGATAGAGATAATACATGATAGTAATGCTACATGATAGAGACGATACATGATACGAAAGCTACGGTATGTACATTATAAGAGTAGTTGATATCTAGTGGCATGTACGAATCTTAAAGTATATGTTGGCATGTATTTTAAATCAGTAGATTAGTTTGTAAACTTTAAATGGTTAAATGCTTTAGTAAACCAAAGTTTATACTATATATATGATAATATGAGTGGATGAAATTATAAAATGTTTTGTTATAAATAGTTATGATTTTGATAAAGTTGATTACCGTTTAACCCTAATCGCGTAATAATTTTAAAATCAAGAAAGAGTCTTGGCCGGGTACATAGTTTCACCCTGAATAATATTTTTACTTCAATAACATATCTTTAAATTTTATAAACTAGCTGCTATAGACTGACGCAGCTTTTCATTTAAAACCGAGAAAGGGTTAACTTACAAGACAAATATAAAAAACTTAAGTCAAGTTTTCATACAACTTCGTAACATCTTTAATGTATATTCGGCCACGAGTATACGTTAAGGGTGTTAAATTTTATTGGTATCATAGCTACAGTTTAGCTGATTCTGGAGGTTAAACCTAGTTTAATATGAATTATTTTAAGTACATGCCCCTAAGATGTCATATTACTGATGTACTATCTGTATAACTTGATTTTGCTCCTTATATATATATGTATGGATAGGTTATTGTAGTATCGAATAATGTCAAATATTGCTGAGTTGCGACAAGCGATGGATCACGGGGAACATGAAGAGGTTTAAAGTGGGAGCAATAATGTACCGCAAGCTCCACCTCCAGCTGAACCACCGGTACAACAGGAAGCTCCAGAACAAGAATACGGAGCATTAATACAAGCTTTAGAGGTTATGGTAAATAGACTTCAGCCTCCAGCGCCTGCACCAATTCTGGCACCTGCGCTAGTTAGAGCATCGCCTACGAAAGAGTTTAAAAAGTTGAGAGCTCTAGAATTTCATGGAGAAGGTGGTCCGATGGCAGCCAACTTGTGGTTAAATGATATTAAAATTTTGATGGAAGGATTAGGCTGTACCAACACTGAAAAGTTAGAAGGAGCTGTCTCCCTATTGAGAGGACATGCTCGTATTTGGTGGACCAATGCCATGGTGTTAGTACTACTGCTGAGATAACTTGGACGTTTATCCAAGAGACATTTCAAGCAAAGTATATTGGAGAACAATTCAAGAGGGAAATGCTATTGGAGTTTTTAGACCTTAAACAAAATACTCATACTGTTTATGAGTACGAGTTAGATTTTAATAGACTAAGTCGGTATGCAGCTGAGTTGATGCCGACTGAAAAATCTGGATGTCAGTGGTTTATAGAGAAACTTCATCCAAGACCCAATGAGATTTTATTGGGCATGAATTTATCAAATTTCCAGGAGGCTGTGAACAGAGCCAAAGCTATGGAAAGAGCCTACTTAGAACGAGTTAAAGTTCAATCCTCTCGAGCTTCAAAAAGATCTAGCGATACTACTTCCTTGACACATTCTAAACGAGGTAAAGGAAATCAATCACAAAACAGAACTGAGGTTGGATTTACTCAAAAGAATTTTTCCTCAAGGGAATTACAGAATACTCAGTTGTCAACTTCTGGATCAAGTAGACCTTTGTTTCCTGAATGTGAAAATTGCGGAAAATGACATTTGAGGGTATGCCGAATTATTACAGGAGCATGTTATAGATGCGGCAGTACTGAGCATTATGTTACAGATTGTCCAGAGGAACATATTAGAAAACTTACTCATACTGAAAAATCTACAGTTGTTTCTTTTCGAGGTCAAGGTCGAGGTCGTTGTTGTGGACACCCCGGGACATCAACACAAGGAGTTTCTAAGGCTGCATCTAACAGGGACTTCCAGACAACAGCTCGAGTGTACAATATTCGTACTGATGAAGAAATGTACCATCCAGACATTTTAGCAGGTACGTTCCAATTCTTGGGTGAATCTGTGTTTTCTTTAATTGATTCGGGTTTGACTCACTTGAATATTATCACTAAAATAGTAACCCAAAGAAAATTTTTTATGGAGAATATCTCTAGTAGTGTGATTGTCAGTAATCTTCTTGGACATAAGGCATAAGTGACTAGAATATGTAAGAGATGTCCATTAGAAATTCATAGAATTAAGTTCCCGACAGATTTGAAGGAACTTCCATTCCGTGAATTTAAAGTTATTCTAGAAATGGATTGGTTATTTGTATATAATGCAGAAGTGATGTGTAAAAGAGAATAGGATAATACTTCAAGGGCTCGATAGTTCTGAAGAAATTGTTGCAGGAGAAAGAATTGACTGTTTAGAGTCAATAATCTCTGAAATAGCATCTAAGAGGCTTTTAAGTAACATATGAAGTATGTTAGTCTATATGACGAATATACAAATGTCACTCAAGAAGATTAAAGACATACCAACTGTAAAGAGATTTCCATATGTATTTCAGGATAAAGTACTAAGGTTGTCTTCAGTTAGGGAAAAATACAGATGGGATTGATGTTTATCATAGAACCGAGCTGGTATCAATGGCACCAAATGGAATGACGCCAACTGAATTAAGAGAATTAAAAACTTAATTACGAGAAGTTTTAGACCAGGGCTGCATTCGACCGAGAATATTACCATGGGGTGCTCCGGTATCATTTGTAAAGAAGAAAAGATGGTTCACAGGCAGTAGAAAGGTTAGTCTAGATCAATTTTGTTGAATTGAATAAAAGATCTGCAATCTATGAATAAAGAAGTAATATCTGGAATAGTTTGAAAAGAGTATACGTTGAAAATTTGAGGATAAATTTTCTTAAGGGGGAGGAATTGTAATATCCCAATTTTTGGACTAGTGACTAAATTGTAATTTTTGAAAGTTTAAGGGCTTAAAGTGTGAACTTGGAAAAGTTTGGGGGGACCAAAGTGTAATTTCCAAAAGTTATGTAATTTAACCCTATAAATGAATAGTTCACCCCCAAAAGTGACATTTTCGTGTTACTCAGATTTTTCGTACGAGGCCTATATTAGTGGCTATAAAGCTTTAAAGTTCGTAAGAAGAAAATTTGGAAATCGTATTGAGTGAAATTTGAATTTTTGGATCGAATAAATGCCTTGAATAAAGATCTAAGATATTTTGGGACATGGCCGGTTGGATTGGAACCAATTTGGTTCAATTTTGATGGAATGGCAATTTTCAAGACTTATTGTAAATAAAGTCTAGTTGGAGGGCAAATTGGACATTTGCCATGGATGGCATTCTTGAAATATTTGGAAATTTTAGGGCAATTTTGGAAGGAGTTTTACACATGGATTAGATCATGGCCATTGAATTTTGATAAGATTGAATCTTGGCCATTAGATAAAAAGGGCAAGATGGTAATTTCACTATTTAAATGAATTAAAAATTCATTTAATCTTTAACATGTGTATATATTTTAAAGAAAGATGAAAACACAGTATTTTCATCTTCTTGGCTGTTCGAAACACCCAAAAATAAAAGGGGCTAGGGTTTTCAAATTTTCAAGATCAAATTTCAAGGATCAAAGTTAGATTTCAAGCAAAATTAATTGAGGTAAAGTGATCTATGCTCGATTCTCTACATTTTGATGGTATTTTTATTTGAAATAGATGAGTATGAGCTATGTTCTTGATTGAGGAAGATTATGCTTTTGATATTATTTGATGAAATTAAGGTTGTTTATGGTAGAATTGATGTTGTAAACATGGAATCAAGTGTGGATTTTGGATAAATTCCATGTTTAAGTTATAAACCCTAACTTTAAAATTTAGGGATTTTGATTGTGATGTTAAATTAATGATGAAATTGAAGAAATTATGAAGTTAGGAGGTTGATTTTGATGTTAGATTGAATAATTTCCTAACTTTGAATTTTGGTGACTATTTCAAAATTTATTGAAAATTAGGGGAAAATTTATTTTAGCATTGGAAATGATGAATTATGTTTGAAATAGCATGAATTGATGATTAGGGACTAAAATGAAAATTTTTGAAATTGAAGGACCTTTCGGCAATTCTTAAAAATTTAAGGACCTTTTCAAAAATTCAAGAAAGTTATAGGATTGGTCTCGAATTTATGAATACTTGATAGATTTGATGATTCGAGAGTGAAAGGAAGTTAAAAGGATTGAAATAACAAGAAAGGAAAATTTTAGGGACCTATTTCGAAATACAAGAATCTTGAAGGACCAAGTTGAATAAAATTAAAAGTTAAGGGAAAATTCTAGAGATGAGGGAAATGAGTGAAGAATTAATTTGTACCTGAATTAAGTGTACAAATAAGGTGTAGTGACTAAAATGTCACTTTTATGAAGTTGAAGGACTAAAAAGAAAATAGTCCAAAATTTGTAGACAATAAGGGAAATTGTTCCAAAATGGGCTTAAACAATTGTTTGGTGTTCAATTTGGTCACTAAAGACCTTTGGTTGGATTTGGAAATCACTAGGAATATTGAGAATAATTTTGAATATATTTTATATTCAAATAATTATATCTTGAAGTTAAGTTAGTGATGTTAGATTTAAGTCTAACAAAGAATAGTGATAAAATGTATTCAATTGGTCTTTTACAGTTTGAAGGGAGACTGAAGGAGATCCAAGTGATAGAAAGAAAGAAAAGGATACAGAGTGAGCTTAGTGATGCTAACTAGTATAAACAGGTGAGTGCATTTCTAAATGTTTGCATTTTATTGAAAACGGCATTGCATTTCTCTATAATACATGATATGTTACATTGCTCGACATGGCAAGCTTGATCGAACACAAGGTAAGAACTACTGCTTACATAAATGATGATGCATTATGTTTGTATGAATAATGATAAGATTAAATGAAACAAGTAGACACCTTGGGTGTCGATAGCACTAAAGAGGTGTGAATATATGGAGCAAAGAGCGTCCTTTATGAGGAGCAAAGAGCGTCCTCGAGTACATACTCAATTTTAGATACTACGGTATCGAATTAGAGGCTATAGAGTCCTAATGGACTTGCCTCGTATTAGGCACTGATCATGCCACAATGAAATAGATACTTCGGTATCGTAACAAGATGAAATGAAAAAGTTATGAATATGAAAATGACTGCATGATAAAAGCATAACCATGAAAGAGCATGTGTTATGTAGATGGTTACATGATAAAAACATAATCATGATAGATTATATGTTATGCAAATGACTGCATGATACAAGCATAACCATGAAAGAGAATGTGTTATGCAGATGGTTACATGATAAAAGCATGATCATGATAGATTATATGTTATGCAAATGATTGCATGATAAAAATATGTTCATGATAGAGAAAATGTTATGTATTTAGATGCATGATTCATATGATAGCATGTTACATGATTTACACGAAAATGATAATACATTATTCATATGATATATGGTACATGGTTTCTATGATAGAGATAATACATGATAGTAATGCTACATGATAGAGATGATACATGATATGATAACATTATGACATGTTTGCCATTTATAGAGAAATATAATGCACTCTTACTTGATATACTGAATTTGCATTACCTCATATTTTGATAAACTGAATTTATATGCCTCACTAAGTTCGTACTTAGCGTGTGATGTTATTTCACACGTAGGTTCTTCGAGATAGACGTAAGGAGAAGTTGTCATTTTGGGAGATCAAGTTACTACGAAAGCTACGGTATGTACATCATAAGAGTAGTTGATATCTAGTGGCATGTACGAATCTTAAAGTATATGTTGGCATGTATTTTAAATCAGTAGATTAGTTTTTAAACTTTAAGTGGATAACTGCTTTAGTAAACCAAAGTTTATATTATATATATGATAATATGAGTGGATGAAATTGTAAAACATTTTGTTATAAATAGTTATGATTTTGATAAAGTTAATTACCGTTTAATCCTAATTGCGTAATAATTTTAAAATCAAGAAAGAGTCTTGGCAGGGTACATAGTTTCACCCTGAATAATATTTTTAATTCAATAACATATCTTTAAATTTTATAAACCAATTCAGGGTCAAAAATAACTGCTATAGGCTGACGCAACTTTTCATTTAAAACCGAGAAATGGTTAACTTACAAGACAAATATAAAAAAATTAAGTCAAGTTTTCTTACAACTTCGTAACATCTTTAATGTATATTCGGCCTATGAGTATGCGTTAAGGGTGTTACATCTCTCATCTTGTGAAGCTTTGAGAGCAATTCCAATCTTCTTCTTCTCCACTTTCTTCTTTTCGATCTTTATCTTTTCCTTCTTCTTTTTTTCATCTCTTTCTTTTTTCATTATCTCATGGGTGAGAAGAGACCCTATGAGTGCATCAAGTTTCAATGTTTTAAGATCTTTAGCTTCAATGATGGCGGTTCTCTTTCCATCCCAAGACTCGGGAAGTGAGTAGATGAGTTTTTGGACAAGCTTCTCATCCGAAATGACTTCTCCGAATCCCTTGAGTTCATTGGCTATAACGGAGAATAGATCGAACATATTTGAGATGTCTTCATCTGGCTCTATCTTGAAGTTCTTGTAACTCGATACAAATTTTGCTCACTAGAATCTGAGGGTGAAAATTGCATCAGTACGCCTAGTCTGTGTATCGATACGGTGTAAGCAATTTTCAAAGTAGCTGATTCCAATAACTGACAAGGCAACGATCATATTTTTAAATGCAAAGATCTTTGAAGATCTCGTCGACCCGTATCTATACGATAAAGACCATATCTGTACGCTTTAAGAAAAAAACTTAACACAGATGAATGCCGCATCGAAATAGGCATAGCCGTATCGGTACGCATAACCTAAAACACAAGACCAGATGAAGGCTATATCAAAACGGGTGTAGCCGTATCGAAACAGTTTGAAAATTAAAATTCCAGTAGTGAAAATCGTATCAAAACACCTTAAGGTGTATCAATACGCCTGTGCGTTTTTGTTAAATTTGGCTTGAAATACTTAGAAATATTTTTGGGTTTAAGTTTTAAACTTAAAAAAACTTTTCCTTGTCATTTTGTGAGACTTTTGAATACTTAAAAATTTATTTACTTTTGCAATTTGGTCCTCAAAAATATTTTTATATCAAAATGAAATTTAGGTTTTACAGTAATGCCACAAAATTAGCTGAAAATGGTCGATTCAGCCTTGTGTGTCTTGGCAGCGTAACTCGGCATGGTCTCTTGGCAAAATTTCTTGTGCTAAGAATCAAAGAAACATTTAAAAATAGAAAAAATAAAACAAAAAACTAAAATTTTAAAACTGAGATATCCTAAGTACTAAAAAATAACTCTCCTAAACTGTTTACAATGATCATACTGGGTTGACAAAATTTTTTTGAATATCCGCAAAGATAATGGTCTCCTTGGAATTAATCTGATTTCTTTCCCAGTAGTCCTTAAGTCGTTGGCCCTTGGTTGGTGGATGGTAGGTTGTGGCAATTTTTTTTTGAATAACCAACATAGAAAGCCAAAAAATTACTTTCCTTTGTGTATTCCAAACTCCCGATTGCATAATGGAAGAGAATATTTTGCCATGGTAGCTTTGAACAACCACCATAGAAAACCAAAGTATCTCTTTGCTGAAAGTCTAAAGAACATTCTCAGCACCCCAGTAGTGATTAGGCCTACTCCTTTCCCTTTAATGTCGAGGCATGTTTGAGGTGACTTGGCAAATCCTCACATTCTTGTTTTATGGCATCCGCTTTCATTCTATGGCAATTCAATGCCAGGTTCTCATCCAAAATGGATTTCGTTAGCTCAACTGCATGATATTATTCAAGTTTATCTGCACACTTCAAAGCTTTGTCAATATCAAAAATAATCTTTAATTGTTTTACCAAGGTAGGGTTGGCATTTGATTGTGATCTGGCATTGTTAGTGCATGCTTTCCCTTTCTCAGATTCCTTGGTTTCTTCTGTTGGCACTGATTTATGCTCATGGTAAATAATTGGCTCTTTTTCTTTTCGTCGAGTATTCTCCGCATCGCTTGGCAAAGTGCTGGGAGGTCTGACATTAAGTGCGCTGACAATCTATCCTATCTGAAACTCCAAGATCCTCATGGATGCAGCCAGAATCTAGAAAGTCGTATCATTACGCTTTATATAATCCTGTAGGGTGTTCTCATCGGATGATATTTGCACTGGATGTAGATTATTATGTGCTCTTTGTGGCATCACATTCTGGTTGAAACTTGGAGGTGTATTGACATTAAACTGGTGCTGAGCATTGGTATTAAATTGGTTACCACCCAATTCTAGGTTGGTGGGGCATTCTTCCATATTATGATCCTCTCTACAAATAGAGCAAAATGGTTCCAATGCCTTTACTTCTTGGATTTTAGCAAGCTTTTGCATCGCCGTCACTATATAGTGAAGTTGGCAATTTGAACCTTGATAGATAAAAGTGTCTCAAGTTCCAACTTTCTAGCTGCTCTCATCTCGGCTCCAAATCTGATGGTAGGGTATTGAAGATCATTGGTGGCAAATCTTTCAAGGATGGCATACACATCATTATAATTTTTATCCAACAATGAACCATTTGCTGAGGCGTTTATAATGGTCATGGCATGAGCATTGAGTCTGGTGTAAAAAATCTCCATCTGGATCCAAGAATGGAATCTATGCATGGGATATCTTCTCAACAGCTCCTTAAATCACTCCCAAGTATCGTAGAAAGTTTTATCATCAACTTGCCTGAAAGTAGTGATTTCAATCTGTAGCTTGGCATTAAATTCAGGTGGCTAGAATCTCAAAAGGAACTTCTGGCATAATTCTGCCCACGAAGTAACTAAACCTGGTGGCAAAGAATTTAGCCACAATTTTGCCCTATCTCGCAAGGAAAATGAAAAGAGCTTCAACCTTACTGTCTTTTCAGTCACACCAGGTTGGTGAAATAGTTGGCAAACCTCAATGAATTGCTTCAAATGCTGTCTTGGGTCTCCATTAGGTGATCCATCAAATTGACCTGTATTCATTAGCAATTGAATCATTACTGTTTTAAGCTCAAAGTTATCCATATTTACCTCTAGACTAATGTAACACCCTCAACCTGGTCCGGAAGAAAATCAAAATTGAGAATGTCACTGAAGACCAAAACCAAAAAAAACATGTTATCGGATTGTAAACTTCTAAATGTTAGGGCAAGGTATTTTTTTCTTATCATTCATACCTTATACTTAACGATTTCTAAACTTCAATTATAGAATTACTACTAAGTGATTTTACTCAATGTACATGCTTGGATTAAAATCAAGGATTTACATATCACTACTATGCAACTAACCATATAAATATAAATATTCAGCCTCAAATCTAACATAACTTGACCAACAAGCAACCATTCAAGCAATATACAAGGATCCATACATTACCCAAAGATCATTTTAACAACATTAGATACTATGAATCTATCTGCCATGAAATTTATTCCATTTGTCATATCTTATAAGCCTTATATACATTGTGGCATACATTCATTTTATTTATTAACCAACAAGAAGGTCCACATTAAAGTGTACTTACTTGATTGTTTTACAATCATGTATTCAATCAAAAAATTTTATTAGAATCAAGTTATGCAATCATTAATTCTTAAGAGCTTCAAGTACACAACCTTCCAAACTATTCTTTACCATAAAGAACCTATCCAAGAAACAATTTTTATCCTTTTAGGACCTAAACAGACCATTCTCACATCTTGTTCGACCTTCAAATTTCATTTTTACATTAAAAGCAAAAATATACTTATTAACACACCAATTATCATGTTTTCTAGACATTAAAACTCATGTACAAAATGGGGTAACTACCGATTCATGCTTTAACTAAAATGCCTAGCTTGGCATACTTGTAGATGAGATATTTAATCTTTCAATAACATAACACCAAACACTTAAATTAGACATTCATAGAATTTCTATCACCTATTTTCAGTTATAACTTAGATCTATTCGAACATATTAAGGACATACATGAATTCAATCAGACAACATTTCATATCATCTTTGTTTTAAAAAATAAGCAAGAAATCAAACCATTATATGATATTTTAAGCAATTTCTCCTAAAGCCTTTTTAACATCATCATAACATGGCAGCAAAGATTCAAGGACTTATCAAATTTTTAAACACTTTACAAATATGATAACACCCTACTTCATACAAACATATACCAACAAATCCATAAAAAGGGGTAATTATACTGGTCACTTAAAGTCCTTATAAACCCAGGGTCATAAAACAAAACCTTCACTACTTAGATTACTTTTATACTTATACAAAGCCATATGCCACCTTCCTAGGAGTTTTAAGAAAAACAAAGGTACTATTCAGAAGCTTTTAATTGTGACTTGCAACAATTGCATCCGATCAATTTATAAAAACTTATTCAACCTACAAATGCATGACAATGAATGCATTAGGCTGATATAGCCTAAGTGATGTAATGAAAATAAATTATAAAACATGAAACCAATAATTTTGAATGGAAATTCCAAAAATACAAGCATAAGTTAGCAATTATTATTAATGTCTTAATATAACTTTAACAAGGCTTGGTTTATTGGAAATTTTAACCTGATTTCATATTCTTCCAAATCTTATTAGAGTCCTTCAGGATTTTAACTGAGTTCCTTCGAATATCTTATCCATTAATTAAAGTTTATAACTTGTCTTATAAAAGCTTATCGAAATACTTATCAGAGTTTTCAGAATTCTTTTCAAATCTTATCAAAACTTATCAAAGATCATAACAGAGCTTATCTGAATTTCATAACATCTCTATCAGAGTTTTATTTCAAAACTTAGTATCTGAGTTCAAATCTTTTAAATCATTTGCCTTGGATCACATTTGTACATGAGTAGCATTGGCCGATTTTGACCGTATTGGTCTGAGTTACAGATAGCCCAAAGCACATAGCATTGGTTAGTGTCAGAACATAACAAACCTAACTTCTCATCTATCCAACCAATTGTCGCCAATCTCCTTATCAACTCTCTCGTTACCTCCTACTGTCGCCAATATATCACATATATAGGGTCGTCACCCTTGAGCCGTAGCTCATGGACCGTAGCCCCGAATTATGCCATGTACTATGCCAAAGTGTCCAAAGGCTTCCATTGTATAGGTAGCTTAGAATGTTTTATGCTTTGAAGTTAGAAGGGTATCTTATGACAAAAGTAACTTACTTGTTTCCTTCTTAGAATCTTAGAGCATAAGATGAGCTTTTAGCTCCTTAGGGTGTATGAGTTCTTATAATCTTAAAGTTTGACATTGATTATTGTTTATTAAGCTTTCAAATAATTAAAGTTTAATACAATTCAAAGCAAAACTTAAATATAGACATACTTCAAATCAACAAATATTATGCATTATAACATGACAAGTAATGCATTCGTGATGCATATATGATACATATCTTATTCATGAATCTTAATGCTATGAATATATCCCAATCCCAGATGCTCTATATGAGCCATATGCAAAATGATCATATGCAAATACGTTAGATACATAAAGAACAAAGATCGGATTGACACCGTGTCATCCGAGACAATAAACTACACTCACCTCTTATTCTGAAGTTTCAGAATACCTGAATCCTTATTTACATTTAGGTTCTAACTAGCCCTTCTCTTCTACTCTTTCATATCATGATATTTACCTCAAACAGAAATAACAAGTCATTATAACCAACTCAATTCATTTCTCTAATTTCTAATTTAACCTCTTTTGGTTTTTATAAAACAGTCCCTAATATATAAATTTCCACATACATACTCAAAAAACAGTCCACATACTTTTCTAATATGCCAAAACAGTCCACAACACTTGTATACATATTTTAATACATCGAACCAATCCCCCAACATTCGTATCAATACAAAACAGTCCCTATTATTCATTTATCCACTTAGATATTCACATATCAGTCCCTTGACATTCATACAATGCAAAATAGCCCAGCATGCAAGTATACATATATTCTCACATCAAAATAGTTCTTATCTTTTTCTTAATTAGGCAAAACAGTCCATTACACATATATATACTTACATACACATCAAAAACAATCCATATACTTTCATATATATTCAAAACTGTCCAGCTAAACATGTATACACAATTACACAACAAAAATAGTCCATATACTTTCATATATATTCAAAACCGTCCAGCTAAACATGTATACACAATTACACATAAAAAACAGTCCATATACTTTCATATATATTCAAAACCGTCCAGCTAAACATGTATACACAATTACACACACTACACCAAGTTTGGTATATAGCGGCGTTTTTTGCAGCGTTTTTAAGATAAACGCCGCTAAAATTGTACATATTGCGGCGTTTATAGAGCAAACGCCGCAAAAGATGAATTTTGTGGCATTTTTAGAACAAACGCCACAATAACTCGTACTTTAGTGGCATTTTTTATTCAAACGCAGCAAGATGTATCATTTTGGTGGCGTTTTTTGGTACAAACGGCACAATAATTTGTACTTTAGTGACATTTTTCTAAAAACGCCACAAGAGGTATCTTTTTGGTGGCGTTTGTTTTTCATAAAACTTTAATTTGAATTATAACTCACTCCGGGCAGTCCCTCACCTCACCTCACCTCACCCTGATCCCTAATTCTCTTTCGCCGATGCTCTCTCTGGTCACACTCTTGAAGGTATAAAAGAGTTTTAACTGGTTCCACAACATTTCTTCTAAAGCTAAACTTTTCATCTGTAGAAGCGCTACCAAACAACCCTAATTTGACAACTCTCGTGCATTTCGCCTGAAGCCATGGTAAGTTTCGTTTTTCTTAATCTTTTCTTTCAACATCAAGCTAAATCTTGTTTGGTAGCTGAGAAAAACTAAAGTTTAGGATTTGGGTATAGAAAATAGAAATTTAAAAGTGAAATTGAAAAACACTGAAGCTAAATTAATCTGGAAATTTCAAAGCTTTGGAAAGGGAAATTTCTTATCGGAATCATATACTAATTAGATTTGATTTAACGTTGTATTTGTTGCCAATGGTGTTTATTTAGATTCATGGGATCATTTTGTACTAGTGTATTTGTTAGTTCAAGGCAGATTTAGGTGATTGTTCCGTTGATTTGTGGTATTTTGCAATCTAGGAGAAAGGTTAGGGAGCCCAAGGAGGAGAACACTACCCTTGGATCTGCTGTCTGAGAAGGCGAGTATATTTTTGGAGTAGGTCATATTTTTGCTTCCTTTAACGACACATTTATCGTAAGTGATAACATTCTCAGCTTCTCTATTTTACATTGATTTTGTTTTTTGGTTGTTCATTCCATTTTAAATGATGTCATTGAATTGCAATTGCCATGTGACAGATTTGTCTGGAAGGGAAACAATGGTTCGCATCACCAGTATAGTTTGTGCTCATCTTTTGAAAATGGTTCTTCTGCTAACTTGGTTATTGTTGTTTCTCGATTTGTTTTGCTTGTTTACTGTTGTGGATTGATATTGCTTGTGCAATGATGTAGTAAAAGAGGTCAAGAAGATGAAAAAAAATTCTCCGAAGCAAATTGTGCAGCAATTGTGAATTATATGTGTGGATTTATAGCAGGTCAGCTCTTCCATTCATATATTTATTTATAACTTTGAACTAAATGTGTGGATGTCAAGATGTCAAATTAGAAAAATCTTTTGGTTCTAAATAGAGGCAGTTAACACATCAAATAAAAATATTTTGGTTTTAAGATAATATCCCATTAATTTATTAGTGAAAGGTAATGACAATTAAAAGAGGCCTTGGTTTGTTCATCTTTTGAAGACAAGATTTTAGGGTGCACAATAGAATCTATGGTGTTTACTCCTTGAAAATAACCTCAAATCACTGAAAATTATATCACTAAATTGAACATCAAGCTTCTGCTACAATTGATGACCTTAAAAATGTTGTTTCCAATATCAGTAATCTTGAGAAGGGATCATTATCCCATGGGATAAGCAGTACATTCTGGAAGAAATAATGAATGTAAAATCGGCTCTAGGGTAAGGTTGGCCTTTCTACTTTGAAATATCTTCGTATTTTATATTTGAAATTGTTTTATCTCGGTAGCTATTTATATTTCCTTTTATTTTCTGTCAATCATAATGTGATTGTTTCTTTTGGATATCAATTTATTTTTCCTTTTAGTTTGCAATTATTGTTAGCATTTTATGTTTTTGCAGCACATTTGCCACGAAACCATTTTCAAGGAGAGTTCTTGGATTGATCACTGAAATTGAAACATAAAAGTAATTCTGTATTTAAGGTTAGTTAAGTCTCAAACTTCATTAAAGTAATTTTACTTTGAGGTCCATGCTTTAATGCTTTTTGGACAAGTTTAGGCCTAGAACATGCTTATTGAATTGAAAGGTAATCCAACCCATTTTCAATTTTTTTTTTTATGTTTCAGTTAGACCACTAATGCTTATTGAATTGTGGGGTTTCGAATGAAGTGTTATTTTTTCTATAGATAAATTTTGGAAAAGATGAATATGGCGTTTGTTCAACCTTTCTAAGGAGGATGATGTTAGGAAGTATGTTAACACCTATCGCCGGACCTTTACAACCAAAACTGGTAAGTAGTAAATATTTATTTTTTGTTTCGAGTTGTCTGGGTGAATTTTTATTTGTGATTTAACTTTGTTGAAAAGTTTGCCCATACGTTTTACTGATTGATGCATCAAAATCAATTTTTCTAAATGCAGGTAAGAAAGTCAGCAAGGCTCCCAAAATTTGAAGGCTGGTGACTCCTTTGACTCTGCAGAGGAAGCGTGCCAGAATTGCAGAGAAGAAGAAGAGAGTTGCAAAGTCCAAGGCTGATGCTGCTGAATACCAGAAGCTCCTTGCCCAGAGGTTGAAGGAGCAGCGTGAACGCAGGAGCGAGAGCTTGGCCAAGAAGAGATCCAGGCTCTCTGCTGCCTCTAAGCCATCAATTGCAGCTTAAATTGCGGCACAAGGTTTCATAATTTGGTCTGTTGTCGGTTGTTTATCATAGGACGAGGTAATTTTGATTGTTCAATTTTCTAGTGTCAAACAATCTATTTTTTGGGGCATCACATGAATGCTTTTCCTTAAATTTGAGACATTATTGAAAGAGTGCTTGCCTGTTGTGTTAACTTTATTAATGTTTAAGTATTGATAAATCTTTGGTGAAACCATCTAGTGTTGATGTTGTAGCATTGCTTTTACGTAGATGATTAGCTCACTTAGAAAGGTTGATTATCCCTCAAATGAAAGGGATGGGGATATTTTGGGAATTTTATTTAAAAAATTATAAATTTGTAATTTATTTTTTTTGAAAAAATGGTGTCATTCGCGGCGTTTGTAAAATAAACGCCACTAAAGAACAATTATTAGCGGCGTTTGTAAAAACAAATGCCACTAAAGAACATTTTTTAAAGGCGTTTGTTTTTACAAACGTCACTGCAAAACAGTTATTTGCAGCGTTTGTAAAGACAAACGGCACTATAGATTGTGACTTTTTGCGGCGCTTTTGCCTAAAAACGCCGCGAACTGTTGCGGCGCTGGTTTCAGCCGCACTTCTTGCGGCGCTTAAGAAAGCGTAGGGAAAGTTTATAGCGGCGCTAGAAAACGCCGCTAAAAATATATTTTTCTGTAGTGACATCAAAAACAGTCCATATACTTTCATATATATTCAAAACTGTCCAGCTAAACACTTATACACAATTACACATCAAAAATAGTCCAACCTGTTCATTTATATACAAGGCAATCCAAGTAGTTATATATATTTACATACATGCTCAATTCAGTTCGACTTTTTCACAAACAATTAGAGAAGTAAAATACTGTTTGTTTTATTCTGGTGGACTGCGTAGAGGTCGGAACACTGTTGTGATGACTTGGACTCGAAATCTTGACTGAAAGAATCGGATTCTCCTACGTTCCTGTAGTTATCAAATTTAATTGAGGTAACGTTTCATCCCTTTTTCACCCCGAATTCGTTCATCGTACATAGATCGCTAGCGGAATTCGTCGGATAATTTTTCGCTGCGCCATGGGGTGTACTGGTGTTTCCCTATATATAACTGCAGTTGAACTTAATTTTATTTATCTCATGATATAATTCTATAATATTTTTAATATTTATAATTTATATATAATATTTATTAATATTATTTTTATAATATATATAACTAAACTCTAAACCCCAAACTTTAAACAACAAATCCTAAGCTCTAAACTCTAAACTTAAAACCCTAAACCTTTGAGATAAAGGGTTTAGGGTTTATTTATATATATATTATAAATAATATTTTAGTTTAGGTTTTAGAGTTTGGGGTTAGGGGTTTGGGGTTTAGAGTTTGAGATTTAGGGTTTTGTTATATATATATTATAAAAACATTATCTATAAATATTATATATAAATTATAAAATATTACCAATATTATAAATTATACCATGAGATAAATAAAATTAAGTTCAGCTGCACTTATATATATTATTACTTATTAGCTTTGAAATTATAATAAGATTGTAAGTTGGCTTTTTGGTTAGGTGCTTGCTTTTCATTTTTTAGGTCCTTGATTCGAGTCTCTTTGAGTGCAATGTTTTTTCAATTTTTTCTCTATCAAAATGACAACGTTTTGGGCTATCTTAGACATCAAAACAATCATACCAAAATGACACCGTTTTGATTTATGATGCGTTACAGGGTTAACGGAAGAGTGTTTGGATGAAGCCAAAATTTAACTTTAATAGCATAATAGTATCGATTTATAGTTCAATAATATTTACGATTTTATTTTTCCAAATATTTGATCCGAATTATCTAAGAATAAAAAACAAACTAGATGAGGTTAACATAATTATTTCGGGTATTGTTTGAAGTGGAAATAAGGGTTATATTTTTTGACAAAGATTAATTTTAATTTTAATCCTACTTAGAGGGGAGGGAAAATGGGAGATTCTAGGGGAAGGAAGTGGTGCTTCCAGTGGATCTAGAACCCATGGCCTAAAGGGAGATAAGGAAACAAAAATGAGCAGCTTGATCAACCGGCCAAATGTGCTTGCTCGGAAATAAAGGTTATATAAATACATACATAATGTATATAGTCATCTACCCACGTGAACAAAGTACACATATATAGACTTTTTAATTAATGTTCTTCTTCTGTTTATCCTCGAAAGGTATTTTTACATGTGCATACATATATTATATTATATAAGGAAAGCCAGAAATATTTATTTGAATACTCTCTCTCACCTAATCCTCCGAAGGGCATTCCATAAAAAAATTATTGGGCGTAATCCTTAAATGTAATATCCTTATTTAATAATAATAAAGCGGACGATTTTTATTCTAAGATATCCGAGTTCAAATCGTTTTATTTTGTAATAGAAGTGCTTATCGAGCGAGTCGGTCACGAGTTGAATAGTGCTCGACTGGTGCTCGTTAATAATTCTCGTTGCTCGACTTGACTCATTAAGTTCGACAAAATTTTTACCTTATGTTTTAAAATATTGGTAAAATCTAGTGATACTGTTAGAGCTTAATATAAACAAACAAATCCAGAAAAATGTGCGGACTGAGGAGATAAATAAACCAACATGTTATGATCGAGTTAGAGATGAAGTCGATATTCTAGTGTGAGAATCTTTTTAGTGTCTTAAAAATCTTCGATGAACAACAAAGGAGAGAAGACTTTAAGGGATTTTGGTGTTTTAACTTTGAATCGTATTTTTTATATGAAAACTAAAAACTTTTCCTTTTTTTACTTTTATACATAAAGTAACAATAAAAGAAAAAAAAGACTTTAATAAAAAAAAAAGAAAGACTAATTATTATAATTTAATTTCTTATTAATACAAATTAACTTTTTGAGCTATCAGGAAATACAATGATAAATTACCTAGCAAATCACTGGTCTTTTCTAGAGTTTTCAATTAGTATTTAAACTTATTGGAACATACTTTTTTAAGGTAGCCACCAAAAAAATCATTGGCCATGTTTAGCAATTAGTAAATAACTGATATCGGATAATTGATAGTATTAGCTGATTTGACTAGAGAATTACATTAGCTGATTATATAAAAGTGTTTGGTAAAATTAACTGATAGTTGATATCTGTTTGATCATTTAAACAAGCAAAATGACATGATTATATTCGATACTTGTTTGAATAATTTATTAGTTATTAACATTTTTATCTATTAATATTAATTAGATTATGAAAATTAATTTTTTTAATATCACTACTGAACATATATGAAGGATGTACATATTAATTTTTATTTATAAAATTATCTTTTTAATATAATTTTAATAATTATTAAATTTAGATGTATAGATTAATTTTTTATTTATGAAATTATATTTTGAAGATAATTTTATTAATTATTAAATTTATATGCATTAATTAAATTATATATTAATTTTTTATTTATGAAATTATATTTTGAAGATAATTTTATTAATTATTAAATTTATATGCATTTATTAAGTTATATATTAATTTCTTATTTATGAAATTATTTTTTAATTTTATTAATTATTTAAATTTATGTTATTTAGAGAAAAAAATTTATAATTATCAAGGACAAAATAGTCTTTACAATCTTTTATCCAAACCCGTAACTCAAAAAGCTCATAAAAAGAGCTTTTTAAAATTAAGAGATTTCACCTCAATCCGCTATTACAATCATCTACTTACCAAATATCCAAATTAGCGGATTTGATTGGTCAAACCTCTAAAAATATTTCAAACCTCTAATTTTGGCTCAAAAAATTGTTTACCAAACAGGGCCATTAAAAATTTATAAAAAAAATAACGAGCTGCTCGCGAACTAATCGAGTTGAGATGAGTCGAGCTCGAGTTCGAGTCGAGTCAACTTGAGTTGAGCGTTGATCGAGTTTTGACCGAGCCGAGATCGAGTTATTTGTGAGCTGCTCGACTCAATAAGCACCAATAGTCTGCAAGGCGTACGTGCATTGTCAAAGGGTTAAGAATATGTAAGAACAATTACTATCTTGTAATCACCTTAAAACTATTTAAAAATATTCAACTAATATTTATATAATTTACATGTGATATTAATTCCCAAAAGCAACAATATAATACCCAAAAAGGCAATTTCATGTAGCATTTGTATATCCAAAGAAGGAATTATCACTATCAATAACTCCCGTGTGATGTAATGCATAATAAAGATATACTTGTAAAATAGAAAATGAAAGCTTTTATGAGATTTGATTCTAAGCATCATTTAATCTCACAAGTAGGGGTGTTTATTGAATTGAACAGCTCGCAAACAACTATAGCTCGACTCGGTCAAAATTCGATTAAAGTTTGACTTAAGTTGAATCGACTCGAAATCAAGCTCGACTCGAGATCTTAGTGAGTCAAGTCGAGAAAAGTCCAACTCAACTCGATATGTAACCCCCTCGACCTGACCTAGTCACAAGACCGAACCGAGCGAGCTATATTAGGTTTACCGGAGTAAACCGTAAAGAGATCAACCCGAAAACCGCCCCATTTTTTCCTTTATCTTATCTAAAGGCAAATTAGTTATCCTATGTGTACATACAGAACTCTCGTGAAAACCCAACTCAATTGGACGTCAAAAAGACATCCAATTGACCAAAGCTACGAATGAGGGACCAAATTGCGAATTCTGAAAATTTCAAGGACTTGTCCAAATTTTAGGTTAACAACCTTTAATTAGACATGTTTCATGCTTACACGTCAAAAATCAGCTCCAAAAAATCATCCTATTATAATCTATTGCAATCCACAACATTCAGAAACCAAACTGCAAGAAAACAAAACTCCTTTACCATGACATACTGAAATAACGGACAACCGTATTGATACGCAGGGTATTGTATCGATACGGTGTCTTTCACTTCGTTTCGATACGCAACATTTCGTTTCGATGCGCCTATCATACATAAAATTTGGTTGTTTATCCGTACCGATACGGTATGGTAGTGTTTTGGTACGCGGGTTTTGTCCCAAAAAGCATAATCCAGTAATGAAAACCCGTACCGGTACACCCAAGCCCGTAGCAAAATGCCCTGTTTGATTTTGCCTAGCCGTACCGATACGGTGCCATCGCGTATCGGTACGCCTGGGCCTGTAATGACACATTTTGCAATTTTAACAAGTTCTTAGCCCACCTTAACATGCTTCTATCATACAACCAACAAGCTTAAGATACAATTCACAGCATAGCATCACAGATTCAGCATTGTTTCATGGCATTTTACATCTAATGTGAAACTATAGGCATGCTTCCTATAAACTCATTCATGTAAAACGTGAAGCTTTAATCCATTGCCAAACCAAGTCGTAGAGGCCATTTACAACACAAGAGCAATCAAACAAACTTGCTCAACATGGAATTTAACATACATCTCCCAAAAAATACGGAAACCCCACTGCCATCCAAGATTTCAATTCTCTGCATTGATGGACAAAGAGAGCGTGAGCACACAAGGCTTAGTGAGAAATGGTCAAAACACCATCAATGCATTTAAAACCGTTTCTCAACAACACCCTGAAATCTCATTTCAATTCATGTTCACACCACATTTAAAACATCATGTAAACATTGTCATGCCTTTACAACCACACACTTTACACTTTCAAAACCAGCATATAAAACCACATGCAACATATACCATTAACCAACAGCAAATTCCATTGCTAAACCTCAATTTAAGCCTTCCCAAGCATAACAACCATATGCAAAGCTTAAAGAGTAAACACACAACATGTATCATTAACCAACAGCAAATTACATTGCTAAACCTCAACTCAAGCCTTCCTATGCATAACAAACCATATGCAAAGCTTAAGGAGAAGACATGTATAATTCACATTATACAACATAAACATTTCAATGATACATTAACCATTATATTGGCTTACAAGTGATCATTAAACAAATCCATAAACAAAAGAGTTCATCGGATACACAGATTCAACAAGTGTTCAACCAACACTTCAAGCCATCTCAACCAGAATGGAGATACAATCACAATCGTGGTACATTAACAACCAGGTACATTTTTCAACCCACGGGGACACCAACCCCAATCATCGGTTAGATGCTTAATCCACTAACGGGAGTTTTCGGTACCGTATAAACCCCTCAACATCCAAGGCGACTTATTATAGTGCACTCAATCCTATGGCCGGCCAACTATATCCGATAACATTTTTAAACCACATCATTTGCCAATATAATTAACCATTTAACATTTACCTCACTGTTTTTAATAAACATTAAACCAGTCCCTTTTTCCAAAGCAACAATCATGTTTTAAACCACAAGTTTAAACCATATACTTACAAGGATCACTTACCATGTGCATCCTTCAGCATTTCATGCTTAAAAAGAGTATATCAAATACTTTAAAACATGCTTAAACAGTAGGTAACATGTAAATTAAAACAAGTGCATAAAACCATTTCAAACTAGCATAACCGAGAGAGAAAATCCACTTTTACTTACTTCCGAGTTTAAACCAGCGTATCAAGCTAAGTTTAAACTCTCATAAACCACCTTTAAAACATTTCAAAGCTTGAATCCACGTTCTCACTCACCGATACGCGAAACCTCGATTCGCCGATGCGAAAACATACGTCCGAAGCCTCCAAAGCTTCACCGATCACATCCGGATCCATCTCCCCTGCTTTAGCCACATTACAATAGAGGATTAATGCATCGTAATGCATTTATAACCCTGCAACACTAGATCCTCACGGATTCTTACATACGCCTCACAATTACCCAACAACAACAACCGAAAACATCATCTAATCATTTCCAAACACAACCCAGCTATAAACCAGCAATCTAACACCACTTTTATCATCAATTAACATCTAGAAACAGAATCAAATCAACCTAACACCTCCAGCAAACACACAGCCACCACAACACCTCAAAAATACAAACCTAGCAACTTAAACAATTAGATATTCAAGAGTTTCAGGATTCCATTGATAAATTCGACTCATCAACATCATTTAACATCCAAGATATGTTCAAAAGCAATCCATAACACCGAAATCAGATTCAATTCGAATCTTTCATCTTTTCATCAATTTTACCCAATTAAATCTATATAAAAACACAAAATTAGATTATAAACCATAACTCAATGATCAAATGCTTGGGAATATCAATAAAGAACCATTTAACAGAGGAGATCACGGACCTTACCCTTGTTATGTGATTTCTCCCTAAATTGGCTTGTTTAAAGCTAAGAAAACATAAGATTTAAATGAGATTTTGTAAAACAAAGTTAAAGAATCAAGTTAGAATCAATAATATGAGTAAAAAGAATCTCTCACCTCTGGATTTTGATGAAATTTTGAGTGTTTGGCATAAAAGAAGTTAAGAGAAAAGGTTTAGGAAAAAGTTACATAAATTTTCTTTAAAAGTAAATAACTAACTTAGATATTTTAGTCCCCATTAATCACCCTTTAAAACACATGTTTAAAATGATTTAATTGAAGGGAGAAACCACCAGCAAAAACTTGGTAATTTAGCTCCTTAAGGATTCTAAGAATTTGATCCTTTTTATTTTAGTCACTTTAAAATAGTTTCCAAAAATCGTATTTTGTTCACTAACCAAAACATCACATTTCTGAATTCCATTTCCCAAAATTGATTCCACCAAAAATCAATATATATTAAAAGATAATTTTTAACTATTTTCTATATTTTTATCTTACTGAAAAATATACGACCCCAAATCTGACTCGAATCTCTAACCTGGTCCATAGGACCGTCTAATAAACCTCAAAACCGATAGGCCCAAAACTGGGGCATTACAACTCTCCCCCACTTAAGAAATTTCGTCTTCGAAATTTTCTCGGAGGTAACAAAAGCAAAAATCGCTCCAACTTCTCCGACTTACATTCACACGCGGCTTCTTAACACTGCGATGTCTCCGCAACACCTTAACAAGTCCAACCATTTTACCACCCAGAACTCTACCGCTGGCAACAAGGATCTCCACCAGATTCTTCACACAAGATAATTCAGACCTCAACACAATGCCTTACACTGGCACAACATACAAGGAATCCGACCAATACATCTGCAACATCATCACATGAAACACGTCATGGAACCCTCCAACACAGGAGATAACCTCAACAATAAGCAACATGACCCACATGCTCAACAAACTCGTATGGTCCTCAAAACGCATCACCTTCTTCCAAGGTGACACCAACATGATTATCTGACCATCACCATACACTTTAAAACACTACACCCCAAATTCACGTAGAATTTCTGACGGATCGAAACTGCTCTCAAGCGCCCACATAACAACTTCACCTTCTCACTGGTTCCTTTCCACACATCAGACAAGGAAATGTACTTTTCCCCAATTTCAGCCCAACACACGAGCGTACGACACCTCCAACCACACAACGCCTTATACGGTACCACCTGCATACTTGCCTGATAACTGCCATTAAAGCAAACTTTACCAAAGGCATGTGCCTTTCACCCTTTCTCGGAAGCTCCATGATACACAACCCAAACCATCTTCCAAAACCTGAATTCCATGCTCTAACCTGCCATCCAACCGGGAAAAATGTGAATCACATACACTCAAGCTCAAGCAACACCCTCAGAACCACACTGTAACCCACAGATCATCGTCCAAAACTATAGACTCAGGCACACAGTGCAAACACACTAACCCGGCAATATACAAATCTGCCACATATTCTAAAACACATATCACAAGCATAGCCACAAGAGTGCGCACACTTCGCAACTCAATCAACAACCACCCTAATAGAATTATTTCGGTCGATGCCAAAGGCAACCCAGACACAAAATCCATGGTGATTCTTTCCCACTTCCATTGCAGTATCCTCAACAGTTGCAACAACCCGAAAGAAAACCAATGCTCAGCTTTCACTTGCTGACATACCATGCATCGAACAACAAACTCAACCATATCTCTCTTTGGACCAACCCAACAGCAACCCCTTTTTAAACTTCGATAGATCTTGGTATTACCAGAATGCATTTCGCAAGAACTGGCATGCGTCTCCATCAAATCCACACACCTCATCTCAACATCAAGAGACATCACATTTTGATCTCTAAAACACGATACTCTATAACCTTTAACGTGAAAATCCACCAGATTTCCTTCTCCTAATAACCTGAATAGGCGATACTGATGCATAATCACACGGTCACCTTTCTCTAATCAACTATGGCCATAATGAATTCACTTGTAACTTGGCATCAAGCCCCCATCTCGCATCACACTCAACTACGTAAACAATATCCTCAACTTCGCCACAACTTTCACAACCCAAACATCGGCTATAAACTTAGCTCGGACGATATTCAATCACCAAACTATAACTCTTAACAACTCTAACCATCCAGGTTGTCAATAACTCAAAACATCAATCATTTTATTTTTCTTTTTTTTTACCACATGTGATCCGTGTACACGGCACACAACCCCATCATAGAATTAATGCCTCCAAAACATCTAAACAACCACCATCGTGGCAAGCTTCACATCATGCGTAGGACAAAAGCAGTCGTGCACCTTTAACTATCTAGATTCATAAGCCAAACTTCACTTGTAACACTACAGCCTTAGCAAACTTCGATGCTAAGAGCTGGATCTAGCAAACCCACAACCTGTCAACTCTAACTTTGGTCGCCCGAAAACTAGCAGCAGCCAAACTTCCAAGAACCATAACACCTAAACCACCTTCATACGCTACCTTACTTATACCATCACACCATTGATTTCTGTCATTCGTAAGTGTGAACATATGTATGCATGATCACCTATGTGCCCTCATAGATGTCTATGTGTATGTATGCAAAACCTCTAATGTTATACCCAAATGTATGCATGTACTGACATATTTACATATACATATACATATAAGTGTTTTTGCACTGTTCATGTTTATCTGTTCACACTTACTAATAACATCCTCAAAACCAGAATTCTTAGCAACATACCCAAAACTCGCACTTCCCAAACAAGAGCAACATTCACCACTCTCCAAAAATCTACTAAACCATCCATACTTATCGACCATAATCCTTTCCAGTGCATCAGCACACGAAAAGATCATCAATAAGCACCACAACCAACTGATCCAAAAACTCAAGAACTACCCGACTTATCGTAACTATGAACGCATCCCATGCACCGGTTAACCCAGACGGCATAACTCAGAACGCACACTGTCGTACCCCTTTGCAGAAGACAAATCTAAAAACAACTACATCATTTACATTCAACAAATGACACCTGGACCTCAAACCAAACTTACAAACCACTGAAGCACCTCAAAAAGGATCAATAGAATATCAGCTTGTTCAACTACCAAAGCTCCACGCACATCTGCATTGTGTCAACCTTCATTTTCCACAACAACACGGATGCAACCCAGTAACACCAAGCCTAATAAAGCCTTGATTAAACAACTCCCTCGAGCCATGCACAGGGAGTAATAGATACTGGAACTGCGTTCCCATACAACTCAATGTCAATCTCGACCTCTCAATCCAAAGGCAAACTCAGCCATTCCTTCGAAAAACACCCAGGAACTCACATACCATACGAATATCTTGAGCACGTACTTTCTTCGTACTCAGGATTCATAACATAAGCTAAGAATACCTTACGCCCAAAGATCCATCCAGCAACTAGCTTCCAGCGCTAGAACAGCATTAAACAAGAATTTAACATTCTTGCTAATGATTACCACCTCGTAATCATTAGCAAATTTCAAAGAAACTCGCTAGGATCTAAAACCAACCATAACTCCTTGATCCAGCCACCACTCTGTAACGAGAATTACATCAAAACTCGTGGAGTAGCAACTTCAGTGAATCAACTGCAACCTCAGGATTTAAACCACCAAAGGGCATTTTCAAACATCCTACCTGCAACAACCGTCTCACCGAAAGAACCAGCCCCCTGTATTTGCACAACTATCACCTACAAGGCGATCATTTAGACCACAATTCTCACAACCATCAACAACAACAAACACGGGAGTTTACACTCCACATAGCAATTTTGGATAATCTCGCTTCATGAGATCACACGATCACATACCCAACATGCATTAATTACTGATCTAGTCTGGATACTCTGACCCTGCGGTCCTTACCCAACACTGTCATCACCTCGCCTCAACTCAGGGCGATATCTTTTATCACCATTCCTTTTAACCTAAACATTACCGGAACTAGAATCCGCAATTCCCTTACCAGAGCTAGAACCTCCTACACAAAACCAATAACCTCAGGTTCTGCTTGATATACTTCGCTTGTGCACCAACACGTCAAAAATGGTGTAGTCAGAAGCCAACATGTACACCCAATCATCCTGTACCAACTCACATCGGATTCGGTCACAACGATACTTCCCTACCAACACTAGTTCTAAGCATACCAGCTCAATCAAACAATTTGTATCCTAACTCGACCACATACACGCAACCCTGATCCCAACCATGAACTCTCATTCCTTTTCATCCAAGTGTCTAAACCCCAGATACTTCTTCCAAAAGACAGCATAGAAAGATTCCCAATCTACATCATCGGGTTTCACACTTGCAGATACAGTGGTCTACCAACTAACACATCATCCTACAATAGGGATTTAACATACCCTAACTTACGGGTACCAACGCACCCCACGTGGTCCGAACTCAGACAACAATGGCCATCCTAATCTCTGATGCCTCGAGTGACAACCCACGGTGCTCAACTCCTCCCAAACTGTAGGGATACTCCAAAGCCATCTTCATTCACCTAATAGCTGGTGCAAACACACGCACTCTAGCATCAACAACTTACAAGCTCAAAACATTGCATGTAGTAAGCCATCATATCACCCAACTCTGGCTCAACCGGCACGGGTGGTACATACCTCGGGATGACAAACCCCTAGGAGACACAACACTCTTCTCACCCACTGCCCAAAGGCAACAACATTTCACTAGATCTCATTTCTTCCCTCGGTCGTAACATAACACATTTTCTAAGGCATGATAATCATTTCAAAACAAAATTAGTCAGGCCAGCTTAAAGCAAGGATCCAAGACTTTCATTTCAAAACCAAACATTTCAGACTATAATAATAAGGCAATGGGGTTTCCCAGATTTCCCCAATATAACATAAACAATCAGCGTGCATAATTCAACCACTGTGCATATCAGCATCAGATTACAGCTCATAGCAACATCGCAATAATTATATCAATCTTCCAATTATCACCAAATATAACAGACAAGCACCGTGCACAACAAGCAACAACAAATGATCAAATACAACATTTCAACCTTTCACAAACTTGGCTCTGATACCACCAAATGTCACCCCCTCGACCCAACCTAGTCGCATGACCGAACTGAGCGAGCTATATTAGGTTTACCGAAGTAAACTATAAAGAGATCAACCTGAAAATTGCCCTATTTTTTTCCTTTATCTTATCTAAAGGCAAATTAGTTATCCTATGTGTACATACAAAACTCTCGTGAAAACCTAACTCAATCGGACGTCAAAAAGACATCCAATTAACCAAAGCTACGAATTAGGGACCAAATTGTGAATTCTAAAAATTTTAAAGACGTGGCAAATTTTAGGTTACCAACCATTAATTAGACAAGTTTCATGCTTACACGTCAAAAATCAGCTCCAAACAATTATCCTATTATACTCTATAGCAATACACAACATTTAGGGACCAAACTGCAAGAAAACAGAACTCTCTTACCATGAAATTAACTGAAATAACGGACAACCATATCGATACGCAGGGTACCATATCGATACGGTGTCTTTCACTCTGTTTCGATACGTAGCATTCTGTTTTGATACGCCTAGCAGGCATAAAATTTGGTTATTTATCCATACTGATACGGTATGGTAGTGTTTTGGTACGCGGGTTTTGTCCCAAAAAGCATAATCCAATAATGAAAATCCATACCGGTACAACCAAGCCTGTATCAAAACACCCTGTTTGATTTTGCCTAGCCGTACAAGATACGGTCCCACCGCGTATCGGTACGCCTGGGCCTGTAATGACACATTTTGTTGTTTTAACAAGTTCTTAGCCCATCCAAAACACCATAACATGCTTCTATCATACAACCAACAAGCTTAAAATACAATTCACAACATAGCATAACAGATTCAGCATCGTTTCATGGCATTTTACATCTAATATGAAACTATAGGCATGCTTCCTATAAACTCATTCATGTAAAACGTGAAGCTTTAATCAATTGCCAAACCAAGCCGTAGAGGCACTTTACAAAACAAGAGTAATCAAACAAACTTTCTCAACATGGAATTTAACATACATCTCCTAAAAACAACAGAAACCCCCATTGCCCTTATCACTTATAGTCTAATTCGAAAACATACCATGGTTACGAAGTCTTGTACTGATCCCTTGTTTCCCCTGCCATCCAAGCTTTCAATTCTCTGCATTGATGGACAAAGAGAGCTTAAGCACACAAGGCTTAGTGAGGAATGCTCAAAACACCGTCAATGCATTTAAAATCGTTTCTCAACAACACCCTGAAATCTCATTTCAATTCATGTTCACACCACATTTAAAACATCATGTAAACATTAGCATGCCTTTACAACCATGCACATTACACTTTCAAAACCAGCATATAAAACCATATGCAGCGTATACCATTAACCAACAACAAATTCCATTGCTAAACCTCAATTTAAGCCTTCTCATGCATAACAACCATATACAAAGCTTAAAGAGTAAACACACAACATGTATCATTAACCAACAGCAAATTCCATTGCTAAACCTCAACTCATGCCTTCCCATGCATAACAAACCATATGCAAAGCTTTAGGAGAAGACATGTATAATTCACATTATACAACATAAACCTTTCAATGATACATTAACCATTATATTGGCTTACAAGTGATCATTAAACAAATCCATAAACAAAAGAGTTCATCTGATACACGGATTCAACATGAATTCAACCAACACTTCAGGTCATCTCAACTGGAATAGCGATACAATCAAAATCACGGTACATTAACAATTGGGTACACTTTTCAACCCACAGGGACACCAACCCCTATCATCGATTAGACGCTTAATCCACTAACGGGAGTTTTCGGTACCATATAACCCCTCAACCGTTAGGGTACTTGAATGGAGTAGTCGGTACACCATATAAACCCCTCAACATCCAAGGCGACTTATTGTAGTGCACTCAATCCTATGGCCGACCAACTATATCCGATAAAATTTTTAAACCACATCACTTGCCAATATAATTAACCATTTAACATTTACCTCATTGTTTTTAACAAGCATTAAACCAATCCCTTTTCCAAAGCAACAACCATGCTTTAATCCACAAGTTCAAACCATATACTTACAAGGATCACTTACCATGTGCATCCTTCAGCATTTCATTCTTAAAAATAGTATATCAAATACTTTAAAACATGCTTAAACAGTAGGTGACATGCAAATTAAAACAAGTGCATAAAACCATTTCAAACTAGCACGACCGAGAGAGAAAATCCACTTTTACTTACTTTTGAGTTTAAACCAGTGTATCAAGCTAAGTTTAAACTCCCATAAACCACCTTTAAAACATTCCAAAGCTGTAATCCACGTTCTTACTCACCGATACGCAAAATCTAGATTCGCATTTTCATTTTAGTCACTTTAAAGCAGTTTTCAAAAATCGCATTTTGGTCACTAACCAAATGTCACATTTCCGAATTCCATTTCCCAATATTGATTCTACCAAAAATCAATATATATTAAAAGATGAATTTTAACTATTTTTCCATATTTTTATCTTACCGAAAAATATACGACCCTGAATCCAACTCAAATCTCTAACCCGATCCACTTGACCGTCTAATAAACCTCAAAACCGCTAGGACCAAAACTATGGCATTACACGATAAGTTCGTGAGGAGCTCGTTATTTTTTTATAAATAATATTATGATTTTTTGGTGGCCACCTTTTGTTGTGCATCAAAGATTCTTGAGAAACTAAAAAGAGTCTCACACTCGAATATCGACTTCATCTCTAACTTGGTCATGACCGGTTTGTTTATTTGTCTCCTTAGACCTCACGTTTTTTTCTTCTTTGAATTTCTTTGTTTATATTAAGCTCTAATAGTATCACTATATTTTACCTATATAAAAAATAAGATAAAAATTTTGACGAGCTTAACGAGCAACAAGTTGTGTCGAGCATTGAGATTTTTTAACGAGCTCGAGTCGAGCAAAATTTTATCGAGCTTAACGGGCAACGAGTAGAGTCAAGCACCGATATTTTTTAACGAGCAAGAGTCGAACACTACTCAACTCGCGGTCGACTCGCTCGATAAGCACCCCTACTCACAAGTAATGTAACATCCCCAACCCTAAATGTCACAAATTGGGCCTCGAGCCCAACCCAAACCATAAAAATTTTGCCATAAAATTTAGCCCAATTACCATCATTTCATAAGATTCATTAAGTTTAAATGTATGTCATGAATAAAATAGTTAAAACGTTAAATGTGAGCTCCATTTAAATATACATAATTAAAATCATTTGACTCATAAGATAAAATCAGAGTTACAATACAACATAGGGTCCTACGAATACATAGCCCACTAATCTAAGTATTGTACCTGGACAACAAGTCAATGCTGAAGTCCTACTTCGATAGTGCTCCAACGATGCACGTCAACCTATTAACTTGCGAACGGAAAAAAAAAATTGAACGCTGAACTAACGAAGCTCAGTGGATACCCTTCCACTCAACCATGGTTCATGCAAATCATAAATAAGAGCATACAGTTAAAGATGATAACACGGCAATAACATCATATCAAAAGGGTGTTACCTCTAGCCGCCTAAACACATATAATCACAATAAAATGTAGACAGTCTCACATAGCAACAATATGTATAATACAACAAACATGGAGTGAGGCCCGGTTCTACTAAGCATCGGGTACACACACTCTAAGTGAGGCCCGGCTCCACTAAGCATTGTGTACATACACTTTCGTTTGAAATTTCTCATTGAGCCTTTGAATGGGTCCTGGTCCCACAAAGCCTCGGGTTCATACATTCGGAATCTTGACCATGGTGTCGCAACACTCTCTATACTCATGGGTATCCGAAACCCCATAAAAAAGGTGACTAAATCATGAAAAAACCCTTACGTGGCATGCAATCGATATTCAATCCACTAAGGACCCTTAGCCATACAACAAAACAAGTCACCCAAGGTTTCAATTAAGTTATTATCCATTAAGCTTGTATATGAGTTTTAAAACCCAATTTCTTGATTTTACCATTCATTTTACCACTTTAGAAGCCCATTGGGACTTGGTCCTTGAATTATAGGTCCCTCGAACTCAAAACGTATTTTTTGGGCAGATTGCCCAGTGAGTACCTATACTCACCATCGCGTACCAATACGCTTGTATGGGTACTGATACCCACCTTAACGTACTGATACTCAGCTACCACTCGAGAGGGTTTGTCTTATAACCCTGTACTTAGGCGTACTGATACCCTCCTTAGGCGTACTGATACGCCCTCCAATAACTGCATATGCTCGTCACATTTAACATAGGGTATCAATATACATTCAACCCGTATCGATACTCGAATCCAGAATTCATTTTCTAGAGTTCGTAAATCACTTCTAATGCCTCCAAAACCCAAAGGCAAGACCCCAAATAAACTTACAAGTTACGAGAAGGTGTTTTAGGTGGTTTCCTACCATTTTTCCAATTTATTAACACTAAATCTAGATTTTACCATTTAATAGGGTCTTTAACCTCTAACACCCAAACTCAACTATAAACATCAAATTTAAGCAACAAAGCAATCGAATTTATGATACCCATGAAGGCATAGGAGTTAATAGTTTACTAACCTTGATTTATAACTAAAGATGAGGCTCCAACTAAGCTCCTCAAGCATTCTTCTTCCCAAGGTCTTTGGAAGATCCTCCAACCTCTTTCACTACACAAAGAGTTGTAAATTTGGATTACAGCTTGTAAGGGTGAAAATGGATCTTAAACTTACAAACTAAGCTGGAAAACAAACTTAAACTCCTTTTAATCCACTTCTCACTAAATCCCCACTAAACCCATGTTTTTCATCCACCACCTTATTTGATGAAACTTACCTTGAAATATAGATCTTTGCAAGCTAATAACACTTCTCTCAAGGCATAAATCTAAAAACACACTTGAAAAGATAAAGATCCAAACTTTCCTTGTGGGTAGGGAGTTAGGAGATGAGGATGGTTTGAAGAGAAAATAAAAGGACAATGGGTGATCTCATTCCTCTTGCTTTTCTGTAGAGGAATTAAAGAGACTTTTTTTCCTCTTCAAAGAATTATGAAATTACCATATTACCCTTCCATTGTCTTCCCAACCCATCCCCACACTAATAACTCAAGCCCAAACAACTAAAAGAAACCCATTAAGGCCCTTAAAAGCCCAAGTTCACAACTCAAACACAAAGCTCATGCTTCAGGTTAATCTGACCCTCGGCTTCTAAAATTTGGGTCGTTACAACTTTCCCCTCTTTAAAGAAGATTTCGTCCTCGAAATTTACCTTTCGGGTACAAATGCGGGTAAAGTAGCTTCATATTTTTTTCTACCTCCTATGTGGCTTCCTCGACTCTGCGGTTCCTCCATAGCATCTTCACTAAGGGTATACTTGTTTCAGAGTTTATTGACTCCTTTATCAAGAACCCTTAATGGTTTTTCCTCGTAGGTTAAGTCAGTGTAGATCTCAATCTCTTCAAGTAGGATAATGTAAGAAAGATCGAAACAGTAGCGTCTCAACATAGACACATAGAAGATGTTATGGATACGTGTCATCTCTAAAGGCAAGGCTAACCGATAAGCCACGGATCTAACCCTCTCAATAATTGCATACGGTCCAATAAACCTCGAGATCAATTTACCCTTCCGCACAAAGTGGATTACCCACGTTGAGGAACACCTTGTCACCTACTTTATATTCGATGTGTTTACGCTTCTAATCCGTATAAGCTTTTTGACGATCAAAATATGCTTGCAGTTTTTCCTTGATTATCTGAACCTTCTCCTCGATTTACCTAATCAAATTTGATCCTACAATTCTTCTCTCATTGAGCTCAGTCCAACACAAGGGTATCTTATATTTATGTCCATACAAGGCTAAAAGGAGCCATCATGATACTCGACTGTAAGCTGTTATTATAAGCAAACTCAACAAGTAGTAATTGTTCTTCCCTAGGACTCAATGATACAATAACAAAGCATATCCTCTAAGATCTGGATAACTCGCTCAGACTGACCATCAGTCTGAGGGTGGAAAACTGTACTGAAATGTAACTTGGTATCTAAAGCTTCATGTATCTTCTTCTACAACCTTTCCATGAAACGTAAATCTCTATTTGACATGATCGATAATGGCACTCCATATAACCTTACTACCTCTTGATGTACAATCGAGCCAATCTCTCAAGCGTAAAATCTATACGCACAGGCAAGAAATGAGCAGACTTAGTCAAACGATCCACTATCACCTAAATGGCATCATGTTTTTTTTGCATCAACGGCAACCCTACCACAAAATCCATGATCACGTGATCCCACTTTCATTGTGGAATCTGAATGGGTTGAAGCAATACCGAAAGAATTTTATTTCGGCCTTAACTTGCTGACAAGCTAAGCATATTGTCACAAACTCGGATACATCTCTTTTCATACTAGGCCACCAATAAAAAAATGAAGGTCTTGGTACATCTTGTTACTCCTAGGATGCATAGCAAATAGATTATGATGCGTCTCTCGCATGATATGATCTCGTAAATCCTCTAAAGCTGAAACAGATAACTGATCTTTAAAGTACAAGATCTCACCATCTCGTACCTTAAAATCAGATGCCTCGCCCCTCTGAACCATCTTAATCTTTTCTACCAACTCTTCATCTAACACTTGCGTCCTCTTGATCTCTTGCACTATAGTAGCCTTTACACGAAGCTTGGCTAACAAACCACCATCCTCGGTCATCTTCAACCAGGCAAACATTATCCTCAAGTCTGACATAGACTTCTTACTCAAAGCACCGGTCACCATATTAGCTTTACTGGGATGATACTCTATAATGAAATCATAGTCTTTTAACAACTTAATCCATTGCCTTTGCCGCAAATTCAACTCTTTTTGAGTAAGGAGATACTTCAAACTCTTATGATTGGTGTAAATGTAGTATTTTTCTCCATACAAATAATGTCTCCAAATCTTCAAAGCAAAAATAACCGTGACAAGCTCTAAATTATGCGTAGGTAATTTCGTTCATGAGGCTTAAGTTGTCTCGAAGCGCAAGCAACCACCTTAACTTCTTGTATAAGCACACAATCGAGCCCATTCAATAAAACATCACTGAATACAACATAATCTTTTCTCAATTTGGGTTGTGTCAAAATCGAGGCCTCTGTAAGATAAGCCTTTAACTGCTCAAAACTTTTCTATCTTTTCTCATTCCACTCAAACAAAACTCTTTTCTGTAACAAATTGGTCATAAGTGCCGATGTGATGGAAAAACCCTTGACAAAGCGATGATAATATCTAGCAAGCCCAAGGAAACTACGTACTTTCGCGATATTCCTCGATGGTTTCTACTCTACCACAGCCTGAATCTTTTACGGATAAACTCAGATCCCATCTGCGGCCACAATGTGGCCCAAAAAGCCAACTCAGAGAGCCAAAACTCACACTTACTAAACTTAGCAAAAAGTTGCCTCCCCCTAAAGGTCTGAAGAATAACTCAAAGATGATAATCGTGCTCCTGCTCTGAGCTCGAGTAAAACAAGATATCGTCGATGAAAACCACCACGAACTGATCTAAGTAAGGCTGAAAGGTCCAGTTCGTCAAATCCATAAAAGTCGCAGGTGCATTGGTAAGCCCAAAAGGCATTACCAAAAACTCATAATGTCTATATCATATCTTGAAAGTGGTTTTCTGAACATCCTCTTCTACTGCCTACAACTGATAGTAACCCGATCTCAAGTTGATCTTTGAAAACATAAAAGCACCTCTCAACTAGTCAAAGAGATCATTTATCCTTGGTAGAGGATAACGGTTCTTTACCGTTACCTTGTTAAGCTAACGGTAATCAATACACATCCTCATCGACCTATCTTTCTTCTTAACAAACAAGACTGGTGCACACTAAGATAAGATGCTTGCTCGAATAAAACCTCTTTCCAACAATTCTTGGATCTGATTCTTTAACTCCCTTAATTCTATTAGTGTCATGCGATACGGTGTAATGGATACTAGTGCCGTGCTAGGCATCACATCAATCCTAAACTCTAGCTTACGATCTGAAAGAAGTCTGGGCAACTCTTTTAAAAACACATCAGTGAACTCTTTGAAAGTTCAAAGACTCTCAAGAGTCGGACTCACAATACTTGTGTCAACTATACTGGCCAGAAAGTCCTCGCAACCTTGCTGGATCATCCTATGTGTCACCAAGGCTGACACTACATTGGGAAGGCAAGGATTTCTCTCACCTTTCACTACTAAACTAGCCTCGTCCAAACCACGAAGCTTAAGGCACTTTGCTCTACAACCCAAATGTGCAACATGTTCAAATAACCAATATATCTCTAGGATATCATCAAACTCTTAGAAAGGTAATACCATCAGATTGAGCAGAAAGATCGAGCCCTGAACTTCAATCAAACACCTATGATACATCTTATCCACCAATACTTTATACCCCAAAGGACTAGTCACTCAAACTCCTATTTCTAGATCATCGACAAGCATAACCTATTACAAGGATATTCCACTACGGATGTAAGAATGGGTAGACTATGAATCTACAAAAGCATCAATAGAAACTAAAAACAAGGAGAACATACCTAAGATAACATTTGTGGCCTCACAGTTCTCTTGAGCTTTAACAACATATTGTCTCACTAGTGCCCTCGTAGTAGACTAAAATGTGCCATCACTCTAATGTCTGAACATGTAGCTAGCTCCTCCTCTAACAAAGCCCATACCCCTTTGAGCTGGATAAGAGGTTATCTAAGTTTAAACGAGAGTGGTATCAGCAACTATCAGATAATCTCTTAAAAAATGATATGTTCGACCCACAACCATAGCATGCCTTAGATGTCTCTCAACACTCATTTTTGTGCTTACGTCCATACTGATCACAAATCGAAGTACCTTCTCGTGAGCCCTTAGAGCTTAACATAGATGAGGACGAAGGCCTCCTACAGCCAGTCAACTATGACCTTCGATCTGATCTCAAATTTTGGTTTGAAGCTCCTTTACCTGGTTTCTATTTGTCTCAAAATAAGACTGTGAGTTGTTGGAAAAGTTTTGTTCTCCCCCTCGAGCTTTCTTACCCACCAGATGGGTCATAGGTTAAACTTTGCACTTGCTCAAGTGACTTGGCACTAGCAATCAACTCTGAAAACACTTTTGGTAGGGCAGCAGTCAAGTAAGTCTGAATTTCTTTCCTCAATCCTTTAAGAATCTATTGCATCTCATCTTCTTGATTGCAACAAACTCAGGGGCATATCTACTCAACTATAGGAACTCTTGTTCATACTCAAAGATTGGCCAATTCCCCTAGACCAAGTAATTGAACTGATTCCTCAACCTATCAATATGGGCTTCTTCTACATACTTCTTCTTAAATTCTTCTAAGAAGTTATCACATGTAGGTTGGTTAGGATACTAACCCAACTCTACAATCTCCCACTATTCTCGAGCATTCGCCTTCAACAAGAAAAGAACATATGTCAGCTTATCTTCTGACCTCAACTTCATCTAACGCATGATCCAACGAGTGTCCCTTAACCACTGATCATCCTTAATCGGGTTATTTTATCCTGACCCGAGAAAGTTCGTAGCACTATGGCGACGTACCCTCTCAATCGTTACCTCGTGAGAGGTTGCTGAAAGCCTAGGTATGCCCCTCACAATCCGATGAAGGCCATTATACAGATGGGGGAAATAATTAACTTCTTAACCCCTATCATCTTCGGACATCTCTTTCGAGCCAGGGACGTAATTCTCATTGTAGCTCCTTTCTCAAGAGCCCTAACTCTTCTCACGATCATGCGTCTTCCTTGGCATGGTTCTTTTTCTGTACAAGCAAACAAATAAGGTTACCCCATTTAATAATCAGTTTAAACAAGTATGACTTTGACTTATGGGCAACATATTCGCTAAACACCTATACCACACTCTAAATACCCTAGGGGCTTCCTAGAACTAGCTAAACCTAAGCTCTGATACCACTGTTGTAACATCCCCAACACAGAATATCATAAATTAGGCCTCGAGCCCAACCCAAACTATAAAATTTTGCCACAAAATTTTGCCCAAATACCATCATTTTATAAGATCCATTAAGTTTAAATGACTATCATGAATAAAATAGTTAAAATGTTATATGAGAGCTCCATTTAAAGATGCATAATTAAAATCATTCGACGCGTAAGATAAAATCCAAAATGAGAGCTACAATACAACATAGAGCCCTATGAATACATAGCCTACTAATCTAAGTACTGTACTCGGACAATAAATCTATGTTGAGGTCCTACTTCGATGATTCTCCAACGATGTACGTCAACCTACTAACCTGTGAACAAAAATAATAATTTCGAACGCTGAGCTACCAAAGCTCAGTGGATACACTTCCATTCAACCATGTTTTATGTAAATCATAAATAAGAGCATGCAGTTAAATATGATAACATAGTAATAACATCATATCAAAAGGGCATTACCTCCAGCCGCCTAAACACATATAACCACAATAAAATGTAGATAGTCTCACATAGTAACCATACGTATAATACCAACAAACCTAGAGTAAGGCCCGATTCCACTAAGCACTGAGTACACACACTCTGAGTGGGGCCTGGTTCCACTAAGCATTAGATACACACACTCTCGCTCAAAATCTCTCATCGAGTCTTTAAATGAGTCTCGGTCCTACTAAGCTTCGGGTTCATACATTTCAAATCTTAACCATGGTGTTGCAACACTCTCTATCCTCATGGGTATCCGAAACCTCATCAAACAAGGTGACTCAACCATGAAAATGCCCTTACGTGGCATGTATTTGATATTCAATCCACTAAGGACCCTTAGCCATACAACACAATAAGTCACCCAAGGCTTTAATTAAGTTATTACTCATTAAGCTCGTATATGAGGTATAAATCTTAGTTTCTCGATTTTACCATTCATTTTACCACTTTAGAAGCCCATGGGTCTTATTCCTCGAATTATTAGTCCCTCAAACTCAAAACATATTTTTCAGGCAGATTGCCTAGTGAGTACCGATACCATCGCGAACCGATACACCTATATAGGTAGTGATACCCACCTTGACTTACCAATACTCAGCTACCACTCGAGAGGGTTTGGCCTGCAACCCCGTACCGATACACGGGGTCTTATATCGATACCCTAGGTGTATCAATACGCTCCCAAATGTACCGATACCCGTTTTGGCTACTGGAATTTAGATGAATCAGAGGGTATCGATACCCCCTAGGCGTACCGATACGCCTTTCAAGAATTGCATGTGTTTATCATATTTAACACAGGGTATCGATACGCATTCAACTCGTATCGATACTCGAACATAGAATTCATTTTCTAGAGTTCATAAATCACTTCTAATGCCTCTAAAACCCAAAGGTAAAACCCCAAAACAAACTTACAAGTTATGGGAAGGTGTTTTAGGTGGTTTCCTACCATTTTTACAATTTATTAACATTAAATCTGGATTTTACCATTTAAGAGGGTCCCTAACCTCTAACACCCAAACTCAACCATAAACATCAAATTTAAGCAACAAAGCAATTGAATTTATGATGCCCATGAAGGCATAGGAGTTAGTAGTGTACTAACCTTGATTGATAACTAAAGATGAGGCTCCCACTAAGCTCCCCATGCCTTCTTCTTCCCAAGGTCTTTGGAAGATCCCCCAACCTCTTTCACTACACAAAAAGTTGAAAATTCGGATTACAACTTGTAAGAGAGTGAAAAGAGAGCTTAAACTTACAAACTAAGCTGGAAAATAGAATTAAATTCCTTTTAATCCACTTCTCACTAAACTCATGCTTTTCATCCACCACCTTATTTGATGAAACTTACCTTAAAATATAGATCTTTGCAAGCTGATAACACTTCCCTCAAGGCATAAATCCGAAAACACACTTGAAAAAGATAAAGATCCAACCTTTCCTTGTGGGTGGGGAGTTAGGAGATGATGATGGTTTGAAGAGAAGACAAATGGACAAGGAGTGATCTTATTCCTCTTGCTTTTCTGCAGAGGAATTAAAGAGACTCTCATTTTTCTCTTCAAACAATTATAAAATTACCTCATTACCCCTATATTGTCTTCCCAACCCATCCCCACACTAATAACTCAAGCCCAAACAACTAAAACAAGCCCATTAAGGCCCTTAAAAGCCCAAGTTCTCGACTCAAACGCGAAGCCCATGCTTCGGGTTAATCCGACCCTCGAATTCTGAAATTCGGGTCGTTACAAGTAATTCTTTTAGGAATTTTTTTATCTAATTTAAAGTTTTTACTACCTTACTCTTGAAGGAGTTAATGGAGTTTTGGACTCTAAATTTTGAAATTTTGACATTTTTAATCCTTCAAAAATTTTAGAAATTATTATTTTATTTCAAATATTTTTAATTAAACTTTTTAAAAGTCCCAAAATCTTTAAAAAAGATTTAGTTAAATTCTTAAAATTTTAATTTCACCATGTGGGATTAATAAAACAACACATTGATCTTGCCAAGTTCGCTACGTGACTGACACTCTTGTTTTTGAGTGTGAGGCTCTTTTTAGTGTCTCAACAATCTTCGATGAACAACAAAGGAGAGAAGATCTTAGGGGATTTCAGTGTTTTAACTTTCAATCATATTTTTTATATAAAAATTAAAGATTTTTCCTTTTTTACTTTTATACATAAAGTAACAATAAAAAAAAGAAAAAAGACTTTAATAAAAGAAAGAATGACTAATTAACCATGAGATGTGGTGTGGTAGTTGCTCACCTTATCCCTTAACCATGAGGTCAGGAGTTCGATTCTTACCAATGAGAATTGAGTACATTTCATGGCTAGTCGTTTACCTTTTAGTTGAGCTCGAGTTCGAGTCAAGTTAACTTCAATTGAGCGTTGATTGAGTTTTGACCGAGTCGAGCTCGAGTTGTTTGCAAGGTGTATCTGCATTGTCAAAGGGTTAAGAATATGTATGAACACATATTATCTTGTAATCACCTTTTTAAGACTATTCAAAAAAAATCAACTAATATTTATATAATTTACATATGATATTAACTCCCAAAAGAAACAATATTACCCAAAAAGGCAATTTCACGTAGCATTTGTATATCCAAAGAAGGAATTATCACTATCAATAACTTTCGTGTGATGTAACACATAATAAAGATATATATTAATCACTTTTAAACCTATGAATATTAAAAAAAATTAAATTTCTATCGTAAAACATTATAAAATATTCATAATCTATAATTTAACTATTTAAATTGCTGAGTCACCTGCGTTATACTTCAAATAAATATTCAGACAAAATAATATAATAAATTCTTAATTAATATTTATATTTTTTATTCAAAACTTAAAATATTTGTATAAATTAATAATATTTTTTCTTTTAAAATTCTATATTAAAATGAAGAAAAAATTAATAGTATTGTTTCCTTAGAACCTAAAATTAGTGGTCTGTCAACATAATTTTTTTTTGCATTCAATAAGCTCTATCTATCTTCTCTACTTATATAAATGAGTACTATTAATTAAGTATTATCTAAAGACGAGGGTTATGGGTTTTGAATATGTCTCATTTTTACATGCAAAGTTATAAGGAGTTGAATTGCGCCTTCATTAATACGGGATAATCAATACAAATAATGAATAATTCAAATTATAAACATAAAAAATAAATTAATAACGTGATCATATAGAAATGGGTTTGCAAACTTTAGTACAAATTATAAAATAAATAATTATATAGCATATTTTAATTATGATTATTTTTAAATTCATGAAATTATGCTTTTTTAAGTTTGATCGTATAAAAAGAAAAGTAATTACTATAAAAGTTCAAATACTGTATTTTTTAGAGAAATTGTTACTACTTTAGTAGAATTTAACCGTGTATATAAATATACATATATATTTTTAAGAAGAAGCGGATGATGTTCATCCTCAGAGACACGGGTTCAAATCGCTACGTCTACATAGTGTATGCACATTTGTCAAAAAGTTAAGAATATATATGAACATATAATACCTTTAGACAATTCAAAAAAAGAAATTTAAGAAGAAGCAAGCAACAATATAATAATATTTTACTAAGTTGTCCTAGTTATATTTGTAATTTTATAGAATTATTAATTTATAATATTGAAGGGACTATAAATTTATACAAGGGTCTTTTAAAAAAATTATTATCTTATTAATTTATCAAAATTATTAATTTAGACTTTGAGCCCAAGTCGGGACCAGAAAATATTATTTTAAAAATGTTATTAATTTATCGAGTATTAATTTATAGAGGCTTTACTGTATATGGATTATGAATGCTGCTTGTAAAACTAAAATGAAGTCCAATTGTTGCTTTTTCTTATTTTTACCTTATTGTTTTTAGGGAACCTGTTTGTAATTGCTTTCTAGTTTCTTTCAATATTAACCAACCGGTTTTTTATCAAAAAAAATAAGTCTAAGACCAGATTTTGTTAAATTTCTCTTAAAAACAAAAATAAATCTAAAATTTAATTCAGTTGATTTATACAAATAACGCTCGAAAGTTAACATCAATCTGTTTTAAGATTCGAATATCTGCAAAATTACATTTTTATTTATTATTAAAGTATAGAGAATAGAAATAAAATTAAAATTATATATAAAAATAAGTAAATTGAGTCGAATTTCATTATTTTTTAGAAGTAAAATACACCTAGAGTTGAATCAATTGATTTATACAATCACAATTAAAAGGATCTAAAATTTCGAATCTTAATATTTACTAAACTACATCATCTTTATCTATAAAAAAACTACATCATCTTTAATCTTTCTTCAAAATATGAGAAATTTAGAAAAAAAAATAAAATATGAATTGAGTTAAAAAGGAAAGAAAGCCAAGAACTGAAATCAAAACACCCCTTTTATTTATTTATTAACTAGCTGTTGCCTACGGCATTCTCGTTTTGAACATTTCTTCTCCTTTCACTTCCACCCCTTCTCTCCGGTGAACATCACTTTCCTTCCTCTCTCTTATAGCATATCACCTTCATTTTCTCTTCTTTTTACTATCTCATTCACCGTTGTTGTTGTCTCTACTGTTTGGTTTTGCATATAGAAAAAGTGAAGGCGGTAAGTTCCAAAGATAGAACCACAGAGTTTGGGATTGTTTCAAGGAATCGGAAAGGCATAAAATCTGGATTAAACCTTGGGTTTGATTAGTGTTGTTAGTTATGGTTCAAATGATACTAAGTGTTGATGGTCATCTAGTTTGGTAGTGTTGAACTGATCTTATTCTTATGTACTTACAGGCAGAACCATTGTTGAAGTATTTCTCAGGAAGAGCAAGTTGATTATTACATCCACCAAAATTTCACAGGTAATACCCACTTCACTTAATAATTTTTTTTCCAATTATGTTCCGACGACAATCAGCTTTACTTTCACCGTTATTCGTAGTCGAGATACCATCTCCCTTCTTGACAGCTTCATATGGGTGGAATTATCTGAAAAACCTTTCTCTACAACACTCACAAAAAGAATGCAGTACATATTCTTACAATCTTTGGCTCTATTAGCAGTCTCACATAATCTTACAATTATGCTTTGTCAGTGTTAGGCTTTCGATTATGGCAATAGGATTTCAGTCTCTCTAGCAAAATACAATGCGAGGCAATCCTTTTGGAGGAAACACGTACAGAGCATAATCGAAAGCCTAACACTGACAAAGCATAATTTTTATTTCAGTTCTTCGGGTTTTTTTCTTTTTTAACTCAATTCATATTTTTTCTAAATTTCTCGTATTTTGAAGAATGATTAAAGATGATGTAGTTTTTTTTTTTTTGATAGATAAAGATGATGTAGCTTAGTAAATATTAAGATTCGAAATTTCAGATTCTTTTAATTGTGATTGTATGAACCAACTTATTCAACTCTAGGTGTATCTTACTTTTAAAAAGAATAAAATTTGACTCAATTCACTTGTTTATATATATATATATAATTTTATTTGTATTCTTATACTTTAATAATGAATAAAGATGTAATTTTGCAGACATTCGAATCTTAAAACAGATTCATGTTAACTTTCAAGCATTATTTGTATAAATCAACTGAATTAAATTTTAGATTTATTTTTGTTTTTAGAAGAAATTTAACAAAATCTAGTCTTAGACGTATTTTTTTGATAAAAAATCGGTTGGTTAATATTAAAAAAAAAAAAAACTAGAAAGCAATTACAAACAGGTTCCCTAAAAACAATAAGGTAAAAATAAGAAAAAGCAACAATTGGACTTCATTTTAGTTTTACAAGTAGCATCTATATTCCATATACAGTCAAACCTCTATAAATTAATACTCATAAATTATTAACAATTTTTTTGGTACCGATTTGGGCTCAATGTCTAAATTATTAATTTCAATAAATTAATAAGATAATAATTTTCTAGAAAACCATTATATAAATTTATAGTCCCTGCAATATTATAAATTAATAATTCTATAAATTTATAAATGTAATTAGGACAATTTAATAAAATATATGATTCTATTGTTGTTTGATTCTTCTTAAAATTATATATATATACGTACGCGGTTAAATTCTACTAAAGTAGTAACAATTTCTCTAAAAACTACAATATTTGAACATTTATAGTAATTACTTTTCTTTTTATATGATCAAACTTAAAAAAGCATAATTTCATGAATTTAAAAATAATCATAATTAAAATATGCTATATAATTATTTATTTTATAATTTGTACTAAAGTTTGCAAACCCATTTCTATATGATCACGTTATTAATTTATCTTTTTTATGTTTATAATTTGAATTATTCATTATTTTTATTGATTATCCCGTATGAATGAAGACGCAACTCAACTCCTTATAACTTTGCATGTAAAAATGAGACGTATTCAAAACTCATAACCCTCGTCTTTAGATAATACTTAATTAATAGTACTCATTTATATAAGTAGAAAAGATAGATAGAGCTTATTTAATGCAAAAAAATTATGATGTTGACAGACCACTAATGTTAGGTCTAACCGTCTAAGGAAACAATATTATTAATTTTTTTCTTCATTTTAATATAGAATTTTAAAAGAAAAAATATTATTAATTTATACAAATATTTTAAGTTTTGAATGAAAAAATTATATGAATATTAGTTAAGAATTTATTTATATTATTTTGTCTGAATATTTATTTGAAGTATAACGCAGATGACTCGGCAATTTAAATAGTTATATTATAGATTATGAATATTTTATAATGTATTATGATAGAAATTTAAAATTTGTTAGTATTCATAGGTTTAAAAATGATTAATATATATTTGTCATTCATAGAAAATTTAAAAATTATTTTTTATCGGTAGATAACAAGTTTTATTACGTGAGGAAAACAAGAGTGACGGTCACCTAGCGAATTTGGCGAAAGATCAATGTGCTGTTTTATTATTCCCATATCTAGCCATGAAATGTATTTTATTTTTATTGGGAGGAATCGAAGACCTCATGATTAAGAGATGAGGTGAGCAATTAACACACTACATCTCATGATTAATTAGTCTTTTTTTATTAAAGTCTTTTTTTATTGTTACTTTATGTATAAAAGTAAAAAGGAAAAAAATCTTCAATTTTCATATAAAAATATGATTGAAAGTTAAAACACCAAAATCCCCTAATGTCTTATCTCATTTGTTGTTCATCGAAGATTGTTGAGACACTAAAAAGAGCCTCACACTCGAATATCGACCTCACCTCTAATTCAGTCATGACACGTTGGTTTATTTATCTCCTTAGTCCTCAGATTTTTTTCCTGAATTTGTATGTTTATATTAAGCTCTAACAGTACAACTAAATTTTACCTATGTTTTAAAAAATAAGGTAAAAATTTTGTCGAACTTAATGAGTCAAGTCGAGCAACGAAATTTTTTAACGAGCACGAGTCAAGCACTATTCAACTCGCGATCGACTCGCTCGATAAGCATTCCTATTGCAAATAAATCAATTTTAACTCGGATTTACTAGAATGAACATCGTCCGTTTTATTATTATTAAATAAGGATATTACATTTAAGGTAACGTCCAATAATTTTTTTATCGAATGCCCTTTGGAGGATCAGGTGAGAGAGAGAGTATTCAAATAAATATTTCTGGCATTCCCTATATATATGTATGCACGTGTAAAAATACCTTACGAGGATAAACAGAAGACGAACATTAATTAAAAAAGTCTATATATGTGTACTTTGTTCACGTGGGTAGATGACTATGTACATTGTGCATGTATTTATTGTAGCGTCGTTTTGAAAAATTTACTACGGGTATTCTCGATTTTCTTTTAAAAAATTTAAATCGGAGAATTTTAAAAAAACTCGAATTTTAAAATAAGACTTGAAGTCGTCACCGGTCACTTGGATAAGATAGACCGAACTAGAGATTTACTGAGTTCGGTAGTCGGTTACGTGCGGTGAAGAGTTAGCACCTCATCACGCTCAAAAATTGATACCTAAAGATTCGTGTCACTTTTAACTAAGAAAAGTTTAAATTTGAATCTAATTCAATTATTAACCCCAAAAAATGCATGAATGCATAAACATGCGAATCGAACAACCCAAAAGAGATGACACCCGAAGACTCGGGACGACACTCTCACTAGAATATCGGGACCTCAAGTACTAAACTAAACTAATGTTGTAAATTGAATATGGCAAATAATAATGCATGAACAAATATAATGTAACATAGAAGCAGTGAGGGTTATGGATAGGCGCGGTAGGAGCGACTCACAAGGCCCCGAGAGAGAGGGGCTCAAAAATAGAGAATTTAAGTTAAATAATTGTAAAAAATATATAAATTTGTAAATATAATTAGGTGTATATATATAACAATTATCTAAAACTTCAAACTTGCAAAAAGAATAACATCTTTTAAGTGAAAATATTTAATTTTTAGATGTTTATAAGTCAAATTTTTGTTGCTCAAGAGGATAATATAATATTATTTTTTCTATTAAGGTAATTTTTTAGAAAAAAAAATCTATATATCTTACTAATTATAAATTAAGGGTCGCATTTTAAAATTGCACAGGACCCTCAAAATCTTTAAACTGCCCATGCATAGAATAAAAGAATATATATAAGATAAGGATATATACATATATAACAAATAATAAACAATAGTATATACGAAAAAAAGTACGATTCAAACATTACATATTATAATAATATATCATATGAAAACCATGTTATATACATATAATAAAACACTAAACATATATGCATACAAATAAATATGTATCCATGTGTAAAAGTCTAAAGTTTGGTTTCTGCAGTAGCCCTTTATATATATATATCATAAACCATTGAAAACCAATACAAACAAATATTGATTGAGAACATAATATATACGTATATATTATATTATACTATATATTAACAAAGCAACAATATATTGAACATCAACAATAAATGGGACCGAAATTAAAGAATTGGAATACAAAACTGGAAAATAAATAAACAACAAAGATAAATACTGGAAAATAAACATGTATGATGCTAGGGGGAAGGGTAAATATACCACTGGATAAAGACTAAAATAAAGGGCAATCGGAAGCTTTGGGGGGCTGAAAATAGTATTTACTCCTTTTAAAAAACGGATCTGGTTCAAATAGGGGCTAAATTGAAAACGCTTCAAAACCAACAGGAACTGGGGGGAGTAATTTAGAAAGGAGGAATGACCAAAAGGTATACATGAAAACACGGAGGACTGCGGAATAATAAAACCAATTTAAAAAAAACTTATTAACGAAATTGAGAGATTTTGAAAATATACAGGGATGGGGAGTGTAGTTTAAAAACGCGGAAGATCTTTCGGGTGCAAAAAGCTAGACGCGAAGGAATTTATGTTGCAAACAACCCATTTTTAAGTAATCAAATTAATATAAATACTCTATTTTTGGTTAAAAACGAAAACTTTACTCATTTTCTTAAAAAAAAATTCTAAAATACAAAACTCTCTGAAAATCCCATGAAAACCATCGCAGCCGTCCTTGTCGTATCGGCCACAATAAAACCTTCGTCGTCTGCCGTTTATCAGCCCGTGAACCCCAAAAAAAACCCAAACACTCTTCTTTTTCTTCTAAAATCGAATCTGAAAGTCATTTTCGAAACCACGTAACCTTCCTCCCTTTTTATGAAAAGTCGAAGCAAAAGCTTCATGTTTTGAAAACGAAACGACCCTTTGAAAGGAAAGAACCACCCTTCGTATCCCTCGTCCGGTCCACCACACACAGCTCAAGAGGAGACCGATGGGCTTATCAAAAGACGGCGTCCATCCATCATCGGGACGAATCGTAGGACGACAGGGAGCCAAAATGACAGGAAGGTAACCATAAACCCTAACTCGATTGTTTTGATTATGCTTCGAAATATGAACTGATAAGAAAAAAGAATACCACTGAAACTCTTACTTGTATTGCTCTCTTGATAATCCCCAGAATGTTTACAACTGTTAGGGCTTTCTTCTTATATAGCCTGAATTTACATGCCTTTATAAAAAGAAAATCAAAACCTATTCATTGGTTGTTTTTCTAAGTTTTTAGGCGGATTCATATGCCATACTGGCATTCTTTTTTTTGTTTGCATCCACATGCATTTCTGCAGTTTTAATATTTTTGTTGTTTTTGGCATTGCATGTGATTTGGCCGGAGATGGGGGCTCAATCCAAGCGCAATGACCGTTCGAATTTCGGACTGCTCAAGTCACTGGATGGGAGGCAACGTGGCGATCATCTGTCGGTTGGAACATCCTAGAATGGGCGTGTAACTCACGCGATAACTGAAAGGTTTCCTGAGCGCGGATCTGGACCGTGAGATCTGATTGTAAAATATGTGGCTGCGCAAGAGAGAAAACTGGAGTAAGGGCAGATTCTTTAGGGTTTTAAGCTTTTGTGCTCCAAAATGGGCCAAATATGTATTATTATTATTTTTTTTGGGTTTTAAAATATTGTACTGTGGACTAGATTTATATGTAGATAGATTCTTATATCATAATGGACTGTTTTTATTTATATTGGGCTTATATTTAATTCATTATTTCTCTTTTTATTTAATATAAATAATAATAATATTAAAGGATAAAAGATAATATTAATAATAACAAAAGATAAATATAAAAGATTAATAAAATAAATAAATATATGGACTTTTATTTAATATTAATATATATATATAATATTTTGGTTTAATGGTCTTGTAATATAAAGCAATACTAATAATAAATAATAGCAATAATTTGGGGAAGCACGGGTATGGCAATCTTAAGACGTTTCAAGTACTTGAAATGTTTTCGCGATGGGTAAGGCCTGAATATGTACCGAGAACGTCTCACGTTGACTTGACGTCTCACGTTGACTTGACGGGGTATAGTCCAAAGTGATCGGGGACGGTTGGGATATTTTTAAAATATTTCCAAAACGAATTTGACCTTCACGAGCGTCCCCAACATAATTACCCGGAACGCGACTCAGAAAACCAATCGACTCAGAAACAATAAAAGAAGAAACAATAAAAGGAAGAAGAAACGGCAGAGTTAACATTCAAACCTCGCTGCATTCCCTACGACACCGTTTTGTCTTTGATAAAATATAAACTGTAGTGTAAACTACACCGTTTTATTTATATTGGGCTCTCTCTTTTTACCTTTAATTTTAAGAGGAAAATCAGGAGTTCAATCCTTAAGAAATCTAGAGTTCATAGAAATGGCTCAGAACTTCTAAAATTTACGAATTACCTCCTCCTTGCGTCGGTCATCAGCCGTGAGGCCTCGCGGCGGCTATGGCGGTACAGCCAGTAAGTTCTCTAACCCCTTCTTTTTTGATTCGAAGTAAGAAGGGAACAAAGATTTGAAACAAAACAAATTTAAAAAATATACCCTTGTATAGCCGGTAAGAACTCCCTCGATTACAATTTTTTCAATCGAAAACTTCTCCTAAAACTCACTCATTTTTTTCGAATCCTAGAACCCTGAAACTCTCCTATCTTTGTTTCTCTAATCTGTTCGGTTATATAGACCCCTTTTTACAATCTAATAACCACTCTCCTTTTTTTATTCTGCAGATTGATGATGATGGAGAGGGCCGGATTTCTGGGATATTTGTTTGAATGGCATATTGGAGTGGTTCGGCTAGGGTAGGTTAGGTTAGGTTATATTTTATTTAGGGTTGATTAAATTTTAGGGTTACGGGGTTTGACAGATTTAATTCAGGGTTTGTTTTAGGGTTAAACTGGATTTGGTTTTGGGTGACCGGCAGTGGCGGCAAGGGCTTCGGCAACAAGGGCGGCGGCGGTGTTGGATTAGGTTTAGGGTTGGTTTGGAAATTTTAGGGTTTTTTTTGTTTCTGGGTCGGGTTGTAGTTTAGTTTGGGTAACCCAGATGAAATAGGTTATTACAAAAATAATTTTGAAAAATTTTAGTCATTAACATAAATTTTTAATTTTTTAAGGAGTCATTATATATACAAAGAGAACTTTTTAACAATTTGAAGGGCCATAAAATAAATTTTTCAAATTTTTGGGAGCCATTATATATATAAAAAATTTTATAAAATTTTAAAGACTACAAAGTAAAATTTTCAAATGTTGAGGGAGTCAAGATTACCCCTAGCTCTATAGAGGATCCGTCTCTGATTGTCGACGAATTGTTCTTGAGTTGGATAGCTTGGGTGTTCTGCTGTGCTCAAGAATGGGTCGAATCGTCAAGGATCTTACTTTTTATTGTTACATCCGAATGAACTGCGACAAGAAGAATGGATTGTTCAACTACAACATATGTTTCACGATTGTAATAAGGTGTCCGATGTAATGACCGAACTTGCTCAGTTTGATAACTTGGAGATTCATCATTTTCTTTCTTCGTGGAGTGGTGTCATTCCCTTCTTGCATGAGGAAATTCTTCACTAATTTGTTTTGATTTTCCGAGCCTTTTGCTCGTTTACTCTTTTCATCGAAAAAAAATATATAAACAAATAAAATGTTATATTAATGAAGCCTGCATCATATATATCCACACGTAACTTTACATATTATTTTTTTAGGATTAAATACTTTATTGATATATGAAGTATACCTGATTCATCAATATAGTATATAATAATTTTATTTGACTTGGCAACAGACAAATCAAAACTTGATATGTGATATTTTAAAAAAAAATCATTTTCTTAAAGTATAATAACAAGTTTAATCTTTGATGGTTCATTATATTTTAATTTCACCCTAAATTTTTAAAAGTATATTAAAAATTTTAAATTTTATAATAAAAATGTTTGCCACGCTACACAAAAATTTATTCCACTTTTTTAATGTTAGGTTGCTTTGAGAGCTTCTCCACCGTCCATTCATAACTTCACATTATCATGTCAGATCAACAATTCTAAACGCCATAATTATTTTTCGGAAAAAAACCCAATAGTGTTTAATTTTTTTTTACTAAAATATGGCATGGTCCCTTTATTTCCAACAATATTATTTTTTCTACAGTAAAAATAAAGTCTGATTGTATGCAATCGGTCTTTGAACAATATTTTTTATTTTATTATTAAAATAATGAAATCAGAGAGCTTTGAATCTGACTTTGAACAGTAGAAACTAAAGTCGAAATGCCCTTAATCCGACTTTGAACAGTGGCCGATTAACCACGTGTCGTGCATGGGCTATGCATGCACTGTTCAAAGACGGGGTGCAGTCCCTCTGTCTCCAAATAGTGAAAACTGTGATGATGGCAGTGGTGCATGGTGCGGCAGCATGGGTGTGTAGTGGTGTAGTGTAGGTAGTGCAGTGTAGGTGCGGAGTGGGCTGATAGATAGATTAATTTTTAGGGGTAAAAAGTGATAGTGTATTTTTAAATTATATAGGGGTAGTGTAAAATTTTTGATTAAAAAATTATTAGTGCAGATAAAAATAAGGTAGGGGTATATAAGGGAAAATTATGGTTTTTTTAAATAGGTGAGGTTAAAGGTAATTTGTTAGAGAAAATATTGAGTAAAAATTTGAGTAAAGAAGAAGAAGAAGAAAAAGAAGAAGTAGACAGTTATGGAAAAAAAATATTGTAAGTCGGTTCCAAATTTTGATTTTATATTATCCATCTAACATTTTAAGTTGTTTGAAATTTAATTTTTATGTTAGAACGATGAATGTTTTATTTTTGTTTAAGATTAAAGTAGTGGTGTTCAATTAGATAAAAATGAGGTTTAGTGTATTTTAAATTCTATTCAAATATATATTCAAAATAATTCCATAAATAAGTAGTATTTTTTTAAATTATTGTTATTTATAGCTTAAAATTAGGTTTAGTGACATTTTATAAGTTCATTTTGATTTGTGCATTTTAATTGAAAATATATATTTTTTCGAACATGCAGAGGAAATGAGCAACACCAGATTTATGACGATTGTCTATTATAATGGACAAATTATGAAAACTGATGTCAGTATTGTATTTGAATCTGGAAGCCCTACGAAGATGAGATTTGAAAAGGAAATCACACTTCGAGAAATAAAGGAGAAGATATCCAAGAAAATTGAAGCTAAGATTCATCGTTTACGGTACCAGTGGCTGACATATCATAATCCAATCAGATATTCCGCAATAGCTTTCGAAGATAATACAGATGTTGGAATAATGGTTGCAGAACATGAATATATGGATATTCAAAATGTTGAGTTGTTTGCTGAGTGCGTGATGTTCCCAAACCATCCAGAAATGTAGTTTGGGAATGTGGTCAAATGGGTTTAGGTAATGAGTTTGATATGCCCGGAGGCAGTTTTGCCACAATGTTGGCAAGTGGGACATCTAGTGGATTTTATCAAGGTGGTTTGTCTACACATACAGCATCATACGGACCGACTGTTGATCCAGTTGTTGATTCTAATGTTGAGAACCTACGAGGTTGATAGGGAGAAACACTTGAAGATTCCAGGGAAGATGAAGATATTGAGGATCTCGATCTGTTCTCTGATAACGTTGGCGATTCCCCTAATTTCGGTGTTGGAGAATTTGTTTCGTCCGAGGGCGACATTACATTCTATGAACCTCTTGCTTATATGAACTTGGTGGATTTTGATGCTACAAGGGCGCTGCAATTCCCAGATATGACCCAATTAACTTCAAGTCAGCATGGTGAATTATCAGTTGGGCTTCAATTTAATGAAAATAGTGAAGCTATATTGGCAGTTAAAGAGTATAGGATCATGAAACATGTGGACTACGTGGTTGTAGAATCTGCCCCGATGACCTTATTTGCAAAGTGTGTGAAATATGGGCAAGAGTGCAATTAGAAGATTCGAGTGTCGAAGCTTCAGAAGAAAAATCGTTGGTAGGTTAGAAAGTAAAACGACGATCACACAAGTTTACGAACATCCATCTAACATGACCACATTAAATTGGAATCGAATGTAATAAGTCATCACGTGATGAAGCTGTCAAAACAAATCTAAGGGTTTTTGTTTCAGGGATTTAGGCAACCATTGCGCAACAATTTGAATATCAAATAAAATACAAGAAAGGGTGGCGTGCAAGGGATAAGGCATTGCATTCGGTGTATGGTGATTATGATAAGTTGTACAATGAGCTACCGACTTTATTACTAGCAATGACATATTTTATCCCAGGCACCATAGTGAGGTATCATACAAATGATACATACGACCGACAAGGCCAACTGGTTGAAGGGCATAAATTTTTCCATCGATTATTCTAGGCGTTCAAGCCATACATTGAAGGCTTTTTATTTTGTAAACATATAATCTAAGTCGATAGAACGCGGTTGTACGAGAGATACTCCCATGTACTGTTGATTGTTGTTGCGCAAGATGGTAAGAACAATGTCATTTCGATTGCATTCGCAATTGTTGAGAGAGAGACGGCGGAAGCTTGGATTTTTTTGACCAATTTACATGAGCATGTTATCTGAGAAGATAGGGTATGTATTATATTCGATCAAGGGACAGGTATCAAAGCAACAATTAATTGAGAGAAAAGTCGTTGGACACATCTGCACTCATATCCCGCATATTATGTTCGTTACATTGGTAAGAACAACTACGAGCAGTTCAAAAATCAATACATTCGCAGTGAGATTTATGCATGGGTAAGTGTCATTTTTTCAAAAATCATTACATCAAATTATGTGCTTTGATTTTTCTAGTTACTAACAACATTTGTTATTGCACAGGATATCTACTAACGCGGCTAGATTTTGAGAGGAAGATGGAGAAATTAATGAAGTACGAGAGCACATTTGAGGTTGGGCAAACAATATCGAGAGGGAAAGATAGGCCTAATCGTATGATGAAGGTGGTAGACGATACAGGCAAATGACAACCAACCTTGTGGAATGCATAAATAGAGTACTAAAAGAATCATGTTATCTCCCAATAGCAAGCTTGGTGAAAGAGATGTACTACCGGTTGGCTAAGGTTTGGTCCATTAAAAGGGAAGCATATCGAGTCCTTAATAAATAGGAGACAACGATAGGCTCCTGATATTGTAACGAAAATACAGGATAATATGAAGAGTGCAACGTCGTTGACCTTTTACGTATTCGATCGAATGAATCAGACTTTCGATGTTGTTGGTTCCAGACCAACAACGAAGCAGCCCACTTAAATGTATTTCGAGTCGATTTCAGGCGTAGGTGGTGTGACTGTGGTGAGTTCCAGGCGTGGCGATATCTATATGCTCATGAGGTTGTAGCATGTATGGTTGTAGGGGTTGACTCGTACACATATGTTGATGAATGCTTTAATCTCCACCAGATATTAAATATTTACATAATTGAGTTTCCACCGATCGCGAATTCGAGGTATTGGCCGTCAGTAGAGAATGAAAAATGGTTAATCGATCCCCAACTATATTTAACAGTTGTTCGCGGATGCTTTAAAAATGGACATACCATGTATAAACAAGATTGTCAAATTTATCCGGCATCAGTATACCTCCAATGAGCTGCAGAATATAGGCTCGACTAGCCTTATAAATTGCATTAACCAGACTATATTGATCAAGTGTAAATTCACTTTGCAACTAACTCATTTTCACACGAGACCTTTTCAAATTTGATCCATATGACACCTTCCCAATGTATTCCTGGCAAATACTTTCAGGTGAACCTTTCGTCTACTCGGTTAATGGTATCCTGTTTATCGGGACCCCGATAAGCATGACCATGTCTTCAAGTGTGATCGTACATTCCCCACACGGCATATGAAACCTATAGGTTTCTGGCCTCCAACGCTCAATCAGAGCTGTAATCATCACGGGCACCAACTTGTACCCACGAATGAAGGTCATGTGATAAAATCCAGACACTTGCAACCATTGAATGATTCGATCGTCTGGATTATTTTTGTCAATGGTCAGATGATGTTTAAATGTATCCTCTACATCTTGTACTTAACACATTAATAAATAAATATTATTATATAAAACAAATTAAATTAAACAAATACAAAAATAAGTAATTTAAATAGATTATTAAAAAATTTATACCAACTCATCAACCGTGAGACTAGTAATGTGTCGATCCTGTAATCGCAACAGAGGAGCTTGTTCAGCCATCCTACAGGACAAGTAAGAATATATTAGTAAACCGAGACTAAATATACTACGTTAAAAATAATAATAAACATAGTCAACTAAACAAACAAAATTTAAAACATTTTTAGCTTAACTTAACTAACTAAATGTAATTTGCTAGAATTCTACGAAATTTAAATTTAACTCTAATACATTTATTACAATAACTAAATAATTCCACATCCTCTTCTAATACATTTATTACTCTAATATATTTAAGTAAAATTTCAATTTAAAACACTACTACACCATTTTTAAAAAATTCCATAACTAAATCAACTTACTATTAAATTACAAGATAAAAAATTTAAAAAAATCACATCCAATCTTATTAAAAATGTTTTTTTATTAAAAATTAAAAAAACATTTTTTTCTTAGTCCCTATATCATTCAGCAATTGTCCTTTAAAACCCTTCAATTTAAGATTTTTACAAACTAGTCACTAATTTACTAATTTGATCATTCAATTCCTATTCCCCTTCACAAAATTCATTCCTTTCAACGACTAACAAATTCAATAACATTCTGCCAATATTCTATAAAATCCTCTAAAAATTAATATTTCACTCATTAATACTCAAATTTCTCAATATACTCATTTAAGTCGCAATATACTCGTTTCATTTTTCTATTAAACTATTATAAATAAATATAATAAACCATAAATTAAACAATAAAATACACATCTACTACCACTAATTACCTATATTTTCTCCAAATATTCATACATAAAAAATTCAAACATCAACTTAAAAAATTAAAAAAATAATGAACTTAAATTAAATAATAAAATGCACATCTACTTACTATATTTTCTTCAAATCTTCCTTTCATTACTCATCCTCTTCACAAATTTTCTTCTTTAAAACCACTTATTTAACAAAAAAATTGAAATATCAAAAATTCAAACATCAACTTCAAAATTTAAAAAAAAAACATAACAATATAAAATTCAAAAACTTTAACTTAAAAGAAAATTTGTAATAACTAGAAAAACATACCTTAAAATTTAAACTATTGAATTGAAATAAGATTACAAAATTAAAAAAATAAAATATATATCATATATATACTTACAAAATTTCTCCAAATCTTCTTCTTTCTTCTTTATTCTTTTTTTCTCAAAATTTTCATTACAAAAAAAAAAACTGTCTTCAACACCTATTTAACCCCAACAACTTTAAATCTCAACCACTCAACCCACCTACCAACCCTCCAATCAATTTTATAAAAAAATAAAAAAATAAAGATTCAGCATGCATGCAGATGCCTCATTTACGAGGCATGCAGGCATGCATGCACCACTGTCGCGCCCTGCACCACTGCCACTAGCACAATTTTCACTGTTTGAAGACGAAGTAATTGCACCCCGTCTTTGAACAGTGCATGCATGGCCCATGCACGACACGTGGTTAATCGGCCACCGTTTAAAGTCGGGTTAAGCGCATTCCGACTTTAGTTTTTACTATTCAAAGTCAAATTCAAAGCCCTCCGATTTTATTATTTTAATAATAAAATGAAAATACTGTTCAAAGACGGATTGTGTACAATCCGATTTCACTTTTACTGTAGAAACAACCATATTGTTGGAAATAAAGTGGCCAGTGCCGTATTTTGGGTAAAAAAAATTAAACACAATATTGGGGTCTTTTTGCCATATTTTCCCCTTCAGCTTCGTTTAGGTTTTCAGACCTGCATCTTCCCATCTTTGATTTCATTTGTATTTTTATCATTGTATGGGAATTTTTATTATTCTTTGGTAATATTCTTTTATTGGCTTCTTTTCCCCTTATTAATTGCTTTCGAATGGTGTTGTAATTGGATTAGGGGTTGGGAAAGGTAGTTATACTATTCTGTTTGGGTGCTAAGTGCAGGAAAATGGAGTGGGGGGTTTTGGGATCCCACCGACGGGTGCCCTCTTTCCCTAAAACTTCCCACCTATTCACATTACTTCATTGTACGACATCTTTCTCTCATCTTCCACCGCCCGTTCACCCTCTCCCTCACCTGGCTTCCCCCAAAATGCAGGGCAATGTTGCCATGCCCGTAAATCGTTCGACCATCACCCTTTGACTGTCATCTTTATTACCAGCCATTCCCTCATCCCCACCGTACTATAAACCCATATGTTTCAGAAACCTAGGTCGTCGTCAAATCTCGCACACACCCTGAACCCTCCATCCGATTTCATGCACCCATCGTTGAATCGGGCTACCTCGATTTATCGAAACCTAACCGACAAATTATGATTCAGTGCTGATCTATACCATAATTGCGAGATTGGCTAACTTAGTGAATCTGATCCGTGGAGTGTAACTCACAATGTAATTAGTTTCGTCTATTCGCAATATGTAAATTTGACTGATTTTTCTTATGTAGATTTTTATAGGACACAATGTATTATTGTTCATGCCAGTGTGTCGTAACGCAGGGAAAATGTTTGAAACGTAACCTGAAACATACAACTAAAAATGTTATCAAATCCTATAACATTTAAAATTTTATGAGTTGCATTTCAAAACTCAAAGTAAAGTTTTGATACTAATAGTTAAACATCCTCATGTTCCTTTAAATAGAAAAAAGATGTCACGAGGCCTCCCGTTAATGAGAAAGAAAACCGATATTATAGAGTTTTGATAGCTTGTACAAAATTTTAATATGTTTATTCATGTTTCGCAATATACTTTTGATATGAGGTTTCTGAAGCAACTAACTCCCTCTATTCTCATTTGTTCGAGCAATGGTGTTTTCATAAATGAGAGAGGGGATAATTGTATCGGATGTCTACGATGAAAGAGATATTGCCGAACGTGTTTAACGATAAACTCAGCTTTGTTTGAGTTATCAAAATCTATGATATTGGTCCATTTGTTCGACCAAATCATATTCGAAATGAAAGAAAGACGAGTTTGTATAATTTTTCTGGATGACTCAAAGCCAATATGAATTTTTGATAAACAAAACTTCCTTTAAGTTTATTCATGTTACACGATATTATTGGAGAACGTAATACGATAAAAGGGAGTTTTGTTTAAGTTATAGAAATCGCTGATATTGGTTCATTTGTTCGAGCAAACCGAAGTGTAAGGAATATGATGAACGTATTGTTGGAGTATCCCAAAGACCAATCATAAGATATTTGCAAAAGACATTTATTTTATCATGTTTATTAATATAAAGCCGTTATTATTATTTCAGTCATTATTCTGCGCATAAATAAATAAACTGGATTATAATAAAGTCCTTAGAATAATATGATTATTCTTGAATGTCCTTAGTCGAGTATTGTAGTTGCCATGGAAAACAATAATATATTAAGACTAATATGTAGTTGATTGATGACAAAGTGTTGTCATAGACATGGAGATGTCAAAATCAATACATAAGTATGTGTTAGAGAACGACATACTGGACTGATCCGCTATGAGCATGTTTCTTGGATTATTATGTGACAGTCACAACATTGCTCATAGTGATAACTACATGTATGGTCCTCAGACTTGAGATCATCATTATTTCAACATTGTGAGTGATATATTTTGATACAGTCAAACGTGTGTCGTAACTGACTGCACTATAAAGACTAATATTGGATATGTCACAATCTATGTAGTGGGATATGGTTGATCAAGATAGGATTTGTCCCTCCTACATAATAGGAGTAATATCACAGGCCACTTGATTGAGTGAGACTAGAAATGCATGGTCATGCTCGAATAAATTGATATGAGATATCATAGTTATTCGTTTATAGTAGTCTACTTAAGATATCACGAAATGTTAGATGGACTATACAAGTGTGACTATTCTATGACTTGTGTCCAATCAAGATATAAAGGATAAAATGATGTAATACATGAAAAAGAGTTAATCACGAAGAGGTTATGTCGAACCACGACTTCCTGTAACTTAGGTAGCAATGATGTATTGCTAGATGCCACTCATTGCTTGTAATATTAGAATTGTTCAAAATATTATTGCTAACGTTACATGAACATGCAAAGGGTCACAGCCTATGATTGGAACGAACAAATATCTACTAGATAGCATGTGTGCAAACTTGTTGTACACGAAATTAGTTAAAACTGAAATTATTATAATTATTATAATTGTATAGATAATTATTGTAATTATCAAATATTATTAAAATAGAAATATCCCTAAAGAAACCTAATTAAAGTAGAATTAGATTCTACATATTTAATTATATTCGGTTAAATATATTGTATATTTAATGAATCCGAATTTAATTCGAATCAAAGTTTTGAATGTTGTATAAAGGCATAAGGTCTAGCAGCAAAAAATATGCCTATTGCTAAAAACCTCTTTAACAGTTAGAGAAGTAGAATATTATTCGTTTTCATTCGGGTAGACTACATAGAGGTCGGAACGCTGCTATGACGACTTGGACTCGACATCTTGACTAGAAGAATCGGATTCTTCTACGCCCCTGCAGTTATCAAATTTAATTGAGGTAACGTTTCATCCCTTTTTCACCCTGGATTCGTTTCTCGTACATGGATCGCTGGTAGAATTTGCCGGAAATTTTTCGTTGCGCCATGGGGTGTATCGGCGTTTCCCAACATGTATAAGCAACAACACCGTTAATTGTAGTCAAGGTAGGTAATTTAAATTACTACACAAACAAAAATTAGATTAACATGTAGGAGTTACGGTTGATACATGGTTCTTTGCCTCTATGGTTATTAAGCTTAGTTGAAATGAATAGAAGATAAGTCTATTTTTGTATCGTCGTAGTCTATACATACATCAGATGTTAAATTATTTGATGAAAGTAAACTTTTGAGACAATATATTTAAAAGAAATAAAAATAAAGTGAAAATGTGTTGAAAATATTCTACAAATCCTTATTTATTTAACATCTACCATACTTTTTTATTGAAATTTTTAATAAAATAGTTATAATTTAGATTATGAAAAAAATTTAATAGAATAGTTATAATTTAGATTATCAAATATGTTTAAAATATTAAGTCATTAAATTTTTTTAATATTTAATTAAGTGAACTTTTTTCAAATATTATGGCGTGATTGCATGGTAGTATGTATATTTTTTTGACTAAATAAAGAGATTACATTCTCATATCGGGATTCGAACTCATATAAGATGAGGCAATATGAGCATCCTTAGCCATTAGGCCAATAAGTGGATCTCTCATGGTAGTATATTTTTGTATGCTCGGAAAATATAATTTATTATTAAGGTAGTCATGCAGGCCTAAACCTGAATTGCGTGCCTCGTTAAAAAACTCCTTAATCCTAATTGGAGGAATATAGTACAACACAATCAGAAAATCCACAGGAGTAAAATCCTAATGCTTTGCTTCGACAAAACTCATCAAGCAAAACAAAATAGTTTTCTGAAAACGCACGCACCGTGTAGACTACGCTGCTCGAATTCGGGCCACTTATATATAAACTAGTTATATTTGTTTGATTATCTTCGTTTAATAAATGAATAAATAGTGAAGTTAATTTTAATAATAAGTTTTAAAGTTAGTTATTTATGTTTAAGGTTAAGTTTTAAAGTTGGAGCAAACTTTTTCTGTACTAACAAGGGTATGAAGAATATTTGGTTGATGTCTAATTTAGTACTGTAAATTTGAGGTTGCTGGAAATTTATCCTAATGCTCATATCAAACTGGATTCATCTTTGTAATCACTCATTTTTGTACGGGTTTTTAATATTTTTAGTATTGTTGTAATAATATATATAAATAATAATAATAAAATTAAAAAAAAAGCAAAAAAAAAGAAAAAAAAGGAGTGGTTTAGGGTGGTCCACGTCACCCACATGCCTCCCCCAATCCCCTATAAATAGAGGATTGCAGCGGGGAATTGAGGGAAGAAAAGAAGCAATTGCAGCAAGCAAATTGAATTGCAAAGGCAATTTCAATTGGAAAATTGCAAGCAGCAATTGGAATCGGCGGCAGGCCAATTCGGCTAGCCCAGGACCGGGTAATATCCTCGGTCCTAACCGGTTCGATCGGGGTCTTATTTTAGGTCCGATCTAGTTAATATTTTTGGAGAGGTCGTGGTAGATCTCGGTGGAGTCCAGTCAGGGTTCGTCGTTCGAACTCCTAATTAGGTATATTTTCTTTTCTTTTATTTATGTTGTAATTTTTATATTTTAATGAAGTAGAAGTTAATTTAAAATTGTGTTTTTAATTTGTATGTTTATCTATGTTTTATATTAGTATGTTTTAAATTTATATTTTATATTAATATTTTATTTATGTTAGATTTATTTTTATTTATGTGTTAAATTAATAGTTATGTATGTATGTATGTTTTAGATTAGTATTTTATTTATGTTAGATTAATATTTTATTATGCTCTTATTTGTTTATATTTTTATCGCATTATATTTGTTCATATTTGCTATGTGTTTTTAAGTTTGCATAACAAACATATATTTTGTCAATGCGGTGCCCTTTTATTCGAAAGCGTAAACGGGGCCGATGATCGGCGTAGTGATAGTGGTTGGACGTTTACTCTCGAATAACGGGGCCTTTAAAATTTACTCGCACTTATAACCAAATTTTAATTTAATCGTCACTTTAATTCGGAAAGTTTAATATTAATAAAGCGGTAATTATTAAAGTACCAAGTTTGGGCGGTGTGGGGGTGCTAATCCTTCCCATCCGTAGAATCGACTCCCGAACCCGATATTTTGAAATCTCTGGTTTTCTACGGTGTCCGGTCCACCTTGAGTGGCCGGTGGCGACTCCAATTTTAAATAAAATACGGGTTTTCTAAAATCCCACGCGGAATAAAATATTTTCCAATAAAAAACACTTTCTTTTTTTAGCGAAAAAAAACATCGCTACAGATGGCGACTCCGCTGGGGACATTTTTGTTTTTCAAAAACAAATGAGAGTCGAGCTTTTTCAAATAATTACCGCTTTATTAATATCGAAAATTCCGGATTAAAGTGACTATTAAATTAACATTCGGTTACAATTGCGCGTTTATTTTAACGCATTTAAAATATGGCATATAAACCCGTTTTTTTTTAAGTGGGGGGAAAACGCTAATGCTTTCGTGGAGATATCGTTCTCCCGTATGGGCCTAGCAAGTACCTTCGGGGCTCGAGTACCTTATACTTTCGTGAGGATATCGTTCCTTCGTATGGGTATAAGCGAATGGGTCCCCCTGAATTGAACCCGGTTGAAAGGAGCCTATAATGGGTGATGACCGGGGGCCTTGCTACTCTTAGTAGAGGACAGCAAGGACAATTCGGGTACCTCTTAGCACCAAAACTGCATATAGTGAGCCGTAGAGCCAACCCCTTTAGAGCCATGTGAAACTCTGCCCGATTAGTGGTCACCCTATTTAGGTTCTGATGCCTTATTTCTTGTTTATGTACAATTTTTATTATTACTCTATTTTCCATTTGTTTGGTACTAACTCGTTTCATTTTATTCTCATCACATTGATTTCACTTGCATCATTGCAAAACATCATCACAATCTTGATTATGCATTACATCAATTTAGGACACATTTTGCATGCATATTCATTCATTTTCAAAATAAGAAAATCGACTCGGGGATGCCCTATGATAGTGATCTTTGGATAAAGTAGAAGATCACCACCAAGATCCATACGAGACCCGGTACAAAACAAAGATGGCGAACGATGAAAGATTGAAGAAAATCGAGTAAGACCAAAAAGAATTGCAAGCGAACATAGCCAAGCGAGGTTGAAGAACAGTTGGCGAAAGTCCAACAGATATGAGGGAACAACTTGCAAAGTCACAACAAGACATCTTGGGCCAAATGGCACAAATCTTTGGGATTGAAGCTTCCCGAGCCCGGAGAGCCTCTGTTGTAAATCCCACTGCAAATCCTAGACCCATTGCGGGGACGAGGATCTTATGTATCCTCCGGGGTTTACGCCCGTTCAAACCAGGATACAACCGAAAAACTCAACCCGGTGATCATTTCACGGGGAAAGTCCCATCTACACAGGCCGGTGCCGATCCCTATAAATCATCCATCCGCATCGAAGTTAAGATCGGGGCAATCAAGCTGAAAATTTTATTTCGTAAATAGATCATCTGTTTGAGGCGAGGGGCCAAGGTAGAAGCTTCAAAGGAAATCAAGATCGATGTAAAAGACTCAAGAGAAGTTAGAGGCTATGGGAATAGAGGATACCTTCAGTGGATTCGATGCCAGTGAACTCAGTCTTGTTCCGGATTTGGTGTTACCCCCGAAATTTAAGGTCCCAGAATTTGAAAAGTATGACGGAACCAGCTGCCCTCGCACTCACCTCACTATGTTCTGTCGGAGGATGATTGGATACGGCCGAGACGACAAGCTGTTAATTCACTGCTTTCAAGATAGTCTATCGGGATCTGCTTGCCGGATGGTATAATCGGTTGAGCTGCCGCAGATTAAGTCATGGAGAGACTTGGCAAAAGCTTTTCTGGAGCAATACCGACACGTCAATGATATGATGCCGGATCGGTGGACACCGCAACAAATGAAACAAAAGCATAATGAAAGCTTTGTGCAATACGCTCGGCGTTGGATGGACATAGCAGTCCAGGTCCAACCCCCGCTCAGTGAGAGGGAGACGGTGGTTACATTTGTACAAACTTTGGAGGGTCCGATCTTGGGTCGCTTGATAGGCAACGCGACTACCAATTTTTCTGACCTCGTGCTATCCGGGGAGCTCATTGAGAATGCCGTCAAGACTGGCAAAATTGATGAAGGAGGTAGTTCGTCCCAGAAAAAGCCCTACCATACAAAGAAAGATCATGAAGTAAACTCTGTGGGAGTTTATAATGCCAGTTATTCTAAGCCTATCACAGTTGTACAATCTCAGGCCATGCCAAGTGCTCACGGTTCCTCAAGCCAAGGCTCTGGTCAGAGGAAGAACATTGAACACATAGAATTTACTCCACTACCAGTTTCTTATAGAGAATTGTACAAGCAGCTGTATGATGTCCATATGGTGGCACCCTTTTACCGGGATCCAGTACAACCTCCATTCCTGAAATGGTATGATCCCAATGCAAAATGCGATTATCACGCGGGGCAGGTTGGCCACACCATTGAAAACTGCTTCGGCTTCAAAAAGTTGGTGGAAAAATTCATTAAGCTTGGGGTGGTAAGCTTTGATAACTCAACAAGAACGGCTACAAGCAAAGACCCTTTACCAAGCATGAAGATGCCAATTGAGGGTGTGTTGAAGGTTTTTGAATGAACCATGTTAAGTATTGTATTCTTGTCTTGACCATAGTAGGTCCCCTTGTAGTTTTTATCACTTTTAGAGTAATACCTTTTGTAAACAACCTCACCGACTTAAGTACAATAGTGGTGAGAGTATTTTTGTAAAGGATCAAAACTACAAATAGCAATGCAAACATCTTTTGTTCATATCTGAGTCTTGAATATCCAAAATACATCTCCCTAAAGTTTCAAAAATATTAAGAGAACAGTGTCAGATGATGTCATGTAATGAACAAAATTTTGGGGCATCAACTCAGATAAAAGCTGAACCCGATACAAGGTTGGGGCACATACAAAAAACCAAGATCCTAACGGGACCAGTGAGGAGTCAGAGGCATCCCTTTGAGAAGAAAAAAAAATATCATATCACATTCATGCATTTAGATTGCATTCATCTTGCATTAAACCATTGTTGCAAACGTCATACATTTAGATTAAGTGCATACACCAAAATCACCATGCATTTAGGGAAGACACATGCATTTAGACATAAAATTAGATACATTCATGCAAATCTTTCTTGTACATATAAACAGGTTCAAAAAGAGACCGAACATCTTCAGCCGTGGGGGCAACAACACGACAGCTAACCTTAGTCTTAGAGGAGGCCAAACACAAAGAAGATGGAAACACCCAAAATAAAAGGTATCAGCGACAAAATCTTTGACAATTACTGACTAATGTTTGTTCTTTTGTAGGATTTGATTCCTCCGACAATGGTGTGACGGATGCCAACAAAAATTCTTTCTAGATCATGCCCTCAGTCGATAGAAAAGCCGGGCAATTTTTTCAAAAAAATTATCTCGCTGTTAGTGGCACAGTCACCCAACATCTTGCAAATCATGCCTCTGTCAGAGGTGGTATGCCAACTTAATGAAGATCTTGCCTCCGTTGGTGGTGTTGCAAATCAAAATTTCCATCCAGATCCTATCTCTCCGTTGGTGGTGTAATGGATCTCACGTTTTCTTGATCTAGTCTCTCCGTAGTGGTGTAGAGATCAAATCCTATCCGGTCTTGTCTTGCCTCTTCGACGGTGTTGCAGCTAGACCTAAATTTTACTCGGAGTTTACCTTTTATCTTAATGGTAGTAAAAGAAAAAAGAAAAAGAAAAAAACCAAAAAAGAAAAAAAAATCAAAAATCAAAAAAAGAAAAGGAAAAAATTGAAAAAAAGAGAGAGAAAAGAAAAGAAAAAAATGGAAAAATAGCAAAAAATGAAAAATGAAGAAAAAAGAAGAAGAAAACTATCCGATCCTGTCTCTTCGTCGGTGTCGTAGCTGGATCAAATCTCCGGACCTTGCCTCTTCGTCGGTGTTGTAGCTTGGTCAAATTTAATCACGGCTTCGCCTCCTCGCGTCGGTGTTGTAGCTGAACCAAATTTACTAACTTCCGGTCTTGCCTCTTCGTAGGTGTTGTAGCTAGACCAAATTCACTAACTCTTGATCATGCCTCTTCGTCGGTGTTGTAGCTGGATCAACATTACTAACTTTAGACCATGCCTCCTCGTCGGTGTTGTAGCTTGGTCAAAGTTCACTAACTTTCTAGTTGTATCAATGTTGTATCTCAAAAAAAAAAAAGAGAAAAAATCAAGAAAAAAAGAAAAAAAGGAGGAAAAAGAAGGAAAAAATCAAGAAAAAAGAAAAAGAAGGAAAAAAAAAAGAAAAAAGAAGGAAAAAAAGAAGAAAAAAAGAAAGAAAAAAAGAAGGAAAAAATCAAAAAATGAAAAATGAGCTTTCAACCAAATTCTGATCATGCCTCTTCACAAAGTCGTAGCTTGATCACAAAAAGAACAACTATCGATCCGCCTCTTCGTCGGTGTCGTATTTGGATCAAATCTCTGACCTTGCCTCTTCGTCGGTGTTGTAGTTGGGTCAAATTTAACTTTCGGTTCTCGCCTCTTCGTCGGTGTTGTAGCTGAACCAAATTCACTAACTCCCGGTCTTGCCTCTTCGTCGGTGTTGTAGCTAGACCAAATTCACTAACTCTTGATCCCGCCTCTCGCTTCGGTGTTGTATTTGGATCAACATTACTAACTCTAGACCATGCCTCTTCGTCGGTGTTGTAGCTTGGTCAAAATTCACCAACTTTCAAGTTTTAAGAAAAAAAAAGAAGAAGAAAAAAAGAAAAAAAAAAAAAAAAAAAAAAAAGAAAAGAAAAAGAAAATAAGAAAAAGAATGAAAAAAAAAAGGAAAAAAAAAAGAGAGAGAAAAAAGAGAGAACAGTTGTCGGGTTTTTTCGATCTTGCCTCTTAAATCGAGTTGTATTTGGATCGGACATCAGAACTTTTACCTATCGATCTTGCCTCCATAAATCAGTGTTGCAATTTGGATCAAATTTTGTAGACCTGTCTCTTCGTCGGTGTTGCAATTTGGGTCGAAATCTATTTAGGTATTAGCTTATTACCAATAATATATCAAGTAGAACTCGGTTTGGCTTCCCAACAAACAACCCCCATTTTGAAGGCTTTGCTTCCCAAGAGTGACAAGGTGGATCAACCAAAACAAGAAAGAAGACATGCACCAAGAGAATAAAGATCTACCAAAGAAAGAAGACGATCAAAAGGGAGAGAAGTTTAGTTAGATAAGACAAAAATGAGTGCTTTTGATCTTTGCTTTGTTCTCGTTTCACAAGAACAAGCAAAGAGGGGCAATGTAATCACTCATTTTTGTACGGGTTTTTAATATTTTTAGTATTGTTGTAATAATATATATAAATAATAATAATAAAATTTAAAAAAAAAAAAAAAAAAAAAAAAAAAAAAGGAGTGATTTAGGGTGGTCCACGTCACCCATGCCTCCCCAATCCCCTATAAATAGAGGATTGCAAATGGGAATTGAGGGAAGAAAAGAAGCAATTGCAGCAAGCAAATTGAATTGCAAAGGCAATTTCAATTGGAAAATTGCAAGCGACAATTGGAATCGCGGCGAGCCAATTCGGCTAGCCCAGACCGGGTAATATCCTCGGTCCTAACCGGTTCGATCGGGGTCTTATTTTAGGTCCGATCTAGTTAATATTTTTGGAGAGGTCGTGGTAGATCTCGGTGGAGTCGATCGGGGTTCGCTGCGTTCGAACTCCTAATTAGGTATATTTTTTTTCTTTTATTTATGTTGTAATTTTTATATTTTAATGAAGTAGAAGTTAATTTAAAATTGTGTTTTTAATTTGTATGTTTATCTATGTTTTATATTAGTATGTTTTAAATTTATATTTTATATTAATATTTTATTTATGTTAGATTTATTTTTATTTATGTGTTAAATTAATAGTTATGTATGTATGTATGTTTTAGATTAGTATTTTATTTATGTTAGATTAATATTTTATTATGCTCTTATTTGTTTATATTTTTATCGCATTATATTTGTTCATATTTGCCATGTGTTTTTAAGTTTGCATAACAAACATATATTTTGTCAATGCGGTGCCCTTTTATTTATTCGTAAGCGGGGCGATGATCGGCGTAGTGATAGTGGTTGGACGTTTACTCTCGAATAACGGGGCCTTTAAAATTTACTCGCACTTATAACCAAATTTTAATTTAATCGTCACTTTAATTCGGAAAGTTTAATATTAATAAAGCGGTAATTATTAAAGTACCAAGTTTGGGCGGTGTGTGGGGTGCTAATCCTTCCCCATCCAGAATCGACTCCCGAACCCGATATTTTGAAATCTACGGTTTTTCGATTGTCCGGTCCACCTTGAGTGGTCGGTGGCGACTTCAATTTTAAATAAAATACGGATTTTCTAAAATCCCACGCGGAATAAAATATTTTCTAATAAAAAACACTTTCTTTTTTTAGCGAAAAAAAACATCGCTACAATCTTCATGGGTGATAAGGGTGGTTTACCAAGCAAATCTGCTTGATTTCTTTGCTAACTTTATTCCCGGATTAAACTATTCAGGTTTCATCAAATTCTTAAATATTTAATACAAGGCTTGCTTTTAAGGTGTATTTAATAACAATAATTAAGAAGAAGATTCTATTGTTGTATTTAATGCGGAACATTTAATAAGAATCTCGTTTAAGAAGATTCTTTGATTATTTAACTCATCTAATAATATTAATTCTTACATTGTGTTGTTTAAGAGTTTAGAGTTTTTGTTTGGGGTTTAGAGTTTAGTATTTTTGTTTAGATTTTTTGTTTAGGGTTTAGAGTTTATAGTTTTAAGATTTAGGATTTTAGAAATTAAATGAGTTAAATAATCAAAAAATCATTTTAAATAAGATTTTTATTAAAAGTTTATATTAAATATAATAATAGATATTTTACTTAATTAATATTATTAAATACACCTTAACATATATCCTATGTGGTTAGAGAAAGCCTTGATACAAAACAGAAAACTGGACAAGCACAACTCAAATTCCGGTATTTAATACAAAAGGGATAAATACAGATTAATTATATGGAGTAATTAAAAAAACATAAAGGATATTAACCAAATTTCGATTTAATAGTTACTTTAATTCAGAAAATTCGATATTAACAAAGCGGTAATTATTTATTTTATTTATGGTACTAATTTTTGGGCGGTGTAGGGTGCCAAAACCTTCTTCATTTGTAATTTACTCTCGAATCTGTTTTCAACCGAATTTCTAATTTTTAATGGTATTCGGCCTACCTAAGTGGCCGGTGACGACTCTAAATTTTTATTTTTCAAAAATACAAATTTTAAAAAAACTATCTATTTTTCAAATATTTTCTCAAAGACGAAAGAAAAATTACTACTCCTTTTAGTGATCATTCTATCTTATTTAAGAAAAAAGAAGGTCGCTAAAGGGCAAAGCGTTTTTTAGAGAGTAATTAACAACTTTGACATAAGATAAGCTTAAGTTTGTTTAGTAATAAGGATGGTTTACCAAGCAAATCTCAGAGGCCCAAATCAATCACCATCACACAATGCAACCACCTCAAATCTGCTTCAATTGAGAAATCGAAAAAAAGTCTAAAATCGATTTCTTTGCTAACTTGTCTTTATTCCCGGATTAAACTATTCAGGTTTTGAGCAAAGATCAAGTTCTTAAATATTTAATACAAAAGAGGCCAGAAAAAATGGACAAAGCACAACTCAAATTCCGGTATTTAATACAGAAGGGATAAATACAGATTACTTATATGGAGTTGTAGCGACTAGTTTTTTTGAACCGCTACGAAAAATTAAGAAATCATCGTATAGGGGTAGTATTTCCCGCTTTTGTTGAAAAATTATTTAAAAAGAAAAATTGTATGAACACCCGTATTTAAAAAATATAGAGTGGTCACCGGTCACTTGGATAAGGTAGATCGAACACAAAAAATAAAACCAGAGATTCTATGTTTGAGAGTCGGTTACGTACGGGAAAGGTTAGCACCCCTGCTACGCCCAAAATTAGTACCTAAGGGTTCGTATCGTAAAATACAAAATTTGATTTAATTTAATAATTAATTCCTAAAATGCATGGTTCAAATATTAAATTTGCATCGATATCTGCGGTACCAAAGGAGATGACACCCCGAGACCTGGATGACACTCTCACTATAATACCGGCATAAAAGGCATAACACTCTATGTGACAGAATAAATGCATGGACATGGCATTAATTCGAATGCATAAAAAAACTTACAATCTGCGGTACCAAAAGAGATAACACTCGGAGACCCAGGATATCACTCCTAATCGAATACCGGGACTCTAAGAACTAGATCTAACATGACATACAAAATATATTTATTATAAAAACATGCCAATAATTAAAAACATAATCAAAAAAACTATATATTACCCTATATCTAAACCAATATTAAATTAAAATAAATACAGAGAAAAAGATCGAATTTTACCCCACTCGAAGCTTGGATGAAAAACTTCGATCTACCCCCATCAAGATCCCCGTGCCATCTTGTCATGGCCCAAAAATTAATTCGATAGGATCACGAAGGGACCTCTAATCGAATACTGGATCGAACCAACTGGGGCCGAGAGCATTGCTCTCTACCCCTGGCAAGCCGAGAGCACTGCTCTCTTTGGCTGCCCTTGGCCGCTCGGGCTCTTGGTTTGCCCCCCCCTCACGCTCATTTTTTTATTTTTAATTAATTTTTTAAATTTATTATTATTAGTTTTATTTTTTCTTTTTAAATTATTATATATATTACTTTTATTTTTTACTTTTTTTACTTTATATTAATAATATTATTATTAAAATGATACTAATAATACTAAAATTCGGACAAAAATGAGTGATTACAGCTGTCCCTCTTTGCTTGTTCTAGTGAAACGAGAACAAAACAAAAATCAAAACCACTCATTTTTGTCCTACTTCCCTGTCTTTATCCTTGGAATCACGAGTTTTTCTAGGACTTCTTGCGCTTCCTCAATCAACTCTTCAAGCTTCAATCTCTTTAATGCTCCGATTTATACTCATCTCAACATCGACTAGCAAATTCTGCCTATATAGAATTTTAGCTCGTCCTTCGTAAAATCTTTGGCTGCAAGTCTTCCCTATATAGAACTTTTCACCTTTATCTATCAATGATGGGGGTTCTCCCTATGTAGAACCTTTTGCGTCTTTGATTCTTCAAATTGAGAGTTCTCCCTATATAGAACTCTTCGTTTTAGAATCCTAAAGCACAAGTTTTTATATACATAAAACTCTTTGCTTCAAAGTCTTTTGAGCTACAAGTTCTTCCTATATAAAACCTTTTGCTTAGAATCATAAGTCTCTCCTATATGAAACCTCTTATTCTGAAATCTTAGGACTACTAGCTCTTCTTATATAAAACTTTCGTCTTAAAATCATGAAGACATTGGGTTCTTCTTGTATAGAACTTTTTTTTCTCTCTTTTTTTTCTTTTTTCTTTTTTATCTCTTCTCTTCTTTTTTCTTTCCTTTTGTTTTATTTTTTTCTTCTTATTTTCTATCTCTTCTATTTTTCCTTTTTTTCTTCTTATTTTTTTTATCTCTTTCTTCTTCTTTTTCTTATTCTCTTTTTCTTCTTATATTCTTTTCTTTTTTTCTCTTTTGTTTCTTCTATTTACTTTCTTTTTTTCTTCTTCTTTTTCTTTTCTTTTTCTTCTTCTTCTTCTTCTTCTTTTTTCTTTTTTTCTAAAATCTAGAGCGATGAGCTTTTCCTATATAAAACTCCCCGTTTTGAAATCTTTGAGCTACAAGTTATTCCTATATAGAACATTTTGCCTTGAAGTGTTAGAGTTGTGGGTTCTCCCTATATAGAACCTCCTACTCTTGGAGTAATTGATTCTTCCTATATAGAACTGTTCACTCTGAAATGGTGGAGCGGCGGGTTCTTTCTGTATAGAACCTTTTGCTCTGAAATCTTGAAACTGTGGGCTCTTTCTATATATAACCTTTTGCTTTGAATCTTTTATGCTACAAGTTTTTCCTATATAGAACTTGACATGTTCTTCCTACATAGAACCTTTTGCTTTGAAATCTTGAAGTTACGGGTTCTTCCTATATAAAACCTTTTACTTCAAAGTCTTGAAAATACGGGTTCTTCCTATATAGAATCTTTATCTTTGAAAATAGCATCACGTTTCCTATGGCGTGAGCGCTGAAAAATTTCCACTACTTTCTAAAAGGCTGAAGACTTTAAATCTTTGAATGATGCCCTAATTTTTTATCATCTTTGCATTAAAAGGTATCTCACTTTGAGACTACCATATAATTTTCACTGTTTCTTTGAAAGTTGAAGACTGGAAAACCTTGAAGGATGACTCGCATTCTGACCATCTAGACATCAAAGGGTATCTCGCTTTGAGACTACCATATGATTTTCACTACTTCTTTGAAAGCTGAAGACTGGAAAACCTTGAAGGATAACCCAGTTTCAAACCATCTTGACATTTAAAGGTATCTCACTTTAAGACCACCAGATATTTTCACTACTTCTTTAAAAGTTGAAGACTGGAAACTCTTGAAGGATACCCCAATTTTTGATCGTCTTGGCATAAAATGGTATCTCGTTTTGAGACTACCAAAAGATTTTCACTGCTTCTTTAAAAGCTGGAGACTGGAAAACCTTGAAGGAAGCCCTAATTTTTTATCGTCTTGACATCAAAAGAAAGCTTGAATCCATGCCCGAATGACATATTGATGGTCTAAAGGTCTTATCACCATGCCTGAAAGACTTACTGATGGCCCAAAGAACTTAAGAACTAGATTTACGCCAAAACATCGACAAAAATCCCTTAAAATGATGCCCCAGTTTCTACCAGTCTTGACATCAAAATGAGGTTTGCATCATGCCCATAGGTCTTACTGATGGCCCGAAGGACTTAAGATCTGGATTCATGCAAACATGGCTACCAATATCCTTCTTAAAATCTGGATTCACACCAATATGGCTACCAATTACAAATCTTCAATAGGATCCACCTCTTCAACATAAAGTTGCAGATCAAAGAACTGGATTCATGCCAACATGGCTACCAGTAGGAAATATTCAATAAGATCTACTTCTTCAACATGAAGCTACAGACCAAAATCTTTGGTAGTCTTCAAATATCTGTTTAAAACAAGCAAAATGCTTCTAAATTAGCATGCCCCTAACATAGGGATATCTATATGATGCATGCAATGTAACACTATTTTTCTTTTCTTTTTTCTATTTCTTCCTCTTTTTCTATTTCTTCTCTCTCTTTTCTATCTCTTTTTTTTGTTTTATAATCTTATTCCCTAAAATGTCATTCTTCGAATTTCTTTCTTTCATTTTTTTGCAATATGTTCTTCAATCTTCATCAATCGAATATTTCTCTTATATTTTCTAATCTTCTTGCGCGATCATCTTTTTTCACTTTGAGGTTACCACTCACCTTCGTAAATATTTCTTCTAGTCCATATTATATCCTTAGGTAGAGACTTTCATCATTCTTCTTATTCAACATTGCCCCATTCAATCTCTGGGCTCAACTACTTCCAAGTTCTTGACCCAACATTTAGAGTCTTCATCCACCTCAATATCAGGGTGAGCCAAAATGTCTTCACTCCCTGAACTCATCCTTAAATCCAATCTTCTTGCAGCATCTCAGTAGGAACCAACTCTCAGTCCCTATGCTTTAATTCTCATCAATAATTATTTTTTTAAAAAAGTCATCTATTTTAAAAATAAAATTAAGAGAAAATAAAAAACATTTTGAAAACTATTGTTTGGGAGAAAAACCTAAAAAATCAAGGTTTAGAAAAAAATGCCAAACATCTTTGAAAACTGGTGTTTGGAAGAAATGGTAAGTATTAAAAGAATCAAAATTTGGGGAAAATGCCAAACATTTTTGAAAAGTGATGTTTGGAGTAAATAATAAATATTAAAAAGAATTGAAATTCGAAGAAAAATGTCAAACATTTTTTAAAATTGATGTTTGGAGTAAATCAAAATTTAGAGTAAATGCTCAAACATTTTTGAAAACTAATGCTTGGAAGAAACGACAAATATATAAAAGAATTGAAAGTTGGAGAAAAACATGCCCAAACATTTTTAAAAACTAATGCTTGGAGAAAATGACAAATATACAAAACAATTGAAATTTGGAAAAAAAGTCCAAACATTTTCGAAAATTAATGTTTGATCCTAAAATATCAAATGTGCTAGTGAATTTGTATGTTTATAAGATATTGACTATTTTGGTGATATACGCATATGTATGGTCTCCCCTAGTCCATTTATGCCCTCATCATTCCCTTATTTGGGTGTCGATCAAGCACTTCGAAGTTTAACGTTCCTTGAAGAAAGGTTAACCCTTATAGGCAAAATGTAATATGAAGACAATCTCATTCAACTTAGATATCGAATGATCAAAATGGTCTTTGGAAGCTTGTATTGTAGACCATGTGTCATGATTAAGTAAAAATTATGCTCGTGAACTCGTTTAATCTGGATATGCTCATTTGAAGTTATTTCTTCTCTTTTATTTCTCGGATCACTCTAGACTGCCCATTTTTTGGTTTTTACCCTATAGTTCATTTTCTCTCTTTCGTAACTTCGGACCGACTTGTATTATAGTTGGCACTAATGCTCACTTTCTATTTAAGGTAATTGATCTTCTATAACTCTTCAAAATTGATATTTACTTGAACGAATGATTTCATGTGAATTTCTCTGGGGGATTTTTCTTCTGATCAAAGACTTTATCTCGTGCTTAACTTGCTCAGTATAAGGATCGAATTCCATGAGTGAATTACAACACTGATATATACCATACGAGGGTGTAGACTCCATGAAATATAAGGATCGAATTCCATGAGTGAATTACAACACTATACGGAGGTGAAAACCCCACGAAGCGAAGTAATCACTCATTCCTAAAGGTTTTAAGACTACTATATGATGTAAAAAAGGTATAAAAAACAAGACTTAGGAATTAAACATTAAAGTAAATCAAATTTAAATTTTCTTAATAATTACGATACGAACCTAACTAAGGCTTGACTATATTTTTGGTTTTTTGAAAACAAAATTTTATCCCTAGCGGAGTCGCTATATTGTAGCGAATTCTTTGAACTGCTACGAAAAATTAAGAAATCAACGTATATGGGGTAGTATTTCCAGCTTTTGTTGAAAAATTATTTAAAAAGAAAAATTGTATGAAATCGTGTATTTAAAAAACATGGAGTCGCCCCCGGTCACTTGGATAAAGTAGACCGGACACCAAAAACAAAACCAGAGATTCTAAGTTCGGGAGTCGGTTACGTATGGGGAAGGGTTAGCACCCTCGCTACGCCCAAAATTGGCACCTAAGGGTTCGTATCGTAAAATACAAAATTTGATTTAATTTAGTAATTAATTCCTAAAATACATGGTTCAAATATTAAATTTGCCTCGATATCTGCGGTACCAAAAGAGATGACACCCGGAGACCCGGGATGCCACTCCTAACTGAATACTGAGACTCTAAGAACTAGATCTAACATGACATACAAAATATATTTATTATAAAAATATGCCAATAATTAAAAACATAATCAACAAAATTATATATTACCCTATATCTAAACCAACATTAAATTAAAAATAAATACAAAGAAAAGGATCGAATTTTACCCCACTCGAAGCTTGGACGAAAAACTTCAATCGACCCCCATCAAGATCTTCGTATCATCTGTCTTGGCCAAAAAATTAATTCGATCGAATCACGAAGGGACCTCCGATTGAATGTTGGATCAAACCAGTTGGGGCCGAGAATACTGCTCTCTACCCCTGGAAAGCCGAGAGCATTGCTCTCTTTGGCTGCCCTTGGCCGCTCGGGCTCTTGCTTTGCCCCCCGCCCCCCACCACCACCGCCTTTTATAGGCAATCGGTGGGGACGTGGCTTAATGTGAGCCACGCTCACTTTTTTTAAAATTTTAATTATTTTTATAATTTATTATTATTATTTTCATTTTTTTCTTGTTAAATTATTATATATATATTACTTTTGTTTTTTATTTTAATAATACTAAAATTTAGATAAAAAATGAATAATTACAATAATAATTAATAAAAAAAAACATAAAGGATATTTGGCAATTGTGAATTGTCGGAGATTTGCGTAAATGGCGGTTGACAGTACACGTTGCAGCCTGATGATGCTTGCCTGGTCCCTCTACCAGCTGTATTTTACTCATTTACTCCTACCAATCTACAGTCAAGGGCTAATGCCTTGCTTCACATGGAACCTTGCTCAATTCTGGTTCATTTCTTCTATAAAGAAATAAAAAAAAGGTTGAATTTAAGAATCCAACCAAAAGTTGGATGAATTGTCTTACCAAAATGTATTTATATAGTCCAAGTAATAAACATTTTAATATAATTTAAGTATATTTTAAATTTAAGATCTTGTATATGTAAAAAAATTATTGAGAAACTCACTCTATGTGTGCGACGCGAGTCAATACCGAATAATTAGAACAATGCCATGGAGAATTGAGAGGGTAACTAAAATAAGATTTGATCTTAATACTAATAATCAATTGATTTAGTGTGATAAAATATTAAATTTTTAAACAAAATCAAAGATTTAAGTACTAATGTTGTGAACGAAACAATTAAATTGAAATTCAAGAGGATTATTTCATATTAAGTCTTTATAATACTATCCGATTTAATATACTAAATATATTAATAAAATACTATACAGAACACTTGTCACTCACCACATATTATGAACCATATAAAATAGCAACCACCCAATCACGTCACGATTTATTTTTTGAAAAAAAAAGGGTGTCAAATTTATAAATGATTGTACAGTGAAAACAAGAACCGAACCAGACAACTTTAGACACTTCTTTAAAACGCATAATTCCTGTCTTCATCTTCCAACAACACTTGTTTCCCTCTCACAGGATTAAGACATCTTTAAACTCCATTAAACCCCAAACAACAAGCTTCACACTTTTCTTTGAGCACCTAAAAAACAAGCCATTCATGGGAGACAGTAGGGAGCCATTGGTGGATCGAGCAAGGTTCCAGAGAACCATTTCCCACGCACAGGATGAGTTCCAAACCTTCCGAACATACTTACGTTGGATGTGTGTGGACCAATCCAACATCTGGACAACTTGTCTGTCCTGGTTCTCGTTCATCGTTTTAGGGCTCGTGGTACCTTCCCTGTCTCATTTTCTCCTCGCTTGTTCCACCTGCGATGCCAAGCACGCGAGGCCTTATGACTGGGTGGTTCAGTTGTCCCTGAGCAGTGTCTCCGCCACATCTTTCGTTTGTCTGTCGAGGTTCGTGAAGAAGTATGGCTTGAAGAGGTTCATGTTCTTTGATAAGCTTTATAATGAAAGCGAGACTGTGAGGAAAGGCTACACCGTTCAGCTCAATGTAAGTTTTCTGATGAGATTTGATATGAGATTTTGATTTTATTTCTGGGTTTGTCTTCAAATCAGTTCCTTTGAAAATTCTCAGCTTTTGAATGTTTAGTCGAAGATCCATAATTATGACCTGATCAACCATTAATGATTATGTGTAGAGCAAGAATATGTGACCCGCCAAGTGTTTGTAAATTTGTCTCTTAGAGTTAACTTTTTGCAACTCTTCATTTTGGCTTATAGGTTTGAAAATGTGGGACTATAAACGTTTGAAAAAAGTTCAAATTTCTTTGTTTTAATGTGATTTGTTTTACTTACCCGCAGAGATCATTGAAGATCGTATCCATTTTCGTTCTTCCATGTTTCCTAGCTGAGACTGCATACAAAGTATGGTGGTATGCCTCGGGTGCCTCACAAATACCTTTCTTAGGCATCGTCTGGTTGAGTGACAGTGTAGCCTGTTTCATGGAGTTGTCTTCCTGGCTCTATCGGACGACGGTTTTCTTCCTCGTCTGTGTCCTTTTCCACCTCGTCTGCAACCTCCAAGTCCTCCGGCTCCAGGACTTTGCGCAGGTTTTCCAGGTCGAGTCGGATGTGGGTTCGATCTTGATCGAACACCTGCGAATCCGAAGGCATTTGCGGATCATCAGCCATAGGTTTCGCGCATACATATTATGGTGCTTGATTTTGATCACTGGCAGCCAATTCACTTCATTGCTGATCACCTTAAAGGCCACTTCGGAATTGAACATTTACAAAGCTGGGGAACTTCTTGTAAGTGTTCTTTCATCAAAATATGTTCTAATCTTTACTCTTTATCTTTGATCCAGTTCGAACTAATCTTCTTATTAATTTGTTGTTTGTAGTTGTGCTCTTTAACTCTTCTTACCGGACTCTGCATACTATTACGGAGCGCGACGAAAATAACACATAAAGCACAGGCGGTTACATGCCTTGCATCGAAATGGCATATTTGTGCAACGTTAGATTCTTTCGACGTGAATGATGGTGAGACGCCAAGGACGCCGGCCATTCATGCTCACCAGGCCATTCCTCGTGTGGGAACGGACGGTGAATCGGAGAGTGAAGATGTTGGCAATGAAGAAGATGACTTGGATAACAATAAGTTGATCCCAGCTTATGCATACAGTACCATTTCATACCAAAAGAGACAAGCTCTAGGTAAAAGCAATGCTTTTGTTTTTTTTTTAGATCTGTGAATTTTTATCTGAATGCAAAATCTCTACTTAGACTAATCTGGTTATAAGCTAGACCCAACTTGATTTGACCATCAAAATTAACAACTATAGTCCAGCCTGAACCCGAAAATGTCTTGAACTTAAAACGATATGAACCCGAAATGACTTAAACCTCATTGTCAAACTTACCAAACCTGAAATGACACAAACCCGAAGTGACCGGACTTGAAACCCCATTTGACAAACATAAAATGACCCAAACTTGAGTGCCAAACCTAAATTATAGATCCGAAATAACCCAAATCCAAATAGCTCAACCGAAAAACTATCTAGCAAGCACAAACAACTTAAACATGAGTGTCAAGCCTAAATAACAAAATCCAAAATGTCTCAAATTTGAAGTGCCCTGACCAGGAAAATCTATTTGACAAAACATAGTTGAGTTGAACTTAAAAATTAACAACTATAGTCCAGCCTGAACCCGAAAATGTCTTGAACTTAAAACGATATGAACCCGAAATGACTTAAACCTCATTGTCAAACTTAAATAACCAAACCTGAAATGACACAAACCTGAAGTGACCGGACTTGAAACCCCATTTGACAAACATAAAATGACCCAAACTTGAGTGCCAAACCTAAATTATAGATCCCAAAATAACCCAAATCCAAATAGCTCAACCGAAAAACTATCTAGCAAGCACAAACAACTTAAACATGAGCGTTAAACCTAAATAACAAAATCCAAAATGTCTCAAATTTGAAGTGCCCTGACCTGGAAAATCTATTTGACAAAACATAGTTGAGTTGAATCTGAAACACCTGAGCTTGAAATTGATCCAAACCCGAAATGACTCTAATCCTAAAATGACTTCAAAAATTTAAAACACAAATCCAAAACAACTTGAACCTGAAACTACTCCAAACTAGAAATGATTCTGATCCTTGAATGACTTAGAAGATATAATGTATGTTCATGTGTTTGATGGCATTAGTGATTTTTGTTGGTTTTTATGATTACAGTGACATATTTCGAGAATAATCGAGCAGGGATTACAATGTATGGGTTCATGTTAGATAGGGGCACGCTTCACACAATCTTTGGCATTGAATTATCTCTCGTTCTATGGTTGCTGGGGAAGACCGTTGTTTTTTCTTGATTTAGAGAAGAAGGGTATTCGGATATTGAGGGAGAGTGACTTTTCTTTGTTCATTCCTTTGTTTAAATTTGCAGTGTTTATTTCGAATTCTGAGTTTTGTACTTTTGTAAATTTGTTTAGCAGTCCCTATATTCTTATTCATTATTTTCAGAGCATTTGTTTTGGAACTTAGATGGATTTGATGAGTTGGGTTTCTATTGTTTTACGAAGAAAAATGGACCCTTTTCTAAACCTACGGGCCAGGTCGGGTTTGATTCCTCTGTATCTAAATTGACCCGGTCTAGGATAAAATACATCACACTTTAGTAACAAACATGTTATTTTTCTTCTAAAAAATAAAAATTTAGTTATCCAATTAAAATTTTGTATCAAACATGTCACTTTTCTTTTAAAGGAAACAATTTAGTCAATTAAAATTTTATGACAATCATGTCACTCTGTTATTAAGATTGAAACATGACTTGATATGCTAACAATTTGTCATCGAAGATTATATATTATATATAGGATTATTATTTTATACACTAGCAGTGGAAAATAAAGTTTCTACAAGCGTGGTTATTTAGGGGTTTAGAGGTTAGGGGTTTAGGTTGTAAGGTTTAGGATTTATGGTTAGAATTTAAAGTTTGGGGTTTAAGGTTTATGGTTAAATTTTTAGAGTTTTTAGGTTAGAATTTTATATTTTAGATTTAGGCTTGAAAATAGGCATGCTTGTGTACACTTTTTTTTTACACCGACTGTGTATTAAATATTAATCCATATATTAATTTAGTTATAATTCAAAAATAATTCAATAAATATCCATTCATATTTAAATATTTTAAAATTGTATCATCCTTACACACCTTTTGACAACTTGTCAAGCTCTGTGCTACTGTCCATCAGCTTGATAACCAATAAATGTGATAGCTCGACAGATATGGTCATTTTACTACTAGATATTTGATAGATTAATGATACACACCCATTATGATCTTAGTGTCGCCTGCTAGTAGACACAACCACTTCACTAATGGAATTTTTAAATATGGGGCTAATTTATTGAATTATTTTGATGACCAAATTAATAGAATATATAAGTTTTAAGGACTGCAATTGTTATTATACTAAGTCGTGTGTTTAAATTTTAACAATAGAGTAACTTATTTATCACATGATTTTAATTGACTAAAATTATTATTTTTAGAATAAAAGTGACATGTTTGTTGCAAACTTTTAAATAAATGACTAAATTGTTATTTTTTAGAAGAAAAATGAAATGATTGTTACTAGGTCTTTCGAGCCATCAATAAGTCTTTCGAGCATGATGTTAAGATGAGAATGAACATAAGTCATTCGGGTCATCAATAAGTCTTTTCAGCGTGATGTTAAGATGAGAATGACTATAAGTCATTCGGGCCATCAATAAGTCTTTTCAGCATGATGTTAAGATGTTAATGGATATAAGTTCTTTGGGCTATCAATAAGTCTTTCGAACATGATGTTAAGATGAGAATGAATATAAATCCTTCGGGCCATCAATAAGTCTTTCGAGAATAATGTTAAGATGAGAATGAAGATAAATGCTTCGGACCATCAATAAGTCTTTCGATCATAATGTTCAGATGAGAATGAAGATAAGTACTTCATGTCATCAATTAATTTTTCGAGCATAATGTTAAGATGATGGTGATGATAAATTTTTTGGACCATCGATAAGTCTTTCGAGCAAGATATTATGACCTTCAGGCCACCGGTAAGTCTTTTGAACATGATAAAATGGAGATAAATCATCCAAGCATCTAAAAGACCATTAGGATGATGTTAAAAGAATGATAAGATCTCAGGGCATGACGTTAACAAAATGATGAAGACCAGTCCAGTAGAAAAAGGAATGATTCATGAAAAAGATATGCCATGAAATAAGCACAATTTAGTTCCCTCGAGACGAGCAGGGTACATCATACACCGAGAAATGAGATTTCAAATTTCATCACCCTCGAGATGAGCAGGGTGCATCTTACATCAACAAGTGAGTTTTTGAATTCCAACACCCTTAGAATGAGCGGGGCGTCATCTTTGCAGGTTCAATATTCAATATTTTTTTTTCTTTTAATCTTTGCTCTATTTTTTTTGCTCAAGTAATGAATAAAGAGGGATAGCTGTACACACCAAATTTTTATTCATTGAATATTAATAAAATACATACTAAAAAATACGAACCCAAAGCCCAAACTAATCGAGTCCAAAGCTAAACCCACATCCTAAATCGTTCAACCCCAACATTGACTACCACCACCAACCAACAGAATCACATTTCCATTGGGAATCTGCTTCTGCGATTCCTGGACACCTTCCCCTCTATTTAATTCCATATACCATTCAAACTTCCCTATCACCATACAACTCTCATCCCAAATGCAATTTAAATCCCACTAAAACTTAAATTCTATCTTGATAACCCTAAAATCTTGTCATTCCCCTGTCATCAAGGTTTTAAAATTTAAAATAAAATTATTTAAAAATGTTTGGAAATTTAAAATATGTGAAAATGTTTAGGAATGAAATGGAAATGAAGTATTCAAAAGAGATGACACCCGGAGACCGGGATGACACTCCTAACAGAACACCAAGAAAAATTTTAAAATAAAAAATGGATGGAGTCGTCACAGGTCACTTTGGTAGGCCACCGTAAAAAATAAACCAGAGATTCAAAAATATTTGGGTCCGGAGTCGGTTACGCGTGGGAAAGGATTAGCACCTTCACAGCACCCAAAATTGGTACCACGTTGATTTTGTGTTGTCATTGCAAGAAAACCAAAGTATTTTAATTTAAAATTTAATCCCTAAAAATATATGTATGAGTATATGATTCTAACAACCTAACCCGCAACCCAAGATATCAAAAGAGATGATGCCTGAAAATCAGGACGACACTCCCACTAGAATATCGGGACTTCGAGTACTAAGCTAAATTAATGCAATTAATGAAACATGGCTTTCTAATACGTATGAACAAAGTATGATTAAATTAAAGGTAAATAATTAAATAAACATGAAAATATAAATTGTGTAGATTAAAGTGCGATAAAAATAAAACATAAATTAAAATATCCGAAAAAGGACCGGATTGAGATCAAATGAATAAATAAATAATGAAATATAAATAAACAATATAAAAATAAATATATACAATATATATGCATATAATAACATATAATAAACATATATTATACAATATAATATACATAACATAATATTATATGTATTACATAACATATTATATTAACATATAATAAAAATATAAACTATATATTATAGTAAAATACCATATATATACATACATACATATTGATACATAATATATAGTATAATACATATAATAAAAATATATAACTATATATTATAGGAAAATACTATATGTATACATACATATTAATACATAACATATAGTATACTATATTATATAGTATAATATGTAATCCATATATAAAATAATACTTTATATACATATATAATATAACAAATACATATATATAATGAGAAAATTAAAAGGTGCTGGAAATAAAAACATAAATTACATAATAGCCAAATAAATAAAATCTGGAAAGGACCAGATTAAAAAATAGAAACTAAAAGGGCAAAAAGTAAAATAAATGAAAAATTAAAAGAAAATAAAATTAAAGGGACCAAAAGTGCAATTGGTCTCTGGGTTAAAACAAAGGTGGTAACAAAGGGGAATGACCATTTCTATAATTAGACCATGGACAAAATGAAGGCGGGATAAAAGTGGAAGGGACCAACCGAGTAATTAACCCATAACCTAAAAGCGTGGATCCTCCCCGGGTAACCTGCTCACCACGAGGGTCGGGGCTGGTGAAACGCTGCCGCTTTGGTACTATCATCCTAGTTTAAAAAAAAGAAAATAAAACCCTAATTCCTTTTAATTAAATCTAACCTAATATCTAACTTCCTCTTTCTCTCTACCATCTCCGACGACGACTACTATTCTCACCATTTTTGCGGCCGTTCATCGGCGTTAAGCCTCACGGCGAAGGTCTAACAACTGCGGCGGAGAGACGGTGTCCAGGGGCTTTGAACCCAACCCCCAAATCACAGGTATGGTTCGAACTTTTCCTTTAAAATCGACGCGAACTTTACAAACAAAAACTTTTGTTTTTCAAACTAAAGAACCCTTTTGATTCGTTTTTTATTTTGATTCAAAAAAAGACTGAACATTGCAAGAAAGAAACTAATTACCTTTAAAATTTTTTGCTCTTTTTGTATTGATTTCGAAAATATTCCTTTTTACATTTCTTTTATATCCTCTTTTACATTTTTTTCCGAATGAATCCTCTGGTTTTACATTAGTTATGGGTTTTATAACCCTTCTATTACAAATGAAAAATGCTAAAAAAACCTATTTGCAGGTCTGATTTGGTGAAAAGCCGAATTTTGTAGGTATGGGCATTGGCAGAGCAGTTGATAGGGCATAGTGAAGGTATGGCTCAGAATAGGGTAAGGGTGCAGATTAAGTTATTTTAATTTGTAGGGTTGGTTTGATTAGGTTTTATTTTATTTTAGGGTTTGGGGTTTGATATAGGGTTTCAAGATTAAAAATTCAAATGGCTGTCGGAAGTGGTGGATGATGGAGGCGGCGGCGGCTTCATCAGAGATAGACGTCGACGGCGGCGGCAGATAGTGTGTTTTGGATGGCGGCGACGGCTAGAGTTTAGGGGTGTTTTAGGGTTACCGAAAATTAAGTTTAGGTATTGGACTGTGGGTTATAATTTGTGTCTGATGATTTGGGTATTTGGGTTAATTAATTTTTTAGGGTTAATGGATTATGTGTCGAATATTGTGATGGGTTGTAATTGGACTTGGGTCGGGTTTGGATAACCCAGACAAAAATGGGTTATTACATCCATCATCCAAAATTGAATCTGATATTTATATTAACCCCTCATTGTCATTCGAAAGGGAGGAGATACCTACGAATACAAAGAGATACGAAGAAAAAATCAGAGAAAGAATTTAAAAAAAGAGTTAGCTCGAAAAAAAGAAAGTTAAAGCATTTGTTTACCCTTTTCTGGTGATCGGAGTATCACCGTCCAAATCCAAACGGTAGATAACCTTGCAACAGCATCAGAAACATCATATCCGAAGAACTCCTCGATTAGACGGTGGGTTTTCGAGATTGAGCAAAGTAAAATCGAAATCTCTTCTTTAGATTTACCGGTTTTGTACCTTGATTCTGTGAAAATTAACCCTTGATTTGAAGTCAGAGAAGGGAACTGAGTGTGAAGGTACTTTTTTATGATTTTGGTCGTCGCCGGTGAGAGAACTGAGCGTGAATCTTTGGAAAAAAAGAGTGCATATTGAATTAAGTTGTTGTTTTTTTGTTGCGTTTAGAGGGCCAAACTAGTTTTTTCACTCAAAAAATTTCAGAAACAATCAAAAGCAGTCAACTTTTAAGTGTCAAAATTTTAATTTGCCCTCTAAATTAACTTCTCAAACTTTAATTTGTCAAAAAATAATTTTTCTAACTTTTATAAAATCTTAATTTGTCCCAAATCAAAATTTTTCACATCAACAAAAAAAAAAAAAACAAAGCCTAAATGAGTAATAAAAGTGCAATTCATAGCTTTTTATGGTTGCTTAAACCGAGTAGTAATCACAAGTGGTGGGTCCCGTTTTCAATAAAGCTCGGCTGCTTTTGAAGGCATTTCACGCATGCATTAGGGGTTTAGGTAGATTTGCCCTTTAGGTCTTTCTTTAGTTAGGTGCTTAGGTTTTAGTTCTTTGGGTTTTAGTTGTTTCTTTTTAGTTTAGTTTAATTAATTTTGGCCTTTAGTTTTTTCTTAATTTGATCATATTTTATAAAATTGATTAATAATTAAATCTTTTAATTCATTTTAAATATGTTTTGGTAATTAATTAGTTTTAATAAATTAATTAATTTGTGAATTGGGTTCTAATTAAATTTGTTCTAGTCTAGTTAGGTGAATAATTTAAACTTAATTAATAATTTAATTTTAATTTATTTGATTAAATTCAAATTTATCGTTTTTATGTTTTAATTTATTTTGCTTGTTTGATTTAGATATGCTTTTTATATTTTTGAGCTTAACATGTCCTTTTTCATGCATTTACATTTTTTTTGCGTAGTGGGGATGCTATAACCTTCCTCACTCGTAATTAACTCTCGAACCGACGATTATTTCGGTATTAAAGTAAACCAGTCTTACAAGTGATGTCTGCTGTAATTTGTTCAAAATTAAGTGATGTCTGCTGTAATTTGTTCAAAATTATATTATTCATTTTTAATATTAAAAAGTTTTAGAATATAATTGAATGTGTAAATTGCACTCATAAATTTGAACATGGTCGACAAGTTATATCTGAAATATATTGTTTTCTAATATTATAAACGGGTTGGTTCAAATAGTAATAAGTTTGGTATCGCTTAAGTAGATATCGAGTTCGAGGCTTTGTGTATGTAAAAAATTTCGTTGGAAGACTCATCCACCAAAATCAGAAGTGCGGCGCGGGTCAGTTCTGATTAATTAGGACAAAGTCCGGGAGAACCATGATGGTAATAAAAAAATTAATATTTATATATTTTATATTTAATTTAAATATGATTATAAGGTAAGTAGAAATAACTACGTAATATAATGACTTTATTCGCAGTTTAACCTTTGAGTTATACTATTTTTCTTAATTTAATACTTAAATTATTCTTTATCTTACTTTAGTAGGCTTCCTTTAGTACCCAAATTCTCATTTCTTTCTTATTTTATCCAGAAATTAAGGGCGTACGATAAGAACGTAAACATAACTAATGTCCTGTGTTAGCATTTTTTTGGGTAAAATTAGGAAGGAAATGATAGCTCAGATATCAATTTGGAGAAAAAAAAAATAGATATAAGTAAATAATCCTACATTCTTTCGCTCTAAATTGCTATTTTTTAAACAATTAAAATAAAAGTAATATTTGAGCACAATTAAAAAATTAGGGGGAAAATCTATTAATTAATTTAGCAGTTAAGAATATTTATATTATCTTATTTATGTAGTTTTGAGTCTTAATATTTATCATTTGAAATGTAAAAACTTTCTATTAATACAAAAATTTATGAGAGAAATGATAGTTCAATTATCAATTTGAAGAAAATAAATAAACATCAAAGTGAAAATAAAATTTTATTTGATTAAATAATTAAAATAAAAATTTTATTTGAATATAGTTAAAATATATACTCCCTACGTCTCACTTATATTGTTATTGACTTTTTTCGGATTTTAAAAAATAAAAATTATGTGATGTAAAATAATTAAATGACAAATTTGCCTTTAAAAATTAATTTTTATTTTTATTCAAAAAATTAAAGAATTATAAAAAATAAATTTATCTTATAAAATTTTTTGAATTTTTTAAAATAATAATTTAAATGAAATAATTTTAAAATATAAAATGATAATTTTATTAGGACGGAGTAAATAAGCCTACATTCTTTCGCTCTAAAAATCTCCCCCCTCCTTACCATCTTTTCTTCTAGAAAACTCAATAATATGCATTTTCTATTTTCCCCTTTTTGACCCTCTAAAACCCTAAACCTTCTTCTTCCTTCCTCCTCCTCTTCCTCTTCCAGAGATGTTGATGTCCAGGGCTTTGTCACGCGTATCAAGGAGCGTTGGTGCACGCTCCTTGCTTCTGTCTGCTCCCAAGAGTGTTCAAACGCCAAGCTTTCCCCCTCAGTTTCACTCTCTTTCCTGTGAATCTCCGGAGAAGGTACAAAAGTATTTACAATATATTAAGCAAATCAACAAAACCTTTAATTTTTTTTGGTTAATTCTGAGAGGGTTTTGATAGGGGTTTAAGGATTTTGTTTAAATTGGCTCAGTTTTGATGACTTCTTTCATTTGCTCATTTTTTATTCTTTATCTTTGTTTCACCATACTGGAGTTCTCTAAGTTTTAGGTTCGAAGTTAAAACGGCTTAGGGCCCGTTCGGGGCCGCTGTTAAACCCTCCGGTTGGGTTGAGAAGCAGCAGTGGGGAGAAGCTGAAATTTTCAGCTTCTCCAAAAGCTGCGTTTACCCTCAAAAAATGGTGGAAAAGCAGAGCGATGAGGACCAAAATTGATGAAAAAGCTGGGTGTTCGGTTATAGTCTTAAATTTAAATGCAACTGGGTTCCTGTTATAGTCTTTAGATTTGTTCTACTTGTTTCATATTTATTTGATAATTTTTTTTTACTATTTATTAATTGCCTTAATGTAGTCATTACATTAATGATTTATAAGCTGCTATTTCAATTTACATATTCATTTGATCAGGGTATTGTTTGGTTTTAAAGTTATTTTTTAGTCAGTAATTGAATGATCATGCTAAAATTTGGATCTTAAACTCATATTTTGATTCCTAGAAAACATAACCAAGTTCATTAAAGTCGTTGGACCTTCTTTGTCTGTGCAGGGGATTGCAAATGCTGTATTTAAGCTGCAATATTCAAACCTCAATTTCTCCGCATTTCGACGATTTGGGATATCTTCATCGGCCTCCCCCGAGCCTTCTGGAAAGGAACATGGTAGTACTGTAGAGAATAATGGCGGAGATCCTGCGAAGCCGAGTGGGGATACGAATCCTGGAGAGGCCGAAGTTACAAAAGAATCAGGTTCTAACTCGGAATCCCAAAATACAATGCCTCAATCTGATCAAAGAAGGAGAGCCACTAAACGAACTGCATTTTCTGATTCAGATTCCGAGGGAGATGGTGACCTGTCAATGGCTGATATGGTGAAACTTGTGGAGGAAAAGGAAGAACTCCTGAATGCCAAGCAAAAGGAGATTGAACAAATGAAGGACAAAGTTGTTCGGACTCTTGCAGAAATGGAGAACGTTATGGCCAGGACAAGGCGGGAAGCGGAGAACTCGAAAAAATTTGCCATACAGGTAGTGTTGGTGACTCAATAACCACTCTATTTAGAATCTTGGGAAGTGACTGTAAATATTTGTTGATGTGCTGCAGAATTTTGCAAAAGGTCTACTCGATGTTGCAGATAATTTAGGAAGGGCTTCTACACATGTTAAAGGCAATTTCTCTAAGATTAACGAATTAAAAGACACTGCTGGAGCTGTACCACTCCTTAAGACACTCCTAGAAGGGGTTGAAATGACTGAGAAGCAGCTTGGAGAGGTAAGCTTTCTGTTATTTCGCAAGTCAGGTCGTTAGTTTCAAAGCTTCCTCTGATCTCGGGAGGTCTCATGAAGCTAAATTGTTATAGTTCCATAATTAAACTTGTAGGATCCAATTTCCTTTTTTTCTTTTCTTGGTAAAGGGGTGAATTTGGTGAGTTAAAATCATTTAAATCATTGGACTTTCATCTGAAAAGTGTTGTACTCAGTCATGTGCTTACATAATTATCCAAGTTGTTGTTTCTTCCTACATTGTTTTGAATCTTCATTTTTCTTAAAATATCCACGCTTGGCATGTTTTTTAACATGGGTTCGGGGAGACCCTTCAAGAACCCTCCAAATATAAGAAAAAGTGAAAAGATTGAAGATACCCATGTTGGATATATTCCCATATCTGGCATCTACTCCGATTAGTATAGTTTTCTTCCATCAAACGGACAACGTTTGGCCTCTACATGTGTTCTATATCGTATTACTAACTAGATAGAGTTGATATTGCTTTCAGGTATTTAGAAAGTTTGGAGTGGAAAAGTTTGATCCTACAAATGAACCATTTGATCCACACAGGCACAATGCAGTATTCCAAGTTCCAGATAATTCTAAGCCTGCGGGAACAGTTGCTCATGTTTTGAAGGTATTATCTTCTAATCAAACTTTATTGAAACAGTCCCATTTGCCTATAGTTTGTTATAATTGATTCCAATTAAAGTTTGATTCAATAAATAGATAAGTTTCCAGTTACATTATTTATGTTCAATTTCCAGTAAATGAATGTTGCTGTTCTTTATTGCAGGCGGGATACTTGCTCTATGATCGAGTTATTCGACCAGCTGAGGTCGGTGTTACTCAAGCAACAGATAACGATGCAGCTGAGAATAGCACAAGTGACAAAGGCTCTGACGCTTGATGGTAGCTGAGGTAAAGTTTTTAATGGCAAATTTTCAAAAACTGTTACCTTTGTGATAAGGAATTATACACATTTGAGGGTTATCAGTGTCTTATTTCACTATTCATAGTAGACATCTGCGAATTTGGTTCGATCTTTATCAAGCTGAGCTTGAGTAGTTTGAACTACCGAGTGAGTCGTTCAATAGCGAACAAGTTGAGTTCGACTGTTCTATACTTTATTCTAGTAACTGACAAAATTGATTGACTTTGATTTTTAATAAATATTTTCATCATTCCCCCACCAATGATCCATGCAAGAAAATGGTTCCTTGGACTTATGCTAGGGAAAGATATTCTGTCCGGTTCTCTGAAACCAGTTTTTCTAACCCTAATCAACCCGAATATTTGATGCATAGCAGGCAATGTAGTTTCTAATTCTTAAAGCATTAGCTATATGATGAAAGGAGATTATTTCAATCTAAGTGTTCCATTCTATGTATAATGGCACGAACTCGAGCTGTAATACATACAGCAAACTTACGAAAGTTATATACTCATGCATATTGATGCATTGCTATAGAGTTATTAGATATGCGGTTTTTCCACTTTGAACCAAATGTCCATGTCAAACCATTGTCCGAAATCCAGCTGCTGGACTGTTGCCGTCGCCGCCATAATCGGGAATGCAACAAACCTAAGTCCAAATATGTGTTCCCCCCCCCCTTACTTTGAACTAAATGTCAATCCATTGTCTGAAATCCAGCTGAGCTTGTTACTTTTCAAACACAAACTTAAGTCTAAATGTTTTGTTTTCAACTTTGAGCAAGCAAGCTGTTCATAGTTTTCAAAAAACAGTACAGCAGATTTAACTCGGATCTATTCTTGCCCCCCACTTCTGTAAAATTGTTCCCGGAAATGTGAATTGAGAAAGAAGATAGAATTAAATGTCAAATTAAAATATCAATTTTTTTTTTATAAATGTAGACGGTTTTAATCTATCATTTCTTTTTTTCTTTTATAAAATAACTTAAAAGAATGGATTTGTGGAATATTATAAAATTAATCTAATTAATTTCAGCTTTTATTTAACTTGGAAAACATTTATACCCAGTTATATGACGGTTAGCTTGGTTAGGTGCAGAGCGATAGGGATGTTGGGAATATGTTTTTTTTTTGAATGTTTGAGAGTTAAGCTATTGTTCATTACTATATAATCAAACTCAATGACCATTCTTTATTATTTATGAGCATGATTTGTAGAATCTATAAAGGAAAATACTTTGATACACAAGCTTATGTAAACTAAAATTTAGTTTACACAAGCCTTTTAATTTTAAGGTTTAAATATTTAGGTTGAGGTTTAGGGGGGTTAGGTTGTAGGGTTTAGAATATAAGGTTTATGATTAGAATTTAGAGTTTAGGGTGTAAGGTGTTAGGGCTAGAGATCTAGGTTTTAGATTTTATAGCTTAAATTTGAAGGATTGTGTAAGTTTTTTTACACAGCTTGTATATCAAAATATAATTTATCTACAAATAAATATTATATATATACACACGATAATAATTAATGTATTAAAAAGTAATGAACTAGATCTGAATTTTTAAAAAGTAATTATTTATAAACAGCTTTATAATTATATTTAGACTATTTAAAAATGATTATTTATTTTATTACTGATCAGACGGTCACATGTAGAATCATATGATTAGAATAGAGAAGATTACCGCCCAAGCCATCAAGCAATCAAAGAAGTGTAGCCAACGTCAGGGGTCATCCCCGAGTGGACGAGCAGAAGGAGATCCCACAATGCAATTGGTCTTCGAGCCTCGGCTAAAAAGCACATGTGACACAATAAACGGAGGCTCAATTTTCTACATTTCGAAAAATACAGATATAAAGTTCGAACAAGTTAAAGTAGATGTATTAGACTTGTTAGTTTCGTGTAAATATTGGGTTAAAAAACAGAGTTTGACCTCACATCATTATTCAAACTTATAATTTTTATAGGTTTAAAAAACATTTGATTTTGGTTTATTATACCATTTGAGATTAATATTAAAAACTCACAGTTTTTTCTCCATCTTACTCGTTTATATTTATTTATTTAAATGAATTATTATTATTATTGTTATTATTATTATTGTTATTATTATTAAAGCAAATATATAAATTCTACATCGAGGTGAGCAAATGGAATTTTTGAACCATTATATTATTTTTGTAAAAAATATATTAAGCTAAAGTTTAAAAGTTATTTTTTTTAAATATGAATATTGTTTTTATTTTAATTTCATAATTTTATGATTTTATTTAGAATACCAATTAAACTTTTAGTTGGTTTGACTAAAAAATGATAAGATACAATACCATCAAACATTTAGATCAATTAATTAGATTGTTTTAGTTTAATCAATGGTTTTAAGTTTGAATAGTTAAACATATAATGCTATTTTTTTTGGAAATTATTCAATGTGGTGACGGTGGAAACTTTAGTTTCCACGATTTTTAGTTTATGAGTTTATGAGTTTAGAGTTTAGGCTTAGGGTTTAGGAGTTTATATTGTAGGGTATATAATTTAGGGTTTAAAGTTTATGGTTTAAGGCTTAGTATTTAGGGGTTTAAGATTAGAGATTTTAATTTTAGTTTTTAGCCTTAAAATAGGCATACTTGCAGAGCTTTTTTAATTCCATTGGGCAGTGACAGTGCATGGATTATTAACCTTTTTCTAAATATTGAAACGACACTGAAAAAAGTCAAAGCGCAATGATAGTCGAAACCTTCTTTAAATTCGACGTCTATCATTCATAATAACTCAGTAATCGTCAACGATACTCATTTGTCTCTATTCAACTAGACGCTTTAGAGATGATGAAAGAGTGACGAGCGAACTAAAGCAAACTTATGAGCTGCTTCACAAAATAGATCTGAATACATCGACAAACAACCACAAAAGGGGATCTAATCACTGAAAGATCACTGACAATTGCAAATTAGATACGAGCGACGTTAGAATCTCTACATGAGCGCAGATCTACAGCAAAGGTAGAGGAACAACGTGCCATAAGACAAAAGAAACGTGCCACAAGAGCAGAGTAAAACATGTCACAAGAGCTGAGTTAAAACGTACCACAAAGACAATCAAACATGCACAAAATATGCGAAAAGAAATAAGCCAAACAAAAAATTATTAAAAAATAGAATAAAAACTGAAAAAAATAACAAACTAAAACGAAATATGAGAAAACAGTAATAAAGATGAACACCGAAGGTTGATAACCAACACTAAATCTAGTGTCGTCTTCGGTAAAATAAAATAAAACGAAAAACTTATAGATGAAAGAGAGAAAAAATGACTAAGTTTTTTAAAACATATAATACTATTAGATACTTAATAGAAAAAGTTTTTTTCATTAAAAGAACGGTAAACTACTTAGGTGACCACCAAACTATTTGGGCGTACCTATTTTGACCACCAAACTAGATAACTCGTTAATCAGATCACTAAACTTTTAAATTGGTCCTATTTTAACCACCGCCGTTAAAAAACTAACGGAGGGGTGACGTGACAGTTAACAAAAATTTGTAAAATTACACATTTGGTCCATATTATTTACCTATTATATCAATTTGGTCCTAAATTTAATTTAATTAAATAAAATTAAACAACCAATCAGATGATGACATGTGTCATCACTTGTAAGGCTTGTAGCACGCTCGAATTGATCTCCCAAAACCGTCAAGGAGGTTGATTTTCGCTCTTTAATGAATTAGCTAAAATCGATAAAAATAGTAGACAATTTGCACAAGGATTTTAGAGTGATTCAACTAGATTCGACTACCCAACCGAGTCTACATCCACTACCTTAGCACACCACTAAGGATTTTCCAATTCACTACTATGAATTATTCCCTTTTTCTAGGCCTAAGATATAACCACTCTAGTTTTTACTTAGGCTAAACTAAAACCTCTCCTTTTTACAAGGTAAAAGATGTAATCAATTAAACCTCACAAGGTGGATGTTTACACAAATTGAGCTCACAAGAAAGAGCGAAAGATAAAACAAATAAAATCACTCTCTACAAATATTTACAAGAGAAATAATGAAAATATGACTTGTAAATTAATTTCTCTTGAACATTTAAGCTTGGATGTGTTCTCTAACCATCTTCAAGTGTTCCAGCCTTCATTTTATTGATTGGAATGAGCTTGTGGCCGTTACTAGTCGTTAGGGGATATTTTCAAGCTGTTGGAGGTAGTTCTGGGCAGTGGGTATCGGTACACGTGATGTCCGTATTTGTACATGCATTTAAATTAGAGAACTAGCTGTTGCAGGCCGTTGGGTGTACCGGTACGCGATACTTCCGTATCGGTACGGCACTAGGGGTATCGGTACGCTGCATAGCCTATCGGTACCAGAATTCTTCTCTATAATTCTGGAAGCAAGCCTGTATCGGTACAGGCAAGGCCCGTAACGATACGACTATACATTTTTTACTGTTTTGAGTAATTAAACATGTATGCAAGTCAAAAACACTTTAGAAAAACAATTTTACTTTATTATATCGAAATAATATATCAACAATCTCTACCTTTTTGATATAACAAACCATTTGAAAAGTTGTTTTTGAGATTGCTCCCACCTTAGAAAAATAATTTTAGAAGAAGAGAAAATTTGTGGAAAATATTTAAGACTCCCATTTTTCTTTTTGAAATTGATTTTTTCAAACCTATCTATCCCCTTTTTGTTATGTCAAAAATAATTTCAAAATAAAATTTGAAATCTCATTAGGTTCAAAACACCAAATGTTGAAAATTGAAGTACCAATAGATAAACATACCAATTGTTGGTGTAAAATAAAAATGGAGATAAGATATTTTCTTTTTTAAAATCAAATCTCCCCCTTAATCAAAGCATTCTATTTTAATAAATTTGGTTCAAATGCTTGAAACTTAAAAGAATTGAATTAAATTTATTTAAAAACACTTGAAATTCAATGTATCCAATACTTTTAAAAAATCTTTATGCAAAAATATGAATGAAACCATTAGACTCATATGCATAAAGCACTCAAGTAATGTCATGCTGTTTAGATATTGAAATAAAGAACACATAGATGCATGAACATTAATCAATCATAAATAGATAACCAAAAATATAAAATTAAAAGCATTGAGCTTAAAGGTTACCTATTTTCTTCACTTGTGTGACTAGAGTATTTCCATATCTTTGCATTTATTTTCATTGCTCCAACACACCTATAAGAGACACTTATTTGGATTCTGGTATCCAAATTGCTTTGGATCCACTTACATTAATTTCAATGTCTCTAATTCCCTTAGGAACCCATACTTGTCTAATCCTATAAGTTTTTCTTTTCTTTATAGGACAAATATGTAAAGAATAACCATGATAATGGCAATGTGGGCATTTTGCCATTATGTGACAAGATGAATTATTAAAAATAATTTCTTTTTCTTTTGTTAAGCTTTCAAACTTAACTTTCAAATCAAGATTTTCTTTTTTTTAAACTCCTTTTCTTGTTTTTGAAAACTCTAAATCATTTTTCAAAATTTCATTTTGGTTTTTAAAATCCAACTTTATTTTCAAAAGAAAATCATTTTCAAATTTAAGTTTAGAAATCATTTTCTTAAATTTGGAATTTATGGTCTAAAATTCCAAAAATAATTCATCGAATGCTTCATATAACTCATCAAATGAATACAAATTTGGGTCACTATAGTTAGAAGATATCTTGGGCTCTTTGAGAGCCAAAACACCATCCACCTAGGGATTTGGAGGAGGTTTACACAAGATGAAGCGTCACCCTTCTTCTCCCTCTTCTTGTTGTCATAGAGCTTCTCAAGCTTCTTCCATATTTCTTTGGCACTTTTTTATGTAGAGACCTTCTTGGAAACATCTTCTTGAGGCCACAAAGAATAGTGTGCATGGTCTTGGCGTTTAGCTTTGCCTTCGTGTCATTTACACTCCTTTGCTTCTTCTTCTTAGGAACTTTCAAGTATCCATCTTTAATGATTTCCCAAACATCGAAATCGAGAGGTTTGACGAAATACTTCATGACATTGCTCCATTAGAAGTATGATTCTCCTTCAAACAGCAGAGGACACGAGATAGAGCGACCTTCTTCAAATCTTGCCATTTTTCTTGATCGGTGGACTTCGAGCAAATAATCTTTAATCCTGGATGTTAGTCCTTCGATGGAGGCAATGCTCTGATACCAATTATAAGGCTTGTAGCACGCTCGAATCAATCTCCCAAAACTGTTAAGAGGGTTAATTTTTGCTCTTTGATGAATTGGCTAAAACCGATAAAAATAGTAGACAATTTGCACAAGGATTTTAGAGTGGTTCGACTACCCAACCGAGTCTACATCCACTACCTTAGCACACCACTATGGATTTTCTAATTCACTACTCTGAATTCTTCCCTTTTTCTAGGCTCAAGAGGAAATTTTTACGACCCAATCTTTTTAATGGCTAAGATAGAACCATTATAGTTTTTACTTAGGCTAAACTATAACCTCTCCCTTTTATAAGGTAAAAGATGTATACAATTAAACCTCACAAGGTGGGTGTTTACACAACTTGTGCTCACAAGAAATAGTGAAAGATAAAACAATAAAATCACTCTCTACAAATATTTACAAGAGAAATAATGAAAATATAACTTGTAAACTAATTTATCTTGAACATTTAAGCTTGGATGTGTTTTCTAACCATCTTTAAGTGTTTCAGCCTTCCTTTTATTGATTGGAATGAGCTTGTGGCCGTTACTAGCTGTAAGGGGTAAATTGGAGCCGTTGAAGACATTTTCCAGCCGTTGGAGACAGTTTTGGGCAGTGGGTATCGGTACACGTAATGTCCGTATTGGTACCTGTATTTAAATTAGAAAACTAGCCATTGGGCGTACCGGTACGCGATACTTCTGTATCGGTACGACACTAGGGGTATCGGTACGCTGCATAGCACATCGGTACTGGAAGCAAGCCCGTGTCAGTACATGCAAGGCCCGTATCGGTACGGTTGTACGTTTTTTACTATTTTGAGTAATTAAACATGCATGCAAGTCAAAAACACTTTACAAGAATAATTTTACTTTATTATATCAAAATAATATCTCAACATCACCCAATTGAATTACGATATTCAATAAAAAATTAAAATTATTAATTAAATTAAATAACTCGATTCAACATTAAATATATAAAATTACTAAAATACATATGAAAAAGAAAAAATATTTGATTTAATTTAAAAATAAAAAATCATAAATCTATTTTCATTTTAAATCTTGCTTTAACTACTTTAAACATATTTTATTTTTAATTAATTACTTGATTTAATTTGGTGGTTTATGTGATTTTACACATCCCAAGTGATCTAGGTTCGAGTCCCTTTCCAACAATTTTTACTTCTTTTTTCCCTGACATTTACTGCATTATAAGATACGTATATAAAAGGGTGCAATGCATATCATTCATGAGTAAGTTGGCGCGGTGGTAAAAGCTTTGGTATAGCGCCATAAGTCCCAAGTTTGATCCACCCCAAGGCCATTACATTCCTCTTTAATTTTCCTTTAATTAGGTGGTAACACGTGCCACCACTTGATTGGAGGAAAAATATATTAAATATTAAATAAAATAAATTAAAATTTGAGTAAATTTATTAAATTAGGTGATGACTTATGTCATCACCTGCTTGGTTGATTAATTTTATTTTATTAAAATAAAATTAGGACCAAATTGATATAATAAGTAAATAACATGGACCAAATGTATAATTTTACAAATTTTCGTTAATTGCCATGTCACCCTTAATAGGACTAATTTAAAATTTTGATAGTCTGATTGACGAGTTGCCAGTTCGGTGGTCAAAATAGGTATGCCCAAATAGTTCAGAGTTCACTTGAGTAGTTTACCCTCTCTTTTTTTTTTATCAAAGATACCCTTAAAAGAATAAGGGTAAAATACATCGTTCATCACTCAACAATCTTCTCACTCCTATTTTGCTCACTCAACTTTTAAAATTTTCAAGTTAATAACTAAACTTTATACATTGAACGTTTTTTGTCACTCTTGAATATTTTATTATTATTTTTGAATATTTTAATATTATTAAATATAAAATAATTTAAAATAAATAATAAAAAACAATATTTTATTATTATTATTATTATCATATTTTAAAAATATTTAAAATAATCATTGCCTCTTGTGATCACCGGCGACCACCAGCAGCCTTCAAAATCGGTGGTTGTTTGACCACAAATTGCATCGGGTGACTCATTTTGACACGCTGAGTCTAAATCCGGTGGTTGTTTCATTGGAAAATGTCTTGAAACTCACGAATCTCGACATAAACATTTCAATTTTCTCACTTTTGATATACTTTTCGTGGATTTTGGAGCATTTTCTGACAAAATAGTGGTCAAATTCGGACTCAGAAGAATGAGACGAATCAACCGGTGAAATATGGGACCAAACGACCACTATCTATGTCCGTCAGCGATGGCGTCTGGCGACGACGAATGGTGGCCGGTGGATAATTTGGTTTTACTTTTTATTTTTTTATTTTAAATTATTTTTATATTAAATAATAATAAAATAATTCCATGTCATACTAAAATAACAATAAAATATTCGAGAGTGACAAAAAATATTTGTAGCGAAAAGTTTTTGAAAAATAAAAAATCTTAATGTTTAAAATTTAAAAAGTCACTAAATGTTTTAGAAATTCTTTGAAAAATGGGGTTTTGAAAAATCCCATAGTTTTTGAAAAACAAAATGATGGAGTCGCCACCGGTCGTTTTGAAAGGGGTAGACTGGATACCGAAAATGAACCAAAGATTCTTTAAAAAAAAACGGGTCCGGGAGTCGATTACGGATGGGGAAGGATTAGCACCCCACTCCGTCCAAAATTGGTACCAAAAATTAATTATCGATTTTTTAATATCGGATTTTCCAAATTAAAGTGACATTTAAATCAAAATTCGGTATACATGCGAGTAAATTTTAAGGGCCCCGTTATTCGAGAGTAAACCGAAAAACCACCACACTACGTTTGGTACTGGCCACGTTTACTCCGAATAAAAAGGCATCGCATTATCAGTTTATTTGAGTGCAAGAAAATGAAGCAAATAGATATAGATGCGAAATTAACGCATAAATATAAGGCAAAATTTAAAAAAATCCGGAAAAGGATCGAATCAAACATAAAAGAAATGCGTAAAATAAATACAAAAATTAAAATGCGAAAAATTAAATTTCAGAAAAATTAAATTGCGAAAAAAATAAAAGTTGAAATTAAAAAGAATTTAGAAAGGGACCGGATCAAAAAAAACAATCCAAAAAAAGGACCGAATCGAACAAAAGAGCTTAAAAAGAAAAGAGTTCCGGAAAAAGGACTAGATCTAACATGAAAAGAAATACAGAAATTAAATAGCAAAAAATTAAATACTAGTTGCGGAAATTAAATGTTAAATGTAATAATATATATATATATTGTACATATGTAAATATTATATTATACTAGTGATAATATGGATAATATATAATAATAATATATAACATATATGATATAAATATAATACATGACATATGATATATAGTAATATAATATATACTATAATATAGGTAATACTATATAATAATAATAATAATGTATAATATAAACATAATGCTTATAATATATATTACGTATTAAACATATATATATATAATAAGATAAATTACCATATATATATTATGCCTATATACAAAAAACGTAACAACTATATGTATATAAAGGGATGATATGAAATTATAATAATAATATATATACAAGAAAACAATAAATTAAAACACATCTAACAAGTAAAATAAAATACATATCACAAACAAAAAATTAGACAAAATAAAACACATAAGAAAAAATTAAAAATAAAGAGGATGCCAACAAATCTCATCAATATTTCATTAAACCATAAGAATAGATTACATAAAAAATAAAATAAGGAAAGAGAATACCAAAATCAAGTAGTGGTTCATCCAATGAGAGTAAAAACTTAATGAGGAAGGAGTTGAAATATTTATTTTTTGTATTTTTTTATTATTATATAAAATTATAGGTAATGGTCCAAATTTGATGTGGGCTATTGGGTTAGGGTATAAGATTTTAGGTATTGAGAAGGATATTGTGGATTGATTTTAATTCGAGCATTTAATTTAAACCGGACAAAATTTAGTGTCTACAATATTCAATATATAAAGTTTAGTTATTAAATTGAAAAGTTTAAAAGTTGAGTGAGCAAAATAGGAGTGAGAAGATTGTTGAGTGATGAATGGTGTATTTTACCCAAAGAATAATAGTAGTATTTGAAATGGTTTATGGAACGCACCGTTTACTAATTGAAAATATCAAAATATCACACAAGAGTCTTTTTTTTTTTTATCTTCAACAGCTAAAGCTTCAAGCTTCCACAAAGCAGCAGAAACAATGGCGTTATCCGTTAGCTCCATAAAACTCAACAATTTAAACCAAAAAACCCATCTTTTTGTACCAAAAAACACCATTTCTCCTTCTTTCAAAAACCCAATTCTCCATTTCAATACCAAAGTCCAAAGGAAACCCCTAACTTCTTTTTCCCGCCAAATGCAATCGCATCAATGGCCAGTCTCATCTCTTATTAAGGCTTCAGCAGCTCCTTCAAAAACTTCCAAATCCGAAACAGATAAGCTTCCAGCTGATGTAAAGGTCACAGAGACTCAAGAGCCTAATTCAAGAGTAAGATTTTGGTGGTTAATTCATAACTTAAAATTCTTGGTGTTTTCACTGTTTCTTCATGTCGTTTATTTATATAATTTTCACTCAGACATCTAAGACTCGCTTTCTTTATCTTATCGAACACTCTTATAGGTAAGATTGAATGTTGAAGTTCCGGCCGCAGTAGGCGAGGATTGTTACAGAAGGGTTGTAAAGGAATTTATGAAGCAAGTAAAGGTAATTTGGTTCACCAAGAAGTCTTCTTTGTTAAGCATTTCTTCATTTTAGGTTCTGATTTCTTGCCTGATTCTGTAGTTTTGTTTGGAGCTGTGAATTGGGCAGGTGGGTTGGTTTTCAAGTCAATTTGGGTTTTAAAATTTTCTGATTACTTTGCATTCTGGTCATTCAGTTCAGGTCATGTCATGGTACTTGTTCTATTCATTTGGGATTCAATTCACTCTGGATTTTGGTCATTCCAGGTCGGAGTTGTTTCTGGTTTGGTTTATTTTCGGGTTTAGATCATTTCTGGTATGGGTCATTTTTGAGTTTGGTTTGGCCAGGTTCGAGTTGTTGAGTTTTTAGGGTCAAATCAGGTTAGACAAAGTTCAGTTTCGGATAAATTGATATGCGTTTTTAGATTCGGGTCAGAATCGATAAGTATAGTTTGGTTGTTTAATGCCCTCCCACTTGTCTATATTTTTCCCACTTCTAAGAAAATCAGTTGGTTGAATAGCTGAATGCAGGACTTCAATAGCTAGAGATGCGCTTGTGCTAGTTACTTTGTTAGAATCACTTTGAATGCTGAAAGTCATTGTGTTTAAACATGTATCAGATACCTGGATTTCGTCCTGGAAAGATCCCGGAGAGTATTCTTCTGAATTATGTTGGGGAGGAAAGTGTTCAGAAGGCCACGGTTGAATCGATTTTGAAAAGGACACTCCCTCATGCTATGTCTACAGTATGTTTAGCTATGTTTGCTTCATTTTGGTTCAATTTTCCGAAAATTGTATAATTTTTTTTCCGGCCTGTTTGTATTGAGAATCAACTCCATGATACTTGGTTGATCTTATTCTACAGGTAGAAGGAAGGGCTTTGAGAGATTCCGTTCGCATAATAACCAAATTTTCCGATATGAAGAAAAGCTATTCTTCTCATACCTCTCTTAGGTTGGCAAATCTCAGATCCTTAAATACCACTGGCATATTGATTTGAAGGTTTATGGCACAATAATACATGCAATCATAATTGGTTTCATAGCCCCTACTGACATTGATCCGGAGGAAAGACTTAACATAATAACTGCACTTAAGCCTCTATCAGCAATGATACAAATGGTCATTGATTTTGTTTGTTTTCTAGTTACGATGTCATTGTAGATGTGGTACCTGAAGTCAAATGGATAACCGAGAATGGGTACAATAATCTGAAGATTGTTGTTGAAATCGACAATGAGATAGAAGCTGAAAGAGCCTGCGAGCTGGAAATAAAGCGCCGCCACAAGTCCATAGGTTCACTGAAAGTTGTAACTGACAGAGGACTACAGGTTATTCAAGTTTAAGAAACTCTTTTGTTTCTAAACGGTTATTGCCTTTTTTATTAAACTTTCCTTCACTGATCTTTAGCTCCAATTGCTTTCATGCATTTTTTTTTTAATTTGAAGTACGGAACTGAGATGGTCAGTTATTGACTTCTATTATCATTATAACGGGATTTATAACTTATGGTGGGTTCAAACCTTTTCAGGTTGGTGATCTTGTGGTCCTTGATATATCCGCGACAACTATTGACCAAGATGAGTCTAATGTTCAAAAGATTCCAGCTGCAGAAAGTAAAGGTCTGTCGTATTAATCCGAACTGCCTATATTTCGACTTTTACTGCATTCATTCTTGTATCCATTTTGTTCTGAACTTCAAGTATATGACTACCGGGAAGTGATGATCGGAATTGATATTAGAATGGATTTATCACAATATCGGTTCTGCTTCAAAAAATGAAGATTTCTTACCAATATTTCAGTTGTAACTAAATAACGAGTTGCTCTCGGTAAATAGTTGAGTCATGCAGTTGGATTCTTGTTGTTACTAGCTTGAAGCTCTCCCCTCCCCTCCTTTTTCAGGATTTCATTTTGATACCGAAGATGGTGAGAGTGTACTTCCGGGTTTCCTTGATGCCATAATTGGTATTCAACGAGGTGAAACGAAGTCCTTTCCGCTTGCATTTCCTGAATCATGGAAACAAGAAAATCTCCGTGGTGTTCAAGCGCAATTTACTGTGAGTTCCATTTTGTTTTGTGGTTTCAACATTATTGTAGATTTATAAGAAAGTCTCGATAAAACTTCCGATTTTGGTTTACATGAAAGGTGACACACACACACACTGGCAATTTTCCTTATAGGTTGAATGCAAAGAACTATTCTACCGGGATTTACCAGAGCTAAATGACTCTATTGCTGATAAGCTTCTTCCTGGATGCACCGACTTGAAGCAGGTTACTGTTATGAACTTAATTTTCTTTTTTGCTTTATCTGATTCTAATTCTGACATTTGCATTTAATTGAAACTTTCTGCTGTATGAATCTTCAGGTCAAGGAATCATTATTGGAAAGGTGCCGAGAAGTGGAGCAAACTGCGAGAGACCAAGCAACTGATAATGCAATTCTAGACCAGCTTTGGAAGGTTATCAAACTTAACATTAAGATCTGTTTATTTTAATCGAGAATACTTTTTTGATGGTTGATGTTATAACGTTCGATTAGATGGTGGAAATCGATATTCCCCAATCCTTGTTCGAGGAACAAGGTAGGCAGCTTTATGGAGCCAAACTTCTAGAGATTCAGGTAACCAGTACCCGTTTTTGCATGTGTTTTACATGTATGCATGGTCATGCCAGCTGTAATTTGTTGTTTAACCATTGTAGGCAAAGATGAAGCTAAATGAAGAGCGATTGGCTTCGCTCTCAAGCCCAAAGGCTGTGAATGAGTTTTTGGAGAACCAGAGAGAGAACATAACAAAGTTGATAAAGCAGAATCTGGCTGTAGGTGATATTTTCAAGCGAGAAAATTTGCAGGTAATACATGTTCAAACTTCAGACATAATGGATACTATTAGAAATTCTTTTAGAAATGTGTTCCGATTTGTGTTTACGCTGCAGTTTTCGTCTGAGGAGCTTGTGAAAGAGGTACAGAATTCAATTGCTGAATTCGAACGTCACAAGCAAGACTACGACGAGGAACGTGTGAAGGAGCAGGTTAGGGCTCGGTTCTTCTTTTGCGTCTCAACGTTCCCTAAACTGTTTAATAACAATAGAAATTTCGGAAACTTCAAGTGCAGCTAAATGTAGTTATTGGCCCATACATGCTTCGTTGTTCGTTTTTCTTCACCTTTTGGCTTACATGGTGCAGCGATGAATCAATGTCATTTTGAAAATGTGTAGGTACAAGAAGTGCTTGAGGGAGCGAAAGTGCTCGAGTGGCTCAAAGAACATGCCGAAATCCAATACATAACTCGATAAGATGATGAATACTCAAACCTCACCTGATGGAATCGGATTTGAATCGGGTCATTGTTTATAGAGATTAATATCGCCATTTCGGTATGTATGAAACTATTCAAAGGTTCTTTTAAGCAGTTTCAACAATTTATTAACTTTGTAAGAGAACAAACATTCTTTGCAATCTCAAAATTTTGCAAAAATATTGAGTTCAAGTTTGGTTAGTATTTTGGATGCACAAATACTACTCTTAAAAGTAACACAAACACGACAGAAATATACAAGCATATTAGGTTTTATATGATCTCAATTATTAAACTTTTTAGTCAAAATATGTCGCCAGTCCTTATACTTTAGCAAACTTTGAGATTTAATCCCTTTACTTAAAAGTTATTAATGATTTTCCAAAACAAAATATCATATAAATTAAGGTCATATATGTGAGTAAAATCATATTAATATTCATTACTGATGAAATTGGTGAGACGGAGGGGAGAGGAAACTGGTGAGAATAGAGGAGAAGCTTTCTTTCACATCCGTTTTCGCTGATCCACCTTGCAAAAAGAACCAGAAATAAAGTCATGATAATCGGAGAAGTCTCTCAAACGTATGAACCAAATAGGTGCATTAAAACATCGATCCAAAGAAAAAAAATGGAAAATCGAAAAAAATAAAAATGAAAAAAAAAGAAAGAGGAAAAACAAGAAAAAGAAGGAGACTGACCGTCAAAAGAAACAACGATAGGCCGTTATTAGGGTTTCAATGGAAAAGAAAGAAAAAAGTTAGAGAAAGAAAGAGTTCTCAAAGAAACGAATTTTTGTCTACCCTTAACATTCAAATTCTTTAAAATATTTGTTATCAAGAATCAATTTACAAGTAAATTAACTCTTTTTTTAATATATATTATTAGAAATTTAATTTATAAGTAATTTAATTTATTTTTTACTCTTAAAACTTATTTTTTTAAAACTTGTTATCAAAGGTTCAATTTACAAAAAAAATATATTTTTTTGATAATATGCATGTCTGTCTTACGGTCCATGTTCGGGGTGAGAGGTTGCCCCTCCTAACAATATCGTCTCTAAAGTTCGAAATCATGTCCTTTTCATGGCAGTGCAATGTGTCTTACCGTGCACCCAACACGGACATACATATTACAAAAAAATTAATTTATTTTTAGCTTCTCTCAAAATTTAATTTTCTTCAATACTTATTATTGGAGTCAAATTTTTAAATTTACCCTTAAACCATCAAAATCTTATAAACTAGTCAGGGTGCCACACTTGACTCCATATTATTATTTACTAGTTAGCAATTCTTGAAAGGGGTATCAAGACTCCGCATTGTTTGTACTCTAATCCAAAACAAATAACCTACATGAAGATTAAAATATATTTATAATTTATATTATAATTAATATGTTATTTATTATTATTATTATTTATTTATTAATATAAATTACACTTATATTATTTTATAATTTATATTACAATTTATACATTTCACAAAATAAATATATTTAATTTTAAGGAAAATACTTTGATACACAAGCTTTAGTTTACACAAGCTTTTTAATTTTGGGGTTTAGGGTTTTAGGTTAGGATTTAGGGTTTAAGGGTTTAGGTTGTATGGTATAAAATTTAGGATTTATGATTAGAATTTAAAGTTTAGGGTTTAGGTTTTTGGGTGTTATGGTTAGAAATTTAGGTTTTAAATTTTATAGTTTAAATATGAAGGGTTGTGTAAATTTTTTACACAACTTGTATCAAAATATAACCCTAATTTTAATTACAATTTAATTTAAATTCTATTTTTGTTAACAATATAACAACTTCTAACTTGATTCATTGTTTAAACTATTAAATTATTTGTCAACTGTTGCATCAGATGCTATTATAAAATTAATGATTATTTTGGACGAAATTGGGATGATATTGTAGTTGATTTTTTTAATCTATTGTACATCTTAAATTATTGGGTAAACTACATCAGTAGTCACCGAATTATGGTTTCTTTCTTATTTTGGTCATCGAACTATTTTTTTGGCAAAAACATCACTAATGTTATGTTTCCTTCCTATTTTGGTCACCGACTGTTAAAAAATTTTATTTTTTTAATTTTCCATGTCATTTATTCTCTCTCCTCGTAAGCAATATATGTTATTTTATAATATTTTTATTCAAACTAACAGGATGGTGACACGTGTCACTACCTATTAGTGGAATAAAAAGAATGAAAAATCAAGCTCCTTATCCAGCCAGAGAGATGGTGACACGTGTAACTGTCTAATAGGATGGCGACACGTGTAACTGCCTATTAGTCGAATCTCTCTGGCTGCATAAGGGACTTGATTTTTCATTCTTTTTATTCCACTAATAGGCAGTGACACGTGTCACCATCCTGTTAATTTGAATAAAAATATTATAAAATAACATATATTGCTTACGAGGAGAGAGAAGAAATGACATGTAAAATTAAAAAAAATAAAAAATTTTAACAGTCGGTGACCAAAATAGGAAGGAAACATAACGTTAGTGATGTTTTTGCCAAAAATAGTTCGGTGACCAAAATAGGAAGAAAACATAGCGTTAGTGATGTTTTTGCTAAAAAAAATAGTTCAGTGACCAAAATAAGAAAGAAATTATAGTTCGGTGACTACTGGTGTAGTTTACCCTGAATTATTTTGTAATTTATTGTACTTTGAACAATATTTTTTAAAATTGGAATACATGGATTCCGTCTTACTATAGTCTCCAATTTAACATTGAAAAATAATGAGGTTGGATTGCTTTGGTTCCGTCTTCAAGAAAAAAAGATGAAGACAGATTGTTTGGGTTCCGTCTTCAACATGCATGGTGACAGGGATGGCAGGCCGATGCGGGGGTGGTAGGCATGCAGGGCTGAAAAAAAATAAAGCCTGCTTTGGGAATCTTGCACGACAGGGATTCCTTTAATTACCAAGGGAATCCTGCTGCATGCAGCGTAAGCCTTGAATTCGAAAATGAGGTAATATTTTTTTGAATTAGGCTTGAGAATAGGATGGTTAGGGTATAAAAATATTTTAAAAAATATTTTAAATTATGTAGCATATTGGATTTGAATTTTAAATGGTTATTAAAGAGATTGTAAGGGTAAATAACATGAAAAAATTTTGTATTATTTTATGTGTTGGGTTTTTTGTGTTAAATAAGTGAGTTTAAAGGTAAAATGTGGAAGAAAATATGGGAAAAATTTTGAGTAAAGAAGAAAAAGAGAGAGGAGGAGGAGAAAATTTTGAAAAAAATTATAATAAATTGATTTTTTAATTTTTTTCTAATATTTAGATTGTTTGTTTATTTTTATTTTAGAATGTTTTTGTATGCATAGATATTCATTTATAATTTTAATTTTATGTTATTGTTTAGGGGGGAAATTCGTAGTAATATAATAATAGTATGATAATTTTGATTTCTGTATTTTGATTCAAAAATATATATGGTTTTGAACATGCAGAGACAATGAGCAACGTGTTTATGGTCGTTGTCTATTACATGGACAAATTGTGAAAATTGATATCAGTGTCATATTTGAATCCGAAATCACTATAAAGATGAGGTTTTCAAAAAACATTTCCCTTCGAGAGCTGAAGCATGACATAGAAATGAAAATAGGAGCTGAGATTGTTGGTTTGCGGTACCAGTGGAAGACATGTCATGATCCAGTCAAATATTCTGCAATAGCTCTTAAAGATGATATTAATGTTGGAATTATAATTGCAGAGCATGATTCAACAGGTATTCGAAGTGTTTGACTTACATGCTGAAGTGCGTGGGGAGATATGACGTTCCGGGCTCATCCAGAAATGTATTTAGAAGTTCTTCTCAAATGGGTTTTCTGCAGTGGGGTTGGGGACTAGCCATATAGGGTTAGAGACAGTTTTGTTGTGATGTTGGAAATTGGGACATCGAGTGTATTTCATCCATATGTTGGGCCTTCGACATCCTCGACTGTTGAACTGACTATTGATTCGAGTGTTGACATTAATGTTGAAAATTTCCAAGGTCGATGGGGAGAAACGCTTGCTGATTCTAGTGAAAATAAAGAAATCACGGATCCCGATTTGACTGATGATGACCTTGGCAATGAACATGTTTTTGGTGGTGGTGAATTTGTTTCAGTCGGGGATGACATTATATGGTATGAACCTCCTGCTCACATGAACTTAATAGATTACGATGCGATGAGGGCACCTAAATTCCCGGTCATGCCACAATTAAGTTCAGGTCCCTCTAATGAATTATGGGTTGGGATTCAATTTGAAGAAAATGAAGAAGCTACATTGGCAATTAAAGAGTATTCCATCAAAAAGCATGTGGACTTCATTGTTAAAGAATCCAGTCTGAGAACTTTTTTTGTAAAATGTGTTAAATATAGAGAAGATTGTAATTGGAAGATCCAAGTGTCTAAAATTTAGAGGAAAAATACTTGGGTGATTACAAAGTACAATGGTCACCACACTTGTTTACGAAATTCCATCAACTAAGACCATCGTCAATTGGACTCGAATGTAATATGTCACCACGTGAAGATGTTGGTTGAAGCAAATCCAAGAGTTATTGTTTCAACGATTATGTCATCTATTAAGCAACAGTTTGAATATCAAATAAAATATGCCAAGGGTTGGTATGTAAGGGATAAGACACTGAAAATGTGTACGATAATTGCGAGAAGTTGTACAATGAGCTACCAGCTTTATTACATGCAATGGTATTATTCATTCTAGGGACCATAGTGAGGTATAAAATCTTGGATGCATGCAACCGAGAAGGTCAACTTCTTTAAGGGAAACAAATATTCCACCAACTATTTTGGACATTCAAGCCATGCATCAAAGGCTTTCCATATGGTCCAAGTCGATGGCACATGGTTGTACGAAAGATACAAACATATAATGTTGATTGTTATTACGCAAGATGATGATCGAAATGTATTTTTGATTTCCTTCGTAATTGTTGATACAGAGTCGACAGATTCTTGGAAATTCTTTTTGAGTAATTTGCGTAAGCATGTTATCTTAAAAGATTGGGTTTTCTTGATTTTCGATAGAGCAGCAGGCATCTTAGAAATAATTGATCAACCAATGAGATGATGGACACCTCCGCACGCATATCTCGTGTACTGTGTAAGCCATATTGGCAAGAACGCTATTGAAAAGTGAAAAAAAACCCACATTCGTAGCGCAATTTTGGGCATGGGTAAGTAATTTTCATTTTGTCAGACTCAATTATATGTGTTATAATATTTGTCGATGCTAACAACATATATTATGAAATAAGATACGAACTACTACAACCAAATTTTGATAGGAAATTGGCAAATTTGATAGAGTACGACGAAGATGTTTGGGTGTGGGCAAACAATATCAAGATGGAAAGATAGGACCAATCGTATGATGAAGGTCGATGATACGGGCAAATGACAACCAACCTTGTGGAGTGAATGGTGTATTAAAAGGAACACACCATCTCCCAATATCAAGCTTGGTAAGAGAGACGTACTACAGGTTGTGTAACCCCCTCGACCCGGCCTAGACGCCCGACTGAACCAAGAAAACTACATTAGGTTTGCTGAAGCAAACCGAAAAAAGATTATGAAAAGCTGGTCCATTTTTTTCTTTTATCTTGTCTAGATGCATATTATTAATCCTAAGTGTACATACTTGCAGTGGGTGAATTTCAAAGGAAACGGACCAAGGAAATGCATTCAATTGCATAACATACATTTTAGGGACTAAAACACAATTTCCATAAATTTAAGGACCAAAGCTAAAATTAATATTACCAATCCTCAATTAGTCCAATTACATGCTTACATGCCAAACTTCATGTCAAAATGATCACCCAAACTCATACAATTGCATTCACAAAACTCGGGGACCAAAAAGAAAAACAGAAACTTCCAAATATTCCAAAATAATAGAATTAACTGCAGCCGTACCGGTATGCTTAGAGGTGTTTCGGTACGCCTTAATAATTTATAAAACTCAAATTCCATTAGCTAAATCTAGTTTCGATACGCCTACGCGTATCGAAACGCCCTTCATATAATTATCATGTCATATCAAAACACCATCTCGAGTACCGAAACGCTGGCCAAATTTGCCTAGGCTCGTACTAAAATGCTTGCCCGCAAATCGGTACACTAAGCCTGAAATGGCTTACTCGTACCGAAACAGGGTCACCCGTACCGGTACGCCTTGACCTGTAATGTCCCAAATTGCTATCCAAACACACTTTAACTATAACCGAAACGCTCTAACATGCTTCAAACAATTGTACCACATTACTAGGATACACTCCTAACTAAAACAACACAGAACCAACAACATTACATGACATTCATACACCCCAAGATATTCTATAAGCATTCTTCCTAATATCATTCTACCGAACAACCAAAACTCACATTAGGCACTTTTAAGGCATCTCATCATGCTTACACATCTAAAGCATCAAAACAAACTTGCTTGAATCATCAAAACATGACAAATATTCCAAATTAACTAGATGAATTCATAAGCACTCATCTAGCATCATTATAAGCGGGAACATCAAATTAATCATAAAGCCATGGGAAAAAAACCAATCATAAAATATGGTGAACACAACACATCACACAAGTTTAACAACATCAAACCAATCATAAAATCCAACACTTCACATGCTTAAAAAACCATGGGAAAATAGAATTACAAATCCCCAAAAATATGGCAAACACATTTCCTTATTAACCGGGAACAAAACCAAGTTCATACTCAAAGTAGTCATTGTCTTGGATCGCTTTAAACCTTGCCTTTGCAGCCCTAAACTTCAATGCACTGCATCATTAAGAAAAAAAAGAGCGTAAGCACACATGCTTAGTGAGGATGCTCATGAAACAATGATGCAATTAAAACCATTTGAAAACCAAACCACTTGTTCCCAAAATATGCTTAACAACCAAATCATTTTTCCTTGTCTCTAACTGAGACATGCATAACAATCCTTATGCAACATCATATACAAATTCCATGCTTAGATCCCAAAGCATTAAATCATAAACCATGCTTAAATCCCAAAGCATTAAATCATAAACCATGCTTAAATCCCAAAGCATTAAATCATAAACCATGCTTAAATCCCAAAGCATTATAATAGGTTCAACGCATGAACTTTCACATATATTGGCATTTATAGTGACCTCGGATAGACTACCCTCTATCCATACATATCGGACACACAGATCTCTCATGCCATGCCTAGTTAAACCGCATGATATCCCAAACCTTGCCTAGTTAAATCGCAAGATTTGACAACCTCGCCTAGTTAAACCGTAAGATCACCATCAATTTGGGTTGCCTAGTTAAACCGCACGCCCTAAATGAGGTCCCAACAGTCTGAGTGGCCTAGTTAAATTGCCATACCTCAAGGACCCATGGCTACGATCGATTTTGTTTATATTTTATAGTGCACTTTAATCCTATGGCATGCCAACTATATCTGATTGTTTTTCACCTTGTCACATGGACAATATATCATTTACAAAACCATTTACTCACTATTTTACCATGCATTAACACAATTACAGTATATGCAAGCCACATTGCTAAAGCAATACCCATTCTCAACCGGAATGAAAACCAATGGTCACTAGCATTCCTTACACTTTTAAAACCACTGAATATGTACTCAAAACCATGCATTTACAGTAAGTAAATCAAACCATGTTTAAAACATGAATCACACATGCTCATATCTGAACCAATATTAAGGAGCAAAAGAAGAAAACTGACTTTCGAGCTTAGCTAAGTGTTTCAAACTTATCCTAAACTCCCAACATCATCTGAAAACCTTTTAAAGGCATTTAAAACCAATTTCCACTCACAGAAACACCTTGCCTTGCTTGCCAACGCGAATCGAGCTCTCGGCAAGCAACAAAATACGTCAAGCTTCGCCGCCTTGTTTATCCCCTTACCTCTAATGGATGATTTCTCCCTGAAGATTTAGAAGAAGAAATTGATGTTTGGCTGGAGAGATTTTGAGAGAAAATATTTTGATAAAGTAATTACGTGATTTTTGTTTTAAGAGATTAATTAACAAATTAATTCTCCCCAACCTATTTATATTTTCCAAAACACTTTTAAAATAGCCAATTAAGGGATAAAGTCTGATATTAGAATTTTAGGGCAATTAGCTCCTTAAAGATTCAAACTTTTGAATCTTTACAAAACAGCCACCAAAATAGTTTTCAAAGTTTTCATTTTGGTCACTAGTCCAAAATGTCTGATTTCCGAAACTCCTTTTACAAAATTGATTTTACCACAATCATTAATATATTAAATAATGATTTTAGAATATTTTCCCACAATTTTATCACCTTCAAAAATATTTGATCCGATTTAATCCTGAAACTAACTCGAATCTCTAATACTGGTCCACCGGACCTTCAAACCAACCCTTAAAACATCTAAACCCAAAACTGGGGTGTTACAAGTTGGCTAATATTTGATCTGATAAAGGGTCAAAAATCCAAGCTATGATAAATAGGGGACAAGTTTGGGCTCCCGATCTTGTAAAAAAATAGAAAATAACGTGGAATCGGCAAGATCGATGGTTGTTCACGAGTTTGACCTAAATCAACAGATTTTTGATGTTGTTGATTTTGTATGCAACAATGAAGGAGGCCACTGCCAAACATTTTGAGTCGATTTTAGGCAAAAATGGTATGAATGTGGTGAGTTTCAGGCATGGTGATATCCATATAGGCATACAACTGTAATATGTATGTTTATAGAGGTTGACTCGTACACCTTTGCGGATGAATGCTTCAACTTGCACATGATAATAAATATTTATAGATGTGAGTTCCCACCGATCGTGAATTCGCAATATTGGCCGCAGTGGAGCATGAAAAATGGTTACCAAATCTAACACTCTGTAAAGAACCAAAGGGCCAACCTCCATCGACTCACATCCATACCAGTATGGATCTTTATTACAGGGAGGCAAGAGAACCAAAGAGATGTACGAGATGTAGAGGTACATGACATTCCAAAAACAAATGTCCAAATCGACCGACTTACATGGCCATGCCTAAGTGATTTCATTTCACTATTCGTGTCAAAGCTGGTTTCTTTATATTTGTATTCGAATAAACATTTAAAAATTTTTATATTTGAATTGTTCCTATTTTTGGGATTTGTATTGAAAATAGTTTCTATTTTGAAATGTTATGTCATGCTTATTTTATTGAAATGTTAGTTTTAAGTTTTGAAACGTAAAAAAATTCAGGGGCTTAGACATGTGAACATGATAATTTCTAAAACAAAAATTAAAATAATTTTTTTTATGTTATACAAAAATTCAGGGGCTTATATTTTTATATATGGATATGAATTTAGTCCAAATCAGTATTGTATTGTATATATTAATAACTATTAATAATAATAGATTTTTTTACGTTAATCTTGCAAATGGAATTAAAAGCCTATCACATAGGCATCATATATCGAAAACAATAATATTTAAATTCAAATGTTTATATTACATAGAATCACATAAAATTATTTTCTATACAATTTTTGTCCATGTCGGGATATGGTGGAATAGTAATGTCGCGGTGATCGTCGATCTCGTTGTGGTCTTTGCAGTACAACGTGTTCTTGTTCATCAATGTCTACCTCATATTCATCATTGTTTACCTCATTAATCACCGGAGGCATAGAAGGCGGTGTTGTAAACACATAGTCACCACTATGCCCTCTTATTTGTGGTGAAAATGTAGGATTGTAAAACGACGTATTCGATATAAAATCTGTCACCCCCTTATAGTCTATGTTTTCGCCAAAGCTCAAGTAAATAGGTGACTAGATGATAAAATTCGGGTATGTATGCTTCAGAATCATCTGCTACCGAGCTCTCGCCCACTGGATTAACTATCGAGCTCCCGCCCATTGCTGGATGTACATATGTGGTTGGAGAAGTATCATCATACATATTTGGTGTATCAGATTCACTCTGATATTTATCTGCTAGACTCCGAGGTAAGCCGTTGCACTTTTAGATGATTAACCACGACCACCATATTTTTTTTATAAATTTTTGGTATTCTTCTCATTTTTTAGAGTAGTCAAGTACGGATTTCTATTATTACGATAATAGATCATGTAAACTGAACTATTCCAGCCCAAATCTTCAGCTTGAATTGGAGTGCAATATGGCAATAATACTGTCTATTGTTTCACATATCAATGTACTAGACATGTATGATTTCCCAATGCTGAATACCTTTGTCGCGAAAGTCAAGACGGTGTAACAAGTCATGATTTGGTGGATTTACCAGAATGGGCTAATGGAAGTCAAACTGTAACACCCCAAATTTTGTTAAACAGTATTAAGGTCACTTGGTACTAAGTTAGTAGCTTAAAAGCTAACTTAGTGACTAAAATGACAGAAAAATGGAAAAGTTAGGATTTCTTTAATTAGGAGCTTTAGAAAAGGAATTTCTGAGTTTTAAAGGTATCCTAAGATAGAGGATAAGCAGATTTGGGTACTTGTAAAGTTTGGTTGAAATCCGAGAAAAATTGGAATGGGAATTGAAGTTTAAAATTTAGTGACCAAAATGACAATTTTTCAAAAGTTGGATGCGAAATCATAAAGAAATGAAAGGTTTAAATCCATAATAAAGGATTTTCTCAATAACTAATTTTATCCTGTAGATGGATAAATTCGGCCAATGAGTAAAATCTACTAATATAGGTCATGAGAATGAAAATGCAGTATAAGGTATCGAATTTTGATCGAACCATATTATTAAGTGTGCTCAGACCAGGGAAACACTAGGATGAGTGACCTTCGGGAAAGTCCCATAAAAGTGTTTATGATCGATATTTTGGACTCGGTAAGAGTAGAGAATATTTGTATGGATTTTCGATAAAGGATTTCTAAAAGAAATTTTACTCAATGACGATTTTCGATAATTATCGAAATAATAGACTGAGTTAGGAAAATTCAGTCTAAGTCCTTAGGAAAGGAAATTTTATGAGATAATAGTATTTATTTTTCGAATATGGAAATATAGAATTTTCGGAATAAATCCGATAGCTCGGTAAAGGTAAAATCACAATAGAAGTATTTAGTGAATATCGGGAAATCATATCGAATTGAAATTTCAGAGACTGCTCCATAAGCCATGTAAGATCATAAAATAATATTTATGGAATAGTGGCCGGTTGAGAAGGAACTAAATTAGTTAGATTGTAAAGGAATGACAATTTTGAAACAAACTAGTAAATAAAGACTAGTTGAAGGGCAAATTGGTCATTTGGCCACAATGGAAATTTTGAAATATTTGGAAGATACAAGGGCAATTTTGGAAGAATAAAAATGAAGATTTAATCTTGGTCTTTGATTGATGATAAGAATAATATCAACTGTTAGATTTTAATGGCAAAATTGCAATCCCCCTATTAAATGAATTTTATATTCATTTAATAGTTACAAGTGTAAGATAATAGTTAAAAAAGATGAAAAAAAGTTCATCTTTTCTAGCTATGTACCGTGGGAGCTAGGGAAAGAAAAAAAATAGTGCAAAATCTTTCAAGTTCGATTTAAGCCACGAATCTTGATTTTTAGGTAATTTCTTCGACTGAAAAGTTGTTCTATGTGATTTTATCTATCAAATGATACCAATATATCATGTTATTCATGGCTGATTTTTGAGTTTTGGTAGAGAGAGAAAATTAGGGTTATGTGAATTTTAGGAATTTTGAAGATTTAAAAAACTATGTTTGATTTTATGTTGTTTCCGTGCTTGGGACTAAATTGGATTGATGTATAAAGTTAAGGGACTATTTCTTCCAGCAGTTAAAGGTTAGGGGCTGGTGTTTAAATCTGAATTTTTACAAGTATTTATAGATTTGATGATAATTGAAGCTTGAATTTGATGTTTGGAGGTTGAAAATCTAGTTATTTCAAATAGTGACTAAATCAGCAATTTGGAAATCTTTATGGACCTATTCGGTTTGATTGATTAAGATTAGGGACTGATGTTGTTTTGTATTTAATAAGTTTTTATTGATTATATAAGTTTTTGTTAAGCATGAAATTGAAGTTGGAATGCTAAAATTGGTGTTATCTTGATTAGTGGCCATTTTAGCAATTTGTTAAATTGTAAGAACCAATTCGGCATGCTGGAAATTGACAAGGATCAGTTCTGATTTTTGAGTATAATGATGAGTTTGATGAATTAACAATGATTGGAGGCTTAATTGCAAAGTTAGGAAGCTTGAATCCTTGGATTACATTTAGTAACCAATTCGGCAATGTCAGAAAATATAAGGACCAGCATGTAACAATATGGAAATCAGGGTATTTGTGTGTTAGAAATGTGGTTAAATGCTGGAAATTACATTCGAATCAAAATGAATTCGAGTTTAGGGACCAATATGGCTTTTGGCAAAGTCAGGGATTTAGGGACCAGAATGTACAAAAGTTGTAAGTGAAGAATTTATGATGAATGTTATTAGGTAAGGATTCTATTGGTGATAAATATATTAAAAATGGCAATGAAATGAAAAAGATTTTCATTTTAGTCCCTAAACCTTTAAGTGAATGAAAATCGAATGGAATACTCGAATTATGGATTTTGAAACATTTTGTATCTAAATGTTAGTTTAAAGAGTTTGGAAGAATTGTTTGAAGTTTAAGATCTATGATAAATATTTAGTAAGTACAAGGAAAAAAGGAAAATATTTGGATATTTTATATTCGAATGATTATATTAGATAATATGTTTAAAGTATTGTTAGATTTGAATATAACAAATGTCTTATTGTACTCATGTGGTTTATGAAGTCATTTCCGAATTGAAGGAAGTTCGAGGTACGAGTAAGAAAAGAAAAAGAAAGGGTTGAACTAGTGTTTGGTGAGGCATTCTATCAAATAGGCCAAGTGAGTGCAATATATGTATATTAAGTTAATAGAAAGAAATACTTGTGACGAGTCAATCCTTAGGAATCATATCACATTTATAAGTTAAATCTGATACATAAAATATCAGTAAAAGATAAAATAAACTTGATATGCTATATTACTCAAAGTAAAGAACTAGTGTGACCTGATTAGTACATGATCATTGATTTAGTAACTATTTATGAAACATGATGAAAGCTATTGTATTTATATGATACAATGTTACTAAAACGATGAATATTTCTATTATACTAGCTGACATCATATAATTATGGTAAAGACAAGTAACATGTATCTGAACATGGAAAATGTGACATGTATAGTACATTGTCTTTACTCTGAGATACTTATATGATTTGTTATGCATGTTGTAATATGGGGTACGAATTGCCCAACTATGATTATTGAATATATCTGGTATGATTATTCTGAACATGACATGATATTTGATATGATCATTTTGAAAATGATATGATAGCTGAATGCCCAAGTATTACAATATGAGAGTCTTTGGTATAGTTGGATATCCATAGAGTATTAGCAGCTGCATTTTCAGTTCTGATATCTATCTGTTATTGTGATTACTACGATATCACATCCACCTTGGGATCTAAGCCCATGGTGCTAAGTGCACTAAAGAGGTGCTTATATAAGGAGCAAATAGCATGCTCGAGTATGTACTCATCTATCTGTTCAGTTCGACACTACGGTGTCTTATTTCAGATGACTCGCATACTTTGATCTCATATAGTATACTTTGGGTAGTTTTGAAAAGTTAATGAAAATACAGGTAGTCGAGTTAATAGACTTGACAATTCAGTTCATGACACATTTCAACAAAGGTTTGGTATTAAGTACGAGAAATAACAAGTTCTCTGCATTTTTGTATTTTTTGCATTTTTATGGTATTTGTATTTCTTTGATTATGTTAAGCTCAACATTGTCTGTATATCTTTGTTTGTCCTGCTAAGTAAAGAATTAGAACTATGTCAAAGTATGACTTGGCACGTTAATTGAAATTAATCATAGTATGTTATGAAAGGTGTATTGATTTATGACAAGTAATGATGTTGCACCTAGAATAGCATAATTTGTCAATCATTTTAAGATAATTCACACATAAGATTAAGTCCTATAATTACATAATTTTTAGTTATTTGACAATTTTATAAATTCTTGCCTCACTAAGTGAATACTTAGCGTGTGTATGTTTCATACGTAGGTTGTCTAGAAGCATAATTGAAGAGGAGCCAGGCATGCTGATCAAGCTGCAATCTGTCAAACATCAGTAAGGCATTCTACTTTATGATATTTTCTGGTGGGCATGTATCTATTATATGTTAGTATTTTGTGAAGCCGGGATTATACTAAAAGTCAACTTAAATAATCATCTTTAATAATGAATCATAACTTAATAAGAATAAGATAAAGAACTAGTAAAGTGAGAAATTAGTTTTAGCAGTATGGATATTAAATCATGGTCATAAAGACTGTTTGAATAGTATGTGAAATTTTGGTAAATGAGTTTAATTGATTAAAATTTTTACGAATCTAGAATTCTGTCAGAAAATGTTGTGACATCCTTAACGTATATTTGTACTACGATTATACGTTAAGGGTGTTACACAAACTGTCTCAGCACCTTATCTCCGTACTGAAACTCCACAAAAGCAAAATGGATCATCGATGTAACCGTACACCAGAGATTGGAATCCTTCATCAATTCATCTGATATATTTATGCGTGCATGAGTGTATGACATTCAAATAAACTGTAAAAAATATATATGATTATAATATATTATAGCAATTAATTACTTAAAAATAACATGTAAAAATAACTTAATTCTAATACCTCATTTTGGCAAGACCAATCAATATGAGATCTAAACACTTTCAGAGTGTTGTGTTCTAACCTCGTGTGAGCTTTTTTCGCATTCCATCTTCATACACATCCAAATAATATTCCTTTGATGATTTTCCAGATAAAATAAAAAATATTTTAACATTGAGTAAATTTAAACTTCCAAATCAAAGTCAAAATATTACCTACTAACAAGAGGAAAACTCTTTAAACTTTGAGTAACCGGTGTAAAAAATAAAAGTCGTTCTCATGCCCAAACTTGCAATAACAAAAAAATCCACCAACACCCTTTGCCTTCTCATTATTATCTAATAGAGCCGCCTTGCACAACTCACAGTACAAGAACGCCAATATTGTTGATCCCCAACTATAATTAGTAGTTTCTGAAGACGATGATAGAAATGGTAGATACCGTGTGTGAACAAGATTGCCAGGTTTATTCGACATCAATATCCCCCATTAAGCTGTAAAATATATGCTTGACTTGCATTACTAATCTCTTCCGGTGTATTACCGCCATTGAGCTTGAATTCTCTGTGCAACTAACTCAATTTGATACGAGACCCTTGCACATCAGTTCCTGATGAAACCTTTTTGAGGTATTCAAGGCAAAGACTTGCAAGTGAAGCCTTATTATGCTTAACCAATGGCCTTCAGTTATCGGGATCCCGATTAGCATGACCACGTCTTCGAGCGTAATTGTACATTCTCCACACGACATATGAAATGTATATGCTTTTCGTCTCCCGTGCTCAATTAGTGTGGTAATCAAATCGGAAACCAGCCTGTAACCACGAATAAATGTGGCATGATAAAATCCTGCACGTTGCAACCATGGAATCATATCACTGTATGAGTGATTATTCCCCATGCTTCGATGATGTTTAAAGGTTTCCTCCGTAGCCTACATTAATTTAAAAAATTTGTTAATAAATATATTAAATATTTACATAATAGACATAATTTCATTTTTAATAATTAAATTCTTAAAAAAATTATATCATATCATCAACCATAACACTAGTAATGTGTTGATTCTGTAATCTCAACAGAGGATCTTGATCGACCATCCTTCTAACAAAGCTATATACATGACAAGTAAAAAAATATTAATAATAAAAAATACCACTAAATCTAATCGTAATACTACTACTTTACAATATTAATAAATAAAAAAATATCCATATTAAAAAAAGCCAATTTACTAGTTTACAATTTGGTGTTAAAAAAATTCTACCAAAATTTTACAATTTACATGCATAACATTAAAGTTATATCAATAATCAATACTAAACAAAATTTATTAATAAACCAACAGCGACATAAAAAATTTAAGTATAATATTCGATTAATTTCTCCAAAATAACTAAATCTAATTAATTAATTGTAGGGAAAAACTTCAATTCACAGTCTGTGTAAACTTTAGTTTACACATGCATTTTAGTTTTAGGGGTTAGGGGTTTAGTTTAGGGTTTAGAGTTTAGGGGTTTTAGTTGTAGGGTTTATAATTTAAGGTTAGTAATTAGAATTTAGGGTTTGGGGTTTAGTTTTTTAGGGTTTAAGTTTAATTTTGATTTATAGTAGAAATAGGCAGGCTTGTGTAAAATAAATTTTACACAGCCTGTGTATCAAATTTAAACACTTAATTGTAAACAATAACATATAAATTAAAATATAAATAATTATATTTATAAATTATATTACTAAATAAACCAACTTAATAGTTTAAATTTTGATGATACAAACAACAATTCTACCAAGTTTGCTCCAAAATATTCCTTTCTTTTTTTACTCAACAATTTATTAATCAATCGTCATTATCTTACAAACAACTACTTAACATGCAATAAATTAAAAACACATACTAACAACAACTTACTAATAAATTAAAATACTAAAAAAGTTAAAATGTATAATATATTAAAATCATCAATAATAATTTAAAAAACTAAAATCAAATAATTTTCTAACAAAATATTTATACCATAACATACCATTTAAAAATTAAAAAACTAAATTAAATAATATTTTTAAATTTAAAAATAAAAATAAAACCGCAAACCTTCTTCTTCTTTACTCAATCTCCTCACAAATTTTCTTCTTTGATTTTTACCTTCAACACCCTATTTAACACAAAAATATTTAAATCTCAAACATTAAAAATCAAATTATTTTCTTACTATAATATATACAATTGTCAAAATTAAAAATAAAACTATTCGAATTAAATAAAAACTTACTATATTTTCTTTTACAATTTCTTACCTTTAACCCCTATTTAACAACTTAAAATTCAAACATTAACTACTCAAGCCACCAACTCACCATCCAATCAATATAAATCAACCTCATTCTCAGAAAATGCATGCCTTCATTTTTCGAACACTGCCACCCCTGCCATGTCATGCATGTCGTGTTGCCACCTCTGCCACACCAGCCTACTAGTCTGCCATTCCTGTCAGCCTTGACCGGTAATGTTAAAGACGGAATACAATCATTTTGCTCTCATCTTTTTTTGAAGACGGAAAGAAAGCAACAGATTTTTATGATTTTTTTAATATTAAATCTAAACACTGTAGTAAAACGGGATACAAAAAATTCGACCATAAAATTCACTGTTTAAAGTGTAATAGATTGAAAAATATTCTAACTTGTACAATAGATTGAAAATTTTTCCACAACATCCAGCCATTTTTGCCATTATTTTGTAACTTTTAAATTTTAATAATGGAAAGAGAATTTTACTCAAACTCTAGTGTCCAATGCTTAGTTTATCAAACTATAATTTTCAAAAGGATAAACTATATCAGTAGTCACCGAACTATAATTTCTTTCTTATTTTGGTCACTAAATTATTTTTTTTGGCAAAAACATCACTAACGTTATGTTTTTTTTCCTATTTTGGTCACCGTCTTTAAAAAATTTTATTTTTTTAATTTTCCATGTCATATCTTCTCTCTCCTCATAAGCAATATATGTTATTTTGTAATATTTTTATTCAAACTAACAGGATGGTGACACATGTCACTGCCTATTAATGGAATAAAAGGAATGGAAAATCAAGCCCCTTATACAGGCAAAGAGATTCGATTAATAGGCAGTTACATGTGTCACCATCCTATTAGACAGTTACCCATGTCACCATCTCTCTAGCTACATAAGGGGCTTGATTTTCCATTCATTTTATTCCTCTAATAGGCATTTACACGTGTCACCATCCTATTAATTTAAATAAAATATTATAAAATAACATATATTGCTTACGAGGGGAGAGAAGAAATGACATAGAAAATTAAAAAAAATAAAATAATAGTCGATGACCAAAATAGGAAGGAAACATAACGTTAGTGATGTTTTTGCCAAAAACAATAGTTCGGTGACCAAAGTAGGAAGAAAACATAATGTTAGTGATGTTTTTACCCAAAAAAATAGTTTGGTGACAAAATAAAAAAGAAACCATAGTTCGGTGACTACTTGTGTTGTTTACCCTTTTCAAAACTTAATTCCCGACGAAGTTTACTGTTTCTTTCACATATTGATTTAAAACTCTTTTTGCTCTGATTCTTATCAAGGAAAAAAAAAGGGCATGGCGGGCGAGAATGAGCCAGCGAAGCTACTCTTACCGTACCTTCAACGAGCCGATGAGCTTCAAAAACACGAGCCTCTTGTTGCTTATTACTGTAAAATCGGAATCTTTAACCCCTTTTTTGAATCAATTTTATGGAAGTTAATTAGATCGTTTTTTTATGCTTTGATTGTTTTTTTAAAGGTCGGTTATATGCAATGGAAAAAGGATTGAAGATACCGAATAGCGAGAGAACCAAAACCACCAATTCTCTTCTTGTTTCTCTCATGAATCAGCTTGAAAAGGTCTGTCTTTTTTCTTCTTTTTTGAAATTTGATTTATGGGTATTTTGATTTGAATTGTTTAATAATCTGGGTCTAGTTTAATTTCTTAGAAAACTTAAAGATAGTGTTGAATCGGATCTTGTTTATGATTGATTCATGTGGTTTTACATGAAAATATTCAATTTTAAAACATTGGTGTTTCTCATAGAACTGTTCAATCGATTAGGTCTAATTTTGGATCTGTTAGAGTTGATGTAATACTATATGATTACGACTAGTGTACCGGATGTCTGATATAACTGAGCTGGAGAATGATGCCGGCCTTAATGCTTATGATAAAGACTTGAGTGTGTCGAGTTTAGGATGATTTAACAAACAATGGAAGGCTTGCTGTTGAGGCCCTTGGAGAAGGTGTCAGCTTGGACAAGTTCGCCATGGAACCCTGATGGTCAATCTCTTGCAAGTTGGTAATGAGACGAACCTAACTTAATTCATTCCAAATCGGCTGGTACAAAAATCTGAAATTTGTCTCGCAATGTGGTACATCAGTGTTGACTTGCAAGAGGTTGATCGCCATGGTTCCATGGTCTTGAGGAGCTGACACATCCTCTAAGAATCTCAACTGCAAGCCTTGCATTTTTTGTTAAATCATCCTAGATCGTGCTTTTGTATTTGAATCCATTGACACATGCAAGTTTTTAGGTCTTGAGGAGCTGACACATCCTCTAAGAATCTCAACTGCAAGCCTTGCATATTTTGTTAAATCATCCTAGATCGTGCTTTTGTATTTGAATCCATTGACACATGCAAGTTTTTATCATAATCACAAAGCATGATGACATCCTCGAGCTCAATTGTGTCCAACATTTGGTCCAGTAGCGAGATTGTATCATGCTGTTTTGCACTGGTACTGAGGCTCCAGGTGCTTGTTTAAATTTGCCTGGTGGCTTAATCTTAATGTGCAAAATCGATTTTTGGGATCCGCTTTGCAGCGTTTACTTTATACCATGTGTATGCTGCCTGTAATCCCCTCACATTGTTTAAAGGTTCTTTCTTCATTTGTAATTAATGCATCTTTCAGAAGAAATAAAATATATGTATTTTTTGGATGCGTGTGAACTGATTGCTGTTTGACTAGAACCATAGAGCTTTGTATTGATCATCACCGTGGGATTGTTTATTCTAACATTTAATTGTATGGGTACTACAAATTCTCCCCATTACTAATGCATTGCAGGATAAGAAAACAGTGAAGTTGGGACCCGAAGATAATTTGCATCTAGAGGGATTTGCCTTGAATGTCTTTTCAAAGGCAGACAAACAAGATCGTGCTGGACGAGCAGACTTGTATGTAGATATTCTTTTATTATACATATGGCTTTTGTATTATATTGTATTTTGTCAACTTACCTTTGAGGCTTACCTTTTTGGAGGGACAAGGAACCGGTGAAAATTGGCTCTTTTGATGAACTAAATGCTTGTTCTCTGTTTTGGTTAATTGTATATCGTGCTACCTGCTAAATTATAAGTACTTTCAATTGCAACATTCAAACCTTTTACTGTAGTTTAGTGGTTTGATATAGCTATATGTGATTTAAGATTAACGTTTTTCTGCTGGTGCAGGAATACGGCAAAGACATTTTACGCTGCCAGCATTTTCTTCGAGATTATAAACCAGTTTGGTCCTCTTCAGCCTGATGTGAGCTTCTAATTGTAGTTGTTATACTTGGATTAAGAGTTTGTGCTTCTAATATTGATGCAATGCTGGTTATGACTTGTACCATAGCTTACTATTCATGTTATTTTTGTTTCAAATTCTGTTGTCTTCTACAGCTTGAGCAGAAACAGAAGTATGCGGTTTGGAAAGCTGCAGATATTAGGAAAGCTTTAAAAGAAGGAAGGAAGCCCGTCGCTGGCCCTCCCAATGGTGATGAAGATTTGTCGGTTCCATCGAGTACACCTCATGGTGCATATGTATGTTTCTAATCCGAACAATGCTTTAGTATTTAGCAATATTTTATTTAAAAATAAATGGCTATGACTGTATAAACAGAATGTCACCGACAAATAACTAAAATTCTCAATAATTTTGTTCCATGTCCTTGTAGGATCTCGGGGCACATGATCCTGCTGTTATCAGTCCTCAACAAAGTTCCGATCCATCTCCTCAGTTTCATGAAGCGAATAACCAGCACCATACTAATATTCCACCATCATCTCAGTTCCATGATAAGTTCAACGGCCAGAATTCTTCAAATATTTCACCATCACCTCATTCATTTCCTTCTGCCGGTTACCCTTCTCACGATCAATCCTACCCGCAGGAACCCCAACGAGACTTCCATCCATCATTTCCTGGAAACGCATCTGAAAATCCCACATACCCTCAATCATACAACTATCAACAAGATCAGCACCCGCATTTGCCAGTTAGTTACCAATCCCACGAAGCTCCCTCATATGCATACCCTAATTTCCAGTCATATCCAAGTTTCTCTGAGAGTAGTTTACCTTCAGCCTCGGCGAACTATCCTTCCTTCTATCAAGGCTCCGAGAGTCCTTACAATCCCCAGTCAGCTCTTCCGACAACAAACTATGCATCAGCTCCTCCGACAACAAGCTACCCATCAACAGCTCAACACTCTTCGAGTGGCAGAAACGGGAAAATCTTGGAACCTTCACCAACTACTTCTCAAAAATACCAATATGACAGCAATTACCAACCACCACCAGAGAAAATCACGGAGGCACACAAGGCAGCTCGGTTCGCTGTTGGCGCCCTGGCATTTGATGATGTGTCGACTGCGGTAGAGCACTTAAAGAAATCGCTTGAGTTGCTTACTAATCCATCAGCCAGCCAGTAAGTTTGTTACAATGGTGTTCTTTTGAATAACATGGCTTGATTTGTAAAGGTTTTCTTATTCAGAGTTACTTGACTCGTAATTTTCATTTGAGAATCAGATCATATTTCATGTTTTTATTAGAGATTTTTGTGGATCTTGCTTTTTCTTTCTAGTGAGAAAGCAATAAGATTTTCAAAGAAATCCTCGAATTGAATTTTAAGATTGATTTGTTGCCCAGGTTTAAGATTGGTTTGGTCCCGGAAACATATATATGAGCCAACTCCCAATAGAAAAATCTGGAAAGGACCTGACTGGAAGTGAGAGTTCTTCGACATGAGAAACATTCAAAGAAACCGTTGTTGCTTTCGTGCAGTGACGGATTCAGAAATATTTTTAATGGATTTAGAAATATTTTTAAGGGTGACGGACACATAAAATCTCAAAATCCTATTGTGCATAACTCATAAAAAAATTAAAAATAAAAAAATTAAAGTCAAATGTGTAAATCTTAGAAAGTTTAAATAGGCATAGATACATTTAGATCCGCCACTGTTTTCATATAGATATTTATACATTTTGATATTAATGTGTTTCAACGTATCGCTACAGATTTATTGGGATTTTCAAATATTTTTATAATCTTTTAACACATGTAAATTTATCTCAATTACACAATACAAATACTTTTTTTTTGATAAATGGTTAGTTTGTATTTATCTAGAAGCAATAATCTGCTACTAAAAAAAAAAGACATGCAGCCTAAGTAAAGGGTCAATCATGGTTAATTCCTCAACCTATACAAAATTGTCTATTTATCCTGTCGTCTCTATTTATATGGTGTCTATACAATCATTTACCAATAATATTTTTAAGCTATTGAAAACCCTTCGAACTCCACGAAACACTCTTAACATTACGTTCTTCTCATATGCAGCATAAGAAACTTGTCCAAGCTAGCTTCAAAATTAAAATAAAAAGAGATTTGCCTTTCCAAGTGTCCATCGGCCACTGTAAGATCTCTCCCCATGAACGCACACAGTAGTTTAGTCCACAAGCTTAGAGGATTTGTTTCCACAGTATTCTCGAGTAGTGACAATTCGAGAATAGGTGATTCCGACTTTCCATAGCAGTTTCACACAACATACAAGTGCCATTAATGGCTACTCCCCAAAGCATGAGTTGATCTTTGGTGGGAGCTTTATCCAAAATTACCATCCAAGAAATGATAGAAAATTTTGGAATGTGTTTAGAAAACCATACCTTTTCATGGATCTCCCGAGTGTTCTCCCATATCCACCTAGTGTACATTTTATTTGACGGTCCAGCTGAGAACAATCCCTCAGTCACGGGTCGCAATTTTAAAAGTCGTTTGAGAGCACAACTAAAATGAGGTTTGATTTCCACTTTCCAGAAATCAACTCCCTGGAATATATATTCCTGAATCCATGCAACCCAAAGCGATCCCTTGGTTGCCAGAATTTTTTTCAGAAGGTGTAAATTACATGTTTTATTCTAGCAATTAAGATCCTTTAGCCCGAGTCCACCTTCAAATTTAATTTTGCATATTTATTTTCAGCCCACCCGAACACCTTTAACGAAAATATTGCCTTCTTTCCAGAAGAATCGCATGCATATCTGTTCCACTCGCTTGATCACTGATTTTGACAATATCAACCGTCGACTCCAATAATTAAAGATGCTGAACAAGAGTGCACGAATGAGTTGGAGGCGACTACCGTAGCTCAGTTTCTTGGTAGATCACTGACCGAACTTGGATTTGATCTTGTTCAAAAGGGGCAAGCAATCCTTCTCTGTAAGTCTCCGAGTCAACAAAGGTACCTCAAGATAACGGACAGGCATCTTTCTAACTTTGAACCCCGTAACGGTGCAAATATCCTCAATCAACATGTCTGGCATACCACTGGTATAAAATTATGTTTTTACCGCATTGAGGCGTAGGCCAGATAAGGAATAAAAGCATTCTAGTGTGCTAAGTATCCGTAGAGCAGAATCAAGGGAGCCATGACTGAAAATGAGAAGGTCGTCCGCGAAACATAAATGAGTGAGAGATATTTTACTACACTTGGGATGAGATTTAAATAATTTTTCTTTTGCAGCACTGTCCAGGAGGGAAGAAAGAACGTTCATCATCAGAACAAATAAATACGGGGACAAAAGGTCTCTTTGTCGGATCCCTTTCTCACCCTTAAAGTAACCAACAAGGCTGCCATTAAAAGATACTGAAAATCTTGAAGTTGTGACACAACTGCGAATCCACCCTCAGGCAGTCCCATCGCTTCAAGCACGATCATTAGGAAATTTCAATCGGTTAATACAAATACTTTTTGCATGCAGATAAAATCATAAAAATATATAAAATTTTTATGAAAAATATATTAAATTTAGTTTTATAAATAAATTTAACAATTTAATTATATGATTATATTTTAATTTTTAAAAATAACTAAAAAAATTATTAAAAATTTTGTATCAATTAGTACCTCTATCGAACACATCAATACTGGCCAAAACAAACTGAACGCATCAAACCTTTCAAAAGTGCAATGAAATTTTACTATTTAAATGATTTAAGATCAAAATGATATGTAGTAAATGGTCTAGTTGGTACAAAAATGATACCGATTAGTATGGTATTTAAGATTCATAGTTTGAGGTCTATGTTTTCTAATATAATATATATTAATTTTATAAAAAAATATTCATTTTCTAGAATTATGTTAATAATAAATTATTTTTTAATGTTCTAAAGGTGATTACAATGTAATATATGTTTATACATATTTTAACCTTTTGACAATGTGCATACACATTGTAAACAAAGCGATTTGAACCCGTGTCTTCTAAGATGAAGACCGTCCGCTTTTTTACTGGAACACTTGTTGGGTTCAATAATAAACCATTTAAATTATAAGTGGAAAATAAAATAACTTAATCTTTAAATAGTCAATCAAGTTGTGACATATGACATCTAATGATATCATATTTTGATGGGTTAATACCACGTCAATAATTTGATGGACAAAAACCTCTACTCCTTTTCGGTGCCCGTCTCTCTATACCTCAACACTAAAAAAATTTAAATTATAAGCTATAATCTTAAATTTTAAATTCTAGATCCTAAATCCATCCTAAACTCTAACCCTAAGTCTTAATTCTAAACCCTAAACCTAATTTTTTTAGTGTGAAGACATACCTAAGAACACAAAAAGGGTAGACAATTTTTATTTCAATTTATATGTCAAAGTTCTAAATTCACAAATTGATATATGATTTTGACGTGACAATCAAGTTGTAACATATAAAACCTAATGATATTATCATTTTAACATGTTAATGCTATATCAACAATTTGATCAACTGTTGAGTTGAGAGGTCAAATTAACCCGAATAACAATTTAAGAAATTTTGTAATCTATTAATTGAAAAAAAAATTCAAATACCAAATTTTAGTTGTAGTTTTGCAGACAGTTTTTGCGTTGAATTAAAAATATTTGGTGTATTGGACTGGTCAACCGGGGTGGGAAAATAACTGTAAGAGCCTTGTCCGTATTATATGGTACCCATATTCCATCTACAGTTGCATTCTTCACCCTAGCCCTAACCGTAACCTAACCAACCCATGTTCTTCTTCCAAAACTTTCTTATAAAACCTTGTTCAGAATCAGAGAGCTTTAAACATCCATTCTTTTCATTCACATTGATTCATATATCATCTTTTCAAAAAAAAAAAATCAAAAGAAAAACTAAAAATGGATTGTTTCTCTTGTTTTCGTGAACCTGGTTTCGAAAGGTTGTCGGCGGAAACCGAAGACCAACACAGGAGCAGCAGCAACCGACGATGTACATTTCCGGACAATCCGTTGGTGATGTTGGGTTCTTCATGGAAAAAAGGGAAACATCTGCCTCTGCCGGAAGAAAACAAACCCAAAGAGCCAGACATGGAGGATTGGATTATGGCGTTTTCCTTGCTTAATAACAACGACAACAATGGCGGCGGTGTCACTGTCAAGGGATTTAATTTGAAACTGGCATCGAATAAGGTTTTTCCGTATCTGAAAGCGGAGAATAGGGAGGAAGATGTTGGAAAAGAAGGAACGGGGATGGAGATGGAGGTTGGTTTGCAGAAGAGCCAAAGCTGGAAACTAAAGAAGAAGGATAAAAGAGTTACCTTTAGATTACCAGAAGAAGCTGATATCTTCATATTTGACAACGAACAAGATGAAGAACAAGGGATGTTATACGTGTTTTGAAATATATCAAAATTGTTACTTTTATTTTTTAAAATTTCGATTATTTTATTTGTGTTCTGCAATCATAATAAATTGATTATTTTTTTTTATTTTTTCCTTCAATTAAACTTGTGATTTGACGACTCCGAGGCTCCTCTATAGAAATAGAAATATATGTCCTTTAAATGTTTCATATTAAAAAAAAAATAACGTTTAAAAAAATGTCAAAAACATTTGACTGAATTGTTATTTTAGTTTATATATATATTTTTTGAAGTATTTTAGTCGAGTTAATATGATTACTGTGAATAAAAAATATTAGTCAACCGAAGATAAATGACTTGAAATGATATGAAAAACTATATTGTAGTGCTCGTCGCGATAACAGTGTCATATGAAATGTTGTTTATAGTCAGTTAACTAATATTTTCATCCGCAAATAGGCTATTTTGACCCAAAATAAAACGTTGAGGGCTAAATTGCTTAAAAAAAGAATATGAGCCAAAGTGACAATTCAGTTAAACGTTAAGGGCATTTTTTTAGCATTATGACTAAAAAAATTAACTTTGAAGTTTAAAGTTAGAATTTAGATATAGAGTTTATGAAAATAGGAGTATGGCATATTTTTTATGTTTAAAGTTTATAGTTTAGGATTTATAATTTAGAATTTAACTTTTTAGGTTGGCATAAAAAGGTACATTAAAAAAAGCAAATATTTTTGTCCCCTCTATAAAGTGTTATACGATTACATTTTTATCCATGCTAATTATACTTTCTTTAATATTTAAATTATTTTTTTACTAAAATTTAAATTATTTAATTTTGAGCTATTATTATGACACTATTTTCATGACAAATGTCGAGATTCAAATCCACACAAAATAAAATAATATAAACATCATTAACCACTCAACTAATTTATAAATCTCAATTTTATAAATTTCATATTTTTATTTATACTCAGACCCTTTCAAGGTGGAAAAAAATATTTTTCAATATTGATTCATACTATTTATAATGTTTTTCAGTGAATTGATATTATTATTACTAGGGGTATTTATAACCGGGTACCCGTATTTTCAAATACTAAAAGTATTGGCCCGTGTCCCGCCTCATTAACATCGGGAACCCGTAAGTCGGGTACTCACAATTTCGGGTCACAAGTAACTGAGTTAAATTTGTCCAATATTTTTACAAATCATAAAATTTAAAATAATTCGAAAGGACAATAAAAATTTAAAAGTCCTAATTACGTAATAACATAATCTAAACAAATTTTGAATCCAGATTACATAATCAAGATAAAATTTAAAAGTGAAAAATACAACTAATAATAAAACATAAAATCTAAAAAAATTAAAAGAAAAAAAAATACAACTAAAGATAAAATATAAAATCATGTATTCATCATCAACATGAGATATTTGAAAACGAAATTTATAAATTAGTGTAAAATATTTAGGAATGAAATATTTTAATTTTTAACAAAAAAAAAACTTAATAATCTAAACATAAAAGTAAAGAAAGATAATCCGTATAATTTAAAATTTGTAGCTCGGACCCGACTCACATTCCGGATAAATTTAACGGGCCGAGTACTCGTAATATTAAAATTGTGGCCCAAACCCGACTCATAATTCGGATAAATTTAACGAGCGTGGTACCCGGTCTGTAAATTATTTTGAAAAAGAATAAAACATGTTTATTTTTTCATCAGATGGACGGGTTAACGGTTGGATAATTTTAAACCCCATTATTGAATTTTAAAGTGTAATAAATTTATATAAAATATATCTTTTATCCGGTGAATATGATAAATTCTGGTTACAGTTGGTGTAGTTTATTTCTTTTCCCCCGAACCGGTTGTAACTTATAAATAAATAGCTTTTTTTAAGGATGTCACGATTTATGGGGAGAATGTTAAAATTTTTACTTTCAATTATAAAGGTTAAGTTTTAAGATCCCAACTCCTGCTATTTTCTTGCATTTTCTCAGAAACCAAGCAGAAGGTAAGTCATAAGAGGAATTATATCTGATCCGAATTTCCTTTTTAGCTTTGCTGAGAACCAAATCGTTTTTTTAACAACTTTATTCTGTTGTTTCTACAGGAAATTTTGTGTAAAATCGAGATCGGAATATGGGTTTCTTGGTAACAACCCTACTTTTTTTTTTCCGTGGTTGGTATAATTGCATCCATTTGTACCGGAATCTGCTTCAACAGAGGTCCATCTGCTAACCTGTAAGTACCCTTTTAACACTTCGTCTCCATTTTTATTTTTACATTTAAATTTACTCTTTTTTATAAAGTTTTGTGGATTTCAAATTCATATGCTAACATTTGTAGCCTTTTCACAGTCTGGGTTGATATTACTTCAACTGGAGTTTAAAGTGTGTATTTTGATTGATATATATATTAATGAAATATGCTTTAAGATGGTACACTGTAAGTGGGTGTTCGGATCGAATAGCAATTGTATTCGTTGTGCTATGGTTGCTTACGCTGAACTTGAATGAATCTTGCGCCTCTGGTTGATTCGATAAGTGATTGGTGGTGATCTCGCAAACTGATATTGCCGGATTTTCGTCTTGATTTAGAATAGCCTGGTTTGTCATCTACAGACTAGGAAGTTTTCTTTTGTTTGATTTTCACCTCCTGCCTTGATTCCCTCTCTATATCTTTGCTCTCACTGAAAAACTGTATTTTCCTTGTTTTTTTTGTGCAGGTTGCACCTAACATTGGTAATTACAGCAACTGTTTCTTGTTGGATGATGTAAGTTTCTGTAGTAGCTTGACTGTATATATATATATATTGGCATGCGTGTAGTTTTGAATTGATCCAATATATCGAATATGTATTCATATAATCCACTGCTTAAACATATGCCTATGTACCATTCGTACGAATGACCAATTTCCTGCATTCACCACATAAACATGCATCTTCTATGTTTCTCCGCTTTTCTCTTGAAGCACTCGTCCCCGTCATATATTCAGACATGGGTACATGGATATATGATTCTTCAAAAGCTCACCAAATACATGATTCATCGAGTTTGATGAGGAAGCTAAATCCTTTTTGAAACATCGTCTTATTTCATTTTTCTTATAGTTTGTGATGTTAGATTTCATTTGCTTTTGATAGGTGGGAAATTGTATATCTAGCACAAATGAAACCGCTCATCGTCCCCATTTTAAGTGAAGGAGAGTAAGTTTACTTGCATGATTTCTTCCGCATTCATTGTTCATTACATGGATGATTCGATGTTTTCTCGTGTTGATTCTGTATGTACTTTGAACTGGCATAGCGTTGGCAATTTGATGTTGCCAGTTTCTCATTTGTTATATATGTTGCTATCATGTGTCCAATTTTCATAAAAGTTTAATGTTGTTCTTTCGGACGTTATATGTAATTTTTGTAAAAGTAATAAATTTAAGGGGACATTTTCAAGTGGAGTTTCTCGTTCTTTCTGAATGTTTATTTGATGATTTTATATTTGTAATAAATTAAATCCAAGTCCACAAGAGAACTTACAAATTTCTCAATATAAATAAAATCCAAGTATAATATATTCTTTGATAACTGCATAATGCATATATGGTAAAAGTAAACATAATCAGACTGAAACTATGGAGATGATTTTCAGAAATTACTGTGGAAAACAGTGCCTTTGGAGGTAAAATTTAATCAAAGGAAAAAAGAAAGCTCAGGTTTGGGGGTAAATGACAACATACTTTCACCAAAAAGTTCAAATAATGATGCCAACAGGTTCCCTGCATCTGTATCTTCCTTCCAAGCCTGTGTTAGAACAGTTGATGTCTTTGAAACTCGACTGCCAACCTCCTTTCCTAGCATGTTATCATTTGATAATGGCCGAGACATTGATGGTACACCAATATTCGAACCTCCTACGGTGTTAGAAAAGCTGCTAGTTGCCCCTTGTAAATCAGCTTGCATGGAATTTATTGGCATCATTCCCATTGCACTCTCGGTTGCTATTTTCTTGGCCGGTGGTTGCTGCATCAAGTTTTCCGTGCTTGCTTTTCGTTTATCTAGATTGATCAGAATAAGATAAATACAGCATAAGGACAAGACGAGACAATGTGGATTAAGTGTAAAAACAATGGTTTCAAGAAACCATACTTGTCGTTGCAACTTTGCCACTGCTTTTCCAGACGGTACGAGTTGGAGGAGCTAGCAGACTGGGGAACATTTTAAGCCGATCATACATGCAAAGTCCAGCTGCACGCTGGTAGAAGAAAATTTATACAGCATTGTTAGTTCTACCGTATAATAACATCATGTGCAAATACATACAGGGACGCTCGTAATCTGGTGTATCAAATTGGATAATAAACTTACCAGCAGAGCCCCGTAAACACAACGGGCTTCGTATCTTTTTATTTCATTCTTCTGCTTCTCCAGTGCCATTTCAGGTTCAAGAAGCTGCAAATATGCTTCAAGATTTGGAAGTATAAGTAGACGAACCTACACACCGAAGAAAGAAGGGGCGTTAGTGAAACATAGGAAAGAATTATAGGAAAAAGCAAGAGTACTAGGTATAAGTGATGCCATGATTAAGATACCACACTGGGTCCAAGGGCTGCTAACCCTTGAATTGCGCCATAATGCTGGGGAAATGTTTTTGTTGGGTCCAAAAAACCATGGAGCAGAGTTCTTATCACACGTGGCTGAAGATTGAGATAAACATGCCCAAATCTGCAAAACATTATGTGTGTAAAAGAATATGCATATAGAAGACAACCATTATGCTGGAAATTAAGGTGCCGCATTTAGCCTAAAAGCAAAGCATATCTTAATTAGATCATAGTAAAAAGAGTAGCTGCGATCATCAAAATAGGAATGCCAAGTGATCCAATTGACAAGCATGATCGTACCATTTAAAATAGCATACAAAAGAATAAACAAATTATTGCACCAGAGATCCACGTTCAATAAAACTATCAGACACCTGAAATTCATAAAAATGAATATGCAATGCATACGTCCAAAAGAAATGAAATCTTCACCTTTTGCATATTGATGCCACTAGCTTTGCTGCGAAGTTTCTAAGTTCCCAGTGATTGTCGGTGAATTTATTCCCTAATCTTTTTGCAACGAGGCAGGTAATAATAGATGGCATCAATTGGTGTAACTGAAGAACATTTAAAAAAAATCAGATAGCCAGAAAATAAACCACTAGCATACATGTTTTCACTCAGGTACTTATGAATACAATTGAACAATAAACTCACGTAAGGTTCTATGTGTATGTGTTCATTCTGGAGAAGGCTCCGGGCGACACGCATCAAAGCAAACAAAAGAGGGAAATTGTTTAAGTTCCGTGCAACCTGAGATAAACATGGGAAAAACATATACGCTTGAGATAACCAACCAGAGGTTCTTTGGCCACACACATATTAATAAGGCATGGAAGATCTTTAAGACAACCTCATCGGCAATGAAATATGTGAAATAGGGAACTAAAGGATGTAATCCCGAGTTTGTTGCCAAGCTTAGTAAGGCTTGTTTAAAGACAACTGAGAGAGATCTATTCATGGCAATCTCCACGATCTTGTCAAAGTAGAGCTGCATACCAACAAATCAGTCTCTTAATGTATTCCCAGCAAAAAAGTCTTTTAACATAAAAATGTTGCAGAAGATGTAAAACATATTTGAAGTTCTCTCGATAATACATGCTTAACAGGTAATTTAACATCAACAGAAGCTCCATCCTCTTTGTCTTCAGCCTTTTTGCCATCAGAAGGTGCTGCAGGGAAAGAAAATGCCAATTCCGCATAGAAATTAAGATAAGTTCGTAATAGATTAAAATGATAAAACCGAAAAAGAACATGAACTATGAGTCTTCAACATGAATACCTCTGTAGAGAATATATCAAAACAAAAATCTAAATTTCTAATCTGAAGGTTTTGAGGACAGATAAAAAGGCTATGGAAGTTCAATATTCAGGATCTTTTATCCCATCAGTGTTAACTAAGACGGTACCTTCAGCTGAAGCATTCTCCGGAATTGCTGGTTGAATGCCTTCAATTGCAAGCCAGTGAGACGTGACAGATGTATCAATTAGTGCTTTTGGCAAAGGTGACTCAAGAACCTACACAACATACAAGAATTTAAGTTAAAAAGTCTTCAATAAAAAGCAGTTACAACGGAACTTCCAAGACCATCGATTATTTCTTACTTCTTTAAACTCCACATCCTTGTCATCAATGTAGAACAAATCCTTATACCCAGCAGCTCTTTTGAATCGCAGTGCATCACGAGAAGTAAAGCCATATAGCGGCTGGTGCAGGAGAAAAGCATAACACAAGCCAATTAACCAAAAAACAAAAGATAAAGCATGACTTAAACTAAAGATTCAAACTTTCAAAAATTTAGTTTATAAAATTCCACTTTTGGTCAAATTTATGGATTAGTACACATGACCTAGAAATTATCACATCACTCCAAAAATTCATAAATTCTTACAAAAATTACACTAAAAAATAACATCAATCAGTACTATTCTCAGCTAACAAAAGAAAATATATTTGTAAGAAATTTACAATAAGCAGAACAAAAATTACTAAAACCGAAAATGTACCTCCACGTTTCGCAGATTAAGAGCACTGTCAACGTCATCAGCTGTCAAAACCGTCCGCCGTGAGTGGCGCATGCATTTAATTGCCTCCTGCATTATGACTTGAATTAGAAAAAAAAATCCAAAAAAGTTCATATGAACAAAATTAATTTTTTTTAAAGTAAACACTAGAATTTGAATCTATAAAAGGGGGGAGGGGGAATTATAATTTACCTGCATGATTTCTCGAACACGATATTCGACATCAGGAGCCAAAGCAATGGCGACATCTGGGGACAAATTCGTAATGCCAATACTCTGCGCTATCACTTCAATGGCTTCTTTTGGAACGTTACTCATTCTTCCTTTTTCCCAACTTCAAATCTAATCGTGTTCCTAACTTCAACTTTGGGGGAAAATTTCGAGGGTTGAATTGGGATTTTCAGGGCTAATCGTAGAAGGCAATTTGACGAACTGGATTTACAATAATAATGGTGCTTCAAGGTTGGGCTTTACTGCGGCCCAATTTAGCTCTCTGTTTTTAGGCCTATAGCCTACATAACTCATGATGTTAAGACTACTTGTATCTTAAATATTCGTTGTACCAGACGATTTAAAATACGTCTCTAATTTACTTATAAAATCTATTTTTAAAACGATGTATTTAGAATAGTTAGTTCAGAATTCACATTCAATTAGGGGTGTTATTTCGTTCAGTAATCGAATTGAATTAATTGATTTTTTCTTTAATCGAATTAAAATTTGTTTGAAAATTATTAACTGAATCGAACAAAGCTTGATTAATTCGATTGGTTTTTGAATTAACCGAATTTTTTATAAGTTTTAGAATTTGGTTTTTTCTTTATTTACATGAGATTAATTTTAAATTTTTTTATGTGAGTTAAAAGTTATTAAGTTCTGAAATCTTAATAGGCTAGAGTTATTTTTTATTAAATAGAGAGGTATTACGTTCCCAAGTAAATACTGGGATTCGAACCTATACAAGATGATATATATGGGCATCTTTGATAACTAAATCAATTAGTGGATTTCGATCTAGGGTTAAAAATTAATTGAGTTTCTTGACTTCTTAATGGTCTATGCTTAAAATATATAATATACATGTAAATTATTAAAGATTTAGTATTTCCGGTTAATTAATCAATTTTAAATCGAATGAACCTATAACCGAATTTTAAAAAAATTTATAACCGATAATCGATCGAATACTTAATTAACTGAAATAAATTTTGGTTCGGTCAATTAATTTAATTTTAACATAATATTTTGAAAAATAATGTTACTTTCCGATTTACCTATGATTTCATGATTAATATAAAATCCCAAAATCGATGTATGAAACTAAACAATTAGAAAAAAAATCATTAACAAAAATTCAAATAAGTAAGTTGTAATTTAATAAAATTTAACTTAAAAGATCAATTTTTTACTATCCATTAACTAAATAAGAAATTATGAAGTAAAAAAATAATTTTTACATTATGGTATAACTATATAGTAGTAGGTAATTATTTCATGCACAAGCGCTTGTGTAAACAAACAAGCGCCTTAGTTTTAAGGTTTAGAGATTTTGTTTAGGGTTTATGGGTTTAAGTATAGTAGTATTGAATTTAGGGGCTGATGATAGAATTTCAGGTTTAAGATTAAAATTTAGGATTTATAGGTCAAAACATATATCCCTAACCATATTACCCTAAAACCTTTAAAACTTTAAATTCTAAACCCCACACTAAACCCCTCAACTCTAAACTTTAAACCCTAAAATTGAGGCGCTCGTGGAAACAAAAAATTTCACCGCTGAGATAATAATCCATAGTAGTATATATTTTTACTTTTTAGTCTTATGAAAAGGTACATACTGCTGGAATCTAGTTTTTAATCTTACAAACTTGTTTTTGAAAACGAAAAACACGAAATGATAGGAAGAAAAAGAAGATAAATTCAGGCATGAAAGTAATTGAAATCTAGTTTCAGACACGAAATACATAAACATCAACAAGAAGGGCAAGCTAAGCTTGTTGTTTCTGGTGTTGCTGGGATCACTATAACAAGTATTTGATGAGTAAGTACATAACCATAACCATAACCATAACCACAACCACAACCAGAATCACGATTCCGATAACTGCGAAAAGCATGCACATACACCAGCATCCACCATTGACGCGCGTGTTCAAAATCTCCAGCTTTTTTTGCACTCCCTGTTACAACAATAATAATAAAAAAAGCATCTTTCTTCGTAAATGAACCGAACCTAGAATGATCCAAACACGACATAATCGAATGACCGAATACTATAATTCTCAGTTTACCGGAGAATATCTTGATCTGTTCTCAATACTGCTTGAACGACCATGTATTCAAATACTACAATGTTGTTCCCATGACATGACATGGCATATCACTTAACCGGAATGACATTTTCCGGTAGGGCGGATCGGATGAATACTTAAGTGTTTTTACCTGTAGGCGAGAATCGGTGACGTCCACAAGTTGGTCGAGGTTGTCCTGCGCAAAAGACCGCGAGATAAGGTAAAGTTTTCGGACGACGCCTCGATATGACCTTAAAGAAACACAAGGCTAACGACTATGGAGCGAGAAGATGCATGTGAAACATACAATGAGTCTGGTGTGCAGATCAAGTTCTTCACTCACTGCCGATACGATGTGCATTGTGCTTACCTCTGTTTCCTCCAACTTCTCCAGATCCTCGTCTTGCTCTGCTCGAAAACACACCGTCAAATGTCTGAGAAAACTCGACCGATTTCTACGAAGCAGCAAGATTGAAATAACTTGCCTTTCAGTATTTGGCGTTGAAGACCAATAAGGCCAGAGTTATCCAGACCAACTATTCTACTCATAGCATCCGGCTTAGTTTCCAACCCCAGCAGGCTGTCTCTGTTAGCAGTGTTCGACATGTTGAATGCCGAAGCCATCTGATTCACTTTCGATCTCAAATTCGAAGCCATGTCCTTGCGAAGATTCATCTCCTTCTCTGTTCTGAAACCGACAGTCACACCCGGATTATTGTTCACGATAAAACATATCCGAACTTGCCGCAAGTTACTTGCGGTTGAACATTGGAATACTGTATTTTTTTGAGACATATATGATCAAAACACTAATCCAACATCCATTCACTCCTATAATCCAGCATCAAAGCCAATTTATCCTTCATGATAAAACATATTCGAATTCGACTACCGTATCTTATGAATATCCCATAAGACATGATCCAAATACTAATCCAACATGTTCATGATAAAACTTATTCAAAATTGCGATCGAACACCGATATATCGTATTATAAATACCCTAAAAGACATGATTGAAACAGTAATCCAACATCAATTCATTCCTACATGAACTCCTATTAAGAAGATGACTTACAATGGCTTCCCGGTTGGCCTAGACAAAAGGGACTGCAATCCGTCAAGTTGAGTCCCTAAGATTGTAATCTTCCTTCGGATAGCTGATGCGTGACGCTGAGTTTCAAGTCCCGACGCAGGCAGTGAACTGTTGCCGGATATCATGCCATTCATATCATCTGCAATTTTCACTGCTTGATTATATTCTTGTATCCATGTGTCGGAAGAAGATGCCATTAACCTTACACAAAACAATAAAAGGACTTAATATCTAACAAAAAAAAGCATAGATTTACACACTTGGAAATTGTTAAGATCAATGAAAAAAATAGAACAGATAAGAGCGAACTTAAGTTCGCAAAGTTGACCAAAGAACCTCTTTTATTTAGTAGCTTCCTTAATTGATCTTCAGAAAACAAGAACCTTTTTTTAATTTTATTAAAAAAGGGCTAAAGATGGAAACTTGATTAACAAAATGCGAACTTTCCAGTACTTGAATGAAATTAAACAAAAACCCGTGCCATATAAATTCAAATTATAATTAAAAAATGGAATAAAAATCCTATGTCCCTTTTTGGTGTCCCTATTTATGCCTCACACTAAAAATTTAAGTTTATGGTTTAAGGTTAAGATTTAAAGTTAGGGTTTAAGATTAGAGTTCAAGAAATTTGGGGTAAGATGTACTTTTTTACGGTTTATGAATTAAGGTATAAAATTTAAGGTTAAAGCTTAGAATTTGATTTTTTTAAAGTTGGGCATAGAAAATGGCAAAAAAAAAATAGATAATTTTTGTCCTAAAAATGAAATCTAGGAGTGTCTTACAACGAGGAAAAGTAAAATTGGATGAGCTTATTTATTAAAAACACAAGGTTGAAAATTTTAAAGATAGAAGAATTGATTAAAAGTATTAAAAAGAATTGAGATTTGGAATTTTGGAATGGAGAATAGAACGAATGCCATGGGACAGAGGCCATGGCGACATTAACAACCGGCCAAATCCAGGAATTATTTGCTTCCTTATTTCTAACATTTGTTTGATTTTTTTATTCAAATAAATTGTAGGCAATTTTGAATTAGATGATACGAAAATCTATTTTTTTAATAAATGACAGTGAAATTCCAAGTAACGGATAAAAACATCACAATGGTAGGCATAAGTCTGTAAGAATATTCTTCATTTCCTGCTATCTGTTTGCAGTTGAATTAGGCAGAGCAACCCAGAGAAGATTGTTCAAGCATGTTCTTATATGTGTCAATTTTAAGGAATCCAAAAGGGTAGCCATTGAATTTTGAAGTAAAGGTTGAAAGGGTTTTCCCAAGGTTGATAATATGCAAACCCCTGTATTCGGCAGCAAATTAATCGATCGGAAATGAGAGAAGGTATAGTCTTAAGAAAACAAACATTTTCAGACAACGTATAAGACAGATATGGAATCTTGTTTCAACGGCAGCTTCATCTTGGTTTTCAGATGATGTATATGGCAAAAACTGGGAACTTGGTATTCAGACAATGTAAGGTCTCCGGTGTACAAAAAGTAACATCCGCAGAACCTTTAACATGATAATAGCATACTAACCAAAAGGGATCTCAGTGAGGAAAAGTACAAAATTAACTCTGTTTATGAACCATTCTTCAATGTATCTCGAGTCCAACATTTAACAGTTAGTAAGAAATGTTCAAATGTTAAAAACAAACATTTTCTTTTAGCAACAAGGGGAAGTTTGAGATGTAAAAAGGAAATGGGCCAACCAGCCCTCTGATTAGATTAGATCAACATATAACATGAATTTTCCGCTAAAACCGAGAAAATTGTGAACTTTAATGGAAAAATGGATGATCATTCAAGAAGAGGGGACTTTGGGTCGTTCCTTTGTCCCCATCTTTTCCTCACGGGCCGGTAGGTCGGAGTAAGAATTTAACAGCACCAACCTGGTAATCGCTACAGGTGATCAGAATCTGAAATCGGGATCCACATCCATTGCCCAAGCAAACTTTGCCAGAAGAGATTTGTTGAAAATCTGTGAAGCAGCATATAATAGGCAAATGAACCTAGACTGAATAATGTGTCATTCCAATGTGAGAACCGGTTAGATATGGTTTACCTTCTCGATGGGAACTTCGTGCCGCTTGCACCATGCAACCGTGATCCTAGGGTCAAGGTAATTGATTTTGGATGTGCCCAATGCCACAGTTTTCAGATCTTCTTTAGTTTGCATGTCTCGTTCCATCTTCTCGATCTTTGCATTTGTTTGTGCAATCTTTTTCTCTATCCTGCATCGAACATGAATCAATGGAGTTGGTAAGCAAAAATTTGTATGGAAGGCTTAAGAAAAGGGAATGAGCTATTATACGCTTCAGGGGTCAAGTTTCTCTTCTGCTTCCCGTCAGCATCCTTCAATGGCGGCTTCCCTTTCTTAGCTCTATCCAAATCAGTTTTTAGCTCTTTTAGAACACCCTACAAGCAATAGGAAAAAAGTCAGTGCAATTGTTAAAATGGAAAGCACCAACTCCCAGAAGAAAATGTTCAAATTTGAAACCACTCAGAGGAAAACATCCCAGGTGCCTATGTCACTCGGACCATTTTTCTGTAAGTCCTCAGGAACACTCATGTCGGTAACATTTCCAGACAGGACAAAATACATGTAAAAACTTCAAAGTTTTCCAAGAAATTTTCTAGAAGAGTAATTACCTTGAGTTCTGTTATTTTCTCAGTCAACCTTGACATCTGTGCACTATGAGATTTCGAGATAGTACGTTGATGATTACAAATGATGGCAACCTGCAGCAAGAACAATAAAATTCTAGAAACCGAAAAGTTAAAATAGGTAGCTTCCTCGGCTAAGCATCTAGCCAGAAACAGTCTTTACCTCTTTGTTTGCTCGCTGATAAATTACTATTTTTTCTGCCACATCCCCATCTTTGGTTTCTTTATTTAACTGTCATTTTAACCAAACAAAGACAAATAGGAAAACTGTTAAAAAAATTACTCTACAAAACCACAATGGTATGCTATCAATACATTGAAAACTCTCATAAATTGTTTATATATCACTATAATCATTATGGTCTTATATATTTACCTCGCATACTGAGGTCTCACAACTAGGCTAAGCACACGTGCAAAATAGAGTAAAATGCATGTATGTCATGTATAAGCTGACATACCATATCATCCAATGTAATGGAAGCATTATAGGTACGGAAGACTTTTGCTGTAAGACCAGGCATGAGTTCCTTCAAATGAGCATTTAGTTTGCTCGTATCAAGCTCATCAAAAAGATCATTAGTTTTGCTTTTCCCTGCATAAAGGAGAGATCACACTCTTTAGCTCAAGTCGTATCATACACATGAATTTTAACCACGGGTGGACAACAACTCACCAGTTTGAAACTGCCCAATTGCCTTGTACACAGGAAGCTCAACCTCTACCGTGTTCACATACTGAATTGAATCTTTACCGAGGAAGTCAAACTAAAGATCAAAACAAAAACAAAAATGTTAAACGTTAATATCGGCTAGCAGGTAAATGACTAGCTACAAATTTCCAAGCCTAATACTAATTGCATATTAATCTAAACCAACCAGTTTTAAAATGTGAATCTTACAAAAATTAGGCTCATTTCAACAAGTTAGCAAAGAATTACTAAATCTCTTCTTGGAGCATAATCCAACCTTACCTTCAGCTTATTTGGAGGAATACATTCCACATTTCCTACTTTAAGCGTGCAGCAACCTACAGTATCAGCTTCATCGTCATCCTGCATATGGCCAAATCAGCTCAGACCTTTTATTTCCTCCATTGAATTCAATCCTACCCACAGTTAATGTACTTGCATACAAATCAAAAGAAGCAGTAAATGGATTGTTCATGGTAGACATGATATACCTTCTCATTACCCGCCCTAAGAGCTAATTTATCAATAAGATATGTCGCAACAGCTATTTGTCTCTTTGTAACATCTTTCGCTGTAAAATCCTTAGTATAAGCTGCTCTGATGTTCTTGATATAATCCTACATTTAAAGCACAGATATCCACTTAAAGATGGTTCAATAAATAAAATCTAAGAGCACCATCATATTGGTTATTACCTTCAGCAGCCTTGCTTTCTCATATTTCTCCTTGTCACTTAGTCCCTTCAAAGAACTGCTAGCAGCCAAAAATACATATTTGAATTCTTTTGAATTAATGGGATCATTCCAGAAAGCTAACCATGTAACAGTATTGTCGTGTTTTATATCTTTCCATCTGCCAATCAAACAAAAAGGTCCCAAATTAAGAATAACCAAATCAGAAATAATTTCCAATCTTTTCATATATTCTAGAAAATAAACACCCTCTGTTATCTCTTAAGTCTTAACCTTTCACCAGGGATTGGGCATTCTGGAATTGGGGCATCCTTTCCGATATTAATGGTAATGTCACATGGACGAATACGCCTTTTCAACTTTCCCATCTGATAAACAACGATCGATTGGAAGAGCTTAATATAAGAATCCCATAAACTGAACTATCAAACAAAAGCGTACAATTTCCTACTGCTTTAAAGTTGTCAAGCATGTCATCAATACCTTTGGATGCTCTCCTCGACCTCGGAAAAGCCCAGGTGGTTCAACTCTGAAATTTCCTACCTGCAATTAGAACAATCTGAATTTAGAAAAAGAAAATTGACATATAAATTTAAAGAAAGATACTATTTTTGTAGATTTTGGTGAACTTGGCGGAAGAGGAGAAAGAAAAATTGCATTAGGCTCCAAAAACAGGGTAGAATGAGGATAAGCAAAAACAAATAAAATAAAATCAAGTAAAGAATTTTTAAAAGGGATAAATTGAATTCTACAGTGAAACAAAATCTTCACCTTCTCTTTGACACCATCAACAATAGCCCACATATACTTCTCCTCCTGCTTCAACTTTTCTTCTTTCAAAGCCTTCTTCTCCTACAGAAAGCAACCGTGCTTAACTGTTATAAAACTATGAAAGGCATGAAGCAAAAAAAATATGCAGGTTCTAAAGTAAGACAGATGTAGTACAAAAAGCTATAGTATATCGAAGGCAAAAAATATTTTGAACCAACTTACTTCAAAACTCATTTGCTTCTTCTTCTCTTTCTCCTGCAGATGCCACTCGTATATTGGAGTGAAATCACATTTGTCCAAGCCCTTAATGATATGGTTTTTCCCCAGTATCTCACTCCAATCCTCCCAGAAATTCTTCTTGAACTGTGGTTTACCCATGTAATCTGTTTCTTTCATTACAGCAAACATTGTTGCCACCTGCAGAATGAACAGATCAGGCAGCAACAAGTCAAATGAGAACTTTGACCTTTCATCAAATTGCAATGACATTAATGAAATTGGTTGTCAAAAAACACATGATGGCTCAATAACATATAACACTATATGTAAATAGAGAGAGACCTCCTCTTGCGCAGGAGTTAGATCAACTGGTCGTCCATCGTACAACATCTTAACCCCATGAGGCTTGTATGGAGGTGGGAAAATGACACCATTGTGAACCAAGCTACTCCACTTTTTCTGACCATCACCAGAACTAGGTGACAGCTTCGTTGACTTACTATATTTAGAATTTTTCATCTCTTTCTTCGACTTTTTATTTATCTTTTTAAGCGATGAAGATACAACTTTGGTCGCTTTTTGATTCATGGACGATGTTTTACTGTTTGATGAAACGGACTTTTTTATACGCTGGGAAATTGGAATATGATCATCTTCTTCTTCAGATTTTTCTGCCTTCACTGTAACTTGCTTGGATTTTATTGTTGTAGGTGTATCTGAAATCTTTGGCCTTTTAACATAAGATTGATCTGATGAATTTCCCTTATCAAGAGGTCTCTTATCCGACAACACAGAAGACTTTTGCTGTTTGTCCTTCATGGTAGAACCATTCTGCAAAATTTTAGAAGCCATAGGTTTCTTCTCATGAGATTCATATGGCTTACTACTTGATGTCCCCATATTCGACTTCATTTTGAACCTCGCAGACAGAGGAGCTTCATCATCAGGATCTTCAGCAGATCCTTTTATCTCAACCTTTGGTACTAATCGCTGTGATTGGGCAGGAGTTGAAGTGCTTGCCCCTTTGTTGCCTTGGCTTGAGATCCCCTTAAGCCTTGCACTCAAAGGTTGTTCATCATCATTATCGTCGTCGTCGTCACTGTTTGTTTCAGTGGTTTTAATTGGGCTCTTCTCTTCCTTGACTGCAGTAAACTTATTCCGCTTCGTTGCTTGTTTTAACTGATCATTAAGCGAAGTTGATGCCGTAGAATTCACTACTGGAAATCTCACTGGTGATTCCTTCACAGGTGAAATTGATGATTTTGGGCTCAAAATAGGTGATCGCATGGGAGGTGACTTGGAAGGTGGAATGGACTTGTTCTGGGAACTGGAACTTTGACCATTGCGAGCTCGAGCATCAGAGGCTTGCCTCCCAGATTGTCCATCAGACCTTTGAGACGGTGCCTTCTTTACTTCTGAGTTTAATTGATTATTCTTAGAGGACGAGGTATTATTCCTCTTGAACACTACGGGCCCATCATCATCATCATCAAAATCGTAAACATGTTTGGCAGGAGCCTCAACAGCCATTATCCAACTACGAACTGTGTTGGCATGTATATCAAATCAAATATCTGATTAAAACAGAAATTCAATTACTTTGGAAACAAAACATACTTGACATCTAAAACCATTATAAGTTCGAAAACAAATCAATTCAACAGATTATAGTTACAGTACAAGCTTAATTAATAAACCATAAAACAATTAAGAATCCTGGAAAAAATCCCACTAAATAACTATACCAATTATGCCACACCTAAAATTCAAAAACCAACCCTATAACTAGAAGAACCGTATCCCACTAAATAACTATACCAATTATGCCACACCTAAAATTCAAAAACCAACCCTATAACTAGAAGAACCGTCAGAATCACCCCCCCGCAATAAAACAAGAGCTCCAAACAAAATAGGTAATAACAGCATAAGCTCGAAGAAGAAGAAGAAAAACAAACAAGAGCTCCAAACAAATTCCATAAGATAAGAAATGCCCGTTACTCCAAACACCCCAAATTCAAAAAACAACCTAATAATTAGCCCAATCATAAAAAATCTGCCAAAAGGGAAAAGCGTTTTTCCTTTAAACCCATGTGCATACACATGCAAAATGTCACCAATAAGATCAAACTAATAACCTTCTAAGTTCTACCTAACTTAAAATGCCAAAAAAGGGGGAAAAAGCTTCCGGTAATCATAAACCTAAGCAACAAAAATAGACCAATTCAAGCTTTTGCCTCAGGAGAAGCAATAAAGCTATATTCTTTGCTTCTTTTCCCTAAATAAAACAGAGCTTTTTGCTCAGAAAATTAACCGAATAGACTAAAACAGTGAGCCTAAGATAACCTAATTCATGAGAAATTTATGGAATTTAAAGCATTTAAGCAATTGGGAAAACAGAAGATTAAACAACAAAAGAAAGTTCCCAAATTTGAGTGAAGGGGAACCCTAAACATGAAAGAAATAGTGTGCTGAAATTGATGGGGGAAAAGGAATTACCTTTGAAACAATAAGATCAAAGCTTAGATAGATCGATTCACCCCTTCTCTATTTCTTTCTTCCTTTCTTTATATAGTTTTTTAAATTAAAAATAATATATATTTAATTATTTTCTGTGTTTTCTCTTTTCTTTTCTCAGATTCTGAGCTGTGTGTTGAACGTTAAACTTAAAACGATAAAGTTTGACATATAGACAAAGTATTGCAGTTTCGGTAGGAGAACAAGGCTATCTCAATTGGCCTTGGGCTTTTAAATATTTTGGGCCTATTCATGAGATTATAGTCCTTTTCGGCCCATTTTGTAAACTTTTTCATGTGTATATTTTTGGCTTTAATATAAAATAAGGGCCTGAATTATATATATTTTTTGTTTTAGGTGCTTAAATTTTATTTTGGTAAGAATATGTACTTAAAGTAATTTTTTAGTAAAAATAAGTGCCTAAAGTTATTATTTAAGGTTAAAATAGGTGTTTAAAATAAGTCACGTGTCAAATAATGATCAGATGTTGAGTTTTTTTAAAACTGCGGTCACCTAAAGCAAACAAAATGAAACTTTATTCACTTATTCTAACCAAAATAAACTTCAGGCACCTAAAACAAAAATAGCGATATAATTTAGGCACTTATTTATAGTAAAACCTATATTTTTACTACTTGAATTTGATTTCACTGTTCAATTTGATATCCAAGTTTATTTTATCCAATTAAGTACTTAAATTTGGTCTAGTGTCCAATTTAGAATCTAAACATTTTTTTTGTCAAATTAAGTATCTAAATTGGGCCTTTTGTTTTGTAAATGGATTCATCATGATTCAAATTGGTTTAAATAAATCATTTATCGTATGTATTAATTTGGATAAGAAATCTAAGTTCAAGTACAAATTTGAACCAAGAATATTCATATACATAATTGGACAAAAAACATTAGGTATCAAATTGAACCTTAAGGCCAAGTTCAAATACCTAATTGAAAAAAAAAACTTCAATATCAAATTGAACCTTGAAGTTAAAGTTCATGGGTCAAAATATATAATCACCATATAATTAATTTTCAAGTAAAAATATTTTACTTTTACATTTTATTCGAATAATAGTGATTTTTAAATGAGTAAAATCAAAAAATAAAATTTATTAAATTAATATTTGAACCACCATCATAACTAATTTCTTCGATTTTTCTCGGCATCAAATGACCTTTAAACAAAGAAAAAAGAAAATTAGAACTGGGTTTTGCCAAGAAGTTTCCATAGGAGTTTTGTCCTCAAATAGTCAAGGATTGAATTAGTGTACATTTCCCTACTTCCTTTTCCAAAGTCAAAATAATTTAATTGATTATTTTTAATATTTTTAACATAATTTTATAATAATATCTGTTGAATTTAAATCGTTAATAAAATTTATGTGCATCATCCTGACTTTGCTCTAAAATATGAAATAGTCGTTGTTTCTTGAATGCTATATGTGTTATAAATAAAATAAGGGTAAATTACATAAATGATCACCGAATTTTTAGGGAAAATTTATTTTAGTCACCATACTTTTAAAATATTCGATAAGGTCATACAATTTTTAGTTCAATTTCAATATAGTTACCGAACTTTTAGTTCGCTTTCAATATGGTCTCTCATGTTACCTTCCGTTAGAAGCTGACGTTAGTTTTCGTTTTTTCCTTAATAAAAAATGGGTAAACGACACCAATCATCACTCAACTTTCTTCTCACTCCTATTCTGGTCACTAGAGTTTAAAATTTTTCAATTTAATAACTTAACTTTATAATTGTTCATATTTTGGCCACTCTCAAATGACATGTTTATACAAATAGAAAAATTCGATTAATCCTTAAAAAATAATTTTGGTTAATTGGTAAATTCAGATTATTCAATTATCGATCTTATATTGTACCAATTAAATCAGACAATCGATTAACCAGTTAACAGAAATATTTGATTTTGGAAATGATTTTTTTACTTTGTTTATTAAAATATCAAATATGATAATATGGTAAATTTAATAATTGTTCGGTTGTGATAAAAGTGTAAAAACAACTAGAAAGTCAAAAATTGAAAGTTCGCATTAACCTTACACAGAGCCAAAACTTTTTTTTTTAAAAAAAGAAGGGTATCAAAATCACTAGACTATAAGATATTGTAATGATAAAATTTAGAAATATTGTATATAATAGATCAAATTGGTTAATCAATTTTGCTTAAAACTGTGAACCGTAACCGAATCAAAAGCCCAATAATTTATTTTAAAAATTTGTACAGATACCGGGTTAGATTAATCCTTAAAAATTATTTTGGTTAATTGCTAAATTTAGATTATTCAATTCTCGATCTTATATTTTACCAATTAAATCGGATAATCGATTGACCAGTTAATTGGAATATTTGATTCAAGTAATATTTTTTTACTTTGCTTATTAAAATATCAAATATGTTAATATGGTAAATTTAATAAACAAAGTAAAAAAAATCATTACCTGAATTTTTTAAGGATTAATCGAATTTTTCAATTTGTATAACCATGTCATTTGAGGGAGACCAAAATATGAGCAATTTTAAAGTTAAGTTATTAAATTGAAAACTGTTAAACTCTAGTTACCAAAATAGGTGTGAGAAAAAAGTTGAGTGACGATTGGTGTAGTTTACCCATTTTTATTAAAACTAACGTCAACTCTAACGGAAGGTAACGAGAGGGACCGTATCAAAATCAAACTAAAAGTTGGGTGACCTTATCGAATATTTTAAAAGTACGATGACCAAAATAAACCCGCCCTAAAATTTCGGTGACCATTTATGTAGTTTACCTATAAAATAATAAAGAACAAGAATGAGAACAAAGAACAAGAATAAAAGGACAAAGAGATGAGAGAAAGAATGAAATTTGTATTCATTCTCAATATTGAAATGTATACAATGCCTTCATCAAATCATCTATTTATAGGTATAAGAAGTACATAATGTTGGAAAAATATGATAAAGCAGAAACTTTGAGGCATTTTTTCTATGGATAAAGGTGAAGATTCGAATAATGAAATTACGGCTTCATATTCTACTCCATGAGACCTTTACAACGATATTTCATACGCTCAAAACGGGTGAGTGATGAATGAGAAATTGATGCTCAAAGTAGACTAATTGTGAATTGAGTTAAGGAAGAAGGAAAAACTTATATCCCATATTGATGGGTTACCAAGTGTGGGATATATTTTTATACAAGACTCTACTTAATAATTATTAAATAACTTAAGTTAATATGATATCAATGATGTGAATATTTGGATTGATTGAGTCTTTTGTATGTAACCTTGTGAATATTTTAATTCAGATATTATTCTGATAATGCTATTTGATTAATAAATTTTATTTGAGTCAAATAAAATTCAGATAATTCATAAAATTTATTTCCAATGAAACTCTTACCCCTATAAATAATGTAAATCTACTAGGTTAAACACACAAAATCACACAGATAATTTTCAATTGTTTTTTTACGGTTCCCAATCATTGCAGACGTACTACTGTTATTCTCATTCTGTTGTTGTATTATGAGAGATATACGTCAAATATTTCTCAAGCACTATAAAAACGGATGAACCTCTCTTTAAAAAATTGTGTGTTATTACATTATTACTCTAACGATCTTAAGACATTCAAAAGTTTAATCTAAGACGAACAAAATATTTATTAAAAGCAGTGGTTTGAGCTTTCTCGTTCGATTAAAGAACCGTGCGGCGTATTATATTTTGGTCTATTTCAAATCTGTAATTTCTACCCGAGGTAGATCAAGGGACCAAAGGTGCAGCCCATACTTCTTTGTTCATCAAGCTCGCGTTTTAATAAGTGGGGTCATTTCATGGTGGGATATTAAGGAACCCACGAGTGGTGCTATAAGGTGGAGTTCCGTACGCACAAGCAATATCAGTGAGTTTTTGATCAAGTTTAAAAGTGTCTCACATATTCGGTTTATAATATACTGTGAATTTTATTTTTCTAACTAATAATTCCTTTGAGAAATTATATAAAGACGGATAAGATATTCAGATAAAATTTTGATCTATTTTAAAAATTAAGATCTCGTAAATAATTTATTTTAAGATTTAATTCATGTCGTTTTAACGGGTTTACTGAATCTTCTTTTCCAAACAAGTTATCAGTTTGTAAATCAAGATCTCGTAAATAATTTATTTCAGGATTTAATTCATGTCATTTCAACAGGTTTACTTATTTTTTTTTCAAACAATAGACAGTATGAATAAAAGTGATTTATTCAAATTTTGTTGCAGACAAATCTGCTTTAACAAAATTTGTCATTTAAGTAACATTGGTTACTGATTTTGTTTCAAAATTTTAATTATGATGGATAACATAATAGAAATAATCGAGAATTGATTTTCTAGTAATTATAGAATTATTGTTAATTTTAGTTCGGAGAAGAAAACACTCTTAAACGGATAATTGAAAATTTATTTGAAAGTGCATGTCTAGGATTTGTTTCTTGAAAGACTTAGTATTTAAGCGTGCTTAGTGGACCTCATCTCTTTCATCTTAACCTACCTAGTGCACTGTTCATTGTTGAGATTTCTTTTATATAATGTGAATGCGGTGACTACGATACCTAGCTATTAAGTTCGTCCATTTTTCATCCCTTATTTTTGGTGACTATGATACCTTGATGTTAAGTTCGTCCATTTTATGATACATTATTGTTGAGATTTCTTTTATATCGTGTGAAAGGGGTGCACTGTTCATTGTTCACTCATCTATTATTTTTTGGTAAAATCGTATTTTAACATTACGTTTTTTTTTCACTTTTAATACTTTGTTGTTAAGTTCGTCTATTGACTTGACGAAAATTAAAATGTGAATAGTATAACGACAATTTTAGTCTCAAAACTTACACATCTATCAAATTGCTCTTAATTTGAAACAATTATTAAATTATCAATAATTATTATTGTGATGGACTAAACCTCATGTTTCATATGTTTTGTTTTGTCCTATGGTAATTTATTTAATATTAAGATATTTCTTATAGTGATTTAATTTAGAGAAATTTTTATTTTTATATTTAAGGTTTGTAATGATTTAAATTAAAATTATTTAAATAATTTGTTACAATGAATCAATCTAGAAAAAAAATAATATTTAATTATTTTTAGGTAAACTACACCAATAATAATCTAATTTTTAGGGTGTTTACACTTTGGTCATTTAAATAAAAATGGCATAATGCCAAAAAAATACCCTTAAATTATTGGTTGATTAATTTTTGTTAGGTTCGTAAAAAATATAAACATAAAAAGAAAACTGCAAATTGATTTTATATTTAGTTTAACTATTGATATTTAAATCATCATCTGTTTAATTTCAATTGAGTATTACATATGGGATAACCTTCCTAAATTAAACGTTAGAATTCGAATTACTAATATTATTTAAAAAATCTAATACTTAATCTACTCGCAGCTTCTTGGTGCAAATCGATTTTATCGATTACAAAGATAATCGATTAAATTATATTATCGGCGCGTTCAAGTAAATTAAGAAAACTATAAAAGTAATTCTAATCAAGATGAAAGCAGACTCTTCAAAAAATCCACCAACTTGGAGTAATCTCCTATCAATCTCTCATCTACACTGTTCCTCACTAACTGCGGAAAAAACAACCAAAGAGCGGTGGCCACCACAAATCCCAAAGCCAACGGCTCGAAAACCGCCCTGTGCAACCTCATTTTCTCGGGCACCACCTTTTTCACCGCCACTTCCATCGCCACTGCTACTCCATGCAACATGAAAAACCACGTCACCTCTCAAGTAGGAGCCACGCGAGCCGAGTAATAGTAAAGCAACTCATGCACCAAACCGGAGACCACAAACACGGCGATGACCGTCGTCGAGGAAGCCCACATCAGTCCGAGTACACGAGCCGAAATACGGCATATGAGGTAGTATACAGTGGGGCGTAGAATGCCTGTAGCCATGAGGTTCCATCTACGACCTCATAAATCTTGTAAAAAGGTGGCTAGGTAGGGTTCGTTGAACTGTGGCTCGAGCTCGAACCCATAGATGGCTCGAGCCGGGACTATGGCAAGGCTAGTATCAGCTCAAGCTCAATGTAAAAGTGGACACCGTACACTGCTAGAACTACATTTTTATGGAGATATTGTTTGTAGGTTAAAGAAAGGTGAAGTAAAGCTAATATTACAACTTTTATGGCAAGCAATATTGATTTTGGGAGATGATTGATCTATGGGGTGGCTTAGATTTGCTTTGAGATGGGGTTGTTGTTTTGGGTTTAATGGGGAGAGAAGCTAAGGAAATGAAACGGAAAACTCTAGTTGGCGACGGTGAAAGCGGTGGTTGGTCGAAAGCAAAGAGTAGGAGCTTGAAATTGCCGAGCCAAGCGAGCAAGAAGGTGGTGAGGCCGATGATATGGGCGGAGGAGACGATGATAGGGAGGTAAAAGAAGAGGACGAAGACCGAGGTCAAAGAAATAAGCCTGGAAATGCCTTTGGGGAGTTTTGATGAAAAGTAGAAGCAACAAGAAAATGAGATTATAGCCAAAATCCATACCTTGATGAAGCTTTCAAGTTCACCCTCCATTTTCTTGATGAAGAATTATGAAGCTTTATTAGTAATATTGATGAGAAATTTAGGCGACATCCATCAATTTATATAGTAAAGGGCACAACTGAAAAAGATAATAAAGTAACGGTCCAAATTTTGGAATCTGAGGGTCGGTTAAACTCGAATCGTAGGCCATGAGTTTTGGATCAAGAGTGTGGGCTTTTAGATGACTATGTGAGCCTTGGTGGGCTCCCTCTTAGTTGTTGGGTTGGGTCTTTGATTGGTGGATGGGTTAGGATGATGTGGAAGGGGTAAAGAGGTAACTTACCCCAATTTTGAAGAGGGAAAAGAGGTGTAATTACCCATTTTTATCCGGTGTATAAACATCGCGTTAATTTACGTTAGTTTAATAATTTACATATCACTGTTGCATGTATACGTAATATGTTGTACGCATGATTAATGTACGCAAAGTGTGTGTGATGTGTTATTAATTATTATTATGTGCATGTCTATATATGTTTGCATGTGTGTGTTATTAAAGTCCTTATTATTACGTATACGAAAGAGTATTGCATGAATTGTATGTGTGTGTACGTAAGTATGTATGTGTATGCTATATACGTATATGTGTCCATGTACGTGTACGCTTGCATGCATGTATATATATATATACGTATTATTATTATTATTATCATTATTATTATAAACATATAAAGTATCAAAAACCCAAAAATAAATTAATTAGATATCCAACCCATGTACAAATGTTGAAACACATAAGTTTTTGCATCGGGCCCAAACCGGCCAACCCACATCCTAAGAAACCCTAACCCATATAAGATATTGGAACCCTGATGCCCTCCTTTCATCTTGCGCAGCTGCACGAGGGCCGTTGGATCAGATCTGGATCCAACGGCCACAGATGAAGCATGGAGACCCCTCATCTGCCGCGTGAAGTCCATGCGCGGGCTGTTGGATTATCCACTCGCGCGTGTGAGACGCGTACAAGGCCGACCATATTCTCCAGGCCACGTAGCGCGATCTCGGGCTGCTACATCATTTTCGAGGCCTCATCTCAGCCGTTTGATCTTCGATCAATCCTAGCCGTTGGATCAGATTTGATCCAACGGCCAGGGATACGTCTGTCAAGAGATCACCTCCACCATGCCTCTGCTGCGCCACCAGCCCCAACCACCGTACTCAGATGCACCAGAAAACACAAGAAACACAAGCTATGTCAGTATCATTTCAAATAAAAAAAATATATTTTTATAGTACTTTCTACCGAAACATCAGAGAGGATATATGTATGAAAGGTTGTAAGAACAATTATTATCAAGTGACCAGTTGTATCAGTTTTCTCAAAAATACAAAAAAAGAATCCCATCCTCTTGTTCTTTTTTTCGAACACACAAAGGTATCCATTCATCTTTAGTGTTGCATGCATGTATATACTCTAGAAATAACCAAAAAAAAGAAAAGGAGTGGGTGATTTACCTTCGGTCGTCAGTTCCCCCACCGGCAACAAGCCTAAATATGGTGAGCTGGCTAAGGAGGGAGACATTCTTTCGGTCTCAGTTTTCTTAAAAGGGTGGTTTTCACTTCCGGGTTTTCTTAGATCTAGGTAAAAGGGGGAGTCTTTGTGTAAATCTAAGTTTAGATTTGGGTTTGGGTTGAAGTAAGGGGCGTTTTGGTGGTCTTTTTTAAGTTCGCCGGCACCGGCTAGCGGGGGCCGGCGGCGGAGAAGACGGGGGTTGGCTGCCGGTTTTTGGGTTTATCAAAGATTGGGGGTTTGGTTTTGAGAGAAAAAATGAGGGTTGGGTGTTTTATAAATAAGGGTTAAAAAATGGGGAAAAGTTTGATTTTGGGCCGGATGAGAGGGTTTTATAAGTGCTTTATTTTTTTAAAATGGTGAAATCGCGTCATAAATCCCTCCGCGTTTCCATTATTTTCATTTCTGTCTCGCCGTATGGATAATCGCAACCCCGATCCTCTCTGGTTTGCCATAATTTTCAATTTAACCCCTAAATTAAATTGAAATCGGTTTTCAAATGGTCAAAATACGCCCCAAGGACCTCTGCGTTTTTGAAATTTTCATTTCAAGCGTGCCGTATGGGCCTATTACACCTTTGGTCATCTGGACTTTCTTTCAGTTTGCAATACCATCCTCAAATCATACTTTCAGATGTTTTTAATTTTGGTCTTCAGTTTTATTCTGTTTCAATCCAGTCCCTTGTCATATTTCGATTATGTATGCCTCTTTATTTTCTTCTTAGCATGTTCATGTTATTCTCTGTTCCCACATAAGTTCCCATATTATCCTCGTTTATGTTTATTGGATGCGTTATTTTTCGTGTTTCAATCTTTTTATCCATGGTATGTATTTGTTATGAATGTCATACTTTAGCTTGGTTTTCATGGTATGCCTGTTTCTGTTAGCATGAGTTTTATGTTTGTAGGTTGCATGTTAGTGTTTTTTTTGGCCATGTATAATGCCATGTCTTTATTTATTTATTTGTGTTTGCGAGTTATGTCATATGTTATGCCCTAGGTATTAGTTTCTTTGTTAACATATGGTTTTGATTTCTGAAATTAACATCATAATACATTTATGCCATGCATAATGTTACATTGTGTTTTTATTTTTAATATGTACGTATTCTCGAAGTATGTGTTTTTATTTCTCACATGTTTTTATTCATGCCTCGTTATTATTATCATTATGATGTGCTATTTTCATGTTTTATTGTATTTATTTAATTTTGTGAGATCCATGTTTTTCATTATTTTGTCCTTACTATGTCAATGCAAATGTGTGTTTCCGAATTATTTCACTAAGTTTGCATAATAGAATATATAATGTCAATGCGGTACCCTTTTATCCGAGCGTAAACGGGGCCAGTGTTAGGCGTAGTGATAGTGGTTGGGCGTTTACTCTCGGATAACGGGGCCTTTAAAATCTACTCGCACTTATAACCAAATCTTTATTTAATCATCACTTTAATCTGAAAAATCTAATATTAATAAACGGTAATTATTAAAGTACCAATTTGTGGGCGGTGTGGGGGTTTTAATCCTTCCCTATCCGTAACCGACTCCCGAACCCAACAATTTTTAAATCTCTGGTTTTACGGTGTTCGGTCTACTTAAGTGGCCTGTGGCGACTCCAATTTCTAAATAAAACGCGATTTCTTTAAAACCCCACGGAAGACATTCTTTTCAAAACAAAACAATAAATAAAAACACTTTTTTAGCGAGAGGGACATCGCTACAGATGGCGACTCCGCTGGGGACCATTTTTGTTTTTTCAAAAACAAATGAGAGTCAAGCTTTTTAAATAATTACCGCTTTAATAATATTAGAAGTTCCGGATTAAAGTGACTATTAAATTAATATTCGGTTATAAGTACGCTGCATATAAACCTGTTTTTTTAAGTGGGGGAAAACGTTAATGCTTTTGAGGAGATATCGTTCTCCCGTGTAGGCCTAGCAAGTACCTTCGGGGCTCGAGTACCTTATGCTTTCGTAAGGATATCGTTCCTTCGTGCAGGCATAAGCGAATGGGTCCCCCTGAATTGAACCCGGTTGAAAGGAGCCTATAATGGGTGATGATCGGGGGCCTTACTACTCTTAGTAGGGGACAACGAGGACAATTCGGGTACCTCCTAAAACCAAAACTGCATGTAGAGAACACGTAGAAACCCACCCTGTTAGAGTCATGAGGATAACCTAGGTATCTTAGACGGGATGTAAATAGGATTGCTTTGTTTGTTTATCGCATTTAATTTGCCCTTTTTATTATGTATTTATCGATTTTGTCCGGTACGGACTTGTTTTCTTTTTTGTTTTGTTTTTGCATATCATCGCATTCACATTACACAGGGCATTGATTCCTGAGTGGTTTCTCCCATAATAGAAGATTGTTCATGATGGACCAAAAGTTCTTTAACCTGAAGGAAGGGGGTCCAGTTCCAGAGTTTTATCCCGAGACTAGGCCAGGGACATCCGAAGAAGAATCGTTCAAGGACTCCAGAACAGATTCGATAAGCAGTGTCAGTTCTGGTAACAAGCAAGATGAAGTACAAGAGTTAAAGAAGCAAAAGTTAAAGAAGCAAATGGCCGAGATGATGGACCAGATGAATGCTATGATGAAAGGCATGCAGCATGTCGAACTCAGAAAAGAATCGATCAAGGATCAGAATATGGAACATAATGGTCAGAATGTCAAGACGGACAATACTGTTAAATACGACACATCGAATCCCTTTGTGATCAATCTCAAGAAACAGACAAGTGGCATATCTGGGGTAGATACCAAGGGAACAGAGGCAAGAATAGGGGAAGCTCAAGAATCCAATGACATCAGAAGGCATTAGCCTATACTCATAAGGTATACCGAGCTACTTCCGTTGCTTGTCGAAAGGAGCCTTATCGTACCGGTGAAGTCTGTACCAAAGAGGCTTCCTTATCCGAAGGGTTGCAATAGTCGTGTCTGGTGCAGCTACCACATAGGCGATTTGGGTCATCACACTGAGAACTGTAGAGCCTGAAGGACAGAGTTCAAGATCTTATCAGAATGAGAGTTTTGGGTTTCAAAGACAGACAACCCCGATTCTACAGCGAACCAGCCGTTGCCCGAGGGGCAAAGTCGAAGGAGGGTCAACGTCCGACCCAAGGTTCGGGTAACACATAAGTGGGTCATTCAAGCGAGATAAATTTAGGAGTCAAGAATAAAAGCATCTCAGAAGATGAACTTGCACACAAGTACAGCCAGCTCGAGCATGAGAGGCACAATCTGAGCATGAAATTGAAGAGCATGCAAGACGAGTACCAGAAGTTGCACTTTGAATTCAAGAATGCCGGTCTGGGTGACACCTCTGAAGAATGGGTTAATGATATGATTCAGTTGAGGAACGATTTGGAACGTTGGAAGCAGAAATGCATGAATAGTAAGAATAAAGTCAGATCATTGTCACAGAAGCTGAAAGAAGCTAAGAGCCAATGCGACATCCTCCAAAGTAAGTTGGAAAGCAGTATGGCCATGGATGATATCCTGAAATCAAGTCTGTAGCAGGAAAGAGAGGAATCACAAGCCTTTCAAATGGAAAACGCAACACTCAAATAACAGATAGCGAGGCTCAAGACTTCTTTACATACCAGCGAGATTCGTGCTGAGACAGTGACCGTCAAGCTACAAAAAGCTGAGCAGACAATACGGGAGAAAGACCGAGACATGAAGAACGTTATGACTCAAGCCAGACAAGTAGCTCAACAGGTAGCAGACTTAGCCGATGCAGCAGCGCCGATAAGCCAGAATATGGATCTAGCGTTGGACCGCGAAGGAAAGCTGACGGGACTATTGAATGAGGTCAAGAAATTAGGCGCTAGGGCTCACCGCTATCTGTAAACCCCTAATACCGGATGTAATGAAACCTTTTGGTCTGAATGAAAGATTGTTCTATAGGGACAAATCACTTGCGGAATCAATGCCTTATTGCATTCATGCATTGCATTTGCATCACGTCCTTTGCATTGTTTAATAGTTTTATCATCGCATGGCACTTCATCATTTAATACTTGGGGTTCGATGGCAAAATTAGTTGGAAAATAGAACGAACTAAAGAGTCGAGGCTTGACCAACTAGAAGAAAGAATAGAGAAAGAGCTGAAGAAGAAAGAAAAGATAAATGTTTTCAATACGAGGGAACTCTACCTAGTCCCTGATTTGGCCATTCCTCCATATTTCAAGGTTCCCAGATTTGCGCAGTATGACGGAACCAGCTGCCCGAAGATTTACTTGACCATGTTCTATAGAAAAATGGAGGGATACATGAAAAATGAAGAATTATTGATCCACCACTTCCACGATAGCCTAACGGGACCTGCAGCAGTGTGGTATAACCGTTTGAACAGAAACCAAGTTAGGTTATGGGGTGACCTTGCTAATGCCTTCTTGAGTTAATACAGATATGCTTTAAATTTAGCGCCCTATCGTCAATTTCTTCAGAATGAGAAAATGAGGCCAAATGAAAGCTTCAGGGAATATGCACTAAGGTGGCGATGTTTGGCGACCCAAGTCCAGCCTCCTATAGCAGAAGAATAGTTGACTCCCATGTTTCATGCAACACTTCCCTCTCATTTCTTCGATGTGATGTTGGAGAAATCGAGAAACAGATTCAAAGATTTTATGACGATTGGAGAGATGATAGAATACGCAATCAAAGAAGGAAAATTGGGGTCTAAGTCCAAGGACTGAATCGAAGATAAGATAGAGAAAGACAGAGAGGTAAATGAGTGTCACCTCCAGGGTTCGCGTGGCTGTAAAAGAAGAAGACAGACTAACACCTCGGGGTCATCAAGGAAAATTCCTCAGACAAGCACAAATTTGGAAGTGTTCGGAACATCTATCTCATACATATGGCCTCATTTGGTAGAGGGTCACTATCTTGCTCCTAGACCGATGAAGATCGCACCTGATCTATCTGCCCATAGTTTTGACTCAAGTAGCACATGTGAATTCCATATGGGGGCACCGGGGTATCCCACCAGAAAATGTAGACCTTTATTGGAGGAGATCAAGAAGCTGATCAATGATGGGACCTTGACACAAGAGCTGATCCAACAGTGGATGACCAAGGATGAGGGGCAAGTCTGCATAGTGCTGAGGAAGCCAGAGATGTCTATATATTAAAAGACTTTCCTGAAGTAATACAAGGAATCTACTTTACCACTTGTGGCCCACATGTGGTAAAGATCTTTTGTGAAAGGGCATGTTTTTTTTTTATTCCAATGAAGAACACATTTCGCTTAACATACAATGTTCTTGAAAGAACATAGATGCATATTTTCTCGCCGTTGTAGGACATTGGATATCAATTGCAAGATGTGGCATTAGATGGATGTTGTGACAATGATGAGGTGTGATCTTCCCTACCAGACTCTGGTCAGCAAAGCAAGATTACTACTCTTTCGATGATGTTCAAGGATGAAAAAGCTCCGAATGTCAACCATATATAGTTGCTTGAAATTGAAACTCAAGGCATAATCTTCTAGGTAGTAAAGAATTAAAAAATAAGAACTAAAAAAGGGAAGAATTGAAGGAAAAAAGAGGAGAAAAAAGGGAAGAAAAAGAAAGAAAGAAAAAAAGAGAAAAGAATAATAAAAAGCGCTCCTATGTTCGAAACCTGGTAATAGGCTTGTTCGGATAAGAGTGTGGGAATTTTGGGGCACTATGCTGAAGTGATAAGGTGGAAATACACCATCCAATTTAAGAAACCTTAGCTTCATAAGTGATGGTAATATTTTCAAATCGTGACTATGCCGAATAACTTGGGGCAATGTTGTTTGCTCCATCGTTGTTCTCAAGACAAAGGACTGTGAGGAATTGATTTCCTCAAATAATGATAAAAAAAGAAAAAAATAAGAAGAAATTGAAAGAAGAAAGAGAAAAAAAAGAACAAGAGAAAATAAAGAAAAAAGGGAAAAAGAAAAATGAGGAGAAAGGAAGAGAAAAGAAAAGAGAGAAAAATAAACAATAAGCATAGTTAAAACTCGCACCACCTAGAACTCTATTCCTAGAGTAATATTTCTGCGCTCGAGTGGTCATACAAGCCTACCCTTTTTGGGGGCGGAGCAAGTAATGAGAATTGAGAAAGAGTAGTATTCTGCAGCAACGTGGTAATCATGAGGATGAACCGAGGCACCTGGGAAGACTTCACAGCCTTGAGTTACTGAATGGTTGAATCTAAGACGCTCTTGCTTGATATCCAGAGCTCCTTTTCTGTGATTTCAAGATCTTGTATGTTAATCTAAATGACACCCTTCAGTGGAATGCCAATCAACAAATTGACAAGTTAAAGCAACAAAGATTTCCATGTATTACTTTACATATAAGATCTAGAACACAAGGTAGTGGATATTATTGGAGCACCTAACCAGAAACGACCCCACAATGTATAGGATAAAGATGATGACAAGAGCATATGTGTTAAACAGCTCGAGAACAAGAAGCAGGTTTCAGTCGTGATGCCTTGGTCGGTTCAAGGAAATGAATGACGAACCAGGACGAGAATGAGATTACAAAATATAGGGGACGGTAAGAGGTAAACATTAGGACCCCAAAGAATTAAAGCACAGGGATCGAGAAATAGTTCCCGTCATGAGGCAGCAAGAAAACTAAGATTAAGTTCAGAACATAGAAGCGTTTTGCTCACCCCTATGATGAAACTAACAAATACTCAGAATGTTGGGTCAGAGAAGTTGGAAGGTAGCCGAGCTCATGATCGAGAAGGGCAATGCAGAACAGGGGAAATGAAGATCAAAACTGAGCATGCTGCAAAAAGAAAGGAAATAGAGAAATTCGAAGAATGACTTTTCAGGGCATATGATTTTAAAACATGTCTAAAAATAGAGAAAAAAGAAAATAAAAAGAAGGGAAAGAGAAGAAGAAAAAGAAAGTACAACATTGCATGTATCATATAGATAGAGGCATGACAATTTTTGCTTTTTCTAGACAGGTATTTGAAGAATTGTCAAAGAATTTACTAAATAAAGGAAAGGTCGGCAGCCATAGCGGCGTGAGGCCCAGATGTTAAATCCTTTGGGTCATTGGTAAGTCCTTCGGGCCACCAGTAAGTCTTTCGAGCATGGTGATAAGTCCTTCGGGCTATCAGTAAGTCCATCGGGCATGATGCGACAACCATAGTAGCGTGAGACCAGATGACGACAGCCATAGCAGCGTGAGACCAGATGTTAAATCCTTCGGGTCATCGGTAAGTCCTTCGGGCACAGTGTTAAGTCCTTCGGGCCACCAGTAAGTCTTTCGAGCATAGTGATAAGTCATTCGGGCCATCAGTAAGTCCTTCGGGCATGATGCGGCAGCCTTAGTAGCGTGAGTCCAGAAAGATCGGCAGCCATAGCGGCGTGAGGCCCAGATGTTAAATCTTTCGGGTCATCGATAAGTCCTTCGGAAATGGTGTTAAGTCCTTCGGGCCACCAGTAAGTCTTTCGAGTATGGTGATAAGTCCCTTGGGCCATCAGTAAGTCCTTCAGACATGATGCGACAGCCTTAGTAGCGCGAGTCTAGAAAGATCGACAGCCATAGCAGCGTGAGGCCTAGATGTTAAATCTTTTGGGTTATCGGTAAGTCCTTCGGGCACGGTGTTAAGTCATTCGGGCCACTATTAAGTCTTTCGAGCATAGTGATAAGTCTTTCGGGCATGATGCGGCAGCCTTAGTAGCGTGAGTCCAAAAAGATCGGCAGCCATAGCGGCGTGAGACCCATATGTTAAATCTTTTTGGTCATCAGTAAGTCTTTCGGGCACGGTGTTAAGTCCTTCAGGCCACCAGTAAGTTTTTGAGCATGGTGATAAGTCCTTCAGTAAGTCATTCGGGCATGATGCAGCAACCTTAGTAGCATGAGTCCAGAAAGATCAGCAGCCATAGCAGTGTGAGGCCAGATGTTAAATCCTTCGGGTCATCGGTAAGTCATTCGGGCACGGTGTTAAGTCCTTCGAGCTACTATTAAGTCTTTCGAGCATGGTGATAAGTCCTTCGGGCCATCAATAAGTCTTTCGGGCGTAATGTGGCAGCCTAAGTAGCGTAAGGCCAGATCGATAGTCGTTTTGGCGTGAATCCCAAATGTGAAGGTAAATGTTCTATATAGGAAGAGCCTATATTTTTAAGTGTCCACAGTTAGAGGTTCTATATAGGAAGAATCTGCCGCTCCGAGGCTTCAGGAGATGAAAGTTTTATATAGGAAGGCTTGCAGCTCCAGGGTGAAGACTAGCAGTTCTATATAGGAAGAACTCCTAGCCGAAGGGATTCACCCATGACACAGAAGGTTTTATATAGGGAAAACCCACTGTGTTGAAGGCAAAGAGTCCTATATAGGAAGGGCTCCAAGCTTTACTGTCTTAGAGTGAGAGGTTCTATATAGGAAGGACCCATAGCTTCGAGATTTCAGAAGCTAAAAGTTCTATATAGGAAGGACTGACGGCTCTAGGGTTTGAAGACTAACAATTATATATAGGAGAACTCCCAGTCGGAAGAATCCATCTGTGGTGCAAAAGGTTTTATATAGGAAAAACCAGCCGCATTGAAGGCGAAAAGTTCTATATAGGAAGGACTCCAAGCTTTACCGTCTCAGAGTGAAAAGTTCTATATAGGAGAGACTCGTATCTCGAGGCTTCAGAGTGAAGGGTTCTATATAGAAAGAGCCTGTAGCTCCAAGATCAGAATGTGACGAAGTTCTATATAGGAAGAACTTAAGAACCCGAAGATTCAACTGAGGAAAAGCAGAGAGTTCCAGAAGAACACGTGATTCTAAAGCCACTGACAGGGAAGTCGGATAAAAATGGGTGATTATGATCTTTGCTTTGTTCCTGTTCCACAAGAACAAGCAAAGAGGAGCAACTGTAATCACCCATTTTTATCCGGTGTATAAACATCACATTAATTTACGTTAGTTTAATAATTTACATATCACTGTTTTATGTATACATAATATGTTGTACGTATGATTAATGTACGTAAAGTGTGTGTGATGTGTTATTAATAATTATTATGTGCATGTCTATATATGTTTGCATGTGTGTGTTATTAAAGTCCTTATTATTACATATACGAAAGAGTATTGCATGAATTGTATGTGTGTGTACGTAAGTATGTATGTGTATGTTATATACGTATATGTGTCTATGTACGTGTATGCTTGCATGCATGTATATATATACGTATTATTATTATTATCATTATTATTATAAAAGATAAAGTATCAAAAACCCAAAAATAAATTAATTAGATATCCAGCCCATGTACAAATGTTGAAACCCATAAGTTTTTACATCAGGCTTGAACCGGCCAGCCCACATCCTAAGAAACCCTAACCCATATCAGATATTGGAACCCTAATGCCCTCCTTTCATCTTGCGCAGCTGCACGAGGGCCGTTGGATCAGATCTGGATCCAACGGCCATGGATGAAGCATGGAGACCCCTCATCTGCCGCGTGAAGTCCATGTGCGTGTGAGACACGTACAAGGCCGACCATCTTCTCTAGGCCACGTGGCACGATCCCAGGCCGCTACATTATTTCTGAGGCCCCATTTCAGCCGTTTGATCTTCGATCAATCCTAGCCGTTGGATCAGATCTGATCCAACGGCCAGGGATGTTTCTGCCAAGAGATCACCTCCACCATGCCTCTGTTGCGCCTCCAGCCCCAACCACCGTACTCAGATGCACCAGAAAACACAAGAAACATAAGCTATGTCAGTATCATTTCAAATCAAAAAAATATATATTTTTATAGTACTTTCTACCGAAACATCAGAGAGGATATATGTATGAAATGTTGTAAAAACAATTATTATCAAATGACCAGTTGTATCAGTTTTCTCAGAAATACAAAAAAAGAATCCCATCCTCTTGTTCTTTTTTTCGAACACACAAAAAACACACAAAGGTATCCATTCATCTTTAGTGTTGCATGCATGTATATACTCTAGAAATAACCAAAAAAGAGAAAATGAGTGAGTGATTTACCTTCGGTCGTCAGTTCCCCCACCGGCAGCAAGCCTAAATATGGTGAGCCGGCTTAGGAGGGAGACGTTATTTTGGTCTCGATTTTCTTAAAATGGTGGTTTTCGCTTCCAGGTTTTCTTAGATCTAGGTAAAAGGGGGAGACTTTGTGTAAATCTAAGTTTAGATTTGGGTTTGGGTTGAAGCAAGGAGCATTTTGGTGGTCTTTTTTAAGTCCACTGGCGTCGGCTATCGTCGGCCGGCGGCAGAGGAGATGGGGGTTGGCTGCCGATTTCTGGGTTTATCAAAGATTGGGGGTTTGGTTTTGAGAGAAAAAATGAGGGCTGAGTGTTTTATAAAAGGGGTTAAAAAAATGGGGAAAAGTTTGATTTTGGGCCGGATGAGGGGGTTTTATAAGTGTTTTATTTTTTTTAAAATGGTGAAATCGCGTCATAAATCCCTCCGTGTTTCCATTATTTTCATTTCTTTCTCACCGTATGGGATAATCGCAACCCCGGTCCTCCCTGGTTTGCCATAGTTTTCAATTTAACCCCTAAATTAAACTGAAATCGATTTTCAAATGGTCAAAATACGCCCCAAGGACCTCCACGTTTTTGAAATTTTCATTTCAAGCATGCCGCATGGGCATATTACACCTTTGGTCATCTAGAATTTCTTTCAGTTTGCAATACCATCCTCAAATCATACTTCCAGCTGCTTTTAATTTTGCTCTTCAGTTTTATTCTGTTTTAGTCCAGTCCCTTGTCATATTTCGATTGTGTATGCCTCTTTATTTTCTTCTTAGCATGTTCGTGTTATTCTCTGTTCCCACATAAGTTCCCATGTTATCCTCGTTTATGTTTATTGGATGCATTATTTTTCGTGTTTCAATATTTTTATCCATGGTATGTATTTGTTATGAATGTCTTACTTTAGCTTGGTTTTCATGGTATGCTTGTTTCTGTTAGCAAGAGTTTTATGTTTGTAGGTTGCATGTTAGTGTCCATGTATAATGCCGTGTCTTTATTTGTTTATTTGTGTATGCGAGTTATGTCATATGTTATGCCCTAGGTATTAGTTTCTTTGTTAGCATTTGGTTTTGATTTCTGAAATTAACATCATAATACATTTATGTCATGCATAATGTTACATTGTGTTTTTATTTTTAATATGTATGTATTCTTGAAGTATGTGTTTTTATTTCTCACATGTTTTTATTCATGCCTTGTTATTATTATCATTATGATGTGCTATTTTCATATTTTATTGTATTTATTTAATTTTGTGAGATCCATGTTTTTCATTATTTTGTCCTTACTATGTCAATGCAAATGTATGTTTCTGAATTATTTCACTAAGTTTGCATAATGGAGTATATAATGTCAATGCGGTGCCCTTTTATCCGAGCGTAAACGGGGTCAGTATCAGGCGTAGTGATAGTGGTTGGGCGTTTACTCTCGGATAACGGGGCCTTTAAAATCTACTCGCACTTATAGCCAAATCTTAATTTAATTGTCAGTTTAATCCGAAAAATCTAATATTAATAAAGCGATAATTATTAAAGTACCAATTTTTGGACGGTGTGGGGGTGCTAATCCTTCCCCATCCGTAACCGACTCCCGAACCCAACAATTTTTAAATATCTGGTTTTACGGTGCCCGATCTACCTAAGTGGCCGGTGGCGACTCCAATTTCTAAATAAAACGCGGTTTCTTTAGAAACCCCAAGAAAGACATTTTTTTTAAAACAAAACAATAGATAAAAACACTTTTTTAGCGAGAGGGACATCGCTACAATAGGTGTTTAATTTCTCCATAGAAAAGTGTTGTGGTGAGATCACCTTTGTCCCTTGTCTTATTCTTTCTCTCATTCTCTCCTCTCCTAACCCCACACCTAAGAAAGGTTGAATCTTGGTGTTTTCAAGAGTGATTCTCAGAATTCTCATTAAGGGAAGTTTAATCTCCGTGCAAGGATCTATATTTGGAGGCAAGTTTCATCAAGTTTGGTGGTGGATGAGAAAATGAGTTTAGTGGGGGGTTTTGGGGAAATGGTTAGAAGAAGGATCAATCCTGTTTTCCAGTCTGAAGTGTAAGTTTAGTTGGATTCCTTATCTCATACAAGTTGTAACTCGTTTACAACTTTCTTATGTAGTGAAAGAGGTTGGGGATTTCTCCAAGGAGCTTGAGAAGGGGAAGGCTTGAAGAGCTTGGCTAGAGGTATCCTTTCTAGTTTTAGAATCAAGGTTAGTACACTACTAACTCCTATGCCTTCATGGGCATCATAAATTTAATTGCTTTGTTGTTTGAGTTGATGTTTTGGGTGTTTGGGTGTTTAGAGACCCTTTAATGACATAATCTAGATTTCATGTTAATAACATATAAAAATAGTAGTAAACCACCTTAAACACTCCTATAAGATGTAGGATCGAGTTATGAGGCTAATGGTTGCAATTTGGGGGCTTGGGAAGTGATTTCTCGATCCTAGAAAACCATTTTTGGGCTTCGGCATGGGCAGGGCTAGGAATTTCATTTTGGGGTGTCATAATTTAGAGAATCAAAATGTCTAAGTAAAGTAATACAAATTAGTAATACATATCATTAATATCCGATAGATTATTACAAAGCTATGACAACAAAAAGTAAACGACTAAGTATATAGAATAAAGTTTAATAACTCGTATATTTTTTCTTACAATTGTCCACGACGATTCTTCATGCTTTGAAACCGTTAAATATTTTTTTCCTTGTCGATGCTATTAAAAATATCTTTCTCAACATATGTAACCAAACAATCATTCACCCATTGATCTCCAATTCGATTTATCAAACGATTTTTCACAATCATTATCGTAGAAAATGTTCTTTCCATACTTGTTGTAGCAATGGGCAAAATCAATGCAAGCTTAATCAAACGATATACCAATGGATAAACAATATTCTTTTTTGTATCAACCATCTTCTTAGCAAGGTCTTGAATCCCCTTAAAATTTGAGAACTCTTCGTTTGAACACATGTCATATATATATGTATCCAATTGACTATCAAGTGCAAGAACTTCAATAGTAGAAAAACCGGAAGAATAAATTTCACCAAGATGAATTAACTCCTGCAATTGTTTTATTGGGGAAGTTGTGATTATGAGGTTGGAAAAACCCTTTTTGCAAATATGCTCTTCTTATGTTGTCTCTATCATTTGGATGATAAGCTATAATTTTAATCCTCAATCTTGGATCTGCTGGGAGATTGTCAAGGTTAAACTTAACATGATTTTCACCTTTTTCTAAATTTGGTTTGTTTGTCGCCTTGGGGATTCACTCTTTCTTCTCGGTTTCTTTCTTGTTCTTGTTCTTTTCCTTCTATATCAAAAGTTGTTTTCCTTTTAAAAAATCTCCCCATCCCTGCTAATCATTTATAACAAATAAATTTACATTATCCATACATTTCCATACAAGTATAATTTTAAACATGTATAAATATACATACTTGACGTTTAATTACTATTTTTAAACACTTCAAATATAATTTTAAGCATGTATAAATATAAAAAATTGGTTTGAACATGGTAAAAATTCTCAACCAGATTTCAACACATAAAGCACATATTAACAACAAGAATTTTGGATTATAAAAATATAATATGACATCTACTAATTTAGCTACGAAGAATCACAACTTATCTAAATATAAATGACCTAGCACATGAAGCACTTGATTGTTATTTTGGAGAGTTCTAACATCTAATTTCAACACTATTCAACTCTAAAAATAGACTAATAACACATAATTATTGAGCATTGAATTCGGATGCTTACCGGCTAATTTAACATCACTTTACAACCTTCTTTGATCATAACATCAACATAATTCAATCTAACTTGTCATGGTTACTTGCCCATTTGTAATTTTTTATGTACCCATATTTAAATAAATTTATTTTTATGTTGAATTTTTTATTTATAAGTTAAAAAATATACTCACATTTTCATGGTTAACATTTACAATACATAACCAACCTTCTAAAAAAGGGTTAACTTTGATTTTAAATTCCAAAATTCATATGCAACTAGTGAATTTACGCCTAAATTCTAAAATTAATCCACAACAAATCACCCTAATTTCCTTAATAAAGAATATTTTGGATTTAAAAACAATAATTAAATTTAATTAACTTAATGTATTTACCTTGATTCTTAGAATAAAGATTTGAACTTGCTTCTTCACACAAATGGCTTATATTGTGAACTTAAAATAATAATTGATTGGTAAATGGAAGGTAGGGGACCTTGAAGATTTTAAAAAGAGAAAAGGTTGGAAAATATGGTGGTGGGGTTTACGGTTATTGGGTAGTTATTTTAGAAAGTAAATTTTGGGGAAGATGGATGGTACCGTATAGAAGAAGCATTGGGGGAAGGGTGGGTGGGTTTTTTAGATTTTATCACTATTAAAATATAAAGTATATTTTAAAATTATGTGTGTTAATTTTTAAGTGATTTTTAATTTTATATTATTATATGTTTTATACAATAATTTTTAGTGTAATTTGAATTAATTTTTTAAGGGTTGTCAATATTTTTAAGGGGTGTCAATAATTTTTAAGGGGTGTCATTTTAATATATATATATATATATATTAAGGGTAAAACAAAATTCAACCATTTTTGGGGTGTCAGTGTAAGTATAGCTCCGCCCATGGGCTTCAGTATCGATACGCGGGGAGGCAGTACTGATACGCTAGTGTTCTAGGTTTTAGAACAATGTTCCATTAAGATGAACTATGAAAGAGGTACCGGTACAATGTTCAACCAGTACCGGTATGCCTTGTAATAAGGTATCAGTACGGATCTGTAACACCCCTTTACCCGAGTGTCACAACTGGGCCTCAAGCCCAATCCGTACTGTAATTTTTTTACCTAGTTAGTCCATACCACAATAATATCATGAAGAGTCATTAAATTTGAAATTAAACATCATAATAAATCGTTTTAAACCTTTTCATGGAGCTCTATTCAAAATACATACTAAAAGCATTCGACCCAAAATATCGGAATACAAAATAAAGTTACAATACATCATAAGGTCCTACGAATACATAGCCCAACTAATCTAAGTATTGTACTCCACTGGTCGACGCTGAAGCCTAACTTCGATGGTGCTCCACCTAAACCCGATAATCCTGCTGACCTGTGAACGGAAATAACGATTCCGAACGCTGAGCTAACAAAAGCTCAGTGGATACACTTCCACTCGATTATACTTCATGCAAATCATAAAATATGTGCAAGTAGATGAAAGATATCATGGGAATTTAAAAATACATGGCACTACCTCTGATCGCCTAAACACATGGTCACAATCGTACAAGCTACCACACATGGCACACTAGGCCCAACCATGCCCGGGGTCTACCAACTCTACCAAACTAAACAATCAAGGGGTTACCCAGGTTCGCCCATCGGGTACCTTCGAAGAAGAGCTCTGAATGCCCATCAAGATTCTTCGAAGAGCTCGATATCTCTCGTCGAGCAGCCTAGAATGTCCATTAGGCCAATTCTTCTAATAAGCTCGGAATGCCCATCGAGCAACTCAAAATGCCCATCTAGCCATTTCTTCAATAAATAATATGCTCGAAATACCCATCAAGCAAAATATGTTGCAACACTAACCTGGGTATCCGGATCCCACCAAACAAGAGTTACTCAACCATACAAGTGCCCTACCCGGCATGTAACCATACATGACCCACCAAGGGTCCCTATTAGTGTCCCTACTTGACACATGGACATATACGATCCACCATGGATCCATACAAGTGCCTTAATCTAGAACACAACCATACTCGATCCACCAAGAATCCCTATGGTCACTATTTAAATGAGGCATACAAGTATTTCCAAGTTAATATTCATTATGGTCATTCTCAAGGTTAATTTCTCTGTTTCTCAATTTTACATTAAGTTTTACCTCTAAGGAGGCCTATTGGGCCCAATTATTCGAATTACTAGCCTCCCGAATTAAAAATGTAGTTTTTTGACAGATTTGACATGGCGTACCGATACCTGCCCTGCTGTACTGGTATGGACCCTACCGTACCGATCCTCATACTGCCCGTACCAACCCTCATGCCCTAAAATATGGTCATCTCAAAGATACAATAGGGTACCGGTACGAGATCAACCCGTACTGATGTGCTCCCCGTACCGATCCCCAACATAAAGAAGGTACTGGTACGAAATCTACCCGTTTCGGTATGCACCCCTGTACTGATCCTCCCTAGACGTATCGATATGCAATTTCACCACGTGAATTTGCAAGAAATAGGGGGCATCGATACGGCATGACTCGTACCGGTACTTGTGCCCAGAATTCAGTTTCTAGACAAAGCCCCTAAAACCCAAATCCAAGACCCCAAATCGATCCTACATGTTAGGGGTGTATTTTAAGTTAGTTTTTACCAAATTTACACCATTTTAACATCAATTAAACAACTTGCCATTAAAGAGGTTCAAGAACTCAAATAAAAACAATGCCATGCAACTACAAAGCTAACATGATTTTATGATGCCCATGAAGGCATAAGAGTTAGTAGTGTGTAGACTCTCTAAGTGAATGTTGGCAAAATGGGCAAAAGATATGTGTTGGAAAAATATAAAATAGTGCCAAGATGAGTCTTTTGCGTGCAAGTATACACGTTCTACAAGTAATACAACTGGTAAGCTGAGTATCGATCCCATAAAGATTGACTTGGAATTTAATTGTTTTGATTGTTACTTGCCTTGAGGAAAAATTGTTTGTTTGAAGTGGTTTTGGAAATAATTGAAATAAAATAAAAGAAAGAAAATAAAGTAAAGATGTTAGCAAGGAAGGTGCTTTAATGAATGATGAGTGTTGGCAGGGAATGCCTGGTTTTCACGCTATTCATGACGTGCCAGCCTTTAATAACAACATGTCTTGGCATTGTTTGCCGAGCAGATTCAAAATTAGCAAAGCCTCTCTCGATGGTCATTGCCCTAAATTGATCATGTAAAAACCTTATATCTCTATAGTGCATACTTTAAAATAAACCAATTTGATTAAGATCCAATCTATACTCCTAAGGGGTAGATTTTACTCCCGAAGTAAGTTCATCTACTTGAACGACTTCTCTCGAAGCTTCTCTCCTTAGTATTCAACAACTTGATCGTTGCCGCCCTAAGTCTGTTAAGATATTGAGGAGCAATAGGCCAACAGTGCCAGCTCTCGCTTGGCATAGTATTTAGAAAGAATTAAAGTATGCCGAATAGATAAAACATTGCCAATGCAGATTTATTATTAAAAACTAAAACATAAAATAGCGTTCAACGCAAACATCCCTCACCAACTATGAAATTAGTTCATGGTGAGGGACTTAACCAAAAAACCACAAACATTTTCCAAGTACATCATCATTTAAAAACAAAATAAAATAACTTGAAAGAGAAAATGGGCTAGAAGGGGTCTCTCGATGCAGCCCTTCAAGATCCAGGCTTCTCGGCCAAGCTGATCGAACCACCCTTCCAAGGTGTAGCCGGTTGTCAATCGTTGCACACCAACTCCTCACTTCGATCGTCTATCAAATATCCCATCCCCAAGTTCTCCTCGCTTGGTGTTTAAATAGGTGTGCAAGGAAGGTATATGATGAGCTCCTCATTTGAATTTTAATTGCAAGAGAAAATAGATAATTATCTTATCTACATTTGAATGAGAGTTGATCAGGCTAGGGCTGATGTCATACTGCTGACGTTGCCTTGGCGTCCAAGCTTGGCATGAATCTGCCAACCAGTCTTGGCACCAATCTGCCAACCAGTCTTGGCACCATCTTATCCGCTATTTTTTCAGAGATTGATCCAATTGCTATCTTTTCAGAGCCTGATCATGTCCTATTTTTCAGGGTCCAACAGCCTCTTGGCATGGCATCAAGTTCACTTATCTGTCAACAGGTGCTTGGCATTGTCTGGTCCATCTGTGCCAACAACACTCGGCATTCTCTCTGGCATTCCTTCCTGTGTTGCTTTTCTGGGCCAAATCCTATACCAAACCTGTAAAATTGCCAACAAAACAACCCTTCACACTGGCATAGACAAAATTATAAACTCCTTATGTAAATGTACCTAAAAACAAGCAAAAGCATTGTAAGATTGACATTAAAAACAATACTTTTGGAGAGCTAACACGCCCCCAAACCTAACTCATTGCTTGTCCTCAAGTAATGAAAAATAAAAAAAATAAAAAATGTGAAAATATTACCTCGACAAAATTTTGGGTGGAATAGCAACAAGTGGCAAGCAGAATTTGGCTCTATTTTTGTCCTCAGTATCTCAGTGCAATAATGCCAAGCAGGTAGTGATTCAAGTGTAGCAATATAATTCTGGTCTAAGTTCATAAATAGTGCATGATGTGTAGGCAATATGCATCAAGTATCCTTTCACTCCCTTAGCCAATTTTACTACCTAAACTCATATTTTTATCATTTTTTTCTTTTGCCAAGGGTTTCTGTTGGCATTAATTTAAGCTTGCTTCGTGACACTATTTAGCGTGAGAGATAAGAGAGAGCATACCATGAATCCCCACCTTAATCTAGACATCACTAGGCTTTCTCTTCAACTCATACTCTAAGGTTTTGGACTTGAGAACTAAGATGGAGCAAACGACGAAGCCCCAAGTAGCTTATTATCCCTAAGTAGATGAGAGTTCATCATTTTTTTTATTGCCATGGCAGAACATTGCTGCCTTATTATTTCCTTTTACCCTGGCATCATTTGATCCTTTTTTTTAAAATTTGAGCATAGTTTCAAAAAGACTAAGTTTGCTAAGGAACTAGATACATACTAGGTGTAAAGTGAAGTTTCAGATCCCTAAACTAGAGATCAATTGCCAAGCTAACCTGGCATACTACTCTGCTGGCATGGCATGACAACTAAAGATTAAAATTTCCTCATTGGACAGACACCTAGATCAAATTAAACTTGCCTAACAAATGTTAACATTTTTCAAAATTAAACCGAGGCAAAATTTTCTTTTTTCTTTTTTTAGTGTTTCGGTATGCATCTATCCTAAATGACCTAAATAGCATGGCAAGATGGCATGGCAACCGAATTTAAACATGAAATGTATGGCATGGCATAAATGTGAGAAAATGCACACCCTCAAACCCAAGATGTGAATTGTCCTCAATTCATGAAACAACACATATATACAAGAAAAACAACAAAAATAAAATAAAATAAAATAATGCATGATCATGTATATGAAATGGAATGAAATGTAAAGGAGTTTAGGAAGAAGATGACTCCCCTTCGAAGACTATTTACAGTGGGGCACGGTTCTTTCTTCTCACAAATGGTCCACGATCAAGGGCCATGTGCTTCTTTCTTTTCAAGCTTGGTTTTGAAGGGGCAGTGGAGGCTTTAACTTCCTCTTTTTCCTTGGCAGGCTCCGGTGCGGCAGATGCATCGGTGGCATAGATGGCGTATGTAAAACATGTGACACTGAGGACTTGGCTTTGGTTTTCTGTGATTCAGATTAAGAATCGGAACTGGCAGACTCGACTTGAACTAGAGACAATGGGACTGTGGCATCGGATGGGGTATGAGCTGGACTAGCTGGCATGGCATTGTCGCTGGCAAAGGGCTCGGCAGGGAAGTTTGGAAATTCTGGCACAAAATCACTTGATAATTTTGTAAGAGCCTCTCTGATTACAACATCTCTGGTCTGGATGTAATGTCTCAGCTTGACATTAAGCTCCTCTGCTTTTTTTAGCTTTTGGAGAATAATCTCCTGGTGTTGGTGAATTTGGGACAACATTGCCAGTGAACTGTCTGACACGGTTTCTGGCATGGTTGCTGGCTCGGCCTTTGACACTTTAGGCCTTGGCGTGGGCAATTTTGCTTTTTTCTTGCCCTTGTCCTTGGTCTCAGCAGCAATGAGATTTCTCCATATAGCAGTAGTAATTATTGTTCCTTTGATCATTTTTCCCTTATCCGTATCAAGCTTTGGCACACCATGAAGCATGCAAATGTTAGAAATCAACAAAGGAAAGAACAAACTACCATTACCTTTTACTGTGCACTTGTAAGTTTCCTCAATAATAAGCTTGCCAACATTGATCTTGCACCCCATAATAATGGAGTGCAACAGGATCATCCTCTCGTCTGACACAATCTTGTTATGGGATGTGGGCATCAGATTAGCCTTGAGAAAGTGATTCTATCCTCTCTATTGGGGTTTCAATGCCAACCTCTTCATCGTACGGTGCCCCTTGGATGATACTGTCCAAGCCGTGCCAGGCTCACACAGATCTGCCAGCAGCCTTTTTCTCTTGGTAGCGTTCATTGAATCAACGTACTCGAAATACTCATCCTCTGCACCATCTAACTCAAACATATTGTTAATATAGCCTTCATCAAAATGAACACATTTACCTCTAATCATCAAGAAGGACGAGTCCTTGGTCACAAGGTGCGCATAGAATTCTTGGATGATGGTGGCATAAATCTCCCATTTTTGTTGGCAGAACTGAGTCCATTTGTGCAAGTTAATCATAGACATGACTTCCGGAGGGAAGCCATTGGTTGTCTCTATTTTGAACTCGAAGTGCTTCTCGTAGCAAAAATTCCTCGAGGCAAAATTGGATTCAAACTTTTTTGAATCTCCTCGTTGAAGAATGCTTGAAAGAAGTTGAAGAGGAAGCCATTGAAATCGTTGAAGAACTTGAACGGTGTTGAACAAAGATGAAGAAGAAGAGACGACTTGGATTTTGGTACTTACTTGTCGAAAAGGAAAGTAAAAAGTGAGAGAGAGTTTTGGTTATTTAACTGGCTAGGGCAGGAAGATGAAAAGTGAACAGTTGAGTGTTTTAATGGGATGAGTAATTAGGGATAATGATGAAAAATAAAAAGAATTGATTTGAAAGGGGTAAAGTGATAAGGGTGAAGTGATAAAGGTGATAGATGACAGGTGATAAGATAGGGTAAGGATTTAAAGTGATAAGGTGATTAGGTTAAATTTAAATTTTAGCCTAATTAATTTTCTTATTTTTTTAAACGGCTAAGGGTTTAATATTAAGGAAAAACTGTCTCTTTATTAAATGAGCTGATTAAGCTAGGATTTCTCTCATCCTTCCTTCTTTTACACCGCTGCATGCCAAGCTATTCTGGCACTATGTCTGGCAGATTTCTCTATTAGGGCGTTGGCTTCTACCAACAATACTGGCATTGTTCCTGGCATAATTCCTGGCATAATGAATCTGCGCAACTTAAAGGAAACCTTTCAACACAGTAAAGGAATAAAAACTAGAAATTTAAAAGAAAGAAAAACTACTAAAAACCTTGAATCCTAAAAACAAACAAAACATCTATCCTAATATTTACAAAAGTTCAAACCTGATGGTGTTTTCATGTCACCTCTGCCAAGAGGATCACCTCATTGGCATTGTTCTGATCACCTTCCATGTAGTGCTTTAAACGTTGACATTCACCTTAAAGATTTCTTATGTCTTCAAATTTTTAATGTCCACAACTCCATGGGCATAGGGTCTCACAACTTCAAAAGGGCTCGTCTATCTTGATCTGAGTTTCCCTCGAAACAACTTTAGTTGTGAGTTGAATAACAAAACACGTTGGCCTAACTCAAACTATCTTGGCATTATCCTACTATCATGCCAACATTTTGCCTTTTTCTTATAGATCCTGGTGTTCTCATACGCTTGTGTTTTGAATTCTTCTAACTCATTTAGGTCTAACAACCTTTTTTCTCCAGTAGCTCTCCATACTATGTCAAGTGTTCCGATGGCCCAGTAGGCTTTATGCTTAAGCTCCACTGGCAGATGGCATGGTTTCCCGAAAACAAGTCTAAACGGTGAAGTACCCAAAGGAGTTTTAAAGGCAGTCCTGTAAGCCCAGAAGGACTCATCTATTCGCAAGAACCAATCTTTCCTTGATGGATTAACAGTATTTTCTAGAATGCTTTAATCTCCTTGTTTGAAATCTCGGCCTGCTCATTCATTTGTGGGTGATATGCCGTGGCAATTATCTGCTGTATACCATACCTGCACAAAGCTTTACAGATTATATTACATTTAAAATACGTGCCCTCATCATGAATAATCACCCTAGAGGGCACCAAATCTAGTAAAAATATGTTTGTGCAAAAACTTGGCAACAACCTTGGCATCGTTTGTTGGCAGGGCAATAGCTTCTACCCATTTAGACACGTATTCAACAGCCACAAGAATGTATACATTACCAAATGAGGGTGGAAAAGGACCCATGAAGTCTATCCCCCATACATCAAATAAATCCACAGGCATAATGTTTTGGAGTGGTAGTTGATGTCTGCCAGAGATGTTCCTTGTCTGTTGGCATCGATCACATACCTTGGCATACTCGTGGGTATCCTTATATAGTGCGGGCCAAAAGAATCCTGACTGCAGTACCTTGCTAGCCGTCTTTACCCCAGCAAAGTGACCTCTATATGGTGCAGCATGGCATAAATGCAATATGTTATGCTGCTCATCCTCGGGCACACACCGGCGGATCACTTGGTCAGCACACTATTTGAACAATATTAGCTCGTCCCAATAGTATTGCCTGACTTCCCGCAAGAACCTTTTCTTGGCATTGTACGCCAAGTCTGGTGGCATAATGTTACTTACCAGGTAGTTGACAATGTCGGCATGCCACGTCATGGTATTAACTGCAAGCAAAAACTCGTGAGAGAATTCATTTCTTATAAAATTAGTCTTACCATCTTCAAGATGATGCTCTAAATGTGAGAGATGGACAGCTACTAGGTTTTCACTGCCCTTTTTGTCTCGAATCTCAAGATTGAATTCTTGAAGTAGGAGCGTCCACCGGATTAGTCTAGGCTTGGCATCCTTATTTGCCAAGAGATACTTCAATGCCGAATGATTTGTAAAAACCACAAATTTGTTACCAATTAAATAATATCTAAATTTGTCAAGAGTAAATACAACCGCAAGAAATTCTTTTTCGGTCGTAGTGTAATTCAGTTGTGCTTTGTTCAAGGTTCAGCTGGCATAGTAGATGGCATGGAAAACCTTACCATTCCTTTGTCCCATGACTGCTCCAACGACATAGTCGATGGCATCGCACATGAGCTCAAATGGCTTATTCCAGTCCGGTGCAATAACTATAGGGGCATTGATCAACTTTCTTTAAGCTCCTGAAATGCTCTCAAACAAGAATCTTCAAAAGCAAAAGTGGCATTATGTTCTAATAACAAGCATAAAGGTTTAGCAATTTTTGAAAAATCTTTAATAAAATGCCGATAAAAATCGACATGTCCTAAAAAACTCCTTATACCTTTATCACTCGTTAGAGGTGGCAATTGCTTAATTACCTCAACTTTTGCTTGATCAACTTCTAATCCTCTCCCAGTTACCTTGTGCCCGAGAACAATGCCCTCATTCACCATGAAGTGGCATTTTTCCCAGTTCAACACTAGGTTTGTCTCTATGCATCTCTTCAAGACTTGCTCCAAACTTTGAAGACATTCCTCAAATGTTTTGCCAAACACTGAGAAGTCATCCATGAATACTTCCATATTGTGCTTTATCATATAGGAAAAATATACATCATGCAACGTTGAAATGTTGTCGGTGCATTGCATAGGCCGAATGGCATCCTCCTAAACGCAAACGTCCCATAAGGGCACGTGAATGTGGTATTCTCTTGATCTTTAGGGGCAACGACAATCTGATTATAACCTGAATAACCATCCAAAAAATAATATAAAGCTTTACCTGCCAACTTGTCTAGCATCTGATCAATGAATGGCAATGGGAAGTGGTCCTTCCTCGTGGCATTGTTCAGCTTCCTATAGTCCATGCACACTCTGCATCATGTGATAGTTCTAGAGGGAATCAATTCAGCTTTACTATTTTTTACCATGGTCATGCCACCTTTCTTTGGCACACATTACACCGGGCTAACACAAGAGCTGTCGAAGATATGATAAATAATCCTAGCATCGAGCCATGTTATGATCTCTTTTTTCACTACCTCTTTCATGCTTGGGTTTAGCCTTTTCTGGCCTTCAATGGTCTTGCCATGGTACTCCTCCAATATAATCTTGTGCATGCAAATGGTTGGGCTAATACATTTGATATCTGCAAAGGTCCAACCCAATGCTTGCTTATAATCACGTAATATTGTCAGCAATCTTTCCTCCTAATCATTTGTGAGATCAGTGGCAATGATCACTGGTAGAGTTGAGTGTTCACCTAAATAAGTATACTTCAAGTGATCTGGCAGTGGTTTTAGTTCCAATACTGGTGGTTCCTCAATTGATGGTCTAGGTGCCTTGATCACTCTGCCAGCCAACTATAGTGGCTCAAAATAACTCGCCTCCCCAGCCTCCAAGACTAATTCTTCTGGTTCCTCAAACAATTCAGCTATGCCATCTAAGTCGCTGGCATCAAATTCTGTATTCTAGCATAACTGTGCCGTGTCCAAAGTATAGATGGATTCCATCATCTCCTCTACTTGACATTCATCAGGTTCATCTGCACATTGTAAAACTTGAAACACATTAACTGTAACATGCTGGTCATTCATGTGCATTGTTAGTTCCCCTTTATGAACGTCAATCAAAGCCCTACCTGTGGCAAGAAAAGGTCTAACCAAAATAATCAGAACATTAACATCCGGCTCATAATCCAAAATGATGAAATCAGCTGGAAAAATAAACTTGTCTACCTTTACCAGCACATCCTCAATATTACCCTTGCGATGTGCATAGGATCGGTCTGCCAGCTGGAGTGTCACTATGGCAGGTCTTGCTTCTATACCAAGTTTTCGAAAAAATGACATTGGCATCAAGTTGTTGCTGGCTCTTAAGTCGCACATTGCCTTGCCCATGAATTTGTTGCCAATGGTGCAGGGAATGGTGAAACTTCTCGGATCTTTTAGCTTTGGTGGCAACTGGTTTAGGATCAGGGCACTGTATCCTTCGGTCAAAGCAACAGTTTCAAAGTCTCCCAACTTCCTCTTCTTGGACAAAATGTCCTTTATGAATTTAACATAGTTGGGCATATGCTCAAGGGCTTCTACCAATGGAATGTTGATTTGAAATTACTTAAGAACCTCTAAGAAATGCTTGAATTGCTGGACTTACTTATGCTTTTGAAGTCTCGCTGGAAATGGTGGTGGCGGATAAACACATGCCAGCGCTACTAGCTTTGTCAAGGAAGTGCTGGTATCAATCTATTTGGCATCAGTTCTAGAATCTGTCTTAGCATCTATTTTGGCATTGCTACTGGCATCATCTATGTTTGGTTCCTCTTTCTCTACTTCCCTAGGGTTCTCTGTTGGCACTGGCTTCTCGATTTGGCAGTTAACTGGCTGCTTGGCAGCCTTCTCCATCTCGCACTACTTACTACTCTGAAGGGTTATAGCTTTGCACTGCTCATTGTCTTTGTGTCGAGCATCTTCTGTGTCACTTGGCAATGTTCCTTGGGGTCGATTGATGAGTGCAATGGCAATCTGCCCAAGTTGAACTTCCTAGTTCCTCATTGATGCTGCCAAACTCTAGACTGTGGAATCATTCCTCTCCATGTACTCTGTGAGAGTGCCTCACTGGTTGAATCTCTACCCTTGCTGAAAATTATTTTGAGCTTTCTGCGGCGTGGTATTCTGATAGAATGCTGGCATGCCATTGTTGTTAAAAACTGGCTTGGCATTGTTATTCTGCCGCTAGGCATTGTACTGGTTACCTCCTTGATTTCCCCATGCTAAACTAGGGTGTTGTCTCCAACCTGCATTATAAGTATTGGAGTTAGGATTATAGTAATGATTAATATTGCCAACAAAATTTACCGATTCAGGGTTGGCAGGACATTCATCTACATGATGATTCTCTCCACAAATTGTACATAATGGGTCTAATGCTTTGACTTCTTGGGACTCATTGTTCTTTTGCAACGTTCTTACCATGCTAGTAAGGTTGGAAATCTTGTCATGAATGGACGTTAGTTCATCAACCTGAAATTTCCCAGTGGTTTTAGTTTCGGTCCCAAGTCTCGCAACAAGATATTCAAAATCATTGATTACAATCCTCTCTAGAATGTCAACAGCCTCGATATACGTCTTGTCAGCAATGAACCACCTGCTGAAGCATCAACAACAATCCTTGTTTATGCATTTAATCCATTGTAAAATGTTTGTATTTGAGTCTAATTCGGGAATCCATGTATAGGACACCTCCTCAGCAGATCTTTAAATCTTTCCCAGGCATCATATAAGGTTTCATCCTCAGTCTGCCTGAATGTAATGATCTCACCTCGTAGCTTGGCAGTGAGTGTTAGCGACTGGAATCTTGTCAAGAACTTCTGGCATAGGTATGCCCATGAATTGACTGAGCTAGGTGGCAAGGAATTGAGCCATGTCTTAGCTCTATCTCTCAAGGGAAAGGTGAATAACTTCAGTTTCATGGTATCTTCAGGTACTCCATTTTGTTGAAATAACTGGCAAATCTCCATCAACTGCTTAAAATGTTGCCTAGGATCTTCAGTAAGTGCTCCATCAAACTGACCTACATTTAAAAGAGTTTGAATTATTACCGGTTTAAGTTCAAAATTAACAGCGTTTACCTCTGTGCCAACAAGTTCTGGTATCAAATTGTCAATGGTTGGTGCCGAGTGTTCTCTAATAGGTCTCTCATTAACAATTGGGACAACAAGTGGTGGTGGTATCTCATTGTTAAGTGGGTTTCCTACATTGTTCACCACACAATTCCCTTCATTTCCTTGGTTTTGCATCTCTCGAAATCTTCTTTTTAACCTCCGCAAGGTTTTCTCAATTTTCGAATAGTATGGCCACTCGTCTACCACATGATGGCTTCTGGTCATACACCGATAAAAACTAAAGGTAAAAACAAAAATAAAAGAAAGACAAATAAGAATTTGAAAACAATCAGTTCCGTTGAGATCCCCGGCAATAGTGCCAAAAACTTGTAGACTCTCTAAGTGAATGCTGGCAAAAGGGGCAAAAGATGTGTTGGAAAAATATAAAATAGTGCCAAGATGAGTCTTTTGCGTGCAAGTATACACGGTCTGCAAGTAATACAGCTGATAAGCAGAGTATCGATCCCACATAGATTGATTTGGAATTCAATTGCTTTGATTGTTACTTGCCTTGAGGAAAAGTTGTTTGTTTTAAGTGGTTTTGGAAATAATTGAAATAAAATAAAAGAAAGAAAATAAAGTAAAGACGTTGACAAGGAATGTGCTTTAATGAATGATGAGCGTCGCCAGGGAATGCCTGGTTTTCACGCTATTCATGCCGTGCCAGCCTTTAATAACAACCTGTCTTGCATTGTTTGTTGAGCAGATTCAAAATTAGCAAAGCCTCTCTCGATGGTCACTACCCTAAATTGATCATGTAAAAACCCTTATATCTCTATAGTGCATGCTTTTAAATAAACCAATTTGATTAAGATCCAATCTATACTCCTAAGGGGTAGATTTTACTCCCGAAGTAAGTTCATCTACTTGAACGAATTCTCTCGAAGCTTCTCTCCTTAGTATTCAACAACTTGATCGTTGCCACCCCAAGTCTGTTAAGATATTGAGGAGCAATAGGTCAACAGTGCCAACTCTCGCTTGGCATATTATTCAGAAAGCATTAAAGTATGCCGAATAGATAAAACATTGCCAAAGCAGATTTATTATTAAAAACTAAAACATAAAATAGCGTTCAACGCAAACATCCCCCACCAACTATGAAATTATTTCATGGTGAGGGACTTAACCAAAAAACCACAAACGTTTCCCAAGTACATCATCATTTAAAAACAAAATAAAATAACTTGAAAGAGAAAATGGGCTAGAAGGGGTCTCTCGATGCAGCCCTTCAAGATCCATGCTTCTCGGCCAAGCTGGCCGAACCACCCTTCCAAGGTGCAGCCGGTTGTCAATCATTGCACACCAACTCCTCACTCCGATCGCCTATTAAATATCCCCTCCCCAATTTTTCCTCGATTGGTGTTTAAATAGGCGTGCAAGGAAGGGATATGATGAGCTCCTCATTTGAATTTTAAATGCAAGAGATAAGAGATAATTATCTTATCCATATTTGAATGAGAGCTGATCAGGCTAGGGCTGACGTCATACTGCCGACGCTGCCTTAGTGTCCAAGCTTGGCATGAATCTGCCAACCTGTCTTGGCACCATCTTATCCGCTATTTTTTCGGAGATTGATCCAATTGCTATCTTTTCAGAGCCTAATCATGTCCTATGTTTTCGGGGTCCAACAGCCTCTTGGCATGGCATCAAGTTCACTTCTCCGCCAACCGGTGCTTGGCATTATCTGGTCCATCTGTGCCAACAGCACTCGGCATTCTCTCTGGCATTCCTTCATGTGTTTCTTTTCTGGGCCAAATCCTATGTCAAACCTGCAAAATTGCCAACAAAATAATATTTCACACTGGCATAGACAGAATTCTAAACTCCTTATGCAAATGCATGGTTTTAACATCCTAATGCAACTAAATGTGCCTAAAAACAAGCAAAAGCATTGTAAGACTAGCATTAAAAACAGTACTTTTGGAGAAGTAACGTAGTGTACTAACCTTGTTCCAAAAACCAAACTTGGTGCTCCAAGCTAATCTTCTCCCACCTTGCTCTTACCCTTGCTCTTGGAAGACTCCCCAAGCTCTTTCACTACACAAGAAGATTATAAATCATGTTACAACATTGCTGGAAGGTTGAGACACGAATAAGCGAAAGTTTCATAACAAGAAATGGATCAAAATCACCATTCCCATTCATCCTCCATAACCCCACCAAAACCCTTCATACCATAATTTTACTTGATCATTACCTCAAAATATAGATCTTTGGATGCTAAGCACACTTCCCTCAACTCAAAATCTGAGTTTTTACACTCAAAAGACTATGATTTGCTCCCAAAGAGTTGAGCTTTTGGAGAAAAAAAGAAGATAAAGAAAATGTTAAAAGAAGAATAAAATGAGATCATCAATCTCTACACCAATTAAACACCCTATTCCTTATTATTCATAAGTAAATTTACCCTTTTACCCTTCCTTTCATCCATAATTACATGGCCACTCAAAGCTCAAGACCAATATTTCATAAAAAACCCATTAAGGCTTCTAAGGCCCAGCTCAAGGCCCAAACATACAGCCCTCAACTACGGGTTTAAACCAGCCCTCAGATCCTGAAACCCGAGTCGTTACAACTCTTTCCTCCTTAAAGAAAATTTTGTCCTTGAAATTTACCTGATGGAAAAAATGCGGGTAGAGCAACTTCATCTCTTCCTCGATCTCCCACATTGCCTCTTCGACTCAGTGGTTTCTCTACAACATCTTTACCAAAGGTATGTACTTGCTACGAAGCTCCTTGACCCTCTTGGCCAACACTTTTACCTGTTCTTCTTCGTATGTTAGATAGATATTAATCTCGATCTCTTCAAGCAAAATGACATGCGAAGGGTCTGAACGCTAGCATCTCAACATAGTCACATGGAACACATTGTGAATACGTGTCATTTCTAGAGGTAAATCTAGACGATAAGCCACGAGCCCAATCCTTTCAAGAATCTCATATGATCCGATAAACCTCAGGCTCAACTTGCCCTTTCACCCAAAGCGCATCATCCTTTTCCAATGCGACACCTTGAGAAACACCTTGTCACCTACATCATACTCTATGTGCTTGCGTTTACGGTCTGCGTAAGCCTTTTGTCGATCAAAAGTTGCTTGTAACCTCTCTTTAATGATCTAGACTTTTTTCTTGGTTTGCTCAACCAACTCGAACCCCATAATCCTTTTCTCGTTGAGCTTAGTCCAACACAACGGGGTCCTACACTTACGTTCGTACAAAGCCTTGAAAGGAGCCATTTGGATACTTGATTGATAACTGTTGTTATAAGCGAACTCTACTAATGGCAAATGTTCTTCCCAACTTCCTTTAAAATCAATGACACAACACCGAAGCATGCCCTCCAAAATCTGAATAACTCATTCCAACTGTCCATCGGTCTGAGGATGGAAAGCAGTACTGAAGTGCAACCTTGTGCCTAAAGCTTCATAAACCTTCCTCCACAGTCTAGAGGTAAACCGATGATCCCTATCTGAAATGATAGATGATGGCACTCTGTGCAACCACACTATCTCTTGGATCTACAAACTAGCCAACCTCTCAAGAGAGAAATCCATACGCACTGGTAAGAAATGAGTGAACTTGCTCAATCGGTCCACTATCACCCAAATCGCATCATACTTCCATCGTGTTAGAGGTAAACTCGTTACAAAATCCATGGTTATCCGATCCTACTTCTATTGCAAAATCTAAATGGGTTGAAGCAACCCTGATGGAACTTGATGTTCAACCTTAACTTGCTGACAAGCCAAACACCTAGTCACATACTCAGATATATCCCTCTTCATACTCGGCTACCAATAATACGGTCGAAGGTCTTGGTATATCAGCTGCTACCCAGGTGTACCGCATACGAACTACGATACGTCTCTCATAAAATACGATCCTTCAAATCCTCTAATGTCAGAATGCATATCTGACCTTTGAAGTACAAAGCTCCACCATCTCGTACCTCAAAGTCTGATACTTCACCCTTCTGAACCATCTCTATCCGCCGTCAAATCCTCATCTAGAGCTTGCGTTCTCTTGATCTCTTGCATTAGGGTAGGCTCTATACGAAGTTCGACTAGCAACCCACCATCCTCAGTCATTCTCAATTGAGCAAACATCGCTCTTAAGTCTGATATGGACTTTTTATTCAAAGCATCAGCCACCACATTAGCTTTACCAGGATGATACTCAACGACGTAATCATAGTCTTTCAACAACTCAATCCATTATATTTGCCTCAGATTCAACTTCTTCTGAGTGAGCAAGTACTTCAAACTCTTATGGTCCATATAGATATAGCACTTTTCTCCATACAAATAGTGCCTCCAAATCTTCAACGCAAAGATCACTGCTGCAAGCTCCAAGTCATACGTGGGGTAGTTCCAATCATAAGGCTTAAGCTGCCTTGATGCATAAGCAACTACCTTACCTTCTTGCACAAGAATGAAACCAAGCCCATGCAGCGATGCATCACTAAAAACCACAAAATTCTTTCTCGGTTCAGGTTGTGTCTGTAACACCTATATATATATATAAGGAGATTGTAGGTCATAGGATTTGAACCCGTGACTTGTGGCTATTGTGCCTTGCACCTAGCCATTTGAGCTAAGTAGCTCTTAGTGATGTGCTTCCCCAAAATTTCTTTTGAATAATAGTTGGATTGGGTTAATCAAAAATAATAGTAAAACCAGATTGAGACCCTTCAATTTTTCATTATTCGAACCAAAAATCCTTAAATTTTCTCTCCCACCTACCTCGTTTTGGCCATCGTCCGATATCCTTCACCGTCGCGTCGTGGCCGCCACGGCCACCACCACCTTGTTCCCGTTGAGCCCCGATCAAAACCCCTAAAGCCACTCACACCACTGTTGCACCGTTCGCCGAGAAATTGAGTTTTAAAGTTTCGTCAAACCTAGGGTTCCTGACGAGTTTACCTGCAAATTTCGGCCGCCTTAGACGTCCGCTTGTATTTTGGTGGCCACCATCGTCCTCCCCGCCTCAAGATTAGTTCGACCTTGGTTGCTGATCGTCCGATTGTTGTCGTCTAAGTCTTCGCTGTCGTTCGACCGGTTTGGTAAGTTAGGTGAGTTTGGGTTATTTTTCCGACAAATTTTTATGTTTCTGAGTTGGTAAAGCGTTGTAGGTGATAGATCTGACCAAAAAAATGTAGTTTGGTGTATTTTCAGGCCGTGTAAGGCGGTGCATGAGCTTTATGCGCCGGTCGAGGCAATTTCGGCTCGTCATGACCGGTTTACCTGTAAACTAGTCTAGTTCAACCTGGTCTAACCCGATTTAACTGTTTCAAGCCGGTCTAGTCGAACCTGACCTATTTGACCTGACCTGTTTGACCTGACCGAGTCAACCTGACTGAGTCAACTCAGTTGACTATGACCGTTGAATTTGACCGTTTACCTACCCATTGACTTTGACTGATGACGTCATGCTGGCGTCAACGTTGACTTTGACCCAAAAAGTCAAAATTTTAAAAACTCCTATTTTATGTTTTTCGACGTCTTAAGCCCGTTTATGAAGCATGTTTCGCAAAATTCTAACCTGAAAGCCTCCAAACTCGACCTTAAATCCGATCATGCATAAGTATTTAAATTATTCAATTTAAGAGCAATGATTTGGATTAAGGATTCTGATATGAAATATTATTTAAGGTACTCAAAATACGTTCGATCGTTCGTCTGCTCAGCCCGCCTCTTCCCGATCAGCACCTCCGCGTGCTCCTATAGTTACCAATATGTTTAAAACTCCACGGATTAATTGTTAGTTAGAAATTATTTTCTTCTACTGTAACCCTGATTCATTATGTCTTATGATCTAGCACTGCAGCAGATCATAGTGAGAAAGGTGCTCGTTAGATCCCGGCCAGCTTTTAAGGTGTTCCTTGTGATCTAAATTACCATTTTATATGAATTGTTTGAAATGATTTTTTGAACTTATCGTGATATGTTTTCCCTAAAATATTACATGCATGTATGTCTGATTTAATAGCATGTTCTCTGGTTACTGTTTACTAAAACATATACCTGCCAATTGATTTTTGATATTACTGTTTATTGTATAAACTATTTTAATTTGGGTTATTAGGAGAGTAATCGGAGACCCATAGGTATAGCCTAGATTCAACTATACCTCCAGTTAGGCCTTCTACGCCTTCAAGCCTAGGACCAGCCCTAGTTAGGCCTCCTACATTTTCGAGCCTAAGACTAGCCTCCAGTTAGGCCTCCTATGCCTTCGGACCTAGGACCAGCCTCCAGTTAGGCCTCCTACGGCTTCGAGCATAGGACCAGCCTCCAATTTTGGGGAAAATTGTATATTGGTGTTAGGTTGGAGGGTAGCTAGGTTTTAAATGAAAACTTAGTTGCCCTATAGCATGTTTTACTGAAATAGTTTTATAACTATTGGACTGTATTAAATATTTATCTATATGCACATGTTGGAACACACTAAGCCTCTAGCTCACACCTCAACCCTTTTTTTATATACCTTTTGGATACGCTACTGGATCTGGCACTTGGAGGATCAACATATTATGTACTCGTCTTTTGTTGTAATATTTCTATCTTTCAGACTATCTTATTTACGGTGACATGAGCCTATGTTATATTGTTATATGTTTTATTACATTGCCCTATGCGGTTTATGATGAGATATATTTTAAATAGAATTAAATATTTATCTGTATGCGGTTTTAAATGAAAACTTTGGTTGCCCTATAGCATCTTTTACTGAAATAGTTTTATAACTATTGGATTGTATTAAATATTTATCTGTATGCACATGTTGGAACACACTGAGCCTCTAGCTCACACCTCAACCCTTTTTTTAGATACCTTTTGGATAGGCTACCAGATCTGGCACTTGGAAGATCAACATATTATGTACTCGTCTTTTGTTGTAATATTTCTATCTTTCAGACTATCTTATTTACGGTGACATGAGCCTATGTTATATTGTTATATGTTTTATTACGTTGCCCTATGCGGTTTATGATGAGATATATTTTAAATAGAATTATTTTGATTACATAAATTTTACTTATGATTTAATTAATTAGTACTCGAATATAATTCTAAATCTCTAAAAATATGTTTGTGATAAGCTTTTAGTAAGTAATATGATACCCTAGATTAGACTTTATGCATAGGCTAATCTAGAGGGTTACAGCGTCAAGACTAGGGCCTTCATTAGGTACGCTTTCAACTGTTCAAAGCTCTGTTGTCTCTTCTCATTCTACTCAAACGGAACTCCTTTCTGCAACAACTTTGTCAAGGGTGCTGCTATGATAGAAAAACCTTTGACAAAACGACAATAATACCCGACAAGTCCAAGAAAACTACAGGCTTCCGCGATATTCCTTGGGGGTTTCCACTCCACTACTGCTTGAACCTTTTGTGGATCCACACAGATTCCATCCGCTGCTACAATATGACCCAAAAATGCTACTTCAGAAAGCCAAAATTCACACTTACTGAATTTGGCGTAGAGCTGTCTCTCTTTCAATGTCTAAAGAACGATGTGAAGGTGATAATCGTGCTCTTTCTCCGAGCCTGAGTAAACCAAAATATCATCTATGAAGACCACCACGAACTGATCCAGATAAGGCTAAAAATATGATTCGTCAAATCTATTAAAGCTACTGGTGCATTGGTAAGTCCAAAAGGCATTACCAGGAACTCATAATGCCCGTACCGCGTTCTAAAAGCAGTCTTATGCACATCTTCCTCTACTGCCCTGAGCTAATAGTACCCTGACCTCAAGTCAATCTTATAGAAAACACAGGCACCTCTCAACTGATCAAACATATCATCTATTCTCGGTAGAGGATAGTGATTTTTCACTGTTACTTTGTTAAGTTGACGATAATCAATGCGTATTCGCATTAATCCATCTTTCTTTTTAACGAACAAGATCGACATACCCCAAGGTAAAACACTCGATCGAATGAACCCTCTCTCTAGAAATTCTTTAATCTAACTTTTTAGCTCTCTCAGCTCTGTTGGTGCCATACGATACGATGCAATAGACACTGATGTCGTACTTGGCGTTACTTCAATTTAGAATTTTAACTCACGATCGAAGGGTAGACCAAGTAACTCTTTTAAAAACACATCGGTGAATTTTCTAACCGTTCAGAGGTTCTCCAGCATCGAGCTACCAATCCTTGTGTAGAACATTTAAGTCGAAAATGCCTTGCAACCCTTTTGAATCATCCTTTGTACCGCTATTGCCGACACGACATTGGAAAGGCAAAACTTTATCTTACTCCTTACCACAAGCTCAGTTCTATCTGAAACTCGAAGCTTAAGACTCTTCGCTCTACACACCAGACTTGCATCATGCTCGAACAACCAATCCATCCCTAATATGGCATCCAACTCTTAGAATGGAAGTACTATTATATCAGCTAGAAAGATCAAACCATAAACGTCAATCGAACACGTTCAGTACACCTTGTCTACCAAAACATCGTACTCTATGAGACTAGTCACCCAACCCCTACTTCAAGATCTTCAGTAGGAATATCCCACTGCTGAGATATTCTACTACGAATGTAGGAATGGGTAGACCCTGAATGCACCAAGACAACAATAGAAACTGAAAATAAGATGAATGTACCTGAGATGACATCGGTCGCCTTGCAATCCTCTTGAGCCAGGACTACATACTGTCTCACTAGTGTTCTTACCGTGGACTGGAAAGTAACTATACTTTTTCGGCTAGACATGTGGCTCGCTCTACCTCTAGCCATGCCTCAACCCCTAGGAGCCGAATATGAGGCCCGCTATGACTGATCCTGAGGAGAGTCAACTACTACCGGGCAATCCCTCCAGAAATGGTCTGGTGATCCACAACCAAAACAAACCATTGTTCTTCCCCAAACACTCTCATTGATGCTTACGCCCACACTAATCACAAGCTTGTGTCCTCATACTCTCTTACGAGCCTTTTGAGCTTCCCATAGCTGATGAGGACGACCTCCTACAGCCCGCAGACTCTGGCTGACGATCTAACCTCGAAACCTGCAGTGAAGCTCCCTAATTTTAATTCTATTAATTTATGTTCCTCTAAAATAATGACAGAGTACTATCAGAGAAATTTAGTGTCCTCCTATTCGAACCTCCTTACCTACCACCCTGGCCATAAGTCAAACCTTGTACTTGTTTGAGTGCCTTTGCACTGGCAGTCAACTAAAAAAACACTGTCGGTAGGGCAGCTATCAGATAAGTCTAAATGTCCTTCCTCAACCCATTATGGAACCTCTTGCATCTCATCTTCTCAGTAGCCACTAGCTTCGGGGCATACCTACTCAATTGTAGGAACTCTTGTTCATACTCAAAGACCGATCGGTTCCTTTAAACCAGATGAGTAAATTGATCCCTTAGACCATCATACTTCTTCTTGAATTTATCCAAGAAGTCATCCTGTGTTGGCCTGTTTGGATATCATCCTATTTTTACTGTCTTCCACTATTTCCTTACATTCTCCTTCAGCAGGGAGAGAACGCATAACTACTTATCTTCAGGCTTTAGTCTCATCTGTCTCATGATCCAGCGGGTTCCCCTTAACTATTAATATGCCCTTACTGGATTATCTTGACATGATCCAAGGAAATCTGTTGCACCATGGCGACGAACCCTTTCAATTGGTGCCTTTTGAGAGGTAGTTGAAAGCCTTGGGATGGCCCTCACAATATGATAAAGGGCTCTGTGTAGATGAGTATAATAATCAACCCTTGGGATTCCATCTTCTTCTGACATCTCCTCTTTATCGGGGACATAATACTCACCATCAAAACTTCCACCATGAAAGCCTCAGCTCTCTTCATGATCTCGTGCTCCCCTAGGCATAGCTATTTTCTGCACAACAACAAACAAACAAGGTTACACTATCGAATATTCAACTTAAACAAGTACAACTTCGACTCTTGGGCTCTGCATTCGCTAGACTCCTATTTACCACTCTAGACAATCCCTGGGATTTTTTAGAACTGGCTAAACCTAGGCTCTGATACCACTAATTAAAACACCCCTTTACCCAAGTATCACAATTGGGCCTCAAGCCTAAACCCGTATTGTAAAATTTTTAACCTTGTTTAGCCCATACGACAATAATATCACGAAGAGTAATTAAGTTTAAAATTAAACATCATAATTAACCGTTTTAAACCATTTCATGAAGCTCTATTTAAAATACATGATAAAAGTATTTGACCCAAAATATCAAAATACAAAATAAAGTTACAATATATCATAGGGTCATACGAATACATAGCCCAACTAATCTAAGTATTGTACTCCACCGGTCGATGTTGAAGCCTTACTTCGATGGTGTTCCACTTAAACCTGATAATCTTGCTGACCAACGAACGTAAACAACGATTCTGACCGTTAAGCTAACGAAAGCTCAGTAGATACACTTCCACTCGATTATGCTTCATGCAAATCATAAAATATGTGCATGTAGATGAAAGATATCATGGGAATTTAAAAATACATGGCGCTACCCCTAATCGCCTAAACACAGTCAAAATCATACAAGCTACCATACAAGGCACACTAGGCCCAACCATGCCGGGTTTACCAACTCTACCAGACTAAACAAATAAGGGGTTAACCGGGTTCACCCATTGGGTACCTTCGAAGAAGAGCTTGGAATGCTATCGAGATTCTTCGAAGAGCTCGGTATCTCTCATCGAGTAGCTCGGTATCTCTCATCGAGCAGCTTGTAATGCCCATCAGGCCAATTCTTCTAATAAGCTCGGAATGCCCATCGAGCCATTTCTTCAATAAATAATATGCTTGGAATGCCCATCGAGCAAAATGTGTTGCAACACTAACCTGGGTATCCGGATCCCACCAAACAAGAGTGATGCAAATTATTAATCCTACATGTTCATACTTGCAGCGGGTGAATTTTCAAATGAAACGAATCTCAAAAAGGCCACCAATTGCATCACATACATTTTGAGGACTAAAATGTAAATCTTTTAAATTATAGGACTAAAATTGGAATTAAGGTTACCAATCCTGAATTAGTCCATTTACATACTCACTTAACAAATTCTAGGTCAAAACAACCATTCATGCTCATACAATTGCATTCCCAAAGCTCGAGGACCAAAATGAAAGAAACTGGATCACTCAAATATGCCAAAATAACATAATTAACTGCAGCTGTACCGGTACACTTGGAGGTGTTCCGGTTCACCTTAGTAAATTTCAAAAATCAGATTCCAGTAGCTCAAACACGTTCTGATACGCCCTCGCGTATCAAATCGCCTTCCCCAAAATTCTAATACCGTATCGAAACATCCTCGCAAGTACTGAAATGTTGTGCCTAGAAAGGCTTACCTGTATCGAAACACCCTCTCGCGTATCGAAACTCTATGCCCGAAATGGCCTAGCCGTACTAGTATGGGGACACCTGTTTCGATACGTCTGGACCTGTAATGTCCCAAATTGCTGTCTAAACACACTTTAATGATAACCAAACCACTTAAACATGCTTCAAACACTAGAGCAACCTTAAAAAGATTTGATCCCTACCAAAATATTTCAGAATCATCAACCAACATGGCATTCATACTATTACGATGATCTATAGGCATGCTTCCTATTGTCATTTTGTCAAACAACCAAAACTCACAATTGGCACATTTAAATATCCTCAACATGCTTATACTACAAGAGCAACATAACAAATTTGTTTGAATCAACCAAGCATGGCAACCATTCCAAAATAACTAGATGCATTCCTAAGTACTCATCTAGCATCAATATAGACAAGAATCCACACAAGTCCAACAATAACAAGCCAAACATGAAATCCAGCACTTCAAGTGCTTAAAAACCATGGGAAAACAAAATTATAAATCCCCAAAATTATGGCAAAAACATTATCTTTTTAACCGAAAACATAAACCGAGTCCATACTCAAACTAGACTTTGTCCTTGGATCACTTTAGCCTTGCCCTTGTAGCCCCAAACCTTAATGCTCTGCATCATTAGGAAAAAAGAGAGCATAAGCACACATGCTTAGTGAGGATGCCCATAAAACAATGACGCGTTTAAAAACTTTTGAAACCAAAACACTTGTTTCCAAAACATGCTTACAACCAAAGCATTTTCCTTGTAACCAACTGAGACATGCATAATCACCCTTATGCAACATCATATTCGTATTCCATGCTTAGATCCCAAAGCATTAAAATCATAAACCATGCTTAAATCCCAAAGCATTAAATCATAAAATAGGTTCAACACATGAACTTCCACATATATTGGCATTAATAGTGACCCGAATAGACTACCCTCTATCCAACATATTAGATACACGGATCTCTCATACCATGCCTCGTTAAACCGCATGATATCCCAAACCTTGCCTGATTAAACCGCAAGATTTGACACCCTCGCCTAGTTAAACCGCGAGATTTACCACCCTTTCCTAGTTAATCCGCAAGGGTACCGACCTTGCCTAGTTAAACTGCAAGATCACCATCAATTTGGGTTGCCTAGTTAAACCGCATGCCCTAAATGAGGTTCCAACAGTCCGAGTGGCCTTGTTAAACCACCATACCTTAAGGACCCATGGCCACAATCGATTTTGTTCATATTTTTATAATGCACTTTAATCCTATGGCATGCCAACTATATCCGATTGTTTCTTACCTTGTCACATAGCCAATATATCATTTACAAAACCATTTACCTACTATTTTTCAATGCATTAAACCAAAGCCACCACATATGCAATCCACATTGCCCAAAGCAATACCCCATTCCCAACCGGAATGAAAACCAATGCATATGTGTTCATAACCATGCATTTATAGTAGTAAATTAAACCATGTTCAACACTAAAACATGAAATCAACATGCTCATATCTAAACCGATATTCAAGAGCGAAATAAGGGAAACTTACTTCTGAGCTTAGGTAAGTGTTTCATGCTTACCCTAAACTCCCAACAACATTTATTAAACCATTTAAAGGTGTTTAAACCAATTTTCACTCACCGATACACTTCGCCTTGCTCACCAATGCGAATCGAGCTCCCGGCAAGCAACAATCAATGTATAACTTCGTCACCCTGATTATCCCCTGTTTTAACAACATAAAACCAAAGGGCAAATGCAGTATTATGCATTCAAACCATTGCCTAACAGCAATTACCCACAACTCTCAAGTTGCCCATTCAAAAACCATCCAAAACATACCGAAAACATGAACAAACCCTTCCAAAACTTAACCCAGCCATAATATAACGATTCAGTCCATCAAACTTCATCAAGTAACATCTAAAAACCCTTTCCCAACATCCTTTTATTTCCAACAATGACTAAGCTCGAAAAACACATCAAAAACCTTTGATTAACAACCTTAAACATTAGAGATTCAACGTGTTTTGGGATTACAACATTAAAACCAAGTTATTAACTCAATTAAAAATCAAAATCATGATCTAATCATAAACCTAGCAAAATAAATCCAATTCGAAATATGTCAATTTCATCAATCCAAACACCATTAAACCAATTTTCCTCAATTAATTTATCAAAACACATTAGAAAACAATTGCAAAGAGTCAAAAACTTAGAAATTTCAGTAAAGAACCTTTCATTAGAGGAGGAAAACGAACCTTACCTCCAATGAATACTTTCTCCCTTAATTGGATAATTTGCATAAGAAAACAAAGTTAAAAACATAAGGTTTTGGAAAACTAACAAGAAGAAATCATTTACAAACAAAAGATTTAAGAAAAGAAAGATTTACCTGAAGATTTAGAAGAAGAAATTGATGTTTGGCTGGAGAGATTTTAGAGAGAAAATATTTGAGAGACTTAGATACGTGATTTTTGCTTTAAAGATTTAATAACTCATTAAATCCTCTTCATCCTATTTTTATTTTCCAAAATACTTTAAAAATAGACAATTAAGGGATAAAGTCTGATATTAGACTTTTTGGTCAATTAGCTCCTTAAAGATTTAAAGTTTTGACTCGTTACAAAATAGTCACTAAAAATAGTTTTCAAAGTTTGTATTTTGGTCACTAGTCCAAAATGTCTTATTTCCAAAACACTTTTTACAAAATTGATTTCACCATAATCATTAATATATTTAATAATAATTTTAGAATATTTTTCCACAATTTTATCACCAACCCTAAAACCTAACTCTAAGACCCCAAAATCAATCCTATATGTTATGAGGGTATTTTAGGTTGGTTTCTAACAATTTACACCATTTTAACATCAATTAAACAACTTGCCATTAAGGGGGTTCAAGCACTCAAACAACCACAATGCCATGCAACCACAAAGCTAACATGATTTTATGATGCCCATGAAGGCATAAGAGTTAGTAGTGTACTAACCTTGCTCCAAAAATCTCCTCCCACCTTGCTCTTGCCCTTGCTCTTGGAAGACTCCCCAGGCTCTTTCACTATACAAGATTGTAAATCATGTTACAATATTGCTGGAAGGTTGAGACACAAAAAAAGGAATGTTTCATAACAAGAAATAGATCAAAATCACCATTCCATTGATCCTCCATAACCCTACCAAAACCCTCTATACCACCATTTTACTTGATCCTTACCTCAAAATATAGATCCTTGGATGCTAAGCACACTTCTCTCAACTTAAAATTCGAGTTTTTACACTCAAAAGACTAAGATTTGCCCCCAAAGAGTTGAGCTTTTGGAGAGAAAAAAAGATGAATAAAATGGTAAAAGAAGAATGAAATGAGATCATCAATCTCCACACCAATTAACCACCCTATTCCTTATTATTTATGGATAAATTTACCCTTTTACCCTTCATTTCATCCATAATTACATGGCCACTCAAAGCTCAAGTCCAACATTTTATGAAAAATCCCCCTAAGGCTTCTAAGGCCCAAACACGCGGCTCCCAACTATGGGTTTAAACTGACCCTTGGATCCTAAAACCTAGGTCGTTACAGGGTTGATTTGTACTGGTACGTGTAGGCTGGATGAAATTCTAGTAAGCTCAAATCGTATCGATACGTATTTGAGTACTGGTACCCAAGGGGTACCGTACTGGTTCATGAGGGCCAGTACCAGTACCAGTACCCTTTGGGTAATCTGCCTGAAAAATACATTTTGAGTTTGAGAGGCTTATAATTCGAGGAATACCCAATGGGCTGCTAATGTGATAAAATAAAGGGTAAAATTGAAGAATCAAGATTCAACCCTTATATGCGAGGATAATGTGTAATAACTTGGTAAAACCTTAGGTGATTTGTTTGTAATAGTAACCATAGGGATCATTGGGGGATCATGAAATGTTACGGGCATAGTAAGGGCACCTGTGTGGTAGAGTCACATTGGTTGATGGGATTCGGATACACAGAGAGCGTGTTGCAATACCATGAGATGATATTTTGGATGTATACTCCCGAGGCTATGTGACACCAAGCCTCATCCGAAGATACTCGATGAGAGATTCTGAGTGCTAGTGTACGTTCTCAAGGCTATGTGACACCAGGCCTCACTCCAAGTTTGTTTGGTAGGATGCATATGTGCTTCGTGAGATTAATGCATCTTCTGTTGTTTTGCTATGTGTTTAGGCGACAAGAGGTAGCGCCATATATTTTTATACTGTTATGATATCATCTTTAGCTACATGATCATATTTATGATTTGTATGAATCATGATTGAGTGGAAGTGTATCCACTAAGCTTTGTTAGCTCAGCGTTCGAAATTGTTGTTTTCGTTCGTAGGTTAGTAGGTTGACGCGCATTGTTGGAGCACCATCGGAGTAGGGCTTCGACTTCGACTTGTGTCCGAGTACTGTACTTAGATTATATTGGGCTATGTATTCGTAAGACCCTATGTTTGTATTGTACGTAACTTTATTTTGGATTTTAAATCGTGAGTCGAATGCTTTTAAATCTTGTATTTTAAATGGAGCTCCCATGTAACATTTTTAACTATTTATTTATGTTGAAGTATTTGAACTTAATGGTTTTATGGAAATGTATGTAGTTTGGGCTAGGTTGAAATTTTATGGTAACGGGTTGGGCTTGAGGCCCAAATGTGACATCCGGGTTGAGGGTGATACAAAAGCTCATCTTAAGAGATTATGGTTTGAGCAGTTTTGTCTGCAAGGTGTGTGTCTTGTCAAAAGATTAAGAAAAAAAGTACGAACATGTACTATCTTGTAATCATCTTTCAGACTGATCAAAAAAATTTATCCAACTATGAGAATATGATTCTTTTAGTTATTGATCTTTCAAACATTCTTAAATAATAATTAATTTTAATAAATTGTTACAAAATGATAGTTGAATTTTATTAAACTGTTACAAAATAGACATTAAATTAATTGAATTATTAAACTGTTTTATAACGTCTAATGACCATTTTATAACAAATCGATAAATTTAATGACTATTTCATTACTTTCAAAAGGTCGATAACTAAAATAATATTTTGTCTTAGTTTAATCACTATCAATTTGTAACACCCCGCTTTTGGGCCTAGGTGTTAGCTAGGTTGGATAGACGGTCTAGTGGATCAGATTAGAGGATTCGAGTTAGTTTCGGGATTAATTCAAAATAAATAATTTTATAAGGGATAAAAATGTGGGAAAATATGGTAAAATCTTTATTTAATATATAAAAGATTTTTATGGAATCAATTTTACAAAAAGAGATTTCAAAGAGTGACATTTTGGGTCGGTGACCAAAATGTAAAGTTTTAAAACTATTTCTAGTGACTGTTTTGGAAAAGGGTAAAAACTTAGAATCTTTAAGGAGCTATTTGGCCAAAGTCTAATATTAGACTTTTCTCCTTAATTGGCCTTTTTAAAAAGGGTATAAATAGGCTTGGAGAATTAACTTTATAATTAATTTCCAAAAATAAACTTTACGTATCTAAATTTTCTCTAAAAGATTTTCTCTCAAATTCTCTCCAGCCAAATACTCTTTTCTTCTTCAAAATTCTCCTGTAACTTCTTGATTTCTTCAATCTTTTGTTTTCAAATGAGTTTTTGATTGTTTTCTATCAAAACCTTATTGTTTTAATCTTGTTTCCTCATGTAAATCCATTCAATTAATGGGGAAAGTCAACATTAGAGGTGAGCTTCGTTCTTCTCCTCTAATGAATGGTTCTTTACTGAAATTCCCAAGTTATTGATCCTTTATAAATGTTTTCTAATGGGTTTTAATGATTTAATTATGGAAAGTTAGTTAAATCAAGGTTTAATTGATGAGATTGATTGAGTTTTAGATTGGATCTATTTTGCTATGTTCTTCATTGGATTGGAACATGATTTTGATGTTTTATAATGTTAATAAGTTGGTTTTAACATTGGAATCCTGAAACTAGGTGAATCTCTAATTTTCTAGGTTGTTAGTTATGAGTTTTTGAAGAGTTGTGGATGTTTAATGAATGCTGAGGTATAAGGATGTTGTAAATGTGTTTTTGGATGTTAATTGATGATAATTGTTGGATTATACCTTTCAGTTTTGACTTGGTTAAGTTTGGAAGGTGTTTGATGTTGTTTTCGGTTGTTGTGGAGGGAAATTGGTTAGAGATTGAGGATGTTTATTGTGAATTGATGTTCCTGGGTTGTTGAATGCATTTTGATGCATTGAATCTTCTATTTTTGTAAGGTTGAAATAAGGGAGGTTGATCCTTAAGCTAGAGATGAGGTTTCGGAAGCCTTGGAGGCTTGGATTCGTATCGGCAATCAAAGTTTTGCATAGTCGGTGAGTGAGAACATGGAACTCAGCTTTGAATTGGTCTAAAGGTTTTTATGGGATTTTAAATTAAGCTCGAAACGCTGGTTTAAACTCGAAAGTAAGTATGAAAAGAAATCTATCTCGTTTTCGATTGGCAAAATTGGCTTTATGCACTTGTTTTTGAATTATATGGTACCTATTGTTTATGCATGGTTTAAAGTATGTTTTATTCTATTTTTGGATGTTGAGTAGGAAGCATGCCTATAGAGGTTATGGAGATTTGAGTCATGCTTGTTTTAGTTGCTTTAAATGCTCGAATGATTGTGATAAGTGTGCCATTGATGATTTATGATGTTTATGTAAGGTTTGGTAATGTTTAGAGTGAGCTAAAGTGTCATATGTTGGACCTAGAGGTCATTACAGGCCTTCGTGTACCGGTACGGGTACCTTGGTTTCGGTACGCGAGGTCTAGTGAGGCTCAAAGTAGCAAAATTTTACAAAGGGTATCGGTACGCCTAGCCACCGTATCGATACGCCTTGAGGGAATTATACACTAATTTCGGTACATGGGCTCCTTTACCGGTATGCTCTTTAGCTACTGGAATTTGGGTTTTGGAAACATTTCGTAATGGATCGGTACGGGGGTGACACTGTATTGGTACGGGATACTACATACCGTATCAATACGGGGTTGCAAGTATCAGAATACAAAGTCGTTATGTTAGTTAGGCTGTATCGATACGAGCCTGTTTGTATCGGTACACAATGTTGTTTCTATATATTTTTGCCTGTTGAAGTCTAAAACTGTGCGTTTTAGTCCTAGAATGTTATGCTTGCAATTGTGTGAGCTCGGAAGCTCGAGTTAAGATAAAAATTTACATGTGGGCATGAAACTTGACTAATTCAGGTTTGGTAACTTGAAAATCAACTAAGTCCCTGTAACTTGTAGAAATTACATTTTGGTCTCTAAAGTGCATGTTTGAGCAGTTGAGCGTTGTTTTGTAATCTGATCACAATGATAACGTATCCACTGATGCATAAGATAAAAAGAAAAATAATAGACCCGATTTAGGTTATTTGTTCGGGTTTACTTCGGCAAACCTAATGTAGCCCTTTTAGCTCGGTTTTGGCTAGACGGGTTAAGGGGGTTACACAATTTACTTTACCTATTTAGATATTATGTTTAGAATTTAAGGCTTGGTTGGGTGAAAAAGCGGGAGGGGGAAGGATGTGAGAGCAAATTGGAAAGAAAATGAACTTAAGAGACATTTAGTTCGCGGAAAAGATCATTGCCAAGGAGAATAATCTTTTCCGGAATCACATACCCACGTTTAGTTAAGGAACATTTCCTCTAATGGGTAATATTGTATTCCCAACAATAGAGCTTTTTTTTATTAAATGGTGGGAAATTGATTCCCTTGGATCTCTGAGGTATTTGCAATTCTCACCCCTTTGGACCATATTACCCCTAAGTTAATGAATTTTGTTTATATAGATCTTTTTGAATTTTTAATTAGATGATTAAATAGTTATGGTGTAGATTAATTAAATATTTTCATTCAATATTAATTTATTATTTAAATGGTGTTACACATATTTAAATATTATTTTAATATTTAATGTAGTTTTATTAATATTATATTTATGATGTTTATAATTATATGTTAGGATTGTATTTTGCTTGAGAATTAATAAGTTAGGAGTTGATGGTTTTAGTTTTATTCTCTGAGGCATCTGATTTTATTTTTATCATATTTATAATTTCATCCAATATTTCTATTATAATTTTATTTTTTTCAATTTAGTCCCTAAAAATTTTATTTAATCTAAAATTTATCATTATTTGTGTCTAATTTTATTATTAAATTTAATAATTTTAATAAAATAATATCTTTCACTTTAGTCCCTAAAATATTTATTTAATCCGAAATTGATCCCTATGTTTTTCTAATTTTTATAATTTTATCTAATATTTTTACTATGGTTTTATTTTTTCAATTTAATCCCTCAAATTTTATTTAATTTGGAATTGAAAGCTATTTATTTCTATTTTATAATTTAACCCAATATCTTATAATTGGAAACTTTACATTTCAGATACTAATTTTATAATTGCAATTAAGGACTCGTTTTAGCTTGGATCAACCTGAAACTTTGTCTATATCTCAATGATAAGATTGAATTCATAAAGAAAGGTTTAATTTAATTTTTTGAAAAATTGCTCCCTTTATTTTATGAATGTTTGCAAAATCGCCCATAAACCACTTATTTTTGCAATTAACAATATATTTCAAATCTGATTTCAAATTTTTTATCATTAAGTCTAATTGGAATTAATGAGTCTAAAACGAACCTAAAACTAAGTTTTTAACTTAAAATCCAACTTATCAATTATTTACATTTTAGCCCCTAAACCTTTATTTGGTTAAATTTACTTCTATTTTTAGCAAAACAAAGGTATAAGATGTTCCTACTTGTATTTAAGTTTTGAATGTTTTTTGGATTTAAATTTTGTAAAATTACCAAAATGTCCTTTTGTTAAATCGTTTATTTTTCTGGAGTTTTTAAAGGTTTATTTTCTCGGGTGGCTTTAATTAATTGTTTCCGCTTTATTTTCATGTTGGTCGTTTACTTTCATTTAACTGAATATGCTTTTTTTAATCTATTTTAGGCCACAAATAGGTCGTTTATAGCATTCGATATTCGATCTGAATTCGTCTGGAGCGGGTATTAGGTGTTACATTGACATTCAGACTCTCGGGATTAAGTTATACAAATATTAGAATAACTTATAAAAATTAGAAAAGGTAAATTTCGGATTAAATAAAAAAATTATGGACTAAAATGGAAAAAAATAAAACCATTTTAAAAATATTGGACTCAAATATAAAAAATAAAAATATATGTGGCTCAATTTTGAATTATATAAAAATTGTAGGGATTAAATTGAACAAAAATAAAAAAAATATTAAAAAATATTAATTTAAATTATAAAAATTAGAAACAAATAGGGGTCAATTTTAGATTAAATAAAATATTTAGAGACTAAATTGAATAAAAATAATCATATTAAAAATATTAGACAAAATTATAAAAATTAAAAAAAAAATTATAGTTTTTAAAGCTTAATTTTCTTGCCTCTCACTTTTCCATTGTACCAAGCAATAGAGAGGAAAAATTATTTTTCTTCTAATTTTCCATCTTCCCAACCTTTGCTTGGTAGAGAGTAAAAAAATTGAAAAGATGAAAAATTGAAGTGATGGAAAAATGGAAGGATGAAAAATATATATTTTTTCTTTCCATTGATCGGTGTGTTTGGTTGAGAGGATGGAAAACTAGAAATAAATAAGTTTCTTTCCTCTTTATTGCTTGTTACAATGAAAAGTGAGAGGAAGAAAGTTAAGCTTTGAAAATTAAATTTTATTTTTAATTTTTATTATTTAGTCCAATATTTTTAATACGATTATTTTTATTTAATTTAGTCTCTAAAATTTTTATTTAATTTTCAAATGAGCCCTATTTGTTTCTAATTTTTATAATTTAATCTAATAGTTTTAATATAATTTTATTTTTGTTCAATTTTTTTGATAGGCAAATAAGATTTTTATTAAGATCAAATCATACTATTAAGGGCCTCATTAAAACCCCCTAAACCTAGTCGGAGGAAAAGAGTACTCGCAATAGTATAAAAAGGGACAAAACACGATATGGAAAACAAGAAACAACCCCAAAAGAAAAAGAGACGTCTTCAAACCAATCCACACAATCTAGTAACCAAGCCTATCTCGTCACACCCTCTTGTTCAAGAGCATCCGCGCTACTATTCGATTCTCGGTAAAAATGATGGAATTTTACAACCTCATCAATAATCCTTTGTTTCATTCGAGTCCACCACTCCATGTGATGAAACCAATAATGCAACAGTGGAGCAAATATCAATCTATGTAACAGAATTTACCTGCAATACACAAATACGCAGTAAAAACTCAAGCTATTTTTCCTAGAGTATCATCGTCTCATAATAATGTTGTCGCGCTCTACCACGGACTGTACGTCCAACCTGTAAACAACCACGACAACACCTCATCCCACCCACTATTGGGTATAATCTCGCGCTTCTATAATTCGTGCGATATCCTTCATGACTTCCTTCTCATTACCCACTATAGATTCCCCAATTCATTTGCCAAGCTCGATTGTTTCCTTAGCTTCCCTCAAGATAGCCTTTTTTCGATTGATGAAGTTAGAATCGGACAAAGACTCGTTAAAACCACCTTAAAACATTCTAATTTTTTGGGTCTTCCCCTACCTTTCTTCTCTAATTTCTTCTCTGCCTCAATTCTTTCATCTGGCGGCATAAAACTAAATATCATATTCGATGCACTTCTAACTTTGCGTAAGGTCCCATTATATTCTATAAATTGTGCATTCAAAACCCTTAGAGTTGAAAGCCCATCTCTGACTACCTCTAAGGCCTCTCTCAGGGAATACTCACCACCCTCTTGCCTCTCAAATTATGCGATATCTATGTTTGGCTATTGGTCTATCTCTACTCTACGTACCACGACGATTGTTTCTTCCGACATCCAATATGTCTCGACACTAGGCACCTCAACCCTCAAGTCTTTACGCCGCCCGAACTCCCCTAAATTGTTGTTAATTCTAATCAGGGCTTCAAAAACTTGAGCTCTACTATTCCCAACACTCATCACACTATTCATTTCACGATTAGAGGGACTATAAAACCCTTTTCCTTTGCCCTACTTCATAAGGCTATCTTGAAAAAAGGATTGCAAGTTTGTACCCTCGCTAGTAGCGGTTCTGTAACACCCTCGAACCGGATGTCACATTTGGGCCTCAAGCCCAAACCAATACCATAAAATTTTTGCAACTAGATTTAGCCCAAATCATATTCATTCATAAAATCCATCAAGTTAAATATTTCAAAGTAGTTACACCAATTTAAAACGTTACATGTGAGCTCCATTTAAAATCCATAATTAAAAGCATTAAACTCAAAGTTAAAATCCCAAAATATGAGTTACAATACAGAAATAGGGTCCTACAGATACATAGCCCAAATAATCTAAGTATTGTGCTCGGACACAAGTCGATGCTGAAGTCCTACTCCGATGGTGCTCCAACGATGCACACAAACCTACTAACCTGCGAATGGAAATAACAATTCTGAATGTTGAGCTAACGAAACTTAGTGGATAGACTTCCACTCAACCATGCTTCATACAAATCATAATAAGAGCATGCAAAAAGAGGTGATGTCATGGCAATATGATCATATCAATATGGCGCTACTATTAGCCGCCTAAACATATAACAAACAATATGAATATAGACAATCTTACATAGCAATCATACGTATAATACCACAAACCTAGAGTGTGGCCCGGTTCCACTAAGCATCGGGTACACATACTCTAAGTGAGGCCCGATTCCACTAAGCATCATGTTTATACACTTATGCTCAAAATTTCTCATCGAGCATCTTCGAATGAGTCTCAGCCCCACTAAGCATCGGGTTCATACATTCAGAAGTCTTTAAACATGGTGTTGCAACACATTCTACTCACATTGGGTATCTAGAATCCTATCAACAAGGTGACTCAATCATACCATTGCCCATACGTGGCATACAACCATCATTTAATCCACCAAGGATCCTTATTAAAACAACACAATAAGTCACTCAAAGTTCTAATAAGTTATTACTCTTTATGTTCGTATATGAGGTTAAATTCTCGGATTCTCAGTTTTACTATTCATTTTACCACATTAGAGACCCATTGGGCCTTATTCCTCATTCGGGACCATTTTAGAAATCGGTGTGTAAAAATATCCTGACGATTAATCTTTTGTAAAATTAGGGTTTTGACCCTTTTTTATTCATTTTATTTTGAAAAAATCTTGATTTTATGTCAAATTAAATTTTCCTATTTTATTTGTTATAAAATTATATTTTTTTTCTTTTTATTTTATCTTGAAAATCAATTTGGAGTCACCACCGACCATTTCGAGGTAGACCGAACACCAGAAAAACAAACCAGAGATTCTTTCTTAAAAAAATGGGTTCGGGAGTCGGTTACGTGTGGGGAAGGATTAACACCCCCACAAACGCCCGTTATCGGTACCTTAATTTTACGTGGCATTTTGGCATTTTTAATAATTATTTGAATTTAATTTGTTTCATAATTATTAAATGAATTTAAATTCCAAATGCAGATACCCTTTTATAAGGAAATTTATTTTATTTGAATATGAGATTAAAAGCACCCCGTTAGCGGCACCCCTATTCATATTTAAAAATGAATTTCCAACATAAAATGTTTTAAATGAATGATTTATTATTGTCTTGTTTATTTTAAGTTCTAAATTAAAAGGGCTTTAATTAATTATTTATTTAAACTATGAATATTAATTAATTTAAAATGCTTTCATGAGAAAATGTCAATTGCTTGAACACCGTCCATGTATTAAAGCCCTTAAATTAATAATATTTCTAATTAATTAATTGTTCTAATTAATTAAAGTACTAATCCTAATTAATGCTCTAACAAAACTACCTAAATTATTATTTTAATTATAAGTGGAAATGTATATTAAATATACATCTTTAAAGCCAATGTTGAGATAACACCCCATTGTAAACAATAGAACACCATCCAATTTTGAACCTCAAAGTTTCTATTTAATATACATTTAATTTCTATAATGATCTTCCTAATTTGATTATTAATTCCTAATTAAAGAACTTAAAATCCTAAGGGCTCTAGCAATTAATTTAAATCTAATTGTATTCAAATTGTCTAACACATATTTTATATGCAATATTAAAAATCATGCATCAAACATATAATTAGATTACATTTAATTAAATAAGACAATTAAATAAATGACTAAATTGAAAACAATTGGAAATACAAAGCTTATTTTTATTAATATAGGGACTAAATTGCACCAATTACAAAATAAAAGCCCAATTACAAAAGGTTGGGGGACTAAATTGTAAAGAATTACAAAATATGGGCGTCAATTGTAAAGGAATGGGAACTTAATTTAATAAAATGAAAAGGATGAGCCAAGATCCTAAAAATGTAAAATTAGGGCGCGGATCCTCAGCCCCCAACCCGGTTTACCTACGGATCTTATCTGAACCCGGTGCCCAAAACGGCGCCATTTTGAGCAGGGTATTAAAGTCCTTGAACCGAGCCAACTCATTCATTTGAGCACACCTCCCTCTCTCTCCTCTTACTCACTCTCTCTCAATTCTTTGAAGAAAAACACTTCAAACCCATAATTAAATCTGGGAATAGATCAAAATCCCATACTTTGGGATGGTGTTCATCCGAGTTCAAGATGAACACGATGAACACCAAATATCCCGGTGCTCTTCCACCCCATGTTCTCCCGCCATATCCAATACCGGCCTACTTTCGGCCACCACCCAATATTCGCTGGCAACCATGATTCGAATCCCGGCTGCCACAAGCGACGCCGACCGCAATAAGGCGACTTTCGGCCGTCGTCTCCCATCGTGAACGAAATCCTAAAATCATAAATCTCTCAAATTTCAAGCCTTAAAACCCTAATCTAAAACCCAGCTCGATTGAGCCACCCAACTCCGACTACCTAAAGCCTAAACTACCCGAACCGGCCCTCTTCGACTTTGCCATTATCAACACCCTTGACCGCCAAAGATGATTTTCCTGACCACCTCTCTTCCTTTTATTTCTGTTTTTATCCTATTTTGCTTTCGATCTAACTTCATTCATGTCTATTTTGCAGGTAATTGAAATGGAGAAGAAATTACCTTCTTGGTCGTAAAATGGTGGTTCTGTTCACCTTCTTCGATAACTCATGTGCTTCGGCGTTCGTTCGACTCCACAATGGCGGTTGGTCTCCCGAGGTAAGCACTCTTTCTCCTCTTTATTACTTTTATTATTATATTTATTATTTATTTAATATTTTTAATTATTGTTATTAATGATCTCATATTTCTCTCTCTTTAGTATTTATAGAATAATAGAGGATGACGTCACCCAAAACCATAATTCTGGTGAAAGGGAACAGACATATGAGGAGTTGCCACGTGGCATGGTTTAGGCAAAAAAAATAGGCTTTAGATCAGTTTTGTGTTTCTTTGACCGAAAATAAAAGGGAAATTGGATTTTGTAAATGGGCTTTGGGTTTGTATGAGATATAATTGGACACTTTTATGTTAATGGACATTTATTTATAATGGGCTAATTTTTATTTATTTATTATTATTATGGCCTTATTTATATATTTGAATACCCCGGACAAAATACGGGTATTACACCCTTGAATTATAAGCCTCTTAAACTAAAAACGTATTCTTGGGCAGATTGCCTAGCGAGTACCGATACCCACTTAAGAGTATCGATACGCTCCAGTGGGTACTGATACCCACATATGCGCATCGATACCTGACTTGCCATTAAAAGAGGTTTAACTAAGGCTCATACCGATACACGGGGCCGTGTACCAATATCCTGGGTGTACCGATACGCTCCCCAGTGTACCGATACCTATTTTGGCTACTAGAATTCTTATAGAATAAGGGGTATCGATACCCTTCTAAGGAGTATTGATACTGTAACACCCACAGATTAATAGGGTAACTCGATCCAATCTGAGGTGTCACATTCGGGTTACGGGAGTGACCCATATTAAAATTTTCAAATAAACAAATTGTCAAACCATTTAAAATCATAAACAAATTCTGAATTTAAAATGCAAGTTTAGAAATTATTCATTTAACAAGATGGTGTTTATAAATACATGTTATAAAACGAGTTTCAGACTCAAATATAAAATAAGACGTGACATACATGCCCCTAATTACACATGTACCGTGCTCTACAAGCAGTGCTAAAAGAACTCTCATACTGATGTTGATAACTGCACTATGTCTAAACCTTTATAACCTACGATGGTAAATAATAGTATGAGCTTAGAAAAGCTCAGTAATATAGAACTACCAAATGATGTAGTAGGCACAAACAGGTATGTGGAAAAGCAATAATATTGACATAATGATCTGGGCAACAACAGGTTCCAATTATGAATTGATATTCATAGTTACGATTCACTTGAAGGTAACAGGGTTGTTCTTTATCTAATCACCTGAGTACCATACAAAATGCCTATAGCTCGGATAATCAGAAGAGAAGTAGATTACGAAAGTTGAACTAGAGAGTTTAGTGTTTCATTAAGCGCAGATTGGAAGCATACAGAGAGATTCAGACTTTGGTAAATTAATTAGTAGGGTATAATTTTAAAAAGGGATGGAAAGTTTTTTTATCACCTAACTATCTTTCAACCGTACACCAATATGCAATATCCTATAACTGTATCAAAAAAGACTTACCTTAGGCCCATTGGGCGTAGGAGCTTACCTAAGGAGATGTCTTAGGTCCAGAACGACTTACCCTAAGCCCATTAGGCATAGGAGCTTAAGTCCAGCAAGACTTACCAGCGCTGAGCCTACAGATCTTCAATCATATCCTAGATAGTATACCCCCATATAAAATCAGATTTATCCAATATACAATAATATTAGAAAATATGTACCAGATATATTTTTATATCAAAAGATAGAAGCCAGGAATTGTGCTTTCATTTCGGATAACAGAGTCATACTTTTAAATCAGACCATATAGTCTTGGTTTAAAACAGAGAGAATATTCATGGACACATGGAACACACTAGAAGGACAAATATTTACGGAGGTACTTGGTATTTACAAGAAAAGGGAAACACTAAACTTCTGACCATTTTAAACTGATTTTTGAAGCGAGATCCCTATTAAAAAAGGTTCAGTAGTAACTACTCAAACCAGACATTCAGAAATTGATACATTAGGATCTTAAGAATTTAGATATATCATGAGTAATCCAATCATTTAATCCTATAAAGGTATTATGGTCATTTGACCTTCAAGCGTAATTTGGTAATTTTACCCAAAAAGGTATGTACGGTTATTTGCAGAATTCAAAAAACTCTAATTGCTCATCAAATTTCCAAGTCTCTTTGAACTAATCGGAACCCCTCCTTATGATACTTACTATTCAACCAGGTAGGTACACCTCACAAGTATTTATTTCTTAGAATTGGTTGCGTTGCATAACAAAACATTTCACCTTCACCAATCTTCACTGAATGTGCTACAAGAAATCGAACATGCATTCGTGTGATATTTTCCCCTGTACTGTAGCATTATTAGAAGTGACTGTAGTACATGAATCAAGCTTCATAACTCGTAGGGGCAATACAGTTATTTAAGTTTTATTGATAACTCCAAGATTTTAAATACTTTCACATAATCCATGCCATAAAGGTATTTTAAATCATTCCGGAGCTCCAGGGTATATTTATTATTCCAGTCAAGTTAATTATATGGAGTACTTGCGGTAAATTGGTTATCAAATGTTTGTTCAAAAATCAAGAAATTAGGTACTTTTGCAAATCTCGAATGCTAGAATCATGTTACCGATACTTTCTAAACAAACCATAAATTTAACAGGTGAATCGGTAGTTCCATTAGCTCGAGAATGAATTCCCAAGTCATTTACACTTTCAGGAGTATTCAGGGGGTTTTTACACCTCATGGGTATTTTTGTCATTTCTCATCCAAGTATTTCGGGTATTACATCTTTTATCAAGAAATAATCTGAATTGAAAGTTTCAAGGTGAACCGCTTTATTGATTATTCATTGAACTTGGATTTCTTACCGATCATCAAATCTTTATTCGAGTCATTCGGTCGTAACTAGTTTATTATCATTTTACCGCAAATAGTACAACTTTAAAATAATCGATGGTAATCAAATGACCAATCATATTTGTTCATGCATTAACCAATTACCAATATGTTACATAAAGCATGCAAGAGGTAGTAAAGCATGCATTAACCAATTACCAATATGTTCCATAAAACATGTTCTGGTGGACTCGGAATGATGCAATAAATATGATGGCAATGGAGGTGTCAAAAACGGATGGCCGAACAGAGGCATATCGAGATTTGAAGTTTAAAGGCGTGGGAGAGAAATAAGGAGAAAAATCTAAATTTTTTCTCCTCCGAAGTGTGTTTATGACTTTGATATAATTGGCTCCCAAACAAAAATGGGTAAATTATACCCATGGCCATGGAACTTTTGGGAGCTCACACTTTTGTCTCCAAACTTTATTCCGTCTTTATATTGGTCATCAATTCCTTATAAATTGAGCTTTCAAATTTTGAATTCATTCAATTTAATCCCAAAACTTATTATTCTAAATCAATTAAATCCCCAAAAATTCTTAAAACTCTACTAGCCCTATTTGTGGTTGTTATAGATACGTCCTTCAAGAATTGACTATGTTCTTTAATATTAACACAGGGTATCGATACGCTTTTAACACGTATCGATACTCGAACCCAGAACTCATTTTTTAGAGTTTGCAAATCCCTTCCTAAGCCTCTAAAACCCAAAGGTAAGATCCCAAAATGAACTTACAAGTTATGGAAGATGATTTAAGTGGTTTCATACCATTTTTATGAGTTATTAACAACAAATCCGAGTTTTACCATTAAAGAATCTCTAAACACTCAAGCAACCAAAACATCAAATCAAGCAACAAAGCCATCAAATTTATGATTCCCATGAAGGCATAGGAGTTAGTAGTGTACTAACCTTTGATGATAAGCTGCAAACAAAGCTCTAAGCCAACACCTCAAGCCCTCATCTTCTCTTGAGCCTTGGAAGCTTCTCCAACCTCTTTCACTACAAAGAGATGTTGTAAAACAGGTTACAACATTGCTAAAAACTTAAAAGATGCTAAAGAAAGATTTCTACAACAAGGAATGGAGGCAAAACTCCCATTCCCGTTCTCCTCTCTCAACCCCCACCAAAACACATTCTCCACCAGGCTTGATGATTCTTACCTCAAAGTGTAGATCTTTGAATGCTGAACAACTTGTTTCAAACCCAAAATTAGTAATTCTCACTCTAAAACACAAAGATCCAACATTTTCTCCTTGGGGTGGAAGCTATAAGATAAGGGTGGATGAAGGTAGAAGACAAAGGGGACAAGGGTGAGCTCATTCTCTTGTTTTTCTGTAGGGAATTAAAGAGCTACCCTTCCTTCTTTCTTCAGAAAGAAGGAATTTACTATCATATCCTCCCATCATCTTCCCAACCCAACACCCAACCAAGAACTCATGCCCAAAACCAAAATATTAGGCCACTAAGGTCCTCAAAGGTCCAAACTCTCGGCTCAAGTGTGAAGCCCATGCTTCGGGTTAAACCGACCTTCAGATTCTAAAATCTGGGTCGTTATAGGTTCGCTGCACATTATTTTCCACACCTTTGCTTGAGTAAGAATTTGTATCCGATGTGCTATCTGATTTCCACATATTACCCTCATTATCTGCCGATAAAAAAACTTGCTCCCATTCTTGTATGCGAATCCGATATGAGAATCCATCAACCTCTTAATCCATGAGTTCGTCAATCCTTTCAAAAAAAATTTGTCTCAATCAAGATTCTACTATGCTCAAAAGATAGTGGCACAATTATTGTATAATCTAAACGTACCAAGGTTCCCCACACATTGGTGATGTTCTCAAACGATTCATCTAGCCACGCATATACTGATATACCACTCAGAGCTAACCACACCTTCCTCGTTGACATCTGAATTTTTGGTGACCATGGTCGTATATCCATAAACCAACGATCTAAACCCTAAAAGTTAAGGATTCCATCAAAGTCTAAAGAGCTGTCAGACATAAGCAAAACTATCATCTATGTCATATGCATGACTGAGAACCCACTCACTTTCATCTCATCCAATTTTGCACTAATTTTATGGGCCATTTTGAAAACATTCATAAAATACATGGATCTATTTTTCAAAAAGTGAAATTAAACATTTCTTTATGAAATCAATATCATCATTGACATATATACCTAGTTTTAGGTTAATCTGAGCTAAAACAAGTCCTTAATTGCAATTATAAAATTAGTGACTAGAATGTAAAGTTTGCAATTATAATATATTAGACTAAATTATAAATTAGATTTTTTAAGTTAAATAAAATTTTTAGGGACTAAAGTGAACAAAAATATTATTATGTTAAAATTATTGAATTTAATAATAAAATTAGAAACAAATAAGGTAATTTTTAGATTAAATAAAATTTTTAAGGACCAAACTGAACAAAAATATAATAATAAAAAACATTGGATGGAATTATAAAAATTATTATAAATATGGTGAAAATAAAATTATAGTTTTTAAATATAATTTGATTTTATTATTAAAGTATGAAAGCTTTCACTTTTCTTTTATATTTTCCACCCAATTTTGAAGAGAAAACTATTTGTATAGGAGCAAGGAAAATACCTCCCCTCTTATTTTCTTTCCTTCCAATTTTCCACTCTACTAAGCAACCTTTAAATTCATTTTCTTTCCAATTTTTTCTTCTCTCCTTCCTCCCTTCCACTTTTCTACCCAACCAAACAAAACTTAGGCTTTGCTTGGTAGAGAGGAAAGAAAGTTGGAAAATGGAAAATTGAAGTGATAGAAAAATAGAAGGATGTAAAATATATTTTTCTTTCCATCGGTGTGCTTGGTTGAGATGATGGAAAACTATAAGAAAAATAAGTTCCTTTCTTTTATATTGCTTGGTACAATAGAAAAGTGAGATGAAAGAAAGTTAAGCTTTGAAAACTATAGTTTATTTTTAATTTTTATAGTTTAGTTGAATTTTTTAATATGATTATTTTATTCAATTTAGTCCCTAAAAATTTTATTTTATCTAAAATTGACCCATATTTGTTTATAATTTTATAATTTAATCTAATATTTTTAATATTTTTTTATTTTTGTTCAATTTAATCCCTAAGTTTTTTATTTAATTAAAAATTGACCTATATATATTATAATTGAGTCCAATATTGTTAATATGTTTTTATTTTTGTCCAGTTTTATCCATAAAATTTTATTTAATCCAAAATTGGCCTCTATTTATTTCTATTTTTTTATAATTTAGCCTAATATTTTTTAATTAATCTTGAGAGTTTTACTATCAATGTAACACCTAATATCTGGTACAAATGAATCCAACCCGAATATCGAATACTACAAATTACCCATTGTGGCGTAAAAACAAATTTTAAAAACAAGCATATTCGATTACATGAAAATAGACAACCAACATGAACATAAAGAGGAAACAATTAACTAAAGTCACCCGAGAAAATAAACCTTTAAAACCTTTAGAAAAATAAACGATTTAACAAAAATGTATTTTGGTAATTTTACAAGATTTAACCCAAAATACATTCAAAACTTAAATACAAGTTTAATATAAGTAGAAACATCTTATACCTCTGTTTTGCTAATAAAAAGAAGTTCAAATCGAAGTAAATTTAACCGAATCGAGGTTTAGAGACTAAAATGTAAATAATTATTAAGTTAGATTTTAAGTTAAAAATTCAGTTACAAGTTCGGTTTATACTCATTAATTCCAATTAGACTTAATGGTAAATTCTTTTTGAAATCGGATTTGAAATAGTGTTAATTGCAAAAATAAGTAGTTTATGGGTCATTTTAAAAACATTGATAAAATATAGGGTCCAGTTTTTCAAAAAGTGGAGTTAAACTTTCCTTTATGAAATCAATATCATCATTAACATATAGACCAAGTTTCAGGTTAATCCGAGTCAAAACGAGTCCTTAATTGCAATTATAAATTAGTGACTGAAACATAAAATTTGCAATTATAAGGTATTGGATTAAATTATAAAATAGAAGTAAATAGATTTCAATTCTAAATTAAATAAAATTTGAGGGATTAAATTAAACAAAAATAAAACCATAGTAAAAATATTAGTTAAAATTATAAAAATTAAAAACAAATATGGGTCACTTTTGGATTAAAAAATATCTTAGGGACTAAAGTGAACAAAATATTATTATATTAATAATATTGACTTTGTTAATAAAATAAAAAAAATAAGTGTAAATCTTAGATTGAATAAGATTTTTAGGGACTAAATTGAACAAAAATAAAATCATAATAAAAATATTTGATAAAACTATAAAAAATAATTATAAATATAATGAAAATAAAATTAGAACTTTTTAATTATAATTCTATAATTTTATTATTAAAGTATGATATCATTCATTTTTCTTTCTTATTTTCCACCCAATTTTGGAGAGAAAACTTTGTATATGAGAAAGGAAAACTACCTCCCCTCCAGGGTTGATGGTAGGTTAATCGTACGGTTTAACCTAAACGATTGGTTAACCGTTATAACGGTTATTAACGGTAACTTAACCGTTAAGAAATAGTTAACCATTAATTTTTTAAATGGTTAACCGTTAAGAAATAGTTGGATTATAGGTTAACATGTAACCTATTACGATTTCTTTTCAAATGTTCATTATTTTTTTTAGAATAATAAATCTATCTCTCCGATAAATATTGTATTAAAATTTTCAAAAAAGATTACTTACATAGATAAATTTTAAACACAAATTTTATACTTAGTTTAAAAAAAGTACCTATAGGTTAACCATTAACCATCTTTTTTAGCGGTTCGGTTAACCTTAACGGTTAGGTTAATTAACTTATAAAATGAACAGTTATACATGTTAACAGTTACGGTTAACGATTACGGTTTATTTTGCACACTCCTACTCCCCTCCTATTTTCTTTCCTTCCAATTTTCCACTCTACCAAGCAACCATTAAATTAATTTTCTTTCCAATTTTCTCTTCCCTCCTCCCCTTCTACTTTTCCACCCAACCAAGCAAAACCTTAATGTCTAACTTTTCAATATGAAACACACATTATCCCTTTGATTAAACAATGTTAAATTCTAAATACGAACCAATCGAAATTAAATGTGTAGTTAAAAAATATTAGGTACTTATTTTTTTGAAAATAGAATAATTCGATTAAAGGGAAGATCGAACAAGTTTAACATCGACATGTGCCTCATCAACAATGAAAAAAAATTAGGTATCTAATTACATCAAAAAATGATAGATACCTGAATGCACAATTTAAAAAACTAGACAAATGCACGAATAAGAAAACTAAAAACCCAATTCCTCAATAAACAACGTTTACCATGTGGATTGGTCATTGGATTTGACAGGGCTAACCAACTCGGCATCATCCGACTCCAACATGATATTTTGCCAGCCTCGTCTTCTATCCAATAACCATATTGCAGTCTTTGAGTCTCCCCAGTGAATTCCTTTTGCGGTTATGGTTGATAGTGACATGAAAAAAAAAAACTTGAATTACGAATTCAACAACTGATACTAGCGAAAAAGAAAATAATGTTTATCTTGAGAGATTCGAATTCGAATAATTTTATCTGCAAGGTGTATATTATTTATCAAAAAATTAAAAAAAATATGAACATAAATTACTTCGTAAACGCCTTAAAATTTATTTAGGAGTAAGAATCCAACCAAAACTCAAGATACTTCCTTTTGGAGGACACCATGAATCGACTAGGACTCTTTAAGTCCCAATGCCACATGGTTTCATGTGCATGACACATGAGTTATGTATTTGGGTCATGCATTTTGAGCTTCATTTATTTTATGGGTAAATTTTACCAGAGGTCCCTTTTGTTTGGGTAGTGTTCTATTTTGGTCACCCATTTTGTAAAAAAAGTTATTCTTGTCACTTACATTTTCGATCTATTTTATTTTGGTCATTGTGCTATTAACACCCGTTAGTTTGATGACGTGGCATATTAGTCAAAAAGGTTAATTTTTAATTTGACCCCTAAACTTTAAACAAAATATTAATTTGAACCCTAAACTCTCTCAACCTCACTTTTATCTCGCAATGTCGCTGCTTCGGCCACCTTCTTTGATGGGTGATGACTCCGACCACCTCTATCTCCTTCTCCAACAAATTTGAGTATCAACTGTTCTCTTATTTCGATCCCACCTCTGGAACCCAAAACAATGCATCAAGAGAAGAATATAGTTACATTAACTTTGATCAAATTCAAAATATCATTAAAAGTAAACTAACAAAGAAACATTAATCTCTCTCTTTTTTTTCTTCTTAATAAGGAGTGCAACTTTCAATCAAAATCCCATAAACCACGAAATTGACCCCAAGTTCTAAATTTGTCATGAATCATGGTGAACAGCTACCAACCAACAAAACCCAGATCAGATCTCGATCCAAAGCACAGTTTAAATCGAAATTCACTGATGTAAAGCACAATTTGAGCATAATTCAACCGAATAAAATAATCCACTCCAATAGAAAATAAGAAGAAACCAATAATTCAAGTAAAAAAAAAAACGAAAAGTTAGAATGAGACAAACCAATAACTCACCTCTTAAATTGAAATGGTCTCCAGTTTCTTAAATCCCAATATACACTATTAACTTTCAATCAAAATGATTGTTGTTTTTGGTTCCAGAGGTTGGATCGGACTAAGAGGACAATTGATACTCAAATTTGCCGGAGAAGGAGATAGAGGTGGTCGGAGCCATCACCCACCAAAGAAGGTAGCTGGAGCATGGACATCGTGGGATAAAAGTGAGGTTGAAAGCGTTTAGGGGTCAAATTAATATTTTGTTTAAAGTTCAGGGGTCAAATTAGAAATTAACCATTTTGACTAACATGCCACGTCATCAAACTAACGGGTGTTAACGGCACAGTGACCAAAATAAAACAGATCGAAAACATAAGTGACAAGAATAACATTTTTACAAAATAGGTGACTAAACTAGAACACGGCCCAAATAAAAAAGACCTTCGGTGAAGTTTACCCTTATTTTATTTATTTGATAAAGTTTTCGAGCCTAAATTTTAAATGTCTAAATTGAAGTTTTAATAACTAAAATAGATTTAAATTAATAATTAAAATAAATTAATCATAATAAAATTAGTTTTTCACCATTAAATATTTTATGTAGTACAATTGTAATTCTGTTAAAATCTACAATGTTACCATATTAGAATTTTATGTAAAATTTATTCAATTTTTATTTTCATTTCCAACTCTTTAATTCAAAATAATGATTATTAATTTAATATTCCACTTTAGATTCAACTATATAATAATTTAGAGTTATTAGATTAATTCTAAAAATCATTTCTTTCATTTACTTGAGAAAATATTATTACTTAAATAAGTATTTTTTTTTACAATCCATTTATCATCTATATTTTGTCAAACCATTTTTAATTTAACATGCATACCATTTCAATGAGCTACCAGAGTAACTATTGGAACTTATATGATTTGTGCTTAAAATAACATATAATCAAAATTTGATTTATGTGTATTAATTATATAATTATATGTCATCAAGTCATTCTACTAAAGTATCATGACCGAACTCTTAACATGTAAAATTATTGAGATGGTGTCACTGCCAACTGTCATGACAACATGCTCTCCTAGAAGCCATGAATGAGTTGCTTTGAAAAGAATGTGAAGTCTGAGAATGAAAAGAGGAAAATAGCAAGTAAAAGAAAAGATGTATAATGAAGTATAAGAGTTAATTTCTTTTTTCCAAAATTTACAGAGTGGAGGTAAGAAAAGATGTTTAACCCATCAGATGGCACGTCACTTTTTAAATAATTTGTTACAATGAATCGATTTAGAAAAAATATATTTTAATATTTAATTATTTAAGGTAAATTATACCAATGGTCATTCAACTTTTAGAGTGTTTACACTTTAATCATTTAAAATTGAAAAACTTTCATTTTAGTTACCATAGTAAGGAATGTTTTCATTTCTTTCACTCCATTGTTAACTCTTATTGGTCACAAAAATGCGGAAAATATGCTTTGCTAAGGAGGAGCGTTAATCCCACGACGCTTGACCATTGAACCAACCTGAGGAATATATGTCATGGTTGATAAAAAATAGTTTTGAGGTTAAACTAGTGTTAAAATTAAGGGTAAAACTTTGATACACAGGTTGTGTAAAATTAATTTTACACAAGCATGTGTATTTACATTATAAAAATTCAAATCCTAAATTCCTAACTCTAACCCTAAAAAACTAAACCCTAAACATTAAACTCTATACACTAAATTCTAAACACCAACCTTAAATTCTAAATCATACAACCTAAACCCCTAAACCTTAAACTCTAAACTAAAATTATAACCCTTAAAACTAAAAGGCACGTGTAAACTTTAGTTTGCACGGATTGTGTATCAAAGTTTTTTCCTAAAATTAATTACATTTATTTTATGAAAAATAAGTATATTTTTAGTATTATAAAATGTTATAATACTATATCTATAACATAAATTATAGGCTTAAATATATTTTTAGTATCTAAATTAGGCCCTTCCTCCCAAATTAATACTTAAAGAATTTTTGCTCTCAAGTTGGTACCTCAACTAGGTACTTTCTCCCAAGTTGACACTTAAAGAATTTGTGCTCCCATTTTGACACCCAAACTTTAATTTTATCCTCTATTTTGATATTTTTATTAACATATTTAGTCCCCAAACTTTTACATTCTATCAATTCGGTCATAACTTGAAACAAATCAATAAATTCAACATTTTATATTTAAAAAATTCATCAATTTAGTCATTTTTTACGATGTTGTCAAGTCTAACAGATTAAAACAACAATGTGATAACTATATTCTACCGTAAAACAACATCAAGTTATCACTAAAAATTTGTATACCATAAAAGTGATATAACATTTATAGGAGAAGAACAAACAATTTAAGAGAAGAACAAAGAGTAAATTGATAGAATTTTAAATATAAAAGGTTAAATTTATTGAATTATTTTGAATTAGGACCAAATTAATAAAATATATTAGGCACCGATAAAAGTAAATGATTGAGTTATTTTTTTATTTTTTTGTTATGTTAGTAAAAGAAAATATAAACATGAAGAGAAAACTGCAAATTGATTTTATTTTTAGTTTAACCATCGATATCCAACTCATTAGCTGACTAATTTGATTCGATGACGTTCATTATAGGGTAACCCTCCCAACCCAATTTACTTTATTTATAACACTAAAATTTAAACTACTGACTTTGCTTAAAGGATCTAATATTTTATCCCATTAACACCTTGTGTTGATGCAAATTGATTTTATCAATTTTGAAAGATAGTCGATTAAATTATATTATTGGTGCGTTCAGTAAATTAAGAAATCTATAAAAGAAATGGTAATCAAGATGGAAGCACACCCTTCAAAAAATCCACCAACTTGGAGTAATCTCCTACCATTCTCTCATCTACACCGTTCCTCACCAACTGCGGAAAAAACAACCAATGAGCGGTGGCCACCAAAAATCCCAAAGCCAACGGCCCGGAAACCGCCCGGTGTAACCTCATTTTCTTGGGCACCACCTTTTTCACCGCAACTTCCACTCCCACCGCTACTCCATGCAACATGAAAAACCACGTCACCTCCCAAGTAGGAGCCACGCGAGCCGTGTAATAATAAAGCAACTCATGCATCAAACCGGAGACCAAGAACGAGGCGACGACCGCCGGCGAGGAAACCCACATCGGTCCGAGTACACGAGCCGAAATACAGCTTATGGGGTAGTATACAGTGGGGCGTAGAATACTAGTAACCATGAGGTTCCATCTGCGACCCCAGAAATCTTGTAAAGAGGTGGCTAGGTAGGGTTCGTTGAACTGTGGCTCGAGCTCCAACCCATAGATGGCTCGAGCGGGGACTGCGGCCAAGGCTAGGATGAGCTCAATCTCGATGTACATGTTGACGCAGTACATTGCCAGAACTACATTTTCATGGAGATATTGTTTGTAGTTAAAAGAATGGTGAAGTAAAGCTAATATTACAACTTTTATGGCAAACAAGATTGATCTTGGGAGATGATGGGATATGTTGTTTGATCTATGGGGTGGTTTAAATTTGCTTTGAGATGGGGTTGTTGTTTTGGGTTTAATGGGGAGAGAGGCTAAGCAAATGAAACGGAAAAGGCTAGGTGGCGGCGGTGAGAGTGGTGGTTGGTCGAAAGCAAAGAGGAGGAGCTTGAAATTGCCGAGCCAAGCGAGGAAGAAGGCGGTGACGACGATGATATGGGCGGAGGAGACGGTGAGAGGGAGATAAAGGAAGAGGATGAAGACTGGGGTCAAAGAAATAAGCCTGAAAATGCCTTTGGGGAGTTTTGATGAAAAGTAGAAGCAATAGGAAAGGGAAATTATAGCCAAAATCCATACCTCGATGATGCTTTCAAGTTCACCTTCCATTTGATTTTTGTCTTGTGAATCCCTGGGACATCCATCAATTTATATAGTAAAGTGCACAACTAATTATTGAACGAGTGTTACCAAATAAAAAGTCAATGATGTGCATCTTAAGAGATTATAATTCGAATAATTTTATTTGCAAGACGTGTGTCTTATCAAAAGGTTTAAAAAAAAGCATAAACATATATTACCTTGTAATCATCTTGAGACTAATAATTTTTTATCCAACTATGAGAATATGATTTTTTTAGTTATTGATCTTTCAAATATTCTAAAATAATAATTAATTTTATCAAATTGTTATAAAATGATCGTTTTATTTTATTGAATTATTACAAAATAAACATTAAATTAACTGAATTATTATATTGTTTTATAACGTATAATGACCATTTTATAACAGTTTGATAAATTTAATGACTTTCATTATTTTCAAAAGATCGATAACTTAAATAATCTTTTGTCTTAGTTTAATGACTATCAATGTATTTTACCTATTTAGATATTATAGTACTTAGAATTTTAATGTCTAACATTTTAATACGAAGCACACATTATCCCCTTAATTAAGCAATGTTAAAATTCTAAGTATGAACCAATCGAAATTGAATGTGTACTAAAAAATATTAAGTACCTATTTGCAACTATAAAAAGCCTTAGGTATCTAATGACATCAAAAAATGATATATATCTGAATGCACAATTTAAAAAACTAGATATATAAATGCACGAATAATAAAACTAAGTACCTAATTTCTCAATAAACAACGTTTGCCATGTGGATTGGTTATTCGATTTGACAGGACTAACCAACTTGGTATTATAAATCTAGGACTCTTAGGTCTTATTTTTATCAAACTAGAACCCAAAATTATATATTTTCTAGACTATCACTATTACAGTAAACTCACCGCACAAGCAATGCGAGTTTTAAAATAATATTATTTTTTATTCAAACTCACCGTAGGTGCACAACGAGTCCCGAAATCCCCCCCCACACAAATTCTTGTTTAAATCTTAAGCAAGACGATTAGAGTAATTCTAATCTGAACTCGCCCCAGGGGCACGACGAGTTTCAAGTGGGTTAACGGCCGTAACGTTTCAACATAACACCGTTTGAGCGAATATGAAACTCGTTGTGACTGGATGGGTAGTTTGGTTTAAAAAAAAGATAGAATTTGAAAGAAATAAATATAAAAAAGGTAAGCTTGTAACATTTATGAAACAAAAACTTTTAATAAATAGTTGACTAATAGATGGAGAATTTTAAATTTTGTTCAATTTGGGTCAGTAAATTATTTATAAGTATGTTAATGTTAGTTAATGTTGTTAGAATAAGTAGGCAAATTTTATCTCCTTACCTTAACGAGTTGGAAAAGATAATTGAGGATGATGTCTACCAAAAAACGTTTCATAGAATTAAAGCATAAAGCATGATAGATTGCAGCGTAGCACATACTTAGAACAACAGACGAATGACCAACGTATAAACATGAAATTACAATAATTTCAGCAGTGAAAGACTAATTAAATTCTGACTTAGTATCATCGTAGTCAGTAGAGACATCTGATAGGGCATTCCCAACCAAATCCCTTGTCTACGTTTAGACGATCTAATGGCAAATGGATTCCTCCTCCAACCAAATCCCTGAAATTCAACATCGATTGGTTTGTTTCCGGAAGCCCGGAGTTCTCAAATAATCAATTTCAAGTAAAAATTCTCAAGGTTATTGGAAAGCTAACTTTTTTCATAATAACCTTATTGGCAATATTTTGAAGGCTTAATAGTTAAAAAATTGTTCAATTTATACCTTTTTTTCAATTTGTGCTTTACGTTTTTGTCGGACCATTTTGGTGCTTAACGTTTCATTTCGTAACTCAAATAAGGTCTTTTTGTCAACGGCCGTTAAAAAATATTCGTTATCTAATAAAAACACGGCACATGGCATATTTTTATTTATTTATTTATTTTCTAAATTTCTTTAAAAATATAAACTTTTTAGAAAACCCCAAAGTTTTGATTTCTTTCAATCAAACCCTCACCGTCCGGCATCCCCTACACGTCGGCGGTTCACCGTTCACCACCTAAGTGTCGTGTACCTCACCGTTCAGCATCCCTCGCCCTCTAGTCGTCAGTTAGAAGCTCAATCAGTCACTTTTTCTTTATTGTTGGATGTTCGTCGATGGAGCAATTGACGGGTCATTTGCCAATTTTTAACGGTAAGATGATAGGGGTTTCAGTCGTGGGAGGCTGATAAAGGCAAGGGTGGCCGGTGGTGGTTGAATTGGTAGTGGGAGGGGAGGAATTTAGGGATTTAGAGTTTTGGGTTTGAGAAATTAAAGATTTTGGGTTTTTTTGTAAAATTAAAGATTTTTTATTTTTAAAAAATAAAAATTAAAGAAAATACCATAAATATGTCACGAGTCGTGCTTATATTGGATAACAGAAAATCTTTAACGTCTGTTACGGAAAAACCTACTTTGAGTTACAAAATGAAACGTTAAGCACTGAATGGCCCGAAAAAACATTAAGTACCAAACTGAAAAATAAAAGTATAGGTTGGATACCTTTTATATTGTTAAGCCGTATTTCGAAAAAAAAAAAGAAAATGAGGTAGAGTCAAAATTATTTACGGATTTGGAATTTTGATTTTATAAGGATTATCAGTCATCATGTCTTGATATTAACAAACGCAAAGTTATCATATTTTTTAGACGATTTTTAGGTGGGGAATATCCGAAACCGTGGAGATTTGAATCGATAGGAATGGAGAATAATTAAAATTTTCACCCATGGTGACGAGAACATGGGAAGTTTTATCACGGAAGCTCAAATTGAAATGGGGCGGAGATTGCTATATCAGAACTGTATGGATAACCGAACCGTAGCCGTATAAATAATCATGAGGATCCCAAAAAAAATCCGCAAAGAGTCCTATATTTTACAAATTTTTATAAAAAAAATATTTATTTATTTATCTATAAGATAAACTATTGGAATTGTCACTTATGTTTAGTCAATGTACACTTTTGATCATCGATTTTTAAATTCGATTGTTATGGTCACTTACGTTTTCGATTTGTAAACTTTGGGTCACTCGAACGCTAGTTTCTGTTAAGTGTCGTTAAATGGGTGACGTGTCAGTTACGAAAATTTGTATAATAGCACATTTAACCCTCCATATTACATAATCAATTAATTTAGTCCTAATTTAAAATAAATCATTAGTTTTTCCTAGTAACACATGTGCTCTTCTTTTCCCCAAATATCAAACACTTCTTTTCAACTCGGACCAAACCGTCGTTCATCAACAACCGTCGTAATTGTCTCTGCTCTAGTGACCATCTCTGTTCGCCAAGACCATCTTCGTGAAGCCCATGCCCCCGATTTCAATTTCTCGGGTTAATTTATCCAGAAAGAGTCCCAAAAGTCTGCAAAAGAATGTAATAACGGCCCCTCTTCCAGGTGGAAGCTCGACGCGTTCTTACGAAAAATATTGGTTTAAAAATGGAATAACGGAATGGAGTTGCAGCTGGCCACTTTGGTAGACCGAACACCGTTAAAAGTTAACCAGAGATTCAAAAAGTTTGGGTCCGGGAGTCAGTTACGTGTGGGGAAGGGTGAGCACCCCCACAACGCCCAAAATTGGTACCGGGTCTATTACATATTGTCTAATACAAGGGGAATTAAGAATTCGAATTTAATTTAAAAATTGTGATCCCTTAAAATATTTAAAGAAAATTTTGTATGAAAGAAATTTACACCCCTACACCCGGGGCATAATTTTCGTTAGATTCCGAACGAAGGGAACCTATTTTAAAAATTATAATTTAAAATGAAATTTTGTAATAGGAATTCATGGAAAGCGGCACCTCTTACGTTCAAGGTACATTTTTCACGATAATTCTTAACAAAATGTTTAAATTTAACATAATGTACCAAATATATATACAGGAATATATGTATGTGTTGAATTATAAATATTTAGAACATAATAGTAATAATAATAATGTACAAAAAGATTTTTTTTAAAAATATATCATATGTTATACACATAATATATGCTATAATATATACAAATATAATATAATGTATATGTGTAATACAAAAAACCATAGTACATATATATACTTAATATGTATATAGTGAAAATAATAATAGTAATATACATAATATATATACTCAATAATAAATATACCATACTAAGTAAAACATAAATTATATTATATAATATACATAATAATAAGATAATATTAATAATAAAATATGTACATATAAACGTAAATAATACATAATGAGCAATGAAAAAATATATATATACATATATAATGATAATAATAATAATAATAAAACATAATAATATACATAAAAATAGTATAAATAAAAATAAAATTCGCAAAATGACCAAAATAAAAAATAGAAACTTAAAAACTGAAAAATGATGAAATCACAAAATAATTGAAAGTTTCAGGGACTTAAAAGGTAATTAAACCATGAGGCAGACCCACTTTAAAAATATTTTTGGAGTGGAGGGACTTACATGGTAATTTGTCCATTAAAAATCTGGCTAAATTTTTTAAACGTTAGGGACCTATATTGCAAATATCCTATGCGACAAACCATTATTGCAAAAGGGTTAGGGGCGGAGGGTTTTCGTGTGTAATTTTCCACTTTTTAAATACTAGTATATAAGTTAAAATTTAGAGGAAAAAAACATTCTCTCATTATATTAAACAAAAAAAATAACCAGCCTCTCAAACTCTCTACCGGCACGGTCACCGACCTCCCTGCACCTCTGTTCGCCACCGTCGCCGGCGGTCAAAAGTGCAAAGGTCGTACTTTTTTTGACCCCTTTCGTTGCGTTGAGTCCGAATTCGAGGACGGATTTTCAAACCAGAGCCCCTAGGTGAGTGGATCTAAAGAAAATAGATTCGATTTATGCTTTTTTTTCCTTTCGTTCTTGCTTCGAATCTTTCTTTTTATATATAAGTTTCAAAACTCAAAAGAAATCTTTTTTTAACCAAAAGCCCTCTGTTTTTTATTTCGAATTTTTTTTCATTTTTTCATCGATTTGAACCCCTCCTTACATTCCATTTGTCTGGGTTTTTATACCCATTTATATGCATACATAAATAAATAAAATAACAATTTGACCGATTTTTGCAGGTTTTTGGGCGGTGGCCGCCGCGCGTGACGGCCACGCGCGCGAAGAGGGGATTGGATGGATGAGGGGCAGCGGCTGGCAAGTGGCTTAAGAATTTAGGTTAAAAATTAGGGTTATTTTTAGGTTTAATGGGTTTGGGTATTTGGTTTTGTAAGATGGGTAATTGGGTTAAGATTGGATATCTGATTTGGGTTGAATCTTGTTGCATGGGTTGAATATTTGTAATGGGCCAAGCCCATATAAAAAGGGTTACTACAGCTGACACTCTTTGCACATTGCTATGTAACAGAAATAGGGTAAAGAGAAAATAGTAACCATTTTTGTCCGGTCGGTCAGGGTTTTTTCTTCTGGCCACCGCTTCTTCTTTGTGCTTGACTTGATCTTCTTTGCTGCTTTTGTAAGCAAAATATTCAAAATGGGAATCTGTTGGGGAAAATAAAAATTTGAGGTAATCCGTTGGAGGAGACAAAATGAGCTCGGCTTGTTACGACTCTGACGACGACGCAATGTCTGGAGAAAATTTGACCTAGCTGCAACACTGATTAAGAGACAAGGTCTGCAAAACTTGATTCAGCTGCTATCTTGCTGAAGATGTGGGATCGAAGGTTTGGCCTAGCTACAACACCGAGAAGGCCAGACCGAAAGTCGGTAAATTTGATGTAAAGCTTGGTTTGTAGACTTCTTTTGCATTTTTCCCAAATGCACAGGGATCAACGGTTTTGATTTACCTTTACCGGTAGTCGTTTGCTCTGGGCTAGTTATACCATTCCCCTGGGTACAATCAGTTTGTACCAATCGTGACATTGAAATTTTTAAAGGATTTATTTTCCTTCGACCATTTGCGAAAATAGATTTTCGGTGGACATTTGAATTATCCATTGTCTTAAACTTTACCGTGTTTAAGCACGTTATGCCAACATTTCTGCTAGACTTGTCAAAACTTTGATCCAGCTTGAGTCCAGCCACACCATCAACGGAGGGACATGATCGAATAACTTGGACTCTACCATACCATCAATGGAGAAGCAGAATCTGGATAGCAACTCAAACCTTACTACACCATCAACGGAGGAGCATGAATGAACAGTAACTTGGACCTTATTATGCCCTCAACGACGAAGTAAGAACGAATCTTGAACCTAGCCACACCATCAACGGAGGGACAGGATCGAATAACTTAGACTCTACCAAACCATCAACGAAAAAGCAGAATCTGGATAACAACAACTTAAACCTTACTACACCATCAACGGAAGAGCATGAATGAACAACAACTTGGACCTTACTACGCCCTCAACGGTGGAGTAAGAATGAATCTTGAACCTAGACACACCATCAACGGAGGGACAAGATCGAATAACTTAGACTCTACCGCACCATCAACAGAAAAGAAGAATCTGGATAACAACTCAAACCTTACTACACCATCAACGGAGGAGCAGGAATAAACAACAACTTAGACCTTACTATACCCTCAACGGCGGAGTAAGAACGAATCTTAAACCTAGCCACACTATCAGTGGAGGGACATGATCGAATAACTTAGTATCTACCACACCATCAACGGAGAACTAGAATCTGGATAACAACTCAAACCTTAATACACCATCAACGGAGGAGTAGGAATGAACAACAACTTGGATCTTACTACGCCCTTAACGGTAGAGTAAGAACGAATCTTGAACCTAGCCACACCATCAATGGAGGGATAGGATTGAATAACTTGGACTCTACCGCACCATCAACGGAGAAGCAGAATCTGGATAACAACTCAAACCTTACTACACCATCAACGGAGGAACAGGAATGAACAGTAACTTGGACCTTACTACGCCCTCAAAGACGGAGTAAGAACGATCAATAATTTGGACCCAGCCACACCATCAACGGAGGGACGGAGTTGAAGGATGAAGCTTTGATTTTTTGATTTTTTTGATTTTTTGAGCTATAATATCTGAGGAAGAATTTTAGTCTAGTTGCACCATCAACAGTAACGCGAGGTATGCAAAAATGATGGATCCGCTACATCGCACCAACAAAGAGGCTGAATCTGGATTAAATTGGCTTACCACTACTAATGAAAGCAAAAATTGGGAAAAAGTCGGCTCTGCGACTTTAAGGCGGGAATCATAACCTGAAAATAAAGAAAATAATTAGTAATTGTGCAAAGTTTTGACGTGGTTACCTGGTGTTTGAGCTTTTTTGCATATTCGGCCTTCTTATGGCTAAGAACTGATCATCATTTCGTTGCCCCTGTAATTAAGGTTCTTTGGTCTCTTCCCTGTACCTGTTTGTGTACTTATGCCAAAAATAAATGCCCCATAAATTTATGCCTAATGTGCATGTTTAACCTAACTATATGATAACTATTATGGATGTATGATGTGTGCATTTGATGTTAAATGGTCCTAACAAATGTGTGAAAAATATTTTTGCCCCTGACTCTATGTTGGTCAAATTGAGTTCTCGATCTTTTACTACGAAAATGCCCCCAACCTTCCTCGATTTTGATCATATTCCCATAAAGTTATCTTTCTGTGTGTATGCTCCCTTATAGAAACGCTTTGCAGCAGATTTAAACTTTGGAAAATTATGATGCCTATGATCAGGTTAAATCAGGGCGCAAGTCAAATTAAGGTGAACAAAATGTTTTTTCCATTGAACCTTATAGTTTTTGGCCCGTACAAAAGCTTCTCACTACCATTGGGCTTAGGCAAATGAGGTATACAAAAACATTTCTTTGAAAGAGATAAAAAAAACTACAAGATGACCTATCAAAATAGTTTAACAACTAGCCTGGTCCAAATAGTTAAAATGAGGTATGCCCAAACCCGCGCATCGAGAATTTTAGTTACCCTTCATGCTTCGGTAAGGGATGTCCGATCGTATCTGGCCCTGTAGGGTTTTTGATACTTAGGAAACCAAGCTTGAGGTATTTTCCACTAGCCTTTTAAAGCCCCAGCAGTTCTCGATTGTATAGCCAACTTGTCTGGCATGGTAATCACATCTCGCATTTGGATCGTACCATTTAGGAAACGGAGGTTGTATTGGTGCCTGGTGGTAAGGTGCCACTACATGAGCATTAAGCATATCTTTGTATAGGTCTGTATATGGAACTGGCAGTGGGGTGAACTCGTGCTTTTTGGTGTTCTTCCTTTGAGCATAGTCTTGGCTTGAAGAACCTTGGGCGCTTACAGCTTTGGGTTGTATCACTATCGTCGGCTTTGCATAATTAACATTATAGACACCTGAAGTGTTCACTTTGTTGTACTTCCTCGCATATGATTTCTTCTTGTGGGATGAACTTCTGCCGACGTCAATTTTACCATTCTTTACAGCGTTCTCGATAAGTTCACTAGATAATACTAGATCGGTAAAATTGGTAGTTGCATTTCCTATAAGGCGATCTAGAATTGGGCCTTCCAATGTTTGGATAAAAATAACCATTGTTTCCTTCTCACCGAGTGAGGGTTGAACTTGGGCAGCTACATCTCTCCAACGTTGTATGTATTGTCTAAAGCTTCCATTAGACTTATGCTTCATGTGTTGCAGAGTCCAACGATCTGGCACCATATCACTGGCGTGTTGATATTGCACTAGAAAATCATTGGCTAAGTCTTTCTACGATTTTATCTGGTGACGACTTAGTTGATTATACCACCTGGTAGCAGGTCTGGCTAGGCTGTCCTGGAAGCAGTGGATCAACAACTTGTCATCTTTACCATATCCCATCATTCTTCGGTAAAACATAGTAAGATGAGCACGGGGATAACTCATCCCATCATATTTCTCAAATTCTGGGGCTTTAAACTTAGGGGGCAGCACCAAGTCTGGGACAAGGCTAAGTTCGTTAGCATCAAATCCAATGAAAATGTCAACTACCTCTATGGCTTCCATCTTTCCTTGAGTCGCTTGCAACGGTCCTCGATCTCCTTTGAAGTTTCTATCTTTAGCTTTTCAAATTCTACCAACTGATCTATTTCTGAGACAAAGTTTTCAGCTTGATTTCCCTCATGTTTAGCCCATAATGCAGTGGGTATATTCATAGGGGAGAAGGTGCCAGCCTGATGGAGTGGTGACTTCCCTTGAGAAATTATTCTTTGAGGGTCAAGTCAAATATCAGCATGAGGAGGAGTAAACCCCAGAGGATACGAAGGGCCTTCATTTACATCAACGGGACTTTCTGTAGGATTCGCAACAAAGGCCTCTCCTTGCTTAGAGAGTTTATGTCCTAGCATTTGCGTTATTTGGCCTAGCATGTTTTGCTGGTATTTCTTGATTTGTTCCCCCATGTCTTGTTAGGCCTTAGCTAACTGGTCTTCCATCTTCTTAGCCCAATCTACTTGCATGTCTCTTTGAATTTGTTCAATGCGGTCTAATCTGTCCTCGTTCGTCATTTTGGTCTTGCGTCGAGTTTCGTAGTGGTGCTGAATTTGTTGGCTTTTTGCTCTATCCAGTATCACTGTCATGGGGCATCCCAAGGGTTAGTCTTAAAATCTTTAAGGATGAATGTATGTAAATGCAAGGTGCATGTCCTAGATGCGGAGGTACTGATTCAAAAATGGTTCTCGCGGCTCAACTTTCGAACTCATGGGATTTGTTCGCAACTTTGAATGTTGCATTGTTATCTAGGGTACTAGATTTTTTCCCGATGATAATTTTTTTTCAAATTGAGAACTAGTCGTGAATCAGTACTTCGTGTGAATGAAATGTAAGAAATTAAAATGATGGGTCATGCAATTAATGCAAAATAAATTTAACATGATGTGATAAAAAAAGAAACGAGGTCAGATCGAATAAAGATAATCAAATGAATAAATTAACAAGATAGAAATTAAAATGGATAAAAAAATTGTACATAAAAAACAAATAAAAGCATCAAAGCCTAAAAAGGGTAACCGCTAAATGGACAGAGTTTCGCGTGGCTTAAAAGGGTCGCTCTTACGGCTCACTATATGTGGTTTAGATCTAAAGTAAAGGGTACCCGAATTATCACTAGGACATCGATTCAGAAGGATACATTTGTCTAAGTCTGTGCGGATATGAAGATCTCACGGAGACGAAGATACCGATGTATCCCGGAAGTGATTCACTATCCTGCACGAAGGTGATACCTCACGAAGGCGTAGCTTCTCACTCCCATTTAAAAGGGACAGAGCTCGGGTATAGAGCTCATGATATGCAAAAACAGGAAAATAGATTTTTAAAAAATTTGCAAAAAAATTTAAAAAGGAGAAGGGATCACAAAATAAATCAAACTAAATTAATAGTTTCCACTCGTTAAGACAAGAAGTAATCGACTTGTGGCTCGACTCTCTAAAAAAGAAAGGTCTCCAGCGGAGTCGCCAGCTGTAACAAATGCCCATCTTCTAGGTGGAAGCTCGACGCGTTCTTACGAAAAATATTGGTTTAAAATGGAATAACATAATGGAGTCGCCACCGGCCACTTTGGTAGGCCGAGCACCGTTAAAAGTTAACCAGAGATTCAAAAAGTTTGGATCCAGGAGTCAGTTACGTGTGGGGAAGGGTGAGCACCCCCACAACGCCCAAAATTGGTACCGAGTCTATTACATATTGTCTAATACGAGGGAAATTAAGAATTCGAATTTAATTTAAAATTTGTGACCCCTTAAAATATTTAAAGAAAATTTTGTATGAAAGAAATTTACACCCTTACACCCGGGGCATAATTTTCGTTAGATTCCGAACGAAGAAACCTATTTTGAAAATTATAATTTAAAATGATATTTTATAATAGGGATTCATGGAAAGCGGCACCCCTTACGTCCAAGGTACGTTTTTCACGAGAATTCTTAACAAAAGGTTTAAATTTAACATAATGTACCAAATATTTATACAGGAATATATGTATGTGTTAAATTATAAATATTTAGAACATAATAGTAATAATAATAATGTACAAAAATATTTTTTTTAAAATATATCATATGTTATACATATAATATATGCTATAATATATACAAATATAATATAATGTATATGTATAATACAAAAAACCATAGTACATATATATATACTTAATATGTATATAGTGAAAATAATAATAGTAATATACATAATATATATACTCAATAATAAATATACCATACTAAGTAAAACATAAATTATATTATATAATATACATAATAATAAGATAATATTAATAATAAAATATGTACATATAAACGTAATATAATACATAATGAGCAATGAAATATATATATATATGGAAAAAACTTTGATACACAGAGTTTACACGGGCCTTTTAGTTTTAGGGGTTAGGGTTTTAGTTTATGGTTTATGGTTTAGGGGTTTAGGTTGTAGAGTTTAGAATTTAAGGTTAGTGTTTAGAATTTAGTGTATAGGGTTTAAAGTTTAGAGTTTAGTTTTTAGGGTTAAGAATTTAGGATTTGGGTTTTATAGTATAAATACACATGCTTGTGTAAAATTAATTTTACACAGCATGAGTATCAAAGTTTTACCCTATATATACATATATAATGATAATAATAATACATAATACATAATAATATACATAATAATAGTATAAATAAAAATAAAATTCACAAAATGACCAAAATAAAAAAATAGAAACTTAAAAACTGAAAAAGGACGAAATTGCAAAATAATTGAAAGTTTCAAGGACTTAAAAGGTAATTAAACCATGAGGCAAACCCACTTTGAAAACATTTTTGGAGTGGAGGGACTTACTCGGTAATTTATCCATTAAAAATCTGGCTAAATTCAATTTAGGGACCAAATCAAAAATTGTTTTAAAATGTTAGGGACCTATATTGAAAATATCCCATGCGGCAGATCATTATTGCAAAAGGGTTAGGGACGGAGAGATTTAGTGTGTAATTTTCCACTTTTTAAATACTAGTATATAAGTTAAAATTTAGAGGAAAAAAACATTCTTTCATTAAATTAAACAAAAAAAATAACCAGCCTCTCAAACTCTCTGCCAGCACGGTCACAGGCCTCCCTGCACCGTCTTTCGCCAGCGGTCAAAAGTGCAAATGTCGCACCTTTCCGACCCCTTTCGTTGCGTTGAGTTCGAATCTGAGGTCGGATTTTCAAACAGGAGCCCCTAGGTGAGTAGATCTAAAGAAAATATATTTGATTTATGCTTTTTTTACCTTTCGTTCTTTCTTCGAATCTTTCTTTTTATATATAAGTTTCAAAACTCAAAAGAAATCTTTTTTTAACCGAAAGCCCTCTGGTTTTTTTATTTCAAAATCTTTTTCATTTTTTCATCGATTCGAACCCCTCCTTACATTCCATTTGTGTGGGTTTTTATACCCATTTACATGCATACATAAATAATAAAAAAACTAACAATTTGACTGATTTTTGTAGGTTTTTGGGCGGTGGCGGCCACCGCGGAGAGGGGATTGGATGGATGAGGGGCGGCGGCGGTCATTTTTCATTCGAACACTCTAAAAAACCTTTTCTCAATGAAATTTTCTCTCCAAATTTATCTGCTCCCCTCTGGAAAATTTTGAAATTGTTGATTCCCCCTTGCTATGCTGTTGCAGGTGGTTTAAATTGAAAGAATCTCTAAATAATAAGGCTAAATTAATGATTTATTTTAAATTATGACTAAATTGATTGAATGTGTAAATATGGAGGGTTAAATGTGCTATTATACAAATTTTTTTAATTGTCATGTCACTCATACGGCACTTAACAGAAATTAGCGTCTAATGACTAGAAGTTTACAGATTGAAAACGTAAGTGGCCAAAAGTGTACATTGACATAAGTGATTATTCCAGTAGTTTACCATTATCTATATACCCCTAATATATATTAATAAAAAATATTAATTATACTATTATTGCTTTAACTTTCTCTCAAACTTAAGAATACTCAAATTTCTCAATATGTTTTTATGTTAGATTTTAGATATAAGCTTTAAATCTTCCCCAAAACAACACATTTTCAATTTTCATCATCTCATCACTGCTTCCAATTAGAATATCTAAACTTTATATTTTAAACTAAATTGGCCATTTATTTTGGTCAGTAAAATAATAATTTTGTTTAATTTTTTGGATAGAGATTCCCTGAAAATCGTAGAGATTTGCTCGGGAAGGATATAGGGACGAAAAAAATCTCCACAATATTTAATGGTGATTCTTCGAAACCGCAATTGTAAGTATTGGGGACGAAGTGAGGAACGCAAACTCATCTCCGCCCTACTCGATTTTCGCACCTAACCATTTTACTTTTTTTACATTTTCGGTACAAAATGGAAAGAAATTTAAAATTATAAGAATTGAAATATGCATTTTCAAAAATAGAGGCAAATGGTAGGGGTGTGCAAAATAAACAGTAACTGTTAATCGGTATAACAGTTCATTTTATATGTTAATTAATCTAACCGTTAAGGTTAAACGGTTTCGGTTAATCAAACCGCTAAAAAAGATGATTAATAGTTAATCTATAGGTATTTTTTTAAACTAAGCATGAAGTTTGTGTTTAAAATTTCTCTATTTAAGTTTTTTTTTGAAAATTTTAATACAATATTTATCGGAGAGATATATTTATTATTCTAAAAAGAAATAATGAACATTTGAAAAGAAAATTGTAATAAGTTACAGATTAACCTGTAACTGAACCGTTTAACGGTTAACCACTATAATGATTAACCATTTAAAAATTAACGGTTAATTATTTATTAACGGTTAAGCAACCGTTTAAGCTAAATGGTACAGTTAACCTACCATAAACACCCCTAGTAGTGCCACTATTTTGAAGGGACATGTACCCGTATCGTTTAGCTTAAATGTTTGGTTAACCATTATAGCGATTATTAACCATAACATAACCATTAAAAATAGTTAGCCGTTAATTTTTTAAATGGTTAACCTATTATAATTTTCTTTTCAAATGTTCATTATTTCTTTTCAGAATAATAAATCTATCTCTCTGATAAATATTATATTAAAATTTTCAAAAAAAATACTTAAATAGAGAAATTTTAAACACAAACTTCATACTTAGTTTAAAAACTACCTAAAGGTTAACTATTAACCATCTTTTTTAACGTTTTAATTAACCAAAATTGTTTAACCTTAACAGTTAAAATTAATTAACCTGTAAATGAACAGTTATAGTGATTAATGGTTATGGTTTAATTAGCACCCGTAGTCAATTTTTTTTTTTTTTTGTATTTAATGGCAAAAGGCCCATCCCACACACACACACCATGTACTAACCGGCCACCTCCGCAATTTCGGATATAACACAGTCGTGCGATTTGTTCATAATTATTAATTAGGTAAACTACCTAAATGGCCACCATATTGTGGATAAAGTCGCAATTTGACCACAATATTATTTTTCGAAGCAATTAAGCCACCATACTATTAATTTGGACTCAATGTGGCCACCTGCCGTTAGAACCTAACGGCAATGTGATGTTGCAGTTAAAAAGGGGGTATAATTACACATTTGGTCCCTGTTATTTATACATTCTTTTAATTTAGTCCTAATTTTAAATTAATAAAATAAATTAATTATTTAATTAGGTAATGACATGTGTCAACACCTTATTTGAGGACTTTAATTATTTATATTTGATTTAATAAATTTATTTTCCTCCTCCAATCAGGTGGAGAAAAATGAAATCAAGCAATCATGCCTGAGGGGGGATCAAACCTAGGCAAGCCTTGGGGAATAAAAGTGGCTTAGCCACTGCACCAAGCACAACTTTGTGCTTTATATCACTAAATTAAATATGTTTGTCTTATTGTTTTCTACGTTTATTCTTTTAATTTAACATATATAATCATCGAATTAATTTCACATATATAACCCTAAACCCCAAAGCCCAAACCCTAAATACTAATTCACATATATAATCATCGAATTAATTTCACATATATAGCCCTAAACGCTAAACCTTGGGATTATGGGTTTAGCATTTAGTGTTAGCGTTTAAGGTTATATATGTAAAATTAATTCGATGATTATATATATGAAATTAGCATTTAGGGTTTGGGCTTTGGGATTTAGGGTTATATATGTGAAATTAATTCGATGATTATATATGTTAAATTAAAAGAATAAACGTAGAAAACAATAAGACAAACATATTTAATTTAGTGATATAAAGCACAAAGTTGTGCTTGGTGCAGTGGCTAAGCCACTCGTATTCCCCAATGCTTGCCCAGGTTTGATCCCCCCTCAAGCAAGATTACTTGATTTCATTTTTCTCCTCTAAATAGGTGGTGTGGTGACACGTGTCACCACTTGATTGGAGGAGGAAAATAAATTTATTAAATCAAATATAAATAATTAAAGTCCTCCAATAAGGTGCTGACACGTGTTACCACCTAATTAAATAATTAATTAATTTTATTAATTTAAAATTAGGACTATATTAAAAGAATGTGTAAATAGCACATGACCATAGTATGGTGGCCATTTAGGTAGTTTACCCTTATTAATTCATATATAAATGTCAAACATTTTGTTTATGAAAAATAATTCGATACACAAGTTCGTATGAGCTTCAGTTTATACAAGTTTGTTAATTTTGATGTTTAGAGATTTAATTATGGTTTAAAGTTTATGAATTTAGGTTGTAGGATTTAAAATTTAGGATGCTTGTGTATCAAAATATAACCACTTATTTTTAGGGAAAACTACATATTTAGTACACTAATTATGCATGCGTTAATGTTTTGGTACCCCAACTATTATTTTTGGCAAAATGGTACCTAATGTTACGTTTTTGTTCTATTTTAGTACCTCCACCGTTTAAATTTAACCGAAATAGTGACATGGCTTGGGTTTAGAACAGTTTTAGTCCAAAAACTTATACAACTTATCAATTTAGTCTAAAATTCTATCAATTTAAACATTATTTTATTTTTTGGATTAAAATTATAAATTCCTCATTTTTCTTCTTCTTCCAGTCAAATAATTTTTTGGGTTTTGGAGTTTAAAAAACACGCTAGGGACAATCAAAACTTTAGGATTTGCATATCAATGGGGGTTAATGCGGGGTCCATTAGAGGACCCAAACTCCACGATAGAGATGCCGACGAGAATACGAGGGGTGGGAAAGGGATGAGACAAAATTCAATAAAAATTAAGATGATGTTTTAAATTGATGGATTTTGGACTAAACTGATAATATATATAAGTGTTTTGGACTAAAACTGTTATTATACTAAGCCACATCATTATCTCCGTTAATTTTTAACGGTCGGAGTACTAAAACAGAACAAAAACGTAATATTAGATACCATTTTGCCAAAAATAATAGTTAGGATACCAAAACAGTAATGTGGGCATAATTTGAGTACTAAATATGTAGTTTTCCATATTTTTTATGATAATGTTTCTTTTAAAAAAAAATATTAAATGATTATGCTAAAGTTGACCAATCATTTTGTTTCATGTTAGCATGTTTTTGGAATTCATATACGGAGATTATTTCATGCAGTACTAACATTGGGAAAAAATACTCCACAAGCATGTGTAATTTCTCTCTGAAAATTAAAATCTAAATATATAACATTAAACCTAAACCATAACATCTAAATCTTAAACCCTAAAATATAAACTTATAAACCTTAAATCCTAAATTAAATCCCTAAACTTTAAATTCAACCCACCAAAATTTTCACCACCCGTACATGGAATATATATATATATTAAAATATTTATATCAAAATTTAAGGTTTCTCTCCGTTTCATAAGCAATCTCTTTGACTGTGACTTTATATCTATATTTATTTAATTATTTTTTAATTGTAATTAGAAAGCTGAATGAAGGAATATAACATTAAAAACCTATAAAATAAAATAGAATAATCTTTTCATTAAAAATGAATTATGAAAAAAACTGGTTTAATTTTTGTTTTACTGTCGATTTAGGGTATGAAAGAATGTCTATATTGAGATTAATAATCTAATATTTTATGAACAGATAACACAAATTATATTGGAACATTTAAAATGTAATTCTTTCAACATTAGTGAATAATATTAATAAGCATTTAGTGCTTTGGGATGCAGACAAATTGGCACAGGACTTTCTTGAATTATAACATCCAATGGTAGTACTTATCCATTTAATTATGTAATATTTTATTTTTAAATTTGAATGTCAATTTAATTATGTAATATTTTATTTTTAAATTTGCAACAAGGTTAACTCGGTATGAATCACGAGGGAAGACCAATTGGCCAATTAACCATACATAAATGCATATTATAAGGGGGGAATGAAAAATAATAATAAAGTTCAACATGCAAAAGCTGAATCCGACAAGCGGTCTCAATGAAAAAGAGAATGATGTTTATCTAAGAAAATTTGGGTTCAAATCGCTTTGTCTGCAAGGTGTGTGCATTGTTAAATGGTTAAGAATATGTATGAACAGAAGAGTATAAAGGGTTAATATTAAACATAACACAATGAGTATAGATACAATACGAAAAAATATAATATAAAACATAACATAATCGAGATATATTAATATTTTAAAATTTATATAATATATTTATTAATATTTTTTTATAAAAATAAAAAGTGAGTGGATTTGTTTTTACAAATAGTGGTAGAATCATGACAAGTATCATTACAATAAATTTAGGAATTGATAAACAAAATATTTATTATCGGTTTAACTTAATTTGTAGATTAAATTTTTTCACTGTGAGTACATCTTATTATCTTTAAAATATATGTATTTGTATAAATTTTGAAAAACAAAAATATTTTAATTTATGCGAATAACAAGGAAAAACTTTCTCATTGTATAAAAAAATTTAGCATATGTAAACAAACCTTTTTCTTAAATTGTAAAAAATGATGTAATTTAAATTTTGTATATGTTTGGTCATTTTTAAATTCCGTTGGCCTTTCTTTATGCAACTTGCAATTAATAAAAGGCTGTTGTTTTTTAAAAATAATGAACAAAGTATGGTACAATTATTAAACTTTAAAAAATATATACCTACTCAATGACACAATCTCTTCCTTTTGTAATTAATATATGACATAATAATTATTAGTACAAAAGTCTACATGTGAATAGACTAAACAGATTTTTTTATTAACACGTATAATTTCATTAGGAGAAAAATTATTCAAAAAATATTTTTATGAGTCTCGTTAAAAAATTTAATAAATTTAATTGGAGAAAAATAATGCCCATAGAAATAAACATAAATAAAGTCTAGTACATGTCCATTAAAATGATAAAGAAACAGGATAACTTCGCAATCCGCTAGTACTAACCCCACAATCTCATCCGGCATTCTATGGAAACTCGAGTAGTAAGGGAATCATTGCGCAAGGAATATACGTTGCAACAAAGTATTAGGAACAGATTTTGACATTGAAGGAGTCAACTATAAAATTAAAATAATTTTAATAATTTAAATAACTATTAAAATAAAAAAATTAGGGAGTCGTTATATATACAAAGAGTTTTTTTTTTTAAATTAAAGTCATAAAACTCAAATTTCAAAATTTGACGGAATCATTATATATTAAAAAAATCTTAAAATTTGAAGGGTAAATTGTATACGAGTCCTTCAATTATAGATAAGTTTTTTATCACTAAATTCTACATGTTTCTTTTTTGGTCACTTAGTTATTTAACTTTGTGTTTTGGTCACATACGATTAACTATTGATGAAAAAAAGACGTGGTTGGCTATAAACTTGACATAGTAATAAATTCAGAATTTAATATTTACACATTACATCAATTTTGTCCAAATTCTAAAAAAAATTGTATCATTTGATCCTTATTCTAAAAAATATAAAAACGTATAAAAAAATTTTAAAAAATTCCAAAACTGTATAAAAATTTTGTTAAAAATTTAAAAATAAAAAATATAATTCCTATTTAACCCATTATTCAAAAGAGGGAAAAACTCTTCATTTTTTTCACATTCAACTTTTTACTCCATTTATCAAAAAGCCTTCATCAGTCCAGCTTTATTAAAGGCATTTATTGTTTCCGCGCATAACCAACCCAGTGGCCAACCCTCAGAGGATAGAAAAAAAATTGATGAAAAATTAGTTAATCAAATAATTATGATTTATAATCTTTTTTACTTTAAATTTTAATCATTTAAATAACTAATTTTTCATTAGTGTAATGTATAAAATGTTAAGGGCAGTATTTTTTTTATTATGCTAATCTTATAATCAGTTACATCATCTTTCCGTTGATGGTTAACGATCGGTAATAAAAAAATATTAATTGAATGTCCAAAAATAAATTACTATTATAGATGGACGGCCACATAAGAAATGTACCCATAATTGGGTGACCCATGGTGTAGTTTACTCAATTTTGAAATGAAATAATCTATTTTTATGAAACAAATAACTATACTCTAATTAATCTTTATCTTATTTCTTGAATTTATTTTTTTAATATAATTTATTTGCTCTTAATCATATACAGCTAATCAGGCCACGTATAATTTGCCCAATTTTGAACACTGAATTTTTTTAGCCACTTTTTATTTCTTCGTTGTGGTGGGATGTAACTTGACCATTTTGCGCGTTACGGTAACATCACGGTGTTGAGGCTACCAATGGGGTAATTCCACGTGGTTACTTTCCATGGTTGCCAATTGGTTTGGAACCCCAAAAGTATAGCTGTCCTCCAGTCAGAAAATTGGTGGCTTGGTCCAGTTGCTGGCTCCAGCCGTGGAAAAAGAAATTGGGCTCAGTGTTTTTGACTCTTTCAATTGCAGGCTTAGTTATCCGCTTTTTTAAATTAAATATCGTTTTTCTATTATTCGTATTCTTTTGGGGAAAAAAATATTCATATTCTCAATAAATATTGTGTTTACTATATTGTTGTACGTGCAGGTCACAACTTAATAAGTATTTTTTTAAAAAAAAGACGTCTTTTTTAAGTATTTTAAAGAGATGTCTCATTTCTTAGCTATTCAGTATTCTATATTTATAAAAAAAAAGTAAATTTTAACTCGATTTTGAAAAAAATTAAAAAAATTTATTCAATCTGATTTAAATTTTATATTTTATTTAAATGATAAAATGTGACTTGAATAGTTCAAATATCTATATAATTTTAATTCTATTTTTTGAAAACAAATTTTCATGTTTTGAAATTTAGTCTCTCAATTTTATATTTTATTTAATTTAATATTACGACAGTAACTCTTTACAAAAAAAAATTTTCTATCAATTTCTTTGACTAATTTATACTCTCATCAATATTTTTTCTCAAAATATTTTCTTTAAAAATAACATTATAAATATATTTGTAATTTTAAGTGGTGTTTTATTTATTAAAGGGTAAAATACACCGTTCATCAATCAACTATCTTTTCACTCCTATTTTGGTCACTCAACTTTCAAACTTTTCAATTTACTAGCTGAACTTTTCAATCAACCATCATCGAAACTTTTTGGCTTCTTCACTTTCGATCTCTTTTTCGTGACTTAGGAGTACTTTCTAACAAAATGGAGGTCGGATTCGGACTCAGGGGGTCGAGAAGAAACGACCGGTGAAATCTGGGACTGAACGCCACCATCTACGGTCGTCGATGATGGCGTCCGATGACGGCAAATGGTGGCCGGCAAACCGTTGGATTTAATTTTATATTTTAAATTATTTTTATATTAAATAATAATAAAAATGCCAACAAATCAATAATAATAATAATGATAATAATTAAGAGTGACCAAAATAGGAACAATCTGAAAATTCAGTTAGTAAATTGAAAAGTTTGAAAGTTGAGTGACCAAAATAGGAGTGATAAGATAGTTGAGTGATGATCTGTGTATTTTACCCTTTATTAAAATAAAATTACAAATATTGCTAAGTGTTGTGGAAAAAATGAATAAATATATATGTATATCGTATATGGTTATAGGAGATCGTTTAAACTGAAACTAAATAGTACCATGGCATTATAAATATTCACAATTAAATTTGATTGAAACTCGAACAATTGAACTTGATTCGACTCGAAATTCATAAACTTAGCTCAACTAAAAAGAATAAAATAAAGTTTGAATGATAAATAGAACTCGTCAACTCAACTAACTCAATTTTTTTACTCGATTCTATCAAATACTCACCATAACCTTAACCATGGTGTGAGTAAAAGAAAACGTAATTATGTAAAATTATATATTTATATAAAAAGGGAAAACTATATATTTAGTACCCAACTATGCATGCATTACTGTTTTGGTACCCAACTATTATTTTTGATAAAATGGTACCTAAAGTTACATTTTTTTTTCTATTTTGGTACTCAACCGTTAAAAACTAACAGAAATAGTGGCGTGGCTTGGGTTAACAACAATTATAGTCCAAAAACTTATACAATCTATCAATTTAGTCTAAAATTCTATCAATTTAAATATTATTTTAATTTTTGGATTAAAATTATAAATTCCTTATTTTTCTTCTTCTAGTCAAACATAATTTGTAATTTTGCCCCCAAAATTAAGATGATGTTTTAAATTGATGGATTTTGGACTAAATTGATCATATATATATAAGTGTTTTGGACTAAATCTGTGATTATCCCAAGCCACATCATCATCTCCGTTAGTTTTTAACGGCCGAGGTGTCAAAATAGAACAAAAACGTAACCTTAAGTACCATTTTGCCAAAAATAATAGTTAGGGTACCAAAACAGTAACGCAAGCATAGCTGCGGTACTAAATGTGTAGTTTTAGCTAAAAATACTCAACAGACAATTTTTTTATATAACGGCAAAGGCAAATCCCATCGATCTCGTGTCCAGTCATTAAATAAATCTTTTTAGTTATTTCATTTAAAGATTACATAAAAGTATGAAAGATGATAATAATATTATTATATGACTCACCATTTTAAAATAATAAAATTTTAGTCATTTCTTAATTAAATTGATATTCTATTAACATATGACATTAATTTAATAAGAGACTTAATTAACTAATTAATAGTATAAATTTATTAAAATACGGGTGATAAGAAAAATAATTATCAAAATGCTTTTACATAATGTCTAGGCTTAGGAACGGAGCCAGAATTTGAAGTCGTAGAGTAAAACATAACGTTTGAAAGTAAATGAGCAAATTCATAAATAAATATTTTTTAAAATTATATATACATAGGAAAACAAATGTGAAAAAAAAAATCTTGGGGGTGGGGGACAATTTCCCCTCCCCACTCCCATGTAGGTCTACCATTGTCTAGGCTAACTAAACCCTCTTCGCCTAAATATATTTAATTTTATATCCTTTTATACATTACGCTATCGATAATATTAATCGAATTAAATTTAATTCTTTATCCAAGTAAAAAAGTGATCTCGTATTTTAAGAGTGGCAATATCTTCATAAAACGACATTTAAAATAAGGTTATATTTTAATACACAAGGTGTGTAAAAAAATTACACAACCTTCCATATTTAAGTTATAAAATTTAAAAACTTAAATCTCTAGCCCTAATACCCTAAACTCTAAATTCTAACCATAAACCTTAAATTCTAAACCCTACAACCCTAAACCCATAAACTCTAAACTACAACCTAAATCTCTAAATACTAAACTTGTGTATCAAAGTATTTTCCTTTAAAATAATCACTACAACATTGTTTAATTCTATTGTTAGAATATGAAATAAAAATGTCAGATAGATCCAGTTTTAAGTTTTTTTTTTCATGATAGTTGTATAATCTGAGCGCGAAATAATGCTTTAATTGCTCTTTTTATTTATTCACAAAAATATACAGGAGATTCATGCATTATTTTAAAATTTAAAATTTAGTCTTTATATTTTTTTTTATAAAATTAAATCTTTGTATCCTTTTTAATTAAAATTCTTGATATCTCCTCTAATTCATGAACCATTAATTACTGATCTAAAAATCTAAAACAGACAAAAACAACTTTTTAGTTTCCTTTTTAAATTTTTATCAATTTAACATTTAATCTTTAAAAATAAATAAAGAATACAATATATAATTGTTTGAATTAATATTTAAATTTGACAATTTTAACATACAATCACGATTCTCAACCTTATTATTTATTAAGATGCCACGTCATCATATGTACAGTATTAGAAACAGATTTATGTACTAAACTAAAAAGTTTGAAATTCAAGTATCAAATTAGATAAAAGGCTTAAATGAAAAATAGGTACCAAAAGTATGTTTTTTTGAACTTTATGTGCCTAATATATTTTTTTTTTGTAAAAATAGGTGCCTAAAGTTTCAAAAATTATAATTTTAGGTGCATAGCCGCTAATGAGTGTTAATTTTTTTTAACCAATCAGTACTTGAAGCGTAACATATTTAATTTATTTTTAAATTTTTTAAAGAAAAATACCTAAATTTTGTTGTTTTTCAAAAAATCCTGAAATTTTATAAATCAGTCCCCAAATCCCTAAAATTACCCAAACTCAAACCCCAAAATCGTCGCCGATTGCCGCCCCTGAGCACATCGGTTTGGTCGCGGGACCAAAGCGATCATTTTCCTCAACACGACATTTCACGTTCGACGTTCGGCTGCACGGCGTTCATCATTTCCGACGACGCCGTATTGGGAGAAATGACCGCTTTGGTCTGGCGACCAAAATGGTGTGCTTAGGGGCGGCGATCGCAACAGAATCAGTGATGATTTTGGGGTTTGAGTTTGGATAATTTTAAGGATTTGGGGACTATTTCGTAAAAATTATAAATTTTTGAAATTTTTTGAAAAACTAAAAGTTTTTTTTATTTTAATTTTGAAAAAAAAGTAAATTAAATATGCCACGTGTCAAGCATTGATTGGTTAAAATTTTTTAACACCCATTAACGGTCAGGCACCTAAAATTATAACTTTTAAAACTTTAAACACCTATTTTTACAAAAAAAACATTTTAAGCACCTAAAATTTTAAAAAATATACTTTGAACACCTATTTTTCATATAAGCCCGAAAAAAGATAGATGTATTTATTGAAAAATAACAAAATCGAGGGCAAGGACCAAGAAGCTTCGTGAAACCAGCTCAAGCTGAGCCGGTGACAACGCGTAATTTGGTGCGGCATTAAGAAATTTCAAAACTTGCTCATTTCAATAATATAAATATCGAAACCAACCAAAAGAAAGACGGCCTGAAAGTTCAGTATTCTTTTCTGTTATCATTCTGTTCTCTCTAATCTTGCACGGTTTTACAAAGGAGGGAAGAAACCGTCGCCGGCGACCACTGGCGGATCTGAGCCCTCATCGGAAAAAGATATTCCCGGCAATGGCAAGCTTAAGGGGCATTTCGGTTGCCATTCTTGTAGTCCAAGCATTATTAGCTTCAGTAGCTTTGGTTTCTGCTCAAGGATCTACTAATGGTTCTCGTTGGCAGACTCTAAACAGTCCGTTTGTTTCTTTAGATTCTTTCTTTCTTTCTTTCTTTTGTTGGTTTATTTTCTTTGTTTGAATCTTTTTTAGCTAGTTTTGTGTTTGATCGACGCGAAAGAGGGGAAATTGTTGAGAAATAGTTTGTTGAACTGGATGCATGTTCAATATTCCTGAGTTTTGCTTAACTTTTGGCTTCTCGTTTCCTTCAAAGGGAAGGAAATGATAAGAAAATTGCTCAAAACAAGTTTACTTTGAGCTGCTTGAGCTTTTACCAGATTCCCTCAAGCTAATTTTCTTGTGCTACGCTGGAGTTTTAGCTAGTTTGGGTTTGTCTTTTTTTGTTCTTCAGTACTTTCTGTTTGTGTGCAAAGAAAACGGAGGAGAGAAAGAGAAAATTTTGTGTTCCTTCAAGTAAAGGAAAAAAGAAATATGAAACTGGAAATAGTTTCCTTTATTATAAATAAAATTTGACCTGTTCTTTATAGATTTATGATCCTTAATTTGAAATATACTTGTTTTCCATTGGTTTCTGAGAATGTTAATGAATTATGAGTAACATAAAAACCATTTAATTGCTTTTGCAGGGAGGCCGCCCCGTGTCATAGCACATGGTGGATTTTCAGGAATATTTGCATCCTCCAGTTTTGGAGCTTATAGTTTGGCTTTATTAACCAGTCTACCTGACGTGATCTTGTGGTGTGATGTGCAATTAACAAGGGATGCAGCTGGGATATGCTTTCCTGATCTTAGGCTAGATAATAATTCTGACGTAGCAAATATATACAGTGATAGGCAGAGGACTTACCTTGTAAATGGGGTTTCTACAAAGGGATGGTTTTCTATTGATTTCACTCTCAGGGATCTTGGAAATGTCATATGTAAGTTTAGCTGATGATTTATCCCCCCCCCCCGGTCATCATCAATGTTCTCTTGACATCATTCATTATTGTTGTTCTTGCTTCATTCTGTTTATTACCATCACCTCAAACTTAGTGGAACGGGAAGTTCATGAACTTATGAGTGCCAAGTTCATAATACTGGTGTCAAATAAGTTTTTAGTTTTGAATCTTAAAACACTATCTCATTCCATAACCACTACCTACTTCAAGCAATCGGATATCAATTCTGAATTTTGATATCATCATGTCAGTTGTTATGTCAACATTATTTATTACCTATAGAACTTCAGCATTTTTTTGCAAGGTTGTTTTGGTTTGACTTGCTTCAATATGTACCAGTAATCAATTCTTCTCTGCTTTCATTTTGTTGGTTTTCACATTCTAATGTGTTATTTGTTATCTGGACAGTAAATCAAGGTGTCTTTTCTCGAACTAATAAGTTTGATGGCCAAAGTTATCCTATTATGACTGTTCAGAATACCTATACACAGTTGAATCCACCTGGGTTTTGGTTGAATATTCAGGTAAAGGATCTGTCAATTCTTAATAATGCCTTCTTATATTTTCCATCGTGTTTCCTATTCCCTTGTTAAATTATCACAACTCGTCTTCCTGTTTTTGTATTTTGTAGCATGATGCATTCTATGCACAGCACAACTTGAGTATGAGAAGTTTTGTACTTTCTGTAACTAGAAATGCAAATGTAACTATCAACTATATCTCATCACCGGAAGTGGCTTTCTTGCAAAGTATTGGTCCAAATTTCCGAAGAACAAGAACAAATCTTGTCTTCCTATTTCTAGGACAGAACGATGTGGAGCCTTCAACCAATCAGACTTATGGTTCTCTCTCACAAAATCTCACATTTATCAAGACATTTGCCTCCGGAATCATCGTGCCCAAGTCATATATATGGCCTGTAGATAGACAACTTTACTTGTTACCTTCTACTTCTCTAGTCTCGGATGCTCACAAAGAAGGGCTACAAGTCTTTGCATCAGAATTTTATAACGATGTTCCATTTAGCTTCAATTACTCCTACGATCCAGTGGCCGAGTATCTTCAGTTTGTTAACAATGGCCAATTCTCTGTTGACGGGGTGATATCCGATTTCCCAATAACGCCATCAGCAGCTATAGGTGAGTTATATACCTGTGGATGCAATGCAAATCCTCAAAGCATTCTTCAATTTGTTTTTACATCTCATGCACCGGTATCTACCTTTTAATTTAAATTATGGTCAGATTCAAAGTACTCTAAAGAATCATTACTTGTCTCAGTGACTTGTGCTTCCATCTTGCAAATGCCTTCCAAAATTTTCTAGTTTTCACAAATTAGAGAGTATATCCTGCTTTATGACTAAAAGAGTGCAACAACCTATCGTGAGATTCGACCCATAACAAGAGTGCACCAAGAATCTTACAGTTTTGGTTTTACTCCATAAATAAGAGGATTCTTACTAAATACCATTATGTTTTGCAGCTGATGGATAAGAACATTTTTCTGTTGAGATGCTAACTTTCGTTTAACTTTTCAGATTGCTTTGCCCACCTAGACAGATATGCCACAAAACAAGGTAGGACATTATACAATGCTTCTGATTGGAAGGCCTTATATTTTCTTGCTAGGAATCGGTGGTAATGGCCATGAGATTGTGTATTTTAAGGCACCAACAATTGTTTTAAGGTTATCATTAAACTATTTTCTTTTTGGCATGCTACAGTTGACCTTTTGGTCATCTCAAGTAATGGAGCAAGTGGAGACTTTCCTGGTTGTACGAATTTGGCATATTCAAAAGCAATCCAAGATGGTGTAGATGTTCTTGACTGTCCTGTTCAAATGACAATGGATGGAACTCCTATTTGCTTGAGCTCTATAAATCTCATAGATAGCACCAATGTGGCTCAATCAAGTTTTAGCAATCTTACAACAACAATTCCAGAGATTATGCAGGGCAGTGGAATATTTACCTTTAATATGTCTTGGAAGGATATTCAAAGCTTGAGACGTAAGTTAAATTCAGTTCTTATTTGTTTGTTCTTTACTGCATTTCTACTTTCTTTTCTTTTTTTTCTCTCTTTTGGGTGGCTCTTTCTACAAATAGAAACATAACATGTTTAAAAAATATGTTTTCGAATTCAATATAGATTGAAATTTCTACTTTACTTTGCCTTATCATCAGAATCTGTGCTCCAGTTCCTGATATTAAGCTGGCTTCTTCTATTCAAAAAAAAAAAAAGCTGGCTTCTTATTTCTTTGATAGATGTGCTTTGCATTAGCTTTTTATAAACTTGTTTTAATCTTCCTTTACCTCACTACAGCTGTAATATCAAGCCCACAGTCACAGTATGAATTGTTCCGAAACCCGAGGTTCAGAAATGACGGGAAGTTCTTATCTTTATCCGACTTCTTAACCATGGCAAGCAATGCTAGCTCTATTCAAGGTGTCTTAATCAGCATTGAGGTCAGTTCCTCCCCTTCCATATTTTTGCTCTTCAATTTTCTCGAATTGGAGTCTACTTCTGTAATTTTATTTTCTATTTCTTCTCACATTATTGAACCTAATGATGGATGTTACGAGGTTAGGCACAGTGACTGCGAATGGTCGCTATTGTTCTGAGAAGCATAGTTTAATTAATGAACTAAAAAGAATAATCTTCATGATCTTTCCTCTGTATGGGTAGCAAATGTCAAAATATTTTCTTGACATTGAGTAACAAAATTTCCAATTCTTCTTTCTCCTTTTGGTGATACGAATATCTGCTTAAATTCTTCACTCATGATGATTAAAGCTAGCTAAAAATTTTCTTAAGAAGAGTTTATACATTTTTTGACTTGTTTATTCCTTTCAGAATGCGGCTTTCCTTGCAGAGCAAGGATTTGGTGTAACCGATGCTGTGCTCAATGCCTTGAGCGAAGCAGGCTACAATAACCAGACAGCTCAGAAAGTTATGATACAGTCTAGCAATAGCTCTGTCCTAATGAAATTCAGGAGTCAAACCAGCTATGATCTCGTTTACAAGATTGATGAAGATATCGGTGGCACTCAGAATTCGTCGGTTGATGACATTAAGAGATTTGCTACCGCTGTGGTAATTAGCAAGGATTCTGTATTCCCCTTAAATTCAGCATTTATCACCAGTGCTACTAATGTTGTACCAAGGCTACAAGCTGCGAATCTCTCTGTATACGTCCAAACCTTCAGTAACGAGTTCACATCTCAAGCATGGGACTTCTTATCCGACCCAACTGTTGAGGTCAATTCATTCTTTGTGGGGGGTGGTATTAATGGTGTCGTTACAGACTTCCCAAAGACATCTAATAGATACCGAAGTAAGTGTTTCTTGTTGACTTTTAGCACTGTTATATGCTGGAGCTAGAAAATTTCCATGGCATCAGACGTTCGGCCTTTCATTTTTATAAATGGAATATGAATATGTCACAGACCAGTACTGATGCGACAATCATTTTGTAGGGAACCGATGTTTGAACAGAGGCAATCGTACACCTGGTTATATGAGCCCTGTGCAGCCTGGCACCCTCTATCAACTAATCACAGCACCTTACTTGCCGCCAGCTGAAGCTCCAAACCCCTACCTAACTGATGCAGATATTGTCGAGCCTCCTTTGCCTCCCGTCGCTGCGAAAGCCCCAACTGCTTCTCCAAACAGTACTGCAGCTGCCCCAAGATCACCAAATGGACAGCCTAAAGTTGTTGCATCAGTCATGGTGCCGCTATTGACCGTGCTTGTAGCCATTTCGGTACTGTTTTGAAACAGTAAAAAACCCGGACCACCCTTAAACCATTTTGCCCCATGTTGTCGTATCTTATTGCGTTGATATCGAGTAGCTGGAAGGTTTGGTTGCAGGCAGAAAATACCACATTTCTTTTTAGTTATCTCCCCGCCCAGAGAGATGTTAATTCTTTTAGCATTTGGTTTTGCAGGCGTGTTCATTCTTCTCACTTGTAATTTTGAAAACCACAAAATTCTTTGATGGATCCTTTCCCTAATTGATTTGTATAAAGATATGGTGTGATTATTCTTTTGTGTTAGCACATGTTCCCTCAGAGATGTTCTTTCATTATTCCAAGAACTAGTTTCCCTCTCTAGGATACAATGGATTGCATGCCGGGGTAGTTACAATACACAGGGTTCTTGGAAAATGAAAGTCTCATGACTAGTAGTAAAATGCATGGGTAAAACAAAATGTTGTTGGATTTTATCTTATTATACTCATGTTTTATTCAAAAGCCAGTCTACCACGAACACAACTACTTAACAAACATTTATTTTTTAAAATTGAGAGTCTCATTTTAATAAATTTTACACTTCATAATTTTTTGAATCGACCCCCAACTGCATGTGATGATTTTTGGAGTCTAGGGTGAATAACCATTGATCTAGAATAGATTGACCCAACTTGTTTCTATTCATAATTAAGTTATAAATATTGTCAAAAAAATAACTAAGATATAAATATACATAATTATCAATTTAGTTTAACTTATTGGCATAGGAATATAACTAGTTGTTATATAACTAAGATATAAAAATGTGAAGTAAAGGTTAGGGGCGAGTAACGGTCGGACTGGAAAAAATTGAATATTTTTAAGCGAAAAAATTTATCCTTAAGTCGTATTTTTGTAAACTCGACTGAAAAAAATTCAAATAAAATTTGAATTATAAAATGAGACTCAAATAACTCGAAAATTTTAGTAAGTGCTGGATTGATTTGATCAAGTTTGAGTCGAGTCTCTCAACTTTGCCTGATGTATGTGTAATAACCCGTTTTCGACCCAATAGGCCTAAACCAAAACCCAATACACCCAACTTAAAACCCAATGACCCAGATCCAGGCCCAAATTTTAAACCTGACCAATACCTAAACTAATAAACAAACCCTAAACACCTTTAAACCCTAGCCGCCGCCGTCCACATCACTCGGCCGAAAATCCGGCTTAAATCTGGCACCCTATCATCAAAAGCAGATCTGCATCAATTAAAGAAGGGGGAGTTATTTTTATGAAAAAAATTGGGTTATATAACCCATGAAATCATATCTGAAAGTGGGGGCTCGGTTCAAAAAAATATATAGAGCAAAAGGGGGTGAAAAAAAGAGAGGGGAAAAAGTTGTAAAAAAGAGATCTTTTCGAAATCAATAAAGAGTAAAACTTTTAAGATGATTTTATTTTTTTCTTATGTTCAGTTTTCTTTTTCTTTGAATCAAAAATTTATATTGGTTTTTTAGTTTGGAAATCAAAACACCCTTTTATTTTTATTTTTTAAAATCAAAATTAAACAAAAAAGACGGTTCGAATCTTACTGATCGGGATGCTTGAGTATCGCCACGAGGCCGGTGAACGGTGTGAAGCCGATGAACGGCCGTCAATCCTTGAGCGGCACCACTAATAGTCGAGGGAGAAAGGAGTGGAGAGAATGAAAATAGATTTTAGGGTTTTAAGTTTTTATTAAACTGGTATATTAAACAAAAACGCATGAAACGACGCCGTTTAGGAGGCCCCGACCCGCTCGGTGACCCGGGGAGGATACGCGTCTATATGTGATGGGCTAATTACGCCCTTAGTCCTTCTATTTTATTTCAGATTTTACTTTGGGTCAGTGGTCAAATTATTCCTTTGGTCCTTACCTTTCCTCCCGCCTCGCTCTTTGTCCCTTATTTATGTTTTTTAATCGTTTCTTGCATTCCAGTTTGTTTTTCATTTTAATTCAGTCACTGTTTTATATTGATATTAAATTTCAGCACCTTATTTATTTTTTATTTATATTTCAGCCTGTGCATGTTATATGTTGTTCATTTTAGTCCTTTTTATGTTATTTCTAGCCATGTAAATTAGTACTCATGCATTTTAGTCTTAAATGTTTAATTTTATGTTGGCTCATGCATTTTAATATGATCTATGTGTACATATTGAGTAATATTATTATTTGTTATCATCATTATTATTATTATTATGTGTACATAATCTACTATTATTATTATATCAAGTAGATTACTTCATATAAGATATGTGTACATATATTTATGTTTTATATTTATTGTTCATATTTTATGTATAATATTTATATATATTTTTTTATATTTTATGTACTATATATGTATATATATAAGGCTTTATGTATTTGTAAAATAATGTATAATACTTTTAATTACAATATAAAATACTTATTTTGGTAAAATATATACATATAAATTATTAACTTAATATATGCATAGTTATTTTAATAAATAATGCATATATATTTACCTTTAATATCATATTTTAAGTATATATATAATAATGAAAAATACTTATTTTTATAAAAATAATATATATAAAAATTACTAACTTTCGATATATATAGTTTTTATATTAATATTAAATATATTTTACCTTAAGTAATATATTTTTAAGTATATAAGTACATACATGCTACTTTATATTTTTGCATCATAATAGTATTTTTACATGCTAGGTATTAAGGTAATATTCTTTTATTTAGGGAGTTCGAGAATTAGTGTCCCGTGCGTAAAGGGATACGACATTCTCGATATCCTTACCATTCTAGGATCTGATATTTAAGGGAATTTTCTTTTATTTAGAAAATCGAGAAACCATTTCCCGGGCGAAAGGGAAGTGAATTTCTCGGTTATTCTAAATAACGGAACGTTTCTTTAAATATTTAGAATATTTTCATGCATTTAAGAATCATATTTTAAATTTTAGTCCAATTTGTAATTTCCAACACCAAGACATTAAATAATCGACTAGGTACCAATTTTTGGGCGGTGTGGGGGTGCTCATCCTTCCTCATCCGTAATCGACTCCCGGACTCTAAATTTTTATCTTTGGTTTTATCGGTGTCCGATATACCATTTTTAAATGATCAGTGGTGACTCCATATATTTAATCTTAAAATTGGGCGGAGTTTTTCAAACACGAAAAAGAAATTTTAAAACTCGAACAAAAGAGAACGCCAGACGGATTTGTGTGATTACAGCTAGCGACTCCACTGGGGACCTTTTAAAATAAAATGAGAGTCAAGCCACGAGTCGATTATTTTTTAGTCTTGGTCGTTGGAAATTGACGAATTCTATGAAAATTTAAAATATGATTATGTCTTTAGTCAATAGGACATGTATTTTATTTTCTGTAAATATATCCGCTTTACTTTTACTGCTTAGAATAAGTGAATATAGAAATAGGGTGTCAAAGGTTTGAGAGTTTCTCCTTACACACCGTGCACTTGCATTGCATTCTATAAGATTTCTACCCGAGCTCCGTCCATTTTAAGTGAAAGTGTGATACAACCTTCGTGGGGTTACCACCGTATAGGTTGGTGAATTGCTTTCGAGATATATTTCTTGTGCTTTTGTGTGGGTTACCTCCGTATAGGCATAAGGGATGTGTCCCCCTGAGTTGAACTTGGTCCGTTTGAAACCTATAATGGGTGAGGATCAGGGGCCTTCCTATCTTTAGTAAGGGACAACGAGGACAATTCAGGTAGTTACCTTTCCCTAGAGCCGAACCTCATGTAATGGACCATATGAGCCTTGCTCTAGAAACAGAACCTGTTAAAAGTTTAAAGGAGAAACGCTTTTAACCTTTTGTCTACTCTATATATTTATTTCATGAATAAAATGACAGGTAGAAATTATGCTGGATAGGATCTTTCATTTTGTACCGGGTAGATACCATGCCGGGTAAGATCTTTCTTTTTTGCAAATAAAAGCATGACGGGTAAAAATCATGCCGGGTAGGACTCTGTTCATTATGCCGGGTAAAAATTCATGCTCATGTAGGCTGTATAAATTTACTCTTTAGTACTTACGTACTTATTCTTGTTATCATTTTTTTATTACATGTGTACTGACCGATTTTATATTTTCTATGTTTTTTTTGTCTTTTTTTGCATTGCATGTGCATAACATAAAAAGGCGTTGATTCACGAGTGATATACTATTAAGAAGGCTTTCATAATGAAAAGGTCAAGTGATCAGATAGACAAGACCACAGATATAGGGCAGTGTTTTAAAGAGACACTAGAAGAGGTGAGAAGTCTTTCTTCCGAGATTTACACGATGAGTGAGGTGCAAGAGTTGAAAAGACATATGGTCGAAATGATGAGTATGATGACTGATATGGTGAAAAAGTCTAATGTACAAGGCGAGAAAGAAGGACTGAATAAAATCCAAATCATGATGGACACCAATCAAGACCTTATATCTGAACAAGATAAGTCTGGTAAGCCCAAAGGTCAGTGCACCTTGTGTTTGACATCAATGGGACACATGCAGATGCAAAGGCTTCAAGTTCAAAGAAAGTGGAGGTGAGCCAAAGAAAAGTCAAATAAGAGAAGGATAAAAAGAAGGTATTTCAAATTTCGATGGCCTACGCAGATCTGCTCCCGATACTAGTCAAGAAAGGTCTTGTGAATCCAGTTCAATCCAAGCCAAAAGAGCCTCATTTTCCTAAAGGGTATGACAACAAAGCTTGATGTAACTACCATATAGGAGGTACGTGCCATACTACTGAAAATTGCGGAGCTCTAAGGAACAAAGTCATAAGCTTTGTCGAAGAATGGCTACTGAGTTTTGAAGAGGGAATCCCCAAAGTTTTCAAAAGCATGACCAATTCTAGTACACCGGAGCATACGAAGAGGAGCCAATTTTCAACACTTATAATCCAGTACCCGGGACAGAGTTCAAATTTTAGTGGCCAGCTTTTCGAGTCATCGTCGACTGATATCTAGAAGCTAAGAACCAATAGTCCATTCGATCCTATACCTATCTCATATGGAGAGCTATATACACAATTGTTGGAAGCGCGATTGGTGGTCCCATGTCACGTCACATCTCTACAACCTCTATACCCTAAATGGCATAATACCGAAGCTCATTGTGAATATCATGCTGGAAGTAAAGGGTATTCTATTGAAAACTGTACCGCCTTCAAACGTCGAGTCTAGAACTTCTTAGAGTGCAACATGTGGAAATTTGAGAAAGAAAATTAAGATAGTTCAACAACCGTTCAAGCATTTATAGAGCTGAAAGAGTCTAAAATTGAAGAAGATGAAAAGAGCCATTTGAGCCGTGATGCTCAAGCTAGTGGATCGAAGGAAAAAAATGGATTGTTTGAAAAATGAGCTGAAGAGTTTGCAAGACAACTATGAAGAGCTTCGTTTGACTTTCAAAAATGTTGGCTTGGGTGACGCCCCTGATCAATGGAAAGAAGGAATTGAAAACCTGAAAGGAGATATCAAATTTTGGAAAAAGAGTTCTAAGACCAACGAGGAATGAGTTAATACCTTGTCTGGTAATCTGCAAGCAATGAACAATCAATACCTTGCCCTCAAGGAGGACTTGATAAGTAGTAAAACCAAGATTGAGACCTTGAACATGTGTATACGTTTGTGCGGAGACTTCGTTGCTGAACTAAATAAAAGTCAAGCTGAAATTCAAAGGCTAAAGAAGCAAGTTGATGAGCGTAACGATATTATAATTATGTACAAAGATCTTGTGGATGGTCTTAGGAAAGCCTGGAAGGAAAAAAATGAGAAGTGAAATCTTCGGTTTCAAGAGTCCTCAGAGAAGATAAAGGAAAAAGATAGCTACAAGAAGGACATTCACGAAGAATTGCCCGACAGATGACAGACTTAGCTGATATAGCGACATAATTGAGTCAAAATGATGAGCTCTCAGAACGAAACGAGAAGTTGGCTAGGCTCTTAAAGAAGTTACAGAAGCTAGGCGCTAGGGCCTGACATTATCTGTAACTCTAATGTCTGATGTAACATGATCTTTTATGAAAGTTGTTATAAGATATTCACTCCAAAATCAACCTCTTTTCTGCATTCATATTTACATTCAGCATTGCATCTTCATTGCATTTTGCACTTGCAGCAACATAACATGTTCATGACATATATTGCATTTGCATTCATAGACCATTTTTAATAATTTACCCTAGGTAATCCAATTTAGGTCCAATTAAACCCATCATTTTAGGATTAGATCATTCTAAGTAGAGAGTAGAAAAAATGGTCCCCTAAAAAGAAGTTGAGAGAAAATTGGGGCAAGTTTTTTGGACTGGCTGTAACTTTAGAACGAGAGAAGTCTGTCTATTCCAAACCCTGTGTGAGTTTAGTTTCCTTCAAAAAATAATAATGAATGAGAGAAGAGAAAAACAAAATGAAGAGCTTTTATCAACTTTTGTTTACCCGTTTTAATAAAATAAACTTTATTTTATATCCCATTTGACAAGCAATTCATATTTTTTGATTCTTTAAACATTTCATTCATTGCTATGAGTCGACTTTTGTTTTCATAAACATACATGCATATCATTTTTATCAAGTCCTTGAATTTCAATTTCAAGAGTACCTTTTATTCAAATCTAATGATCAAACTCGAATAGCCTATGTCTAAAAGAAAGCGAATATTGCAAGGATACTGCAAATGTGAACTTTTTATGTTCTACTTAGGCAGACATGAGAAACAAAATGAGTGTTCAAGAAATGGGCAGATCCCAAAGAGTGAAATTCCTCTCTCATGCATTTGTTGTTTAAGGTCCTTGAATCGAGTGTTGACCCTAAACTCCTACCCCTTGAAGACTACTTGGATGTCCATACGTGAGAAGACGAATGGCATTCCTTCAATTCCTTTCACAAATAAGAAAATATACATTGATGTCCCCTTTTGAGCCTGTTCGTTTCTTTCTAATAAAACTCAAACCAAGGATCACCCCCACACTGGGGCAAAGAAGACAAAAATTTTGTCTGCAAATAAAAGTAGCCCGATCTGGATCATGCTACACAGATAACACTTCAATCAGAACAAGAAGTGTGATCAGATACATTCAATACAAGGGTCAGAGAAACATTAGAAGGGGCCAATGAAAGAAAAGTTTGTGCTCAAAGAAGCCGACCAAATCAAGTTGAAAATTGCCAACGAGAAGGCTGAAATAATCAAGGGAGAAAACACTAGGTCAAAAGTTGCAATAAAAGAAAAAAAATGCCTTAGAGGATTGATTACTCTCAAGCAGAAGCAATAATCAATGTCTAGTTGGGAAGGCAGATTCGTCCACAACTACATTTTCCTAAAAATAGAAGGAAATGAACTCAATGGTGAAAACCTAAAAATGGGCAGTCTAGAGCGATCCAAAGAGTGAAAGAAAAAGGTTACTCTATATGAGCATACCCAAATCAAGCAATACAAGAATGAGGTTTTAATTATAAACTTCTACCAACTTTGGCGGATTGATGCAAAGACAACACACAAATCGGTTGAAAGCTACATATCCTAGAGCTATAAAAGAAGGAAATGAACTCTAAGGTGAAAACCCAAAAATGCCAGTCTAGAGCGATCCAAATAATGAAAGAAAAAAGAGCATTTTATTAAAGTACATCCAAGTTGCAAGTGCAAAAGTGAGAGTTTGCCAAGAAGAAATGATCCTTGGTTTCATTACCCTTAAACACTTATTTGAGCATGTATATCATTTTTTATACCCATGAGCCATAGCCTACATCACAAGCCTATAAAGACCATTCTGATCATATATGAATGTCTGAGTTTTGTCTTCAGATTATATTCCGCCTATAAGGGTTAACCTTTCTTCAAGGAACGTCAAACTTCAAGTGTCTGATCGACACTAAATGAGGGAATGATGATGGATGATGAGTTAGTGAGAACAAGAGAGCCACTTAAATAGGGTAGAAATTAGGGTTGTGTCACTACAACCCTTGCTATCTTCTAAACATATGCTTCATTCGGGTTGCTCATTGTCAATTTGAAGAAAAAGTACTTTTTGCACTTGATATTTGAGTGCTCAATTTTGATTTTTTTAAAAAAAAACTTCACATTTCTGAAAAATTTAATTATTTCTTTTAAATTTTGCACAATATTTTTGCATAAAAAGAAAGAAAAAACTCATTTTTACAAGTTTTAGCATTTAAAACTTTCTCACCTTAAGTATCCAAAATAAGGCAAACTCAACATGTTGGGTCGAAGAAAGGGAACATTAGTGGGGCATTGTTGTCTACAAATATTACAGAATTAGAAGAGCGAGTTTAATAGAATTCAGGATTCAAGAAGAGAAGACACTCAAAGTTGACATTCGCCCAAAGATGTGATTTCCAAAAGAGATAATCAAACTTGAGAGAGGTTGGTGAGTCGTTCGACAAGATTGACCTTATCGGACAATAAAACAGGACTTGGGGCATAATGCTAAGAGGCCTGATATGACCAGCTAGAGTCACGGGGCATTCCTTTTAAAGTCAAGCTATAGTCAAGTGCATTGCATGTCATTCATCTCTGCATCAAGCATTTAAGTTAATTGTATACATATACCATAAAATAGGGTACATCCATCAACAAGTGCATATAGTCTGTCATGTATAAAAACAGGAATGAATCACATATGGCGAATCCTCAATCAAGAAAGGAAACCGAGCCACAAGGAGATTAATCCCTCAGTGTGAAATCGAAAAAAATCAAGGCAGAGACCTGAAATGACTCATTGAAAAAGATTTTTTGGAAATATCTAGAGCAAGAACCCAAAAGGGATGCATTTGGTATTCAAAACGAATTTTCAGCAAATTCTAGTATCCTTGACAGAAAGGAGTGGGGCAAGAGTGGTATGGCATCCTTGACATGAAGGAGCAGATCACTGCTGACAAGTTCCAAGTATCCTTGACATGAAGGAAGTGGAGCAAAAAAATTTAAATCAAATCAAAACAAAAAAAAAGAAAAAAACCAAAAAAGGAAAAAAAATTCAAACAAAAAAAAACAAAAAAGGAAAAAAAAGAAAGAAAAAATTCGAAAACAAGGTGAAAACCCGAAAGGGCACCTTAAAAAGAACCTTTTTGAAAATGCCCGGGGCATAAACTCAAACTGAGGCCTTGGAAACAAAGAAAATGAAGAAGATCACTTCCATCAAGTTTTAGTGCCCCTTGACATGAATGAATGGAATCGAAGAGAAAGAATAAGATTGTTTGGCATCCTTAAGAAGAAAAACAAATAATCTTTGACATAGTCTAGCCTCTTCGACACGAAGGAGTAAAAAAAATTAAATCGAAACTTTACAAACTTCAGACCTTGTTTCCTCAGCGATATGGTAGCTCGGTCAAATCAAATTTCAGATCATGCCTCATCGTCAGTGTTATAGTTGGATCAACTTTGCAAACTTCAGGCCTTGTCTACTCTGCGATATGGTAGCTTGATCAAATCAAATTTCAGATCCTGCCTCCTCGCCGATGTCGTAGTTGGATCAACCTTACAAGCTTCAAACCTTGTCTCCTCGGCGATATGGCAGTTTGATCAAAATTTACTGACTTTTAAGTTTATCCTTTTATCAATTTTGTAATTGTAAAAAAGGAAAAATCCAAAAAAATAAAAAAATAAAAAAAGAGAGAGAAAAAATTCAAGAAAATAAAAAAAGAAAAAATAAAAAAATAAAAAAAAGAGAGAAAAAAAGAGAGGATAAATAAAAAAATAAAAAAAAGAGAAGAAAAAATTCAAAAAATAAAAAGGAGAAAATATAAAAAAAGAAAGAAAATAAAAAAAATCAAAAAAGAGAGAAAAAAAGAGAAAAATGAAAATCAAGGTGAAAACCTAAATGGGCGCCTTTAAAGGATCTTTTTCAAACACTTCTAAGGCACGAACCCATAAGGAGGCCTTAGACATTCAAAACGAATGAAATGAAGATACGATAGTCTCATTTCCCTGGAGTGGCATTTAGCGGAATGAGTACCAACACAAGTCTGTGGGGTAGATGAACTACAACATATGAACCTTTCTCCTTGAACTTCCAATAGAGCAGATTCTGAACCTTATCTCCTTAAACTTCCAATGGAGCAGAGGAACTACAATCTCAGACCATATCTCATTAAACTTCCAATGGAGCATAGGAACTACAACCTCAGACCCTATCTCCTTGAACTTCCAATGGAGCAGAGGAACTACAACCTCAGACCTTTACTCCTTGAACTACCAATAGAGCAGGTCACCCATCCAATAGCAGAGGAACTACAACCTCAGACATTTACTTATTGAACTACCAATAGAGCATGTCACCCATCCAATAGAGGATGAACTACAACCTCAGATCTTTACTCCTTAAACTTCCAATGGAGCAGATCACCCAACCCTATCTCCTTGAACTTCCAATGAAGCGGGTCACCCATTCCACAAAAAGAGAAAAAAAGAGAGAAAAAAACAAAAACAAAAATAAAAAAGAAAGAAAGAAAGAGAAAATGGCGAGCAAAAGGCATTTGTTTTCGATCGAGCATCGTTGTACTTTGGTAAGTCTCAACCAAGGAAGCAAAGGAGTAGATTGATCGAAGAACTCAACATCCTCGAAGATCGAAGATCTACCAAAGATTGAAGATCAAAGACAGAAGACCGGCGCCGAAGAAGAGAAGCAGCAAGCCGAACCTATTTTGCTTCCCCAACAGACAACCCCCTATTTAGAAGAATTTGCTTCCCTAAGAATGACAAGGTGGATCAACCAAGACAAGAAAGAAGACATGCATCGAAGAAAAAGAAGATCTACCAAAGAATGAAGACATGTATCAAGAAGAGAAGCTCAGTCGGACCGGACAAAACGAGTCATTTTTAGTCTTTGCTCTATTGTTGTTACACAACAATGAGCAAAGATGGGCAGCTGTAATAACCCGTTTTCGACCTGATAGACCTAAACCAAAACCCAATACACCCAAATTAAAACCCAATGACCCGGATCCAGGCCCAAATTTTAAACCTGACCCAATACCTAAACTAATAAACAAACCCTAAACACCTTTAAACCCTAGCCAGTCATCCACATCCCCGGTTGCTGCCACCGCCGCCGGCGCCCAACCCCGATAAAACCGCCAACGCTGTCGCTGCCTCCATCATCCCTCACTGCCGACAGTCATTCGAATCCAAAAATCCTAATTAAATTAAACCTAGAATCTCTAACCTATGAACCCTAAACCAAAATAATAACCTACCATCTGTTTCAGCCGCCCTACTCGGCTAAAAATTCGGCTCAAATTTGGCACCCTATCATCAAAAGCATATATGCATCAATTAAAGAAGGGGAATGGTTATTTTTATGAAAAAATTGGGGTTATATAACCCACGAAATCAGATCTGAAAGTGGGTGCTCGGTTCAAAAAAATATAGAACAAGAGGGGGTGAAAATAAAAAAATGAGGGGAAAAAGTTGTAAAAAAGAGATATTTTTGAAATCAATAAAGAGTAAAACTTTTAAGGTGATTTCATTTTTTTCTTATGTTCAGTTATCTTTTTCTTTGAATCAAAAATTCATATTGGTTTTTTAGTTTGGAAATTAAAACACCCTTTCGTTTTTATTTTTTTAAAATCAAAATTAAACAAAAAAGACGATTCGAATCTTACCGATCGGGATGCTTGAGTATCGCCGTGAGGCCGCGAGGCCGGTGAACGGTGTGAAACCGATGAACGACCGTCAATCCTTGAGCGGCGCCACTGAGAGTCGAGGGAGAGAGGAGTGGAGAGAATGAAAATAGATTTTAGGGTTTTAAGTTTTTATTAAACTAGTATATTAAACCAAAACGCATGAAATGACGCCGTTTAGGAGGCCCCGACCCACGTGTGACTCGGTAACCCAGGGAGAATCTGCGTCTATATGTGATGGGCTAATTATGCCCTTAGTCCTTCTATTTTATTTCAGATTTTACTTTGGGTCAGTGGTCAAATTATCCTTTTGGTCCTTACCTTTCCTCCTGCCTCGCTCTTTGTCCCTTATTTCTGTTTTTTAATCGTTTCTTGCATTCCAATTTGTTTTTCATTTTAATTTAGTCACTGTTTTATATTGATATCAATTTTCAGCACCTTATTTATTTTTTATTTATATTTCAGCCTATGCATGTTATATGTTGTTCATTTTAGTCCTTTTTATGTTATTTCTAGCCATGTAATTTAGTACTCATGCATTTTAGTCCTAAATGTTTGATTTTATGTTGATTCATGCATTTTAATATGATCTATGTGTACATATTGAGTAATATTATTATTTGTTATTATCATTATTATTATTATGTGTACATAATCTACTATTATTATTATATCAAGTAGATTACTTCATATAAGATATGTGTACATATATTTATGTTTTATATTTATTGTTCATATTTTTATGTATAATATTTATATATTTTATGTACTATATATGTATATATATAAGGCTTTATGTATTTGTAAAATAATGTATAATATTTTTAATTACAATATAAAATACTTATTTTGGTAAAATATATACATATAAATTATTAACTTAATATATGCATGGTTATTTTAATAAATAATGCATATATATATATTTACCTTTAATATCATGTTTTAAGTATATATATATATATAATAATGAAAAATACTTATTTTTATAAAAATAATATATATAAAAAAATTACTAACTTTCGATATATATAGTTTTTAATAAATATTAAATATATTTTACCTTAAGTAATATATTTTTAAGTATATAAGTACATACATGCTACTTTATATTTTTGCATCATAATAGTATTTTTACATGCTAGGTAGGAGTGTTAAAAAATACTCGGCCCGAACTACCCGACCCGTCGGCCCGCCTACCTGATTACAAATTACCGGGTATTTAAATAAAAATATCCGAATTTTTCAGGCCGGGTACCCGACTCGTAATTTTTCCCGGGTAGTCGGGCCGAGTCAGGGCCGAATTTTTTGGGGAACGGGGTACTCGACCTGGTAATTTTAATAGTTATATATTTTATATTTTAAATTTTAAATTCTATTTTTATTTTATGTTTCTTACTATTTTCCCCTAAAACTAATTTTAAATCCCTAACTTCTTTTTATTCTTGTATTATATACTTTTAAGTTTTAAAATTTTCAAAAATATTTATATTAATTTGTCAATATGAGGTTCGAAAAAAAATCTTGATCTAGATTAATACTTTTAATACCTTCTTTTGTAGATAAACTTTAATACATATACATATATATATATATCCAAATATTTCTCCCTTAAAACTAACCTCAAATCAATAACTTTTGTGTTTGAAATATATATCATGAAATTTTATGTGCTTTATATGTATTTAAAAAATTAAAAATAAAAAAGTGAACCGGGTACCCGGATTTTTCAGGTACCCGATTTGCGGGTACCCGGTTCTTATGGGCCGGGTCACGGGCTGACTTTTTGGTACCCGAAAATTCCGGGTACCTGGATATGAACACCCGTAATGCTAGGTATTAAGGTAATATTCTTTTATTTAAGGAGTTCGAGAATTAGTGTCTCGGGCGTAAAGGGATGCGACCTTCTCGATATCCCTAAATAAAAGAATATCCTTACCATTCTAGGATCCGATATTTAAGGGAATTTTCTTTTATTTAGAAAATCGAGAAACCATTTCCCGGGCGAAAAGGAAGTGAATTTCTCGGTTATTCTAAATAACGGAACGTTTCTTTAAATACTTAGAACATTTTCATGCATTTAAAAATCATATTTTAAATTTTACTCGAATTTGTAATTTCCAACACCAAGACATTAAATAATCGACTAGGTACCATTTTTTGGGTGGTGTGGGGGTGCTCATCCTTCCCCATCCGTAACCGACTCCCGAACCCCAAATTTTTATCTCTAGTTTTATCGGTGTCCGGTCTACCATTTTTAAATGATTGGTGGCGACTCCATATTTTTAATCTTAAAATCGGGCGGGGTTTTTCAAACACGAAATAAAAATTTTAAAACCCGAACAAAAGAGAGCGCCAGACGGATTTGAGTGATTACAATATGTATATTGTATATGAAGAAATGTATGGATATCTTATATGATTATAGAAAGTTGTTTAATTGGAATCAATTAATGCCATAACATTAGAAATATTTACAAATTAAATTTGAACAGAAATTCGAACAACTCGATTCTACTCGAATTTCATAAACTCTAATTGGAAAAGAATAAAATAAAATTTGAGTTATAAAATAGATATTCAACTGGACTAACTCATTTTTTGATTTGATTAAATACTTACCCCTAATAATAGTAATAGTTGGTGATTAACTTAAAATTAGTATTAGCTCATCATGGATCAACTTTTGATATCCTACGAAATGTATATTTCTTCGAACATATAGCCTGCGTGATACTCTTCGTATCATTTAATATGTTCAGTATTGACTTTTTTTGTCAAAATTTTTTAATTTTAATTTATTATTATTTTAAATTTATTATTGATAAAAATGTGAAAAAACATGTTTTGGAAACCTACAATCAATTAGTTTAAAAATATATATTTTATAAAATTTAATTAATTAAAGTACTTAAAATAATTATAGTCAAAGTTAAAAAAATTGACCAAAAAAGTCAATACTGGACATATTAAGTGGGACAAAAGGAGTATTATAGTAATATCAACTCTTTTTTTAGCCTTTTGGTAATATATATACTTTACAGAGAAATTGTTCTAATTTGAATCTCCTAAGAATAGTAATATTTTATTTTTCACTGGAGTCATTAAGAAAGATTTTATGAAATAATTTGTTTTTAACAATTATCACTTTAGGGAAGAGGAGGGAAAATTTACTCCTAATGACTATTGAACCCACAATTTAGGTTAGAGATAAAAGTGTCATGAGAGTTTTTGACCATCTATTCCAAGGATTGTTGACAGATTTTACGAAATGTATATTTGCATGTGAAGTATTGAGCTAACATGTTTAAATTTTATAAAATAATTAAAAAGTAATAATTTAATAATTTTAACCATTTATAGTTAGAATTCACTTCCCCGTATAATGCTGGATTTATTAAACTTCATTTATCATCAATTTTTACATAACGAGTAAAGCCATTGTTTTAACCGCAGAGGCCAGCCTCCGTCGAGGATTATGATACTGTTATGCTGGAACTACAGGGATTTGGGAAAACCTCGGGCAGTTCGCTATCTTAAAGGGTACATTGCCTCTAAAACCCCCGATGTTGAGTTCTTGTGTGAGACTAGACTTCGACATAATAGTGTTGATCGAATCAAAAGAAGATGTAATATGACAGGTTGTGTGACTGTTGATAGTAGTTATTAATGAATACGAATGGAGCTCGAGTTACGCAACATAGTACTCGTCGCGGAGACTATTTTCGTTCCGATGAGTGTTGGGCCGAGGAACCGGATTGTACAAGGGGAGTTGTAAATGTGTGGAACACTTCCAGTAGATCTCATTTGGATAAAATTGTTGCGAGTGGACAGTCCCTAAATAAATGGGCATAGTTTCTTATAGTAAAACCTTGAGTTTCAATAGATAGAAACAAATAATATATTACAGAACAATAGCAGTATACAGTGATTCAACGCCAACTCCATGCACAACATAGTTGATTACAGTGTTCGAACACACTAAACTACTAATTCGCTCTGATTGTTTGTCTTCCTTTTGATCATAGAACCAGAACCTAAATTAACCTCTGAAATAGATTTTTCCTTCTGCATCATCCTTGATAATATTGTGCAGGATATCAGGAAAGTCAGCTGGCCACAACACTACATCATTTGACTCAACATGCATCCTTAAAAACATAGCTGCTTTATTAGCTTCTCGCCAAGGATGTGTTACACGATAATTATCAAATTTGGTTAATAACTTGCAGACTTTACTTAAATAGCAATCACTACTCGGTCCAACAGGCTGCTTTCCATTAACTGTTTTCACAACACTCAATGAATCCGATTCGATCCATATTGATGTAATACCTAAACTTGCAGCGTGAAGAAGACCCCTCCCTATCGCACTTAATTCGACTTCAAAGGTATTATCATCGAGGGTTTTGGAGAATATAATGGATCACACTTGTAGTCTCTGAATAAACCACCAATACTTGAGAATCCCTTATTCACATAATGGTCACTTATGTTTAGTGTTTGTACACTTTTTGTCACATATTTTTAAATTCGACTGTTATAGTCACTTACGTTTTTAATCAGTAAATGTATGGTCATTGAGACGTTTGTTGCCGTTAAACGTCAATAGGAGGCTGATGTGGCAGCGGAAAAAATAAGGATAAACTACTGAAATGGTCACTACTGAAAGGTTTATTTCTAATTTCACCCCTGAATTTTTAAAAATTCATTTTTCAACCCTAAAACTTTGCTCTTCTTATTTCCAGTCTTCGTCAACAGTCTAACCTTCCACCATTGTTGTCCCAACAAAATTGATGGCGGCAGAGCAGTCCAACCTTACTATACATGAGGCTTCTACCCAAAATTTTAATATAGATTTAATAAACCTAGCGAGAAATTTTGATGGGTATGAGAATTACAGTGAAAAAAGAGGGACGGATAAATTCAACGACGGTCTTCTACTAGAAATTGGTATGAAATCAGATGGAAATGAGGAAATCGCTCGGTCTTTTACTCAAAATTGGTCCAATATGAGCCAACTCCGATGGTCGTAGGTGAGCAGTAGTGAAGGCGGCGTTGGTCGACTGAAAGGCTAAAGAGGGACGGACGAATTCAACGGCGGAGCTTCGGATTAAAACCCTGAGATTCTAAGCGTTCTTTCTCTGATTTACAATTTCAATCGCCAGAGCCTCAGATTAAAACTCAGAATTTTCTTTGCAAGAATAGGTTTTCCTATTTTAAGTTCAAATCCAAGGGTTTTGGACTGTTGTTAACAAAACTGACCAACTTTTCCCATAATAGATATCCAAATCATTAACAGCAAATGGTTGGACATGATTTCCATCGACTTCCACCACCACCATTTTGTGATCCTGCAACTAATTTTTGTAAACTATATATGTGAATAATCATTAATAGCACTCAATAATTGTATACCCAAATTTTCTAACATGCAATTGCATTGGTTCACCGCTGATTCAACTATGCAATAATAGTATTATGTCACAAAAGTAGATCAGATCAGAGTGGGAAGATGCAGACGAAGAAGGGGCCAAAACCGATGGTGGGGTATTTGATAGAAGAGGTGAAGAAGGACAAAGAGTGTTCAATTTAAAAGAAAAAGAAATTAAATAAGCGGATTCAAAGATCAAGTTTTAGGGTTAAAAAGAACTTTTAAAAATTATGGGGTGAAATTAGAAATAAATTTTTTTATTCACGTGCACTATCAGGGTAATGGCAACAAACGTCTCAGTGACCATAAGTTTACATATCGAAAACGTAAGTGACTATAACGGTCGAATTTAAAAATCGACGACCAAAAGTATACAAGCACTAAACATAAGTGAGCATTACAGTAGATTACCCTTAACTTTATCCGGTGGGTAACCAAAGTTGGAGTTGAAGCATATAAAACCCAGAATTTTTTTAACTCAATTCTGGTGCCTTTGAAATCCTTCAATCAAATCCAGGGTCACCATTAGTAGGACAATGTTGAATATAATTGCCGCCGACATGGCAACGATGACAAATATAATCCTGTGGTGGAATCCGCTAACTTCGCCACTTTTCTGTGGTCGGCTTCGTCACTGAAATAAAACGATCTTTAATTGGAATTGAATGGAAATCTTTGAAGCTATTGTACATAGCCATTGATGGATTCTTAAAGACAGAGGGTTAAGGGTTTGATCAAACAAAGGGTTTAAGGTTATACTAAAAAACGTAAGTGACTATGGGAGATCAAAGTTTCCTGTTTCTATTTATATAAAATTAAAATCCAAGTCGGAGTAGAATTTGGATTAAGCAAAATACATTCTAACGAGAGGAGGATATAGATAATATTAATAATTAATAAATATTTGTGAATAGATAATGTTTTAGGTTGCAGTAGAATTTGGATTACATATTTATAAATAAATCTTAGAATTTGGATTATAAATAACCCGATCAAGTGCCTATCTAGTAAGTTAAAGTGGGATAAAAAATCATATATCCCTTTTCGGTTTTTTTTTCTACGCTCTAACACTAAAAAATTAAATTATAAGTCATAACCTTAAATTCTAAATCCTAAACTATAAACCCTAAACCATAAAAAATACACCATATCCTTAATTCTCTAAACTCTAGCATTAAATCTTAACCACAAACTTTAAACCTATTTTTTTAGTGTGAGGTATAAATAAAGGCACCGAAACGAGATAGACAAATTCTATTCGTCAAAGTGTGGGTCTTCTCTTCATAATTGGAATCCACCTTCATGTGGTTTAATAGAAAACATGATTATGTGCAAATGAAACTCGTGTTGGAGGTTGCCTTTGTTTTGTACCCTGCTGCGATAAGCACCTTGTAATATTGGGCTCTGCCCTTCTAATTTATTTTGAATAGTCTAAAAATAATTAAAAGGTTGATTTGTTCATACATATTCTTAATTTTTTGTATGCAGATCTCTTAGGATGAACATCATCCTCTCTTCCTATTAATTAACTTTGAAACATATCGACTCTTCAAATTTTGATATATGAAAATAAATTCAGCTATATAAAAACAAAACATAATTGATAATCCACTTTGGTCGAAGTGTCTATTTTGTGGGGGTAGTGAATGGTTTTTTCAAAGCAAATGGTGGTGTTATTGGGAAACCATGAGAAACCAGGTGATTCAGTATTGGCCAATTGCAACATTTTGAGCTTATTTGTTGCTTCGTTTCTTCTTTGTTTGTGTCATTCAGTTTATTGGAAAGCTGCGCGAGAAGTGGAGTAATGAATAAAACGTATCTAGCTATGTATTCGAGCGTTTTCGGAGGGACCAATAGATGATCACACAGTTTATTGAGGGCACGATGTCCACGAAAACCCTCTTACATCGTGTCTTATTTTGTGTAAAGTGTTCACTTTTGTTAAACTTTTAGTTGGTGGCTTATGAATTAGGCGTGAATATCTGTAATGTTTGTCATGATGTGTTTTGATAAGGTTTTGAGTGGATTATGATGTTGTAATAAGTAAAGTCACTTTGTACGATGATCATTATGCTCATATGGTGTAAATATATGGTTTTCCAAGTTATGATATAAGTAGGAAAAATGCATGTTTTAGACTTGTACTATAAATCCTTGTTTAGAGCTTGTAAACTGGATATGTGAGTCATGATCATTTAGCTTTGACAAGTTTAAATCGGTAGAGACATGATTAGGGTGCTTAAAAACAACTTTGAATGAAATTTAAGGTGAATTTGAAGTGTTTGTTGCAAAAATTTGTAGACAGTATCAGTACGGTCATGCTAAAATTGATCATATCTTGCATGTCTTACAGGTACAATGTTCTTGAGTATCGGTACGGGTGGAGACCGTACTAGTACGGAACTCGATACCGATACGAAAATTGATTACTAAAATTTTGAAATGTTAAGGCATACCGGTATGACCCTTTCGAGTATTGGTACCAAAGGTAGTTAAGTTAGTTATTTTCCTATTCAAACTTTGTATCTATGCATTTCAGTCTTAAGTTTTGTATGATTCAATTGTACGAGTTCTAAACACCCAAATAAACTAAAAATTGGACTAATATGCATGTTATGACATGAATTTCATATGTATGTCTTTAATTTGTGAAAATGACTTAAATTTACAGTAATTATAATTTAGTTCCTAAACTTTGAAAACCTTGAAAATTGATAGATTGGACTTCATTAGTTTATGTCCTCTAATGAATGATTGATTCGTTTGAACTTGTATATGTTTTGTATATGCTTGACATTGATTTGATTGTTTGATCCTCCGATTTAAATTTTGGCGACTCATCCGACTTGGTTTTCTTCTAGACCTGATAGGGGTGTTACAACATTTTTATTTTATGGAGTTAAAATTGATCATCCAAAATGAGAGATTGACAAGGGTCAGAAGTATGCTCTTGCCATTGCAACAGATAAAGATTGGATTTCAACATTACCATACAAACCACCCTCATCAAAACCAGATTCAAAGCTATGAAAATTCGCTTCCTCCCTAGTCCAAATCGAGATCGGGGTGAATGTCGGATCAAACTCCATCACTCTTACCTCCTGGAATCCACACATAACTCCACTTCATCGTTAATTCGATTAAAAGAATTAGTAATAATCTGAAACCGTACTTGTGAAAATGAAGAAGGTTTAGCAGAACCTTCAACGATTGAAATCAACTCACCCCAACACGATTTGAATGTTGGAACATACGTATGAACACCAGGAAGAGACGGAAGATTTATGTTCATTGAAAAGAGCTGGATCAAGTTATTATTTAGGGGACTCAGCTGGAGTGTTTAACCGACTCACCTATGTTCAACGTAAAGCTAATGGCGCGGCTCACGGGTTAGCCCAATAGGTTCTTAATTGTGACTCACCTATTTAGTTTGAATATGATTGTTTTGAATATATTTTCGATATTGTATTTAATGATTCCATTTACGGCTAAGTTATAAAATTATGTATTTTTTAAGAAATATATTAGAATTTAAATAAAGACGTAGTAATAACTTGTTTGTCAAAATTCTTTTAAATATAATAAGCTGACTATAAAGTTTAGAGGGCCTAAAAATACTAATAAAGAAAAGAGAATGACATCATCATTTTGTAATCCCAAATCATCATTTGAAACATGTTCTGGGAATTAATGATTTTGATTTCCACACGTTGTTTGTTGCTTTACAGACACTAATTTGTTGTAGTTTACAATTATGTACGTGTGTAATGGAATAAGCTTTTGACTTGACTTTAAGCTCTTCATTATCCTAAACACCCACAGCCCATAGGATATTTGTCCTTGTGTCATGCTGCTGTGCTAATGATGTCATTACATCTTTAACCCAAAAAATCAAAAGGATCATGTTGAAAAATTGTGTATCCTTGTTTGTATTTAAAAATTCAATACATGTTTAACTACCTAGTTAATGTTACCTAAACTAAAATTTGACTATATTGAATGACTCACAAATTACGTATGGAATGGACCCTTCCACCACCAAATCCATGGGTCACCACTACAAGATGTGGTCCATTCATGAAATATCATGAACTTAATTTACATGGTTAATCATGATAATGCAATTAAGTTATCCTTTAAAAGTCATTGATTAGTTGATTTTGATGCACTTTTTCCTTTTAGGTATGGTATTAGCAAAAAATTATTGACTTATTGACACAACCATAAATGAAAGTTTTACTTTTTGTTTTAGATCTTTTCTCAAAAAAAATTGAAAGTTCCATTGTTTCTTATTAAACTTCTCTTAATCAAAATTTACCATTTGATTAGTTTCAATTATTGGCTAGAGTGAACCCAATGAGTGACTCAAATGAAAAAGAGTATGATATTTATCTTAAAAGACTCGGATTTGGGTACTTGTGTGTGTATGATGTGTGCGTGTTATTAAAGGTTAATAAAGTATGAACAAATACTATCATGTAATCACACAAGTGTGTGCGTTAATAATTAGTTTTATTGAATATAAAAAATATCGCAAAATCATAATTTCAATATGACTAGAAATTTAAATATATTACCAACAACCAGTTAGTCTACTAGGATGAGGCATTATATCCCTTAAGCAAGGTCAGACGTTGTGAATGAAGAAAATTAAGTTGAGAGTGTCGCCCTCATAATAAACCTCTACAGTACTCGATCCGGATTAATCAACCAAAAGGTTGGATACCAGTATTTAAACCAAAAAAAGAAATTTAAATATATTAATTTGTATGATAAAATGTATTTATAAGATAAAAGAATATATTTTTGTTTTATGTAATTTAAAATCAACGTACGAAAGAAGAAAAAGAACTTAATAAATGATGAACAAAGTTGAAAGCAAACAAAAGTGGGAGATGATTGGGCCCAACTTATTCCTTTTGACAGGGGGAATAGGCAACCGACGATTATGCCTATGCACTGTTCTTTCACAAATCAATATTCCCTTCATATTTGTGGACAAATAAATTCTATAATTTTGTGCATTATATAATATAAAAATTACAATGTGTTCGAACATCACTGTAATTACATGAAAAACGTAACTGTTAATCTGGTATAATAGATTTTAAATCTCTAAATGTGTTTATCTGACAAAATATGACTATATTATTTTTTATTTGTCATGTCGATAGTACAAGTTGAAATTATGCAATTACACAAGTTTATTTTAAAATAATAGTAATTATAAAATAAAAGAATATAATTATTACACCAATTTTCACCATTCCCTAAAAATTGAAGAGAGAAATTGGGATTTCCAATTCAACAAGACTTGTAAATTACGATGAATGTCCAATTATACCATAACCATATATATATATATATATTTGAATAATTTGTTGAATTTTATTTATCTATAATCATATAATTCCATCCAATTGCACCTGAATTTAATTACATGGTAAGTTTCTAAACACACTTTTGATCTATAGTTTACTCAACAAGCGGGACCCGAAATTTTACTCCAACTAAACTAATTTTATTTTTGATTAAAGCTCGATTTGATTAATTTTCATTATATAGAAAATGAGTTCGATCCTCTTGCTCCACAAGAATGATAGAATTTAAAAGGGTGAAAATTTGATAGAGTCGAATAAAAAATTCGAGTTAAGTTGACAAGTCTTATTTTATAACTCAAACTTCATTTGAAATTTTTCGAGTAGAGATTATAAAATTTGAGTTGAGTCAAGTCGATTGGAGTTGTTCGAGTTTATTTTCAAATTTAATTGTAAATATTTATAATGCTATTGTACTAATTAATTTTAATCTAAACGACTTTCTATAACCATATACAATATACATATATATATATTTCAATTTCACTTGACTCAAACTTGAAAATCGATCTACTATTACTAAAAATTGATTTATTCATATTTTCATTTTATAACTACAATTTTATTTAAAAGATTTTGAGTCGAGTATTTTTCATATCAAGTAAAAAATTAAATATTTTCGAGTGAAGTTGAGTTTTGTTCACTCCTAGCAAAAATGAGTCTAGTTTTTTTTAACCGAACCCAAATAACTAATGACATAGGTGGATTCAAGACATGATCAAAATTAGCACATAATCAGAGAGATTCTCTAATTGGTCTAGTGGCTAAGGATACTCATATTGTCTCATCTTGTATAAGTTCGAATCTCTGTATGAGAATACAATACTTCCTATTTAATAAAAAAATGTGCATAATCGGACATCATGGGAACGCCATGGTGACGTAATTTCATGAGGCAATCGCCTAATAACTTAAGCACAAGGAAAGCGGCATGTGGTGGGTCTTTCTTTTAATTGTCGAGGCCGCCAACTGAACTCTTACCTTGCCTTGCCCCCCTTTGACCTTCCAATATCTAGCCAATCTCTTCTTTCAAACTTTCTCTATATATATCCTTCACCTTTTCTTTCCCAAAACTCATAACAAAATCAAAACATAAGAATGCCCGAGAAAGACGATTGCTGTGCTGGTTTAAACGAGCCACGACCGGTGGTGAGGAAGTTCTTGGCTAGGCCACAGCATGAAGGAGTTGGAGCCATCGTCAGAAGAAGCATTGGCCGGTAACCCACTGGGAAACAAAAACATGATTCATTTAATTTGGTTCCCCTTTTCCCCATTAAAATGAATGATTTCTTGATGAATTCGAGTCTTTTAGATTAAAGGGTGTCTTTTTCTGCAGTTTCGAGTTAAGATACTTTGATCCTTTCCTTGTTTTGGATGAATTCTCAGGTCAGTGTCTCTGTTTTTTGTTTGCTCTGTTTTTTGTACCATCTGGTTTTTGTATTACTTTATCTCTCTTTTTTCGTGTATTATAAAGATTTTGGTTTCGGAAATTGCAGTCACTGCACCCGCTGGATTTCCCGATCATCCACACAGAGGTTTGGTTTCATTTCTCCCCATATAATATGTGGGCTCTGTTTTTGAAAATGGGGAAAGTATTTGCATTTTTACAGAGTACTCTGTTTTTTTTTCTTTTAACAGGGTTTGAGACGGTCACTTATATGCTTCAGGTATTGAATTTTTAACATTCAAGGGATGCATTTTTATGTTAATAAATTTCTGGATTTAATTTTATTATAACCGACAGGTTAAACATAGTAGAATTATGTGTTTATGTACATTTTCAATCTCTAGTAAACTGTACCATGATAAAATTATGCAATAAAAAGGGACAAATTAGATGTGATTGTTTAACTTAAATTAAAGCAATTGATGACTAACCTAGCTTCACTCATGGGCTAGAGTCAAATTGGTACCTTAGGAATATAATAATCTATCTTATTCTGATAATGATATCGTCATATACAAATAAATGTTCAAGAAGTTTATCCCTACGGTGTGTTATTAAAAGATTAAAATTAATAGGTAGATATTAATTTGTAATCATGCCAGAATGTAAAAAAATAATCTTTTTTACATATTCAGATATATAAATATCATACATTAATATTGCATTTGGTAGTGATGTATTTGAATTTCATTTTACTCCATTAGGGGTCAGTTACACATGAAGACTTTGAGGGGCATAAGGGGACCATTGGAGTTGGTGATCTTCAATGGATGACTGCTGGAAGAGGCATTGTCCACTCTGAGATGCCTGCACCACAAGGAACCCAAAAGGGTCTTCAACTTTGGGTCAACCTCAAATCCAAATATAAAATGTACGTTCGAATCTTAAAATTCCGAGTTTTGAATCTAAATTCGTTAGAATTGACGACATAAATCAATCATAATTTAATTTTTATTTTCATGTTCAGGATTGAACCGAGGTATCAAGAATTATCAAGTAAGGATATTGCAGAAACCACGAAGGATGGAATCAAGGTTAGGGTTATAGCCGGTGAAGCATTGGGAATAAAGTCACCCATCTATACAAGAACCCCAACAATGTACTTGGATTTCACTCTGGATCCCGAAAGTCACCTCCGACAACCGATACCGAAATCGTGGAACGCCTTCGTTTACGTGTTGGAAGGAGAGGGCATTTTCGGGCGGTCGAAGTCGTCGTCGGTGAATGCTCACCATTTGCTTCTTCTGGGATCCGGGGATGGCTTAGAGGCGTGGAACAAGTCATCTAAATCGTTAAGGTTCATTCTAGTCGGAGGCGAACCATTGGGCGAACCGTTGGTGCAATTTGGACCGTTTGTGATGAACACTCAAGAAGAGATTGATCAAACTATTGATGATTTCGAAAACTATACCAATGGCTTTGAGAAAGCAAGGCATTGGAGATCTGAATTTGGTCTTAGCTTGGATTTTTGATTCTGTATTTTGGTTTAAGAATTTATCAATGAAGTATACGAAATAATATAACAAATATGTACAATATTTGAATAAAAAAATTGATATGTTGACTATATTCCGTTTATTTATAATCTTTAAAAGGTTTAGGGTAAAATACACCACATGTCTTAATTATAGGTTTAATAACAAACAAGCCGCTTTTTTTCTTCTAAAAATAACAATTTAATCACTCAATTAAAATTGTATGACAAACAAGTCACTCTGCCGTTAAAATTAAAAAGGATGGCTTGGTATACTAATAATTTAGTCCTGAAATTAATGCATTCTATTAATTTGGCCTAATTTAAAATAGTTCAATAATTTCATTAGTGAAGTGACTATGTCTATTGATAGACGACATTAAGGTCTTAATGAGTCTGTTCCATTAGTAAATTGGTTGTCCAGTAGTGAAGTGGTTGTGTTGTCGAACTATCAAATATGTTGATTATTGAACTGGGAAACAGTAGCATGGAGTGTGACAAGTGGTTGGCAGGTGTGTTAGGTGTAATATCCCAATTTTGGCTAGTGACTAAAATGTAAATTTTGAAAGTTTTATGGCTAAAGAGTAAACTTTGGAAAAGTTCAGGGATCAAAGTATAATTTTCAAAATTTATGTATTTTAACCCCTTAAATGAATAGTTTACCCCCAAGAATGATGTTTCCGTGTTACCCGGATTTTTCTTACGGAGTTTGTATTAATGGCTATAAAGCGATAAAGTTCAGAAAAATATTCTAATAAAATATCATTTTATGGATATTTGGATGTTAAAAAGGTCGAAAAAAATTTAAATCAATTGAAATGACATAAAATGGCAATTTCATGAATAAGTTGATCGGTAAAGGGCATTTTGGTCATTTTGCCCAAAAGGGACATAGAAGGAATTTTGAGATTTCTTTTATTGATGAATAGTGGCTGATTAGAATCCAACTAAGTCTAGTTGGAAGGTTACCAAATGGCAAATTAGAAATATAGATCTAGTTGGAGGGTATTTTTGGAAAGTGAAATTTATTGAATTGAAAATTCATTTTTTCATAATAAAAGTGTCTTAAATACATGAAATATGAATTAATTATCAGCCAAATACCCTCTAAAACCTTGGTGAAGAGAAAAAGAAGAGAAAAATTTTACAAGCTCGATTTAAGCCCTGAATCTCGGTTTCAGGTAATCTTTCGAACTACAAAGTTGTTCTACTCTTCGAGCTCTATCTTTTTATGTAAATAATTCATAGAATAATTGCTTGGTTGATGAGATTTGATATGAGGAAGAAATTAGGGTTTATGAACAAATTGGGGCTTTTATGATTTTATGAATCCATGGTTCATTTTAAGTTAGAATCATGCTTGTATGATGTTAGAATCATGTTTTTGAGTTGGGATTTAAACCCTACATATTTTGGTTTGTATAGAGGAGATTAGGTTTTATGGATTCAAGTCTAACTTAGGGTTTGTGATGTTGGATTAATGATCTAGTAAGCTTGATTTGTTGTTTGGAAGCAAAACCCTAAGTTAAATACATAGGGACCATTTCGGCAAGCTTTAAAATTAAGGGACCGGATCTGATTTTTATGAATTTGATGTGTATCTATATTATTAATGATGTTAGAGACATGGAAATGAAGTTAGAATACTAAACCGATGATTAATGGCATTAGTGACCATTTTAACAATTTGTCAAACTTGAATGGTCTATTCGGAAAAGAGGATATGTAGAAGGAGTAAATCTGATTTTTAGTTAAAATGATGGAATTAAGGTAGTAATGTTGATTTGAGGACTAATTTGCAAAGTTAAGAAGCTTGAATCCTTATATTGGAAATTTGGTGACCATTTTGACAAATTAAGAGAAATTAGAAGAGTAAAGGTTTAAGCTTATTTTAATGAAGGATGTAAAGAGAACATATGAATACAAGCTTTATTCTATCCATTTGAAGTAAAGTGATGAGACTAAATTGACAAGTAGAGAAATAAGGAGAATGTGGTGTAAATTAGAAGTTATTCATGAGAAGTTATGTTGGAAATTTGAATTATGGCGGTAAGATTTAAAATTCGCTATAAATTCTACAAAAATGGTTAGATGATGAATTTTATACCGTTGTAAAGATTTGTTAGTCCAGTTTCGTTTCCAACAAACAAAAACTGATTTCGAGTTCCGAGTTAAAAGATATGAATTTTTAATCGAATGAAGGTCAAAAAAATTATAAAGCAGTTTCTGCCTGGATAGCTCTATGACGTGAATGTAAGGAATTTTCATAATTTTTTTAGATTTTATTAATTTACGTGGCTTATACCGTTAGAACCATTATCGAATCTAGTTTCTCCAGCATAAAGGAAATTAAGATCTGGTATGTATTCTGCCATGTATAAGTAAATCTTTGAAGGTAGCGCAAGTTGTGAGAAAATAGAATTTGAAACATTTTGTATTTAAATATTAGTTAGCAAGCTCAGAAGAATTATTGGAAGTTCAAATTGGTCACTAAAGACCATAATGAGTGTTTGAACAATACAAGGAAGAAAGAAAAATATTTGGAAATTTTACATTCGAATGATTATATTAGACAACATGTTTAAGGTATTGTTAGATTTGAATCTAACAAATATTTTATTTTATTCAAGTGATTAATGAAGTCAAGTCCGATTCAAAGAAGGTTCGAGGTGCTATGAAAGAAATGATCGAACTAGGACTTAGTGAGGCATTGTGTTAAGTGGCCAAGGTGAGTGCCTTAATTATTACTTAATTATGCATGTGATAAAGGGAGGCTTGCGATAAGCCAACCTTATTTATGAATGCATGATATGATATGTTATGTTCAAAAAAAATTAAGAAGAAGTGGTGTGTTTGATACATGATCACTGGCTGGAAAAGTATTCTTAATAAATAAGCTAATATGGCTTGAATAACATATTGTCTTAAGTATGAGAACTTATCTGTGAAATGTTATGATAATCACTATAACTAATATGTTAATTGAATATTTTAAGAGCAAGTACTATGTATAATACATTGTTAATGCTTTGATAGATATTTTTGTTATATATACCTGATATTATCTGGGTTATGAACTGCCATTATGATTTATCGATGACATCTGATATGATAACTTCTGATCATGATATACATATATTTGTATGCCCAAGTATTACAAAGAGTGTCATCGAGTACGTACTCATCTGTCTGTTCCGTTTGGCACTACGGTGTCATATTTCAGATGACTCGCGTACCTAAGGTCTCATAAAGTATACTTTGGGCAAATTTAAAAGATTGATAAAAGTGAAGGTAATCGAGCTAGTGAGCTTGGCAAATTTCGTTATGTACAAAGTTTTCTGCAAAGTTTTGGTACTAAGTACGAGAAATAACAGGTTCTCCGTACTCTCTATATATCTCTGTATATCTTTGTATTTTTTCTTAAGATCAATATTTTCTCAATTATGTTAAGCTCAGTAATATATGTATTTCTTTGTTTGATATGTTAGGCAAAGAATTAGAATTATGATAAAGTTTGCCATGAAATGCCATAGAACTTGTTATATTATGCTATGAGAAGCATGTTGAAGTATGTCAAGTAAACATGATGAACTTAATACAAGTAATTTATCAGTTATACTTAGATAAGCTAGATATAAAAATAAGCCTTGAATTATGTTCGTGCCATTTATTTGATAACCTTATATGTTTTTCCTCACTAAGTGGATACTTAACATGTGTTGTTTTAGACGTAGGTTATTGGAAACTTACTGAAAGAGAAATCAAGCATGTTGATCAAGTTGCTATCTGCCAAACATCAGTAAGACATTCTAATTTGTGATATTCTCTAGTGGGCATGTATTAATTTATCCGTTAGTTGTTTTAAAGGTATAAGTTTGATTAATAGTCAAATAAATATGAATTATTCGTATGGTTAAAGAATTACCGGTGACGATATTTAATCGGGTAAAATTTTATTTATCGTTTATAACATAACGATTTTAAATTCAAGAAAGGGCCTATATAGTGTACCTAGTTTTCACTCTAAGTTACATACTTATTTTAATAGCTGACTAACATGTTTTATAAACCAATTCAGAGTCAAAACTAGCAATATGCAAATAGGCTATGAATACCTCGAAAGCCCAGAAAGGGTGTTACATTTAGTGATATCAGAGCCACATGGTTTAGCCGGTTCTGAATGCTGAACCAAGTTTGTTATAAGTTGTCAGTAAATACATGCCCCTAAAATGTCATATTACTGATGTGTTGATTGTATGAATTGAAGCTGCTCCTTATTAGTATAGGATAGAATAAGATTATAGTAAGGAAAGTAAGACACCACCAGATTTTGTTAATCGACGAATCTCAGAGGTCAATAAAGGACCCATAGCGAGTACAATGAAGTGAAATAAGTATTGTAATCAACTTCAGTTTGGGTTGAGTTATCTGTATTGTAAGGAGCTGATGCAGTAATTATAAGATGTTAGTCCTTAACATCTATATATGCACTTATGTTTATAACAGCATAAGTTACAAATAAATTTAGATAGTAAGGGCTCATGTTTCAAGGTAAAAGACAACTGTAAGACTGTAAGTTTATGATTGAATCATGTTAAGAATATCTTTGATAAATTAAGATATTCAGATATAAAGAAGCAAGAAGAAGAATAAGTATTTTTACTTGAGAAATATAAATGCTTAGGGTCAGAAAGAGACTCGTAGTAGTATAAATGAAGTAAAGTATGTATTGTTCTCTACTTCTGACTTGGCTGAGCTGCTTATGCAGTAGGGAGCTCAGGCACAAGAGTAGAGAATACTATTTTAGATATTGGAAGGTCTGAAAGATATGAAAATTGAAAAGTCAGAAGAAGTAATATTGTCACTAAGGGAACATATTTGTATTTGGGTGGACTAATGCCACATAGTAGTACTTACAATAGAAGTGACCTAGAAAATTTTCTAGAAGGAATTAAAAGAGCTGAAAGCTCAACTGTAAGAATTGTTAGACTGGAGTTATAATCAATCTAGTGTGCTATTGTGAGAAGCTCCAAAATTATTCGTAAAGAAGGAAGATAGTTCTTTATGACCATGTAGTGATTATTTATAAAGGAAATAAGAAAAAAAATAAATGATATGTTTTCTATCAGGATTATCAATTAACCTAAACCAGAAAGACTTGAACTGGGTTTTGGTTATTAAAAGTGCTTTCTTAGGCCATATTACTTCATCTGTAGGGATCCGAGTCGATCTTAAAAATATATAGTCTATTGTGGAGTAGAAAAATTCCCAAAAATATTACATAGGTTCGCAGTTTCTTAAGACTTATTGGTTATGATCGAAGATATGTGAAAGATTTCTTGAGGATATGTTATGAGCTTGTATAATTGAGTTCGAGATCATGGAAAATATATATGCCATTAGTAGAAATTGCTTATAATAATAGTTATCAAGAAAGTATACATATGGCACGCCATGAATCTCTCTATGGTTGAAAGTGTAAATCACTATTAAATTGGTATGAGTTGAAGATCGTAAATTAATTAAGTCAGATCTATTATAAGAAATAGAAGAAAAGTAAAGATTATACAAGATAATCTTAAAAAGAATGATGATCGACAGAAGTCTTATGCAGACTTGAAAGGAAAAGATAATCAACTCAAAGACAAAGGAAGAACATGATGCCTATCTTCGCATTGTTCTTCAGACTCTTCAAGAAAAGAAGTTATGTGCTAAGCTGTCAAAGTGTAAATCTTGGTTTCCGGAAGTTGCTTTTCTTGGTCATGTGGCTTTGGCAGAATAGATAAGAGTAAATCCCAAGAAAGTACCAACTATAGTTGAATGGAACCTTTGGAGAATGTTTTCGAGGTTCGAAGTTTCTTGGGACTTGTTGGTTATTATCGAAAGTTTGTAAAGAATTTCTCGATGATTGCCTCCCCACTGACCAAGCTATTGAGGAAAGATATGTCATTCTGTTGGACAAATAAGTGCCAATAAAACTTTGAGACATTAAAGAATATATTAATTGAAGCCCCGATATTAGTACAACTAGAATCGGGCAAAGATTATGTGGTCTATAACGATACTTCTCATAAAGGTTTGGGAAGTGTACTTAAGTAAGAAGGAAAAGTAGTGGCCTATGCTTCGAGACAACTTAAGACGCATGAGAGGAATTATCCTACTCATGATTTGGAGCTGGAAATGGTTGTATTTGCTTTAAAGATATAGCATCATTATTTATATGGTAAATGATGCTATATTTACACATATTATAGAAGTTTAAAGTATATGTTAACTAAAAAGGAGTTGAACTTGAGGCAAAGAAGATGGATCAAGATTCTTAAGGATGATGATATGATCATTGACTATCATTCAGGAAAAGCTAATGTGGTAGCTAACGCCTTCATTCGAAAGACATTTTTTCCTTAAGAGCTATGAATGCGAGACTGGCATTAAAAGAAGATGGCACTTTGATTTATGAGTTATGAATAAAGTCTATTTTATTAGATTGAATAAAAGATTTTTAGACAAAAGATGAGAAGTGTTTGTTAAGGTTCAAATAAGTGGAAGAAGGTGAAACTAAATACTTTGAAGTAATATGATGGATGCTTGTATTAAAAAATCTATTTTTCAAACAATGAAAAATTGAAGAAACAACTTATCTTCGAGGTACGTTATAGTTCTTTGATTGTACATCCAGGTGGAAACCAATTGTATCAAGATTTAAAGAGTCGATATTGATGGTCATGCATGAAAAGAGTTATGACTGAGTTTGTTTCTAAATATCTAACATGTCAACAAGTAAAAGTAGAACTTCAGGTACCTTCTGAATTATCGTAACTGATTTCCATTTCTTAGTGGAAATGAGAACGAGTGATGATGGATTTTGTATTCGGACTATCTTTGACATCGAATAAGAAGGATTTAATTTGAGTGATTGTTAATAGATTGACTAAGTTAGCACATTTTATCCCTGTTCGAACAGACTACTATATGAATAAGTATGCTGAGTTGTATATTAAGGAAATAGTTCAACTACATAGAGTACCAGCCTCGATAGTATCTAATAGAGATCTTAGGTTTACTTTAAAATTTTGGAAGTCTTTACATAGAGACTTGAATATTTGACTCAATGTTAGCACAACTTTTCATCCTCAAACAGATGGGCAATCAGAGCGAACTATTTAGATTTTGGAGGATATGTTAAAGGCATGTGTGATTGGATTCAAAGGATCGAAATGTAGTTGGCCTTGATCAAATTAAAGAAGTTAAAGATAAGGTAAAGATAAAAAAAACATGGATTCAAAGAACTAAGGAAATAATTCAATTTCGCTTGTTAAAGTTCTTTGACGAAATCGTAAAGTTGAGGAAACGACTTGGGAAAGAAAAGAAGATATGATAAAGCAGTTTCCTCACCTTTTTAAACCATGTTCTGCTGAAAATTTGAGGATGAATTTTCTTAAGGGGGAGAGAATTGTAATATCCCAATTTTTGGCTAGTGACCAAAATGTAAATTTTGAAAGCTTTATGGCTAAAGTGTAAACTTTGGAAAAGTTTAAGAATCAAAGTGTAATTTTCAAAAGTTATGTATTTTAACCCCTTAAATGAATAGTTTACCCCCATGAATGACATTTTCGTGTTACCCAAATTTTTCTTACGGAGTTTGTATTAATGGCTATAAAGCGATAAAGTTTAGAAAAATATTCTGATAATCAGATCGAGCTAAAATTTCAGAGATAGTTCCATGGACCTTAGAAGAGTCATAAAATATCATTTTATGGATATTTGGATGTTAAAAGGTCAGAAAAATTTAAATCGATTGAAATGACATAGAATGGCAATTTCGTGAATAAGTTGATCGGTAAAGGGTATTTGGTCATTTTGCCCAAAAGAGACATGGAAAGAATTTTGAGATTTCTTTTATTGATGAATAGTGGCTGATTAGAATCCAACTAAGTCTAGTTGGAATGTTACCAAATGGCAAATTAGAAATATAGATCTAGTTGGAGGGTATTTTTGGAAAGTGAAATTTATTGAATTAAAAATTCATTTTTTTCATAATAAAAGTGTCTTAAATACATGAAATATGAATTAATTATCAGCCAAATACCCTCTAAAATCTTGGTGAAGAGAAAAATATACAAGCTCGATTTAAGCCCTAAATCTTGGTTTTAGGTAATCTTTTGAACTACAAAGTTGTTCTACTCTTCGAGCTCTATCTTTTGATGTAAATAATTCATAGAATAATTGCTTGGTTGATGAGATTTGATATGAGGAAGAAATTAGGGTTTATGAACAAATTGGGGCTTTTATGATTTTATGAATCCATGGTTCATTTTAAGTTAGAATCATGCTTGTATGATGTTAGAATCATGTTTTTGAGTTGGGATTTAAACCCTACATATTTCGGTTTGTATAGAGAAGATTAGGTTTTATGGATTCAAGTCTAACTTAGGGTTTGTGATGTTGAATTAATGATCTAGTAAGCTTGATTTGTTGTTTGGAAGCAAAACCCTAAGTTAAATACATAGGGACCATTTCGGCAAGCTTTAAAATTAAGGGACCGGATCTGATTTTTATGAATTTGATGTGTATCTATATTATTAATGATGTTAGAGACATGGAAATGAAGTTAGAATTCTAAACCGATGATTAATGGCATTAGTGACCATTTTAACAATTTGTCAAACTTGAATGGTCTATTCGGAAAAGAGGATATGTAGAAGGAGTAAATCTGATTTTTAGTTAAAATGATGGAATTAAGGTAGTAATGTTGATTTGAGGACTAATTTGCAAAGTTAAGAAGCTTGAATCCTTATATTGGAAATTTGGTGACCATTTTGACAAATTAAGAGAAATTAGAGGAGTAAAGGTTTAAGCTTATTTTAATGAAGGATGTAAAGAGAACATATGAATACAAGCTTTATTCTAGCCATTTGAAGTAAAGTGATGGGACTAAATTGACAAGTAGAGAAATAAGGAGAAGGTGGTGTAAATTAGAAGTTATTCATGAGAAGTTATGTTGGAAATTTGAATTATGGCGGTAAGATTTAAAATTCGATATAAATTCTACAAAAATGGTTAGATGATGAATTTTACACCGTTGTAAATATTTGTTAGTCTAGTTTCGTTTCCAACAAACAAAAACTGATTTCGAGTTCCGAGTTAAAAGATATGAATTTTTAATCGAATGAAGGTCAGAAAAATTATAGAGCAGTTTCTGCCTGGATAGCTCTGTGACGTGAATGTAAGGAATTTTCATAATTTTTTTAGATTTTATTAATTTACGTGGCTTATACCGTTAGAACCATTATCGAATCTAGTTTCTCTAGCATAAAGGAAATTAAGATCTGGTATGTATTCTGCCCTGTATAAGTAAATCTTTGAAGGTAGCGCAAGTTGTGAGAAAATAGAATTTGAAACATTTTGTATTTAAATATTAGTTAGCAAGCTCAGAAGAATTATTGGAAGTTCAAATTGGTCACTAAAGACCATAATGAGTGTTTGAACAATATAAGGAAGAAAGGAAAATATTTGGAAATTTTACATTCGAATGATTATATTAGACAACATGTTTAAGGTATTGTTAGATTTGAATCTAACAAATATTTTATTTTATTCAAGTGATTAATGAAGTCAAGTCCGATTCAAAAAAGGTTCGAGGTGCTATGAAAGAAAGGATCGAACTAGGACTTAGTGAGGCATTGTGTTAAGTGGCCAAGGTGAGTGCCTTAATTATTACTTAATTATGCATGTGATAAAGGGAGGCTTGCGATAAGCCAACCTTATTTATGAATGCATGATATGATATGTTATGTTCAAAAAAAAATTAAGAATAAGTGATGTGTTTGATACATGATCACTGACTGGAAAAGTATTCTTAATAAATAAGCTAATATGGCTTGAATAACATATTGTCTTAAGTATGAGAACTTATCTTGAAATGTTATGATAATCACTATAACTGATATGTTAATTGAATATTTTAAGAGGAAGTACTATGTATAATACATTGTTAATGCTTTGATAGATATTTTTGTTATATATACCTGATATTATCTAGGTTATGAACTGCCATTATGATTTATTGATGACATCTGATATGATAACTTCTGATCATGATATACATATATCTGTATGCCCAAGTATTACAAAGTGGGAGTCCTTGGTATAGTTGGCATGCCATAGAGTCTTAGCAGTTGCATCATTCTGTTATGATATTTGTCAGTTTTGTAACTACTACGTTGTCACATCCACCTTGGGGATCTAAGCCCATGGTGCTAAGTGCACTAAAGAGGTACTTATATAAGGATCAAAGAGCGTCATTAATTATATGAGGTGCTAAGTGCACTTAGGTTTGTGATGTTGGATTAATGATCTAGCAAGCCTGATTTGTTGTTTGGAAGCAAAACCCTAAGTTAAATACATAGGGACCATTTCGGCAAGCTTTAAAATTAAGGGACCAGATCTGATTTTTATGAATTTGATGTGTATCTATATTATTAATGATGTTAGAGACATGAAAATGAAGTAATAATATTACACCGATGATTAATGGCATTAGTGACCATTTTGACAATTTTTCAAACTTGAATGGTCTATTCGGCAAAGAGAATATGTAGAAGGAGTAAATCTAATTTTTAGTTAAAATGATAGAATTAAGGTAGTAATGTTGATTTGAGGACTAATTTGCGAAGTTAAGAAGCTTGAATCCTTATATTGGAAATTTGGTGACCATTTTGACAAATTAAGAGAAATTAGAGGAGTAAAGGTTTAAGCTTATTTTAATGAAGGATGTAAAGAGAACATATGAATACAAGCTTTATTCTAGCCATTTGAAATAAAGTGATGGGACTAAATTGACAAGTAGAGAAATAAAGAAAATGTGGTGTAAATTAGAAATTATTAATGAAAAGTTATGTTGGAAATTTGAATTATGGCAGTAAGTTTTAAAATTCGCAATAAATTCTACAAAAATGGTTAGATGATAAATTTTATACTGTTGTAAAGATTTGTTAGTTTAGTTTCGTTTCCAACAAACAAAAATTGATTTCGAGTTCCGAGTTAAAAGATATGAATTTTTAATCGAATGAAGGTCAGAAAAATTATAGAGCAGTTTCTGCCTGGACAACTTTGTGACGTGAATGTAAGGAATTTTCATATTTTTTGTAGATTTTATTAATTTATGTGACTTATACCGTTAGAACCGTTATTAAATCTAGTTTCTCCAGCATAAAGGAAATTAAGATCTGATATGTATTCTGCCCTGTATAAGTAAATCTTTGAAGGTAGTGTAGGCAGAAAATAGAATTTGAAACATTTTGTATTTAAATATTAGTTAGCAAGCTCGGAATAATTATTGGAAGTTCAAATTGATCACTAAGGACCATAATGAGTTTTTGAACAATACAAGGAAGAAAGGAAAATATTTGGAAATTTTACATTCGAATGCAAATTAGACAACATGTTTAAGATATTGTTAGATTTGAATCTAACAAATATTTTATTTTATTCATGTGATTAATAAAGTCAAGTCCGAATCAAAGAAGGTTGAGGTACTATGAAAGAAATGATCGAACTAGGACTTAGTGAGGCATTGTGTTAAGTGGCCAAGGTGAGTGCCTTAATTATTACTTAATTATGCATGTGATAAAAGGAGGCTTGCGATAAGCCAACCTTATTTATGAATGCATGATATGATATGTTATTTTCAAAAAAAAAAGTAAGAATAAATGATGTGTTTGATACATGATCACTGACAGGAAAAGTGTTCTTAATAAATAAGCTAATATGGCTTGAATAACATATTGTCTTAAGTATGAGAGCTTATCTTTGAAATGTTATGATAGTCACTATAACTGATATGTTAATTGAATATGGTAAGAGCAAGTACTATGTATAATACGTTATTAATGCTTTGATAGATATTTTTGTTATATATACCTGATATTATCTGGGTTATGAACTGCCATTATGATTTATTGATGACATCTGATATGATAACTTCTGATTATGATATACATATATCTGTATGCCCAAGTATTACAAAGTGGGAGTCCTTGTATAGTTGGCATGCCATACAGTCTTAGCAGCTGCATCATTCTGTTCTGATATCTGTCAGTTTTGTGACTACTACGGTGTCACATCCACCATGAGGATGTAAGCTATAGTGCTAAGTGCACTAAAAAGGTGCTTATATAAGGAGCAAAGAGTGTCCTTGATTATATGAGGAACAAAGAGCGTCATCGAGTACGTACTCATCTGTTTATTTCGTTTGACACTACGTTGTCATATTTCAGATGACTCGCGTACCTAAGGTCTCATAAAGTATACTTTGGGCAAATTTAAAAGATTAATAAAAGTGTAGGTAATCTAGCTAGTGAGCTTGGCAAATTCCGTTATATACTAAGTTTTCTGCAAAGTTTTGGTACTAAGTACGAGAAATAACAGGTTCTCCGTACTCTTTGTATATCTCTGTATATCTTTGTATTTTTCTTAAGATCAATATTTTCTCAATTATGTTAAGCTCAGTAATATATGTATTTCTTTGTTTGATATGTTAGGCAAAGAATTAGAATTATGATAAAGTTTGCCATGAAATGCCATAGAAACTTGTTATATTATGTTATGAGAAAACATGTTGAAGTATGTCAAGTAAACATGATGAACTTAATACAAGTAATTTATCAGTTATACTTAGATAAGCTAGATATAAAAATAAGCCTTGAATTATGTTCGTGCCAGTTATTTGATAACCTTATATGCTTTTCCTCACTAAGTGAATACTTAACATGTGTTGTTTCACACGTAGGTTATTGGAAACTTACTGGAAGAGAAATCAAGCAAGTTGATCAAGCTGCTATCTGCCAAACATCAGTAAGACATTCTAATTTATGATATTCTCTAGTGGGCATGTATTAATTTATCCGTTAGTTGTTTTAAAGGTATAAGTTTGATTAATAGTCAAATAAATATGAATTATTCGTATGGTTAAAGAATTACCGGTGATGATATTTAATCGGGTAAAATTTTATTTATCGTTTATAGCGTAACGATTTTAAATTCAAGAAAGGGCCTAGGTAGTATACCTAGTTTTCACCCTAAGTTACATACTTATTTTAATAACTGACTAACATGTTTTATAAACCAATTCAGAATGAAAACTAGCAATATGCAAATAGGCTATGAATACCTCGAAAGTCGAGAAAGGGTGTTACATTAGGAGAGTGCAATGCCGAATTTTTTATGGGTAAACATAACCAGTGGTCCTTTTTTGTTTTTAGTCTATTTTGTTGTCATTGGTTTTGAAAAAGTTTGATTTTGGTCACTTACATTATCGTTTCGTTCCATTTTATTCACTAAGCCATTAACCCAGTTAGTTTGATGACATGTAATGTTAATAAAAAATTAATTTTAATTTTGTCCCTTAAAGTTTCAAAACTTTATATTTTCACCAGAAAAAAATCCAAATTCCCCCTCTCATCTCAAAAGCCCAAAATCCCCCTTTCACCTTCCCAAACCCTAATACCTTTGTTCCCGCTCAGTTGAGAGATGTCTTAAATTCATTGCAAGGTTGCGAGATGATTGTTATTGAGTTCTAATGGCAATCTAAGGTCGAGTTTCTGCAGATTCGACCTGCGAGTGTTTATGAACTACAACAAACCTCATGTGCTTCCTCCATCATAAACCGACAGAGAATTCAATGAAACACAATTCTCAGCCATTATCAACAAAACCCTATCAACGATACACCTACATTTCCTTAATTAAACTTCTTGAAGACCTTTGACATATAAGATAAACGATGAAACTGATTCTTCATCACCGACACTTCCACAATTCTTTAGCTGTAATTTTTTGAGCCTTTTGTAGTTCCTCCATAGCCAACCAACACCCTTATCATCTGCTTGAATCTCAGACAAACAGAGATTTTCTAAACTGAATTCTGCAATTAGCTCCCCGTTTAAAAATGACTCGAATCGCTTAACTTCATCAACTCTTTCATTGGGACATATATACAAACATAACTCCTTCAAGCAAGGAAATTAAACGATCGAGCTAAGGAAAGAGAGGCTTAGATGAAGAAACAATGGTACAAGTAAGTTAAGAGCAGGATTTTGATAGTAAATATGAACAAGAAACAGAAACTAGACCGGCTAAGAACCCTAAGATGATGATGATTGGAACAATAAGAAGAAACTATAAAAAATAGGTGATCAGGGAAGACAGTCCTTGGATTAGTTTTTGTTGATCACCCAATAGAGCAACACTTATGGACAATGGTTTTGGGCTGTTCTTCAGGTGTAAAGGAGGGATTTCTGGTCAAGTCTTTTTGGGGGTCTGATCAGGGTTTTTGTCCTCCTCTTGTTCAGGGGTGCATGATTCCTTATATAGGACTGGATGGGGTGGAGCCTAGTGTCAATCGAAGAAGATAGGTGTTTTGGTGAGTTGCCGTAAGTCGGGTGTCGGCGTGGATCACGTGCATCATCACGTGGTCTGGGGTAGTGTCCGCATGTCGAGTCCGTAACAGGTCATAATTGGTTGTTCGCACGGTCGTGGCCTGCTATTACGTTCGCATGTAGTCTGTTGATTGGGTGTTCATGTGATTCTGGTTCGCTGATACTAACAGTTTTGTTGGCGATTGAATTCGATAGAACATGGAGTAAGAGAAGAAAGTGACGGGTAATAAGAAAGAAGAGAAGACAAAGAAACAACTAAAAATTGGGGGGAGGAACCTGAAAGAAAGTGAAGCTTTTGAGCTTATATAAAGGTTAAGCCAACGCTAAGGAACTAAGGAAATTGATAAATAAGTTAATGGTGTTGATGTCATTCTTTCGAATATGTCTTGTAATAGTCCATCACATAATATGTTATCCTTAATCTCTTCTACAAATTCTTCAAAATTCAAAGCTTTTCTTCTGTTTTTTTTTTCTTCTTCCTTCTTGAAACACCCACATTGAGATTTTGATAGAGTCAGATATATATCCTTTGTCAAGAAGAAAAATTACCCCTTGATTCTTCTATGGATTCTTCCCAAATTCGTAGGACAAATACGATGCTCACAACGTTGCTGGCCGAGAGAAGACAAAGGTGCTAGGGTTTGGGAAGGTGAAAGGGGATCATGGGTACTTGGGGTGAAGAAAGGGAATTTGATTTTTTTTTTAAAAATAGTAAAAAAATAAAGTTTTAAAAGTTCAGGGATCAAAATTAAAATTAACTTTTTATTAACGTTCCATGTTAACAAACTAACGAGAGTTAACGGCTCAATGACCAAAATAGAACGAAACGATCACTTAAATGACCAAAATTAAACTTTTTTTTAAAATCGGTTACCAAAACAGAACAAACTGAAAACAAAAAGGACTACCAGGGTAGTTTACCTATTTTTTTAAATATGAAAGATTAAATATATTGAATTATTTTTTAATTAGGACCAATTTCGTTGAATGTATAATTTTGAGATTAAAACTATTATTATACCAGACTATGTTTCAATTTTAATTACAATGATCTATTTGTCACACAATTTTAACTAGGCTTAGGGGTACTTGAAGCTCAACTTTTGAAGAAAAAAATCAATTAAGCCTCTGAATTTTATTTACACCCAATTAAGCATTCGAACCAATAAATTGGATCAATTGAGCTCTTTAACCAATTTTGACCTTCAATTTTTGACAGATTTTTCTTGAAATATTATTGCCACGTGATAGACTGCAGTTATGTCATGTGACATTTACAATTTTTTTAGAAAACTATTTTTTTATATTTTTTAAAGTTTTTTTTAGAACTTTTAGAGATTTCTCAAAACAAAATAAAAAATTTCTTGAAATGCCAAGTGACAACATAGTAACATGACACGTTGCACTAATTAATCTAAAAAATTATTAGATTTAACAGTCAATATTTGTCGAAGAGGTGAATTGATGAAATTTTAAAGTTTAAGACTTAATTAGGTGCCAAAAAATTCAAGAGTTTGATTATTTTTTTTAAAAGTTCAAGAGCTTATGATACTCTTAAGCATTTTAATTAAATGATTAAATTATTACTTTTAAAAAATAACTTATTATTAAATCTATAATTAAATTACATAAAATATATTTTACTCCAAATATAAACATTAAAATTTGATTACATGAACACTTTTATAATTGATATACATAATTTTCAAGTTATTTTAGGTTTGGTAATTATTCTATGCACAAGCCTTAGTTTGGGATTTAAGGATTTCGTTTAGGGGTTTAAGTGTATTACTTTTGAATATAGAGATATGATTAGAATTTAAGTTTTAGGGTTAAAATTTAGGGTTTATAGGTTAAAAACTAAATTCCTAATTATATTACCCTAAACATAAACCCTAAACTCTAAACTCTAAATTCTAATCACAACTCTAAATTTCAAACTCAGACACTTAAATCCCTAAAATCTAAATCCTAAACCAAATCTCTAAATCTTAAAATTAAGGTATTTATAAAAATTCTTATTTTAATAGCGAATATATGAGATATTTTTCCTTTTACAATTTCCATCTTTCAGTTTTAACTTTCCTGGCATTATGGAAAGGGTTCAAACTTTTGAAGCAAAATAATTTTCACTTTTCAAGCTAAAAGCGACCATTAAAATCTGAAAACCCTATTGTTTTTAATAAAAAAGACACAAGAAAAGGAAGAAAAATTTACCCATGGAAGTGTTAATTTTTATCAAAATCGTCGTACCTTTATTTGCTTTCAACTGTATCGTTCTTTATCATTACTTCTCGACCATCCACCACCAACATCTGGCGGTGAACTACCGCCGTATGACGGACACTTCTCCGATAAACATCCCATACCGTAGGCCCCATTCAACAAATCCGTCGCCAAACATCCCACCAAAGCCCTGGCCAGTCATCCCATCATATCTGCCTTGGTCTTTGAACCCAATCGTAGCTTTAAATTCATGCGAAGCTTATTTCGGAAATGGGTTTACAAAGGTAGCTGATATTCTGCCCGCAAAGGTCGCCTTGAGAACCGGGTCCAGTTGGTTCCGCTGCCATTACTCCGAGACGTTGAGGACTTCAATTTGTGAAGGTGGGAAGATAAGGATGGATCCCAGGAAGATTAAGATGTCGAGAGGAGGTGAAAAGCTCGAGGATGTTATCGGTAGAAGTGAAGAAGAAGAACTGCCTCGGTTTCAAGACGGAGCTTTTGCGGTCGAAGGTAATGTCGGATCAAGGTTAGAGAGAAGGAAACTTGTTCGGAAAAAGTTGTTGGATAAGCTTATACCTGTTGCGGGTGATTCAAAACATCCAATCAGGGAATCAATTAGGTCTATTGTTGCTGTTGGTGCAAATGATTTCGATTGTGAAGAGGTTAGATTATATTTCGTTTAATGTTTAAATGCAGATTTGGATTATAATATAATGCAATTCTATATGTCAGAACATATGTTTAGGCTGAGAATTAGCTGTTTTTCAATGGAATATGAGCTTAACTCTTGCTATATTAGCTAGTTGGTTTCTTCATTCATGTGCTAATTCGATTCGATTGCTTAGTTCTGCTTTTATGGATTCTGATGTGGGAAGCTCTGATTATAGTGGGTAGAGGAGCCTGTGCTTCTGGTAACAAGAGTCGAGTATGCTAACCTTTTCCACACGGTCACGGATTGGTACAGCGCGTATGTGTCTTCTCGGGTTACTGGCTTGCCTTATCGGCCGCATTTGGTCTTTGTCGATGGTCATTGTGAGGTATACATGATCAGTATTGTCATATTTCTTCTGTTAAGGACATTATATTCTTTTATTTCCGTGTCATTTGTCATTCATGTAAGAAAATGTATAATTGAAACACTGTTATTTCAAGCTTGGAGTCGGGGAGTTTTCCTTTTTCTGTCCGAGCGGAACAGAGCAGAATGCTCGGTTAGTGAATAGTGTGCCACTGAGAATTATATTACCGATGCAAGCATCCTCTGTATCTGTTCTGTTTCTAATGTCTTCTTTCTTCTCTTTTGGACATTGTCATGCTTTTATTACCATTTTATTTGTCATTCATGTGCAATAATTTATGAGAAAATCACTGTTGTTTCGAGCTTTGGAAGTTGTCCTTTCTTGCATTCGAATAGTGAACCACAGAGAGAATTGCATTACCTACATAAACCTAGCCTGCATTCGAATTCATGCAAAATGAATTGTTTTGCTTAGGTGGTTGATGCATAAGTCCATCTAATTAGGAAGGAAGATAAATCCCTAGTACAATCTGAATACTGAAGACCGAAACTTTTGCTCTCTTTCAATTTCTTGCCTTCCCTAACATTCTATAAATTCTTCATTCAACAGCGATCCACCTTTTCTCTAGTATCAATATTTCAAAGATTAGGGTTGAGTTTGAATTTATTATCCTACAATGCTGATCTTCTTTTCTTGGCTGAATATTTCCAGACACAATTAGACGAAACATGGAATGCGTTGTTTTCAAGCCTTAGATACGCGAAAAGCTTCACTGGTCCAGTCTGCTTCAGCCATGTTATTTTCTCACCTTTGGGGTACGAGACTCCATTATTTAGAGGGCTTGATGAAGACATAAATTGTCATGGAGGTTCTGCTCATGACCTAGAGCAAAGTTCTGATGTCCACAAAACTGCTCGATTATCTGAGTTTGGAGAAATGATAAGAGCAGCCTTCGGTCTTCCGGTAAACAGACATCATGTTGGTAAGGAAGCCTCGGGTCATAATGTTCTCTTTGTCCGTCGAGAAGATTATTTAGCCCATCCACGCCATGAAGGGACAGTCGAACAAAGACTTAGCAATGAAAAAGAAGTGTTCAATTCACTATCGAGCTGGGCATCTAATCATCCCGAATGCAAAGTGAACCTCATCAATGGGTTGTTTGCACGCATGCCGATGAAAGAACAGATCCGAACCATTCAAGATGCTTCGGTTATCATCGGTGCTCACGGCGCTGGTCTAACACACCTAGTATCTGCAACACCAAACACGGTGCTTCTCGAGATTATTAGCCCGAAATTCAAACGTCCACACTTTCAACTGATTGCGCAGTGGAAAGGGTTGGAATCTCATGGCATTTATCTTCACAGAATACATGCCGATCCTCAAGTCGTCATAAATTGGCTTAACAGGATAATGAGGAGTCTTGGTTGCTTGCTAAATGAAGGGTAATCCTTTCATTATCTGCCCCGCTAGAAGCTGACCAGGCACGATTTTGCTTTTGTTTTTCCTGATAAAATTTGCTTCCGGAATTGGTTCGGAGTTCGGACACTAATGAAGAAACACGGAAGAGATTGTTTGCACTTGAGAGGTGTTCATTCCATTTAGGGGTTGAAACAATTCATATCCTGGTGAAGAATGTGCTACAAGGAGACGTTGAAATCATTCTGCTTGATGATGGACCTCAAACATTTCTTGGAAATCATTAACCCTTAAATCCTTCTAACTTGACTTAGTATTTTTTATTTTACTGTTCTATATTATTTCTTTAAACCGTGTAATTCAATTGTAAGTTTTTGCTTGAGATAGACGGAAAATCGCGAGTAAAAATATGGGTAACCTGCAACTTAATTATGGGTAACATTATATTTGGGTCATCTAATTATTAAAAGTTATGTATGGGTCACTCAATTATCGGTAAGGTTATATTTGATTCACCTTTCATATTAAAAAAAATCAATTTGTGTATTAGATTAATTAATGATTTCAAATGAAGTGCTCCAGTATTAACGAGGGTGTACAAGTGATTTGGAAGAAAATATGACTAAATTGATATATATTTTAAATATAAAGGGTGATCAAATGTAATATTACCCATAATTAAGTGACCTAAATGTAACCTTAATAATTGGGACCCAAATGTAACCTCTAATTCTTTTCGTTTGATCAAAATCGATCAAAATCAAATTGGAATAATTATGAAATCAAATTCGAATAGTCAACGAATATATAAAGTTCAATTGCACCTTGGATCATCTATTTTTTTTTCTCTTCAAATTTGGCAATTTTTTCCAACTTCTTAACTTTTAGATTCTGAAATTAATACTATTTTTTTTAAAATTCTATTCTTGATTTTTTTTTCGGTGCACATTACTCCCTCGACGGTTTTTCTATTTTATTTTTTGTCCGGCACAATTTCAAAATGTTAATTATTAAAAGGATTAAATTTAGAGACTGATGCATATAAGAAAATTTAAGTTGATAAAATTTAGATTAAGAGCGTAATTTTTTTTTTAAACTTTTGAAAAAGTTCAATTAAGTCTATGAATTTTTTTTGCACCTAATTAAATTATTAAATCAAGAAATTGAATCAATTAAGCCCTTGAACCAAGAAAATGAATCAATTAACCCTTTGACCAATTTTGACTATTAAATCTTGACATTTTTTTGGATTTGTTGGTGTAGTGCGTCGTGTCATAGTGTTTTTATTTGACATTTTTAGAATTTTTTATTTTATTTCAAAAAATTCTTTAAATGATCTAAAAATTCTAAAAAATTATAAAAAAATATTTTTTGAAAAAACTGTAAATGCAACATGATATAACTGTAGTGTATTATGTGTCAGTAATATCTAAAGAAAAAGCTGTCAAGATTTAATGATCAAAATTGGTCAAAGGGCTTAATTGTTTTAATTTTTTGGTTCAAGGTCTTGATTCAATTTCTTGGTTCAAGAGCTTAATTGATTGTAAAAAAAAAGGACTTAATTGATTTTTTTTAAAAAAAATTCAAAGACTTCTTACCCACTAAGCCTAAAATTTAGGCTTAAATGAAAAATAAGTGCCTAAAGTATGTTGTGTAACACCCTCGACGTATACTCGTAGACCGAATATACACTAAAGATGTTACAGAGTTGTTAAGAAAAACTTGACTTGAAAATTTTTTTATATCAATTTTATCTTATAGTTTAAGCCTTTCTCGGTTTTGAATTAAAAACTATGTTAGTCTATAGCAACTAGTTTTAACCCTGAATTATTTTATAAAATGTATAAATGTGTTATTGAAATAAAAATATAATTCAGGGAGAAAACTATGTACCCTGTCTAGACTCATTCTTGATTTTAAAGTTTCTACGTGATTAGGGTTAAACTATACTTAACTATGTTGTAAATCATAATCATTTGTAGTAAAACCACATTCTAAGTCCATACACCCATGATAGTACATAAACACATTATAACTTAAGTTTACAAAACATTTTGATTCTTATAACCTACATACATACATGTACATGCCCACTAGACATCAACCATTATTTAAGATGTACATACCGTGTCTACTAATGTAACTTGAATTTCTTGATTTAGCAGCTCCTCTTGCTACTCTACTTGGGAGAACCTACGTGTGAAATAACACACGCTAAGTACGAACTTAGTGAGGCAATAATCTCATTTAATAAACATAGAGTAAAGTAATACTTATCATATGATTTCATATCAAGTTCTCTACCTACGATAGGATAGTACTATCAAAGTTTCCATGGTCACTAGATATTAAAGTGCATGTTATAAGTTTCTAACTTGCTCATGGTTCTAATGTTCTGTCATCATCAAGTAAGTCATATACATGATATGTTTCGTATACATAACATAATTTACATACATGGTATAATTCACATTGTTATACCCGAATTTTGACCGGGCCAATATATAAATATAATAAAAGTAATAAATAAATAAATAACCAAAAACAATCCATAAATAAATGCTCATTTTAAATGTCCAAATTACATACAAGAATACCCAAAGCCCAAATAAAACATAAGGCCCAATTTACATTAGCCTTTCCCGCTCAAACTAGTCTAATGATAGCCCCTTTACAACCCATTGCCAGCCCAACAAACACAAATATTTGTTTTCCCGCCCAGAAATGCCACTTGGCAAGCTCCTATTGGTTGAAATGAAGTTCACGCGGATAGTGGTTTTGATGACATCAGCCTCGGTCAACACTATATAAAGGGAGAGAGAAAATTTGTCAGATCAATTAATAATAATCATTAAAAATATAATAATAATAATAAATAAACTAATAATGAGGAGAGAGGGATTAACATCGGGAGCTGAGCCGACACGGTAGCCAAGCGGTCACTGCCATGAAACTCATCGGTCGCCGGGAGGTTCGTCGGACACCAGGAACTCGCCGGAAATGATGATCTGAACTTTCGCGCCGCCGCCGTGAAGGTACTATCTCTCTCGACTTTTATTTCCTGTAAAATTAGAAGAAAAACATATTAGAAATATAAGTGAAAATAGAAAATAAAATCCTAAAAAGACTAAGAAATTTTTTGTGGTGGCCGGAGTGTTTTTAGGGTTTGGCCGTAGTTGAAGAGGGCTTGTATTGGGTAGACCTAGGTCCTAGGCTGGGGAAGAATGAAGGATTTAGTTGAATCTGGGCTTAGTTTAGGGTTTAGGATTGAAAAATATATTTTTTAGGAATTTAAAGCTCGGCAACGGTGGGGGTACGACGGCCGAAAATCACCTCACGGCGGTTGGAAATCGTCTTGCGGCGGCCGGCCGAAGTAAGGCGGTTACCGGAGATCAAGCACGGTGGACGGTGAACGACTGAAGTTGGTCGGAGAGGGACGGTGGAAGATCTGTGGGCGGAGATCATGGCGGAGTATGGCCGGGATTTTTTAAAGTTCGTCACGTTTTTTAAGAACGGATGAACATTCATCCCAAAACCATGTGTTTTGATCCATTTGGGGGGTGGTTTTCTGGGTTTAGAGTGTTTCTCTTCATAGAGATTAGAGAGAGGGTGAAAGAAGAGAGAGGCGGAAAATTGAAAAATGAGGGGAAATAGGGTGATTTTCGGGTGAAAGAGGGATTTTTATATCCAAGACGGTGCGACGTCGTTTTGGAGTCGGGTCAAGGACGACCCGCGTGCTTTTGAGCGGACGGGTATAACCCGCGCGCTTTTTAATCCAGGCTGCCTTTGGTTTTTTCCTAAAATTCTGCATCTTCTCATTTCAGTCCCTATTTCCTTTAAATTTAACCCCAAGTTTTACAATTCATTTGATTGGGCCCCTTTATTTTGTAATTGAATTTCCAGATTTGTAACCCTTTCAGTTTGGTCACTTTGGGTCTTTGTAATTGGGCTTTAGAGTTTTGTATACTTTCCATTTAGTCACCAGAATTAATAAAAGCAGCTTTATGTTCTAATATGTTTTTAATTTAGTCATTAATTAATTATTTTGTTTAATTTAAATGCAATTAACTTATATGTGAGTTGCATATTTTAAAATTAGCATATAGTATAACTTGTGAGATAATAAATACACTTAGTCTTTAATTAATTATTAGAGCCTTTAACCTAGGTTCTCTAATTAGGAGTCAATAATTGAATTAGGTAAGATAATTGTAGTAATTAAATATGTATTAAATATAAACTTTAAAATCCTAATTTGAATGGTGTTCCATTGTTTACAATGGGGTGTTATCTCAACATGGATTTTAGTGAATATATTTAATATATAAATTACATATAATTGAATATTATTTTAGTTTTAGTAAAATTAAATAATTAAAAATACATTGTAGTTAATTAAATGTATATCGAAAAGAATCTTTGAGGTTAAATCTGGATGGTGTTCCATTGTTTACAATGGGGTGTTATCTCAGCCTTGGTCATAAAGGTGTATATTCGATATACATTTTCACTTATAATATTGAAATAATAAATTGTTAGAGCCTTAATTAGGGCTAGAACTTTAATTAATTAGAAGGATTAATTGATTAGGAATATGATTAGTTTAAAGGCTTTAAATATATGGAAGGTGTTCAAGAAATTGGCATTTTCTCATAAAAGCCATTAAATTAATTAATATTCATAGTTATAAATACCTAATTAATTAGAGCTTTTTTAGGATTAGTACTTAAAATTGACAAGACAATAAAATATCATTCATTAAAAACCTTTTATGTTGGAAATTCATTTTTAAATATGAATATGGGTGCCACTTAACGAGGTGCTTTTAATCTCGTATTCGAATAAAATGAATTTCCTTATAAAAGGATATCTGCATTCGAAATTTAAATTCAGTTAATAATTATGGGATAAATTAAATTCAAATTATTATTCGAAATGCCAAAATGCCACGTAAAATTAAAGGTATCGATAACGAGCGTTCGTAGGGGTGCTAATCCTTCCTTACACGTAACCGACTCCCAAACCCAATTTTTAAGACAAAATCTATGGTTTGTTTTTTCCAGTGTCCGGTCTACCTCGAAGTGATCGGTGGCGACTCCAAAGTGTTTTTAAGGATAAGTAAAGGAAAATCAGATTTAATACAAAAAACCCTAAATTTTTAGGATTAAATTAAAATGGCTAAAAACCCTAATTTTTCAAAAGATCGATCATCAGGCTATTTTTACACATCTCGATTTTCAAAAAAAATGGTCTGGCAGCTTGGCGACTCCGCTAGGGAGATTTTAAAAACCGAGAGTCAGGCCTAATTAATTTTACGTGGCATTTTGGACAGTAATTTGAATTTAATTTTTCCGTAATTGTTGGATGAATTTTCAGGAAAAATGCATGTAGCTTTTTCTTGTGCGATATAAACTGGCATACATGCATGAGCCTTCTACCCGGGCTTTTCACCTTTAAGTGGGAATGAGGCATGATCTTACGTGAGTTATTCAGCTCCGTGATCGAATTTTGTCCTCCTTCAGGTATACCAACCTTATACACTGTGAGGTTACGCCTCCGCTATAAAGGGTCGTATACTCCCGAATCGATGTCTTACTAGTCCAGTAACGACAGTTCGGGTACCCAGAGTCTAGATCGAAACCTACATGCTGTAATAGAAGCCTACCCCACTAGAGCCAGACAGGGACCTAGGGCAGGGTGCTGCTGATTTAAATTTATTTCTCTGGTTATTCTTGTGTGCAAAATAAATTGTTCTCTGGTTAATTTTACGTAATATAATTTTTTTGTAACAATTATTTTTGCTTACAATATTACTTCCCCATACTGACACAGTTTTTTTGTTTTGTTTTTCTGTGTTTTGTTACATGTTACATTGTATTCATGAGAGGTGTCAGTTCGAGAATTAATCGAGTAGGCAGTGGCCATAAGAGCTGAATGGTCCGATAGACAAGTGAGGGATAATATGTCACTGTGGACTTGATTCGAGAAGACCCAGTACAAGAACGAGGATAATATCAATGGAGATCATGTGTCGTCAATGCAAGGTTGTACCGGAAATTTCTGAGCAAGATGAAGTTTTGCTAGAACCAGCTCGGTTTGAGAACCATAGGATGGGGATATGAAGAGTCATTTTCAGAAAGATTTATGGGTTATAGTATTACAATGTTTATTAGAAAATTTTGAACATAATGAAATTCCACCAGAACTAAGTTTAATTTGAGAATCAAATTATAGGAATACGAAGAGTCATTTTCAATAAAATTTCTGAATTATAGTGTTGCTGTTAGATAGTCAAATGGATCAATAGTTGTTTAGGGGCGTAACTTGTTTATGAAGCCTGGTATAGTTATTCACACTTCGGAAAGATGCATGTAACGCCAGTAATAGAGAAATACGAAGCTTTTTAGGGGTTAAAAATGACAGTTTATACAAGGCTTAAAAACAAATCAAGTTTCAGGATACAGTCAGTGGCAGTTACAAAGATAAACGGGAGTAATCTGAAAAAGGATAAATAATAGATAAATTGAAGGGGCATTCAATGACTGTTTTTAAAACCGAAGGAAGAAAAGAAGGCTTCGAACCCGGGGGCAATATCCAATTTTCACAAGTGATGAAATTCACCGAAGAATACCATAATTAAAGAAGATGATGATAAAGATGAGAAGTTGAAAAAAAATGACAGAATCAAGAAATGCAGTACAACAATTGAAAGATCGGTTCATGAGTTTCAAAGGGGCACTACAATGAAAGACAAAGTACTGAAGGTCAAGCTGGGGCAGTAATCCAGGCTATCCAGAAACAAAGTTGTGAAGAGATAAACTTTAGGAACCAAGTGCGGGGATTGCATGGCATGTGCAGATTTTATTCGATGAGGTTTTGAACCTGCAACAACATTATGATATTGACATCGAGCCAGTACATATGTTGACTCAGAGGCTGAATAAAGTGATCAACCAAAAGAGCTGGAGCTAGTGAACATATTGCCTTTGCTCTGTATTCGACCTTTCAGTTATATAGGTATTGTTCTAATAACTAGTTCTTGAAACCGATACCTCGTGCATTCATGCATTACAGCATTTAAAATATTATGTAAAATAAAAATACTGCACTTTTGTTTAAAATATTGCGTTTTGATTAAAATATTGTATCTTATAACATTGCATTAGTTAAAATTCATGTTCAAAAAGCATATGCAACAAATTTATTAAGGTTAAACAGTCACAAAGATTATTGAGGATCACTTGAATCGAATGAAGAAAAAGTTGATCAGTCCGAGAACGAGAGGGAATACAAGCTATCACTTTGTTTGGGGAATCAAAAATGTCAAGGAAGGAAAGATTCTTGAATGAAGTATTAACGTGGGTGATCAAGATAAAAACTCATCTCACATAAGGGTTCAGTCTAAAATGACTCTTCATGAAAAAAAAGAGTAAAAAAAGTCAAAAAAAGAGCAAAAAAGAGAGTCAAAGAAAAAGAGAAAAAAAAGTAAAAAAAAAGTAAAAAAGATAGATAGAAATAAAAAGCCAGGGAGAAAGATGAGCAAGTTCAGATCAACATAATCATGGGCATTTGTACAGAATCTAGAAGACCCGAGTTTGAATTATGATGAGAACAGTGGAATGCTTAAAGTCACCGGTGGATTTTGAAAATGTTCAAATGAAGGAAGCTCAGTGGAGAAGCATAGAAGAACTGGATGAAGTCAAATACTGGAGTTTAGCCAAAAATTTTGCCGATCAATGGTTCATCAACAGTCAAAGGATATAATGATCCTAACAGAGACAAGGGGCATAAGAGTCTCTCTAAAATAGTGAATGACAAGGTTAGTTGAAGACTGAAGCTTGCTCACGGGGGAGTCAATTGCAAGAGGAGCAGAATACAGATACGAGATAAAGAGAGAGAAAAGATCAGTCAGAAAAAGAAGACAATCATTCTTATCCAATGTTGTATTCAGATTTGTGGCCCTGCTCTATACAAAATCACTTTCAAATAATGGCCCCATTGAAGTTGTTGGTCGCATCAGGGTTGGGTATTTATGTTTCGAAAGTAAAGAGTCCAGTTCAATCAGAGACTATCATTTGCTAAATCTGTTAAGACAAAAGGGAAAGGATGGAAGCTATGACAAACTTTCGTGAATAACTTGTTGCAATCGAGGGTTTGCTAGACTCAGAGTAATATTTTGGCATTTTTTCTGCAATATTTTCTGTACCAAAGAATGCTCCAAGATCAGATGCTCAAGATGCTCCTATAGGTGAAAGTAAAAAATTCAAACTAGATCTCATTCATGTTGTGAAATACATTTTGAACTGCTTAAAGCTTCGTCGTATCACGAGAAATCATTAGAGCCCCATTAACTATGTTGTTACAATATCAAGACTGTTGTGAGTTATGATTGAGACATTGAAGAGCGTTACATTTTCAAGCTGCAAATTTAAAACTTTCTGAAGTGGGAGATTTTGGAAGTAGACACTGAAGATCATCTATTAAGATATATAACTTAAAAAGTAGTTCCCTGGTTGGAGAAAATGCAATTGGATTGCTCAGAAAACAAGTGTTGAAAATGTCAGGAAGTGAAAGAATACAATGATCAAACTCCCTGAGGTTGTAAGAGGAAAAGGTCAACCAACTCACCGGGTTTATCATGGAAGATCCCTCAGACGAATGCAAATTTTGGAGTGCTCATTTCATATTTATCTTACCCCAGGCCGGTGAAGAAGATGTCAAGCTTGTCTGCCCAAAGTTATGATCCCGATAATATTTGCAAGTTTCACATGAGGAGTCAGGATGTGCTACCAAAAAGTGTAGGCCCCTATGGGAGAAAATCAAGAAGTTGGTTAGTCAAAGATCCATAATGAATGCTTCCAAGATTGTCTGGAGTTTTGAAGTCTGTCCTGTTCATATCTAGGGGGCACAGTTTGCAAGATTTACCTCTGAAGTAGTATGTGAAGTCAACTCAGTTACTTCAAGCCCAAAGATTCTCTTGAATTGTTTCAGAGATGATTTTAAAATGTAAGGCCATAGTTGCAAATGTTCGACCACTCAGGGAAAGAATATGACTGAGTATGGGGCAATCATCTTCAGTTGGTATTTCTTTATTCAGAAAATCGGTTATCAGAGGTCATGATGATGGTAATGAAATACATATATCAGTCAGTTCAGAGACTTAGCAAGTTTTGCCATGGATTTTTGGTGGTTTTGTAAAATTAAAAATGAACTTGATAAAAGTTCAGGGACTTGAAACATTTGATCGCCCTAAATAATAAAGTGGGGTAAACTTAATATGGCAAGAGACCGGTGGAGCGACATTGAGGAATTTGATCAATGGAGAATAAAAAATCTGTTCAAGAAGAATGAGAGCATCAGAGCATGAACAAGAATGGATATGCCCTTGTAATGGTGAATAAAAATAAAGAATTGACGGTAAAAGTAGAGTGACCAAAGTGAACTCAAGTCTTCCTTGATTAATGGTCAATAGCGAACCACGAGAGATCTGTCTGTAATTTTAGGACTGTTGCAGAGTAATGCCCTGAATCATCCCAATCGCTTTTGCCTGCGAGCATTGGGGGTCTTTTGTAAGGGAGGCTATTTTGGTTTATTTTTTTATGATGCATGTTTTCTATATATGTTTCTCAAATGGCAAACATTTTGCATTATTTGATTCTTTTATATTTCATTCATTCTTTGTTATGGGTTAGTTTTTGTTCTCTCATACGTATATATATATATATATATATATATCTTCACTAACATTTTTCTCAGGTCTCGGGATATTAATTGTAAGAGTGACCTTGAACCAGGTTCAGAGACCAACTTCAGAAATGTGACTCTCTTCGACTTTATTTAGGCCAATGAGAAGACATTAATGAGTGTTCAGGTATCACGGGAAAATCCCAAATACAAATTTTAAGTGAATTTACCTCTTAAGCATTGTTGGCTAAGGTCTTTGAATGAAGTGATAACCCAAAACATCTTCCACTTGGAGACGGCTTTTCTTCGAAGATATCCAAATATGAGAGGACATTTGGCATTCTTTCATTTCCCTTCACAAAGAAGGAAAATAAGAAAAATACCATCTGTTGTCCCCTTTGAGCCTGAGGATTTTCTTTCGATTCAACCCAAACCAATGATCACCTCTACACTTGGGGCAAAAAGGATGAAAGTTCATTTGCAAGTGAAAGTGTTCAGTTTTGATCATCTTATGATAGTAATGCCTTGTGAATCAGGGGCAAAACAAACAAAAGTGAACATATCAAGCACAAAAGTCAGAAAGACAGGATGAATGAAAAAGAATGCTTTGAATTCAGTAAAAAAGAAGAAGAAAAAGAAACAGTGGAAGTTTGTGTTCAAAAAAAAAGTTAACTGAATCAAGTTGAAGCAAAGAAAGCATTAAAGATAAAAGGTGCAAAAGTAAAGCAATACATATATGTGAGATCTTCCATCCAAGCAAGTCTCTATCCAAAAGAGTAGTGGAAGATTGATTTCAAGGAAAGAAAATGAACTCTAGGGTGAAAACTCAGAAATGGGCAGTCTAGAGTGATCCACAAAAAGAGGAAAATAGAAAAGAAATGAGTATTTCATCCGAACATATTCAGATCAGTGCAAAAATGGTATTTCACTTGAAAGGAATGATCCTTGGTTTCATCACCCTTAAAATATTTATTTGAGCCTATATACCCTTTCTTTGGCAGCCCCGAGCCCTAGCCTACATTACAAGCCTTAAAAGACCATTTTGACCATATACAGATATTGGAGCAAGGTGAGTTTGTCTTCAGAATACATCCCGCCTATCAGGGTTAACCTTTCTTCAAGGACTTCCAGACTTCTAATGCTTGATTGAGATCAGAAAAGAGGGAAGAATTGGGTATGGTGAGCTAGTGAGATAAAGAGTGCTACTTTAAATGGGACAGAATTAGGTATACGGAAAATGTTTCTCTCAGAAGCCTAATAACTTAGAAGGGGTCATATTGGAGTTGATCTTAGCAGTTTGATTCAAAGGCTCTGTTGCACTTAGTATTTTGGGGCCTAATCTTGATTTTTGTTTTCTTATATTTGTCAAGACTTATCAAATTATTCCAATTTGTCAAATCTAGTAAATAATATTTTTGTTTTCTTTTCAATAAGCATCTTGTAGATAAATTGATTAGATACAAGAAAAGCAAAGGATTTCGTGGGTATTATTATGATGTACTAATCCTTTAAGTGCAGGCAGAACAGGAGGTGGCCTCGATACTTGTTTAATGATGGAAAGTATGACAAGGAAAATACATGGTTCGAAGTGTCAGAAATATCCAAACAAAAGCTAAAAGAAATGACACAAGTGATTCTGGGGCAAAAAGAGAAAGTAGGAGTTGCCTTTTGGAGGCAAAGATGCGGTCAGATCAATCCGTTGAAGGTGTTTGCTATACAAAAGCAAAGAAAGTGAGGCAAATGTGAGCAAAGATAGTAGTCAAAGTCAAGCCAGAGTGGGGCAATGCTGCAAAAAAAAGAACTTTACCGAACATCACATGCTGGTAACAAGTCTGTAAGCTAGAACAATAGTGAATCATAATTGCTTTCAGACTTATGAGAAAGAATTTTGTCAAAGAAGCTGAATGAAGATGTAGCAAGAGCGGCTTTCTAAGAAAAGGGTTATCCCCGATATTTAAATTGTGAGAAATACATGGAGATGCATCAAAAATGGGGTTTATGTGCTTGATGCATGAAGGTAAGGAAAGCTTCATCAGAACGAACGAAAGGAAACATTGTTGCAAAAAATAGAGAAAAAGAAAGGAAAAAGAGAAAAACTAAGGTGAACACTCGAAAAGGCACCTTGAGAAAAAAAGAGAAGAAGAAAAAGAAAAATCTAAAGTGAAAAACCTGAAAAAGCGCTTTAGAGCAAAAGATACAGAGATCCTAAAGATTGAACCTGAGTGTGAAATGAGTTACGCTGTCAGTAGAAGAAGTTTTAATAAAAGATGAAGCAACGAAATTAGGAGCTCCCGAGCAGATAAAATTTTGCCCAAATGGTCACCAATTGGAAACATTCATGCATCGTATAGTTAGGCATCCATAAGTAGGAGCATGATAATTCATAAATTCAAAGCATTTTTACATACTTTGGCAGGAATATGCAGATCCAATCAAGGAAAAACAAGAATCAATCTATAGCTTCGAGTCTTGAAAAGAAGATTTAAGCAAGAGCGAACAGAGATCTCGAAGAAAAGATCTGGTTAAGAAAGAATAAAGATCCAAGCAAAAACTAGCAAAGATCTTGGAGAAAAAGATCCAGTTAAGAAAGAATAAAGATCTTGAAGAGGAAGATCCAGCAAGAAACGAACTGAAGTCTTGGAAGAGGAAATCCGACAACTAATACAGATTAGCAAGGATGTTCTGTTTACAGAGGTGGACTTTTCCAAAATATTCTGTTGGTAGAGGAGAATAGCAAGATATTCTGGGTGCAAAGGCGAATTTCTTCACACAAAAAAAAACAAACAAAAACTTCGTTTGCAGTGGTGAATCTATATATATTCTGCTTATAGAGCCAGATCTCAAGATATTCCGTTTATAGAGACAGATCTCAAGATATTCTATTTGCAAAGATGAATCTCAACAAATATCCCACTTATATAAGTGGATTTCGAGATGGATTTCAACAGATATTTCGTTTGAAAAGGAAAATTTCAATAAGAGGCTCCGTTTGCATAGATAGATTCAAACAAAGACGAATTTTAACAAATAATGTCGTTCATAGAAGCAGAATTCAATATGACATGTTGTTTGTAGAAGCAGATTCCAAGACAGGTTTCAGCAAAAGGTGAAGGGTATATTGCGGTAAAAGCTCTACAGAAAAGGAGATGAATTACGACTCTAAATTCTTCAGGTCATCAGCAAGTCCTGTAAGCATGATGTTAAGACCGTTGGGCTGACACCTTTGGAAATGATAATAACTTTCTAAATGTCGTCGCAAAAAGATGGCAGGGCATGATATCAGCAGAAATATTAATCCTTGGGCCCTCGGTTTCAAAAAAAGAGAAAAAAAAGAAAAAGAAAAAAAAAGAAAAAAATGAGAAAAAGGAAAAGGAAAGAGAAAAGAGAAAAGAACAAAAAAGAAAAGGAATGAAAAAAGAAGAAAAATGGCAAAAGGGGGGAAGAAAAAAACAAGAAAAAGAAGAGAAAAAGAAGAAATAATGAAAAGAGAAAAAGAAAAAAAAGGAAAAGGAAAAGAAAGAGAGTAAAAAGAGAAAAAAATGAAGAGAAAAAGAAAAAGATGAGAAAAAAGAAGAAGAAGAAGAAAACGATTAAAGTTTCCAGATTGAAAAGCAAGATAGACCCACTTCAGGCTCAAACGAGAAAGATTTATAGTTTCAGCGTCTCCTATTGAAGCACTTGAAATTTTGAGAAAGAGAAACAGGAGATGAGATCCCATATGAGTTTCAGATAGAAAGATCAAGATACCTTAGACAGAAAAGCAATGACATCAAAGAACTCAGTGCTTCAAGTGAGAAATTAAAAATATATATCATGCTGAACTAATTGATGATATTTCTTTTTGTAGGATTAATCGTTCCCCAGAGGAGAAAAGAATCAACATTTCTAGAATTCAGAGTTCATAATAAGAAGAACTCGCCCAACAAAGAATGAAGAGCTCCTAATGAGAAGAGTTCGCTCCAGAATTCCTAATGAGAAGAATTCACCTAGCAAAGAATGAAGAACTCCTAATGAGAAGAGTTCACTCAAGAACTCCTAATGAGAAGAGTTTTCTCCAGAATTCATAATGAGAAGAATTCGCCTAGCAAAGAATGAAGAACTCTTAATGAGAAAAGTTCGCTCCAGAACTCATAATGAGAAGAGTTCGCTCCAGAATTCATAATGAGAAGAATTCACCCAGCAAAGAATAAAGAACTCCTAATGAGAAGAGTTCGCTCTAGAACTCCTAATGAGAAGAGCTCGCTCCAAAATTTGCCACAGAGTTCCTAATGAGAAGAACTCGCCTGATGAAGAAATAAGAGCTCCTAATGAGAAGAGTTCGCCCTTTTGGAAGATAAAGAATTTCATAATGAGAAAAACGTCTTCAGATTCCATAGTTCGACAGAGGATGAAGAATTTCATAATAAGAAGAATAGCTTCAAACCTCAGAATGTGAAGAATTCCAAGAGTAATTTCAGAGCTTGGAAGACGAAGAATTTCATAATAAGAATAACAGCTTCAGATTCCATAGTTCAACAGAGGGATGGAGAATTTCATAATAAGAAGAACAACTTCAGACCTTAAGAAATGAAGAATGTCAGGAGTAGTTCCGAGCCTTGGAAGATGAAGAATTTCATAATAAGAAGAACAGCTTTAGATTATAGAGTTTGGCAGAAGTTTGAAGAATTTCATAATAAGAAGAACAGCTTCAAACTTCAGCATTGTTCATAATAAAATACCTACCTTTCAGAGGATGACCAAGAGGTCTGAACAAAATTCCTGTATTTTCAGTCTTTGCTCTATCCCTGTTCCACAGCAATGAGCAAAGAGGGGCAGCTGTTATACCCAAATTTTGACCAGACCAATATATAAATATAATAAAAGTAATAAATAAATAAAGAACCAAAAACAGTCTATAAATAAATGCCCATTTTAAATGTCCAAATTACATACAAGAATACCCAAAGCCCAAATAAAACGTAAGACCCAATTTACATTAGCCTTTCCCGTTCAAACTAGTCTAATGACAGCCCCTTTACAACCCATTGCCAACCCAACAAACTCAAATATCTGTTTTCCTGCCCAGAAATGCCATTTGGCAAGCTCCTATTGGTTGAAATGAAGTTCACGCGGATAGTGGTATTGATGAATCAGCCTCGGTCAACACTATATAAAAGGAGAGAGAAAATTTGTTAGATCAATTAATAATAATAATAAACTAATAATGAGGAGAGATGGATTACCATCGGGAGTTGAGCCGAAACGTTAGCCGAGCGGTCGCTGCCGTGAAACTCATCAGTCGCCGGGAGGTTCGTTGGACACCAGGAACTCACAGAAAATGATGACCTGAACTTCCGCGCCGCCGTCGTAAAGGTACCATCTCTCTCGACTTTTATTTCAAGTAAAATCAGAAGAAAAACATATTAGAAATATAAGTGAAAATAGAAAATAAAATCCTAAAAAGACCAATAAATTTTTTGTGGTAGCCAAAGTGTTTTTAGGGTTTGGCCGGAGTTGAAGAGGGCTCAGGTTGGGTAGATCTAAGTCCTAGGCTAGGGAAGAAGGGAGGATTCAGTTGAATCCAGGCTTAGTTTAGGGTTTAGGATTGAAGTGAGGCGATTACCGGAGATCAAGCACGGTGGCCGGCGAACGGCTAAAGTTGGTCAGAGAGGGGCGGTGGAAGATCTGTGGGCTTAGATCATGGCAGAGTATGGCCGGTATTTTTTGAAGTTCGTCACGTTTTTGAAGAACGGATGAACATTCATCATAAAACCATGTGTTTTTTGGTGAAAGGGGATTTTTATATCCAAGACGGTGCGACGTCATTTTAGAGTCGGGTCAAGGATGACCTGCGTGTTTTCGAGCGGGCGGGTATAACCGCATTTTTTAAACTGGGCTACCTTTGGTTTTTTCCCAAAATTCTGCATATTCTCATTTCAGTCCCTATTTCCATTAAATTGAACCCCCCAAGTTTTACAATTCATTCGGTTGGGCCCCTTTATTTTGTAATTGAATTTCCAGATTTGTAACCCTTTCAGTTTAGTCACTTTGGGTATTTGTAATTGGGCTTTAGAGTTTTGTATACTTTTCATTTAGTCATCAGAATTAATAAAAGCAGCTTTATGTTTTAATATGTTTTTAATTTTGTCATTAATTAATTATTTTGTTTAATTTAAATGCAATTAACTTATATGTGTGTTGCAAATTTTAAAATTAGCATATAGTATATCTTGTGAGATAATAAATACACTTAGTCTTTAATTAATTATTAGAGCCTTTAACCTAGGTTCTCTAATTAGGATTCAATAATTGAATTAGGTAAGATAATTGTAGTAATTAAATATGTATTAAATATAAACTTTAAAATCCTAATTTGGATGGTGTTCCATTGTTTACAATGGGGTGTTATCTCAACATGGATTTTCGTGAATATATTTAATATATAAATTACATATAATTGAATATTAATTTAGTTTTAGTAAAATTAAATAATTAAAAATACATTGTAGTTAATTAAATGTATATCGAATAGAATCTTTGAGGTTCAAATCTGGATGGTGTTCCATTGTTTACAATGGGGTGTTATCTCAGCCTTGATCATAAAGGTGTATATACGATGTATATTTTCACTTATAATATTGAAATAATAAATAGTTAGAGCCTTAATTAGGGCTAGAACTTTAATTAATTAGAAAGATTAATTAATTAGGAATATGATTAGTTTAAAGGCTTTAAATATATGGAAGGTGTTCAAGAAATTGTCATTTTCTCATAAAAGCCATTAAATTGATATTCATAGTTTTAAATACCTAATTAATTAGAGCCTTTTTAGGATTAGTACTTAAAATTGACAAGACAATAAAATATCATTCATTAAAAACCTTTTATGTTGGAAATTTATTTTTAAATACAAATAGGGGTGCCACTTAACGGGGTGCTTTTAATCTCGTATTCGAATAAAATGAATTTCCTTATAAAAGGATATCTGCATTCGGAATTTAAATTCAGTTAATAATTATGGGATAAATTAAATTCAAGTTATTATTCGAAATGCCACGTAAAATTAAAGGTACCGATAACTGGCGTTCGTAGGGGTGCTAATCCTTCCCTACAAGTAACCGACTCCTGATCCCAATTTTTAAGACAGAATCTCTGGTTTGTTTTTTTCGGTGTCCGGTCTACCTCGAAGTGATCGGTGGCGACTCTAAAGTGTTTTTAAAGATAAATAAAGGAAAATAAGATTTAATACGAAAAAACCTAAATTTTTAGGATTAAATTAAAATGGCTAAAACCCCTAATTTTTCAAAAGATCGATCGTCAGGCTATTTTTACATATCCCGGTTTTCAAAAAATGGTCGTGACACATATAAGCAACATGGTTCAATGCTTGACATGATTCATATTCATGACATGATCCATTTATGTAACACGATTCTCATACATGGCATATTTCTTTTGCAGACATGATTTTCATACGTAGCATGATTCATATATATGTTTTCATTCATATGCATGACTTAATTCATATACATAACATGATACTTGTACATGGCATAATTTATATGCATGGCATAATTCATATGCATGCCATAGTTCATATACGTAACATAATGCGTATACATGGCATGATTCATATGCATAGCATATTTCTTTTACATGTGACATACTTCGTATACATGACATAATTCATGTGCTTGGCCTGATTCATATTGATAAGTGTTCAAAAGTACTATTTTTCTTACCCTTTTTACTCATATTATTGTCAGACTTAGGCTCATATTAGTTGCATAGTTAGCCATTCATGCATTAATCCATGTTTCCTTCCATCGTTGAGCTTGATTACATAACTTGGTAGTTTTTGTGGAAAAGATTCTGCTTTGGTGTGCTTTGTGTGTGTATGTGCAGGATCACTTGCCAAAGCAAGGCTAGAGCTAGTTGCCAGGGCAATGCATGAAGGAGATGTCGAGCTAGTTGCCAGGGCAATACATGAAAGAGACGCCGAGCTAGTTGCCATGGCAATTGTCGACAAGAGCAAAGGTGATATGGTAGTCGAAATTGATGACTAGACAAGCCTAAGATGACGTGGAGCAAAGCCCAAACCCAAAGGAATTTGATTGCCATGTAGAGATTAAAGAAGAATTAAATTCCAAGAAGATAGAAGAAGTTCTAATAGGTATACAATTATAATAAAGAATTATATTCTTTAAAGATAATTTAATTCCAACTCAAACTCCTCCTCAAAGAAGGACTTTGGCCTAGCCCTATAAATAGCAAGGAGATTTCGACAATCCATAGAGAGAGCATTAAGGAAATTTAGACAAGTCCAAGGGAGAAAGCAAGGGATTTTCGACAAGCTTCATCTTTTCTTTCTTGTTCGATTGGGTTCATGCTAGGGATTGTTTATCTTGTGTTTCTTTGGAACCTAGCCATGAACTAAATTCTAGTAGGAATACAATTATAATAAAGAATTATATTCTTTAAAGATAATTTAATTCCAACTTAACTTCCTCCTCAAAGAAGGACTTTGGCCTAGCCCTATAAATAGGAAGGAGATTTCGACAATCCATAGAGAGCAAGGGAGGGGAATTTCGACAAGTCCAAGGAGGGCAAGAGGAGAGAATTTTCGACAAGCATCTAGGGAAAGGAGGACTTCGACAAGCCTCCTCCTTCATCCTTTTCTATCTTGTTCGATTGGGTTCATGCTAGGGATTATTTATCTTGTGTTTCTTTGGAACCTAGCCATGAACTAAATCTATTTGGCTATGGTTATTGTGTTTTGTGGTTGTGAGAAACTATTGGTTTTTGTTTAGGTAATAAGAGTTTGCACTGTTCTATTTCAAGGTTTATTCATTCTTGGTTCTTATTCTTGTTTGCGAGTGAATTGGGAGAGGATCTCGTGATTTCATTTATTTATCTAATATCGGGATAGTTAGATTCAAGAAACGAATGAATATGATCTTTATTCAATCTATTGATGGTGAAGATTAATCCGGCTTAGGAATAAGTTAAGGATTTCAACGGCTAAGAGGAGCGCAAGATTGGTTGTTGTTCACCATTGATTCACGCAGGGATGTATTATCAAGGCATGTACAAGTAGCTAGAGTTTCGACTTAGGGATAAGAAGAAACCATTGAAGAACGCTCTGTCGAACCTTGAAGGTTGCTGCCCAGACGCCCAAGTAGTTGCCCAACTAGTTGCCCAGGCAACCATCGATTAGTTGCCAAGGCAACCCCGCAGCAAGTTGCCACGGCAACTGAGTTGCCCGTGCACTCTTTTACCAAAACGATCCAATCGGCTATCACACCTCAACTCACGATAACCTGGCCTATCTCTCTCTCATTTGATCTCATATATTCATTTACTTTATTGCTTTCTAGATTAGTTATTAGTTAAACTCCTATAATCCTTTATTTGTGTTTTTACTTTTTACAGTGCAAGAAACTAGATTCTTGAAGTGGCACCAATCCCTATGGAGACGATATCTTTTATACTATAACTTGCGACGTGTATACTTGCACATTTGCGTAGCACTTATTACGCGCAACAAGTTTTTGGCGCCGTTGCCGGGTATTGGCAATAGCGACTTTGTTTTTATTTTCTTGCACTTTCTTTTTATTTTTCTTGTTTAAAATTCAAAGGGCTAACAAACTTTGGTTTTGCATTGGTATATGACCTGGCGAGACCGACTTCACCGAATATCCCTTTGATCCGTAAATCGAACGAACCTTACAAAGACTTAGACGAAGGATAAGAGAAGCAATGGCAAATCAAGACGGCAATATGAATCAAGATGTTCGAAAGCGAGAAGAAGGAGTGATTCTTGCACGAAATGTAACTATTCAAGACTATCTTGAAGAAGATCTTGATGGACTTAACCCGGGAGTTGTCGCACCTGAAATTGAAGCCGACCACTTTGAGTTGAAACCGGTAATGTTTAATATGATCAACACAATAGGTCAATTTGGCGGCTCAAAGAATCGAAGATGCACGACAACATCTGAAATCTTTCCTCGAGATTTGTAACTCGTTCAAGATACACGGAGTCACCCCGATGTCCTACGATTAAGATTATTCCCTATTCACCGAGGATAGGCGAAAGCATGGTTGAATAGCATTCTGCCGGATCCATAGCATCTTGGACTGATCTTTGTCGTGATTTCCTTGCTATATTTAATCCTACAAATTTGACTGATAAGGTTCGTAACGACATTACTTCTTTTCGGCAGGTAGATGATGAATCCATGTACGTGGCTTGGGAGCGATATAGAGAACTTCTACACAAATGCCCTCTACACGGATTCCCCGTGTGGATTCAAGTAACAATGTTTTACAACGCCGTGAATACACCGACAATGATGATGCTAGATGCCTCGGCAAACGGCATACTCCTAGATAAGTCACCGGAAGAAGCAATGCAAATTTTAAACAGGTTGGCCAAGAATGACTATCAATTCCCATCTACTAGAAGAGGAGGAGTTAGACGCCAAGCCACAATACATGAACTAGGATCATCAGATTCAATTTCGGCACAATTGGCCGCTTTAACCAAGATGGTCCAGAACATGCAAAAACCAAACAACACACATGAAGTCAAGGTAATGGATTCTTTTTGTGAGTTATGTGGTGATAACCATAATTCTTCTGAATGTATGCAGAATCCGGAATCCAGCTTCTATGTGGGGAATTACAATTGGAGCAACAACATGATGTCCAATACATACAATCCAGCTTGGAAGAAGCACCCAAATTTTTCATGGAGTAATCCCAACAATGCTCTAAACCAGAACAATCAGAATGCACAAGCATCGGGATTCCAGCAGAATATGCCACGGCAACAGATGTTGCAGCAACAACCGACAACATCTAGTTCTTTGGAAATTTCTCTAAATGCTTTTATGATGAAATATGAATCTTATATGGCTGAGAATAGTAATTTCATAAAAAGAACTGATGTTTTTATTAACAGGACCGAGATGAAATTGCAAAACCAAGAGGCGGCAATCAAATCATTGGAAAATCAAGTCGGACAGTTTGCTCAAAATCTGAATACTAGACCGCAAGGAGGTTTACCTAGCGATACTAAAGTCGCAAGAGGAACTGGCCATGAGCAATGCAAGGCGATCACCACTAGAAGTGGCCAACAACTTAGAGAGGTTCAAACCCGCTCATCAAACAAAACTCCACAAAAAGATCAAGATGAACCTAGCGGCAAAGCCTCATATGCTGAACCAGGAATTGTCGCGGCAACCGACAATAAGCATGCCTCGGCAACCGACGATAAAGATGCCTCGGCAACTTGCGATAAGCATGCCTCGGCAACCCCAGTTGATAATGCCTCGGCAACTCCAGATGTCCCGGCAATGCCGTCAATCAGGTTTCAAACCAATGAAACGATCGAAGATATCTGACTTCCACCACCATTCCCACAAAGGTTGAAGCGACAAAAGCAAGAATACCAATTCAAGAAGTTTCTTAATATCCTAAATCAAGTCCACATCAACTTGCCATTGGTGGAAGCAATTGAACAAATGCCAAACTATGCCAAGTTTCTTAAAGACATTGTGTCCAAGAGAACAAGGTTAGGAGAGTTTGAAACAGTTGCCGCGACAGAGGGATGCATGGCAATGTTGCACAATCGTATGCCACCTAAGTTGAAGGATCCCGGAAGTTTCACAATACCCTGTTCCATTGGAAATCACTATGTCGGGAAAGCATTATGCGACCTTGGGGCTAGCATAAACTTGATGCCTAAATCGGTTTTCCAAAAACTAGGAATCGGGAAGGCAAGACCTACAACAGTCATGCTGCAGCTAGCCGACAGATCCTATGTGCATCCAGAGGGAAAAATCGAAGACATACTGGTAAAAGTCGATAAATTTATTTTTCCCGCTGACTTTATTGTTTTGGATTGTGAAGTAGATGAGCATGCACCCATCATTCTCGGGAGACCATTCCTAGCAACAGGGAGAACCTTGATTGATGTTGAAAAGGGAGAACTCACAATGAGGGTGAATGACCAGCAAGTTAAACTAAATGTGTTCCAAAGACTAAGGCATGCCGATGATCCAGAAGAATGCCAACTACTTCATGCCACAGCAGAGTTTAACTTCGATGAGGAATTTAGTTGCCTCGGCAACTACATTACCGACCAAGAGGAACATGAGGAGTGTGAAGAACCGGTCGATGAGGAACAACCAGAAGAGGCAAATTGGCTAGTCACCGACCAGGTACATACTTTGAACCACTAGACTACTTAGGTAAGGAAGGTAAGCTCGAAAAACCCTCTATTGAACAACCACCAATTCTTGAGTTGAAACAATTGCCAGAGAAACTAAAATATGTATACTTAGGGACCGATAATACATTGCCTGTAATTATTTCTTCTAAGTTACAGCCTGAGCAGGAAAAGAAGCTGATCAAGATGTTGAAGCTACACAAAAAGGCAATAGGGTGGAGAATTGCCGACTTGAAGGGAATTAGCCCGGCAGTATGCATGCACAAGATCTTGTTGGAAAATGATCACAAACCTTCAATTGAGGCCCAGAGGAGACTGAATCATGCCATGAAAGGGGTTGTAATGAAAGAAATCATCAAGTGGCTTGACGCCGACATTATATACCCTATCTCCGATAGTACGTGGGTAAGTCCGGTACAATGTGTACCGAAAAAGGGAGGTATAACAGTGGTAAGCAATGAAAATAATGAACTTATCCCAACCAGGACTGTGACCGGTTGGAGGGTTTGTATGGACTATCGAAAGCTAAACAAAGCCACTAGGAAAGATCACTTCCCATTACCCTTTATTGATCAAATGCTTAACCGTCTTGCAGGTAAACCCTTTTATTGTTTTCTTGATTGTTATTCAGGTTACAATCAGATTTCCATAGCACCAGAAGATCAAGAAAACACAACCTTCACATGCCCATACGGTACTTATGCCTTCCGAAGGATGCCGTTCGGATTGTGTAACGCCCCGGCAACCTTCCAAAGATGCATGATGGCGCTCTTTTCAGACATGGTCGAAGACTTCCTTGAGATCTTCATGGATGATTTTTCGGTTTTTGGTAATGACTTCGACGGCTAACTCGGCAATTTAGAGAGGGTGTTGGCAAGATGCGAAGAAACGGATTTAGTCCTCAATTGGGAGAAATGCCATTTTATGGTAGATGAAGGAATAGTGCTCGGCCACAAGATTTCATCCAAGGTAATTGAAGTAGACAAAGCCAAGGTGGACGTGATTGAGAGATTACCCCCACCAAGTTCGGTTAAAGGAATTCGAAGTTTTCTCGGACATGCAGGTTTTTACAGGAGGTTCATTCATAATTTTTCTAAAATCACTAAACCCTTGTGTAATCTGCTTGAACAGGATAAAGTCTTCAATTTTGATGATTCTTGCACTCAAGCATTCGAAACCCTAAAGAAAAAGCTTGCCTCGGCACCCATTGTTGTTCCACCAGATTGGACGCTACCTTTTGAGCTCATGTGTGATGCAAGTGATTTCGCGGTAGGAGCAGTCATAGGCCAACGCACAGGTAAGACCTTCCATGTGATATACTACGCTAGTAAAACTCTTAATGGTGCTCAAGTGAATTACACAACAACGGAGAAAGAGTTACTAGCTGTAGTTTTCGCATTTGATAAGTTCTGATCCTATTTAATTGGTACAAAGGTAATTGTTCATACGGACCATTCGGCAATCAAATACTTATTTGCTAAAAAGGATGCTAAACCTCGCTTGATTCGTTGGATATTACTTTTACAAGAATTTGATATTGAAATTAAGGACAGGAAAGGAACAGAAAATCAAGTAGCCGATCACTTATCACGTTTGGAACGCAATAAGGAGGAGGACGCGGATCTAGAGATATGCGATGCATTCCCGAATGTACAAATTCTAGTTGCCTCGGCAACCCTTGACGCCTCGGCAACCCTCGACGCCTCGGCAACCATGGATGCACACTCCTCGACAACTCTCGACGCCGCAGCAGCCTTTGACACGCACGCCTCGGCAATCTTGGGAGCAGTCGCCACGGCAGCACATGCCTCGGCAATACCCTGGTACGCGGATTTAGTTAACTTCCTTGTTTGTGGTATTTTTCCTTATGGCATTACTTACCAAGGGAAGAAGCGGTTCCGCCATGATGCTAAGCATTACTTTTGGGACGAGTCTCTTTTGTTTAAACAATGTGCAGATCAGGTTATACGCCGATGTGTCCCTGAAGAAGAGCAACATAATGTACTCCGGCAATGCCATTCTTCACCCTATGGAGGACATTTTGGAGGAACTCGTACCGCAGCCAAAGTTTTGCAATCCGGTTTGTATTGGCCAACATTGTACAAAGATGCCCAAGACTTTTACAAGCAATGTGATCGTTGCCAGAGGACGGGCAATATCTCTAGACGACATGAGATGCCGCTCCAGAACATCATCGAGGTGGAATTGTTCGATGTATGGGGGATCAATTTTATGGGACCTTTCCCATCTTCATTCGGCAACCTCTACATTCTACTTGCCGTCGACTACGTGTCTAAATGGGTTGAGGCAGCTGCAGTTCCAAACAACGATTCCAAGACCGTGCAACGATTCCTGTAGAAAAACATATTTACACGGTTTGGGATGCCAAGAGCAATTATCAGCGACGAAGGCAAGCATTTTGACAATAGACTAATTGCCAAGATGTTGCAACGCTTCGGCATATCACACAAGATCGCCACGGCATATCACCCACAAACCAACGGGCAAGCAGAAATTTCTAACCGGAAGTTGAAGAGAATACTCGAGAAAGTTGTAAATCCCTCAAGGAATGATTGGTCATTAAGACTAGATGACGCACTTTGGGCATATCGCACTGCATTCAAAACACCCTTAGGTATGTCCCCCTTCCGACTTGTCTATGGTAAAACATGTCATCTACCGGTGGAAATCGAGCACAAGGCGTACTGGGCAATCAAGACCGTGAATATGGATTGGGAAAGTGCCGGACAAAAGCGATTAATGGATCTCAATGAGATAGAAGAATTCCGTGTACTCGCCTATAACAATGCACGAATCTACAAGGAGAAAACAAAGTGATGGCACGACAAGAAACTATTGCCACGGCAATTCACGCCAGGGCAACTAGTTCTCCTATTCAATTCTCGGCTAAAACTTTTCCCGGGAAAGCTGAAATCAAGATGGTCAGGACCATTCGAAGTCGTCAAACCATTCTCCCATGGTGCTGTGATAATCAAGTCCATCTCTGACAACCATGAATTCAAAGTTAATGGACAAAGATTGAAGCACTACAATGGTGCCCATGTGGAACGTAACAAGGAAGTGGTCAACTTAGGAGATGCATGAGCATGCTCTCCTTTCAATATTTTCTTTTTCTTTTTAGGAGATATTTTATTTTTTTCATTATCTTTAGTTTTCAGGTTTTCTTTGTTTTTCACAACAAGACTCACAACTACTATGCTAAGGAAATTTACCACCGAGATCCTTGCCCCGGCAACCAATGAAGCAGTCGCCACGGGAACCGCAAAAGATGACGCCACGGCAACCAGCCCTGAAGATGCCACGACAACCAAAGCTAAAGACATCCCGGCAACCACTGCAAAAGCCAAAGGTAAAACACTTATGCCCGAATCAACTCCTAAGAAAACAACCATCGCGTTCAAGCAAGAGAATCAAGACACCGACCAAAAGGAAACTAATCATCTACGATGACGAACTCTCGGAGTAATTCCTCGTATGCATTTTTATTTTTATTTTTTGTTATTTTTATGCATGGATTGAGGACAATGCCTCACTCGAGTTTGGGGGGGATTGTTATTAGTAGTACCATGTTTAGTTACATTCATCTTAAGTATTACATTTAGGATACATAAATTGCTTGTCATGCCTTTAATTGGAACAAGAATTGCTTAGATTTGATGAATATCCGATGATGACTTTGCCAATGCACTTAATTGATAGAATTTTTATTCTAGGATAACCATGGAAAAACTTAGAATTTTACTATGATGCTAAATTTGATGAAACACTGTTGTGGTTTGATTGATTTAAGGACTTCTAGTGAACTTAGGTTGATAATTAACAAATTGGGGGATTAGAATAAAAATTGGATGAATGCTAGAGGTGCCCGAAATTGGCTCTAGCATGTGCTAAAAAAATTGATCACTAGAGGTGCCCGAAACTGGCTCTAGGATGTGTTAAAAAAAATTTAACTAGAGGTGCCCGAAACCGGCTCTAGTCGATTAAATTAACTTAAGAAAACTAAAAACAAAACACTAGAGGTGCCCAAAACTGGCTCTAGTTAAAATATGTTAAAAAGAACCCAATGAAGTAATTTGAAAACCTATTGCTTGCATAGAATCCGAAAAATCAACTTGCACACAACTCCGCACACACTCACAAGCATCATAGTTTGATTCCGAGTAACTCCTAAGTTTTCCGAAAAATAAAAAGCCAATCATACTTTGTGCCCCGGTTCAGAGAATTGAAATCAAGTTCAAAGCTAAGTTTGTAAAAATTGAAGTCTTTGAAGGTAATTATGAGTTTGCATTGCTTGAGGACAAACAATAGTTCGAGTTTGGGGGTGTGATAAGTGTTCAAAAGTACTATTTTTCTTACCCTTTTTACTCATATTATTGTTAGACTTAGGCTCATATTAGTTGCATAATTAGCTATTCATGCATTAATCCATGTTTCCTTCCATCGTTGAGCTTGATTACATAACTTGGTAGTTTTTGAGGAAAAGATGCTGCTTTGGTGTGCTTTGTGTGTGTATGTGCAGGATCACTTGCCAAAGCAATGCCGAGCTAGTTGCCAGGGCAATGCATGAAGGATATGCCGAGCTAGTTGCCAGGGCAATGCATGAAGGAGATGCGAGCAGTTGCCATGGCAATTGTCGACAAAGAGAAAATGCAATAGGGATGTCGAAATTAATGACTATACAAGCCCAAGATGACGTGGAGCAAAGCCCAAACCCAAAGGAATTTGATTTCCATGCAGAGATTAAAGAAGAATTAAATTCCAAGAAGATAGGAAAAGTTCTAGTAGGAATACAATTATAATAAAGAATTATATTCTTTAAAGATAATTTAATTCCAACTCAAACTCCTCCTCAAAGAAGGACTTTGGCCTAGCCCTATAAATAGCAAGGAGATTTCGACAATCCATAGAGAGAGCATTAGGGAAATTTCGACAAGTCCAAGGGAGAAAGTAAGGGATTTTCGACAAGCTTCATCTTTTCTTTCTTGTTCGATTGGGTTCATGCTAGGGATTGTTTATCTTGTGTTTCTTTGGAACCTAGCCATGAACTAAATTTACTTGGCTATGGTTATTGTGTTTTGTGGTTGTGAGAAACTATTGGTTTTTGTTTAGGTAATAAGAGTTTGCACTTTTCTATTTCAAGGTTTATTCATTCTTGGTTCTTATTCTTGTTTGCGAGTGAATTGGGAGAGGATCTCGTGATTTCATCCATTTATCTAATATCGGGAGAGTTAGATTCAAGAAACGAATGAATATGATCTTTATTCAATCTAATGATGGTGAAGATTAATCCGGCTTAGGAATAAGTTAAGGATTTCAACGGCTAAGAGGAGCGCAAGATTGGTTGTTGTTCACCCTTGATTCACGCAGGGATGTATTATCAAGGCATGCACAAGTAGCTAGAGTTTCGACTTAGGGATAAGAAGAAACCATTGAAGAACACTCTGTCGAACCTTGAAGGTTGCTGCCCAGACGCCCAAGTAGTTGCCCAACTAGTCGCCCAGGCAACCATCGATTAGTTGCCAAGGCAACCCCGTTGTGCAAGTTGCCACGGCAACTGAGTTGTCCGTGCACTCTTTTACCAAGACAATCCAATTGGCTATCACACCTCAACTCACGATAACCTGGCCTATCTCTCTCTCATTTGATCTTATTTATTCTTTTACTTATTTGCTTTCTAAATTAGTTATTAGTTAAATTTCTATAATCCTTTATTTGTGTTTTTACTTTTTACAGTGCAAGAGACTAGATTCTTGAAGTGGCACCAATCCCTGTGGAGACGATATCTTTTATACTATAACTTGCGACGTGTATACTTGCACAATTGCGTAGCACTTATTACGCGCAACATTTAGTTACATTAATCTTAAGTATTACATTTAGGATACATAAATTGCTTGCCATACCTTTAATTGAAACAAGAATTGCTTAGATTTGATGAATATCCGATGATGACTTTACCAATGCACTTAATTGATAGAATTTGTATTCTAAGATAACCATGGAAAAACTTAGAATTTTACTATGATGCTAATTTTGATGAAACACTGTTGTGGTTTGATTGATTTAAGGAATTCTAGTGAACTTAGGTTGATAATTAACAAATTGGGGGATTAGAATAAAAATTGGATGAATGCTAGAGGTGCCCGAAACTGGCTCTAGTAGGTGTTAAAAAATTTAACTAGAGGTGCCCGAAACCGGCTCTAGTCGAATAAATTAACTTAAGAAAACTAAAAAACAAAACACTAGAGGTGCCCAAAACTGGCTCTAGTTAAAACATGTTAAAAAGAACCCAATGAAGTAATTTGAAAACCTATTGTTTGCATAGAATCCGAAAAATCAACTTGCACACAACTCCGCACACACTCACAAGCATTATAGTTTGATTCCGAGTAATTCCTAAGTTTTCTGAAAAATAAAAAGGCAATCATACTTTGTGCCCCGGCTCAAAGAATTGAAATCAAGTTCAAAGCTAACTTTGTGAAAATTGAAGTCTTGGCAGGTAATTATGAGTTTGCATTGCTTGAGGACAAGCAATAGTTCGAGTTTGGGGGTGTGATAAGTGTTCAAAAGTACTATTTTTCTTACCCTTTTTACTCATATTATTGTTAGACTTAGGCTCATATTAGTTGCATAGTTAGCCATTCATGCATTAATCCATGTTTCCTTCCATCGTTGAGCTTGGTTACGTAACTTGGTAGTTTTTGTGGAAAAGATGCTGCTTTGGTGTGCTTTGTGTGTGTATGTGCAGGATCACTTGCCAAAGCAAGGCTAGAGCTAGTTACCAGGGCAATGCATGAAGGAGATGCTGAGCTAGTTGCCAGGGCAATACATGAAGGAGACGCCGAGCCAGTTGCCATGGCAATTGTCGACAAGAGCAAAGGTGATATGGTAGTCAAAATTGATGACTAGACAAGCCCAATATGACGTGGAGCAAAGCCCAAACCCAAAGGAATTTGATTGCCATGCAGAGATTAAAGAAGAATTAAATTCCAATAAGAGATGAGAAGTTCTAGTAGGAATACAATTATAATAAAGAATTATATTCTTTAAAGATAATTTAATTCCAACTTAACTTCCTCCTCAAAGAAGGACTTTGGCCTAGCCCTATAAATAGGAAGGAGAGTTCGACAATCCATAGAGAGCAAGGGAGGGGAATTTCGACAAGTCCAAGGAGGGCAAGAGGAGAGAATTTTCGACAAGCATCTAGGGCAAGGAGGATTTCGACAAGCCTCCTCCTTCATCCTTTTCTTTCTTGTTCGATTGGGTTCATGCTAGGGATTATTTATCTTGTGTTTCTTTGGAACCTAGCCATGAACTAAATCTATTTGGCTATGGTTATTGTGTTTTGTGGTTGTGAGAAACTATTGGTTTTTGTTTAGGTAATAAGAGTTTGCACTTTTCTATTTCAAGGTTTATTCGTTCTTGGTTCTTATTCTTGTTTGCGAGTGAATTGGGAGAGGATCTCGTGATTTCATCCATTTATCTAATATCGAGAGAGTTAAATTCAAGAAACGAATGAATATGATCTTTATTCAATCTATTGATGGTGAAGATTAATCCGGCTTAGGAATAAGTTAAGGATTTCAACGGCTAAGAGGAGCGCAAGATTGGTTGTTGTTCACCCTTGATTCACGCAGGGATGTATTATCAAGGCATGCACAAGTAGCTAGAGTTTCGACTTAGGGATAAGAAGAAACCATTGAAGAACGCTCTGCCGAACCTTGAAGGTTGCTGCCCAGACGCCCAAGTAGTTGCCCAACTAGTTGCCCAGGCAACCATCGATTAGTTGCCAAGGCAACCCCATTGTGCAAGTTGCCACGGCAACTGAGTTGCCCGTGCACTCTTTTACCAAAACGATCCAATCGGCTATCACATCTCAACTCACGATAACCTGGCCTATCTCTCTCTCATTTGATCTCATATATTCATTTACTTTATTGCTTTCTAGATTAGTTATTAGTTAAACTCCTATAATCCTTTATTTGTGTTTTTACTTTTTACAGTGCAAGAAACTAGATTCTTGAAGTGGCACCAATCCTTGTGGAGACGATATCTTTTATACTATAACTTGCGACGTGTATACTTGCACATTTGCGTAGCACTTATTACGCGCAACACATATACTTGGTATAATTCATATACTTGGTATAATTCATATACATGTCATGCTTCATATACGTGGCATAATTCGTATACTTGACATATTTCATATACATAACATGGTTCATATTCATGACATGTTTCATATATATAACATGATTCATTTATGTATCATGATCCTTTTATCATTGCCCAAAGTACGCTATATGAGATCGAGGTACGCGAGCCATCTTGTAATGACACCGTAGTGTCAAACGTGAACGTAAAGATGAGTACATACTCGGGGACGCTCTTTGCTCCCCATAAACATAAAGCACCTCGACAGTGCACTCGAGCACAGTGGGCGTAGATCCCCAGGGTGCGTGTGATACAATCATTTTGTCACAATTTCTATTTAATAACTTGAACATAAGGGTGCAGCTGCTAAAGACTCTATGGCATGCCAACTATACTATGAACTCTCATACTAAATACTTGGGCATTTCTTTCATTACCAATCAATTATCATCAATCATATAGATAGGAATTTCATATTCATATTTCATCATAATTGTTCATGGTAATCAATAATCATCATAATTAATCATATAAATAGACATTTTATGTTTCATGCTTCATCAAAAATGTTCATGATAAACATAGATCATCATCATTTCTCAGAATAATAATTCATACTTCATATTCTATTTAATATACCTTTATTGCAACATGCAGAAACTCAACATATATATATAAGACAATACTATTTTTAAATTAAGGTCGACTATTCGCTAGTCTTCCTAATTGCAATTTAAAACATATAAAATGCACTCACCTGGGCCATGAATAGTATGCCTCACTAAGCTTACTCGAAGTTCTTATCTTTCTTTTTACCACTGGTTCTCTTTCGATCTCTTTTAAAACTGTATAAGACCAATCGAACATATACATTACCATTCTCGTATTCGACTTAAATCTAACATTACTAATTTGATTCTTAAACATAACTATTCGAATATAGAATTTTTCTGAAAATTTCCCCAATGTTTTACATCATTGCCGAAAGGGTCCCTAGGTCTTTAGTGACCATTTTGAACATTAAACAATTGTTCAATTCCATTTTTGAACAATTTTCCATAATTAATTACTTATTTTGGACTATTTCCTTTTTAGTCCTTCAAGTTCATAAAAGTGACATTTTAGTCACTACTTTACCTTTGTACAAAAATTCATGTACAAATAAACCATTCGTTTATTTCTAACATCCTTAGAAATTTTCCTTCTACTTTTAAACTTTGACCAATTTAGTCCTTCACCCAAAACTTTTATTTCGAATTGGTCCTTCATGTTTCCTTTCTTGAAATTTCAATCCTTCAACTTTCATAACATGCTTAAATCTTCAATTCTATCATTTTTTCATAAATTCAAGACCAACCCCTAACTTTTACTAAATTACCGAATTGGTCCTTGAATTTCTAAAAAATTTCATTTTGGTCCCTAATCACCTATTCAAGCTATTTTCACCATAATTCCATGATTCCAATGCTAAAATAAAATTAACAATAATTTCCCCCAATTTTCCAAAATTTTGAAATGGTCCCTAAACTAACAACTTGGGAAATTATTCAACATATCATCAAAATAGGTCTCCCAACATCATAATTCAATCAATTTCATCCTTAATTTAACTTCCTAACCAAAACCCCCAAATTTTAGGGTTAGGGTTTATAATCTCTAACATGGAATTTATCCAAATCCAACCTTGATTCCATGTTTAAATCATCAAATTAACTAACTACAAGACTAATTCCATCATCATCTTCAATTTCTACAATCAATCTCCATCCATAACATAACTCATACTTGACTTTTATCATACAAAAATTACTATCAAAATGAAGAGAATCAAGTGTAGAACAATTTACCTAAAGGAACTTTGCTTGAAGCTAGTCTTGAATCCTATAAAATTTGGCTTGAAAGTTTGAAAAATTCTTCCCCTTTTTTTTCTTGTTTTCGAACAGAAGCTAGTGATGGAGATGATTTTTGTATCATCTTTTACCTATTTAAGCCATGTGTCTAATTAAATGAATTTAAAATTCATTTAATTAGTGAATTTACCCTTTTGCCCTTTTATTATAATGGCTAGGATTTAATCTCATTAAAATCAATGGTCATGATCAAATCCATGTGTTTTTCATCTTTCAAATTTTCCCTCAAAGTTTCAAAATATTTCAAAAATGCCATTCATGACAAATGTCCAATTTGCCCTCCAACTAGACTTTATGTACAACAAGTCTTGAAAATTGTCATTCCATCACCATCTAACTAAATATAGTTAGAATCCAACCAAAAGTAATAAAATACTCATAAAATAATATTTTATGAGTTTTTCATAATTTCTTGAAACTGACTTTAAAATTTCAACTCGATCCGATATAGCGATAATTACCGGGAAATTTTATCGGATACATTTCCTCTTAGAAATCTTATCTCCAAAATCCATTTCGAATATTATTGACTTAAAATAAATCCTTTTTATCAGTCAAAATATTAAATATGGGACCTTCCCATTAGGTCAGCCATCCTTGTACTACTCTAGTTTGAGCACGCTTAATAATTTCATTCGATCCAAAAATTCTAATAATATAAGCCTCGTACGAAAAATCCGAGTAACACGGAAATGCCACTATTGGGGATGAACTATTCATTTACGGGGTTAACTTATATAACTTTTGAAAATTACACTTTGGTCCCTAAACTTTTCCAAGTTCACACTTTAACCCCCTAAACTTTCAAAAAATACAATTTGGTCACTAGTCCAAAAATTGGGATATTATATGTTGTTTTTGAACTTTAGATGCCTAAAGTATTTTTTTGTAAAAATGGGTTCCTAAAGTTTCAAAAGTTATAATTTTAGGTGTCTGGCTGTTAACTATCGTTAAAAAAATCGTTAACCAATACAAAATTGACACGTGTCATTTTTAATTTCTTTACATTATTATTTTTTAATAATTTAAAATTTTACAAAAAATCTTAAAATTCTAAAACTTTCTAAAATAGTCCCCAAATCCTCATCGCTGCCGGCGTCAGCCCACCCTTTCGGTCGTCGAACCCAGCCGACCATTTCCCATCACTCGACGTCAACGAAAATCGGCGAATGGTGTGCCAACCGAACATTGAACGTCGAACGTGAAATAATCGTTCAATTGACACCCCGTTTGCCAGTTTTCGACTATGACGAGTAAGGAGAAATGGTCAGTTGGGTTCAGCGACGGAACGGGTCTGATTGAAGACGGCGGTAGGTAGCAGCAGCGGTGAGGATTTGGGGATTTAGGGATTTTTAGAATTTTGGGACTGATTTGAACATTTTTGTAAATTTTGAGATTTAAAAAAATAATTTTAAAATTTTTTTCAAAAATAATTAAAAAAAAATCAATATTATATCATGTGTCGCGTTTTAAATGGATAACGGTTTTTTTAACGGCCGGACACCTAAAATTATAATTTTTAAAATTTTAAGCACTTATTTTTACAAAAAAAAATACTTTAGTCACCTAAAGTTTAAAAATAATATACTTTGAGCACTTATTTTTTTATTTAAGCTTAAAATTTATTAAGTTCAGGGGTTAAATGTTACTTTATCCCTTCAAAACAAATAAATAGTTCATTGCCTGAGTTTCGTGTCTTCCCTTCCTACTCGTAGTTAATGTTAATGGATTCCAATTTCTCTTATTTTACATCAAATCTGAATCTCAAAATAATCCAACATTACACATTTAATTAAATTGAGCTCCATCGTTTGGGAACTTGTCTGTTTAAAGCATTGCAGTTTGAGGTATGAGTTCTTTCGATTTTCTTTTCTATTTGGAATATCAAAAATACACCAGGTAATTATATCAAATAAAAAGAAAGAACCATGAAAATATGGTGGTTAAATCCGTCTATATTCGTTCTTGTGTTATTTACTGCAGAAATTGAGTCAAAACGATACCGGAATATGATAAATAAAGATAGCACGCCAAGTGTCTGACAAATTGCCTCTGAGAAAAGTGTGTTTTTGTTTTATACAAGGGTAATAAACTATCCAGACCCTAAACACCTGAACGGGCGGTCTTAAAATGTGTACATTATTGGATTTGCTTGGTTTCTGGGATCTGTTGTCTGTACTAACTTGACCATTTTCAAGGTTGGTTTACGTTACATGATTTATGTTCCCAGGTAAAGTGTTGGATCCATCTGTGGGAGCAATTGCTTTGGTGATCGGCAAAGATGGTTTCTTGCTTCCCATCCACACCTAAGAAGCTGGCGATGACCGTGGGCTGCTTCCTTGCTGGTGCTGGCCTTTTCGCACTCGGTACACATTTCTCGTACGTAAACGTCGCCCCGCAGCAAGCTCGAACTAAAGCTCGAAACGATTTTGTCAAGGAGCGGTTAAGGAAGAAATATGGCAAAACATAGAGTTGCATTGCACTGTACGTTTGTCCATCCTCGGTTTTACTCGCATTCTCTGCTCTCGTTTAATGTTTCTTTATGGTAATTCGAATTAGAATATGTCACATTGGTTTGTTCCAGGTTTCAGCTATATGAGCATCATTGTTTTGTGGAATTACTTTGGGTTTATAACAGTTTTCTCTGTTCATCTGGTTTCATTATTGAATAAAAAAATGAATTGTTATATGTTTCATAATTGAGTGCTGGATTGCTACTTTTAAAAGACAAATGAATTGTTTGTTCCTAAACTTATAATTAAATGATTGGATTATTACTTATAAAATACGAGCGAGTGACATATTTGTTACTAAACTTGTAACTAAGTGACTTGTGATGTAATTTACCCTTATTTTTATGAGAAATTTCTTAAATATTGCACTTGAAGTCGACATGTGCTCTCATCGACTTCATTGTTAAAGCATTTTTTTTTATTAAAATTACATAAAGTCCTTGCATGCCTGCATACCTAGACATTGTCATCTGAAACATGAACAGTGAAGTTTCAAGCCGACTTCTAATTTTTTTTTCTTCTATTATGACAGTAGAAAGTACCATAGATCCAAAAATAAAATTGTAGGCATTAACGGTGCAAATTTGTAATTTAAGACTACAACCGAACCTCAATATTTATCTTGAAAATATTATTGTAAAATATAATCAAACCCAATGATCCTAATAAAAAAGTCTAAGTTCGAGCAACTTTATTCACCTTAAAAACTATTAAAAATTACATTGGACTTTTTACTAGTTTTTAAGGTGAATAAAGTTGATTTATTCACCCAATGATCCTAATGAAAAAGTCCAGGTTCGAGCAATGGAATCAATGATGTGGTCCGATCTTCAATTGCAGGCATCATGCATGCCATTGCAAACCCTGATTCCAATTTCTAAACAATTTTATCTAGTTGATTGTTGGAACACGCGTAATCTGAAAAATTAAAATCAGGTTAACTAGTCTCGCAACCATGACAACAAAAATAGGCTACATGTATAAACTTCAAGGTACTAACTCTTCATAGTACAAAAAACAACATGCAACTGAAGTATATGAGATTACAGTTTTATAGGGGAAACAACCCACTACTTGAAATCAACACTAACACAATCTCAAGCATTCTGAAAAGATGAAAGTAAAGCAAAAAAACAACATTTTGATCTGAAAGATGGAATCTCAAATAACAAAATTTTAGGCAGCACCCTTTCCCTTCTTTCTCTGGATCTTTTTCATGTAGAATTCCAGCTCTTTGCCCTCCAAGATATGCCTGCAAAAACCCATTTGACATCATAGTAAAACAAGAGTGGTAATAATTATTGTTACCTAGAACTACTTATCCTGAATATCCAAGAGATTAGAGAACTGAAAAGCTATTGTGAAGACTATTTAGTAACAATCGACGAGTCTAACAAATTGTACATGCCGACAGTAAAAGGTACGAGGGAAAGGGAACAAATTGTAGGAAGACATTTAAGAGATGATATACCCATCAGCACGTCCACATTGACCAGGCCGTGAAGAGATGCAAGCCAGCAAACGACCACTACTGAATTGCTCCTCAATATGGGGGTCAAGCTTGCGACTCTGCTGACGCTTCTCCAGCTTCCTCAAGACATGGTTACTCTTCTTCACCTCCTCGGTTGCAGTTTCACCCTCCTACAGGCAAATGAAGCGAAACAATGTGAAACTGTAAACAGAGATATCCTCGGGTGCGGATTAAAAGAACCACATTATTAGAAGCTTAAACCTAAGTATTGCCTAAGGTATAACTTGGAATAACCTATCATATATGAGAGCAAATCAGTTGCAACAAGAACAGCTGTGCAAAGACAACTAACAACTTGCACGACAAGGTAAAGAAAAACTAAAATCAGCATCCCACAAACAAATAAAGACATACTAATGTGGACAACAAGGTTCAGTTTCCAGATGACATGAAAATACTAAAACAAAACACAAGCAAAATGATTACCACTTTACTAAAATACTAAATTCATCAACATAGCAACTAATCTGTTATTGAAGGCTGAAGCGATATCTACGAGATGCAAACATAAGAACTAATGTCTTACCTCCCCTTCTTTTTTGGTTCCTCCACCTGCTGCTTTCTTCTTGCGACCAATGTCAACACCATAGTGCTGGAGATACCATTGCTTGAATGGAGCAGCATCAACCTGAACAATAGCACTCTTGACCAAAGTTTGAGTACGAACAAGCTCGTTGTTAGATGCATTGTACACCACATCCAAAATCCTGGTCTTCCGAGTCACGGACTCACTTCCCCATGAGTAGTTTCCTGTGTCAAGCCTCAGAGCACGCCACTTCACATTTCCACCACGAACACGAATCCTCCTCACTGTCTTGTTGCTCGAGAGCTTTGTGTTTGCAGGTTGCCTTCCGAGCTCATACCTTTTAAGTTAAACCAACAAAATTTAGAAAAAATGGATAACCACAGACAGAAAACATCAAGTGAAACAACCCCCATGGCTGAACAGACAAGAAAGGTTGAACTTTTACATTCATAAAAGAAATAGCATACTTGATGATAATGGATTTGAATCTATTAACCAAAACAAATCCCCATAAGGCTTAACAAAATTGCACCAAAATTTTCAATCACAACAAAATGAAGCTACATTTATTAGTTCAAGTAAATCACAAGAACAAAATCCCACATTTATTAATTATTTCAAAAATCAACTTTCAGAGCAACCAACCACAGGGGAAAAAAATATCATAAAATAGTGGAAGCACAAGAAAAAGAGAGAAAAAAAAAGGGTTGAGTAGATTACTTTCTCTTCTTCCTCCAAGCCTTCTTTTTGCCACCAGTGGCACGCCTCTTGTGCATGGAATCACGAGAAATACCTATCAGAACAAAAGAAAAAGAATTAAACCCATTAAAAAAGAAAATGAACCAGAAACTTGCATGATATAGATTAGAGGAATGAGAGGAATACCCATTTTAGCTGAGGGAAAAAGCTCAAGCCTTTCTGAGGGATTTTGTACGTTGAAGCAAGATTCAAAGGAAGTGATGAGCTGAGATTTGAAACTTGGCTATACACAAAAAACCCTAGTTTGTCTGAAATTACTTTTGTGTCCTGTTTGGGTATGGGTTTATGTTAGTCAATGGATAGATTATATTTATTAGCCCAATAAAATGTTTGGATCTACGGTTTAGTCCTTTAAGGCCTAACCCTAATGGATGCTTTGGTATATTTGAAACGGATAAATGAACTTTTAGTCCATGAACTTGATAACTTTTCCCCTCATGGTCCGTGAACATTTTTTAGTCCAATTAGTTCTTTTTTTTCATTTTGAGTCCCTTTAATGACGTGACATTTGATATTGCGCAACATGACAAAATCTCATAGTTATACGTCATCAAAATGACAAAAAGCCAAGTTCAAGAATTAATATGAAAAAAGGAAAGTTGAGAGACAAGTTGGAAAATGTTCTGAAGTTTATGAATTACCTTTTACCTTTAATATATGTACTTGGAAAAATATATATATATAAAGAACAAAAAGTGTGATTAATTAGGCTCACGGGTTGCTTGGATTAAATTTTTTTTAATAGTTTAAAGGTAATTACAATATAGTATCTGTCTACATATTCTAAACTCTTTGATAATAAATACACCTTGCAGACAAAGTAATTGAACCCGAATCTCATAGGATGAATATCATCCACTTTTCCACCGAAACAACTTGCTTGGATCAAATATTAAAATGCTCAAATTTAGCTTGGGTATAAAGCAGCAAAGAAACGAGTGGAGAGTGTGGGAACTCAGGCATGATGACCATAAATATGAACGGCAGTTAGCGGCGGAGCCACATGTAGTTTAGGGCTCAATTGACCCCACTTGATTTGTTGTAGTATAGGATTTTCAAAAAGTTAAATAGGATTTTAGTGTACCATTTTTTATAAAAATATTAGAATTGACCCCACTTAATTTATTTGGGTATGGAGTCAACAATATTTATATTATAGAGGTATGTGAATCCTCATATTCTAAAGTTTACTCTAACCCCTGATAATTTAGACTCTGCCACTGACAGCAGTGAATACGGCGGAGATAAAAGGGAAGAAGAGTGAAGCGGTACTCAAAGGTTAAAGAACTAAAACAGATCTGATAATAACAAAAGAAGGATTTGAAGTTTTATTAAAATGTGTTGATTAAAGGGTATCTGAGCAATGACCCAATTACAAGTATTTATAGTCCAAAACTAATGACTAAGTCTAATAACCGTCTAACAATATCAGTTGGGCTTAGTTGTAACAGCCAATCACTAACTGAATTTAAACAAACCTCATAGCTAATTAATCTTTTTAACAGAGAGAACACTGATTTTTTTTAATCTTTTAAAGAGAGAAAATTATTGTTTTTAATTGTATAAAGGTGATTCACAAGGTAGTATATGTTCATAAATATTTTTAACATTTTGACAATGTACACACATCTTATAGATATTGTGATTGAACTCGAATCCCCTAGAATGAATATCATTCACTTTTACACTAAGACCACTTGTTGGGTTCAACACTGCTCTTTTATTAGTTCACGGTTAGCAGTGGCTTTATGTACAAATGAGAACCCACTGATTTCGCCTTAATTAATGGTGAATTTTTCAACACTGAAATATTTCGAGTTATGATCAAATATTAGGATGATTACAGATTAATTAAGTATTTTAATTTAAAAACGTGAGGATAAAATATTAGGAGGGGACTAAAGAATAAAGACTAAGTATTTAAATTTAGAAAGGTGAGGAGCAAAGGTTTTACTCTTTGGTTTAATTGCTATTCAATCCATTAGCTGACTAATTCGAATCGGAGGTAACTCTTTCAACCCAAATACTCCATTCACAACGATAAGCTTCGAACCTCTAACATTGCTTAAAGAATCTAGTGTCTTATCCCACTAGAGATGCAATTATACCCAAAACGAGCGAATGGAATTAGTCAATGGATTTATTCAAATTAAAATCAGAAAACGTGGTTTGAGGTTTATATTAGTCAATGGATAGATTATAGCTATTGGCCCAATAAAATGTTTGGATTTATGATTTAGCCATTCAAGGCCCAGCATTAAGGGATGTTTTGGTATAAAAGAATTGTATTTTTAGGTCAAATTCTAATTTTGGTCCTGTAATTATGCTCAAATTTTTAATTTGATTTTATATGGTGTAAAATTTATGCAGATTGAGCTTGTGGGCTGTGCATATCTCATAGTAAGGTTTGTCAGTATTGTATAAGTAGGTGTATCGTTTTTATTCTATTATTAATATTGGTATTAGTATATTTCGATGTACTGTTTTCAGTTTATAATTATTTTTAAAATTAATTTTTATGTATATGTTTAGCGTCTAATCTATAGTTTCTTAATATATAATATATGTTATATATACATGTAAGCATATTTAAATCACACATATAAATGTATTTATATTTTATATGTAAATATATTTTTAAAATTATTAATTAAATTCAATAATTTAATTTAATGATATTATTATTATTATTAAATGCAATTATTAGAAAAATTAAGATTAAAAAATTGAAAAAATGTTTAAAAATATTATTTTATCTATACGTGTCAATATCTGTTGAAACAACACAATATACGCCAAAATTTTAATTAGAACAAACTTAAATTACTTGATACTTATTTAGAACCGAAACATGAGTATCGAGAGATAGACTGAAGCAGCATCAATAAACATCACCCAATACAAACAAATTTGATAATAACGAGTAATGCGGGAGTTTTTTTTTCTCTCCCAATTTTGCCCTGGTTAATTCGACCTGATCTACGTCGTACATTTGATTTTGGTTTATGAATCTTTAAACGAGAATTTTCTGCATACACAAGACCTCAAACTGCTTAAACAAAACTAAACTGCTTACCACTTTAACTAACTAATGCGGAAAGTTTTTCGTATGATCTTTGACCGATGAGATCGGTCTAATGTTAATCGAAACTAAAGTGATTTTTTTTTTCTGGATATACCGGGACTTGATTAACTAGAAAGAAAGCTTTTGATTTTTCTAGCAATCTTAACTTTTATGGCATCGCAAGTTGAGCCTCAAAGATTGATAAAATTCTATCTAGAAAGAGTATCTTTCACTTTTGATTTTTTTGACACCTTAAAATGGTCAAAAGCAAAGCAAAGTTCTTGCTTTTGGGTATGGATATGGTTAATTTTTCTTCATCATTTTAATTTCAAAAGTCCCCACCCACCAAAGAAGATTCTTCAAACAATAAAAAAATTACTTTAATGGTGAAATCACAGGGTAGATTATATGGATAATTGGATACTATAAATAGAGAGGACCTCTCTTCTTCATGATCTTATGTACAAGTTCTTAACACCTTTTTAGATTCAATAATTTAGTATAACCACTCACGGCCAAACGGGATATCGTATACATATAATCTATTTATCTATGTTATTCCGAATAATCTTGAGGTGATTACAATGTATTATTTATTCGTATTTTTTTTAACCCTTTGATAACACACATCTTGCAGATCAAGCTGATTGAACCCAAATCTCTGAGAATGAATATTATCCTTTTATCTACTGAGATCACTCATTCGGTTATATTATATTGAAAATATATATTTGCAAATTGGAAATTAAAGAGAAAAAAGGTATAGTTTTAATTCATGAAATCATACTCAAATTGGTCTAACTATCTCTATCACCATTAAAGGAGAAAAGAAACAAGGAAAAGGGAGGAAGCTCCATTTTCTATCAATTCCATGTGAGACCCTTGATTAGTGTTTGATTTGATTTGAGGGTCTAGAGACCATATTTCTCAAATGTCTACCTTGCGTATTTTGATTTAAGTGTATTTTTTCTCTCTTTCAAGTCACTAGAAAAAATATAAAGATAATGACCCCACCGTATTAAAATTGTCATTGATTTCTATCCTTGTAGGGTCTTTGAACTATCGGTAAGTTTAGTTCATATATTTTAATTTGATTGTTTTTAATTTATATATTTTCTTTTTTAAACAATTTTTACTTAAAAAAGAGGTAGAAGAATTTTGTTCATAATGGATTTTGAATCCACAACCTAAGAGAAGGGGATGATGTCAATTGAGAGCTCTAATCACCTGATCTAGAGATTATTGACTAATTTATATATTTTAAAATCTTAATCTTAATCATAATTCAGACATAAATAACCTTTGGGTTTGCATAGTTTCCCAAACATGTCTTGTATTGACAAGAGACATCATTTTAGTATTTAATTTTGATTGATATTAAATTTCGGATTAAATTTCAGATAATCACACCTAATAAAAAGAGGGAATAAATTTAAATAATATGGTTAAAATTCTGGCAAATTGCTTTAATTCTAATTACCTGAATCTATTAGTTAATAGGGAGATATACGTAGGATGTGTTCCAAAAGTTGTCAAGTAATTTAACTTGGAGCAATTGTTTATAATTATATAAGTGTGGTATGTTAGAGTAATCATTATAATTAATGGGCCTCACTGAATTGATTGTAATTGGTTGTTTCACTCGCACTATTCAATTTTTATGTGGAATGAGAAAATTATAACAATTACACGCATAATTATTAGGGGTAACAAAATTCGACTCCGCTTGAAAAAAATATTTTTTTAATTTCGAGTGGTTTGAGATATTGAAGTCAACTCGTATAATTCGAGTAAATTTTGAGTTAGATTCGAGTTTGATTTTGTCAATTCGAAAAATCAAATTTGATTGTTTTGCGATTTAATCCATGATTTTTTTATCTTCAATTCCTCATTCATTTTAAGTTTATTTTTATTACATTTGAATCACATGCTTCTAAGCCACCGTAGAATACTTATTTAGATTTAATTTACATATCCTCTTTTTGCAATTTAATCCCTCAACTTTATATGATTTCTGTGTTTCTTTAATTCTCCCTTCGTTTTAAGTCCATTTTGACCAAATTTAAATCACATATTCCACTACCACTAATAATATCTATGTAACTTAAATCCACATTTTTAAAATATATTCATTTTTTCAATTTAGTCCCTTAATTTTTCATTTTATTCAATTTGGTCCTTTAACTATAATTTTTTTATAAATTATTTCTTCAATTCAATTCATTTACTCCTTTATACTCCATCAATACTTTGTCCTAAAAATTCCTTCTTTAAAAATAACATTATAAAATATATTTTATAATTTTAGATTATGTTTGTTTTATAAAATAACATTACAAATCTTACTTACATATGTGACAAGAATATGAAGAAATATATATGTATATATTATATTATTAGAGAAAGTCGTTTAAATTAGAATAAATCTGTACTATAGCCTTATAATAAATAATTACAATTAAATATGTACATAAACTTGATGACTTGACTCAAATTTCATAAACTCGACTCGAGTAAAAAAACATTTAAATAACGTTTGAGTCACAAAATAGAACTCGTCAACTAAACTAACTCGAAATCTTTTACTCGACTCGATGGAATGCTCACCCCTAACAATTATTGTACTAAATCCCACTAAAGTATATGTAACTATGCTTCACCAACTAAATATTAAAATTATAATTTTGTAATACCCCAATTTTTGGTTAGCGAGTAAATTGCAAAGATTTAAAAGTTGATGGCTTTAGTTCAGTGACTAAAACGTAAAAATTCAAAGTTTGGTGACAAAAGTGAAATGTTGGGAAAAGTTTAGGGACCAACATGGTAATTTTCCCAATAATTATTTTTATGGCAAAAATGAATAGTTTATCCCGGTATAATAACTTTGGTGGGAATCGGATTTTTTGTACGAGATTTGTGTAAAAAGCTATAAAGGGAATGAGTTTCAGGAATTAATTCGGAAGACTATTCGAACTCGGAAAATTATGAAAATTTTATGGGAGTCTTAGATAGAATAAAAGAAGATTGTGTTAAGTTTTGGGATCGTTTTGATTCGATTTAGATTCGATTGAAGACAATATTTTGAATAGTGCACAAATATCATTTTTTGTGAATACATGGATTCATTAATGGCATTTTAGTCATTTTACCCCTACTTTTTAATTAAAGATGATTATGAAAAGTGATAAGGTTAGGTGTCAACACCTAATTGGTCATAATTGAGGGGTAAAGTGATAATTTTACTATTAAAGAAGATTTTTATATTGGATTTAAAGGATTAAAATGCCATTTGTCATGATAATTAATTAAAGAAAAAGCTAGAGCTCTTTCATCTTTTTCCTCCATTTTCGAAACCAACATATTGATTCAATTTTTAGCATGATTCGATTGGTTTTTGGTTAAAGACATGAAATAGAAAATTAATCTCCATTGAATTCTCTTTCATTTGGTATAATTTTTTAGTGGTTTCCATGATTATATGTTGATATTGGAGATTAGGGGAAACTCTTGCAAAATTTTCATTTGAATAGGAAGTTATGTGAGAAGCTTGAATATGTTGTTAGGAGGTTGAATCTATGTTTGAATCAAGTTGGAAAAAATTTTAAGAGTGACCCTTGGTATTCGGCTAGTAAGGAAAAATTTTCTTAAGGTTATAAATGATGTATGGGTGATTTTGTAAACTTTAGAAAGTTATTTGGACTAATGTGGAAGTTTATAAACTGTTGAGGATTAATTTGTAAATTTTGGAAGTTTAGGGGATTGGTTGTTAAGCTTGTTTTTGAAGGGTATTGTGTTGGAAAATTAAGTTAAAGTGAATAGACGGTTAATTTTTGAAGTTGTGTTAACTTTGGGGACCAATTTGAAATTTTGGTAAATTAAAGGACTAGTGTGTAAATTTTTAAAGTTTGGATCATTAAGTGTAAAGAATGAGAAATGTAAGGTTTGAACTTGAAATGTTGGTTGGAAGTTTAAAAAGAGTCCTTATGACTAAAATAAATATTTTGGAAAGTTAAAGAATTATTAGGAAATATTATTCCTAATATGTATCAATGTTAGAATGATACTAACATGTACTTTAAATTGTATATGTTGGTGAAATTGTTGTAGATCACAATCGTAATCCAAATCGGGAGCCGATCAACTTTAAAGGCAAAGAAGTAGTGCAAAAGTGAAGTTAGGTTTAAGGGTAAAGCTTTCTAGTGAGGCAACAAGTGAGTGCATTTTTACTATTTTATTTGATATGAAAAAGACTTGCGATGAGTCTATCTCGAATGTCAATTCACAAATGATATCTTTTCAATGATTTTTGAAAAGAACTATGAATGATTTTCGGGTATAAACTGCCCAATGCGCTTTTATATAGTATTGTGAAATGTTAATATCTTCTGATATTTTAAATAAGTGAATGGTATATGATAGTGAATGTTTAAAGCCTATTGTTTGCATTATTAGATTTCTTGGTATAATTGGCAAGCCAATGAGGTGGGAGTATAAATGATACAGTGATGTTGTACAAGTGTACAACAGTTATAAAGTGAAGCAGTGATGTTGTGTTCTACAGCTATGACCTAATGATCTAGTGATGTTGTATAAGTTTACAGTAGTTATCAGTGATGCTGTGTTCTACAGCTATGATCTAGTGATACAGTAACGTTGTATAAGTTTACAGTCGTTATTCAGTGATAAAGTGATACAATGTTTATTTTGGCACAACAACTTAGTTGTTGTCGCACATGTGCATACTCAATAGTGACTTGCATACCATACAATCTCATTTATCTTACATTGGGCTATGATTTAAATAATAGTGACAAATGAAACTGAAATGATTGAATGAAAGTGATATGAATTTTTGAATATGGGATTTTGATGTGAACTGCCTTATTTACATAAACTATTATTTTTAATGTTTTTATTAAATTATTAGTTGTCTCACTGAGATTATTCTTAGTGTGTGAATGTTTCACGCGTAGGCAAAGATCGTAAGGATCGAAAGGAGTAAGGAGGTGTGATAGGAGACATCATACATTTTGAAAGAGGTACATCATTATTAGTAAGACATCATCGATGTCCCTTTTTGATATTATTAGTTGAGATTCTTATAAATGTTTTGGATACTCTGCTACAAAAATATTGGAAATGTTTGTAATGTTATAAACATGAGTATGAATACTTTTAATGGATATTATTAATTAAATATGTTGAAATCGTATTTTATTAGTTAATCGAATGATTTTTAAATTAGGCAGTTTTATTATTTATATAGAGGAGAATCGAACTGCCAAGTTGCTGCCTGAATCTAGGTTCAGATCGAACTTAGAAATATTAGTTTTAAATTTTACGCGATTAAGTATTATTTTAGAAAATGGTAAATTATTTATATTTTAAAGAAACAAAATTTTATTAATTTTGAAATAAGTGCTATTGTACAAGTGTCATGTGACATCTCTAACTTGTATTCAGTGATGAATTCGGATAAGGGTGTTACAAATTTCTTATAATTACTATTTTAACAATTACACTTTCTGACAATAGTTTTACCATGTTTCAACCACACCTATAAATGTTAATACTTGTTCTTGATTGATCTAGAATCTAAAGTTTTCCATTCTTTCTATAAAAAGAAAATACATTTAATTTACTTTTACTTTCAAAAGAAAAAAAAACACATTTAAAGATGAGTCTAGAGTAAATGACAATTACCGATATGTATCACTAATTATATACATCGATATGTACTATTAATTATTTTAATAATTTTTAAAACTGCGGGAACTTATAACGCGATTATTCATTTTTAAGAGTAAAATATGTTAAAATACTTTTTTACCCATTTCCAGTTTTTTTTTAGTTTTTAATTCAAAAACTAATAAAGTTATTAAAATAAAAAGTGGACAAAAATAAAAAATCTGAAAAAGTGACAAAAAATATTTAACATGTTTTATTCTAAAAAAAGGAATAATCACGTTTTAAGTTCTCGTGATTTTAAAAGTTATTAAAATAGTTAATGATACATATCAGTACATATGATTAATGGTACATATCATTACATGACGTTTACTTTAGAATTTTCCCATATTTAAACAACTTGTTCCTTCTCATTACCAACATTCATCCATTTATAACATATCATTTGAAAGAACAATGCATGCTTAATTCCATGTTATCTAATAATAGAGGGAGTCGTCCCACAAGAAAGAACATTGATTTTTTTGTTCCTTTTGCTATTATTGTCATTCTTCCCCATCCAATAGAGCATGGGTTGGTTGGATTTGATTTCTCTTTATTTATTTTAAATCATGTTTAGATTAGTCTTAATCCACCTAAATATTGACCTTTCTAGGCGTACATCCCCCTTGTATATATAGGCTAAAATTTAACCATCTAATTTCTATCACTTCTATCTAGAATATTGTCTATACATTTAATGATTGGAATTGTTATGTATAACAAATACAATTTTAATTTATTCAAAATTTTATATGTATAATTTATTCGAATGTAATATAAAATATGATGATTGAATTATTAGTAATATGAAAAAATTGTGAATCCATGGAGTGATGCTAATGGTAAAAAGATGACGATAATTTTCCTAAGTGATCTATGTTTGAACAACTTAGTCTAGAAGCGTAAAATTTAATTTTTTGAATAATATAAAAAATATTAAATTACATAAGAATACTTTGATTAATATTAGTATCTACTTACACTGTGTAAAATTCAATTACTTTGATTAATATTAGTATCTAATGGTCCAAAAACTATAAAATTTTCAAGTTTAACATGGTGTAAGAAGATCGTACTTTATAGTTCTTTTTTGTTGCTCTTTCAGTTCCTCGAGATTTTGCTTTGACTAATCTATACTGAACCACGTAAAATACTTAAATTTAGTGAGTGAATTTTCTAATAAAATTTTTTTGCATACATAATATTTCAAATTTAATATTTACTTAAACGATATTAAATTACAACGGAGTCGGTGATCTTATCTCATATTTTATGCCAAAGTCGGTTGCTCATATGTTTGTGATTGAGAGGCTGACATTAATTGTCTTTAATGCAAGAGTTTGACTGGAAACACAAGCTTGAGTTTTCATTGAAGACGGGCATTTAATATCTTCAGATTCACATGAACACATTACTATTCAATCCGACTATGGTAAAACAACTCATTGGTCCCTCAACTTTACCAGTTTAATTATTCTAGTCTCAAACTTTTACTATATTCTTTTTGTCCTTGAATTTTTTTTTAACAAAATACCCCGATGGAACAATACTATTTTGTTATCGTTGAAATGTTAACGTCAACTATTTTTTCTTTTCTATCACTCCATTAATTTTTTAAAAAAATATTAAAATTATAAAAAGTAACTTCATATAAACATTTCAACAAGACAGATCAACTATAATTTCGAATATTTTGATGATGTGACAGAAAGGGATAAAATAAGTTATATCAGCTTAACAATGTTATTAACTATGGTGAGAGTCGAGTTCTTTCGTGCAATATCTTAGTCCATGATCTTATCAACATTAAGCGAACTTGACTATGATGAAATGTTTTTTTAAGAATTCGATATTAGATTAAAATCCGCAATTGTGGGTGTATATGTATAATGTATGATGCTATTATAAAGTATGGCATAATTTGATCTTCTTATTTTTATGATAGTATTAGTTAGTCTAAATTATCGACAAAGTTTACAATTCTCGTTAAATTGTTATTATGATTGAAGAAAAACAACTTTTAAATATCCAATTGACTTATAAACCTTTTTTTATATTTCTTTAGAAGACTTGCAAACTTTTAATTACATTAAGTTGTATGATTATAATTTCTTTTAAATATATTCTTTAAGTATTCAATTGGCATACATACATTTTTAAAAAAAATACGTTAACACCATAATAAAAATAAAATGAATTTTAATATAATTACAATGTGAGAGAAAGGGAATGTTACTATTACGATTCGAACCCTAATATTAAGTACCAACACAGCATAAGAGTCTTAACAACTGTTCTAAAGGGATGTTTGTAGAAATAAATACTTAATAGCGTTAACAGTTTAGATTAAATTATATAAAACGGCCAAACTATGTCAAATTAAAATAAATGAAATGAGAGGGTCGTTTCTGTAATAAATATTTACGGTACTGAATTCAAATTGATTAGTTAATAAATTAAGAATCAGTAGTTCTACAATATATATATACTGAGATCCATATTTTTATAGCACATCGAAATGTTTAACCATTTACCAAAAATGTAAGGCCAAAAGCCATTTGTAAATCATTTGTTTTTATGTATATAGAAATTATGGTATAAATTTGAAGCATTTGTACAGTGTTCCCTAAGAAGGCTTACCAGAACTTCCCATGAATTTGATTCTATAATTATAACTTGTCATAAATAATTATCATGTGCTTAACACATACAATAATTATAAGCCACGTATTGAAATGACTTTTTGTCTTCGACATTAACTTTAACTATTATCATTGAATTTTATTTAGTTATTAAAGTTTTAAAACATTTAATTTACTCACTAAAGTTTATATATTGAATATTTTGATCACTTCTTCATTACTTTTTTTGACGGCATAATGATATGGACATCGTCGGACGACATCGCCAACAATTTTAAATAGTAGTCGTTCAATATCAAATTTTAACAATAATTTTATCTCGGCCTTGAATCTGAATTCGCCTCTATTTCATTGAAAAATATCTTAATGTCCACAAATCAAGTAAAAATCTTTTAGTTTTTCTTTCGTGAAATTTATTATTCACCGATAGTTGAATGTCGTCAAAAAATTAACGAAAAAGAAAAAATATTAATATTTAAATTTTATGAAGTAAATTAAATATTTTAAAATTTTAATGACTAAATAAATTTAAAAATAAAATTTAATAGTGATTTATGCAATTTATCCAATAAAACATAATCGTATGAAGAAAAACACTGAATAAAATCTGTATAAAATAACAATTTCCGTGACTTTGTAATCATTAAAGTTTAGATAAGGAAAAGTAAAAGGAAAAAAGTTTGATACACGCGTTTAAACCTTAGTTTATACTGTGCCTTTTAATTTTAAGGGTTAGAGTTTTAGTTTAGGGTTTAAGCTGTAAAGTTTAGAATTTAAAGTTAGTGTTTAGAATTTAGTGTATAGAGTTTAAGGTTTAGAGTCTAATTTTTTAAGGTTAAAATTAAAAATTTAATATTTAAATTTTTATAATATAAATATTCATATTTATGTAAAATTAATTTTATACCACTCAAAATTTTACCAAAGTAAAATATCCATATCATTCCTACTGACCCAACAACACTCTCTTTCCCACAAGCCTCTGCTCCTGCCGGTGAGTATAATCCCAAATCCACTGTTTTCTTTCTTCTTTCTTTTTTTGTACTCTGTAAGAGATTTTATTCATTATTTTCTTTATATAACTCACACCGTCTTAGTGCCGTATACAAGCACTAAAAAACTACCAAAAAACAAGAAGAAAAAAAGCTTTCTTTTCAAAGAAAAAAAGCACCTCGATTCTGGAACTAGGTTTGTGTTAAGCTCTTGGATTCTCAGCAAAAAATCACTTATTTTTTCCTTTGACTATCGAGCCATAGAGATTAGAGCTAGAGTCCCGAGGTGACAATAATTCGTATTCTCTTGTTTTTATTGTTCTGTAATTGTTTACGATTAAAGGAAAGTTGGGACTTTTCATTGGGATTTTCTTGCTTTTTTCTTTGCCTTGGATTCCGATTTTTGGGAAGAAAAAAGTCCATTGCTTTATTGGAATCTGAGCTTTAACTGTTGCTGGGTCTCTTTGCTTAATATTAAGCCTCAATGAGAACTAGCTCACTTCAAAATTTCAAACTTTTCAGGGTTTTTCAGTTTCTGGGCAGTAAGGGAATTCTCTGGTTCTTTCATTACAATCTGAATAATGGGGTTTTTAGTTGGTTTTAAATTCTGGGTTTTCTTGGATTTATGCTTTTGAAGCTGTTGAGAGTTCAGTAAAAGGGCTTTGCTTTTGGTTTCTTATATTGAAGAATTTGTGTTAAAAAGTAAGTATAGAAAGGTTTTTAATTAGGGTTTTATGTTTCTGCTTTTGTCATTGCTTCATTGTTTGGAGGTGATTTGAAGTTGTCAACTTAAAGGAAAACCAAATCTTGGAGTTTTTGGCTACTATTTGAGAATTTTGGTTTCTTGCTTGTTGGTGGTCTTATGTTTTTGCTCTATACTATTCTTATTTCTTTGAACTTTGCAAAATCATGCTTTTTGTAGCTTAGGGAGGGGCTTGTGGTTTATAATATGCATCAATTTTAGAATTTCATGTACTAGGGTTTTGCTTGAAGAATTTGGGGTTTTAGATTCTAATTAGGGTTTTGATTTGGGAATTGCTTCTAATTAGCCTTGACTTGTGTTTTTAGCTAAATTTGGAAGCCTTTTATTCTTATAATTGATCTGGAGGAAAATTTTCATTTCAATTAGGCAATTTTTCTTGTTTTGCCAGGTTCATTTTATTGGTGTTGGCATGGATTCCCCACAATCAATTGTGTCACCATTGAAGAGCTCTGTTGTAACCGAGTGTCAGAAGCAGAAATCTAATTTTTTCGATGGATCCGAAGTTAACAAGTCCGAAGCTGTTTTGTCAAAAAAAGACAACATCTTTGGTGTTCTTGAGGTTTATGTCCATCAGGCAAGGGATATCCATAACATCTGCATTTACCACAAGCAGGATGTGTATGCTAAGCTTTGTCTCACCAGTGACCCTGAAAGCACGGTTTACACCAAGATCATCAATGGTGGAGGGAGGAATCCAGTGTTCAACGATAACCTTTGCCTCGATGTTTGGAATGTTGGTTCGTCTCTAAAGATCGAAATATTCATGATGAGTAGAGTGAGGAATTATCTCGAAGACCAGTTGCTGGGGTTCGCATTGGTGCCTTTGTCTGAAGTTATCCTCAAGAATGGGAAATTGGAGAAAGAGTTCTCTCTGTCTTCAACTGATCTGTTCCATTCACCTGCCGGTTTCGTTCAGTTGTCCCTTGCATATGTCGGATCATCTCCTGATGTAATGGCTATTCCTGCTGATGTCATTGATGCTGAAACTCTGAAGGATTTGGAAACAAGTGAGTTCGAAAAGATTGAGTTTCCGGATCCGAAAATAGTAAATGAGAACCAGATGATGGTATCCGAGTACTTCGGGATCCCGTGTTCCAATTTGGACTCTGAAAGTTTGGCCACCTCTGATGCTGAGAATTCAGAAATGGGTGTTAATGTACTCGAAAGCTTCTCAACTGCTACATTGGATTCAATCCAAGTCCCCAAGCTTGATTCTCCCCCAAGCAGTGTGTTAACTAATGGGGTTTCACTTTCCTCTCCATCTGCTGCAGCAAGTTCCGAGTCCTCCGATGGTGCTTCGAAACCGCCCACTCGGGAACACACTTCAGCCCCGAAAGAGAAAACGGTCCCCGCCGGAGATGGAGACAGTGATTCCTCGGGCGTGAAACCCGTTGTTTCTGTCAATATTGAGCCTGAAATGCAGGTGGTGCAGCAAGATATAGTGGACATGTACATGAAAAGCATGCAACAATTTACCGACTCATTGGCTAGGATGAAACTGCCCCTCGACCTCGACAGCGGACCGACCAAATCGGAAAATTCAAGAACTACAACCGACGAGAAAACGCAGGCATCAAAGAACACCGGGGCACGGGTGTTCTATGGAAGTAGGGCCTTTTTCTAAAGCCCTTGTGCTTCATCTTTTCGAAAGGAAGACACAGGTGACTTTAAGATTTTAGGGTGGGTGACTGTAATGTGTTGTTTTCCTTTCCACATGGTTTTGGGGGAAAACCATAACTTACTGTTACAAGCTTTGTTTCACTGCAACTGCTGTTAGTATATGTATATGAACCTTTCCTTTTATAACATGTCTTCCTTGTGCTGATTTTAACTTCGAATAATGGCAAATCACATTGAAATTTACTGGGGTCCTCACTTTGATCATAGAATTTGATTTAGGCTAACGGGCGTTGGACTGAAATCAGACGTTTGACAGAAATTGAAATTTCCAGCTTTTGTGGTTTGCGTGTTTTGAGGTAAAAAACTGGGTTTCAAACAATCGTTATGTATGCTTGGAGTGACCGTTCGGCATAATTTGTATTCAGCGGTCTAGCGGCCGTTTATAAAGCATTTCCGATTTAAAGGTCAGTTTAGTTAGAACTCGCTGGCAAATTCTTTGGCTCAGTGAAATGGCAGGTCGTCGGTTGAGTTGTATGTTGCTTCGTCTTCACCAACCCTTCAAACATATGAAAAATTTATCATATTCCTAAACTGCGACGGAGTCCAGAATCAAGATATAATTCATAGACTTGGAAGGGACGAAGTTCAAATGAATTGAGGGAAGTTACAGTCCCAAAGAACAAGGTAGTTCCGTCCTTGTTTCAAACAACCAGGTTAGATAACATTGGCCTATCGAGTCTAAATAACAATATCCTAATTATTCAACTTGAAATTCCTAGGAGACAAGTTCTAGCTAGGATGACAATAGATATTCAACTTATTGTAATTAATTCCAATAATATCCATAACCAAATATTCTAATTATTTTTGAAGTCCTCATCTTCTTTTTGAGCTCTCCAATTGAAAAATTACATCAGCTAATATTAAGTGTTTAGCTTGGCACTCGTTCGGAGTTATTTGTGTGACGTGCCACACAAGTTCTATCAAATGATATTTCTAGATTTTTTTAAAAAAAAATCATTTAAAATTATAAAAGAATAATTTAAAAATTATTAAAATATTATAAAATACCGTTTTTAAAATTATTAAATATTTAAAAATAATAGAATTCTATAAAAATAATTTATTAAGAAAATGAAAAAATATTTTAATTTTTTTTTTAAAAAAATCAGAAAACTTTAAAATTTGTAAAAAAAAAAGTGACCACAATGACAGAGTTGGTAAACTTGAGGCCTATTTTTTTTATTGTGTTTGAAGGGTTTGAATCATTTTAAACCTCATAATCAATGAAAAATAATCAACTTTTAGACAAAAACTGACGTTTCAAACGTCCGTTTTCAACCAAACCAAAAAGTAAAAAGTTATAGCTTCTGCTTTTAACCAAAATCTGTTTAAGTGAATTTACGTTTCTAACCTTCAAAGTTACTTTGTATCTCTTTTTTTTTTGTTCTTTTCGTCATTTTCATTAATTTTTTGGTTAATTACTATTCATTTCTTATATAATACATGGGTTTGTTTTTAATTTCCTTTCATTTAATTTTTTAACATAAATTTCTTTTCATTAATAAATCAAATATATATATTTGAAAGGCATAAAGCCAAAAAATGCCTCCAACGTTTGATTAAATAGTCATTTTACCCTATATTTTTTTAGAGTAATTTAACCCTCAACGTTTTATTTTGAGTCAAAATAGTCCATCTGCGGATGAAAACTGTCAGCCAAACTGACAGTAAATGACTTAAAATGACGTGACAAACCTATATGGCAGTGTACACTGACATGATAATATTATATAGACAAATATGTTGACTTGAAAAAATATTACATCACTCAAAAAATAATTTTATACAATTCTATAAAATATAAAATAATTTTTATGTTGACTTATCATTCTGTCAAGTAATTTCAAAATATTTATCGTCAGTTTTCTAACAATTTTATTCGCAGAAGGGTATTTTGACTTAAAATGAAACGTTAAAGGTTGAATTGCTCCAAAAAAAAGAATATGAGCCAAAGTGACTACTCAATCAAACGTTTAGAGTATTTTTTATTCACTTTATGTCTATTTGAAAATATATCAATATATATATTCACTATTAAAATATAAATTTTTAATGATGTGTAAATATTTTTATTATAGTGAGTTGATACATTTCCTATATCACAATGTTAATGAATTTAAATATAATTTAAATTTATATATTTGGAAGTTTACAATATATGTTTAAAATGGACTTTTATCTTTTTAAAATCATTTTTTAATATCAATATTAAACAGTCAAATTTTAAATCAAACTTTTCAAAATTATTTTTTAAAATCAATTTTCTACTATGTTTTTTAAAGTCACTTATAAAAAACAATACCAAAGTGACCCTTAAAATATTAAGGCGAACATTATAGTAGAACCTTGGGGGAAATGTCTGAAAGTGGAATATTCAAAACAACGTGATAATTTCGCTTTAAAAAATCTGGGTATATGTCAATTAACACTACAAAATGTATCGAGAGAAAATCTTTGTAAATTTTACATAAAATATTTAAAATAAATTTTACATCAATATAAATTAAAATCTTGAAGAATATTTTAGAAATTTTAGAATTTTCAGCGATTTTAAAAAAAAATTAAAAATCTTACCAAAACATTTAATTGGTGTAATTTTTTAGTTGAATGATTCAATTAGTTGCAAAGAAAAAAAAAATAGAAGCTTAATTATTTTTTCCCGAAATACTTTTTTTAATCCGTTAAGCCTTCGACTTAATTATGTAATGATTGTAGATATCAAAAATAAAGATATTTATTGTTTGGATTTTTTTTACGATTAAATTTAGATTCAAGTGATAAATATACGAACAAACACATTTGAACGGTTGATCAAGCTATTCATCTTTGTTATCTCGTATTTTTTTAGGTCTTGAGTTTTAAACCCACTAATAACATTCTCATTCCTTCCTCTAAAGTCTCATTTCCCTTCCCCTCTAGTTAGAATTAGGATTAGATTTATAAGATTTGAGATTTTAAGATTTACCAAAAAATATTTAAAATTTGAGATTTATCAAAAAATGTCATCGGTTTGAATGTTTAAATGTTCAATGGCGTCACACCCGGTTAGTTTATTTAACTTTTACAGGAAGTGGTTGGTGTTGAGTCTTCGCCATCCTTCTCATTTAGGCTAGCGAACGAATTAATTTGGCGCAAATGACCCTCTTTTAAACTTAAACGAGATCTAAGTGTGCGTACATAGATGATTAAATCGATTTCAAATATTCAAATCTAATATATCTTTTAAAAGATAATTACTAAATACAAGTATTTAACGTATTCGTATACACAATAAACAATTTAATTGATTTAGATTTGGAAAATAATCTTCAGAGGTAATGTAAATAATAGAGGTTCATTAATTGACCAATTGGCCAAAAACGCATATATTATATCATCTTATATAAGTTCGAATCCTAATATTTACTTTTTCATATACCGCATTAAAACTATCCCCACCCATGTTTGGCCATTCATCAACACCTGAAGTTTCCCCACTTTTTCTTTTACTTTTCTTTGACAAACATGTATGAATGAAAGTAGATGGACCAACAAATTAAATAAGTACAAATAATAAAAAGATTCTCTTCCCTCACCTCCAGAGGCCTAAACACCGGGACCAAAATGGCAATGAAAACTTTCTCCATTAAGTCACCAAAATCGAATCGGAGTTTGACCTCCGATTCGATTGCTGTTTGCTTTTCTCACTAATAGTAGCATTTCTAGGCAACTTCATAGGCAAAATAGAAACCCAATGAACATATTAAAAACTAGTAATTGACATGTCGACAAGTTCAGAATTCGAACTCGACACTAATTTTGTACCAACAAAAGAATATGGAAACTTAAGATAGTGGAAGGCTCCTAAAATCCACATAACAAAAAGCTTAGCAACAAGTTCATCTCATTATCAGAGGACAAGAATTGCCATAAACATAAAGTTAAAGAGAGCGGACCACAATCATGTTAGTATCTATTTTTGGCTGCCACTAAATAAATAAATTAAATGACAGTGATTCGAAAATCCTAGCAAGAAATATCCAGTCTTCAACAGGAAAGTAAGGATAAGAATTCTTGGTATGGCCACAAAATAGTTATTCGGAATTCGGAACAAATGGAAACCTCTGAAAAAACACAAGAATGGCAATTAATGCAGCATTTGTATCATTCCAGGAAAAAGTAAACAGTCCGATTTCTTATCATATCTGCATATCATAACAACCATACGAATGTCCCTCGTGCCATGTTCTTTATACGACAATATGAAGAAAACGGAATGTAATCGAACCGAAACTCCTTAAAATCGGAGAGAAAAACAATCCCAGATAATACAAAGAAAATATAAGGACAAGAACCAGCAGCTCCGCCATGCATTACAGCAGCAGAAAATTTTAAAATAGAAAAAATACGAAAAATAATTAATACCCTATTGTTCGATGTCGTTGCTGGAGATACATGGTATATTAAATTGAACCAATCTTCCGGAGTTATATCTCGCATTCTGATTGTAAACCTCACTCAAATGCCAAGGAGGGAACCTAAATTTTTTTCACTAGTAAAATAAAGAAAAGTAAAAACAATTCAAATCCCAAACCTCGTAGAAAATTGCTTGAAACTGCTCACTCTGAATGTGTATTTTCAAGTTAATAACCGTCATTAGTCCCACAAGATCAATCTCCGTGTAAGCCAACATAGTAACGAGTCAGTTGTATCGAATTCACAAATCCTTCACATGTTTGTGCAAATTCGTTCAGCCTACATTATAGTATCTGATATCCAAATAACGGATCTCCTAGTCAGCAATTCCTGAAGAAGAAACAATGAAATAGACGAATTAAAAAATGTAGAAAGCCTCAGCACATTGGCAAAAATTAAATTTTCGGAAGCGATCTCAAAGCATACTAGTAAAGAATGGTCTTCTGGTACTAATGACCTTATCTTTGTTCTTTTTGACCGTTTAGGCAAATCAGATGCCGGAAAACGAGTTTATGGTATTACTGTTCCTGACATCATAGATACCAAACCATGGTGTTCAAGCATGAATAATGTTTAACCGAAATTACATTCCATTCCAGCACAAGGAAATTTTCATCTGGAGTTGAGAAATATCAGGAGAACCTAATCAAATTCAGAAGCTATTTATTGAGGTCCACTTAATGAACTAAAGAGTATTACCTCTACTGGACTGTCTACTTGTAACACTGTAACTTCCAACATAATCCTCAGAGGTTCTTGCAGTAACATCTGCAGATGTATTGCCGAGCTCATAACCAAACGAGCTAGAATCATCCAAGTCAGGTGCTACAAACTTCCAAGTTGAGTCACCATAGACCAAACCACTGCGGTAAAGATCCCCATAGGAACCTTCAATATTACCAGTTGATCCAGCAAATGATGATGTTGGAGCTACAACAGTGCCGATGTTTCTTCCATATCCTCCCCCTCCCATAACATAGTTGTCATCGGCACTCCCACCAGTATAGCCAGAAGCATTTCCTCCTCTTCGAGAAGGAAGAGAAGGGTTCCAATTTGCCCCACTATTTCCTAAAGAACTGAAGCTACCATTTCCAGACCCCAAGTAACTCGCAGGGCTGGAAGCATTTGTAGCATTACTAAGACCTACATTTCCCCAGACATTCCTAGTAGTGGGGCTCAAAACAGGATCATTTCTTCCACTTCCGACACCATAGCCAATCGGAGTGTTATACCTGTTTGAATTCCCACCGTGATAGGGGCTAATTATCCGCCCGTATCCAAGACTGTTGCCAAAGTTGGAATTCCCACCATAGTTTGGGCTCATTCCTGGTTCTATATTCATATCTATTCGATAGCCAGTGGCACTAAATGGAGGAAACCCACTTCGCCCACCTGCGAGAGGACTAAACCTACCATCCATCTGGACCCCAATGCCTCCAACCAGACTTAGATTATATGCCTGCGCATAACTATTGAGGAAGTTGGAAGTCCTATTCAAACCATAATTATACCCGATTGTAAGGTTGCGGTTGGTGGCACCTGGAGATAGTTCTTTAGGCACTGCTCTCTTGACCTCAACCAATTTCCCGTTAAGTTCATGAAATGTTTTATGCAGGACTTTGTCTACTGATTCTTCCGAATCATAGGTGATGAAGCCGAACCCTCTCGGCCTTTGTGTGTTATGATCATACATTACCGCAACATCAGTAATTTTACCAAACTGATCAAAGTAGTTCTTAAAGTCAACCTCGGTTACAGTTGATGCCAAACCTCCAACAAAAATCTTTTTTGTTCGTCGAAGACCAGTAGGTCCAGTGACACCAACCGTGTTCCTGTTTAGAATGAGCTGGTCGTCCCTAGGAACAGCCTTCTTTGCCTCAACCTGAAAATTGAGCAGTCAATGCAACTCGATTTCTGTCTCAAACAATTAAGTCAAAGCCACAAAATAGTTCAAAGGAAACAATTTGGCCAACTTTAGATGATCATATCACAAATATCGAATTAATCAAGGAAAAATAACATCCCAATCCCAATTAAATCTGTAATGTATAAAGGAAAAATATAATCAAGGCTCTCACCGTGCGACCATCGATCACATGCTTATCCATAATTACCCTCTCGGCAACAGCAGGATCGGCAAAGACAACGAAACCGAAACCACGGGCACGTCCTGTGACCCGATCTCTCATGATCATTGCCTCCACCACTTCCCCATACTTTTGGAAATACTCCTTCAGACGTTCCTCATCAGTGTCCCAGGATATCCCACCAAGGAAGAGTTTACCAAGATCTGATTCCATCTTATCTACAATCACCATCATCGACCACCAATTTCAAACCCAAAATCACAAACTGTAAACTTAGTGTTTTCCACAACTGGATTCAAAGATTAAAATTTTCAAATTCAATCAGAATTCTAACACTAATTCCATAAAAGAAACTCTTTCACATCTTAAAAAGCCAATCCTGAATTATCCAACTATCAGCAGCAGCTAAAAGGATCCATCTTTATGCAGAAAAACAAATTAAAACAGATAAAATATGAACAGTAACCACAATCAAACACGACAATTGAAATAAAATACACACCTTTTGTTATGAACTACAGGTGGAATCTACTACCAAAGACAAAGTGGGTAGTTGTCAAATCCAATCTAGGATCATATCAAAAACTTTATGCAGTAATCAGAAAACAACTCAGAATTCCTGCCAATGATAACCATTTGAAACTGAGACTGAATTGTGTGGATCAAAACAAAGGACAAAAGATAAGGAAACAGAGATGAAGCAAAAGAAGAAAACAGAGAGCAAAATTTACCATTTTGGAAATGACCCATATTAGAAAATGGGAAGGAAATTAAGATCTGAGATGAGAAATGATGAAAATGGAAACAGAAGAGGAGATTTTGTTGTTCATTTTGTTGTTGTTTTAATCCTTTGTCTCTCTTCTGCTCTCTCTCCTCCTCTGTTTCTTTTCTATCTTCTTTGGTTATTCCACTCGTCTTAATTAAATCAAAAGAAATGGAATTTGAGGGAAGAAAGAGAATATATGGTGAGAGAGGCAGAGAGATTGAGAATGGCAATCTTCTGGGCTAAGAATATTTTGGAGGAGATGGTGAGTCTTTTTTAATGAAATTTTTTAATTTTTATTTTGAATTTGCAATGTTTTCCTTTTAATGCATGATCTAGTTTTGTTTTAGCCTCTCTAATACTTGAAATTTAAGTTAATAATTCTATTTTGATTTGATATACTTTGATTTTTATTTTATAAAAATTTATAGTTTATTAATAGGTCCAAATGAAAATTATTGTCAAAGTTGAGCAACAAAATTCGAAAAATCGAAAATTAATCTAAACTGCGGTGTTTGATCAGTAAATAGTTTATAAATTTAAAAGGTGTAGTCATTTGAATCGAAATAAAATGAATTTTTATTTAATTTATATTATTTTGTGGGCAACTCTCCTAACTCGAGATTTTGTGTCTCAGCCTACTAGATCAACGAATTGTTGGTTATTTAATTTATGATTATTTTATAATATTAAATAATTATTTTATACTTAAAAAGTACTATATATGAAGTATTAATTATTCCTTATATACTTGAGAAATTATTTTTTAATAATCGTGAAATAGACATTAAAACTGTATCAAATAATGTTTAAAAGTCTTAAAATAAATTTATATTTATCAAAATAAAATACAATTTTTTAATAGAATAAAATACAAAATCTTAAAACAAAAAGTTAATGCTGAAAAATAAAAGATCAAGGTTAACTAAATCGAAAATCGATGATTTGTGAAAATAATTTAACGAATTGAACCAAAGTAAATCATATATGCTTCTAATTATTGTTAGTTGTTATCGTTAAAGTGATGCTTTTTATTATTATTTGATCACATCATCTAGATCATATGAACATCTTATCAATAATGTTTAAAACTGTTTGAAAATTTATATAATTATTTTAATAGAAAAAGTAACGGCGTTATTAATTTGAATTTATAGTATTATAAAAATGAGTAAATTTTATAAATCACTGAATTTTATTCTCAAATATATTTTGGTCACTAAAGCTTTAAATCGTTCAATTTATTTACTGAAGTTTAGATATTGAACGTTTTTTGTCATCGAAGTTTAGACATTGAGCGTTTTTTGTCACTCCACCATTTACCGTCGTCGCCGTTCGATATCAAATTTCACCAGTAGCTTCGTCTCACCCCTTGAGTCCGAATACGACCCCATCTCGTCAGAAAGTGCCCCAAGTCAACGAATCGGACAAAACCCTTTTGTTTTCTCTCTCCTCGATTTCCCTTTTCTGTCGTCGGATGGAGCCTGATTCTCAATATATTGCTCCCCTTGTGCTGATGAAGCTTTCCACCGTTCGGATCTTGGAGAAGTTCCTCCTATCACCAACAAACGGACGCCGTAAAAAAGTTGATGGAAGAGTGACCAAAACGTTCAACGTCTAAACTTCAGTGAGTAAATTAAAAGTTTTGAAACTTCAATAACCAAAATAAGTTTGAAAGAAAGTTCAGTGATGATTTACGTAATTTACCCTATAAAAATAGAAATTAAAATCAAATCAACTTAAAAATAGAAAGATCAACTTAATAAAAGATATAAAACCTTTATGCATATGATATATAGTTGCTCCTTACTTGGATTGCATCATAGAACCAAATCATATACCAACTTTTACATATTTAATCATGAAACAGACATTTGGACCACTTTATTTAGACCTTAAATTTGCATTATAATACTTGAATAATTAAAACATTATATATATATATATTCTCTTTTACTTATAGACAGGTTGGTTCAAGTCTTAGGCATCCTGTTGTTGTCTAAGTTGATGTTACAATGAAGATTATGGTACAGATTAAGCTCTCTGGCTTAAGACCACACATAAATTAATAAGTATTTTTTAAAAAACTAAACTTTATTAATGGTCATTAAACTTTTAAAGTATTTGTAATATGATCATTGAATTTTTAAAATTTATATTGGTTGAACTTATAATTCGTTTACACTATAAACAATGTCACATGTCATTTTCTTTAATAAATAAAGATACACGGACAAAGTAATATCTAGAAAATTATTATAATGTTAACAAAAGGAATATCTAAGTTAAATTGTTGGCTAAAATGAATTTAATTTATTTTACGAAAATATATTAATTATAACTTAAATTATAAAATAATATAACATTATAATTCTTACACCAATTATAATAGAAATTAAAATATATTTTAATTATAAATAATATTTATAAAATTAATATATTTTAATTGATATTAGAAACATGTTCTTATATTATTTTATAATTTATATTATGATTAATACATTTTCAAAAAATAAATAAAATTACCACATTTGAACTTAAATATTATTTTTGCTAACATTATAATAATTTCTTAGCTTGGTGCAATGATCAGGTATTGAACCCTTTACCCAAAGTCTTTGATTCGAATCCCATTTCTTACATCTTAATTTTTTTATTTTCTTACCATTACACATGTTTTCATTTTATTAGAGGATATTAATTTATTAAAAAAATGACATGCAAGCATGCCATGCCAGTTAACATTAATGGAAATGACCAAAGTACAAATAAATTGAATAATCAGTGACTACAATGTAAGTTTTAAAAGTTCGATGATCAAAATAGAAACGTTCTAGACATTCAATGATCATTAGATGTAATTTGTTTATTTTATTATTTCACTTTTGGATTACACAACATCATCAGATCATTACAGTTTGATGGCAATAATCATGTCTTGTTTTTATGGATGTTTCAATGACCATTTATTGAAGTTGGAGGGGTATAAATTTAATTTGGTGTAAACAGAAAGCAAGGTCCAATGCTTAAGTATAGTTAATTAAGAAAAAGATATTGGTTTTACACTCAATTTATTGTTTTTTTGGGATATTTAATGATTTGCTCTGCATTTTTAAATATGAACAACCAAACCAATTAAAGAAAACTGTGTAAGAATAACGAGTTTGATTCAAGTGTAAATAGTTTGGTATCGGTTAAGTCGAACTTTACGTATGCAAAAAATTTGAAGTGGAAAATTCACTTACCAAAATTAGATGTACGACGTTAATTGATCTAGATTAATTAGAGCGAAACTTTAGAGAATCAAGATGGCAACCAAAACTATGCAAGAACAAGCCATGTTTCCCCTCAAATATCCAATTTTATATTAGGGGTGTGGATTGAGACAAATAAACATAGAAATATCAGAAGCCATCATAATTGTATTTTCCTTTTGGGGGTGATTCAATACCTAGTATTTCATGGTCCTAAAGCTGTTACATATAAAGGAAAACACAATCGTTACAATTTTTTAAGCTTATCTCGAATTTGAGGTGTTATAAGTTTTTTAAGTCTCAAATTTAAATTTTTGTGTATGCAAAAGAATCTCCGTAAAGAGACTCACCCACTAAAATAGATGTACGGCGCATGTCGGTCTAAATTTGTCCAGGCAAAGCCTTGAGTAATCGAGAGGACGACTAAAAAAATATATATCTTTTAAAGATTCAAGTGTGTGGGTAGTTCCAGGGTGATGCACCCTTACAATGCAGCTAAAATGAGGCGATCATACACAAACTCTTATTCAAATGGTAAGAATTTAGATTATAATATAAGAATTTGTGTAGCTACACAAATTCTTATCTAAAGAGAAATCTACACAAATTCTCACCCAATTGGTAAGAATTTATGTAGTTACACAAATTCTTATCCAATTAATAAGAATTTCGGTACCCAGTTCTACATAAATTCTTACCATATTTTAAACTATTTTTTAGACTTTCCGTAAGTGTGTGGCATCAAAACTTGCTAAAAGGAATAAACTTGGAAGACAAGTTCCCAATATGAACACAGCAAAGCTGCAATAGTAACAGTCTAACTACTAGAATAAATCACTAAACATTCGATTATACAAGGAGCTCCTTCTAATTGTATCCCCCGAATTGATATTCTTCTCAAATAAGGGCTAATCTTGTGTGTATACCAAACAGGAAAACTAAAGATTCTATGGACACTAACTAATAAACAGTTATATGTAAGTTAGCATCTCCATGCACAAGAAGCAACTATAGCTCGATTCACCCAACCGAGATAAAGAATCCCATCTCGATCTTCAAGTGTATACTTATCACAGTAGCTTTGAAGCAGGGTCTTAATGGTGGAATTGACGACCGAGCTTAATGGATGAGGTTTAAAGCCGGCCATTATAAACCTTGATCTCCATTTACCTAAAAGTTCATGTCGTTCGACTCTCAGGCCCTTCACATGCTATAATGTTGACAATCTGTTCAACACTGATCCGTTCCTTGTGATCCCTTGGCAGACTAACATCGATCGATTCAAAGACGGCTAAGTAATGGTTCATTGTCTCTAGAAAGCGGGGAACAAATGGGGCAGTATTCGTGTTTGCTTCTTGCTCGACGAGCGTCACCACCTTTGGAGACAAACTCTTTGCCAACCTCAACAGTCTGTCCCGATGGTTCTGTGTGCCCACACTTTCGTCTGGCATGTGATGCATCATCATGGCAAAATTTACTGCAATGGCTTCACCGGGTTGAATTCTGAGGTCTTCAAGTTGAACCTCAGTACCGGAAATAGCAGCAGCTTGGAACTCAAAGGGAACCTTACATGACTCCGCGAGCTTGCTTAGTCTTTGTCCCACTATTTCAAGTCCTCCTCTGGCATGAGATGATGCAGAATCATCAATGCCAGTAATACGTATGCTTGGAGGTCCACCTGGTCGAGCAGCAAGAGCATGGATTAAGGTGAGCCATTGGCTTCCTTGTGCAATCTGGAAATCGATTATATGGATCCTACTTTCATCTTTCATGGCTTCAGCAATTGCTCCATTCGGTGACATATAGCCGAACTTGAAATATGGGCAGATTTCATAGAGTATGTGCATGTATGAAAGTAGTTCAGCACTGGCAGGCTCTTTGCATCTTAAGGCTTTGTAGATAGAACTTCCTGAAGAGGCCAACCTTGCAACAAGACCTTCCAACATGTAGGCTCCTAAACGTTGCTTCAGTTCACCGGAAACCGACACCATTTGCCGCAATTGTGTCATCAAGCAGTCAGTCATATACATATCTTTATTTTCGATGGCTTTAGCACAAGCACATAGCAGTTCTCTCAGGTCCCCTCGGGCAATCATCTCCATCATGTACTTCCACCTCTCTGATTCAATCGAGACTCCAGTCGATCTGCCGGAACCCGTGATAGTTTGAATATCGAAATTTTCTGAATCTGTGCCTAGCATTGCAGTTTCCAACTGTCTTATCATGTGGCTCAAGTCGTGTTCATTGTACGTCACACAAGAATCACTTACCGGTGAACCACATGTATCGTCCGGAGAATGATGCCTGCCCATTGGGTAAGAATGGTTCGGCAGTGAAAACGAACTACCATTTGGTGAGAAACTGGCAGTAGAAGGAGAATTCTGCATGCTAGATGACGTATCAAGGGTGCAGTATTGTCCCAATTTGGGAGGCCCACTATAGGACTCCACCTCCTGCACTGTAATCTTACGATTCTGAGACGTTTGCACCAGAAACTTCTATTCACTGCAACTAATTGACGGACAACAATAGAAAGAAACACTGGTAAGAGATTGATTTAATGGCAGCAAAGGCAGTTCACTCTGGCAGCCAACACCTAACAAATTCAAAGCAGAAGATCTTATGAATAAAAGGGTAATAGCCAGAATTCACCTTCAAGTCAAAGCCCAAATAAAGATGCTTATTTATTGCTATTTCTCCTATGAATAAGATAGTCTATTCACTGAAAACAAGAAATCACAATAGATACATGTGACAAAACTTGGCCGGCCAATATGCCTACAAGTAAAGTATCTTTTTTGCAGATTTTCAACCATATATCTATCTTAATAATCATCTTTGAAAATGAAAAAAAAAACACACTAAAAGTTCTTTGTAAAATTGTAACAAACAGCTTAGCTGCAATAAAAGATATGGAAGCAAATATTCATCATATAGGATCAAGCCATAAGATTTAACTCATTTCAGGCCTTCTTTATCACCAACATCATCATTTAACACATTTCAGACCATAAACACACCATATTCATCATATAGAAGAAGCAAAAAAAAAAAAAAAAACAGAACAGAACAGAGCAACAACATATAAATCAAACCAGTTTCAAAAACAAAAAAAGAGAGCTTTAAGTCTTGAACAAATCAAAGAATATAACAAAAACCGGTGAAATTTCAATACAAAATATAGAATTAAGATTTTTTTGCCGTACCTTTTTGGGGTTGTCCTTTGAAGCTCAGTTTTTTGGCGTTCAGCGCTGGGTTTAGCCTTTGAAAGAAGCAGAAGCCATATTCTCCGACATGCTGTAATGTAATTTGTATCTGCCTCCACTTTATAACGAAGTTCCATGAAGAAATGACCTTCTTAATTGTGAATATTACGAAACTGCCACGCTTAATGTGATCATCCTTATGTAAGGCATTATAACATTAACCAAATTTGATTTGTAGTCAACGAAACCTTTAATTGTATTATATTGGTCAAAGAAAAAAATCCTTTAATTTTATTATACAACGATAATTATAACATATAGTATTTATGCACCATAATAATCATAATTATAATGTATAATTTCTATCTAACGTCGTTAATTACACTTAATTGAATAATTCGATTCACATAACAGTAGTAAAAGTACCGACAATAAGCTACTGAGATGAAACACTATATCTCTTAAGTAAGTCAAAAGTTTGAATCCTAAAGTTGGGAGGATTGCTCTCATAATAAATCTCTGGAATATTCGTTAGGGATTAGTCTACTAATGAATTTAGTACAGATGATTATATAAAAAATAATAGTAATAAAAAGGCTTAAATGAAAAATCAACCCTTAAATTATACCTTTTGTTTGTTTTTAGCCTTTAAATTATTCTTTGGTCAAAATAAGCCCCTAAACTATCTTTTTGGTTCCTTTAAGTCCAATAGTTATTTAAGTCAAAAGAGAATTATTTTGACTCATAAAATGTTGATACATTACAAATATTTTTTGACCAATAGATAGTTTATGGACTAAAAAAATGACATAGTTTAGGTACTTATTTTGACCAAAATGTAATTCAGGACTTAAAATGATAAAAAAATATAATTTAAAGACTTATTTTGACCAAAAAATAATTTAAAAGTTGAAAGCAAATAAAAGACATAATTTAAAGGCTAATTTTTCATTTAAGCCTAATAAAAATAAAATAGTATTGTAACGTTTAAAGTTGTTGTCATATTATTACTTTTAGTTTGGTTCTTACTTTTCAGCCAAAAACATATCACTTTACTCAAATTTGTGTTAAAAAAAAGTTACATGACACCTTAAGAACGTGACATCAGATATATATTAAATTAAAAAAAACCTTTATAAAATTAAAAAATACTTTTTTAATTTATAATATTTTTATTAGAATTTGACAATGTTTTTGGTTTTTTAAAATCTTTTATAAATTCTTAAAAAAAATCTAATTTAATATGTATTTTGTGGTATATGACACGTTCCTTACATAACACATTTTTTTGTGATGAAAAATTTAATCAGGGTAACGAGCTTCATGTTTACAAAAAAAATAAGGTTCAAACTGAACAAAAAAATTATGTATTAAAATGATAATGGTAACAATTTTAAGGACAAAAGTACCTTTTAAGAGAAAATCCGGTGTGATTATCTAGTACTTGTAGTATCTATTCTTTACTCTTAACTTTTTAAAAACGCACACATACCGTAAAAATTATGTTGCTCGAACTCGGATCACTTAAGAAAAAAAATACTTTTTAACCTAATAGCCACTAAAGTTTTCAAAACCGAGATTTTATTGATTATAATATAATAGATTAAAATGACAAATTTAATATATCGTATTTACCTACAAATTATATTCAACCTTGCATATTTAAAAGGATTAAATTCCTTTTCTAAAAAAAAGAAAGTCAACACCAAACTTATTTTATTTTTATTGATCTTTTAGTCCTTATCTCTTTGATAATTATGTTTAGTCTTCAAATTATAGTCAAATGATGTACCTTTCATTGCATAATTAAATGTCAAAAAGGATCTTTTTGCAATTTTCTTTTGATGTCGAGTCATTTGTACCATGGATTGTACGGTTAGAAAAGTCTAAAATTAGGAGCTAATTTTCTTTTTTCTTTAATCTATGTTGCGGGTTTTGTTTAATCAATAATTTTATTTAAATTATGTGAAGAAATCAATAGAAAAAACGTGGGGCGTTTTAAAGGATTAGAAAATAAATTCTAGAAGTTCTTGCTTCTTATATGCAAATATAAGATTAGAAAAGGGTAACATGCATCAAAATTAACTTTGCAATTGTGCCCAACTTTTTTTTTCTTTTTCTTGATTAAGTACTTGTACAAAAGTCTAAATTTTGAACAATCCCTTTTAGTACTAGACATCTTTCTTTATACACTTGTATAAAAGTATATTTCTAATTTCGATACATTAGATACGGATATGAAATTGATAGAGGCAACATAAAAAAAAATTAAGGAAAAAAACAAACAAACTATTTTTAATACTGTATTAATTTAAAATTTTACATTTTCTTCTAGAGTGATTAAATCAAAAAGTTGTCGCTTTTGGACTAAAATATAATTTTACCATTATACTAATTTGAAATGTTACAATTTCTCAAGGGACTAAACAATAATCTTACCATTTAGAGAGACCAAGGGTTTAGGGTAAAATTGATACCGGTATAATTAATTTTTAACATTCTTCTCGTGGTCTCATGAATCTGTTAAGTTTTAACCCTTAATAAAACTCACGTACACCTCGCAGACAAAATTGTTCGAGCTCGAATCTACTAAAAAAAATAACATTTCTTTTTTTTATTAGAACCATTATTGGGTATAATTATTTTTAGGGTAAACTACATTGGTGACCACACAACTATTGAGTATGTACTATTTTGATCACCCAACTAAAAAACTGAAAATTTGACTATCGAACTATTTAATTGGTTCTATTTTGACCACCATCCGTTAAAATCTAACGAAAGGGTAACATGGTTGTTAATGAAAATTTGTATAACTACACATTTGTTCCCTGTTAGTTAACTATTATATTATTTTAATCTCAATTTTAACTTAAATAAATAAATTAATTACTCATTTAGGTGCTGACATGTGTCATCACCTTATCGAAGAAATTTAATTAATTAATTATTTTTATTTAATATCTTATCCAATTTTATAATATTTTCCAGGCTGGCTGCTAGGATTACATTTGAGTGCGCTGGTTGTTGGGTACAATCAAGGATGCTTCTTAATTGAGTGATTGATTATTTAATTAATTTAAAATTATGATCAAATTGATATAATAGATAATTAATAATGACTAAATATGTAGTTATGCATATTTTCATTAACATTCACGTTATTCTTCCGTTAAATTTTAACAGTTGTTGGTCAAAATATGACTAATTAAATAGTTTGATGGTCAAATTTTCAATTTTTTTAATTGAGTGATCAAAATAAAACATACTCAATAATTGCGTGGTTTACCCTTATTTTTAAAAATTAGTCAATTCTTAATATAAAGATTGAATGTGTATATTTCTAACAAGATGGAAGATCTAGGTAATGCAATGCAAGTAAAGCGCGAAGAAAGATAAGAATGCGGAAGAAAGCATCTTTATAGCTGTGATGGAGAAAAGGGCATTTGGGTCCCTATGATGTTTCCTCCTTTCGAAAGTTGACCGATGAAACCAAAAACAAAGTTGTTAGAAGTAAACGGAGAGGAAAACCTCACCTTGGATTGCCCGTTTCAAACATGCAATCAAAGGACCCCACACGGTTTAAGCCCATTGTAACAATCAACTACTCTCTTTTCCTTCCGATCTCTTCGTCAGTGACCTAATTCAACGTTATTTGTTACGTGTGAAATAAAAAATTTAAACTTATAAAATAAATAACGAATGCACATTTTTATGTGTGTAAATGAATAAAGTGTTCGATGAACTATTCGTTTATTAAGCTAAATAAACGGGTATGAACAAAATTTTTATGTTTATTTAATAAACGAACGAACACGAACTGAGGTGTATTCAGTTCAATTATGTTCACAAACAAATTCGTTTGAAAGCTCGTTTATCGACTCATTTACCAAGCTCCCCTTTTCCATTAGTTTTTTACATTTTAAATATAGGGGAATATAGGGACTAAATTGAACACATAGTAAACTTTGAAGTTCAAACTGTGAAACTTGAGGAACTTAAGGACTAGTGGCGTGGTTTCACCATTTTTCTTTGGCTCGCAAATAAACGGCCTTGTTGGCGAACATATAAACGAACATGTTCACGAACGTTTAACGAACACGTTCACGTTCACGTTCGGGAATGTTAAATGAAAATGTTCGCGAACATGTTTGTGAACGCTAAACAAACGAACACGAACCGAATATAAACACACCTTAAAAATAAACAAACGAACACTAACACATCATTGTTCGTTCAAGCTTAATTTATTTACACCATTGTATATTTTTAGAGGACAAGAAAATATTTCACCATTATCTCAACTTAAAACTTCTTAATTTTAATATTTTTGTGAGTACCACGATCCCACCGGCTCCTTCTATCTTTCTCCATTGCCCCCAACAATTTGTAAACCTTCGTTTAATGCTTTAAGCTAACTTAAAGATAATAAGGAGCCTGCGAAGTCAGAAATTGTGTTGGAATTGAGATAAAATTAAAAAAGTTAGGGTTAAAATGATCTAAATTGAATTATGGAATTTTAGGAGGGATCAAAACTGGAAATTTTCCATTTAATAGAAAGTTAAAAGGGATTAAATTGAATTCTTGAAACTTACTAAACATGGAAATAAACCATTCAACCATGGGAGCAATGACTCCTATCAGCCCCCTAGCCTCATCTTTGATGATTTTTCATTTTCTGCCGTTTTTATAGTTATAAATTTGGGAAGGGAATATTGTGTGGATTTGAATTCCTATAAAATGTCAATATATTTAATAGACAGATTGATTAATAGATTTGAACAATGACTAATATATAAGTTTTAAAACTGCAAGACTTAGGTGAGGTGATAATAGTCTCTCCCACCTTAACCAATAGTTGAAATTTCGATCCTCGCTCTGGCTATAAAGCACTTTTAAAACTTGCGGCCAACATCTACTCCTATATTAGCCAACAGAACTCGAATGATTAATCATTAGGCTCGTTCTAGTGGATATCTTGAGAATCCAAAAAAATAATTGTAAATAAAAAATCTTTGATACACAAGCTTGTGAACTAAAGTTTACACAAGCATGCTAATATTAGGGTTTAGGATGTTAGTTTAGGATTTAGATTATTGTGTTTAGATGTTAGGGTTTTGAGTTTAGATTTTAGGATTTTAACTTTAAGATTTTAGATTTTAAAGAAGGAATATTTTTTTTACACAACTTGTATATCAAAATATAACCCAATTATAAATATTAAACGGTACCAGCGGTCAAGTGTAACTTAAGGTTCACCAATTTTTCCAATTTTTAGGAAAGGTTAAACTTTCAAATTTGCCCAATTCTTCCTCCTCAATAGTCCAAATTATGGTTTTCAACGTCTCAAAAATTTCATCACCACTATGTCACATTGATGCAATGCTTCATGCCCAACAGAGGATTTATGAACTCTCTACCTTGTTATTAGGAGGCCTAATGATTTTTTTTCTTCATAATCATCGATATCCGACATATTGGTCAATTAGTTTGGATCAGGTAATTCAGAAGTCTATTATGAGGTTATATTCTTAATTTAGATTTTTTTCCATTTTCAACGTTAAGATTCAAACCTCTAATATTGTTTAAAAGATTTGCTGTCTCATCTCACTATACCAACCGATTGTTAATACAATGAACATAAGATGGAAAATCAATGCTGCAATCATCTACCATCTATTGTCAAAAGCAATCCTCAATCCCAAATCAATATATGTATATATAGCCAATTCATTTTCTTAAGGTAATAATATCAATTTTCAATTACATAAAGTAAAAGCTTTCCGCATTGTCTACACCTAGACAACGTCATCAAATCAAATACCACATGTTCGATTTAAAACAAGATTATTATCCCTTCCATTCATTCCAAGGTGATTATCATTTTACAAGACTTTTTGTAGAAATAAAAGAACAAATAGGATTAAGAGAAAAAAAAAAGAAAAAGAAAAGTTGGTTTGATTTATTTGGTTCAAAGTCAAAGTGTTTAACTATGTCAGGTAGTTGACTAATTAATGCAACCAAAACAAATCATACCCAAGTTGTTAGAATTATGTTACTTGAATTATGTGGTGAGTGTATTTTCGAAATATTCTATCTCGTATTTATATTCATAATAAATTTAAATATTTTTTTAGTTATCGATATTCGACTCATTGGTCAAGTAAATTTCCCCTTCTCCAACGGCAACCAAGGAAACATCAAACCAATATAAACTATATCAATGGTGACCGAACTATCATATTTTTTAATTTTAATTACTGAACTACATTTTTTTAGTAAAATTGTAATTAAAATTATATTTCGTTATTATTTTGGCTACATATTATTATCGTATTGGTCAAATAAAATAATTAAAAATGACATGTGGTATGATGATAAAGATAGAGAAAATAATGTGGAAAAAAATCAATGTTAGTATCATCGTTAATTTTCTAACGACTGGTGGCTACAATAATAACAAAACATAATGTAAGTGATGGTTTTACCAAAAATTTTACGATAATAATCTGTATTAATCAACCTTTACAATTCAGTACGTAATTAAGATAATAGAAGTATCATACAAAATCAATATGCTACAATTATGGGATCAATATAATCTTAATATTGTGTAAAAACCATAATCTATTACAAACAAAACTCCGATGTTAATTTTTCTAGTATCTTAATATAGTTTACTTCCCTCCCCAAGAAAAATCCATGGCAAAATAATGTAGAGATAATTATATTTTTTTTTGATAAATATTGAGATTCGAACTCATATAAAATATAAGATAAGATAATATAAATATTTTTTATCATTCGAATAATTAATGAATATTAAAGTAAATGCCTTTTTTCTTTATAAGGGTAAACCATTGATTTTCATTTCAATGTTGCAAAATACATTGAAGTAGGGGTGGGCATTCGATCAAGTAAAGTTAACAAATTTTGAGTTAGTTGAGTTGATGAGTGACAAGTCTTATTTTATAACTTAAACTTTATTTAAAATTTATAAGAGTCGAGTTTATGAAATTTGAGTCGAGTCAAATTGAATTGTTTGAGTTTTTGTTTAAATTTAATGATAAAACATTTGTAATATTATAGTACTAATTAGTTTCAATTTAAACAACTTTATATAAACATATACAATACACATATATATTTCTTCATGTGATACATATATACATAATTGAGAGACTCGACTCGAACATAAAAACCGGTCAACTAATTACTAAAAATTTTGAGTTATTTGAATTTCTATTTTATAACTCAAACTTTATTTGAATGTTTTTCGAGTTGAGTTAATTTTATGAAGTCGAATTTTTTCGTGTTGAGTTGAATTTTTGTTTTTTGAATTGAGTCGAGTTGATTTTTTTTCCGAGTTGAGTCCAAAGGCATAAGATCATGCAGCAATGGATAAAAAAGCCAAACACTCCCAGCACAGTGATCTTCTACTCGATGTTGGCACTGTGGCCCCCAGTCCCGAAGGTGTCTCAAGCACTCCCACACGGCGGCGGGGGTGGCCGAGGGACAATTCCCGGCTTTCAAACATTGACGAGATCAGCAGGGGAGAGAGTCTAGAAGGAGCAGAGCTCCACTAAAACATGACAAAACAAAATGGACGTGAATGCAAAAAGATTAAAACTGGAGATAAAATTGGTATAAATAGGTAACCAGAAGTTCTACCTTTTGGTTAACATTATTTCAATCTGTTGTTCATTCAGTGTTACAGAGGATTCTGAACATATTTGAAACTCTCTGCACACTAATCTATTTCTTTTCTTCACCTAAAAGACCTACACTACACCCTCTTCTAAACATGCCATACCTTTCTTCCTGTCATCAACATTAAAAAAAAAGTGTAGAACCATCACTTTTTTATGTTCTTCCGCCGTGCCGATTCGAGTAAACAGAGGGAAACCCAAAAAATGGGCTTGTTTATGTGTAAAATTGCAGGTGTTAACTTTGAAACCGGTGTTCTAACTACCACTATCATGTGTTTCACTCGGCCTAGATGACTGTCGAAATGTTGCCGCTTTCTATAGTGGAAGCGAAAGGGCTATCCGGCAGATTAAGTCCTTCGCTGCAGTTCCGAAACAGTCATTGAAACACGAAGCCTGTAATTAAGAATGAATGGTACCTTGAAGGGAGACTTTAAGACGAGTAATTTTCATACCTCTCTTGGTCACCGTTGTTGGCCTCTACATGTTTGATTTTTACATCAGATGCAGTGCTGGTATTGACAGCTTCCAGGAGATAATTGAACTCCGACGATTGGAAATCGAGTTGTTCTGCTGGTAGAAAAGAAAGTGTCGGAAGGGAGCAGAAAATGAGGCTGAAATTAAAGAATGTATGTGCAACGGCGCAAGTAGTAAAGTTCGATACCTTCCGACACTTTTAACTCGTCCATGAAGTAACCAAAGGATTGATGTGCCAGAGCCTTTTGTGACAAATGCATCTCCGACGGATGTCTTCTCTGAAGTTGAAAGATTTGGTCTTGATATTCGATAAACTGCTTACGGAACATCCTAGGCGTTGCATATCCTCTTGGAACTGAGTAAATCATACACCCGATGAGTACAAGTTATGATAGTCTATCAGTATGCCAGACCAGAATGATGGCTGAAGCTGGCCGAGTGTTTATGTGGCCATGGACCGTAATTAGGATAACCGATAAAACGAAGCTACTTACCTGAGTGAAGCTCGGGTTCCACGGCCATGTAATGTGGAGAATAATACATCGGTGACTCGATTCGTTCCTGGTACTTCCTACATGACAATCAAATGTAGCTGTATGACTAATGTATAAGAGATCAATGCAATGACAAAACCGTTGCTGCAGTATGATTAAGAAACCGGGAAAAGTTCGAAAACGGAGAAATGGTTATCGTATTATGCATTTCAATTCATGTCCTTGGTATTATTATGCATTTCAATTCATGTCCTTGGTATAAAACTCACTATTCCCAGTTTCTTTTATTTTTGTTGTTGAGAAAACTATTCCCTGTTTCAAAACTGTATAAATGGGAATGAAAAACAGTTACATGTACCTGTCAGCCAGCTTTGATTTTTCCCTGTAAGGTTTGACGAGAACACGAGCCCCGCAGACATAATGCGGATTTCCTTTAGCCAGAATCATCTTCACAGTGTCTGCACTGACAAAGGTTACGAATCCGAACATTCGTTTCTGTTGGCAGGGGATCCGTACATCTTCGACTTGTCCGAAATTGCTGCTATCAGACATGAGTAAAACACCTTTGGGACAATGAATATATATACATATATGCAACTAAGCTTGCAAAAGGCTTAAAAAAATGTAACCTGAAATAGGTGGACACATCATCTTCACTAAACGTGCTTTCGGCTGGGAATGTAAGATATATCTGCCTTGACCCATTGACAATCGGACCTGGATCGTTTCGATTTTCCATATGCTTCAGAGCATCCTCAGTCAAAATGACAGCATGTTGTCCATGAGGTCTGTTACTCAACCACATAAAGGTTCATCAGTTGAAGTTCTTCTGCGATTATAGAACATCATAATTCATAAACCGTACCTGTCTATTACTCGAATAGCATTTTTCAGTCTGGCGAGAAGCTTTGTCAAACTATAGCCTACTTTGCCATGTCTCTGGCTCTCAGTGAGATAACCATCTGCCTGCAAACTTTTACCGTATTTCTCGTGGTATAACAATGGGAGAGATGCAATTGAAACCGGATCCCCTCTCTTCATTTTCAGCAGCTCGACTAATTCGAGCTCTAATTTCTCGAGTGACATAGCGTTACCTTCATAACCAGCAGCAGCACCCGAATGGCCAAACATTTGAGGGAATTTTTCCGAGACTTGGCCGTGAAGGTACCTGCAATTACTTCCATGCTTGCAGTACCCTTTGTTGAAATAATGGCAAGTCTTAATCGGAAAATCAGGCACGTTTTGATGTCGACGAAGTCCCGGTCTTAATCCAAAATTACAGTAACAATAACCATGTGAAAATCCATTATCACTTCTTAAGTTCAAAGATCCCATTTGATCATCCAAGCTCAAGAACTGGGTACTGGATGGGACTGGTGGCGAGAAAGCAGTGAACTGTGAGGCTAATTCAGAACCGAGATTCAAGTTCATCGACGGCGATATCGGAGGTGATCCGGATTTAAGAGGCAACTGCTGGAGTTCAACTTTGATTCTATATATTACTTCCTGAATAACAATATCAGGACAAATTGCCAATTGAGCAATCTCCTGCTCACCATGGTCTTGCACTAGGATGTATCCTATGATTTTCAAGGCATTTTCTGGTTCAATTTTCTTGATTTTATTGTATAAAGCTTGTGTATAGCCAGAAAATTCCATCATTCATTTAGTTTTTTTTTACTTAATCACTGCAGATAAAAAGGAAAAACAAAAAGAAAGATATTTAGTAAAAAACAAATGCATAGAATCTATGTCAAAAATTCAGATCCAAAAAACAAATATAAAATAATCTATATATATATATATATATATATGTATGTTTTTTTCTCTTACTCTTCAGGGAATAATGAGAAAAAATGGTTTCTTTTTCTGGGAATCTAATGTATCACTAAACAAAGCAAAAATTTACTACTTTCTCAGAAACCAAACATGGTAAACAAACAAAATCATAAATACAATATATATATATTGTTCCTCATGATAAACATACCTGCTCCATTAAAAAACCTGTAGATTCATTAAACTTACCAATCAAGAAAAGTTAGAAGATGAAGTTGTAAAGCTGGTTATTTATAGCTCACTTTCATGAAAGTGAAGAACTTTCATGTGATTTCTTCAACTGTATGAATGGAAAGATATCAATGAGTTTTTTTGTTGCTTTTTTAAATGAAAAACAAAACTCAGTTGCCTAGTGCTGGTAAATTTATATACACAAAAATTCACCTTAAATATTTTTTTAAAATCATTAATGATTTTATTTATAATTTTTTAGTGAGTTAAATAAAGAATTTAGATATTCATAGCTTGGATTTTTTAAAATTTGAGATAGAGAGAATTAAGTTAATATAATTTCTTGAATTTCGATTTTTATTGACTATTTAAATTACATAATTGGCCTTTTTTCAATAAATACTGCACACAAAATCCCATAAAAATATTTGTTTATTTATAGAAAAATGAGTTGTTAAAACAATATTTTTTATAAAGAATTCCAAGAAAAAGCTAAATTTAGAATTTCAATATGCTAAATTTAGACTATTTACATTTGTACACTTTAAAGCTCTTAGTATTTTTTACAAGTATAATTTAGTATTTTTGTGGTTTATTCAATTTTCATTTTACATAAAAAAAATATAGGAAATAGTAAAGAATTTGTTAAAAAGATTCATAGTGGCGACCAATTCTACAGCTGGATAAGTGGGGGTGATAGCTCAAAAAAATATATTTTTTTATAATTTTTGGTAAATAATAAATAATTAATGTTAGATTAATTATAAAAGAAATTAAAGATATATGAATAGTGAGAAGCGGGCTTTTCTGTTGGGAATTATCAGAGTATTTGTCGGATCTATTTGTTTATTTCTTTTGACTATCATTTAACGCTTTTTTTAATCGAACTTAAAATTTAGGGTAAAGTACACAAATTGTCATTAAACTATCTCAGAAAAAATAAAATTGTAACTAAACTTTCAAAAATTATAAAATAATAATTAAATTTTATGTTTTGTTACAAAATGGTAATTGTGTCGTTAATCTCCGTTAAAGATGTGAAGTGGCTGTTAAAATTTTTATATAATAGCATATTTAGTCCTTCATAATTACACATTCAATCAATTCAGTCATAATTTAAAGAAATTTAATAAATTTAACCCTCAATTTTTACACATTGTTATAATTTAGTCCTAATTTCAAAAAATTAACCATTAATATTTCAATATTACTTCAATTTAGCCCAGTGATGGAACGCCTCTCTCGACTGATATCCATGGACTTCTTGCATGCTTTCTTTGTCACTACAATTCTCTTCTACATCCATTTCATCGGTTTCCATGACTCCAGAACTGGAGCTTCCTGCTCGAAATCTATGCTTTCCACTGAAGGAATCTGAGAAGGAACCCATGGAACCACAGCTAAACATCCTTTGTTTTCCTCCTTGCTCTCTTCAGTTTCGACTGATTTCGTGTCGGTTGCCCGTAGGAATTGGTATGCAACAACAAAAATTTTCAAACCCCAAAATCAGAACCAAGAAAAATTATAGCGAACTGCAGAGAAAAACTGGAAACGAGATGAAGAGGAAACATACTCTTGAAGCTGTATATAAGGTCGGAATAGAGGGAAATAATGGTGTAGAAGGAGGAGAGGAACACAAGGGAGCTTGATTAGGATCAAGGTGAAGTGGGTTTGGGCTAAAGAGAACGATGGTTCTTTCGTGATTCATCTCTAAAATTAAATTGAAGTAAACATATCAGAAAGTAAATTGATGGTTAATTTTTTAGAATTATACCTAATTTATAACAATGTGTAAAAATTTAGGGTTAAATTTATTGAATTTCTTTGAATTATGACTAAATTGATTGAATGTGTAACTATGGAGGACTAAATGTGCTATTATACAAAAAAAATTTAACAGCCACTTCACCTTTTTGATGGAGGTCAACGACACAGTTACTATTTCGTAACAAAACATAAAGTTTAATTATCATTTTATAATTTTATAAAGTTTGGTTACCATTTTGTTTTTCGGAGATAGTTTAGTGACCATTTGTGTACTTTACCCTAAAATTTAATGTCAATAATAAGAAGGCTTTTGTTTTAGTTGCGTTTTAATGTCAATATATCACAAGTCCGATCAATATCATTTAGCCTTTTCATATTTATATATAAAAATATTATTTATTTTTTTATATTTTAAAATTAATTTAAAAAATATTAAAATTTCTTAACACTGCTTATGAAAAAATCGCTTTTAAATGACATCAAAATTGAATTTAAATTTAAATTTGAATATATATATATAATCCAATATAAACAATATTAAAATCTATTGGTTTAAATTTGAATATATATATATATATAATCCAATATAAACAATATTAAAATTTATTGGTATAATCATCAAGTTAAAAGGCGGATGATGTTTATTTAAGAGACCCGAGTTTAATCGCTTTGTCTATGGGTGGACAAAATTCGACTCGATTTGAAAAAAAACTGAATTATTCGACTCAATTCGATGTGAAAAAACCTGACTTGTTTTGACTCGACTCATAATTTTATAAATTCGACTCGACTTGAAAAAAATTTAAATAAAGTTTGAGTTAAAAAATAAAAATTTGAATAACTCAAAATTTTTAGTAATCAATTGATTAGTTTTCAAGTTCAAGTCGAGTCTGTCAATTTTGTCTGATATGTTATGTATATCACATGTGAAAATATGAAGAAATATATATGTATATCGTATATAGATATAAAAAGCCGTTTAAATTGGTATCAATATGTATTATAATATTATAAATAATTATAATTAAATTTGTACAGAAACTCAAAAACTCGACTTGACTCGAATTTCATAAACACGACTTGATTCGAAAATTTTTTAAATAAAGTTTGAGTTGTAAAATATGACTTCTAAACTCGAATAACTCAAAATTTTTTGACTCGACTCGACTCGATTGAACGCCCAACCCTATCTTTGTCTATAAGGTGTGTGTCCATTGTCAAAGGGATAAGAATATGCATGAATAGATACTACCTTGTAATGACCTTTGTCGAAACCATTTTTTACGCAATAAAATAGCTCATACGATTAATTTTAAAAATTAGGGGTTTCCTTTTTAATTCGATTTTGAAAATATTTGGAGTCGCCACCGGTCACTTTTGGTAGACCGGACACCGTAAAACCAACTAGAGATTCGTTCTTTTAAAATTAGGTTTCGAAAGTCGATTACGTGTGGGGAAGGGTGAGTACCCCACAAACGCCCGATATCAGTACCTTTTAATTTTTGTGTGGCATGTTGGCATTTTAAGAATAACAATTTGAATTTAATTTGATCATTAATTATTAATTAGATTTGTGTTCCAAATAAAAATACTCCTTTTATATGAAAACATACTTTTGATTCGATTATAAATTGAAAACACCCCTATACGTTCAGGGCACCTCTATTCATATTCTAAATATATATTTCATATATAAAAGGTTTTTAATGCATGATCAACTATAGTCTTGTTTATTTTAAGTTTTAACTTAAAAGGCTCTAATTATAATTTGTGTTTAATAAATCTATGAATATTATTTAATTTAAAGGTTTACATGAGACAACACTGAATTGCTTGGGCACCGTCCATATTTAAACCCCAAAATTATATATAATATTCCCTAGTTTAATTAATTTGACTAATTATTAAAGTTTTAGTCCTATTTAAAGCTCTAATTAATTAACTAAATTATTTATCAATTCTTAGGGTTTTAATGAATATTAAATATTCTACTTAAAAGCTCATGTTGAACAACACCTCATTGCAATGAATATTAATTTTCTATAATTATCTTATTAAAGCCTAATAGAATCTAAAACTAAGGCTCTAAACAATTATAAAAATTAATTCTAAGCCGGATGATTAATGTTATATAAAATGCTACATGCATTAAAAACATTAATAAACAATTAATTATCATAAAAATAAATTACATTACAAAATAATAATTAAAGCTGAAAACATGATTCAATTGAACAAATTAAAACTTCAATTTTGATTTTATTTAATGATGAGGACCAAATCACAATACATGATAAATTGGAGGAGAAAAAATAAGAACCCGAATTAAAGGATGTGGGTCGTACTTGACCGAAAAATAAACGCGCGGGTCTGGAATGACCCGACAAAAAAAACGGTACCGTTTTGTTTTGCCTTTATAAGATGCATCAGGCCAAAAGTTCTCTCTTTACCCATTTCACTTTCTCTCCTCAACCTCAACCTCAACCTCAACCTCAACCTCAACTTCTCTCTCTCACACTCTAAAATTCTCTGCTCATAACATTTTTTTTCTTCAGAAAATCATCCCTAAACAGATCAAAAAATGTGGTTTTTGGATGAATATTTCCCTAAAACTCTAAACTAAATCCCGTCTCGATAGAACCACCCAACTCTGACCACCTAAGGCCTAAACTACCCGCAACAACCTCATATTCAACTCCACCGTTTCATAAATCATTTCGGCCACCAATCTCTCTTTCCGATCTCCCTTTTGCTTTTTTTATTATTTTTGTTTCGATCTAACCCTTTTCATGTTTATTGTAAGAAATTAAAAGATGATAGAAAGATATACCTTTCGACTGTTAAAACAACGATTTTGATATCTCCAGCGACCGATCGTCTTTTTCGATCACTCATTCAATTTTCCAGGTGAACTATCTCTCTCCTCCTTTATTTTATTTATTATTATTATTAATTTTTTTAATCAATATAATTAATTCGAACCGACACTCTCTCTCCTATTTATACAGGGGTTGACTGATAATATCGCAACTGACGTCACACGAGTGCTGTCAGTGACCAGTTGGCTCCAACTAAGGGGAAGGAAAACCATTATCCGTGTGATTCAACTTGAATCAATCGAAGGCTGCCACGTGACCCAATTTAGGCGGGAAAATATGATTTTGAACCAATTTTTGTTTCTTTAGCTATAATATATCAAAAATGGGCGGGAAATCGGGTGTAAACAATTTTAACGGGCCTCGCATTATAAAATTTGGGCTTTTGGATGTAAAATGGACTTTGGATATTATAAAATAGATTTTTGGACTGTTATTTGAGACTTATTTATTTTTATGTTTAATATCTATTTATTTATGATTTTATTTATAGTGAAATATAATATATATATATATATGGGTACCGGACGAAATTTGAGTATTACACTTTAGACTATTAAAAAAATATATTTATGTCATATTTTTATACACTCTTAGAAGATCCGGATTCAAGCACTTATGTAAGTAAAGTATGTATTATCAAAAAATTAAGAAAAAAATATGAAAATATAGTACCATGTAATCACATCAGTTTTTTTTTTAATAAAAAAAATGTATCATCCATTGCACTCCCTCCATAAACATCAACTACTCCATAGAAAACACACATAAAAACAACATTATCATATAATTAATTGCAAACAAGAATCTCTATATTTGTTCATACAGAGTCGAGAGCCCATACACAGATTATAGATTATACATATGTATGTTATTGAGCATTTGACTTTGAAAATGAAGGTAAATTGAGGATGGGAAAGTGATAGGATATTTGCTACAGATGTATTACCAGTAGTATTTACATCATAATTAAACAAAGAACATGTTCATAGGCAGGCAATTTGAATGAATCATGTATAAAAACCGGCATTGCATGAACAGAGGTCCTTAACATTGATCTGTTTCAGCTATCAACATATTTGTCAATGCTAGCAGCCGAGGTAGACTTGGGCACTGCACCGATGACGCTCTGTTTCTTCTTCCCATCCTTGAAAAACAGCACGGTGGGGATGCTCCTGATCCCGAACTGTGTTGGGGCTTTCATCGGTGTTGAGCTTGTAACAAGCTAGCATTCCAGCGTATTCTTTTGCTAATTCGGCCATCACCAGCTCGATCATGCGGCAGGGTCCGCTCCATGGTGCCCAAACCTCAACCAGAACTGGAGTTTCACTCCCCACCACAAGCTCTCCCCAGTTTGCTCCTTTCACCGCTTCAACTGCAAAAGAAATCTTCTTTGTGATCCATGTACACTGTCACTCTGGTATAGTGGATATATTTTTCCCCAGCATGGAAACCCTGCTACTGGCATTCTTTAGATAAACTTATATATTTTTTCTTGCATTGTAATGAATATGAAGTGAAAGCAAGAAAAAAAAAGTTAATTGTGAAAACATCTAAATACAAAAAACTGTTATTTTCATCTTGATATTTTGATTAACTTTTCCAACTTCACCCAAGAAATTTGGATAAGCAACAATTTTTTGTCGTTATTTTCTATCATTCTCATATACGACGATGACAACGATATGTCTTGGCGGATCAACATTAACAATGAGAGGACTTTAAAAAATCTTACATCTGTTAGATCAAAAATTTGTCCCCTACAGGGTGAACAACAAAATCTTGAATTTTTTCTCTTTCTCATCCCTTGATTGTACATATAAGTCTATCTTTAAACTGCTAATAAGTTGCAATAATTAAATACTTATATTAAAAGAATATGGATGAAAATCCTCTCTAGTTGTACCCATAAATCTTATTGCTTCATGTATACTCAAAGTCTAATATCTCAAAAGTTTTTTTATTTTGGGTTAATTTTTTTACTCCATCTTCTTCTTTACGTTTCCTGAATAAAATTAGAGATCCAGAAAATAAAATCGCAATGGAAATTCAACAATAAATAAAAGATTTCCATTGTCATAGAAAATTAAATTCAATACCGGTGACATACATTCTTTGGTTTAATTTTATTCAATCTTTTTCTTATCATATTTTTCTCGTTTTCATTTGAAAAAAAAAATCAGAGAATTTCATTCAAAGGGGACTCTCGGAATAAAGAACTACTTTTAAAAAAATCAAAAAAAATAAGTGTAAAAGAAATACGGAGAATTGAATGTATTTTGCTTAGCTTTGAAGACTTTAAGGTAATGAGTAAGCGAAATAATAATTTAAAACTAAAGTTATTATATGAAAACAAGAACCAATCTGGGTTGAAGGGCTTTGTTGCGGACAACCTTCAATCTTAATCTTCTTAAAAGCATTAATTCTCTCAAAAATAATATTGAAGGCTTCAACCCATCTATTGAAAAAAGAATTAATTCAAAATCTGTTAAACGTTGAAGAGCACCGTGAATTAATATGTAATAAGCTCAAATGATCAGCTACAATCTTCAAAGTGCAAGCTTTTAGAGAAAAATAAAGAAGAAGCTGGAGTAAAAAAAAATTAACCAAAAGTAAAAAATTTTGAGATGATAAACTTTTGAGCATACGTGGACCAATAAAATTTATGGGATAGGGCACAAATAAGGGCATATATAAGGGGCAGAGAATTTCCATCCAAAGAATATAGGTTTCAATCATTTACCATAAATGCATTACTATATACCAAGGTTACCTGTAAAATAGGAGAACAATGAATTATGCTCTTGTCAATATAAGAAAAGTCCTCTTCATTTGCTTTGTTAATAGAATAAATATAACATATCGTATCCTCATTTATATATATATATATATCCTTCTGGAGGATATTGACAGACATAGTCAATTAACTTTTGAGCAGACAAATGTTTTAAATTCTCTCCCTTAAATGTTAATTTCTTAATTGATTTCAGTAACACAACAATTACAAAAGCCCAACAGACAACTAAATAGAAAATTTTAAAGAATTACTAACTAATATAAGTCTAACTTATATCAAATACGCGCATATAAATATTAACTTAGCACAGACTCATAACCTCTAACAGAATTTAAAGAATCTCTCTCTAATTCATTCTATGAAGAGTTACACTCGGGATTATAATAGGGGGAATTGAGAAGCAAAAAAGAGTAATCAAGTAAACTCAATTTATTTGAAAAAAAATAAACAAAAATTTATAAATAAATAAACAACATTGCCTCTAGGGTTCATGCTAAAAAAATGCAAATAACAAACTAAATCAAAGATGCAGCCAAAAACAAACTTAAACTACATACACTGTTTTTTTTTACTTTTATTTTTTAAACAATACTAATTTCTATAAACCAAAAATCTTTATAAACTGAAATTCTAATTATTAGTTGTCTTATCTCATGCTCATATGATGTTTTATAAAAAGAAGTGGAGCCAAAAATGTTATATTTAGCCTTCTACATTCATTCAACTTTCAGAACCATTAACTTTTGGGGACTAAAGGAATGGAGTGGTAAGTTATCTTTCTTTTACCTCTAGGATCATCTATTTCTATCTACCATTAAATTACAGTCTTTCCACACTTTACCTACATTACATTATAGTGAATTTTCATTCAAATTATAGTATCTTTTTTAGTGACTTCTTGAGTAGATATTAACATTGGGAGCTAGCAAAGCAAACATTTTATACAAGAAATTCATATCAAACACCAACCTATTACACTTGGAAACAAAGCATTGCATAAGTTTAAATCAAACAACATAGTATGTGCAAAGCTATGTGTTACAAAAAGCATTCCATACTTGGCCTAAACTAAAAAAACAAGCATTAACCTACATTTGGAACAACTTTGACTCGAGATCAGTTCTAGTTTGAAACAATTTGTGTTCAAAACATTGCAAACATGAAGAAAAAAAACTGATTCAAGCAAAATATTCCGGAAATCGGTGTCGTTATAAATGATATTTCCCATAATTGTGACTAGATTTTATTGAATTATTATTATTAGAGCTAGAATATCACTTGTGTTACGTTGTGGGTAAAAAGTTTTTTTTTTTCCGCATAATTATTCCAAAAAATCATTTTATTGAGTTACAAAATAAAACAATTTTAAACTAACAATAAACTGTTTGAAAGCTATTGATATCATATAAATAATTAAAACAGTTCTAAATAAACCAACTATTAAATTTTTATATAAAGATGTGGATGGTAATTAATTGGAGTTTTTTTTAAAATTTGAAATAGATTAGTCAACATTGTTTCAATGTATCTAACATGCTAAAATCAAATACATAATTAAAACTCACCTTTAATCAAAACTCAAATAAATAATTAAAATTTACTTTGTTGAATATATTTTTGTAAGAAAACAATTGCATGCTCCAAATTAGAATAAGCAAGACGAAAGAATATAAATAAATTTTAAAAATAATAAAACTATAAAAAAGTAATGATGATCATATACTCAAACTATGTATAGCTAAAACGACCCAAGGCTAAACCCGACGAGTAGTTCTAATAAAAAATAGAATGATGATCATACTAGGAGGCTCGAGTTCGAGCAGCTTTGTCTGCAAAGTGTATGTGCCTTATCAAAGTCTTAAGACTCAAAGAAAAAGTATGAACATATACTAGTCTTAAAATCACCTTACTATTAAAAATACAACTCCAACTTTGCAATCCTTCTCCTAATTGGGACATCAACTCCGAAAGCTCGTGTCGATCATGTTTACAGTTATTAATATATAATATAATGTTATTTGACATTCTGCCTACCATTTTCATATGCACAATTGCACACAAATCATGTTTACAGTTATATCTTATTTTGATTAAATCGTCATTATATAAAGTATATATCCAATCTTAATTAATAATATAGAAAATATGAAGTAAATCAAATAGACAAAAGAACACTTTGACATGTATGAAGCAAGAGGATGAAACAACACATTGGAAATGCTAGATAGTAACATAAAAAAAATTGACAGCAATCAGATTACCTTCACTCTCCTTCAAAAGAGAACAGTATGAAGCAGTCTGAAAATGTCATTGGTCTTCCGTCTAGACAACTTGAATGCCACTGCAGAAGACGACATTGCAGATGTCAACTCACTCAACTCATGATTCTAAACTAATATCGAATACTAGAACATTTCCAATTTAAAAGGAAAAGGAATATCAATACACATTAAAGGAACTTAGAAGAAACATGTACTCCCAAGAGATGAGCAAATTAAACTAAAGAAGCAGCATCCTCAGATGTTTTCTTGACAACACAAACACTATGAATTAACGATGAACAACATTAGGAGAAATGAGCCGATTAAGGTTCACAAATATAGCATCATACAAAACCATTTTAGGATATTTCTATAACCAACCCAATAGATATAAGACCAGTTGAAATAGTTGAGATCCGAAAGACTGAAACATGTTGAAAAATGAAGAAAACATCAAAGTTGACCCATAAGAAATAAATACCTTTTTGGTTCCTTAGGGAAGACAAGAAAGAAAATTTTAAATCTCGCAATTTTTTCTTTTGTTTCTCTACCTATACAAATCATAAATCACAGTTTAACAAACCTAAAACCAAGTCTGTAAAGCTTAATTTAATAAAATTTTCAATTTGGACAGAAAAACCCTAAATCTAAAAAATTGAAAACCCCTCAATCTTCTAACCCGTAAGTTTTCCCACAAAAACTAGTAAAAAGAAGCCAAAATTTTACAATTTCCAAAACATTAACACCCAAAGCCCAAAATTTTAAGCTCACCCAGCAAAAGAACAATTCTAAAGAAAAAATAAACAAAGAAATTGAAGAGTAATTACCGGACATCAGCTGAAAATCGGAAAAGGAGAAGAGAAAACTTACAGTGATTCAAGAACTATTTGTATCATTCAAAAGCTGGACGGGATCTTGTCAGAAAATGGGGATGGGATGTAATGAACGACTCTGATCCTTTTGCTACTGTGTAATGAAAAACCAAGGGCTGAGATTTTCTTTTGGAGGTATCTTGGGAAGTTGCGGGGTCCAGCTTTTTGGGTTTTCAGGTGGGACCTATTTCGCGAAAGAAATTCGTCGGCTGATAGCCTGATACTGAGTGGTTTCCATTTTCTTTTTCTACTTCTTATTGAAAACAATCTTAATTTAATTAAGGGTATATATTAGGTTAAGTTAGGGGGGAAAAATAAAAAAATAGGGTAATTTAGTTGTTAAATATGACCATGTGAAATTTGATATTCAACACAACATTCATTGATTTTCGACAATAAAAGAATAAGGTATCCAATAGTAGTAATTTGACGACGGAAAGGTGAACGTTGGTAGTTAAATTGACGATGACAATAGATAAAATTTTGAGAATTTGTGAATTTATATTAGATTTTTTTTTTTGAGAATTAGTGTTTTTAAGGATTTCAGAATTTTTAAACGGTCGTTAACGATCAGACACTCAGAGTAATTTTTTATGCTTATAAATATTTAACAATACTTTAATGTCCATTAGAAATAGTTTTTTTTTCTTATGCCTAAAAATATTTAAAAAGTATTATATATTTATATATGACTTTGGTAGATGAATCTTTCAGTGGAGATTTTTTGCATACACAAGACTTCCAAACTCAAAATTTGTTTAAGCAATATCAAACTATTTATCATTTGAATCAACTTCGTTGATATTTTATATACTCTTATTAATCATACAATACATATTCTATCTCTCATCTCTCTCGTACTTATTTATAACAATTTAAATATTTTTTTTTACTATTAAACCATAATTTAACGACCTTTTGTTAATTTTAGCCTGTAAAATTCCTTACCGAAGAAACTCGACTAGGGGTAGTAATGGGGCGGATAGGAGATGGTTTTGCATTTCCTACTCCGTCCACAACACTTGTGAGTACGGTTTTGGAGAAACCCTATTAAACATTTCGGATATTTTATCGTCCTCATACCCATCCCTTACGGATCCTGCGGTTTTCGTTAGTCCCCGTACCAAAAAAATAAAACGAAACTTAATACATTAAAACAAATACTCGATATTTTATCTCCAAAATTACAAACATAAATGGTGCATTTAATTTCACCAACAACAAAAACAAACCATTTCGAAACTATAAAACAAGACTAAAATATTAACTATTGAAACATGACAACCTGCACTACCTAAAAAAATATGTCACTAATAATCTACGGTTCCAAGGTTCCAAATCATGATTCGTTTGTTTTAAAATAAACTAGATTCGATAATATATTTAACCATATAAATTACCTCTTCTAATTTCACTCGTACGATTTTATGGCGAATTTCTGAAGTCACCACTATTGTTGTTTTTGCAAACAGTCTACAGTCTTTTCTTATGATCTTTGCTCACTCAAAAATTAATAACTCATAATATATAACGCGAAATCAATAACCATTTGCTTTAAACGAAACTAGACTTCCGTATAGTTATAGAAATATAAGGTTCACTTTTTTATTTATCTTGTAGAATTTTGGGTGATTTTTCCAAAGTCATTGCTAAAACTATTTTTCTAATAAATCAGTTGTCAAATTTTTATGACCTTTCAACGTTCAAATATTCATATTTTTTTAAAACTACATATCAAAATCGATCATAGTATATTTTAAACAAAACTAGACTGAATCACATTTACAATGATGCACAGACCACTTTTTAATTATTTTTATGGAATTTAAGGAGAAATTCAAAACTTCCTCCAACCGACCATACTCAAGTTGTGAAAGGATAGATTTTTGTTGAAAATAGCTAAATTACCCTTATGACCATCCAAATTTGTAAAAATATTAGAATGTCTGAGAATATTTTTTCGGGGGTCCATATGATGATTTATACGGGTACAGTTCGATTATTCTCACAGTTCGAATATAATAATTTTTGTCTCTATTCCTATTTGAACTTCGGTGATAAAATTTCTTCATTCTCATTCTCGTGGACGAAAATTTCAATTATTTTCTATACTCGTCAGTTCAAATCCTCGTAATCCCACCACATTACTACCCCTAAACTCAACTCCGGCCAGCAGGCCAGCCAAGCCAAGCCGGTACATAAAATTATAAAATAAAATAAATAAAAAATAAACCCCATCTTGTCCAAAACGACTTCATTAGAACAAGAAAAAAAAAAACGACGTGAAATTACGTTCTTTTTTCATTAATCCCCTCGATCTGCAATTTCTAAAGCAAGTTCTCAGTCTCTCTTTAGATCTCGCCTTCCACATATCCCTTCACGACGCCGTCGTTTTCTATTTGATCGCACTTTTTTTGAAAATCATCGTGTAGATCTTCGACGACCTGCCACTGAAGGTGTACGCCGCTGAATACGACGCCGGTGAGTCTTTTTTTTGTAGCTTTTGATTGTTGTTGGAAAAGGTAGTTTTGAGTTCTTTTTGAAAGAGTAAATTTTTAGTCAAAGCTGAAGCTAAGGTAGTGTAAAAGGAAATTGAGTTTTGGATCAGTTGATTGGAAATTCAGTTTAGGGATGATTGTAAATTTGAATCTCAACTGTTTTTTTTTGTTGTTGTTTGAATTTGGATTAGTATTGAATTGAAGGAACTGGATTTTGTGGGAATTAGTTGGAATTGAATTGAATTTTGATTGTTCTAGAGTGTTCAGGAAGTTTTTTTTTTTGGATTGTTAAACTGTGTAATACAGTTATGATGCAAATATCGAATGCTTAAAACTGAATGATTTTGTTAAAAATAAAGAAACCAAACTCTTTCCGAGTTCAATTATGTTATATGTGATCTTTAAATCATCGCATTGTAGGTGTTTTCTATTTGGAAGTCAATTTATCAACTCGGGTTATGCTTTTATAAAATCCTTTTGCCTTAGACTCAAGGATGCGGTTGATTTTTTTTTTTGTTTTTTGGGTGTGTGTGTGGCCAAAAGGATTGCAGGTTGAATCAGCGGTATTCTTAGTTAATTTGCTGTAGATTAATGGAGGCCGTTGTCCTATTTTTCCTTCCTTTTGTTGGATGCATGAAATTAATGAGCATGATAGTGTTTAAGAAAAAAGTGAAAATTTGAAATATTTAGTTTTTTCTTTAGTGTATATGGTGCTGCTTGATTCTTGATAAGAATCACTGGTGAGGTCTGTGGAAAAATCTTGCCTTTTTCTGGGTGATTCATCTAAAATGTACTGGTCTTTCATTTATTTTCTTTTGAATGCTCACTATTGTGATATTACTTCTCCTAGCAGGCTTAGTTGTGAGAGTGCCTATTAATAACAAACGCAGTCATATTACTTATAAGAATGGGGACTGAAAACCCTGGTCGTCCGAATTTTCCCATGAGACCTTCCTCTACCCCTTTTGCTTCTGCTCCTCCAACTGTGAGACCTTTTTCATCATCTGGTCCTGCGGCAGGATCAGAAAGCAGCAATTTTAGACCTACTCCACCTGGTGCACCCTCGATTATGACGCCTTTCTCAGCAGTTGGACCTAGCCCACCTGCTCGTTTTAGTGATCCATCAGTTCCATCTCCACCAATAAAATCTGTCCCACAGTCTGGGGTGCCTTATCAGCGATTTCCAACCCCTCCAGCTGCCCAAACTCCCCCTAATTGTGCACCACCTGTGGGCCAGCCACCATTTCAACCTCCTGCAAGTCAAGTATCAGTGCCGCCTCCTTCTTTCCGACCACAGACACAAGTACCACCTGTGCCAATGGGATCTATGCCACAAAATGCAAATTTTCTTCCATCCAGTATGAATTTTCCTCAACCTCCATCTGATCCATCATTATCAGGGCCTAGATCCACTTTCCAGCCACCTTTTCCCGGATATCCAAGCAAGCAGCCTTCAGCTTCACAAGCACCGTCACCTTTTCCTGGTCAGCAAGGAAGTTTTATGTCTCCACCTGCTCCACCTTCTCCCTTTCCTGGTCAGCAGGGTAGTTATGGTCCTCCTCCACCAGTAGCAAATAACTTGGGCTACCAATCAAGGGACCAAATGCAACATCCAGGCTCGGCACCTCCTATTGGCGGTGTCCAAAGCTTGACAGAAGATTTTAGTTCACTCTCTGTTGCATCTATGCCTGGATCAGTTGAGCCAGGACTCGATTATAGAACACTTCCTAGGCCATTGGATGGTGATGAGGTGCCAAGTTCTTTTCTTGAGATGTATCCCATGAATTGTGATCCAAGATACCTACGGCTTTCTACAAGTGCTATACCAAATTCCCAGTCTTTAGTTTCAAGATGGCATTTGCCTCTTGGAGCAGTTGTTTGTCCTCTTGCAGAGGCTCCTGAAGGGGTAAGTATCTCAAGAATCAATAATAATTTACTTCTAGGTGTTTAGTAACTGTATTTTCTTGAAGACTTATGTTTTTCTGTCAATTACTGTTGTTTTATGTTCAGGAGGAAGTACCAGTAATTAATTTCGCTTCAACTGGTATTATTCGTTGTAGAAGATGTCGCACTTATGTGAATCCCTATGTCACATTTACAGATGCTGGAAGAAAGTGGCGGTGCAACATTTGTTCTTTACTAAATGATGGTAAACTCAACCGACTTATGATGTAGAGATATAATTCAATGGTTGGAAGTGCAATGAGTTACATCAAGTGTTCAAGTTGTGACGGATGTTTATAGCATCACTTTCCATGGTGTACATTCTTTTGTTTTTTATCTGCATTTCTTTTGCTTTTGGAATGTCAAATATCATTGGAGGGTACTCACTTATATAGACTTGCAGTAAATATATAAGTCTTCTGCAAGCTTGATTGTTATGAGCATCTTTCCTAACTATACTTTTAACTTCCTCAATTCACTGGTAAAGTGCAAAATGCATTTTTTCACTGAGTTAATGATAGGTGTAGTATGGGGTTTCGCATAACATGTTAACTAACTGTTTTTTTATTGGAATTGTAATTTTTGTTTATTCATCTGTTGTATCAAATGAGGTTTTCTTTCCTGGTTAGATCTCTTCAATAGTTAGAATTACAAAGAATATGCTTATTTGATTCAACTTCCATGTTCAGTTCCTGGTGAGTATTTTGCCAATTTGGATGCCACTGGAAGAAGAATTGATTTGGATCAGCGACCCGAGCTTATAAAAGGCAGTGTGGAATTTGTTGCACCAACTGAATACATGATGCGGCCTCCAATGCCGCCAATGTACTTCTTTCTCATTGATGTTTCAATATCTGCAGTTAGAAGTGGTATGATTGAGGTAAGCATTTCCTTTAAAGCAATTAGTTATTTACCATAATGTGTTGTAATAAAGCATTGTGTTATTCTAATAGGGATTTTACAAAGGCAAAATTTTCTAATTGTAATGTGAATTAAGAACATGTGAGGTACGGTTGAGGAGGCTGCTCTTTTTCTGATCAGCTATTGGTGCTCAATATTTGTTCAGATATTATGTATACAATGCTGGCTTGGGTTATCTAGTGTCTGTCTCATATATTTTGTATGATTTGAACGTGATAGATGGGCAGGGTTTGCCACAACTTGGTCTCAAATATGTTTATAAAGTAAGGTTTGCAAGAATCTTTTGCCTTTGCCATGAATCTGTAGAGAGAAATATGGGTTAGCCTTGCTGCTTTATTACAGGGTTTGTTGGAAAGAGTAAAACTTATTTAGCTGATTGTTCATCCTGGTTGTTCTAGGCATTTTCCAATCATAGTTGATTAATAACATGCACCTTGATATGCCATTTCTGCTCCTCTGCCTTTTATTTTTTTTCTCCTTACACTGCATATCCATGTAACGGTTTCTGCTGACTTATAATGTATCTGTTAGGTTGTTGCTCAAACTATACGTTCATGTTTGGATGAGCTGCCTGGCTTCCCCAGAACACAGATTGGTTTCATTACATATGATAGCACCATTCATTTTTACAATATGAAGGCAAGTGATTTCTGAGATCAGTGGAGTTTTTTTTCTTAGATGAGATTTTTCTCCATATATGTCAAGTACTTCCACTACCACTTGTGCGTTTTGTCTTTGCAGTCATCTCTTACACAGCCTCAAATGATGGTGGTTTCAGATCTGGATGATATATTTGTGCCATTGCCAGATGATCTCCTTGTTAACTTGTCTGAATCTAGAAATGTGGTTGAAACATTCCTGGATAGTTTGCCCTCCATGTTTCAGGACAATGTGAATGTGGAATCTGCTTTTGGTCCTGCACTTAAGGCAGCATTCTTGGTTATGGTATGTTATTTTCTCCACCATTTCTACTATTAACCTTTACCAATGATAACATTCTTTTTAGTTTCTTGCTGATGTTTGTGTTGTATATTGGTTGTTTGAATACCTATTTTCTGCAGAGTCAACTTGGGGGAAAGCTGTTAATATTCCAGAACTCGTTGCCTTCCCTGGGAGTTGGGCATTTGAAGTTGCGTGGGGATGATCTTCGTGTGTATGGAACTGATAAGGAACATATATTAAGATTACCAGAAGATCCCTTCTACAAGCAAATGGCTGCTGATCTTACGAAGTACCAGATAGGGGTTAATATTTATGCCTTCAGTGACAAATACACTGACATAGCTTCGTTAGGTGAAAAATCACTGCCCTTTTTGATATAGATGATGTAGATGTTTGGAAGAGCTTTTAGTGACTTGATATCTCTTTTATGAATCTCAATGTAGGAACCCTGGCAAAATATACTGGAGGTCAAGTGTATTATTATCCAAGCTTCCAATCAGGCATTCATGGAGAGAAGCTGAGGCATGAATTAGCCAGAGATCTCACTAGGGAAACGGCCTGGGAAGCAGTTATGCGCATAAGATGTGGAAAAGGTCTGCAGATTCTTTTTATTTGTTGTTTTATCTACTTGTAAGTGAATGCTATTAAGCCATAATCCCAATGTAGTTGGGTTGGCTACATGATTCCCCCCCCCCCCCCGGTCAATCTATATGCTGACGTGGGCTAATTCTTATATAAAATGCTATTAATCTTTATTGTAACTTGTGTTATGTTTCCCTGTGATTTTATGATAGCAAAGCAATTGATTCATGTTATTTGTTACTTCGCTCCAGGGATTCGGTTTTCATCTTATCATGGCAACTTTATGCTGAGGTCCACAGATTTACTAGCACTTCCAGCGGTGGACTGTGATAAAGCATATGCAATGCAGTTATCCCTTGAGGAGACACTGTTGACAACTCAAACAGTGTATTTCCAAGTTGCTTTATTGTATCCTTCAAGTGCCTTGTTTATTATACCGGTTTTAATTTATTTGGTTATTCCCTTGGCTGAAACTGGTACTTTTATAAGTGGAAAAGATGGGGTTATTGTCTTACTGATGTTTCTTTAACAATTTAAAGATATACTGCATCTTGTGGAGAGAGGCGTATCAGAGTACATACGGCAGCTGCCCCTGTTGTTACTGATCTGGGGGAGATGTACCGCCAGGCTGACACTGGTGCCATTGTTTCTTTGTTTTGTAGATTAGGTAAACTTAATCAAAAGCCCCTTTGCAAGAGATGCTATTTGTTTCTGAGGATATTAGTTTCAGCGGATACTTATAATTTTCTAACCACTGAGATTTTGCAGCAATTGAGAAAACTTTGACCAGTAAACTTGAAGATGCTAGAAATTCTTTGTGGCTAAGGATCGTTAAAGCACTCAGAGAATACCGCAATCTCTATTCTGTGCAGCATCGGTTAGGAGCTAGGATGATTTATCCAGAGTCTCTAAAGTTCTTATGTTTGTATGGATTAGCACTCTCTAAATCAGTACCTCTAAAAGGAGGATATGCGGATGCTCAGCTTGATGACCGCTGTGCAGCAGGTTTCACGATGATGGCATTACCTGTTAAAAAATTGTTGAAGCTTTTATATCCCAGCTTGATTCAAATTGATGAGTATCTTATGAAGGTGAAAGATTTAAAACCTTTAAAATATTTCAATAAGGATGTTGAGCTTGCAACTGAACATCACTTCTGTCTCATATTTGCAGCCATCTGCTCAAGCTAACAATTTCAAAAACATCATGAAGAGGCTGCCTTTGGTTGCTGAAAGCCTAGATTCAAGAAGCCTTTATGTATACGATGATGGTTTCCGCTTTATTATTTGGTTTGGTAGAATGCTTTCGCCCGATATAGCTAAAAATTTACTCGGACCAGACTTTGCAGCTGAATTATCAAAGGTATGATCTCTTCTTGATAAAGCTATATTCTTATAGTTTCAAGTTTGTTGAGTATTATATGATTATTCCGTTTTAGTGACCATGATAATGTTGTTTGAAGTTAATCTGTTCGACTATTCCTTTGACCTTTCCTTGGCATGTCCCGTGACGAGATTGTACTTGGTTCTCCAGGTTTCGCTTACCGAGCAGGATAATGAAATGTCGAGAAGGCTGATGAAGATATTGAATGAACTAAGAGAGAGTGACCCTTCTTATTATCAACTTCCTTATCTTGTAAGACAAGGTGAACAACCCAGGGAAGGTCTGCTGCTGCTTGGTAATCTTATTGAGGACCAGATGGGTGGTGCCACTGGTTATGTCGATTGGATAACGCAAATACACCGACAAGTCCAGCAAAACTGATGATATACAGGTAATTGGTTGGGAGGTTACTATGCTCCTTCCATTAGAGATAATTTTTAAATCCAGCTTTAGGTGGAGAAAAGCTGTTTCTTGAGTGGGGTTCTTTAGTCCCTCTTGGTCTCGGGGTTAACGGTGTCCGAGTTACGAACTTCTTTTCTTTATGGAATACTTGAAACACATCAAGATCTGCTTCTGCTTCTGATTACTTCAATTCCGCAGGAGTTCATTGTCATATGTCGTAGATTCATCTGCACCGGGAGCTTATGTGTTGAACGGATGGATCCGATCAGCCCGAAGATTTGCAGGAAACGATTTTTTTGTTCATTGCAAAATTCAATAACTAGGGAGAAAAAAGAATAGAAACAAAAAACGTGCTTCTAGCCATTCGTTATTGCAGTGCTTGAGAATTTAAGTTGAAAACAAAGTTGAGGGTTAAATTATTGGTTTAGAAGAGAGGTGTGAACAATTCCTAAAAACGGTGTGTGCTTTAATATACTTAGTAGGGGTGTGCAAAATAAACCGTAACCGTTAATAGGTATAATCGTTCATTTTATAGGTTAATTAATCTAACCGTTAAGGTTAAACGGTTTCGGTTAACCCAACTGTTAAAAAAGATGGTTAATGATTAACCTATAGGTATTTTTTAACTAAGTATGAAATTTGTGTTTAAAATTTCTCTATTTAAGTAATTTTTTGGGAAATTTTAATACAATATTTATCGGAGAGATTGATTTATTATTTTAAAAAGAAATAATGAACATTTGAAAAGAAATTTGTAATAGGTTACATGTTAACTTGTAACCGAACCGTTTCTTAATGGTTAATTACTATAATGATTAATCATTTGAAAAATTAACGGTTAACTATTTTTTAACAGCAAGTAACGGTTAGGTTATGATTAATAACTGTTATAATAGTTAACCAACCGTTTAAGTTAAACGGTACAATTGTTCTATCATGAACCCCTAATATAGGAGTAATACTTGGAATCATAAGTTGTGTTATTTTCTCACTTCTCGTTTGTGATTGTAAATTATATCCTCTCCAACAACCCATAAACTCAAATTTATTTAATTCAACCAGATTAGATTGAGAATTGATAAACCAATCACATACACCGAATTGAAATAATAAAACCACGCATATAATTAGAGGTGGTAATTGGATCATTTGGTTTTGGTTGCTTTTGGATTGGATCGAATTTGATTTAGATTTAGTTCGGGTTTATGATATTTCGGGTCATGTAAGGTATCAGGCTGATTGAATTTCAGGTTAGGTCAATATTAGATCAGTCGATTTTTCAAATTGGTTCAATATCAGATCAATCGATTTTCGGTTCGGATCAATATTAGATAGGTCATTTTCGATTACAGTCAAACATTGGATCTTTAGGTCAATTTGAGTTGAGTTGGGTATGCATCCATTATATATAGAATTATTAATATATTCTTGTAAAAATGTATTTTTGTCAATCTTATCGTTTAAGCTCAATTTCAATTCTTGTCCGTTTAATATTTCAAACTCAACCATCAATTAAAGGATGTCAATTTGACACACATTGAACCTATAAGGTTTGCTAGTTGTTAAAGTTTATAACTTGAAATTTGTATTGCGGTTATTATCAAATTTTAACTTACTGTTTTTTATTTTTTTAAAATAAAGTTTTGCATAATTTTTAAGAATGTAAAATCTGATTTTACAAAATTAGAATTGGTCTAGGTAAAAATTATTTAATAAAAATAAATTTATCATATTTATTTATTTATGAATTAAATAAATTTAGGTATGTTTTAATTGTTTGATATTTAGTTAAGAGAAAAATTTCAATACACAAGCTGTGTAAACTTTAGTTTACACAAGCTTTTTAGTTTTAGGGGTTAGGGATTTAGTTTAGGGCTTAGAGTTTAGGGGTTTAGGTTGTAGGGTTTAGAATTTAAGGTTAGTGTTTATAATTTAGGGTTTAGGGTTTAGGGTTTAGAGTTTGAGATTTAATTTTTAGGGTTTAGGTTTAATTTTGATTTATTGTATAAATAAGCAGGCTTGTGTAAAAGTTATTTTACACAGTCTATGTATCAAATTTAAACCAGTTAATTAATACCATGAATAAAATAAAAGATCAAATCAAATAAACAATTAAAAATAATATATATATATATATATATATATATATATATATATATATATATATATATATATATATATATATATGAAAATTGGTGTGAAGTGGACTAACTTTAATTTATAATCCTTCATATCAAATTTTTTAAATAAAAAATTATCGAATCAAATATAAAGATGGTCTTTTAAGGATAAAAAATTATATTAAACAATTTAAATTTTACTAAAGGGGATTGTTAATCAGTAATATAATACAAAAGAGAAAAAAAACATGCATATTTACTATTTATCATATTACTAAAAAATAAATATAAATAAAATAAAAATAAATTATTCGTTCATTTCGATTCAATTATCAGGTCAAAATTAGGTTGATTTTTTTAAAAAAATTTGAGAAAATTAAATTCGGATTATTTTCGGTTTTGCTTACTTTTAATTTAGGTTCTTTCGATTATTTTCGATTCAACTAAAATTCAAGTCGATTTTGGTTCAGTTTATCGAATTTGGGTTAAGTTTAAACTATCATGTTCGGATTCATATTCGATTAGATAAATTAGTTTGGGTCTCGAATCAAATTTGTCAAATCTACAAATAATAATATTTTTATAGCAAAATGTCTAAAATTAATTAAATTTATTGATAGTAACAATTTAGACCCTTTGAATAATTAATCCTCGTAATGGCGTTGCTAAATTGGTAATGAGAGGGACCATGCCCCCATTTTTTTTACAAGTTCTATTAGTTTTTTTTAAAGTCTTAATAGTTTAAAGTCAATAAATTGAGTTCTCTTAATTTTTCTGATTAAATTACTCTTTAAATCCAAGTTGAATTAAATCTACTGACCGTCTGTAGCGATATCATTTTTCTACCACGGGTGGTGCTTCGCTAAAAAAGCGGGTTTTATTGTGTTTGGGGTCTTTTGGGTATTTAAAAATGTCTATTCCGTGAGATTTTAAAAAAACGTATTTTATTTAAAAATGGAGTCGCCACCGGCCACTAAAGTAGGTCGGAGACCGTAAAACCAGAGATTTAAAAAAAATGTTGGGTTCGGGAGTCGGTTACGGATGAGAAAGGATTAGCACCCCACACCACCCAAATTTGGTACTTTAATAATTACCGCTTTATTAATATTAAACTTTCCGGATTAAAGTGACGATTAAATTAAAATTCGGTTATAAGTGCGAGTAAATTTTAAGGGCCCGTTATTCGAGAATAAACCGATAGATCACCATCACCGCGCTTGATACTGGCCACGTTAATGCTCGAATAAAAGGACACCGCATTGACAAATAATATTCTATTATGCAATCTTAGAAAACAAATAAATAAAAAACATACACATTGACATGGTACTAAAAAAACATAAAAAACATGAATATCACAAAATTTATCAAAGATAATTAATTGTATAAACATGAATAACCTAACATGTCATAATAAAAAACAAATCATAAACAAGGAAAAAGAAGAAAAACATGCTTCCAAAAATAAATTAATTAACTACAACATGCTTGAACATATAAAAAACACAAATACAATATATACATGACATACACGTAATATGATGCTAAACTAATATAGCAACACCACCACAAAAATTCACTAAAACCCTTTATCATATGACACAAATTACATGCATACATATTATAAACAAATCATAATATTAATATGTAACAAATTTATCACCCATTTCTAACATGAACCTAAGATGCAAAATGAATGTGAAAACATGCTACAAAATAAACATACACCATGGATAAACTTAAACTATGGCACATTAGCATGGTAATACCATAAAAAATACACATACTAAAAACAACACATAGATTACAACATAAAAAAATTCTAAACATATATATATATATATAACATGAATAAACAAACTAATGACGTATTAACATGATAATGCACATGAAAAATAAATGAACATGATATAAATGGGCAACAAATCTATATACATAATACATACATGTAAAACATCACAAATAATGCCACAAAAATATAAAAGCAAAGCTATTTAAAATAAAAAAAATAAAAAAATACAATGATGGACTAAAATAAAATAAAAACAAAATTAAAATTAAATTAAATAAAAAAGACAAATTTAGGGACTTATTTATAAACGAAATAAACTTGGAATGACCAATTTGTAATAAAACCAAGGGGCAAGCTCAAGAAAAAAAAAATCAAAAACACGGAATGACTAAGCATGTAATTTTACCATTTTGAAACTGATTTAATTAGATCCAAGGATGAATTTGCAAAACTTTTCTAGCAATGGAGGACCAAATGTGCTATTTACCCATGCGACACGCTCGAAATGAAAAAAAATTCAAAAAGGAAGGAGGGATTTATGACGTTATTATACCATTTTTTATAAAATCAAAGTCTATAAATAGATTCCATTACTAACAATTTAAGACATTTCCATTTTTTTTTTGGTTTTACAAAAACCCCGAAATGTTCTTTTATTTTTAAAACCAAAAACTCCACGATGTCCAACCATTTTCTAGAAAAACGGTGGTGTCCGCCACTCCGCCACTACCAAAGCCACCACCACCGCCACCGTCCACTAAGCCTGAAAAAAGACATCCATTTTTAAAAACCAAATACGACCTAGATTTAAAACCTTCAAACACCCTTTGCCTTAGATCTAGGAAACCGAACAAAAAATATTTTGAAAAATAAATTTACAAAACCACCACCGTCCGATTCACCTCATAGGCCAAAGGTGTGGGCTTTTTCAGCGGACATTATCACAACGAGGGTAAACTCTTAACCCCTTTTTATGTATTTTTATTTTTTTTTTGTATTCAAAAAAATATGCAAGAAAAAAGAAGAAAAATTTACCACTGGAAATTTTTTTTTGATTGTTGGATCTCATCTTTTTTTCTTTTTGGCGTTTTTGTTCAAATTTTTTTATAAAGTGGTAGACCTCATTAAAAATAGTCTAATCTATTGTCTTGTTTGGTAGAAAATAAGATAAAATACATATATTTGATGTTGATTAACTCCCATTTCTTTTCTCTTGCATTTTTGATGTGAGGAGGACGACGGTGGAGGAGGATTCCTTTGAAGGATATTAAGAGTTCTTGGCCGTTGGCCGTTGGATTTGATCCTCCAACGAGATCTAGATGGCTGCTGATGCACGGATGGCTCGGTTGCAATTTTGAAAAAATGAGGCGGTCCGAGATGGTACCATGTGGTGTTTGGGAAATTGAGGATGATCGGGCGCATGTCGCACACGCGCGCGCGTGTGAAGTCGATGGTTAGCGTGTACCTTTACGCGGTAGATGGATGGTGTTCTTCCTTTGATCGTGGCCGTTGGATCAAGGGTTGATCCAACGGCTCTTGGTTGGCTATAAAATAAAGAAGAGATTAGGTTAGATAGGTTTTTTTTAGGTTTAAGGTTATTTAAACTATTGGGTTTGGGCGGCCGAATGGGCCTTGTATCTAAAATAATATATATAGACCCTTTTTTATATATAATGGACTTGGACCATTGTATTTTAATTTGGGTTTTGATATTTATATATGATTTAATTTTAATATATTTAACATGTTAACAAAATAATACATACAAATAATAACAATATAAATGCATACACATAAACATATATATTAGCATAACTATAGCATATTAATATTATATAATAAACACAAACATAATGTATATATATAAACAATCAAATTCATACATGACATGCAAACATACAACACATATATACTTATATTCAAATAACTACATATAATACTTATAAACATACATGCATATTACACATACACACGAACATATATTTACTAGAATATTTACAACAAAAAAAATTATATTAAACTCTCTTGCTTGTTCTTGTATATAATAAACACATATAATAATATATCACATGTATGGAATATGAAATAATAATATCCATTAATTATTAAACTTTAATATACTAATGCCGATATTTGTAAAATCGACATTCAAAAAAAAATCAAGTGATTACTAATTGCCCTATCTTATCTTTGCTTGTTCTTGTGAAACGAGAACAAAGCAAAGACCAAAAGCACTCATTTTTATCCGACTTACCTGTTTGTAGCTTTGGAATCACGTGTTCTTATGGAACTCTCCGCTTTTCCTTGGCCGAATCTTCAGGCTCGTATATAGAACTTTTATCTTCGAATTTGGGATTCATGCCAAATTGAATACCGATCTTGGCTGTCAAATTATGCCCGAAGGACTTATTGACTCACGACTTACTAAGGACTTTTGTCAAAATCTTTCTTCAAATTTGATGGATTCACGACTTAATATCCAAAAATATGCTACTATAGCTTTTTCCGGACTCATGGCTACTAAGGCTGATGCATCATGCTCGAAGGACTTATTGATTGCCCGAAGGACTTATCACCATGCTCGAAAGACTTACGGTGGACCGAAGGACTTTTCATCATGCCCGAAAGACTTACTGATGGCCCGAAAGGCTTAATATCTGGCTTAACGCTACTATGGCTATCGTCATCTGACCTAACGCTACTATGGCTGTCTCATCATGCCCGAAGGTCTTATTGATGGCCCGAAAGACTTATCACCATACTCAAAAGACTTACCAGTGGCCCGAAGGTCTTATCATCATGCCTGAAGAACTTACTGATGGCCTAAAGACTTAATATCTGGTTTTACGCTACTATGGCTACCGTCATATGGCCTCACGCTACTATGGATGCCGTTCTTTCTTTCTTTAATAAAATCTACTTCTTAAAACTCTTTGATAATTCTCCAAATACCTGTCTAAAACAAACAAAAACTGTCATGCATATATCTATATGATGCATGCAATGTAATGCTTTTTTTGTTTCTTCTTTCTTTCTTGCTCTTTTTTCTTTTTCTATTCTTTTTTTCTTTTTTTCTTCTCTCTTTCTTTTTTCTTATCCTCTCTCTTCTTTACTCTCTTTTTTCTCTTTTTCCTCTTTTCTCTCTCTCTCTTTTAAATATGTTTTAAAAGTCCTATGCCTTGAAAAGTCATTTTTCAGATTTCTCTATTTCCTTTCTCATTTTTGATCTTCCTTTTCATCAATCATTCCTTTATCAATTAAATACCCCTCCTGCTCTTTTGCACAAGCAACTCTCTTTCCTCTTCGAGGTCTCTACCCATTTCACAAATAAGCTCATCCTATTCTCTATATCATTCTTGTGTAGGGATTTTTACCATTCTTCATGTTCTGTATTGCCCCACTCAATCATGAGCTCAGCTATCTTCCAATTTTTTGACCCAACATTCAGAGTATTTGTCCGCTTTATCATCGGGGCGAGCAAAATGCTTTTATGCTCTAAACTCAATTTCTAAATTCAATCTTCTTGTTGCTTCTTGACGGGAACCAACTCTCGATCTCTATGCTCTAACTCTCTGGAGAATCAATGTTTATCTCTTACCTTCCCCTGTATTTTGCGACCTTATTCTCGTCCCAGTTCATTCTTCATTTCTTGGCACCAACCAAGGCATCATAACTGAAACCCGCTTCCTGCTCTTGAGCTGTCTGACACATATATTCTTGCCATCATATTTATCTTATTGATTGAGGGGTCGTTTCTCTGGTTAGGTGCCCAATAATATCCGCGACCTTGTGTTATGGGTCTTATCTCTGAAGCAATACATGGAAATCTTTGTTGCTTTAAATTGTTAATTTGTTGATTGGCATTCCACTGAAGAGTGTTATTTAGATTAATATTCAGGATCTTGAAATCAAAATCTTAGTGCAACAAACAACAGAATATGAACTCTGGATATCAAGTGCAAGAGCGTCTTAGATTCAACCGTTCAACGATCATTTCAAGCATAGCTTGGATCCATAAAGATTTCAAATGTTGCGATGATTCGAGACTGTGAAGTCTTCCCAGATGACTCGGTTCATCCTCATGATTACCGCGTTGCTATAGAATACTACTCTTTCTCAATTCTCATTATTTGATCTACCCTAAAAAGGGTGAACTTGTTTGACCATTCGAGCACAGAAATATCATTCTAAGAATAAAGTTCTAGGGGTGTGTGTGTGTTTTTAATTAAACTTATGCTATTGTTCATTTTCTCACATTTTTTTTCTTTCTTCTTTTTTTCTTTTTCTCTCTTTTTTCTTCTTTTTTCTATATTTTTTCTTTTTTCACGCGTTTATCATTATTTTTGAGGAAATCAACTCGTCACAGTCATTTGTCTTGAAGACAACGATGGAGCAAACAACATTACCCCAAGTTACTCGACATAGTCACGATTTGAAAATATTACCATCACTCATGAAGCTAAGGTTTCTTGACTTGGATGGTGTATTGCAACCTTATTGCTTCAGCGGAGTGCCCCAAAACTTCTACACTCTTATCCGAACAAGCCTATTACCAGGCTTCGAACATAGGAATGCTTTTTATTTAATCCACCTAATATTGTTATTTTCTTTTATTCCATACACATGTATCCTGTTTTGATTGTTAACTCTTTAGTGCATAGAAGATTACACTTAGAGTTTCAATTTCAAGCAACTCTACGTGGTTAACATTTGAAGCTTTTTAATCCTTGGACTTCATCGAAAGAGTAGTCTTGCTTTGCTGACCAGAGTCTGTTGGGGAGATCACTCCTTATCGTTATCACAACATCCAATTAATGTCACATCTTGTAATTGATATCCAGTGTCCTACAACGGTGAAAAAAGATACACATCTATGTGCTTTCAAGAACATTGTATGTTAAGCGAAATAGGTTCTTCATTGGAATGAAAATCAACAAACATGACGCATGTCCCTTCACAAAAGATCTTTACCACATGTGGACCACAAGTAGTAAAGTTGGTCCCTTGTATTACTTCAAGAAAGTCTTCCAATGCAGAGACATCTCTGATTTTCTTACACCATGTAAACTTGCCCCCCATCCTTGGTTCTCCACTACTGAATCAGTTCTTGTGTTAAGGTCCCATTATTGATCAGCTTCTTGATCTCCTCCAGTAAAGGTCTACACTTTCTGGTGGGATGCCCCTGTGCCCCCATGTGGAATTCACATGTGCTACTTGAGTCGAAGCTATGGGCCGATGGATCAGGTGTAATCTTCATCGGTCTGGGAGCAAAATAGCGACCTTCTACCAAATGAGGCCATATATCTAAGATGGATACTCCGAACACTTCTAAATTTACACTCGTCTGAGGAATTTTCCTTGATGACCCCAAAGTGTCAGCCTGTCTCTTCTTTTACGACCATGAGAACTTTAGAGGTGACACTTATTACTTCTTTGTCTTTATCTGCCTTCTCTTCAGTTAGGTCCTTAGACTTAGACCCTAATTTTCCTTCTTGGATTGCGTATTCTATCCTCTCTCTCCAATCGTCATAAAATCCTCGAATATGCTTTTTGATCTCTCCAACATCATATCAAAGAAAGGAGAGGGAAGCGTTGCATGGAACATGGGACTTAGCTCTTCTTCTGCTATAGAAGGTTGGACTTGGGTTGTCGAACATTGCCACCTTAGTGCATATTCCCTGAAGCTTTCATTTGGTCTCATTTTCTCGTTATGAAGAAACTGACGATAAGGAGCTAAGTCTAAAGCATATCTGTACTGACTCAGGAAAGCATTAGCAAGGTCACCCCATGACCGAACTTGGTTTCTGCTCAAACGGTTATACCACACTGATGCAAGTCCCGTCAGGCTATCATGGAAGTAGTGGATCAACAACTCTTCATTCTTCATGTATCCCTCTATTTTTTTTGCAAAACATTGTCAAATGAATCTTCGGCCAGCTAGTTCCGTCATACTGCGCAAATATGAGAATCTTGAAATCCGGAGGAATGACCAAATCAGGGACTAGGCAGAGTTCCCTCGTATTGAAAATATCTATTTTTTCTTTCATCTTTAGCTCATTCTCGATTCTTTCTTATAGCAGGTCAAGCCTCAACTCCTTAGTTCGTTCCATTTTCTCAACTAGTTCTGCCATCGAACCCCATAAATTAAATGATGAAATGCCATGCAATGATAAAATTATTAAACAATGCAAAGAATGTGATGCAAATGTAATGCATAAATGCAATAAAGTATTGATTCCGCAAGTGATTTGTCCCTATAGAACATTTTTCATTCAGACCAAAAGCTTTCATTACATCAGGTATTAGGATTTTACAAATAGCGGTGAGCTCTAGCACCTAATTTATTGACCTCATTCAATAGTCTAGTCAGCTTTCCTTCGCGGTCTTAGATCCATATTCTGGCTTATCGGCGTTGCTGCATCAGCTAAATCTGCTACCTGTTGGGCCACTTGTCACGCTTGATTCATAACAATCTCCATGTCTTGGTCTTTTTCCTGTATTTTCTGCTCGGCCTTTTGTAGCTTGACAGTTTCTTCTTTGAAACGTTCATACCCGGCCTGCTTGTACGCTTCAGCACGAATCTCGCTGGTACGTAAAGAAGTCTTGAGCCTTTCTATCTGTTCTTTGAGCGCTACGGTTTCCATTTGAAAGGCTTGAGATTCCTCCCCTTTCTGCTGTAGACTTGATTTCAGGATCTCGTTCATAGCCAGACTACTTTCCAACTCACTTTAAAGGATGTCGCGTTGGCTCTCAGCTTCTTTCAGCTTCTGTGACAATGATCTGGCTTTATTTTTACTAGTCTTACATTTCTGCTTCCAATGTTCTAAATCGTTCTTCAGCTGAATCATGCCATTAACCCATTCTTCAGATGTGTCACCCAGACCGACATTCTTGAATTCAAAGTGCAACTTCTGGTACTCGTCTTGTATACTCTTCGATTTTTTTCTCAGATCATACCTGTCCTGCTTGAGCTAGCCGTAATCAAATGCAAGTTCATCTTCTGAGATACTTTTACTCTCGACTCCTGAATTTGTCTCACTTGAGTGACCCACTTTCGTGTTACCCGAACCTTGGACTGGCATTGAGCTTTCTTCGACTTTGCCCCTCGGCAATGGCTGGTTCACTGTAAAATTAGGGTTGTCTGTTTTTGAAACCCAAAACTCCCATCTTGATAAGATCTTGAACTATGTTCTTCAGGGCTCCGCAGTTCTCAGTGTGATGACCCAAACCCCCTATGTAGTAGCTGCACTAGATACGACTGTTGTAACCCTTCGGATAAGGAGGTCTCTTTGGTACAGACTTCACCGGTACGATAAGATTTCTTTCAAAGAGCAACGGAAGCAGCTCAGTGTATCTCATAGGTATAGGACAATTCCTCTTTACGTCATTTGATTCTCGGGCTTCTCCTAGTCTTGCATCTGTTTTCTGGGTACCTACCCCAGATATACCACCTATCTGTTTCTTGAGATTGATCACAAAAGGATTCAACTTGTCGTATTTAACGGTGTTGTCCATCTTAACATTCTGACCATTCTATTCTACATTCTGATCCATGATCGATTATTCTCTAAGTTCGATGGGTTGCTTTCCTTTCATCATAACATTTATCTGGTTTATCATTTCGGCCATTTACTTCTTTAACTCTTGTGCTCCACCCCGCTCGTTACCAGGACTGACACTGCTTGCCGAATCTGACCTAAAGTTTCTGAACGATCTTTCTTCTACTGTCCCCGATCTAGCCTCGGGATGGAACTCAAGAATCGAACCCTCTATCGTCAGGTCAAAGAACCCTTGGTCCATCATGAACAATCTCTATTATGGGAGAAACCACTCGGGAATCAATACCTTATGTAATGTGAATGCGATGATATATGCAAAAACAAAACAAAAAAAAAAACGAGTCAGTACCGGATAAAATAAATAAATACATAAAATAAAGAGCAAATTAAATAAGATAAACACGCAAAACAACCCTATTTACATCCCGTCTAAAACACCTAGGTTATCCGCATGGCTCTAAAAAGGGTGGGCTTTTTATGTTCTCTACATACAGTGTTGGTGCTAGGAGGTACCTGAATTGTCCTTGCTGTCCCCTACTAAGGGTACCAGGGCCCCCGATCATCACCCATTATAGGCTCCTTTCAACCAGGTTCAATTTAGGGGGACCTATTCGCTTATGCCCCTACGAAGGAACGATATCCTTACGAAAGCATAAAATACTCGAGCCTCGAAGGTACTTTGCTAGGCCCATACGGAGGAACGATATCCTCACGAAAGCACTAACGTTTTCCCCACACTTAAAAAGGACGGGTTTATATGCCAAATTTTAAATGCATTAAAATAAACGCGCAATTATAACCGAATGTTAATTTGATAGTCACTTTAATCCAGAACTTCTGATATTAATAAAGCGGTAATTATTTAAAACGCTTGACTCCCTTTATTTTTTGAAAAACAAAAACAATGGTCCCCAACGGAGTTGCCATCTGTAGCGATATCCTTTTTCTACTATGGGTGGTGCTTCGCTAAAAAACGAGTTTTACTGTGTTTGGGGTCTTTTGGGTATTTAAAAATGTCTATTCCGTGGGGTTTTGAAAAAACGTATTTTATTTAAAAATGGAGTCGCCACCAGCCACTAAGGTAGGCCGGACACCGTAAAACCAGAGATTTTAACAAAATGTTGGGGTTCACGAGTCGGATACGGATGGGGAAGGATTAACACCCCCACACCGCCCAAAATTGGTACTTTAATAATTACCGCTTTATTAATATTAAACTTTCTGGATTAAAGTGATGATTAAATTAAAATTCAGTTATAAGTGTGAGTAAATTTTAAGGGCCTCGTTATTCAAGAATAAACCGATAGACCACCATCACCGCGCTTGATACTGGCCATGTTTATGCTCGAATAAAAGGACACCACATTGACAAATAATATTCCATTATGCAATCTTAGAAAACAAACAAATAAAAACATACACATTGACATGGTACTAAAAACATAAAAAAACATGAATATCACAAAATTTATAAAAGATAATTAAATGTATAAACATGAATAACCTAACATGTCATAATAAAAAACAAATCATAAACAAGGAAAAAGAAGAAAAACATGCTTCTAAAATTAAATTAATTAACTACAACATGCTTGAACATATAAAAAACACAAATACAATATATACATGTCATACAGTAATATGATGCTAAACTAATATAGCAACACCACCACAAAAATTCACTAAAACCCTTTATCATATGACACAAATTACATGCATACATATTATAAAAAAATCACAATATTAATATGTAACAAATTTATCACCCATTTCTAACATGAACCTAAGATGCAAAATGAATGTGAAAACATGCTACAAAATAAACATGCACTATGGATAAACTTAAACTAAGGCACATTAGCATGACAATACCCATAAAAAAAAATACACATACTAAAAACAACACATAGATTACAACATAAAAAAACATTCTAAAACATATATATATATAACATGAATAAACAAACTAATGATGTATTAACATGATAATGCACATGAAAAATAAATGAACATGATATAAAGGGGCAACAAATCTATATACATAATACATCCATGTAAAACATCACAAATAATGCTACAAAAAAACATAAAAACAAAGCTATTTAAAATAAAACAAAATAAAAAACACACAATGAAGGACTGAATAAAATAAAAACAAAATCAGAAAGCAGAAATTAAATAAACAAAGACACATTTAGGGACTTATTTAGAAAACGAAATAAACTTGGAATGGCCAATTGTGTAATAAAACCAAGGGGCAAGCTCGAAGTGCAAATATCAGAAACACAGAATGACTAAGCAGGTAATTTTACCATTTTGAAAATGATTTAATTAGATCCAAGGATGAATTTGCAAAAAATTTCGAACAATGGAGGACCAAATGTGCTATTTACCCACGTGGCACGCTCGAAATGAAAAAAAGAAAAGGACGGCGGTCCTTATGACGTTATTATACCATTTTTTTTATAAAACCAAAGCCCTATAAATTACACCCTTCAGCTAACAATTAAGACCTTTCCTATTTTTTAACCGGTTATATGCAACCCCCCCAAATGCTCTATATTTTAAACCCTAAATCCCCTGATGTCCAACCATTTTCCAGAAAACGGTGGTGGCTGGCCACTCCGACCGCCGTACGCCACCACCAGCCACCGTCCCCTAAGCCTGAAAACGTAGCGTATCCATTTTTAGAAACCAAATACCGACCTGGATTTCAAAAACCAAACACCCTTTGCCTTAGATCTAGGAAAACCAAAACTATATTTTCAAAAAATAAACCCCCTCTTTTTAAAAACCACCACCGTCCGATTCACCACGCACGGTCCAAAAAAACCCGGAGGGTTATCACCTGACGGCGGCCACAGCGAGGATAAACTCTTAACCCCTTTTTTATGTATTTTTATTTTTTATTTATGTATTCGAAAGGCATGCATGGAAGAAAAAGAAGAGAGAAAATTACCATTGGATCTGTCTTTTTTTGTGTTCGAATCCGTTCTTTTTTTTGGATCTGGTAACCCTTTTTTTATAAAGTTGTAGACCTCATTACATATATGCTCTCTTTTCTGATCTTGTTTGGTAGAAAATAAGATAAAATACATATATTTGGTACTGACAACTCCCATTTCTTTTCTCTTGCATGTCCGGTGGTTGGTACGACGGCATGGTAGAGGCATTTCTTTGGCCAGACGAGTTCATGGCCGTTGGATCAGATCTGATCCAGTGGCTGAGATGACCTGATGCACGGACGGCTCAGATGCAACCTTGAAAAAAAGAGGCGGCCCGAGATGGTACCACGTGGCGTCAGGGAAACGGAGGAGCCTCGTTCATGTAACACACGCCCGCGTGAGGAGCTGGATGGTTCGAGAGTGTACCACACGCGGCAGCTGGATGGTCTTCTCCTTTCAATCATGGTCGTTGGATCAAGGGTTGATCCAATGACTCTTGGTTGGCTGCGCACAAAGAAGAGATTAGGGTTAGATATATTTTTTAGGGTTTAGGGTTATTTGGACTATTGGGCTGGCCGGTTTGGGCCTTGTATTTAATGTAATATATATTTTGGATTTTATCTGTAATGGACTTGGACCCTTATACTTTAATTTGGGTTTTGATATTTATCTGTTTTAATTTTAACATACGATACTAATAATTCATATATACATACACTAAACAATATAAATGCATACACATAAACATATATATTAGCATAACTATAGCATATTAATATTAACGCACACACATAATGTATATATATAAACAATCAAAGCATACATGACATGCAAACATACGACACATATATACCATAATAACTACATAATACATAACATACATGCACTCACACATACCACACACATATTTTACATACATATTAAACACACATATATAATAAACACATATAATAATATATCACATGTATATATGAAATAATAATATCTATTAATTATTAAACTAATATACTAACGCGATATTTACAAATCAAATAAAAATGAGTGATTACACCATCTCTTTTTTCCTTTTTTATATAAATATTAAAGAGACAGAAAAAGAAAAATTAATGTGGTTGAGCTCTGAATGTGCATTAAATGTCAAATTAAATCCAAAATTAAGGTTCCGTTTGGTTTTAGAAAATATTTTCTATTTTTGTTTTCATTTTTATTTTCAAAAAATGATGTTCATTTTTAGTTTTTCAAAAACTAGAAAACAGGTTTGGTTAATAGAAATGAAAAATTGTTTTCAAAAATGAAAATAGTGAAAATGTGTTTGGTATTTAGTTTTTCAAAATAATAAGGCTTAAAGGTCAAATTAGCCCCTCAACAAAAAAAAATCAATTAAGCCCTTATGAATTTTTTACACCCAATTTAACCCTCATAATTCAAATTGCAATCAATCAGACCCTTACAATTCAAATTGTGATAATTTAACCTTCATAAGTTCCTAAAATGAGATGGATCAGTGATAGCCGCCGACGATGCTGAACCCTTTTCGTGGGTAATCTTTCGAATCAGATTCATTGGAAAGAGTGTGGCATGTGTTTGATCGCCATGGGCAAGTGGTGGACATTTTCGTTCTAATGAAAAAAGAAAGAGATGGTTCTCGCTTTGGATTCGTGCTTATAAGAACGAAGATTAAGGTGATGCGGGTCATAGAGCTATTGAATGGTAAGTGGATATACGACTCAAAGATTTCTATCGCCTTTGCTCGTGGGTTGTCCTTGAAGAGAAAAGAAAATATGGGAGTGAAGAGTACGAATTCGCAATTGAGCCATGGGGATGTACGCTGTGAGAAAAGGTTACGAACAATTCAGGGAGTGATCGATGCTGACAAGGTCGAGGTTTTGGACAAATTTGCGATAGGGTGGTGTCGATTTCCAATTGGAATTATAGTTTTAGCAAAAGAGCTGTAGAAGGTCGGGATTGAGGGCTGTTCAATTATGCGTATTGCAGGGTCTCGAGTGTTGTTGATGCTTACGAGCGTAGAAGATAGAAGACGAGTTCTTGACAATAGGGTGCTAAATAAATGGTTCACATATGTGTGTAATTGGGAAGCGAGTATTGAATCGGGGAATCGACGGGTTTGGTTAGCAATTAGTGGATTGCCTATGTATATATGGTCGTGAGGGACATTTGACAATGTGGTGTCACTATGGGGATGTATGATTAGGTGTGATGAAGTAAACCTTGAGCCGAGGTCGTTTGAACGAGGACGGATTCGAATTGAAACAACACAATTAGAGCGGATTGATGAAGTTGTCGCAGTGCAAGTTAATGGAGTGACTTTTAAGATACATGTGATGGAGATTAAACTATCGTTAGACCAACATGAATGCTCCAGTTGTGAAAGAGCATGTCAATCCAGTAATGAGGGAGTTGGGGATGAGTCGACATCGGACGAAGGAAGCGAGGAACAACTGGTAATGAAAACTAAGGGAAACATGAGTTGTGAAGGGAGTGAATGCGGGGTGTAGGAGAAAGGTGATAGGGAGGTAGTAGGTGAACACTTTAATTCGAGTCAGGATGATACAGAGAAAAGAGATATCGATAGAAGTATTGTGCCATATTAAAGGATAAATCCGCTGGGGAATAGTCAAGATTAGGAAGATGAACGATGATTCAAGGCCGTTCTTGATGTTGTTGGGGACAGCTTCTTTGATTGTTGGATCTAGGAAGGAAGCAAGAAACCTACAAGCAAGATAAGCTCAAATAAAATGATTAAGGTAAGATAAAATATAGTTTAATGGTGGTTGCGAAAGATGGTAAGATAGATGTATGGAAATGGTGATGGAAATGGATAGAAATGGAAAAGATAGTATCTTAAGAACTCAAGGAAGAAACTATGCTATAAAGAGCATAACCCTGATCCTTATATGATTTCTTAAGGGATGGTAGAAAGGACTTTGACCCACTATCTATAAAGAGATAGGAACCGAAAGTATCAAGGGGAATAGAAGGGTTGACGCCACAAGTACAAAGTACTTGATAAGTATATAAAGTTCTAAAAGAACTAAAAAAGAGAGAAAATTCTCACAAAGGAAATTTTGTATTCAAATTGAGTGTGTTTACAAATGAAAATCACAATCCTATATATAGGAATGAAAGGGCATGGCCGAATAGGCCTTACAACTTTTCAACAAGGGCAAAAATCCCTTCATAAAGTCATGATCTTTCTAATATGGTCGAATAGTGTTGGTGATAGTTCAAGTTGGCGCCAAGGCTTTTCCCTCATGTAGTTGCCTCCTATTTTCAAGTTTCCCTCCAATTAGCTAGGGACATGTCCTTAGGAGGGGACATGACCCTTGGGGTAGTGAGCTGGTATGTGTAGGTGGAGCTGAAGTGAGCAGGTTAAGCTTGATTTGAGCTGAGCTAGCTAGCCGAATGAGCTAGCTTAATCTTCAAGTTGTTTTGATCTTCCACGAGCTGCCCTTAGCTAGGTGAGCTAGTCCTTGAAGCTTGTGAGCTTCCTTAGATTGATTTCCTTTGTCCTCGAGCTGTCATGAGTTATCATTGGATTCCTTGAGCTAATCCGAGATGCCTTGAATGTCTTTGAGCTAATCTAAGCTATTTTTAAACTCATTAAGCTAATCCGAGCTCCTTGTGAGGTCCTTGAGTTGTCACGAGCTTATGCCTTCATCTATAATACCTAAAAAGCATTAAACAATGTGTGAGCTGAAATAAAGCTATAATAAGATGCATACTTAAGCTAATAATGCAATGCATTGCAAACATGAAAACTAAGTATAAAGATGTGGATTAAGATTTAGGCAAACTTATGTAATATAAGGACCTATGTGCATAAGCACAATCCTTACTATGATATGCATAATATAAATTATGAAAATGTCATTATAAGATATGTTATGCAACCAAATTAAACTAAGTGTGCCATGAATAACATATATAAATAAAAGATGTGTAGGGGTTTTAAAAGCTTCATTTTCTTTTATCCCTAAGATTAGAGATAAAAAGATGATGATGAATAGATGCCAAAGCTGGATTGTATCAAGCGAGTGATTAAGAGGCTGGTCTGCTCGGGGCTGAATAAAATGGCGTTGGTGGATTGCCCAGTGAGATATTCTTCGGGGAATTATAAGGCTGGGGAAAATGGGCTTATTGACGCTAGACTTGATGTACCTGTGGAGCCCATAGAAGTCATATATTGTGATGACTCTAATAAGGAAGGACGTGACGTGTCTGAGAAAAGAGAACAAGGATCGAGTAGAAAAGGAAAAAATGCTCAAAACAAGCGACGATTGACAGTCTCGATCAGGTGAAGGATTCAACTACTGGTTCTAATTTGCTAAATCACCGAGAAGTCATTCTAAGGGAGGTACGGGAAACTGTCCATCTTGGTCGATTGATTAGGGCTCAAACTATTGGAAACGAGGTTGAAATTGTAAAGGATATCGCAAAGCTTATCGAGGAACAGGAAAAGGGGTGTTAGGAGTTACGATACGTGTGTTGTCGTAGAAAATAAGGGGGTTATGTTCTTTGGCAAAAAGGAAATTAGTTCAAAAGACGTTACGACAACATTGTTGTAAGATGGTTCTCCTCCAAGATTCAAAAATTAAGGAGGTAAGTGTTTATTTTGTTCGCAAGATTTGGCCGACTGATAATTTTGATTATGTTTTCTCACCTTCAGTTGGTCGATCGGGGGGTTTGCTCATTATTTGGGAGGTTTCAAGATTTCATCTCGAGTCTAAAATTATAGCGATGAATTATATGATGGTGCGAGATGTGTGGATTAATTTGGAGTGGTCATATAGGGTGATAAATATCTACGTTCCTTGTGTTTTTGAAGGACATATGAATTTGTGAGAGATGATTCAGAGGGCTATTGCTTTACAAGATGGTCCGTGGTGTATCGCAGGAGATTTTAACATGGTACAATCCGAAGATGAACGTATGGGTTATGTTGGTGAAGATCGAGGGCTGGCAGAATTCGGTGATTTCATTGAGAATTTGAGTTTGCTTGACGTACCGTTGCATAGAAAATTGTACACGTGGTTTGGATCCCAGAATAAGTGTAGCCGATTTGATCATTTTCTTCTTACATGTGAGTGGTTGGAGTAGTTTTTGTCAGACCATACTCTTTTACTCTTGATGGATAGCGAGCGGAATTGGGGGCCTCGAACGTTTTATTTTTTGAATTGCTGGCTTGATCAGAAAATTTATATGGATTCGATGGAAGCTGAATGGAAGAGGATATCATGAGAATAAAATGGCAGTGAGAGAATCGATATAATGGCAAAATTGCGGGCAATGCGCTCATTCTTAAGGACGTGGAACAAGGCTATTTTTGGGAGTGTAGATTATCAAATTAAGGCTGTGCCATTGTTAATTGAGGACCTAGATTCTTATGTTAGAGCTGTAGGGGGTTCGAATTTGGATAATACTGAGAAGCGACGATTACATGCTGAGTTATGGAGGTTATGTCGGTATCGAGAGTCGATTTGGCATCAAAAATCACGTGTATTATAGCTAAAGGAATGGGACCGAAACACTAGTTGTTTTCAAAGGTCCGCAAAGATTCGAGGTATGAAAAAGTATATTCAAGGTCTTCGTATTAATGGTCAGTGGATTACATGTCAGGATATGTTAAAGAGTCTTATATTTAAGGCATTTCGCAACCATTTTATCGAATCTAAAGTGGTTGGTTTGTTCGCGGTCGAAGTAGAGTTTAAGAGGGTAAGTGTCGACCATAATGAAAGCTTAGAGGCTACATTTACAGAGGAGGAGATTAAGGCAGTGATTTAGAGCTATGATGGGGCGAAAGCCCCTGGTCCGAATGACTTCAGTTTTGAATTCTATAAAAAAAAGATGGTCGTTTGCAAAGGATGATGTGATGACGATCTTTCATGAGTTTTATGAATCAGGATTCTTACCGAAGGGTATGAATTTGAGCTTTATTGTGTTAATTCCAAAGAAAGCTGATCCGCAAGAGATTGGTGATTTTTGACCAATATGTCTTTTCAATTCAGTATATAAAATTTTAGCGAAAGTGCTCGCTGCGCAATTGCAAAGGGTGTTAGGGGAGGTAATGAGTGATACACAGTCTGCCTTCTTAAAGGGCCGACAAATAGTGGATGGAATTATGTTACTAAATAAGTTTGTACATTCGATGCAACGAAAATGTTTTGGCGAAAGTGGTGTTTTGTTGAAGATCGACATCGCTAAAGCATATGATTGTATCAATTGGGTGTTTTTGGGTCAGGTGTTAAACAGGATGAGGTTTGGTGAGCGATGATGTCAATGGATACGGTCTTGGGTTGGGATAGCGAGATTGTTAATATTATTGAATAGCAGTGCAACGAATGAGTTCAAAATGCAACAGGGTCTACGGTAGGGTGATCCGTTGTCTCCACTGCTTTTGTGATGGTCGCAGAGGTGTTTCATTACTTTTTTCAGTTAGGTGAAAGAAACAGAGTAATTAAAGGGGTGATGGCAGCACCAAATTTTTGTTTAACTCATTTGCAATTTGCGGACAACACATTGATATTTCTTGATGGTGATGTGGAAGTTACCCGTAAACGCCAATTCACTTTTTTTTAGTATTGTTGGGGGTTACAAATCAATTTCTCGAAATCTTGTTTATATAGTGTTAACGTGGATGATGCAGTTGTGTGGGAGATGGCTGCAATTTTGTGTTGTGAGATAGGAGACTTGCCTTTTATTTATTTGGGTTTACCTATAGGTATGAATCCTTGATGCAAAAAGATGTGGAAGCCGGTGGTGCACCGGTTTTGACTGCGTCTAGCAGGATGAAAGCGATAGTCACTGCCCTTCACTACTAGGTTGGTGTTGGTTAATACGGCTTTATCGTCTTTACCATTGTTTTATATGGGGGTGTTTACTGTTCCTAAAGGGGTAATTGCGAAGTTAGATCGCATCTGTCGTGCATCCCTTTGGGGTGTACTGATTTAAAGAGGAAGATGAGTCATGTGAATTGATATTTAGTGTGTCGACCAAAAAAGCTTGAGAGATTGGGTGTTGTTGATCTTCGCATATGTAATTTAGCTATTCTGGCCAGGTGGGCTTGGCGTTATACGACGCAGATAGGTTCTCTATGGAGGTCGTTGATTATGGCGAAATATGGTGAGCAAACTCTTTCTTGGCGTTTTAATTTCTGTGGTAAGCATCAGATGTTGACGGTATGAAGGCAAATTATGGAGGTTCAAGAGGATGAGCGGGTGATATAATTTATGAGTATGAATAAAGTTTGTTATTTAGTGGGGGATGGTTCGAAGATTTTGTTCTAGTATGATAATTGGTGCTCTTCAGAGCCGTTGAGTTCTCTTTTTTCGCGTCTTTTCATGCGGCACAAGAAAAATTGGCTTGGGTGCAATCCTACTCGGTTGGTTATTCATGGGAGCATGAGTATTGGGAATCCTTCTTTGGTTGTGCATTAAGGACCTTTGAAGTTCAACAATTGGCTGACTTGCGTACAATGGTGGAGGCGGTTCCTTTGAATGCAATGCGCGAGGATCGACTTATTTGGTGCGGGAGGTTCTCGGTTGGTGAGTTGGTCAAGCTAATGACTTCTTTTAGTATAGAGGGTGATAGATTAGAGGCATTTTAGGATTGGAAGGTGGAGGTACTGCCCAAGATACAATATTTTTTATGGTTCGTGCGGCAACAGTACCTTCCAATGTTGTACATGTTGCGAGATCATGGGATTCAGTTAAATGACTTGTCACTGCAATATGTGTGGCATGTGGAAGGGGATGAAGACATTGATCATACCTTGTTTTCCTATGGTTTCATCAGTAGGGTCTAGTCGTTATTTTTCTCATGGTGGCATTACACATTTGTTCGACCGAGATCACTAGATGAGATATTGTGGCAATGTTTTCATATTGATTTGTCTGGTACGTTGAAGAATTGGTAGATTTCAGGGTGTGTTACGGTCCTTTGGTCGGCATGGCTTGCGCGCAATAACATGATTTTTAATAAGAAGACGAGCTCATAGGAGGATCTTATTTTCATGATTAAACTAAGGTCGATGTATTGGGTGAAGGCGGGGAGCACATATATTATACTCTTGGATTCAGCGTGGTGGGATTTTCCGCTAACATGTCTCCCAAGTGTTGTTGGTACACAACCACGAATTGGGGTGGAATGGTGTTCGTCGGCAGTTAAGTCCTTGAAATTTAACATTGATGGAGCGGCACAAGGAAAGCCGGGTCCTGCAGGGTGTGGTGGGGTTCTGCGAGATGAGACGGGGAGAGTATTGGCTATGTTTTCGGGTCCGCTGGGTGTGTTAGATTCAAATGCAGTAGAATTGTGTGCTATTGTGTATGCACTTGACATGGTGGTACATTCTTGTTGAGTTGATTGAGCTCGAATTCCTTCAACCGAATTGCTTGCCAAGTGGTGGAAAAGTCGATTTTTGGGTGTTGGTGGTGGAAGCAAAAGATAAATAAAATAACACAAGGATTTAGAGTGGTTCGACTTTCTAACCAAAGCATACATCCACTACCTTAGCTTCCCCATTAAGGATTTCAACCAATTCACTAAGAATTCTTCCCTTTTTTTAGGCGTAGGAGGCAACCTTTACAATCCTAGACTCACTCACAAAGTCTAGCATCCAAAGCTCACAAACCGAGCTTTGGACTCACTCTTAAACAAGAGAATTCTTAAGCAAACTGAAATCCCTCTTAAAGGTGTTTGTTTGCACTCTAAAGCTCACTCACCCAAACCTAAACACTTGAGCAAATATAACAATTAAAGCTCACAAGTGTTTTCTATACAAAGAATGAGAATTAAAAGCCCTAAGACAATTTTGGCATCATAATGTTGTTGACAATTGTTTCATTAGTTGTTGCTGAAGCTTGAAGGGTCCTTTTATAGTCCCAATTGAGTTCCTGGCCGTTGAAGACCATTGAGATTGAATTGGAGCCGTTAGAGGCTTTATTTCCCGCAATAAATACAATTCTATAGCTTTCCGTATCGGTACGCGTGTACCTTATTGGTACAAGTACTAGCCGTTATGCACAATCTGGCTGCCTGTATCGGAACGCCTTGGGCCGTATGGGTACGCTGTATCGGTATGCCTTGGTCTGTTTCGGCACGCCCTGCAATTCAAATAGCCGTTGGGAAATAGCCGTTGGGGATAATTGAAATCTGGATCGGTACACGTACAAGCGTATCGAAACGATCCTACCCGTATTGGTACAGTCAAGCCTGTATCGATACGGTTTTTCGGTTTTAGAAAATCACTGTAGCTTGAAACCCTTAGCCGTATCGGAACGGGATATACCGTATCGGTACGCCTGTGTTCTATACACACAAATGATGAACACTTGAAGAAAGAAGGCTTCACATCCTCCCTTTAATTCAAGTGTGGTAAAATTAGTTGAATTTTGCTTATTTTAATTTGATTTATTTATTTTAATTCAACTAATTTGTCATAAATGTTAGACTAACATTTGAACGATGCTTGAGTAAGGGGAGTCAATTTTAAAACAAAACTTATTTTTGTCAAATTTTTTTACTCTCTATTGTTATTGGTCTTTAAAGTTTGAACCATTTTTGATATAACAAAAAGGGGTGAATGTTTTGAAAAATTGATTTTTCAAATGAATAAGGGAGAGCTTATAAGATTTTCAACAATTAATCTCTTATTCAAATTTTAGTTTTACTAAGGGGGAAAATCTCAAAAACAGTTTTTTAAGTTGGTTTTATTATATCAAAAAAGAGGAGATTGTTAGGATTTATGTTTTGATATAATAATTGAAAAATAGTTTTGGACTAATTGGAAAAGGTTTCAAAAATGATTTTAAGTCCAAACAACTTGAAAATAAGTTTGAGAAGTTTTTGAGAGGTTTTGAAAATGTTTTAAACATTTTTAAAGTAGCCAAGATGTTGTTTTCAACACAAGCGTACCGATACGGTATACCCCGTTTCGATACGGCTAAGGGTTTCAAGCTACAGTGATTTTCCAGAACCGAAAAATCGTACCGGTATGGGCTCAACCGTACAATACGGGTAGGACCGTTTCGATATGCTTGTACGCGTACCGATCCATATTTCAACTACCCCCAACGGCTATTTGAATTGCAGGGCGTACCGAAATGGACCAAGGCGTACCGATACAACTCAAGGCGTTCTGATACGGGCAACCAAATTGTGCATAACAGCTAGTACCTGTACCGATACGGGTACATGCGTATCGATACGGAAAGCTGCAAAACTGCATTTATTGCAGGAAATAAAGCCTCTAACGGCTCCAATTCAATCCCAATGGTCTTCAACGTCTAGGAACTCAATTGGGACTATAAAAGGACCCTTCAAGCTTCAGCAACAACTAATGAAACAATTGTCAACAACATTATGATGCCAAAATTGTCTTAGGGCTTTTAATTCTCATTCTTTGTATATACAACACTTGTGAGCTTTAATTGTTATATTTGCTAAAGTGTTTAGGTTTGGGTGAGTGAGCTTTAGAGTGAAAACAAACACCTTTAACAGGGATTTCAGTTTGCTTAAGAATTCTTTTGTTTAAGAGTGATCCCAAAGCTCGATTTGTGAGTTTTGGATGCTAGACTTTGTGAGTGAGTCTAGGATTGTAAAGGTTGCCTCCTAAGCCTAGAAAAAGGGAAAAGTTCTTAGTGAATTGGTTGAAATCCTTAGTGGGGAAGCTAAGGTAGTGGATGTATGCTTTGGTTAGAAAGCAATTTGGCAAGCAATTTGGTTGAAGGAATTCGACCATCAATCAACTCAACAATTCATCTTAGTGTAATGGGCCATCGATTGTAATTGAGTTGGATTCTCGTGTGGCCGTGACATGGGTGTTGCACACATTGTAGCAGTCATGGCACTTGTGGCGGTGGTTTAATCAAATTGAAGAGGCATGTCGTCTATTATCGTGCGTGTGTTTTAATTTGATCTTTGGGAGGCGAATGCGATAGCGGATGCATTGGCTAAAGAGGGTGTATCTCGTTCAATTTGGTTGAACCTGCCTTGATGTTTTGGTGACTTATTGGCCTTGTTTCAAAATGGCCACGTTTGCATGTTTCTTTGTGGACAGTATGGTGAGGTGGGGTGCGAGGGATGCTCTGTAGCTGGTCTATAAGGCGATCACATGGGTGGCTTGATGTTTTGAGTAGCTGGTCTGTACCGGAGGCTTGGTAGGCATTGGTTTAGTGCGTTCGTGTGTGTTTTCTTGAGTCGTTCTGGGGTGTGTTTTATTGGTTGTTTGCGTCGGGATGTCTCGTGGTTTGATTCGTTTTTTGACGCCTCGTTGTCGTCTTATATTGGAATATCATTGGTACTCTTTTCCTCCATTTTAATGAGGCCTTCGATAATCGAGTTGCATAATTTTGCCCTTAATAAAAATCATACCATTGATAAAAAATAACCCTCCTGTAACATTGACTGTTAACTTACAAACAATAATTAAGATAGTGACATGTGACACACCTGAAGTACTTCGTCATAAAATTATAAAAAAATTCAAAAAAAATCTAAAAAAAACATAGTTAAAATTAACCCCTCCACAACTACCCACCTTAAAATAGTTTGCTAATTAGTTCCCCTCCACAACTATCGTCTTCACTTGGATCCATTAAAACGTTGTGAAGTTCGCATGCGTTAGAGTTAAATCTGACATCTCCAGGTTTCAACATCAATTTTTTTCTTAAACACATGGTTTTCTTCATCATTATTATAATTAATTTACAATTTATTTATTTTAGACTTGAGATGGTACACGGTTAAAATTCCAGTGTCAATGTTAATTATTTATATTTCATATTATTTTATTTGAATGTTACATATGTTTATTAACACGGCTAATTATATGATGCATCGTCAGTGAAATTTTTTTTGTAAGTAGATTTCTAAAATTGCCATATGTTTTTTTTCAGGGGTCATAAATCTTAATCCCTAAATTCTAAACCCTAAACTCTAAATTTTAAACCATAAAAATATTCTCAAACTTTAAAACCTAACCACAAACACAAAACCCTATCCCTAACCTCTAAACCCTAAAAAGTAGACGTTCGTGGAAAATAAATTTTTCATCGCGGTGCATAAAATATTTTCTCATATTAACAATTAGGTGAATTATTATTTGATACATTCACAATAATTTTTTTAACTTCACAAATTATCTTAATCCACTACTAATATATAAATGGCTTAAATGTTAAATAAGTATCAAAACTATACCTTTTGTTCTAGATATGTGTCTAAAGTATTTTTCGGGCCAAGTAAGTGCCTAATGTTTTTACCGTTACCATTTTAAGTGCATGACCATTAACATACATGTAAAAGAACTCTATTAGTCAATCAAAACATGGCTTTGATTTTAATTTTTTTATTTCCTTTAACTTAATTTTTTTTTAAAAATCCCTAAATTTCCCAAAAATCACAAAATAAACCCCAAATCCCTAGATCCCCAAATTCAGCCACTGTCATCGTCGGTTATCACGCTGCCGGCGATGAAATAAAGCCTCATTCCGTCGTTGCAAGATCCACACGACGTTTATCGTTTGATTGGCCATCGTTTGCCTCCCATTGTTTCTTTTTTTTCTCCTCTTACTGTTCGACTTTGTTTCGACATTAGGCACGTCTGCCGTCAAGTTTTGACGATAGGAGGATGGGGAAAATGATCTTGGGGGTTCGATGATAGAAGTGGTGGGCACACCGTCAGTGATTTGCGATGACAACAGCTACAATATGGATTTGTGACTTAGGGGTTTGTGGATTTAGGGATTTGGGGACTATTTTGAGAATTTTAGGATATTTTTGAAAATTATAATTTTTTTGAAAAAAATTAAAATAAAATAAAGCATGCCACGTGTCACGTTTTGATTGGCTAATGAAATCTTTTAAACATCTGTTAACGGCCAAACACCTAAAGAAGTAACGGTGAAAACGTTAGGCACCTACTTGGCCCAAAAAATACTTTAGGCACCTATCTGGTATAAAAGATATAGTTTGGGCACTTACTTGACAATTAAACCTATATAAATGTATGTAAACATTTTTAAAAAGCTTATATGAGAAATAGATGCCCAAACTATATCCTTTTTCTGAGATAGACGCCTAACGTTTTCTTTGGCAGAAATAGGTGTTTAGTTTTTTATTTTGGTCTATTTTAAAGTCAATCTATAAAAAATCATCTCCCAATAATAGCTTGACACATGGCTTTTTGTTATTTTTTTTATTTATTATTTTAAAAAACAAACTAAAAAGAAAATAATTAAATAATATCCTAAAATTTCCAAAAATCACAAATAGTCCCAAATATCTAAAACACCAAAACCTTAAACTCAAAATTAACGCCACTATAGCCGTCGATAGCTTTGTCGAACCCTACCACCGTCATCGTTAGAGGCCACCACCCACTCCCCCAACCATCCATCACCATTAACTGATGGGAGATGTGTCATTCGAACGTCGAACGCGAAAGGCTCCAATATTTCAACGTCTGATTGGCACGCCTCTTGATGGTTACTAGTGTTGGGTGGTTGGAGGGAAATGGGTGGTGGCCTCTGACGGTGGTGGTGGCGGGGTTCTGACGAGGCTATCGATTGCGGTAGTGACGTCAATTTCGGGATTTTAGGGTTTTAGGAATTTGATACTGTAATACCCGAATTTTGACCGGGCTAATAAATAAATAAATAATAAATAGTAAATATAAATATGTATTATGATAGTCCATAAAAATATCCAAACAGTTCAAATAAGGCCCAATTATAGTGTCCAATTACATCTCTCAAAAGCCCAAAGCCCAAATTGCATTCCAAAATCCCAAAAGCTCCAAAATTCTAAAAACCAATTACAACTTGTTTTTCCCCCCCATTTCTATGGTCTAAGTTCGGATAATGGCCCAAACTAGCACAACTGTGCTTTATTAGCCCGCCCAAATTATCCACATGGCGTCTAGAGATTGGACTGTATGTGTAGCACACTGATTAAGCCCATGGTAACGTCATCCACCTGCCAGGCTATAAATACCTGAAGAGAGAAAGTCAGATTAATAATATTGATAATCATTAATAGATAATAATAAATATTATAATAATAAAATATATTAAGGAAGAGAGAGAGTATACCTCGGGGAAGCTGAACCATTCAGGGAATTTGATCGGTCGTCGGTGCATGAACGACCGCTGATAAGTGTTCAAAAGTACTATTTTCTTACCCTTTTTACTCATATTATTGTTAGACTTAGGCTCATATTAGTTGCATAATCAGTCATTCATGCATTAATTCATGTTTCCTTCCACCGTTGAGCTTGATTACATAACTTGGTGATTTTTGTAGGAAAAGATGCTGCTTTGGTGTGTTTTGTGTGTATGTTCATGATCACTTACCAAAGCAAGGCTAGAGCTAGTTGCCAGGGCAATGCATGAAGGAGATGCCGAGCTAGTTGCCAGGGCAATGCATGAAGGAGACGCCGAGCCAGTTGCCATGGCAATTGTCGACAAAGAATAAGGTGATATGGTAGTCGAAATTGATGACTAGACAAGCCCAAGATGACGTGGAGCAAAGCTAAATCCCAAAGGAGTTTGATTTCCATGAAGAGGTTAAAGAAGAATTAAATTCCAAGAAGATAGGAGAAGTTCTAGAAGGAATATAATTATAATAAAGAATTATATTCTTTAAAGATAATTTAATTCCAACTTAACTTCCTCCTCAAAGAAGGACTTTGACCTAGCCCTATAAATTAGAGGCCATGCCGTCAACTCCAAAGGGAGAGAGACGAGAGAATTTTCGACAAGCATCAAGGGCAAGGAGGATTTCGACAAGCTTCATCCTTCATCTTTTTCTTTCTTGTTCAATTAGGTTCATGCTAGGGATTCTTTATCTTGTGTTTCTTTGGAACCTATCCATGAACTAAATCTATTTGGATAAGGTTATTGTGTCTTGTGGTTGTGAGAAACTATTGGATTTTGTTTAGGCAATAAGAGTTTGCACTTTTCTATTCAAGGTTTATTCATTCTTGGTTCTTATTCTTGTTTGCGAGTGAATTGGGAGAGGATCTCGTAACTTCATCTATTTATCTAATATCGGGAGAGTTAGATTCAAGAAATGAATGAATATGATCTTTATTCAATCTATTGATGGTGAAGATTAATCCGGCTTAGGAATAAGTTAAGGATTTCAACGACTAAGAGGAGCACAAGATTGGTTGTTGTTCACCCTTGATTCACGCAGGGATGTATTATCAAGGCTTGCACAAGTAACTATAGTTTTGACTTAAGGATAAGAAGAAACCATTGAAGAACGCTCTGCCGAACCTTGAAGGTTGCTGCCCAGATGCCCAAGTAGTTGCCCAGGCAACCATCGATTAGTTGTCAAGGCAACCCCGTTGTGCAAGTTGCCACGACAACTGAGTTGCGCTTGCACTCTTTTACCAAGATGATCCAATCGGCTATCACACCTCAACTCACGATAACCTGGCCTATCTCTCTCATTTAATTACATTGCTTTTTACTTATTTGCTTTTTAGATTAGTTATTAGTTAAAACTCCTATAATCTTATAGTGTTTTCTTTTACTTTTTACAGTGCAAGAGATTAGATTCTTGAAGTGGCACCAATCTCTGTGGAGACGATATCTTTTATACTATAACTTGCAACATGTATACTTGCACAATTGCGTAGCACTTATTACGCGCAACAAGTTTTTGGCGCCGTTGCCGGGGATTGGCAATAGCGACTTTGTTTTTATTTTCTTGCACTTTCTTTTTACTTTTCTTGTTTAAGATTCAAAGGGTAACAAACTTTGGTTTTGCATTGGTATATGACCAGGGCGAGACCGATTACACCAGAATATCCCTTTGATCCAGAAATTGAACGAACCTTACAAAGACTTAGACGAAGGTTAAGAGTAGCAATGGCTAATCAAGACGGCAATATGAATCAAGACGTTCCAGCAGGAGGAGGAGTGATTCTTGCACGAAATAGAACTATCCGAGACTATCTTGAAGAAGATCTTGATGGACTTAATCCAGGAGTTGTCGCACCTGAAATTGAAGCCGACCACTTTGAGTTGAAACCGGTGATGTTTAATATGATCAACACAATTGGTCAATTTGGCGGGTCAACAACTGAAGATGCACGACAACATCTTAAATCTTTCCTCGAGATTTGCAACTCGTTCAAAATACACGGAGTCATCCTGATGTTTTACGATTAAGATTATTCCCCTATTCACTGAGGGACAGGGCGAAAGCATGGTTGAATAGCATTCCTCCCGGATGTCGTGATTTCATTGCTCGGTTTAATCCTACAAATTTGACTGATAAGCTTCGTAATGACATTACTTCTTTTCGACAGGCAGATGATAAATCCATGTACGAGGCTTGGGAGCGATATAGAGAACTTATACACAAATGCCCCCTACACGGATTCCCAGTGTGGACGCAAGTAACAATGTTTTACAACACCGCGAATACACCAACAAGGATGATGCTAGATGCCTCAGCAAACGACATACTCCTAGATAAGTTGCCGGGGGAAGCAATGCAAATTCTAAATAGGCTTGCCAAGAATGACTATCGATTCCCCTCTACTAGAAGAGGAGTTAGACGCCAAGCCACAATACATGAACTAGGGTCATCAGACTCAATTTCGGCACAATTGGCCACTTTAACCAAGATGGTCCAGAACATGCAAAAACCAAACAACACACATGAGGTCAAGGTAATGGATTCTTTTTGTGAGTTATGTGGTGATAACCATGATTCTTCTGAATGTATGCAGAATCCAGAATCCAGCTTCTATGTGGGGAATTACAATCGGAACAACAATGTGCTGTCCAATACATACAGTCCAACTTAGAAGAAGCACCCGAATTTTTCATGGAGTAATCCCAACAAAGCTCTAAACCAGAACAATCAGAATGCACAAGCATCGGGATTCTAGCAGAATATGCCACGGAAACAGTTGCCGCAGCAGCAACTGACAACATCTAGTTCTTTGGAAAATTCTCTAAATGCTTTTATGATGAAAACTGAATCTTATATGGCTGAGAATAGTAACTTCATAAAAGAACTGATGCTTTTATTAACAGGACCGAGATGAGATTGCAAAACCAAGAGGCGACAATCAAATCATTGGAAAATCAAGTCGGACAGTTTGCTCAAAACCTGAATACTAGACCGCAAGGAGGTTTACCTAGCGATACTGAAGTCGCAAGAGGAACTGGCCATGTGCAATGTAAGGCGATCACCACTAGAAGTGGCCAACAACTTAAAGAGGCTCAAGCTCGCTCATCAAACAAAACTCCACAAAAAGATCAAGACGAACCTAGCGGCAAAGCCTCAGATGCTAAACCAGGAATTGCCGCGGCAACCGGCAATAAGCATGCCTCGGTAACCGACGATAAGGATGCATCAGCAACTTGCGATAAGCATGCCTCGGTAACCCCAGTTGATAATGCCTCGGCAACTCCAGTTGTACCGGCAATGCCGTCAATCAGGTTCCAAACCAATGAAAGGATCGAAGATATCCGACTTCCACCACCATTCCCAGAAAGGTTGAAGCGACAAAAGCAAGAATATCAATTCAAGAAGTTTCTTGATATCCTAAAGCAAGTCCACATCAACTTGCCATTGGTGGAAGCAATTGAACAAATGCCGAACTATGCCATGTTTCTTAAAGACATTGCGTCTAAGAGAACAAGGCTAGGAGAGTTTAAAACAGTTGCCGCAACAGAGGGATGCATGGCCATGTTGCACAATCGTATGCCACCCAAGTTGAAGGATCCTGGAAGTTTCACAATACCCTGTTCCATTGGAAACCACTATGTCGGGAAAGCATTATGCGACCTTGGGGCTAGCATAAACTTGATGCCTAAATCGGTTTTCCAGAAACTAGGAATCGGGAAGGCGAGACCTACAACAGTTATCCTACAGCTAGCCGACAGATCCTATGTGCATCCAGAGGGAAAAATTGAGGACATACTGGTAAAATTTGATAAATTTATTTTTCCCGCTGACTTTATTGTTTTGGATTGTGAAACAGATGAGCATGCACCTATCATTCTCGGGAGACCATTCCTAGCAACAGGGAGAACCTTGATCGATGTTGAAAAGGGAGAACTCACAATGAGGGTGAATAACCAGCAAGTTAAACTAAATGTGTTCCAAACACTAAGGCATGCCGATGATCCAGAAGAATGCCAACTTCTTCATGCCACGGCAGAGTTTAACTTCGACGAGGAATTTAGTTGCCTCGGCAACTAGATTGTCGATCAAGAGAAACTTGAGGAGCATGAAGAACCGATCAAAGAGGAACAAAAAGAAGAGGCAAATTGGCTAGTCAATCGACCAGGTACATACTTTGAACCACTGGATTACTCAGGTAAGAAAGGTAAGCTCGAAAAGCCCTCTATTGAACAACCACCGATTCTTGAGTTGAAACAATTGCTAGAGCAACTAAAATATGCATATTTAGGTACCGATAATACATTGTCTGTAATTATTTCTTCTATGTTATAGCCTGAGCAGGAAAAGAAGCTAATCAAAATGTTGAAGCTACACAAAAAGGCAATAGGGTGGACAATTGCCGACTTGAAGGGAATTAGCCCGGCAGTGTGCATGCACAAGATTTTTTTGGAAGATGATCACAAACCTTCAATTGAGGCCTAGAGGAGACTGAATCATGCCATGAAAGGGGTTGTAATGAAAGAAATCATCAAGTGGTTTGACGTCGGCATTATATACCCTATCTCTGATAGTACATGGGTAAGTCCGGTACAATGTGTACCGAAAAAGGGAGGTATAACGGTGGTAAGTAATGAAAACAATGAACTCATTCCAACTAGGAATGTGACCGGTTGAAGGGTTTGTATGGATTATCGAAAGCTAAACAAAGCCACTAGGAAAGATCACTTCCCATTACCCTGTATTGATCAAATGCTTGACCGTCTTGCAGGTAAACCCTTTTATTGTTTTCTTGATGGTTATTCAGGTTACAATCAAATTGCCATAGCACCAGAAGATCAAGAAAAGACAACCTTCACATGCCCATACGGTACTTATGCTTTCCGAAGGATGCCGTTAGGATTGTGTAACGCCCCGACAACCTTCTAAAGATGCATGATGGCACTCTTTTCAGACAGGGTCGAAGACTTCCTTGAGATCTTCATGGATGATTTTTCTGTTTTTGGTAATGACTTCGACAGCTGCCTCGGCAATTTAGAGAAGGTGTTGGCAAGATGTGAAGAAATTTATTTAGTCTTCAATTGGGAGAAGTGCCATTTTATGGTAGATGAAGGAATAGTGCTCGGCCACAAGATTTCATCCAAGGGAATTGAAGTAGACAAAGCTAAGGTGGACGTGATCGAGAGATTACCCCTACGAAGTTCGGTTAAAGGAATTCGAAGCTTTCTTGGACATGCAGGTTTTTACAGGAGATTCATTCATAATTTTTCTAAAATCACTAAACCCTTGTGCGATTTGCTTGAACAGGATAAAGTCTTCGATTTTGATGATTCTTGCACCCCAAGCATTCGAAACCCTAAAGGAAAAGCTTACCTCGGCACCCATTGTCGTTCCACCAGATTGGACGCTACCTTTTGAGCTCATGTGTGAAGCAAGTGATTTCGCGGTAGGAGCAGTCCTAGGCCAACGCACAGGTAAGACCTTCCATGTGATATACTACGCTAGTAAAACTCTTAATAGTGCTCAAGTGAATTACACAACAACGGAGAAAGAGTTACTAGCTGCAGTTTTCACATTTAACAAGTTTCGATCCTAGTTGATTGATACAAAGGTAATTGTTCATACGGACCATTCGGCAATCAAATATCTATTTGCTAAAAAGGATGCCAAACCTCGTTTGATTCGTTACATATTACTTTTACAAGAATTTGATATTAAAATTAAGGACGAGAAAGGAACAGAAAATCAAGTGGCTGATCACTTATCACGTTTAGAACGAAATAGGGAGGAGGACGCAGATCTACAGATATGCGATGCATTCTTGGATGAACAACTTTTAGTTGCCTCGACAACCATGGACGCGCATGCCTCGGTAACCCTCGACGCCTCGGCAATTTTGGGAGCAGTCGCCACGGTAGCACATGCCTCGGCAATACCCTGGTATATGGATTTAGTTAATTTTCTTGTTTATGGTATTTTACCTTATGGCCTTACTCACCAAGGGAAGAAGCAGTTCCGCCATGATGCTAAACATTACTTTTGGGACGAGCTTTAAACAATGTGCAGATCAGGTTATACGCCGATGTGTCCCTAAAGAAGAGCAACATAATGTACTCCAGCAATGCCATTCTTCACCCTATGGAGGATATTTTGGAGGAACTCGTATCACGGCCAAAGTTTTGCAATCCGGTTTGTATTGGCCAACATTGTACAAAGATGCCCAAGACTTTTACAAGCAATGTGATCGTTGCCAGAGGATGGGCAATATCTCTAGACGAAATGAGATGCCGCTCCAGAACATCATCGAGGTGGAATTGTTCGATGTATGGGGGATCGATTTTATGGGACGTTTCCCATCTTCATTCGACAACCTCTACATTCTACTTGTCGTCGACTACGTGTCTAAATGGGTTGAGGCAGCTGCAGTTCCCAACAACGATTCTAAGACCGTTCAACGATTCTTGCAGAAAAACATATTTACACGGTTTGGGATACCGAGAGCAATTATCAGCGACGAAGGTAAGCATTTTGACAACAGACTTATTGCCAAGATGTTGCAACGCTTCCGCGTATCACACAAGATCGTCACGGCATATCACCCACAAACCAACGGGCAAGCAGAAATTTCCAATCGAGAATTGAAGGGTATACTCGAGAAAGTTGTAAATTCCTCTAGGAAGGATTGGTCATTAAGGCTAGATGACGCACTTTGGGCATATCACACTGCATTCAAAACACCCTTAGGTATGTCCCCATTCCGACTTGTCTATGGCAAAACATGCCATCTACCGGTGGAAATCGAACACAAGGCATATTGGGCAATCAAGACCGTGAATATGGATTGGGAAAGTGTCGGACAAAAGCGTTTGTTGGACCTCAACGAGATAGAAGAATTTCGTGTACTCGCCTATAACAATGCACGAATCTACAAGGAGAAAACAAAGCAATGGCATGACAAGAAACTATTGCTGCGGCAATTTACGCCAGGGCAACTAGTTCTCTTATTCAATTCTGGGCTAAAACTTTTCCCGGGAAAACTGAAATCAAGATGGCAGGACCATTTGAAGTTGTCAAACCATTCTCCCATGGTGCCGTGATAATCAAGTCCATCACTGACAAAAATGAATTCAAAGTTAATGGACAAAGATTAAAGCACTACAATGGTGCCCATGTGGAACGTAACAAAGAAATGGTCACCTTAGGAGATGCATGAGCATGCTCTCCTTTCGATATTTTATTTTTATTTTTAATTTTGTCGAACTATTTAATTTTTTTATTACTTTCGATTATTTGCTCTTTTAGGATAGATTTATTTTCTTTTTTTTTATCTTTTTAAGTTTAAGAATACCTTTACACGTCTTTATCTATTTTTTTTATTAGTTTATCTTTAATTTTAATCGCTATTTGATTTGTCTTTGAATTGTAGGAAAATAGTTCAAGATAAAGAGGAATTTTGATCCAAGAAGGAAAACATCTTCAACAAGGAAATTAATGGGCTGAATCTAAGGCTTATATAAAGCCTCCAACTTGCCCTAATTAAACCCCCTAGCCGTCACCCTTCCCCTAAACCGAAACCCTCTTTTTCGTCTTTCCAAAATTAATCCCACCCACCATATTTACTACCTATCTTTTCTATAAAACACATCACCCTTAACTTCCAAGAAACCTATTCCTACTTTTCATCTTGCAACTCTTTAGTTTCTTTTATTTTCTTTTATTTGTTTTTACAAAACTCACAACCAAGATCATCCATGGCATCCAAAATTAAATTTTTGGTTCATCCAAGTTCCTCCAAAGAACCAAGATACAAGAAGTTTGCTACACCGGTGGTTCAAGAAAGATTTCACTCCAAGTTTGAAAGCCGGAAGATTTATGAAGAACAAGGCTTTGAATACTCCAACTCTCATCAAGATTTCGTCCTTGAACCATTCATCTTCGAGAAGATTGCACATCAAAAGTGGCAAATCTTTTGCCATCAATCGGAACCGGGTAACATCTCATGGGTAAGAGAATTCTATGCTCACTCACCTAACCTGGATAATCCTTATGTTTTTGTTCGTGACAAGGCCATAATCATAAGCCCCGAAAACGTCAACACCTTTTACGGGCTCTACATTGAGAAGGACGAGCATCAGGCCTTTGTTGATCAAATCACGCCCAAGCAACTCGACAAGGTGCTTCAAGAACTCACTCTACTGAGAACTCATTGGAACGACGGTAAATACAAGGGCAAAGTAAATCGCCTTCGGCTTAAACCCGAGGCAAAACTATGGAATAAGTTTGTTAAAACTTCTTTAATGCCCTCCACACATAATACTACCGTTGATATACTACGTCTTTTGCTCATACATTCTATTTTGCATAATCGCATCATTAACATTGGAAAAATTATTTGTGATGAGATTTTTGTATGTAGCTCAAAAGATAAGGGTTCTCTTTTCTTCCCTTGCTTAATTTCTAATCTTTGCAAGGAGATGCATGTTCCAAGTGAGTCCACCGATGAAATGGACCTACCAAAGTCCGGTTGGAATCAAGCACAAATCCGGAAGCTAATGGGAGAGGCACTGGAAAAATCCTCAAGGCCTCCAATTGCCGCAACAACTCCTACCGCCCCGGCAATCCCTAATGCCCAAGCACCTAACGCTCGGGCAACTCGGCCATCAACCCCGGGACATTTTGAAGCACTCTTGCCACCTTAGGCAAATTGAAGACCGACAACTAATGTTCATACGGTACATGAAGGAGCACAACAATGCAATCACTCAAGTCATCCTAGAAAAGTACCCGGACAGCCGCGTGCCGTTCCCAATCTTTTTGGCCGAGATCCTTGCCACGGCAACCAATGAAGCAGTCGCCACAGAAACCGTAACAGATGATTCCGCGACAACCTACACTGTGCCTGCCCAAGAAGATGCCACGGCAACCAACCCTGAAGATGGCACGACAACCAAAGCTAAAGACATCTCGGCAACCACTGCAAAAGCCAAAGGTAAAGCACCTATGTCTGAATCAACTCGTACGGAATCATTGTCTGATTTTTCAGATTCGGACGAGTCCTCCATTGCACCAACAAAGACCACACTAATTGAATCCTCCAAGCGAAAAGCCAATGACATTGATGAAGAGGACGATGAGGACAACCCCGTACGAGGATCGATCCCACCATCGGCAACAAGGAAACAACCATCGCGTTCAAGCAAGAGAATCAAGACACCGACCAAAAGGAAACTAATCATCCACGACGACGAACTCTCAGAGTAAGTCCTCGTTTGCATTTTATTTTTCGTTATTTTTATTTTTCTTTAATGCATGCATTGAGGACAATGCCTCACTCGAGTTTGGGGGGGATTGTTATTAGTAGTTACCATGTTTAGTTGCATTCATCTTAAGTATTACATTTAGGATACATAAATTGCTTGCCATGCCTTTAGTTGGAACAAGAATTGCCTAGATTTGATGAATATCCGATGATGACTTTGCAAATGCACTTAATTGATAGAATTTTTATTCTAGGATAACCATGGAAAAACTTAGAATTTTACTATGATGCTAAATGCAATGAAACACTGTTGTGGTTTGATTGATTTAAGGAATTCTAGTGAACTTAGGTTGATAATTAAACAAATTGGGGGATTAGAATAATAATTGGATGAATGCTAGAGGTGCCCAAAATTGGCTCTAGCATGTGCACAAAAAAATGGATCGCTAGAGGTGCCCGAAACTGGCTCTAGTATGTGCTAAAAATTGATCGCTAGAGGTGCCCGAAACCGGCTCTAGTCGAATAAATTAATTAATTTAAGGAAACTAAAAACAAAACACTAGAGGTTCCCGAAACTGGCTCTAGTTAAAACATGTTAAAAAGAACCCAATGAAGTAATTTGAAAACCTCTTGTTTGCATAGAATCTGAAAGATCAACTTGCACACAACTCCGCACACACTCACAAGCATTATAGTTTGATTCCGAGTAACTCCTAAGTTTTCCGAAAAATGAAAAGCCAATCATACTTTGTGCCCCGGTTCTGAGAATTGAAATCAAGTTCAAAGCTAAGTTTGTGAAAATTGAAGTCTTGGCAAGTAATTGCTAGTTTGCATTGCTTGAGGACAAGCAATAGTTCAAGTTTGGGGGTGTGATAAGTGTTCAAAAGTACTATTTTTCTTACCCTTTTTTACTCATATTATTGTTAGACTTAGGCTCATATTAGTTGCATAATTAGTCATTCATGCATTAATTCATGTTTCCTTCCACCGTTGAGCTTGATTACATAACTTGGTGATTTTTGTGGGAAAAGATGCTGCTTTGGTGTGTTTTGTGTGTATGTGTAGGATCATTTACCAAAGCAAGGCTAGAGATAGTTGCCAGGGCAATGCATGAAGGAGATGCCGAGCTAGTTGCCAGGGCAATTGTCGAAAAAGAATAAAGTGATATGGTAGTCAAAATTGATGACTAGACAAGCCCAAGATGACATGGAGCAAAGCTAAATCCCAAAGGAGTTTGATCTCCATGAAGAGGTTAAAGAAGAATTAAATTCCAAGAAGATAGGAGAAGTTATAGAAGGAATATAATTATAATAAAGAATTATATTCTTTAAAGATAATTTAATTCCAACTTAACTTCCTCCTCAAAGAAGGACTTTGACCTAGCCCTATAAATTAGAGGCCATGCCGTCAACTCCAAAGGGAGAGAGAGGAGAGAATTTTCAACAAGCATCAAGGGCAAGGAGAATTTCGACAAGCTTCATCCTTCATCTTTTTTCTTTCTTGTTCAATTAGGTTCATGCTATAGATTCTTTATCTTGTGTTTCTTTGGAACCTAGCCATGAACTAAATCTATTTGGCTAAGGTTATTGTGTCTTGTGGTTGTGAGAAACTATTGGATTTTGTTTAGGTAATAAGAGTTTGCACTTTTCTATTCAAGGTTTATTCATTTTTGGTTCTTATTCTTGTTTGCGAGTGAATTGGGAGAGGATCTCGTAACTTTATCTATTTATCTAATATCGGGAGAGTTAGATTCAAGAAACGAATGCATATGATCATTAATCAATCTATTGATGGTGAAGATTAATCCGACTTAGGAATAAGTTAAGGATTTCAACGGCTAAGAGGAGCGCAAGATTGGTTGTTGATCACCCTTGATTCTCACAAGGATGTATTATCAAGGCATGCACAAGTAACTAGAGTTTCGACTTAAGGATAAGAAGAAACCATTGAAGAACGCTCTGCCAAACCTTGAAGGTTGCTGCCCAAACGCCCAAGTAGTTGCCCAGGCAACCATCGATTAGTTGCCAAGGCAACCCCGTTGTGCAAGTTGCCACGACAACTGAGTTGCCCTTGCACTCTTTTACCAAGACGATCTAATCGGCTATCACACCTCAACTCACGATAACCTGGCCTATCTCTCTCATTTAATTACATCGCCTTTTACTTATTTGCTTTCTAGATTAGTTATTAGTTAAAACTCCTATAATCTTCTACTTGTGTTTTCTTTTACTTTTTACAGTGCAAGAGACTAGATTCTTGAAGTGGCACCAATCCCTGTGGAGACGATATCTTTTATACTATAACTTGCAACGTGTATACTTGCACAATTGCGTAGGACTTATTACGCGCAACAACCGCCATGGATGCAGGGAACAGAACCGCCGTGAAGGTATCATTCCCCACTATCTTTTTATTTCCTGTAAAATCAGTAGCCAAAAGGTTAGATTAAAAAATATAAAAAATAGTAAGTAAAAGCAAAAAAGGGAAATGTTTCGATTTTATGCTACGGTGGCTAGAATTTTTGTGGTTGGAGTTGAAGAGGGGGTTTACGGGTAGCTTAGGCTGGGGAAGAAGGGTAGATCCTGTTGGATCTAGGTAGATATAGGGATTTCCAGTGAAAAGTGGTTTTTTAGGGTTTTTGGGTTCGAATGGCGGCGGCCGGGATTCGAATCAAGGTGGCCCACGAACACCCAATGGTTGTCGGAGTTCGACGGCGGAAGATTGAACGGCAGACTGTGCGGCTAAGTTTGAAGTTCATCCGATTCTTGAAGAACACAGATGAACTTCATCCAAAAGCAAGGTGTTTTGATTCGTTTTGGGCCTTTTCTGGGTTTATTCGTGTTTGTGTTCAGAGAGAGTATGGAGAGAGAGAATAAGGAGAGAGGGGGTGTGTGAGAGTTATGACCGAGTTAGACTTGGTTTAGGGTATATATGCTTGAGTCAAACTGGTGCCGTTTTGGAACCGGGTTAAAGGAGATCCGTGAGTCAATTCGGGCCGGGCCCCAAGATCCGCGTCTTTTGATTCGGATAGTATTTGGTTTTGGCCCAACATTTTACATCTTCTCAATTCGGTCCCTATTCCCTTACAATTGAGCTTTAAATTTTGTAATTCTCCCATTTAGTCCCATGTACCCCGCAAATGTATCCCTTAGGTTTGAATTGTTTCAATTGGGTCACTCTAGGCTTTGTAATTGGGTATAAAGCTTTGTAATTGTTCCATTTTAGTCTCTATATAATAAAAAAATCAGTTTTAATGTTCAATTTGTTTTATTTTAATTATTTATTTAATTATTTTATTTAATGTAATTAAATTATATGTTTGATGCATGTTTTAATCTTAGCATATAGTATATTATGTTATATAATTTAATACATTTAGATATTAATTATTAGAGCCTTTAGTTTAGGTTCTCTAATTAGGATTCAATAATTGAATAGGTAGATCATTGTAGTAATTAAACATATATTAAATATATTTTTAAAATTCAAATTTGGATGATGTTCCATTGTTTACAATGGGGTGTTATCTCAACATGGATTTCAATAAATATATTTGATACACGTTTTTACTTAAAATTGAATATTAATTTAGTTCTTTAATTAAAATTAAATAATTGATTAATTAGAGCACATTGTAGATAATTAAATGTATATTAAATTGAACCTTTGGGACTCAAATTTGGATGGTGTTCCATTGTTTACAATGGGGTGTTATCTCAACATTGGTTTTAAAGGTGAACATTTAATATACATTTTCACTTATAATATTGATTCAATAAATTGTTAGAGCCTTAATTAGGACTAGAAATTTAATTAACTAGAAGGATTAATTAATTAGAATATGATTAATTTAAGGGCTTTACATATATGGAAGGTGTTCAAGCAATTGACATTTTCTCATAAAAGCCATTAAATTAATTAATATTCATAGTTTTAAATAAATAATTAATTATAGCCTTTTTAGGATTAATACTTAAAATCAACAAGACAATAAATGGACATTCATTAAAAACCTTTTATGTTAGAAATTCATTTCTAAATACGAATATGGGTGCCACCTAACGGGGTGCCTTTAATCTCATATTCGAATAAAATGAATTTCCTTATAAAAGGATATATGCATTCGAAATTTAAATTTAACTAATAATTATGGAATAAATTAGATTCAAATTATTATTCGAAATGCCAAAATGCCACGTAAAATTAAAGGTACCGATAACGGGCGTTGGTAGGGGTGCTAGCCCTTCCCTACACGTAACCGAATCCCGAACCCAATTTTTAAGAAAAAATCTCTGGTTTGTTTTTTCGGTGTCTGGTCTACCTCAAAGTGATCGGTGGCGACTCCAAATGTTTTTTTAAAAAGATAAATAAAAGAAAATCAGTTTTAGTATGAAAACCCTAAATTTTCAAGATTAAATTAAAATTGGCCAGAAAACCCTAATTTTCTAAAAAGTTCGATCGTCAGACTATTTTTCATGTCCCGATTTCAAAAATGGTCGCGACAGCTTGGCGACTCCGCTGGGGAGAATTTTTAAAAAAAACGAGAGTCAGGCCTAATTAATTTTACGTGGCATTTTGGCATTTTAGGACAGTAATTTGAATTTAATTTTTTCCATAATTATTGGATAAATTTTCTGGAAAAATGCAGGTAGTTTTTTTTTGTGTGATATAAATTGTCATTCACGCATAAGCCTTATACCCGGGCTTTTCACCTTTAAGTAGGAGTGAGGCATGATCTTACGTGGGTTATTCAGCCCCGTGATCGAATTTTGTCCTCCTTCCAGTATTCCAACCTTATATACCGTAAGGTTACGCCTCCGCTATAAGGGTCCGTATACTCCTGAATCAATGTCTTACTAGTCTAGTAACGACAGTTCGGGTACCCAGAGTCTAGATCGAAACACACATGCTGTAATAGAAACCCACCCCATTAGAGCCAGAAAGGGACCTAGGACAGGGTGCTGGTGATTTAAATTCACTTCTCTAGTTATTCTTGTGTTCAAAATAATCAGTTCTCTGGTTAATTTTATGCAATAAAAATTGTTTTATTTTACAACAATTATTTTTGCTTACAATGTTAATTCACCATACTGACACAATTTTTTTTGTCTTTTGTTTTGTGTAGGTGTGTTTTATTCGATAAATGTTGCATCACATTGCATTCATGAGAGGTATCGGTTCGAGGATCAGTCGATAGGCAGTGGACATAAGAGCTGAAGGGTCTGATAGACAAGCAGAGGATAATATGTCACCGTGGACATGATTCGAGAAGATTCAATATAAAAGTGGAGATAATATCCGTGGAGGTCAGGTTTCATTAATGCAAGGATGAACCAGAAATTCATGAGCATAATGAAAGTTTGCCAGAACCATATTTAATCTGAAAACCATAGGGTAGGAATATGAAGAGTCATTTGCAACAAGATTCTTGAGTTATAGTGTTGCTATTAGACATTCGAATGGGTTAAGAATTGTTTAGGATCACGACCTGTGTATGAAGCCCGATATAATTATTCGTTTTTCAGGAGGATACATGTGACATCAAAAATAGAGAAATACGAGGCATTACTACAATGCTCTAGTGGTCAAACGACAGGGTTTACACAATGTTCAACAACAGTTTGAGTTTTAAGCTACAGTCAGTGGCAGTTACAGAGATAAACAAGACGCAATATCTGAAAAACAATGATAATCAGAGGAAGGATAAAGGATGAATAAATTGAAGGGGCATTCAAGACGAATAGATTGAAAGGGCATTCAAAGGTTGTTGCTGACAAGTAAGAACTCGAGGAAGAATAGAAAGATTTGAACTTAGAGGTGATATCTAGGTTTCATAAATGATGAAATTTATCGAAGGATATCGTAATTAAGGGAGATGCTGATAAAAATGAGAACTTGAGGAAAGTGGCAGAATCAGAAAATGCGGTACAACAATTAAAAGATCGGCTCGTAAGCTTTGAAGAGGTACCACGATGAAGGATAAAATACTGAAAATCAAGCTGAGACAGAAATCCAAGTTATCCAAAAACAGAGTTGTGAAACGATTAACTTTAGGAGCCACGTGCTGGGAGTTGTCAGGCATATACAGATTTTGTACGATGAAGTCGTGAACCTGCAACAACATTTTGATATTGACACCGAGCCAGGGCAGATGTTAACTCAAAGGCTGAACAAAGTGATCAACCAAAAAGAGTTGGAGCTAGTGAACATATTGTCTTTTCTCTGTATTCGACCTTTCAGTTAAATGGGCGTTATACTAATGACTAGTTCTTGAAATCGATACCTCATGCATTCATGTATTACATCATTTAAATATTATGCATCTTTGTTTAAAATATTACATTTTTTTTGTAAATAACATTGCATTGGTTAAAATTTTTTTTTAAAAAAAACATGGGTAACAGATTTATTAAGGTTGAGTAGTCACTAAGATTATTGAGGGCCACTTGGATCGAATAAAGAAAAAGGCTGACCAGTCTGAGAACGAGGTGGAGTACGAGCTAATATGAAGCATCAACGAGGGTGACCAGGATAGAAATTCTTCTCACATAAAGGTTCAGTCTGAAAGGACTCTTCATGAAAAAAAGTCAAAAAAGAGAGTCAAAAAGAAAAGAAAAGAAAAAGAAGTCAAAAAATAAAATCAAAAAGAAAAAGAAAAAAGAGAGATGAGAATTAAAGTCAAATAAGAAGGGTGAACAAATCCGGATCAATATAGTTGGGGGTATTTGTACATAATCCAGAAGACCCGAGTTTGGATCATGGTGAGAACAGTGAAATGCTTGCTTTAGAGGCACTGGTGGATGTTGAAAATGCTAAATGAATGAAGCTCAGTGGGTAGACATAGAAAGACTAAATCAGTTCAAATTTTGGAGTTTAGCCGAAAGTCTTGCCGATCGATGGTTCAGCAGCAGTCAGAGGATATAATGGTCCTAACAGAGACGAGTGGCAGAATAGTCATTCTCTAAAGTGAAGAACGCCAAGGTCAGTTGAAGATTGAAGTTTGCTTACAAAGGAATTGATTACAAAAGGAGCATAATACAGATACAAGACAAAGAGATGGAAGATAAGGGAAACAATTGTTCTTATCCAATGTCAGGTTCAGATTTGTGGTTCTACCCTTTCCAAAATCACTTTCAGATAATAGCCCCATTGAAGTTTTTGGTCCCATCAGGACTGGGTATTTATGTTCTGAAAGTAAAGAGCTCGGTTCAATCAAAGACTATTAGCTGCTAACGCAGTTGAGATAAAAGGAAAAGGACATAAGCTATGACAAACTTTTGTGAATAACTCGTTGCAGCCAGGGGTTTGCTAGATTCAGAATAACATTTTGGTATTTTTCCTACAATATTTCCTATACCAAAGAATGCTCCAAGATCAGATGCTCAAGATACTCCTGTCAGTGGAAAGTCAAAATCTAAATTAGATCTCATCCTTGTTTTCTATTGTGAGATATATATCAAATTGCTTGAAGCTTTGTCGTATCATGAGAAATTATCAGAGCCCCATTAATTAAGTTGTTACAATATCAAGATTATTGTGAGTTATGATTGAGACATTGAAGATTGCTACATTTTCAAGCTGCAAATTCAAAATTGTCTGAAGTTGGAGATTTTGGAAGTTGACACTGAAGATCAGTTATTAAGATATGTAACTTAAAAGGCAGTCCCCTGATTAGAGAAAACGCAACTGGATTGCTCAGAAAACAAATACTGAAATGTCAAGTGAGAAGAAAGAAATGAGTGAATGAATGCAATGATCAAACTCCTGAGGTCGTAAGAGGAAATGGTCAATTGACTCACCAGGTCCATCATAGAAGATCCATTGGACAAATGGAAATTTTGAATGCTCATTTCAGACTTATCTTACCCCTAGGTTGGTGAAGAAGATGCCAAGCCTATCGGCCCATAGTTATGATCCCGATAATATTTGCAAGCTTCACACGAGGAGCCAAGATATGCTACCAAGAAGTGTAGGCCCTTAATGGAGGAAACCAAGAAAATGATTAGACAGAGATCCGAAATGAATGCTTCCAAGATTGTCTGGAGTTTTGAAGTCTGTCTTGTTCATGTCTATGCATCAAGGGGGTATAGCTTGAAAGAATTATCTCTGAAGTAGTATATGAAATCAACATAGTTACTTTAGGCCCAAAGATTCCCTTGTATTGCTTCAGAAATAATTTCAAGATATGAGGCTATGGTTACAAATGTTCAATCACTCAAGGAAAGAATATGACTGAGTCTGGGGCAATCATCTTCAGTTGGTATTTCTTTATTCAGGAAAATCGCTTATCAGAGGATGTGGTAATGATGAAATACATATATCAGCCAATCCAGGGGCTTAGCAAGTTTTCCCACGAAGTTCTAGTGGTTCTGTAAAATTAAAGATGAACTTGGTAAAAGTTCAGGAACTTAAAATGTTCAAGGACTTGGAGCATTTGTTCGCCCTAAATAATAAAGGTGGGGCAAACTTAATATGGCAAGAGATCAGTGGAGTGACATTGAAGAATTTGATCACTGGAGAATAAAAAATCTGAGCATCAGAGTTTGAACAAGAATGGACATGTCTTTGAAATGGTGAAGGAAAATAAAGAATTGATGATAGAAACGGAGTGACCAAAATTAATCCAAGTCTTCCTTGCTTAATGGTCAACAGTGAACCATGGGAGATCTGTCTGTAATTTTAGGACCAATGCAGAGTAATACCCTGAATCATCCCAATAGATTTTGCCCGCGAGCATTGGGGTCCTTTGTAAGGGAGGTTATTTCAATTTAGTTATTCATGATGCTTGTTTCCTATATATTTTTCTCAAATGGCAAACATTTTGCATTCTTTGATTTTTAATGTTTCATTCGTTCTTTGTTATGGGTTAGTTTTGTTCTCCTATACATAGATGTATATATCTTCAATAACATTTTTTTCTCTCATGTCCTTGGATATTAATTGTAAGAGTGACCTTGAATCAAATTCAGAGATCAACTTCAGAAATGTGACTCTTTTCTATCTTATTAGGCAAATGGGAAGACATTAATGAGTGTTCAGGAATCACATGAAAATCCCAAATACAAATTTTGAGTGAATTGCCTCTCAAGCATTGTCGGCTAAGGTCTTTGAATGAAGTGATAAACCGAAAAATCTTCCACCTAAAGATGGCTTTTCTTCAAAGATATCCAAGTATGGGAGGACATTTGGCATTCCTTCATCTCCCTTTATAAAGAAAGAAAATAAGAAAAATATCATTTGTTGTCCCCTTTGAGCCTGAGGATTTTCTTTCAATTCAACCCAAACCAAGGATCACCCTGATAAGTGTTTAAAAATACTATTTTTCTCACCCTTTTTACTCATATTATTGTTAGAATTAGGCTCATATTAGTTACATAATTAGTCATTCATGCATTAATCCATGTTTCCTTCCATCGTTGAGCTTGATTGCATAACTTGGTGGTTTTTGCGGGAAAAGATGCTACTTTGGTGTGTTTTGTGTGTATGTGTAGAATCACTTGCCAAAGCAAGGCTAGAACCAGTTGCCAGGGCAATGCTTGAAGGAGATGTCGAGCTAGTTGCCAGGGCAATGCATGAAGGAGATGCCGAGCCAGTTGCCAGGGCAATTGTTGACAAAGAATAAGGTGATATGGTAGTCGAAATTGATGACTAGATAAGTCCAAGATGACGTGGAGCAAAGCTAAATCCCAAAGGAGTTTGATTTCCATGAAGAGGTTAAAGAAGAATTAAATCCCAATAAGATATGATAAGTTCTAGAAGGAATATAATTATAATAAAGAATTATATTCTTTAAAGATAATTTAATTCCAACTTAACTTCCTCCTCAAAGAAGGACTTTGACCTAGCCCTATAAATTAGAGGCCATGCCGTCAACTCTAAAAGTGGAGAGAAGAGAGAATTTTTGACAAATCCAAAGGGGAGAGAGGAGAGAATTTTTGACAAGCTTCAAGGGGAGATCTCGACAAGAAGGCTTCATCCATTCTTCATCTTTTTCTTTCTTGTTCAATTAGGTTCATGCTAGGAATTCTTTGTCTTGTGTTTCTTTGGAACCTAGCCATGAACTAAATCTATTTGGCTATGGTTATTGTGTTTTGTGGTTGTGAGAAATAATTGGGTTTTGTTTAGGTAATAAGAGTTTGCACTTTCTATTCAAGGTTTATTCATTCTTGGTTCTTATTCTTGTTTGCGAGTGAATTGGGAGAGGATCTCGTAACTTCATCTATTTATCTAATATCGGGAGAGTTAGATTCAAGAAACGAATGAGTATGATCTTTATTCAATCTATTGATGGTGAAGATTAATCCGGCTTAGGAATAAGTTAAGGATTTCAACGGCCAAGAGGAGTGCAAGATTGGTTGTTGTTCACCCTTGATTCACGCAGAGATGTATTATCAAGGCATGCACAAGTAGCTAGAGTTTCGACTTAGGGATAAGAAGAAACCATTCAAGAATGCTCTGCCGAACCTTGAAGTTGCTGTCCAGAAGCCCAAGTAGTTTCCCAACTAGTCACCCAGACAACCATCGATTAGTTGCCAAGGCAGCCCCGTTGTGCAAGTTGCCACGGCAACTGAGTTGCCCTTGCACTCTTTTACCAAGACGATCCGATCAGCTATCACACCTTAACTCACGATAACCTGGCATATCTCTCTCACTTGATATCATTTATTCTTTTACTTTATTGCTTTCTAGTTTAGTTATTAGTTTAAACTCCTATAATCTTCGACTTGTGTTTTCTTTTACTTTTTACAGTGCAAGAGATTAGATTCTTGAAGTGGCACCAATCCCTGTGGAGACGATATCTTTTATACTATAACTTGTGACGTGTATACTTGCACAATTGTGTAGCACTTATTACGCGCAACACACCCCTACACTGGAGGTAAAGAGGATGGGAGTTTGTTGGGAAGTGAAAAGTATTCGGTTTTGATCATACCATGATAATAATGCCTTGTGAATCAGGGGCAAAGGAAACAAAAGTGAATATATCAAGCACAAAAGTCAAAAAGGTAGGATGAATGAAAAAGAATGCTCTGAATTCAGTAAAAAAGAAGCATAAGAAAAAGAAAAGAAAATAAATAATAGGAGTTTGTGTTCGGAAAGTCAACTGAGTCAAGTCGAAGCAAAGGAAACACAAAAGTTGAAAAGTGCAAAAAAATACATACATGTGAGATCTTCCGTTCAAAGAAGCCTCTATCTAAAGAAGCATTGGAAGATTGATTTCAAAGAAGGGAAATGAATTCTAGGGTGAAAACCCAGAAATGGGCAGTCTAGAGTGATCCACAAAAAAAAGAATAGAAAAAGAAAAAGAAATAGAAAAGAGCATTCCATCCGAACACATTCAAATCAGTGCAAAAATGATATTTCACTTGGAAGAAATGATCCTTGGTTTTATCACCCTTAAGTATTTATTTGAGCCTATATATCATTTCTTTGGCAACCGTGAACCATAGCCTACATTACAAGCCTCAAAAGACCATTTTGACCATATAAGGTTATTGGAGCAAGATGAGTTGTCTTCAGCATACATCCCGCTTATTAGGGTTAACATTTCTTCAAGGGCTTCCAGACTTCTAATGCTTGATCGAGATTAGAAAACAGGGAAAGATTGGGCATGGTGAGTTAGTGAGGTAAAGAGTGCCACCTTAAATAGGATAGAATTAGGTATACGGGAAATGTTTCTTCCAAAAGTTTAATAATTTAGAAAGGGTCACATTGAAGTTGATATTTGCAGTTTGATTCAAAGGCTCTGTTGCACTTGATACTTGGGGGCCTAGCCTTATTTTTGTTTTTTCATGTTTGCCATGACTTATCAAATTATTCCAATTTCTCAAATCTAGTAAAATAATATTTTGAGCCATTCACTTATCTTTTCAACAAGCATCTTGTAGATAAATTGATTAGATACAAGAAAAGCAAAGGATTTCGTGGGTTTTACTGTGATCTAGTAATCCTTTAAGTGCAGGCTGAACATGAGGTAGCCTCGGTACTTGTTTAATGATGAAAAATATGACGAGAAAAGACGCAATTTCGAGTGTCAGTAACATTCAAACAGAAGTTGCGAAAAAATGATATAAATAATTCTGAGGCAAAAAGAGAAAGTATGAGCTATCTTTTGGGAGCAAAGATGCAGCCAAATCAATTTGTTGGGGGGTTTTTGCTATTCAAAAGAAAGAAAGCAAGGCGAATGTGAGCAAAGACAGTAGTCAAAGTCAAGCTGGAGTGAGGCAATGTTGCAAAAAGAACATTACAGAAGAACATCACATACCGGTAAACTAGATTTGCAAGCTAGAACAACAATGAGTCATGATCTCTTTGAGTCATGAGAAAGAATTTTGTCAAAGAAGATGAATGAAGATGTAGCGAGAGTGGCTTTCTAAGAAAAGAATGACCCCAGGCATTCAAATTGTGAGAAATGCATAGTGAGATACGGCAAAAAGGTCTACGTGTTACCTATGAAGGCATATAAAGCTTCATCACAACGAACGAAAGAAAACGTTGTTGCAAAAATAGAGAAAAAAGAAAGAAAAAAGAGAAAAATCGAGGTGAAATCCCGAAAGGGCGCCTTGAGAAAAAGAAAGAAAAAGAGAAAAACCGAGGTGAAAACCCGAAAGGGCGCCTTGAGAAAAAAGGAAAAAAGAAGAAAGAAAAAGAAAATTCTAAAGTAAAAACCTGAAAAGGCGTTTTAGAGCTAAAGATGTAGAGATCTTGAAGATTGAACCTGAGTGTGAGATGGGTTATGTTGTTGGTAGAAGAAGTTTTAATGAAAGACAAAGCGAAGAAATTTGGAGCTCCACAGTAGATGAAAATTTATACAAGTGATCCTCAATTGACAACATTCATGCATCATATAGTCTGGCATCCATAAATAAGAACATGCTATTCAAAGTATTTTTGCATATTTTGATAGGAATTTGCAGATTTAATCAAGGAAAGATAAGAATCAATTTATAGCTTCGAGTGTTGAAAAAGTAAATCCAAACAAGAACGAGCAAAGATCTCGGATAAAAGATCCAGTAAGAATGAATAAAGATCTCAAAGAGGAAGATCTAAGCAAGAACGAGCAGAGATCTCGGAGAAAAGATCCGGTTAAGAAAGAATAAAGATCATGAAAAGGAAGATCCAGCAAGGACTAAATAGAAAACATGGAGAAGAAAATTCAACAAAGAGCGAGTGTTACGTGTAATAAGTGCTACGCAATTGTGCAAGTATATACGTCGCAAGTAATAAAGTGATACGAGTACCGAGTATCGTCTCCACAGGGATTGGTTTGGGTCACTTTGCTTAAGTTACTGCACTGTGAAAATAAAAACACAATTGATAATAGAGGTTTTAATTAACGAGAAAACTAAGAGCAATAAACTAAAAGAATAGATGAAATTAAAATAGAGTAAAAAGGCCAGGTTATCGTGAGTTGAGGTGTGATAGCCGATTGGATCGTCTTGGTAAAAGAGTGCAAGGGCAACTCAGTTGCCGTTGCAACTTGCACAGTGGGGTTGCCTTGGCAACTAATCGATGGCTGCCTGGGTGACTAGCTGGGCAACTGCTTGGGCGTCTGGGCAGCAACTTCAAGGTTCGGCAGAGCGTTCTTCAATGGTTTCTTCTTATCCCTAAGTCGAAACTCTAGCTACTTGTGCATGCCTTGATAATACATCCCTGTGTGAATCAAGGGTGAACAACAACCAAACTTGCGCTCCTCTTAGCCGTTGAAATCCTTAACTTATTCCTAAGCCGGATTAATCTTCACCATCAATAGATTGAATAAAGACCATACTCATTCGTTTCTTGAATCTAACTCTCCCGATATTAGATAAATAGATAAAGTTACGAGATCATCTCCCAATTCACTCGCAAACAAGAATAAAAGCCAAGAATGAGTAAACCTTGAATAGAAAAGTGCAAACTCTTATTACCTAAACAAAATCCAATTGTTTCTTACAACAACAAAACACAATAACCCCAACCAATCAAGTTAGTTCATGGTTGGGTTCAAAAGATATACAAAGAATAATCCCCAAACCATGAATCTAATGGAAGCAAAGAAGAAGAAGAAGAAATCGAACTCTCTCCCCCTTGCTCTCTTGTCGAAATTTATCTCTTCTTGCCCTATGGGGTTGTCGAAATTTTCCCTCCTCTTGCTCTCCCCTCAAGTTGACGATATGGCCTCTTATTTATAGGGCTAGGTTAAAGTCCTTCTTTGAGGAGGAAGTTAAGTTGGAATTAAATTATCTTTAAAGAATATAATTCTTTATTATAATTATATTCCTACTAGAACTTCTCTTATCTTCTTGGAATTTAATTCTTCTTTAATCTCTTCATGGAAATCAATTCCTTTGGGATTTAGCTTTTCTCCACGTCATCTTGGGCTTGTCTAGTCATCAATTTCGACTACCATATCACCTTATTCTTTGTTGACAATTGCCCTGGCAACTGGCTCGGCGTCTCCTTCATGCATTGCCCTGGCAACTAGCTCGGCATCTCCTTCATGCACTCACCTGTCAACTGGTTCTAGCCTTGTTTAGGCAAGTGATTCTGCACACACACAAAAACACACCAAAGCAGCATCTTTTTCCACAAAAATCACCAAGTTATGTAATCAAGCTCAACGGTGGAAAGAAACATGAATTAATGCATGAATAACTAATTATGCAACTAATATGAGCTTAAGTCTAACAATAATATGAGTAAAAAGGGTAATAAAAATAGTACTTTTGAACACTTATCAACGAGCATATATCTCAGAGAAATGGATCTAGAAAAAATTCCAGTCATATTTATGAGCAAGTAAGTATATTAATTAATGATTTTCTGCTTGCAGATGCAGATATCAAGATATTTCGTTTACGGAGGTAGATTTCTCAAGATATTTCGTTGACAGAGGCGGATCTCAAGATATTCCGCTTACAAAGGCAAATTTCCCTAAAATATTCCGATTACAGAGGCAGATTTCTCTAAGATATTTCATTTACAGAGGTGGATATCAAGATATTCCATTCATAGAGGCAGACTTCTCTAAAATATTTCGTTGGCAGAGGTGGATTTATAAAGGCAAATTTCCCTAAAATATTCTGCTTGCAGAGAGGTAGATTCTAGCAAGAGGTTTCGTTTGCAGAGACTGATTTCAACAAATATCCCGTTTATAGAGATGATTTCAACAAGATATTCTATTTGAAAAAGACAGATTTCAACAAGAAACTCCATTTGCAGAAATAGATTTCAACAAGTATTGCACTTAAAGAGGTGGATTTCAGTAGGATATTTTGTTTATAAAGGCGGATTTCAAGAAATATTCTGTTTACAGATGCAGATTTCAGTAAGATATATTGTTCGTAAAAGGCATATTCAGTCAGATGTTTTGTTTGAAGAGGTGAATCTCAGCAAAGATTTTCAAATTGTTTGCACAGGAAATGAAGTGTATTATAATTCTAAATTCTTCGGGTCGTTAGTAAGTCCTTCGGGCATGATGTTAAATCCTTCGGCTCATCACCATCGGGAGTGATGTGATTGTGTGCACAAGAAATGAAGTTCATTACGATTCTAAATCCTTTCGGTCATCAGTAAGTCCTTCAAGTATGATGTTAAGTTCTTAGGGCCGATACCATTGGAAATGATGAGAACTTTCCGAATGTTATTGTAATAAGATGGTAGGGCATGATATCGACAGAAATATTAATCCTTTGGGCCCTCAGTTTTCAAAAAAATTAAAAAAAAAAGAAAAGAAAAAAAGAGTAAAAAAAAAGAAAAGGAGAAAAAAAGAAAAAGAAAAAAGAGAAAAAGTGAAAAGAAAAATGACAAAAGGGAGGAAGAAGAAAGAAAAAAACAAGAAAAAGAAAAGAAAAAGAGAAAAATTGAAAAGAAAAAATAAGAAGAAAAAAGAAAAAGAAAAAGAAAGAGAGGAAAATGAGAAGAAAAAGAAGAGAAAAAAGAAAGAGATGGGGGAAGAAAAATAATTCAAGTTGCTAGTTTGAAAAGCAAGATAGACCAACGTCAGGCTCAAATGACGAAGATTCATAGTTTTAGCGTCTCCTGTTGAAGCACTTGAAATTTTAATGATATACCCAAATTGTGCATTTTTACAATTAATGTTGGAAGATTAATGATAAATTTGACTTTTGCAAGAATATAAGAAGATTGATCAACAGAGAAAGAGAAACAGGAGATGAGATCCCATATGAGCTTCAGATAGAAAGATTAAGATACCTTAGACAGAAAAGCAATGACACCAAAGAACTCAGTGCTTCAAGCGAGAAATTGAAAATATTTCATGATATTTCAGATTGAATTTGAATTAATTGATGATGTTTCTTTTTGCAGGATTAATCGTTCCCCAGCGGAGAGAAGAATCGACATTTCTAGAATCCAGGGTTCTCAGTAGGAATAGTTCAACCAGTAAAGAATTTAGAGTTCATAATAAGAAGAACTCGCCAAGAAAGATTGAAGAGCTCCTAATGAGAAGAGTTCGTTTGCTGAAGAATGAGGAGAGTTCCTAATGAGAAGAGCTCACTTGTTCGTGCCTTTACAGAGAGGTGAACCAACAAAATTGAAGAACTCCTAATGAGAAGAGTTCGCTCCAGAATTCCTAATGAGAAGAATTCGCCCAGCAAAGAATGAAGAACTCCTAATGAGAAGAGTTTGCTCCAAAATTTCTAATGAGAAGAATTCGTCCAGCAAAGCATGAAGAATTCCTAATGAGAAGAATTCACCACAGAGCTCCTAATGAGAAGAGTTCGCCCTTTTGAAGAAAGAGGAAGTTCATAATAAGAAGAGCTTGCCTATTCGACGCCTTTACAGAGAGGCAAACCAATATTTTTAGCAAAGAATCCGGAGTTCATAATAAGAAAAACTCGCTTGTTCGATACCTTGGAAGAGAAGGGATGATTCGACAGAGGAATGAAGAATTTCGTAATAAGAAGAACAGCTTCAGATTCTATAGTTTGACAGAGGAATGAAAATTTTGATAACCTCAAGAGGTGAAGAATGCCAGAAGCAATTCCAAGCCTTGGAAAATGAAGAATTTCATAATAAGAAGAACAACTTCAGATTCCAGAGTTTGACAGAATATTGAAGAATTTTGAAATTAGAAGAACAACTTCAAACTTCAGCATTGTTCGTAATGAAAGATCCGCCTTTCAGAGGATGACCAAGAGTTCTGGACTAAAAATCGTGTATTTCAGTCTTTGCTCTATCCATGTTCCACAACAATGAGCAAAGAAGGGCAGCTGTAATACCTGAGTTTTGACCGGCTAATAAATAAATAAATAATAAATAGTAAATATAAATATGTGTTATGATAGTCCATAAAAAAATTTCCAAACAGTCCAAATAATGCCCAATTACAGTGTCCAATTACATCTCTTAAATGCCCAAAGCCCAAATTGCATTCCAAAAGCTCCAAAATTCTAAAAATCCATCACAACTTTTTTTCCCGCCTATTTCTATTGTCTAAGTTCGGATAATGGCCCAAACTAGCACAACTGTGCTTTATTAGCCAGCTCAAATTATCCACGTGGCATCCAAGGATTGGACTGTATGTGTAGCACACAGATTAAGCCTATGGCGATGTCATCCGCCTACCATGCTATAAATACCTAGAGAGAGAAAGATTAATAATAATGATAATCATTAATAGATAATAATAAATAAAGTAATAATAAAATATATTAAGGAAGAGAGATAGTATACCTCGGGGAAGCCGAACCGTTCGGGGAATTTGATCGGTCGTCGGTGCATGAACGACCGCCGTGAAGGTATCATTCCCCACTATCTTTTTATTTCCTGTAAAATCAGTAGCCAAAAGGTTAGATTAAAAAATATAAAAAATAGTAAGTAAAAGCAAAAAGGGGAAACGTTTCGATTTTATGCTACAGTGGCTGGAATTTTTGTGGTTGGAGTTGAAGTGGGGGTTTACGGGTAGCCTAGGTCGGGGAAGAAGGGGAAGAATTGTTTCAATTGGGTCACTCTAGGTTTTGTAATTGGGTATAAAGCTTTGTAATTGTTCCATTTTAGTCCTTTTATAATAAAAAATAAGTTTTAATGTTCAATTTGTTTTATTTTAATTATTTATCTAATTATTTTATTTAATGTAATTAAATTATATGTTTTATGCATGTTTTAATCTTAGCACATAGTATATTATGTTAGATAATTTAATACATTTAGATATTAATTATTAGAGCCTTTAGTTTAGGTTCTCTAATTAGGATTCAATAATTGAATAAGGTAGATAATTGTAGTAATTAAACATATATTAAATATATTTTTAAAATTCAAATTTGGATGATGTTCCATTGTTTAAAATGGGGTGTTATCTCAACATGGATTTTAATAAATATATTTGATACATGTTTTTACTTAAAATTGAATATTAATTTAGTTCTTTAATTAAAATTAAATAATCGATTAATTAGAGCACATCGTAGATAATTAAATGTATATTAAATTTAACCTTTGGGACTCAAATTTGGATGGTGTTCCATTGTTTACAATGGGGTGTTATCTCAACATTGGTTTTAAAAGTGAACATTTAATATACATTTTCACTTATAATATTGATTTAATAAATTGTTAGAGCCTTAATTAGGACTAGAACTTTAATTAACTAGAAGGATTAATTAATTAGGAATATGATTAATTTAAGGGCTTTACATATATGGAAGGTGTTCAAGCAATTGGCATTTTCTCATAAAAGTCATTAAATTAATTAATATTTATAGTTTTAAATAAATAATTAATTAGAGACTTTTTAGGATTAATACTTAAAATCAACAAGACAATAAATGGACATTCATTAAAAACTTTTTATGTTAGAAATTCATTTTTAAATACGAATATGGGTGCCACCTAACGGGGTGCCTTTAATCTCATATTCGAATAAAATGAATTTCCTTATAAAAGGATATCTGCATTCAGAATTTAAATTTAACTAATAATTATGGAATAAATTAGATTCAAAATATTATTCGAAATGCCAAAATGCCACGTAAAATTAAAGGTACCGATAACGGGCATTCGTAGGGGTGCTAACCCTTCCCTACACGTAACCGACTCCCGAACTCAATTTTTAAGACAAAATCTCTGGTTTGTTTTTCCGGTGTCCGGTCTACCTCAAAGTGATCGGTGGTGACTCCAATTTTTTTAAAGGATAAATAAAGGAAAATCAATTTTAATATGAAAATTTTCAAGATTAAATTAAAACTGGCCAGAAAACCCTAATTTTATAAAAATATCGATCGTTAGACTATTTTTCACGTCCCGATTTCAAAAATGGTCGCGACAGAGACTTTTTTTAGTGATTTTGAGAATTTTTACATTTTTAAATTATTTTCTTTATTCAATTTTTATTTTTTAAAAAAAATAAAAAGAATAAAAATAAAGACACGTGCCAAATTATGATCGGGTGATGATTTTTTAAGGAAGTTACCCTAAAACATTAACATAATAAAACTTTAGGCACTTATTTCATCTGAAAAATAAACGCTAGGCACCTATTTTAGTAAAAAAAACGTTAGGCACATATCTCAGAAAAAGGTATAGTTTAAGCACTTATTTCTCATATAAGCCTTTTTAAAATAAAGGCTAAAGGGGTATTTTTGCCCTGAGTTCGACCCAAAAAAATCAATTAAACCCTCACCGAAAAATGCACCTAATCAGGCCCTCTAGTTCGCAAATTGCATCAAATTAACCATTTGACCGATGTTGACCGTTATAGTGCTGGCGTAGTAGTTAACGGTGCTGACATGGTTGTTCACGATGCTGACATGGAGGTCGATGATGATGACGTGGCAATACACCGTAGGATGATGATGTGGCTGAGGGGCTGAATTGATTATTTTAATCGAACTCGAGTTGCAGAGTTCATGGGCATAACTAATTTTAATTGAAAGTTTGATAACTTACTTAATCTTTAAGCTAAAAAATAAAAAAATATTAAAAATTTAAAAATATTTAAATAATCATAAAATATTAAAAATAAAAACACTAATAAATTTTAAAAATTAAGTAAAAATATAAAATTAAAAACATAAAAAATTATAACTATAAAAATGTCAAAATTTAAAAATATTTATAAACTATCGGAAAAGTCTTCGACTGTTTCTGGTTATGCTAAGCGTAGTAATATTCCTTGAACATATATTCAATGGAATTATCATTGTATTAGAGTAGTAATAAAACCAAAATTTACCATCATTTTTCTACGTCAAATATTAATGAGCATCAATTTGATATAGAAAATCGAAAGAAAATTTGAGTTATATTGTTACTCTAATACAAGATTAATTCCACTAAAAATTTGTTTAACGAATGGTAATACCCAAATTGATGAAGTCGAAGACTTTTTCTATGAAAGTGTTCAATATTTTAATACTTTATAAACATTTTTTAATTTTTGTATTTAAATTTTATCTTTTTATAATTTCTAATATATTTTAATTTTTATTAGTTTTCATTTTCAATATTTTTTGAATATTTTATTTATTTTTATTAAGTTTATGGATTTTTATTAAAAAATAAAGAATATTTTAATTTTTTGCGAGAGTTTTCACTTTACTTATTTTTAAAATTATTAGGACCCAAAGGATATTTACACAAATTTGTTAATCGACTTCTCATATATTCCATTTATAAAAGTTCAACTCAAAAAGCCAAATTATTTATCCTATTTTATTCAAAAACTAAATAAATCGATTAACTTAACTTGAAATTTAAACAAATTATTTATCCAGTTTTAATATTTTTAAAATTTTAGTAATTTCCTAAATTCATATTTTTTAACTTAAATATTAAATAACTTATCAAACTTTCAATTAAAATCAATTATGCCCATGGCCACGGCAAAAAAATCAATTATGCCCTTGAATTTGGTTAAATAATCAATTAAGCCCCTCTACCACGTCATCATCCCATGGTGTACTGCCACATCATCCCACGATGTATTGCCACATCATCATCGTTGGCCGCCATTAGCATCACGGACCACAACATCACCGTTAACTGTCACGTCAGCAATGTAACCGTCAACGTCGGTCAAAGGGTTAATTTTGAGAACTGGAGGGCCTAATTGGGTGCATTTTTCGGCGAGAGACTGAATTAATTTTTAGGTCGAACTCGAGGTCAAAAATATCCATGTAGCCTAAAAACTAGCTATAATTGATTTTTTTTTATAAATGATCAAATATACCTTGGTTATATTTTAGTAATGAGCATAATGAACCTATTGTTTAGATGGCAAGAATAACCTATGATTAGCTTTTTAGGAAATTTTTAAACGAACAATTTCAACGAAATCTTTTAATTTTTTATTTTACTATGTTCAACTCTATGTATTCTTCTATCCGTAGAGTACATTGAATGTATAGAAATGGCTATAACAGAGTTTCTATTATTTGTATTAACAGTTACACTAGAAAGAATGTTTTTATGCGGTGTGAACAATTTAACAACTATCTTTGTAGCTCCATAATGTTTAAGTTTATGCTCCTATTGAAATACTGAGTTTAATTGAACTGTCAAATACATACAGAAATATGTATACAAATATATACAAATGATTCTAGCCCTTCATACGTTTAATCTGTCTCCCTCCATGAATCCACGTACTAAGATTCTTTGTCCATATAGTTTGGAGAAGAGTCTAAGAAACAAAAAGAGAGAATGGTGATGAGTTGGAGCATTTATTAATATATATGAGAATCTTATATTATGTAAAAGTTTTACATTAATTTAGGACCACCAGATGAGTGTAAATTAATAGTTGAGATTAAAAGTTAAAAATATGAAGATTTTTAAGGGAGAAAAGCAAAATGATTTAAGGACAAAAATCTCATGCTTCTTTTTGGTACCACTTTCTATGTCCAACACTAAAAAATTAAATTCTAAGCTCTAACCTTAAATTCTAAATTCTAAACCATAAACCCTAAAAATACACCATAATCATAATTTCCTAAATCCTAACCCTAAACCCTAAACCCTAAATCTTAAACCTAGTGTTTTAGTGTGAGTACATAGAAATGAGCACCGAAAAGGGGCAGAGGATTTCTATTCAATGATTTAATCTCAATCATTAATTTACACTCATCCGATGATCCTAGATTAGTGTAAAATTTTTAGAGCTTTGCATAATGTAAGTTGATCTTAACCTTAATATATAGGGTTTACTAAATTAGGATCATTGGATGAGTGTAAATTAATGGTTTAAATTAAAAGTTGGGAATGTGGAGATTTATAAGGAGAAAAAGCGAAGGGTTTAATCTCAACAATTAATTTACACACAACCAATGGTCTCAAATTAGCGTAAAATTTTGTGGGATTTACATAGTAAATCATCTAGTTTTATACCTTTTTTAACGGTCGGATGTGGTTAGATTAATGGTTGATATTAACAGTGGGAAATAAGAAACTTTTAATGAAAAAAAGAGAATTAGATAATCCCAACCATCTATTTAACCTCATCCAACGATGATAAATTAGTGTAAAATTAATTGAGTTTCAGTTTCATCTAGGAAAAACGTGGGGTTTGAAAAGGATCATATAATCTTTTGATTGATTGATGGACCAAATTGATGGGAAGAAATAACTTGCAACAAGTTGTAGTCAAAGGTCCAAAATTATGGGAAGAAACGACTTTCAACAAGTTGTAGTCGAAGGACCAAATTGAATAAAATAAAAAGTTGAGGGATTAAATTGAAAGAAATGAAATTTATTATAAAAATGGGATTGGATTTACATAGCTATTCTACAGTAATTGAGGAGTATTTGATTCAAATTTGATTAAAAATGGGCTTAAAAAGAAGGGTGAATTGAAGAAACAAAAAAAATATGCAAAGTTGAGTGGCTAAATTGAAAAGGAGAAAAAATATTTTAAAAAAAGAGAAATCGAAGTTACACAGGTATTCTATATTGGTCGAGGAGAATGTGGTTTAAATTTGGTGAACAAAAATGGACTTTAAACTGAGGAGGAAGTGAAGAATTAAGGAAATCAATGACCAAATTGCAAAACGTGAAAATTTGGGTTTTCAAATTTTCAAATTGGTAAAATTCAACTCGACTCGAACTCTAACTGACCCACTTTCTTAAATTAACTCGAATAATTCAAAATTAAAATTCAATCTTTCGAGTCGAATAAGTTTTACTCCGTAGTTTATAGCAACAATTATACTCTATTGGTAGTCCAAAAGGAGCGAAAAAACTGAATAAAGCAGGCCAATAGTTGGAGTTACAACCGCATAACATAACTTTATTGGCGACAATGGTGTCATTTTAGTTTCACATGATAGTACAAGGAGCGGGATCGGGATCAGGATCAGGCACCGGCACCACTCTGTAATATTGAATCTGCGGTGGCTGACAGTGTATGATCAGCTCCGGTGCCGGCTTCTTACACGGCGGGGAATCTTTCACTACTTCAACAATTTCAATGCTTGCATGACAAAGCTTCTTCCTCAATGCCTTAGTCAAGCATACCACATCAACCCCATCTCCTATAATCACCAGCTATCCTTTTCCGGTCCATGCAACGCCACCGATGTCACCCCTGTGAAACCGTTGCACTCATTAATTAGTATGTTTTTGTTTTGTTGAATCCATCTTACCACTAATGTTATGCCAACTGGATTTCGGAAAGATCAATGTTAAACACACCGTTGGCAGCAGCGGCTACCTGCAATGCCTCGGTCCGGCGTTTGCTAGAATGCATCGACACTTTGATAACAATCTTCTGCTGCATGATTGAGACAAAAACTAAACAATCAGATTTCTTCTTCTTCATCAAACCCTAAAAATGCTGTTTTTCATTACAAAAAAACAAACTGCTCACATTCATATTCTCCAGCACAGAAAAGAATGTTGCTTTAGACAATCAGCTGATCACTGCAACATTGCAGCAAATGTTCAACTTATAGCTGCGTTTTGATCGCTTAAGTGAACAACTAGGTTAAAAACAATGTTACCGGAAGCTCAAGGTCTCTCTACGTATGGATAACCTCATCAAAGATCCAACGTTCCCTACACCTTTGCCATGTCAAAGTGTGCTAAATAATATATTTATTGCAACTATACACAATTGATATATATTGATTGCAATTATACACAGCTAATATATATTTATTACAAGGGTAAATTACGTAAATCATCACTGAACTTTACTCTCAAACATATTTTAGTCACTGAAGTTTCAAAGCGTTCAATTTACTCACTGAAGTTTAGACATTGAACGTTTTTGGTTACTCATCTGTTAATTTTTTGACAGCGTTATGACATGGACGTCATCCACCGTTCACTGTCGACGACCGTAGATGGTGGTTGTTTGGTCCCAAATTTCTCCAGTCGCTTCGTCTTTGGCCTTGAGTTTGAATCCGACCTCCATTTCACTGAAAAGTGCCTAAAGTCCACGAATCGAGCAAAAACCTTTCGGTTTTCTCTCGTAGATCTTCCTCCTTTACCGTTTGATGGAGCTTGTTTCTCAGTATATTGCTTTTCTTGTGCAGATGAAGCTTTTTACTATTCGGATCATGGAGAAGCTCCTCTGTTCGCCGGTAAATGGATGTCGTCCAAAATTTAACGAAAGAGTGACAAATAGCATTCAATGCCTAAACTTTAATAAGTAAATTTAACGATTTAAAATTTCATTGACCAAAATAAATTTAAAAACAAATTTCAGTGATGATTTACGTAATTTTCCCTTATTACACCGATGTACATTTTATTATTTGGTAAAGATATGATCTCTTCAACTATATATACATTTTATTATATTTATGATTAGATGATCGGCAGGAGTAAAATAATGAAACACAACAAGTATGCATAACAGTAAATTAATTAGCAAGTGTGTGTACTTCATTAGCGCGTTGGCTAAATCAACACAGCCTTTTAATTTAATTTCCTTTTTTGTTATTATCAAACTCTAGTCTGCGTTTAATGATTCAGTTAATTACTTGGAATTTATAAAGTCATTTCCGAACCAAAGTTGACATTTTTTTCATAAACTAATTCTAAACTAAAAATCATTTATCCACCATCGTCAAGTTCACCGTTAAAAGTTGTGGCATGTCTCTATAGTTTTGTCCGGACATGTCTATTTTTTATAATTATATTTTGGATTAAAATAAAAAAAATTAATTTGAATATAATTATTTTATCTATTCTTATAAATAGATATTTTGAGTTAAAATTATAATATAGTCGAATAATCGATAAATCGTGTTAAGGCACAATTTTTTTGTATTTCTTTTTTTTAACAATATTAGTGAATTTTTTTTTTTACTCATGATTTTTTTTCGTAAATTTTGGTGTCTTCTCTTTTTTGTGTAATTGCATATATGTTGTTATCTTGCTACATTCATTACAATGTCAAAAAGCATAAGACCTTACGACTCATGAATTAAGAATTCTCGCAACAATAAGGTCTACTCAACATAAATGAAGAGTTAGTTAAATTTTTTCGGAAAAAAAAGTTATCAACTAAACTAAATAACGGATTAATTTATAATCTTAAACCTTATTATCTATTTATAGGACAAATTAATTGATGAAAAAGAAATCTCTCGTTACAATGAGTTTTCTTTAATACAAGTTCGTATTTTTTTAATCAAAGTCTAATATAAAGAGTATAGTCGCGCACAGATTGAATGTGTCCAACCCTGTCCTTTTTTTTCAAAATTTATTTTTTTCACCAATTGGATTGTATCATAAACTTTTTCAAACTCGAAATTGGGATCACAAACGTGAGCAGAGTTGGAGATGTAATGAACCCCACCAAGTGAATTGTTCAATGTACCTTGGTCAAGCTTCGGAGACTAGTCAAACTCATTGCTTTCAGACCTGGGAATTGTTCAATTGTATTGTAAAAATGACGATTTCCCCCACTATTTAACCTATAAATAGTGCAATTTCACTCATTTTAACACATTTGCTTTGAAGCACTTTTTAGTTTTCATAAACATTTCCTTAGTGTTATTTTGAGTTGAGAGAAGAGCAGTACCATCAAATTTTACTCCAGCTTTTGGGTGTTTGGAGAGTCGTGCTAACCTCAGGGGGTCATTCGTCCATTGTATCGATTACACACATTGGGGCAAATTCGCTTCTAAGGTAGTGGTTAATACCACGATGCGGTTTGTTTTAATTTTGTTATTTTATTATTTTCCAGTCAGTACTAACGCCTCGTTTTGCAGCAGTCTATTTTTCCAACAATTACAACTATACACCATTGATATATATATATATATATATATTTCTCCACAGTTTTGACCTGACTAATCCGGACTGACCTGCATCGCACACTTGACTCTGGTGGGTGAGTCTCCCAGCAGAGATTTTCTGCATACACAAGACTTTGAACTCGAGACATACTTAAGCAATATCAAACTGCTTACCACTTGGATCAACCTCGTTAGTCACAATTGATATATATTGATTGCAACTGTACACAACTTATATATATTTATTACACCGATGTACATTCTCTACGAAATGGGAAAGGGTTTTTAATTGAACCAATATTTGGTAAAAATATGATCTCTTCAACTATATATACATTTTATTATATTTATGATTAGATGATTGGCAGGAGTAAAATAATGAAACACAACATGTATGCATATCAGTAAATTAATTAGCAAGTGTGTGTGCTTCATAAGCGTGTTGGCTAAATCAACAAAGTTTTTTCATTTTGATTTCCTTTTTGTTATTGTTAAACTCTATTCTGCGTTTAATGCCTCAGTTAATTACTTGGAATTGAAAAAGAAAGTCATATCCAAACCAAAGTTAACAATTTTCTCTTATTAGTGTTAGTAAGATTCAAAACCCATCATATTTTCATATTAAATTTATAAACAAATACTAAACTAAAAATCATTTATCCACCACCGTCAAGTTCACTGTTAAAAGTTGTGACATGTGTCTATACTTTTGTCCGGACATATCTATTTTTTATAATTATATTTTGGATTAAAATAAAAAAAAATCAGTTGGAATAAAATTACTTTGTCTCTTATACATAGATAGTTTGAGTTAGAATTATAATATAGTCGAATAATCGACAAATCGTGCTAAGACACAATTATTTTGTATTTTTTTTACGATATTAGTGAATTTCTTCTTCTCTACCCATAATTTTTTCTCGTAAATTTTTTTTTCAAAAATTTTAATTTATTCTCTTTATTAAATGATTACATATTTGTTGTTATCTTTCTACATTCATTATAATATCAACAAAATATTAGATAGTTTAACGAGTTAATCTATAATCTTATTATCTATTTATAGGATAAATTAATTGATGAAAAAGAAATATCATGTTACCGTGAGTTTTCTTTTAATACAAATTCTAATTTATTTTAATCAAAAGTCTAATGTAGGAAGTATAGTCGCGCACGGATTGAATGTGTCCAACATTGTCCCTATTTTACTTTCGATTTTATTTTTTCACCAATTGGGTTGTATCATAAACTTTTTTAAATTGAGATAAATCGAAATTCGGATCATAAAAGCGAGCAGAGTTGGAGATGTAATGAACCCCACCACGTGAATTGTTCAATGTGCCTTGCACAAGTTTCGAGAGAAGGGTTATTGTGAATCTTCTCTACTGATGGTAAAATTATTCGTTCCCGATCTGACTTGGTATGCCCTGATCTAATCCGATCGAGTTTTTTCTTATAATTTTCGGGGATCGAGATGGGTATTTAGAAATGTAAAGTCGGAGCGGGGCGGGTTCGGGTATGATATGAAAATTTTCCGCCCCGTCTCGGTATTTTTTTATTATTTTTATTTATTTTTATTATATTTATAAAAATACCACTATATATAAATATTTTTAGGAGTTTCAAGCTATTTTTTTAGTTTGTGTTTATCGTAAATTTTTGTTAGATATTGTTCGAATTTTAATATATCTGATTCTAAAAGTCAATGGTCGAGTTTATTTTTTAAAATATGTATTTTTTTTCTTCATATGAGTAATTTAATTGATTTTATTTTATTTTTTATATAGTTTAAAGTATGTGAAATTTATATTTTGTAAATATAATGGTCGTTTGATCGAATCTAATATTTATCGTCGACGAAATTTAATATATTTTTTATATTTTTGGGTCGGGTCGGGTTTAGGGTTTATAAATCGGGACAGAGCGGGGTGGGTAAATTATTATTTTATTTCCGTTGGCATCCCTAATCTTCCCGGAAAGTTATTTAGAGAAAGAATCTGAATAGTAAAAATGCTGGTTATCATTAACCAAGGCCCAGTCCGGAAACATATTCTTGGAATCGAAATGGAGAAAGCAATAGAAACAGCAGCAGCCGAATCAATAGAATCAAGCCCAACAGCAGCTTCTGCGTCTTTCCCTCACACGTCGACATCGGAGACTAGTCAAACGCATTACTTTCAGACTTGGGAATGGTTCTTTGGAAGGAGCGTATGACTTTTGAGGATCCAATTTGATAATATTTACTTTGTAAATTACTCTCCAAGACAAGTCAACTGAAGAATATAAGTAGTCGTTGATGATCCAGAAGCACAGCATCATTTGCTCAAAGGCAATGTCGACAAATTGCTGAGAAAGAAAAATCATTTCTTGACAGATTCATTTCATTACCCTTCTTGTCCTAAAACAGTTGCTTCTTTCTTTGCTCATAGAGTTCAATTATGGCAGAATCGTTTTTGGCCTCTATCACAGCAGTGGTTCTGGAGAAACTAGCCCCCCTCATCGTAAACGGAGTTCACTTGGCCTTGTTTGTCAAAGACGATTTGAGGAAGCTCAGGGAGAGCGTGAGGCGCATTCAAGCTGTGCTTTCGGATGCCGAGCGGCAGCAGCACCAAAACAAAAACTTGCGCCTCTGTATGTGGAAGCTCAGAGACATCTTTTACGATGCCGAAGATGTTATCGATGGTTTCAAGTGTGAAGATCTCCGCAAACAGGTATCCCGTAATCCCGGTCTCAGGCTCTGGAGCAAAAGGTCTGCTCAACGATTGCGCGGTACGTTCTCTATCAAAATGGGCCGTAAAATCAAAGGGATCAATCAGAGGCTAAGCGAACTTGAAACTGAGTGGAACAACTTTGGTCTCAGAGAGTGTAGCGACGACAGCTGGCATGTTTTTCACCGAGATACTCACTCTTTTGTTAACTCTCGGGATGTCATTGGTCGATGTGAGGAGAAAAGGAAGATCATTGATCTTTTGATGAGACCAGGTGACCCTGTCATTCCTATTGTCGGAATGGGCGGTCTAGGTAAAACCACGGTCGCTCAATTGGTGTACAATGATCCTAAAGTTACTCGTCTTTTCCGAAAGAAGATGTGGGTCTGTGTTTCAAAGGAATTTGATCTTCCAAGGTTGCTTAAGCTGATGATTCACTCTATTAATCCAGAGCAAAGATGTGATCATTCCGCACTTGATGCCTTGCAAAACTGTTTACGTGGTCTTTTGAAGAACAAGAGGTTTCTCCTGGTTCTGGACGATGTCTGGAATGATAATCCTGAAACATGGGCTGTGTTCAGAGATATATTGAGCTCAATGGGTGGCTGGTTTGAAAGCAAAATCGTTGTGACCACTCGAAATTCGACGGTTGCCTTGATCATGAGTTCAACTGACCCTATTAAATTGGAGGGTCTCACTCATGAATATTGTTTGAAATTGTTTAAAAAATGGGCTTTTGATGATGGTGATGAGGGACGACATCCGAATCTCATGAGAATTGGGGTGGACATTGTGAAAAGATGCAAAGGGGTTCCTTTGGCTGTGAGGACATTCGGAATCTTACTGCATCGGAAAACAGATGAATCTGATTGGATCTCTGTAAGAGATGGCGAAACATGGAGACTTGATCAGAGTGGACATGGTATTTTACCCGTGTTGAAGTTGAGTTACGATCATCTGTCGTCTCGTTTGCAACGATGTCTTGTTTTGTTATCATTGTACAAAAAGGATGAGATTTTCCGTAGTCATGAAGTCATCCAGCTTTGGATGGCAAATGGACTACTTGAGAATCCCAAGGACAAGGAAGAGTGGGAGGATGTTGGGGATCAGTATCTGAACGAGTTAATGTCAAGGTGCCTCATCCTGAAGGAGAAGGATTATGACAATTATTTTGCCTTTCGAATGCACGATCTGGTCCATGATCTTGCATTGGAAGTGTCCCAAAAGGACTGCAAAACGGTGAGTAGCCAAACAATTGTTGACGAAACCGTTCGACATTTATCATTTTCAGATGACAAGCTCAAAGTAGTTCCAAAAGACTTGAAGAAATTGTTAAGTGTAAGATCAGTGATCATCCAGGAGGTTTCAAAGGAATCAGACACCATTGACGAATCTCTCATAGATCTTTGTGTCTCCAATTTTAAGTACCTACGAGTACTTCGTCTACGTTCTCAATCATCGTTGACAGCTTTACATAAGAAAATTGGCAAGTTGAAGCACTTGAGAGACCTTGACTTGGCCGGCTGTCATGGTATAAGGGGTCTCCCGAGTTCCTTCTATAAGCTCCGGTGCTTGCAAAAGTTAAGAATGTCGGGAATTCCTTTGAAGCAATTACCTGACAGCATGACATGCTTGATTGAGCTGAGATATCTAGAGATAACTGTTAAAGCTAAGCATTTGACAGAGATTCGAGAAGGCTGTTGGCCTTGTCTTCAATACTTGGGGTTGATTGACTGTGACAATTTAGAGTGTTTACCTGAAGGATTGAAGCATCTTACATCACTTCGAAGACTCGATCTCTTCGGCTGTTCTAATCTCGTCTCGTTGCCACGAAGCATGAAATTTCTAACCAAATTAGAAGGCCTCAGCCTATCTTCATGCAAAAGAATCAATTTACAAATGGAACCAGAAGAGGAAGATGGCAACCTTCAGTTGAGCCTCAAAACTCTCTCACTCATGGATTTAGGTGAGTTAAGAGATTTGCCACGATTGCTTCTCGAAAGATCTTCCACATTGCGGCGAATACGAATCGAGAATTGCAACAACTTTGAAGTACTGCCAGTGTGGCTAGAAAAGCTCAGTTCACTTCACGAACTTGAGATTATTGATTGCCCAAAGATGCCAACTCTACCGGAGGGAAAGGACTGGACCGGACTATTAGGCATCTACAATTTATTGATGGGGAAAAAGCTCCATTGAAAACTTGTACCACTTTATTTGCATTTTGATTTCAAGTTGAGTTGTGATTCTAACAATTAAGCTTTTGTTTCAGAGATTGCAAACTGTTGATGTTATGGATTCAATCTTTTCATTCATGGAAATCTCTTATCCTCTCCTAATTCTAACATTCTCTTCTATTCTCTCATCTATTTTTCCTGTTCTTCAATGAAATACCGGCTGCGTACTCAGTCCATACCATTGATTACTTGATTTCTTAACATTTGGTGCTTTCATCGAGAGTCGAAAGAAATAGCGACCCATGTTGTGTCGTGACCCAACTGCAGCTCATGCCAACTCAGCACACACATTAACCATTATCAGATCAGCAACAGGGGTGAGAAGAGACGTCTCAAGGCCATGCTGATTTGTTTAGTTGGTTTTTCTCTCTGGTTTTATATAGGTAGTAGGAAGGGATGAACAAAGTTATTAGAAATCTCTTCTATTCTCTCTTATCTATTCTTCTTTTGTAATTTTCTTCTTCTTCAATGAAATTCCGATTGAGTTCATACCATTGATTACTTGACAGGATTCCCACTGATATACCACATTTCTCGGTGGTCATACCTTGTTAAGACGAAAACTAAGTTATGAGTGAAAACATTATAGGGTTAGGATTTACACGTCCTTTTAATTTTAGGGTTAGGGTTTTAGTTTAGGGTTTAAGATTTTGAGTTTAAGTTATAGGGTTTAGAATTTAAGGTTAGTGTTTAGAATTTAGGGTTTAAATTTAGAGTGTGGATTTAGTTTTTAAGGTTAAAATTAAGAATTTAAAATTTAGATTTTTATAGTGTAAATACACATGCTTGTATTAAAGTTTTACAAAGTAAATGTCCAAAAGTCAAATAACTTACTGTTACTTAAACGAGCTTGCTCTTTATTATTATTATTATTTTATAATAGAACCTTACCACATGCAATCAAATATCATATGATATTTTTAAAAATAACATATTGTGGACGCAGGGTGAGCAGAAGGATTGCATGTACAGAGAGAAATCCTTTAATTTAAAGTAAGGTTTAAAAATTATTCGGGATTTTCAGTAATATCCCATTTTCGTTTGTGCATCAGATATGGACGGATTTAAAAGTTTCAAATAAGGTTAATCACCGAATAACTGAAATCGGGAATTAAAATAAAATAATATTTGATCAAAACTGTAAACATAACAAATTCCAAATCTAAATATTAAACCAAAATATTAAACCACAAAATCTTAAGAACGTATCAATCTCGAAAATAAATCAAATAAATTCTCAATAATTCAACATGATCAGTCTCTGATGCCACTTATTAAAACCAAATCATGATAGATATAAAATTTAAAAACATAATCTATCATGTTAAATCATCAAGAACAATAAAATCGAAAGCGGAAGCGTACCTGAATTAATCGATAGATTGAAAAATCTTGAGTCTTTATGTTGAAATCCCAATTCTTTGGTATTGATATTCCAAGAAAATAGGTTTTCTCTTGATGTAAAACTCTCTGACGGGGAAAGGAGAGAAAAACAAGTTAACCAATTTCTTGGGATCACTATCTCTTTATATATAGTTGATTTAATAATTAACTATTAAGTATTTATAACTCTGCCCCTCATCGAATTATAAATACATCTTCTGGTATCTACACTTTTATTTCCATGACATTTTAATACCCATGACACGCCTAATATAATTAGTCACTTAATTTTGTGTCATACTTTAAAATAGCAATATACATTATACATATGTGCTCACTATTACGGATTTTAATCCAACACAAAATGCCAACTCTACCGAAGGGAATGAACTGAACCGAGCAAATTAGTCATCTACCGTTTATTCATTGGTAAAAAAATGCCATGGAAGAGTTGACTACTTTATTTGCATTTGGGTTTCAAGATGAGTTGTGATTCTAACAAGTGAGCTTTTGTTTCAGAGATTGCAAACTGTTGATGTTATGGATTCAAACTTTTCATTCATTTACTTAAACTCTGAGCACACTACATATTCTACATAACTTGGAAGATTTCGTCTGGTTTTCAAACAGCGAATCCGGTGTTAAGAGTTTTAAGATTCCACACGCACTGTATTTCTTTGGTTCTTGATTTCCGTATTTTTATCAGTCGAATATGAAATCAAAATGGAGAAAGCATGCAGGGTCCATAGAAACAGCAGCAGCCGAATTGCAGAACATTTGCAATAGAAATATATACACGTATAAAGACAAGTACGCCACGCCATTGTTGCACCAACTAGACCATTCTTCTTCCATTTTTGTGATACGTGATCTTTAGCTTTCTGCTCTTGTCTCTTGCAGTATAAATTTTCTATTCTTCAACGAACACGCAAAGTGAAAATAGAGTTTCACTCTGTCTTAAAATCTTCGTATCGTGAAGTGTAGTAGTAGAGGACTTAGTCTATGAAGGACATCAGCTAAGAAAGAATATACATCTCGATACGAGGAACGAAAACCGAAACATAATTCACTGTGTTTATAAAACACAATTCAATAAGGGTAGTCTTCGGTTCATATAGTAGCGACTATTAACTGAAACATAAAATGTATCCACATACCGTTCAGACGTACAGATACAAAGTATACACTAAAAACCATGATTGGACTCCTAATTTATAATTCGTTTAAAATGTATCCCTTATTTTTATGATTAATTACACTTCCTCTTCTAATTTTAACCTCTCCATCCTGACATGTCTATACCAGTTGTTTCCAATTGTCTGCATTTCCTAATCCTGATTGCCATATTTCCGCTCTTTTTGCCCCCTCTATCCATGATCTCACAGCATTGTCTATGGGGTGCCTTTTTCCCAATAATCAGGAGCCATCTTCATAGAAGTAACTATGATGTTTTTTATAGCCATTACCGGAGCATAGTCTGCTGAATTATTACAGGTTTTTACCGATCTGTCTAACCAGTACCTGGTCAGGGTTCCAGTCGAGCCAACCTCCTTGGCCTGGTCCAAGAAGTACATAACCGGCCGTCCACACGGGTCGGCCGGCATGGGTCGAGTGTTGAACGTGAAAGGTCCGTTGCTCTCAGTCTTCCTGGTCTTGAAAGTTTGCAACGAGATAAGCAGTTCGACTGCGGTCACCGGCCACGGATATATTTGAATGGTGTATCCCCATGCGACGGCAATCGACCATTTCCTCTTGCCGTCGTAGCAGACACTTTGTTGGAGGATCCGGCGAGGGTCGAGCCGGTACGGTTCGATAAGGGTTTTCAAGGAGTCGATCCGGGTGTTGTTGGGGAACATGGGCGCCAAGGCCTCGATGTGGTGGAGAGAGAGCAGCGGCGCCATGGATGTGCTGCGAGCAGTCCATACGCATCGCCTTTAATATCAAACTGATGGAAGCCTAGTTCTTTAGTGAGCGGGATTCCGATCTCGGTGATGCAAGCCCAAATCCGCTCATCGGAGCCGTAGAAATTCTGGTACCTGTCAAGACAACCGTCCAATACTTTGACTAATTTCTTGGCCAAGGGGTAACTCACGGCGAAACCTCCACCGCCAAACGCCGTGCCGTATCCATGCATGACGCTTTGTTCTACGCTCTCTGAATTCCCACGATATACCACATTTCACGGTGGTCATACCTTGCTAAGACGGAAACTAAGTTGTGAGTGAAAACACTGTATCGTCGTCGCCCATCACAAACCACCTCACATCCGGCAACTTTAAGTTGTAACTATCCAGAATTATTCGGGCCATCCGAACCGCAGGTCTCATACGCGAGTAACTAAACCAGTTCCATACCGGACTTGACACCCGATACGGCAACGAGGTTCCCGGTTTCGTATCGCCACCGTTAGTCATCTTCTTCTCTTCGGGCGGCGGCTTCTCATCGAGCCAGAAGAACCCGCGAGTGGAATTCACGTCCCACCAGAGCGAACTCAAAGCGCGTAGCTCTTCCCACGTCTTGGCTGACCCGCCGATACCGAAGAGGAGATGCGAAAGATTGGTTGGGGAAGTACCGGGTGGTGGACCGGAGACGGTTTCCAGGTTTGGGCAAGTAAACCGGGCAAACGAGTGAGGTCGGTTCCAGAAGGAGATGTGAAGGAGGAGGTTGACGGAGGTGAAAAGACAGAGGAGGAGGGCGGTTCGGGAGACAAGTGCGGTGCCGGACATGTCTCGGGGATTGTTAGTTTTAGATTGTTATCTGCAAACGAACATAACCATTCAAATTCACTAGAAAAATAGTGATTTCTGGTCAAAACAATTTTTAAATACGGGACGAATCTATGCTTAGATTAGATAGGGTCATAGGGACCGCCGGACCGTCCTTTTCAAAAGGTTTAATTAAAAAAAATATTTTTTTGTAAAAATAAATATCTAAAATTTTAAAAGTTAAAATTTTAAATATCTGACTGTTAATGGGTGTTAAAAAAATTAATCAATAATACTTGACACGTGGTATATTTAATTTATTTTTTTAATTTTTTAAAGAAAATATCCAAAAAAAATTATTTTTAAAAAATCTTAAAATTTTAAAAATTTTATAAAATAATCTTCAAATCCCTAAAATTACTCAAACTAAAAACCACCAAATCGTCGTCGCTTCTGCCGTCTATCACCGTCCTTGAGCATACTGGTTTGGTCGCCGGACCAAGGCGGTCATTTATCGATTGCACGTCGTTCGCCGTTTCTGACGACGTTATGTTGGGGGAAATGACCGCCTTGGTCGGGCGACCAAACCATTGTGCTCAGGGGCGACGATTGGCGGCAGAAGCGGAGGCGATTTAGGGGTTTGGGTTTGAGTAATTTTAGGGATTTGGGAACTATTTTGTAAAAATTGTAAAATTTCAGGATTTTTTAGAAAACTGAAAGTTTTTTTTAACTTAAAAAAATATAAATTAAATATGCCACATGTCAAGCATTGATTGGTTAAAAAAATTAACACCCATTAACGATCAAGCACCTAAAATTATAACTTTTGAAACTTTGGGCACCTATTTAAAAAAATACTTTAGGCACCTAAAGTTCAAAAAAGACATACTTTGGGCACCTATTTTTTATTTAAGCCATTTTTAAAGTATAGAAAAGAACGGATGAATGTTTTGGCTTAATATCATAATAAGGGTCTAAACTATCACGTTTTCCTCTTTTAGGTGCATAAATTATTTTTTATCCTTTTTAGGTGCCCAAACTATCTCGTTGTTTCTTTTTATGTGCCTAAATTTTTTTTGCCCCTTTTAGGTGCCCAAATTATCATTTTTTGTCTCTTTTAAGGTCAAACTGAAGCGCCGACTTCGACAAAAAATGATAGTTTGGGCACCTAAAATGGGCAAAAAATAGTTTAGGCACCTAAAAGAAAAAACATGATAGTTTGAGCACTTATTTTAATATTAAGCCGGAGTATTTTTGCCATCGAATTTGATCCAAATAAGCAATTTGACATTTCACAGAAAAATGTCAATTAAGTCCTTAGTTAGCAATTTGCATCCACTTTGTCCCTTGATCAACGTAGCCCGTGCTAACATGGCAGTTAACAGTACTGATGTGGCAGTCCACGATGCTAACGTGATAGATAGACTGAATTGATTTTTTAACCGACCTCGAAAACATAATTAATTATTTTATTGAGTTCAGTGGCATAATTAATTTTAATCGTAAGTTTATACCTTATTTAACATTTAAAAAATACTAGTTATTAATTGAGATATATATAATTGGACCTTAATTTTAATGGGTAAACTACCTTCGAGCTCATTTAATTATGAGTTTAGTAACAAACAATTTATTTTTCTTTTAAAGGTTATAAAGATATCACCCAACTAAAAAATTATTACAAACATGCCATCCTGCTTATAGATAAGTCTCTTAATTAAAAAATATTGCAGACATGTCAATTAACACATTGTTACAAACATGATATTTTTCTTCTAATATGACATGGTATAATAATATTTTTACTTACCAAAACTTATAAAATATATCTATTTGATCTTAATTCCAAGCAATTCAATAAATTTAGCTCTTAATATTTCAAAATTTCACTTTTTAATATATATCCTTCTATTAAATTTTTTGTTCTTATCCTATAAATGTTATATTACATTCTTGTTACATTCATGGTATAATAAAGACTTAACAGTAACTTGTTAATGCTTTATGACATAATGCAGTTATCGAACTACTGATTTGGTCTGATGGGCTCACTTTCTTTGATAGTATTACAAAAAGGACTAAATTGATGTAATTTAGTAATATAAAGATTAAATTTATTGAATCGTTTTGAATTAGGATAAAATTAATAGAATGTATAAATTTTGGGACTAAGTTATACCAAAGAAAAATGCATGTTTATAACAATACATTGATTGAGTGGTCTTTTGTGTTAATTAAGTGATTTGTTCGTAACAATACGTTAATTTAGTGATATGTTTTTAGGTTTCAGGGAAAAAGTGATGTGTTTATTATAAAACCTATAATTAAGTAACATTGGGTGCATTTTAACCAATTTTAATTTATTTTGACTTTCTGAGGATACGAAAAAGTGGCAACATTAAATGAATAATACCAGAAAAACATTTCACTTTTAGTCCACATAAGGGCCGGTCCTGAGCTTTTGAAGGCTCTGAGCGAACTTAAAAATTAAGTCCTAAATTAGGGATTTAAATTGTAATTGTAGTTGCAGTGGTACTTTCGGTTGTGTTGTGTTTATCACAATTGCGAACATAACATATGTTATTTCGGTCACTGTGAGTATCGCGGTTCTGAAAATTTTTAATAACATACGCTATTTCGGACATAATGGTTGCAAGTATCTTGTTTTCAGATGGTGGCACTACCGTCATAACGGTCGTTGTTGTGGTTGCGTACCGCTATTTAAATCAGTGTCTCTAATAGTAAGTAATGAAAAAATTAAACTTTAAGAGTAGGTCCATAGTAACAAATATTAAAAAAATTGGGCCGCAATAATAAGTATTGAAAAAAATTAAATTTTAAGACTATATTCATAATAATAAATATTGAAAATTTTGAAAAAAAATTAAATATTAAGAGTAGATCCCTAATAATTTGGAAAAAAAACCTATCCCTTATTAACAAGTATTAAAAAAATGGGCCCCTACCGTCATATAACGGTCGTTGTTGTAGTTGCATACCACTACTTAAATCTGTCTCTAATAGCAAGTAATAAAAATAAATAAATTTTAAGAGTAGGTCTATAGTAACAAGTATTGAAAAAATTGGGTCTTAATAACAAGTATTGAAAAAAATTAAATTTTAAGACTATCCATAATAACAAATATTGAAAAAATCGGGGACCTAATAATAAGTATTAGAAAAAAATTAAATATTAAAAGTAGACCCTAATAAATTAATAATAAATATTGAAAAGAACTTATCCCCTGTTAACAAGTGTTAAAAAAATAGGCCATGATAACAAGTATTAAAAAAATTAAAAAATATATAATTTTAAAAAATACAATATTTAATTTTCCTAAATGATAAGCCCTGGACGAGCGTACTTATTGCCCTTGCTTGGGGCCGGGTCTGACTCTCGTTTAGCAAAAAGCGAGTTTTAAATTTGTGATTAGCTAAAAGCGAATTCTGTGTAAAAAAATTTAATAAATTATTATTTTTATTTCTTACTTATAAATTTAACATAAAATTCGTATTTAACTAAACACGAGTTTAAGATTTGCTTTTTACTGAACACGAATTTTATTATATGTGAGCTGAAAGAATGATTTTTTTTATATAATCTTAGTTAAGTTGTTATTTTAAATAATTTCCGAAAAAGAAATAATCATTTAATTTTGCCTGATGGAAAAGTGGGGACGGCAGAGAAACTTTAGAGCAGGACTTGTCGATTAAAACTGACTTTGTCTTTACTCTAATCACTGTCAGTCAGGGAGACCTCCAACAGTTGCTTCGCAGCAGGAGTCCCCAAAATTTCACAACTTGCAGGATTGTAGGAAAATTACTTAGTTTAACCAAAATAAGGTTGGAACTTGAACTAGCTTCATGTATTCGAAATTATCTTTAAATACATTTCATTGGATCGTATGTTTTTTACAGGGGTAATCTATCAATTTAGTATATCATCTATTTCTTTATTTCTGTTTCAACTATTATTTTTGATAAAAGTACACTTAATGTTTTATTTGTTTTTATTTTGATGTCCCATAGTTAAATTTGACTCTATTTTTTTACATGTCATGTTTTTAACTTAAAGTAAGAGAAAATGTCTTGTACACGTGACAAGCCTAGGGAGCTTGTGAAAGTAAAATTATCTTCAATTAGGGCATAATGAGAAATTATAACATAGGTCTTACTATTACTATGAGTGTTCATAATCTTGTACTTGTATTTTCGGATAATAAAAAAGTTGATTTGTTGTTAATGCTCAAAAAGTAACTTATTTCATAATGACATCTAATTCTATTATAAATAGAATTAAAATGTGCTTTGAAAATGAATTTTCACCCTCATTATTTAGCCTATAAATAGCGGGCATCTCTCTTCTTATTTGAGATATCCCTAACTCAGTGTTTGCTTTAGAAACACTCTCTTTGGTTTTCATAAATCTACCCTAAGTGTTGTTTTTTAGTTGAGAGAAGAGCAGTATCACTAGAGTCCACTCCATCTTTCGGATGTACGAAATTAAGAGAGTCGTGCTAACCTTAGAGGGTCATTCGTCCATTATAGCGATTACACACATCGGGACGAATTCGCTTCTAAGGCAGTGGTTAATACCACGACACGGTTATGGTTATGTTTAGTTATTTTATTATTTTTCAGTCAATACTAACACCTCGTTTTGCAACAGTCTTTTTTTTCAACAATTTAAAAGCAAATTCCTATATTGTTGCTTAAACTTGGTCTTGAAAAGACACATGATGAAATTGGTAAGTCGAATTCAAATGACGCTACACGTTAGTCGTATCTTTGGAACGTAAAATTGAATTTCAATCTTTTTATCAAGTTGATAAAATTGAAAGGTTAGTATGAATGATCCTTTAAATCATTTCAAATTATTGTTGATTTACCAATAAAGGATAGAAGGAAAAATGGCCGGTTTTACATTACAATACTAAACTGAAAGAGAAACAAGACATAATTGTCTAAATTCTATGAAATGTAAAGCCCATATTGTAATATGATTGGGACTTAAAAGAATAAGATGTGGCTTTAATTTTAAGGAGTTACACTTTCGAGAGAGAGAAAGCTTAAAGGTGCTTTGGCTATTTAAATGGGAAAGTTATTACGATTAAATGTTATTTTTGCATTCGATGTTTACGCACTTAATACAATAAATGTATATTTTTGATATTTCAGAAGTCATAAACGGTTGAAGATAAACGATTGGTTTTAGTATTGCATTATAAGCATTTATGCATGATTAATATTAGCCCTGATCCTAAATTTTCGTTTGTGATAAACATTCTTATTACCATACTGATATTTGATTTTAATCAAATATTAATTACGGTAAAATATTAAAGGATGGTATGGTGCTAATACGAAGAATTGTGAAAATGTCACAATTAGATATTTGTGAGATTATAATTGATTTAAGAAGTTGAATATTTTTCAAATGTTTTTAAGTGAATTTAAATGCAAGTAAAGTCGTTGAAAACTACTTGATATTTGAGTCCTACTATGGATAAAGTAGTGTAAAATTATTTGTGAGAGACCAATCTATAGTTGCTATTGAGGGTTAATTGTTGTCATTCTAATGAGTTTATTTTGAGGAATGTTGAAAGACAACATGGTGGTTGAAGAAAATGTATGGAACCTACAAATATTGGAATGATTCTCCATACGATTCAAGAAGTCGTACAAATCTTAGTTTAAATTCTGCAATCTGTTGAAGATAAACGCGAAATACTAAAGATAAGGATTTATTACTATCAATATTTCTTTAATGAAATGTATTACTGATAGTAAATTATTTTCAAAGATTAATATGTAAAATTTCTTTTGATTCTAGAATTGAAATATTTAAGAAGTGTCAATTCAAATAAAGTGACTATTGCGGTAGATTCCGGATCATTATGATTAAAGATACTAAAGGGGATACTGAAGTCACATGCATGGTGAGAGAGAACAAATCTACTTGAAAGTTACAATTCTTCCTATGAGGTCAGATTATTTAGACTTGTTTTCTATTAACTCATGCTTTTATATTCATGAATTTGTATTGAGCCTTTAAGCTAGTCATAAACTTTGTGGGTATGTTTTAGACTAGAGTAAGGACTAAGGCTAGAATGAATGATTATTCTAAGTAGTGAGCCTTATATTAAGTTTGCTTAACAAGATACTTAGTGCATTGTTCTTTAATGTGCACAATTTTATAAAAAAATATTATGGCAAATAAGATCTCTTTAAACTTAGTGTAGAAGTTAAAAGAGTTGAGATTAATTTGGTTGACTAGAAAACCAAATTTAGTCATAGTAAATAAAATACGTGGTCTCTTTATGACCAGTATGTTGAATAATTTGAATGAGAATATGATAGACATTAGTGCTACTAAAAGTATGTTGTAGCTATTAAATCTCTTTGAGTTCTTTTCCTAAGTAGAGGAAAGAAAAAGATGTGCTTTATCTTAGGAGTTGTGTTGAAATCTCTTGTAACAAACTTGAGAAAATTTTCATGTTGTTAGGAAAAGTTGAAAACTCCTTATAAATATTTGCATCATATTCCTAATTTCCTGAATTAAGAAAAAGTTAAAATTCTCTTTGAATGAGATAAAAGGAATTTCATAATCGTTTGAGATTACACATACTAATCTTAATGATTGGTACCTTATCAAAACTTTGAAAATATAATCATGTGTAAACAAGATTTGAGTTTGTTAAAACACAATTTTATTGTTAAAACTCATAGCAAACTTTACTCTAGTATGCTTGAGTATTTGTTTACACATTGCCCAAGACACTTGTGAATTTATTTCTATCTTAAAATGTTAGAAATGTGGGGGTGGCTTAAGATGATGATTAAAGTCAGAGAAGAACCTAGTTGATCCGCTTAATAAAGGTTAAAGTCGGAAGTCGATTCTAGATTCATCGAGGGGGATGGGTCTAAAGCCCATTGGTTGAGGAATTTATGGTGGATACCCAACTCAGTTATCTAAGTTCAATATGGTCAAACGAAACTATGGAAAGACTCATAGTGTATATTTCTACCTACCTATACCTATGACGAATAATGTACATGCACATGATAAGCTTTATTGATCTTAATAAATTCATACCCAGGTTTTGGGTGGTCTTAGTGAGAAAGACTTGATAAATTTACCGATTTTGGATAAATATCTACTCTTAATAAGTTTATAACCCAGTGTAGAGTGGGTGGTCTTATCGCAAAGGACTAGATGAACTTGCCGCTAGAGAGGATGAGTTTTATTAAACTTTTAATGAATTCAATCCCAAGAGTTTGGGTGATCCTAAGTAAGAATGACTCATTGAATTCACCGGTTAAAGAGGTTGAGTATTTATTCTTAATGACTTCTTATGCCAGAGTTTGGGTGGTTCATTTAATATGAACTTAAAGAAATTCACCTTATTTATTGTGAGGATGGGTTGTTTTAAAAGCTCTTAATTATTTCATAGCCTGGCTTCGGGCGGTTTATGTTGAGATAAATCTGATGAAATAACCTACGTAACTGAGAAGGACTAGCCACTTTCTATAGAAAATGTTGGGTCGTTTTTCTAGTACACTTACTAGAATCCTAAGGAAAGATGCTATATATATATATTTGTATATACTTTGTAGACACATCGAGGACTTCGGTGGTGAAGGGGTTAGTTGTGTGTTATGAGTTCACCATAATCTTAGAAAGTTCAAGATTCGTTCACTTATCTAAGAGAAGAATTACTCGTCATCACTATGTTCTAGTTCCAAATACGTTCACTAGTGCTTAAGCAACTAATCTCGCTATTGCTCTTCTCATATTTTGTTAGAGTATGCCCAAAGACCAATCATAAGATGATTGTAAAAGACATTTTTTTACCTTGTTTATTCATAAAGAAGCATTGTCATTATTATTTTCAGTTGCAATTCTGCGTGCATAAATAAACTGAATTATAATAAAGTCCTTAGAATAATATGGTTATTCTTAAATGTCCTTAGTCGAGTATTATTGTGGGCATGGAAAACAATAATGCATTAAGACTAATATGTAGTTGATTGATGACAAAGTGTTGTCATTGACATAGAGATGTCAAAATCAATACATACGAAAAGTATTTTTGACATTAATATTTGAGGGTTATTAATAAAAGTAGTGGGAATATAAGGTCCTTTTATAATCAAACTTGGTAAACGTACTAAAAAATCATATTTTATTGTTGTAGACTTATTATGACAAATAAAAATTTGTTATCATTATGATCGGTCCTTGAGAAGAACAAGTTGAACGGCGTGAACTTCTTTAACATGTCACTGAAAGAAAAATATTTTCATTATAATAAGACATATCATTAGGATTGCCCCATTTATCTTGAAAAAGGTAAAGAAGGCAAATGAAAGCGGAGCAAGAGTTGTTTAGAGGATGTGAACCTATTTCTTGGGTATTGGATACTGGTTGTGGTTCTTATATCTGTATAAGGACTACAAAAGAGTAGAAATCTGAGAAAAGAAGATGTGAACCTACGGGTTGGTGATGGAGCAAGAGTTGTTGCATTAGCTATAGGAACACATACTTTATCGTTGCCTAGTGAACGTAATTTATGTTTAGAGGATTGTTATTTTGTGCCTAGTATGACTAAAAACATCATTTTAATTTCTTGTTTAGACAAGATTGGTTTTGAGGTAATTGTTAAGAATAATTGATGTTCTTTTATCTCGATAATGTTTTCTATGGTACGACACAATTAATAAATGGCCTCTATATTTTGGATCAAGAAAATTCCATTTACAGTATAAATACGAAAAGATAAAAAAACAAATGACTCTAATCAAACTTATCTTTGATATTGTCGCTTGGGTCACATAAGTGAAAAATACATTTCAAAACTTCATAAAGATAGATTTTTGGATTCATTTGTTTTTGAACAATTTGATGTATACGAGCCTTGCTTATTTGGAAAGATGACCAAAGCTCATATTAATGGTAAAAGTGGGCGAGCAAATGAGTTATTGAGATTAATACATAGTGATGTATGTGGACCAATGAATACACAAGTCAGATGAGGGTTTCAATACTTTATTACTTTCACATATGACTTCAGTAGATATAGGTACATTTACCTAAAACATCATAAATATGAAGCCCTTGAAAAGTCCAAGAAATTTTAAAATAAAGTACAAAACCAACTAGGAAAAAGTATTAAGGCTCTTCGATCAGATCGAGGAGAAGAATACTTAAGTTTTGAGTTTGGTGACCTTCTTAAAGAATGTTGGATTGTCTCACAACTTACAGCTCCTAGTACTCCACAATGGAATAGAGTTTTTGAAAAAATAAATCAAACACTGTTAGACATGGTTCGATCCATGATAAGTCACGCTAATTTTTCAGTTTCTTTTTGGGGACATGCGCTAAAAACAACGGCTTTCACACTAAATCATGTTCTATCTAAATCAGTTCAAAAAACACCATATGAGATATGGACTGGAAACGTCCCAGTATGTATTTTATGAAAATTTGGGGATGCGAAGCTTATGTTAAACATCAGGTGTCTACAAAGCTCGAACCCAAATCTCACAAATATAATTTTATAGGTTATCCTAAAGAAACTAAAGGATATTATTTCTTAAATCCTACCGAGAATAAAGTGTTTGTTGCTCGAACAGGAATCTTCCCAAAAAGAGAATTTGTTTTCAGAAAAGGAAGTGGGAGAAATATTGAACTCAATGAAATTTGAGATCAACCACAAATCTTTGAAACGGAGATTAAACAACAATAAGTTCCACAAGTTGTTGAGGAAAAGTTAACTATTTTTGGAAAAAACAATCACTGTGAAGATCCTTAAGAAAATGCAATACGCATGAGTCTCTCTTTTGGATAAACACGAATTCTATTATAAGTGAGCTGAAAGAAGGATTTTTGTATATATAATCTTAGTTGGGTTGTTATTTTAAATAATTCCCAATACTCATTTAATTTTGCCTGATGGAAAAGTGGTGACGGGAGAGAAACTTTAGAACAGGGGGAAGTTCTACGGTGAAACCATTAATTTAAGGCTAAAATAAGTCTGACATGTTCTATATGTAATCAGTTTATACATAAATTCTTACGCGATAGTTACATAAATGTTTACTGTAACTGTACGGAAAATAGTATATACATAAAGTCTTACGACGTAAGGATTTGTGTACCAACATAAATACTACAAGATAACCTTTTTCTTACAAAAACTATGGGAATTTGAGAAATAAATCATTACAGAATATACACAATTGGTTACAGAAAATGTAAGAAAAAGTGTACATACAGAAATTCTTACTCAATATCAACCAAACTAAAAGGAGCTCAACTTATGGTAAGCATTTGTCTATGCACAGAATTGGCTACGCGATAACCTTTTTTCTGACAAAAAAGATGAGAGTTTGAGTAGCCACAAAAATCATTACAAAATGTACATAATTGGTTACAAAAACGTAAGCAAAAGTGTACGTACCAAAATCCTTACCCGAGATCACCCAAACCAAAAGGAGATCAACTTATGGTAAGCATTTGTGTACACAGAGAAAGAGCTAAAAGATAACATATTTTCTTACAAAAAGGATGAGAATTTGAGTAGGTACACAAATTATTAAAAATATACATAATTTGTTACAGAAAAGGTAATAAAAAAGGTACGTACAAAAATCCTTACCCCAGATCACCCAAACCAAAAGGAGCTCAACTTATGGTAAGCATTTGTGTACACATAGAAAGGACTACAAGATAACATATTTTCTTACAAAAAGGATGAGATTTTGAGTAGGTACACAAATTATTAAAGAATATACATAATTTGTTACAGAAAAGTTAATAAAAAATGTACGTACATAAATCCTTATCCGAGATCAACCAAACCAAAATGAGCTCAACTCATGGTAAGCATTTGTGTACACACAGAAAGGGCTACAAGATAACCTATTTTCCTACAAAAAGAATGAGAATTTGAGTAGGTACACAAATTATTAAAGAATATACACAATTTCTTACAAAAAAGGTAATAAAAAAGCTACGTACAGAAACCCTTACTCGAGATCACTCAAACAAAAAGGCGCTCAACTTATGGTAAGTATTTGTGTACACACAGAAAGGGCTACAAGATAATATATTTTCTTGCAAAAAGGATGAGAATTTGAGTAGGCAAACAAATTATTAAAGAATATACATAATTTGTTACAGAAAAGGTAATAAAAAGGTACGTACAAAAATCCTTACCCGATATCACCCCAAACCAAAAGGAGCTCAACTTACGGTAAGCATTTGTGTACATACATATAGGGCTACAAGAAAATCTATTTTAGTACAAAAAGGATGAGAATTTCAATAGGTACACAAATTATTACAGAATATACATAATTTGTTACAGAAAATATAATAAAAAAGGTACGTACTGAAATCCTTACACGAGATCACCCAATCCAAAAGGAGCTCAACTTATGATAAGCATTTATGTACAAACAGACTGGGCTACAAGAAACCTATTTTAGTAAAAAAATGATGAGAATTTTAGTAGGTACAAAAACTATTAAAGAATATACATAATTTGTTATATGAAATGTAATAAAAAAAGGTACGTACAGAAATCCTTACCCGAGATCACCCCAAACCAAAAGGAACTCAACTTACAGTAAGCATTTGTGTACATACAGATTAGGCTACAAGAAAATCTATTTTAGTTCAGAAATGATGAGAATTTGAGTAGGTACATAAACTATTACATAATATACATGATTTGTCATGAGAAATGTAATAAAAAGGTATGTACAAAAATCTTTACACGAGATCACCCAATCCAAAAGGAGCTTAACTTACGATAAGCATTTGTGTACATGTAGAATAGGCTACAAGAAAACCTATTTTAGTACAAAAAGGATGAGAATTTTAGTAGGTACACAAATTATTAAAGAATCTACTTAATTTGTTACAGGAAATGTAATAAAAATGTACGTATATAAATCTTTACCCAAGATCACCCCAAACCAAAATGAGCTCAACTTACGGTGAACATTTGTGTACATACAGACTAGGCTACAAGAAAACCTATTTTTGTACAAAAAGGATGGGCTCTGCATATTTTTCATACCACTATGGAAACCTCCTACTGAAGGGCCACCACCACTAGTAGGTAACAAATTACAATGACTTACACCAGTGTATATCCAACCTAGCAACCAGTAACAAATTACAAAGACATACACTGGTGTACGTCTTTATAATCTGTTAGTAGGCAAGGACCCCGAGTGTATAGGATTCATGCTTTAAGTCTCAAGTGTTTTGCATTCGTCTTGCAAAATCTCTCAAGTACTTGGTTGCTTCATCATCTTCATCAATTTCTCAAGGTAAGTTTATCAAAAAAACACATATTTATCGAAACTTCAAACAATCGAAATTTGATACAATCTTCACTAATTTTTTTCATGCTTTAAATCTTAAATACTCATGTCTTTTCTTCATGATTTAGCTTCTTAAACATGCTTCTAACAACTTAAATATTAATTTTCCTAATAATGTCATGTTTATGGTTATTTCAAAAAGGTAAGAAAAAGTGTACGTACAACAATCCTTACCCCAGATCACCCAAACCAAAAAGAGATCAACTTATGGTAACTATTTGTGTACACATAGAAAGGGCTACAAGATAACCTATTTTCATACAAAAAGGATGAGAATTTGAGTAGGTACACAAATTATTAAAGAATATGCATAATTTGTTACAGAAAAGGTAATAAAAAAGGTATGTACAGAAATCCTTACCCGATATCACCCAAACTAAAAGGAGTTCAACTTATGGTAAGCATTTGTGTACACATAGAAAGGGCTATAAGATAACCTATTTTCTTACAAAAAGGATAAGAATTTGAGTAGGTACACAAATTATTAAAGAATATAAATAATTTGCTATAGAAAAGGTAATAAAAAAGGTGCGTATCCTTACCCGATATCACCCAATCTAAAAGGAGCTTAACTTATCGTACGCATTTGAGTACACACAGAAAGAGTTACAAGATAACCTATTTTTTACAAAAAGGATGAGAATTTGAGTAGTTATATAAATTATTAAAGAATATACATAATTTGTTACAGAAAAGGTATTAAAAATGGTACGTACACAAATCCTTACCCAATACCACCCAAACCAAAAGGAGCCCAACTTATGGTACGCATTTGTATACACACAAAATGGGCAACAAGATAACCTATTTTCTTACAAAAAGGATGAGAATTTGAGTAGGTACACAAATTATTAAAGAATATACATAATTTGTTACAGAAAATGTAATAAAAACGGTATGTACAGAAATCCTTACCCGAGATCACCTAAAACAAAAGGAGCTCAACTTATGGTAAGCATTTGTGTAAACACAGAAAGTGTTACAAGATAACCTATTTTCTTACAAAAAGGATGAGAATTTGAGTAGGTACACAAATTATTAAAGAATGTACATAATTTGTTACAGAAAATGTAATAAAAAAGGTACGTACAGAAACCCTTACTTAAGATCACCCAAACTAAAAGAGCTCAACTTACGGTAAGCACTTGTGTACATACAGAAATGGCTACAAGATAACTTATTTTCTTACAAAAAGGATGAGGTTTGAGTAGGTACAGAAATTATTAAAGAATATACATAATTTGTTACAAAAAGGTAATAAAAAGGTATGTACATATATTTTTACCCGAGATCACCCCAAACCAAAATGAGCTCAACTTACAGTAAACATTTGTGTACATACAGATTGGGCTACAAGAAAATATATTTTAGTATAAAAATGATGAGAATTTTAGTAGGTACATAAATTATTACAGAATATACATAATTTGTTACAGGAAATATAATAAAAAAGGTACGTACAGAAATCCTTACAGGAGATCACCCAATCCAAAAGGAGCTCAACTTATGGTAAGCATTTGTGTACATACAGACTGGGCTACAAAAAAACCTATTTTAGTACAAAAAATATTAGAATTTTAATAAGTACACAAATTATTACAAAATATACATAATTTGTTACAGGAAATATAATAAAAAAGGTTCGTACTGAAATCCTTACACGAGATCACCCAATCCAAAAGGAGCTCAACTTACGATAAGCATTTGTGTACAAACAGACTGGGGTACAAGAAACTTATTTTAGTACAAAAAGGATGAGAATTTTAGTAGGTACAAAAATTATTAAAGAATATACATAATTTGTTACAGGAAATGTAATAAAAAGGGTACGAACATAAATCCTTAACCGAGATCACCCCAAACCAAAAGGAACTCAACTTACGGTAAGCATTTGTCTGCATACAGATTGGGCTACAAGAAAATCTATTTTAGTTCAAAAATGATGAGAATTTCAATAGGTACACAAATTATTACAAAATATACATGATTTGTTACGAGAAATGTAATAAAAATGGTACGTACAGAAATCTTTACACGAGATCACCCAATCCAAAAGGAGCTCAACTTAAGGTAAGCATTTGTGTACATGCAAACTAGGCTACAAGAAAACCTATCTTAGTACAAAAAGGATGAGAATTTTAGTAGGTACACAAATTATTAAAGTATATACATAATTTGTTATAGGAAATGTAATAAAAAGGTACATACAGAAATCTTTACCCAAGACCACTCTAAACCAAAAGGAGCTCAACTTACGGTAAGCATTTGTGTACATACAAACTAGGCTACAAGAAAACCTATTTTAGTACAAAAAAGGATAGGTTCAGTATATTTTGCATACCACTAGGGAAACCTCCTACTGAAGGGCCACCACCACTAGTAGGTAACAGATTACAAGGACTTACACCAGTGTATATCTAACCTAGCAACTCGTAACAAATTACAAAGACTTACACCGGTGTACATCTTTATAATCTGTTAGTAGGCAAGGACCCCGAGTGTATAGGATTCATGCTGTAAATCTCAAGTGTTTTGCATTCGTCTTGCAAAATCTCTCAAGTACTTGGGTTTCTTCATCATCTTCATCAATTTCTCAGAGTAAGTTTATCAAAAACACATATTTATCGAAACTTCAAACAATCAAAATTTGATACAATCTTCACTAAAAATTTTGTTTTTCATGCTTTAAATCTTTAATACTCATGTCTTTTCTTCATGCTTTAGCTTCTTAAACATGCTTCTAACAACTTAAATATTAATTTTCCAAATAATGTCATGTTTATGGTTATTTCAAAATGGTAAGCAAAAGTGTACGTACACAAATCCTTACCTGAGATCATACAATCCTAAAGAAGCTCAACTTATGTAAGCATTTGTGTACACACAGAAATGGCTACAAGATAACCTTATTTTTTACAAAAAGGATGAGAATTTGAGTAGGTACAAAAATTAGTACATAATATACATAATTTGTTAACGAAAAAGTAAGCAAAAGTGTACGTACACAAATATTTACCCGATATCACCCAATCCAAATGGAATTCAACTTATGGTAAGCATTTGTGTACACACAGAAAGGGCTACAAGATAACCTTATTTCTTACAAAAATGATGAGAATTTGAGTAGGTACAAAAATTATTACAGAATATACATAATTTGTTAAAGAAAAGGTAAGCAAAAGTGTACGTACACAAATCCTTACCCGAGATAACCCAATCCAAAAGAAGCTCAACTTATGGTAAGCATTTGTGTACAAACAGAAAAGGCTACAAGATAACCTTTTTTTTCTTACAAATGATGAGAATTTGGGTAGGTAAAAAAATTAGTACAAAATATACATAATTTATTACAGAAAATGTAAGGAAAAGTGTACGTACACAAATCCTTACCCAAAATCACCCAATCCAAAAGGAGCTCAACTGATGGTAAGCATTTGTGTACACACATAAATGGTTACAAGATAACCTTATTTCTTACAAAAATGATGAGAATTTGAGTAGGTAAAAAATTAGTACAGAATATACATAATTTATTACAGAAAACATAAGAAAAAATGTACGTACATGAATCCTTACTTGAGATCAGCCAATCCAAAAGGAGTTCAACTTATGGTAAGCATTTGTGTACACACAGAAAGGGCTACAAGGTAACCTTATTTCTTACAAAAATGATGGGAATTTTAGTAGGTACAAAAATTAGTACAGAATATACACAATTTATTGCAGAAAACATAAGGAAAAGTGTATGTACACAAATCCTTACCCGAGATCACCCAATCCAAAATGAGCTCAACTTATTGTAAGCATTTGTGTACACACATAAAGGGCTATAAAATAACCTTATTTCTTACAAAATGATGAGAATTTGAGTAGGTACAAAAATTAGTACAAAATATACGTAATTTATTATAGAAAATGCATGCAAAACGGTACGTACACAAATCCTTACCCGAGATCACCCAAACCAAAATAAGCTCAACTTATGGTAAACATTTGTGTACACACAGAAAGGGCTACCTATTTTCATACAAAAAAGGATGGGAATTTGAGTAGGTACACAAATTATTAAAGAATATACATAATTTGTTACAGAAAAGGTAATAAAAAAAGTACGCACAGAAATTTTTACCCGAGATCACCCCAAACCAAAATAAGCTCAACTTACAGTAAACATTTGTGTACATACAAATTGGGCTACAAGAAAATCTATTTTAGTATAAAAAGGATTAGAACTTCAGTAGGTACACAAATTATTACAGAATATACATAATTTGTTACAGAAAGTATAATAAAAATGGTACGTACAGAAATCCTTACTCGAGATCACCCAAACCAAAAGGAGCTCAACTTATGGTACGAATTTGTGTACACACAGAAAGGGTTACTAGATAACCTATTTTCTTACAAAAAGGATGAGAATTTGAGTAAGTACACAAATTATTAAAGAATATACATAATTTGTTACAGAAAAGGTAATAAAATGGTACGTACACAAATCCTTACCTGAGACCACCCAAACCAAAAGGAGCCTAACTTATGGTACGCATTTGTGTACACACATAATGGGCTACAAGATAACATATTTTCTTACAAAAAGGATGAGAATTTGAGTAGGTACACAAATTATTAAAGAATATACATAATTTGTTACAGAAAATGTAAGCAAAAATGTACGTACACAAATCCTTACCCGAGATCACCCAATCCAAGAGGAGCTCAACTTATGGTAAGCATTTGTGTACACACAGAAAAGGCTACAAGATAACTTTTTTTCTTACAAAAATTATAAGAATTTAAGTAGCTATAGAAATATTACAAAATATACATAATTTGTTACAAAAAAGGTAAGGAAAAGTGTACGTACACAATTTTTTATCTTATTTTTAAGTCTACCGATTAACTGGTTTAGCTTATACCCTTTTTATTTCGGTATATACATAAATACTTATCGATTTCTGTAAGAATTTATGTACCTATAAAATCATTACAATCCTATACAAAAATTCTTATTGTTTTTGTAAACATTTCTGTACAATTTTATTTTAATCTCATTTTAACGTGCCTCAGAATTTCCTTAGAGCAGGACTTGTCGATTAAAACTGACTTTTTCTTTACTTCAATCACTGTCAGTCAGGGAAACCTCCAACAGTAGCTTCGCTGCAGGAGTCCCCGCAATTTCACAACTTGCAGGATTGTAGGAAAATTACTTAGTTTAACCAAAATAAGGTTGGAGCTTGAATGTATTCTACATTATCTTTAATTACATTTCATTGGGTCATATATTTTGTACAAGGGTAATCTATTAATTTAGTACATCATCTATTTTTTTGTTTTTATTTTGATCATTCAACTATTATTTTTGATAAAATTGTACTTAATATTTTATTTGTTTTTATTTTAATATCCCGCCGTTAAATTTAACTGTATTTTTTTATGTCATGTTTTTAACTTAAAGTAAAAAAATATCATGTACACGTGACAAGCCTAGGGAGCTTGTGAAAGTCAAATTATCTTCAATTAGAGCATAATGAGAAATTATAACATAGGTCTTATTATTACTATGAGTGTTCATAATCATGTACTTGTATTTTCGGGTAGTAAAAAGTTGAAATTATTGTTAATGCTCAAAAATAACGTATTTCATAATGACATTAATTTCTATTATAAATAGAATTAAATTGTGCTTTGGAAATGACTTTTTGCTATCACTATTTAGCCTATAAATAGTAGGCATCTCTTCTCATTTGAGATATCTCTAAGTCGGTGTTTGCTTTAAAAACACTCTCTTTGGTTTTCATAAACCTATCATGAGTGTTGTTTTTGAGTTGAGAGAAGAGCAGTACCACCAAAGTTCACTCCATATTTCGTGTGTGTGAAATTTGGAGAGTCATTCTAACCTCAGGGGGTCGTTCGTCCATTGTAGCGATTACACACATCGGGGTGAATTCGCTTCTAAGGCAGTGGTTAATATCACGACACGGTTATGATTATGTTTAGTTATTTTATTATTTTCTAGTCAGTGCTAACGCCTCGTTTTGCAGCATTCTTTTTTTCCAACAATTTAGAAGCGAATTCCTATATTTTTAAGAAACATGGTCATAGTAAATAAAATACGTGATGGTCTCTTTATGGCTAGCATATTCATATATTAATTTTTTGGGTAACTATTAGAATGGTCACTTACATTTAGTAAGTGTACACTTTTGGTCACTAATTTTGAAAATTGACCGTTATGGTCACTTACGTTTTCATTTTTAAAACATTTGGTCATTCGTATGTTAATTGTCGTTAGACACTAACAACGTGCTGAGTTGGCACAGTAAAAAGAAAGATAAATTATCTACACAGTCTCTAAACTATTCCTTCACTCCTATTTTGACCACCGAAATGAAAACAATTTATATAATTACACATTTAGTCTTCTATATTTATAAATTTTTGGGTAAACTACACCAGTAGTCACCGATCTATGGTTTCTTTCCTATTTTGGTCACCAAACTATTTTTTTGGCAAAAACATCACTAACGTTATGTTTCCTTCCTATTTTGGTCACCGGCTGTTATTTTATTTTATTTTTTTAAAATTTCTATGTCATTTATTCTCTTTCCTCGTAAGCAATATATGTTATTTTATAATATTTTTATTCAAACTAATAGGATGGTGACACGTGTCACTGCCTATTAGTGGAATAAAAGGAATGAAAAATCAAGCCTCTTATGCAGCAAGAGAGATTCGACTAATAGGCAGTTACACGTGTCACCATCCTATTAGGCAGTTACACGTGTCACCATCTCTCTGACTGCATAAGGGGCTTGATTTTTCATTCCTTTTATTCCACTAATAGGCAGTGACACGTGTTACCATCCTATTAGTTTAAATAAAAATATTGTAAAATAACATATATTGCTTACGAAGAGAGAGAAGAAATGACATGAAAAATTAAAAAAATAAAATAAAATAACAGCCGGTGACCAAAATAGGAAGGAAACATAACGTTAGTGATGTTTTTGCTAAAAAAATAGTTCGGTGACCAAAATAGGAAAGAAAGTATAATTCAGTAACTACTGATGTAGTTTACCCTAAATTTTTATTTCTTCTCTCGTCCACTATCTTCCCCACCACTGTTGTTTGCCGATAAGAAACTGAATTCAACAAAAATTAATCCTTCAAAATCATTAAGCCATGGATCCCATCTCCTTTTGTCTTTTTTTCTCGACTCCTTTCCCATTTCTCAAACTCCCCCAGAAAAGCGCAGCCCAACAGCAGCAGCCATGAGACTGAGTTCCTTGTATCCAACGATAAACCAGAAACGAATGGGAACTTTTCAAACTAGTTTTCTCAAAGGCATACGACTATGTCTTGTGATAGCGAGGATGGACTTTGGATTGAAGTGGAGGAGCAGGATTTGGGAGTGTGTTCCGGGAGCCCTTCACTTTATGTTTGACAAGGCCGAGAAAATCAGTGCAGTTGGAGCCAGTTCAACTGTACAAGGGACTTACTATGTTCAAAGCTTGGTGGTAGTTGTTTTGCTATTCATGGACTTGGTTATGGAGTAGATGGTTATGGAGTAGATTATTCCCTTTAGGTGATGCTAAGTCCAAGTAGGTTTTATTCATTTATCTTAGCAAGTGATTGCATGGTCGGATGTGGATGTCTAGTTTTGAATGGGGTTCTATATGAGCAAGGTGGCTCCGGAGATTAATTTTTGCTGAGTTCAGTTTCTTAGTGGCAAGCAACAGCGGTGGGGAAGATGGTAGAAGGGAGAAGAAATAAAAAAAATTATAAATATGAATGACTAAATGTGTAATTATATAAATTGTTTTCATTTCAATGGTTAAAATAAAAGTGAAGTAATAGTTTAGGGACTATCTTGGTAATTTATCTTTTTTTTACTGTGCTATCTCAGCATGTCGTCAGTGTTTAACGACAATTAATACCCGAGCGATTAAATGTTTAAAAAACGAAAACGTAAGTGACCATAACAATCAATTTTTCAAAATCGGTGACCAAAAGTATACACATACTAAACGTGGTGACCATACCAATAGTTTACCCTAATTTTTTTTTAAAAAAAAAAATTAGAACTTCATTTAAGTCCTTATGAAATATCGATATTATTCAAACAATTGTCATTATTAAAAACAACTTGTAGAAAACAAAACAATAACCTTGTAGAGATAAAATTAAAGCTTTCATTATTTTCATAAAAAGAAGAAAAATTGTTAAAATAAAGAAAAATAAAATCCTAAATCTATAAAAACAACTTATAAATCGGTAAAGAAAAATGCAAAATAAACATCATCTTTAAGATGATGAGTGAACATGAGAAAGAAAAGAAAATATAGTAGATTAAGGACAGGAAAGATGTAAAGGGGAAAAAAAGGAAAGACTGAAAAAGAAGAGAAAAAAAAAGTCGGCTCACATAATTTCATAACCCTTTATTAAAATATATATTAAAAATCTTTACATATTATAAAAATACAAATTTTACCTAAAAAATCACATTATTTAATTAAATCCATCTCATAAAATTAATAATTCTTTCCCGGTGTTGAAATCATTTTGATATCTATAAAATCTGATTTAAATTAGTCATTTTGGTTAAAAATATACCATTTTACTTGGTCTTAACGTACACGTTTTCAAATAATTAATCAAAACACAATAAAGAGAAGGTAAAAAGCTTTTGCCTTTTGCTTCCTTTGTCAACTGTTCACAGTTTGGGGTATATTTTAATATGTAAAAATTACGCGACTCTTTTTTAAAATCTAAAATATAATTCTTAACCCTAAAATCTAAAAATTTATAATCTTAAACCCCTAAACAATAAACTAACCCTTAAACCCTAAATTTTAACAATTTGTGCATCAAAATTTTCCCTCACGGTTATTAGCATATCAAGTATCATCTTTTTAGGAAACGACATTAAGAAACTAATAACGGCCGAATATTCCATGTAAGATAAACAAAAATTGGTGAAAATGAACTTCGATAACTCTTAAATTAAATAGAACATATTACCAACACACCGTATTCTTTGATTTCTAATGTTTTGCTAATTTCTTCTGCTAATCAATATCAGCTGTAGCAAAAAATTTGATTTCTTTAAGGGGCTAAGATCTTGGAAGCTGTGCCTACATCTCGGCAAAAAAGAAAAAATAAGTTGTTGTCACACATTTAGATGGTGCAGTTTCATCCATGTACAAGCTTTATCAGAAAATTGCGCTTCTACTCGAAAACTTGAACAGTCTTCCGATTCATCCTGCTGTGCTGAATGATTTCCGAAATCCGTACTCATTAACTATAGCTAACTCTATCCTCAGCGCCGCCAGATCCGACCTTGCTGCTTCTGTTCCTGCTTTCGCCTGTGTCAAGGGGACGTGACTCAGAACGATTGTCATTCAATGACATATTAATGGTGGATGTGATTAGCATGCACCAACATTATCATCAAGCATAAAAATGGCATATTGAAGACGGTTCCGAGTTCTGACATAACAATACACAAAGTGTAAAAACTACTTCACCTTTGATACTCTTTAGAGCGCTCAAGAAACTCTTTCGCAATATCTTTTCTTTCATAAGATTGCAATACTTGTCTGATATCAGCTGGAGTATTGCGGGCTATATCTGTGGACAAATCAAAACAGATGGGAATACAATCAACAACGGAATATAGCCCACATTTAAACAAAATGCTAATCAGTTTTTTTTACTGGACCGTACCAACTACACTAGTTAGCATGGATGACAAGTAAAATTTGAACAAAGGTGACAAGCAGAAGGAAACACAACAACATAAGACTTACATTCAAGAAATGGAATAAGATCCAAAAGTGCTGTATCATCTGTCTCGAGCTTATACGGTTTAATAGGGACACAATTTTCAGGCTGAAGGCTAGAATCGAATGCATGAGCACTCACATATAAAATCTTGGCTGGATCCCTGTTTAGCTTTGAAAGATCCTGCCATCACGAAATATTTGTCATCAAGAATACGCAATCCAAATAAGCTGCTCTTAAAGATGCTGCCCCATTGATTAATACACATAGTATCTAAGAAACTGGGGGATATGATAAACGGAATGTTTTGATGGAAATTGATCAACTACAACATACTCTATAATGCTTGCCATCCTGATATTTAGTATCACCCCTTGATAGCCTATATCGTATATAATGGTTAGCATCCAGCCTTTCACAAACAGGATCGACGTACTGAAAAGGCAAAAACAAGCAAATAAATTTTTTTCTGGCAACATTAGTTAGTATCATATATTTATGTATTTAAAATGGTTGTCGCAATGGAAATGATCAAATTACCATATTCATCTGGTCAGAATATACGACAATTTCATAGAACTTTGCCAGATGTTCCAAAAAGGCATCAACTCCAGGCCTTTTGAAGGTACGCCAACCCCTTTCTCGCTTTGCCAACCAAAAAGAGAACGATTTAGATTCTATGAAGGAAAATGGGAAACAATTTGAAGTTGAATGTTCACCTTCCAATCTGTATAAAGTAAGGTCTCATTCAGATCTAGGACAAGTGTGAAAACATGCTGTTCTAGAGGATGCAAATCAGGGAGAAGCTTATCTGAAGTTGGTTCAGTATACTCCTGAAATACAAGATAAACTTACAAGGATTATTTAAAAAAAGAAGCTTAGTGCTAACATAAAGAACAAAATACAAAAGATAGGCTAGCAATACGAGAAAAGTGGAAACAACAGAAAAAAGAACAACACTCACCAGCAAATGTTCTTCCACTAACCTCCTGAGATCCAGATAAGATTCAAGTGCTTTTGCTGGAACTGAAATGTTACAAGAAAAGAATCCGTAAGTAAACGGAGTGGAAGCGGAATAAGTAAACAAGTCAATCATTGAACAACTTAATAGTAAAGCAGCCCAAAATTTTCAAAGCAGCATTTCTGGGCACGAAATTAGAAGTGCAAATTTAATTCCCTGTCATGCAAAAATACCATTCTAGTGATGAGGTTAACATACAGAAGAAACAGATAAGAAATAAGAGATAAACATAGCAAGGTCCTCACCTGTCATTGCAGCAGAGTAGAGCAAGCCTCGGTATTTCTGAAAACAATACAGAAAACAAAATAGTATCGCTTTCACATCTGATTATTTTCATAGGATTCAAACAAACTAACTAATCAACAGCTATATCACATTATCAAGACTTAGTTGAGGTATCACAAATGTGCATTCAAATACTTGAGGACATTAACATACATACTCACATAACAGAAATCGATGTATTCATTGCATTACAACAATCGGTCATAAAGGATGACCTGGGAGGCCCAATGATCAATCAAATTATACCTAAACCAGCTATATGCCTTAAGCAAATTGCAGAGTATATCAAACAAACAACTAAAACAAATAGAGAAAATTCTTTAAAGAACAATTTCTAAACAAAATCAAACCCACATCAATAGAAAATGCATCTTCACTAGGAGTATAACTCGCTGCAGCCCGCAATGCCTTTGCTTTATGATCTACGTCCTCACATGAACACTCTGCAAATCAAATTAACTTCTTTAAATAAAGAAAAAAACTTTTTCAATCGTATAAAAAGGCCCGCATTTTAAAAAATATGATAAATTAAATCACAAATGATCCGATCCTCTTGCAGGGGGAAGAAAAGAAAAACTTACTATAAGAGAGATAACCAGCATAGCCAGTAGTTCCAGTAACGGCTGCTATGAGTCCATACTTGAGAAAGGTCAAAGCTTTCCTTCCTGAAACCTCTGGGGCAGTTTCCGGCGACACCAGAGGAGGCGGCGACTGATCGGTGAGAATGGATTGAGAAGAAATTAGTGTTTCTTTGGCAGGATTTGAAGAAGAAGAAGACACCACTCCTGAACATAAACCCCTTCGATAAATGATGTTGGAACTGCAATTATTTGAAATTACTCGAGATCTTAGAACAATCGAAGACATTTTTATTATATCTTCTTTACTTGGGGATGATGCAAACTAGAAACATAAAAGAGAAAGAAAAAAACAGATATAGAAGAGAGGTAAGGAGAACGATTGAGGAAGAAGAACAGATTATCGAGAGAGGCGGAGAATATCGAAAGAGAAAGAAGTGAAAAACCAAGAACAAACTTCATTCAATTCATTAGCTGCTGAAACCCTAACATAATTTGGGGGTTTAACCTACTTACAAAAGCGACGCCGTTAAAGGCAAAAACTATAGTCCTATGCAATGGTCACTTTGGTTTGATACGTGTTACTTTTACTCCCCGAATTTTAATTTTTTTTTACTTATTTATGTTATTATTTTATAATATTTTGATCACTAAATACTAAATGTTGTTAGTTTGATAATATAATACGTTATTAAAAGGAGATAATTTTTAATTTAACTCTTAAATTTTAAATACAATATTACTTGACCCGCTAAATTTTAGATAAAATAGCAATTTAATCAAAATAGTCTGTAGTATTTAAAATTTTCAAAAACATACCCAACATTTATACAAGAATTTCATTCTAGTTATTCTTTTTCAATTCTTTCATCTCTAGCATTAAAAAGTTTTTATCAAAAAAATGACACTCCTCATTCTCTCTAGAATACCAAAAAAAAAATTATGTCTCTCTTTAGTCTCTGAAGGCGAGTCGCACCTTGGTCATCCATGGTTGGTCTCATCCCTTTTCATCATTTGATTTTTTTCTTTACTTTTATGTTTATGGTTCTTTTTTTTCTTTTTCTACGATTGTTTTGTTGTTTTTTTTGGTCGGTTCGTTGGGATCGTCGGTCTCAGACCATAAGGGTGTGCATTATTCGATTTTAATCTAATTAACTAACCTTTTCGGTTAATTTGGTAGGTTAATTTTAGGTAGATTCGGTTAACAGTTAATTTGATTCGAAATCGGTTAATTAACCAAATTAACCAAAATTATTATATATTAAATATTATATATATTTATTTGGTCATTGAACTTTTACAAATTATAAAATGATCATTAAATTTTTTGATATATTATGAAATGGTCATTAAACTTTTATCAAATTAGCATAAAATGAAAGTTCAATGACTAAAAAGATCATTTTAGCATAATTTAGTGACCAAATGTGTAATTTACCCAAAATTTTATAACAATTTTATGTTAATTCGAAAATCGACCGAATTAACCAAGTTTTTTTCGGTTCGGTTAAAAGTTTTCGAATTTTTTTTGAAAGGATAACAAATGTGAGTTGATTAATAATATCTTTTCCATGCCTTAATTTGAAAGGATTTAATATGGACATTGGATTTAAGTTGATTTTCCATATTAAATATGAGTCGTTGGATGAATAATGGCAATATTGTAATTTTGAAAAATTATAAGGGCAAAGTTGGTAACTACTAACTTATAGGTTTATTTTTGACCATTGGATTAATATTTTTGACAAGTGATAAGCTTTGGAGCATTGGATATCAAGGGTAAAATAGTCATTTGACTATTAAGGAGATTTTTTTATGCAATATGATTAAATAATACCATTTGGCATATCAAAATGGCAAAAAAATAATATGGAGAACAGTATTCTCCAAGCATTCGGTAGCAAGCATGGAGAAGAGAAAAAAATAAGGTAAGTTTGGGATTTGTGATTTTTCTCCCTAAGTGGCTTGGATTTAGGGTTTGGTTATGAAATTCAAAGTTGATCCTCTTTGAATTCTCTATCATTTAGTATAAAAATTTCATGGATTGGTTAAGCTATACTCGTGAAATTAGAGGATTAAAGTTTAGGGTTTATGGGTATAAATTTATTTGTGGTTTGATTTTGAAGGATTAAGTGTTTAATTAGCTTTTCTAAGCTTGATTTCAAGTGTAAAGTAAAACCCTTAATTTTGGCAAGTCAAGATTAATTTAGGGTTATTAGAATCAAGTTAAATTTGGAGTTTTTCATGAAAAGAAAATGTTGGAATAATGTAATTGAAGGTTAATTTGAAGTATTGGAATAGTGAAAGAATGTTAAAGATCAAATTTACGAATCTGCCCAGAAAATTTAGTATGTGATGGTGAGTTTGGAAATTCATCATAAATTCTACAAAAATAATTATAAATTGATCCTTATACCATTGTATTCTTAGTTCAGTCTAGTTTTGTTTAAAACAAACGGTGACTGATTTCGATTTGTATATCAAAAGATATAAATTTTTAAGTGATGAAAGGTTAGAAAACAGAATATCAGTCTGCTCCGAAATTCAGCACTGGAATTCGACTTTAAAAATTCGTCATAAATAGTATGAGTTGAATTTGGGCTATTAGTTTATATGGTTGAATAGCTTATCGAATCTATTTTCTTTCAAAACAAATGGATTATAATTCCGAGCCGTAGATTATTTTATATAAACCCAAGAAATCGGAAATTCAGTAGATAAAAGCAATGACCAAGCTTGAAGTTCTCTTAAGTTATTCAATTTAGTTTTGGATAAGAAGTGTCAAGGTGAGTGCAATTGCATACATATCATGACACATTGATGTTTTATACATCATTGGGATGGCTTGCGATGAGCCTACCCAAATTTTATTGTTATTATATTTATGTCATGGAGCATATGATTGACATATTTTAAATATGTCAAAAGTTGAATATAAATGCATGGATCACTAGTTATATATGATGTTATACCATGAATGTTATTTAGGGTATGAACAGTGTAATCCCCTCGACCTGGCCTAGACGCCCAACCGAACCAAGAAGACTACATTAGGTTTGCTGTAGCAAACCGAAGAGATACAATGAAACCCGGTCCATTTTTTCCCTTTATCTTATCTAGATGCCAATTATTAACCCTACATGTTCATGCAGACAACAGTTACAACCCCAACTTAATCGAGCATCAATTTGACATCCAATTGATCACACTAGCAATTTAGGGACCAAATTGCAAATACAGAAAATTGTAGGATTTAAACTCACTTTTAAGTTACCAACCTTTAATTAGTCCGGTTCCAAACTTTTATCTCAAATTTTAGCTCAATCCGTTCATTCTATCACATACAATTGCATTGGCAAGATTCAGGGACTAAAATGCAAAGAAAGCAAAAATGCCCAACTGACATTAACAGAAATCGGCCTTGAGTATCGGTACTGGTGTTACCGTACTGATACGCATAAAATGCACCGTATCAATACACCACGGCCTGTACCGATACGTAAAAACCAACTTACCTAACTTTTAAATTTTCAAACATCCGTACCGGTACGCTTACGTGGGTATCGGTACATGGGTTTGGGTTGAAAAAGTGAAATTCTAGAGGCTAGAACGTGTACCGATACTCTTTTACCCGTATTGGTACACCAGGCTAAAATTTCCTAGGCGTACCGGTACTCACATACGCATACCGATCCCCCATGCCAAATGATGTCTAGACGTACCGATACGGTCCCTAGCGTATCGGTACGCCTGGACCTATAATGTCATAATTTGCTGGTTTTTCACCCCAAAAGTATTCCCAAACCATTCCTACATGCTTATAACACAACACCAACATGCCAAGCATATTACAAGTATTCAAGCTTCACAAGATCAACATCGCAACAGAGCATCATGAGTCAAAAGATGATCTATAGGCATGCTCCCTATTATGCAACCAACCAACATATCAAAAGATAAATCAGCGCCAAAACCAAACGTTTAAGGCCATTTACAACTTAAGAGCTACTAATGAAACATGCTCAAACAAGGAGTTCCACAAAACATCTCCCAAAACACAACAAGTACCCCCATTGCCCTTATTCATTATAGTATAGTCTCTAACATACTTTGGAAACAAGTCTTGCCAAGATCCCCTTGCTTCTTGATACCTTCCGGGACTTTATTTCTCTGCATTGATGGACAAAGAGAGCGTACGCATACAAGGCTTAGTGAGAAATTCTAAGAACAGCACCATCAATGTATTTAAAACCATTTACTTTACATCATCCTTTAGAAACATCATGCCCTTTAAAAACATGCACTTTACATCTTTAAAACCAGCATATTAAACCATATGCTACATGTATCATTATTCAACAGCGAGTCACATTGCTAACCCTCTACTTAAGCCTTCCCATGCATTACTACCAAATGTAAAGCTCAAGGAGAAACATGTATAAATCACATTATACAACATAAAACATTTCAATGATACATTAACAATTATATTGACTTACAAGTGATCATTAAACAAGTCCATTAACAAAAGAATTTATCGGATACACAGATTCAACAAGTGTTAACCCAACACTTCAAGCCATCTCAACTAGAATAGCGATACAATCGCAGTACATTAACAACCGGGTACACTTTCAACCCACGGGGACACCAACCCCAATCATTGGTTAGACACTTAATCCACTAACGGGAGTTTTCGGTACCATATAACCCCTCAACCATTAGGGTACTTGGATGGAGTATTCAGTACGCCGTATAAACCCCTCAACATCCAATGCTACTTATTTACAGTGTACTCAATCCTATGGCCGACCAACTATATCCGATAACAATTTTAAAACCATATCACTTGCCAATATAATTAACCAAATAACATTTACCTCACTGTTTTACCAAGCATTAAACCATGCCATTTCCAAAGCAACAACCATGCTTTACAATACAAGTATAAACCATACTTACAAGGATCACTTACCATGTGCATCCTTCAGCAAAACATGCTTAAAAACAGTATATCGAATACTTTAAAACATGCTTAAACAGTAGGTATATGAACATTAAAACCAAGTGCATAAAATCATTTGAACAAGCACGACCGAGAGAGTAAAACCATTTTATACTTACTTCTGAGTCTAGGTAAGCATTTCAAGCTCTACCTTAACTCCCAAAACTCTGTTCCCAAGACATCAAAACGCTTTAAACCACATTTTCACTCACCGATACGCGAAACCTCGATTCGCCGACACGAAATCAAGTATCTGAAGCCTCCAACGCTTCTCCAATCACTTCTGAATCAACTTCCCATGTCTTTACCACAAAACAACAGAGGATTAATGCATCATACTGCATTCTAAACACAACAACCACAATCTTTCTCGGATTTCCACAAAACCTTCACAACTAACCCTCCTCAACAACCGAAAACATAACCAAAACACTTCGATACACAACCCAGCCAACATCTGTCAATCCAACATCATTTTCATCATCAAAACACATCTAAAATAGATCCAAAACAACCTACCACCTCCAGCAACCTTACAACCACAAAAACACCGCAAACCTCAAAACTAACAACCTAAACAAATAGAGATTCTTAATTTTCGGGATTCCATTGATAAAAATCACTTATCAACATTATTAAACATCCAAAATATAAATCAAAGCATCCTTAATTACTGGAAATCAGATCCAATCCGTGAATTAACTCATTTTCCCCAAATAATTCAATTAAACAATAAAAAATCATCGAAATCATATTAGAAACACAAAAACAAGGATCAAATGCTTGGGAATTTCAGTAAAGAATCATACAATAAAGGAGATCTCGGACCTTACCCCTATTATGAAGTTTCTCCCTCAATTGATTGGTGAAAAGCTAAGAAAACACAAGGTCATTGTAAGATTTTGTATAAACAATCTTTATAAAACAATTTGAAACAATAAAATCAAGTTAGAAACCACATCACCTCTAGAAATTTGATGAAAACCTGAGTGTTTGGCTGAGGAGAGAATGGAGAGAAAAAGTTGAGAGAAAATGACGTGATTTTAGTTTTAGAAAGTAATAACTAACTTTTTAACAAAATTCTCTTTAAGTACTAATTAAAATACATGTTAAAATAAGTCAAATTAAGGGAGAAATCATCATAAACCAATTGGTAAAATAGCTCCTTAAAGATTCTAAGTATTTGACCATTTTCAATTTAGTCACTAGGAAATCACAGTTTTCAAAACTTTCATTTTGGTCACTAACTAAAATGTCCATCTTCCCAATCTCGTTTTATAAAATTGATATCACCATTATTAAATACATAATTAATAATAATTTTAGAGCATTTTTCCATAATTTTTCCAACACCAAAAATATACGATCCCGAAATCGACTCGAATCTCTACTCCGGTCCACCGGGCCGTCTAATAAACCACCAAACCGCTAAGCCATAAAACGGGGTGTTAAAAACTGCCCAATGTTAAATTATGTTGATATACATTGCCATGGATGAAATAAATATGGAATATATGCCCAAGTATGGCATTGAGGGACAAAGTATAGTTGGCATGCCATAGAGTCAAGCAGCACGCTGCATACTCAGTTTAGCACTATAGTGTATATAAAGGACACTTAGTGCATATGGTGGGCACGACCTTATGTGTATTATGGTGGGCACGACCTTATGTGTATTAACACTTCGATGCATATTTGACTCGTGTACCTAGGGTCCTCATAGGCTTATATTTGGGCTATGGTTTATTGGTTAATAAAAGATAAACAAGTGAATAAACTTATGTGCTTTTGGAATAAATGGCAAGTATATTGGTAAGAAATTTATATCCGGTTTATATTATGTTAATATATGATTAACATGATGGTAATACATATCTAGTGATCATGATGCATTTATGCATATATGGCATATTATGACAAATGCACAAGCATGAAAGTCTTATGACATTGGCATATAGTAAATCATTACTAATGCAATGTGAAAGTTGATGCATTGGCATATATCATGTTATATAAACGTCGTCATAAAGTCGAATAAGTTTAAATTATTGTTATTAACTTCGTTTATTGCCTCACTAAGTTTGTACTTAGCCTGTGTTGATTGTGCACACATAGGTGGTTCAAATCTTTGAACGAAGCAAAGAGTTGCACCAAGTTCACAAATTTTTATCAAGCTGCCGCAGTAATGACATCATACTTGAGGTTTTTCATTTATTTTAGTGGCATGTATAAATGGGATAATTTTGTCTATTTTAGTTCAACGTCTGATGATTTTTTTTGAACAGTCAAATTTATTTTTTTAAGTAAAGGAGCTCCGATTTTGTGTATTAGTCGATATAAATAATTTTCAAAGGTTTTAAATTTATAGAATTTTTTTATAAAAATCATGTTATCGTTCAGTGACATCTCTGACTCATATTCGATAATCGAATACGAGAATGAGGTGTTACATGGTCGGTTAACCGAATTAACCGAATGTACACCCTTATCTGACAACCATTGTTTCCTGATTCGGGCTCGTTGTCTTGAAGAAAGAAGGACCCTCCATAGTGACCTAGGTCACGTTGGATCGAGTGGGGGGCTCTCGGTGGCCTCCATTTTCCCCACCTCTTTTTTCCCTATTTCTTTGCTTTCTTATCTATTTTCTGATTCGATTTGGTTGGTTAGCCGAATTAACTGAATGTACACCCCTATCCGACGACCATTGTTTCCTGATTCAGGCTCGTTTTCTTGAAGAAAGAAGGACCCTCCACAGTGACCTAAGTCACGTTGGATCAGGTGGGGGCTCTCGGTGGCCTCCATTTTCCCCACCTCTTTCTTTCCCTGTTTCTTTGCTTTCTTATCTGTTTTCTTCTCTTTTGCTTGCAGTTTTGTGTTGTCTAGACGTTGGAGGACCATTGCTTTGATTTTGCGGCCCATCTCCTCTTCGCTTGCCTATCAGTCATCGAAGACTCCAGATCTTCCCACAATGACCTCCTAATAGCGTTTTATGCTGCATTCCTCTATTATTTTATCCTCGGTGACCCTCGAATGACATGCAGTGTTGAAGATGTTGTTGGTTTTGATTTTCTTGCTTCGGTGCTTTCTGTTTGGATTGATGCTTTGTTGTGTCTTCGCCTTTTGTTTCTCTTCGCTTATTCTTCGGATTTCCTTTTGTCGTTATGTTGTTGTGGTTTTGAATTTAAAAGTCGGCTTTGTTCCAAAAAAAAAATCCATCCCAAACTCCTTTATACTAAGAATTTAAACTAGAATAAATTTCACTTCGTCAATAAAAAGTGTATTTAGATTATTTAATTTAGAATTTAAATGTTTGAAATTAATGTTAAAAATAGAAAAAAATATTTATTTTAATATTATTTTAAAATATATATACAAAGAACATATAATATAAATAAGAACGCATAAATAGTGTTGAAAAAAGTATCTTTTTTGTCCTTTTCGCAAATGGAATTATATATCATGTCTATAGGTATTTAATTATATATTATCCCTAAATTTTAACCATTGCTCCTAAATTTTAAACCCCTACACCTAAATATTTAAATCCTACACTTTAAATTAAGTCCTTAAATTTAAAATTAAGGCACTTGTAAAAAATTAAAAAAAATTACTATCAGTGTATTGGATATAAATTCATATATATTTATAAGTTTTCTACTATTCACATCGTAATATTTTGATTGTTCAACTTATTAAATATCATTGTACTTGGTTTGTATGATCAACATGATAGATATATCAGATTGATTTGGTAATTTACATGCATAACAAGTACAATGATTTTGATAGATTCAAATAGTGATAAAAATTCATTTATTCCTTTACTGTCTCTTTATATGCTTCGCCAATGATTTTATGCCACATATATTAAAGATTACTTTTTATTATTTTATTGATTATTTCTATTTATTGATAATACATGTAGCATAAAATAATTGGTGGGGCATATAAAAAGAAAAATATATATTTATAATCTAATCTTTAAAATATTAATGGTAAAAAATTCGTAGAAATATATAAAATTATAAATTTTGCACTTTTTCTAAATCATTATTGATTATTAAAACTTTTTAATTAAAGATTTATACATTAAACCTTTCTTTTTTGTTTCTCAATTGCAAGCTTACCTTTTTTTCCTAACCAGCAACGTGTTTGTTTGTAGAGCTAAAAACTGTTCCACCTATATATTAAATAATTCTTTTATTTTTATCTAATTATATATTTTATATAAATATGAAAAATAATATTTTTTAAAAAAAATCTGAATTTCATTGATTACATCAAATCCTAGTGGAATTCCATAAATATTGCTTTAGATTTTTTTTCCAAAATATGATTCATTTTCATTTTAATTTTTAAAATATTATATTTGCTACAATATCTTAAAAGTTAGATTATGTTGAATCCGACTATAAACAGTGTTTTTTTCAAAAAAAACTTTTAAAAATTGTCTGAAGTTGGATCATTCTGAACCAATCTTTAATTTTTTTTAAATTTACTGTTCAAAGTTAAATTCTGTTAAATCCGACTTCTAAAATACTATAACAAATATAATATTTTCAAAATTAAAATAGAAAGACCATATTTTGAGAAAATAAAGCGATATTTATATAATTCCTCCCAAATCCTAAAACAAGCTGGAAATTTGAAAATTAGAAAGCGACTTAAAACTACCACATTAATGCAAAGCATTGACGTGGCCTTCATATCAGCCGATAAATACAATTTCTTGCAGGAAAAGGCATTAATTAAAAAAACAGACCTAAAGATATTTCTCAGGTAACTTTCTCGATTTAGGGCCTTGTCATATGTATTAATGTATATATAAATACCAGCATTTCCTTTGCAGTAAAGCTTTGAGTTTCCTGCTCTAACTTCCCTTCAATAATGGCTCTCAAATGGCTTCTCAGTTCTGCGTTTACTCAAGTTTCCGGCCAAGCCGACGGTGGTGACTTGCACACCAAGGCAGTGGTATCATGCCCTAATGAAGGACTTGTCAATGGAAATTTAAAGGGTAAGGAAATGGAAAGAGGGGTTACTATCATCAAAACCAGCAAAGAAGATTACCCTAATGGCTTCCAAATGCCTGTTCATTATCCTCGATACTCGAAGGCTGATTACGAGAAGATGGAAGAATGGAGAATAGATGTGTTGTTGAAAGAATATGGATTCAGCTTTACTGGCGGCACCGTCGACGAGAAGAGGGCATTTGCCATGGGTGCTTTTCTTTGGCCTGATCAACTTTGATATATATATATATATATATATAAGTTTTCTTTGCTAGATTGTGTCACGTAACTAGTTTTCCCTTGTGAAGAAAGTCTTTGCATAAGGCATGTTTTTATGCTTGATAATTTTGATGTGTGCTAAGCATGATTTGTGTAGAAATTGTGTGTTTAATTAGCTAATCTTCATGTAGTTTTTGATGATCCTCTTAGAAAACCTGTTCTTAGAAATCATGTGTTTCTGCTGGTATGGCGTTGAATTCACTTCCGATCGGGATTCCAGCACCACCGTGAGCCCTGCACGCGAAGTATGCAGCAAATATCCTACATTCATAGCTAGAAAAATTGTAGTACTGCAGTGCATGCATATCAATAATGGTCACAACTCACAAAGCTATAGAAATCAATGGAATGGCCCATGAAAACTTGACCTATTCCATTGAACTGACATAAAAGGAGCGAAACGAATATCAACAATTTCCATTCATTAACAAAGCTTCACGTCGCAATTCTCAAATCGGTTTGCTGTATTAATTGCAGAATGTATACAACAGATCATAAACCGATTCTATCTTCAGCAGTGATCCGTCATTTACAAATTCCAAAGACAATTCAATACCAGATCTTCCTTGCCCTGTTACCGGACAACGAAAAACGGGGTAATATCGATCACATACGATCCATACGAGTGCTACTAGATTCCAGAACTACTTGCTACATACATCGTCAAGCATGAATAATGTATGAAGCTGAATGTACTCCTCAGTTCAATGATATGTTCTGCTGCATCATTTCGCGGTTTTAATACCGACATGTTGTCGGTATATGCACTACATAGACCCGGATTCATCACGTTAAACTTTTAATGTTGTAAACTATGAAACCCATAAGCAAAATTTAGAAACCAAGGACAAACGACGCTTTCCAATATATATACACAGTATGTTGCACTTGTCAGGATTCATCTCCTCAGGGGGGGGTGAACTATTGGTGGAGCTTTAGGTGGAAAGTAGTTAATTAACTGGTTGTGGCGGCAGTGGCGGTGGCGCTCATCGTGGCGATGATGGAGGTGGCAACGGTGGAAATGCTGTTGGAGCATACTGGTGTCTGTCATGCCATGGAATATAATGGTATGGCCCTCCCATAACAGGATATGAACAAGCGGATCTTGAAAAAATAATTTACAGGATCTATTTAAATTTTTTGAAAATTTTAGACGTCTAAATTAAAAATTTTAAATTTTTGAAAAGTTTGATTTAAAATTTTGGAAATCTACTTTCAACTTTGTTTTTGAAATCTAACTATATTTTTAAAAAAATACGACTTAATGAGAAATTTAAAAAAAATAAAAGGGGTTAGTTAAAAGTATTTAAAGAAAGTACAACTTAATGGTAATTTTTAAAATTAAAATAAACAAATTAATTATTTTAAATTGAGGGACCAAATGTTAATTGTCCAAAAACTTAATGGTATAAGACTGTAAATAGATCTTAATCCTAGTCAGAATTGGTCAATATAGTACATAATTATAAATACAATTAATACATCTATCTAATTATAATTAGAATCAATCAGACTTTATAATAAACAAAATAATCCTGAACAAACTCACTCAAGAGGTAAAATTTAGCTTCTTTAAGCATAATTATGTTTCTAGAGCTGGATTTGATTTTGAATAAATAATTATTTTATATTAATTTAATTAGATTTTGAGTCATAAAGATATATTTTTAGGTAAGTACATGTTTATTTTATGGTCCATGTTTAAAATTTGTGGTTTCCCTTCTAATAATATCGTCTCCAAGATCGAACTCAGGTTCTCTCTTTGAGAGATTAATGTGTCTTGTTATTGCAGCCAATTCTTATTAATTGAGCCATAAATATATTTAATCAGTACCAAAGTTTAAATTTTATTTTAAATTTATTAAAAATTAGTATGAATTTTATAACTTGAATTCACATTGAGTCTTAGAGAGGAAAAGACCGAGGGATGGAAGGGGCGGTCGCCCCTATGAAGTTTTTAAATTAATAAATGATTTAAAAAATGAAAAATTTCTATATACCTTCTACTAAAAATTTATTTTCAACCCTTAAACTTTTATAAATTCACTCTCTAAACTTTTATAAATTGACCCTAACATTAAATCTAATGTCCATGTTAGACACATGAATTCTATTAGAAATAGTAATGGTTTTTTTAGAGGGCAGGAGATTAATTAGAATTAATAAATTCAATCGTCTTAATTAAACATGGGAAATATTCCCTTCTGAGCTTCGTTCTAAACCTGTTTATGGACTAACAAAACTCGAACTCCAAATCTCCCAACTCTTGAAACAACCAAACCGGGCAAGAACTCGTGTCATCAACTAACTGATCTTTGTTTCAACCTTTCGTCGGTTTAAAGCCTTGTGATTCAGCCGCCACAATGGCGCCTGTAAGAACCGCAGGCGCTATTGTCGCTGCAACTGCCGCCATCTCCATTTCCATGGCCGTCTTCTCTTACTTCCTCTTATTCAAAAAAACCACCTCGACCCTTCATTCCGACAAGAAGAAAAAGCCCAGAACTGGAGTCATCGATGCCATTGGCAACACCCCTTTGATTCGTATCAACAGCCTATCTGAAGCCACTGGCTGTGAGGTTACTTTCATCTCTCTCTTGAAATTATTTCCTTTTTCATGTTTAATTTTATCTTTGTTTTCAGATTTTGATAACTGGGTTTTCGATAACATGACTCTTGACTCTTGACTCGAGCTTCTTTGTTTGAATTTATGGTTTTGATCTTCACTAGCTTCGTTTTTTCGATTCTATCAATGTTTTAGCCTTCAAGTTACTGTTTTTTCTGATTTTGAGATCAGTGTCTTTCATCTTTTCTATGATTTAATCAATGTTTTTTATGGATTTGATTTTCTGAAAATGAAGGGAAATGGTTACTTCAATTGCTTTAAATTTATTCTTTCTTTTTCTCTTATGTTTTCACTTTTCAGATTCTGGGGAAGTGTGACTTTCTGAATCCCGGAGGAAGTGTGAAAGATAGAGTAGCTGTGGAAATTATTGAAGAGGTATTATATATATATATATATATATTTCAGTTCAGTTCAGTTCAGATTGATCATATAAATGAGAAAAATTCAATCTGTAATGCACTTTGTATTGTACTTTTTGTTACATATTGAAAGCTTGCATTCGAACTATAGCACTTTTAACCATGGAGGAATATTGAAGCCTTGTGTTTATGGATAGATGTGTCTTTTTATGTTTTTCAGAATTTGGGGATTTTATGTTCCTAATTGTAAATATTACTTATGTTTTGTTTAAGTCTTGGCATTTCTGATTACTAATCGGTCCGTTTTCTGGTACAATATAGGCTCTCGAATCAGGTGATCTAGCTCCCGGAGGAGTTGTCACCGAAGGGAGTGCAGGGAGTACTGCGATTAGCCTCGCCACGGTGGCTCCTGCCTTTGGATGCAGATGTCATGTAGTCATCCCAGACGGTTTTCTGGTACAATATAGGCTCTCGAATCAGGTGATCTAGCTCCCGGAGGAGTTGTCACCGAAGGGAGTGCAGGGAGTACTGCGATTAGCCTCGCCACGGTGGCTCCTGCCTTTGGATGCAGATGTCATGTAGTCATCCCAGACGACGCTGCTATCGAAAAGGTGTGTGATACACTGTGGAGTGTGGATGAGCATATCCAAAATTTCTTCTCTATATTTTCTTTGAAATTGCAGCATAGCTTGAATTTGTTGCCTCTTGCAAACTTCTCTTAGTCTCAAATACTCGAAGCATTGGGAGCTACTGTTGAAAGAGTAAGACCGGTATCGATTACACACAAAGATCATTATGTTAATATCGCTAGGAGGCATGCAGTAGAGGCAAATGAATTAGCAGCTAAGAATAAAAAGGCCAGCCAAGTTGATGGAAAAGACCGGGACTGAATGGATGGTTGCATGCCTGACCAGGAGAAAGAAAATCCGAGTTTCTTGAGTCTTTGTAACGGTGGTTTCTTTGCTGATCAATTTGAAAACTTGGCAAACTTCAGAGCGCACTATGGGTACCGGACCTGAGATTTGGGAGCAGACTGATGGCAGTCTAGGTGCATTTGTTGCAGCTGCAGGTACCGGTGGTACTGTGGCTGGTGTTTCAAAGTTTCTCCAGGTAGAAATTATGATTTCATTTAAACCACTTGTACATATATATACGGGGGACTAATGTAATTCATGAATTTCGGACAGGAGAAGAGTCCAAAAATCAAGTGTTTTTTGATAGATCCTCCTGGTCCTGGTTTGTTCAATAAGGTAACTAGGGGAGTCATGTACACAAAAGAGGAAGCGGAAGGACGAAGGCTTAAGAATCCATTTGACACCATAACAGAAGGGATCGGAATCAACAGATTGACTAAAAATTTTATGATAGCAAAGCTTGATGGGGCTTTTCTAGGCACGGATAAGGAGGCGGTTGAAATGTCAAGGTCTATCTATCATCTTTTATATTTGCTCTAGCTTTTGCACTTTCATTCCGGAATGTACAAGCTTTAGCATATTACTTGTTTCTGGTTGATGTTATCTCATCAAATATATGCCACTTCCTTGGACTCTGCTTGCTTATGTTGAATCTGATCTGAAATGATGAGAAAGCTGTCTTGGCCGGCACTTTGCACGAATTCTTCTGTGATTTAGAATGTATGCTTGGATTGTGAGCTGTAATCTTTTATCGGATTGACGTTTCAGGTTCCTTATGAAGAACGATGGGCTCTTTCTCGGAAGTTCTTCAGCCATGAACTGTGTTGGAGCTGTTAGAGTGGCAAAGGCTCTTGGCCCTGGCCACACTATTGTAACCATTTTATGTGACAGTGGGATGAGGCATTTAAGCAAATTTTAAGATGCCAAGTATCTGTCACAGCATGGATTGACACCCACGGCATCTGGATTAGAGTTCATGAGCATCGAATGAATCCGACTCCGATACAGACATTCTCCGTCAAATCAATTGGCATATTGAGTCATATTTGTTACGATGGAAATTTCAGAAGTTACTCAGACAACTTGACCTTAACTTTGGGGGAATGAGCATCCTAAACGACTCATTTAGTTAGGATCGGAACTTGGCACTTTTTTTACTTTTTACACTTGGTGCTTAAGTTGATAATCATTAGTTTGCCCAAAGATAAAGAAGAAAGATTAGTTCCATGAAAACTGTTTTTATAAAATTTTGGAAACCCAATTTATAATGAATAATTTACACATATATTGTTGTTTTGTTACATTTCAGAATTTAGATTCCTTTCAGAACTGCAAAATTCTGAGCCCTTATTAGGGATGTAAATGAATAGAGCATTCGACGAACTGTTCGTTTATTAAGCAAAATAAATATGGACAATACTTTTATGTTCGTTTAATAAACGAACGCACATGAACAAAGGTACGTTCAATTCGTTTTATGTTCATTTTCCTTTTATTTTTTTACATTTTAAATATCAGTGAAGATAGAGACTAAATTGAACACAATGTGAACTTTAGAGTTTAAACTGTGAAGCCTAAGGAGTTTAAGGACTAGTGATGTAATTTCACCATTTGAACTCAAGAGTTCAAACTATGAAGCGTAAGGAGTTTAAGGACTAGTGATGTAATTTCACCATTTTAGCTATAAACAAACATGTTTACGAACATTAAATAAATGCACACTAACACTTTCAAAAATAAATAAAATAAAAGAACCGAACAAAAAACTTGATTGTACAAGCTCGGTTCATTTACACCCTAAGCCTTACGATGAACACTTCATTTACACCCTAAGCCTTACGATTAACACTTGCACCGCAAAAGTCGGCGTCCCTTGATCATGCATTACGAAACTTCAATTTTGTACAACATAACCAACTTCATATTGTTATGGTGAAACCATGGTGCATGTATACGCAAAGATAATTGGAGTAGAAGAACTTAAAAATATGACTTTCAATGTCTTCTCATTAGTAGTAAAACCAAATGGCTTGGTTGATGGATTATTGTCAAAATACATAAGCTCAGTAATTCGCTTGCATACAACGGGACAAAGACTTGTAATAAATGGTGCTAGTATCTTAAACTTCGCACCGTTAAGTATCTTAAGCCACAGAAAGCTTTGATTCACTAGGGGTGCGACTTCTCAAATTGCGACTCATCGCAATGTGGGTCTAGCCAGTCCCTGGGGGAACCCTTGGACATGTTGGGGCTTGATTTCCCACCACCTACAAGCTCTTTCAAATTTTCCACTTTGTTCTCCTGCCCTGTCCCACCAATCCTTCTATCAGCTTCTTTTAGTTTTTGTTTAAACCGTTGCTTACGACTGGACAGATTCAGCTCCTGCTGCCTTGATTGTGATGGCGGTGCACCATGCGGTCCCAAGTAAATGTTCTCTTCTTTTTTGGCCTGCACAAACCGAAATATAAACATATCTGCATATTATCTAAAGAAGGTATAGATATTTGCAATTGACCTGCTGTGAATGAGGTTTTGATGGTTCTACATCTGATGTATCAGCTTTAATTTTATCCGGTTCTTCAATTCCCAAGCTAGGAATCACGAATCCATCAGTGTCTGATGAAAAATAAAAAGTAAATGGATTAACATAGGAAAGCTCATGTTAATCAATTTCAATGATATATATTTTTTTCTCTCTAAAACAAAGGAATTAAAAATAAACAATGTTCCAACACATTAACACGTAACTTCATAAGATTTTATCAAAGCAAAAAAACTGCAAGACACCAAATCACTATGTTCATTGGAGACATGGAAACCCTCGCCCTCTCTACTGATAACGATTAGAAAATAGCGGCAACAGGTTCTCTCTAATCCTAAGAGATGGCCCTTTACAAGAGGCCATGTAGCACAGCCATCTTTAAATTATGTGCAAAGATATAATGATCTGCACAACTAGTGGCGGAAACATGAGACAAAGTAATGGAAGCCAGAAAAGATCACCAGCATATACATACACGAGAGACAGGAATCAGAATGTCAAGAAATTGAAAACTTGAAAGTGAGTAGTTAACCAAAAAAGCATCTGTTCTTACTATCATCTTGCTATAGAACCAAAGACAATAAAAGAACAATGACAATGAACAACTAAAGCTTCATGAACTTATGCAAGGTAACCAACTGCAAATATAAACAGGCTTTCTTTTGCCAGTTCACAAGTTTATCCAAGAGCTCCCAAGTTATCAATTCTTTTACTAATCCCTAACACTGATATGCTACACAAAGTAAAGCTTCATGAACTTAGCATAAGATCATCACATTCTATACAAAGGCAATCAGACACCAACTAAAGCAATAAAGAATTAGAATTAAAACATATAATTATAATACCAAATGTCTCCCAATATTCACAGTTAAATACCCACAAAGCAACTTTCTATTGATAATCGATTGAAAGACCCAATTCTCACACATATCAGTATAACCTAAAAAACCCACATCTACAAATTAAATATAAATAAAAACCCTAAAATTTTGATTTTTTTTCTCCCATTTATCAGAATTTTCCCCAAAAAACAACCAGAGAAAGAGAGAGCGCGCGAATATACCCCACTCATCTTCTTGTTCGTGGAGTGAAGAAGTGGTGTGCACTGGAGATGAGTCCATGGGATACTGAAGATCATGGAATTCAATGGCGAAAGGGCAACAAAGCCCGGAAAGAGAGAAATATCAACAAAAACCAGAAGATCGAATCCAAAACAAAATTATAAACAGGAGAAAGTTACCTCATATATAAAGGGTTTAAATTTGATACACAGTTTTTGTAAAATAAATTTTATACAAGTCTTTTTATTTTTACTATAAATTAAAATTAAACTTAAACCCTAAAAAACTAAACCTTAAACCCTAAACTCTAAACCCTAAATTCTAAACACTAACCTAAAATTCTAAATCCTACAACCCAAACCTCTAAACTCTAAATTCCTAAACCCTAAACTAAACCTTTAACTTCTAAAATTAAAAGGTCTGTATAAATTTACATAGTCTGTATATTAAAAATTTTTCTCTTATAGTTTAGGTCCTTTATTGTGCTTAAATTTAAAATTTAAATCCTATACTTTACTTCGTCAGTTTTTTTATTATTTATTTGTATAAGTAGTAAGCCCAAATAATTTGTATCTAATATTAGTTTTGGTGGTCCTACTTTTTTATTAAATAGAGGTATTACATTCTTATATCAAAATCTAAATCCGTATAAAATTGGACAATATAAATATCTTTAGCTACTAGGTTAATTAGTAGATACCGGTTTAAAAATACTTATTAACAATAAAAAACAATATTAAATAAAGCTTTTTTAATTAAGAAAAACACCTTTAAAAGTGTTTTTCAAAGCCGAACCAAAAAATACTTTTGAAAAGTAATTCTCAATAACAACAGTAACATTAAATTAACCTTAACAGTTCTAGACTTCTCTAGTTAATAACCGATATGCTTTTTTTCGTAAAAATTTCCTTTAAAACATGAATATTGTTTTTTTTCGTAAAAGTTTCTACATGTGTTTTAATTTTAGGATTTAAAAATTTATTCTAAAATTTATAGATTTATGCTTAGGGCTGTAAACGAACCGAACGTTTAGTGAACCGTTCGGCGAGAAGTTCGTTTATGTTCGTTTATTTATTAAACAACGAACATGAACAAGATTTTTTGTTTGTTTAATTAAATGAACGAACACGAACAAAGGGCTTGTTCGTTCATTTATGTTCGTGAACGTTCGGTAATTCGTTCATTTATGTTCGTTCGTTTATACTCGCTTATGTTCGTTCGTTTATACTCGCTTATGTTCGTTCGTTTATGTTCATTTAAATTTATTCACATATGTCTAGGGGTGTTCATTGTTCGGTTAAACCGAACTAACCAACCGAACCAAAACAAAATTGGTTAATCTATTAGATAATTTTAGGTTTCGACTAATGATTAAGAGTCTTTTCAAATTTTAATTATCGATTAATTCGGTTTAAAATAGGTTAATTAACTGAATTAATTGAACTAACTCAAAATATTAAATATTTAACACATTATATATGTTTGTTTGAGTTCGTTTATCATTTTAACGAACAAACATGAACGAACACGAACAAGCTTCATTCCTTAATGAACGAACACAGACAACAAATTTTTTGTTCGTTTATGTTCATGTTCGTTTGTTCGGTTAAAGTTAAACGAACGAACATGAACACACCCTCGTTCGTGTTCGTTCGGTTCGTTTACAGGCCTATTTATGCTTATGGGCTTAAAATTTAGGGACAATGTTTAGAATTTATGGTTTAGAAGTTAGGGTTTAGGTTTTAGGGTAATATAGTAAGAGATTTAGGTTTTAACCTATAAATCTTAAATTCCAACCCTAAATCATATTCACGTCCCCTAACTTCTAAACCCATAAACTCTACACCATAAACTAAATCTCTAAACCCTAAAAACTAAAAATCAAGTCGTTGACCATCGAAATAAAAATAATTTGTATAATTACACATTTAATCCTCCATATTTACAATTTTTTATTTCTTCTCCCCTCCATCTTCCATATTCTTTTCATCTAACTCAATCCCTAATTTTTTACTAAATTAGTCCCCAATTCACACTGTATATTTTTGGACTAGATGGTAAATATGGTAAATATTAATCCCCATTCTTATTTTGATTGATTATTATTTCTTGCTTTAACTTCTCCCTTGTAATTTCATTTTCTTTTAATTTAGTCCTATTTTGCTTTGTTATCTAATTTTGTGTAATTTTAATTATACCTTTAAATTTCGCTTTATTTCAATTTTGTCATTAATTTAAATCTAACTCTGCTTTAATTTGTGTGATTAATTTACATCCATTTATAGTTTCATCCTTAGTTTAGATAATTTGTTTCCAATCATGCATTATAATTTTACGTTTACAATTAGATCCTTGTGATTACTTTAAACTATTTAAATACACCATTTATAAGGCCTGGTTCACTTCTCAATAACACAGGGTAATGTTCTTTGTTTCAAAAATTAGAGGGATAGTGGTCCTAACCAATTGGATCATGACTTCTCTGTTGATTCAAAATAAATTAATATCATTCATTATTGAATAAAATTAAGGGTAAACTACTGAAATGGTGTGAATTTTGGATTAATATAGTAGAAAATTAGGGATTTGGTTAGATGAAGAAGAATATGGAGGATGGTGGAGGGGAAAAGAAATAAAAAATTGTAAATATGGAGGATTAAATGTGTAATTTTACAAATTATTTTTATTTTGGTGGTCAAAATAGGAGTGAAGTGATAGTTTAGGGACTATCTAGGTAATTTATCCTTTTTTATTGTGCCAGATCAGTCTTTAATAGCAACAAACGTTCTAGTGATCATAAGTTTACATATCGAAAATGTAAGTGACCATAACGGTTGAATTTAAAAATTGGTGACCAAAAGTGTGCAAATCCTAAACATAAGTGACCATTCCATTAGTTTACCCTTTTATTTATCAGACATTTGGCTGCTCTTTTATTTAGTTTTTTTATCATGGTTAGATTTGACGTCGCCACGACTGATCAAGATGGCATTCATTTGTACTGATCTCTATGTTTTGGACTCTCGAATTGGATTTAGATACGCGCTAACAATCATCGTTTCTTGTTCGCGATTGAGTTGTGGTTATAACCGTGTTGTCAACGTGCCTTATTGTAATATGCATTTTTATGTTATTTGTTGATGGTTTTACCTTTCATCGTCGATCGTTGGTGATGTTTGTATCTATCTTTGTTTTGAGTCTTTAGGTTGGTTTTTACTTTTCCCTTTTTTGGTCCTATTATGATCTCGAGACGTTAGTTTCATGTTTGAATGGTTGTAGGAATATGTTTGGATTAGGTATTTTTGTTTACTCAGATGTAAACTTTCATTGTGATTTTGGATATATCCTCATTCAATAAAACTAGCAGATTTTAATTAAAAATATGATTATATTGTTTGATAAATGTAAATTTCGAAGGATATAGTAAAACGAATGCTTAATATAAAAATAAGTGTCCAAACTATACCTCTTGTTAACTTTAGGTGCCTAAACTATTTTTTGGTAAACATAAGTGTCTAATGTTTCATTTTGTTTATTTTAGGTCTCTAGTAGTTAACTGTCATTAAAAAATACTCATTAACCAATTAAAATATCTTTTAATTGTTTTTTATTTTTAATAATTCAAAAAATTAAAAAAAATTGTAACACCTCAATCCCACCGAATCCAAGATGCTACATTCGGGTTACCTTTACCCGTCCCATCAAAATTTGTTCGAATTTAAAACCTCAAGTTTAGCCACAAATCGAAATAAATTAAACCATGATAAAATATTTTCATCTATAAGTTCAAATCTCAAAATAAGGAGCTCCATACAAGTTAAAACCACCGTATTTCAAAAGATGAAATTTAAGAGTTTACAGACCAAAGAGTTAAAGTTCTATGAATACATAGCCCACTACTAGAATTTACATATTGTACTTGAACATCGAATCGGTACTGGGAATCCTTGATGTTGTGCTCCCTCGAACGAGCAACCTGTCAACATACACATGGAAACAACAAATCTCCACGCTGAGCTTAAAAAGCTCAGTGGTACATTTCTACTATACAATGTTTCATGCATTTCATAAATATGAGCAAGCATAAATTAACATTTAAACACTGGTAAAGTAACCTAACCCGTTAAAAATTTATCATAGCCTAGGATCACAAAGCATCGGGACAAACACAAAGTACCCGGGATCACAAAGCATCGAGACAAACATAAAGTACTCGGGATCACCTAGTATCGAGTAATCATTACCGTATTTGGGATCACCTAACATCAAATGCTCGTATTCACCCAAGATCACCTAGCATCGTGAAATAATTCATAAAAGTACATTCGATATCACAAAGCAATAGGCACACATTTTGGCCAAGTACTGTAGTACATGATCATACAAACTCATTTACACGCATAAGGAACCATTTGGGCTTACCAAAAACCCTCGTGGGGCTCATACATCAATTTTTGAAAAATTTAAATAGTAGCTCCAGTGGGTATCGGTATGCCCCACCAGATATCGGTACACGTCTCTAGGGTATCAATATTGGTTCGACCGTACTGGTACCAAATTTGGCTACTAAAAGTTGTGTCAATGGTTCAGTACCAATACTGGTTTGACCATACTGGTACACGAGGACCCCGTATCGGTACTGTTTGAAGGTAGTACTCGTACGCAAGCCCATATCGCATGATTTAAACTTGAAATCCTCTTTATATCAGTACGAGTTAAACCAATACCGATACACGAACCCATAACCGGTTTTCTAACTTGGATTTCCTCCCAACACTGTCCTTAGAGACCCATATTCGAACCCCAACTCATTTAGGAGTTATTTGGTGATTTTGGCCACTCAAAGGCCACCCAAACATGCTTATAACACCAAAACATCATCAATCTCAAAAAATCAAAACCCAAAAGTCACATTAGAACATGTTTTCTCTAACCCTTGCCCCAAATGCAATTTAGCCAAGCATCAACATTTAGGAAAACAAGAAATAAGATAGGTTAGAGATATACTAACCTCAACAATAACTCAAAATCCTCCACCCACAAGCAAGCCCTTCACTTCTTTTCTATCCCTCTTGTGTTGGATGCTTCCTACACTTTCTTCTAATTACAAGTGTAATAACAATATGGTTACACCGCTAAATGATTAGAAAAAAAAAACAAATTACTAAACACAAAAAAATCAGTCTAACGCCCTCAACCCAACTTTCTTTCAAAACTCATTTTTCTCTCCAACCACCATTTCTCAAGATTTTTACCTCAAAATGTAGATACTCTCAAGCTTATTTCGAATCTTACCTTTAAATTTTGAGATGAACAACTATTGTAATAAAGCTCACATCTTTGTTCTAGTAATTTTTATGAAAAGTTGAGGAAATGTGAATGAGAAAGATGTGGAAGATGGTTTTAATGGTGATGATATAAGTAAAAGGGACAATGTCCCCTTGTCTTCCTTATTCCATCCAATGGGAGCAAGGGTGAAGTAGCCTATTTTTAAAATTGGTGAATTTTTCATCCTAATCTCTACCCTCTTCCCAAATAACATTCCCCATCCCACCATTAGGCCCAAGATCAAGCCCAAACTTGTATTAGATCTATTTAGGTTTTCTCACAATCTAAATTTGGAAGCCTAAGATTCAGGTCAACGCTAATCCATTGACTCGAGAAAATTCGTGTCATTATAAAAATATTGAAATTTTAATTTTTTTTTAAATAATCCCTTTTAGTCGTTAAACACAGTCGACCATTTTCTCCAATGTGTCATCGTCAAAAACCAACGAATGCCGTGTCAGTTGTACATTAAACGACAAATATGAAATCGTCATTCGATTGACCTTGTCGTTCATCGATTTCTAGCGACGGTACGTTGGGGTAAATGACCATTTGGTCCAACGACCAAAGGGATAGGCTTGGCAGTGACGATAGTGAGGATTTGGGAATTTGTGATTTTTAGGGATTTTGGCGACTGGTTTGGAGATTTTTGGGATTTTAAAAAATAAAGTTTCAAAGTTTTTTTTTTCAAAAATTAAAATTATTGTCATGTTTCAATCATTGATTGGGTAACAAAATTTTTTAAACAACCTTTAACGACCATGCACCTAAAATTATAACGGTATTAACGTTAGACACTTGTTTTTACAAAAAAAAAAAATTACACACCTAAAATTAACAAAAGGTGTAATTTAGGCACTTAAGTGTATATTAAGCCTAAAAAGAAATAATATATATTCCCCTTAAGTGATAAGTAAGTTCATATCTACTTAAATTTTTTCACACTTTTTCATTGAAAAAAAACCTAACATATAGTTTTAATTTTGATTACTCCATCAAACATGCTTAAAATATGAAAATCACTGAAAGTATTAATTTTCAATAATTGAATTTTTTTATGAGATATTAAATACGATCTCAGTCTCTCCATTAAAGAGACTAGTTCAAATTAGTACATCTATTGTTAAATAAATCAATTTAATTTTTATATTTGAAAAAAGAATCAAAGGATGTTAATTTTTTTTATTTACAAAATTCACATTTATTGTTTAGAAATGTTAATTACCACTTTTTAATATGAATTATCATTTAGTAAATTTAATATTTTATAGTTTTTACAATTATGTAAATGAAATTTATTGTTTGTAGTTTAACTGTGAACTATGAAATTTATTGGTTGGGGAAGTTCATTTCCCCCTTATTCAATGATGAATAATTTCATTAGTTTGATTGGAATTAATGACTTGCATAAAAGAATGAGCTAAGGATTAACAAAAGATCCTATATCCAAAGTTGCCCTTAAAAATAAACATTTATTTGAATTAAAATATACTATTTAAATTTAATTATATGATTATATATTTTTAAAATAAAGTGGATTATTTGGGCAGGGCATGATAGAATTTTTAGGAACAATGTCTCGATCTGAGCTGCGAACATTAAATTTATTTATTGTTTGATCAGTTCAGCTCAGGTTTGGTTTAGAATTTTGGCATGCGAGCTAGCCTGGCCCAAATAAAAAAATTAATTAAATAAATAAATATATAATTATAGAACATGTAAATATTAATATAAAATTTTATTTGTATTATTTTTAAAATTAAAAAATGATTATAATAGATAGGTAGGACTGTAACCCGCCTTGAAAAAATTTTAATCGGACTTCAGCCTGACCCATGAACACTAAAAATATATTTATGGGCCAATCAGCTCAACTCATTATTGGACTTCGGCCTGACCCATGAACACTATATATGTTTATGGGCCAGTTAACTCAACCCAAGCTTGGTGTAGATTTTTGGCCTGCTGGTTACCCCAAATAAAAAAATTAAAATGTATTATATATAAATTTAATTATAAAATATATAAATATTAATATTCTTATATCTCCGTTCTCGAGTCATCCGCAATTCTTCCACTCTAACTCTTTCGAGTATAGAGCCATAGAGCCTCTGAAAGGTCTATGATATGACTTTGTTAGAAAATCACAATATTATCGACATGATTACTATCGAGTTCACCTGACCCATCAGCTGACTCTGCTATCTAACTGTCAAGGTTATATTGTCAAATTATCATAACCTAACTACCATATACTTGATACCACGTCACAAGGGCACTAATGTAATCACAAAGAGAAGACCCAAAATTCCCAAAGACAAAAATTAGACATGAAGTCCTTTCTCCTTCCTAACTTCATCTTCCTCCCATCTTCTCTAACCATTATTATATATTTACATGACTTGTGACTCTTCGTCCAAATCAAAAAGGATAAATCGTCTAAAATTATTACAATCTTATTTTTATCATCAACAAATATAAAAATATAATTTATTATTTTTAAATTAAAAATGATATTATGGACATGTCAGAAAACGAGCTTCAACCTATTATCACTACAACAATATAATTTTTTAGTGACAAGTTGGCAGTGGCTAGGTGTAATTTTGTCACAAATATTAAATTTTTGTGACAACTTTTTTGTGCGACACTATTAGTATAAGTAATTGTGATGTATTTTTATTTGGTCACTATTGTAATAGTAATTGTGATAATTATATTTTTCACAATTAACTCACTATAAGTTTATAATTGTGACACAAATTTCATGGTCACTAAAACTTTGACACATGATAGTGACGATATATAAAGTGGTAACTATTATTTGATATTTGTTGTGACAATGAAATTGCTTGTTACTTAAAATTTTACTTTTAGTTGTGATAAATGTTGTCACCAATAAAAAATAAAATTAATGACAAATTAGATATTATCACAATAATAAATTTATTTTTATGATAATTGTAATAATAACAATTATAAAAAATTAAAGTTATCATAAACTAGTTTGTCAAAAGGTAAAGTATTTATATTAGTCTCTATACTATATGTAAATTATTGTTTTAGTCATTCTATTTTGTTCAACTTTAGTCCTTATATTTTTAAATTTTAAAATTTCAATCAAACGAGACAAACGTCAATATGACTAAAAATGATCTAATTAAATAACAGAAATTAAATATGCAACTTATGTATAATAAATGGGCTAAAAACAAAATTTCACTTGTTTAAAGACTACCATTCCTTTCAAAATAGAAATTTCAAAATTTAAAAAGTATGTAAACTTAAAGCGACCAAAATTTCAAAATAGTTTGGAATTGGTTGTGTGGAACAATCCCCCTGCTCAAGTTATTTCTTTGTTGAATATTGATGTTTTAAGTTAAGTTTTTTTGTGGCTCAGACTGTTAGCATATGCACTCTTTTTTCTCTAATTAGGTTAGGGAGGTTTTTTAACGAGGCATATGCTAACATGTTGGGTGGATGATTTTTACGATCAATGGAAACACACGTCTTTTCATAAAAAAAAGTACAAATACTAATACGTAATTTCGACATAATATATGATAGCAAAATTTTACCTTGCAAAAAATTTAAAAGAAATATTTCTATTATAATTAGTTTTTTCTTAAAAAATTAAATAATTTTTATATTTAATTTATAATAATTATTGAGATGCATCTGAATTTTGCAAACACCAATCAATTATTAATACTTTTATTCATTTGTTCAAATATTAGGGCTTCCTCCCATAAAGGATTAATATATTGTCAAATGTTTATTAAATATAATTTAAAGACACTTGATGTTTGTTTTAACTATGCTTTTGAAGTTAAAAGGACGAAACTCTTATGTCTTTTTTGGTGCCTTTTTATGCTCCAACACGAAAAACACTAAAAAATAAATTCTAGGCTCTAACCCTAAATTCTAAACTCTAACCATACACCATAAAATATACCTTAACCTAACTTCTCTAAACCCTAACTTCTCTAAACCCTAACCTTAAATATTAAACCCTAAACCCTAAACCTTATTTTTAGTGTGGCGTATAAATAGAGGCACCAAAAAATGTAGATGATTTCTATTCGAGTTAGAATTTATATTGTCAGTATATCAAATAATTATCACATAAAGGATCATTCTATGAATAATTTGAATTTACTTAAATTAATTTATGTAAATAATTAAAATATAATATTTAATACTTTAGGTTTAGATCTTAATATTTATATGTTTATATTTTAAAATCAATTCAATTATTTTTATATTTTTTATTCAACAAACGTATTTCGTATAAGAAACCATAGAAAATTAATTAAAGTAGTAATTAGTGTTATAAATAATATATATTTTTTAATAAATAAAATTAATTTTAATTACAATTTAACCTAAATGCTATTTTCTTTCAAAATAATAGTAAATGTCTTGCCTAGCCTTGCGAATAAGTATTGCACTCTCCCCTAAAGGTTCAAGGTTTGATCCTCCTTGAAGCCATGCATTGTAATAATTTATTAAAAAATATTATGTGAAGGTGTCACATCATGTATAATTAAAGTTCGGTGACCTAATAAAATGTTAAAAGTTTAAAATTCTAGGACAATTAGTGATTAGTTTAAATTCTTTAGACATTGTTTCAATATGTATTTGTGATAAAAATATTTGTCACTAATAAGAATAACATTAGTGTCTAAATTTTAGTCAATGTTATTAATCTTTTGTGTCAAAAAATGTAGTCATAAAAATATAATTAATTATGGCGAAATGCATGAAAGTTGTTACTAATATAATAGTGACGGAGTTATTGGACGATTGGCGACGACTCAGAAACAAGGATGGCAGACGGGTACAATTTCGTGGATTTAGCACCGCATCCACCTCAGTTGGGGTGGGGATGGGTATGAGTTTGGTGGGTAGTGGGTAGGTGATGGATTTGAGACCTTACCTGCACCGTATCTGCATGCATCCGCCTATTAACTACCCACCATATCAATTTTGGACCATTATGAATTTAAGAATAAGTTCACAGACTATTCTGTAAATCTTAAGATTTTAAATGACGTGTCTTATAATTTAACCAAATCTTAAAGTATAAACATTCTTTAGAATTGTCTAACTCCGTTAGTTAGTCAGCTGGAGTTAAGTAAAATTTATATTGGTGTAAATGTGTTTTAGTTAAGTTAGCTATAGTTAGTTGTAATTAAATTTATACCAGTGTAAATGTACTATCTATATGTACTTGATCAATCAATAAAATATGCGAAGTTTTACTCTTCTTCACACAAGTCTATGGTTTGTTTTTACGTAATTCGGTATTAGTGGCTGCTTGCCATGCGAGTACAAGCGGGTACGAGTTGGGTCGTGGGTATCCAGTTAGGTAGTAGGGGTGGGGGTGGATTTGAGAATGTACTCACATGGACGGGTGTGGATTTGAAAATTGTACCCACCATAGGTGATGGATATGAAAATTTTATGTGGGTATGGGGGAGGGAGTAGCCCCGCCCGTTTGCCATCCCTACTTAAAAAAACAATCACTGTAAATTTTAGTGACTAAATTTAATACTTTTAGTGACCGTTTTTAATGACACTAAAAATACATTTTCTTGCCGTGTATTACTATGAATACCTCTAATGAACATCTCTATTATGAGGGTAATATTGTCATTTCAATCCATTTCATAATATTATTGTATCCAACCAACCAAACAATTAATAATAATACATGTATATTCTATTCAACAAACCAAACTACGAAATATATATATATATTAACTCTTTATTTCATTCCACAAAATATCATTCCATTAAAGTGAACTAGACTGTTGTAAAATGTTGAATTTGTAAAAAAAAAATCAAATAATTTCCAATCATTTTAATTATAATACAATTATTACAAATTAAATTTAATAATCAAATATTCAATCAACATTCAACTCAACTCAACTCAACCTCGATCATTGTCTAATTATTACATTAAATTTTTTTTAAAGAGTTGAAGTTCTACATGAAATTTGATAAAAATCGAGTTTCACCTCAACAGAAAAAAATTAAAATCATAGAAGTGAAAATAATAATAAAAAATGCCTTTGGGAGTAAAAAGTCCCCACTACTATTTATGCTCATTTCTCTCGAGTAAAAGGTCTAAGTTGAACCGATCATCACAATAAAAAGATAAAATTGATCTATCTAATAAAAGAGGGACTAAATGAACACAATTATTGTAACAAGACTTACAAGTTCTTTCAATCCATTTTAAGTAGTCGGGTTCATATAAAAAATTTAGAGAAAGGAGATCATAAAAAAATATTTAAGAAAATAAGATAACTGACAATTTTTAACAAAATTTTTGACATGTGTAAGCGATTTTGTCCTTTTTTGCATAATTTTAAGACTAAAGCGAAAGAAAACGGTACTAAAGTGGTCGACGAATGAGGACAATTTTGATAAAGTTGCCAACATTTGACAAATGACTTTGCTTCAATTTTTCTTTTTCATTTTTACATTTTTAGGACTAAATTAAAAAAATCTGAATACAATGATTGGAATGAAATTTTTAAAAATTGTCTATATAATAAAATGAACGACAAGCTTAAAAAAGTCATTTAAGTTAGGTTGATGTTTGAACTATAAGAAATTAATTTTACAGGGACCGAAATTGAAAATTCAAAAAGTTTAAAAGTGGGTATTTAAATTTAAAAATTTTGGTATTCATTAGTAATTATTAATCTTTAACTTTACTTTTTTGTGACATATTCATACGAGGTGAGATGCCGACTATTTTGGTTTGGTTGTAGTTTTTGTTTAAACTGCAGTGACCAAACAAAAAAGAAATTAAAACTATAGGGATCAAAATAAAATTTTCAAAATACAATTAAAGTACATGTGTCAAATATTTATAAATAATGGTGTATTTATGTACACAAAATAAAATATTTAAGTCTGACGAATTGAAAAAGAATGAATTCAAACATTTCAATTAAAAATAAAAATAAAATTTTTCAAATTTAAAGGTAAAAACGATATTTTTCGGGTTGAAAACAACAAAATACCTACTACTCCTTATTAGCGCATACTTCTTGAAAAGTTACGTGGGATAAAAACCGTCTCAATCAAATGCTCAAACATAAAGTAGGGTCAGCCCGGGGTTTTTGGTGGCTCTAGGCGAACATAAAAATTGGGCCATAAATCAGAGATTTAAATTATAATTTCAGTCGTATTTTCGGCCAAGTTACGTTTATCGCTATTACGGACAAAACCGATGTTATTTCGGTTACTGCGAGTACCGCGGTTGTGATTTTTTTAATAACACAGGCTATTGTGGACATTAAGGATTACATATATTGCAATTTCAGATGGTGCCACTATCTTCATATAATGATCGTTGTTGTGGTTGCATACCACGTTTAAATCTCTATCCCTAATAACAAGTAATGAAAAAAATAAAATTTAAGAGTAGGTCCATAGTATTTGTAACACCCCGATCCTAATCCGGATCTAAAGCACTACATTCGGGTCTCCCAAAACTGACCCATCAAAATTTTCTCATTTAAAATCACAAGTTTGACAATTCTCAAAACAACCTATTTTCATAAATCCACATAATTAAATAACATTAAAAGAGTTTACAAAATAGGAGCTCCAATTAAAATACACTGTTTGACCACTTAAATAGAAAATCAAATAAGGTTACAGACTCGACTGTGGTAAGGTCGTAAGAATACAATCAGTCCGAGCTAAAACATCAAGTACTGTACTTGAAGCTAGCTCGGTGCTGGGAAATCCTCCTCGATGTGCTTCTTCAAAAGCAACATGTCAACCTACGCACGGAAAAACCACAATTCCGCACACTGAGCTAACAAAGCTCAGTGGTACATTTCTACTCTATCGCAATTCATGAATATCATAAAACAAGCATGCATGATAAATATAATTAAGAGTGCACATAAATGCTTCTCAACACTAAGGATCATCTTCTAGCCTACCCTAGCTAGAGTTCACAACCATGGCTTAAGATATCACTAGAATGTAAGGAGTCTCACATGCTATCCCAGGCTTACCATACTCGAGGTTACACATCCTTTCGAGTTACTCGAGCTCACACAGCCCATTGAGTTATGCATTATATACCCTGATCACATAGCCCAAGGGTAAGACAACCAACATCAATCATCCACACAACGACGTAAATAACATACATTCCCTAACAATAGCCAACGAAGCCCTACATTACCCGTGCTCACATAGACGCAGGGTTACCCGTGTTCAGATAGCCGTCGAATTAATGGACTATATTCGGATCACCATAGCCATAAATACATCATAAACGTACTTGGATCAAATAGCCAATTAATCTTTACCTGAGGTCACTTAGCCAATCGGGTTACTCGAGTTCACATAGCCCATTGAGTTACTCGAGCTCACACAGCCCACCGAGTTAGTTTTTTTTATCCTGATCACATATCCCAATGATAGGTTTCTAACCGCATCCAGATCACTTAGCCTGTGGATATGCCGGATGTACTCGATCATATAGCCCGAAGTACACATCTCCTTATACAAGTGCCCTTGCACTGACTCTAGGATATCCGGATTCCAAACCAAGACACATAAGACAACATATGCTCCCCGAACATCCATACATCTTACCAAGAGATAAGAGGCACCAAGCCAACCATTACAAATGCCTCAAGGCATATTTTATTTGTTACAATAATTAATCTATATCTTTCTAGCCCACTCACAATATTCTTATTGGATCATCTCAATATTCACTGTAGCTAGCCTATATGGGTTTCCCTTCAGTACACGTCAAGAACCCTAAATTCCCACACAGCATCAACCGACCCACAATGGATCCTTATAGATTATTAGTATGAGCAATCCACTCAACAACTAACCAAGCCATTAGCTATTTATCCTACATGTAGGTTATAAACCTTGATTTCTCAGTTTTAGAACTCATGTTCTACCTTTAGACACCCATTGGGTTCTATATCTCGAATTATAGAATCTCTGAACACAACCTCGAACTCCTTAGACAAATTGCCCTGCGCGTACCGATACACTTACGTGGGTAACGGTACACCCTTCTGGGTACCGGTACTTATCCACAAGTATCGATACTAGATTTAGGTTCAAAAGAATCTGATCAACATCTCGTACAAGTATGCCAACCTCCGTATCAGTACCCAGTACCGGTAAGCGAAGCCCCGTACTAATCCTTATACTGTACCGGTACTCTCTTCAATGCATACCGATACACGAAAGCCTTCCTCAAGTAATAGAATAGTGGTACTGATACGCCCCCTAGCGTACCAGTACACGAAAACGCCCCCTGAAATTTCTACCAAGCATGGGGTACCGACACGCGACATGTTGCACCGGTACGCCTCTCACAATATGCTCCTCTTTTATACGCGAGCCTAGATTTCAAAACTTGTGGCTCGGTATTTCACTATCCTAGCCCTTAACCTACATGGTTAAGCCCCAAAATGTTTCTACATGTTATTGAGGGCTTATTTGGCGGTTTGCTACCGATTTTACCCATTATTAACACATGATTCTTGATTTGCCATTAAAGGGGGTTTGAAGCTTCTAAAACCTTAACTTTGCAACCCACAATCATAAAACCAAGCAAGGCATTCATTATGTGATGCTCATGAAATGTAGGAGTTAGAAATGTACTTACCTTAGGCAAGTAAATCTCGGAATAAGGCAGCAACTCAGCTTTTTCCTTTTTTCTTTCTTGGACAACTTCTCCTCAACCCACAATCCAGGATTCCCACTCAAACAACCATGATTTCACATAACTAAAGCATTCACCAATAGGAATAAAGAAAGAGAGAGATGGTATGAAGGTAGAGACAAGGTGATATCACCCTTATTCTTTTTTCATGCAGAAAATTAATGTTTCATTAGCCTTTGTCTTCTAATTATAGTTTTACCATAATACCCCTCCTCAAAACCCATCTTAAGCCGAACCCAAAACCACCGAGCAAGCCTAAAAAGGCTCCTACAAGCCCAACGACAAGTCCCAACATAATTCGATCATTCAACCCAAAATGATAGTCTAAGGCCCAAGTCAACGCCTATTGTTGACTCGAAAATCTGGGTCGTTACAACTCTCCTATCTTTCAAGAAATTTTGTTCTCCAAATTTAAACAGATAGAGGAGATGGAACCAAAAAAGATCTGATCATTTTGCTATTCAAACAAGATCACATTGATTAGGGAGAGTTCTCCCTCAACTTACCTTAATTGAAACCATAACGCTGAACCACTTGTTCTAAACACCTTTCTCAAAAATTCTAACGACCTAAACACCATAATCTTTAGCACTCACAACAAACCTTAAAGCAGAGTAATAAACCAACCTCAAGCCATATTGTCCAAACACTAATTTATGGAACTCAACTCCGATAAATTCTACCTCGAATAACAATTCTTTCTACTAGCATCCACTATTCGTAACCTTGAACATCGACCTTATCTATATCCAAAACACTGCCCCATTTCTACAATACCTTGTCAGGAACACATCATATATAACAACCATACCCAGATTAACATTAAAGGACATGTAAAACCTTGACAACAAAACCTCATCCTCAATCTACCTTGAACTAACGATTTTTTTTCTCCAGACTTAGCCCATCAAGATGAGACTTAAAACTTCACCTTATCCGAACTTTCCTCTCACACAAATGAAAATTATTCCATGATTCAACTACTTGATTTCAAGAAATGACCATTGTCTCTTACGAACTCACACAAGCAACCAAGACTAACCAATCCATCTTTAGGTCTAAACACCTTCTTCTAACCCCTCACTCGGTCCCAACAGTCAAACATGAGAAACCATCTAATTGCTCTGAGGGATTTTAAACTAGTCTGTCCAATAACGTTTCTTTGCAATACACTAATCCGGTTACCTACAATACAGCTACTAATCTTACATCTCTACTCGCTTAAATTTTATACTGCTTGCCTTAACTGAAGATAACTTATTTCAGACTCGATAGAGCAATCCCCCAACTCCATAAAATTTAGATCAAAGGGTGCACAAGCCAGGCTACCATCCTCACGACTTGCCATTAGGGCCTCAACCATGTCTATCACAACCTTCAATTTCCTTCACACGATACCTTTACCTTAAACCATATACATGACCTTTATTATTTTACAACTAACTGCGAGATCATCGATCGCAAGAAACAGGCAACTGTCTTTCACTGTTACACTTCGACTTAGCACATCAAAAGCCACCATACAAGCCAAACCCACTTAGGCACGTTCCCAATGAAGCACTTGGCAACGACACCCAATTGGTTGCTTACATAAGTGTGCCTCCAACAAAGAGTTTGTTAAGTGTCATACCACAGAGTGATAGACATTAACAATGAACTTAACCTTACCTTTATCGCGGTTCTAAACTACACTCAAATGGTATGACTGCTCATTCAGCAAGGGTACCTCCATACCCTCAAAATATCTACAACTCTAAGTTCAGGAATTCTCATCCCTCGCGTCTACAACATAAGCTAAAAATATCTTTTAACATACAAAACCTTCCTTGAGCTATCACTACGGAGCACAACATCCAATAAGAGAGATAAACATTCTACACATCTAATACCAACAATTAGATTTAAACAATTTGAAACTTTACAACTTCTGTTACCTCTCCAAAAGTACTATTTTTAACGCCAATGTTACAATACTTCTGCTTGTTTTTAGGTACATTTAGTTGTATTAGGATGTTAGAATCATGCATTTGCATAAGGAGTTTAGAGTTTTGTCCGTGCCAGTGTAAAGGGTTGCTTTGTTGGCAATTTTATAGGTTTGGTATAGGATTTGGCCTAGAAAAGCACCACATGAAGGAATACCAGAGAGAATACCGAGTGTTGTTGGCACAGATGGACCAGACAATGCCAATCACCGGATGGCAGAGAAGTGAACTTGATGCCATGCCAATAAGCTGTCGGAACAATCTCTGAAAAAATAGCAGATAAGATGGTGCCAAGACTTGTTGGCAGATTCATGCCAAGCTTGGACGCTAGGACAACGACAGTAGTATGACGTCAGCCCTAGCCTGATCAGCTCTCATTCAAATTTGGATAAGAAGATAATCCCTTATCCCTTGGGCATTTAAAAATTAAAATTTGAAGAGCTAATCCTATTCCTTCCTCGCTCACATATTTAAACACCAACCAAGCTAGACTTTGGGAGAGAGAAGAAGATTGGATCGTGAGGAGTTGGTGTGTGACGATTGACAGCCGGCTGTACTTAGGAAGGGTGGTCCGACCAGCTTGGCCGAGAAGCCTGGATCTTGAAGGGCTGCATCGAGAGACCCCTTCTAGCCCATTCTCTTTCTTTCAAGTTATTTATTTTATTTTTAATGATGATGTATTTCGAAAATGTTTGTGGGTTGTTGGTTAAATCCTTCACCATGAACTAATTTAATAGTTGGTGGGGGATGTTTGCGTTGAACGCTATTTTTATGTTTTATTTTTTAATAATAAATCTGCATTGGCACTGTTTTATCTATTTGGTATACTTTAATGTTTTCTAAATATTATGCCAAGCGAGAGTTGGCACTGTTGGCCTATTGCTCTTGAATATCTTAACAGACTTGGGGTGACAACGATTAAGTTGTTGAATACTGAGGAGAGAAGCTTCGACAGAAGCTTCGAGAGAAGCCGTTCAAGTAGATGAACTTACTTCGGGAGTGAAATCTACCCCTTAGGAGTATAGATTGGATCTTAATCAAATTGGTTTATTTAAAAGCAAGCACTATAGAGATATAAGGGCTTTTACATGATCAATTTAGGGTAATGACCATCGAGAGAGGCTTTGCTAATTTTGAATATGCTGGGCAAACAATGCCAAGACAGGTTGTTATTAAAGGCTGGCACGACATTAATAGCGTAAAAACCAGGCATTCCCTACCAACGCTCATCATTCATTAAAACACCTTCCTTGCCAACGTCTTTACTTACTTTTACTCATTTTCTTTTAATTATTTTTAAAACCAACTTCAAATCAAATTACTTTTTATTAAGGCAAGTAACAATCAAGGCAATTGAATTCCAGGTTAATCTCTATGGGATCGATACTCAGCTTACTGTTGTATTACTTACAGACCGTGTATACTTGCACGTAAAAAACTCATCTTGGCACGTTTTTATACTTTCCCAACATATACATTTTTCCACTTTTGCCAGTATTTGCACTCCGAGAGTACAAGTTTTTGGTACCGTTGCTGGGGATTGCAACATAATTAATTGTTTTTAAATTCTTACTTGTCTTTCTTTTATTTTTGTTTTTACCTTTTAATTTTGTCGGTGTATGACCAGAAGCCATCCTGTGGTAGACGAGTGGCCATACGATCTGGAAATTGAGAAAACCTTACGGAGGTTAAAAAGAAAATTTTAAGAGATGCAAAACCAAGGTAATAGAGGGAATGGTATGGTGAACAATAGAGGAAATTCACTTAATAATGAGATACCACCACCACATGCTGTCTCAGTTGTTAATAAGAGACATATTAGAGAACATTCGGCACCAACCATTGACAATTTGATGCCAGGACTTGTTGGCACAGAGGTAAACGCTGCCAATTTTGAACTTAAGCCGGTAATGATTCAAACTCTTTTGACTGTAGGTCAGTTTGATGGAGCACTTACTGGAGATCCGAGGCAGCATCTGAAGCAGTTCATGGAGATTTTCCAACTATTCCAACAAAATAGAGTACCTGAAAATACCATGAAGCTGAAGTTATTTACTTTCTCTTTGAGAGACAGAGCAAAGGCTTGGCTTAAATCCTTGCCACCTGGCTCAGTTACTTTATGGACAGGCCTATGCCAGAACTTCTTGACAAGATTTTAGCCGCCAGCACTCACTACCAAGCTGTGAGGTGAGATCATTACATTCATGCAGGCTGAGGATGAGACTTTATATGTTGTATGAGAACGACTCAAGGACCTGTTGAGGAGGTTTTCTATGCATGGATTCCCAATTTGAACCTAGATCCAAACCTTTTGCAATGGATTAAATGCACAAACGAGGACTGTTGTTGATGCTTCAACAGCTGGTTCACTACTTGACAAGACATATACCGAGGCTGTTGACATTCTAGAGAGGATTGTAATCAATGATTTCGAATATCCTGTTGCGAGACTTGGGATCAGAACTAAAACCAATGGGAAATTTTAGGTTGATGAACTAACGTCCATCTATGCCAAGATTTCCAATCTTACCAGCATGGTGAGAACGTTGTAAAATAACAATGAGGCCCAAGAAGTCAAAGCATTAGACCATTTCTGTACAATTTGTAGAGAAAATCATCATGTGGATGAATGCCCTGCCAACCTTGAATCGGTAAACTTTGTTGGTAATATTAATCGTTATTATAATCTTAACTCCAATATTTATAATGTAGGTTGGAGACAACACCCTAGTTTAGCATGGGGAAATCAAGGAGGTAACCAGTACAATGCCCAACGCCAGAATACCCAGAGGCAAAACAACAATGGCATGCCTGTATTCTATCAGAATTCCATGCCACAAAAAGCTCAAAACAATTTTTAGCAAGGGTAGAGATTCAACTAAGGAGGCACTCTCACAGAGTACACGGAGAGGAATGATGTCACAGTCCAGAGTTTGGCAACATCAATGAGGAACTTGGAAGTTCAGATTGGGCAGATTGCCAATGCATTCAGCAATCGACCCTAAAGAGCACTGCCAAGTGACACAGAAAATGCCCAACGTAAAGGCATAACTTTTCATAGCAGTAAGCAGTGTGAGGTGGAGAAGGCTTTCAAGCAGCCAGTTAATTGCCAAATCGAGAAGCCAGTGCCAGCAGATAATCCCAGTGAGGTAGAGAAAGAGTAACCAAAAGTAGATGATGCCATCACCGATGCCAGACAATAATTGATGCCAAACAGACTGATGCCAACACTGCCTTAGCAAAGCCAGCAGCGCCGTTATATATTTATCTGCCACCACCATTTTTAGCAAGACTTTAAAAGCATAAGCAAGATCAGCAATTCAAGCGCTTCTTGGAGGTTCTTAAGCAATTGCAAATCAACATTCCATTGGTAGAAGCCCTTGAACAAATGCCTAACTATGTCAAATTTATGAAGGACATTATGTCCAAAAAGAAGAAGTTGAGAGACTTTGAAACTATTGCTCTAACCGAAGAATGCAGTGCCATGATCCTAAATCGATTGCCACCAAAGCTGAAAGATCCAGGAAGTTTTACTATTCCTTGCACCATTGGTAATAAATTCATGGGCAAGACACTGTGTAACCTTGGAGCCAGCATCAACTTGATGCCAATGTTAGCTTTTCGGATGCTTGGCATAGAAACAAGACCTACCATGGTGACACTTCAGCTGGTAGACCAATCATATGCACATCCCAAGGGTAAGATTGAGGATGTGTTGGTAAAGGTAGAAAAATTTATTTTTCTAGCTGATTTTATCATTTTGGATTACGAGGCTGATATTAATGTCCCGATTAATTTAGGGAGACCTTTTCTTGCCACGGGGTAGGGCTTTGATTGATGTTCATAAAGGGGAACTAACAATATTCATGAATGACCAGCAAGTTACATTTAATGTGTTTCAAGCTTTGAAATGTGCAGATGAACCTTATAAGTGCCAAGCAGAGGAGATTATGAAGTCTATTTACATTTTGAACACGGCACAGTTATGCCAAGATACAAAATTTGATGCCAACAATTTAGATGACATAGATAATCTGTTTGAGGAACCAGAAGAACCAGTCTTGGAGGCTGAAGAAGCGAGTTATTTTGAGCTATTACAGTTGTCCGATAGAAAAATCAAGGCACCTAGACCATCAATTGAGGAGCCATCTGCGTTGGAACTGAAACCATTGCCAAATCACTTGAAGTATGCCTATTTAGGTAAACACTCAACTCTGTCGGTGATCATTGCCACTGTTCTTACTAATGATCAGGAGGAAAGATTGTTGGCAATATTACTCGATTATAAGCAAGCATTAGGGTGGACCTTGGCAGATATTAGAGGTATTAGCCCAACCATTTGCATGCACAAGATTATCTTAGAGGAGTACCATGGCAAGACCATTGAAGGCCAAAGGAGGCTAAACCCAAGCATGAACGAGGTAGTGAAAAAAGAGATCATAAAATGGCTTGATGCCAGGATTATATATCCCATTTCTGATAGCTTTTAGGTTAGCCTGGTGCAATGCGTGCCAAAGAATGGTGGCATGCCCGTGGTACAAAATAGTAAAGCTGAGTTAATCCCCTCTAGAACTATCACGGGATGGAGAGTGTGCATGGACTATAGGAGGCTGAACAATGCCACGAGGAATGACCACTTCCGATTGCCATTCATTGATCAGATACTAGACAGGTTAGCAGGTAAAGCTTACTATTATTTTTTGGATGGTTATTCAGGTTATAATCAGATTGCCATTGCTCCTGATGATCAATAGAAGACTACATTCACACGCCCATATGGGAAATTTGTGTTTAGAAGGATGCCATTCGACCTATGTAATGCACCAGCAACATTTCAACATTGCATGATGTCCATTTTTCTGATATAATCGAGTACAACATGAAAGTGTTCATGGATAATTTCTCAGTGTTTGGCAAAACATTTGAAGAATGTATTTAGAGTTTGGAACAAGTCTTGAATATATGCATAGAGACAAACCTAGTGTTGAACTGGGAAAAATGCCATTTTATGTAAAAGATGGCATTGTTCTCGGGCACAAGGTAACTGAGAGAGGGTTAGAAGTGGATCAAGCAAAAGTTGAGGTAATTAAGCAACTACTGCCTCCAACGAGTGTTAAAGGTATAATGAGTTTTTTTGGGACATGCCAATTTTTATCGGCATTTTATTAAAGACTTTTCAAAAATTGCTAAACCTTTATGCTTGTTGTTAGAACATAATGCCACTTTTGCATTTGACGATTCTTGTTTGAGAGCATTTTAGGAGCTTAAAGATAAGTTAATCAATGCCCTTGTAGTTGTGGCCCTGGATTGGAATGAGCCCTTCGAGCTCATGTGCGATGCCAGCAACTATGCCGTTGAAGCAGTCTTGGGACAAAGGCATGGCAAAGTTTTTCATGCCATCTACTATACCAGCTGAACCTTGAACGAAGCACAACTGAAGTACTCTACGACCGAGAAAGAATATCTTGTGGTTGTATTTACTTTTGACAAATTTAGATCTTACTTAATTGGTAAAAAAGTTGTGGTTTTTACAGATCATTCGACATTGAAGTATCTCTTGGCAAAGAATGATGCTAAGCCTAGACTAATCCGATGGACGCTCCTACTTCAAGAATTTGACCTTGAGATCCGAGATAAGAAGGGTAGTGAAAACCTAGTAGTTGACCATCTCTCACGTTTAGAGCATCATCTTGAAGATGGTAAGACCAATTCTATAAGAGATGAATTTCCTAACGAGTATTTGCTTACAGTTAATGATGTGCCATGGTATGCTGACATTGTCAACTACTTGGTAAGTAACATTCTGCCACCAGACTTGGCATACAATGCCAAAAAAGGTTCTTGCGGGAAGTCGGGCAATACTATTAAGACGAGCCAATATTGCTCAAATAGTGTGCCGACCAAGTGATCTGTCGGTGTGTGCCCGAGGATAAACAGTATAACATATTGCATCTATGCCATGCCGTACCATATGGAGGTCACTTTGTTGGGGTAAAGACTGCTACCAAGGTACTACAGTTAGGATTCTTTTGGCCCACACTATATAGGGATGCCCATGAGTATGCCAAGGCATGTGATCGATGCCAACAAACAGGAAATATGTCTGGCAGACACCAACTACCGCTCTAAAACATTATGCCTGTGGATTTATTTAATGTATGGGGGATAGACTTTGTGGGACATTTTCCACCCTCATTTGGTAATGTGTACATTCTTGTGGCTGTTGACTATATGTCTAAGTGGGTAGAAGCTGTTGCTCTGCCAACAAACAATGCCAAGGCCGTTGCCAAGTTTCGACATAAGTATATCTTTACTATATTTGGTGACCATAGAGTGATCATTCTTGATGATGGCACTCCTTTTAAATGTAATCTAATTTCTAAAGCCTTGTGCAGGTATGGTATATAGTAGAGAATTGCCACAACATATCATCCACAAACGAACGGGCAAGCCGAGATTTCAAATAAGGAGATTAAAAACATTTTAGATAAGACTGTTAATCCATCAAGGAAAGACTGGTCCTTGAGACTATATGAGTCCTTATGGGCCTACAAGACTGCTTTTAAAACTCTTTTGGGTACTTCACCGTTTAGACTTGTTTTCGGAAAACCATGCCATCTACCAATGGAGTTTGAGCATAAAACCTACTGGGCCATCAGAACACTTGGCATGGCATGGAGAGCTGCTGGAGAAAAGAGGTTACTAGACCTAAATGAGTTGGAGGAATTCAGAGCACAAGCCTATGAGAACACTAGGATCTATAAGGAAATGGCAAAACGTTGGCATGACAGTAGGATAATGCCAAGACAGTTTGAGGTAGGCCAACGTGTTATGTTATTAAACTCACGACTTAAGTTATTTCCAGGGAAACTCAAATCGAGATGGACGGGCCTTTATGAAGTGGTGAAGCCCTATGCTCATGGAGCTGTGGTCATTAAGAACTTGAAGACGAGCAAAATCTTTAAGGTGAATGGCCAACGTTTAAAGCATTACATGGAAGGTGATCAGAATAATGCCAAAGAGGTGATCCTCTTGGCAGAGGTAACATGAAAACACCATCAGGTTTGAACTTTTGTAAATATTAGGTTAGTGTTTTTATTTGTTTTTAGATTTTTAGGTTTTTAGTTGTTCTTCTTTCTTTTTAAGTTTCAAGTTTTTATTCCTTTACTATGTTGAAAGGTTTCCTTTGAGTTGTACATATATATTATGCCATGAACTATGCCAGAAACGATGTTAGGGGAAATGCCAGAAACGATGCCAGGATTGTTTGGCAGGAGCTGATGTCCCAATAGAGAAGTCTGCCGGACATAGTGCCAAAATAGCTTGGCATGCGGCGGTGTTAAATTTGGAAGAAAGAGAAAAACCCTAGCTTGATCGACCCATTCAATAGGAGAGAGAGTATTTTTCTTTTAACCTTAAACCCTAGTAGCCCAAAAATTTGGGTTGAAGATTAAATTCAAATCAATTATCTTATAACTCCAATCCTTACCCTATCCTATCACCTTATCACTTCATCCTTATCACATCACCTCTTTTAAATTAATTTTTTTATTTTTCCATCATTATCCCTAATTACTACTCCCATTAAAACACTCAACAACCCAACTTTTCATTTTCTTACCCTAACCGGTTAAATAACCAAAACTCTCTCTCACACTTTTTACTTTCCTATTTGACAAGCAAGTACCAAAACCCAAGCCGTCTCTTCTTCTTCATCTTTCTTCAACATCTTCCAATGGCTTACCCTTATGCTTCTTTTAAGCGATTCTTCAACGAGGAGATTCAAAAAAGTTTGAATCCAATTTTGCCTCGAGGAATTTTTGCTATGAGAAGCACTTCGACCTTAAAACAGAGGAAAAAATGGCTTCCCCTGGAAGTAATGGCTCTGATTAACTTACATAAATGGACTCAGTTCTGCCAACAAAAAAGGGAGATTTATGCCACTATCGTCCAAGAATTCTATGCGCACCTTATGACCAAGGATTTGCCCTTCTTGATGATTAGAGGTAAACGTGTTCGTTTAGATGAAGGATATATTAACAATATGTTTGAGTTAGATGGTACAGAGGATGAGTATTTCGAGTACGTTGAATCAATGAACGTTGCTAAGAGAAAGAGGCTACTGGCAGATCTGTGCGAGCCTAACACGGTATGGACAATGTCATCCAAGGGTCACCGTACGGTGAAGAGGCTAGCATTGAAGCCCCAATGGAAATGATATAATCACTTTATCAAGGCGAATCTAATACCCACATCCCATAACGAGACCGTGTCGAAAGAAAGGATGATCCTATTGTACTCTATTGTTATGGGGCACAAAATCAATGTTGGCAAATTTATTGTTGAGGAAACTTACAAGTGAGCAGCGAAAGGTACTGGCAGCTTGTTTTTCCCTTTGTTAATTTCTAACGTTTGCATGCTCCATGATGTGCCAAGGTTTAATATGGATAAAGGGCAAATGATCAAATGAACAACAATTACTACTACTATATGGAGGAATCTTGTTGCCGCCGAGCCCAAAGACAAGGGGAAGGGAAAGGCAAGGGCACCCACGCCAAAGCCCAATGAGTCAAAGGCCGCGCTAGCAACTATGCCAGAAACTGTGCCAGACAGTCCAATAGCAATGTTGTCCCAAATTCACCAACACCAGGAGATTATTCTCCAAAAGTTAGAAAAGGCTGAGGAGCTCAATGTCAAGATGCGACACTATATCCAGGCCAGGGATGTTGTGATCAGAGAGGCTCTTACAAAATTATCAACTGATTTTGTGCCAGAGTTTTCAGACTTCCCTGCCGAGCTCTCTACTAGTGACGATGCCATGCCGGCTAGTCCAGTTTATACCCCGTCCGATGCTACAGTCTCATTATCTCCAGTTCAAGTCGAGTCTTGCAGTTCTGATTCTTCATCTGAATCAAAAGAAACCAAAGCCAAGTATGCCAAAGTCAAGTCACCAGTGACACCTGCTATACATACGCCATCTGATACCACCGATACACCTGCTGTATCGGAGCCTGCCAAGGAAAATCAGAAAGTTGGAGCCTTCATTGCCGCTTCAAAACCGAGCCTGAAAAGAAAGAAGCACATGTCCCTTGATTGAGGGCCATTTGTGAGAAGAAAAACTCGTGCAGTACAACAAATAGTCTCCAAATGAGAGTCTTCTTCTTTCTAAACTCCTTTATATTTCATTCCATTGCATTTACATGAGCATGCATTTTTATTTTTTCTATTTTTCTTGTATATATAAGTTGTTTCATGCATTGGGGATGATGCACATCTTGGGTTTAGGGTATGTATTTTCTCACATTTATGCCATGCCATACATTTCATGTTTAAATTCTATTGCCATGCCATTTAGGCCATTTAGATAGATGCATATCGAACTATTAAAAAAAGAAAAAAAATTGCCTCGGTTTAATTTTGAAAAATGTTAGCATTTGTTAGGCAAGTTTAATTTGATCTAGGTGTCTATCCAATGAGGAAACTTTAATCTTTAGTTGTCATGCCATGCCAGCAGCGTAGTATGCCAGGTTTGCTTGGCAATTGATCTCTAGTTTAGGGAATTGAACTTACACTTAACACGTAGTATGTATCTAGTTTCTTAGCAAACTTAGACTTTTTGAAACTATGCTCAGATTTAGAAAAAAATGATGCCAGGGTAAAAAAAAAATAAGGCAGCAATGTTCTGCCAAGGGAAGAAAAAAATGAAATGAACTCTCCTCTACCTAGGGGTAATAAGTTACTTGGGGCTTCGTGGTTTGCTCTCTCTTAGTTCTCAAGTCCAAAACCTTAGAGTATGAGTTGAAAAGAAAGCCTAGTGATGTTTAGATTAAGGTGGGGATTCGTGGTATGCTCCCTCTTATCTTTCACGCTAAATAGTGTCACGAAGCAAGCTTAAGTTAATGCCAACATAAACCCTTGGCAAAAGAAAAAAAAGAAAAAAAGGATAGAAATCCAAGTTTAGTTAGTAAAATTGGCTAAGGGAGTGGCAGGATACTTGATGTATATTGCCTACACATCATGCACTCTTCATGAACTTAGACTATAGTTATATTGCTACACTTGAATTACTACCTGCTTGGCATTATTGCACTGAGATACTGAGGACAGAAATAGAGCCAAATTCTGCTTGCCAGCATGTTTTGGCATTCAACCAAAATTTTGTCAAGGTAACTTTTTCACAGTTTTTGTTTTTATTTTGATTGAATTACTTGAGGAAAAGTAATTAGTTAGGTTTAGGGGTGTGTTACCTCTCCAAAAGTACTATTTTTAATGCTAATCTTACAATGCTTTTGCTTGTTTTTAGGTACATTTAGTTGCATTAGGATGTTAGAATCATGCATTTGCATAAGGAGTTTATAGTTTTGTCTATGCCAGTGTGAAGGGTTGTTTTGTTGGCAATTTTGCAGGTTTGGCATAGGATTTGGCCAAGAAAAGCACCACAGGAATGAATGCCAGAGAGAATGCCGAGTGCTATTGGCACAGATGGACTAGACAATGCCAAGCATCGGATGGCAGAGAAGTGAACTTGATGCCACGCCAAGAAGCTATTGGACCCTGAAAAAAATAGGAAATGATCAGGCTCTGAAAAGATAGCAATTAGAACAATCTCCAAAAAAATAGCAGATAAGATGGTGCCAAGACTTATTGGTAGATTCATGCCAAGCTTGGACGCCAGGGCAGTGACGGTAGTATGACGTCAGCCCTAGCCTGATCAGCTCTCATTCAAATTTGGATAAGAAGATAATCCCTTATCCCTTGGGTAGTTGAAATTCAAAATTTGAAGAGCTAATCATATCCCTTCCTCGTACGCCTATTTAAACACCAACCAAGCTAGACTTTAGGAGAGAGAAGAAGATTGGATCATGAGGATTTGGTCTGTGACAATTGACAACATGCTGCACCTAGGAAGGGTGGTCCGACCAGCTTGGCCGAGAAGCCTGTATCTTGAAAGGCTGCATCGAGAGACATCTTCTAGCCCATTCTCTCCCTTTCAAGTTATTTATTTTATTTTTAATGATGATGTATTTCGAAAATGTTTGTGGGTTGTTGGTTAAATCCCTCACCATGAACTAATTTAATAGTTGGTGGGGGATGTTTGCGTTGAACGCTATTTTTATGTTTTAGTTTTTAATAGTAAATAAGCCTTTGCACTATTTTATCTATTCGGCATACTTTAATGTTTTCTAAATACTATGCCAAGCGAGAGCTGGCACTGTTGCCTATTGCTCTTGAATATCTTAACAGACTTGGGGTGACAATGATTAAGTTGTTGAATACTGAGGAGAGAAGCTTCGAAAGAAGTCGTTCAAGTAGATGAACTTACTTCGGGAGTGAAATCTACCCCTTAGGAGTATAGATTGGATCTTAATCAAATTGATTTATTTAAAAGCAAGCACTATAGAGATATAAGGGTTTTTACATGATCAATTTAGGGCAATGACCATCGAGAGAGGCTTTGCTAATTTTGAATCTGCTGGGCAAACAATGCCAAGACAGGTTGTTATTAAAGGCTGACACGGCATGAATAACGTGAAAACCAGGCATTCCCTGCCATCGCTCATCATTCATTAAAACACATTCCTTGCCAATGTCTTTACTTACTTTCACTCTTTTTCTTTTTAATTATTTTTAAAACCAACTTCAAATCAAATCACTTTTTCTTAAGGCAAGTAACAATCAAGGCAATTGAATTCCAAGTCAATCTATGTGGGATCTATACTCAGCTTACTGCTGTATTACTTGCAGACCGTGTATACTTGCACGCAAAAGACTCATCTTGGCACATTTTTATACTTTCCCAACATATACCTTTTGCCAGCATTTTCACTCCGAGAGTCTACAACTTCTCACTCGCAACTTACGGTATACTTGTACTCTCAACAACCATCTACGGTAAAAACTTTATCTAGAAGGAGATGCAATTCTAACTAGCATCTAGAGCAACATGAAACCCAAGATTTACCAAGATACACATTAAAAAACAACCCAATATACATCCAAAGAGCTAAACGGCTAACAAAAACAATTGAAATCCAAACGAAGCTTAATTACATGACATATCCTCGGTCGTAACATTGTCATCTCTAGTCTGAGCAGCGGACTGTCTAGCAATGTGTAACACCACGATTTTGGGTCTAGCGGTTTCAAGGCTTATTAAACGAGCTGGTGGACCGGGTTAGAGATTCAAGTCAGATTCGGGACCATATATTTTTTTGATAAGATAAAAATATATAAAAATGGTTAAAAAGTATCTTTTAATATATGATTAATATTGGTGAAATTAATTTTGGAAAATTAAATTTGAAAGTGCGACATTTTGGCTAGTGACCAAAATGCGATTTTTGAAAACTATTTTTAAAGGCGACTAAAATGAAAAGGGTCAAATTCTTAGAATCATTAAGGAGCTATTTTACCAAGTTTTTGCTGGTGATTTCTCCATTTAATTAAATCATTTTAAAAATGTGTTTTAAAGGGTGATTAAGAGGGATTAAAATATCTAAGTTAGTTATTTGCTTTTAAAGAAAATTTACGTAACTTTTTTCTAAACCTTTTCTCTCAACTTCTTTTCTACCAAACACTTAGAATTTCATCAAAATTCAGAGGTGAGAGATCTTTTTCACTCAGATTTTTTTATTCTAACTTGATTCTTTAACTTTGTTTTACAAAACCTCATTGAAATCTTGTGTTTCCCTAGCTTTAAATAAGCCAATTGAGGGAGAAATCACACAATAGGGGTAAGGTCCATGATCTTCTCTATTGAATGGTTCTTTATTGATATTCCCAAGTGTTTGATCCTTGATTTATGGTTTATAATCTGGTTTTGTGTTTTTATATAGATTTAATTGGGTAAAATTTATGAAATGATGAAAGATTCGAATTGAATCTGATTTCCAGTGTTATGGATTGCTTTTGAATATATTTTGGATGTTAAATGATGTTGATAAGTCAATTTTATCAATGAAATCCCAAAACTCTTGAATCTCTAATTGTTTAGGTTGTTAGAATTGTGTTATTCTGGTGTTGTGGTGGTTGTATGTTTGCTGGAGGTGTAAGGTTGATTTGGTTATATTTTTAGGTGATAATTGATGATAAATGTGATGTTAGATTGATAGGTGGTGGCTCGGTTGTGTTTGGAAAGGGTTGTATGATGTTTTCGGTTATTGTGGTTGGGTAATTATAAGGTGAATGTAAGAGTCCATGAGGATCTATTGTTGCAGTGTTATAAATGCATTGAGATGCATTAATCATCTGTTGTAATGTGGTTAAAATAGGGGAGATGGATCCGGAAGAGATTGGTGAAGCTTTGGAGGCTTTGGATGCATGTTTTCGCGTTAACGAATCGAGGTTTCGCGTATTGGTGAGTGAGAATATGGATTCTAGTTTTGGAATGTTTTAAAGGTGGTTTATGAGAGTTTAACTTAGCTTGATACGCTGGTTTAAACTCGAAAGTAAGTAAAAGTGGATATTCTCTCTCGTCGTACTAGTGTTAAATGGTTTTATGCACTTGTTTTGATTTACATGTTACCTATTGTTTAAGCATGATTTAAAGTATTTGATATACTGTTTATAAGCATGAAATGATGAAGGATGCACATGGTAAGTGATCATTGTAAGTATGGTTTATACTTGTGGTTTAAAGTATGGTTGTTGCTTTGGAAAAATGGGTTGGTTAATGCTTGTTAAAATCAATAAGGTAAATGTTAAATGGTTAATTATATTGGCAAGTGATGTGGTTTTAAAATTGTTATCGGGTATAGTTGGCCGGCGATAGGATTGATAGTGCGCTATAATAAGTTGTCTTGGATGTTGAGGGGTTTTATACGGTGTAACGAATACTCCATCCAAGTACCATAACGATCGAGTGGTTCTATGGTACCATAAACTCCCGTTAGTGGGTTATATATCTACCGATGAGTGGTGTTGAGGGGTTTATGCGGTGTACCGAATACTCTACCACTGGTGTCACAACAGTGGAAGGGTTTATGTGTACCAAAAACTCTCGTGTGTAAACCTTATGTTGTCGGTGAAAATGTATGAAGTATTGGGTAAACACTTGTTGAATCCGTGTATCTGATGAACTCTTTTGGTAAATGAATTTGGTTAATGATCACTTGTGAGCCAGTATAATTGTTGATGTATCATTGGGAAGTTTATGTTGTTTAATGTGATTTATACATGTTTACTCTTTAAGCTTTGCATATGGTTGCTATGCATGGGAAGGCTTAAATTGAGGTTTAGCAATGAAACTTGTTGTTGGTTAATGATACATGTTGCACGTTTACTCTTTAAGCTTTGCATATGGTTGCTATGCATGAGAAGGCTTAAATTGAGGTCTAGCAATGGAATTTGCTATTGTAAATGATTCATATTGCATATGGTTTAATATGTTGGTTTTTAAAGATGAAAAGTGCATGGTTTTCAAGGCATGATGTTTCATTGGTAATGTTTAAATGATGTTTAAAGAATGATTGAAATGAGATTTCAAGGTGTTGTTGAGAAATGGTTTTAAATGCATTGATGGTGTTTTGTTTTTTAGCACTCCTCACTAAGCCTAGTGTGCTTACACCCTCTTTGTCCATCAATGTAGAGAATTAAAAGCTTGGAAGGCAGTGGGGAGCAAGGGATCGGTACAAGACTTGGTAACCAAAGTATGTTTGAACTAGACTATAAGTAATAAGGGCAATGGGGGTTTCTGTTGTTATTTGGGAGATGTTTTGTTGAACTCCCTGTTTGAGCAAGTTTGTTTGGTTTCTCTTGAGTTGTAAATGGCCTTTATGGTTTATTTTTGGTGATAGTATGAAGTTTGGTGTTTTGCTTGAATGGTTATCTAGGAAGCATGCCTATAGATTTACATTTGATGCAAGATGCCATGAATTGATCTTGAATTTGTGATGTTTTGATGTGGTTTGAACCCTGAGTATGTTGGATGTACGTTAGAAGCATGTTAGGGTGGCTCGGTTTGGTTGAAAGTATGTTTAACCAGCTTAAATGGACTTTACAAGTCCAGGCGTACCGGTACAGGTGTCATTGTTTCGGTATGAGTAGGCCATTTTAGGCTTAGCATACCGGTACGCGGGTAGTTGTCTTGGTACTGAGTAAGGCGATTTAAGCCAGCGTTTCGATACACGGATACCTATTTTAATACGACATAGTATTTCATTGAAGGGTGTTTCGATACGCGGGGGCGTATCGAAACGAATTTTGGCTACTGGAATATGAGGTTTCAAGGTAATGAAGCCATACCAAAATGCGAGTACCCGTACAGATACGGGTGGTAGTTAAGTTGGTTATATGGAATATTCTAAAGTTCTGTTTTCTTACATTTTGGTCCTTAAATGTTGTGGATGCAATTAGATGAGTATGGATGATTGTTTTGAGCTGATTTTTGACATGTAAGCATGAAATATATTTAATTAAATGTTGGTAACTTAAAATTGGGTAAAATTCATGTATATTGCTAAAATTGCAGTTTAGTCCCTAATTTGAGTTTGTGTCCAATTAGATATCGATTCGATGCCTGATTGAGTTAAGTCTTCACCTGTGAACATTATGTACATGTAGGAAAGTAATAATGCATCTAGAAAAGATAAAAAATAGATGCGTTTTAGGCTTCATCTTCCCAATTTACTTCGGTAAACCTTATGTAGCTCACTCGGTTCTGTCTGGCGACTAGGCCGGGTCGATGAGGTTACATTTAGTGATATCAGAGCTAGGTTTGCGATAATTAGGAGTTGGTATGATTGATGTGATGTTATTATAAGTTGAACTCTATCGTTTACTATGTACAGTAATTGTAAAATGCACGTTGATTGTTTTATGCCATGTTAGGGAAAATTTGGGAAACCCATTGCCTTATTATTATAGTCTGAAATGTTATGATTTTGAAATGGAAGTCTTGGATCCTTGCTTGAAGCTGGCCTGATTAATTTTGTTTTGAAATGATTATCATGCCTTCGAAAATGTGTTATGTCTCCTAGGGGTTTGTCACCCCTAAGTATGTACCACCTGTGCCGGTTGAGCCAGTGTTGGGTGATATGATGCCTTGCTATAGGTGATGTTTTGAGTTTTTAAGCTGTTGTTGTTGGAGCGCGTGTGCTTGCACCGACAGTTGGGCAAACAAGGTAGCCGTTGGAATATCTCTGCAGTTGGGAGGAGTTGAGTATCGTGGGGTGTCATCTGGGGTATTCGAGTTTCGAATAGCCAATGTTATTTGGGTTCAGATCGGATAGGGTGTATTGGTACCCGTAAGTTGGGATGTGTTGAATCCCGATTACAAGGTGATGTTCTTAGTTGGTGGGCAACTTTATTTGCAGGCCTGGAACCTCATGAGGTGGATTGGGAATCTTTTGATACTGCCTTTAAGAAGAAGTGCATGGGGTTTAGACACTTGGATAAAAAGGAATGAGTTTATGGCTTGGGTTCAGGGCTATATGTATGTGGCCGAGTTTAGGGTACATATTGCTCAGTTGAGCTGGTATGCTCTTGAAGAGGTATCGCTGTGATCGATTCTGCTATAAATTGGAGCAAGGTGTTAAAGTGTACATATTGGCTTCTGGCTACACCATTTTTGACGTATTGGTACACGGTGAAGTACATCGAGCAGAACCTGGGTTTATTGGTTTAGTGTGGAAGGTTCTGGCTCTGGCAAGGGAAATGTGAATTCTAGTTTCAGTAACATTTAGTTTAAAAGAGGTGTGATAAAAGATATCGCTCTAAGTTGGGGCGAGGCGATGACAGTGCTGGGTGAGGATCGTGGGGGTCAGAGTATCCAGACTAGAATAGTATTTAATGCATGTTGGGTATGTGGATCGTGTGATCTCATGAGGCAGGATTATTCGCATTTGATATGTAGAGTTTGAACTCCCGTGCTTGTTGTTGTTGATGGTTGTGAGAATTGTCGTTTGAACGATCGTCTCATAGATGATAGTTGTGCGAATGCAGGGGGCTGGTTCTCCCGGTGAGACGGTTGTTGCGAGATGAATGTTTGAAAATGCCCTTTGGTGGTTTAAATCCTGAGGTTGAGGTTGGTTTGTTGGAGTTGCTATTCTACGGGTTTTTATGTAATTATGGGTATGAATTAGTGGCTAGATCAGAGAGTTATAATTGGTTTTAGATCATAGCGACTTTCTTAAAACTTGCTGATGATTACGAGGTGGTAATTACGGGCGAGAATGTTAAATTCTGGTTTAGCGTTGTTTCAGCACTGGGAGCGAGTCATTTGATAGATCCTTGGTTACAAGGTATTCCTAGCCTATGTTATGAATTCAGAGTCAAAGGATGTACATGCCCAGGATATTCGTACGGTATGTGAGTTCTTGGGTGTTTTCGAGGAAATAGTCGGGTTTGTCATTGGATTGAGAGGTCAAGTTTGGCATTGAGTTGTATGAAAATGCAGCTCCAATGTCTATTGCTCTCTATGCATGGCTCGAGGGAGTTGCTTAATTAAGGCTTTGTTAGGCTTAGTGTTTCGCCGAGGGTTGTACAGGTGTTGTTATGGAAAAGGAGGATGGCATGATGCAAATGTGCATGGGGATTTGGTAGCTGAGTAAGTTGATGTTCTGTTGATCTTTTTAGAGGTGCTTCGGTGGTTTATAAGATTGGTTCGAGGCTTGGGTGTCATCTGTCGAGTGTAAAAGATGTGTTTGTGTTTAGATTTGCCTTCTGTAAGGGCTGCGACAGTATGCGTTTTTGGGTTATTCCATTTGGGTTGACCGATGCATGGGTTACTTCATAGATATGATGAGTTGAGTAGTTCATGAGTTTTTAGGTCAGTTGGTTGTTGTGCTGATTGACGGTCTTTCCGTATACAGAAGCATCGAAAAGGGTTTTGATCAAGATGTATGGTTGGTTTGGTGGATTTTTGGGGGGAAGCGAATGTTTCTCCCTATTTGGGAAGTACAAGTTTTGGGTATGTTGCTAAGAATTCTGGTTCTGAGAATGTTATTAGTAAGTGTGAACAGATAAACATGCACAATGCAAAGACACTTATATGTATATGTAAATATGTCAGTACATACATACATTTGGGCATAACATTAGAGGTTTTGCATACATACACATAGACATCTATGAGGGCATATAAGTGATCATGCATACATATGTTCACACTTACGGATGACTGATCGGAAATCAATGGAGTAATGGTATAGGTAAGGTATGTATGAAGGTGGTTTTGGTAATATGGTTCTTGAGAGTGTGGCTTGTGTTATTTCTTGATAGACCAAAGTCAAATTTGGTAGTTATAGGTTGGTTAGATCTATTTCTTAGCATCGAGAGTTGTTGAGGTTGTAGTGTTGCAGGTAAAGTTGTGGTTTGTGCATCTAGATAGTTGCCGGTGCACGAGCTCTTTTTTCCTAAGCATGATGTGAGGCTTGTTGCGATGGTGGTTGTTTAAATGTTTTGGAGACATTAATTCTATGATGAGAATAGTGTCGTGTACACGGATCATGTGTGGTTAAAAAAATGAATGATGATTTGAGTTTTTGACGACTTGGATGGTTGGAGTTGTTTAGGAGTTATAGTTTGATGGTTGGATATCGTCCGAGCTTGGGTTATAACTGATGCTTTGTTTATGAGAGTTGCGGTGGAGTTGAGGATGTTGTTTACGCAAAAGGTCAAAAGTAAGATCATGGAAGTAACTCACCTCTCCATTACCGGTTTTTCCTTACATCAACTTTTTTTCTAAAACATAAATAAATAAGGCGGCACATCAGGATTCCAATCTTGTAAAGTACAACTCAAATTTAGGGACTTGTATTCACTAGACACCTTACCACGACCTCTATACCACCCCAGGGTTTTCTAAAACTGACTAAACCTAAGCTCTAATACCACTAAATGTAATACCCCGATCCCGATCCAGATCTAAAGCACTATATGCAGGTCTCCCAAAACTGGCCCATCAAAATTTTCTCATTTAAAATCACAAGTTTGACAATTCTCAAAACAACCCATTTTCATAAATCCATATAATTAAATAACATTAAAAGAGTTTACAAAATAGGAGCTCCGATTAAAATACACCGTTTGACCACTTAAATAGAAAATCAAATAAGGTTATAGACTCGACTGTGGTAAGGTCCTAAGAATACAATCAGTCCAAGCTAAAACATAAAGTACTGTACTTGAAGCTGGCTCGGTACTGGGAAATCCTCCTTGATGTGCTCCTCTAAAAGCAACCTATCGACCTACGCATGGAAAAACCATAATTTCGCACGCTGACCTAACAAAGCTCAGTGATACATTTTTACTCTACCGCAATTCTTGAATATCATAAAACAAGCATGCATGATAAATATAATTAATAGTGCACATAAATGCTTCTCAACACTAAAGATCATCTTCTAGCCTACCTTAGCTAAAGTTCACAACCATGGCTCAAAATACCACTAGAATGAAAGGAGTCTCACATGTCATCCAAAGCTTACCATACTCGAGGTCACATAGCCCTTCGAGCTACTCGAGCTCACACAGCCCACCGAGTTATGCATTCTATACCTTGATCACATAGCCCAAAGGTAAAACAACTAACATCAATGATCCACACAGTGACGTTAATAACATGCATTCCCTAATAATGGCCAACAAAGTCGTACATTACCAGTGCTCGCACAGCCGTCGGGTTACCCATGATCACATAACCGTTGGGTTAATAGACCATATCTGCATCACCATAGCCATAGATACGTCATAGACGTACTTGAATCACAATAGCCAAGCAATCTTTACCTGAGGTCACTCATCTAATCAGGTTTGAGTTCACAGAGCCCATCGAGTTACTCGAGCTCACACAGCACACTGAGTTAGTTTCCTTATCCTGATCACATATCCCAATGATAGGTTTCTAACCGCATCCAGATCACTTAGCCCGTGGACGTGTCGAATGTACTCGATCACACAGCCCGAAGTACACATCTCTTTATACAAGTTCCCTTGCACTGACTCTAGGACATCTGGATTCCAAACTAAGACACATAAGACAACAAATGCTCCACGAGCATCCATACATCTTACCAAGAGATAAGAGGCATCAAGCCAACCATTACAAATGCCTCAAGGCATATTTCATTTGTTACAATAATTAATCTATATCTTTCTAGCTCGCTCACAGTATTCTTATTGGATCATCTCAATATTCACTGCAGCTAGCCTATATGGGTGTCCCTTCAGCACACGTCAAGGACCCCAAATTCCCACACACCATTAGCTCTTTAGCTATTTATCCCACACGTGGGTTATAAACCTTGATTTCTTAGTTTTAGAATTCATGTTATACCTTTAGAAACCCATTGGGTCCTATATCTCAAATTATAAAATCCCCAAACACAACCTCGAATTCTTTGGGCAGATTGCCCTATGCGTACCGGTACACTTACATGGGTATCGGTACACCCCTATAGGTACTGGTACTTATCCACGAGTACCAATACTTCATTTAGGTTCAAAAAAATATGATCAATATCCCATAACAGTACGTCAACCTTTGTATCGGTACCCAGTATCGGTACATGAAGCCCAGTACCAATCCCTATACTGTACTAGTACTCCCCTAAATATGTACCGGTACACGAAAGCCTTTCTCAAGCAATAGAACAGTGGTACCGATACGCCACTTAGTATACTGATACACGAAAATGCCACTGGAATTTCTACCAAGCATGGGTACCGATATGCGACATGTTGTATCGTTATGCCCATCATAATACGCTCATCTTTTATACAAAGACGTGCGGATACAACCATCCTGTACCGGTACGCGAGCCTAGATTTTAAAACTTAGAGCTCAAAATTTCACCATCCCATCCGTTAACCTACATGGTTAAGCCCCAAAACGTTTCTACATGTTATTGAGGGTTTATTTGGTGGTTTGCTACCAATTTTACCCATTATTAACACATGATTCTTGATTTGCCATTAAAGGGGGTTTGAAGCTTCTAAAACCTTAACTTTGCAACCCGCAATCATAAAACCAAGCAAGGCATTCATTTTGTGATGTTCGTGAAATGTAGGAGTCAGAAATGTACTGAGCTTAGGCAAGCAAATCCTAAAATAAGGCAGCAACCCAGCTTCTTCCTCTTTTCTTCCTTGGACCAAGCTTCAAACTCAACCTTCACCAAACTCTGAAGATATTTACCTTGAAAGATAGATCTTAAGGTGATGAACAACTTCTTCTCAACCTACAATCCAGGATTCCCACTCAAACAACTAGGATTTCACATAACTTAAACATTCACCAAGAGGAAGGAAGAAAGAGAGAGATGGCATGAAGGTAGAGACAAGGTGATATCACCCTTATTCTTTTTCCCTGTAGAAAATTAAGGTTTCATCAGCCTTTGTCTTCCAATTATGGTTTTACCATAATAACCCTCCTCAAAACCCGTCTTAAGCCAAACCCAAAACCACCACGCAAGCCCAAAAAAGATCCTACAAGCCCAAAAAGGCCCAACATAATCCAATCATTCGAACCAAATGCGTCGATCTAAGGCCAGGCCAACGCCTATCGTTGACTCGAAAATCTGGATCGTTACAATAACAAGTATTGAAAAAATTTAGACTCTAATAACAAATATTGAAAATTTTGAATTTTAGACTATGCTCATAATAACAAATATTGAACGAAGAAAAATGGGGCCATCATAACAAATATTAAAACAAAATTGAATCATTAACAAGTAGATCCCTAATAATAAATATTAGAAAAAACTTAGCCTCTATTAACAAATATTAAAAAATAAACTCCTAATAACAAGTATTAAAAATTAAATCTTTAACAATAAATATAATACAAAAAAATATAAATAGTATGTAGTTTTCTTGAGCGATGGGCCCTAGGCGGACGCCCTTGTTGCCCTTGCCCAGGGCCGGGCCTGACACAAAGTTACAACCTTTTAAAGTCTTCATATAGACATATAGTTCAAATATCATATTTTAATTCTTTTTCAAACTCATTGTTTTAACCCAATTTCTAAAAATTTCTAATTTAGTCGCCACTTTTTCATTTTGGTCCCAAAATTAAAAAAAGAAAAGAAAAAGAAAAACAAAGTTGTCGACATATACCGACAACTTTATCAAAATTGTCCTCATTTGTTGACGACTTTAGTTTCACTGTAACATTCACCCTATTTCCGTAAATAATTTTCTCAAAACAACATTTCCTTATTTTTTTCATCCACAATATTTCTCTAACTTAACCATTATATGAAATAACTTTATTAAAATAAAATAAAATTTTGTTGAGATAATATTTCGATATAACAAATGAAAATTGTTTTTAAGTATTTTTTACTTGTTCAAATATGTTTTAAATATTCCAAAATATCAAAAACTGCTTGCCCGTACAGATACGGTTAAGCCCGTACCGATACACCCTTTGTTTTTCCCCAAACCATTTTTCAGTAGCCAAATAGCATACCGATACAGACTTGTCTGTACCGATACGAGTGGCCCGTGCCGAATTGTGTATCGAGTACCGGTACCCAATTAACGATCTGCAACAACTAGTTTTGATTTAAGTGTAGGTATCGATACAAGGTTACACGTACTGATACCCACTGCCTGAAACAGACTCTAACGGTTGGAAAATGACACTAACGGCTCCAATTTACCCCTAACGGCTAGTAACAACCACAAGCTCATTCTAATCAACAAAAGGAAGGTCGAAACACTTGAAGATGGTCAGAGAACACATCCAAGCATCATGTTCGAGAGAATTAACTTTCAAATCCAATTTTATTATTTCTTTTGTAAATAGTGTTTAAAAGAGTGTTTTATTTATTTTATTCTTTACACTCTTGTGAGCTTCAATCTTGTAAACACCCACCTTGTGAGGTTTATTTGTTTACATTTTTAACCTTGTAAAAGGGAGAGGTTCTAGTTTACCCTAAGTAAAAACTAGAGTGGTTCTATTTTAGCCATTGAAAAAATAGGGTTGTAAAGATTTTCTCTTGATCCTGGAAAAAGGGAAGAATTCTTAGTGAATTGGAAAATCCTTAGGGTGTACTAAGGTAGTAGATGTAAACTCAGTTGGGTAGTCAAACCACGCTAAATCATCGTGCAAATTATCCATTATTTTTATTAGTTTTAGTCAATTTATCAAAGAGCGAAAATTAACCCTTTTGACGGTTTTGGGAGATTAATTTGAGCGTGCTACAAGCTTTTCAATTGGTATGAGAGCCTCGTCTCCATCGAAGGACTAACATTCGGGAGTAAATATCATTTGCGTAAAGTCCACTAATCAAGAAAAAATGGTAAGATTTTAAGAAGGCTGCTCTATCTCGTGTCCTCCGCTCTTCAAAGTAGAAACATACTTCCAATGGTGCAACGTCATGAAGTATTTCATCAAATCTCTTGATTTTGAGGTTTGATATATCATTAAAGATGGTTACTTGGAAGCTCTTAAGAAGAAGAAAAGGCAAAATAGTGCAAATGATAGTAAGGCCAAGCTAAACGCAAAGGCGAAGCACATTCTTCTTTGTGCCCTAAATGAAGAGATTTCCAAGAAGATCTCCCCATCCAAAAGTTCCAAAGAAATTTGGGAGAAGCTTGAGAAATTTTATAAGAAATAAGAGAAGAAATATGGAGTTTTATCAAGTGCTAACCTTCTCTCATCTACAAAGATGGATGGTGTTTTGGCTCTCGATGAGCCAAAGGTATCTTCTAACTCCAGTGATTCAAATTTTTATCCATTTGATGAGTTACAAGATATTTTTGATGAATTATTTTTGGAATTTAAGATCATGAATTCCAAATTTAAGAAAATGATTTCAAAACTTGAATTTGAAAATGATTTTCTTTTGAAAACTAAATTGGATTTTGAAAAATGATTTAGAATTTTCAAAATAGGGTAAGGAAGTTTTGGAAAAAGAAAAGTTTGATTTGAAAGTTAAGCCCAAAAGCTTAACAAAAGCAAATTAAATTATTTCTAATAATTCATCTCATCCCATAATGACAAAATGCTCACATTGTCATTATCATGGTCATTCCTTACATACTTGTCCTATAAAGAAAAAAAAACTTATAAGATTAGACAAGTATGGGTTCCTAAGGGAACTAAAGACATTGAAACTAATATCAAAGGATCCAAAGTAATTTGGATACCAAAAATCAAGTAAATGTCTCTTGTAGGTGTGTTGGAGCAATGAAAAGAAATGCAAAGACATGGAAATGCTCTAGTCACACAAGTGAATAAAATGGGCAACCTCTAAGTTTAATGCTTTTAATTTTATATTTTTGGTTATCTATTTTTGATTGATTAATGTTCATGCATTTATGTGTTTTTTATTTCAATATCTAAATAGCATGACATTACTTGAGTGCTTTATGCATATGGGTCTAATGGTTTCATTCTTATGTTTGCATAAAGATTTTTTAAAATCTTGTATACATTGAATTTCAAGTGTTTTTAAATAGACTTAATTCAATATTGAAATTCAATTCTTTTAAGTGTCAAGCATTTGAACCAAATTTATTAAAATAGAATGATTTGATTAATGGGGAGCTTTGATTTTAAAAGGAAAATATCTTAATCCATTGTTATTTTACACCAACAATTGGTATGTGTTGTCACTAAATTTTCACCCACTTTTTATTTATTTTCTTTTTTTATTATAGGGTATTATTACGTATATGTAATATAATAACTAGTCTTATTATTAGAATAAAACTCAATAAAAACAAAAGGGGTCCAATTTAAATAAAAGGGTTCATTCAATAAAATGCATTTGGCCCAAATAAAAACCCCTAATTATTTTTTATTTTCACTTGTGCAGTCAATTATTAACCGTAGGATCCAAATGGAATTGGGTCAAAAAAAGAATGAGCCAGCTTCAATGCGTGGCCCCCACGTGCTGCCCTCTTCCCTGCGTGCTTCTCCAGTTTGCAACCTACAAAAGGGAAGGAAATCAAATGAGATTGAAAATCAACCCCAAATTTGCTCATATTCGAACCAAAATCAGAGCAGAATCAAACATAAAAGGAAGGTCAAGTCGAATCAGCTCCAAATCTGCATCAAATGAATAATTTTGCTGATTTTTTGGGATTTTAGGATTGAATTTCCTTGTATTTTTAGGCATGAAAAAGCCTATAAACCCCCCACCCCATACCATTGTAAGAAAAAACAAGAAAATACGAAAAATAAAGAGATTGAAGTTCTTTAGTTGGGAATCCAAGTGTTCAAGAAAATCTAGGTATTTTCTTTTATTTCGTTTTTTTCGTTTTATTTTTTTATGTTTGATTCAAATATATATGCTATATTACCTTTGTTTTTTAGCCCTAAAAAATCGAGATTCAAAATATTGCCGGAAAATTGTTTTTTCACTAGTATGAGACGGCCGACGGCGGCGGATGGTGGTCAACGTGGTGGTTTGTGGTTCATGTTCTTCATTTCATGTTCTTCATCCATAAAGAACATGGATGAACATTTGAAAGAATTTTAAAAGTGGGTGTTTGATCCAAAATTTTAGGAAAAGAAATAATGAAGAGTGTTTTTGAAGTTGGGCTTTATACCCATGTGTTTTAAAATAAAGTGGGCAACTCATTAAATCCTTCCACCTTATTTTATTTTATTCTGTAAAATACCATATTTTTAAAAGTTCCAAAATGGTCACTATTTCCGAAAACTTAGTTTCTAACTTTTAATTTTGGTCACCAAATTTGTTTCTTTTTTAAGGAATATTTAATTGTCATCTTGTAAATATTTAGTTCTTTGAGATTTATTTATTTAATATTCTTTAAATTCTTTAATTGAAATATTAGTTTGAACAAATAAAACCTTTAGGTTTAGGATCTTAAAAGCTTATATAGATACTTAAAATATAAAAAAAATTCTCCACCCAATATTCATAAAATACACTTAATAATATTTTAACCCTAATAGGTAAAATTTATTTAGATATTTTTTTGGGTTAACAATCACTAACTTAGAAAAATAAAAGCTTCAACACACTAATTTTCTTTGATTGCTTGTTAAAAAAGTGAGATATAATTAATGCGGTGTCTTACCAAAAGGAGGTAACGGGTTAGCGCCAGAAGTGTTGGCGGTGATTAAAGTTTACTCTCCGGATGGTGTAGCCGTTAAAATGGCATCATATTCATTAATGGAAAATAATTTAAATTTTACACGAACTTGCAAATTTCGGCATTAAAACTTTTTGTAATCTGGTAGGTACGAATTTTTGGGCGTTAAGGGGTGTTAACCCTTCCCCGCGCATAACCGACTCCCGAACCTATTTTTGAGTTTTCGCAGACCAAAACCGTTATTTTAATAAAATAATATTGTTTTTATTAAAATGACCCGTTTTTAGGTGATCCAATCACACCTTTTAAAAAAGATTGGTGGCGACTCTGTTGTTTTGACTTTATTTAAAAAAAATCGCCGAGACCCCTTAAAAAGGTTGCGACAGCTTGGCGACTCTGCTGGGGAAATTTTTTGTTTTTACAAAAAAAAGGCAGGCCACAAGCCGATTACACCTTGTTTTAATGTCGAAATTTGCAAGTTCGTATAAAATTTAACTTAATTGTCCATTTATGAATATGATCTCATTTTACGCATTAAAAATTTAGTTATAAGCTCTACACTCGAGGTTCGTTCCGTTCGTTTAAGTGGGGGGAAACGCTATTGCTCTCGTAGGAATACTGATTCTCCGTATGGGCCTAACAAGTATCTTCGGGGCTCATATGTCCTATGTCTTCGTGAGGATACTGATCCTTCGTATGGGCATAGGAAAATGGGTTCCCCTGAGTTGAACTTGATTCGTTTGAAGCCTATAATGGGTGAGAATCAGGGGCCTTGCTACCCTTAGTAGGGGACAGCGAGGACAATTCAGGAACCTTTTAGAGCTAAAACTTTATGAGAATCTAGAAGCCTACCTTATTAGAGCCATGTGAAAAACTCTAGGTTTTGAAATTTGGTCAAAATTATTTCGTAGGAATAGTCCGTGGAGACATGTCCAGAAGTGTTAGAATGCGCTGCCCAGTTGCTATTCGTACAATGAAATTATTTTGGACCTTTTTATGTTTTTTGAAGTACTACTCCTTTATTTTTCTTGTTTTGTATTGTTTTGCATATTTTTCTTGCATCTTTATTCCATATCTAGAAGGGGTTGATTCTCAAGACACTTGCTTGATTAGAAAACAGTTTTTTTGTCGTGGATGAAAGGTTTCTAAAGGAAGAAGAAGACAACGCGGATGTACGAGCATATAGGGATAGCCTGACAATTGATCACGTGATCAAGACATCAGAATATGCTCATATCAGCATTAAGCAGAATAGTGTGCAAGAACTGCGAGAAATATAGAACCACTTTGACTATACCACTAAATAGTTATTCTTCGACACCTACGATGACATAGCTTGCTTGTCGTATGTGAAGGTGGATGAGCCATTTCTTATGGCCCTAATTTAGTTCTGGAATCTGGGGTATTGTTGTTTCACCTTCAACGGGGAAGACATGATGCCCATGTTTGAAGAGTATTGTGCACTATTCAATCTGCACTAGGTAAAGAAGAATTGGGTTTATGCTAAGCCCCTTAAGAACAAGAATGTTCACTCCAGGATCAAATTTTTCGCTGGCATAAGAGATGGATGGGTCAAGGGCCTGATACAGAAAAAGGGGGCAGTTTCTCCTTCCCTTGGTCAAGTATCCATGACATAATTCCTACTCATCCAGACAAAGAGAAAAGAGTAGATCTTTTAGCTATAACAATCTACGGCTAGGTTATCTTCCCGAGGGTCTTGGGCAATATTGATGTGGCTATATTAGACCTTTTTGAGCAACTGAAGAAAAGAGTCAATCCGGTGCTAGCTGTACTAGCAGAAACTTTTATCTCTTTGAATGCATGTCGAAAGTTAGAGGGTGTGCGTTTCGGAGGGTGTGCTCATTTGCTCCAGGTTTGAGCCCTTAGCTATTTCTGGAAATGTCCGACTTTGAATCTGTCTAATGTGTTCTCTCCGAACTTCTCTCCACTTCGAGAGTTTCTTGGAAAAGAATGGCCAATAGCCAAGAGGAGCAAGTGGGTTGACATTTTTAGGGACCGCTGGGATCAAGACATCGTATGGAGAGTTCCGTGGATGGGATACACCAAGGTTTTTTACAAGTTTAAGATTATAATTATATAATGTTGCTAGGCCTATGGGGTGGAATCGGTTGTTCCCCCTTACTAGTGGTGCGACAATATGGCTCTCGATAATTCGTCCCCTTCACTACTGGCCTAGATAAGTCTGAGTTTAAGTTCCAAGGGGAATTCAAGGAAAATGTTCAGACTATCAATGACTCATGGAAGCACCGTTACCTCATGGAGGTAGAGTACGATAGTAAGTTCATGTTCACCCCTGACTATGATGTATGGAGGCACATGAGGGTGAATGACAAGATTCTGCCACCTACTTCCAAGTAGGCTAAGTCCCTAGAAGAACACTTAAATGTGGTTCCTTCTGAAGTTGATATTTTGATAAACGAGTTGAAAAGAGCCAAGGGAAAAATAGAAGCTCTACAAGACCAGCACATGAAAGGCTTGTTTGAGGCAGGCTTAGAAGCGGACGAATACAAGGGAAAGATAAATTGGGTAATGAAGCTATACAAAAACCTGGTGGAGAAGTTTGAGATCCTGAGGGTTGATTTTCTCAAGTTTCAAACCTTGGCTCGAAATGCAGAGTTGAAAAAGTCTCCCGAGCAATGGCGGCATGAGATTGAGTAAGACGTCGAAAAAGAAAGAGTACAATCTAATAAAGAGATTGAGAAGTACAGACGGGCACTCGTTGAAGAGAATGAGAAAAATGAATGAGCTATCAAAAAAGAGAATGAGAATGTAGTTTTATTGAAAAAGAAGACCCATGACAGCAACGTTCGTTTATGTGAAATGCAGCGTATATATGACTCCACCAACGAAAAGCTGAAATAAAGCCAGACCTTTGTAACTGAGTTACAGACCAAGGTGGTGGACTTGAGTCATTCGTTACACTCGTACCAAAATCGTCGTGCACATGTTGAGCTTTAGGCTAGTTAAAATAAAAATGAAGCGCTGAAAAAGTAAGTGGTGGCAATAGAGAACGGCATGCAAGAATATAGGACAAAGATCTTGGTCATCGAAGATATCAATGAAATAGGCAATGACTATTGGTTTACTCATCTTAGGGAAAATGCCATGAGATTCCAAGAGCGTGGCGAATTCGACAAGAGCGTCATGACGCAAATTTAATACGTGACCAAGCATGTGATGATGTTAGCTACGAAAGCTACAGCTCTTCGCCAGTACATCAGGCTAGTAGGAGAAATGGGACCAAGTCTCTTATGGCTGATTGAAAAAATAAGGAGATGGGTGCTCGTGCTAAGATGTACTCATAGAAAAGTCAAGATCTTTTGTAATAAGGACCTTTGGCATCCAATTAAGAACTATTTCTAGAGCAATTATCTTAATGGAATCGATGGCCCTTCGTCTGCATTCATGCATTTGCATTTTGTTTGTTTATTGTTTATTTGTATTGGTTTATGTTTTTTACATTATTGCATATATTCATACATAATAAAAGAATCAATTGTGGTAAAATTTTAAAAAAACTAAAAAAAGAAAAAAGTTTCGCATAAACACGATACCCAAGCAATGGTAGTTAAAGACATGTCGTCAGCTTCAGAGCTAAACAAAAGAATACGCGAGCTTGTTGTTACCCAGATAGCATTCATGTTAGAGTTTTGGGGACCTATATAAAGAGAAAGCAACTAATGGCATCGAAGCCCTGCTAGGAATTGCCTACGCTCACTCTAGGAATCAAGGAAAGAAACATGACGAGTATCTTATAGCCTGAACAACTTCAGTAGTAGAATCTCTTCAGGAAGTAGACTGGTTGAGCTTTGCTAGAATTTACCCATACTTTCCTGGAATAATGATCAATGATTTTCCTGGAAAATGGTGGAGTCATACCTAGAACCAACCCTTTTGCTTTGGCCCGCGAGCATTAGGGATCTTTTGTAAGGGCCTCTATGTTATTTTACTTGTGTAAAAGATGTATTCCCTTTATTTTTCTCAAGTGGCAAACATTTTTTTCACCACTCATTTTTTCCATCCATTTCTATTTTAAAATACATCTTATTTGCAGAATCCCCATTATTGATTGTATGAATGATTCTTAGATCTAATCCTGAGATGGAGGGGAAATAAAGTGTGTTCATGATTAATGAGAAATCCCATAAATAGATTTTGAGTGATTTTCTCAGACATTGTTGTTAAGGTCTTTGAATAAAGTGATAACTCTAAAACATCTACCAACTGAAGACTGATTCTTTTTGATGATATTTGTGTGTGAAATGACATTTGACATTTTTTCATTTCCCTTCTCAAATAAGAAAATAAAAAATCCTTTGTGGTCCCCTTTTGAGCATGATGTTTTTTCTTGTGATTGAACCCCAATCAAAGATCACCCCCATACTAGGGGCAAAAGGGATGAAAGGTTGTTCGTAAGCAAGAAAGAAAACATGTTAGATCAAGTTGAATGTCCTAAATTCAAAATAAAAGGGCAAAAAGCAAAAGGAAAAAGAAAATGAAGAAATAAAATCTAGAATACGAAGGGAAATTTGAAACAGGAGAAAAACGTGTGCGGAATCCTTCATATGAGACATGTGCCAAAAAAGGGAAATGAACTCTAGGGTAAAAACCCAAAATGGGCAGTCTAGAATGATCCAAAGAATAAAAGAATGGAGAATTCATCAAGAAAGATTAATCCTTGGTTTAACCACCCTTAAGCATGTATTTGAGCCTATATACCTTTTTTTGTAACCCGAGTCTAGCCTACATTACAAGCCTTTAAAGACCATTTAGATTACACATGAATATCTGAGGAAAGAAGTTTGTTTTAAGAATATATTCCGCCCAATTGAGTTAACCTTTCTTCATGGACCCCAAACTTCTAATGTCTGATTGAGATTAGAAAAGTGGGAAAATTGAAATTTGGGGAGTGTGTAAGTTAAAGAGAGCCACCTAAAAGCGGGACTCTATCCGGTTAATGGATTCATGAATCATTCATACTATGAATTTGAGGCATCTGACTTTGCTATTTTCCATGTTTGCCATGACTTTTTCCTTTGAACCTTTATTTCTAGCCTTTTATTTTTTTTCTCATCGCTAATATTTTTCTTGCATCTTACAAGTAAAGTGACATAAATTCATGAAAAAATGTTTCTTGGTATTGATTCCAAATCCAAAAGCATTTGTTTACCATTACATCAAGAAATAATAGGGGCAACGCTACTTTCATTAGTTTATGGGATAAAAAGTTGAGTTGCCAATCAAGGTTAAAATTCCATCTCTCCCTGTCTTGATGGAAGCAAAACTAGAAGAAGCAAAATAGGTCCAAGCAAGATATGACTAGTTGAGTTATTCGATGAAAAAGAGGTTGAAAGTCATCTGCCGTTGTCAGGTGAATCAGAGAAGAATGCCACGAGCTCAAGACAAGAAAGTTCATCCAAGAAAGAGATTTTGTATTAGGAAAAATTTTGCCAATGCAAAGAGATTCTCGGGGAAAATGAACGACTAACTGGAAGAAGGCTTTCTCAAAAAGAATATTAATCTCGGTCGAGATGGATAGAAACGAGCTTCATAATTCGATGAATTTAGAAGTTTTATGCCCAAAAAAGAAGATGAAGAAAAAAGAGAAAAGAAGAAAAAGAGAAAAAAATAAAATTATCGAAAGGTGAAAACCCGCAATGGGTGCCTTAGATACAAAAAAGAAAAAAGAAAAAGGGGGTTCAAAATGAAAACCCGCAAAGGGCGTCTTGAAACCAAAGGGGATCTGAGTTGAAAACCTGCAAAAGGCGGCTCAGATAGTTTATGGATTAGGCAAGAAGCAAATGAATCTCTCGAAAACTTGGCATATTGGAAGGAATTTTGTGACCTTATACCTCATTGACTTGGCAAAGGCAGCACGTGGTGATTTCTGATGACCTTACTTGGGAAGTTTTGGCCAATGGCATCTGGATTTTAAATGGGGCATGCCCAGAGTGGGGCAATTTGCATTGGACAATGATTTAAGGACATCAAAGCTAATATGCGTAAGGGGAAGATAAGAAAACGCTAGTATCATTTGAAGACATTCAAGGTAGAAATAAGCTTTGCTGCAAGAATTTACATGCAAGCGCTTCAAAGAGCCCTGCAGGTGCAGGTATTTGACAACTCACAAGAAGCTTTGAGAATACTTGATTTTTTTAAAGGCAGTATGATTGCTAAACCTTCTTCCACATTGAGAATAATTTTAAAGACATTGGAGGAGATGTCCAGTGATGTTAAAGCTTTCATTCAAGCTTCTGGGAGAATGTGAGATGTTCTATTCTCTTAACCAGGCAAAGGCTAAAAGAGTGTTGAAGAATATGAGGATAAAAAGTCAATCCTCCAAACCAGGAATACAAGATTGAGGGAGCAAATGTGTAAAGCTCAGATGTTTTATCTGAAGCAAAAAGATATAAAGAATAAATAGCTAGCATGGTTGACTATCTAGGTTGAACAAGCAAATAAGCATGGAAGCGAAGAGGAAAAACCCTAGAAGAAAAAGACAAAATGAAGAAAAAGAAAGAAAAAAGAGAAAATTTAAAACAAAAAGAAAAAAATAAGGACATGCATTCATGTATTAGGCATTCCTAGGAGCATACATCATAATCATAGCATTTGACAGATATAGAACTTGTCTATCCATTCGGGCATGAGGAGAGTGGAACCTACTTATCTATTCGAGCATGAGGAGAATAGAACCTACCTATCCATTCGAGCGTAAGGAGAATGGAACCCTGCTTATCTATTCGGGCACATGGAGGATAGAACCCGCCTATCCGTTTAGGTATAAGGAGAATGGAACATGCCTATCCGTTCAGGCGTAAGGAGAATTGAGCTCGCCCATCTGTTCAGGCGTAAGGAGAATAGAGCCCGCCTATTCGTTCAAGCATAAGAAGAATGAAGCACGTCTATCCGTTCAGGTGTAAGGAGAATGGAGCTCACCTATCTGCTCAAGCATAAGGAGAATAGAGCCCGCATATCCGTTCAAGCGTAAGGAGAATGGAACCCACCTATTCGTTCAGGCGTAAGGAGAATGAAGCTCGCCTATATGTTCAAGCGTAAAGAGAATAGAGCCCGCCTATCCGATCAGGCGTAAAGAGAATAGAGCCCACCTATCCGTTCAACCGAAATAAGAATGGAACATGCTTATCTATTTGAGCACAAAGAGAATGAAACCTGCTTATCTATTCGAGCATGAGGAGAATAGAACTCGCTTATCCATTTGGGTATGAGAAGAGTGGAACCTACTTATCTATTCGAGTATGAGGAGAATAGAACCTACATATCCATTCGTGCTTGAGGAGAATGTAACCTATTTTTGGAACTTGCCTATCCATTTAGGCATAAGGAGAATGGAGCTCGCATATCCATCCAGGCCCGAGAAGAATATAACCTTTATATTTTAGCAATCGCTTATCCGTTCAGGCACAAGAAGAATAAAACCTTTATTTTTCAGCACCCGCCTATACATTCGGGCATGAGGAGAGTGGAACCTGCTTATCTATTCTAGCATGAGAAGAATAGAACCTGCATATCCATTCGTGCATGAAGAGAACAGAACCTTTTTTTTTCACCTGCTTATCTATTCGAGCCTGAGGAAAATAGAACCCGTCTATCCATTCGGGCATAAGGAGAATGGAACCTTGTTTGCAATTGGTGAAAATTATTGCATTTTTTCTTTATTCTATCCTCGTTTTACTAGAATGAGCAAAGAGGGCAATTGTTGTCACTAAATTTTCACCCACTTTTTTGTTTATTTATTTTTATTATTAGGGTATTATTACATATATGTAATATAATAACTAGTCTTATTATTAGAATAAAACTCAATAAAAACAAAAGGGGTCCAATTTAAATAAAAGGGTCCATTCAATAAAATGCATTTGGCCCAAATAAAAACCCCTAATTATTTTTTATTTTCCCATGTGCAGTCAATTATTAACCGTTGGATCCAAATGGGATCTAACGGTCCAAGATTGGGTCAAAAAAGGAAGGAGCCAGCTTCAATGTGTGGCCCCCATGTGCTGCCCTCTTCCCTGCGTGCTTTTCCAGTTTGCAACCTACAAAAGGGAAGGAAATCAAATGAGATTGAAAATCAACCCCAAATTTGCTCATATTCGAACCAAAATCAGAGTAGAATCAAACATAAAAGGAAGGTCAAGTCTAATCAGCTCCAAATCTACATCAAATGAATAATTTTGCTGATTTTTTGGGATTTTAGGATTGAATTTCCTTGTATTTTTAGGCATGAAAAAGCCTATAAAACCCCCACCCCATACCATTGTAAGAAAAAAACAAGAAGAAAATACGAAAAAAATAAAGAGATTGAAGTTCTTTTGTTGGGAATCCAAGTGTTCAAGAAAATCTAGGTATTTTCTTTTATTTCATTTTTTTGTTTTATTTTTTTATGTTTGATTCAAATATATATGCTATCTTACCTTTGTTTTTGAGCCCTAAAAAATCGAGATTCAAATATTGCTGGAAAATTGTTTTTTTTCACTGGTATGAGGCGGCCGGCAGCGGCAGATGGTGGTCAACGTGGTGGTTTGTGGTTCATGTTCTTCATCCATGAAGAACATGGATGAACATTTGAAAGAATTTTAAAAGTGGGTGTTTGGTCCGAAATTTTAGGAAAAGAAATAATGAAGAGTGTTTTTGAAGTTTGGCTTTATACCCATGTGTTTTAAAACAAAGTGGGCAATTTACATTCATTAAATCCTTCCACATTATTTTATTTTATTCCGTAAAATACCATATTTTTAAAAGTTCCAAAATGGTCACTATTTTCGAAAACTTGGTTTCTAACTTTTAATTTTGGTCACCGAATTTGTTTCTTTTTTAAGGAATATTAATTGTCATCTTGTACATATTTAGTTCTTTGCGATTTATTTATTTAATATTCTTTAAATTCTTTAATTGAAATATTAGTTTGAACAAATAAAACCCTTAGGTTTAGGATCTTAAAAGCTTAGATAGATACTTAAAATAAAAAACTTTTCTTCACCCAATATTCATAAGATACACTTAATAATATTTTAACCCTAATATGTAAAATTTATTTAGATATTTTTTAGGGTTAACAATCACTAACTTAGAAAAATAAAAGCTTCAACACACTAATTTTCTTTGATTGCTTGTTAAAAAAGTGAGACATAATTAATGCGGTGTCTTACCAAAAGGAGGTAACGGGTTAGCGCCAGAAGTGTTGGCGGTGATTAAAGTTTACTCTCTGGATGGTGGGGCCGTTAAAATGTAATCATATTCATTAATGGACAATAATTTAAATTTTACACGAACTTGCAAATTTCGGCATTAAAACTTTTTGTAATCGGCTAGGTACCAATTTTTGGGCGTTGTGGGGGTGTTAACCCTTCCCCGCGCGTAACCGACTCCCGAACCTGTTTTTGAGTTTTCGCTGACCAAAAATGTTATTTTAATAAAATAAAACCGTTTTATTAAAATGACCCATTTTTAGGTGATCCAATCACACCTTTTAAAACAGATTGGTGGCGACTCTGTTGTTTTGACTTTATTTAAAAAAATCGTCGAAACCCCTTAAAAAGGTTGCGACAGTATGTTTATCAATTGGTACTTCAATTTTCAACATTTGGTGTTTTTTTGAACTTAATGAGATTTCAAACTTGGTTTGAACTATTTTTGACATAACAAAAAGGGGGAGATAGGTTTAAAAAAATTCAATTTCAAAAAGAAAAATGGGGAGTCTTAAATATTTTTCACAAATATTCTCTTTTTCTAAAATTATTTTTTTAAGGGGGAGCAATCTCAAAAACATTTTTTAAATGTTTTGTTATATCAAAAAGGAGAAGATTGTTGAGATAATATTTCGATATAACAAATGAAAATTGTTTTTAAGTGTTTTTGACTTGTTCAAATATGTTTTAAACATTTCAAAATGTCAAAAACTGTTTGCCTGTACCGATACGATTAAGCCTGTATCGATACACCCTTTGTTTTTTCCCCAAATTGTTTTTCCAATAGCCAAATAGCGCCCTGACACAGACTTTTCGTACCGATACGGTGTATAGAGTACCAATACCCAGTTAACAGTATGCAAAAGCTAGTTTTGATTTTTGTGCAGGTACCGATACGGGGTTACGCGTACCAATACCTACTGTCTGAAACAGGCTCCAATGGTTGGAAAATGTCCCTAACAGCTCCAATTTACTCCTAACGGCTAGTAACGATCACAAGCTCATTTCAATCAATAAAAGGAAGGCTGAAACACTTGAAGATGGTTAGTGAACACATCCAAGCATCATGTTCAAGAGAAATTAACTTTCAAATCCAATTTTATTATTTCTCTTGTAAATAGTGTTTAAAAGAGTGTTTTATTTGTTTTATTCTTTACACTCTTGTGAGCTTCAATTTTGTAAACACCCACCTTGTGAGGTTTATTTGTTTACATCTTTTAACCTTGTAAAAGGGATAGGTTCTAGTTTAGCCTAAGTAAAAACTAGAGTGGTTCTATCTTAGCCATTGAAAAGATAAGGTTGTAAATGTTTTCTTTTGATCCTGGAAAAGGGGAAGAATTCTTAGTGAATTGGAAAATCCTTAGTTGTGTGCTAAGGTAGTGGATGTAGACTCAGTTGGGTAGTCGAACCCCTCTAAATCATCTTGCAAATTGTCCACTATTTTTATCAGTTTTAGTCAATTCATCAAAAAGCAAAAATTAATCCTCTTGACGGTTTTGGAAGATCGATTCGAGCATGCTACAAGCCTTTCAAAGTTATGTGAATAACTAATTATAAAATTGAATTGAAATATAAATAGAAATTAAATTCATATTTTGTTTTATAATACACGGGTTAATATAGGGAAAAATAAAAAAATAGAGTAATAGTAAAATTATTTAGCGAAACGGGTGCATTGTTAAGGCACATTGCACTCTTAAGGAGAATACGCGAGTTTAAACCTTAGATACGCGAGTTCAAATCTCGAACATGGACTGTAAGCATATATGTATATTACCAAAAATAAATTTGGCAAAACAATCTTATTTTATAATACATGTTCATTTTATAGTTTATGTTTGAAATTTGCGACTCACACTCCAATAATGTTATCTTTAAAGTTCGAATCTAAATCCATCTTTTAGAAGAACAATGTGCCTTATTATTGCAGCAAACTTTTTGGTATCATATTTTACAATGTTGGATAAAACCATCTACAACTAAATTACCCTAATTTTTTTTATTTTCTCCCTAAATTAACCTAATATACACCCTTAATTAAACTAAGATTATTTTCAATAAAAATAGAAAAAAAGGAAAACGGAAACCACCCAGTATCAGGCTATCAGCCCGCGAATTTCTTTCACGAAATAGGTCCCCACCAGCATACCCCAAAATGTGGACTCCGCAACTTCCATGATACCTCCAAGAGAAAATCTCAGCCCTTGGATTTTCATTACACAGTAGGAAAAAGATCAGAGTCGTTCATTACATCCCATCTCGAATTTCGCCCGCTTTCTGACAAGATCCCGTCCGACGTGTATCTTAACTGCATTTGAAATCCGGGTTTCAAGTCCGGACTTTAAAAAAACTGAACCCAATTTAATTTGTATCCCCAAAACTAAAATATGTTCTAAATAAAGTTAAAAAATCCCCACTCTAAACACTCTGCTCTCTGTCCTGTCCAGCTTTCGAACGATTACAAAGTTCGTGAATCACTGTAAGTCTGCAAGTTTTCTCCTTTTTCGGTTTTCTGCTGATGTCTGGTAATTTCTCTTCAATTTCTTTGCTTTTTTTTTAGAAATTTTCTTTTGCTGGGTGAGATTCGCTTGGGGTGTTTATCTTTTTGGAAATTGTAAAATTTTGGCTTCTTTTACTAGTTTTTTGTGGGAAAACCTTAAGGGCTAGTTTGGTTGCTTTCAAATTTGAAAATTGACGAGTTTTAAATTTTTAGATTTAGGGTTTTTCCCTGTCCAAATTGAAAATCTGATTAAATTAAGCTTTACATACTTGGTTTTAGGTTTGTTAAACTGTGATTTATGATTTGTATAGGTAGAGAAATAAAAGAATTTTTTGCGAGATTTATAATTTTCTTTTTTTGTCCTCCCCAAGGAACCAAAAAAGTATTTAGTTCTTATGGGTCAACTTTGGGATTTTCTTCATTTTTAAACATGTTTCATTCTTTCAGATCTCTAATATTGCAATTCGAGTCCGTTAATGCTTTATTTTTCTTTTGTGGTGTGAGGCTTTCACCTCTGTTTACTTCACTGTAACACTTTTTAGTTAAAGAAGTTTTTCCTCCCTTAATTTGAATGTTTCTTGTAGCTCCCCCCCCCCCACCCCCATATGGAGAGTGCAATTATTTTTCTTGGTTACAGTCTTTTACTCATTGTATTTCATGGGAAGCTTAGGAAAACTTTATTGTGTGTGAAAAAGACATTTTTTTGCTATGCGAAAAGACTGCAATGGAAAATTCACTTGCTATGGTCACCCAATTATTTCCTAATGTATTGATTATTACTTTAGTGGGGGTTATGGTGTTTGTTGCTGAGTGTTGTAGTGCCTGCTTAATGTTTCTTTTGTGTTGTGTGTAATTAATTGTTTTATTTTGTCATTATTATTACTGTACATTTTTTATTTTGTTTTGAAGCTATACTGTTATTCCATCCTACAGCTTTGGAAGGCTAGATAAAACAAAGTAAAACATTTACTTTGAATTGGTTTGATTATGGGTGAAGAAGAAACGAAGACCGAAGTCCCTGACCCTGTGGCTAATGGGACTGCTATTCCGGAAAAATCTGTTGAAGTTGCATCTGAGAAAAGAGGGGAAGAAGATAATGGGGTAAAGGAAATGGAAGAAGATAAGAAAAGTGATGAGAAAGTTGAGACTGAGAAAATGGATGAAGACCAACAGGTCAAGGAAGACGAGGAAAGCAAAGAAGTGGAAAGTGAAGCAAAGGAGGAACCTAAAACTGATGCAATGGAAGAAGAAACTGGCGCAAAAGATGAAGAGGACCAGAAAGTGGACGAGTTGAAAGAAGATGAAGAGGAACAAGAAGAGATGAAAGAAGAAGAGGAAGAGAAGGCTGAAGATGAATTGAAAGAAGGAGAAGATGAAGAGAAACATGAAGAGAAGGCTGAAGAAAGTGAGGAGGAAAAAGGTTCAAAGAAGGTTGGGAAAGTTCAAAAAAATGGGGAGAGAGTTAGAGGGAAAACAAAAAAGCCGGAGGAGAAGAAGGAGCCAGAACAAAGAACTCCTCTCACTGATCGACCTGTGCGTGAGCGGAAATCTGTTGAAAGACTGGTTGCATCTATTGAAAAAGATGCTTCTAGGGAATTCCAAATTGAAAAGGTTCGCCCTCCCTGTTTTTCCTGGCTATCCTTTTTTTTACAGTTTAGATGTTTAAATCCCTATTTTGAAGGTGTGTTAGAGATTAATTGTGGTTGCTTTGGCAATTTCAGGGCAAGGGTACTCCACTTAAAGATATTCCTAATGGTGTGTTCTCTGGTTCTTATATCATTCAAATTATTGGTTTGTTATACAAAATATCCTAAAATGGCTTTGTATGATGCTATATTTGTAAACCTTAATCACCTCATTTCTCCTAATGTTGCTCACCATTGATTTCATAGTGTTTGCATTGTCAAGAAAACATCTGAGGATGCTGCTTCTTTAGTTTAATTTTGCTCGTCCCTTGGCCTTGTTTCTATTAAGTTCCTTTAATGTGTATTGATATTCCTTTTCCTTTAAAATCAGATATGTTTAGTATTTGATATTAGTTTAGAACCATGAGTTGATTGAAATGACATCTGCTATGTCATCTTCTGCAGTGGCATTCAAGTTGTCTAGACGGAAGACCGATGACACTTTCAGACTGCTTCATACTGTTCTCTTTGGAAGGAGAGGGAAGGTAATATGATTGCTGTCAAATTTTTTGTAATGTTACTGTCTAGCATTTCCAATATGTTGTTTCATCCTCTTGCTTTGATGATACGGGCTTATCGGGTATCGGCTTGCAAAAACACATAAACATAGTCTGCAGTGATGCATGTGTGCTTGAGTATGGGCACGAGTCATTGCAAAGAAACAATACTTGGATGGTTCTGGGTTGCTGCAGTAGTACTTCGCTGGTTTTGCTTTCAGTTTACTCATATTCCTTGCTCTTTGCAGGCTGTTCAGATTAAGAGTAATATTTCCAGATTTTCTGGTTTTGTGTGGCATGATAATGAGGTAAGATGATTATCAAACTATGAAGCTATATTTTTGTCAATTATGATTGATTTTTCTTTAGAAATTGGACTTCTGGGCTAGGAGGCTTGTATTTTTTCTACTTGTTTAAGTTGCCCATGTGGCTTATATTAGTGCACTATAGTAGGTTTTCTTGAGCTTATTTCATTCAAATGTTGTGATAATCGCAGGAAAAGCAAAAAAGTAAAGTAAAAGAGAAGATAGACAAGTTTAATAAAGAGAAGTTATTGGAGTTCTGTGATGTGCTTGCATAGCAGTTATGAAAGCTACTACAAGGAAGGTTTGCTGTACTACTGTATTTTGTGCTTTAGTTCTGCCTTTATGTCAAGGAAATAATAGCTTGCCTGTTTGATTAGTTGAGAGCACTTTCTTACTAGTTAGTTATTCAATATTCATGTAAATGGTCTATAGGAACCCTACTAAGACTTGTCTGGTGGGTTCTTTTCTCACCTAGTGTGCAGTAAAATGTTGGGTAGGCAAACCATGTATTTATGAAAGTTACGGAACTATGATTAATCTTTTTTCCTTTCTTTTTTATTCTTCTTTTCATAAAGCTAGGTTTTGTTGTCTTCAGCTGAGATCCCTCAATTATTTGATTAGTTTTACGAATAACTTATTCGTAATATGGAAAGTAGTACCACTGCAGAAGTTGAGTGTAATTTATATGAGAACTTATTAGTCCTGAACAAAATGCTAATTTTGTTACTGAAGAAATTGGATTTCTCTAACCGGTGTTAATAAAGCCTAAAATGGACATTCAGGAAGATATCATCACAAAGCTGATAGACTTTTTGGTGGCCCCTCATGCTACCACTACTGTTCTACTTGCAGAAAAAGAACAGGTTACATTTTTACCTACTGCTTTTGCTAAAGTTCCATTTTCACATATTTATTTCTAACCTATAGTGTTTTTTCCCCCAGTCAAGTAAGGGTAAAAAGCGCAAAAGGGCTACAAAGTCTGGAACTGCATCTAAACGATCGAAAAAGGTATTATTTCTTCCTTGTTGACAACAGAAACTTGATATTTGTTTAACCATTGGAATTTTTGTTAGGATAATCACCTCTGGTTACCATGTTCAAGGAAATTCTAGTTTACCATTCAGTTAGGTCTCCTATCTGTAAATAACTTGTGCTATATGAATGCTTACTATTATGTTTTTGGCCAGGGACTTAGGGGTCAGCATATGGTTTTACTTCTTTTTAAATTAATTTTCTTAGTCCCCCCCCCCCCCCCCCCTTATTGTATGTATTATGCAGAGTCGGACAAAGAGCGAGGATACTCCAAAATCAGGGAAAAAGAACACTCCTGATTCCGAGGATGAATCTGAAGAAGAGGAAGAAAAAGAAGAAGAAAAGGAAGAGGACAAGGAAAAGGAAGAGGAACAGAATGAAGGCGGGAAAAATGAAAATGGAGATGCAGAAAAATCTGAGGACAAGATGCCCGAGAATTCTGAAAGTGAGGAGAAAAATGAAACTGAAGACGAATCTGAAGAAGATGCAAAGAAGAAGAAAAAGAGTTCAAAAGTATCATCCAGAAAGCAGGAATCAGCTGGAAAAGCTAAAACCAAGAAAGTCACAACTCCCAAAAGGTCTGCCTCGCTGAAAAGAACCCCGAAAACATCATCAGCTAAAAATTCAAAGGCTGATGATGATAGTGACGAAAGTCCAAAGGTGTCTTCAAGGAAGAAACCTGAAAAAGTCACCAAGGAGAAGCCCTCTACACCAGCGAAATCTGCCTCCAAGGAGAAAACCAGTAAGATAGTGGTATCCTTTCTATTTTCTGTTTCTGTCGATACCTTTTGTCTAAGAAATTGAATAATTGTTTCTCATGGCCAAATTTGTAAGATTGGCTTTTGGTTTTGAGTGTTTACGGTGATATCTTTTTCTGTATCTTTTAAGGCAATAGAGCTAGAAAGGGGAAGGACAAAGCTAAAGAGCAGAAACTGAAGCCAAGTGATCATGAACTAAGGGATACAATTTGTAAAATTCTTAAGGAAGTGGACTTCAATACGGTAAGATTTGCTATTAATATACTACTACTAGAATAGCTGCATCCTTTACTAGACTTTTTTTTTTTCGGTCTGGTCCCGACTACTAAGACTATTTTGGTTTGTGAATTAGAGAGTCAGGTTATCAGGACTTAGTTCAGTGCTAAATGGGCTATCCATGGATAATAATTGTAATATCCATAGCCTTCCTTAATTGGAATGTTAGAATAATCTCTGAGGGTCGTTAACTGCCAAGACTATATGGTCTCATTTTATCACCTCGAAACCAAACATACTTAGCTGTTTCATTGAGTGTGATGCACTGATGCTTCTGTTGATGTTTTATTTTGAAACATTTTACTGAAGAATTAGTTTTGGAACGATTGGTGAAACTCTGCTTAAACTTGCCAGTGTGGAAATGGGCTGGACTCTTTTCCATGCCGTTCTGGGAATGTTTATTGACAAAAATATTGCTTTTTGTACTTTATTTTTTTAAACACACTGTCCTTGATCCTTGTTGGTCAATTTGATTGCAGATAAGACATAAGGATCTCAAGCATTTCTAAGTTTTATTTTGATTCATTTCATTTCCAATTTTTTTTTTGCTTAAAGGAATTTGAGTCTTTCTCCCATGTTTTCATTTCATCATAGATACTATTTTTGATGTTCTTGGCTAACATAAATTGTATTACTTTATCTGCAGGCTACATTCACCGACATTCTGAAGCTTCTTGGTATGCATCTTTCACTTTGTACTTGGTTCTTCTATCTGTATTATATGATACCACTTATGTGGCTCAGTGTTGAATTATGAAAGTTAACAATGAAAGAAGTCTTGGTAATGGTTTGCCTTCTAAATTCCATTGTGAATTTTTATGGCTCAGCTCAAGGGCGAACTATGAAAGCCAACAATGAAAGCCATGTTTTTCAATGGCTAATTTCAATCTGTCTGATAAGGAAGTCATAGTAACGATTTTCCTTCTAAATTTCATTGTTAAATTTTGAGGGCACCTTGATTTGGATTTTTGGAGCCTGAAATGCTTGCTTTAGGGGAGTGATGGTCTCATTTGTAGGATGTGTAGACTTTTTTGATATGCAATGCGTCCTAATGGAGAATCGAATTTCCTTTCAGCACAACATTTCAATACCGACCTCGCCCCGAGGAAGTCATCGATCAAGCTCATGATCCAGGAAGAGCTTACGAAACTAGCCGATGAAGCCGACGATGAAGATGAAGGCGGCGATGCTGAGAAAGATGAAACCCAGTCAGCTGGTCAAGAGGTCCAAGCCTGACCCTACAAGATGGAATAATAACTACATGGAACACAAAAACATGTAGTTATTTGTCTTTTTACCAATATGTACTTTTTAGATCTTACTTAGCAGGTTTGCTTGTAATCTATTGTTGCTTTTTTCGATGAGAAAATTAGCATTTATCGAATATTAGAGAGGGAAACTGGAGTCACCTATCTGTGTTGCAGGATTTGTACAATCAATTAACATAATCTGTAGGTACTTTACTATCTGAAAACCCAGTATTTTGAGTTACGGAACAACTGCTTGAGTTTTTTTGTATCCATATTGTTTTTAGTCTTGAAAACTATATGTTGGTGGGCGTATCATTTTGTGTTATAGTATCGGAATGTTTCAGTATGTTTCGAGTTTCTCTTGGATTTATCTGCAAGTTTAAATATGTTTTTTCATATATATGTATTCCGTATGTATAAATATGTTTATATCCAAATAAAATTAATTATTAACGATTATATATTATTTTAAATAAAATTACAAAACATACAAATGGTTGATAAAGAAAATATTAAAAATGGTTTAAAATAGCAAAATCATGATCAATTGTAACTGGTGGTATCGGGTAAAATGGATTGAAATGCAATAAGATGATATTGGTTTTAGAAGTACTTTCTTAATCCTGTGGGAGGGGTAGGGGACTCAATGAGAAGGAATGGGTACCCTCTTAGTGGGTTTAGAATTTATAATTTAAGAGAATATAAAGGAACAAAGATGAGTAGTTTAACTGACCGGCTAAATGTGCTTTTTCGATTTTAGAATAGAATTACTTTTAGAATCTAAAGTAATACAAAATATGTAATTTTTGAGGTCAAAAATATTTTTTAAAAGCTAAAATTTTTATCTTATAAATTTTATAAAAATATTTTTATACAAAATTTTTTGTTTGTCGTCACTTATATTATCGTTTTTTTTTTATATTTTCAAAATTAATATTTTAATATAAAAATTTTATCTACTCAAAATTATTTTTTTGACAATAACTTCAAACACTTAAATTTTAATCAAACAATCTAAACATTTTCACTGCGATTTTTAAAAGTAATGACAAACTTTCCCTTAAAATTCTATTTTAGCATCAATGTCCGTATAAATGAATAAATTTTTCTTTGTAAAATTTAGATGTCTCGTATTTCTTAATAAAGTGATTCAAATTGACGAGATTTAGTATGATATTTATGAGGTCAATGAGATAGATATTTTATACTCACTTTGTCTCACTAATTTTGTCCAGTATTGACTTTTAAAAAGTCAATTTTTTTAATTTCGACCACAATTATTTTAAATATTGAATTAATTAAATTTTATAAAATATATATTTTTAAACTATTTGATATAAGGTTTTTAAAACACATTTTTTCATATTTTTACCAATAATACATTTAAAGTAATAAATAGTCAAAGTTTAAAAAGTTTGACTTAAAAAAAGTCAATACTGGACATTTTCAGTGGGACAGAGGTAGTAATAGTTTAAAGGTGATTACAAAATAGTATCTAGTAATACATATTCTTAACCCTTTGACAATGCGTACACACCTTATAGACAGAACAATTGAACTCGAATTTTCTAGGATGAACATAATCTACTTTTTTTTACTGGGATCACTTGTTGGGTTTCAATAAAATAGATATTTAAATATATCTTGTTAAGACGTCTTGATTTGACACCATAAGTGAGACTATCACTCTAATTCTTGGACGAGTCTAAAAAGAAACCTTTAATTTGAGGATAATTTTAAGGTGATACCTTGATGTCATTGGATGAGACTTTCAATGATTTCAGCCGTTAGATTAAAAAAATAAGGTAAAAGGCTTTAAAAGATTAATCTGTTACAACACAAAATGTTACCCGATTACAAAATAAAATATTATCAGAAAGGAAAGAAAAACGTTACAGAACTTAAATTCTTACCCTAGTTCACCAAAATCTAAACCCTTAAAACTCATGGTAAGAATTTAGCTTTCAACCTAAAATCTTAATCAATCAATCAATCTCATTTCTTATGAAACACACAAGATTTTAGATTCCAACCTAAATTCCGACATGATCAACGTAATTTGTTACTGAAAAAGTAAGGAAAAAGGTTACAACCTAAATTCTCACCCTATGTCACCACAACCCAAATCCTTAACACTCATGATAAAAAGTTAGGTTATGATCTAAAATTTTATCCAATCTAATTTCTTATGAAACTCGTAAGATTTTGTGTTCCAATCTAAATTCTTACCGTGACTAACCTAAATTGTTATAGAAAAGGTAAGGAAAAGGTTATAATCTAAATTCTTACTTGTGTTCACCAAAACCAAAACCCTTAACACTCATGATAAGAATTTAGGTTCCAACCTAAAACCTTGCCCAACAACCTGATTTCTTATGAAACTCGTAAGATTATAGGTTCTGTTGTAATCCATTTTTGTCCAGGTTAAACCAAAAAATAAGCCCAATATCCCTACCCATTATACCCAATTAAAAAATCCTTTATCCAGTCCAAGCTGCTGCATTTTGCAGGCTCGAAAAAGCAGGAAAGAAGATGTTATCGCCCGAAAATTATCGATCTGTAAAATCAATGTATCAATTTTTTTAGGTATTTAATACTCTAAATTTTTGTATAGGAGAGCTATTATCGAATGAAATAAAAAAAGTAAAAAGTAAAAAAAGGAAAATGCGTGGATATTGAATCTCCATGTCACCCCCCATTTGCCTATAAAAGGCAGTGGGGAGGGGGCTGCAAGGAAGCCAAAAATTGGCCAAGAATCGAAACACCCAAAAATTATGGGGAGCAAATGGTTGGCCCGAGCAAGGTTAGCCAGGGGTAGAGGGCAGTGCCCTCGGCCCCAGCTGGTTCGATTCAACATTCGATCAAGGTCTTTTTGTGACCTGATCAAGTTAATTTTTGGGCCATGACGAGGTGGCACCAGGATTTTGGTGAGGATCGGTCAAAGTTTTTCATTCGAGCTCTTAGTGGGGTAAAATTCGATCTTTATTTTTGTATTTATTTATATAATAATATATAGTTTTGTTGATTATGTTTTTTTATATTGGCATATTTTTAATATGTTTTGTATATTATTTCACTTTTAATTTTTTTGCATCGTTTTTTACTTTTTTTAATTTCAATTACTTTTTTATATTTGATGCATTTTATTTTAATTTTATTTTTGTTTTTTTGCATAATATATATAGTATTATTATGTATATTTGATAAGTATAACATATATATATAATATGTATAATATATTTATACGTATGTATATATATAGTATATTATTATATATATCATATGTATAACATATACTTATATATATAATTATGTAATATGTGTAATATATATTATACTTATAATACATATATAGTATAATATTTACTTTATATAGTATTTGTATAATATGTATATTTATATATAAGATATGTATAAAATATTATTTATGTATTTATGTTTACATGTACATATTAATATATATATATATATATATTGTATATTATATAGTATTTTATTGGTTTTATTTTATTACTTTATATCTACATTATTTATATTAGCTTTATGTTATTTATTATTTTACATAAATATCGTATATAGCATTTTGCCCCATTGTTTCGATATTTCTATTGAGAGTGTCATCCCGGCCATCCGAGTGCCGTCTCCTTTGAATGTCGTGAATACCAAGGCAGATTTAAACTGTTGTGCATGCATCTTGGAAATTAATTATTAAATAAAATCGAATTTTCATTTTCCTTAATAAAAATAATGCAAACCTTTAGGTACCAATTTTGGGCGTAGTGGGGGTGCTAATCCTTCCCCACTCGTAACCAACTCCCGAACCCATCTCTGGTTGACTTTTTGGTGTCCGGTCTACCTTATCCAAATGACCGGTGGCGACTCCATTTTTTTATTTAAAACACGAAGCCCAACTCCAAAGAGCGGGTTCCAGGTAAGCCCGGACGAAAAGGTCGCTATAGCATGGCGACTCCTCTGGGACATTTTTTTGTTTTCAAATACAAGAAGGAGTTAGGCCTTAGTAAGGGTTCGCATTGTAATTTTTAAGGAAAATTTAAATTCAATTTAATTTTATTTTTAATTTTTGAATTTTGTTTGTTTATAAACTGTCATCATATGTTAGCTTTAGAACCCTTAAGTGGGAGAGATTACTTCGCTTTGTGAGGTTTTCACGTCCGTATAGTGTTGTAATGTGCTCCTGGAATCCAGTCCTTATATTTCGTGGGGTTCTCACCTCTGTATGGTATAAGGGTCGTATTCTCCCGAATCGATGTCCCAGCGATAGTTCAAGTACCCTTACTCTAGAACCAAGCCACATATAATGAGCCGTAGTATTCCACCCTTTGATCACGCCGGTACTCTGCCCATTTAGGAATGACCCTTTTTTAGTCTATTACACTAACTCATTTTCTTTATTGTTTTTTTCTACATTCGCATTGCATATTATCTCATACCATAAGTGTTGATTCGAGAATAATCCAATTTAGAGGGCGTACCCAAATAGGAGAGAAGCCTGTGATACAAGAGCGATAATGCAACAGTATCAGGTTAGGGCAAACGAAGACCAACGAAAAGATGATTCTACTGCGAGATATGAAGCGAACGAAAAGACAATGCAGTTTAAGCAAACTATTCAAGACCCGACTCATTTACATCCAGGTCTACCAAAGAAGAGACCTTGCCTACATTCTCCATGCATAGGCTAACCATCTCTCCAAAGAAAAAAAAACCCTCAAGTGCATAGATTACGCTGCCATAGGACTTTGAACAGTGGAAAAAGAAAATGACGAGACCATCCCTCAAGCCGAGGACGATACTAAGACGTAGAGTGCGAATCGTACTTTACAAAATCAAGATATCAAGGCAAGAAGCTACCCATTATCTATAGTTCATTTCAGCTTCTTGACAGACATCTTCTTCTAGTGGAAGCCTTTCTAAGGATTACTTGCGAATCAACACTTTATTTCCATTTATTTTGGCATGACATTTAAATATTTAGTTGTACATTATAATTTGCATGCATTATTAAAGATAATTGGGTTAGCTGTGTAAATATCATTGGGAAAATTTAAACTCAAGTTACTATCATTCCACATCGATATGATACTCGCTTACAAGCAAAGAAAATGGAAAATTGAGTGACTGAACTAGAACATGGCCAAAAGAACTTGGAAAACTGTTTTGTATAGGGCTGAACAAAACATCAGCGAACAGATCGCCCAGTCACAAGCTATAATTCTGGCCCAGATATTTGCTTTGCTCGGAAAGGATAAAGATGACACCATAGAAGAGCCAGAAGGCACTGCATCTCACATCAGGATTCAATCAGACACATCGATCCCTAAAAAGAAGCGAGCATGTCAACACCACTGTGTATCAGCCAGCCATCAGGAAGGAGGGACCGTCAAACAATAGATTAATCTGGAAATAACCTATGAGGAAGAAGTATCGGACCTCGACTTGGTAGAAAAGATCAGAGCCATTTTGGCAAGACCAATAGAAATATTAGCGCAATGTGCTTAAACATGATAAAGTTTAAGACAATGGAAAATTTAAATGTCCATCGAAAATCTATTTTTACGAATGGTCAAAGGAAAATAAATCATTTGTGAAAACCCAATGTCATGATTGGTATAAACTGATTGTACCCACGGGAATGATATAACTAGCCTGGAGCAAACGGCTACCGGTAAAGGCAACTCAAAATCGTTGATCCATGTGCATTTGAGAAAAATGCAAAAGAAATCTAAAGGCAGAATCAAATGTTTAAAACCTTCATTTGACCCCTCTTTGTTAGTGCTGCAGCTAGATCAAATATCGAGACCTTCATCTTTCAATCCTATCTCTTCGTTAGTATGGTAGCTGGATCAGAGCCATTTTGACAAGTCCAATAGAAATATTAGCACAACGTGCTTAAACACGGTAAAGTTTAAGACAATGAAAAATTCAATTGTCCATCGAAAATCCATTTTTACGAATGGTCGAAGGAAAATAAACCCTTTGAGAAAATCCAATATCATGGTTGGTATAAACTGATTGTACCAAGGGGAATGGTACAACTAGCCCGGAGCAAACGACTACCGATAAAGGCAACTCAAAACCGTTGATCCCTGTGCATTTGAGAAAAATGCAAAAAAAATCAAACAGAAGAATCAAATGTCCAAACCTTCAATAGACTTTGCCTTTGCTTCAATGTTATAGCTAAGTCATTCTTTCTCCAAATTTTGCTTACAAGAATAATGAAGGAGATCAAGTGAATCCCAAGAAAGAAGCGGTGGTTAGAACAATAACCCTTACCCAGACCTGACTGTTTAGCTTCAGAAGATGAAGAATTCTATACAAGAAGAACTCTCAGCTTGAAGATTACATCTCCGAATTTGATGAGGATTTCATACAGGAAGAATTCTCAACCCTACTTCTGCATTGATGAAAGTTTCATACATGAAAAACTTTTAGCCCTACTTCTGGCTTTGATGAGAGTGAATGACTCTCAGCCCTACATCTCTAGCTTTGATGAGAATTCCATATATGAAGGATTCCCAGTCCTACCTCTAGCATTGATGAAGATTTTATATAAGAAGAACTTTCTAGTCTCAAAGCAAGTTACTCTTTTGTGCCTATGACGGTCAGAAATCGGGGAACTATCTAGAGATTTTTCAGATTTCAGCTTTCAGGGAAGCAACAAAAATCTTCTAGTAGTCGTGTAATAAGATACCATTTCACGCCTATGACGGTCAGAAACCGGGGCATCCTTCAAGGTTTTCCAGTCTTCAGCTTTCATGGAAGCAGCGAAAACCTTCTAGTAGTCTTGTAGAGAGTTACACTTTGATGTCAAGACGGTTAGAACCTGGGGCATCCTTTCAATTTTCCAGTCTTCAGCTTTCAAGAAAGCAGTGAAAATCGTGTGGTATTCTCAAAGCAAGTTACACTTTGATGTCAAGACAGTTAGAACCCAGAGCATCCTTTGAATTTTCCAGTCTTCAACTTTTAGGAGAGCAACGAAAATTTTCTAATAGTCTCACAGTGAGATGTCATTTTCATACCTATGATGATCAGAAGTCAGGGTATGATCCAAAATTTTTCCAGTCTTCAGCTTTCAAGAAAGCAGTGAAAATCATGTGGTAGTCTCAAAGCAAGTTACACTTTGATATTAAGACGGTCAGAAACCGGGCATCCTTTCAATTTTCCAGTCTTCATCTTTCAAGGAAGCATCAAATTTTTTTTAATAGCCTCATAGCGAGATATCATTTTCATGCCTATGATGATCAGAAATCGGGATATGATCTAAAAGTTTTCTAATCTTCAGCTTTCAAGGAAGCATCGAGATTCATATGGCAGCCTCAAAGCGAGTAACTATTTTGTGCCTATGACGGTTAAAAATCGGGGCACACCATCTAGAGACTTTTCAAACTTCAGCTTTCAAGGAAGTAGCAGAAATCGTGTAGTCGTCTTGTAATTAGATACCATTCCATGCCTATGATGATCAAAAATTGGGGCATGATCTTTCAATTTTCCAGTCTTTAGCTTTTATGGAAGCAGCAAAAATCTTCCGGTAGTCTTGTAGCGAGATACCCTTTCATGCCTATGACGATCAGAAATCAAGGCATGATCTTAAAATTTTCTAGTGTTCAGCCTTCTGGGAAACAATGAAAATCTTCCGGCAACAGGATATCATCTCATACCTATGACGATCAGAAATCAGGGTATGATCTTTAAATTTTTCGGTCTTCAGCACTCCAGTTTGAAGATTTTGCCTCCAAGAGCGGTCGAGCGAATCAACTAAAGATTGAAAGAGAGTAGGCGATGGTCAGCGAATAACCCTCAGCCTACCCGGACCAAAATGGTCACTACTTTGTCTTTGCTTTATCTCTGTTACATAACGATGAGCAAAGAGGGGCAACTGTTGTAACCCATTTTTGTCCGAGTTGGACCCAAAAATAAGCCCAACATCCCTACCCATTATGCCCAATTAAAAAACCCTTTATCCAGTCCAAGCTGCCACATTTTGCAGACTCGAAAAACAGGAAAGAAGACGTTATCGCCCGAAAATTATCAATCTGTAAAATTAATGTATTCACTTTTTTTAGGTATTTAATACCCCAAAATTTTTTGTATATAAGAGCATTTATCAAATGAAATAAAAAAGTAAAAAGGAAAAATGCGTGGAGATTCAATCTCCACGTCACCCCAACCCCTCAATTTGCCTATAAAAGGCAGTGGGGAGGGGGGCTACAAGGAAGCCAAAAATTGGCCAAGAATCAGCACACCCAAAAATTATGGGGAGCCAATGGCCGGCCCGAGCAAGGCTGGCCAGGGGTAGAGGGCAGTGCCCTCGGCCCCAGCTGGTTTGATTCAACATTCGATCAGGGTCTTTTTGTAACCCGATCAAGTTAATTTTTGGGCCATGACGAGGTGGCACCAGGATTTTGGTAGGGTCGGTCAAAGTTTTTCATTCGAGCTCTTAGTGGGGTAAAATTCATATTATTTCACTTTTAATTTTTTGCATCGTTTTTTTACTTTTTTTAATTTCAGTTCTTTTTTATATTTGATGTATTTTATTATTATTTTATTTGTGTTTTTTACATAATATATATAGTATTATTATGTATATTTGACAAGTATAACATATATATATATATATATAATATGTATAATATATTTATACGTATGTATATATATAGTATATTATTATGTATATATATCATTTGTATAACATATACTTATATATATAATTATGTAATATGTGTAATATATATTATACTTATAATATGTATATAGTATAATATTTACTTTATATAGTATTTGTATAATATGTATATTTATATAATATATGTATAAAATATTATTTATGTATTTATGTTTACATGTATATAGTAATATATAATTGTATATTATATAGTATTTTATTCATTTTTTTTATTTTATTACTTTATATCTACATTATTTATATTAGCTTTATGTTATTTATTATTTTACATAAATATTTTATATAGCATTTTGCCCTATTGTTCCGATATTTCTATTGGGAGTGTCATCCTGGCCAACCTAGTGTCTTCTCCTTTGAATGTCGTGAATACCAAGGCAGATTTAAACTGTTGTGCATGCATCTTGAAAATTAATTATTAAATTAAATCGAATTTTTATTTTCTTTAATAAAAATAATGCGAACCTTTAGGTACCAATTTTGGGCGTAGTGGGGGTGCTAATCCTTCCCCACTCGTAACCAACTCCCAAACTCATCTCTGATTGACTTTTTGGAGTCCGGTCTACCTTATCCAAATGACCGGTGGCGACTCCTTTTTTTTACCATTTTTTATTTAAAACACGATGCCCAACTCCAAAGAGCGGATTTCCAAGTAAGCCCAGACGAAAAGGTCACTACAGGTTCCAACCTAAATTCTTATCCTAGTTCACTAAAACCCAGACCTTTAACACTCATGGTAAGAATTTAGGTTTCAACCTAAAATCTTACTCAACAACCTGATTTCTTATGAAACATGTAAAATTTTATGTTCCAACCTATATCCTAATTTGTTACTGAAAAGGTAAGAAAAGATGTTACAACTTACATTCTTACACTAGTTCACCAAAACCAAAAACCTGAACACTCATGGTAAAAATTTAGATGTTAACCTAAAATCTTACCTAACAACTTGATTTCTTATGAAACTCGTAAGATTTTAGGTTACAACCTAAATTATTATCATGGCCAACCTAAATTGTTACCGAAAAGGTAAGAAAAAATGTTACAACCTAAGTTCTTATCTTAGTTCACCAAAATTTAAACCCTTAACACCCATGGTAAGAATTTTGGTTTCAACCTAAAATCTTACTCAACAACCCGATTTCTTATGAAACCCATAAGATTTTGGATTCCCACCTAAATTCTTACCTTGACCAACCTAAATTATTACCGAAAGTAAAAAGAAAAGCTTCTAACCTAAATTCTTACCCTAGCTCTCCAAAATTCAAACCTTTTCACTCATGGTAAGAATTTTAGATGATTTAATTTATTTAAAAAATTACTAATTTAATATTAAAATATTTAATTTATTTTTATTAAATATTAACATTTAAATAAAATGATATTATTAAATATTAACATAATCTGATTTAATCTTTATGCGTATCTTTTATTTAGCAAAACAATTATTTTGTTTATAATATAAATACCACTTAGTGGTGGATCTTTTAAAGAACTAGTGGGCCATAACCCCTCCAAAATTTTAAGAAATTCAAATTTTGCCCATAAATATTTTGAAATATTTAATTTGGTCGCCTCAAAAATTTTAAAATTCATATTTAAACTTTAAAATTTTAAATATTTTTAATTAAATTTCGTCTCAATATTTTTAAAAGTTTTTATTAAATCCCTCAAAATTATTTAAAATTTTAGTTAAACCCTCAGTTTTTTGAAAATTTTTGTTTCTAAAAATTTAAATTAACCCCCAAATTCTTACACTGATACCACTAGATAGTGGATTGCAAAGTAACAAAAAGACACCCCTAAAAATTGTCAATAAGAAACTATAATACTCCTTTCACCTCTAGCAACATACGATTCCGACCCTGGGTTTTTGGTGGCCCTGGGCGAACGTAAAAATTGGGCCATGAATCAGGGATTTAAATTGCAATTGCAGTCATATTTTCGGTTGTTGTACGTTTATCGCTATTGCGAACATAACTGATATTATTTCGGTCACTGCGAGTATCGCGGTTGTGAATTTTTTTAATAACACATACTATTGTGGATATTAACGGTTGCAGATATTGCGGTTTCAGATGGTGCCGCTATCTTCATATAACGGTCATTTTTGTGGTTGTATACTACCGTTTAAATTTCTTTCCCTAATAAGTAATGAAAAAATTAAATTTAAGAGTAGGTACATAGTAACAAGTATTGAAAATTTTAAATTTTAGACTATGCTCATAATAACAAATATTGGAAAAAACGAGGCCTTAATAACAATTATTAGAAAAAAGAATATTAAAAGTAGATCCCTAATAATAAATATTAAAAAAATTAACCTCTATTAACAATTATGAAAAAAAAACTTTTAATAACAAATATTAAAAAAATTAAAATTTTAACAATAAAAAAATAAAATAGTATATAATTTTCTAGAGCGATGAGCCATGAACGGGCGGCCTGCATACGAACATAACAATCCTTAAGCGAAAACTGAATTCCACCGCTTTCTGGGAAATTCTAAAAGAAAACCTGTTAAAATAAGGCTAATAAAAGACAGTTGAGTTTGAACGGTTGGATGAGAATTTGAGTTTAAGATAAAATATTGATCGTTGGATGAAAAAAAGAAAAAAGAGAAATAAAATTTCCCGGTTAAGACATAACTCTACTAAAGAAGTAAACGGATGAACATTCATACTGATAACTTGTTTAATAACAATAATTGGATTTCGAAACATGTAAACGGATGAATATTAATACCGATAATTTGTTTAATAACAATAATTAGAGAATACTGATACGTGTATATGTTAAACATGATATTATACAAAATTAATACTGATATAGACGTTGAACTAACTTATCAATGCAAGGAAGACTTAGAAGATGTGTTGCGTGACGTTGACGATCCAGTAAACCTTATTACATATGAGTCTCGTACTGATGTTAATGGTAGTTCCGGTGAGGCTTTCCTTCCTCCACACTATCGTGTCATGATGAGTCATTCGATATGAGATTTGCAGCTATGCAATCTCATTTTGATGGGAGACTTACTGACAGTCACAATCAACAATTGCCCATGCAAACTCAACTAGATTAACTTCGTGGTGTTGTTATTGCTCGATTCGACACATTCTCTGTTGAGGTTGCTGCTCCTTTTCGGTACTTACTAGCCCACCACCGCCGCCGAATGCTTAATTAAGTTGGTTATGTTGGTTTATATGTATTGCATCAAAGACTTTGTTAGTTGTTATGACTTGTGTTGATGATACTTCAGTTATTTTGGTACTTTGGTGTTTTTTTGTTGGATATTTCAATATCGATGATGTGAAAATATTTAAAATTTGGTAACTTTTTGTTTATTTGCATATATTTCAGCCCATCATCTTATGAAATTATGGATATTTTGGATTTTCAATGGTAATATATTTTGCTTATTTTGTATTTGGCCTACTATATTATATTGCAATACATTTTTTGAAATCGTTTAGAACTTCTCCAACAATGTTATCATAGTTTTAGTACTGATTCAACATGAACAATATCGATCTACATGAACAATATCGATTCTTAATTGTGAGTGCTTGTTTAAGAGTATGTTAAATATGGTAATAATTTGTGTTATAACTTTTTTCCCTACTATTTCGATAAACATTTGTGTTGGTGTTGTAAAATATTGTGTAGGTACCCTATTTGTTATGAGTTTGGTAACATATAGAGTTATCCTTAAAGAGTTTGTGTACTAACACAATTTCCTACCATCAGTTTGGTTGATTTTAGATTAGGTAATATCGGGTAAGAATTTGTGTTGTTACAAGTTTTCTTACATTTTCTGTGAGCATTTTCAGATAGGTGTTATTTGTGTAGGTACCGTATTTGTCACGCGTTTGGTAACATATAGAGTTATCCTTTAAGAATTTGTGTAATAACACAATTTCCTACCATAAGTTTGGTTAGTTTTAGATTAGGAGATATGGGGTCATAATTTGTGTAGCTACCTTTTTTCTTATAAATTCCATAAACATTTCTGTATGTGTCGTAAAACATTGTGTAAGTATCGTATTTGTTATGAGTTTGGTAACATATCTAGTTATCCTTTAAGACTTTGTGTAGTAACACAATTTCCTGCTATGAGCTTGGTGGTTTTAGATTAGGAAATATAGGGTAATAATTTTTGTAGCTACATTTTTTCTTATAAGTTTCATAAAAGTTTATGTAGGTCTGGTAAAACATTGTGTAAGAACCCTATTTTTTTATGAGTTTGGTAACATATACAGTTATCCTTTAAGAGTTTGTGTAATAACACAATTCCCTATCATATTACAACTTCGCCAACGATATTACCATAACAGGTCCGATACTACATAAACTGTACTGATGCTACATGAACCGTATCGATGCTACATGGACAATATTGAATCTTCTTTACGAGGTCAAATGGGGTAAGCATTTGTGTAGTTACCTTTTTTCCTAGAAATTCCATAAACATTTCTGTAGGTTTTGTAAAACATTGTGTAGGTACCCTATTTATTATGTGTTTGGTAACATATAGAGTTATCCTTTATGTAATGCCCCGGTTTTAGGGCTTAGCGGTTTGGTGGTTTATGAGATGGTTCGATGGACCGAAGTAGGGATTCGAGTCAGTTTCGGGACCGTATATTTTTTGGTAAGATAAAAATGTGGAGAATAGTTAAAAATCATATTTTAATATATATTGATTTTTGGTGGAATAAATTTAGGAAAATGGAATTTGGAAATGTGACATTTTGGTTAGTGACCAAAATGCAATTTTTGAAAACAATTTTAAAGTGACTAAAATGAAAAGGGTCAAATTCTTAGAATCCTTAAGGAACTAAATTACCAAGTTTTTGCTGGTGGTTTCTCCCTTCAATTAAATCATTTAAAACATGTGTTTTAAAGGTGGTTTAAGAGGGATTAAAATATCTAAGTTAGTTATTAGCTTTTAAAGAAAATTTACGTAACTTTTTCCTAAACATTTTCTCTCAACTTCTTTTCTGCCAAAAAATCAGAATTTCATCAAAATCCAGAGGTGAGAGATTCTTTTCACTCAGATTATTGATTTTAACTTGATTCTTTAACTTTGTTTTGTAAAATCTCATTGAAATCTTACGTTTCCTTAGCTTTTCACAAATCAATCGAGGGAGAAACTTCACAATAGGGGTAAGGTCTGAGATCTCCTCTATTGTATGGTTCTTTATTGAATTTCCCAAGCATTTGATCCTTGCTTTTGTGTTTCTAATCTGATTTTGATGATTTTCTAAAGTTTAATTGAGTTATTTGGGGGAAATGAGTTAATTCACATATTGGATCTAATTTGCAGTAATTAAGGATGCTTTGATTTATATTTTGGATGTTTAATAATGTTGATAAGTAATTTTTATCAATGGAATCCCGAAACTTAAGAATCGCTATTTGTTTAGGTTGTTAGTTTTGAGGTTTTGTGGTGTTTATATGGTTGTAAGGTTGCTAGAGGTGGTATGTTGATTTGGATATGTTTTTAGATGTGTTTTGATGATGAAAGTGATGTTAGATTGATAGATTTTGGCTGGGTTGTGAATCGAAGTGTTTTGATTATGTTTTCGGTTGTTGTGGAGGGTTAATTGTGAAGGTTTTGTGGAAATCCGAGAATGATTGTAGTTGTTGTGTTCAGAATGCATTATGATGCATTAATCCTCTGTTGTTTTGTGGTAAAAATAGGGGAGGTTGATCCGGAAGTGATTGGAGAAGCGTTGGAGGTTTCAGATACTTGATTTCACGTCGGTGAATCGAGGTTTCGCGTATTGGTGAGTGAAAACATGGTTTAAAGCATTTTGATGTTATAGGAACAGAGTTTTGGGAGTTACGGTAGAGCTTGAAACGCTTACCTAGACTCGGAAGTAAGTATACAGTGGTTTACTCTCTTGGTCGTGCTTGTTCGAATAATTTTATGCACTTGATTTAATGTTCATGTACCTACTGTTTAAGCATGTTTTAAAGTGTTCGATATACTATTTTTAAGCATGTTTTACTGAAAGATGCACATGGTAAGTGATCCTTGTAAAGTATGGTTTATACTTTTGTTTTAAAGCATGGTTGTTGCTTTGGAAATGGCATGGTTTAATGCTTGTTAAAAACAGTGAGGTAAATGTTATTTGGTTAATTATATTGGCAAGTGATGTGGTTTTAAAATTGTTATCGGATATAGTTGACCGGCCATAGGATTGAGTGCACTGTAAATAAGTCACCTTGGATATTGAGGGGTTTATACGGCTTACCGAATACTCCATCCAAGTACCCTAACGGTTGAGGGGTTATACGGTACCGAAAACTCCCGTTAGTGGGTTAAGCATCTAACCAATGAAGGGGTTGGTGTCCCCGTGGATTGAAAGTGTACCCGGTTGTTATTGTACCGCGATTGTGATTGTATCGCTATTCCGATTGAGATGACTTGAAGTGTTGGGTTAACACTTGTTGAATTCGTGTATCTGATGAACTCTTTTGTTATTGGACTTGTTTAATGATCACTTGTAAGCCAATATAATTGTTAATGTATCATTGAAATGTTTTATGTTGTATAATGTGATTTGTACGTGTTTCTCCTTGAGCTTTGCATTTGGTAGTAATGCATGGGAAGGCTTAAGTAGAGGGTTAGCAATGTGACTTGCTGTTGATTAATGACACATGTAGCATGTGGTTTAATAGCTGGGTTTAATGATGTAAAGTGCATGTTTTAAAAGGACATGATGTTTTAAAGGACGGTGTATCGTAAAAGGTTTTAAATGCATTGATGGTGTTTTGTTCTGAGCATTTCTTACTAAGCCTTGTGTGCTTACGCTCTCTTTGTCCATCAATGCAGAGAATTAAAGTCCCGGAAGACAACAAGAAGCAAGGGGATCTTGGCAAGACTTGTTTCCAAAGTATGTTAGGGACTTTACTATAATGAATAAGGGCAATGGGGTACTAGTTGTGTTTTGGGAGATGTTTTGTGGAACTCTCTGTTTGAGCATGCGTCTTTAGTTTCTCTTGGGTTGTATATGGCCTTTAAGGATTGATTTTGGTGCTGGTTTATCTTTTGATATGTTGGTTGGATGCATATTAGGAAGCATGCCTATAGATTTCCTTTTTGATGCATGAAGCCTTGTTGTGTTGTTAGAATTGTGATGCTAGTTGGCTTGAGATATGTTTGTCATGTTGGTGTTGTGTTTTAAGCATGTTGGAGTGGTTAGAGTATGCTTTTGGGATGAAAAACCAACAAAATGTGACATTACAGGTCCATACGTACCGATACATGAGGGACCGTATCGGTACGGCTAGGCATTTTTAGGCTTGAGGGATCAGTATGCGGGTTGGTGTTTCGATACGCCTAGGCCATTTTGGTCTTAGCGTACCGGTACGACAAGGGGTGTTTCGATACGGGTCTCAGCTACTAGAAATCAACTTTTTCGTCCCAATCTCGTGTATCAAAACGCCCTGAGAGCCTTATCGGTACGATCATCAAGGTTTTCAAAAGTTTGGTATTTCAGTTAGGCGTATCGATACGGCATGGAGGTGTAACAAAACGAGGTGTTTCAATCCGTATCGATACGGGTTTACCTGTATCGGTACAGATGACCATTATTTCTGTTATTGTCAGTTTGGGCAGTTTTGTTTTCTTTGCAATTTAATCCCTGAATCTTGTTAATGCAATTGCTTGTGATTGAATAGTTGGTTTGAGCTGAAATTTGAGATATATGGATGGAGTCTGACTAAATAAAGGATGGTAATATAAGAGTGGATTTTTTACCTATAATTTTCTGTATTTGCAATCTGACTAAAACGATTAACAAGTTTAATAATTATCTTGAAAGAGTCTTTCAATGAAACTTGAGAGAAAGTCTTTACAAATCAATGTCTTTTTTTAGAGTATATCCTTTAGATACATGACGTGTTTTATACTTATCCATATTACCATTTCCATCCCTTTTGGTTTTAAATATCCATTTACAACCAATTGGTTTGCACCTTAAGGTAATGAGACAAGTTCCTAAATTTTATTTTCTTGCATAAAGTTATACTCTTCTTGAATGACATCAATCCACTTTTGAGAGTTAGAATTTTTATGGTATGATAAAAAATAATTGAGTCATTTTCTATCATTCCATTGTTATCCTTATTTTCTTGAGGAAATATAATATAATAATCTCAAATAGTATTTCTCCTTCCTCTCATGGACCTCTTTAATGGCACTTGTTTTTTTTTCTTTTGAGGTTGTTGAGTTAGTTCTTTTGAAACAATTATCTTATCTTGAATGAGAGTTGTTCAACATTGTTTTGCTGAGGTACTTGATTCACTTCTTGATAATGATAGGTGTGAAAACCTAAACATTGTCAAAAATGATAGTAGGAATTAAATTATAATCCAATTCCTCCTCAATAGCAATGCATCTAATCTTATTTCTCCCTCCAAACTCAACATCCTAAAAATGTTATAAATTTCTCCTTAAAATAATCTTAATTGTGGGATCATAAAATTTATAGCCCATGGGTCACTCAAAATAACCGAAGTAGTTGCTCATTTTTGAAGTTTAATTACTTCACATGTGTCCTAACTTGTTACAAAAGAAATTAACCATTTGTAACTTATTGTTATTTCTTTTGAGTTGGACCTTAGCAACTTTATTCTAATATTTTTTATTGCCCTTATTCTTAAAGACACTAACTAAATAAGCACTGATCAAATGATTATTTTACACTTATAATGCCTCAACCTTTCTTCCTCTTGAATACAATGAGAAATGAGCCCAAATAGAGTTTATTTCTCCCTTTGAAAATTGTAACTTGAATTGGTTAAACTGTATAGGAAGCGGTGCCAAAACCATAAGAACAAACAATTGTTAGAAAGTTTGATCTTATGTGCCTTAAATTTTGAAGCAATATTAAACATTTTCATAATGTACTCCCTCACATTTCCTTGACATCAAAGAATGCATAAGTGATGTAATCTTAACCTTAATGTTTTGGGTAAAATATTTCTTAATTTTGTCAAGGAAACCCTTAATATGAGTAATCTCTTTAGATTTTTTTACTCCTAAAGACTTATAGAATGTTATTCATTATAATCATTAGACTCGTGCGATTTGAACAATTTCACCTCTCAAAATCCCCTTTATGGGTGCTTACCGCGGTGAGAGGTGCAAGTTATTCTTCCCTTAGTGAAAAGTCTATGTTCATACAACCAAATACTATATGTAAGTGTCTTTTCTATTCTTTGAAACTAGTTTCACTAAACATGAGTGTAGAATGTATTTAACAGATATTGTGACAGCAAAGATAAATTACCTAAATATAGAACAAAAATAAGTAAATAAAATAAAAACAAGCTTACATAAATATTCATAAGTAAACAAATAAATTCAAAATAATGGCTAGTTCCCCTCAAGATACCAAGCACAACATTAATATTAAGTATTTGGACAGTAATATTAACTGTAAGCGATACTTTTGTTGTAGCAATCAAACATTGACAATAAACTATGTCAAACAAAAGATTAATCTTTGGACTAACATATTGCTTACATAAAATACCTTATAATTGTTACACATTTATCGCCACAGTTGTCGTTGTAATTCTGTCAAATATTAACTTTCCTTTGGGCCAATTAATAAACGTGTGAATTACAAAAACTCATAATTATCTTAATATTTTAAATAAACTAATCTACACAAAAGCGGTCACTTTGGTGACATTATATTTCAATTAATCCATTAAAATATTAGACATCCGAAGCCAAAATATGAATTTAATTGTTTCAAAATATTTGTCTTAATTTTATCTTTCAATCAAATTAAAAGATAACCATAATAATAAATTTAAATAAAGGTAAACATCATATCAAGACACTGGACACTCCATTAATATTTCATCTTTGGACAAAACATTAACTTGCAAGTGATATCTTGGTACAGTAATCAAACATTGATAATAAGAACAATGTCAAACAGAAATTTTTTTTGGGCCGATTTATTGCTCACATATAAAACTAAATAATTATCACATGTTTATTACCACAGTTGCACTTGTAATAATGTTAATTATTAACCTTCCTTTGGGCCGATTAATACTTACATAATCCGACTTACATGCACAAAACCTTCTATATATTAAAATAAAATAATTTCTACAATAGAGGTCACTTTGGTGACTTAATGCTTCAATTAATTTATCTTAAAATATATAATATAAATATACCGATATTCAAATTTAAAATTTTGTAACAGCAAAACTAAAATTTCTAATAACACTTAAGTTTCTGAAATAACCCGAAATAAGGTTGTCTATATAGGGCTATCAGAAATCGAAAAAACTGAAGTCTTTGACTGTTTCTCAAAAAAAAAATCCTTAAGCATGCATTTACCAAAATAAAACTTGAATTCAAAACAACCAATCTGTAACTTAAATTAAATATATATAATATAAATGGATAATTCATAAAATGATCACATTAAACTTTAATATATTCATATAACCTAATGATCAAAATTGAAATTCTTGGTCAAACTAAATAGAATATGAATTTCATAACATTAATGACATGCTTTCCAAAACAAAAGCCAAATATATATTCTGTAGATAACATTAATTGCATAATTAAGCATAATGTGAAATAAATTTAAGCCAAAGGTTCTGTTCAAAACTAAACAATATTTAACAAATTCAACCGTAATTTATTAGACTAATTCGAATATAAAGCTTCGAGAGCTAACATGATTATAAAGTTTCCAAGTCGCAGTAAATTTACCACGACCAAGTCCAAGTCAAACTTTTTTTTTATTTACTAACTTTCAAAACTAAAATTTTTGATCAATCCGAATTGAATATATATTTTAAATTATATATATATATTTCATAATTTGAGTTACCGTATACAATTACTGTAAAAGTAAAAGCATTACAAAAATTGAAGCATAAATCAATATTTCCACACTATAAAGTATACTGTTGCTAAACATAACCTAACTATTATAACACAAGGGCATGAATATTCACTATTATTATAAACCCTAAGTTCAACAGAAACAAAATGCATATTGGATTGCTTTCATATACAAGATTCTTCCAAATTGAAAACATCATGTCAATCTGCCGATATTTGAATATCAATTGAATAACCTAAATTAAAGTACTAGCAGAGAAACATAAGGGCGGATTGTTAATGCCTTTTCTTTATCGCAACAAAACATAGGTTATTCAATCGAAAAAAAATGAACCCTAAAAAAAGATTTTAGAACAAATCAATAAAAAAAATAAATTGATTCTTAATGATTCAACATGACGAGTCTCTTGTAATGCCCCAAAAATTTGCTAAGCTAGTTCAGGGTCACTTAGTACTAAGGTTATAGCATAAGGCTAACTTAGTGATCAAAATGACATCTTTGTAAAAGTTTGAGGGCTTAAGTGTAAATTCTCTTAAAGATAATTTTAGTTCAGATTTGGGAATTTAGATGCAGTAGAAAGTATCAATTTTGGATTGAATAAAATTGTTAAGCGTGCTCAGACCAGAATAAAATTAGAATGGATGACCTCTAGGAAGGTCTCATATCCGTGTTTTTGATCGATAAGTAACTCTGAAAAATTAGGAATAATTCGTATGAATATTTGTTAAAGGAATTTTAAGGAAAATTTTTATCCGATAGAGATTTCGGGTAATTATCGGTATTTTAGATCGAGTCAAAGTTTCGGAGTTTAACTCCATAAATATGGGAGATTTATTATGACAATATTATTTATTTATGGAGTTTAGAGATATGAGATTTTTGGATTAGATTCGATAGTTTGATCAATGAAAAACCGTATTAGGTAATTATCGAATAATTGGATCAAATAAAAATCATGGCTGGTTGAATCCCAACTAAATTAGTTGGAATGTTATGGAATGACATTTTTCAAGAAGCACTGTAATTAGAGATGTAATGGAAGGGCAAGTTTAGAACAAGGATTAAAATGAATTTAAAATTTATTTTTAATCTAACAAGTGGCAAATTGAGATTAATTAAGCTAATATTAAGTCAAAAAGATGAACAAAAATTTGTTCATATTTCTCCAACACTTCGTGGGATAGAAGAATGAGTGGGAGAAGAAGAAAACAAAATTTCCAAGCTTAGATTGAAGGCTTTCAAGCTTGATTCAAGTAAAATAAATTAAGGTAAATTAATCTATGCTTAATTATCTTCATTTTGGTGGTAATTATGCATGGAAAAGCTAAATATAGTTTATGTTCATGAAGAAGATAATGATGGAATTTATAAACATTAGTTATGTGTAAGGTTTGCTTGGATTAGAATAGATGTTGTAGACATGTAAACAAGCTTTAGTTTGATTTAAATCCTATGTTGGAATCATAAAGCCTAACCCTAGGATTTGGAAATTTGAATTAGAAGTTTGAATTAAGGATGGAATTGATGTGATTATGATGTTTTAAGTATACAAATGATGTTAGAATGATCAAAACTCCTTGGTGTACCCAAGTGACCAATTCGGCATATAGGAGAAATATAGGGGAGAAATTTTGAATAATTGTTTTGGTGATGGAAATGGATACAATGTGATGTTACAAGGCTAATTTGAATATTAGAATGGAAAATTCATCACTAGAGATTAATAGTGATCATTTCGGCTAGAATGCTTAATTAAGGATAATTATTTTGAAATTTTATTCTAGCATTGGATTTGATGAGATTATAATAATGCTAGCTTAATTTGGTAATTTGGACCAAAATAAAAATGTATGTGAAATAGAGGACCATTTCGGTTTGAGGAAGAGATGAAGGAGATGATTCTTAAAAAAAATTTAGTTTAATATTCCATTAATGAATATTAGCTGGAATTATCAAATTAAGTGTGTTAGGGAGCTAAATGACCAAAATGCAAACCTTTGGAAGGTTAGTGGTCAATTCTGCCAAGGAAGAAAAATAGAGGAAAAATGTTGAAAAATTTTTAGTATGCAAGTATTTGATTTGAATATGTATGTAAAAGTTAGAATTAAATTTAGTAAGAAAGGGATTGAAGTGACAAGTGAAATAAAGATGAAGGGCCATTTTGACCAAGAATTTCTTTAGGGGACCAATTTGGTCAAGGTCCTAAGATAAAGAGAAAATTTTCATAAAATTTTTAGAAATGCTTAATTGGTTAATTTAAGCATAAAATCAAGTACATTTGTGAAGTTAATGACTGAAATGTCATTGAAGTATAGGTTAATGGTTAAAAAGGGTAAAAAAAGAAGGTTAGTGTATAATAAAGAAATTTTGGAATAATTACTATTTAAGCATGAATAAATAATTTGAGGTTCAAAATGGTCACTAAGGACCATAATGAGTTTTCGAAAAGTACCGTGAAGAAAGGAAATTAATTGGAAAATTTATTTTTGGGTGATTATGTTAAAAAACAAGTTTAAGGTACTGTTAGATTTGAGTCTAAAAAATATTTTATTGTATTTATGTGATTAATGGGTTCAAGTTCGAATCAGAGAAGGTTCGAGTTACTAAGAAAGAAAGGATCAAACTAAGACTTAGTGAGGCATCATGTTAAGTGGCCAAGGTGAGTGCATCTTTACCTATTTTATATATCCGATATGAGGAAGACTTGCGATAAGTCGATCTTGATATTAATGAAAACGTATGTTGATCAAAGTTATGCAAATGGTATGAAATATTAAATGGCATATGTGATACATTGATATGGTATAAAGATTTATCTAAGATAAATCAGATTTAGATATTGGGTATGAACTACCTACTATCGACTTATATGATTTATATTGATGCATAATATAGAATGGCAAGTACATATGAAAAATGATGATGAAATATAGGATGTGAATTGCCCATTTACATGAATGATGATGATTGATTGATAATGAAATGAAATGCCTAAGTATTTATTTATGAGAGTCCATGGTATAGTTGGCATGCCATAGAGTCTTTAGCAGCTGCATCACACAAGTTATGATATGATTACATGTTTTTGTGAATACTACGGTGTCACACCCACCTTGGGGACCCAAGCCCTTGGTGTTGCACCCTGGGGATCCAAGACCATAGTGCTAATGGCACTAACGAGGTGCTTTAATGAGGAACAAAGAGAGTCTTCAATGTATGTACTCATCTGTCATGTTCAGGTTAGGCACTACGGTGTCATTTCTACCTTGGGGACCCAAGCCCTTGGTGTACACCCTGGGGATCCAAGCCCATGGTGTCAAGTGCACTAAAAAGGTGCTTTTATGAGGAGCAAAGAGCGTCATCGAGTACGTACTCATTTAGAAGTACAAGTCAGACACTCAGGTGTCTTATTCATGTGACTCGAGTACCTTGATCTCATATTATATACTTTGGGTTATTTCTAAAGGAAGGTTATATTGCAAATGATTACTGATAAGTCTATTTTATATGATTCTATACATTGAAATGCTTTACTTTAAATTATAGTTGTCTCACTAAGTGAATACTTAGCGTTTGCTGTTTCACACGTAGGTTATTGGAAACTTACCGGAAGAAGAGTTAAACATGTTAATCAAGCTGCAATCTGCCAAATATCAGTAAGACATTCTAATTTATGATATTCTTTAGTGGGCATGTATTAGTTTATTCGTTAGTTGTTTTAAAAGTTAAAATTTTAAATGTTGTTTACTGCGTAACGATTTTAAATTCAAGAAAAGGCCTAGGCAGTATACCTAGTTTTCACCCTGAGTTATGTACTTATTTAATAACTGACTAATATGTTTTATAAATCAATTCAGGGTCAAAACTAGCAATCTGCAATTAGTCTATGAATACTTCAATAATCGAGAAAGGATTATTTTATAAACTAGTTTTAAGTCAGATGTTTAAAAAAAAATTACAAGTCAAGAAATTAGTTAAATAATTTAGTAACATCTTCAATGTGTATTTAATCATCGAATATACGTTGAGGGTGTTACAGCTATGTTAGGACGATCAATCAATGTAGATGGTGGCCAATAGGGGTGAATTGGCAATTTTAAACTTTTGGAAGCAAATAGAAAGAGATAGACAAAGGGACACAACGATTTATAGTGGTTCAAGCTTCTAACAAGCTCTATGTCCACTACCTTAGCTTCCTACTAAGGATTTTCAACAATTTCACTATGAAATTCTTCCTCTTTTCTAGGTAAAGGAGGCAACTGTTACAACCGATCAAAGTTTTCTACCCAAAGCTTGATCAATAATCACTATTTTACAAGAAAGAAGTTTGGCAAATGAAATATCCTCACAAGATACAAATTTTGCCCAACCCCAAACTTGAAATAAAGATGTACAAAGGAATTACACAAGTTGGGTGTACAAGGGTTTGATAATAAAAGCTCAAAGGGTTGGATTTTTTCTTGATTGCTTGAATGTTGCTCAATGAATGTTCAATAGTTGTTGCAGCAGCTTTGGAGTCTTGTATTTATACCATCTCATTGATTTCTAGTCGTTTGGGTGGTTGGAGTATTGAATATAGCCGTTGGAAGGCTTCTTTCTCGTAATAAATGTTGTCTGCCAACTAACCGTATTGATACACGAAGGCCCGTATCGATAGCTATTACAAGAAAAATGTAGTCGTTGTGTATAAGAGTATCGATATGCGGGAGGCCGTATTAAAATGATCATAGTATAAAAACAAGAGCGTATCAAAACGGAAAGGCTGTATCGGTACGAGTTTTGCTCACTGGAATCTGAGATAAAAAATTGCATCAGTACTCATAGGGGCGTATTGTTGCGCGTAATAAGTGCTACGCAAATGTGCAAGTATACACGTCGCAAGTTATAGTATAAAAGATATCATCTCCACAGGGATTGGTGCCACTTCAAGGATCTAGTCTCTTGCACTGTAAAAAGTAAAAACACAAGTAAAGGATTATAGAAGTTTTGACTAATAACTAATCTAGAAAACAATTAAGTAAATGAAAAGATGAGATCGAATGAGAGAGAGATAGGCCAGGTTATCGTGAGTTGAGGTGTGATAGCCGATTGGATCGTTTTGGTAAAAGAGTGCACGGGCAACTCAGTTGCCGTGGCAACTTGCACAACGGGGTTGTCTTGGCAACTAATCGATGGTTGCCTGGGCAACTAGTTGGGCAACTTCTTGGGCGTCTGGGCAGCAACCTTCAAGGTTCGACAGAGCGTTCTTCAATGGTTTCTTCTTATCCCTAAGTCGAAACTCTAGCTACTTGTGCATGCCTTGATAATACATCCCTGCGTGAATCAAGGGTGAACAACAACCAATCTTGCGTTCCTCTTAGCCGTTGACATCCTTAACTTATTCCTAAGCCGGATTAATCTTCACCATCAATAGATTGCATAAAGATCATATTCATTCGTTTCTTGAATCTAACTCTCCCGATATTAGATAAATAGATGAAATCACGAGATCCTCTCCCAATTCACTCGCAAACAAGAATAAGAACCAAGAATGAATAAACCTTGAAATAGAAAAGTGCAAACTCTTATTACCTAAACAAAAACCAATATTTTCTCACAACCACAAAACACAATAACCATAGCCAAGTAGATTTAGTTCATGGCTAGGTTCCAAAGAAACACAAGATAAACAATCCCTAGCATGAACCCAATCGAACAAGGAAGAAAAGATGAAGCTTGTCGAAAATCCCTTGCCCTAGATGCTTGTCGAAAACTCCCCTTGCTTTCTCTCTTGGTTTTTGTCTAAATTTCCCCTCATGCTCTCTCCTCAAGTTGTCGAAATCTCCTTGCTATTTACAGGCTAGGCCAAAGTCCTTCTTTGAGGAGGAGTTTGAGTTGGAATTAAATTATCTTTAAAGAATATAATTCTTTATTATAATTTTATTCCTATTAGAACTTCTCCTATCTTCTTGGAATTTAATTCTTCTTTAATCTCTGCATGGCAATCAAATTCCTTTGGGCTTGGGCCTTGCTCCATGTCATCTTGGGCTTGTAAAGTCATTAATTTCGACATCCCTATTGCATTTTCTCTTTGTCAACAATTGCCATGGCAACTGGCTCGGCGTCTCCTTCATGCATTGCCCTGGCAACTAGCTCGGCATATCCTTCATGCATTGCCCTGGCAACTAGCTCGGCATTGCTTTGGCAAGTGATCCTGCACATACACACACAAAGCACACCAAAGCAGCATCTTTTCCACAAAAAACTACCAAGTTATGTAATCAAGCTCAACGATGGAAGGAAACATGGATTAATGCATGAATGGCTAACTATGCAACTAATATGAGCCTAAGTCTAACAATAATATGAGTAAAAAGGGTAAGAAAAATAGTACTTTTGAACACTTATCACACCCCCAAACTCGAACTATTGCTTGTCCTCAAGCAATGCAAACTCATAATTGCCTGCCAAGACTTCAATTTTCACAAACTTAGCCTTGAACTTGATTTCAATTTTCTGAACCGGGGCACAAAGTATGATTGGCTTTTTATTTTTCGGAAAACCGAGGAGTTACTCGGAATCAAACTATAATGCTTGTGAGTGTGTGCAGAGTTGTGTGCAAGTTGATTTTTCGGATTCTATGCAAACAAGAGGTTTTCAAATTACTTCATTGGGTTCTTTTTAACATGGTTGAACTAGAGCCAGTGTTGGGCACCTCTAGTGTTTTTTTTTTAGTTTTATTAAGTTAATTTAATCGACTAGAGTCGGTTTCGGGCACCTCTAGTTAAATTTTTTTAACACATCCTAGAGCCAGTTTCGGGCACCTCTAGTGATCAATTTTTTTAGCACATGCTAGAGCCAATTTCAGGCACCTCTAGCATTCATTCAATTTTTATTCTAATCCCCCAATTTGTTAATTATCAACCTAAGTTCACTAGAATTCCTTAAATCAATCAAACCACAACAGTGTTTTATCAAATTTAGCATCATAGTAAAATTCTAAGTTTTTCCATGGTTATCCTAGAATAAAAATTCTATCAATTAAGTGCATTGGCAAAGTCATCATCGAATATTCATCAAATCTAAACAATTCTTGTTCCAATTAAAGGCATGGCAAGCAATTTATGTATCCTAAATGTAATACTTAAGATGAATGTAACTAAACATGGTAACTACTAATAACAATCCCCCCCCAAACTCGAGTGAGGCATTGTCCTCAATGCATGCATAAAAATAACGAAAAAATTAAAAATAAAAAATAAAAATGCATACGAGGACTTACTCCGAGAGTTCATCATCGTAGATGATTAGTTTCCTTTTGGTCGGTGTCTTGATTCTCTTGCTTGAACGCGATGGTTGTTTTCTTGTTGCCGGGATGTCTTTAGCTTTGGTTGCCGTGGCATCTTCAAGGTTGGTTGCCGTGGCATCAGCTTGTGCAGACACGATGTAGGTTGCCGCGACATCTTCTTCATTGATTGCTGGGGCAAGGATCTCGGCAGTAAATTTCCTTAGCATAGTAGTTGTGAGTCTTGTTGTGAAAAAGAAAACAAAGAAAACCTGAAAACTAAAGATAATGAAGAAAAATAAAATATCTCCTAAAAATAAAAATGAAAAAAAAGAAAAAGAAAAAGAAAATATTGAAAAGAGAGCATGCTCATGCATCTCTTAAGTTGACCACTTCTTTGTTACGTTCCACATGGGCACCATTGTAGTGCTTCAGTCTTTGTCCATTAACTTTGAATTCATGGTTGTCAGAGATGGACTTGATTATCACAGCACCATGGGAGAATGGTTTGACGACTTCAAATGGTCTCGACCATCTTGATTTCAGCTTTCTCGGTAAAAGTTTTAGCCAAGAATTAAATAGGAGAACTAGTTGCCCTAGCGTGAATTGCCGTGGCAATAGTTTCTTGTCGTGCCATCGCTTTGTTTTCTCCTTGTAGATTCGTGCATTGTTATAGGCGAGTGCACGAAATTCTTCTATCTCATTGAGGTCTATCAAACGCTTTTGTCCGGCACTTTCCCAATCCATATTCACGGTCTTGATTGCCCAGTACGCCTTGTGCTCGATTTCCACCGGTAGATGACATGTTTTACCATAGACAAGTCGAAAGGGGGACATACCTAAGGGTGTTTTGAATGCAGTGCGATATGCCCAAAGTGCGTCATCTAGTCTTAATGACCAATCCTTCCTTGAGGGATTTACAACTTTCTCGAGTATTCCCTTCAACTCTCGGTTGGAAATTTCTGCTTGCCCGTTGGTTTGTGGGTGATATGCCGTGGCGATCTTGTGTGATATGCCGAAGCATTGCAACATCTTGGCAATTAGTCTGTTGTCAAAATGCTTGCCTTCGCCGCTGATAATTGCTCTCGGCATCCCAAACCGTGTAAATATGTTCTTCTGCAGGAATCGTTGCACGGTCTTGGAATCGTTGTTGGGAACTGCAGCTGCCTCTACCCATTTAGACACATAGTCGACGGTAAGTAAGATGTAGAGGTTACCGAATGAATATGGGAAAGGTCCCACAAATTCGATCCCCCATACATCGAACAGTTCCACCTTGATGATGTTCTGGAGTGGCATCTCATGTCGTCTAGAGATATTGCCCGTCCTCTGGCAACGATCACATTGCTTGTAAAAGTCTTGGGCATCTTTGTACAATGTTGGCCAATACAACCCGGATTGCAAAACTTTGGCTGCGGTACGAGTTCCTCCAAAATGTCCTCCATAGGGTAAAGAATGGCATTGCCGGAGTACATTCTGTTTCTCTTCTTCAGGGACACATCGGCGTATAACCTGATCTGCACATTGTTTAAACAAAAGAGGCTCATCCCAAAAGTAATGCTTAGCATCATGGCAGAACCGCTTCTTCCCTTGGTGAGTAATGCCATAAGGAAAAATACCACAAACAAGGAAGTTAACTAAATCCGCGTACCAGGGTATTGCCGAGGTATGTGTTGTCGTGGCGACTACTCCCAAAATTGCCGAGGTGTGCGCGTCAAAGGCTGCTGCGACATTGAGAGTTGTCGAGGCGTGTGCATCCATGGTTGCCGAGGCGTCAAGGGTTTGCCGAGGCGTCAAGGGTTGTCGAGGCAACTAAAATTTGTTCATCTGGGAATGCATCGCATATCTCTAGATCCGCGTCCTCCTCCCTATTGCGTTCCAAACATGATAAGTGATCGGCCACTTGATTTTCTGTTCCTTTCCTGTCCTTAATTTGTTTATCAAATTCTTATAAAAGTAATATCCAACGAATCAAACGAAGTTTAGCATCCTTTTTAGCAAATAAGTATTTGATTGCCGAATGGTCCGTATGAACAATTACCTTTGTACCTATTAAATAGGATCGGAACTTGTCAAATGCGAAAACTACAGCTAGTAACTCTTTCTCCGTTGTTGTGTAATTCACTTGAGCGCTATTAAGAGTTTTACTAGCGTAGTATATCACATGGAAGGTCTTACCTGTGCGTTGGCCTAGGACTGCTCCTACCGCGAAATCACTTGCATCACACATGAGCTCAAAAGGTAGCGTCCAATCTGGTGGAACGACAATGGGTGCTGAGGCAAGCTTTTTCTTTAGGGTTTTGAATGCTTGGGTGCAAGAATCATCAAAATCGAAGACTTTATCCTGTTCAAGCATATTACACAAGGGTTTAGTGATTTTAGAAAAATATGAATGAACCTCTTGTAAAAACCTACATGTCCGAGAAAACTTCGAATTCCTTTAACCGAACTTGGTGAGGGTAATCTCTCGATCACGTCCACCTTGGCTTTGTCTACTTCAATTCCCTTGGATGAAATCTTGTGGCCGAACACTATTCCTTCATCTACCATAAAGTGGCATTTCTCCCAATTGATGACTAAATTCGTTTCTTCGCATCTTGCTAACACCCTCTCTAAATTGCCGAGGCAGCCGTCGAAGTCATTACCAAAAACCGAAAAATCATCCATGAAGATCTCAAGGAAGTCTTCGACCATGTCTGAAAAGAGTGCCATCATGCATCTTTGGAAGGTTGTCGGGGCGTTACACAATCCGAACAGCATCCTTCGGAAGGCATAAGTACCGTATGGGCATGTGAAGGTTGTCTTTTCTTGATCTTCTGGTGCTATGGCAATCTGATTGTAACCTGAATAACCATCAAGAAAACAATAAAAGGGTTTACCTGCAAGACAGTCAAGCATTTGATCAATAAAGGGTAATGAGAAGTGATCTTTCCTAGTGGCTTTGTTTAGCTTTCGATAGTCCATACAAACCCTCCAACCGGTCACAGTCCCGGTTGGGATAAGTTCATTATTTTCATTGCTTACCACTGTTATACCTCCCTTTTTCGGTACACATTGTACCGGACTTACCCACGTACTATCAGAGATAGGGTATATAATGCCGGCGTCAAGCCACTTGATGATTTCTTTCATTACAACCCCTTTCATGGCATGATTCAGTCTCCTCTGGGCCTCAATTGAAGGTTTGTGATCATCTTCCAACAAGATCTTGTGCATTCACACCGCCGGGCTAATTCCCTTCAAGTCGGCAATTGTCCACCCTATTACCTTTTTGTGTAGCTTCAACATCTTGATTAGCTTCATTTCCTGCTCAGGCTGTAACTTAGAAGAAATAATTACAGGCAATGTATTATCGGTCCCTAAGTATACATATTTTAGTTGCTCTGGCAATTGTTTCAACTCAAGAATTGGTAGATGTTCAATAGAGGGTTTTTCGAGCTTACCTTCCTTACCTGAGTAGTCCAGTGGTTCAAAGTATGTACTTGGTCGATTGACTAGCCAATTTGCCTCTTCTGGTTGTTCCTCATCGACCGGTTCTTCATACTCCTCATGTTCCTCTTGATCGGCAATGTAGTTGCCGAGGCAACTAAATTCTTCATCGAAGTTAAACTCTGCCATGGCATGAAGTAGTTGGCATTCTTCTGGATCATCGACATGCCTTAGTGTTTGAAACACATTTAGTTTGACCTGCTGGTCATTCACCCTCATTGTGAGTTCTCCCTTTTCAACATCGATCAAGGTTCTCCCTGTTGCTAGGAATGGTCTCCCGAGAATGATGGGTGCATACTCATCTGCTTCACAATCCAAAACAATAAAGTCAGTGGGAAAAATAAATTTATCAACTTTTACCAGTATGTCCTCGATTTTTCCCTCTGGATGCACATATGATCTGTCAGCTAGCTGCAGCATGACTGTTGTAGGTCTTGCCTTCCCGATTCCTAGTTTCTGGAAAACCGATTTAGGCATCAAGTTTATGCTAGCCCCAAGGTCGCATAATGTTTTCCCGACATAGTGATTTCCAATGGAACAGGGTATTGTGAAACTTCCGGGATCCTTCAACTTGGGTGGCATACGATTGTGCAACATTGCCATGCATCCCTCTGTCGCGGCAACTGTTTCAAACTCTCATAGCCTTGTTCTTTTGGACACAATGTCTTTAAGAAACTTGGCATAGTTTGGCATTTGTTCAATTGCTTCCACCAATGGCAAGTTGATGTGGACTTGCTTTAGGATATCAAGAAACTTCTTGAATTGGTATTCTTGTTTTTTTCGCTTCAACCTTTGTGGGAATGGTGGTGGAAGTCGGATATCTTCGATCCTTTCATTGGTTTGAAACCTGATTGACGGCATTGTCGGGACATCTAGAGTTGCCGAGGCATGCTTATCGCAAGTTGCCGAGACGTCTTTATCGTCAGTTGCCGAGGCATGCTTATTGCCGGTTGCCGCGGCAATTCCTGGTTCAGCATATGAGGCTTTGCCGCTAGGTTCAACCTGATCTTTTTGTGGAGTTTTGTTTGATGAGCGGGTTTGAGCCTCTCTAAGTTGTTGGCCACTTCTGGTGGTGATCGCCTTACATTGCTCATGGCCAGTTCCTCTTGCGACTTCAGTATCGCTAGGTAAACCTCATTGTGGTCTAGTATTCAGATTTTGAGCAAACTGTCTGACTTGATTTTCCAATGATTTGATTGCCGCCTCTTGGTTTTGCAATCTCATCTCGGTCCTGTTAATAAAAGCATCAGTTCTTTTTATGAAATTACTATTCTCAGCCATATAAGATTCAGTTTTCATCATAAAAGCATTTAGAAAGTTTTCCAAAGAACTATATGTTGTCGGTTGTTGCTGCGGCATCTGTTGCCGTGGCATATTCTGCTGGAATCCCGATGCTTGTGCATTCTGATTGTTCTGGTTTAGAGCATTGTTGGGATTACTCCATGAAAAATTTGGGTGCTTCTTCCAAGCTGGATTGTATGTATTGGACATCACATTGTTGCTCCGATTGTAATTCCCCACATAGAAGCTGGATTCTGGATTTTGCATACATTCAGAAGAATTTTGGTTATCACCACATAACTCACAAAAAGAATCCATTACCTTGACTTCATGTGTGTTGTTTGGTTTTTGCATGTTCTGGACCATCTTGGTTAAAGCGGCCAATTGTGCCGAAATTGAATCTGATGATCCTAGTTCATGTATTGTGGCTTGGCGTCTAACTCCTCCTCTTCTAGTAGATGGGAATTGATAATCATTCTTGGCCAGCCTGTTTAAAATTTGCATTGCTTCTTCCAGCGACTTATCTAGGAGTATGTCGTTTGCCGAGGCATCTAGCATCATCCTTGTTGGTGTATTCACGGCGTTGTAAAACATTATTACTTGAGTCCACATCGGGAATCCGTGTAAAGGGCATTTGTGTAGAAGTTCTCTATATCGCTCCCAAGCCTCGTACATGGATTCATCATCCACTCTTTGAAAAGAAGTAATGTCGTTCTGAAGCTTATCAGTCAAATTTGTAGGATTAAATCTAGCAAGGAAATCACGACAAAGATCAGTCCAAGATGCTATGGATCCGGCTGGAATGCTATTCAACCATGCTTTCGCCCTATCCCTCAGTGAATAGGGGAATAATCTTAATCGTAGGACATCGGGGGTGACTCCGTGTATCTTGAACGAGTTGCAAATCTCGAGGAAAGATTTCAGATGTTGCCGTGCATCTTGATTCTTTGAGCCGCCAAATTGACCTATTGTGTTGATCATATTAAACATTACCGGTTTCAACTCAAAGTGGTCGGCTTCAATTTCAGGTGCGACAACTCCTGGGTTAAGTCCATCAAGATCTTCTTCAAGATAGTCTCGAATAGTTTTGTTTCGTGCAAGAATCACTCCTCCTCCTGCTCGAACATCTTGATTCATATTGCCGTCTTGATTTGCCATTGCTTCTCTTATCCTTCGTCTAAGTCTTTGTAAGGTTCGTTCGATTTTTGGATCAAAGGGATATTCTGGTGAAGTCGGTCTCGCCCTGGTCATATAGCAATACAAAACCAAAGTTTGTTAGCCCTTTGAATTTTAAACAAGAAAAATAAAAAGAAAGTGCAAGAAAATAAAAACAAAGTCGCTATTGCCAATCCCCGGCAACGGCGCCAAAAACTTGTTACGCGTAATAAGTGCTAGGCAAATGTGCAAGTATACACGTCGCAAGTTATAGTATAAAAGATATCGTCTCCACAGGGATTGGTGCCACTTCAAGGATCTAGTCTCTTGCACTGTAAAAAGTAAAAACACAAGTAAATGATTATAGAAGTTTTGACTAATAACTAATCTAAAGCAATTAAGTAAATGAAAAGATGAGATCGAATGAGAGAGAGATAGGCCAGGTTATCGTGAGTTGAGGTGTGATAGCCGATTGGATCGTTTTGGTAAAAGAGTGTACGGGCAACTCAGTTGCCGTGGCAACTTGCACAACGGGGTTGCCTTGGCAACTAATCGATGGTTGCCTGGGCAACTTCTTGGGCGTCTGGGCAGCAACCTTCAAGGTTCGGCAGAGCGTTCTTCAATGGTTTCTTCTTATCTCTAAGTCAAAACTCTAGCTACTTGTGCATGCCTTGATAATACATCCCTGCGTGAATCAAGGGTGAACAACAACCAATCTTGCGTTCCTCTTAGCCGTTGAAATCCTTAACTTATTCCTAAGCCGGATTAATCTTCACCATCAATAGATTGCATAAAGATCATATTCATTCGTTTCTTGAATCTAATTCTCCCGATATTAGATAAATAGATGAAATCACGAGATCCTCTCCCAATTCACTCGCAAACAAGAATAAGAACCAAGAATGAATAAACCTTGAAATAGAAAAGTGCAAACTCTTATTACCTAAACAAAAACCAATAGTTTGTCACAACCACAAAACACAATAACCATAGCCAAGTAGATTTAGTTCATGGCTAGGTTCCAAAGAAACACAAGATAAACAATCCCTAGCATGAACCCAATCGAACAAGGAAGAAAAGATGAAGCTTGTCGAAAATCCCTTGCCCTAGATGCTTGTCGAAAATTCCCCTTGCTTTCTCTCTTGGTTCTTGTCGAAATTTCCCCTCATGCTCTCTCCTCAAGTTGTCGAAATCTCCTTGCTATTTATAGGGCTAGGCCAAAGTCCTTCTTTGAGGAGGAGTTTGAGTTGGAATTAAATTATCTTTAAAGAATATAATTCTTTATTATAATTTTATTCCTATTAGAACTTCTCCTATCTTCTTGGAATTTAATTCTTCTTTAATCTCTGCATGGCAATCAAATTCCTTTGGGCTTGGGCCTTGCTCCATGTCATCTTGGGCTTGTAAAGTCATTAATTTCGACATTCCTATTGCATTTTCTCTTTGTCGACAATTGCCATGGCAACTGGCTCGGCGTCTCCTTCATGCATTGCCCTGGCAACTAGCTCAGCATATCCTTCATGCATTGCCCTGACAACTAGCTCGGCATTGCTTTGGCAAGTGATCCTGCACATACACACACAAAGCACACCAAAGCAGCATCTTTTCCACAAAAAACTACCAAGTTATGTAATCAAGCTCAACGATGGAAGGAAACATGGATTAATGCATGAATGGCTAACTATGCAACTAATATGAGCCTAAGTCTAACAATAATATGAGTAAAAAGGGTAAGAAAAATAGTACTTTTGAACACTTATCACGTATTGATACGGCTAACGGAAAATTAAAAGTTCGTTCATTCTAATAACTGAAAAGGCAACGGTCGAAAACATTTAATGCAAACTGTATCAAAATGGCTGGTACCGCATCGGTACGGATAAAAATGTCTTAAGCCCAGATTTCAAATGGTATCGAAACGGACAGGGCCGTATCGAAACGCGAGGCATAAATCGAAACGGGTGAGGCTGTATCGATACACATCGTTTAAAATGCAGGCTAAGTTGAAGGTTGTACCAAAATGGGCAAAGCCGTATCGGTACGCTTTGTAAAACCAAATTTCAGTAGCAAATTTCTATATCGAAACACCAAGGGGTGTATCGATATGCCTGGGCGTATTTGTGTGTTTTGGCTTGAACACACTCAGAAAATTTTTAGGTTTAAATCTTTAACTTTGGAAAACTTTTCCTCGTCATTTTGTGAGACTTTTGAGTACTTAAAAATTTATTTCCTTTTACAATTTAGTCCTCAAACACTTTGTTATATCAAAATCAAACATAGGTTTTACAATCTCCCTTTTTTGATATAACAAAACCAAAGTGAAAATTTTTAAGTATCTTTAGAAAACTCCACCTTAATTTAAGACTGAAAAGGTTTGAAAATTTTTGGCTAACTTTTCTCCCCCTTTTTGTTAGATCAAAATCAATTCAATAGGGATAAACACTAAAGATAATCAAATTACTCCAAGCAAGTAAATAAGCAACATAATCATTTAAATATAAAGCATAAGTTCAAGCATAATCAAATCCAATCCAACTTAAAACCTAAAAACATAATCCAAATAACAAAGCAATGGTAAAGCATAGAAGTTCATCAAAACATAAGAACATAGGTGCATAAACTAGTCCTAATATGATATGATATGCAATATGCCTAAGGATTCGTCCAATCGTCTCTATTGTCTTCATCTTCTTCATCCTCATCATCATTGACTTGAGGCCCAAGGATTGACGCCCCTCGCCATGAAAATGCAGTAAGAGTGAGATCCATAGAGTTTTGGCGATTTTCAATAGTCGTCACTCTTTCCTTACAAGCATGTGAAACGTGTGTCAATAGCGGAAAACCCGAAAGTCATGGTTGTATGCAAGTTGGTGAATTGTTCATTGAGGTAAACCATGAGAGCATCAAGATTAGGTTGTGCCACCGGAGCTTATGGAATGGGAGTCGCTTGAGGAGCCGCCACCAAATCAGGTTGAACACCTCCCGAAAGATCGGTGTTCTGGACCCATTCTCCATTGTAGTATGTGAACCTTGCGCGACGGAGAGAACGCTCACCAATCGGATCGGTGAGGTGTATCGCAAGGTCATAGGAACAATCAATTCCCATCTTGTGAAAAATGTAGCTCAAGGCAGTGTCGTAAGTGAATGATGTAACCATAGAGGTGTGTCGATGTTGCACAAGGAAGACGATCTCCCCGAGCATAATTTGAGCAAGATTAGGGTGCTTACCCTCACAGAAGCAACGGATCCAAAAGTCATCGACTTGTCGGATCGTGGAGAACTTCCCACCGGATGGACGGAACCAGCAAGTGATCATGAGGTGTAGAATGCGGTAATAGGCATCTAGTACGGTCACGGAGCCTCCAAGAGTATGTCCCAAAGAATCCACATCATCAATCCCCATATCTTCAAGACCCAAATAATTTACTAAAATGGTTGAATCAATACGAAATTTTTGACCCATTAAATAAGACTCAATCGCAATAACCAAGGTTTTCTTTACATTGTAAATACACCGGGCATTTGAATAAAATATCAAAACAAGGTTTCGGTATAAAATCTCAGGTATACTCAAAAACTGCATAAATTTTCATTCTTCCATCAAAGGTAGATATTTAAATTGAAAACGTTCAGATGATAGAAAAGGGATGGAAGTAAAGCGCTTTTGACGAATTTTTTAACTTTGATACTTTTTAAAACGTTCTATGGCATGAGGAAATTGAGGTTCATTAAAACAATGTTGATAGATATAGGTAAGATTGGGTCTATTAATATTATGGTCGGGATTGAGACTAGGAGGATTGGAACTAGAGGCAATATCTTTTCGCGCACGTTTCTTAGGGGCCATAATTTGAAAACAAAATCAAACCAAAAACTTTGTATGCATAAATCAACATATTCGATCCAAAAATTAATCCAATAATCAAAGTATTGTTAAAAAGCTATACAATATAGTTTAAAAAACATATACAAGTATAAAAATAATTTTTGGGAAATGAAAACTTCAAAAATAGTGGTAAAAATTATACGGTATAATTTTATATTCGAACAAAAAAAGTTTCAGATTTGAAAAGTTTTTACAAAAAAATTGAAAACTATATCATATATATTCTAAATTTGTAATTATGATTCAAAAAGCAGTATAAAAATATGTACGAAAATTAAAAAGAAAAAGGTTGGGGTTTATACCTTGAAGTTGAGATTAAGGATAAATGAAGAGATTTGGATGCACAAACTTGATGATTTTTGCTTGGGTTTGATGTAAAATCCAAAAGCCCTCAAGAATTTTGAAGATTTGTGTGAGAAAAAGTGAGGGAATTTGAGGTTTTTATAGAGGATTTTTGTATCTAGGGTTTTGGTATTTCAGATAAAGTGAAAAACCTCTTTTAATGCCCTTAAAAACTGCCCAACGGCTACGCGTACCAATAGGCCACATTGGTGTATCAAAACCAAGTATCGAAATGCTTTAAAGGCTGTTTCGATACGTGACCCGTACAAGTAAACCTGTACTAAAACGATTGTAAATGACCCGTATCGATACGAAGAATACCGTATCGATACGTCTGTGCCAGAAATGTCAATTTTGGCTGCAGGTTGCTCAAAAATTCAATTTGAATCAAATCAAAATGCATGTAAATGATATGAGAACATCATGTATGGGCATAAATAGATGCATACTCCCCTAGCAACAAGCATATATGTATATAGGAGCAAGATCACAAAAGCAATCAATCAAACGAATTTAAACATGTTTTTAAGACCAAAAGAGGCTCTAAAGGTCAAGGGAGGTTGGTTAAAACTAACTCCCTCCTAAGAGACCAAAAACGCTCTTTGTCTAATAGTCTGGTAAAAATATCCGCTAATTGGTTCAAGGTGTCTACATATTCTAGAACTACATCATTTTTCAAGACATGATCTCTAATGAAATGATGCCTTATTTCTATGTGTTTGGTTCTAGAATGTTGGATGAGATTCTTAGTGAGACAAATAGCACTAGTGTTGTCACACCTAATGGGGATGGTACCTATATCAATTCCATAATCTAAGAGTTGTTGTTTCATTCAAAGGACTTGAGCACAACAACTCCCTACCGATATGTACTCTGCCTTGGTGGTAGATAATGCTACACTATTTTGCTTCTTAGAAAACCATGATATTAGCATACTACCTAGGAATTGACATGTATCAGAGGTACTTTTTCTATCTATCTTACAACCCTTATAATCCGCATCCGAGAAGGCATGTAAGTTAAAAGAAGACTCTCTAGGATACCAAAGACCCAAACAAGGTGTATCTCTAAGGTACCTAAAGATTCTCTTAACGGCTATAAGATATGATTCTCTAGGACTAGCTTGAAATCTAGAACACAAACAAACACTAAACATAATGTCGAGTCTATTTGTGGTAAGATAAAGAAAAGATCCAATCATAGAGCGATAAAGCTTTAAATCCACACACTTACCTCCTTCATCTTTGTCAAGCTTTGTGGAAGAACTCATTGGAGTGACTTGAGGTTTCACATTCTCCAAGCCAAACTTCTTGAGCATGTATTTGATGTACTTAGCTTGATTGATGAAGATGTCGTCCTTCATTTGCTTAATTTGGAGCCCCAAGAAGAATGAAAGCCCCCCATCATGCTCATCTCAAACTCACATTGCATCAACTTAGCAAAATCTTGGCAAAACAATTCATTAGTAGAACCAAAAATTATATCATCAATGTATATTTGAACTAATATAATGTCTTTGCCATTTCTTTTAATAAAGAGTGTAGTGTTCACATTTCCTTTTTCAAAGCCTTTTACAATTAGAAAATTTGATAATCTTTCATACCAAGCTCTATGAGCTTGTTTCAAACCATATAAAGCTTTTGAAAGTTTAAAAACATGGTTTGGGTAATTTGGATCTTCAAAACTGGGTGGTTGTTCTACATACACTTCTTCATTAATAAAACCATTTAAAATGCACTTTTTACATCAATTTGAAAAGCTTAAATTCGTGATAACATGCAAATGCTAAAAGCATCCTAATGGCTTCCACTCTAGCTACGGGTACATAGGTTTCATCAAAATTGATTCCTTCTTCTTGAGTGTAACCTTGAGCAACAAGTCTAGCCTTGTTCCTCAATATGTTACCACTCTCATCTAGTTTGTTTCTAAAGACTCATTTAGTTCCTATAGTAGATTTATTATTAGGCCTATCAACTAATATCCAAACTTGACTTCTCTCAAATTGGTTTAATTCCTCTTGCATAGCCATTATCCAACAATCATCATTTAATGCTTCTTTGACATTTTTAGGCTCTATGCACGAGGTAAAAGCAACATTACATGCATTTTTAAGAGAAAGTCTAGTGGTTACCCCTTTGGATGGATCACCCAAAATCTCACCACCTTTGACATAGTTGTACTCTCTTGGGTAGCTCGCTTCCTTTTCCTCTAGGCTCATGTCCTTCAAGGCTTCTAGAGGTGGATCTTGTGTTTCTTCTTCTTTGGCTAGAACTTCATTCACCTTTGATGATTGCCCACCATTATTGGCTTCAAAAATCCCTACATCATCATCATCACAAGAATCCTTCCTTGAAAGGAGGTTATCATCGAAAATCACATGTATTGACTCTTCAACAACTAAGGTTCTTTTATTAAATACTCGATAGGCTTTAGAGTTTAAAGAATACCCTAAGAAGATAGCTTCATCACTTTTAAAGTTAAATTTGCCCAAATTGTCTTTTCTATTTTTTAAAACAAAATATTTACAACCAAATGGATGAAAATAGCTAATGTTAGGCTTTTTGGATTTTAAAATCTCATAAGGAGTTTTCTTTAAAATAGGCCTATTCATTACTCTATTTATTATATAGCAAGCTGTATTAGTGGCTTCCGCCTAAAAATATTTTGGCAAATTGTTTTCACAAAGGATGGTTCTAGCCATTTCCTCTAAAGTTATATTTTTCCTTTCAACAACCCTATTTTGTTGAGGTGTTCTAGGGGCTGAAAAATTGTGACTAATACCATTTGAGTTACAAAAATCCTCAAAACCTAGATTTTGAAATCCGGTGCCATGGTCACTTCGAATGTGAGAAATAGTTTGACCAAGGTCATTTTGAGTGATTTTTGAAAATATGATGAATTTTTCTAAAGCCTCATCTTTGGTACTCAAGAATAAAACCCAAGTGTATCTAGAGTAATCATCAACTAAAACATATGTATATGATTTTCCACCCAAGCTAGTAGTTCTAATAGGACCAAAAAGATCCATGTGGATCAATTGTAAAACTCTACTAGTTGAAACATCATTAATGGGTTTGAAAGAAACTCTCTTATGTTTGCCTTTTGCATAAGCATCACAAATTTTGTCAAGAGAAAATTTAATTTTAGGCAAACCTCTTACTAGATCTTTTGAAACCAATTTTTCTAAAACACGCATGCTTGCATGCCCTAATTTCTTATGCCATAACAAGAATCATGCTCATTATTTGCAACAAAACATGCATGAGAAATGTGTATGTCATCTAGATGCACCATGTATATGTTTCCTATACGATGACCAAAAAACACAATTTTATTTGTTTCAATGTTTAAAATTTTGCAACCATTAGAATCAAAAACAACATTGAAACCTTTGTCACATAATTGACTAATACTTAAAAGATTATGTTTTAGACCGTTGACATATAAAACATTATCAATGAGAATGGATGAGTGATTACCAATGGAACCAATTCCTTCAATGTGGCCTTTGGAGTTGTCACCAAATGTTACTACTCCTCCACTTTTTGGCTTTAGTTCCAAGAATCGACTCTTGTCTCCGGTCATGTGTCTTGAGCATCCACTATCAAGGTACCATGAGTTTGCACCTGTAGCCTTGGCCTTGTAGCAATGCTCCCCCTACAAACATGGAATCAAGTTTTGATTTTTGGTACCCAAATCATTTTGGGTCCATAAACATTAGTTCTCAAAATCTTGGTTCCCTTAGGAATCCAAGAGGCAGTCTTATTAACATTGTTAGAAGCAATAACATCTTTAGGAGTCCACACACTTCTAACTTTCTTGCCATAATAGGGTTTTTGAATACCCTCCATGTTTGTATCTATTAAAGTTCTTTTTAACATTGTTGGGTGTTGAAGATTGTCCTTTTTTAAAACTTGATTTCCCAACATTGTTTAAGGAAGCTTTGAGATCATTTACCTCATTGAGGTAATGATCTTTTAGTTCAGAAAGAAGGTATTTAAATCAACATTTTCTTGTTCAAAATACTTTTGATTATCTTTTAAATCAATAACCTTCTTTTCGAGTTTCGAATTAGTTTTAGATAAGGAATCATTTTGGTTTTTCAAATCAATGATAGTTTTCTTATTTTTCAAAATAGATTCATTATATTTTTCAACCAATTCGTCATAAGCCTTTTGTAACTCATTATAATCATCAAATAATTCATCATATGTAAGATCATTTAATGAGTTAGAGGTTACCTTTAGATCCTCCTCAAAGGCCATGAGACAAAGATTGGCAATTTTGTGCTCCTCATCACTTGAAGACTCTTCATCGCTCCAAGTGGCTACATGGGCCTTGTACTTCTTTTTCTTCTCGAAACCTTTCTTCTTGAGTTGGGGACAATCAATTTTGATGTGCCCTGGCTTCTTACATTCGTAGCACACGACCGGATCCTTTTTTTCTTCCTTGCTCTTGTTCTTGAGATCCCTTCTTCGATTGAACTTCCTTCTTCGGTTGGATCTCATGAGCCGAGTGAATCGTTTGGCTATCATAGCCAACTCTTCGTCTTCCTCCTCACTTGAATCATTATCTTCTTGTGAAGCTTTGAGAGTGATTCCCATCTTCTTCTTCTCTACTTCCTTCTTTTTGATCATTATTTTTTTCTTCTTCTTTTCTTCCTCTCTTTCTTTCTTCATTATCTCATAGGCGAGAAGAGACCCCATGAGAGCTTCGAGCTTTAGCGTCTTGAGATCTTTCACTTCTATGATGGTTTGTCTTTTACCATCCCAAGACTCCATAAGTGAGTAGAGTAGTTTTTGAACTAGCTTCTCCTCCGGAATGACTTCTCCAAGGCCCTTGAGGCCATTTACAATAATGGAGAATCGTTCGAACATTTTGGAGATGTCTTCACCCGGCTCCATCTTGAATTCGTAGCTTAAATTAAGAAGCCCAATCTTGGTCTCCTTAACTTCATTAGTTCCTTCGTATGTGATCTCTAGCTTATCCTAAATTTCCTTGGCACTTGAGCAAAATGACATCTTAGAGTACTCGTCCAGTCCAAGTGAGCAAAATAGCATGTGCATTGCTTTATCATTGATTTGGAACTTCTTCCAATCTTCATCGGTCATCTTGTGCTTGGACTTCGAAACTAACCGATCACCTTCTCTCTTCATCGGGATTACCGGTCCATCTTTCACTACATCCCATATGAGGTAGTCATGGGATTTGATGAAGAACTTCACATAGTTTTTCCAATACGGACAGTTATCCCCATTGAATTATAGAGGTTTGGTGATAGATTGAGACTCGTACAAGTTGTTGCCGGATGTGGATGCCATGGCTTTGATTTTTATTGATTGAATCACCTTCTAGGATTGCCTCAGCGGTTGTTAGACATTCGGTTAAGTGTGGCTCTGATACCAATTGTTAGGATGATCAATCCATGTAGATGGTGGCCAAGAGGGGGTGAATTGACAATTTTAAACTTTTGGAAGCAAATAGAAAGAGATAGATAAAGGGACACAACGATTTATAGTGGTTCAAGCTTCTAACAAGCTCTACGTCCACTACCTTAGCTTTCTACTAAGGATTTTCAAGAATTTCACTATGAAATTTTTCCCCTTTTCTAAGCTAAGGAGACAACTGTTACAACCGATCAAAGCTTTCTACCCAAAGCTTGATCAAGAATCACTCTTTTACAAGAAAGAAGTTTAGCAAATGAAATATCCTTACAATATACAAATTTTGCCCAATTAAGATTTCTCACAACCCCAAACTTGAAATAAAGATGTACAAAGGAATTACAGAAGTTGGGTGTACAAGAGTTTGACAATAAAAGCTCAAAGGGTTGATTTTTGCTTGATTGCTTGAATGTTGCTCAATGAATGTTCAATAGTTGTTGCAGCAGCTTTGGAGTCTTGTATTTATACCGTCTCATTGATTTCTAGCCGTTTGGGTGGTTGGAGTATTGAATATAGCCGTTGGAGGGCTTCTTTCCCGCATTAAATGTTGTGTGCTAACCAACCGTATATGTACACGAAGGCCCGTATCAATACTTGTTACAAGAAAAATATAGCCGTTGTATATAGGTGTATCGATACGCGAAAGGCCGTATGGAAACGATCATAGTGTAAAAATAGGGACTCATCGAAACGGCAAGGCCGTATCAGTATGAGTTTTGCTCACTGGAATTTGAGATGAAAAATCGCATCGGTATGCCTAGGGGAGTACCGATACGGCTAACGGAAAAATTAAAAGTTCGTTGATTCCAATAATTGACAAGGCAACGGTTGAAAACATTTAATACAAACCATATCGAAACGGCTGAGACCGTATCAATACGGATAAAAATGTCTTAAACCCAGATTTCAAATGGTATCGAAACGGACAAGGCCGTATCGAAACGCGAAGCATAAAACATTTGCCCAGATGAATGTCGTATCGAAACGGGTGAGGCCGTATTGATACGTATCGTTTAAAATACAAGCTAAGTTGAAGGTCGTATCAAAACGGGCAAAGTCGTATCGGTACGCTTTGCAAAACCAAATTCTAGTAGCCAATTTTTGTATCGAAACACCAAGGGGTGTATCGATACGCCTGGGCGTATTTTGGCTTGAACACACTTAGAAAATTTTTGGGTTTAAGTCTTTAACTTTGGAAAATTTTTCCTTGTCATTTTGTGAGACTTTTGAGTACTTAAAAATTTATTTCCTTTTACAATTTAGTCCTCAAACACTTTGTTATATCAAAATCAAACACAGGTTTTACAAGCTCTGATGCTACTTATTAGAATCAAATTATAAATAAATATGAAATCTAAACCTAGGATCTATCATGTCAAATCATCAAGAACAATAAACCAAAAGCGGAAGCATACCTGAATTAATGATAGATGAAAACCTTGAATCCTTTGGTGGAGATCGCCTAGAACTTGGTTGTGATCTTCCAAGAAGATAGGTTAGCCCTTGCCGTAAAATCTCTCTGACGGGAACAAGAGTAATACAAGTTAACCTATTTCTTGGGGACCACACCTCTTTATATAGTTGATTATTAAATCAACTATTAAATATTTATAACTCCGCCCTCATTGAATTATAAATATATCTTATGGTATCTACACTTTTATTTCCATGACACTTTAATATCTATGACACGCCTAACATAATTGGTCACTTGATTTTGTGTCATACTTTATAATAGCATCATACATTTTACATATGTGCCCACAATTGCGGATTTTAATCCAACATAGGAGATATGGAGTGATAATATGTGTAGTTACCTTTTTTCTTATAAATTTCATAGACATTTCTGTAGGTCTTGTAAAACATTGTGTAGGTGCCCTATTTGTTATAAGTTTGGTAACATATAGAGTTATCCTTTAAGACTTTGTGTAGTAATACAATTTCCTACCATAAGTTTGGTTGGTTTTAGATTAGGAGATATGGAGTGATAATATGTGTAGTTACCTTTTTTCTTATAAATTCCATAGACATTTCTGTAGGTCTTGTAAAACATTGTGTAGGTACCCTATTTGTTATGCGTTTGGTAACATATAGAGTTATCATTTAAGACTTTGTGTAATAACACAATTTCCTACTCTCAGGTTGGTTGGTTTTAGATTAGGAGATATGAGGTAATAATTTGTGTAGTTACTTTCTGTCTTATAAATTCTATTAACTTTTATGTAGGTCTTATAAAACATTGTGTAGGTACCCTATTTGTTATGCGTTTTGTAACCGTCTAGGTTATCGGGTAACCACCTAGGTTATCACACAATTTCATACCATGATAAGTATTTGTGTAACTGCCATTTTTCTTACAGTTACTGTAACAAATTATATCACCGTATCGTAAGAATTTATGTTGGAACCGGGTACCGGTATAACTGGTATGCCTTCTTTTTAACTTTTTTTAGGCTGCCTTACAGCAGAACTACCCCGCATTTGACAACTCGTTGCAATGGTAATCACCTTGAATATAATAGGTAACTCAATCGAGATCATTCATCCTATGGTCGCAGCACCAAAAACCACCAGCGTAAAAACTCCAAGGACAATGGCTTCAACAAGTCTTCTTTGATAAAACCCTAGAAAAACAAAACTCTAAGTAAACACCAATATGAACACAAATTACTGACAGAGACCGACTAGCAACATCTACATCAAGACTTAGTCGATCCACTCTTCCATTAATCCCAATATTCCCCTATAAACTAGAGAAAATAACGATGATATTTCTATATTAATCATCATACACCCAACCGGACATTCCTATTACTATTTGGGGAACTATTTGCCACAAAAAGAATATGAAGCATAATGTTGATGACAATCCAGTTGGATGTGAGGTGATTATAGATTAATGTGGGAATATCATCGTTATTTCCTCTGCTCCATAAGGGAATATTGGGTTAATAGAGAAGGGCCAACATTGGAGACTGGAGATAGAACGGTGGTGTGGTAAGACATGCGTAAAGATATCAAATTATGTAATGCTTAGTACCGAATTGTTATATATTTTTGGATTAAATTAATAAAAATTTTAAATATTAATGATTAAATTAAATTGTTAAATTATATTAAAATAAAGATTAAATTAATATTTTTTTTAATCAATGAGGGTTCAATTAATTGAATGAATAAAAATATAACTAAATTGATAGCATGTTATATAATGAGGACAAAATATATAATTATACAAAACTAAAAAGTAATAATGTGCTACAATGTGTGACGTTTGTGGTGTATAACGGTGTGCTGCCCGTTTTATAATTTTTTAAGCTTTATTATTAATGTTTAGGGTAAACTACTTGAGTGACCACCCAATGGTCGTGATGTTAACCTGCCACTCTCTTAGTCAAGAGTTCAAATCCCCTAACATGCATAAGGGGACTCTTTTATTTGCTTGCTTTATTTCGTTACCAGTCAGCCGGTGACATGTGTCACCATCTGATTGGTTGGTTAATTCTATTATATATTAAAATTAATATAATTATGAGAAAGGATGAGACATGTGTCACCATCCGATTGGATGATTAAATTTATTTTTTTATATTAAAATTAGGACTAGGTTGATTGTATGCGTAAATATGGAGTACTATGTGTGTAATTATACCAACTTTTGTTAACGGTTGCATCATCATTTAGAATTGACGACCAGTGGTTTGATTAGGATCAATTTAAAAGTTTGATAGTGTGATTTTCAATTTTTTTAGTTGGGTGGTCACCCAAGTAGTTTACCCTAATATTTATGTAGTAATAAATAAATTTTAAATTTTGGAGACAATGGTCAAGCTAGGGGTGTCATTTCGAATATCCGATCCGATCCGAATTTTGGGATATCCGAAATATTTGGATCGGTAATTTAACGATCCGTATCTGATCTAAAAAATGTACATTTGATTTTTAATATATCGAATTTTCGGATCGAATTTTTGGATTTCCGAATTTATGACTTAATTTAAGTAACTTTTTTAATTTAGCGGTTCTATTCATAAAAAGTTTGAGTTTTCGAATATAACAATTAACAAATTATTGAATATAAAAAGATTTGTATCCATAAAAATTTTAATTTTTCATATATAACAAGTAAAAATATATAATATGACAAGATTCACATCTACAAAAAAAAAATTAAAATTTTGGATTTTAAATAATCGAATATCCGATCTGAATATAAAATAACTATCATCTAAAATTTTTTAATATCATATCTGAATTATTCAAAACATAAAACATAAAATTTTAGATCGGATCAAATATTTAAATATGATTTTTTTGCACGCCCCTGTGTCAAGCAACGGCTAAAAGTTGTAAAATGGGCAACGGTTGGGTTTTTGGAGATCACACCCGGTTTTTATAATTTCTTCTAACTTTTATGATTTTTTTTTTTTGCATTTCAATCTCGAAGCAGAGAAGAAAATAGCATAAAAAAAAAAAAGCAAATCAAAGTGCCTAGATTCACTCTTCTCTCCGTTTTTGTTCTCACTTTTCTGTTTTCTCGAAATGTAGGAGCCGGCAATGCACCTCCTCCGTCTCCAAAACCCACACCAAACCAAAACCCGTTCGCTTCTCCGACGAAACCCCCAACCACTTCTTCAATCCCTCCGCCTTCGTCATCACCAACGCCTGGAGTTCACCTCCAACATTACCACCGCGTGCGACGCCTCCACCAGTTCAATCCCCGGCTGCAACTCCCCTGCCTCTTCGAACCCACCGGTTCAATCCCCATCTGTTACTCTCCCAACGGCTTCACCTCCGGCGTTGACACCCGCGGGTTCTCCTCCTTCATCGACTCCAGCAAGTTCTCCTCCGTCATTAGCTCCAGTCGGGGCTCCCCCTGTTTCTGCTGATATTCCTTCAAGTTCAACGACACCGGCCGAGAGTCCTGGGATTTTCCCGTCGAGCAGTAGCCCTCCAAACCCTACTCCGGTTGGTCCGTCCCCTAATAGTGCGGCGGGTCCTGCTGTTAATGATGAATCGGGTTCAAGATCCGGTTACGAAGTTGGGTTCGTTATTAGTTTTGGTTTGGTTATTGGGGCCGCCTTTGCTATTTAGGATTTTTGGCATTTTTGGATTTCTATTTTTATATTTACGCAGCATTATTGATTTTGGATGTCAAACTCTTATGTATAAATGTTGTACTAAAATAATTAGGACTTTTACGTTCTTTTTTATGGAATGCGGTTGGATTTCCATCCATTTTCGTTTTCTAAGAAGTTACTCATTTACAAAACTAGGTAAAGAGTGTTTTGCTTGTAACATTATGTTCTTCGAAATCCAATGTGCAACTCGGCCTCGCACTACCCATCAGGGATTTAAATTGCAGTTACGGATGCATTTTTGGTCGCGTTCGATTTATTGTGGTTGCGGAAATAAGGGATGTTATTGCAATCATTACAGGTATCACGGTTTCAGACAGTACCAAAACAGCTATATAGAGGCTGCTATTGCATTATTCAGAATCTAAAATGCAGACTTTGTAATGATCTTTTGCAGGAACGACACAGTGGTAGGCTGATTTGCCATTCTAGCAAAGGCAGAAAAGATACTGGAAAGACTCCAAGGAAATGAGGAAGCTTCAGTTATGTTGGTGGTACCAGACTGCATCACACCCTCTCAACTTACTGCTGGTCACTACTTGTCCCACTTGTATGTATGTTTCTCTTGTGCCAAGCTTACTTCGATCTAATTTCATAGTCGATACACTCTGTTTGTAAGAACATGATAATGAATTTGATACAAACTATTACAATCCTCAGGCACAAGTTGTAAGATCATTTACTTGGTTCAGAATGAATGATGATATGTTTAAGGTTGAAAATTGGAATAACTCTGTACATTTTTTTCAGAAAGATGTTGAGGTTTTGTAGCATTATCATATATCTAGTTTACTATACATCCGTACATCCGAAAATGTTGATAGTGTTGGAATAACTCCCAGCTTTGAAATTATTGATCATGTTGGGAAATAAATCCGAAAGTAGCCACAAATCTGGACTCCAGATAATGAAATGTACAGAAACTTGGTTGGCTATATATTAGCATGCGTAGCCTTTGCGGCAACTTCGAGTGCCAGCATACTGAGCTGTCGTTGTTAGAAGTGAAGTTGGTCTTGCCACCATGCTTGATGCTCTTATGTAGCTTTCTGAAGCTTCTTCTCCGGAAGGTGTGAAAAAAGCACCATTAACCATCATATCTCCTTCCTATCTCCAATTTCAGTTCCTCCATTCATCGAATGAACTTTCGTGTTTTGTCACCTGATTTCAAGTAAAAAATGAAAACATATGGAGTAATCTTATATGGTTGGATGTTCTGCATGTTGTTCAGAGCTCTCGGAACTACTACTTGTTTTGTTATTAGTCATTCAACGCTCACTTTTGACTTGGTTAATTCGAAAATAATGAATTTCATACTTATGTAATGGATGGAGTTAGTATAGGTACATTTGGGTAGAGAAACTTGCCTCCTTTGAATATCTGTTGTCTGATGCTATGAAGACATTCCCTTGGCTATTGATTGTCGGGTTTGCGCTTCCTCTGATCGCATACATTTCCCAACCAATGTATACATTATAAACAATATGAAAATAACCATGCCTGCACCTGCAACAATTTTGACAGTATGTTTAGATTATCTGTTTATAGTTTTTAAAGGTACAGCATAGCATGTATCAGCCTACTGATGTGTGCATGCTGCTGTAGGTGAACGCTACCTCGGCATTCTCTGAACCAGGCCCTCCCCAAAGTAGTTGAATGCGATCGTTACTTGCATGTTCTTGTCATCAAGGAACTCATCACTATGACCCATGAGCATGACTTCATTGTGATGTAGCATGTAGTTGTTAGAGATTGTTATGGACGTCGAACCATACGTAGCATCGATAAGCCCGTCGTAACAGTTCACCAGTGTGCAGTGATCAATCCACACATCCCTTGAGCCAAATATTGAGATCGCATCGCCATCAGATCCACCGCTTATCGAAAACTGGGGTAACGGGTGCCAGACCATTGCATCCCCTGAAGGTAAGGGGTCATGTATGTAGATGTTGTGTATGATTACATTACTCACATTACGTAAGGTTATGCACGGTCCGTTTGCTATTTGGATATCGTGTCCCCTTCCGTCGATGGTCTTGTACGAGTTGACAAGGAGTTGTTCTCTTAGGCTTATGACCATATCATGATCAAAGATGATCCACAGAGGTTCAGCTTGAACGGCTGCATGACGTAGTGTACCTGGAGTTGGAGCCATCGGGTCATCTTTATCCGCATCTGTGACTACATAAATCCCACCATCTCGACCCCCAATCGCATCTTTCCCGAACCCAACCGCACAGTCGGCTAGCTTTTTCCCGTTGGCTTCCCATTCAGGGTCACACCTCTAGCAATCATCTATAGGATTACCAGTTCTGCATTGTTCCCTGTCCAACTCCCTTCTTGTCGAGTACCTATTCAGATGCCAGAAAACATTAGAAAATCATTAGCCGGTCGAGAATAAAGCACCGGAGGAGAACGAGAGCGACTTACGTAGGTACCGCTTCCAATATATTCCTCGGGGCAAGCCTAGAGAACGTCGATGTAGCATGTAAGAATACGAGTAGGGAAAGTAGATAGAATGTTGGCATCTCAGGGAAGGTTATAGTAAACTCTACAATAGATATAGAACATGAACATAGCAGGATTCATATTTATATTGTTGTGCATAATTCGAATTAAGAAACATAAACATAGGAATTGAATGATGGTGAGAAAAGCTGGTTAGATTTGTAGTGTAAAGTTATGGATCCGGGAAAGGAATTGGCCAGTATGGCGACCGAATAGTTAGGTTCATGGGGGAAGCTAGCTGGCTGGATAATCCACTTTTTTTTTTAGAAAAATGAATTTGGTAGGCTTTAATTATATAAATCCATAGAATGGAAGCCTTCGCAGTAGAAAATGTCGGTTGCAAAGGAGTCAGAGATTTGTATATTCAAGTCCATTACAGCTATAACCTAATTTGTGATTCATTCGGATTTGGAACTCTTTTATTTGCTGGACTAAGTATAATTATATGGTTAAATGTATATTTAAGTAGTGTAGGTTTCATTTGGCCAAAATTCTGATACGTTTTCGGTGTTTAATTCGTTTTTGATTAAGGCATTGTTTTTTGTTGTGGTAGAAAATTTTGGGGAAGGTTTTGCAAAAATTAGAAAAATTAGCTTTTGGCAAATCAAAGTTTGAGAAGTTAGTTTGAGAACAAACTAATATTTTGACACTCAAAAGTTGAGTGTTTTTTAGTTGCTTTTAGAATTTTTTTGGTAGAAAAGTTAGTTTGAGAAGCCAAACACAACAAAATAACAAGCCCTAACATTGATTTGTATACCTCCACTGAATTTGGTGAAAGATTTTGAACAATTAATTTAATATTTTTAGAATTTTAAACGAGAACAAAAAAATAGATATTTATAGAACAAAAATATGTTTTATTATTTTGAACAATTAAATAATATTTCATTAATAAAAAATAAAAACATGATTAAAATTTATCAAACACATTATTTTTATTCTTTTATTAAGAAAATATCATAATACAACTAAAAAATAATGAACAATTATTAACCTACTAAATTGTTACTTAAAAAATCTATAAAGATAAAAAGTAAGACTCTAGCGTAGCTCTCATTTGTTATCTTACAGCATGATTGGGTTCAACGTAATATATATATATATATATATATATATATATATATATATATATATATATATATATATATATATATATATATATATATATGTGTGTGTGTGTGTGTGTATGTTGACCGACTAAGATGAGGTGACAATGGTTTTATCCTAATATATATATATATGTGTGTTGACCGACTAAGATGAGGTGACAATGGTTTTATCCTAATATATATATATATATATGTGTGTGTGTGTGTGTTGACCGACTAAGATGAGGTGACAATGGTTTTATCCTAATCGACTGAAATCATCATTTGTTCTGAAGTCACTCACTTGAGATTTGAGATTTTAGTCAAGTTTGATTATATATTTTATTAAAAAAAAATAGACCAAGAACAAGCTTGTTTAGCATATAGATGCTAAGTCCTTTAAATAAGATTAGATTTTCAAATTCTGACGTTATGAACGAAAAAATAAATTAGAAGAGTCGTCTCCATATAGGAACTTTATAAAATCTAATAAATTGAATAGTGATATTTAAACAAAAAAATAGATCATCTAGATGGAAAATACTTAAGAATATAAATAAATTCAAGCTAACTCAGATTCGAGCAATTATACTATAAAATTAATTTTACAAAAGCATGTGTATTTATACTATAAAAACCCAAATCCTAAATTTCTAACCCTAACCCTAAAAAACTAAACCCCACACTCTAAACCCTAAACCCTAAATTCTAAACACTAACCTTAAATTCTAAACCCTACAACATAAACCCCTAAACCTTAAACCCTAAACTAAAACCCTAACCCCTAAAACTAAAAGGCACGCGTAAACTTTACACGGCCTGTGTATCAAAGCTTTTTCCTTAATTAATATACATTATTTTATAATCACACCAAATAATTTAAAAAATGAAGTACTATAATACTAATAAACTCATGTACAACATTATTTTTTTCACTTTGATCTTTCTATTTTTCAAATAAAAACCTAATATTATTATTATTTTTAGATTAACTCCTACCGTTATCAATGCCGTTAAAAAAATAGTAGACATACAATGCCTATTAGAATGTATCATGTGGGACGTTAAATAAAAAATAAAGGACCATCGTAGGAAAAATGATATAATTTAAAAAAAAAACATTTTTTGTCATAGAAAAAAATCATTTTCAATTATTAAAAAAAATAAAATTTCAATTTTTTTTAAAAAATAACAATTAAAAAAGATGCTTATTTCATACACCGGCGGTGTAAATTTTTTTTACAAAAGCACGTCTAATCCAAAGCTAAAATCCAAAATTGAAATCTTTGACTCTAAGTCCCTAAATACTGAGCCCTATACCCTAAATATTAAGCCCTAAATTTCAATCTTAAACTTTAAATTCTATACCTTATAATCTAAACTCATAATATCTAAACCCTAAACTAAAATTATAATCCCTAAACTAACTCGTTTGTGAAAACTAAAGTTTTTACTGCTGGTGTATGTGATAATTATCCTTAAAAATATGTTTTTAAAGGTTAATTTTCTAAAAAGTTAAGTTCAAATTAAATTTTTTTTGGTCATCAACACCTGACCAATGATGATCAATTTCGATTAATGATATATTAACGCCTGTAAAAATCAAAAGGTAATTTTTAACATATATATATAAGTTTTTTTTATAATATTTAGTTATATATATACATATATATATTTAGGTTTGATGTATGATTTGATCCTAAACTATAACCATTTTCTCACTTTATTCTTTTTACAGGTACCGTATGTCCAATTTTTAGCATTTTAATTTAATTACAATATAATTTTTAGTTCGGTTTTAAATTTGAATAAACCCAAACACATTTATAACTACTATGTTTGAACCCATGTCGCCTAAAAAATAATACGATCTTTTACCACTGGTACCACTCAACAAATTCTCAATTTTTTAACAGCATTAATAACGACATAAACTAACATGAAAAAAAATATTAATGCTAGGTTTTGATCTGGATGATAAAAAAGGAGTGAAAAAATGTACTTCGAAGACTAATTCATGTGTCTAGTTTAAAAAAAATATTTTATATGAATTTTAATATATTAATAATTTTATATTAAACAGAATTAAAATATAGATTGGAATTTATTTTGGGTATCTACGATCTACTTTCCTCTCCTGTACCGAACTTTCTCAACAACTTTTCAACTTGTCATTATCCCTGTCCACGGAATATACACATCCAAATAATCAACCCTTGATATTTGATAATACTACTTTCTCTAGCTATTCAAGTCTTCCCAGAGGAAACTTCAATGCCTTTTTCTTTATATTTATATATATACATATACATATAGAGAGAGAATCCTCTTACAATACGTAAAACTTGAATGTTTTATATTTTTTTGAACTATTAGATGAAGGTAAATGGATGGTTTAGACTAACAGTAATGTAAAAATTATCACAAAAAAAGAGTTAAAAAAATAATCTTAGCCATTTATTATTCTCATCCAATGGTCTATAAAAATATAAAAATAATTAATATATATATATATATATATATATATATATAATGTGAGTTCATACTAACACAATCCAAGAGATAGGTTGGATTTAGATTTATGCTTTCTTTGTTTTCATGTGGTATTTGTGGTTCATAAGTTATTTGAATTTAAATTAATCATTATTGAATCGAATTCAAATTCGAACCGATTAAATTATCGGGTGAACTACTTTACGAGACTAGTAAAGTCTTCTCTCTTTTTGAATAGTTTCATCTAAGTTTATAGATGAGACATTTGCCTTCATAAATTATTTCGTATTTACATGACTACACTTACATAAGTTTTTTTTTTTATGATTTATATTTTAACAATTTAACCGTTGAATTTATCAACGCAAATATATTTTAATTAATCTAATCTTTCTATCATGTCAAACAAAATAATATATTTATTATTATATATTTAACGGTTCCGACTAGGATTTTTAAATCCCATAAATAAGACTTAATTTTCAAACTATACTCACCACATATTTTGAAAATAATAATAATTTATTTGTCCCATTCAAGTTTTACATCCACAAAAATGTGTTTATACTAGAAATTCTTTTTATCAGAAGTACCCATATTTTTTTCCCACATTGTAACAACATAAACACATGGAGAAAAGAAGCTAGATATTCCAGCTGTCCGAGACTCGAACCGCCGATTGACCGAAAACAGAGACAAGAATGTTCAACAGTTGAATATGAACGCACAAAAGAAATAAAATTCTAACCAATGAACCAAAACATCAAAAGAACTCACCCTTGAGACCGTTTAAGATTTGAAACGCCCATAAAATGAAACAAACCATAATCAATGGTGTCTAATTAAGCTTTGAATCCAGTTGCCAATTTCAGGTATCATCAACTTGCAAATGAAAAACGAAGCTCGGGAATGTTGTGGTGATGTCCCTGTTTCAAGGATACAAAACAAGAATCATTGACGGTGAGAGTAGACATGGGCGAAAGAAAAGTCTTTATCAGTAACCTTCGCAGCCAATCGGGTTTCGTGATAGAGAGCGTGTTTGGGACTTACTTGAGGTATTGCAGGGTCATGTTTTTCAAAAGGGACGGATGTCGTAAAACAAGGCTTCTCCACTCTTACTTGTCGATCCTCCCATCATGTTTTGTATCAGCTTCCTCAAAGGTCTGTTGCAAAGCTCGAAAACTTAACAAGCATAAACTAGAATGAAGGAAAAAGAAAGTTACAAAACATGTCTTCGGTTGAATCAGATTTGAGTGACTGATCACCTTGTCGATTATACTTTCTATAACATCGTCCGAAAGGTTTATGCCTGATTCAGCAAGCGTAGCCACTACCATTTGCTTCACCTGCATGTAAAAATAAATATGAACAATGGGAAGAAGGATCAAAGATATATAGAGAATAAAAGATTGAAATCGGAAAATATAGTACATACTTCCTGCCTCTCAATGAAGCCTTGTTGTTTGAGATCATATAGTTGAAAAGAGACTGCAACAGGGCATAAAAGAATTATGAGAAGACAAAATACTCAGCATATGGACAACTGAAAACTGAATCGATCCTTAAGTTCATAGTTCTATTTCCAAGCTAGTCATTTACATTGGTCATCAAATTATCGGGGATTATGAATGATGACCAAAGAAGCAAATAAAGATCTTGATTCAGACAACTTAAATATGTGATACCTACCACTCAATCTTATCGTCAATTGGTGCATTTGGATGGAAGACAGAGCACGAGCAAACTCCTCGAAACCTAAAATCCCATTATGCTTTGTATCAAACAAATCGAATACCTGCAGTGAAATACAGAATACATTGACAACAGCTCAGGCATGATACTAATAACTGCAAATATCAGTATGATGAGATTTACAAGCATTCTTTTAAGTCTTATCGAGGATGGAAACACTATTAGTTAACATTAGATCAAAATACCCGATTTGCAAACAAGCTGTCCTTTTTGTTTGTTTTGAATAAGGCTAACTGAAACTCCTCCTGCCAATTGGTAACATAAAATAAAGTTCACATACGAAAAAGCATATGGAATGATCATCAAAGCCCAAATCTTGACAAATACCACACAAAAAAAGTGAAGTAAAAAATAATAGAGAAAAAGACCTTGTTAATCAGCCCGTCATCTATCACAGCGCTACTTATCTTCTTGAAGAGCTCGTAAAGAGCTTCTATTTCACTTACACTAACTGCACCGAGGTGCACAATAAGGAAAGTCCAAATGAAACATTAATTCATTCAAAAGCTTAACAATGTTATTAAAATAAAAGAAAAATGATAACAAACACACAGTCTCTCGTGCAAGAAGTTCCGGATCATCTAGACCTCTAGATTGTTTGTACAAATCAATATCACAGAATTGCAGTACAGAAGCAAATAAATGCTTCAATCCATCTACGCACTGCAACATGATATTCTCCACACATCAAAACACTCCATACCTACACGATACAAAACCGAGGTTAGAAAAATCCCATTCACATCAGCCTTTGTTATAAACACAATCTGTCTTGAGACAAATAACATGACAAACCTTTTAACCATTTCCTGATTCTGCTGACTGAAGCTCAAAATGTAAGACTCCGAATTCTTAAAAAGAAGTCCTCAAAATCAAATCAATATCTGTTTTACCAATGAAACAGAATCGCAATCAATGCCCGTTTGATGCTTTTCTCCTAGGAATCTCAAATGCAATGATATTTCACCTTATTTGTGTTCATTTTTCATACACTGGGTAATATGTAAACAATCAGGCAATGCACAACAGATGAATGATGAAATGCAAAATAGATTAAAAAAATAAAGAACAACAAACCAGGCTTTATTACCCCATTAATATCAAGAATCTCTAATTATAACAGAAACTGAAGTTCTTAAAAGCATGTGTAAACAGAAATCTCCAATAAAAGAAATAGTTCAAAAACAAATACCCATCAAAACAAACGCATTAAAAAGCTAAATTCAAACCCAAAAATCATACCTTTTGTTACAAATTAAACCTGATCCGATCCAACCAAATCAATTCCACAAAATATTACAAAAAATTAAAATATAGCAAACACAACGTGAATAGATCTATCGAAGAATGGGAATTTTGATTAAAGACGTTTAATTTAACCTCACATAGATTAAAAAGAACACATGATAGTTTCTTTTATACATTTTCTCGGGAAACAAACAGGGAAAAACAAAATTTAAGGAGAAATTTGTTAATAATACCTGCGGGGAGTGATTCCGGGTGGTATGAAAAAACTATGAAACCGGCTGTGAGTTGATTGGGAATTAAAGATGGTGATGATAAGGGTGGAAATGTTTCATGAGCCGAGACTTCAATAATTTATATATGCAGACATGAAAAATAAGAATAAAAAATCTTAATTTAATTAATTATTAAATTAAAAACAAAATAATAAATAGTAAATTATAAATATATGGTAAACAACATAAATAGTCGTCAAACTTTTAGCATATATGCATTTTGGTCCTCTAACTTTTAAAACTTTCTATGCAATTAGCCAAAAAACAGAGTTTGAGGACTTTTCCATGGTGAAATGTCCGTTTGATCCGGAAAAGGGTTTTAGGGAATCAACGATGGAGATGATCTAGGAGAATAAGCAAAGTCGTCTCGGATATTTTTGGGCTCCAAATAAAAACTCAAAAATGGGACCCTATAGAATAAGTAATTAATTTAACGTTTCATTAATAAATCATATAAACATGATTAAAATTTATCACACATTATTTTCATTATTTTATTAAGAAAAACACATTAAATACAACTAAAATAATAAGAAACAAGCACTAACTTACTAGATTCTTACTTAAAAAATCTACGAAATTTTGGTAGAAGTCTTGAGCTGGTGCTCATGCTGCTCCCCTTTGGTAGACACCATTGAGAACAATTTCAATCATTCAAAAAAAAAACTAGAATAGTTTTTAGTATGTTATCTAACATTAAATTCTCATGTATAACATGATCTCATCATCAAAGTATTTTAGGGACTCAATCTATTTTTTTTTAAATTCTCCTCCAAAATACAATGAAATCACCTAGCTAAAAAATTTGCAACTTTTTTTCTAAAACCATGCCTATGGTGCATGCACCCAAAAATTCTCATTCTAGAATTATCGTTTGTTCAAGCAGTGTGTTACTGGGATTGCAATTAATTCTTCCATTATTGTTGAGATCGATGATGAAACAAAAAAAAAGGAGAAATGTTCGATTTATAAGGTTTTAACCCCAAATCAAGAATGAGTTTATTTCAAAATTATCTAAAAATGGATTAAAAAAAGTATACTTTTTATTGACGAAAAAATAAAGCATATCGTGTTAGAGTTACCAAACAACAATACGAATTAAAAGTAGAGTGACTATATTATAAATTTTTAAAAATTCAATGACCAAAATACAAACTACCTAAAAATTTGAGAACTATTTAGATAGTTTACCCTATAAAATAAATAAAAATAGATGAATTACGAAATTTTGACTGACACGTGATGCTGGCGGTATTTCGGTTTGATAGTTCAAGAATTTGGTATAAAATATTCAAGAGATCCATGCGTTATAAGATATTAACCAATCTAGTCATTCTCAAAACTAACACTATAACACAAAAAAGAAAATGAAATAATCCTACGAACCTACAGGAAATTAATTTTGATACTTTGTACTTTCGAAGTATTATATACGGCTCTCGTTTTTAAACTCTTTTTTTTTTTTATAACTTTTAAGCTCTTATTTTTCGACAGTTTCAGTCTTATCGATGACCGTCGAGGTCACCGTTTTTATTCTCCCCTTTCCTCCGCAGCCCCTCCCTTCATTCTCTTTTGATTTTCCCTCTCTTCTCTTGTCTTGCTGCTGGTTCGTTGAGTTTTCTCTAGTGTTTACTGAATCTTGTTTCTGGTGCTCATAGCTTTCTCGCGGCTGTCGTCTTGCGGTAGAGTTGAAGACCTTTCGCTATGGGTTGGAGGTTGAGGAGGTAGTGATGGTCTTTCCCTCCCCTTTCTTCTTTTGCTGTTTTTCAAGTTTCTCTCTCCCGACTTCTGGTATGGTGATTTTCTAGTGGTAATCGTCGGCTTGGTTCTCCGATTGTCTTTTCTTGGTTCATCTTGTATCGACGATCCCTTACGCTTGGCGTGATGCTCGTTTGATGACCGATCTTGCTGCATTGCTCCTCTTGTTCCATCCTCGGTGACCCCCGATCGACATGCAATTGAAGATGTATTTGCTAGCTCTGCTTGGCTCCGATGTTCTCAGTTGTTCTAGGGTTCTCGTTTGGCCTACTGATCTGTGTATGTTTATTGTTTTTTCATGTTCTTGCGTTTTTCTGTATGTCGGTTTTGTTGCTTTGTTTCTTGTTTGGTTGTTTACGCTTTGTTTTGGGTTGTGGTGTTTGGCTGTTGTTGCTTATTTTTGGGTTGTCTTGTTCTTCCCTCCCCTGTATCGTTCTTGTTTGTTGTATGTGTTGTTTGTTTGTTTAGTAATATACCGACTTGCTTATAAAAAAAACTAATAATATAACATTTTTTTGAAATTAAAAAAAAAATCAAAAAATATCTGAATCTTTTATATATATATATATATTAAAATATAAGCAATTCTCACAAGTTTTAAAAATTTAAAAGCAACCAACAATTTATCAATATAACTAACAAGCAATTGTAGAATCATGAAAGGTGTCTTTATAGTAAATTTAATATTCTAAAAAATAAAAATTCCACAAGCAATTGTACAAACTATATGCCCATAATTCCTGCTACTTTAAATCAAAAGTAATTATGTTCAACACACTCAAATACTTAGTCTCAGGGATATTCCATAGTAATATTGTTAATCCAACTAATCGGAGATAATTATGTTTAAATATACTTTAAATCATGGTTTCCTGAATGTTACAACAATAACTTGTGCCTTTATATATAATATTATAATTATTATTATTATGTTAATCGAAATTATGATATATATCAGCAGCAGCAATAACTAATATTATTAACCAATTAGGAGGAAATTCCCCCTCCCATCCTCCCAAGTAAAAATTATTTTAAAAAATATTTTCGTTACATGTACTGTCATGTAAATAGTTACCATAAAATATATTTTTAATGAGAATTAAACCTTAGAAAATTAGTAATAAAGTCACGACGTTACACGATAGTAAGAGGGCCAACAATGTCCCTCTTGAAAGTATTTTGAATGGCTATGGAAGTGTCAATTGAGTCGTGTAATTTTTCAAGCCATTTATTACTATGTTTGCTTCTCGTTTGATAAATTTGAAGTCAACGTACTAATTTTTTTACAGAGAAAGTCAATAACACGAAATAGAGAAATAAAGTTTGAGTAAACTGTAAGATTAGTTACCATTCGAGCAACATATGCGTTATCAAGTTGTAAACTGAAGGCTATTAAAAACTCCCCAAAGTTTAGCAAGAAAATCGATGGGTATCATTTTTGGATTAAATACAAAGATATTTACACGAGATTCGAACACATACAAAATAAGACAATATAAGCATAACCACTCGGCAAATTTTGGAGAATTAAACCTTAGAGAATTAGTACAAAATCACAATGTTACACAATAGTAAGAGGGTAACGATGTTTCTCTTGAAATATTTTGAATAGCTCCGACCTCCTAATATTATTTTGTGGATCACCATAGAAGTGTTAATTGAGTCGTGTAATTTTTTGAAGCCGTTTATCACCATGTTTGTTTCTCGTTTGATAATTTTGAAGTCGACGTACTAACTTCTTTTTCAGAGAAAGTCAATAACACGAACTAGAGAAATAAAGTTTGAGTAAACTGGAAGATTAGTTACCATTCGAACAACATATGCGTTATCAAGTTGTAAACTGAAGGCTATTAAAAACTCCCCAAAGTTTAGCAAGAAAATCCCTGGGTATCATTTTTGGATTAAATAGAAAGATATTTACATCTCAAGATAAATGTCAGGATTCGAACACATACAAAATGACAATATTGTTAATCCAATTAATTGGAGACAATTATGTTTAAATATTGTAACACACTGATCTCGATCCGAATCCGAAGTACTATATTCGGGTCACTCAAAAATCGACCCATCAAATTTCTAATTTAAAACCATAAGTTTAACCATCATTAAAAGCATTAAACATTCATAAATCCATGAAGGTAAATAAGTATTAAAATTAAGTTTACAAAACAAGAGTTCCAAGTTTAAAACACCGTATACCAAAATAATATTTCAAATAGAGTTACAGACTCAACAGTGGTAAGGTCCTATGAATACATTAATCCAAACTAAAATAACAAGTATTGTTCTCTGAAACGAATGCGATGCTGGGAAATCCTCGTCGATATGCTTCTCCAAAGGGTGACCTGTCAACCTACGCACGAAAAAACAACACATTCGCACACTGAGCTCACAAAGCTCAATGGTACATTTCTACTCTACCATAATTTATGATTATCATAAAATAAGCACACAAGACTATATAGTCTAGAGAGCATATATAAGACTTCACTATCTATGAGTTATCATCTAGCCTACACTAGCTAGAGTTCTTAGATCACTATCTCAAGGCATCAACAATTCTACAAAAAGTCTTACATGTTCCACAAAGCTTTAACATACTCGAGATCACATAGCCAATCGAGTAATTGAGCTCACTCAACCCATCGAGTTAATACATACCGTACCCGGATCACTCAGCCATCGAGTACATAAACCATCATCTATAACATCCACACAGTATACATAAATACATCCATACATCATTTACATAATGGCTAGCGAAGCCCTTCTTTACCCGTGCTCACACAGCCTTCGGGTTACCCATGTTCATACAACTGTTGGGTTACCCGTGTTCACACAGTCGTCGGGTTAAATGGGCCATATCTGGATAACCATAGCCACAGATACATCCTAAACATACTTGGATCATATTAGCCATAAGTAGTATTTACCTGAGGTCACTTAGCCTATCAGGTTACTCGAGCTCACTCAGCCTATCGAGTTTAGAACCTTATTCAGATCACCATAGCCACAGATAGGTTTCTAACCGTGCCCAGATCACTCAGCCCGTGGGTACGTCAGATGTACTTGATCACTCAGCCCAAAGTACACATCCCCTTATATAAGTACCATAGTATTGACTCCAGGACATCCAGATTCCTTTACCATAATATAAGATAACACATACTCCCCGAGCATTCATACATCTCACCAAGACGTAAGTGGCGCCAAGTCAAGCCATCACGAATGCCCCAAAGCATAACACTAACTATCATGATTATCTCGATTCATCGCCTGCTGAACTATTATATGTTATTCTTATCCATGAGGGTTAAACCTCGGTTTCTTAGTTTTACAAATCATTTTAGGCTATTAAGGGTCTATTGGATCGAACGATATACTTTTTCATCCCTCAAGGAGAAAGTCGACATTTTTGGGCAAATTGCGTAGTGGGTATCAATACCCACTCTTGGTATCGATACCCCCATCTTGGTACCGATACCCCTAATATCGATACTCTCTCTTGGTATCGATACTATTTTTTGCTATTAGAATTTTAATAGAACAGGGGTACCGATATGGCCCTAGTCTATACTGATTCTCTCTTTAAATTTTGCATGTTTTCATTATTTAGAATACATGGTATCGATACGGGCTCCCCATGTACTAATATCGAAGCCTAGAAATAGCTTTCAAGGCTCGAGAAACCACTTCCCAAGCCCCCAAAACGTAACCTTTAACCCCTTAACCCAAACCTACATCTTATGGGAGTTGTTTAGGGTGGTTTACTACCATTTTTACCCATTATTATCAACAAATCCAGATTTCACCATTAATAAGGCTTAAAGCTACCAAACCCAACTTTATCAATCATAAACCACACATCAAGCAAGGCAATCACTTTATGATCTTCAAGAATCAAAGGAGTTGGAGATGTACTAACCTTTAGCTAGAAATCCCGAACTTTAGCTTTCAAGCAACACCCTTCAACTTCTCTCTCAATTGAAGCTTGGAGGAACCCCAAGGCACATCCCCTTCTTGCCATACAACCAAGAAAATGAATCAAAACCTCAAATAATATTTAGGGGAAAGCCTAACTACAAATTTACACCTTTAAATCCAAATAAAAGACCATAAAGCCTTAAACTTCCAGAAACCCATAAATGAAGAACTTACCATTTTCCTTGAAATTATACTTTTTCACGAAGCCCATAGAGAGGAGATCAACATACTTGAATATGGAATCTTGTAGGGAATGAGGTAGAAAGCTTGAATCTTTGAGGTTAGAAACTAGGCTTAAAATAAGGGAGAGATGAAGGTAGATATGAGAAAGAAAGATGAAGCAAGAAGGTGATCTCACCCTTCCCCTTATCACATGAAATCCCAGAAAATTAAATGAGATTTAGCTTGTAGTTTAATTTGTTAGGATATTTGTTTTGATATAATAATTGAAAAATAGTTTTGGACTAATTTGGAAACGGTTTCAAAAATGGTTTTAAGTCCAAACAACTTGAAAATAATTTTGAGAAGTTTTTAAAAGGTTTTGGAAATGTTTTAAATGTTTTAAAGTAGCCAAACTAACGTTTTCAACATACCCGTATAGATACAGTATACCCAGTATCGATACAGACTAATTTGAAAAAGGTTTCAAAAATGGTTTTAAGTCTAAACAACTTGAAAATAAGTTTGAGAAGTTTCTAAAAGGGTTCAGAAATGTTTTAAATAGCCAAACTAACATTTTCAACATACTCGTACCGATACGGTTTACCCCGTATCGATACAGATAAGGGTTTGAGCTACAATAATTTTCCAGTAGTAAAAAACTGTACCGATATGCCCCTAGGTGTACCGATACGGGTATGATCATTTCGATACGATTGTACGCGTATCGATCCTAGTTTCAGCCACCCCCAACGGCTATTTGAACTGCAAGTCGTACCGATACGGTCCATAGCATATCGATACAGCGTACCGAAACGGACCAAGGTGTACCGATACTATAACACCCTCAACTTATATTTGATGATTAAATACAAATTGAAGATGTTACTAAATTATTTAACTGATTTCCTGACTTGTAATTTAATTTTTTTTTAAAAAAAACATCTGACTTAAAATTAGTTTATAAAATAATAATTTCTCGACTATTGAAGTATTCATAGCCTATTCGCAGATTACTAGTTTTGACCCTGAATTGGTCTATAAAACATATTAGTCAGTGATTAAAATAAGTATGTAACTCAGGGTGAAAACTAGGTATACTGTCTAGGCCCTTTCTTGAAGTTCAAACCATTACGTGATATACGATAATTAAAAATTTTACCTTTAAAACAACCAACAAATAAATTGATACATGCCCAATAGAGAATACCATAAAGTAGAATGCCTTACTGATGTTTGACAGATTGCAGCTTGATCATCATGCCTGGCTCCTCTTCAATTATGCTCCTAGACAACCTACGTGTGAAACAGCACACCCTAAGTATTTACTTAGTAAAGCAACTATAATTTAAAGTAAATAATTTCAATGTAAAAAATCATATAAAATAGACTTATCAATTCATTCCTCTGTCATATATCAGTGCAATACATTTCCTGCAAAATGGCAAGTGATTCCAGTATAACTTATATCATATCATAAAACAAGTATAATTATCATGTTCTCAGTATTTATTAGGCTTCATGTAATCATTTGCAATATAACTTTCCTTTAGAGATAGCCCAAAGTATATAATATGAGATCAAGGTACATGATTCGTCTTGATAAGACACCATAGTGTCTAACATAACGTGAACATGAGTACGTACTCGAGGACGCTCTTTGCTCCTTATAAAAGCACCTCGTCAATGCCATTAGCAATGTGGGTTTGGATCCCCAGGGTGCACACTAAGGGCTTGGGTCCCCAAGGTGGAAATGACACAGTAGTGCCTAACTTGAACATGACAGATGAGTACGTATTCGAGGACGCTCTATGCTCCTCATTAAAGCACCTCGTTAGTGCCATTAGCACTATGGGCTTGGATCCCTAGGGTGCAACACCAAGGGCTTGGGTCCCCAAGGTGTATGTGACACCGTATTAGTCACAAAAAATGAAACATAACATAACTTGCATGATGTTGTTGCTAAGGACTCTATGGATATCCAACTATATCATGAACTCTCATATCATAATACTTGGGCATTTCATTTCATTATCAATCAATCATTATCATTCATGTAAACGGGCAATTCACATCCCATATTTCTTCTAAATTTTTTTATATGTACTTGCCATTACTGTATTATGCATCAATGTAAATTATATAGTCGATATTAGGCAGTTCATACCTAATATCTAAAATTTGATTTATCTTAGATAAATCTTTATGCCATATCAATGTATCACATATGCCATTTAATATTTCTTGTCATTTGCATAACTTTGATCAACATACTTTTTCATTAATATCAAGGTTGACTCATCGCAAGTCTTCCTCATATCATATATATATAATAGGTAAAAATACACTCACCTGATGCCTCAATAATAAGCTTTATTGTTACTATCGCTTTCACTCTTGTACTATGTCATTCGCTTTTAATTCGCTTCATTCTTGATTTCGATCACGATCTACACGAGAATTGTTTACCCAACATATACAATTTCAAACATATGTTAGTATTTTAACTAACATTGTAGGCACGTGTTCGTATAAAAATTCAAAAAAATGCGATTAATACATATTTGATGCTAATTTTCTTTCATCTAATCAACACTAACTTAACTCTTTCAAATTAACCTTTCAAGTCCTTGTAATAATAATTCTTAACAATCTTTCATCTAATCAACACTAACTTAACTCTTTCAAATTAACCTTTCAACTTTTCAAAATTCCACATTTAGCCACCAATAAATTTTTCTTTAAAATCTATCCCAATATTCCGAAAACATCCAAAATGGTCACTTGCTATTCACTTTAATTCCATATCAATCACCATATTCAAACGTCCTAGCAATATTTTCAAACAAGTACACCAACATTTACATACTGCCATCAAATTCTCAAATTTTCCAAGATTTGCGTTTTGGTCCCTTAAACTTATACAACTTTTCAAAACGATCCAATTGAACCTTCTAACATTAAATTTCAGCATAGTACATCAACTTTCCAACATTTGCATCTTAATCCTTCAATTTCTCAAAGTATGCGAAAAGGTCCTTAGAACTTAACAAAGTTCCAAATTGGTCCAAAACACATTTCAAAGCATGTAGAATCATTCTTATATCCATTCTAACCCTTAAGAAATTTTTGTATATTTTCCCTAATATTTTTCACTTTGGCCAAATACTATGGGGTATGTTTCTAATGATTCCCAAGTTGATTCAAGCATAAATTCATCATCTAAACATCATTCCAATGTAATCTCAATCATTTCCATATCAAAAACTATCAAACTTCAACATTTCTCCATGTACTATCAAGGTGACCGAATGCTTAAACAAGAATTTCCAAGTGATTCCAAATTATCATACAATCTTGGAATTGATTCTATAACATCACTAATATCAAAAATTAATCCTTAAATCATCAAATTTCAATTTCCCCTTCAACCACCAATTTCATGAAATCAACACTCCAAGCAAGAAAACATGAAATATTTACACCAAATGATAGAGAATTTGATGTAGGTTATTTTTCTATTTCATGTCTTAATCCAAAAACCTAATAAAATGGCTTAAAAAATGAAAAAGAAAGCTTTCTCACCTTGGCTACGGAGTTCACGGTTGGAGGAAGAAGAAGAAGAAAGTTTCTTGATTATTCTAACAAAAATCTCATAATATTTATCTTTTAAAGCTAATTAAATGAATTAAAAATTCATTTAATTAGAAATTACCTATTTACCATTACTAAATCATGATGGGTAAACTACATCAGTAGTCACCGAACTATGGTTTCTTTCCTATTTTGGTCACCGAACTATTTTTTTGGCAAAAACATTACTAACGTTATGTTTCCTTCCTATTTTGGTCACCGAACTATTTTTTGGCAAAAACATCACTAACGTTATGTTTCCTTCCTATTTTGGTCACCGACCGTTAAAAAATGAACGGTTTTGCTGACGTGGAATTTTATTTTATTTTTTTAATTTTCTGTGTCATTTCTTATCTCTCCTCGTAAGCAATATATGTTATTTTATAATATTTTTATTCAAACTAACAGGATGGTGACACGTATCACTGCCTAAAGTGGAATAAAAAGAAAGAAAAATCAAGCCCCTTATGCAGCCAGAGAGATTCGACTAATAGGCAGTTACACGTGTCACCATCCTATTAGGCAATTACCACCATTCCATTATCATGACATCATTCCTTACTTCATCATGCCAATTATAAAATAATATTTTATTAGTTTTCATCTTGATCCTTGCACTTTTCCAAAAATTCCAATCTAGTCATTTTTTTCCAACGGTCCTGATTTAACATGAAAAAACAACTTAAATCCACTGATCCATGTTAAATTCCACTGATTAAAAATATGAAAATAATATTATTAACCTTATACTATCGTCCTTCAAATTAGCTTGAAAATAGAAATTTCCTCTTTCTCTTCTTTCTTTCTTCTCCACGACATAGGCAGAATAAAATGACAAAAATTTTGTTTAATTTTTAGCTTAATATTATCCTAATTAACTTAATTTTGCCACTTGTCTAATTAAAATGAATATTAAATTCATTTTAATCCAAAGTACTAATTTTCCTTTTAACTATTTTCATTTTCACAATTCTTCTTCAAAAATGCCACTCCATTAAATTTGAACCAACTCTGGTTCCTTCATAACCGGCCATTCCCAAAGAAATCATAAAATTTTATTTTATGAGTTTTATTCGATCCAATTACCTGATAATCACCTAATACGATTTTCCATTGATCGAACTATCGAATCTAATCCAAAAATCTCATATCTCTAATTTCATAAATAAATAATATTGTCATAATAAATCTCCCATATTTTATGGAGTCAAACTCTGAAACTTTAACTTGATCTAGAATACCGATAATTACACGAAATCTCTATCGGATAAAATTTTTCCTTAAAATTCCTTTAACAAATATTCATACAAATTATTCCTTATTTTTCAGAGTCACTTATCGATCAAAAACACGGATATGAGACCTTTCTAGAGGTCACCCATCCAAGTTTTACTCTGGTCTGAGCATGCTTAACAATTTTATTCGATCCAAATTTGATACTTTCTACTGCATCTAAATTCCCAAATCTGATATCAAAATTCTTATTTTGATCAGATTTACCCTTATACTGACTAAAAATCATCTTTCAGAGAATTTACACTTAAGTCCTCAAACTTTTACAAAGATGTCATTTTGATCACTAAGTTAGCCTTATGCTATAACCTTAGTACTAAATGACCCTGAACTAGCTTAGCAAATTTTGGGGGCATTACAATTCCTCCCCTTAAGAAAATTCATCCTCGAATTTTAGAACATACCCGATTGAAAAGATATGGATATTTCTTCTTCATTTCTCTTCTGCTCCCCAAATACTTCTTTAACCTCGTGATTCTTTTACAAAGCTTTGACCAATAGAGTTTTCTTATATCTTAACTCTTTGATTTCATATACTAATATTTCCGCTAATTCTCCTTCATATGTCAAATTCAGTTATAATTCAATTTCTTCAAGAGTGATGACATATAAAGGATCTGATTAGTACGCTCATTCTCATCTTCGATTCTAATATTCTTTATCTTTTCTACATATGACTCTTGTCAATCCATGACAGCTTTAAGGTTATTCTGAATAATTCTTACTTTTATCATCCTTGTACTATGACCATATTAATTTTTTAACAGACATACTGAATTTCTCTATTCAGACTTATTCCATGGGTACTCTGGCTTAACCAGTAATCTCTACTAATAATCATAACTAGTATGAATATTTTTTAGAATTTAGAAGATAACAAAATATTTTTCTTTCGATACCCAGTCACCAATATTTGGGTCTTTTATACTTTTATATGAGAATTTTCTTCAGATTGCCTCTACGGTAAGTACTAACAGTGTGGCATTAATTCTACCAGATACAAACATACTTCCTTTAATTTCAACCTTATTCTTATCGACTTTTCAGTATTAGCACTTTTCAGAGCTTCTAATACAAGTTTCTTTCTATTCTAACTTCAGATGAACAGCCATCAATTCTCTTTTACTTCTGAGTTTAAGGAAGCACTCAGAGTCTTAAACTCTTCAATAAGTCATTATCTTAACAAATACAGATGCCAAAGTTTTTAACCTCATGTATACTTCTTTCAATATCTAAAGTACTATTTCTTACTCTTATGATTGAGCTCTTTTTTACATAAGTAGCTCAGCCAAAGCAGAAATCAAGAAAAGATCATTCTTCATTTACTATTGCTACTACGTGTCTTTTCTGACCATCGTGATTCATCATATGACGAAATCCGGCAGCGATTAACATTTCTTATTACAAACAATATCTTATTCAGAATATTGAGGAGCTGCATTAAGTTATACAATCGACACATCGATAATATGACATTCTAGGGGCATGTATATACTGATAAACTTATAACAAACTTGGTTTAGCATCCAGAACCGGCTAAACTTGTAGCTCTGATATCACTAAATGTAACACCCTCAACGTATATTTGATGATTAATACACATTGAAGATGTTACTAAATTATTTAACTGATTTCCTGACTTGTAATTTAATTTTTTTTTAAAAACATCTGACTTAAAATTAGTTTATAAAAAAAATCCTTTCTCGACTATTGAAGTATTCATAGCCTATTCACAGATTACTAGTTTTGACCCTGAATTGGTCTATAAAACATATTAGTCAGTTATTAAAATACGTATGTAACTCAGGGTGAAAGCTAGGTATAATGTCTAGGCCCTTTCTTGAAGTTTAAATCGTTACGTGATATACGATAATTAAAAATTTTACCTTTAAAACAACCAATGAATAAATTGATACATGCCCACTAGAGAATGTTATAAAGTAGAATACCGTACTGATGTTTGACAGATTGCAGCTTGATCATCATGCCTGGCTCCTCTTCAATTATGCTCCTAGACAACCTACGTGTGAAACAACAGACCCTAAGTATTTACTTAGTAAGGCAACTATAATTTAAAGTAAATAATTTCAATGTAAAGAATCATATAAAATAGGCTTATCAAGTCATTCCTCTGTCATATATCAGTGCAATACATTTCTTGCAAAATGGCAAGTGATTAAGTACAACTTATATCATATCATAAAACAAGTATAATTATCATGTTCTCAGTATTTATCAGTCATCATGTAATCATTTGCTATATAACTTTCCTTTAGAGATAGCCCAAAATATATAATATGATATCAAGGTACGCGAGTCATCTTGATAAGACACCATAGTGTCTAACATAACGTGAACATGAGTACGTACTCGAGGACGCTCTTTGCTCCTCATGAAAGCACCTCGTCAATGCCATTAGCAATGTGGGCTTGGATCCCTAGGGTGCACACCAAGGGCTTGGGTCCCCAAGGTGGAAGTGATACCTTAGTGCCTAACTTGAACATGACAGATGAGTACGTATTCGAGGACGCTCTTTGCTCCTCATTAAAGCACCTCGTTAGTGCCATTAGCACTATGGGTTTGGATCCCCAGGGTGCAACACCAAGGGCTTGGGTCCCCAAGATCTATGTGACACCGTAGTAGCCACAAAACATGAAACATAACATAACTTGCATGATGTTGTTGCTAAGGACTCTACGGATATCCAACTATACCATGAACTCTCATATCATAATACTTGGGCATTTCATTTCATTATCAATCAATCATTATCATTCATGTAAACAGGCAATTCGCATCCCATATTTCATCATAAATTTTTCATATGTACTTGCCATTACTGTATTATGCATTAATGTAAATCATATAATCGATATTAGGCGGTTCATACCCAATATCTATAATTTTATTTATCTTAGATAAATCTTTATGCCATATCAATGTATCACATATGGCTTTTAATATTTCTTGCCATTTGCATAACTTTGATCAATATACTTTTTAATATCCCAATTTTTGGACTAGCGACCAAATTGTAATTTTTGAAAAATTCAAGGGGTTAAAGTGTGAACTTGGAAAAGTTTGAGGACTAAAGTGTAAATTTCCCCAACAAGTGATTTTATTCAGTATAAGGGTGAATCTGATCGAAATAAGAAACTTGAAATCAGTTTTGAGAATTAAGATACAGTAGAAAGTATTGAATTTGGATTGAATAAAATTGTTAAGCGTGCTCAAGCTAGGGAAATGTTAGGATGGGTGACCTCCGGGAAGGTCCCATAAAAGTGTTTCTAATTGATATTTTGGACTTAGTAAAAGTGAAGAATATTTGAATGGATTGTCGATAAAGGATTTCTAAGAGAAATTTTATTTTATGGAGATTTTCGATAATTATCGGAATAATAGACTGAGTTAAGAAAATTCAATCTAAGTATTTATGAAAGGAAAATTTTAAGGTTTAAAAGTATCATGTAATAGTGAGTGATATTGGGTAATTTCAAAGTTTGGTAAAGTTGAGGAAAATTGAAGTGGGAATTGAAGTCCAGTGACCAAAATGGAAATTTTGAAAGTTTTTTGGCCAAAGTATAAACTTTGGAAAAGTTTAGGGACCAAAGTGTAATTTCCAAAAGTTATGTAAGTTAACCCCGTAACTGAATAGTTCACCCCCAAGAGTGACACTTTTGTGTTACTCGGATTTTTTGTACGAGGCTTATATTAGTGGCTATAAAGCTTTAAAGTTCAAAAGAAGAAAATTTGAAAATAGTATTAAGTGAGTCGAATATTTGGATCGAATAAATGCCATAAATAAAGATCTAAGATATTTTGGGGCATGCCTGGTTAGATTGGAACCAGTTTGGTTCAATTTTAATGGAGTGGCAATTTTTAAGTTTTGATGTAATTAAAGTATAGTTGGAAGGCAAATTGGTCATTTGCCAAAGATGGCATTTTTGAAATATCTTGGAACTTTGAGGGTAGATTTGAAAGGTGAAAAAAACATGGATTAAATCTTAGCCATTGATTTTTATGAGATTGAATCATGGCCATTATAATAAAAGGGCAAGATGGTAATTTCACTATTTAAATGAATTAAAAATTCATTTAATCTTTAACATGTGTATTTATTTTAAATAAAGATGAAAACACAATATTTTCATCTTCCTTGCTGTTCGAAACACCCAAAAATAAAAGGGGCTAGGGTTTTCAAATTTTCAAGACCAAAATTCAAGGATCAAAGTTAGATTTCAAGCAAAATTAATTAAGGTAAAGTGATATATGCTTGATTCTCTACATTTTGATGGTATTTTTATTTGAAATAAATGAGTATGAGTTATGTTCTTGATTGAGGAAGATTATGCTTTTGATGTTATTTGATGGAATTAAGGTTGTTTATGGTAGAATTGATGTTGTAAACATGGAATCAAGTATGAATTTTGGATAAATTCCATGTTTAAATTATAAACCCTAACCCTAGAATTTAGGGATTCTGATTATGATGTTAAATTAAGGATGAAATTAAAGGAATTATGAAGTTAGGAGGTTGATTTTGATGTTAATTGAATAATTTCCCAAGTTAGAATTTTGGTGACTATTTTGAAAATTATTGAAAATTAGGGGGAATTATTGGAAAATTTATTTTAGCATTGGAAATGATTAATTATGGTTGAAATAGCATGAATTGGTGATTAGGGACCAAAATGAAAATTTTTGGAAATTGAAGGACCAATTCAACAATTTTAGAAAAGAAGGATTCATCTTGAATTGATGAATAATTGATAGAATTGAAGATTCAAGCATGTTTTGAAAGTTGAAGGATTGAAATGACAAGAAAGGAAATTTTAAGGACCTTTTCAAAAAATAAAGGATTTAGTGAAGGACCAAGTTGAATAAAGTTGAAAGTTGAAGGAAAATTTCTAAGGATGTTAGAAATAAATAAATGGTTTAATTGTACATGATTCTATGTACAAAAGTAAAGTAGTGACTAAAATGTCACTTTTATAAAGTTTAAGGGAAAAAAGGAAATAGTCCAAAATAAGTCATCAATTATGGAAATTGTTAAAAAATGGGTTAGAACAATTATTTAACGTTCAAAATGGTCACTAAGGACCTAGGGACCATTTCGGCAATAATGAAAAATATTGGGAAAATTTTTAGAAAAATTTTATATTCGAATCGTTATGTTTAAGAATCAAGTTAGAAATGTTAGGTTTAAGTCGAATACAAGAATGGTAATGTATATGTTCGATTATTCTTATACAGTTCTAAAGGAGATCGAAAGAGAACCAGTGATAAAAAAAAAGATAAGAACCTCGAGTAAGCTTAGTGAGGCATAATATTCATGCCCCAGGTGAGTGCATTTATATGTTTTAAAATGCAATTAGGAAGACTTGCGAGTAGTCGACCTTAAAATTAAAATGATATTACATTTCTATATGATTGCATTATGTTAAAAATGACATTATATTTCTTTAAAATACGTGATATAATACATTGCTCGACATGGCAAGATTGACGGAATACCAGGTACGAATTTGTTTGCATAAGTGATAATGCATTATGCATACATGAGATATGGAAAATGATATGATATAAATGAAACAAGTTAAAATGAAACAAGATACACCTAAAAATAGTATTGCTATATAAATATATGTTGAGCTACTACATGTTGTAATAAAATTTGATTACATGGAATATGAAGTATGAATTATTTTTTTAAGAAATGATAACGATCTATGTTTGCCATGACTATTTATGATGAAGCATGAAACATGAAATGTTTATTTATAAGATTGATCATGATGTTTGATTGATAATAAAAGAAATGCCCAAGTATTGAGTATGAGAATCCATGGTATAGTTGGCATGTCATAGAGTCCTTAGCAGCTGCACCCTCATGTTCAAGTTATGAAAAAGATATTGTGACAAAATGATTGTGTCACATGCACCCTGGGGATCCACGCCCACTATGCTCGAGTGCAACGTCGAGGTGCTTCATGTTTATGAGGAGCAAAGAGCGTCCCCGAGTACGTACTCATCTTCACGTTCACGTTTGACACTAGGTGTCATTTCAAGATGACTCGCGTACTTCGATCTCATATGGCATACTTTGGGCAATGATAAAAGAATCATGTCACGTAAATAAATCATGTCAAGTAAATGAATCATGTTATGTATATGAAACATGTCATGAATATGAACCATGCTATGTATATGGAATATGCTAAGTACAAGAATCATGCCACGTATATGAATCATGACATGTATATGAATTATGCCAAGTATATGAATCATGCCAAGTACATGAATTATGCCAAGTATACGAAGTATGTCACACTTATAAGAAATATGACATGCATATGAATTATGCCATGTACACGTATCATGTTATGTACATAAATTAAGTCATGAATATGAATGAAAATGTATATATGAATCATGTCACATATGAAAATTATGTCATGCAAAAGAAATATGCCATGTATGAGAATCATGTTACATAAATGGATCATGCCATGAATATGAATCATGATACTTATATGAACCATGTCATGTATATGAGCCGTGTTTTACATATGAATCATGACAAGCATGTGAACCATGTTGCTTACGTGAATTATACCATGTATGTGAATTATGCTATACATACGAAACAAATCATGTATATATGAATTACTTGATGATGACAGAACATTAGAACCATGAGCAAGTTAGGAACTTATAACATGCACAATAATATTTAGTGACCATGGAAACTTTGATAGTACTATTCTATCTTAGGTAGAAAACTTGATATGAAATCATATGATAAGTATTATTTTACTTTATGTTTATTAAATGAGATTATTGCCTCACTAAGTTCGTACTTAGCGTGTGTTATTTCACACATAGGTTTTCCCAAGTAGAATGGCAAGAATGAGCTATTAAGTCGGAAAATCAAGTTACATTAGTAATCACGGTACGTACATCTTAAATTATGGTTGATGTCTAGTGGCATGTACATGTACGTATATGGGTTTTAAAGATGCAAATTGTTTTGTAAACTTAAGTTATAATGTGTTTACGTACTATTATGAATATATAGACTTAAAGTATACTTTACTATAAATGATTATGTTTTACGGCATAGTTAAGTATAGTTTAACCCTAATCACATAAAAAATTTGGAAATCAAGAAAGGGTCTAGGCAGTGTACATAGTTTTCACCCTGAATTATATTTTTATTTCAACAACTCAATTATGAATTTTATAAAATAATTCAGGGTTAAAACTAACAGCTATAGACTAACGTAGTTTTTAATTCAAAACTGAGAAAAGGGTTAAACTATAAGATAAAGTTGGTATAAAAAAATTTCAAGTCAAGTTTTTCTTAAGAACTCTGTAACATCTTTAGTGTATATTCGGTCTACGAGTATACGTTAAGGGTGTTACATACTTTTTCATTAATATCAAGGTTGACTCATTGCAAGTCTTCCTCGTATCATATATATATAATAGGTAAAAATGCACTCACCTGATGCCTCACTAATAAGCTTTATTGTTACTACCGCTTTCACTCTTGTACTATGTCTTTCGATTTTAATTCACTTCGTTCTTGATTTCGATCACGATCTGCATGAGAATAGTTTACCCAACATATACAATTTCAAACATATGTTAGTATTTTAACTAACATAGTAGGCACTTGTTCGTATAAAAATTCAAAAAAATACGATTATTACATATTCAATGCTAATTTTCTTTCATCTAATCAACACTAACTTAACTCTTTCAAATTAACCTTTCAAGCCCTTGTAATAATAATTCTTAACAATAATTCACCCAACTTTTCAAAATTCTACATTTAGCGACCAATAAACATTTCTTTAAAATCTATCCCAATATTCCGAAAACATCCAAAGTGGTCCCTTGCTATTCACTTTAATTCCATATCAATCACCATATTTAAACGTCCTAGCAATATTTTCAAACAAGTACACCAACATTTACATAATGCCATCAAATTCTCAAATTTTCCATGATTTGCGTTTTGGTCCCCTAAACTTATACAACATTTCAAAAATGATCCAATTGAACCTTCTAGCATTAAATTTCAGCATAGTACATCAACTTTCCAACATTTGCATCTTAATCCTTCAATTTCTCAAACTATGCGAAAAGTTCCTTAGAACTTAACTAATTTCCAAATTGGTCCAAAACACATTTCAAAGCATGTAGAATCATTCTTATATCCATTCTAACCCTTAGGAAAAGTTTGAGGACTAAAGTATAAATTTCCCCAACAAGTGATTTTATTCAGTATAAGGGTGAATCTGATCGAAATAAGAACCTTGGTATCAATTTTGAGAATTAAAATACAGTAGAAGGTATTGAATTTGGATTGAATAAAATTGTTAAGCGTGCTCAGGCCAGGGAAATGTTAGGATGGGTGACCTCCGGGAAGGTCCCATAAAAGTGTTTCTAATTGATATTTTGGACTTAGTAAAAGTGAAGAATATTCGAATGGATTGTCGATAAAGGATTTCTAAGAGAAATTTTATTTTATGGAGATTTTCGATAATTATCGAAATAATAGATCGAGTTAAGAAAATTCAGTCTAAGTCTCTATGAAAGGAAAATTTTAAGGTTTAAAAGTATCATGTGATAGTGAGTTAAATTGGGTACTTTCAAAGTTTGGTAAAGTTGAGGAAAATTGAAGTGGGAATTGAAGTCCAGTGACCAAAATGGAAATTTTGAAAGTTTTGTGGCCAAAGTATAAACTTTGGAAAAGTTTAGGGACCAAAGTGTAATTTCCAAAAGTTATGTAAGTTAACCCCGTAAATGAATAGTTCACACCCAAGAGTGACACTTTCTTGTTACTCGTATTTTTCGTACGAGGCCTATATTAGTGGCTATAAAGCTTTAAAGTTCAAAGGAAAAAAATTTGGAAATCGTATTAAGTGAAAATTGAAAATTTGGATCGAATATATGCGATAAATAAAAATCTAAGATATTTTGGGGCATGGCTGTTTAGATTGGAACCAATTTGGTTCAATTTTAATGGAGTGGCAATTTTTAAGTTTTGATGTAATTAAAGTATAGTTGGAGGGCAAATTGGTCATTTGCCAAAGATGGCATTTTTGAAATATCTTGGAACTTTGAGGGTAAATTTGAAAGGTGAAAAACACATGGATTAAATCTTAGCCATTGATTTTTATGAGATTGAATCATGGCCATTATAATAAAAGGGCAAGATGGTAATTTCACTATTTAAATGAATTAAAAATTCATTTAATCTTTAACATGTGTTTTTATTTTAAAGAAAGATGAAAACACAATATTTTCATCTTCCTTGCTGTTCGAAACACCCAAAAATAAAAGGGGCTAGGGTTTTCAAATTTTCAAGACCAAAATTCAAGGATCAAAGCAAAATTAATTGAGGTAAAGTGATCTATGCTTGATTCTCTACATTTTGATGGTATTTTTATTTGAAATAGATGAGTATAAGTTATGTTCTTGATTGAGGAAGATTATGCTTTTGATGTTATTTGATGGAATTAAGGTTGTTTATGGTAGAATTGATGTTGTAAACATGGAATCAAGTGTGAATTTTGGATAAATTCCATGTTTAAATTATAAACCCTAACCCTAGAATTTAGGGATTTGATTGTGATGTTAAATTAAGGTGAAATTAAAGGAATTATGAAGTTAGGAGGTTGATTTTGATGTTAGATTGAATAATTTCCCAAGTTGGAATTTTGGTTACTATTTCAAAAATTATTGAAAATTAGGGGGAATTATTGGAAAATTTATTTTAGCATTGGAAATGATTAATTATGGTTGAAATATCATGAATTGGTGATTAGGGACCAAAATGAAAATTTTTGGAAATTCAAGGACCAATTTAGCAATTTTATAAAAATAAAGGATTCATCTTTAATTGATGAATAATTGATAGAATTGAAGATTCAAGCATGTTTTGAAAGTTGAAGGATTGAAATGACAAGAAAGGAAATTTTAAGGACCTTTTCAAAAAATGAAAGATTTAGTGAAGGACCAAGTTGAATAAAGTTGAAAGTTGAAGGAAAATTTCTAAGGATGTTAGAAATAAATAAATGGTTTAATTGTACATGAATCTATGTACAAAAGTAAAGTAGTGACTAAAATGTCACTTTTATAAAGTTTAAGGACAAAAAAGGAAATAGTCCAAAATAAGTAATCAATTATGAAAATTGTTCAAAAATGGGTTAGAACAATTATTTAATGTTCAAAATGGTCACTAAGGACCTAGGGACCATTTCGGCAATAATGAAAAATATTGGGGAAATTTTTAGAAAAATTTTATATTCGAATCGTTATGTTTAAGAATCAAGTTAGAAATGTTAGGTTTAAGTCGAATACAAGAATGGTAATGTATATGTTCGATTGTTCTTATACAGTTCTAAAGGAGATCGAAAGAGAACCAGTGATAAAAAAAGATAAGAACCTCGAGTAAGCTTAGTGAGGCATACTATTCATGCCCCAGGTGAGTGCATTTATATGTTTTAAAATGCAATTAGGAAGACTTGCGAGTAGCCAACCTTAAAATTAAAACGATATTACATTTCTATATGATTGCATTATGTTGAAAATAGCATTATATTTCTTTAAAATACGTGACATAATACATTGCTCGACATGGCAAGATTGATGGAATACCATATACGAATTTGTTTGCATAAGTGATAATGCATTATTCATACATGAGATATGGAAAATGATATGATATAAATGAAACAAGTTAAAATGAAACAAGATACACCTAAAAATAGTATTGCTATATAAATATATGTTGAGCTACTACATGTTGTAATAAAAGTTGATTACATGGAATATGTAGTATGAATTATTTTTTTAAAGAAATGATAACGATCTATGTTTGCCATGACTATTTATGATGAAGCATGAAACATGAAATGTTTATTTATAAGATTGATCATGATGTTTGATTGATAATAAAAGAAATGCCCAAGTATTGAGTATGAGAATCCATGGTATAGTTGGCATGCCATAGAGTCCTTAGAAGCTGCACCCTCATGTTCAAGTTATGAAAAAGATATTGTGACAAAATGATTGTGTCACATGCACCCTGGGGACCCACGCCCACTATGCTCGAGTGCACCGTCGAGGTGCTTCATGTTTATGGGGAGCAAAGAGCGTCCCCGAGTACGTACTCATCTTCACGTTCACGTTTAACACTAGGTGTCATTTCAAGATGACTCACCTACCTCGATCTCATATAGCATACTTTGGGCAATGATAAAAGAATAATGTCACTTAAATAAATCATGTCATGTAAATGAATCATGTTATGTATATGAAACATGTCATAAATATGAACCATGCTATGTATATGGAATATGTTAAGTACAAGAATCACGCCACGTATATGAATCATGACATGTATATGAATTATGCCGAGTATATGAATCATGCCAAGTACATGAATTATGCCAAGTATACGAAGTATGTCACACTTATAAGAAATATGCCATGCATATGAATTATGCCATGTACACGTATCATGTTATGTATATAAATTAAGTCATGAATATGAATGAATATATATATATGAACTATGTCACATATGAAAATCATGTCATGCAAAAGAAATATGCCATGTATGAGAATCATGTTACATAAATGGATCATGCCATGAATATGAATCATGATATTTATATGAACCATGTCATGTATATGAGCCGTGTTTTACATATGAATCATGTCAAGCATGTGAACCATGTTGCTTACGTGAATTATACCATGTATGTGAATTATGCTACGCATACGAAACATATCATGTATATATGACTTACTTGATGATGACAGAACATTAGAACCATGAGCAGGTTAGGAACTTTTAACATGCACAATAATATTTAGTGACCATGGATGCTTTGATAGTACTATTCTATCTTAGGTAGAGAACTTGATATGAAATCATATGATAAGTATTATTTTACTTTATGTTTATTAAATGAGATTATTGCCTCACTAAGTTCGTACTTAGCGTGTGTTATTTTACACGTAGGTTCTCCCAAGTAGAATGGCAAGAAGGAGCTATTAAGTCAGGAAATCAAGTTACATTAGTAATCACAGTACGTACATCTTAAATTATGGTTGATGTCTAGTGGCATGTACATGTATGTATATGGGTCTTAAAGATGCAAACTGTTTTGTGAACTTAAGTTATAATGTGTTTACGTACTATTATGAGTATATAGACTAAAGTATAGTTTACTATAAATGATTATGTTTTACGGCATAGTTAAGTATAGTTTAACCCTGATCACATAAAAAAAATTGGAAATCAATAAAGGGTCTAGGCAGTGTACATAGTTTTCACCCTGAATTATATTTTTATTTCAACAATTCAATTATGAATTTTATAAAACAATTCAGGGTTAAAACTAACTACTATAGACTAACGTAGTTTTTAATTCAAAACTGAGAAAGGGTTAAACTATAAGATAAAGTTGGTATAAAAAAATTTCAAGTCAAGTTTTTCTTAAGAACTCTGTAACATCTTTAGTGTATATTCGGTCTACGAGTATACGTTAAGGGTGTTACATACTTTTTCATTAATATCAAGGTTGACTCATTGCAAGTCTTCCTCGTATCATATATATAAAATAGGTAAAAATGCACTCACCTGATGCCTCACTAATAAGCTTTATTGTTACTACCGCTTTCACTCTTGTACTATGTCTTTCGATTTTAATTCGTTTCGTTCTTGATTTCGATCACGATCTGCATGAGAATAGTTTACCCAACATATACAATTTCAAACATATGTTAGTATTTTAACTAACATAGTAGGCACTTGTTCGTATAAAAATTCAAAAAAAATGCGATTAATACATATTCGATGCTAATTTTCTTTCATCTAATCAACACTAACTTAACTCTTTCAAATTAACCTTTCAAGTCCTTGTAATAATAATTCTTAACAATAATTCACCCAACTTTTCAAAATTCTACATTTAGCGACCAATAAACATTTCTTTAAAATCTATCCCAATATTCCGAAAACATCCAAAGTGGTCCCTTTCTATTCACTTTAATTCCATATCAATCACCATATTCAAACGTCCTAGCAATATTTTCAAACAAGTACACCAACATTTACATAATGCCATCAAATTCTCAAATTTTCCATGATTTGCGTTTTGGTCCCCTAAACTTATACAACATTTCAAAATGATCCAATTGAACCTTCTAGCATTAAATTTCAGCATAGTACATCAACTTTCCAACATTTGCATCTTAATCCTTCAATTTCTCAAACTATGCGAAAAGTTCCTTAGAACTTAACTAATTTCCAAATTGGTCCAACACACATTTCAAAGCATGTAGAATCATTCTTATATCCATTCTAACCCTTAGGAAAAGTTTGAGGACTAAAGTATAAATTTCCCCAACAAGTGATTTTATTCAGTATAAGGGTGAATCTGATCGAAATAAGAACCTTGGTATCAATTTTGAGAATTAAAATACAGTAGAAGGTATTGAATTTGGATTGAATAAAATTGTTAAGCGTGCTCAGGCCAGGGAAATGTTAGGATGGGTGACCTCCGGGAAGGTCCCATAAAAGTGTTTCTAATTGATATTTTGGACTTAGTAAAAGTGAAGAATATTCGAATGGATTGTCGATAAAGGATTTCTAAGAGAAATTTTATTTTATGGAGATTTTCGATAATTATCGAAATAATAGATCGAGTTAAGAAAATTCAGTCTAAGTCTTTATGAAAGGAAAATTTTAAGGTTTAAAAGTATCATGTGATAGTGAGTTAAATTGGGTACTTTCAAAGTTTGGTAAAGTTGAGGAAAATTGAAGTGGGAATTGAAGTCCAGTGACCAAAATGGAAATTTTGAAAGTTTTGTGGCCAAAGTATAAACTTTGGAAAAGTTTAGGGACCAAAGTGTAATTTCCAAAAGTTATGTAAGTTAACCCCGTAAATGAATAGTTCACACCCAAGAGTGACACTTTCTTGTTACTCGTATTTTCCGTACGAGGCCTATATTAGTGGCTATAAAGCTTTAAAGTTCAAAGGAAGAAAATTTGGAAATCTTATTAAGTGAAAATTGAAAATTTGGATCGAATATATGCGATAAATAAAAATCTAAGATATTTTGGGGCATGGCTGTTTAGATTGGAACCAATTTGGTTCAATTTTAATGGAGTGGCAATTTTTAAGTTTTGATGTAATTAAAGTATAGTTGGAGGGCAAATTGGTCATTTGCCAAGGATGGCATTTTTGAAATATCTTGGAACTTTGAGGGTAAATTTGAAAGGTGAAAAACACATGGATTAAATCTTAGCCATTGATTTTTATGAGATTGAATCATGGCCATTATAATAAAAGGGCAAGATGGTAATTTCACTATTTAAATGAATTAAAAATTCATTTAATCTTTAACATGTGTATTTATTTTAAAGAAAGATGAAAACACAATATTTTCATCTTCCTTGCTGTTCGAAACACCCAAAAATAAAAGGGGCTAGGGTTTTCAAATTTTCAAGACCAAAATTCAAGGATCAAAGCAAAATTAATTGAGGTAAAGTGATCTATGCTTGATTCTCTACATTTTGATGGTATTTTTATTTGAAATAGATGAGTATAAGTTATGTTCTTGATTGAGGAAGATTATGCTTTTGATGTTATTTGATGGAATTAAGGTTGTTTATGGTAGAATTGATGTTGTAAACATGGAATCATGTGTGAATTTTGGATAAATTCCATGTTTAAATTATAAACCCTAACCCTAGAATTTAGGGATTTGATTGTGATGTTAAATTAAGGATGAAATTAAAGGAATTATGAAGTTAGGAGGTTGATTTTGATGTTAGACTGAATAATTTCCCAAGTTGGAATTTTGGTTACTATTTCAAAAATTATTGAAAATTAGGGGGAATTATTGGAAAATTTATTTTAGCATTGGAAATGATTAATTATGGTTGAAATAGCATGAATTGGTGATTAGGGACCAAAATGAAAATTTTTGGAAATTCAAGGACCAATTCAGCAATTTTAGAAAAATAAAGGATTCATCTTTAATTGATGAATAATTGATAGAATTGTATCCCTAATATTTTAATTAGACAAGTGGCAAAATACTTGGCAAGTAATTCGGTTGAAGGAAATTGAGCCCAACAATTGGTATCATAGCGAGGCTCAACCGAGAAGGATTAACTTCCTATTGAGGCGATTTGGCAAGCTCGATACAATAATCTATCAATCGGTGTTCATGGCTCAATCAATCGACAAGCCACCATTCTTCAACAGTGATCATTATGCCTATTGGAAGAATAGGATAATGTTCTTCATCAAGGCCATCGACTATCGTCTTTGGGACATTGTTGAGGATGGACCGTTCGTGCCACAACGAAGAAGGCAAGATTGAAGTGCGGATTTCAAGAAGAAGATGAAGTTAAACGCAAAGGCCTTGTACATTCTTTTGTGCGCATTAGGTCCAGATGAATTTGCTAAAGTTTCTTCTTGTGAGGATGCCAAAGAAGTATGGGACAAGCTTGAAGTGATCCATGAAGGTACAAACGAGGTGAAAGAGACAAAGATCGACCTACTCAACCTCAACTACGAAAACTTCAAGATAAACCCAGATGAAGACATCAAGGGGATGTTCGATCGTTTTTCCACAATTTTCAACGAGCTTAAAGGTCTTGGAAATGAGATTGCAGAGGACAAACTCGTTCGGAGGTTGATTTACTCATTTCCTGAATCTTGGGATTCAAAGAAGATGGCCATCATTAAAGCTAAAGACTTGAAAAAGCTCAAACTAGATCAGCTAATTGGTTCTCTTCTTACCCATGAAATAATGTCTCAACCCATCAAAAAGGAGAATGAGAAGAAAATCCAAGAGCAAGGAATCAAGGATTTTGTTGCTCTTCAATCCTCCACAAGCCACCAAGAGGAATCAAGTGAGGAGGAAAGTGAGGATGAAGAGATGGCCTATCTTTTCAAGGAATTTTCCCAATTTATGAATAGCGAAATGGAAGAATCCAAGCATGAATCGAAGAAGAAGATGAAGGACCCCCAAGTGCTACAAATGCAAGAAGACGAGGCACACCAAATATGATTGCCCTCGCTTTAACAAAAAGGGATCATCTTTAAAGAAAGCATATATGGCAACATGGAGTGATGAAGACTCCACCGATGAAGATAAAGAATCCCACTTATGCTTAATGGCCCTCAATGAGGGGGAGGTAACTTCTAACTCGTCTAGTTCAAATTCAAATTCATATACATTTGATGAGTTACAAGAAGCTTATGACCAATTGGTTTTTGAATTCAAAGCTTCATTTTCTAAAAATAAAAAGTTGATTTCTAAATTGAAAAATGAAAATAATTTGCTTGTGAAAACCAATTTGGAATTTAAAGCAAAATTAAAGGATTTTGAACTTAAAGTTTTTGATTTACAAAACTTGCTTCAAAAGAAAGAAAAAGATCATCAAATTGAAGTAGATGATCTTAAGAAAGAAAAAGATTTAATTTCCAAAGAGCTTGAAAAGAAAAACAATTTTGGAAAATCAAATTTTTATCAAAGACAATCTAGTGCCCCTAGATTTTTAAATGGAAAAGTTTTTAGAAGTATTTGGGTCCCAAAAGGACTAAGTACTTCACATAAAAATGATGAAATTAAAAAATGGATTCCTATGGGGACTAAACTATGTGCTACTAATGTCTATAGTTCCAAAGCAATTTGGATACCAAAAATCTTTGTGATTGTCTTCTTTAGGTGTGATGGAGCATTTGATCAACAAGTTGATGAACCATGGAGGCTCTATGCACACAAGGATGAACACTTGAAGAAGGAATGATTCACATCCTCCCTTTGGTTCAAGTTTGGTAAAAAAATAGTTGAATTTTAGTTATTTTTATTTGATTCATTTATTTTCAATTCAACTAGTTTGTCATATATGTTGGACTAACATTTGAATGATGCTTGAGTAAGGGGGAGCCAACTTTAAAAGAAAACTTATTTTTGTCAAATTTTTTTAACTCTCCATTGTTATTGATCTTTAAAGTTTGAACCATTTTTGATATAACCAAAAAGGGGAGAAAGTTTTGAAAAATTGAATTTTCAAATGGATAAGGGGGAGCTTATAAGATTTTCAACATTTAATCTCTTATTCAAATTTTATTTTTACTAAGGGGAGAATCTCAAAAACAATTTTTCAAGTTAGTTTTATTATATCAAAAAGGGGGAGATTGTTAGGATATTTGTTTTGATATAATAATTGAAAATTAGTTTTGGACTAATTTGAAAAAGGTTTCAAAAATTGTTTTAAGTCCAAACAACTTGAAAATAAGTTTGAGAAGTTTTTAAAAGGTTTGGAAATGTTTTAAAGTAGCCAAACTAACGTTTTCAACATACAATTACCGATACGGTATACCCCGTATCGATATAGACTAATTTGAAAAAGGTTTCAAAAATGATTTTAAGTCCAAACAACTTGAAAATAAGTTTGAGAAGTTTTTAAAAGGTTTTGGAAATGTTTTAAAGTAGCTAAACTAACGTTTTCAGCATACCCGTACCGATACGGTAACCCCGTATCGATACAGATAAGGGTTTGAGCTACAGTAATTTTCCAGTAGCGAAAAATCGTACCAATATGCCCATAGGTGTACTGATACGGGTGGGATCGTTTCGATACGCTTGTACGCGTACCGATCCTGGTTTCAACCACCCCTAACGGCTATTTCCCAACAACTATTTGAATTACAAGTCGTACCGATACGGTCCATCATATTCCGATACGACGTATCCAAATGGACCAAGGGGTATCGATATGCGTAGCCAAAAAGAGCATAACGGCTAGTACCAGTACCGATACGCCTACCCGCGCATCGATACAGACAACTCCAGAACTACATTTATTGCGGGAAATGAAGCCTCCAACGGCTCCAATTCAATCCCAACGGTCTCCAACGGCTAGGAACTCAATTGGGAGTATAAAATGGACCTTCAAGCTTCAGCAACAACTAATGATCTTATTGTCAACAACATTATGATGAAAAATTATCTTAGTGCTTAATTTTTCCATTCTTGTATAGACAACACTTGTGAGCTTAAATGTTTATATATGCTCAAGTGTTTTAGGATTGCGTGAGAGCTTTAAAGTGCAAACATCAACCTTGTAGAGGGATTTCAGTTTGCTTAGAATTTATCTTGTTTAAGAGTGTTCCCAAACCTTGGTTTGTGAGCTTTGGATGCTAGACTTGGTGAGTGAGTCTAGGATTGTAAGGGTTGCCTCCTTAGCCTAGAAAAAGGGAAGAAATTCATAGTGAATTTGGAAATCCTAAGTGGGAAAGCTAAGGTAATGGATGTAGAGCTTGTTAGAAGCTTGAACCACTCTAAAATTATTGTGTTAATTGTCCATATTTTTGCTTCCACCACATTCACCCAAAAATTGACTTCTCCACCACTTGGCAAGCAATTTAGTTGAAGGAAATTGAGCCCAACATAAATAAAGGAAAAATCACAACATAAAAACCCAAGGTTCTTCCCCTTTTACAAAATGGTCATTTGTCTATCCCAACTAACTCAAAGCTCATCCAAAAAGGCCAAAACTTGGCCCAATTGTTCCAATAACCCAATCCAACATGAGGGTCCATAACCTGGGTCAATGCCTAATGTTGACTCAGAAACTCAGGTCGTTACAACCCTCTCATCCTAAAAACATTTCATCCTCAAAATTAAACGACGGGAGAAGATGTAACAATTTCAAATCTATCTATTACCCAACTCACAATGTTTTCCTTGGTTCTGAAATTCCTCTACAAAACTTTCTTAGCCAAAGCTCATAGCACTGAACTCCTCAACATACATATCATGAATCCCTAACGATCTATTTTCCAGCAATCAAACAATACTCACATCAAACCTTAAAGCATATCAACCAAGGATAACCTCAAGCAATACTATCCAAACATCGACCCACAAAACTCACTTCAGATGAGTTTCATATCGGTTAACAATTCTCTCTACCATCATCCACGTTTCAAAACTCTTGAATTTAAACCTTATCTAGGTTCAGAATGTGACACCTCCTCAAAATTATACAACTAGGAACACTTCCTTATCTGTTGTTAACACCATGACCCAACATTTCGAGAACATGCAAAACCATGATATTAGAACCTTACCATCAACCTATCTTGAATTAACAACTATTCTTCTTGGCTTGGCTAACCAAGACGGAATTTAGCACTTCACTTTACTAGAACTCACCCCAACTAGAATGAAGGCTAACTCATGATCATGCAATTTCATTACTCGAGCTACTAGATTCTGAAAAAAAACCATTTTCGTTTACGAATTCTTACTAGAAATCAAAACTCACCCAACTATCCTTAAAGGTCCGAACATTCTCTTCCAACTTGACCCCTTAATTCTAACAAATAGTTGTACTGAAACCTTAACAAGCCCTCAACGATTTCAAATAGTTCTTCCCACAAGATCTGTTGCAACACAAGAATCCCTGTTCCATATAACCATAGCTGATAACCCACATTTTTGTTGTGCTACTTTGATAGTCTCTACACTATTTTATCATACAAGTAGACGACCCATCTCAAAACTCGGCAGAGCAACCACTCAAACCATCAAACTCAAGATTATAACGACGCACTCATAAGTCCAAACCACTTCACGACTTGTTCTTAGAGTCGAAACATCACCTCAAACTCAATCTTTACCACGACTTCCCTTTAACCTTTAACTTACGACACTCCAATTCTAAACGATCATACATAAACCTCAAAACACTTTAACCTATTACAAGCTCATCAACCTCGAGAAACGAGTAACAGTCATTCATTATTACAATTGGCTCACAACATCCAATGCCATCGCTCTTCGCCTTACCAATACAGGCATGTCCCAAGGTGAACCACTTGGTGACGACACCCGTATTCACTCACTTGCACAAATGAGTTCCCACTCAAAAAGTTTGGTTGGTGTTATACCACAGAGTGATAAGCACTAACACCAAACTCGACATTAACTCTATCGTGGGTTTTAATCTACGATCAAGAGGTAAGCTCGTTCAATCCTTGAAGAGCACTCCAACAACCTTTTAAAAGTCCACAACTCTAAAGCTTTGGACTCTCAACCCTCGTATCTATAACATGGGCTAATAACGTCTTGCAACCTATAAGACTCTCTTTGAACTATCATAACAGAAACACAACCTTCAAGCTACAGAGGTAATGGTTCCTCGCACTCAATACCCACAAATGGGTTTACCACGAACCACGAAGCTTCGAGACTCTTGCTTGAAAACTAGGGCATACATCGTGCTCACACGACTAACCTATACTAAGGGTAACATCTACTAACTAGGAAGAGAATAAACCTAACAAGCCCACGGGGGCTGTGAGTCTCAATCCTCATTCACCAACCACAGTAAAAACCTTACTTACAAGCACTTACCAATCTGACAAATTAATCAATCCAACTTCAACCTCTAGATCTTACCATAACACTTATTCAATGAAAATCAAAACCATTATACAAACGAGAAATTAGATTTCCATCAATGCAACAACTGAAACCAAAACAAACTCATGTACCTAACATATCATCGATGGCAAAGCTATCACTTTTGGTCTAAACAGTAGATCGTCTAGCAATGGCTCGAGCGTCAATTCTGACGTTGGGTCTTATAGTACCCCTACCCTGATATCCAAACGATGCCCTAGCACTGCCTCTAGCAAAACTCTAACCATGTTGAAAAAGAGTCAACCTCTACGACTAAATATGTGTACCATCATCCATCACTAGGCAGTCTTTCGACATGTGACCTAGTGTCTGGCACCTACAACAAACCTTACAAAGCAAGAAGCACACTCTATGATGATGTCGACCACAATACTCGTAAATTGGTGGAAGCGGTGCTCCGGTTGAACCATCAATACTCTCATCAGGAGTAAAAATCAAGAAACCCTTACGAACCCTCAATCTAAATCCTTGACTGACTCTCAGTAGCTGATCTGAAACAACTCTCTTTGAACCACCCAGGGCACAAAACCTTTTAGACAGAGTTGGTAAAGGACTTATAACATCTTGGTTCCCCACAACATGGCCTCTAGAGTCCTCAATCTGTCTCAATGTCAACCCTAAAGTCGTTCAAGTACATTCGCACTGTTGGCTAACTTTGAGAATATCCCAAGTGGACCTGTTGTCACGTGTATTTGAAGGCCAACCTCTAACCCATGCCTAAACCTTTTACACCTCAACTTCCCGGTGGTAACTAGCTCTAGGGCATAACGACTCAATCATAGAAAATCTTGCTCATATTCAAACACTGTTCGGTCCTTCTGAACTAGATGCATGAACTAATCTCTCATCTCATCCATATAAACTTCACTGGTGTACTTCTTTCTAAACTCGTCCAAGAAGACATTCCATGTTGGAAGTGCTGGCTGTAGTCTCAACTATCTCCTACCACTCGTGTGTATTACCCTTAAGAAGGGAGGCAATGCAATCAAGGTCATTCTCTGGACTCTCTTTCATCTGTCTCAAAATCCTCTGAGTGTCTCTTAACCACTGGTCTGCCTTGATCGGGTCATCTTCACCCAAACCTTTAAAATCTTTTGGCCCAAAACTGTAAAGCCTCTCAATAAGGGTTTTATGAGGCGTCTTAGATTACCTCGGGATAGCTTGCACCACCTGCAAGAGAGTAGAGGTAAGATCATGGAAATGGCATGCCCTTCCACCCTTGATACCTCCTAAAAGGCTCGTGTCCCCAATATACGGGATAGATACCTTACTGAAGTTTTTTGCTTGAGAGACATGACTCTCCTTACGACTTTCTTGGTCACATTTGGCATCACTCTCCATCGAACTTTTCTAAAAACACAAGGAAACAAGGCAATATCATCATGATTCCCAGTCTTGGAAGAGTACATCTTAAATTTAGGGGCTTGCATTTACTAGACACCTTACCATGACCTCTATACCACTGTATGGTTTTTTAGAACTAGCAAATCCTAAGCTTTAATACCACTAAATGTAACACCCTAATCCTGATCCTAATGTAACACCCTGATTTTAGGCCTAGCAATTTTGAGGCTTGTTAGATGGTCTAGTGGACCGAGATAGGGATTCGAGTCAGATTTGGGAGTAAATATTTTTGTGAAAGATAAAAATATGGAAAATTGGTTAAAAATCATATTTTAATATATGAAAAATATTGGCGAAATCGATTTTGGAAAATGGGATTTGGAAGGGTGACATTTTGGTTAGTGTCTAAAATGTAATTTTTGAAAACTGTTTTTAAAGGTGACTAAATTGTAAAGGATCAAATTCTTAGAATCCTTAAGGAGCTATTTTACCAAGTTGTTGTTGGTGGTTTCTCCCTTCGATTAAGACTTTTAACATGTGTTTTTAAAGGTAATTAAAAGGTATTTCGAACATAAAAGTTAGTTATTGGTTTTAAAGAAATTTGACGTAAACTTTTCTCTCCAGTTCTTTTCCTCAAAACACTCTTGTTTTCATCAAAATCTAGAGGTGAGAGATATTTTTACTTGGATTCTTGATTCGTAATTGCTTATTTACCTTTGATTTACAAAACCTCATTGAAATCTTGTGTTTTTCTAGCTTTAATCAATCAATTAAGGGAGAAATCACACAATAGAGGTAAGGTTCATTCCTCTCCTCTATCGATGGTTCTTTATTGATATTCCCATGTATTTGATCCTTGGTTTATGATTTAGAATCTGATTTTATGTTTTTAAAAGGAATAATTGATTTAATTAGGTTTAATTGATGAAATTATGGAATATTCGTATTGGATGTAACACCCTAGTTTTGGGCCTAGCGGATTTGAGCTTATTAGACGGTCCAGTGGATCGGGTTAGAGATTCGAGTCGGATTCGAGACTATATATTTTTCGGTAAGATGAAAATATGGAAAAATAGTTAAAAATCATCTTTTATTATATATTGACTTTTGGAGGAGTCAATTTTGGAAAAAGGAATTTGGAAATATGACATTTTGGGTTAGTGACCAAAATGTGATTTTTGGAAACTGTTTTAAAGTGACTAAAATCAAAAGGGTCAAATACTTAGAATCCTTAAGGAGCTAATCTACCAAGTGTTTGATGGTGCTTTCTCCCTTCAATTAAATCATTTTAAACATGTGTTTTAAAAGGTTGTTAATAAGGATTAAATATCTTAAGTTAGTTATTAGCTTTTAAAAGAAATTTACGTAACTTTTTCCAAAATCTTTTCTCTCAACTTCTTTTCTTCCAAACACTTAGAATTTCATCAAAATCCAGAGGTAAGTAACTCTTTTCACTCAGGTTATTGATTTTAATATGGTTCCTTAACTTTGTTTTGCAAAATCTTATTGGAATTTAATGTTTTCTTAGCTTTAAACAAGCCAATTGAGGGAGAAATCACATAACAGGGGTAAGGTCCGTGATTTCCTCTATTAAATGGTTATTTATTGATATTCCCAAGTATTCGATCCTTAATTTATAAGTTGTAAGGTGATTTTAATGTTTTATCAATGTTTAATTGAGTTATTTTGGAAATATTGATGAAAGATTGTGATTTTCGAAGTGAATCTGATTTCCAGTATTTGAGATTGATTTAATATATTTTTTGGATGAGTTTTGATGTTGATAAGTTGTTTTTATCAATAGAATCCTGAAACTCTTGAATCTCTAATAATCTAGGTTGCTAGTTTTGATTTTTTGTGGTGATATTCGAGTTTAATCTTTGCTGGAGGTAAAAGGATGTTAGGAAAGGTATTTTGGATGTTTTTAGATGTTGATTGAAGGCTTGAATTGTTGTTTTATGGATGAGTTATGTTTTGGAAACATTTGATGGTGTTTTCAGAAAGTTTCAGATGGTTTTTGAGTGGGCAACTTGGAGGTTCCGGGAGATTGCTGTTAGGCAATGGTTTGAATGCATTTCAATGCATTTATCCTCTGGTTTTATGTGTTTAAAACAAGGGATAATCGAGGCGACAAAGATTGACGTTGTTTGGTTGCTCGCCGGGAGCTTATTTTGCGTTGGCAAGGGAGGCGAGGCGTATCGGTGAGTGGAAACTGGTTTTAAATGCTTTACAAAGGTTTGTAAATGCTGTTGGGAGTTTAGGGTAAGCGAGAGACACTTACCTAAGCTCGGAAGTAAGTTTCCTTATTTTGCTCTTGAATACCGGCTTGGATATGAGCATGTCGTTTGCATGTTTTGGTGATAAACATGATATGATTTACTTTCTGGAAATGCATAATTTTGAGTACATATGCAGGGGTTTGAAAGTATATTAAGTGCTATTGAGCTTTGGTCTTCATTCCGGTTGGGAATAGTGTTATTGCATTGGCAATGAGATTTGCATATGTGGTGTTTCATGAAATGCATCGTAAAACAGTAAGTAAATGGTTTTATAAATGATATATTGGCTATGTGACAAGGTGAGTAAACAATCAGATATAGTTGGCATGCCATAGGATTAAAAGTGCACTATAAAATATGAACAAAATCGATCGTGGCCATGGGTCCTTGAGGTATGGCGGTTTAACAAAGCCACACAGACTGTTGGGACATCATTTGGGGCATGTGATTTAGCTAGGCAACCCAAATCGATGGTGATCTTGTTGTTTAACTAAGCAAGGTCGGTACTCTTGATGTTTAACTAGCCAAGGTTTGGGATATCATGTTGTATAACTATGCATTGTATGAGAAATCCGTGTATCCGATATGTGTATAGGATAGAGGTAGTCTATCCGGGTCACTATAAATGCCAATATATGCGAAAGTTCATGTGTTGAACCTTGTTTATAATGCTTTGGGATTTAAGCATGGTTTGTTATAATGCTTTGGGATTTAAACATGGTTTGTTATAATGCTTTGGGATTTAAGCATGGTTTGTTATAATGCTTTGGGATTTAAGCATGGAATGTATATGAAGTTACATGAAGGTTGTTATGGTTTGATTCGGTTGGAATCATGGTAAGGCTTAAATTGAGGTTTAGCAATGGAATTTGCTATTGTAAATGATTCGTTTTGCATATGGTTTAATATGTTGGTTTTAAAGATGAAAAGTGTATGGTTTTTGAGGCATGATATTTCATTTGGTAATGTTTAAATGATGTTTAAAGAATGATTGAAATGAGATTTCAAAGTGATGTTGAGAAATGATTTAAAATGCATTGATGGTGTTTTTGTTTTTGAGCACTCCTCACTAAGCCTAGTGTGCTTACGCTCTCTTTGTCCATCAATGCAGAGAGTTAAAGTTTTGGAAGGCGGCGAGGAGTAAGGGATCTATACAAGACTTGGTAATCAATGTATGTTTGAATTAGACTATAAATAATTAGGACAATGGGGGTTTCCGTTGTTATTTGGGAGATGTTTTATCGAATTCCTTGTTTGAGCGAGTTTGTTTAGTTGCTCTTAAAATGTAATTAGTCTTTATGGTTTATTTTTTGATGATGGATTGGAGTTTCACATGTTGCTTGAATGGTTTTATATGGTGTATGCCTATAGTTTCGCATATGATGCAAAATGCTGTGAATTGATGATGAATTTGTGATGATTCATGGTGTTTTGATTCTTGATTATGTTGGATGTTTGTTAGGGGCATGATAGTGTGATTTGGTTTGGAGTAAGACAGGTTTAAGCCAGCAAATGTGACTTTTCTGATGCCCGCGTATCGGTACACGAGACCCTTTATCGATATGGCTATGTCATTTCAGGCATAGTGTATCGATACACGAGTTTGCGTAACGGTACAGTGAGCTTTTTTGAGCTTAGGGTACCGGTACGGGAATATGTGTATTGGTACGAAACTTGGCTACTGGAATTCTACTTTTGGATCAAAACCTGAGTACCGATACTCCTATGGTCCGTATCGATACAGGCTGTCTACGTGGAGCTGCATACTGGTACGTATGGTTGGGTATCGGTATGCATAGCTGTTAATCTGTTAATGTCTTGGAAATGAAGTTATGATTTTTTTCGTTTTGGTCCCTAAATATTATGGGTGTAATTGTATGAGTTTGGAGGAACCTTTTAGGTTGATTTTTGGCACGTAAGCATGAAATATGTTTAATTAAGGGTTGGTAACATAAAATTTGATAAAGTCCCTATATTTCACTAAATTTGTGTTTTAGTCCCTAAGATGTGTCTGTGTCCAATTGGATAATGATTTGATGCCCGATTGAGACGAGTTCTCACCTATGAACAATATGTACATGTAGGAAAGTAATAATGCATCTAAATAAGATAAAAGAAAAAAATAGGTGCGTTTAAGGTTTCGTCTTCCCAGTTTACTTCGGTAAACCTAATATAGCTCATTCGGTTCTGTCTTACATCTAGGCCGGGTCGAGAGGGTTACATTGTATCTATTTTCTAGTGTTGAGGGTTGATTTTAAATATATTTTGGATTATTTGCAATGTTGATAAGTTGTTTTTAACATTGGACTCCTAAAACTCCTTGAATCCTTGATTAATAGGTTGTTAGATTTGCGTTTTGTGGAGTTGTGGTGGTTTAGTAGTTGCTGGAAGTTTATGGATGAAATAATCAAGTTTTTAGATGTTTTTAGATGTTTATTGAAGTGCTATATTGACAAATTGTGGCTAGGTTGTGTTTGGAAAGAGTTAGATTATGATTTCGGTTGTTGTGGTTGGGTAATTGTGAAAGGATTGTGAGGTTTTGCAATGAATTGTTGTTGCAATGATTTGAATGCATTGAGATGCATTAATCCTTTGTTGTAATGTGTTTAAAACAGGGAAGGTCGATCCGGAAGCTATCATTGAAGCTTTGGAGGCTTCGAACGCTTGATTTTGCATCGGTAAATTGAGGTTTCGCGTATCGGTGAGTGAGAACGTGGATTTCAGCTTTGAAATAATTTAAAGGTGGTTTATGGGAGTTTAAACTGAACTTGAAATGCTAGTTTAAACTCGGAAGTAAGTATGATGTGGTTTTCTCTCTCGGTCATGCTATTATGAAATGATTTTATGCACTTGTTTTGATTTACATTGTACCTATTGTTTAAGCATGTTTTAATGTATGAGAGATACTGTTTTTGATCATGAAATGATGATGGATGCACGTGGTAAGTGATCCATGTAAGTATATGGTTTATACTTGAGTTTTAAGCATGTGTTGTTGCTTGGAAAATGGTTTGGTTTATTGCTTGTAAAAATAGTGAGGTAAATGGTAAATGGTGAATTATATTGGTAAGTGATGTGGATTTAAAAATTGTTATTGGATATAGTTGGTCGGCCATAAGATTGATAGTGCACTATAATAAGTCGCCTTGGAAGTTGAGGGGTTTTGATTTGGTGTACCGAAAACTCCATCTAAGTACCCTAACGGTCGAGGGGTTATATGGTACCGTAAACTCTCGTTAGCGGATTAAGCGTCTAATCGATGATTGGGGTTGGTGTCCCCGTGAGTTGTAAATTGTACTCGGTTGGTAATGTATCATGATTGTAATTGTATCTCTATTTCGGTTGAGATGGCTTGAAGTGTTGTGATGACACATGTTGAATCTGTGTATCTGATGAACTATTTTTATAAAGGAACTTGGTTATGATCACTTGTAAGCCAATATAATTGTTAATGTATCATTGAAAGGTTGATGTTGTATAATGTGATTTAGACATGTTTACTCTTTAAGCTTTGCATATGATGGTTATGCATGGGAAGGCTTAAATTGAGGATTAGCAATGGAATTTGCTGTTGGTTAATGATATATGTTGCATGTGGTTTAATATGCTGGTTTTTAAAGATGTTAAGTGCATGGTTTTCAAGGCATTATAATGTTTTAAATGATGTTTAAAAGAGGACTGAAATGGGATTTCAATGTGTTGTAAAAAATGGTCTTAATGCATTGATGGTGTGTTGTTTTTGAGCACTCCTCACTAAGCCTAGTGTGCTTAAGCTCTCTTTGTCCATCAATACAGAGAATTAAAGGCTTAGAAGGCAGCGGGAAGCAAGGAATCACAAAATGACTTGGTATCAAAAGTATGTTTTTGGACTAGACTATAAGTAATAAGGGCAATGGGGTTTTCGTTGTTGTCTCGGGAGGTGTTTTGCTAAACTCCCTGTTTGAGCAAGTTTGTTTTACTGCTCCTGGGTTGTAAAAGGCCATTTTGGATTGGTTGTGGTGATGGTTTGAGATTTCATGTTATGCTTGCTTTGGTTTTTAGGAAGCATACCTCTAGATTTACATTTAAAGCATGTTGCCATGAATTGATGTTGAAACTAGGTTGTTTTGATGTGGTTTGACCCTTGAATATGTTGGATGTTTGCTAGAAGCATGTTAGGGTGTTTTGGTATGTTCGAAAGTATGTTAAACCAGCAAAAGTGGACATTGCAGGCCTATGCGTACCGATATGGGTGTCCCTATGTCGGTACGAGTAAGTCATTTCAGGCTTAGCGTATCGGTATGCGGGGCAAGCATTTCGGTAGGGCTTAGGCAGTTTTAGCTAGCATTTCGGTACTCGAGGAGATGTTTCGATACGACATAGTGGTTTTATGATGGGCGTTTCGATACGTGTGGGCGTACCGGAACGAGTTTAAGCTACTGGAGTTTTAGAGTATGAATTAATGAAGGCGTATCGATACACCCATTGCCTATACCGATACGGTGTCAGTTAAATTAGTTATTTGGAATATTCTGAAGTTCTAGTTTCTTACGTTTTAGTCTCTGAATGTTGTGGATGCAATTGAATAAGTATGAATGACCATTTTTGAGCTGATTTTTGACATGTAAGCATAAAACCTGCTTAATTAAAGGCTGGTAACATAAAAATGAGATAGGTCCCTGTAGTTTTCAAAAATTGTAATTTGGCCCCTAAATTGAAATTATGTTCATTTGGATGTCAATTCGATGCCCGATTGAGTTGAGTTTTCTCATGTGATCATTATGTACATATAGGATAATAATTGTGCATCTAAACTGGATAAAAGAAAAAAAATAGACGTGTTTCGGGTTTCATCTTCACGGATTACTTCGATAAACCTAATGTAGCTCGTTCGGTTCGGTCTTGCGACTAGGTCGAGTCAAGGGGGTTACATTTGGTGGTATCAGAGACATGTTTACAATAATTGGGAGTTGGTTTGATTGTTGTAATGTTGTTGTGATTTGTAATCTGTTATTTGTGATGCATAGTGATTGTAATATGCACGGTGGTTGCTTTATGCCATGTTGGGGGGAATTTGGGAAACCCATTGCTTTATTATTATAGTCTGAAATGTTATGATTTTGAAATAGAAGTTTTGGATCCTTGCTTGAAGCTGGCCTAACTATTTTGTTTTGAAATGATTATCATGCATTAGATATATTGTTAGCACAATGGGACCAAGAAGAGAGTTGTTATCTGGTATGATTGCTGCTGCCGCTGGGCAGGCAAACAAGGAGGATGTTGTACCTCCTGAGGGATTACCGCCACCCCACTTAATCTACTTGTGAATGTAGAGCAAGTACTACTTGTTGCGCGTAATAAGTGCTACGCAAATGTGCAAGTATACACGTCGCAAGTTATAGTATAAAAGATATCGTCTACACAGGGATTGCTGCTACTTCAAGAATCTAGTCTCTTGCATTGTAAAAGTAAAAACACAAGTAAAAGATTATAGGAGTTTAACTAATGACTAATCTAGAAAGCAATAAAGTAAAAGAAAAGATGAATTCAAATGAGAGAGAGATAGGCCCAGGTTATCGTGAGTTGAGGTGTGATAGCCGATTGGATTGTTTTGGTAAAAGAGTGCACGGGCAACTCAGTTGCCGTGGCAACTTGCGCAACGGGGTTTCCTTGGTAACTAATCGATGGTTGCCTGGGCGACTAGTTGGGCAACTACTTGGGCTTCTGGGCAGCAACCTTCAAGGTTCGGCAGAGCGTTCTTCAATAGTTTCTTCTTATCCCTAAGTCGAAACTCTAGCTACTTGTGCATGCCTTGATAATACATCCCTGAGTGAATCAAGGGTGAACAACAACCAATCTTGCGCTCCTCTTAGCCGTTGAAATCCTTAACTTATTCCTAAGCCGGATTAATCTTCACCATCAATAGATTGAATAAAGATCATATTCATTCGTTTCTTGAATCTAACTCTCCCGATATTAGATAAATAGATGAAATCACGAGATCCTCTCCCAATTCACTCGCAAACAAGAATAAGAACCAAGAATGAATAAACCTTGAAATAGAAAAGTGCAAACTCTTATTACCTAAACAAAAACCAATAGTTTCTCACAACCACAAAACACAATAACCATAGCCAAGTAAATTTAGTTCATGGCTAGGTTCCAAAGAAACACAAGATAAATAATCCCTAGCATGAACCCAATCGAACAAGAAAGAAAAGATGAAGCTTGTCGAAAATCCCTTGCTTTCTCCCTTGGACTTGTCGAAATTTCCCTAATGCTCTCTCTATGCATCTTGTCGAAATCTCCTTGCTATTTATAGGGCTAGGCCAAAATCCTTCTTTGAGGAGGAGTTTGAGTTGGAATTAAATTATCTTTAAAGAATATAATTCTTTATTATAATTGTATTCCTACTAGAACTTCTCCTATCTTCTTGGAATTTAATTCTTCTTTAATCTCTGCATGGAAATCAAATTCCTTTGGGTTTGGGCTTTGCTCCACGTCATCTTGGGCTTGTATAGTCATTAATTTCGACATCCCTATTACATTTTCTCTTTGTCGACAATTGCCATGGCAACTGGCTCGGCGTCTCCTTCATGCATTGCTCTGGCAACTAGCTCGGCGTCTCCTTCATGCATTGCCCTGGCAACTAGCTCGGCATTGCTTTGGCAAGTGATCCTGCACATACACACACAAAGCACACCAAATCAGCATCTTTTCCACAAAAACTACCAAGTTATGTAATCAAGCTCAACGATGGAAGGAAACATGGATTAATGCATGAATAGCTAATTATGCAACTAATATGAGCCTAAGTCTAACAATAATATGAGTAAAAAGGGTAAGAAAAATAGTACTTTTGAACACTTATCACTACTTGTGCCAACTGGGCTAGAGATAGCTGACATGGCGCCTCTGATTCAGGCCATGACTGGTGTGTTCTAGGTAGCAGTTACGGGTGTCCATGTGCTGGCACCAGTGGTTGAGTAGACGAGTTTTTTGTTAGAGCGTCTTCGCAGTCTGGGCAGAGTTGAGCTTCCTGGTTCAGCACCAGAGGCTTCTAAAGATTGGTTGGCCAATACATAGAGGATATTGGGCCAGATGGGTTATTCTGATGCCCGTAAGTTAGGATGTGTTGTGTCCTTATTGTAGGGAGATGCTTATACATGGTGGACTACCACGATATCCGGGATGGTAACCGAGGGTGTAACCTAGAAGTTCTTTTGTGGTGCTTTTCGAAAGAAGTACCTGGGAATCCAATATTAGGACGAGAAGAATAGAGAGTTTATGGCTCTTGTGTAGGGCGATATGTTTGTTTTCTGAGTATAAGGTGCAGTTTATAAGGCTGAGCCAGTATGCACCTGAGATAGTCTCTGACAAGCATCAGCGATGTGATCGTTTCCGCTACGGGAAGACATACATGCTTGCTGCTGAATATACCAATTTTTATGTGCTGGTTACGCGAGCTAAGGACATTGAGCAGAACCTTGGTTTGGCTTCTGGGTCTCGAGGTTTTAGCTCTGGTAAGAGAGTGGCAGATTCTAGCTTTGGCGGTTGTTAGGCCAAGAGACACCGTGATAGGAGGTATCCCCTTATTCGAGGCATGGTGGAGGTGTTGTTGGGCGTGGAGCGTAGGGGCAGGGTACCCAGGTTAGGGTTCCGCATAATACTTGTTGGGCTTGTGGATCGCGTGATCATTTGAGGCGAGATTGCCCATATTTGGCCAGAGAGGGTTAGGCACATGCAACTGTTGTGGCCAATGCTTGTTGGAGTTGTGGGTTTGGTGACCATCTGAGACGTGATTGCCCTTTGTTGGTTGGAGGTGGGTAGTGTGCTACACCAGTTGTTGCTCCGCAGAGAGGTTGTGGTCGTAGCCATGGGTCGTTCCAGCACAGAGATGGTGGGCACAGGACTATGGCTCATACCGTTGCTATCCAGCCTGAGGGAAGTGGACCGACTAGGGTGTATGCACGTCGTGAGGGTCGCAATAACACCGATGTAATTGCATGTACTTTCACTTTACAGTCTTTACCGTTGTATTCGTTGGATGATTTTGGTTCTACCCATTCATACATCTTGAGTGAGTATGCACACTTGCTTGATATACCTGTTGAAATTCTTAATGTAGGTGTTAGAGTGACTAGTTCTCTTGGGGAGACAAGCGTAGTTAGGAAGTTGTATCGTAGATGTCCGTTGATAGTTCAGGGATATATGTTTGTCGTGGATTTAATAGAGTTGCCATTCCATGGTTTTGATGTGATCTTGGGGATGGATTGGTTGACCGAACATAAGACTGTGGTGGATTTTAAGACCAAACGGATATCCTTGAGGTTATCAGATAATTTGAGGTGGTAGTTGTAGGTGAGAATGCTAAGTTCTTGTCTAATGTTGTTTCAGCTTTAGAAGCGAGACGACTGTTGGTTTCTAGATGTCAGGCTTTCTTGGCCTATGTTATGAATCCTGTTTCAAAATATTTGAGGGTGCAGGATATTCACACGGTATGCGAGTTTTTAAGTTTTTTTGAAAGAGTTATTGGGGTTGCCACCGGATCGAAAGATGGAGTTTGACATTGAGGTTTATGCGGATACGGCACCAGTGTCAATTGCTTTGTATCGTACGGCCCCGAAAGAGTTGAAGGAGTTGAAAATGCAACTGCATGAGTTGCTTGATCGAGGTTTCATTAGACCTAGTATTTCACCATAGGGTGCACCAGTGTTGTTTGTGTAGAAAAAGAATGATACATTGCGAATGTGTATAGATTATCGACAACTGAACAAGTTGATGATAAAGAAAAAGTAACCTTTGTCGCGGATAGATGACCTGTTTGATCATTTTAGGGGTGCGTCGGTGTTATCTAAGATAGATTTGAGGTCTGGGTACTATCAGTTGAAGGTGAAAGATGTAGATGTACCCAAGACAGCTTTTCATACGAGGTACGAGTATTATGAGTTTTTGGTGATGTTGTTTGGTTTGACCAATGCACCGGCTAATTTCATGGACATAATGAATCGGGTGTTCCACGAGTTTTTAGATTAGTTTGTGGTCGTGTTTATCGATGATATCCTAGTGTACTCTCGTAACGAGGAAGATTATGATAGACATTTGTGGATTGTGCTTCAGACGTTGTTGGCTAATGAGTTTTATGCCAAGTTAAGCAAGTATGAGTTCTGGCTTAAGGAGGTTGTTTCCCTTGGGCATGTGGTATCGGCCGAGGGGATTCGTGTTGATCCGCACAAGATTGAGGTCGTGATAAGTTGAAAGGTGCCTACATTTGTGACAAAAGTTCAGAATTTTCTTGGTTTGGCTGGTTATTACCGTAAGTTTTTTTAAGGGTTTTCCAATATAGCTGCTCCGTTGACCAAGTTGTTGCAAAAGAATGTTCGTTTTGAGTGGTTGAAAGATAGGCAACGGGCTTTTGAAAGGTTAAATAAAGCTTTTACGCGAGCTCTGGTCTTGGTTCAGCCTGAATCAGGAAAAGAGTTCGTTGTTTATAGTGATGCGTCTTATGTTGGGCTTGGTTGTGTGTTGATGCAGGGGGTAAGGTAGATGTGTATGCATCTAGACAGTTGAAGGTGCATGAACGTGATTACCCTACTCATGATCTTGAGCTTGCCGCAGTCGTGTTTGCCTTGAAAATTTAGAGGCATTACCTTTATGGCGAGAATTGTGTGGTTTACACAGATTATAAAAGTTGGAAGTATTTGATGTCACAGAAGGAGTTAAATCTTAAGCAACGAAGATGGTTGGAGTTGCTTAAAGATTATGATCTGTCTATCGAGTATCATCCGGGTAAAGCTAACGTTATAGCTGATGTTTTGAGTAGGAAAGCTGCTGTTGAGTTGAGAGCTATGTTTGCTCGGTTAAGTGTGACTTGCGATGGTGGGTTGTTAGCTGAGTTGCAAGTGAAACCATCCTTGTCCCAATTGATTAAGGAGAAGTAACCACATGATGAGAGTTTGGTACCATATGTGAAGGATATCATGGATGGGAATCCTACGGATTTTTATTTTAATGATGATAGAGTGTTATGTTTTAAAGGTCGAGTTATAGTGCTCGAAGATGAGGAGTTGAGGCGTATTATTTTGACCGAAGCGCATGCTAGTCCTTTTGCTATGCATCTCGATAGTACTAAGATGTATCGAGGTTTGAAGAAAGAGTACTATTGGGTTGGATTGAAGAAAGATGTGGCTAATTTTGTTGCTCGATGCATAGTATGTCAGCGTGTGAAAGCTGAGCATCAGTTTCCTTCCGGGTTGTTGCAACCGTTGAGGATACCAGAATGGAAGTGGGAAAGAATCACCATGGATTTTGTGTATGGATTGCCTTTGACACCGACCAAAAAAAAGATTCCATTTGGGTGATTGTTGATCGGTTTACGAAGTGTGCGCATTTCGTGCCAGTGCATACGACGTATACCTTGGATAGGTTGGCCGATCTGTACATATCTGAGATTGTACGTTTACACAGGGTGCCCAATTCTATAGTTTCAGATAGAGATCTACGTTTTATAGCAAGGTTTTGGGTGTGTTTGCATCATGCTCTGAGTACTCAGCTGAATTTTAGTACTTATCATCCTCATACAGATGGTCAGTCAAAGCGTGTGATACAGGTCTTGGAGGATATGTTGAGGTGTTGTATCATTGAGTTCCAGGGAACATAGGAAAAGTAGTTACCTTTGGTGGAGTTTTCTTATAATAGCAGTTATCAAGCTAGTATACAGATGGCACTATACGAGGCGTTGTATGGTAGGAAGTGTCGTACACTATTGTGTTGGGCTGAAGTTTGGGAAAAACATGTTTTCATGCCTGATGTGTTGAAAGACACCAATGGAAAGGTGAAGTTGGTATGTGAGCGCTTAAGAGCAGCTTCGGATCGTCGAAAATCCTACGCAAATTTGAAGCATAGGGATGTGGAGTATATTGTTGGTGATCGAGTGTTTTTGAAGGTGTCGCCTTGGAAGAATGTTGTGCGTTTTGGGCGAAAAGGAAAGCTTAGCCCAAGATTTATTGGACCATACAATATGGTTGAGCATGTGGGTCCTGTTGCTTATCATTTGAGGTTACCTCCTGAGTTGGAGAGGATTCATGATGTGTTTCATATTTCGATGTTGCAGTGGTATTGGTCGGATCCATCGCATGTTATGTCGCTGGAGGATATTGAGTTAAGGCCAGATCTATCTTATGATGAGAAACCAGTATAGATTCTCAACACCATCAGTAAGGTTCTGCGTGGCAAGACGGTTGAGCTTATTAAGGTCTTGTAGAGGCATCGCGGTGTTGAGGAGGCCGCGTGGGAAAGCAAATCGGATATGTTGAAATAGTTTCTGCATTTGTTTCCTCCAGGTAAATTTCAAGGACAAAATTTCTTAAGTGGGAGAGAGTTGTAATGCCTAGGTTTTGGGCCTAGCGGTTTTGAGGCTTGTTAGACGGTCCAGTGGACCAGGTTAGGGATTCGAGTCAGATTCAGGAGTAAATATTTTTGTGAAAGATAAAAATATGGAAAAATGGTTAAAAATCATATTTTAATATATGAAAAATATTGGTGAAATCAATTTTGGAAAATGGGATTTGGAAGGGTGACATTTGGGTTAGTGACTAAAATGTAATTTTTGAAAACTATTTTTAAAAGTGACTAAATTGTAAAGGATCAAATTCTTAGAATCCTTAAGGAGCTATTTTACCAAGATGTTGCTGGTGGTTTCTCCCTTCAATTAAGACTTTTTAACATGTGTTTTTAAAGGTAATTAAAAGGGATTTTGATAATAAAAGCTAGTTATTGGTTTTAAAGAAATTTGACGTAAACTTTTCTCTCAACTTTTCTCTCCACTTCTTTTCTGCCAAACACTCTTGTTTTCCTCAAAATCCAGATGTGAGAGATCTTTTTACTTGGATTCTTTATTTGTAATTGCTTCTTTAGCTTTGATTTACAAAACTTCATTGAAATCTTGTATTTTTATAGCTTTAATCAATCAATTGAAGGAGAAATCGCACAATAGAGGTAAGGTTCGTTCTTCTCCTCTATTGATGGTTCTTTATTGATATTCCCAAGTATTTGATCCTTGATTTATGATTTATAATCTGATTTTATGTTTTTATAATGAATAATTGATTTAATTGGGTTTAATTGACGAAATTATGGAAGATTCGTATTGGATCTGTTTTCCAATGTTGAGGATTAATTTTAAACATATTTTGGATGATTTATATTTTTGATAAGTTATTTTTAACATTGGAATCCCGAAACTCCTTGAATCTTTGATTAATAAATTGTTAGATTTGTGTTTTTGTGGAGTTATGGTGGCTGAGTAGTTGTTGGAAGTTTATGGATGAAATAATCATGTTTTTAGATGTTATTAGATGTTGATTGAAGTGCTATATTGATAGATTGTGGTTGTGTTGTGTTTGAAAAGAGTTAGATGATGATTTCAGTTATTGTGATTGGGTAAATGTGAAAGGATTGTGAGGTTTTGCAAGGCATTGTTGTTGCAGTGTTTTGAATGCATTGAGATACATTAATCCTCTGTTGTAATGTGGTTAAAATAGGGGAGGTCGATTCAAAAGCGATCGGTGAAGCTTTGGAGGCTTCAGACGCTTGATTTCGTGTCGATGAATTAAGGTTTCACGTATCGGTGAGTGAGAGTTTAAACTGAGCTTGAAACACTGGTTTAAACTTGGAAGTAAGTATGACGTGGTTTTCTCTCTCGGTCGTGCTATTATGAAATGGTTTTATGCACCTGTTTTGATTTATATTGCATCTATTGTTTAAGCATGTTTTAAAGTATGGAAGACACTATTTTTTATCATGAAATGATGATGGATGCACGTGGTAAGTGATGCATGTAAGTATATGGTTTATACTTTAGTTTTAAGCATTGTTGTTGCTTGGAAAATGGTTTGGTTTAATGCTTGTAAAAACAGTGAGGTAAATGGTAAATGGTGAATTATATTGGCAAGTGATGTGGTTTTAAAAATTGTTATCGGATATAGTTGGCCGGCCATAGGATTGATAGTGCACTATAATAAGTCGCCTTGGATGTTGAGGGGTTTTGATTTGGTGTACCGAAAACTCCATCCAAGTACCCTAACGGTCGATGGGGTTATATGGTATCGTAAACTCCCGTTTATGGATTAAGCGTCTAGCTGATGATTGGGGTTGGTGTCCCCGTGAGTTGTAAATTGTACTCGGTTGGTAATGTACCGCGATTGTGATTGTATCGCTATTCCGGTTGAGATAGTTTGAAGTGTTGTGAGGACACTTGTTGAATCCGTGTATCCGATGAACTATTTTGATAAAAGAACTTGGTTATGACCACTTGTAAGCCAATATAATTGTTAATGTATCATTGAAAGGTTGATGTTGTATAATGTGATTTAGACATGTTTACTCTTTAAGCTTTGCATATAATGGTTATGCATGGGAAGGCTTAAATTAAGGATTAGCAATGGGATTTGTTGTTGGTTAATGATACATGTTGCATATGGTTTAATATGCTGGTTTTTAAAGATGTTAAGTGCATGGTTTTCAAGGCATGATAATGTTTTAAATGATGTTTAAAAGAGGATTGAAATGGGATTTCAATGTGTTGTAAAGAAATGGTCTTAATGCATTGATGGTGTGGTGTTTTTTAGCACTCATCACTAAGCCTAGTGTGCTTACGCTCTCTTTGTCCATCAATGCAGAGAATTAGAGGTTTCAGAAGGCAATGGGAAGCAAGGGATCACAAAAAGACTTGGTATCAAAAGTATGTTTTTGGACTAGACTATAAGTAATAAGGGCAATGGGGTTTCCTTTGTTGTCTTGGGAGGTGTTTTGCTAAACTCCCTGTTTGAGCAAGTTTGTTTTATTGCTCTTGGGTTGTAAAAGGCCATTTTGGATTGGTTGTGGTGATGATTTGAGATTTCATGTTTTGCTTGCTTTGGGTTTTAGGAAGCATGCCTCTAGATTTACATTTGAAGCATGTTGCCATGAATTGATGTTGAAACTAGGTTGTTTTGATGTGGTTTGACCTTTGAATATGTTAGATGTTTGCTAGAAGCATGTTAGGGTGTTTTGGTATGTTCGAAAGCATGTTAAACAAACAAAAGTGGACATTGTAGACCCAAGCGTACCGATACGGGTGTCTTTGTTTTGGTACGAGTAAGCCATTCCAGGCTTAGCATACCGGTACGCGGGTAAGCGTTTCGGTACTCGAGGAGATGTTTCGATACAGCATAGTGGTTTTATAAAGGGCGTTTCGATACGCGTGGGCGTACCGGAACAAGTTTAAGCTATTGGAAATTTGGAGTATGAATTAATGAAGGCGTATCGATACACCCCTTGCCTGTACCGATATAGTGTCAGTTAAATTAGTTATTTGGAATATTCTGAAGTTCTGGTTTCTTACGTTTTAGTCCCTAAATGTTGTGGATGCAATTGAATGAGTATGAATAACCTTTTTTAGCTGATTTTGACATTTAAGCACGAAACCTGCTTAATTAAAGGTTGGTAACATAAAAATGAGCTAGGTCCCTGTAGTTTTCTAAAATTGCAATTTGGTCCCTAAATTACAATTGTGTTCAATTAAATGTCAATTTGGTGCCCGGTTGAGTTGAGTTTTCTCCTATGATCAGTACGTACATGTAGGATAATAATTGTGCATCTAGACAAGATAAAAGAAAAAATGGACGTGTTTCGGGTTTCATCTTCATAGTTTACTTCGGTAAACCTAATGTAGCTCGTTCGGTCTCGATCCTGATCCAATCTAAAGTACTACATTCGAGTCACTCAAAAATTGACCTATCAAATTTCCAATTTAAAACCATAAGTTCAGCCATTATTAAAAGCATTAAATATTTATAAATCCATGAAGGTAAATAAGTATTAAAATTAAGTTTACAAAATGCGAGCTCTAAGTTTAAAACAACGTATACCAAAATAATATTTCAAATAGAGTTACAGACTCAACAGTGGTAAGGTCCTATGAATACATTAGCCCAAACTAAAATAACAAGTACTATACTCTGAAACAAACACGACGCTGGGAAATCTTCATCGATGTGTTCCTCTAATGGGTGATCTGTCAACCTACGTACAGAAAAACAACACATTCGCACGCTAAGCTAAGAAAGTTGAGTGGTACATTTCTACTCTACCACAATTTATGATTATCATAAAATAAGCACGCGAGATAATATAGTCTAGAGAGCATAGATAAGGTTTCACTATGTATGAGTTATCATCTAGCCTACACTAGCTAGAGTTCTTAGATCACCTATCTCAAGGCATCAAATATTCTACAACAAGTCTTACATGTTTCACAAAGTTTTACCATACTCGAGATCATATAGCCAATTGAGTTACTCGAGCTCACTCAACCCTTCGGGTTAATACATACCATACCTAGATCACTCAGCCATCAAGTACTTAAACCATTATCTATAACATCCACACAACATACATAAATACATCCATACATCATCTACATAAATGGCCAACGAAGCCCTACTTTACCCATGCTCACACAACTGTCAGGTTACCCGTGTTCACATAACCGTCAGGTTAAATAGACCATATTCGAATCACTATAGCCACGGATACGTCCTAGACATACTTGGATCACATTAGCCACAAAAAGTCTTTACCTGAGATTACCCAGCCTATCAGGTTACTCGAGCTCACTCAGCCTATCGAGTTTAGTACCTTATTCGGATTACCATAGCCACGGATAAGTTTCTAACCACACCCAAATCACTCAGCCCTTAGGTACATCGGATGTACTTGATCACTCAACCCAAAGAACACATCCCTTTATATAAGTACCGTAGTATTGACTCTAGGATATCTAGATTCTTTTACCACAACATAAGACAACGCATGCTCCCTGAGCATTCATACATCTCACCAAGAGGTAAGTGAACCAAGCCAAGCCATCACGAATACCCTAAGGTATAACACTAACTATCATGATTATCTCGATTCACCATGTACTAAACTATTATACGTTATTCTTATCCATGAGGGTTAAACCTTGGTTTCTCAGTTTTACAACTCATTTTAGGCTATTAGGGGTCTATTGGATCGAGCGGTATAATTTTCAACCCTCCGGGCAAAAGTCAACATTTTTGGGCAGATTACCTAGTGGGTATCGATACCCACATCTTGGTATCGATACCCCTAGTATCAATACCCCTATCTTGGTATCGATACCCCTAATATCAATCCCCCAATCTTGGTACCGATACTATTTTTCCCTACAAGAATTTTAATAGAACCGGGGATACCTATACGACCCTAGCCCGTATCGATACTCTCTTTAAATTTTGTATGTTTTCATCATTTAGAACACAAGGTATCGGTACGACGATACCGAAGCCTTGAAATGGCTTCCAAGGCTCGAAAAATCACTTTCCAAGCCCCCAAAATGTGACCTTTACCCCTTAACCCAAACCTACATATTATGGGAGCTATTTAAGGTGCTTTACTACCATTTTTACCCATTATTATCAACATATCTGGATTTACCATTAACAAGGCGTAAAACTACCGATCCCAACTTTAACAATCATAAGCCACATATCAAGCAAGACAATCACTTTATGATCTTCAAGAATCAAATAAGTCAGAGATGTACTGACCTTTAGCTAGAAATCTCGAGCTTAAGCTTTCAAGCAACACCCTTCAACTTATCTCTCAACTCAAGCTTGGAGGAACCCTAAGACACCTCCCCTTATTGCCACATAACCAAGGAAACTAATCAAAACCTCAAATAATCTTTAGAGGAAAGCCTAACGACGAATTTACACCTTTAAATCCAAAGGAAAGACTATAAAGCCTTAAACTTCCAAAAACTCATAAATAAAGAACTTACCATTTTTTTCTTGAAATTGTACTTTTCATGAAGCCCATGGAGGGGAGATCAACATACTTGAATATAGAATCTCGGATGTAGAAAATGAGATAGAAAGCTTGAATCTTTGAGGTTATAAACTAGGCTTGAAATGAGGAAGAAATGAAGGTGGATAGGAGAAGGAAAGATGAAGCAAGAAGTAATCTCACCGTTCCCCTTTTATCACGTGAAATCCCAGAAAATTAAATGGGATTCAGAACATAAAACTCCCAAGGTCCTTCCTCTTTTACAAAATGGTCATTTGCCTAGCCCAACTAGCTCAAAGCTCATCCAAAAAGGCCCAAACTTGGCCAAGTTGGTCCAATAACCCAATTCAACACGAGGGTCCATAACCCGGGTCAACGCCTAATGTTAACTCAGAAATTCGGGTCGTTACAAATATACTTTAAATCATGGCTTCCTGAATGTTACAACAATAACTTCTGCTTTTATATATAATATTATAATTATTATTATTATTATGTTAATCGAAATTATGATATATATCATCGGTAAAAATAACTAATATTGTTAACTAATTAGGAGTAAATTCCCCCTTCCATCCTCATAAGTAGAAATCATTTTAAAAAATATTTTCGTTACATGTACTCTCGTGTATATTGTTACTATAAAATATATTTTTAATGAGAATTAAACCTTAGAGAATTAATACAAAATCACGATGTTACACGATAGTAAAAAAGGGCCAACGATGTCCCTCTTGAAAGTATTTTGAATGACTCCGACATCCCAATATTATTTTGTGGATCACTATGGAAGTGTCAATTGAGTCGTGTAATTTTTTTTCAAGTCATTTATCACCTTGTTTGCTTATCGTTTGATAAATTTGAAGTCAACATACAATTTTTTTTTGCAGAGAAAGTCAATAACACGAATTAGAGATAAAGTTCGCGTTATCAAGTTGTAAACATAAGGATATTAAAAATTCCCTAAAGTTTAGCAAGAAAATTGATGGGTATCATTTTTGGATTAAATAAAAAGATATTTACATCCTAAAATAAATATCGAGATTTGAATACATACAAAATAAGATAATATAAACATAAAGCTCGGTCAATTAATGAATTTCAAAATCGATAGGCATTTGAGAAGATCGTGGCGGCTTCCCATTGAATTGGAAGTATTAAGTATAGACAATAAACCGCGCCGTATATCCAGGGTGTAAAATAAAACCCCGCGACACCTTTTAAAGCCGTAATACCTCTAGGATTCAAAATCTAAAAAAAGCTTACGAGGAAGAAGGAAAATCCCTAAATTAATTTCTCCAAATCAAAGAAGAAACCCTAGTAAAATTTTATATACTAAAAAGTATTATATTCGAATCAGAATTCATAATCAAATCCATGGGGAAGAGGAAAGAGCGCCGTTTAGCTGCTATGGGCAACGCCGGCCGCCGTGTTAAGCTCGATCTCTTTGCGGAACCCTCTGGTAATCTTTTGTCTCAGTATATATTATAATCACCATGTAAACTGTTGAATGATTTACTTAGTACCCCGGGGTCTAGAAAGAAATATATATATTTTTCTTCGTTTTTTTTTAGTTGAGAAAGATTGTGCTTTTAATGTTTTCCCATAAATCAGCAAGGGATATCAGTTGAAGAAGTTAATTAATTTAGAGCTATTAAAAGTAAGAAGAATATAGATTGATTCTGTTTTAACCGTTGGTTTCATTATTGTAACATTTAGAAGATTTGGGTGGCTCCTCAATACAAGAAGAAATTGATGGGGATCTGAAACATCTTGCTGGGTTGCCCAATTCACAATCTTCTTCAGGTGGGTTCCGTCATTTTTCTTCAAAAGGACTATGTAGAGAGAGCATGACTTCGTGAGTGGTCATCATTATTTTGGTGGCATTGGAATCTATGCCAGACATATGTTGTTTGCCCCAGAATTTGTTTTCAGATTGTAGGTGTCAGCTGTGGTCTTGGGAACATTCATACGGAACTGATTGGGTCCGATCAATGTGATAATTTGAACGAGTCCAAATCTGTTATGCTCTATTTCGCTGCATCCAAGCATTTTGCAGATTTCTTCTGGAAAATTTTTATCTCGGTTCGTATGTCTTTTGGCTTTATTTCCATCATGCCTCCACTGACATCTTTTCTTTGATTTGCAACAGGAGGCCTTCAAGAATTGCTCATAGAATGCTCCTAATGCATCTATAAACTTATCATATGAATTTGTTCAGCCTTTCTTTAATTTATTTTTTCTTGTTTTGGAAACTGTTACCTTGCCGACCTATCCTAAATGAACGTTTTCTCAGCCTATTTTTAAGGTTTAGATATAATGAAATCATTAAGTATAAATTGTTGTTTAAAGATTAACATATTAATGTTGTGTCTTCAGGTCAACAACCGCCGAATCCTTTGCTATTACTCGGCCAGTATAGTGATGATGAGTTGGATGAGGAGTCGGATAAAAGACAAGAGCATGCCAGTTTGAATGGTTCCTTATCTGACCATGACGACCAGGTAATTTTGGATTCTCTTGGATGTGTTTGGTTCACGGAATGTAAGATTACGGTTGGAGATTGTTTCCAGGATAGGATTTCGGGTAATCTTACATTACCTTGTTTAGTTAATTTGCCGGAATGTAAGATTATGTTCTTTGTTTGGTTGGGGAATGTAAGATTACCTAGAAGTACATTTTATTAGATTGACCTTGTTACAAAATTTGTTTTTTTTTTAAATAAAACTGGTTCTTTTAATTTTTTGACATTTAAATTTATAAAAAAAATAGAATAGAATTGTTCAAAAAATATAAAATATAGATAATTTATTAAAATTATAAAAATACAAAAAATGTAAAAATAAATAAATAAAACATTTCCTTTATCTCTACTTTCACTCCACCACCAAAATCCAATACCAAAATCAAAACATTGACGCCACTTCTAATGAATTTAAGTATTTTTCATGTCTATCTATCTATATATATATATATATATCTATATATATATATATAATCTAATATGTTAATATTAAATTATTAATATATTTGTCTCTTGTTTATGATATGCTTTTATATGGTGTCAAGTGTTAACTATCAAATAACATAAATACTCTCTTGGTTTGATTATATCTACCGAGTTATTTCCTTTATTGAGTTTTGGGTTTAAGTAATAGGGGATTTTGTTATAATTTTACATAAAAAATTATAATCATAATTAATATATTAATAAATAAATCATTAGAGATTTTTTAATTTTTAATTAGACTTAACTTTATTTGGAAAAAAAGGACTAAATTAATTAAATAATAAAAATAAAGGATAAATTGAACCAAAATCTAAGATTTAGTCCGTAATCTTAGATTACGGATGGAATGGGGTGTTATGAGATTACACCCTATATTACACCTCACCTTTAATCTTAGATTACAGCTTGCCAATAATGTTTGCGAACCAAACACCATAATTTTATGCCAGAGATAACACGAACCAAGTACCCTCTCATTGTTTTTTTCTGAAATTATGCTTTGTAGTAGGCCCAGGTGGGAATTGGTTGTGTATGCTGCAGTCCAAGCTTTATTCTTTCTATTTTGTAAATCTTTGATTTATAACTGGAATTTACTCATTTAACTGAAATAATGTGGGGGCATTGTGGGTTAGATTAGTAACTTGCTAATTTGAAATGCCATATGGTTTTCATTCACATCTCATTGCGGACTTTTGTTAGGGTAAGGGCCCCCTAAGTGAGACCTGCAATGATACAGAAGCTGATGCAGGTGAAAGTCTTGATACTCTAAAGGCCAATCAGCAGAACGTAGATAAAGATTCTACTCCAAACTCTATCCAGAACTTGGTAGGCATTGATAACAAAGGAGATATTTATTTCGCAAATGAATCAGTCAAGAATGATTCTACCGAACAAGATTCTGTTGCTGGAACTTCTGAAGTACAGGTCACTCAAGATGTGGGTTCAGGCTGGAGGATTGTAATGCATGACGAGAGTAATCAGTATTACTACTGGAACACTGAAACTGGTGAAACTTCATGGGAGGTGCCTAGTGTTTTGAATCAGATAAACCAATCTGCTTCTCACCTGAAAGCGCCTATTGTTGAAGATATGGAGGTTGCTCAAGTTGATGCACATGATTGGAATTCAACTGTAAGTGTTCAATCAGTTGGTGACAATGTGATTCTTCAGAGCAAGGTGTATGACAATGAGCCTGTGTTAGACGAGCACGCTGAAGGATGCAAAAATGAAGCTCTGAAGGATAAAATCTCTGATGTCAGTAGAAGTGATTTTCAAAGTAGCTTAGACGCTGTTGATACTTGTTTGGTTGGTGGGAGTTTAGATCACTCCGGAAACTCTACACATGATGTGCTTGCTAAAGATGATAATAAAACAGGGGTTGATCTCTCTATTCATCTTTTAAGGCAAGGGGAGGATTTACTAGAGAGACTGAAGTCACTAAAAGTGTAAGGAATATTTAATTGCTTTTGTTCATCTGTTATCAGTTTTATTTGCTATTAATTGTAGCCAATATATTTTTACTATTTCTTTCGTTTAAAGTGGAAGGCCAGAATTTCTTTAGCTTTCATTGTTACTTGTGATTCTAATATGAAAATATTTTCAGCTCCGAAGATAATCTGCAAGGTCCCGGCTGGATGTCTAAATGCATTTTAGAGGTTGAGATTAGACTTTCGGATATCAAATCGTTGCTTTCATACGGATCATCTTTATCACCATTTTGGACACACTGTGAAAGGCAACTAAAGCAGCTTGAAGGTGTTATTAATGATAAAATTTACCAGCTTGCAAGATCAGCAATCATGGAAGAGGCTGAAGAAGCTCCCAACTCTTTTGAAGAAAAGCTTGAGATACAAGAAGGTTCATACAACGAAGTTGAAGCGGATGGAGAGGATATCAATACAATTACTTATGCACCTGAATCTTCTTATGTTTCTACTAATGCTGCTGCATTAATAGTAGGCAGTAGTGATGTAAAGAATCAAGTTCCCTCCAGCAATGCTGTCCATATGGTAGGTGTTCCTTCTTTTGGTTCACCTACTGAACAATGTGAACATGAAGTTGAAGAAGGTGAACTGGTAGATGGAGATACTCATTCTGGAGATAACTCTAAGACTGGAATACATGTCAGAGTGGATGATGATATGGATGTGGACATGGAAGTTGAAGATGTAATACCACCTAGCACAGCGGCACTCGTAGATGTGCCTCCCAACACTCTAGAGCAACTAAAGCTTTCTGCTGATTACTCAGTTGTTCCGCCACCTCCAAATGAGGAGTGGATTCCTCCACCTCCTCCTGATACTGAACAAATTCCACCACCACCTCCTGATAATGAACAAGTTCCTCCGCCTGAGGAGGAACATTCATACTCTCTTGCCCCATCTCATATAGAGACTACACATCTCACTTTTGCAGAACAATACAACCTAACCTATTCTGATCCCAGTTATCAGTATTATGGACATGCAGTTAATCAAATCCCTGTTGGTGGTTTCTATGGACATGCTGATGGATCTCAAATTGCTGTACCCCAAGCATCACTTTACTATCAAGCGGTTCCAAACACATACTCTGAAAGTGCATCAGTTTCTGTTAACTCTGTTGAACCTGTAATATTTTATGATCTTCAAGGTAGGAGCACATCTTCCGTGCCTATAGCTGGTGGTACTGAATCTTTTCAGTTGCATAGTGAAGTGGGTACTATCAGTTCGAAAACTATTGCTTCAAATCAAGTTGGATCTGGTGGGGATATTGCTGTAGCAGGACCTGGTCTGAGGGCCGATGATCCTACTGTTAATGAGAAGACTGAGGTAGCATCAGTGGGGAGCTCTTCTACTTTTGCTACTATTGAAGCTCCTGCAACTGTTTCTGTTAGAGAAAGTTCTGCTGCCGCCACTGCGTCTATGGCAGCTGCAACTTCATCATCAGCTCCAAAGGTTCAATCTAAAGGTATAATTTTTGGCCATAAGTGTTACGTATCAATTAGATCTTTATAAAATATTATGGTCAGAAGCAGATAGATTCAACCAAATGAACATTGGTTTATCAGAGTGATTGATCCCTAGAAATTGCTTTCGACTCATAGCTTCATTTGTGACCTGTAAAACTTACTGACAGTTGTCACACATGTTTTATTGAATATCTAATGATACGACATCCCCTTTTTTTCAGCTGCACGAACTAAAAAGAAGACAGTTGCTGTCGCATCCTCCTTGAGGTCTAATAAGAAGGTCTCCTCTTTGGTGGACAAGGTATAGAGAATTTCCTGTTACTATGGACAATCTATCGTTCTTGGTATTTATCTTGTTTGTTTTTAAAATGAGTAGAATTAATGCTTTTGTTTTATTAGTGGAAAGCTGCCAAAGAGGAGTTGCAAGAGAATGCAGAAGATGAGCCTGAAAATGCTTATGAGATATTAGAAAAGAAGCGACAACGGGAGATAGAGGTCTCTAAAATGAGCCTTTATTAGATAATTGATTATTCATTTTCACTGGTCCCTGTGACTTACTCTTCTTTGATTTCAGGAATGGCATGCCCAGCAACTTGCCAGTGGAGAGGCTAAAGATAATGCAAATTTTCAGCCTTTGGGCGGTGATTGGTATGTATATAAAATTGCATAAGCTACTCATTTTTTTACTTATTGTGTTAGTGCCCCCGCCTCGCTTATCTGATTATGTATTATATAGATCTTTCCCATGTGTACAAATTAGTTCTTTATTGTTTTTCTTTTTAATCGGGTTTGGCCCGTTACTTTTTGGTGATATGCTTTATTGTTTATAATGAACATAGGCGTGAAAAAGTAAAGCGGAGAAGAGCACAAAAGGCCAAAGAATCCACAGAGACTCCCTCAGAGGCACTTCCTGATGGAAACCAACAACCTGATTTAGATGAACTCTCAAGAGGTCTCCCTTCCGGATGGCAGGTAAATGAGCATTGCTTTTGTAGTTTCGGTTACTTATTTTGCATTCAGTTGAAACACACTGTTACGGTCCTGGGATATGGATCGAGTCACTGGGCGATAATGTGAACGTTGGAAGCAACCGCCTTCCCTTTATTACTATTCGTGGGTCGCTATGGTGATTGATAACTCAGCTCATCTAGAGGAAACTGAAACCTCTCAGCTCATAGGAAGACTGAAACCTTAGGGCTGATCAAGATTAAAACTTCTGTCTTAATTTTATTAATGCTAATCAGCCTCTTTAAATAGAAGTTACCTAACTTGTTTGAATAAAAGACTTAACCGAGACAATTAAACTAGAAGACCCTAAATAAAGAAAGACTCTTAATGACACACACGAGTTTATAAGTATCTTACTCCATTAGGAGTTTGTTTTAGTCTTTTATTTTAATTATCCTAGTTAAGATTTTTATTCAAACAAGTTATGTAACCTCTATTTAAAGAGGCTGATTAGCATCAATGAATTAAGTCAGAATTTTTCAATAACCTGAAAGATCTTGGTCTCTTTTTTAACAAGTCATGAGGTTTCAATCTTCCTTTGATGAGCTAGAGGTTTCAGTTTCTCTTCGACGAGCTGTGTTATCAATCACCGTTAGTAATAAATGGAAGGCAATCGCTACCGACGATTCCTGTTAATCGCCCAGTGAACTCGATCTGTAACCTGGGGCCTTAACACACTTCCAAGTGGCTTCAAAGTTGTGTCGTAGGACCACAACGGATTTATTTTCTAGGAGTAGTAGTCAACTAACGGGTATGCTGTGTTCTCATTTTGGTAATCGAATTTCTGGTCTGAATTGATTGACTGTTCTCTTTTCTCCAGGCATATTGGGATGAAGCTTCGAAACAGGTCTATTATGGAAACGTGAACACCTCGGAGACAACTTGGATTAGGCCAACATAATAAGTTTAGTGACTGATTGTATCAGTTCCTTTTTTTTTAACAAATTTTGAGTTGGATCAATTTATTTATTATAATTTAACGTTTAGTTTTGCCCGCTTACATTTAATTTATACCAAAAAATGTACATCTTTCTGGCGGCAGCGTAATAATGAATCAGGTAATATTCCTTGATTGTTATGTTGTTAAAGGTTCAACTTTTATTTGGCCATTTCACTTATTTAGCATGTTAGGTTTTTCTGCCATAATTTAAACATTTTCCAACCAGTTTCGTTTAGAAATTGAGAAAATTTAGTATAAAAGAAAAGGTAATGGTCAATAAACCAAACAAAAAGGTTATTTTTGGAGAAAAAAAGGGAGACCCAAACAATATTTTGGGTTTTGGGGCATCTTAAGGAATATTTGGAAATTTATGATAAAATCTACAATACAGGGAGAAGTTGCCATCTGCAGGTGGCGACTTGGGTGAAGACGTCATCTGCAGGTGGCGACTTCCCCTTGACTTGTAATAGTTTAATATTTTTTTATAAATTCAAAACAAAATCAAAGGAAAATCGCTACCTGCAGATGGCGCCTTCACCCAAGTTGCCACCTACAGGTAACAACTTCACCTTGCACTGTAATTTTTGCCTCCCAAAATATACCCCAATGCACCCTATAACCCAAAATTTTATTTGGGTTGTATTATTTGCCATAATTTGCCAAACAAAAATCATCATTTTGATCATTTAAGTTTTAGAAAATATAAAATAATCATTATATTTGTGGAGTTATTACATAAGACTATTAAATTTATTGAATTGTTATAAAATTTATTGAATTGTTATAAATGTTGTTTAATTTAGCGATTAATTGTGTACTTCATCAAAACTTGATAGAATTGACAAACAATTAATTGATCTTTTAGAAGGAGACGTTAGATCTTTTAAGTAAAGTTATAGATTTAAATTTTGACGCTGAGAATGAAACAAATTGAGTTGTCCTTATATTGAGCCTCAACAAAACTTGATTTGAATTAATCAACCAATAAGTTAAATACTGGTAATTATACCAAAAAATGGATAGAATTGAATTGAGATGCAAAAGGTTTGATCAGAAAACTAAAAAGAGATGACTACACAAGCTAAATTCCTCATTCTTTGTGTTATTCATACAAATTCCTTATAATCGGGTTCAAATGTCAATCTCTGCAATACTTTCCGACATTCTATATCAATAGTTTCTTGCAATTCACATGAGGAAAAAAAGTGTACAATTGCACAATGATTGGCATGTATTGTTTTCAAGAGAGGAGAAACAATGTCCTGGTGCCAATCTAAATATCACTAAAAATAAACAAATAAATTGAATAAAACAAAGTAATGATGCAGGTTAAAGCAGGCAGCAGAGATGAGACTTTCTTCTATTCTTTCTTTGCTTCTTCCAGAACAAATTTAGCATAGAGATCCTATTCTTTCTTTGCTTCTTCCAGAACAAATTCAGCATAGAGATCCTTTAAAGCAATCACAACTGTGGTGATCAATGGCCCCATAATTGCTCCCTGTGAACAAGGATACATAGATTTATTCAAACAAAAACAATCTGGCACCGGGATATATTACTTGAAGGATGGAGTATTTCGAGAAAAACAATGTCGGCGTCTCATGTCCGAATATGCAAATGACACAAATGTCGGATATGAAAATAATGAATCGGACTAATATAGGTTACCTCAAGTGCCGAAGGGAACAATGTCATTCCACCGATGATGCTAAGCACTGTAAGAGTTACACTGTAACCAGGCATGTTCTCTTGAATTTCAGAAGCACCATAATCCATCATCAAAATGTTAATCATGGACAAGATCATAGCTACTATGTATCTACCATCCAGCAGTAGTTCCACGGCTGCCGGAATCGTCACGAACCATGATGGAAATATTGGCAACAAAGGGCTAATGAGAGCAAGCATTGTTGACATATATACAAAGTGTATGTCAAACAGTCTGAATAGAAGCCATGTGAGACATCCTTGAAAGAATGCAATCTGAGCTGTAGCCAAAAACACACCAGAAACAGCACGGTCGAGAACTTCCACACATCGAATATGAGCCGGTTCCGATATCGGAATCATAGCCATGACCTGTTCCGTGACCCCACCGGATTCCGATGTGACGAGGTAATAAAGAACCCAAAAGAACACTATTAACTGAGATAGAAAGTTCAAGACCTCAGCAGAACCAGTGATGATGGAATTGGCAATGGTAAATATGACTTTTGCACCACCTGCAAACATCCTTTGTGAAACACTCGCACCTTTAACAGCAAACCCTTTAGCCTTCTCAATCAAATCCAACCGTGTGATTATCAGTTGTTGGAAAATCAAATCGACCTCGATGTAAATTTCTCCCCATTCACCGTTTCTAAGGCTCTCCCTCCTCAAAACCATCTCGGTGAAAGGAGAAGGGTTCATCAAGGCCGTTGCTTCCCCTGATGAACTATCATCCATTGAAGTAATCACAAAATGCTTGATTCCAGTCACAAATTCAGTCATATTATACTGCATTGCCAAACTATCAATCTGCTCAGAAACTGTTTGATAAAACTGTGTAGAGTACTTATCCACCATTCCGGGGACATCATTCTCTTCTATCCATTGTTTAAGGCTGATTTTCTCGGCATAATTACTCTCCCGCATTCAAGATTTCACTGCAATCACCGTATCTTTTCCCTCAACACCAATCTTATACGAGAAAAACGTAGCTTCAGCAATAAACCCCACAATCATAACAATCATCAATCCAATTGCCACAATGGAATCCAACCTTTTCAATATCCCATTAGTAAAATAAGCACTAATTGCACTCCTGAAACGAGTGCTCCTAAATGATGAAACAGCAGACATTGTTGAATCCACATTTTTACTGCTAACCTTGAAACCCAACAAGATGATCAACAATGACCCAAAACTACCTATTGTCTCATAGACAATCAGAAAAACAGAAAATGAGACAAGAAACTTCATTAGCTTTGAAAATGTGCTTTTATTACGACCTGAAGGTCTAGATTTTGGTCTTTCGAGAAGTATCCTTAAACAAACATCCTTAATATCAACAATGGTAACTATAAAAGCCTTAAAGACAGCAATAGGAACGGCAAGAACAGTTTCAGTGAGGCCTAATTTTAAAGGCTCTCTCCAGAATTCAACAAGGGCTTCTTGAATGCCTCTCAAAGGAATTGAACACAAAATTGCCCATTGTATTGTCCTAAGATACTCTTGCAAGAGCTTGCAAAGTCCGTATAAGATGCAGAGTGTGAGGGCAAGACCGGCATGAGCCATGGCTATGTAAAGGGCTAAACGTACCTCGGGATCACCTGAGAGGCTGTCTCTGTAAAATGGGTCGGTGGCGTTTTGAGCCGGGGATGGCGCGTGGGGTTCGTTTGGAGGTGCGTCGTTGATGTCTTGTGGATGGGAGGGTTTCCTCCTTGATGCAGATCTGAACATGTCTCGCCATGGAAGACTTGTGGAACACGTCCTGGTTCTGGTTCACTTGAATATGGAACTAACTCCATTTTCCAAGACAGATTTTTTTATTAAATTTAAAACCCACAAAGATTAAAGGAAAGTTCTTTCAAAAACAGAAAAGGAAGAACAATGACCAATCGGGAATTGCCATTAAAAGCAACAAATAGATAGGAACCAGGATTTGCAATTTGCTATTCTGTTGACCATTAATGATCGGAAGGGCATTCTTTTTTTGGTTTAAATTTAATACGCAAGCTATTTAAAATAAATTTTATACAAGCCTGCCTATTTCTATTATAAATCAAAATTAAACCCTAAAAAATTATACCCTAAACCTTAAACCCTAAATTTTAAACCCTTAAACTCTAAACCTTAAACTAAACCCCGAACGCCTAAAACTAAAAGGTCTGTGTAAACTAAAGTTTACACAGACTGTGTATTGAAGTTTTTCTCTTCTTTTTTTGAATGAAAAATTATATCATACACCTGTCACGTTATTCATGGTCTCAACTAAGGCTGTAAATGAGACAATATAGGTCGCGAGCTACTCTGAGTCTGACTCGGTTAAAGCTCGATCAAAGCTCGACTTGATTGCACTCGACTCGAGCTCGAACTCGGCTCGAATTTTTAAAGAGCTGAGCTACTTGATATCTGACTCGAAAAGCTCGTGAGCTACTCGAAAATATAATATACTGAATTTTTATTTTTAAAAATTTAAAATCTAAATTCCTAAACCTAAAACCCTAAAACATAAACCCTAAACATAAGTCCTAAACCCTAAAATATAAATCCTAAATTGTAAACCCAACAACTTAAATCTCAAAACCCTAAACTAACACCCTAAATTAACAAGCTTGAGTTTACACAACTTGTGTATCAATTTTTTTCTAATAGGACCTTAAATGAGATGTGACAGATTGCGAGCTACTCGAGTCTGACACGGTCAAAGATCGATCAACACTTAACTCGATTGGGATCGAATCAAGCTCGAACTCTACTCGAGTTCTTAACGAGCCGAGTCGAGCTCAGATTTCTCAGGCTCATTAAAAATTACTCGAGCTTGAACTCGACTTGAAATCTTAACGAGCAGAGTCGAGCTTAGCACTACTCGAACTCGACTCGGCTCGGCTCGTTTACACCCCTAGTCTCAACTAATAAGAACTATAACGAGCAGAGTCGAGCTTAGCACTACTCGAACTCGACTCGGCTCGTTTACACCCCTAGTCTCAACTAATAAGAACTATCGATTTTATTAATTTTTTCCTGCCATCATTTTATCAAGTGAATTTTCACATGGTAAAAATTATTTTTTAAATTTAATTTATAGTAAATATGAATGAAGATTCACTTGGTGAAAAAAGATTAATGAAATTGATAGCTTTTATTGGTTGAGACCATAAATGACGTAGCGGGACGGACCTATGATATAATTTCTCAAAGTGAAGGGCATTCTTGGTCGTGAGGATGTCCGTGTGTATTACATGAGAGATTATATCATGAATAAAAAAATAATGAAGTGAATGTTTTTTATTGATTGAGACCATAAATGACGTAGGAAAGAGTGTTGAGATATTTGATTTTGATATAACTTAAATGAAAAGTGTTTTTAGACTTAAACTAATTTGCAAAAATATTTCAAAAGTCCATAAACTTGAAAAATATGTTTGAAATATTTTCAAAGGGTTTTGACATATTTTAAAATGATTTTAAATAGCCAAAGTGTCAAAAACAAGTCAGGTGCACCGATACACTTGTTAGTGTATCGATACTCAGTCAGTCGTATCGATACCCGTTTTACTCATATCGATATGCCCATTTGTTTCCCCAAAACTCTAATTTCTAGTACCCAAAACATGTGCCGGTACAGGCTTGATCGTACCGATACACTTACATAGTGTATCGATACCCAGTGTGAAAAATGCCTACCGACTTTTTTTTTCAGGACGTGTACTGATGCCCGTCCCCGTGTACTGATATCGATGAGCTCAAAAGTGCATTTAATGTTGAAAATAAAGTCCTCAACGGCTCCAAATCAACTCCAACGGCTAGTAACGACCACAAACTCCTTAGAGAGTTTAAAAAACTCAATCAAGCAGCCATGCAACAACAAGAAACCAACTACCAACATTCAATGTTAGAAAATTGTTTTAGAGGTTAAAGTTGTCGTATTTGTTGTAGAAAACACTAGTGAACCAAATTGTCACATTTGCTTAAATGTTTAGGTGTGAGAGCTTAATTGTGCAAACTTACTTGCCTTGTGACGTTTTCTTTAGTTTGCTAAATTTGTTTCCTCTTGTAAGAGAGAGTTTCAAGACTTTGGGGTATAAGTCTTGGTTGTAAGGGTTATCTCCTTGAACCTGGAAAAAAGGAAAACAAATCGAGCGGATTTGAGAAATCATTAGTGCGGATAGCTAAGGTAGTGGAAGTAGACTCGGTTAGGTAGTTGAACCACTATAAATCATCGTGTCATATTTTTTATTTCTTAACCTTTCATCCACCAAAGTAAAAATCCAATTCACCCCCTCTTGGCTAATCGGTTGATTGTATGAGCCTCCCAACAATTGGTATCAGAACTTCGTCTCTACATCGAATTAACATCCTAGAGTCGATCCTTGAAGTGATTAATCATTCCACGTCAACCGAAGATTATGGCGCAATCCATTGACAAACCTTCTTACTTCAACGGTGTCAACTGCTCCTACTGGAAGAATAGGATGATGTTATTCATGAGAGCCAAAGACTATCGTATTTGAGATATCATTCTTGATGGCCCGTTTGTTCCACAAAGAAGCAAGGTGGAATGAAATGCGGAAGATCGCAAAAAGATGTAGCTTAATGCAAAGGCCTTACACATTCTCTCTTATGCACTTAGTCTAGAAGAATATTCTAAAGTCTCTTCTTGTGAAAATGCCACGGAAGTATGAGACAAACTTGAAGTAACATATGAAGGTACAAATGAGGTAAAAGAAACCAAGATTGGACTTTTCAACCTCAACTATGAAAACTTCAAGATAAACCCGAAAGAAAATATCAAATCTATGTTCGATCGGTTCTCCACCATAGTCAACTAGCTTAAAGGTTTTGGAGAAATGATCCGGAAGGACAAGCTTGTGAGGAAGTTGATTTACTCACTTCCTGATTCATGGGACTCCAAGAAGACAATAATCATTGAAGCAAAGAATTTGAAAGAGCTCAAGTTTGACGAGCTTTCGTTGCACACCCATGAGATGATGATGTCAAAGGGGAAGAAGAAAGTAGAACAAAGAATTGAAGATTCTAATGTTGCTCTTAAATTCTCCTCAAGAATTCAAGAAGAATCAAGTAAAGATGAGAATGAAGATGAAGAAGAGATGACCAATCTTTTCAAGAAGTTCGCCCGATTCATAAAGCTACAAAAGGAAAAATCAAGACATGAATCGAAAATGAAGAGGAGGGATTCCATTATATGCTTCGAATGCAAGAAGCCGAGGCACACCAAGTATGATTGCCCTCAATTCAACAAGAAAGAATCAAGCCATAAGAAGAAGACATTGTGGCTACGTGGAGTAATGAAGAGGACTCCACCGATGATGAGGTAGCCAACTTATGTCTCATGGCCATCCAAGATGAGGAGGTAACTTCTAACTCATCAAATTTAAATTCTTATACTTTCGATGAGTTACAAGATGCCTATGATGATTTAGTTTCGGAGTTTAAAGCTTCATTTTCGAAAAACAAGAAATTGGTTTCAAAATTAAAAATCCAAAATGAATTACTTTCTAAAACTAATTTAAAAATTGAAATAAAAAACTTGATCAAATACAAGTTATTTTTAAAGATTTTGATGTGAAAATTTCAAACTTGTAAAATTTGCTTTCTAAAGTTTAAGAAGATCATCAAAAAGAAATAGATGATCTTAAAAAAAAGTTTTGATTTACGAGAGTTTTGAAAAGAAAAATGAAAATTTTGTTAAATCAAGCTTTTATCAAAGACAATCTAGTTCCCCTAGATTTTTTAAAGGCAAAATGGTTAAGAACATTTGGGTTCGTAAGGGACTAATTTGTTAAAAAAAAAGAAAGACATTGAAAAATTGATTCCTAAGGAGACTAAAATATTTGGGACTAATGCCATTGGATCCAAAGCAATTTGGATACCAAACATTACTTGATTGTCTTTTGTATGTGTGCTTGAGCCATTGATGATCAAAGTTGAAATCTTGGAAGCTCTTGACACACAAAGAAGGAAGGACACTTGGAGAAAGAATGCTTAACATCTTACCTTGGTTCAAGTGGTAAAATTTAATTTCATGCAATTGCTTGATCATGTTGTCTATGTCTATTTTTCATGTTGATCAAAGCATTTTTGTATGACTCCATGTTGTGCATAATTTCATATAGTTAGGGGAGTCTCATTTGCACGTGTTACATATTTTTGGCCTTGTATGCTTATATCTATGTTTTTGTCCTTAAACCAATGTTTGGTTGATTTTGGTGAAGTTCATGCTTTGTATGTTTTAAATGTTATGTTTTGATAAGCATGTGTAGCAAAATGTGTAAAATGTATATCTTTGACCTCTTAAAGCCTTTGTATGAACTTAAGGTTAAGTTGTAAGGCTATTTGAGTTGATTTTGCTGCATTTTCACCAGTTTTGTGCCTTCAGTACCGGTACAGCCCATACCGTACCGATACAGCCTTCAGCCAAGTACCGATACGGCCTTTATCGTACCTATACGCATAGAAAAAAAGGGACTATTTTGTCTCCTTTTTGCCATGCCTTGTTTGCTTATATGATTATTTCTTATATGGCATGTTTAATTGAATTCCATGTATTTATTTGAAAGTCAATTTAATTTCTCTTGAATTGTTGAACTAACAATTTACTTGATGCTTGAGTAAAGGGGAGTCATTTTTTAAATTCTTTTATAACTGTCTCTTTTCTCCATTGTTTTTACACCAACAATTGGTATTTTATATCAATTGGTACTTAATTGCTACATTTAGTGTTTTGAACTTAATGTGACTTCAACTTAGTTTTGAAATTATTTTTTATATAACAAAAAGGAGAAAAGACAAGTTTGAAAATTTTAATTTCAAAAAGAAAAAAAGGAGTTTTAAATATTTTCTAAAAATATTCTCTTTTTATAAAATTATTTTTCTAAGGGCATTACACCAAACTTGATATATAGCGGCAGTTTTAGCGACATTTGAAAAAAAATGCCGCTAATTTTGAACATATTGCGACGTTTACTAATAGAACGCCACAAAAGATCAAATTCGCGGCCGCAATATTCATAAACCTATAATGGCGTTTTTACAAAAAAACGTCACAAATACTGGTACGTGCTATTTTTTTACCATTTGTGGCGTTTTTGTATACAAACGCCACAAGTGACATGTTCTTTAGTGGCATTTTTCCGACAAACGCCACTATATGTTATGTTTTTTTGCAGGCTAAATCAGCCATTTTTAGCAGGTTTTACCTTCTTTACAAACAAGGGATGTTCTAATGCTTTTTATTTTTGAACTGTGCAGATGCTTCTTACATTCTACATTTCTATGAACACTCGGAAAATACATCTATAAAACTATAGAAAGTAAGAATTACAGAAAAGGAAACAAAATCAAAGCTTAACTTCATTTCTCACTTGAGGGAAGAAAAAGAATAACTGCTATCAGAATTTTACAAGGAACTAAATAATGCAACAATAATCTCTGTACATATGGGGGCTGCAATCCCCATAGCCCTTAAAATGCAACTGAAGCCACAAAATATGACATGAATCCACAAGGAACTCTAAAGGCCACATCGATGAAATATGCCTACAGAACATGGCATTAAATTACTACAGCAACCAAGGATGACAAGAGGGGAGAAAACACCTTGGAAAGTGTTTGAAACAAGAAAAAAATCTACTCGGAGCTCAAACCGTTGACTATTTGGCAGCATACCAGTTTTGGGCACACTTGGCATCAACAACAAGGTCAACTTTAAGAATGTTTTTTCCACCAAAGGGTTTTGGCATGCACTCGACAACAATTGCTTTTACAATCTCAGCTGACTCACTTAGTCCTTCCAAGATTACTTCATCGTGAACTTGTTTTTCGAAGGATGTTATTTTCAGAGAATTCACAGAGCAATGACTTTATAAAGAGCTATATCAAACTGGTAACCTAAGTAAAGGAATGCAAAGACTATTAAAACCATAAGAGAAGTAACTGTGTTCCAGAAAGAAGAATTAGACAGCATAGTCTAAATTTGTTACCTAAAAGAATGAAATTTATATAGATGAAAATATAAAAGGCATGCCTGTAAAAGAAGCCTCCAACCAAGCTCAGACGTTCATTCTTTGATATTTGTAACATGACACACATTGCGACATCAGCGGCACTCCCCTGTACACAAACACAAGATATAAATATATCATACTTCGAACAGAATTGTAGTAAGTAAAAAATATATGAACATAACACAAAGACAAGATAGATTTAATTAGAATTTTGCTTCAAGTTTGGATTCGAAGTAGGCTAGTTTACCTTTCCTTCTCAATTTTTGAGTGAAGTTCATCAAGCTTAGACTTAATCTCAGCAGTTACACTGTAACCGTTGACAATATTCAAGTAACAGGCTTAATAAAAACCAAAAATTATAAACAATAAATCTGAATTAAGAACCAACACATGATATTTATGTAAGACAAAACTTGAACACTCGAGGTCCTAATGCATTAACCTTGTCAATCCAACTAAAACGAAATTACAAAACTGCAATTCTTTCATAAACAAAAACAATAAAACTATTAAAAACAATATGCAATTCTTTTACACACTCTGTAAGAATGCAATCAATTTCATAAACAAAAACAATAAAACTATTAAAAACATGGGCGAATTTCATGACAATTTCAACCTCCAATGAAAGAATGAATAATCAATTTGACAATTTTTTCCATTGAATACAAGTGTTAAAAGCATGGTAAGCTACCAGCTTTCTCTAATAGGGGAAATGAACTTCATGCTCCATTCATAGTATTCAATAAAAGGATCATAAGCATTTGAGACTTGGGCATCACAAGGAGGATTGCTTAATGCAGTTGTATCCATCCAACAACAACAAAAGGAACGAAGTGTAATATGTTAAGAGACAAGGTGCATCTAGAAGAACTACTAAAATTACCAATGTAACAACAAAAGGAACGAAACAATAAGGAAAAAATTCCTACATCTCTTAACATAATGACCAAAATCATAAATGGAGATTTACCAAATATTTTGGCTAGCATAACAAAAATAAGAAGCATCAAGGGAAAACAAGGCTAAAAGAATATATATGGAGTAACAGATAATATTGGTATTCTAGATTTCTTGTGTGCAAAACATCTGCTTAAACTAGATATCATAGTCGGACTACTTGAACCATAAAAATATAGCATTCAACTAAATTTTCACCAAAAATTCTAGAGGGCAGTCCTACACATGTGCACAAAATTCAGTCCAAACGCTACTTTATTTGGATTACTTAATGATGCGAAGTCCTAAATAAGAAGCATTCTAAATTTTTGTTACCCAAATTTGATTAGATTGCAAGTGTAAGATATGAGCAAGTGTTCTATATGAATATGCTCTATTTTTTTACCCAAATCAATTTATTATTCATGGCCTTTTGAAGAAATTAATACAATTATCTTATCTACATTAAGTTGATTTTCTATAAAGATATGTCGAGCAGCTAAAACTAAAAACACTGTCCAAAAAAAGAGAAAATACATAAATAATTGGTTTTGTTTGTTAAATATTAAGAGTTAAAGCCTTATGATTCCACCGATCAGACGATTTTTCTTTTAAATTTTTAGTTTCTTCAATTTTCCAAGCAAAACAAAGGGGGAAATGTTGAAAAGGGAGTAGTAATGACCAATACCGTATCGGTGGTGATATCGAAGAGGCTAGATCTACGGCGGCGATGGTTGATCTTGCTTCGCCGGAGAAAGTATTTTTGAGCATGGCTCGCTACTTGTGTAGGCGTACGAGTTTTCACGAAATTTCTAGAAATCCCCACTCCAATCCCCTTTTCCTACTTTTTGCAGTCCTACCAGAAACAGCTTGTGCTCTTCCTCCGTCTACGGCACTCCTAAATTTCATTTTCAAAATACCCGCACAAAAAAAAACAGAAACTTAAAAATCAAAAGAGAAACAAAATGAAAAGATCAAATCTACATATAAACCTTGTTTTCGCTCATGATTCCCGGTGGTGTGAGGAACGACGTCATCGGCGGAGGCATAACCGGCATTGAGGTTATCATCGCCTTGATATTTGTTGTTCTTGCTTCCGTCCTTGTTCGATTCATGAGTCTGTTCGTACTAAGAAAGATTGTTCATACTAACACATTTGCTCGATATGAGCAAGTTTCTGCAAAACTTGGAGACGAATGGGCGGGGTGAGAGCCGACTAAGATGAGGGGGTGAGAGAGACGAGATTAGGGATTGCGTGGGGGTTTGATTTGGGGATCGGGTGAGGGAGAGTGGGAGAGGTATTTCTCGAAAATCAAAATGAGTTTTATTCGCCATTGCGGCGTTTGTGACAACAAACGCCACTAAATTATTCCCTATTGCGGCATTTTAATTAAAAATGCCACTAAAAGTAAAATCTCTTACGGCGTTTTGAAGTAAAACGGCATTTTGTATATCAAACGCCACTAAAGAATTGATTATTCGCGGCGTTTGTCTTCAAGTGCCGCTTTCAGCGGAACTTCTTGCTGCGCTTTTTTTAACGCTGAAAGAGTTTTTAGCAGGGCTAAAAATGTCGCTATGGGGTTAAAAACGCCGCTAAAGGCCTATTTTGTTATAGTGTGAGAGTTTTCGCAAAAACAAATTTTTAAAGGGTTTTGTTATATCAAAAAGGGGAGCTTGTTAAGATATTTGATTTTGATATAACTTAAATGAAAAATGTGTTTGGACTTAAACTAATTTGCAAAAATATTTCAAAAGTCCATAAACTTAAAAAATATGTTTGAAATATTTTCAAAGGGTTTTTTTGACATATTTTAAAATGATTTTAAATAGCCAAAGTGTCAAAAATAGGTTAGGTGTACCGATACACTTGTTAGTGTATCGATACCCAGTCAACCGTACCGATACTCGTTTTACCTGTATCGATACGCCCCTTTGTTTTTTCAGAACTCCAATTTCCAGTAGCCAAAATTCGTACCGATACAGGCTTGGTCGTACCGATACACAAGGAGGAGTATCAATACACTTACATAGTGTATCAATACCCAGTGTGGAAAATGCCCAATGACTCTTTCTATTTCAAGACGCATACCGATACTCGTCCTCGTGTACCAATACCAACGAGTCCAGAAGTGCATTTAATGCTGGAAATAAAGTCTCAACGGTTAGTAACAACCACAAACTCCGTAGAGGGTTTAAAAGACTCAATCAAGCAGCCATGCAACAACAAGAAACCAACTACCAACATTCAATGTTAGAGAAATTGTTTTAGAGGTTAAAATTGTCATATTTGTTGTAGAAAACACTAGTGAGCCAAATTATCACATTTGCTCAAGTGTTTAGGTTTTGGGTGAGAGCTTAATTGTGCAAACTTATTTGCCTTGTGACGTTTTCTTTAGTTTGCTAAATTTGTTTCCTCTCGTAAGAGAGAGTTTCAAGACTTTGGGGTATAAGTCTTGATTGTAAGGGTTATCTCCTTGAACCCGGGAAAAAGGAAAGCAAATCTAGTGGATTTGAAAAAAATCCTTAGTGTGGATAGCTAAGTTAGTGGAAGTAGCTTGGTTGGGTAATCGAACCACAATAAATCATCGTGTCACATTTTTTTTATTTCTTAACCTTTCATCCACCAAAGCAAAAATCCAATTCACCCCTTCTTGGCTAATCGGTTGATTGTACGAGCCTCCCAATAAAGTGTCAATGATATAATTTCTCGTGTTGTACGTGAGTAATCTGATAGATTATAAAATCTATTTTTTTGACAAATCTCAATTCTAATCCTAATCCAACCTAGAGGGGAGAGAATGCGGAACTTCATGAGAAGAAAGGAGGTGCTCATACTGGGTGTAGAACACATGACCTAAGGGAATATGAGGGAACAAAGATGAACAACTTAACCGACCGCCAAATGTACTTGCTCGATAGATCATAAAATATTAACAACTCAAATCTATACAACTCAATATAAAAAAGGCAATCATCTATAGAGTACGATAAAAAATAATCTCTTCATTATAAAGCATTTTTTAGTCCTTAGACTATAAAAAATTATAAATTAATTATTTAATTTGAAAAAATAATAATTTAGTTGCGTATTTTAACCAGATAATAATGTTGGAATGAAGATTTCATAATTTGAAATAAATTTATTTTTATTTAGTGAAGTAAAGATGGGTTTAAAGTCGTTAGAAAATCTCGAAGACTTCAATGTTTTTTTTGTTTGTCTCTTTTCTTATCTGCATTTCACCGTTGAAATCATTTTACTTAAAGTCGTTAACACTTTTGGTGACTTTCCCAAGGTTGCCTACACTTTTCGACGACTTCCATCGTTACTCTACTTCATGAAATAATCATGAAGCATCCCTATTTCATAAAATAAGAAATATAAAGCATTTCTAAAGTCAATCCACACATAAAGGACATAAAAAAATTGGCACATGGATCCCATGGAAATAACAGAAAACCCACTTAAATTCACATGTAAACTTGACAAATTTGAACTTTGGTAATTACTATATCAATAGTGTTATCATGTTCTTAAGCCAAGAGAGATCACCTAACTACATATTCCCTGGTAGGACAAATTTTGTGTTGGATCAATTTGAGTCTGTAAACTTTTTGGTTCATTCTGTATTTGAATAATTTAAATTTGAGGCTCTGGTCTTTAACGTCGGGTCATTTCGGTATTGATTTTAGTTAGGTGGTTGATCTAGTTGGTCCATCTTATCAAAACAAAATATAGCTCATGCATGTATAAATCAACATAGAACTGTGTCTCTCTTTGTATCCACACTAAAAGAGAGATGTTTCCATGGGTCAAAATCTATGATATCTATTGTCATGCATGTGTTTTTCAAATGTGATGGAATCAAAGATGCCTAAAGGCTTGGATATGTATATGTATATGCAGGGCCGGTTCAAAGATTTAAGGGGTCTTGTGTAATTTATTAAAATGAGGCTCTTTAATTTATAATACGAAAAAATAAGTTTTTTTTCAAATAAAATTCATTTAATACAATACTATTAGATTACTCTCTTGAGCAACATAAAAAGTCAGGGACGAAGATATATTGTCAATGGGAGGGGTTGTTCCCCCCTCCCGGCAGGGGAATTTTTTTTTTTACCTTTGACCCATTATATTATTTTGACAAAATTGGAAGAATTATGAATTTTTCCCCTTTCAAAAATTATGTTTTACCCCCAACCTTAAATCATGACTCCGTCTTTGATATTAAAAGTGACTTACAAACATCTACATGTCTAACATTTTCACATAAAAATGTTCTTCCATATTTTGAAACAAAATCATCTACAACGCTTTTGATATTAACTTTTTCCGAAAGACCAGTCTCAATTGCCATGAAAACAAGTTCATTTAGTATTTCTTGTGACATAGTTGTCCGTAAGTATGACTTCACAAACTTCAATTTTGAAAAGTTTCATTCTACAGAAGCAACAGTAATATGAATAGTCAATAAAACTCTATATGCAATTGTCGCATTTGGAAAGCAATTAAAACGTTTTGTTTAATAAATCCATTACTCCTATTTTTTTCCTCGAGTAAAAACTATATAAGTAATTTCAGCTCAACAGATAACTCATTTCCATCAACATCAGATAACTCAACTTTTCAAGAGCATTTTCAATTTTATTAAATAAAATAACCCATTTTATTAATTTTCCAAAATATCTAATGTCGTTAAAACAAGATTTACTATTAATTTTTTTCGAAAATAATTATATATAAATAATAATTTATTTCGAGGCTTTATACGGTTGCACATACCCAAAACCACCGTATGTATTTGTATATGTATTGCTTTGGTGGTTCTTGAATAGTGTAGGGACAGGACCCAACAGACAGACACGTTTAATCTTTTGCCTTTGTTGAGACATCAATTCATTCAGTTATTTGAAATGGAACATGCACTACTACCTATCTTCTTCATTCAACATCCATGTTTGATTCACCCACTTCTTTTTCCAAATACACCGCTCCATTAATACCATCTCATCCAGGTTAAGGTCTTATATATCTCTTTACGAGATCATTTATTTTCGATATGATACTCAAATTCTGATCATTCGGGTTTAATTTGTTTAAGGGTAAGGTAATTTTAAATTCGGTTCAACTTGAATTTGGGTCATTTAAGTTTGCTGGTAAAAAATTTCGGGTTGAATCATTTTATTTTTTCATTCAAATTTGACTCTAAAATTTTGATTATTCCCGGTTCATTTTATTTTGGGTTTAAATTGTTTCAACTTCGTATCATTTTAAGTTTAACTCATTTATAGTTTCAATCATTTTCAAATACGAAATACTATTAACTTCCCACAATTAAAATAGACTTATATTTGAATTAATCGTTTTAAATTTTCATATTATGTAAAAAACATGCACGTATTAATTATGAAATCCAGAAATTAGCAACGGAGTTGACTCGTTGCCCATGGACTTCCATCGTTGATTACTCATTCCCCCCACAGTAGCTAATGACCATAGAGATTTCACTATTTGTTTACATTATTATACAAATTAATATAATGATGTTTCTTTTAACTTCTTTGAAACCTGAATTCAACAAGTGTCATAGTAAAAAAATAAATAATATTTATCTTAAAAAATACGGATTCAAATCGCTTTGTCTACAAAGTATATATTTATTGTCAAAGAATTAAAATTATGCATAAACATATACTACTTTATAATTATCTTTAGATTATTAAAAAAAATTCTCCCAAACTATATTATCATATCATGCCAAAAAAAAAGGAGTGCAAGAGATTGTAACACGTGGCACATATCATCATTTCATTGATCCCTTAAACCTATATGGAGTTTGGTGCCACTCTTCCAGCTAAGTATCTCATCTCGTATTAATTATAAGTGACTCGAATTCGAATAATTTAATTTATATGTATATATAAATTTACTCAAATTTAAAATTAAAAACAAATTTTATTCAAAAAATCTAACACAAATAGAACCCATCAAGTGGTTTCAAATATAAAAGAGGATGATCTTCATCCTAAGAGATTCGGATCAAAATCGTTTTGTTTGCAAGATATATGTATATTATTAAATGGTTAAGAATATATATAAATACAGATATTCATTAATTGACCTAGTGATTAAGGATGTTCATATTGCTTCATTGGGTTCGAATTAAAATCCCAGTATGAGAATATAATATCTCTCTATTTAATAAAAAAATCAAACACAAATATTATTTTATACTCGATTGGAATTATAAAAATATCTATCTCATTATTTTAAATTCCAATAATCAGAAAACCAACTTTAGTGGGACACTTGTCGATGCCAATCTTAAACTTTGTAAATTCTCAAATTTCATTTATCTTTTCCTTCTCATTTAATGCAAGACCCCATTTTTTTTCAAAAAAAACTTGAAACTTTATCAGAGGGTTTTTTTTCCTATATTTTAAAGTTGGGGTTTTTATAAATTCCTGCCATTGTTATTGTTGGTTTTGAATAATATGTAGCAGAGATCCAAATCGATGCAGTTTTCAAGTGCTGGGATGGGGTTGCTGGATTGTCTGTTGGGTGCAGAAGCCAGAAAATCCATCAAAAGGAAACACAGTGATGCAGGTGAAGCAGGTTCGTTTGAAAAAAAACTACATTGTCAATTGTCAGATTCATGTTTTGTCTGTGATTTTGCTGTTTCTCTAACATTATGATTGTGTTTTTTTTTCCCCTTTTCCACTGGTTTTCTGAACGATGTTTAATGTTTAACATTCATAATCTCTTTTGTTTTATTCATTCTGATTTGATATTCTGCCATTGAAATGGGTTTTCAGTATCATTGTTTCCTTCATTGTCCATTGCTGTGTTCTTTATGTTACCTCAATCTGTTTTTTTTTTGTGTGCCATTAATTAGGTTATTAATTGTTAAATAAATCTATCGGAATTGATTGACAATCGACACGAATGAAATAAATCTAATTCTGAATTGTTATAAACCTTAAATCTCTGTTTGTGTTCTAACAATATTATCATTTTTCTCGGAGAAGTGTAGGGTCTAACTATTCCTTTTCTTCTTTGCCAGGTAAAGCATTGGAAGTGATCAGAGGTTCCCTCTACAATGAACTTAGAACCTCGGAAGGAGCCAGGTGCCAACAGCAACGATTTTGCGGACCGGTGGTCGCCATGTCCTTCAATTTCTTCGTTGCTGTTGGGATTATTCTGACAAACAAACTTGTTAGTTTCTTCGAGCTCGTTTTCTTAAAATTATTTGTTTTTCTCTTACAAAGATGTTCGGAAACATCGATGAAAGGGTTGCAATCCGATACAGAATCCAGAATGTCGGATGTCGTCAATGGTTTACAATATATTCATTGAGGATCTTATATGAATCATACTTGATTTTTCAGGTGATGGGGAAAGTTGGATTCAATTTCCCAATCTTCCTAACACTAATACATTACACCGTAGCATGGCTATTACTGGCTTTATTCAAGGCATTATCATGGCTTCCGGTTTCCCCTCCGTCAAAAACGACTCCTTCCTCGGCCATCTTTTCGTTGGGAGCGATAATGGCTTTCGCATCCGGCCTTGCTAATACCAGCCTAAAGTATAACAGGTCTGCAAATCCGGGTCCAGATGAGCAATTTAAAAAAAAAAAAATGATTCGGTCATTAATCCGGTTTCCCTCACCATTTATGCTTACTTTTGCAGTGTTGGTTTCTACCAAATGGCTAAAATTGCGGTCACCCCTACGATCGTTCTCGCGGAGTTCATTCTGTTTAGGAAAACCTTATCTGTCAAAAAGGTGGCTGAAAGTTGTTCGATGAACACTCTTCGGTTCGTTCTGATTTTCTAGTTCTTATGGAATCCATCATTCTGCAGGTGTTGGCTCTAGCGGTTGTTTCGGCAGGAGTTGCAGTGGCCACCGTGACGGATTTAGAGTTCAATGCTTTTGGAGCGTGTATCGCCATTGCATGGATAATCCCGAGTGGTGTAAACAAAATTCTGTGGTCTAATTTACAACAACAAGCTAACTGGACTGCACTTGCGTAAGTCACAAGTAATCTGGCATGTTGTGTTGTTCTTTACTTGTGTCGGTCATGTTTAGTGTTTCAGACAAGAATTGTGTGAAATGTAGGCTGATGTGGAAGACAACACCGGTCACCATCTTCTTCTTGGTAGCATTGATGCCATGGTTGGATCCGCCTGGAGTTTTGTTGTTCAAATGGGACATAAACAATGTTTCAGCAATTCTCGTATCAGCATTGCTCGGTTTTCTCTTACAATGGTCTGGTGCACTGGCATTAGGGTAAGTTTCTGGTACACCTTTTTGATTCTGACTCAAACTTAAATCCGACTCGATTAACCTGAATTTGAACCTAACCCAACCTAATTTGATTATAAAAGGTCAATTATCTAAACTCATCCGACCCAAACTCGGAGCTAAAACTGACATCGAAACTAACTCGAACCCTCGAAGTAAACATTACTTGAAATGATCCGAACCTAAAACTAATGGAAGGCTAATGGTTTGTTGTTTTTTGATATTTTCTTGTAGAGCAACTTCTGCAACATCTCATGTTGTTTTAGGACAATTCAAGACTTGCATGATACTTCTCGGAGGATACCTTCTTCTGGATTCTGATCCGGGGCTTGTGAGCCTTTCCGGTGCCATTGTTGCGCTCGTCGGGATGTCGGTTTACACATCACTTAACTTGAAAGAATCAAAGGAGGGTTCAAGTAGGCAGATTCCAATGCAAAATCATGTATCAAAAACAAAAACCAGTGAAAATGGCAGCGAAGGCTCAACTGTAATAAATACTACAAACGAAGTGTAAAAATATACGAAGAGGAGATTGTATAGACAATGAAACATAGACCCAAACAAGTTCTAAAATTCCTTTTCTTTAATATATATATATATATATATATATATATATATCAACTAAATGTTGAATTTGTTTGTCAGTGCTTTGAAATTGAATTTCACAGGAAATTATTGAGATGCTTCATGTAGGTATTACCTGAATTAATAATTAGTCATGTTTAAAATCAATTACACCTTTGGCCTACGGTCAGACCAGTTCATTCAAATAAAAGAAAAATGGTTGGGGGTAGCCGTGCCACTCTATGAAATCAAACTTAACTCGACCGGATTTGACTATAAAAATCAACTTGACTTGACTCGAATTGACTAGGCAGAGATATGAGCATGAGTCAAATAAAAGAAACCAGAAACTTGTCAAATACCAATTACAGCTTGTATCAACTTTCCTCCCTAATCAAAATTTAATATACAGTTAGAGATAATTGAAATGAAAAATTGGTGAAATCCCACCTAATCTATCAATCCCATCTCTTCAAATTCCCTCCTAATCAGTCAGCATCTCAAGAGAATATTAAGTTCTAAAAGGAACATATTTCCCCACCAGACATCTGAGATGGCTTTAATATTTACACACCAAAAAAGCAGTTCAGAGTTTCACCCGTTCCTGAGTCCCTCCATGTATTTCTATGTTGGGTCGTCGTAAGATTTTAAGGGTTCAGTAATTAGTGTTCCAATTGATTTGTGCGAGTTGAGGCTGCTGATAAGCACGGGATGCAGGGACCGCGGTTTCTGCACCTGCAACAGCCATGGGTTGATACTGTTGAATCAGGGTATGAACATTGGAAGGAGGAGCCATTGTTTGTGATGACTGATAAATTCCGGCACTGGCACCATGACCGGCCTGTGCAGGGGAGAAAGGAAGCTGTTGGCCATGAAGGGAGATGTTGTACAACGGATTAACTGGTAAGTTGGATAAATCCTGCCCCGGTGCAGCCATCCAGATAGCCGAACCTTCATTCTGCAAAAATATGCATCCAAAGCATTCTGTTAAAAAAACCTTAATTGCTAACAAAAACACTATGAAAGTAGACTATCACACCGTATGCATATAAGCTAAAAGAAAAGCCCCATAACTACAATCACCATAAAATGTCTACAACCCAAACCCGGCCAACTCGAACCCAAAATGACCTAGACAATTAACCCAAATGACCTTAACTCAAGATGACTCGGAAAACCCGAATGACCTTAATATAAAATGATCTTAAACCGAAATGAACTAAAATTTTATAACCCAAAATTGAACTGATTCAAAACCAACCCGACCCACCCAACTGACAGGTTTATATAGAAGGAAATGGAAAGCAAAACCAACCAATGGTCCAGTTGTATATATGTGATTTTCTTTCAATTGCGATGCCGTAAGATCCTCCTTGCCACTAGAGCTTCCAGAGGTCACTGATGGGACAGATAAATTGAAACCAACAGGTGGAGGAGTCAATGGACCATAGCCAGATGGAATTGTGAAGTGAGCAGGGTTTCCAGCATTAGTTCCAGGCTTGAACTGTGGAAGAGGGAACTTGACCCCAGGTGCAGCTGCTCCAGGCGGCATGTATAGATTACCAGCCGGCGGTTGCTGAGGGAGCCCGGTCAGGTTCAAATATTGATGCATTGCATGCATATAAAAAGGTGGAAGATAGTGGGGATAAGGGAAGTAATTAGGCGGAAATGGTTGACGGAAAAGGTGAACTGCTTGTGGGGCTGCAGCAACAGAGCTCTGAAGAGGTGGTGTTGAAGTACCAGCTGGAACAGGAGAATTCCCAGCCTACAAGTTTGACAAATAAAGTGTAAGAAGCATGTATAGCAGCGCAATGCATAGGCTAAAATTTACCGCACTATTGTAAAGGAAAAACAGTACAAGTTAGTTTTATGAAATTCATGGAAGTGTTTGATAACTTTTCTTGCCATATCCACGCCACCTAAGCCTCAACGGTAAACTGAAGAAAACACACACTATAAGCCACCTAAGGAGATGCTAAGAATCAAAATTTAGTTATGTAATCAATTAAATCAGAAAATATGATGGTTAATAGGAAGAAGCAAGTGCTTACAGAAAAGTTCGCAAGGCGAGAAACATCATGCGCCCAAGCCTCGGGTCCATCAAACTGTGCTAGGTGGCTTGGTGATGCAGGCATTAAACCAAACCCATAGCTAGGGGCATTTGGAATGGCACACTTATTACCTTCAGGGTGCAAATGCACTTCTGGACTTGACTGATCAACTTTCAACTCTGCATCAGAAGAACTATTGCCTTCTGGTTCTGCCACTTTCTCCAAGTTGGGAGGAGATTGCAGTTGATCAGCATTGTCCCCTTCCAGAGTTGATAACATACCTTGGCTTCTGCAGAAATCGTAAAAAAACTCAATAAGATCTAAAATATTAAGAAACAAAATAGATAACTAGGAATACTGCTTGGAGGTCCCCAACCTTATAGATTTATATAAGGATGGCAAGTTAGGCGCACTTATAAACTATAGTATTTATCCAACATGTTTAATCCCACCAAAAGATACAACCAAAAACTATTCTTTTGACTCTTTTAAACAGATGAATGGCAAAACATCAGGCCTTGATCAACTAAAGATGAAATTAGAACTAACATATCACCAGCACATCAAAACTAATTATTGGCATAAATGAAATGATTTTGAACCATTAGATACATTCTAGCAGAAGGAAAACATTAAATCAAACAAAATATGTAGTTCAGAAACTAATGTTTACCAACCTAGAAGATGGCTCTCCGGCAGGCTCATCACTACCTAGAGCAGTTTCAACATGGCATCCAGAGGTAACCTCTGCATTAGTGAGGTTATTGTGTTTTGTTCCCAGATCAAAACTAGCATCAAAGCTTCCAAAAGTTAAACCATTTTCAGAAACTTGGAAGTGGGTGGGAAAAGTAACATGTTGACCTTTGGAAGCATTTGAATAAGCAAGCAATTGAGAATTGGCTTTAACAGTGAGAGTTGCGACCTCAGATGTGACCACTGTTTTACAAACAAGAACAAAGTGAAAAATCTCCAAATTTAAATAAAAAAGAGCAAACAAAGGAGGTAATACCTTCTAGCAAGGTGGACTCTATAGGTTTGGACTGCTTAACTTGCTCAGCAGCCTTAGATTTGCTGGGCGCCTTATTTCCATGCATCAAAATTTGAACCTCGGAGGTTGTTTTCTCAGTTTTAGATACATCAAAATCATCAGGAACATGTTTGTTTCCTTGAATATTGTTTATTTCATCAGCTTCCCTCTGGCGTACAATTTCACTTTCTACTGTATCCAGCATACGAGTATGGTGTGACACGGTTGGCACCACCACAGGATCTGAAGCAGATGAATAGACACCAGACACAGTTGTGGAAGTGGAAGAAGATGATGAGCCATTAGAATTTGATGCGGACTTCTCTTGACCTCTGATCACAGAGACAAAGGATGGAGCAGAAAGGGTAGCAGAAGGTTCAACAACAACTGGTTGCACTGAAATAGCTGTTGGCTTGTTTGCAGGTAAGCCATCTTTAGTTTCACCATTAACATCAGACAATTGTGATCCATAACTGGAGCTCCCATTCGGTAAAGTTGTATAGTCAATCGGTATAGCAGTTGTTCTGTAAAAGAACGGAACAAAATATTTAGGTAAGGTAATAACACTGTTCTCTGTAACTAACCAATTAGCAAGCACATGAAAGTCATTTAAATACGCATGTTTACTTTTTCATGTGAGAAGCTGCATTATTTTCCACTTTCCGATTCTCCCTTCGAGCAGATGCATTCCTTGTACCTCCAGTATCTTAAAAGAACAAAGCTTGTTATATTAGCGACTTACAAATTAGAAATTAAGTAATATACATCTATTCATGCATAAAGGAGAAGAAAAAAATAATACTTTTACAAACTGATGTGTAATAGTTCCCTCGACTGCTCCGGGCCCCTCGTCCTTGTACTCCAGCCGTCTACATATAAGAAGAATTGAGTTATAATTAACATTTAAGTAAGCTAACGAAAGCAAAATCCCAGCTAAAAATTTTAAGTAATACAATCGCATTACAGCAGTTAAGCATCTTTTATACCATAATTGTTACCAAGCAAACATCCAATAAACCACAGTTCTATATAAACAATAGATTCAATGATGATCAAAATTCAAACAGCAGGTAGAAACGAATGAGGATAAAATGAAGAGAAGTTCTATTTTCACCCATTAGAAAGGAAAAGACCACTTGCCGCCTTTTTCTTATCGCGTTTTCTTTTCACCTCATGAAATGTATCTGTCAACCAAGCAATGTTACATTATACATACTTTCATAAACAAAGTAAATCATAAGACACATTAAGCAAAAACAAAGTAAGGAACCAACAAAAGCTACTCACAGTATGCCAATCCAGAAAGCCATTCCTCAAGGAACCAAAAAGAAAAGCTATTTACCAGCTATGGCCTTTTTACACATTTGCATGCAAATCATCAACAGTTAAAGAAATGCCAGTGATTTTTTTGACAAAAATAAACCTTTTATCTTATCACAAATCAGCAAAGCAAGGATGAAAAATTAGAACTTCAACTTTTAGAATATTGGTACAAGCTAGTTATTAAAACCTCCAATCACTCAGATAAATACTGAAAATGAGAACAAATTAATTGGCAGACTATTATAGCAAATAAATCAAAACAAAGCATACATATGATTAAATTTCTTAAATCTACTACCATTTCCCAGTAACCAAACACCACTTTTCCATTAGCAAAAGGCACAAAGACAAGTCAAGCTTTCCATAAAAATCCCATGAAAAAGAAGAAGCAAAAATCCACTTTTCATTAGCAGAAAAGTAAGAAAACACGAAAATCCCCAACTTTCTTCACTTTCTCAACAGGAAAAAAAAACTAACCCACGGAGAGAAAACAGATCATAAACCCATCAGACACTAGAAACCATAAAACCAGCAACAACAAACATCCCATGAGAAATATTTAAATCTCCATCCTTACCCAGATAAAGAAGCTTTTGGGCAGTATCATTAGGATCCATAAAGCACTCCTTGAGGACTGCATAGATTTCTTCATCGCTGTGTTGCTTCCCTGTGATCTCCCTTATTCTTTGGATCGTTCTCTTTGCATTTTCTGGGATCGAAACTCTGGACCCGCCGCCGCCACCTTGGCTGCTCATGGTAGCAAGGAAAGAACAAGAGGAGAGGAAGAGGAAAGGGGAGAAGGAAGCAAACAAGAAGTGAAAATTGAATGTGCTGTGTATTTATATTTAGAACAACAATATCTAGGGCATAAATCAGAACAATAACAGTGAGAAAAATACTATGTTATTTGGATGTCGAAAGAGAGCATGGGTAAGCAGTAAACTGTCTATAATTTTTTTCCCGAACAAATAAACTGTCTATAACTAGAAGAGGTTACTGTGCAATAAATTAACACTATTTAGCCAATAATTTGTTACCAAAGTTTTATGAGATATGTACGGAGAGATTGAGGTGAATTAAATAAAATTAGTATAATTATATATTTAATTTTTATTATTTATATAATTTATTAATTTGATCTTAATTTTAATTTAATAAAATAAATTATTTATTCAATTAGATGGAGGATTTTAATTTAATAAATTTATTTTTCTTTTTCAATCAGGTAATGACACATATCACTTGATTGGGAAAAAAAAATGTAAAGCATATTATCTTTGGGGATTTAAATCAGGATAAGCCTGGAGCAAGTGGCACGCTTTTGTCACTGAACCAATAACAATTTTGTGATAAGGAATACAAAATTATATATATATATATCTTTATCCCAAATAGTTTCAACCTTTCAATTTCTTGTTTATAAGAACTCAGGCCACTTGAACCACCTAGATTACAAAGTTCTCAGTTTCTCCATTAAGCCTTCAACAGTTTAATAATAATACATACGAGTGCTCGGTCTAAATATGTAATATCTAAAACACGATCATAACAATGATAAAAGCACGATAAGAATACTCGGGTCCAAAGACGTTCATCTTTTGTTTTGCGACTCTGACTGTAAGCTATGTCTTGAACTCCGGTACTTCTAGTTCTAGATCTCCTCTGCTGTTCACTACTCCGGGGATTCTCCCAACAATCAAAGACCACCTGATGCATGCAAATATATCATTAAAATTACTACAAAACAAATGTCTGTACATACAGAGACACGTATATGTATGCACAAAACATGTTGTGCAATAACTGATAAACCTTTGTCCAACTAAATTAAACATTCTGAAATAAGCATCTGTTCATCCTCAGAGAATTCCACCTTAGTCTCCTTAGTTCTTCCCTCTTCAACAACACAAACCATTGAAAAATAAACTACTGTAAAACGAGGTGTTAGCACTGACTGGAAAATAATAAAATAACTAAACAAAATTATAACCTCGTCGTGGTATTAACCACTGCCTTAGAAGCGAATTCGCCCCGAGGTGTGTAATCGCTACAATGGACAAACGGTTCCCTAAGATTAGCACGGCTCTCTAAATTTCGTACACTCAAAAGATGGAGTGGACTTTCATGATACTGCTCTTCTCTCAATTCAAAACAACACTCATAAAAGGTTTATGAAAACCAAAGAGCGTTTCAAAGCAAATGTCATTTGCTTAGGGATATGAAAAATGAGTAAAATTGCCCACTATTTATTGGCTAAATAGTGAAGACAAAATTGACATTTCCAAAACACAATTTAATTCTATTTATAATAGAATTAAATGGCCATAAACTAAATATAAATTGAGCATTAACAACATTTTCCCACTAATGCGAAAGAATATCCTTTGTAAAAATGAGACTTTGAGAAGAGCAATAGAGAGATTAGTTGATTAAGCACTAGTGAACGTATCTTGAACTAGAACATAGTGATGATGAGTAATTCTTTTCTTAGATAAGTGAAAGAATTTTGAACTTTCTAAGATTAGAGTGAACTCATAACACACAACTAACTCCTTCATCAATCGAAGTCCTCAATGTGTCTACAAAGTATATATACAAAAATGTATATATAGCCATTTTTTCCTCAGGATTCTAGTAACTGTACTAGAAAAACGGCCCAACGATTTTCATAGAAGGTGGCTAGTCCTTCTTACTTACGTAGATTATTTCATCAGGTTTATCTCATCATAAACCACCCAAACTAGGCTATGAATTTATTAAGAGCAATAAAGCTCATCCTGTGCATGTACATCATTCGTTATAGGGATAGGTAGGTAGAAATGTACACTATGAGTCTTTTTATGGTTTCGTTTGACCACATTGAACTTAGATAACTAAGTTGGATATCCACCATGAATTCCTCAACCAATAGGCTTTAGACCCACCCCCTCGACGAATTTAGAACCAACTTCCGACTTTAACCTTTGGTAAGCAGATTAACTAGGTTCCCCTCTGACTTTAATAATCATTTTAAGACAACCCACATTTCTAACATTATTAAGATAGAAATAAATCCATAAGTGTCTTGGACAACGTGTAAACAAATATTCAATCATACTAAAGTAAAGTTTGCTATAAGTTTTAACCATAAAACTATGTTTTAACAAACTTAAATCTTGTTTACACATGATTATATTTTCAAAGTTTTGAGAAGATACTAATCATTTAAGATTAGTATGCATAATCTCAAACGATTATGAAATTTCTTTTATCCCATTCAAAGATCTTTTCAACTTTTTCCTAATTCGGGAAATTAGGAATATTATACAAATATTTATGAGGATTTTTTTAAATTTTCCTAACAACATGAAAATTATTTCAAATTTATTACAAGAGATTTTAACACAACTCCTAAGATAGACCATCTCTTTTCTTTTATCTACTTAGGAAAAGAACTCAAAGAGATTTAATAGCTACAACATACTTTTAGTAGCACTAATGTCTATCATATTCTCATTCATATTATTCAAAATATTGGCCCTAAAGAGACCATCACGTATGTTATTTACTATGACTAAATTAGGTATTATAGTCAACCAAATTAATCTCAACTCTTTTAACTTCTACACTAAGTTTAAAGATATCTTATTTGCCATAGTATTTTTTATAAAATTGAGCATATTAAAGATCAATGCACCAGGTAGGTTACCATGAAAGAGAGGTGGTGCACTAGACACGTTTAAATACCAGGTCTTTCATAGAACCAATTCTAGACATGCATTTTCCTAATGTTTTTCAATAAGTCATTTATGAATTTATCTTTCTTTAATTAAGGTCTCTTAAAGAATCACGTTTGATACTTTACTCACAACAATATCTTCTTAAGCATACATATTTTGGGCTCATTACTTAAAATTCGTTCTAGCCTTATTCCTTACCCTAGTCTAAAACATACTCACAAAGTTTATAGACTAGCTTAAAGGCTCAAAATAAATTCATGTGATAAAAACATGAATTAACAGACAAATTCAAATAATCTGACCTTATAGATAGAACCACAATTCCAAGTAGACTTTGTTCATTCTCACCATATCTGTATCTTCAATCTCTTTATAAGAATTAACATCTCTTTAAAACTTGTTGATTCTAAAATCAAAGAAGATTTCACAAAATTAGCCTTTAAGAATTTTACTAACAATAATTTTTCTCAAAAATAATTTATTGAAAGTAAAAGATCCTTTTAAAGATTCAATTTTATTTTTCAGCAAATTGCGGAAATCGAACCAATATTTGGACAACTTCCTTAATTAGGACATCTGACGATTTTTTTTCTTCTCACGTCATAGGGTCAATACCTCTCCTCCAAATTAACCAAAATTTAAAAGATTTGATTTGATAGACAAATCTTTAAACATCATGTTGTCATTGTAACTTCACAAAAGGAAATTGTTAGTGCAACAAATGTTATAAAGACTTATAAAGACGAGGCTTTGACTTAATAAACATGCCCAAAAATTAAAACTCTTGTACTTGTAACCCGCTTCATCTTGCATTGACTACAAAGATTAGATCTGGTCTCCACTGATATCAATTCGAAAACCCAAAACTCTATTTCGAACAATATGTGACCATTTCCATGCGTGTTATCACTTCTATCTCGTGTCCCACGTTCTCAAGGAACACATATTTCCTATGCGAATACACAATTCAAAACAAAGAGCATTAATAATATTAATTTCCAAAGTAGTAAATGCTAATGGTCTGAATCGACCCAAAGTAGACTGAAATTGTTCGCAAGATTAATTTGGTGATGCTGCTGGTCTGAATTTGTAGAGTAATCAACTCCTCACAAAATCCAACAGAATCTAAACCATACTAACAAGATTCGAACAACAGCCAATACCACACTAATACTCAATATGCAAACTTTAAAGAATAATTAAAGACTGGCTTAACAGCTTTGTAACCATTTGTGAGCTCCCAATGTACCATCAAAAGGCTTTTATTGTTATCATAAAGAAAAATAACTCCTTTATAATAATAGCTGAACAATATAAATTAAAGTTGGTGCAATTACCCATACCAAGGTTGGCAAGCAGCACACAAGAGGATCGGATTGAAAATCCTTTTGATTAACACATCCAACATCGCCATAAACTTAGTACATGGAATTCAGTCATTTTTAATAGCAATGTGAATTCGCTTCTAATTTGTTAGAAAATAAATTGCTGCAAAATGAGGCGTTAGCACTGACTAGAAAATAATAAAATAACTAAACAAAACTATAACTGTGTCGTGGTATTAACCACTGTCTGAGAAGCGAATTCGCTCCGATGCGTGTAATCGTTACAATGGACGAACGACCCCCTTGAGATTAGCACGGCTATCCAAATTTCGTACACCCGAAAGATGGAGTGGACTTTCATGGTACCGCTCTTCTCTCAACTCAAAACAACACTCATGAAAAGTTTATGAAAACCAAAGAGCGTTTCAATGCAAATGTCGTTTGCTTAGGGTATGTAAAATGAGTAAAATTGCTCACTGTTTATTGGCTAACTAATGATGACAAAATCGTCATTTATAAAGCACAATTTAATTATATTTATAATATAATTAAATGGCCATAAACTAAAAATAAATTGAGCGTTAACAATACAAACAATAAAAAAAAAGAAGCATAATGGAGATTCACTTAAGCTGAGAGATTGTAAAAGATTATGCGACATTCGAGTCTTAATGGCTATGTCCGTTGCTTGAGCCGTGACGATAGGTGTCTCCCATAATTTCCCCTGATGAGCCATAGCCATGCATGGTGTAGTGAGACCATGAATTTGCAGTATTTATGTGAAGAAAACTCAAGAGTTGAGAAGACTGTTAGCTCTCAGATTTGATAAGTCGTTGAGGCATTGCCTACCGCTGGTGTTTGGATTTTAGTGTCTAAATGAAGAAAACAGTTTCATTCTCTTGATGCCATTGTGAAGTCTTGGAATTGAAAGGTTGAAATTGTTTGTAATATATATATATATATATATTTTATTTCTTTTTACAAAGCTGTCGTTGGCCTAGTGGCAAAAGTGTGCCACTTGCCCCAAGCTTGCCATAGTTTGAATCCCCCAAATCTAAGCTACTTTGCATTTTTTTTTCTTTCTACAATCTGGTGACATAAATTTATTAAATTAAATAAAAATAGTTAAAGTCCTCCAATAAGGCAGTGACACATGTCACCACCTAATTGAATAATTAATTTATTTTATTAAAGTAAAATTAGGACCAAATTGATAGATTGTGTAAATAACGGGGATCAAATGTGTAATTATACAAGTTTTATATAATAGCCACGTTAGCCTCTCCGTTAGGTTTTAACGGTGGGTGGCTGATTGAAACCACTTAAATAATTACGTGGTATAACTGCCAAAATTAAAAGTATAGTGGTCAAATTGACATCAACCCCATAGTTAAATGGTCATCTGTGTAGTTTACCCTAATATTTATAAAAATATTATCATAATTATTTACCAAGTAGAGGGCTTTTATATTTTTAAGATAAATATCAAGATTTGAATCTACACTATCCTAATGAAAGGATGATCTTATCTAGGAGATCCAAGTTCAAATCGCTTTGTCTGTAAGGTGTGTGTGCATTATATAAACATATACTACATTGTAATCACTTTAAGACTATTCAAAAAATAGTAATATGGGGCATCGTTGACCACTCGGTCAATTAATGGATCTCATAATCACAAATTTTAGGTATAATATAAAAAAGGCTCCTAACGTTTGACTGAATAGTCAATTTGGCTCATATTCTTTTTTGAAGCACTTTAACTTTCTACGTTTCATATTGAGTCAAAATGACCCCTCCGTAGTTAAAAATTGTTAGTCAACTAACGATAAATAGCTTGAAATGGCTTGACAGAATGACACGCCATGAGAAAAAATAATTTTATATTTTATATAATTTTATAAAATTATTTTTTATTGATGTGTCATTATGTCATCAACATATTTACTTATGTGATATTGCAACGTTAGCGTGCACTACCATATAAGTTTGTCATGTCATTTCAAGCTATTTAGTGTTAATTGACTAATAATTTTCATCCAAAGAAGGAACCATTTTGGGCCTAAAATGTAATATTGAGGGCAAGGTTTCAAATAGTTGGCCACAATCGCTATAGCCACCGACCGAAATCGTTATTGCTGAAAATAACAATAAAAATTAAATTCACATCGATAATGGTAAAAAAGGAATATAAATAAACCATGCCAAACTCAAAAATCATTAAGCTAACCAAAACTCAAAAAACTCAAAGTTAAGCCCAACTCGACTAGAAACTCCCGAGCTTGAAATTATCAAACTCAAGCTCAATTAAGGCAGAAGTAGCAAGCTTCAAAAATGACCCTCAGCCTAAAAATATAAACTTAATATCGTGTGCACCAATAGCCCACATAAAAATATAAAATTGAAAAAAGAAGATACTACACTTGATTTCAGCCAAAAGGTCAAGAAAGGTTTGCTTCAAAGTTCTAACCTCTAAGCCCCTTATTTATAGGTTGCTTTTCTCCTTGCTTTATATATCTTAACGATGTGGGACTTTGGGGAGTGTATTGTAAGCTGTTTTTAACACTAATAGCTACTTCTCTCCTCAAGCTTTATATAGGGATGGGTAAATATTCATTTCAGCCACGTCACATTTTAGTTTTATTATTTTTAGTCTTTGATTTTCTCTTAATTTAGAGTGTAAAGTTTACTTTTCGTTCAATTTAGTCATTTAATTTAGTAATCTATTAATCTAAGTGTTAGAAAGCAATTTAAAAATCATTAGAAGTGACTTTAAATAATTACAATTATAATTATTTTTTAATACAATAAGTTGTGCGAATTTAAAAAAGCCACGACCGCGACACAACAGTGACCGCAATAGCATCCGTTAACTCCGTAATCGCAATAAACACAACACGATCGAAAACGCGGCTACGAACGCTATTTAAATCCCAGGTTGAGGGTTAAAGTGCTTCAAAAAAAGAATATAAACCAAAGTGAGTATCTAGTCAAACGTTAGAGGTATTTTTTTGGCATTACGCCTTTTTTAAAACATCGTTTATTAACATAATGTCATTGAATTTTTAAAATGGTAAACTACATTGTATACCATTGAATTTTCAATTGCTTCAATTATAACACTAAATTTTAGTATTCTCTCCAATTATAACATTTCAATTATAGAATTAAACTTTGGTTTCCACTTAAATTATATCATTGGGTCGTTAACTCACTAACAACGCGATGAAATAAATGATGATTGCTGACATTAATTTCGAATCAAAATGATGTCGTTTTGATGCCCAAAATGGTCTAAAACAAGGTTAATTTTGTAACACCCTAATCCTGAACCGAATCCAAGATGCAACATTCGGGCTACCCGACCCGACCTTAATTTTTTTAATTTTAAAAACCTCAAGTTTAGCCATAAATAAAACAAATAAAACAAGACATGAATAAGTTTTTCATAAATAATTTAAATCCAAAAAAATATAAGAAGCTCAGAACGACTAAAACGTTGTATTTTAAAACAACTAAATTAATGTTATAGACCATATACAACAAGGTTATATGAATACATGGCCCAACTACTAAAACTAACGCACGGTACTCGTATTCTGAAACAGTGTTGGGAGTCCTCATCAATGCGCTCCCTCGAACAAGCAACCTGCACATAGAAACAACAAATCCACACGTTGAGCTTACAAAGCTCAGTGTTATATATCTACTCTATCATACTTCATGTCGTTCATAAATGCAAGTATGCAAGGTAAGCAAATGAGTATTATGGCATGTAATAAGGCAATTTGTTCATGCTATCTATCACATCATAGTGCATGAAATTAACATCACCAAATACCATCAGTAGTGGCAGTCAAACATGTACAATATGGGACCACCTAGACATCAGGCTAGTCGCACATGTACTCGGGATCACCTAGACATCAAGTACTCTATAAGGATATTCGGGACCACCTAAACATTGAATACCATATCATGCCACATACATGGAACCACAAAGACATCGGGTGGTGCATGCACATACTCGAGACCACCTAGACATCGGGTAGTGAATGCCACATACCCAGACCACCTAGACATCAGGTAGTGAATGCCACTCGAGATTACCTAGACATCGAGTGCATTGAAGAAGAACACAATTACTGCATTACGACCCTTGGGTATCCGAATCTCATACAATCCAATCATGAAATTAATTCAAGGGCCGACAAGGCTTTTATACAATACAAGGTAAGAAAATGTCATTCATCTCAAGTTCAACACAAGGCTTGTCATTAAAGTATGTCATATTCGAATATGTCTCAATATAGCACATTCTCAAACCCATATTCAGTTCCTATTAAAAAGTCTCAATAATTGCGTAATGGTTTCAGCAGGTACTAGTACGGCCTAGTGGGTACCAATACGCAGCCACAAGTATCGGTACTCGGCCGCCCATACCGATACCCACAACATGCTATTGGAATTTGATAATGTCGACCAGTACCGATATTGGATCGACTGTACCGATCCTCAATCCATGATACCGGTATGCCTCTATCGTACTAATTCCAAAATTGGTCACTGGAAAATTACAAAACCCACGAGTACCGGTACAGGTTGACCAATATCGATATTGCCTTGAGTAGCGTATCAATATTGGTTGAAGCTCGTACCGATGTCCTACTCATAGCTCATCCGTGTTCTTGAGTTTAACAAGGGGTACCGGTACGAACTCTCTACGTACCGGTAGGAAACCTAGATAAGGCTCCCAAAGCCACGAGTTTCAACTTGAAACCCCCAAAATTTACCCATAAGCCAAGTTTCATGCCTTCTAAAGTCTATTAGGATTAATATTACCATATTACGATTATTTAAAGACCCTTTTAACAACAAGCGCAACAATCAAGAGTATCCATGGCCAACATGCTAAAAACACCTATCAACATCATGCTTAAATGCAAGGCAAATAGACAATTACTCTTATGAAAAGTAAGAAGCACTTCAAAGTTGGAGATGTACAAACCATAAGCAAAATCCTGAAATGCTAGCTTCCTTCAATTGAAAGTGGAGCTTCTCCAAATCTCTTGCACAAATCAACCAAGTGCCACAAAAATGAATTACTAACCTTCCAAATGATTAGTATGTAACTAAATAAATTTAATTAAACAAACTAAGCTTGATTATTTTAATTGAATCTTTTAAAACCCACAATAAGATCTCTCAAGAATCTCTATAAAATACTTTAAGGTTTATCCAAAACTCAACTTAAATACTCGTTATCGAACTCATATAATCTTTAATTGAAATTCTCTACCATTACCCCTAACTTTCTCACTTTAGAAATTCATAGAGAATTTTAGGGTTTACTTAAACTCAACCAATAACCTTCAACAATACACCCATTTGGTAGAGAATAATGGGATAAACAATTTTTCATCTCACGAACTTACCCAAAATCCAACTAAATAATGATAAATTTGAAGAACAAAATTTGAACCTTAATCTTCATTTTCCTTCTAACTTGCCATCTACCTTATGGAAGGAAGAAGAGACTTTATCCCCTAATATTATGATCAAATAAAAGAAAAAAAAAGTAGAGATCAATTTCATATTTCACAACAATATTAAATTTTCATATAGATTGAGAGAAAAAAATGAGAAACAAACTTACCCCATTGCTTTCAAAGTTGGCGTGAACTAAGAAGATGAAGGAATTTTTCTCATCTTTCCCCCTTTTCTTGCTTATAATAATGTTTTATTTCCCGTTTAAAATAAAGGGTAAACTATACGGGAGACCACCGATCTCTAGGGTTGGTGTCGAAATGACCACCGTTTTTTTTAATTTTGTCAAAATGACCACTCAACTATTGATATGGTTCCAATATAGACATCAGCCGGTAAAAACTAACAGAGAGGCTAACGTGACAATTAAAAGAAAATTGTATAATTACGCATTTAGTCCCCGTTATTTACACATTTAATCAATTTGGTCCTAATTTTAATTTAATAAAATAAATTGATTATTTAATAAAATAAATTGATTATTTTAATTTAATAAAATAAAATAAATTGGAGGGGAAAATGGAATTGGAGGCTGGGGGAATCGAACCAAAGACCTCCAAAGCAATAAGAGAATTGTATGCTTGCCACTGAGCCAAGCCATTTTCATGATATAAACACAACTTTTTATATATGTTTTATACCGTTTTGATGCCCAGAAAAATGAAGGGGAAAAATGGCATCAAAAGGATTTGAACAAAGGGCCTTGTATTGTAAGGTAGTGTATGCTTGCCACTGGAACAAGCATATTTTATAATATAAAATACAATATTTAATATATATGGTATACAGTTGTTAATGCCTGGAAAAAGAAAAAAATGTGGTTTTAGGAAACTCGAACATGACATACTTATGATACACAAAAACATCTAACACAATTAAATAAATCTAATAATAAAATAAACTCGAACATGACGTGTCACCACCTAATTAAATAATCATTTATTTTATTAAATTAAAATTAGGACCAAATTGATTAAATGTGTAAATAACGGGGACTAAATGCGTAATTATACAATTTTCTTTTAACTGCCACATCAGTCTCTCCGTTAGGTTTTAACGGCTGGTGGCTATATTGGAACTATATCAATAGTTGAGTGATCATTTTGACAAAATTAAAAGATCGGTGGTCATTTCGACACCAACCCTAAAGATCGGTGGTCTCCCGTATAGTTTACCCTAAAATAAACCAGTTAAATGATTTTTTATCCAACGGCTATTATAAGAGATGATAACCCCCACTTAAATCCAATAATCCAAATCACTTGCTTGGAAAAGCTTCTATAATTACTTTGGGTAAATTCTATCATAAAGATTCATGTCTCTCCATATTCTCACCGTAAACACAAGACTTTAATCCTTATTCACTCCAATCCTCATTTCCCGTTAAATGAACCTTCAAAAATTCAAACTCTTTAATTTAAATCCTTAATATCAAGATACCCAAACCCAAATTCAAGATCCAAATTATTAACCCAAAATCCAGGTCGTTACAGTTTTGTTAAATAAAAATTAATGAGAGCAAATGTGCTTGTGAGGGTTTGAACTGTAATTCAACACAAATAATATATATTAAATTATAGTTGAAATTAGTTTTATTTATTTTATGATATAATTCTATAAATATTATTTATAATTTATGTTACAAATGTAAAATATTATTTATTAAATATTATAAAATAATATGTATTTATTTAATAATATAATATAATATAATATATTTAATAAATAACATAAAATAAATAAAATAAAATAAAAGATTATTATGTATTATTTTATAATATATTGTGTTATATTATGTCGAAAATATATTAGTATAAATTATTTTATAAATATAATATTTATAGAATTAATATATTTATAAAATTTTATCATAAAAGAATAAAAATAATATTTATTTTATTTTAATATATATTATTTGTAGAATCATAAAAAAAATCATTGGCCTAGTGATTTAACCTAATCTTTTGTTTTCAAAAGTCCCATGTTCGAATACTTGTTATTTCAAAAATCCGACATAAATTATTTTGTGCGCAGAATTAACTTCTGAACTAAATGATTTTTATTGATCATAATCATAAATGATGTGATAGAACATGTTCATATAATAATTTTTTGGCTTAAGGCTTCAATAAGCCCATGAAGTTTTGAACAAAAATCATTTAAGCCTTTTTAAACTTTTTTGGCACTCAATTAAATCCTTGTACTAAAAAATTAAATCAATTACGCCCTCTAACTAAAAAAAATACATCAAATAAGCTTTTTGACCAAATTTGACCCTTAAGTCCTAATGGTTTCATGTTATCTTCTATATGAAAAAAACCAAATTGTGCCACATGGCACACTCTAGTGATGTCATGTGCATTTTCAAAATTTTTGAATTTTAGTTTTAAAAATATTTACAAAAATCTAAAAAATATTAAAATTATTTTAAAATTTTAAAAAATATATATTTTTTAAAATTTCAAATTTATCTAAAAATAATAAATATAATAAATATTATTAAAATTTTTAAAGCATATTTTTTTAAAAAATTAAAAATCTTTAAATTTTGTAAAAAAAATATAAAAAATATCTTAATATTATAAAAATATATAATGATTTTTTTTGAAAATTTTAAAATTTATTTAAAAATAAAAATATATTTTTAATAATGTTTTAATGATTTAAAAGTATTGTAATGATTTAATTTTTTTATTGTTTTAGAATTTTTAATTTTTTATAATATTTTTTAAAATATTTAACCATCAATAAAATCATATATTTTAAATAATCTTTGTCCTTTTTATATTTTTTTTGTTTTTTTGAGATATTAATTTTGATATAATTTAAATGAAAAATGTTTTTGGACTTAAACATATTTGCAAAAAATATTCAAAGTCAAAATAACTTAAAGAAATATGTTTGAAAGAGTTTTGAAGTGTTTTTGACATATTTAAATGTTTTCAAAATAGTCAAAGTGTCAAAAACAAGTTGTGAGTATCAGTACGGTCTTCCTCGTACCGATATCCAATCGTCTGTATCGGTACAGTCGTACGTGTACCGATACGAGGTGTTTTCCCCCAAGGGTTTCAAATTTTCAATAGCCATTCTTCGTACCGATACGACCAAGCTCGTACCGATATGCAAGGGCTCGTACCGACCTGCATTAATTGCTTGTAATGAATCGTTCTTCTTAAGGTAAGTACCGATACCGAGACCTGCGTACCGATACCGAGATGCCAAAAAGTGCATTTAATGCTGGAAATTAAGTTTCCAAATGCTCTAATCAGCCCCCAACAGCTAGTAACGGTCAAGAACTCCTTAGAGTGTTTAAAAGACTCATTCAAGCAGCCATGAAACAATAAGAAGTATCACTGCCAACATTCATGTATAAAGAAAGTGTTTTGTGCTTGTAAAGTCTATTTTTTTTTTCATTAGAACGCACTTGTGAGCTTAATTGTTATATTTGCTCATGTTTTAGGTTTTAGGTGAGAGCTTAATTTGTAAACATGTTTGCCTTGTGAAGTTTTCCTTTGTTTGCACAATTTGTATTTTCTCTTTGGAGAGAGTGTCTCAAAGTTTTGAGGTAGAAGCTTTGAGGGAGTTATAAGGTTATCTCCTTTAGCCTCAAAAGGAAAGACAAATTGAGTAAATTTATGGAAAATCCTTAGTAGGGAAGCTAAGGTAGTGGAGGTAGACTTGGTTTTGAATTTGAACCACTATAAATCCTTGAGTAATTTTTTAAAGGGTAAAGTACTGCAATGGTCACTTACGTTTAGTCAATATACACTTTTGGTCACCGATTTTTAAATTCGACCGTTTTGGTCACTTACGTTTTCGTTGTGTAAACTTCTGGTCACTCTAACGTTTGTTTCAGTGACCCTGATGACGTGCACGTTAATAAAAAAGGTTTATTTTTTAATTTTACCCCTGAAATTTTAAAAGTTTATTTTTTCACCCAAAAGAAAAAACCTTATCCCCTTTTCAGCCACCCATCGTCCGTCTGACCTAGCCTCCATCAAACCCACACCCAACTTCTCCACCTTTGCGCGACCACTTTAAACAAACTTTTGTTCCAGATTTATCAAGCCTGAGCTCTCCAATTTTAAAGGAGTTGGACCTAAAACTGTAAGTTTACTCAGTTGGACTTCAATATAAATAGTAAGTAATATGAATTCTGTTAGGAATTTGGTATACGGCAAAATAACCAAAGCGATAACGACATAGACCAAAACATGCACACGAGACAAGATTTAACGTGGTTCAACATAGCCTACCTCCATGGACAAGAGAAATCGATCCACTATCAACGTAGAGAACCCGAAGAGTACAAATACATGATAACCTATGTAATCCCAAAACCCGGACGAACCAAAACACTCTTCCCAATATCCCTAAAATACCCATCTCTACAATGTAGGCACAATAGTTGTAGAGAACTTAAAAGTGATTACATCTCTCTAGAGTAATTCCCCCCTCTCTCATTCTCTCATAATTCAAAATGTTAAACCTAATCTATATTTATAGACTCAAATACTTGGTCACCAAGAAACCTTATTCAATAAGATCTCCTACCTAAAATAGATATTTACTCGTTAAAGTAAATACTAATTACCAAGTAATATCCAACCACTAAAATTACAATAAAACTCAACTTAATTATCAATTAGAATTTAAGTCAAATTATAACAAATTCAGTTCTTCTACTGAAGAGAAGGCAATAAGCATGCTCACTCCTTTTACATGCTGAAGGAAATTAGAGAATGCATGCGCTTAGTATAGTCCTATTTTTCATATGGATGCGTTTTATGGCAATGATTAAATTTATATCTTTCTCGTCCATGGCAAATTTGCTTCTGTTGCCCATCTGTTCAAAAGGCATGATTGGTGGCATATTAAATTGCAGCCTTTAAATCTGTCATTTTTTCCGTTTATGCTGCAAGCTCAAAAATAACGTATTTTATGCATGTCCTTGTGGTTATCCTTTTTTTCCCTTTCTAAACTAACATTCTGCCAGTTCTGGAATCCTACTTGAGAGTATCTATAGTTTCGTCTTACTATTAAAAGGAGAAGAAAAAACAGCAAAGTTCTTGATTATTAGTAACTCAACCAAATGCCAATGTAGTTAGATGCACACAAAATACTAGAATATTCTCTATATCTGTTGTGAATCAGAAAGTAGCTCCAAGTGAAGGGAATCACCAAGGAAATGAATCAACAATCATATTGGGCCAAATGCCAGCTATCCGAAACAGTTTACGCATCAAGAAGGTTCCCTCTAAATACGCTGACTATGAGCTGCTGCCACGTCAAGCTTGAGAGTAGCCGAATACTCGTCCTAGGGAGTATATAGTAGAGGTTGTTATGCATATTTTCAATAGAATTCGAGTTTCTTTTCTCATCTATCTCTCTGTAATTCTCTTGTTCTTCGGGTTGGTTAATAAAAATTCCCTTTTCTACATTTCTCCATACCGATTCACAACAATATCATACTAGTTTTTCTGATGATATATCTGAACACGTTATTCACTGGAGATATATATGCCTTAACCACTAATACAAAACACCAATAACTTTTAGCGATATGCACATTTATATCGGAAAATGACTCGCCATTTCAATTTTCCTCTGGTTGAACCTAACTCACCAACAATGTTGAATATTTTAAAAATAAAAAGAAAGAAAAAGAGAACCCAGTTAGTGGTTCCATGGTAATTTATGTACTGCATATGCTCTCTAATAATGTCCGTCTATTTAGTCTCATATTCCATGTACGAGTACCACAAAGATAATTGATAAGTCATATATTTGTATGTTTTTCTTATATAATTCCCTATGTTTTAGCACACTAATTTATCTACAAGTCCTTGTTTTGGTTCCTATTTGGCTTTCAGGGTATTTTAACAGCTAAATAATATTTCATGCATAACAAGAGGATATTAGCACAGTTTGTACACTTTAGAGATTGACATGCGAACATTGACTGCGAACAATGGAACCTTTCAAACAGACTTGGCACAGGGAGCAAACACACAATCTTGTGAACCTTGACTGCGAATGTTGTGAACGATGGACACTGCAAACGCAGACGTGGAAGACCAAGCGAACGCTGAAGGCTAAGTAGGCGAACGCAAGTAGAAGTCCTGCGGGCGCTGATGTACGTAGATCAGAACGTGAGCAGAAGTATCCATCACTGCGAACGTTTACATGGACAGACCAGAATGCAATGATAAGACCAGCCGCGAGCCTCAACATGCGAACGAGCCCTAGAACGCTGGAGACAAAACACACACAAATCCCATGCTACCGTGGTTGCTTGGAAGAGAAGAAATCCTACATTAATTAGACTTTCACTTTATATTAAATTACATTTAATGTAGGATTAGGGTTTTGTACTTTATTGTAATTCCTTCCCCTACTTGATGTATAATTCCTTGCCTATAAATAGGATCAAAGGGGAAGAAAGAAGAAAAAATCATTTTACCCTATAAAACCCTTCTTGCTTCCACCTGCTCTATGAATAGCTAAACCCTTAGTTCTAGCCGAGTTTGTTTCTAGGTTTTCAATACATCTATTAGTGAGGTTTCTTGTTCTTAAATATTCTTTATAATTCAAAGTATTTTTATATCTTCCGGGCTCATTCAATTGCGTGTGTTGGATTATACGTGTACAATCAACCATTCATGGATTATTGATACAAGTGGTAAGAAAACCTGGACTATGGTTTTTGAAGGTATGAAATCGTATATTTAACTAGTGTGGATTATCACTTTTTAAATATATGTGTTTTGGTCTCTTAATAACTTAATCCTATTTGATAGGTTTTTATCTAAAGTGGACTATCTAAGAATTTAACCTAGATAATAAGTGTTAACAACTTATGGACTATCAGGTTGTTAGCTAATTAAAAGAAGAGAACTCTTAGGTTATTTGTGGATTATTATCTAACTTAAGATCCAAGCTACTTTAAGAATTATGCAGGTTATCTTTTAAAGTCTGTGATCTAATACTTGGATTGAAACACTGTTAAAAATTGGCGATGTTGCTTCTTCTTCCTACTTTCAGGGGCTTGGAGAATGAGAATCCGTACAAGCACTTAAAAGAATTCCATGTGGTGTGCTCAAACATGAATTCTCACAATGTTACACTCGATCAGCTCAAGTTGCGAGCCTTCTCATTCTCGCTCACAGACTATGCGAAAGACTGGTTTTACTACATACCGTCCGACTCGATTGAAACATGGACAAACATGGCAAAGCTTTTCCTTAAAAAGTACTTCCCCGCTTCAAAAGTTCACCACATTCGCAAGGAAATCTGCTGGATTTAACAAAGAGACTGCGAGATACTGCACACATACTAGGAACAGTTCAAGCAACTATGCGCGAGCTGTCTGCAGTATGGAATATCTGAATCATTACTCATCATAAAATTTTACGAGGGCTTGTTACCCATTGAGCGAAAGATGATGGATGTTGTGAGCGGAGGAACGATCATGGACAAAACTCCTACCCAAGCTAAGGACCTTATCAATATTATGGTTGCGAACTCGTAACAATTCGGGCCACTACAAAATACCGTCTCTCGAAGCGTGAGCAAGGTAAATATTTATTCCCTCGATGATAAGATTTCAACTTTAACCTCTATTGTTGAAAGATTATCAGCAGACGAACATACAAAGGATACTAACATTATAGAAAGACAGTACGGTCAATGGAAGCACAATCCATACGCACATACATACAACTCCGAGTGGAAAGACCATTCTAACTTGTGTTATGGGCAAGAACATCTGCAAGAAGCTTACCATCAAGACAAGCGTTCGCACAACATGCCTTCCGGTAACATGATCCTTTCTACGGACAAAATGTTTTTTGCGAACTTGAACCGTCCGCACCAACAGAGCCTTATTTGGAAGACACCAAGAACAAAATTACAAGCAACCTGGAGTAACTCCAACAAGAAAGAAGGTTGAGTGTTAAGAATCTCGACATCCAAGTAAGTCAAATTGCCTCATCTCTTAGCTAGACCAAGTCGTGAGGTAAAGCCCTCTCAAACTATTATAAATCCTACACAAAACGTAAGTGCTATTACTTTGAGCAGTGGCAAAAACTCGCATGAACCTCCCAGGCCCAATGTGGATGCAACAGAGAAAGTGAAGAGTACGAACACACCATCTTTCATACTACTTGTGAACGGAGAAAATACGAGTGAAGATGTTGCGGGAAATGAATAGAATGGTGCGAAAACTAATAAGCCTTTACGGATACTAAACCCTTCAAACCAGTAAATAGAAGAACGTCTACCCCATTATGATTCTAACACACTTCCCTCAACTGTTCGCACAAACCAAGAAGAAAGAATAAGAGCAGAAAGATGCGAAAGCAAGCAAACCTACTGCGGACGATAACTAGAAAGATGCGAAGGCTAATAAGCCATCTGTAGATTAGATATAGAAATTTACGAAAAAGAGTCAGCCTGAGGTAAATAAGCCATATACGGACGAGGATGATACGGACACTGAACAAGAGGAAAACCGGGATATGAATGCAAGTCAGCTTGATGTGGATGGTGAGCAAACGGAGGTTAATGAGCTTTTTGTGAATGATGCACATGAGATTGCAAAAGAAAATCTGCCAAATGTGCATGGCGAACATGAAAGTATGAAGGCCAGTAAACCTTCTAATTTTTGTCACGTACCTTTTTCTGACGAAGATAACAACCCAAAAAATCTAAAGCCTACGAAAAACAAAACTGGTGCAAAGAGTGGTGTGCCACCCATTGTGATTCAAACACCTTTTCCTCAAAGGTTCACACAGACCAAATAGGATAAACAGGAACAAAAAATTCTTGAAACAGTTTAAAGGTTGAGCTAATCATCAAGAAACATGCACACAAAATATCAGATCAGGATAACTTCTTGCGTACAAAGACATTATACCATGGCAAGCAGATGTCGTAAACAATATTGTGACAGAGACATTCCCAGCATGCACATCATGAATTAATAAAGATAAAATCACATGCAATGTAAAGCTGTGCCTATGGGATGACCCGTACTTATTGAAGATAGGAGCTGATCTAGCCATAGTGGCAAACATCAATTAGATTTAGGGATCCAACCAATCAATGTTAGACTTTCCTATAAACTTGCAATGCAACTACCATGACAGAAGAAAATGTTCAAATCAATCAAGGACAAACCTTATGATGAACACCTCATCGTCGAAACATGAATAAGGGAGTCACGTCTAGCTAAAGATATTAAAGAAAAGCATTGTATGGGAGGTACCCATGATTTAATTTTAAGTTTATTTACAGTTTAATAATAATTTAATTTCTTTTAAGAGTTTTTATGTTTTTCTTCGTTTGCTTTAGGAAACATGGGTTATCTCTTGTGGACGTAGCCTTGCACCGCGGACATATGAGCATCTGTAGCAATAAAGACTTTGCAAACCAGACCCTCACAAGAAAACGTTTGCATTATCAGACAGCCGCACCCAGACTGTTCGCTTAAGTAATCTATCCGCACGACATATGATGTGTCGTATACGACTGCAATGGTTTGCATACTTCCACTCGCAGACCATAATAAAATCCAAGTGTGGGAGAGGTAGCCTCACCCTTCGCACAAGAACTGTTCACAACATCCAGAACAAGACTCCATGCCTAAACCATTCGCACATTACATAGCCACCTTGCGAACGAGGGAGTACTCTTCTTTCCTAAATTTTTAATTGTATATTTCTGTTCGCACGTGTAGGAACATTGAGGATAATGTTCGATTTATGTGTGGGGAAGGTATTATGCGAATGCTAGATATAGGGTCTAATATGATAATTTCATGCTTATTAGACTTAGACCTACTTTTGCATAAAAAAAATTTCTTTGAACCAACATGCTGAAATTTTTAAACTTGAGATCCTAAAGTAAAACTGAGATTGATATGGGTAGTAAACTAGAATTGATGAATTTTTAGCCTTGCAAATCTTGTTTGATTAATTGATTTGATAGTTGAGTGGATAGATTATACACAACGTAAATCATTTTTGTGAGACTTGAGCCTTAATAAGCATACATCTTTTATACTTCATATTTTTCTTTCATTGAGTGTTTTTCAAGCATGATTAGTTTCTTCTAGAACTTGTATTGTTATACATGTTGAGGCCACACAGAATTGAATTACTTGTGATGATTAAGGCACTTAGGTATGAACCACGAGCCAAAAAGCCTACCCTGGTATATTTGACCCTTAGAGAACCACTTTTGAGCCTAAGCCTTTTGTTTGGAACTAAACCACATTACAAGCCAAATTCTTTTTTGTTGATTTCCCCAATTTGCACCTGAATTTGAAAACTATATATCTTTTTGAAAATAAAGAAAGATCAAGAAAAGAGAGAAAAGTAAAAAAGAGAAAAAACAAGAAAAATAATAAAAAAATTGTCTTGCTAAAAAAGACATGATGCGCGAACAAAGAAAATATCCTTGTTTCTCGTAAAGATTAATGTGAATGCTTGGTACGCAAGAAATAAAGTATAAAAATTTTCAAATTCAAATAGCCCAAAAGTCCTTCTTATCATACCCTCTCCTAAGCCCCGTTACAACCTGATCAAAGATCTTTTGATCTTGTGGTTCAATCCAACCAATGGTGGAGATGTGATATATTTTCAAGCCTATGGTAAGACTCTTTTACATACTTTGACATGAGTATTGTTGTTTCTTAAACACATTGAGCGAACAATGAGTGAATCCTTGCGAGTGTGTTTTAATTCTGTTCCATCCTTGACTTCATGAAATTAATTGGATGACCATTTTCTTGTGCTAAATTGCAATCATGGACTTATTACTGCTCTTATCCTTTCTATTTACCGAATAGACCTTAGGTTTTAGAGCTTTAGTTTGCTTGTAGACAAGTAAAAATCTAAGTGAAGGGTATATAATAGGTCGTATATTTGCATGTTTTTCTTATATAATTCCCTATGTTTTAGCACATTAATCTATCTACAAGTCCTTGTTTTGGTTCCTATTTGGCTTTTTGGGTGTTTTAACGGTTAAATAATATCTTATGCATAACAAGAGGATATTAGCACACTTTTTACGCTTTGGAGATTTACATGCGAACGCTGACTGCGAATAATGGAACCTTGGGAGCAGACTTAGCACAGGGATCAAACACACAATCTTGTGAACCTTGACTGCTAACGATGGACACTACAAACGCAAACATGAAAGAGCAAGCGAACACTGAAGGTTGAGTAGGCGAAACAAGCAGAAGTCCTGCAGACGTTGTTGTACGTAGATCAGAATGTGAACAGAAGTATCCATCATTGTGAACACTTACATGGATAGAGGATCGCAGATAGACCAGAATGCAATGATGAAATCAGTCGCGAGCCTCAACATGCGAATGAGCCCTGGAACGCGGATGCTAATGCGTAAGTCAAACGGGCGCTGGAGACAAAACAAGCACAAATCCTATGATGCCATGGTTGCTTGGAAGAGAAAAGATCCTACATTAATTAGACTTTCACTTTATATTAAATTACATTTAATGTAGAATTAGGGTTTTGTACTTTATTATAATTCATTCCCTTACTTGATATATAATTTTTTCCTATAAATAGGATCAAAAAGGAAGAGAGAAGAAAAAACTGTTTTACCCTAGAAAACCCTTCTTGCTTCCACCTACTCTATAAGTAGCTAAACCCTTAGTTCTAGCCGAGTTTGTTTCTATGTTTTTAATACATTTATTAGTGAGACTTCTTGTTCTTAAATATTCTTCATAATTCAAAGTTTTTTCATATTTTTCGGGCTCATTCAATTGTGTGTTGGATTATACGTGCACAATTAACCATTCATGGATCATAGATACAAGTGGTAAGAAAACATGGACTATGGTTTTTGAAGGTATGAAATCGTATATTTAACTTGTGTGGATTATCGCTTTTTGAATATGTGTGCTTTGGTTTCTTAATCACTTAATAAGTGTTAACAACTTATGAACTATTAGACTGTTAGCTAATTAAAATAAGAGAACTCTTAGGTTATTTGTAGATTATTATCTAACTTAAGAACCAAGCTAATTTACGAATTTTGCATGTTATCTTTTAAAGTCTGTGGTCTAATACTTGGATTGAAACACCGCGAATGACTTGGCTATACATCACCAAACCATTCCCACAACCCAACCTTAGTTGTTGCTTTCTTTTCGAAAAACTACACAACAAAACAAACCCCATTTTTACTTTGTATCCGCACTTGTATTGGTTAGAAAACTTATACCTTTTGACCACTCTCTGTGAGTACGACCCTACTTGTCACTGCTACAAATCCTTAAGAACAAGTAGGTATTTTATTTTTTACAGATTCGACACATGTTCAATAATATGAAACTCAAATACTCTAAAAAATTATGTGTGCGATTTGATGTATATACCATATTGAGTATTGTAACTAGTATGTGCTTTCTTTGGTTGCTTATTATAAAGGCAGAAAGTGCACTTGGATTTGTACCTATGGAAATAATTGTTGAAAAATATCTCAACATAGAAATGGAACTACCTATTTGATTTCTTTGCTTAACAAGCTGCAGAATCCTGCACTAAACTTTGATGAATTCTATATGCATATTCACTTGCATAGTTTCATGTGTGTGTGACATATATTGTTGCATGAATCAGTGTTCTATTTGATTTTGATGGTAATGGATATGTTCATTGACTTTGCCAATGTTCTATAAAATCTATTGAGAAAATTAAAATGGGACATATAAGTTTGTTTAAAGTGGTAGTACGAAGGTAGGGAAGTCAAGTGTGGGTTCGCCGGAGGCTAGCTCAAATGAACGATGGATGGCCAGAGGTTGGTGGCTGAAAAGGGGTTAAGGTTTTTTCTTTTGGGGTAAAAAATAAACTTTTAAAATTTTAGGGGTGAAATTAAAATAAACATTTTCTTATTAACGTGCACTTTATCAGGGTAACGAAAACAAACGTTCGAGTGACTAGAAGTTTACACAACAAAAACATAAGTGACCAAAATGGTCAAATTTGAAAATTAGTGACCAAAAGTGTACATTGACTAAACGTAAGTGACCATTGCAGTAGTTTACCCATTTTAAAATTCCCATCGCTTCCACCAAAGGCCAATTTACCCATTCTTGGCGATATTCAGTTGTTCGATTCAAGTCCAACAATTGATATCAGAGTTTTGTCACTTTATCAGATTAACATCCTAGAGTCCTTGAAGTGCTTTATCAATCTACATGAACTAGTTAAAATGACGTAATCCATCTCCAAGCCTTCATACTTCAATGGTGTCAACTATTCTTATTGGAAGAATAAAATAATGATCTTCATTCAATCCATCGATTACAAGCTTTGGAAGATTATTGATGATGGCCCTAAACTCCCACAAAATAGGGTAGGAGACATTCTTATCCTCAAGGACATGAATGAATAGAGTGATTAAGAAAGGAGACAAATACAACTCAACTCAATGCCATGCATGTTCTTCTATGTGTACTTGGTCCAGAAGAATACTTCAAAGTCTTATCTTGTGACGATGCCAAGGAAATATGAGATAAGATTGAAGTCACATATAAAGGAACCAACGAGGTGAAGGAGACCAAGATTGGACTTCTCAACCTAAACTATAAGAACATTAAGTTATACCCAGATGAGGATATCAAAACTATGTTCGATCGATTATCCGTCATCATTAATGTGCTTAAAGAATTCAGAGAGGTGATCCCAGAAGACAAGCTTGTAAGGAAGTTGATCTATTCACTTCCTAATTCATAGGATTCCAACAAGACCGTCGTCATCAAAGCAAAGAACTTGAAGACACTCAATGATACGAGCATGAGATGGGTCAAAATAATCATCTTGGAAAAGAAGTTGAAACTACTTTGCAAGTCAGAAACATCAGTCAACTTGCGAAGCATTTTTGGATGGGATCCAGGCATTTATGGGTCAACATGTCTTCTTAAAACTTGTCCGGCGAAGACAGCGCATGCAGAAATTCCTATACGGGATTAATACGGGATTTTTGGATAATTACAAATTTTCAAGATTTTATTTGATTAGTTGTAATTTAAATCAATATAGGATTCTACAATATCTATTAGGATTAGATTTATTTAATTAGGATTTTATTTTTAGCATTTATTTATTATTAGAAGTTACTTATCTAATTAGGAGATTAGATTTTAGCATTTATTTATTGTATTTAATTCCTAAGTTTAGTAGGATTAAAACTTCTCCATGGCCTATATAAAGGAGGCTTCACCCTTATTGTAATTCAGATTTCATCGATTAATAAAAAGTTCTCTTTGGAGATTTTAGTATTCTTTGAGTTTGTAAATGTTCGGTAAACTTGTCTAGAAACCATCTTCAACATAAGATCATCGAGTTCTTGTGAGGGAGATCATCTTCACACTCTTGCTTACCTAGGTAATTGCATCTAGGAGGGTGAGTTAGAGCCGATTGAGGTTGCTTGCTTAGATAGTTGCGTCTAAGAGGGTACCGAGGACAAAACAACAATTATCAATTCATCACGCCATCTCTACATATTCAAGCTTCCTCCATTGACGCCACCACCATAAGCAAATCTGAATTTTTAGATTTGTTCTTTATTTTGGTTTGTTTTGTTTTGTTTTTCTCTTTATTCGAATTTACGCTACTTTATCACTCAAGCTTGATGAGCTAATAGGATCTTTGCTCAGCCATAAAATGATGATGTCCAAGGGAAAGAAGAAAAGAACAATGAAGAGATGAATGTTGCTCTTAAATCCTCTATAATCCAAAAAGAAAAATTAAGTGAAGAGGAAGATAAAGATGAACACATGGCCAAGCTCTTCAAAAAGCTAAAGAGATTCATAAAGTACGAAAAGAAACAATCAAGACATGAATCAAGAATGAAGAGAAAGGATCCCATCATATGCTTCGAATGCAAGAAGCCAAGACACGTCAAGTACAATTGTCTAAAGATGAAGAAGAATGCATTTATGGCTACATAAAGTGATAAAGAGGACTCCACCGATCATGAGGTAGTCAACCTTTCTCACATGGCCATCGAAGAAGATTCAAAGGTAACTTCTAACTTATCCGATTCAAATTTATATACATTTGATGAGTTACAAGAAGCCTGCGTTTATTTGGTTTTAGAATTTGAAAACCATATTCTGAAAAAGAAAAAAATGGTTTCAAAATTAAAAGTTCAAAACGATTTGATTTCTAAAACCAAACATGAACTTGAAGCAAAGCTCAAAGATTTGTTAAAAAGAATTTGTTTAACAAAGATTTTCAAAGAAGTAAAAATGGAGTTAGCTCTAAAATAAATTTGTTAAAACAAATTTTTATCAAAGATAATCTAGTTCCCCTAGATTTTTAAATAGAAAATTTGTTAAAAATATTTGGGTCCCCAAGGGACTAATTTCTTCAAAGAAAAAGGAAGGTATTGAAAAATAGATTCCCAAGGGAGTTAAATTTTTTAAGGACTAATGCCAATAGATCCAAATCGATTTGGATACCGAAATTTGTATGATTGTCTTTTGTAGGTGTGCATGAGCATTGATGAGTAAAGTCAAATTTCGGGAGCTCTTGACACACAAGAGAGAAGGGACTTGAAGAGGGTGAGGCTTATACCTTGGTTCAAGTGGTAAAATTTATTTTCATGCAACTTGCTTGGTCACGTGTTAATTGTTTGATTCTTTTAATGGTTCAAACATGTTTATGTGTCTCCATGTGGTGCTTAATTGCATACAGGTAGGGGAGTCTCAATTGCATGAGTTACATGTTTTTGGCATTCTAGATCTTTATCTATGTTTTTGGCCTTAAACATGTAATATTTTGGTTGTTTTGGTGAAATCCATGCTTTTCATGCCTTAATTGTTTCATATGATCATCTTTGAAAGCATGGGTCCAAAATATCTAAAAAGTATGTCTAGGACCTCTTAGAGCCATTGTATGAACTTTGTTTGAGTTATATAGACCTTAGAAGCATGATTTGTTGCATTTTCACCAAGCCTGTGCAATTGATATCAGTACCGCCCATACCGTACCGGTACTGCAGTGGTCGAGTACAGATACGCAACCTTTCGTAGCGGTACACATGACATTTGGTCTCCTTTTTTGCCATGCCTTCATGTGTTTAATGATAATTTTGATATATGACATATTTATTGAATTTCTTGTATTCATTTCATTTAATTATTTGAAATTCAATTTTATTTCTCTCGAATTGTTGGACTAACATTTTTGTTGATGCTTGATTAAGAGGGCCCTATTTTTTAATTCTTTTATGTTTAAAATTTTTTTGTCTACTCTCCATTGTTATCATGCTTTAAAGTGATTTCAAATACTATTTTGAATTATTTTTATATAACAAAAATAGGGAGAGATATGTTTGAAAAATTAAATTTCAAAAAGTAAAAGAAGGGCTTTAATATTTTTCTAAAATATTTTTTTTTCTAAAATTATTTTCTAAGAGGAAGAAATTATTTTTGAATTAGTTTCGTTATATCAAGAAGGGGAAGATTATTGAAATATTGATTTTGATACAACTTAAATGAAAAATGTTTTTAGACTTAAACATATTTGCAAAAGTTATTCAAAGTCCAAATAGCTTAAAAAATATGTTTGAAAGAGTTTTGAAGTGTTTTTGACATGTTTAAATGTTTTCAAACTATCCTGTCAAAAACAGGCTGTGAGTACCGGTACGGTTTTCCTTGTACTGATACCCAATAGTCTGTACCGGTAGGGTTATAAGCGTACCGATACGAGGTGTTTTTCCCCAAGGGTTTCAAATTTCCAGTAGGCATTCTTCGTACCGATACGGCCAAGCCCATACTGATACGCAAGGGCTCGTATCGATACTTGTATCGCGTACCGGTACACCCTACATTAAGTGCTTGTAATGACACTTTCTTCTTAAGGCAGGTACTGATACCGAGACCCGCGTACTGATACTGAGATACCCAGAAGTACATTTAATGCTATAAATTAAGTCCCCAACGGCTCTGATCAACCCCAACAACTAGTAACGATCGAGAACTCCTTAAAGGGTTTAAAAGACTCATTCAAGCATCCATAGAACAACAAGAAACATCATTGCCAACATTCATATATAAAGAAAGCGTTTTGTGCTTGTAAAGTCTATTTTTCATTAGAACAAACTTGTGAGCTTAATTGTTATATTTGCTCACGTGTTAGGTTTTGGGTGAGAGCTTAATTTGCAAACATATTTGCCTTGTGAGGTTTTCCTTTGTTTGCACAATTTGTATTTTATCTTTGGAGAGAATGTCTCAAAGTTTTGGGCTATAAGCTGTGAGGGAGTTGTAAGATTATTTCCTTTAGCCTCAAAAAGAAAGACAAATTGAGTGAATTTGTGAAAAATTCTTAGTGGGGAAGCTAAGGTAGTGGAGGTAGACTTGGTTTAGAAGTAGAACCACTATAAATCCTTGTATAAATTTTTAAGTTCTCATTGCTTCCATCAAAGGCCAATTTACCCATCTTAGCTATATTCGGTTGATCGATTCGAGTCCAACAGTTTTGTTCTACCTTTTTTTCTTCTTATTATTCATTTTGTTATATCATATCTATTTCGTTTTCAATTTTTTATGGGTAAATCATTTTTTAGTATTTTTAGATCAAAATATTATTAATGTGTTGTCATATATATTTTTAATATTTTATTATAATTTAAATTTATTTATTTCATATATCATAATGTTAACAAATTTAAATATCACTTAAATTAATTTATTTTTACTCTATAATATCATGTCTAAAATAGACATTTTATATTTTTTTAAAAGTATTTTTTGACAATAATACCAAACACTAAAATCTTAAACCTAACTTTTTAAAAGCACTTTTCAAAATTACTTTCTAAAAAAACTTTTCAAAAGCAGTATCAAATTGACTCTTAGGCTATGTTTGCCATTGAAGCTGAAAACCAGATTGGGGGGGGGGGGCAAACAGTCGTTTGGAAAAGCTGAAAAAATCAGCTTCTACAAACGCCCGTTTGAAGGACTAAAATCACGGTTGTAAACTGAATTTTCACCCAAAAGTTGTATTGTTTGCCATTGAGTTTGCTTAAAAAAGTGTGTTTGAGTTGCTACAAGCAACCAAAAATAGGGCCTTGGTCGTCAACTACCAGTATTCAGTCATTGTTTTCTTATATTCAATTCTTGTTTTTTCTTACGTTTAGGTTTTCTTCTAGTTATTATTTGCTTTTGTGGTACGTTTATCTTATGTCTTGTGGCACATATCTTCCTTATGGTACGTTTTCACACACTTTGTGGTAGATTTGTATTTGTGGATAGTTTTCGTACGCTATTCTGCTCTGATTTGTTGTTTTCGTTGGTCTTTCAGTCGTTTGATCCCCTTTTGTAGTTCGTTTGTCGATGTAATAAGATCTGTTTTGTGAAGTCGCATGCAAGATTGTTGGTTTCACTCACCGTTCCTACTTCAAACCTTAAGCATGTAGGTGGATAAAGACGATGAGTGTTGTTTCATTCTTTTTTTCTTCAGTATTTCATCTCATATTTGTTGTTGCAATTCATTGGAGGTGTGTTTCGATGGTATGATATTTTGTTTTGATTTTTTATATTTTATTTTATTTTGTTATTTTCTACTACTATTTTTCATTTCATTTGAAATGTTTATATATTTTATTTTCTAATAAATTTGACCGACATATTATTAAAAAAATTCGAATACCACATTATTTTATAGACTATTCAATGAAAACAGTGTTATTATTCCCCCCCACCCAGAGTTAAGTTGTTGGATTTAAGCTCCTCCGTCACACTCGTTACTGTCTCATCTTCTTATTCAACCACCGGCCGTCGAATAAACTCCGGGACTCGGTGAGTTTTAGCAATCACCCAAAATGGTGGCCGAGTTGAAGTACGAGATCTCACAGAACGCTTACATAAAGCTAGTTCTACATGCTCTGAAGCACAAAACCACAGCAGTCAACGGCGTCTTACTCGGCCGAGTCAACCCGCAAAATGAAAACGTCGTTGAGATCATCGACTCAGTCCCTATATTTCACTCCAATCTTGCCTTGTTGCCTCCTCTCGAGATCGCCCTCATCATGGTATCAATTTTCTCTTTTTAGGGTTAAATAATATCTATATATTTCTCTTGTTCTTTTAATAAATTCTCCCTTGGAACGCTTAGTTTGAAAAATCAGAGGTTTATGCTGGTTTAATTATTGGGTTTTGATCAAAGATTCAATTGTGTTGTGATAAACTTTTGTGGTTTTGGTAAAGTTTTTTTCCCTTAAAAAGGAAGAAAAGACCCTTTTGGGCTATTCTCTTTGCAATTTTAAACTGATATATTCTGATGGGTTGGTTTTGATCAGATAGAGGAACATTATGGATCCAAGGGCTTGGGAATTGTGGGCTATTTCCATGCAAATGAGAGGTTTGATGATGCAGAGCTTGGCATTGTGGCAAAGAATATAGGTGATCATTTTTGCCGGTACTTTCCCCAAGCTGCTGTCTTCTTGGTATGTATTTTGACTGTTCTGCTAATAGCTAATGGAATATGTGTGTGTGTGTGTGTGTGTGTGTTATTATATGCTGCTTTGGTGGTCTAATGGCTATTGGCTATGTCTCAAGTTTGTTTTTTGTTTGTGATTTTTCTTTTGTAGTTGGATAACAAAAAGCTTGAAGCTTTGCCCAAGGAGAAAGACCAGAGTCCTGTAATGCAGGTGTGTGTTGATGTTTTAAGTTTTAATTAAATTTTGTTTCTTGCTTTTGATTGATTTGGGGGAAGTGGTGGGGTAAGATTTCACCTATGTTACTCCATCTCGGGTATGAGGTGTCGGATATGGGTATATTTCCAACACAATAAGGTTAGTCTTGTTTAAGTTTATCCATAAATTTGGAGGGTCCTTGGTGGGTCATATTTTTCACTGCCTGAAAGAAACTATTTATCTGTGGTACTGAGCTAGAAAATTAGCACAATTGCAGTAGGAGAAAGATTAAGGGAAAAAAAATCAATATAAACAGGTCAAGAGGATTGCTGGCATTAGTTCTATCAGAGAATTTATTGGTATAGGAGTTAAAATCAGAAGCTTGTAGGTGTGCCTTAAGGCTCCTGTTGCTTTGTATTTTTAAGTTGGCTTTCTTCCCATGATTGTAGCTGTCGAAATTATATTCTGAATACATGGATGAACTTGGGGTTTCGTATATTTGGTTTGTGTATCAGTCTGTGTCCTAGACATATAGGTGTACCGTCAATATAGGCTGAAAATACAATTGCTATTCTCGAGTCCAAGGTATAAAAGTTCTACATCTCTCTGAATCAGAAACTGGGTACTTGATAGGAGCAAGGGCCCATTGCATTTTTTCAATATCAGTTTTTGCATTTTTTGAGGTATTGAATAGCAGAGGAACAAATGTGAATGTTGTGATTGTAGTTATGTGATTTATTTATTTCATATGTGAATCATCCAAATGCCCCCTCTCCCTCTCCCTCTCCCTCTCCCCATCCTCAGTCTCTTGCTTTTGATGCTTCAAACTTCATGTAGTCCCCTATGATGCTACATGCCAAGCATAACAAAATCAGTACTATTAGTAAAAAGGTTCTAGAAGTACTCCTGTTCCATTAATGTGAAACTGTTTTATTTTGCATCAGAATTTGTAGTGACCATCAGGTATTGTGCATTAGTTACAGTGAATGGCCTCCAATAGCTATTTTACGTCCAGATTAGATCTATTGAAATTTACTTTCAGTTCAACTCATATTGTGCATTAGTTACAGCATATGGCCCTCCGATTGCTACTGTCAAGTCCAATCAGAACTTTTGAAATTTACTTTCGACTCAACTCTCTGGTCATTTTGAGGTGTTTTCCTTTAAAAGTTTTGGATCGTAATGTATTCATGGTCCTATAACCTATACTATGCATTTGGCTGATGGGATATTCTTCTTGTCATGCTTAAGCTTTATATAAGGGATGCATCCAAGAACTGGAAACTAGCTGGACCAGATGGAGGCAGCCGTTTGGTAATTAAGGAGCCAGCTGCTAATGTTGTTTTGTCGGATTACATTTCATCTGAAAAATGGCAGGATGTTGTAGATTTCGATGACCACCTCGATGACATTAAGATGTAATTCCTACGGTCTTCTCTTCTCTTATATTCCAATGGAGCACGGTTTTACATGTTAATCTTTCTGATTGCAGGGACTGGCTTAATCCGGAACTCTTCAAATAAGATCCTTTGATTGACAACTTGAAGTGGACAATGAATTCTTGAAACCATTGGAGATTTTGTGGACAATTCTTGAGCAAAACATGAGCGTTTTAAGGTCATTGGCTAAAAACTTGTTAGTGGAATGCTGAGCCATTCTGTTTTTAGTTTATTGCAGTCCTTTGTCTTTGTCAAGTTTTTACAATAATCTAGTGATTGAGTTTTGACATTGAGGTTGTTAATGGATTATGAACTCATTGACCATTTCATTTGAAAGGCTTAAAATACCATTTTCCTGCAGTCTTGATGAAGTCATGGATGAACCTTTTCAAGGCAATCAAACAAGGGTTCTTCAGATTAAAAAATATTAATGCTACAAAAACAAATCCTTGAAACTATATATATATATATATATAACTTGGATCATTTTGTATCCGTGTTAGTTTCGAGTTTAGGGTCATTTTAGGTTTGAGTTGTTTTAGGTTCGGGTTATTTCAGTTTTGGATCATTTTATATTCGAGTCGAAGTCATATTTTGATGTTTGGATCAGAATTGTGCTTACTACATGAAATCCACGTTTTGCTAAATTAATCCCCCATTTTTTTATGGGTAAAACTAAAATTAATTTTATACAAGCTTGTGTATTTATACTATAAACACTCAAAATTTAAATTCTTAACCCTAAAAAATCAAACTTCACACTCTAAACCCTAAATTTTAAACACTAACCTTAAATTTTAAACCCTATAACTTAAACTCTTAAACCTTAAATTAAAATCTCAACCTCTAAAATTAATTAAAAGACATGTGTAAACTAAAGATTAAAGTTTTTTTCTTTTTTATTGTCGCATTCTAAAACAACGAAACTGAGTGGCTAAACCCTTGTCTTCAATCGTTGTCTTCAAGCCAGTTGAAGTGAAACGAAAGAAATGCAGATTTCCATGTCTTCTTCGTTTCACTCTCTTCCTTCACCAGCCCAAACCCTTGTCTCCAACTTCAATTCTCCATTCGAGCTGAAACAAGCTCATGCCCATCTCATTAAACTTTAAAGCCAACACTCCCCTCTCTCTCATCCCTCCCTCTCGAATCTCTTCCGTTTGTGCTTTATCTCCCGCTGTTATCTCTTACGCCCATCGACTTCTCACCTATGTTCCTCAAACCCAAACCGTTTGGAACTCTTGCTTGAAAACTTTAGCTGAGAGTGAATCTCCCGTTGATGCCGTCCTTTTGTTTCGTCTTTTACGTGAACTCGATGTTGTTCCTGATAGTTTCACCTGCGCTTTCCTTCTCAAAGCTTGCTCGGCTTTGTTGGATGATAAAACTGGTAAGATCATTCATGGGGTTATCGAGAAACTTGGGTTTCAGTGGAACTTGGTTTTGCAAAATATGATTTTGAATTTCTACGGATTGTGCGGAGAAATGAGTACTGCTCGGTTGATGTTCGATAAAATGCCCCAACGAGATGTTGTCAGTTGGAATGTTATGATTACCCATTTGGTGAAAAGCGGAGGTTTCGAGGGTGCTTACGGGTTATTTTCGTGTATGCCCCAGAGAAATGTGAGGTCGTGGACAATGATGATTTCTGCGTGTTTTCACAGCGGGAAGCCCAGGGAAGGGGTTGAATTGTTTATGGAGATGGAGAAGATTGGACTGCAGGCTAATGAGGTCACTGTAGTGGCTGTTCTTTCAGCTTGTGCTGATTTGGGTGCACTTGAGTTGGGAAAGAGAGTCCATGAATACTCGAAAAGAAGTGGATTTGGAAGGAAGAGTTTTGAATACTCTGATCGACATGTATGTGAAATGTGGCTGCTTGGAGGAAGCTAGGAGGGTTTTCGAGGAGATGGAGGAACGGACAGTCGTGTCATGGTCAGCTATGATACAAGGGCTTGCGATCCATGGACAAGCTCAGGAAACTTAGGGTTTTCTCAATGATGATTGAGATGGGGATGATGCCTAATGGGGTAACCTTTATTGGACTCTTGCGTGCGTGTAGTCACATGGGGTTGGTTGATGAAGGTCGTCGGTTCTTTTCCGGCATGACTAGAGACTACGATATTATACCCGAGATCGAGCATTATGGTTGCATGGTTGATCTTTATAGCCGAGCAGGGCTTCTTCAGGAAGCCCATGAGTTCATAATGAATATGCCTATAAAACCGAATGGAGTTGAATGGGGAGCTCTCCTTGGGGGATGCAAGGTTCATAAAAAATTGAACTAGCTGAGGAAGCTACTAGACATTTTTGTGTTGGAATGATCAATCAATGGAGAAAGTAGCTAAGAGGGGAGGTGAATTGGCAATTTAAAAATTTGGAAGCAAGTCGGAAAATAAAAATAATGGGACACAAGGATTTATAACGGTTCAACCTTCTAACAAGGTTTACATCCACTACCTTAGCTTCTTATTAAGGATTTCAACAAATTTACTGAAGGATCTCTTCCCATTTTTTAGGTTTAGGAGGCAATCGTTACAAAATCAAAGCTTTCTACCCAAAGCTTTGATGGATTCATTCTTTTACAAGAAAATTTTTGGCAAATGAATAGAATCCTCTCAAAAGTAATAATTTGCCCAATTACAAGATCACTAAACCCAATCTTGAAAATAAAGAATACAAATTTGCTCACTCAAGGGGTTACAAAGGATTTGACTCTAATAAGCTCAAGATGCTGGATTTTTGCTTGAAGGCTTGTAAGTTGATCAATAGTTGTTGTAGCAGCTTTGGAGACTTCAATTTATACCCCTTCATTGATTTTTAACTGTTTTGGTGGTTGTGGAATTGATTATAGCAATTGGAGAGCCATTTTCTCGCAATAAATGCAGTCTGCCAACCAACCGTATCTGTATGCAGGCTTGTCGTATTGATACCTGACACACAAAAATATAATTGTTGTACAAAGGGGTATCAATATGCGGGAAGGGCGTATAGGTACGGGTTGTCGAAATTACAAAGGCGTACCGGAACAGTATCGCCATATTAGTACGATGCTTACTCACTGGAATCCTTATTCTTCGATAAACAAAAACCGTATCGATACGCCTATGAGCGTATCGGTACGCTATAACCGATTTTTAAAGGTTGGGATTCCAATAAACTGACAAGGCAACGGTCGAGTTTTAAATGCAAAAGATTTACAAAATCTAACACCCCGTATCGATACTCGTATAGTCGTTATCTCCTAGGTTGAATGGTGTATCGAAACGGATACTTAGCGTATCGAAACACCGTACCGGAACGGGCTCAAGCCGTATCGGTACACGATAGCCATTTGCGTAAAAGAAATTTCAGTACCTAAAAATCGTATCGATACAATAGAAGGTGTATCAATACGTTTGGACAAATTTCGACTATTTGAGTATAAAAACACTTAGAAATTATTTGAAGTTTTAGCTTTTGACTAAGAAACACTTTTGAGTTCGATCCTTGTCATTTTGTGAGTATTTTTGAGTACTTCAAAATTTATCTTATTTTGCAAAATAGTAATTAAAAATACTTGTTATATCAAAAATCAAATATTAGTTTTACATCTTGCTCGACTTGATCCTCTTAACGATGGATACTACATTGTTTTATCAAATATCTATGCTGAAGCAGAAAGATGGGAAGACGCAGTAAGAATAAGGAAGCTAATGAAAAACCGAGGCGTGAAGAAGACGCCGGGGTGTAGTTAGATCATGGTTGATGAAGTCATTCATGAATTTGTTGCTGGGGATGATTCACATTCTCAAGCTACCGAAATATTCGATAAGTGGGAGAAACTTGTGGATTACATGAAGATAAGAGGATATAAACCAGACACATCGGTTTTTCTGTTGGACGTAGAAGAGAAAGAGAAGTTTCTATATCGCCATAGCGAGAAATTAGCACTCTGTTTTGGACTGATAGACACACCTCCTGGATCGGTGATTAGGATAATGAAGAACCTCCGAGTTTGTGAAGACTGCCATGCAGCTTTCAAATTGATATCATCAATTGTCAATAGGGAAATCGTTGTCCGTGACCGGAATCGTTTTCATTGTTTCAAAGACGGTGCTTGTTCTTGCCAGGATTACTGGTAAGCAGTTCATAAACATTATTATGTACTATGTAGACTGCAAATCTAACTTTTTACATAATTGATAATTCAGGGGAAGATCCAAAAATTTAAACTCAGTAGTTCACTAATCAGTGTAATAATGTAAGATCAATTTATATTGTTGTAATATTGTACTGATAAGAGTAATTATTGTACAAACAAATATAGTTTATAGTTAGAGACATATTGACATTGAAGAATCAATCAAAATTATTTTAAAATTTTAAATCAAAATTTTAGTTAAATTATTTGGATGAGTGTCAGTGTACTTAACCAAATTTTTTTTTAATGAGACTAACAAATATACTTAAGATGGTTATGGAATCACAATTTAGGTACTTGTTTTAACTAAAAATAGTTCAGGACCTCGAAGCAAAAAATAATAATTTATGAGCTAATTTTTCATTAAAAAAACATATTTAATATTTTTTAGGGTAAGCTACAATGGTATTCACTAAATTTTTAGGACGTTTTTACTTTGGTCACTGAAATATAAATAATTTCTAAACTTTTAGTTCGATTTCATTACAACCACTGCCATTAGAAAATGTTGACGTGAGAAGGATTCATTTGGACAAAATGTTAATATAGTTTGGTTTCAAGCTGATCTAACGGTTAACAACTAGAGATCGAAAAGTTTTAATTTTTAGTTTCAACTAAGATTTTCATATATGTTTCACCAATGTTAACCATAAGATTAAACTGAAACTAAACTATGTAAACTTTTGGCAAAACGAATCTTTCACACAGTTGTGATTGATCGACGACCGTTCCGTTAATAGGAATTTTAATCTTGGCAATGGTTGTAAATTTAAAAAATTAGGGTTCTTTTTGTAAAAGAAGACTTTAACGTGCCACGTTAGTATTTCTTAACGGGGTTAACGCCAGTGGACATAATAAAAGTAAATAAAAGTTGAGTGACTATAATGAAAGTTTTTTTTTTTATTTCTATGACCAAAGTGAAAATATCATACGAATTTAGTGGTTACTAATGTAGGTGCATCCGCCCTATATGTATAAAAGAATTTCAGTAGTTATATATATATATATATATCATCTTAACTTGAAACCTGAAAGGCAAGATAACTTACTAAACCCTCTTTCTTCCCTATATTTTGCATCTTTTTTTATGGTGTACTGTTTACAAGTTTTGTATGCACACATTGAGGTTTTATACTATTTTAGGAGTTTGAAGATGGAAAATCTCTTGTATTCGAATATATAAAAACCCGATACGAATCCACGGATGGTTAGCTTTACAAGGAGAAACCAGAGAGTTGAATGATTGTGTGGTGTTGGACTGAATGAGATATGAAAAAAAAAATGAACAATATAAACAATGTAAGAAAACAAGGGCCCAATCCAGAAGTATTCCCATTGTCATTTCCAGACAATATCGATGAACATTGTCCCACCCTCAGACAAGACCCAGCTTTGAATGTGGACTCAATTCCAGGGGCGTTCAAAATTACCCTACTCGACTGACCTGATTCGACGACTCGAAAGAAAAATATCAGATAACTCTCGAAAAAAATTACCCGATCGGGCCAGGTACCCGACTTGGGAATAATTGAGCCGAGTCTGAGCCGATTTTTCTTGGTTATCGGGTACCCGACCCGATAACTTTTACTATATTTTTTTTAGTTTTAAATTATATTTTAATTTTAGGTATTTTAATATTTATACCTAAAACTAAATTTAAATCTCTAAATTAGTTCTATGTTTGTATTATATACTTTTAAATTTTAAAATTTTCAACTATATTTTTATTAATTTATTAATACCGAAAGAAAAAAATGAGATTAATATTTTTAATGTCTTTTTGGTGATAAACTTTAATATATATATATATGTGTGTATATATATATCCAAATATTCTAAAACTAACTTTAAATCACTAATTTTTGTGTTTGAATTATGTATTATAAACTTTTTAAATTTTATGTGTTTAATATGTAATTTTTAATAAATTTTAAAATAAAAAATAAAAAAATTATGAACCCGGATAGCCGGTAGCGGGTACCCTGTTTAAACAAGCCGAGACACGGGTCGGCAAATAGGTACCCGAAGGAATCGAGTACTCGATTTTTTGGGTACCGGTAATGAACATCCATTCTCTATTCTATTATCTCATGGTCTTCCTTTTTATTTCATCATTATTAGAAAAATGTTTAACCGGAATAGTTTTAGTGAAAAAAATATTATTCTTTTTAAAAGATTTGAGTTTAAATAATTTTATCTGTATAGTATATATGAGTTTTATTAAAGATTAAAACTGAACAAATTATCATAGTATCAAATATTAAAAAATAATATATGAATTAAAATACAATATAAAAATAACAAATTATTAATGTGTATATATTTATATAGATCATAATACTTTTTTTGATTAACAAGTATGCTTTTATTATAGTAGTAATCATATAAGAAATATATTATCACATGCCTCGTTAAAAACCTCCTTAAACCTATGACAGAGGAAAAGAGTAAACCATAATAATATGCAGATGACAAGACACCACGCCAAATAGTAAAAGAACAAACGCGAAGGTAATTTAAATCACCAAACTACTCAACACTCATTTTGCATAGGCCACTAGCGGCAACACAAAGCAACTCAAACCAAGCACTCCCCCTCACCATTCGTCCTTTGTTATCATCATAACCAAGAACGAGACAAAACAATGCATTAATATTTATCGAACCCACACTAGTCATCCACTTATCCCACAGTTATACAGTCACTTAAAATATAACACTTTGTCTACGCCTCCTTTCGCCAAATAATATGAGATGCGATGTTGCATAACTATCTCACTCAATAATTGCAGCACCCCATAAATTAAATGCAAATCATTCGAACACCAAACTTTTTTTAGCATTTGAGGCATGATAAACTCAAATTTCGTCTCGTGAAGAAAAGTCATAAACCACAAAACCATCTCAACAAATTTGTATAAATTTTTCTTTGCCGCTGAACCCAAACCACATGTGTTTCATATTCTATGTTATTGCACTTTTTCATTGCACGCGATAATTCGAGCTATATCATTGACAATATCTTCTTCGTTCTCAATCGTAGTTGCTCCAACGAACTTTCTCAAATTCAATATAGCTCGAGCCTCTAGTAAAATTATTTGTTGTCGATTTAAGAAATCAGATGACGATAATGATCCATTAATCTGATAATCTCTATCGAGAGACTCTTTTACGGATGACCTCTTCTTCTTTTTTTTTAATCTTTCCTCTGCAATAGAACGTTCCTCAGACGAAAGAAAATTGAGAATAATTTCAGATACCTTACGCACTTTTTTAGAATCCCTTTGTATGAAACCACCTCAGCTTTAGAAGTCCTCTGAATTTCGGTTGGCGTCCCATTTGCATTATACGCCTCAACTGACATACCTACTAGCTACTGCCAACGAACCAATCGAATAAACATTATCCCTGTTAACAAAGCCCACCTTCTCTTCTTTCGATCATACATTCGAACCCTCGGACAATTTTGCTACTCGCAAATCTTCTTGTCATCTATCGTCCCACAAACAATTGTCCTTTCATACTATCTGTTCCTCTCGAGACCTCGTATTCAGCCTCAATCTCGTAATGGAGTTACACTCCTTATCCAATACTGCATCCTTTTCCTTTTTCATCTCTCTATCTGCCAACACTTCGTCATTTACCTTCCACTGCACATAGAATCAAAATCTTCTTCATTATCACATTCCTCTTGATCCACAGGTAAGACCTCAAACTCTGTGACCTGTACTCTAAACACTTAACAACATGCATAAATAAATGTACATAAAAACTTTGTGCTGCAAATTTTACAAAAAAATTAATTATTGTTGCAATTTATACAAAATGTTATGGATTGGAACATGACAAAATCAGCGCGGGAAAACTGACTAAAATACAGAAAAAATAATATGAATACGATATAAATACATAAATATATTAATATATAAAAAAATACTAAAGTGTAATAAATATACAAATTTATAATATTTTAAAAACAATAATAATAATAATAAAGCAACTTTTTCTTGTATTTTCTATATTTTATTTATTTATCATTCTTTTTCCATTGTCGTTCCATGAGCATTTTTTTGGTCAATAAAATTGTTGAATTGTCCCATAAAATCAAAAGAATTGACATGGTTTAGTTGTCCAATAAACTGACACAACCTTTTTGAATCTCCGATTAAGACTCCTCATTGTATGAGAATAGAATTTGTATCGAGTTATAGATGGAAGAAAACATTACGAATGTTTCATATTTATTAAATATTACGTGGGTTTCAACCTATTTAAATGTACTTTAAATTTTTTTACTCACTAATATTTAATTCATTAATCGATTAATCTAGATCGAGTATTACATATATACATTATTGAGATCCTTCCAACACAATTTTCTCCTTTAACCTCTTAAATAATTTGATACAATCGCTGGTATATGACTTGTTAATCAATTATTACATATGATCGTTATGAAAACGATTTTTCTAACACATTTTTCTCTTTTTAACACAACATAAGGACCTATAGTTTCATAAATAATTTTTTTTAACAGTATGTCGGCTGAATTTTATTAGAAATAAAAATAGAGAACAATCCAAAAGAAATGAAAATGTAGCAGAAAAATAACAAAATGCAATAAATTTAAATTGAAAAAAAACTAGAAAATATAACATATACTAACAAAACACGTCCAGTGAGCTACAAAACATGATAAGATGAAACACTGGAGAAATAGAAGCAGAGAGCACGACTTATTGTCTTTCATGATTTAAGTAGGAGTGGTGAGCAAAATCAACTGTCTTGTCAAAACAAGTCTGACTGCATCGACAAACGAATCACAAAAAGGGATCAAACTAGTAAAGACCACCCACAAACTACAATCAAAGCCGAGCGTCGTGAAAAAAGTATTACAAACGCAAATCTACCACAACGGTAGACGATAACGTGCCATAAGATAGAAGCGTGCCACAAGGTAGAGGAAAAGTACGCCACAAGACAGAAAAAAATAAAAATTAAAAATATAAAATAAAAGAAAATAAAATAACAGCGGTCAACAATCAACACTAAAACTAACGTTACTACCGTTAGTAAGAAAAAAAAAACAACTTTTGAGAGAGAGGAGCGGCGCTTGATTAAAAAAACCTAAAGTGTATATCTAGTTAGTCTCATAAATAATTTAAATGTATAAAAACCCTAAAAAATATTTCACCGTTTAATTAATGCTAAAACATACTCCATAAAAGTGTGAAAGACAGAAAATGGTTATTCATATATGACCCACTAGTTAGGCATAGTCAAAATAGATTGGGTCTTGACTTGTTAACTTCTTTCCCCTAATATTTTGTTCATACCAATCTTGAATGGACTATCAAATCAAAAGGCTCTATTTCATTTTTCTCCGAAAATTAATTGTTTGAGATCGAATTCGAGATATATTATTAGTTCGAACTTCAAATCAATGGAAAAATATATCATTAGATTACGAGTTTAAAATTGCTCTATGCAATTGCTTCTTATTTTTTGTATTATAGTGAAGTTTAGGATTCAATCTTTTCATTTTAATTCATATAATTTGGTCTATTTGCTATATTGTTATTATTACATCTAAATTGATAATATTATTAATTGTTGTTAAAGTAATGGTAAGAAAAAAAACATTAACTATGATTCGATCACACAATCAGGACCACATGAAAATCAAATTAATTACTTACAATTTTTTTTAAAAACAGAGTCTCAAAATTTATGTTTTTTTATAATTAAATTTGATGTTTGAAGTCAATTTATGTAAATATTTTTCTTGTGTTGACTGAAACTGCCTAAACATCTAAAAATATAGACAATAAAACAAGCACATAGATGCATAAATTTCAATCATATGCTAACATGAAATGACAAATTTGACTTTTGTGTTGTAAGGATGAGATAATTAGGTATTTGGCAAATCAATTTTGAATTAGGCGTTTGATTTTACGACATTCAAATTAAATTATGACAAGAAAGTGTTTAGGTTCTATCTTGTTAAAGTTTTATGTTCTAGATGTTGGAAATCAGCTCACTACTTCACTAACATCCCATGCACATATTCCCTTGGTATCAATTATTATTATTATTATTATTATTATTATTATTATTATTATTATTATTGTTGTTGTTGTTGTTGTTGTTGTTGTTGTTGTTGCTGTTGTTGTTATTGTTGTTACGGTAAACTACACCAAATATCACTGATTTTAACTGATAACAAAATAGTTCCATTAGTGTAAGAATTAACTGATGTAATGGTTTGTAGTTATATTTGGATTGGTTTGAATGTTAGCACAGTCATGTTGCACTTTTTTCCCTCTATTTATGATTAGGGAGGTTTTTTAACGAGACGCATGATTATGTCGTTATTTTCATTATGAAATAAAAATCATATATTTATCTTTAAAAAAAATTAATGAACTTTCAATTGCTTCAATTATAACATTGAACTTAAACTTTCTCTTCAATTATACTATTGAATCGTAAAAACTAGACATAAATAATTCACATCCTCTTTTTTGTATTTCATTAATTGATTTTTGTTGGCTTAAATATAGATATAGTACATGAACTAGACATCTTCTCTCAAGTAGGCACCTAAAGAATTTTTGCTCACAAGTTGGTACCTGAATCAAGCATCATCCCCCAAGTTAGTATCTAAAGAATTTTTGCTCCCAAGTTGGTACTCGAACTTTAGTTCCATCCATTGTTTTGGTACTTTTATTAACAATTTTAGTCTCTAATCTATCAATTTGATCCTAATTCAATATTGTTGGACTTGAATCGATCAATCGAAAACCACCAAGAGGGGTTGAAAATGCTTCTTGAAAGAATTGGTGAAAAACCAAAAATAAAATGGACAAATTGCACAATCAATGTTAGGTGGTTCGACTTCTAAATCAAGTCTACATTCACTAACTTAGCTCACAACTAAGGAATTTCCAATTCACTAACAATGAATTCTTGCATTTAAGGATAAGGCGTAACCTTGCAACCCCTATCTTTTCGATGGCTGAGATAGAATCACTCTAGTTTTTATAAGGCTAAACTAGAACCTCTACCTTTTACAAGAATTGATTTGGGTAAACAAAATACCTCACAATGTGGGTGTTTATAAAGATTGAAGCTCACAAGAAAGATTATAAAAGATAGACAATTAAAGCACTCTCTACACTATGTACAAGAGAAATAAAGAAATACAGACTTAAAGAGTATTTCTCTTGATCATTTTGCGTGGATATTGTGTCTAGCCATCTTCAAGTATTCTTGGCTTGTATTTGTAGTGTGGAATGAGTTTCTAGCTGTTTATGGTCATTGGGAATGGTTTGGAGCCGTTGGGAAACTTTAAACAGAGCATTCAATGCTCACCTGCACATAAGTTTTGAAACTCTTTGAGTCGTATTTAAAAATTTGACCTTTGGAGCCCAAAGTTTCAAAACTTACACTATAATTCCGAAACTTGAAAATTGTTTGGAATCAGAAGTTTGGAAACTTTTGAAGAAGTATGGAAACTTCCGTACAAAAATTTGAAAACTCTTGTAGGAGTTTCAAAACTTCTATAAGAGTTTCAAAACAAGTTTCGAAACTTTGCTCCAAAAAGTTCAAGAATTAATTAATTTTGACTTTATGAAAATATTTTAAGTTGAGAAATGAGTCAAAACACTTAGAAAACATTTTTGAACATATATTTCAAGTTTGTTGGACTTTGAATTATTTTTGAATTATTCTTGAAATCTTTAATCAAGTCCAAAACAATTTTCACATAATTTGTCAAATCAAAATATTAGCTCAACAGATACAATTCAATAAATTTAACCCTTCATATCTAAAAAATTCATCAATTTAATTATTTTTTACAATATTGTCAGACTAAACGAGTTCATCAGATTAAAACAGCAATTGGATAACTGCGTTCTATAATAAAACAACAAATTACTATAATAAAACATCAATTTTTATGGGAGAAGAACAAACAATTTTGGAGAAGAACAAATAGTAAATTGATAGAATTTTTAAATATGGAGGGTTAAATTTATTGTTTTGTTTCAAATTAGAACCAAATTGATAGAATGTATATGTTTTGGTACCAATTTGGGAGAAGATGTCTAGTTCAAATATCAATTTGAGAGCAAAAATTCTTTTGATACCGACTTGGGAGAAGGTGTCTAGTTCATTACCAATTTGAGAGCACAAATTTTTTAAGTACGGACTTAAGAAAAGATGCATAATTAAGGTACCAAATATATATTTAAACCATTTTTGTTTGATTAAAACTAAGTTTTGCAGGAAAAACTCTACCTTCTGTAAAATATCATAATAAAAAAATAGCATGAACATTTAAATAAATTTGATTATTTATTAAATCATAACTTACTTTTTGAAGATCTCTTTCCTCTCTTCGAGATCGAACATAAATTGTAATGATTCGATAAACAACTTATTGGGGTAGATGTGATTAAATAATATCCCTAAAAACGTATAAATTTTTTTGTCCTCGTACAATTAGAGAAAAATTGATTAATTAAAAGTTTAAACATCGTTAATTCGTTAATGACACGATTATGTGACCGATTAATGCTGACGTGGATGTCAAACCAAAATGACGTCGGAAAACAAATATATTTGTGAGAGTTTGAACATGAGACTTTTGAACCTAAAGGCTTAAATTAAGCACTAGGTCAATTTATAATTTTGTTATGATTCTAACACAAACAATAAATATATATATATATATTAAATTGCAGCTGAAATTATTTTTATGATATAATTTTATAAATATATTAACAATACAACGCCTAAATGATATCAGGTGCAGTTTACGATTATTATTATTATTATTATTATTATTATTATTATATAAAAATAAATATTAAATAAATTAAAGAAGCACTAAAAAGTTTCTAAAAACCATACTAGTGAAGATTAAAGAGGGCAAACTCAGCGCAGTTCCTAGGGGTCTGATCTTATTCATAACGAGTTTAACAACTTTATATTTTATATCTCATTTTACGAAAAATCCTAGACACATTTTCTTCTTTATCATCGTTTTTATTTTATTTTTTACATTGTCAGTGATGACACTAATTTTATATTGATGGTTAACTATTGATAATTTTTTTATTTTTATTTTTAGTTCTTAATATGGATCCTTTTTTTTTTCACTTTTTGATGTATTTGTTTCGTATGTCTTTGTGGCGTGATTTTCTTTGCTTTTGTTACGGTTCTCATCTAATTTCTTTTTGGTAGTTTTGCATTTGTGTAGCTATAATTATAGTGCATGTCTATGATCAGAGAAGGTCGACAGCCTAATATGATTAGATTTTCTTCTGTGACAAATTGCCGATGTAATCAAAACTATTAGCGGAACATATATGTAAGATTGATTATGTCCATCAATTTTCCTACACTACATAAACGTTTAGTTTGATAGAGGTAAGAAGATTTTGATGACAGTTTCTGAGTTTTTAGGAAACATAAGATCAAATTCAAAGGAAAGTTTCGTTTCTCTCCACGCACTTTGAGTTTTTATGTTTTATTTTTCTTCATGTTTAGTGTGTGTTTTGTTATACCTTTTTGTATTTTAATTAATGAAAATTGAATTTTATTTAAAAAAACTTTAGACTTGATTATATCTAAAATAAATTTTAATTAGTAAAATGTTTTGTTATAACTTTATTGTTCATAGTCTTACATGATTTTTGGATCGTTTGATGAATGGAATGTAACACCTTCGACCTGGATGTCACATTTGGGTCTCAAGCCCAAAACCAAAACCGTACAATAGCGCAACTAGGTTTAGCCCAAATCACATATCATTCATTTAAGCCATTAAGTTTGAAACATTTCAAAATAGAAACATAGTTAAAACGTTACATGAGGAGCTCCATTTAAAATTACATCGTTAAAGCATTCGACACTTAATTTGAAATCCAAAATAAGAGTTACAGTACAACATAGGGTCCTACGAATACATAGCCTAAATAAATCTAAGTATTGTACTCGGACACAAGTCGATGCCAAAGTCCTACTCTGATGATGCTCCAACGATGTACGCCAACCTACTAACCTGCGAACGAAAACAACAATTCCGAAAGCTGAGCTAACAAAGCTTAGTGGATACACTTCCACTCAACCATGCTTCATGCAAATCATAAATAAAAAGCATGTAGTTAAAGATGACAATATGACAATCATAACATATCAATGTGGCGCTATCTCTAGTTGTTCCAACATATATCAACAATAGAAGGTAAATAGTCTCACATAACAACCATATGCATAATATCAACAAACCTGGAGTGAGGCCCGGTTCCACTAAGCATCGGGTACACACACTCTAAGTGAGGCTCGATTCCACTCAGCATCGGGTACACACATTCATGCTTGAAATTTCTCATCGAGCCTTCGAATGAGTCTCGGTCCCACTAAGCCTCGGGTTCATACATTCGAAATCTTAACCATGGTGGTGCAACACTTTCTTTCCACATGGATATCCAGAATCCCTATCAACCAAGGTGACTCAACTATAATAATGCCCTTACGTGGCATGCATTCATTATTAGATCCACCAAGGATCTTTATTCAAACAACACGACAAGTTACCCAAGGTTTCATTTAAGTTATCACCCGTTAAGCTCGTATACAAAGTTTAAATCTCAATTTCTCAATTTTACTATTCATTTTACCACTTTAGAAACCCATTGGGCCTTAGTCCTTGAATTATAGGTCCCTCGAACTCATATTTTATTTTTCGGACAAATTGCCCAGTGAGTATCGATACGCTCCAGTGCGTACTGATACCCACTTACGCGTATCGATACCTAGTTTATGTTCGAAAGGGGTTTAACTCAACACCACGTACCGATACACGGGTCCGTATATCGAATACCCCATTGGTATGGATATGCTCCCAAGGGTACCGATATTGATTTTGGCTACTGGAATTCTTGTAGAACAAGGGGTATCGACACCCTCCTTAGGCTTATCGATACGCCTTTCAAGAATTGCATGTGTTCATCAAGATTAGCATAGGGTATCGATACGCATCTAACCCGTATCAATACTTAAACCCAAATTTGCTTTCTAGAGTTCGCAAATCACCTCGCATGTCCCCAAAACTCAAACTAAGGTCCCAACATGAACCTACAAGTTATGGGTAGTGGTTTAAGTGGTTTCCTACCAAATTTTAGCCATATTAACCTCAATCTTAAGATTTACCATTTTAAAGGCTTCAAACATTCAAGCAACTAAATTGTCAACCAAACCACAAAGCAATCAAATTCATGATTTTCAGGAACACAAAGGAGTTAATAGTGTATTAACCTTGATCTTAAAGCTGAAAAGAAAGCCTCCAACCAAAGCCCTTTAAGCGTTCTTCATCCTAAACTCCTTGGAAGAATTTCCCACTTTTTTAACTATAAGAAAACATTCTAAGACGGATTACAACATTGATGGAAGATTAAAAGAGACTAAAGGGATGATTTAACTATAAGGAATGGAGTCAAAATCCCCATTTTCGTTATCCCTCTTTAACCCCCACCAAAACCCATCATCCACCAAAGTCCACTAAAATATTCCATCCTCGCCTTGCCAGATAGATCATTTGATGCTGATGACACTTCCCTTCACAAACACTCCAAAAATCCCACTCAAAATGATAAAGAATGGGTTTTTGTCTTTGGCTCTTGGGAGGAAGATGGAGATAGAGGAGGATTGGGGAACAAGGGACAAGGTGATATCACATTCCCTTACTTTTGCAGCATTCATTAAGAGAAACCAACTCCACCCTTTTTAAAATAAGAATTTTACACATTTACCCCTCTATCGTCTCATCATTCACAACCCAAGTCAAAGTCTATAGCCCAATAACCAAAATGTTAGCCCCCCAAGGCTCACAAAGGCCCAAATGTGAAGCCTACGCTTTGGGTTAAACTGACCATAGGATTCCGAAATCCGGGTCGTTACATGAAATGGATGACTGAGATTAACTCCTTATTTTTTCAAGTGACAATCTTCACATATTATACTATTAATTTTAGCCATCCATTTCACCCATCCAACGATCTAAAATCCGTGTAAAATTAAAAAAAAAACTCTTACACAGTGTAAACGGATCCTAACCCTATATAAAATATAAAATCTTTATGTTATGTCTCCATATATTATATGGAAAAACTTTGATACACAGGCCGTGTAAACTTTAGTTTACACGTGCCTTTTAGTTTTAGGAGTTAGGGTTTTAGTTTAGGGTTTAAAGTTTAGGGGTTTAGGTTGTAGGGTTTAGAATTTAAGGTTAGTGTTTAGAATTTAGTATATAGGGTTTAAGGTTTAAAGTTTAGTTTTTAGGGTTAGAGTTAAGGTTAGGAATTTAGAATTTGAGTTTTTATAGTGTAAATACACAGGCTTGTGTAAAATTAAAATGAGTGAAGTCTGTTTTTTTAGTCGAGGCCAGAGTTAAGTTACAAATTTCTGATAGATTAAAAATATAATTTCAATGTTTTAGTTTAAAATTATATAAATTTTAATAAAATTAAATTGAAATATATTATTTTTAAGGTTGAAAGATAATTTTATCAATCCTTAACCGTAAAGGATGTATAACTAAAGATGTAATTTACCATTTAGGAAGATCAGGAGTGATCCCTTATCTCAGTACTGATATTTAATATTATTTATTCTACTCATAATCTATTAAGATAAAATCCTCCATATCATGTGGATTGTCCAAAGCTTTACTTATTAATAATAACCACAACAAACAAAAAAAATTTATGTCCCTCTTCGATGTCCTATTTTATCTCTCAATACTAAAAAATAAATTTTAAGTTTTAACTTTAAATTTTAAATTTTAAACCCTAAAACATACACTATACTCTCAATTTTCTAAACCCTAACCATCAACCTAAACTCTAAATATAATTTTTGTGTGGAGACATAAACAGATGCACCAAAAAAGGACAAAAAATTTCTATTCAATACAACTCATTTGTTAAAATAATAATAATAAAAAAAGCAAAATTAAAGCTGTTTGATTATGAAGCACCTACATTTTAAAAAGACTAAAAAAATTTTAAGCCTTATAAAATTAATTATCAGTTAGTCCAGTGAGATAAAATATTTAATTTTTTGAATAAAGTGAAAGTTTTAAATATGTTAAATATTAGTTTATCAATTATGGTTTAAATGTTTAAAATTTAGAGGTTTAAGTTGTAAGGTTTAACATTCACAATTTAAAATTAGAATTTAAATTTTAATACGAGTGAAAATTAAGCCTAAAATTCTCATTATTCATCTTGGGGTTTAAGTTGTAAGGTTTAACATTCACAATTTAAAATTAGAATTTTAAAAGACTAAAAAAATTAAGCCTTATAAAATTAATTAGCAGTTGGTCCAGTGAGATAAAATGTTTAATTTTTTAAATAAAGTGAAAATTTTAAATATGTTATATAATAGCTTATCAAATTTATGGTTTAAATGTTTAAAATTTAGAGGTTTAAATTGTAGGGTTTAACATTCACAATTTAAAATTAGAATTTAAAATTTTAATACGGGTGAGTTAAATTTTATATTATATAATTTAAATAAAATATAATATATAAATTTTATACATATTATATATTAAAATATCACCCTACAATTACAATTATTAAAAAGGAATTTTAAACCTTAAATAGAAAAAGAATTCTTTCCTTTCATATATATTTTTAATTAATAGTAATTAATAATTTTTAAATTAAGACCATTGCAAAACAATGCATTGAAATAATTGAAACATCCCCTCCCGGAACCAAAAAGCTACTTTAGCTTTGACCCTTCTTCCTTCTTTTTCTTTTTTTCATGGTAGACCCAACCCAACCCTGCTCTACTCTCTCTTTCCACCTATTTTCAGGGAAGGGGAAGCCATTAATTCTTTCATATTTATTCTTTACAGTAGTCAGTAAGTGAAGGTGAGAGAAATCTGGCTTATTTTTGCTCCACCGCTAAAGCAAATGCCTTTCAATTCCAAAGTTGTGATCTTTGAAAATATATCCGTATGTGTGTATATACATATCAGGTGCTTCTTTTTTCTTTTCAATGTTTCCTTTTTTATTGTTTAGAATATGGGTGTTAGTGGGATTTTGGATCCAAAGGTGGGTTTTTTTTCCTAGAGATCTTTATGAATCTTCCTTTTTAGCTGTTGTTCTTCTATTGCTGTGATTTGATTTATTTCTTACACTTTTTCAATATTAGTGACTAAAAAGGATTGCATTTCTAGGTAGTTAGCTGTTCTCCTTTTTACCACTAAGAAATGATCAACAATGCTTCCTTGTTGGGTTTTTTTATTGCCTTTTAGAGATAAATTGATCTGGTTCTGCATGCAAATCTGTCTGTACCATGTTTTTAGCCTCTTTCCATTGCCCTATTTATGGATTTCACTTAACCTTGAAAAAGGGTGTTGTAAAGATCTTATTTGATGTTTGATTCCAGGTTCTCCTAATGTTTTTTGATGTCATAAATCAAGCAGCTAGTTATGGTTTGTAGATTTTCATTTAGTTTTTGATGCTTTTAGCTCTGTATCACATAGTTGTTAAAATTTTGTTGGCAGGTTTTCTTTCAGTTGTGGAAATCAGTTTGTTGTTTGATGTAGTTGAAGATGAAGACTACTTTGGTTGCCAGTAGATCGAACCGTGCACCGATGGTTGGGAGTAAGTAATGGTTTTTATAGTCCAACCAGTGTAGCAAGTATGCCTTCTTTCGATGGCCTCGAAATCCGGCTCCATACCTTCCCCGGAAAAGCAAACAAAATCATCGGGTAGTCAAACAGCGTTAGGTAATTCACGCCGGCCTTCTCCTATACAAACCAAAAAGATGAGCAAATCGGAGCTTGTTGCATCGAAACAAGATTCTGTTGCAATCACAGAGGATATGTCCCTTGATTCATTCATGAAAAAAGTAGACTCGGGTCTATCTTTGTGTGATTCAAAAGAATTTCAGAATCATGTTGGTTCTGAAGTGAGTCAGATCGGTGAACAAGAAAAGAAAGCATCGGAACATGGAACAAATTCAACTTTGGCTAAATCCGGTGATGGGGTCACAAGCTTCGTCAAGACTAGTGGAGGTGCCAAAGTTGGTGATTGTCCCTATTATATTGAGAGTGGAAAGAGCAGTATGTGTAGAGGTAGTACGAGCAGTGATCTGAGTGATGAAAGTATGTGTAGCAGCTTAAGTATCAGTATCAACAAACCTCATAAGGCAAATGATATAATGTGGGAAGCCATACAGGCTGTCCGAGCAAAAGATGGTGCATTGGGTTTGAACCATTTTAGATTACTGAAGAGATTAGGCTGTGGAGATATCGGAAGTGTCTATCTTTCAGAATTAAGTGGAACAAGGTGTAATTTCGCAATGAAGGTGATGGACAAAGCATCCCTAGCAAGTCGTAAGAAACTTCTTCGAGCTCAATCTGAAAGAGAAATACTGCAATGCCTGGACCATCCCTTCCTGCCAACATTTTATACGCATTTCGAGACGGATAAATTTTCGTGTTTAGTGATGGAGTTCTGCCCTGGTGGTGATTTGCATACACTGCGACAGAGACAACCAGGAAAGCATTTTACCGAGCAAGCAGTAAAGTACGATTCCTCCTACTTATAACATTATTGAGTTCAATGTGGATCAATGTTCTACAACATCTAACTATTATTGTCGGCTTCTATTGGTATTGATATTATTGTTGTTGTTGTTATTATTATTTTTGGTATCAATGTGTTTCCATGCTGCTTTAGATATTTATCTGTTATATTGTTTTGAATCAGCACACTGCCATATAGGTTGAGTCAGAATACAATAAAATAACTTTGCAGATCTTTTATACTGTGCTTTAATGGTTGATATTTTGTCAGGTTATTATTTACGTAGTACTTGTGACACGAACACTGTTTGTTTCTTTATTGCTTGATGACATTAGGTTGAAACCAAGAAACTGAATTACGCTAGTCATTGCTGAGCTTGCCTTCAATATGCAGGTTCTATGTAGCTGAAGTTCTACTTGCTTTGGAATATCTTCACCTGCTTGGTGTTGTCTATCGTGATCTCAAGCCAGAAAATGTCTTGTTCGAGAAGATGGACACATAATGCTTTCAGACTTTGATCTCTCCCTTCGATGTACTGTCAGTCCAACACTAATCAGGTCATCCACGCTCGAGTCTGAACCCTTGCGAAAGAATCCAGTTTATTGTGCACAACCAGCTTGCATCGAGCCCTCCTGCATCCAGCCATCATGTGTGGCCCCTACGACATGTTTTCACCTCGATTCTTTTCATCAAAATCCAAAAACGACCGCAAACCAAAGAAAGATATGGGGAACCAAGTCAGTCCGTTGCCCGAGCTTATTGCCGAGCCAACAAATGCTCGCTCCATGTCATTTGTGGGAACCCATGAGTACTTGGCACCTGAAATTATCAAGGGTGAGGGACATGGAAGTGCTGTTGATTGGTGGACGTTTGGGATCTTCTTGTATGAGCTATTGTTTGGTAGAACTCCTTTCAAAGGGTCCGGGAACCGAGCAACACTCTTCAATGTTGTAGGGCAGCCCTTGAGATTCCCGGAATCACGAGTAGTAAGTTTTGCAGCAAGAGATTTGATAAGGGGCTTGCTGGTGAAAGAGCCACAGCATAGGTTAGCGTACAAGCGAGGAGCAACGGAGATTAAGCAACATCCCTTCTTCGAAGGTGTAAACTGGGATCTAATACGCTGTGCAAGCCCTCCGGAAATTCCAAAACCGGTTGAGATAGATCGGATTCGTACCCCTAATCATCAGCTGGTGATAAACCTTCTGTTCCGGCTGCTAAGGATCAGAGTAACTACCTGGAATTCGATTTCTTTTAATTACTTTCAGAACCATTTCCCTAGTTGTTTCCCTTTCGTTTTCGTGGGAAATGTAAGAGTTGATGTGCAAATTAAGGTTTCTAGAAATGATAATGATGTCTTAATTTATCAATTTTCCATTTGCACAAGTGAAAGGATCATGTTGATTTGCAATATATAATGTTTCATGAGAATTGTAGTATACTGAAAGGCTATGTATAGCCTTGATTTTCACCAGGATGTCACTTTAAAAGAGATTGAATTCTCTTGTGAAAAGTGTATGTGTTTGATGTAAACTTAAATAATTTAAACTTGGAATAATCCAAACCATATGAATAAAAGAAATTATGTATGGTAGGGTATAAAATAAGGCAACCATGTTGGAACTTGGAATAGAGAAGTTGAATGAGGAGCAACATCTGTCTGGGAAACATAGGAGGATAATGGTGAACATACAACCCTAAATTCAAGACGCGTGAAACAATCGCATGAAGGCTGAGGAGTTAGGTAAATAATTACGAATCATACATTACTTTATAACTCACATCACATGTCAAAATCTGATTTTTATTAAAAAAAATTATTTGTTTTTTTATGATTGGACCAAACATTCTTGTTGGTTTCATCCTAAAACTTTAAACAACAAAAGCTTGGCATCTATTCGTCTGATAAACTTAACCCGAGATCCGATATCTAGAATTCGAAACGTCGTTATAGACCTAAATTTTGTGGTCCAAATTTAATTCTAACCCGAAACAAATCGAACCGAACCAAAATCGATTAGAATTTTAGTTGAACCAGAAGCTACTAGTACTCAGTTTGGCCCAACCGAAAGCAATTTGAACCGAAAATAACCCGAACGAAAATCAAACTGAAACGAAAGCAACCCGAATTTAATTTGTTCAAATATGTATGTTTTATTCTCCTTTTGTATTATATTACTAATTAATAACCATCTTTAGTAATAGTTCAATGGTTTAATATAATCTTTTCTCATTTAAAAGATCTTCTTCATATATTAACTCAAATGAAAAATCAATCGATCCAGTACTGACCCGATTGAAAAAGAAACCGATTCCATATTGACCGAATCAAAATCGACCGATCGGATATCGATCCGACCTAAAAATTCAACCGATCTAATATTAACCCGACCCAAAAATTAACCCAAAATAATATAGACTCAAACTAAATCTAAATTAGATCCGATCCGACTTGATCGAACCTAAACTGAAAGCAAGCCGAACTAAAAATTCAATCTGACCCGAACCCCACCTCTGGAAATAATTAATAATTTTTTAGACGTTTAATATGAGTTTTTTTTATTTAAAAAAGTTTAAATTAATTATTTTTAACTGAGAGATTAAAACAATACTAATTTATTTATTTAATCAAGAGAGAGTCAAAATATATTTAAAAAGGTTTCAATTGTTATCTATTAATTGTAAAATATGATTATATATATATATATATATTATCTTCAAAGCTATGCTTAGTCCATGTGGACTCACTAGACTTGATTTTACGAAAGTTGGTCAATATTTCAAAGCATTCGAAGCTTTAAAGCTACGAGGTTAGTCCATGTGGAGTAGACTTGATTTTAGGAATTGGAAAAGTTCAAAGATTTTAAAGTTGGGGTCGAACATGGCATTAGACCTAACCTCCTATGTTTGGTTTTATTAAAGTGGAGTAGGGGAGTTCTTGTCTTTCACAACAACCGGTAAATCGAACGTCATATTTGATAAACAACGTTTTGAGTCAAAATTAAAATTTTGAATTAACATTAAAAGTTTGATCAGTTAAATCTGTTAATTTGAATATTTACTGAATAATGGATTGTAATAGCAGATTATGGGCGAAACCTCTAATCTGAAAAAGTTACTAATAAGAGCCTTTTGAAATTAGAAGTTTTAACGTAAGAGTCGTAAAGACTTTTTTACTTTTATCAATTACCAAAAATTTCCAAATAATCTAGATTTAATCTTTTCTATTTTAATTTACATGATATATTAGTAAGCTAATATTTTTTATTTTTCTTTTTATTCTCTAACATTTATATTTGTATTTAAATAACTCACATATATTTTTGAGGTAAAATATACTCTCATATATAATTTAAATTATCATTTTCCTTCAAATATATGATATTAATACATATACTTCAAATATAATTTAAATTTAGTAATTAATTAAATTATATTAAAAAATAATTATATAAATAATAAAATATATATCCTTTTGAATATGCTTAATAATTTTATATTAAAAAATTAATTTTCATAATATAATTAATATTACCAGATACAAAATATTGATGACTAATAAACTATTCAAACAAGTATTGAATATAAACATGTCCTTATATGTTATTTTACTTGTTTAAATAATCAAACAGCTATATGTTATTAGCTAATTTTACCAAACACTTTTATACAATTAACTAATACAATCCGCTAGTCCAACCAGCTAATGCAATCAGCTATCCGCTATCAGTTAAGTGCCAAACAGGGCCGAAGTCTTTTTTTGTTGCCTTCTCGATTTTTAAAATTTTATCATGATTAATTTAAGTCGACCCGCGTCACACAACTAACTTTTGTGGGTTTAAGAATTAGTTTTGAATTGTATCGAATCAATTCGGATTTTAAGATTTTTTATATAATTTTCAATTCAGCTCATTTGTATTTGTTGGGTTTCTTGACTTTTTATAGTGAAATCAAATCAGTAGGAATTGAAGTTAATCAGATAGAATTTTCGAATTCGGATTAAAATTGATAGACTAATTTTGGCAAACAATTTTACTATAAAAATTATTTAAAAATAAATATAATTATATACATGATTAAATTTAAATTAAAACTATTATTGAACAATAATTTTTTGGCCCATAATTATTAAACAATAAAAATAATAATAAAATCGGACTAAGGTACTGCATTATAATTAAATTAGAATATTAAAACTTATTAAATAAAAATAATATTTTTAATATAATAATAAAAAGTAATATTTAATCAAACTAAATTGAAGAAAAAAAAAATAACCTCCGTTCAAGCTTGACTCATCCAAAGCTTGGACAAATCCGGCAATCACATTCAAAAGAAAATATATTACATTTAAATTATATTTGACTAATTGATCGACTAATCCATATTAGAACTATGAAGATTAAAATTAACCCTCACAACTTAATTTATTTCACTCACAATAGGGGCATATCTACCGTAAACATTCAATTATTAAAAGTTATAATTATGTCACTCAATTAAAGTTGTAGTTACCTCGGATCACTCATTTGTTAAAATACAAATGAACATCTAACAAGATTTGGTATAATGATAGTTTTAGTCCTCAAAACTTATATATTCTACCAATTTAATCCTAATTCAAAATAATTCAATAAATTTAACCCTTAAACTTAAAAAAGACATCAATTTAGTCATTTTCTTCTCCAAATCACATGTATACCCTCGTTAACACTAGAGTAGTTCATTTAAAATCATTAATTAATCTAGTACATAAATTTATAAATGTAAATATATTTATAATTATTTTTAATGTTAGATCTATAATTAGTATCTACATTAAAATTAAATTCATTGAAATCTATTTAAAATTATTTATGAAAACCTTAAGTTTTAGTTATTGCTACCTGTAATTTTCTACAAAAGATAAGGTTTTCGTATTATTATATAGTTTTCTTAATAATTTCATATATTTTTTATTTCATTATTTTCCTTTTTATTTTAAAATAAATTAATAATTAAAATTCTTAAATTATTGAAATTTTATTATTTAATAGATTTCTTAAATTCTTAGCAAATAGGTGTATTTTCATTAAAAAAGTGAAGCTGATAAAGATTTGGTGATAGAGATTAGTGATTATTCATATAAAAGTGTGGGAAGTCAGTTTAGATGGTCTCAGTTACTTACAAGTAATATAAAATGTTTTGTGTTCAGAGTATTAGTTGTAAAAATTATATTTTGTAATGATTTGATTAGGGAGGAAATTTGTATAGACTAATTTGAATTCCTCTATATATGTGTTTTATTAAAGAGAGTTAGTAATTAAATCATAGTGGACCCCTTATATATATTTAGGTGTGATTGAATGGTCTTTATCATGTCAGTTGTGAACATCCTAAGTAATTTTTGATGACTTATTCAATCTACTCTTATCTTACATACGATTGTATTTATTATCAGTGAGTCAACTACCAAGTTTAAATTTTTAGATCTGCCCCTGCATACAACGTCAAATCCAAACTACTAACTTATTTAAGGAATATAACGTATCATCACGCTAAACAAACTATTAGTTTATTATAAAACATTTTATTAAGTACAAGAGCAAAAGACACTTGACCCCTATTGTTTGAGAAATATTCATTTACACCCTTGAAGTTTGAAGAAAATCCTATATACCCCCTTAGATCTATTTTGTAAGTAAATATAAATTAAAAATACCATCATAACATTGTTATCATTTAACATATATTTCTATTTATTTTATTTATTTTTCTGTATTTTAAAATGCAAAATAAAATATTTAATTACTTTAAGTTATATTTTAATTGTTATATTTCATTTAAAGTAAAATTAAGTTTTTAAAATTATATATAATTTAAATATATATTAAATTTTAGATGTTTTTTTAAATTATTTTTATTTAAAATTAATTATATTTATTTAGAAGGTTTTAATGAAAATTTGATTTAAATACCAAAGTTAAGGAATAAAAGAAAAAAAAACGGTATTCATCTCAAAGTTAATACCTATGATTAATTAAGGTTAACTTTAAAAATAATAAAAGAAAAAATAGAGGAGAGAACAAAAGGAAAATATAATTATCATTCAGTTTAAGAATGGTCAAAATGATTTTACAACAGTTAAAAAGTATATACATCGTGTTTTTTTTTCTTCATATACTTAAGAAAACTTGTAAAAAATCTATACTATAATATATAAATTTTGATTTTGTACACATATATACGAAGAGAATAAGAGCCGGTTATGGGCCTCTGTACAATTTAATCCAAATTAGTCGACTAATGAGTCGAATACTGATGGTTAAACAAAAAACATAAACCTCCCCTAAATGTTAAAACTTTAACTTAGTCCCTTCAAAATTTTAAGTTTAAAAATCAAGGTAATAACAAAATTGTATTTTACACGTAAAAAATATAAAGTTCAATTTAATCCATTAAACATATATAATTATAAGGCTAAAGGTTTCTTTGCCCCAAGTTCAACCCAAAAAATAAATTTAGCCTACCGCCGAAAAACGCATCCAATTAGGCCTTCAATTTCTTAAATTGCATCAAATTGATCCTTTGACCGACATTGACTGTTACAATGCTGTCGTGTCAGTCCACGATGCTGACGTGAGAATACACTTGGGATGATGATGTGGTAGATGAAGCTAAATTTATTTTTAACCGAATTCGATGGCATAATTGATTTTTTTGCCGAGTTTAGGGGCATAGTTGATTTTAATTGATAAAAAATAATTGATTTTAATTGAAAGTTCGATAACTTACTTAATATTTAAGTTAAAAAAACAAGAATTTAGGAAATTACTAAAATTTTAAAAATATTAAATATAGATAAATAATTTGATTAAGTTTCAATTTAATTTAATTGATTTATTTAGTTTTTGAATAAATTGGATAAATAATTTGGTTTTACGAGTTGAACTTTTACAAATAACTATATGAAAAGTCGATTAATAAATTGGTGAAAATTTTCTTTGGGTCCCTGATAACTTTAAAAATAAACAAAGTGAGAAGTCTCACAAAAAATTAAAATATTCTTCAATTTTTTTTTTATAAAAATCCATAAACTTAATAAAAATAAATAAAATATTCAAAAAATTAATAGAAAATAAAATCTAATATAAAAATAAAATGTATTAGAAATTATAAAATGATAAAAAAATTAAATATAGAAATGAAAATGTTTATAAAGTATTAAAAAATTGAACACTTTCATCGAAAAAGTCTTCGACTTCGTTAGTCTGAGTATTACCATTCGTTAAATCTATTTTCAGTGGAATCAACCTTGTATTAGAGTAACAATAAAACTCAAATACTTTCGCTTTTTTACATCAAATTGATGTTCATTAATATCTTATGTAGAAAAATAAAGGAGAATTTTGGTAATATTCCTACTGTAATACAAGGGTGATTCTATTGAAAATATGTTCAAGGAATATTAGTACACTTGGCATAACCAGATACAATCGAAGACTTTTCTGATGGTTTATAAATATTTTTAAAATTTAAATTTTGTATATTTATAACTTTTTGATATTTTTAATTTTTATGTTTTTTACTAATTTTATAATTCATTATAGTGTTTTTATTTTTAATATTCTATGAATATTTAAACATTTTTCAATATTTTTAAATTTTTTATTTTTCGCTTAAAAATTAAGTTATCGAACTTTCAATTAAAATCAGTTATCCCCTGAACTCGTAAAAAAATCAATTATGCCCTCGAATTTGATTAAAATAATCAATTCAGTCTCTCTACCACCTAATTGGGTGCGTTTCTGGGTGAGGGGTTGACTTGAATTTTTTTGTTGGAATCAAGAACAAAAATACCCTTTTAACGTAATTATAAGTTAAAAAATGTAAAACCATATATTTAATCTTTCAAAAATTTATAATTTAACTCTAATCCCTAAAAAGTAAACATTTCTAACTTCACCTTTGATTATATACATAATTTCTTTTTATTTAATTTAAGTTTCACAAATCACTAAATATTTGGTTCACTTGTAACTGACGTGATGTATTATTTAAAACATTTGTATTACAAAAATTACAAATAACAATATGTTTGGTAGAGGTGATATTTAATAGGTCGTATTGTTTAATAAAAAAAGTTGGGTGATATTTATCACTAACCCACACGTAGTATTTATTTAACACGCTAGTTTTATTTCAATTTTGTCAATTATACCATCATATTATTTTTTACGTTTTGACATCAATCTAAATATGTTAACACTAAACTATGAACCATGAATCCTAAACCATAAACCAAAACACTAAAAGCTTAAACCTTAAACTATAAACCATATACCATGAACAATAAATTGTAAACCCTAAACACCAAAAACATAAACTTAAACCCTAAATAATAAACCTAGCTGTAGATCATAACCAATAAACCCTAAACCATAAAGCCTAAACCCTAAACCATGGACCAAAAACCTTAAAGGCATAAACCTTAAACCATAAACCTAGAAAATAATATAATAATCAATATCAAAACAACGGGAAAATATGAAGCTAGAATTTTAAGGGTAAAAGAGTACATTCATACATACTGTTAGGATTTTTGTTTTGATATAATAATTGAAAAATATTTTTAGACTAAATTGAAAAGATTTCAAAAATGATTTTAAGCCCAAACAACTTGAAAATATGTTTGAGGAATTTTCAAAAGGTTTTAGAAGGTTTTAAAATAATTTTACGTAGCCAAACTCAAGTTTTCTGAAGGCCCGTACTGATACGGTCCCACCCATATTAATACACTTTAGGGTTTCAGCTACAGTATTTTTCCAAAACTGAAAACTCGTACTGGTACAGGCTTAGGCGTACCGATATGGTGAGGGTCGTACTGATACGCTTACACGCGTACTGATCCCTTATGTTTTTCAACCCCCCAATGGATAGTTTCCAAGAAGCTCGTACCGATAAGCATATCAAGCGTATCGATACCAATATGCTGAATCATGCCCAACAGCTAGTTTCCAAGAAGTGCGTACCGATATGCCTATCAAGCATATCGATACTCGTCTTTTAAAGCGCGCCCAATGGCTACTTCCAAATATAGGCATACCGATACGGGTAACCCGTGTATCGATACCTACAGCATCAGAAGAGGAAATTCAACTTGGAACTTGTCCCCAACGGCTCCAAATTATCCCCAACGGTCTCCAACGGCTATGAGCTCTTTTGGGAGGATAAAAGGGCCCTTCAAGCACCTTGAACAGCTAATGCTTGTATTGTCAACATCTATTATGATTGAAAAAAGTGTCTTAGGGCTTTAATTCTTATTCTTTGTATAGACAAACACTTGTGAGCCAAATCGTCAATGTATGCTCAAGTGTTCTAGGATTTTGGGTGAGAGGAATAGCGCAAACACATACCTTGTAGAGGAATTTATTATTTGCTTTGTTTTCTCTTGTTAGAGAGGATTCCTAAAGCTTGGGTTGTAAGCTTTGGATGCTAGGCTTGGTAATTGAGTCTAGGTTATAAAGGTTACCTTCTAAGCCTGTTAAAAGGGGAAGAAATTCTTAGTGGATTTGGGAAATCCTTAGTGGGGAAGCTAAGAGTGGATGTAGACTTTAGTTAGAAAGCCAAACCACTCTAAATCATTGTGTTCATTGTCTTATCTTTAGCTTCCACCACCAACACCCAAGAAATCACTTATGTACCACTTGGCAAACAATTTTGGTTGATTCATCGAGCCCAACAATTGGTATCAGAGTGAGGCTCAATCGTGAATAATTAACATCCTATTGAGGCGATCTCGGCTAGCTCGATAAACAATCAATTAACCGGTTTCCATGGCGCAATCCATTAACAAGCCACCATTCTTCAACGGTGAACATTATGCCTATTAGAAGAATATGATGATGTTTTTCATGAGAGGTAAAGACTATCATCTTTGGGATATCATTCTCGATGGACCATTCGTGCCACAACGAAGCAAGGCAAAATATAATGCAGATGATCACAAGAAGATGGAGCTTAATTGCAAGGCTTTGCACATTCTATTTTGTGTATTATGCCCAAAAGAATATGCAAGGTTTCTTCTTGTGAAAGTGCCAAGGAGGTTTGGGACAAGCTTGAAGTGATCCATGAAGGTACAAATGAGGTGAATGAGACAAACATTGGTCTAATAAACCTCAACTACAAAAACTTCAAGATGAACCCAGAAAAAGACATCAAGAGTATGTTTGACCGTTTCTCTACAATCATCAATGAACTTGAAGGTCTTGGAGATGAGATTTCAGAAGACAAACTCGTTCGAAAGTTGATTTACTCACTTCCCAGATTATAGGAGAGCAAGAAAACGACTATCATTGAAGCTAAGAACTTAAAAGAGCTTAAGCTTGATGAGCTAATTGGGTCTCTTCTTACCCATGAATTGATGTCTCAACCCCTGTAAAGGGAGAAGGAGAAGAAGATCCAAGAACAAGGAGTTGATGTGAACATCATTGCTATTCAATCCTCTACAAGCCATCAAGAAGATTCAAGTGAGGAGGAAAGTGAGAATGAATAGATGGTCTGTCTCTTCAAGAAGTTTGCCTGATTCATGAAGAGAGAAATAAAAGAATCCAAGCATGAATCGAAGAAGAAGATGAAGAATCCGCCTAAGTGCTTTAAATGCAAGAAGACGAGGCGCACCAAATATGATTGCCCTCGCTCCAAAAAAAATGGATCATCTTCAAAGAAAGCATATGTGGCAACATGGAGTGATGAAGACTCCATGATGAAGATGAGGTAGCCCACCTATGCATTATGGCCCTCCAAGAGGGTGAGGTAACTTCTAACTCATCTAGTTCAAATTCCTATACATTTGATGATTTACAAGAAGCGTATGACAAATTGGTTTTTGAGTTTAAGGCTTCATTTTTGAAAAATAAAAAGATGATTTGAAAATAAAAAATAAAAAATGATTTGCTTTTGAAAACTAATTTGGAGTTTGAAGCAAAAATTAAAGATTTTGAGCTAAAAGTGTTAAACTTACAAAATTTGCTTTAAAAGTGTGAAAAAGATCATCAAAAAGAAGTAGATGGCTTTAAGAAAGAAAAAGATTTAATTTCCAAGGAATTATAAAAGAAAAATAATTTTGGAAAATCAAATTTTATCAAAGACAATTTACTGCCCCTAGATTTTTGAACGGTAAATGTTTTAGAAGTATTTGGGTCCCAAAAGGACTAATTACTTCAAATAAAATGATGAAATTGAAAAATGGATTCGTAAGGGGACTAAATTATATGCTACTAATGCCTATGGATCCAAAGCAATTTGGATACCAAAAATTACTTGATTATCTTGTTTTAGGTGTGATGGAGCTTTGATCGACAAGTGATGAAATTAAGGGGAGCTCTATACACATAAGGGAGATCACTTGAACAAGGAAGGCTTCAGATTCTACCTTGGGTTCAAGTAGTAAAATTAGTTGAATTTTAATTTGTTTTAATTTGATTTATTTATTTTAATTTAACTAGTTTATCATATATTTGTTGGACTAACAAATTCTTTGATGCTTGAGTAAGGGGAGCCTATTTTAACAAAACCTATTTTTGCAAATTTTTTTAAATTCTTCATTGTTATGGACTTAAAATATTTCAAACTTTGGTTTGAACCATTTTTGATATAACAAAAAGGGGGAGAATGTTTTGAAGAATTGAATTTTTAAGAGAATAAGAGGGAGCCTTAACCATATTTATATTTTTAAACACTTATTCAAAATTTATTTTTACTAAGGGGAGAACCTCAAATACAATTTTCAAGTTGGTTTTATTATATAAAAAGGGGAGATTGTTAGGATTTTTGTTTTGATATAATAATTGAAAAATAGTTTTTGACTAAATTGAAAAGATTTCAAAAAGGATATAAGTCCAAACAATTTGAAAATATGTTTAAGGAATTTTCAAAAGGTTTTGGAAGGTTTTAAAATGTTTTTACGTAGCCAAACTCAAGTTTTCTAAAGGCCCGTACCGATACGGTCCCACCCATATCAATACACTTTAAGGTTTCAACTAACATATTTTTCCAGAACTAAAAACCCGTACCGGTACAGGCTTAGACGTACCGATAAGGGTCGTACCGATACGCTTACCCGCGTACTGATCCCTTATGTTTTTTCAAACCCCCTAACGGATAGTTTCCAAGAAGCTCGTACTGATACGCATATCAAGCTTATCGATACCAGTATGCTGCATCATGCCCAATGGCTAGTTTCCAAGAAGTACGTACCGATACGCCTATCAAGCGTATCGATACTCATCTTTTAAAGCGTGCCCAATGGCTACTTCTAAATATAGGAGTACCGATATGGGTGTTTGGAATGCTGAACAAATGTGCAAGCCAACACGTCGCAAGTAATAAAGTGATGAATATAGAGTATCGTCTCCACAAGGATTGGTTTGAGCCACTTTGCTTAAGCTACTACAAATGTTTAAATAATTAAATAATAGTGATGAATTGATGTAAATAAACTAAGGCTAAAAGAATTGAAATAAAGGAAAAAGAAAACCGAATTGAGAGAGTGGGCTGGCTTATTAGGATTGAGAGTATGTCGAATGAGTTGCTTTGGCAAGTTGAATGCCGAAGGCAAGTAGATTACCGTGGCAAAGTAATTTCCCAGGCAAGTAGTTTGCTAGAAGTAGGACTCTCCATGACCAGTGAAATGCAATAGCAAGTGGTTAAGTCGAAGTAGGACTCTTCTTGGCAAGTGGTTACCCTGGCAAGTTAATTGTTGCGACAAGTGCGATGCCGTGGCAAGTCAATTGTGTCTTTAATGCTCGGCAGAGTGTTCTTCAATGTCTTCACGTTATTCCTAACTTGAAGGGATGACTCTTGTGCAAACCTTGGTGATACGTATGTCACACGTTACTTACCAAGATTGGACACCGTCGTTCTTTGAACTCTCGTTAGCCGCATAAAATTCACTACTAACTCTAAGCTCCTTCACTTTGTCACTTTTCAGAACTTGGTTAAAGAGGGAATTAGTTCCCTTCAGCTCTCGCAATGTTAGAAAACCTGGATTCAATTCAGTCCGTTGATCTCCATCAACTCTCTTGATGTTTGGAAATCAACTCGATCGAGGATCCTCCAATGGCTGTCACTTCATTCTAATGATTCCTCGCTATGAATCTCTATTGTTCTTGCTTTTCTTTTGCTTTCACCGATCAGGGATTTGAGTTTCAATGAATGATTCTCCCCTCAAGTGTTTATTCCTAAACTACTTGATTTATAAAGAGTACGAATTGAACCAACATCTTTGCATTTAACTTAAACCAAAATAAAATCATCCATACAAGAATTCTCAAAACCTAATAGCCCAAACCATCTAAGTTTAGTTCATGTCTAGGTAAAACAGAAATAACAAAGAATAAAACCCAGAAATGGTGAGATTACACCATACAAAATAAAAAGAATTGGAGAAGATGAACTTCTCCAATCTTGCGTTGAAGGTTGTGTGTCCAAAATCGGCTTCTCCTTTGTGTTGTTGATGTGGTCTCTTTAAATAGATGAAAAGGAAGAGTTTAAATGTGTATAAAATCCGTGGGGAATTGATCTCTAACCAACTCAGCATTTGAATTCAAATATGGAGAATTATCATATGTGATAATGATAAGAATAAAAGATAATTCTTGTGAAAAGAAAGATAAATTCTATTTAATTTCAAAATTAGAATAATTATCCCCTTTTATCTATCTTTATCTTCTATATTTATCTGCAGTAAACTCCCATTTAAATATGAGTCTTTATACATTTCATTTGAATTTGAATTGGGCGGTTGGAAATCCTAACTGCTTTGATCCCTTCAAAGCCATGTCAGACTTCGGTAATTGGCTCGGCAATTCTTCCTGCACACGAACAAGCAAAAGAACAACATTCTTTCTACAAATAGTAATAGAATGCATGGCCAAACACATTGAACTAGAAAACTACGAACTTATGCATGAATGACTACAAATGCAACTAAAATGAGCTTAAGGCTAACAATAATGTGAGTAAAAAGGGTACGAAAAACAGTACTTTTACACATTTATCACACCCTTAAACTCGAACTATTGCTTATCCTCAAGCAATGCAAAACTAACAAGCACCTGCCAAGGCATTTACCAAACATGAACAAGTTGCATACCAGACTTCAATCCTTAGAACCGTGGCAGCTAGATTTAATTACCTTTGTGACTTTAGGCAAAATACAGAAAAGTTACTCAAAATTCAGTATGATGCAAGTGAAGTGTGTGCGTAGTTATATACAAGTTAATCATAAGAGTTCCTAGCAAAACCTTAGTTTTATTAACTTGCCGAGGCAAGCGATCTAACTAGAGCCAGTTTCAGGCACCTCTAGCAAATTTTTTTTACTAGAGCCGGATAGACACCTCTAGCATTTTCAAGATCCCAAAGACCAGAGCTAGTTTTGGGCATATCTAGCAAAGGTTCATTCATTGTTCATTTTTTGGCTAGAGCCAGTTGGGCACTTCTAGCATTATTCTAATATTTCTTGCCAAAGGTTCGCTAGGTTCTCCTAGATTAACAAGTCACAACAGTGTTTATTAAAGCAGTATCATAACAAAATCCTAAGCAAATTTACATGCTAAGTCAAAAGTCAAAAGTTCTCTTAACCTAATGTCGTGGCAATTAAATCATCATCAGATATCACAGCAGGTTATTAACAAGTTCAGTCAGGCAAATTGTCATGGCACGTGATGCAAACTATCATGAGAAATGCATGCTAACATAAAAAAAAACATAAGATGAAAAACAAGTGAATGCAAATGCAACTAATCATGAAACAAACAAAGACAATCCTCCCGAACTCGAGGAAAGCATTGTCCTCAATGCATGCAAAATTAAACAAATAAAAGAAAAATGAAATGCAAATGAGTTAATAGAAGATGTCGTCACCTCGAATTCGTAGCATCCATGTGGTTGTTTGCTTGGCGCGTGTGCTAATTCACCTTACTGGTTGTGGATCTTGTACATGCTTACGTTCTCCAATTTCCTCGACTTCCCCAATCGACTCACCCTCTTTTACTATTTCTTCTGAGATTGAAGCTTTACGCTTCAATTGTCGCTTTATTAGCACATCTGGAGGTGGGACTTTAATGGTGTAGAGGTGGTGTCTTGGGAATATGAAAAATCAGAATAGGAGTCAGTACGTTTTTTTAAACTAGTTCGTTACCTTTGTGTAGTGTAAGGGTTGTCGCGGCAATGCCACTTGTAGTTGGTCCACGATTGCCAACTTCAGTTGTCGAGGCAAGTAACTTAACAGGGAACCTTAGAAAAGGTATACTGTAATTCAAATTATCCTCCAATATAACATGCTCAATGGGAGTTGGTGTAGTGCCACAGAAGTTGATACTCTGCCTCAATATGCTCTAATCGATTCATCAGTGAGCTCAAGAGTTCATTTGGGATCGGGGCAGTTGCCATGACATGTTCCTTTGTCGTGACAAGTTTGATTGTCTGGGTTTCTTTCAACACTCTAGTTTTATTAAAATAGAAAACAAAACATCTAAAATCAAAATAAACATAAAAGAAAAAAATTGAAGGGAATAGGGTTGCCTTAAAGAAAGCTTGATGAGGGTCACTTCCGATACTTCTTATAGTCCATCCGTACCTCTATCGAGTAACAATATTGCCCAAAAAAGGTTGGGCTATTATGTTCGCAACCACTCCTACGTGCACTACCATGGTGGAGGCGTATTTTTTCTTGTTCCTTTGTAGTCCATGCATGCTCTCCACCTTATTACTATTCCTGAAGGCATGAATATATTAATTGGAAAAATTATATCAACATCCAACCATTTAATTACCTCATTATCTTTGACTTCTATCATGGTTGGATGTAGCCTTCATTGTCATGGCAATTGCTGTTGTAGCCAATTGCCGTGGCAATCTTCTACCAAACTTTGGTGTAAGTCAAGGGAATGGCCAATTTTTTGAAAATCTCACGTCATCCAACCAATGCTTCCTTTATGCTTTTCAAACATCTCTATCAGTAGAGATGTTGGTGCATCACAAAGAGTGTTGTCTCCCAAACGATCATATACTACTTTTGATGGATTCACATCTAAAAACGTTGGTTCCTTAAGAAATACTTGCAATGGATGAGGTGATTGTTTAAGTAATTTAAAAGGTTCAATCATCACCTGTTCATATCCTATTAGTAGAGTATCACCATCTTGTTGGTCATAAATATGGTCATACAATTGCCGTGGCAATGGTGGATAAGAGCAAATAACAGATTCCTCTTCAATATCAGCGTTGTTGTAACATTCTGGGAATCAGACTCCTCAGAATTTGTTGTAGCATTACTCTTCTTAGCCTTACTGAATGTTGTCGCGGCTTTGCTCTGTTTAGGCTTATCATCCTTTCCCGTGGCAATTGGTTGCTTAGGCTCATCAAATGTTGGGCAGTCTTTCTCATTGGCATGCTCTCGATTCAGAGGTTCCAGTTGTTCCCCACACATTAGGGAGCTATCTTTGCATTGCTCCTTGTCCTCAATCCTTGGGATTTCAGTATCCTTAGGAATTAATTGTTGAGGCATGTTATCCATGGCATATGTGAATCTCCTCGATTGATCTTCTGAATCTTTTATGAGTCCATCCATCCTAGCTATCCTCACATTTATGGCATGTGATAGCTCTTGAATCTCCTCAATTGATCTATCAGGTATAACCATGAAAGATTGAAACATTTCCTCCAAGAAATTTAAATTCTCTTGACGATGACTATATTGCCATGGCATATCTGCTACAGCAGCAAAACTATTATGGTAAGAAAAATTTTGAGCATTTTGATCATACCATAAAGGATTTTGCTGGTGATTCCAACTACGGTCCTCCATACGGCCATATGCATCAGGATTATATAGGCAATTTCCAAATGAATGATGTTCTCCACAATAAGCACAAGAAATTGCAATGTCATGAACTCGTTGGGCAGCTCTCGGTGGTTGCATAGATGCGATCAAGTTGGTCAATTCTGCAAGTTGTGCCGAGATTGATGTGGAAGTATCATTGTTGATCAAATCATTCTTTTGTCTTTCTTGGAAAACTCTAGTGTGTTGGTATTGGTAGTCATTGATGGATGTAAGATACTTTCCAATATGTTGATTTCTATCTTCCCACATCAACTCTCGAATAGATCAACATTTATCTCATCCCATGTTGATGTTCCTTCACTTGATAACACACATAATTTTAATTTTTTTGAAACAAAACAAACAAAAAAAATGCTAGTAAAAATAATAAGAAAATTGCAATAACAAAAACAACTAACACCAATTGCCAATCCCCGGCAACGGCGCCAAAAACTTGTTTGCGTGTTTAGGGTGCTACGCAAATGTGCAAGCGAACACGTCGCAAGCAATAAAGTGATGAATATAGAGTATCGTCTCCACATGGATTGATTTGGGCCATTTTGCTTAAGTTGCTGTAAATGTTTAAATAATTAAATAATAGTGATGAATTAAGGTAAATAAACTAAGGCTAAAAGAATTGAAATAAATGAAAGAGAAAACCGAATTGAGTGAGTAGGCTGGCTTACTAGGATCGAGAGTATGCCGGATGAGTTACTTTGGCAAGTTGAATGCCGGGGGCAAGTGAAATGCTAAGGAAAGTAGATTGTCGTGGCAAAGTAATTACCCAGGCAAGTAGTTTGCTGGAAGTAGGACTCTCCGTGACCAGTGAAATGCAATAGCAAGTGGTTGAGTCGGAGTAAGACTCTTCTTGGCAAGTGGTTGCCCTGGCAAGTTAATTTTTGCGGCAAGTGCAATGTCGTGGCAAGTCAATTGTGTCTCCAATGCTCGGCAGAGTGTTCTTCAATGCCTTCACGTTATTTCTAACTTGAAGGGCCGACTCTTGTGCAAACCTTGGTGATACGCCTGTCACACGTTACTTTACCAAGATTGGACACTTTCGTTCTCTGAACTCTTGTTAGCCGCATGAAATTCACTCATAACTACAAGCTTCTTCACTTTGTCACTTTTAGGAACTTGGTTCAAGAGGAAATTAGTTCCCTTCAGCTCTCACAATGTTAGGAAACCTGGATTCAATTCAATCTATTGATCTCTATCAACTCTCTGATGTTTGGAAATCAACTCGATCGAGGATCCTCCAATGGCTGTCACTTCATTCGAATGATTTCTCCCTATGAATCTACATTGATCTCACTCTCCTTTTGCTTTCATCGATAAGGGATTTGAGTTTCAATGAATGATTCTCCCCTCAAGTGTTTATTCTTAAACTACTTGATTTATAAAGAGTACGAATTGAACCAACATCTTTGTATTTATCTTAAACCAAAATAAAATCATCCATACAATAATTCTCAAAACCTAATAACCCAAACCATCTAAGGTTGTGTGTGAATCCCCTCTCTTTTGATCCGATATCTCCCAAAATTGACTCCTTCTTTGTGTTGTTGATGTGATCTCTTTAAATAGATGAAGAGGAAGAGTTTGAATGCGTGTAAAATTCGTGGGGAATTGATCTCTAACCAACTCAGCATTTGAATTCAAATATGGAGAATTATCTTATTTGATAATGATAAGAATAAGAGATAATTCTTGGGAATAAAAAGATAAATTCTATTTAATTGCAAAATAGAATAATTATCTCCTTTTATCTCTCTTTATCTTCTATATTTATCTACAGTAAACTCCCATTTAAATCCGAGTCTATATCCATTGCATTTGAATTTGAATTGGGCGGTTGGAAATCCTAACCGCTTTGATCCCTTCAAAGCCATGGATGCTAGGCTTGGTAATTGAGTCTAGGTTGTAAAGGATTCCTCTTAAGCATGTTAAAAGGGGAAGAAATTCTTAGTGGATTTGGGAAATCCTTAGTGGGGAAGCTAGGGTAGTGGATGTAGGCTTTGGTTAGAAAGCCAAACCATTCTAAATCATTGTGTTCATTGTCTTATCTTTAGCTTCCACCACCAACACCCAAGAAATCACTTCTCCACCACTTGGCAAGCAATTTTGGTTGATTCATATAGCCCAACACATACCAATTATCTTTTAACTTTATCCCTAATTTTATCAACCAAACACCTTGATGTAGTAACAATCATCTTTCATCCATCTTTTTAATACACAAGTGTTATTTTCTACAGCGTAGGTCACTTACTTCAGGTAAGTGTACATGTTTTATTAAAAATTTCAAAAAACTAACGTTATGATCATTTACGTTTTCGTTTTTTAAACATTTGGTCACTCGGGTGTTATTTGTCATTAGACAACTGACGGTGTGCTAACTTGACATAATAAAAAATGGGTAAATTACCTAGATAGTCATTGAACTATTACCTCATTCCTATTTTGACCACTGAACTAAAAATAATTTGTATAATTACACATTTAATCCTCTATATTTACACATAAAATCAATTTAATCCTAATTTTAATATAAAAAGAGCAATGCTCATCAGGAAGCATCAAGCAATTTATGTCTTTGATGGACAATGGTGAGATTTAAGTATTAAAATTGTTTTTTATGTATTTTCTTTTTTGGTTTCTTTTCTTTTAATCTGCAAAAGCACTTGCACTTTAGTTTTTCTAATTTCTTTTTTTTAGGAGATTTTTCTAATTTCTTTTTTTTGGAGGAAATTTTTCTAATTTCCTTTTTTTTTTTGGAAAATTTGACTTACAGTTGATGAGAAAATGAAGAGCACATTTCAGGTAAGTTTCTTTTTCTTTAGTTGGTTTAATTAACTTTTTAAAATTTTCACTTGGGTGCTAGGATAAAGAGCTGAAAAGAAGAAATAGGAAATTACATCTTTCTTTAGCAATTTGACAAGTTTCTAGTTTGTAATTTCTGCTGTGGGGTTTGCAGTCTCATGTTTAACAGTTTTCTCTTCTTTGTTGGTTCTGACTTTATCTCTTTCTGGATTTATCTCAGTTTTAGGCCTCTGGTTTATGTGAAGTTGTAGTTGATTCAGTTTGTAACTTTCTATTGCTCATTGTTTTACTAGTTTATGGGGGTGATTCAATACTTGTGTAACTTGCGAAAGAGTTGCATAAAAGGTTAGTTGATACTTGCTATTTTTATCCTTAAGATATTTGGACTCAAAGGTTTGTCCGATTCGGGTGCATACCGAGCCTTGGAGGACCATACTTTCATAGCATGTGCCGAGCATGGATGCTTCAAGAAAAATGGAATGCTAGCGGGTGAGATGTGCAATGGAATTGTAAGGATCATCTTAAACAATCTGTGTATGTTTGATATTTACTATTCAAGCTAGAGTCGGAAATTAAGTATCCCCTTTCGAGGTGTTTCGACGGAGTTACATTTATCGTTTCCTGCTGATTTAGCTTGTATGCTGCCATATATCTACATTTTATGCACTCTTGTGGGTAAAATGGATGAATACAACCTTTCGAAATACATGTTTTGTACTATGCTTCTATGCTGTCATATGGTGAACTTAAAATCACCGCATTTGACTCACAAGTCCATTGTTGTTCGATATTATGCTTCCGTAACGTGAAGAGGATTATTGTTGGTCTCTAGTTAATAAATAATGAAAATCAAAGTCAGAATATACATTGAATATGGCGGTGGATATAAATACAAGCTAAAAGTTATCAACATATTCTGAGACAATTAGGGGTGAAGACCTAAACAAGTAGATGTTTGCTATGCAAGCGGACATAAAATCACTTCACCGATATAATACGTAAAACTTAGTAAAGCTTCCTAATAGTAAAAGAGATGTTCGGTGTAAATGGAACTTAGAAAGAAGAACCTTTTGGAGTTACAAGAGTTCAGATATAAAGCAAGAGTGGTTGCAAAAGGCTACAGTCAAACTCTGGGTGTACCCTTTACAAATGTATTTTCTCCAGTGGTGAAGCATAGTTCAATTAAAGCTTTGCTTGGTATAGTAGCTATATACAAGCTAAAAGTTGTCAAACGGTTCTTTTGATAGTTGCAAAACCTTTTGTAATCTTTTCTTTCGATATAGTGAAAGTTCTCATGTTCTATACGCGATTTTTTCGTTCAAATTTTTTCATGTAAATTTTGGTGTTCTTTATTTTTCTTACTTTGTTCACAAACATCTTCTTTTTGTTTGTGTGGTTATCATCCTTTGATTATAACAAGATAGATTAACTCTATTAGGGTTTACCGCTTGGGTGACTATTATGAACAATCTCCCTCATTGTGGTGATTAAATTGAGTGGATTTTTAATTCATGTCTTTTCGAGTTATTTTATTCAAAATTATATAAAAGTTTAAAAAGACAAATATAATAACATTAATTTTTTTTAATGAAAACGAATTCTTAATTTATTTCTCAACTGAATTAGTAGTTGATTAATTCATCCAATTTATTCTTGTCCATGCCATGCGTTAACTCTTTCATATTCTAACTTGAAAAAACCCCATGCATACATGGGGCATGTTGTTGTGGTACTTTGGGATTTCCAAATGTATATAGATTTTGTTCACCATGCTATAGCATAGATCATGGTAGATGGGATCGATGCCCAATGACATTTAATATACGTAAATACTTATGGGAATGGGACACTACTCTCATGTGGCACGTGGTATGTTAAATGTTGATTGTCGTAGCGACCTAAATTTTTGAAAATTCAAATTTAAATCGCTAAAAAGGAGTAGTAGGTTTCCTTTGATTATCTTTTTGGATTGGGAAATACTTGGAGTCGCCACCGGCCACTAAGGTAGGCCGGACACCATAAAACCAGATATTCGATCAAAAACAGGGTTCAAGAGTCGGTTACAGATAGGAAAAGTTTTGCACCCCACACCGCCCAAAAATTGGTACCGTTGAAAAAGAAAATAAACAATTACTTCTTTGTTAATATCGAACTTTGTAGATTAAAGTAACGATTAATTTAAAATTCGGTTATACATGCGAGTCTATTTTAAGGGCCGCGTTATTCGAAAGTAAACAGCAAGGCCACCATCACTACGTTTAATACTGGCCACATTTACCGCCGAATAAAAGAACCCTGCATTAACGAATTTATATCCGATATGCAACATTTACCTGAGGCATGGCAAAACATGAAAGAATAATGGAAATAAAAAACTATTATTTACATATCAACAATGTCATGACTAATATTATATGTGTTATACACCTAAGAAACATTTAAATTATACATAAAATATATATAAAAGAGGAAACAAATAAGATACATATATATTACATACAAAACATACAAAGCTTATGTACATGTTAAAACTATATTTTATATATATTGTAAAAAATATATATATATTATTATCATATACCATAAAAGAGTACAATCTATGCACATATATTATACACTAAAAATTTAAAAACATATATATTACAAGTTACATACCATACACACATAACATTCACCATTATAAATAAAGCAACATCATCTGACATTAGAAATTAGGAACCGGAAATTAAAGAAACTAAAGTTGCAGAACCAAAAATTAAATATGCATGATAGGGGTAACAAGGGAAAATGGATTGTATTTAGGACTCAATTGAACAAAAACCAAAACTGGGAGGACCAAACTCAAAAAAAAATTAAGACAAATTTAATTAAAGACAATGACTAGATTAGACACGGGTGAAAACTAAAGGGACCTAGAGTGTAAATTGAAAAGATGAAAACCCCTAAAAAAACTCTAAAAGGACGGAAGGACCAAAAAGGGGAATAAACCAATTTTAAAATTGATCCGAGCTAAAATTAGAGACAAAATTGCAAACATTAAAAAGGTTTAGAGGACTGGGGTTGTAGTTTTAAAAGACGAAATGGCCGCGGGCGTAATTACCAGAGTGCGGAGGGTTTTAAAAAAAAAATAAACCGTTTATTTTTTTAAAAACATGTATAAAAGACATCTTTTTGCTAAAAACGAAAATATTTGGCTCATTTTCAAAAAAAACAAACCGAAACTCTATGTTCTCTCTCCCAACCCTGATGAATGATGCCGTTCATCGGGGCAAAGCCCAGAAACTGGTCGCCACAAAACCCCTCCGGCCGCCGTATATCGGCGCCGAAGATCTAAACCGACACACCAAAAAAACTCACCTCACCTCCCCAAACTCAAAAACCAAAACCAGATCCCAAAGATCTACCCCTACACTCCTAGATCTAGATTAACCTCTAGAAATGAAAGGCTTCACCCTCGTCTAGTTCACCCTCATCTGATTCACCCTTATTAGCCAGAGGCCATAGGGTTTGTCATCGGTGAGGAAACACGAAGGGAAGCTCAGAAAACTGCTGCCGGCTCACCCCTTAAGCCCGAAGGTAGAGGGCTTATCGCCGGCGAACGAACGCGGACAACGAACCGGACGACCTTAAAACAAAGGTAAAAAAAAGACTCACTTTTCTAAGCTCTTTCCATTATACGAGATGCATGCATGTAAGAAGAGGGGGAATACCTCTTGAAGGTTCTATTTTTCTTTTGTATTTCCTCTTAAAACTGTTTTTACAATATGTGAGGATCTCGTTTATATAACCGAGATGGTTGTTACATAAAAAATATAAAAAATAATCTCTATGATCCTCTCTAGAATCCGCCGATATTCGCTTGATCTTTGTCATTTTTGCCTGAACCTTCTTTTGATCTATTTTTGAATTTTTTACTAATGTTTTCCTTGTTTTTGGTTGCATGGTGGACGTGGCTGCACGAGAGAGAAGGGGACCAGAGAGAAGGCCTGTGGTCGTGGCAGAGGAGGAGTCAGGGGCAATCTAGGGGGTGCGCGTGTAAATTTGGAACATCATGCGTGCAACGCACGCGCGCGTGAATGAGTGGGAAGGCCGCGCGTAGGCGCGTGACCACGCTGGAAACTTCTCAGCTCTAATCTGGACCTTTGGTGTGCCTCTAGATTTGATGGCCAGGATTGATGCGACACCATGCTTGATGAGGACCCTTATTAGGGTTTCCTGAAGGGGCGATCTGGACCGTTGATCAAGCTCTTAGATCCAACGGTCTAGGATGAGCTGCGCAAGACACAAATGATAGTCAGATTAGGGTTTCTTTAGGACTTAGCTAGTTTTGGGCCCAAACGGGCTGATGTAATTAATTATTATTGGGTTTAATTTGTAATATGGACTGTTAATTAAAGACTTTGGGGCTTTGTTTATTTATTATACTTAATGGGCTTTTTATTTTAAATCTATCTTGTTTTTTGTTTGTTTTTAATTTAATTATATAATAACATATAATATAATTATAATAATAATAGAACGAACTAAGTAATAATAATAATTAATAAAAATAATAAATATGGTACTAATAACCTTATAATATTTTGTGCCTTTTCTTTCAAATTAAGACATGAAACAAAACCTAATCAAATAAGTATTATATATATTAACTAGTACTACCTATAAGCAAAGCCCAAAGCCCTTTTAAACAAAAATATAAAAGCGGGTTGACCCCCGGATAAAAATAGTGATTACAGTTGCCCCTCTTTGCTTATCCTTGTAAAATAAGAATAAAGCAAAGACTATAAGCACTAATTTTATCCGACTTTCATGTTTGAAGATTTCGAGCTGCTAGTCCTCCCTATATAGAACAGTTCGCCCTTCTTCTTTCATAAACTCCAGAGCTCTGAATTCTTCCCATGTAAGGCCTGGAAAAATGAAGCTCCTAAAATGGTGCCTCAATCATCGATCGTCTTGACACCAAATGACATCTCGCTTTGAGTCTCCTAGAATGCCTTCGATCTTCATCGTCTTGGCATGGGGTGATACCTCATCTTGAGGACCTCAGAAACTGATGTCTTGCTTTCTGGTCGTTTTGACATCAAACATCTCGCTTTGAGTCTTCTGGAATGCCTTCGATCTTTATCATCTTGGTCATGGGGTGATACCTCATCTTGAGGACCCCAAAAACTGATGTCTTGTTTCCTGGTCGTCTTAACATCAAATATCTCGTTTTGAGTCTTCTGTAATGCCTTCGATCTTCATCGTCTTGGCATGGGATGATACCTCATCTTGAGGACCCCAAAAACTGATGTCTTGCTTTCTGGTCGTCTTGACATCAAACATCTCACTTTTAGTCTTTTGGAATGCTTTCGATCTTCATCGTCTTGGCATGGAATGTCAGTGAAAGATTTTTGACTCCTAGGATCTGCTTCTTGTTGTTTTTTCAAATACCTGAAAGAAACAAACACAATGATTTGCTGATGCTAGTTAGTATGCTTTTATCTTAAGGATGTCTAACTATTCATGATGCATGATTAATGCTGGACACTTTCTTTCTCAGCTTCCCGCTTTGTATTCCTTTCATTTTCTTCTTGTCTTGGAACATTTGTTGTCACTCCTTGTGTTTAAGCTCAGTTCTCGTTTGACCCATTTATTCTCCAAAACTTTGCTCTAAAGCGCTCTTTCGAGTTTTCTCTTTAGAGATTTTTTTTCAAAGCGTCCTTTCAGGTTTTCACTTTGACTAATATTTTTTTCTTTTTTCCTTTCTTTTTCTTATTTTTTTTCTTTTCTTTTTTCCTTTTTTCTTTTTTTTTTTCTTTTTTGAGGCGCCCTTACGGGTTTTCACTGTTGGCTCTTCTATCTTGAACCTCAATATGGAGAGCATTTGTAGTCTCCTAGGCAAATCTTGTCAACTTTGCATATCATGTCCTTTAGCCTTGACCTTGGCAGACTTCCTTCTAACGAAATCGATTTCTATTTTGGAACAACCTACACTTAAAGGGTTAAATCATAGTAATGCCGAGAAATCCTTTGTTTTTAATGATCTATGTCAATCTATTTGGAGGATGCTCATAAAATAAACAAAGAAATGGAGGAAATGAAATATTTATTTATTAACATAAAAGATATTGGAACAATTTGAAAGTCACGACAAACATAAGAAATAAGAAAAGATATAAGTAATATAGGGTGCAGCATTCCCGAACATCGACTGCATGAATGATACGAGAGCCCGTCGACCGTGGTAAACCTCTCACTGCCTTTGCTAGACTGAAATTCCCAATAGCCCAACAAAAGTTCCACCGTAACTCGAAATGGGGCAGTTATAATGTATTGGAGCCTATCAATTGGATGCCTAACCTCAAAATTCATCTGAACCATCCTTTTTGAATTTTCAATTCAGATCCTTCAAGACGCTCATTTTCGAGTTTCCATCTTGAACCCTCTTTTTTTCCCATTTTTACACATGGGGCACCTTTTCAGGTTTTCACCACATGTGTTTCATTTTGTGAAACGCCCTTTCGTGTTTTCACTTTGCTTTTTCTTTTTCTTTTTTTTCTTCTTTTTTCCTTTTTTCTCAAGCGTAGTACTTCTTGACAGAGTCTGAATTCACGAGATTGCTTAACTCTTTTCCATCCATCTGTACCAAAATTAATGCTCCCCTAGAGAAGGCCTTCTTAACAATATAAGGCCCTTCCCAATTCGGCTTCCACTTTCCCCGAAAGTCCTTTTGGATTGGCAAGATCTTTTTGATTACCAAGTCCCCCTCTTGGAACTCTCTTGGTCGAACTTTCTTGTTGTAGGCACTCATCATCCTTTTCTGATACATTTGGCCGTGACAGATGACCTTTAATCTTTTTTCGTCAATGAGGTTCAACTGATTAATCTTTGCTTGCATCCATTTAGCATCATCTAACTTTGTCTCATTCAGAATTCTCAATGATGGGATTTCCACTTCGATAGGCATTACCGCCTCCGTGCCATAGACCAACGAATCTGACGTTGCCCCTATTGAGGTCCTTACAGATGTTTAGTAAGTAAAAGGTGCAAACAGAAGCTTCTTATGCTAATCCTTGAAAGTATCGATAGTCTTGGCTATGATCTTCTTGATATTCTTATTTGCTGCTTCAATTGCCCCATTCATCTTGGAGCGATAAGTGGTAGAATTGTGATGCACAATCTTAAACTATTCACATACTTCAGTCATCATCTTGTTGTTTAAGTTGGAAGCATTATCAGTGTCAATTCTTTATGGCAAACTGTAATGGCAGATAATCTCCTTCTTCGAGAATTTACATATGGTTGCTCTCGTGATGCTAGCATAAGAGGCAGCTTCCACCCATTTGGTAAAGTAATCGATGGCCACCAAGATGAAGCAATATCCATTCGAAGTTTTTGGTGTATTTGGCCGATAACGTCCATGCCCCAAGTAGCAAAAGGCCATGGTGAGTTCATAGTGTGAAATGGTGCCGGCGGAGCGTGTATCTTGTCGGCATAGATTTAGCACTTGTGATATTTCTTTGCATATTTGATACAATCTCCCTCCATGGTACACCAAAAATATCCGTATCTCATAATTTTCCTAGCCATTGAGAAACCATTAGCGTGGGTCTCACTCAAGCCATCATGTACCTCGGCTAAGATAGTTTCAGCTTCTCGAGCGTTGACGTATCTTAACAAAACCTAATCTTTACTTATCTTATACAAAACCTCTCAGTCAAGGACATAGCCCGAAGCCAACCTCCTAATGGTTCTCTTATCATTATCGTTGGCATCCTTTGGGTAAACCTAAAAATTGATGTATTGGAGTATGTCGTAGTACAATGGGTTGGCATCTTTCTCATCTTCCTTCGAATTATAATAGTGAGTTGGTACCTCAAAAATCTGCATCTCAACTGGCTTCATCTCGAAAGTCGGACTTGCCTCAAACATGGCGGCCAGAGTCGCTAAAGCGTCAGCCATCTGATTATCTTCTCTTGGTAGATAAGCGAAGCTGATTTCTTCAAAATTTTTAACCAACACTTGGATCAAATCAAAGTATTTGACTAGCTTCTGATCTCTCATCTCCCATTCTTTTCAGAGCTGGTAGATCACCAAGGACAAATCCCCGAATACCTTAAGTACCTTGATTTTTCTTTCTATGGATGCCCGGAGTCCCATGACGCAAGCCTCAAACTCGGCTATGTTGTTTGTATAAAAGAATTCCAACCTACTGGTAAAGGGATACTAAACCTTTTCAGGGGAAATTAATATTACCCCTATTCCACTTCTTAAGGCATTGAATGCCCCATCAAAATAAAGCTTCCAAGATTCGTTGGTGGGGCTCTCCTCAAATAGGGTACCAATCAAGTCTTCATTCAAAAAACTAAAGTCAAGCGGCTCGTAGTCATTTGAGGCGCGGGTTGCCAAAAGATCTGCTACCACACTTCCTTTTACTACTTTCTGGCTCAGGTAGACAATATCAAACTCAGATAGCAACATTTGCCACCGAGCCATCCTTCTAGTTAGCGCTGGTGCTTCTATAAAAAATTTCAACAGATCCATCTGGGAAATCAAGTAAGTAGTATGATACAACATGTACTGCTTGAGTCGCTTAGTAGCCTATACTAGGGCACAAACAGCTTCTAAATCAATGAGTACCGCGACTCACATTCAGTGAACTTCTTGCTTAAGTAATAAATGACACTTTCTTTATTGCCCAACTCATCATGTTGTCCTAGCACGCATCCCATCGAGTTATCAAATACCGTCAAGTATATAATTAACGGCCTGTCTGGTACCGGTGCTACCAAGATTGGGGCATTGATCAAGTACTTCTTAATCTTCTCTATGACTTCTTGGCAATCTTCATTCCATCTTCTCGGGTTATTCTTTCAGAGCAGTCTGAAAACAAGATCACACTTATAGTCAATTGGGAGATAAACCGAGAAATGTAATTGAGCCTCCCTAAGAATCCTCAGACCTCCTTCTGAGTTTGGGATGACGGCAGGTCTTGGATTGCTTTCACTTTGTCGGGGTCGATTTAATCCCCTTTTGACTAGCCACAAAACCTAAGAGCTTTCCAGATGTAACTGCAAAGGTACACTTAGACGGGTTAAGCTTCAATTGATATTTTCTTAGCCTTTGGAAGAGTTTCCGCAAATTCACAATATGTTATTCTTCGGTTCGAGACTTGGCTATCATGTCGTCCACGTACACCTCAATCTTCTTGTGCATCAAGTTATGGAACAAGGTAACCATGGCCCTTTGATAAGTTTCCCCAGCATTTTTCAATCCAAAAGCCATGACTTTATAGCAAAATGTTCCCCACATGGTTACAAAGGTGGTCTTTTCCATGTCTTTGGGATGCATCTTAATTTGATTATACCCTGAAAAGCCATCCATAAAAGAAAACCAAGAATGCCCCGTAGTGTTGTCGACTAGGGTATCAATATGAGGCAGGGGAAAATTGTTCTTAGGACTTGCCTTATTGAGGTCCCTATAGTCTACGCACATACGTACTTTTCTGTCCTTCTTGAACAATGGGCCTATGTTGGCTACCCACTTTGGGTATTTGGCAACCTTCAAAAATCCGGCTTCAAACTGTTTCTTTACTTCTTCCCTAACCTTTAACAGCATATCAGGTCTCATTCTTTGGAGCTTTTGCTGGACTAGCTTACACTCTGGCTTTATTGGGATTTTGTGCACCACTATATCCGTGTCTAAACCCGGCATGTCTTGGTATGTCCATGCAAACACATCTTTGAATTCTAAAAGCAGTTCGACCAACTCTTGTCTCACATTCGATGATAGAGTGGTACCAATCTTCACTTCTTTCTTTTTTTCTTTAGTCCCTAAATTCAAATCTTCTAATTCTTCTTGGTGGGACATAATCTATTTCTTTTCACTAGCCATCAGTCTTAGCAATTCATCCGGGACCTCATATTCCTCTTTATCATCCCCTTCATCTATTTCAGCCGAGCACGAGGGTTGTTCAAAATCTATCCCGGGATTAGGCCCAGAATCATTCATACAGTTAATATTCGGGGACCTGCACGAGTTTAGAAATACGTATTGGGAATAGAAATAGATTATAAATGAATAGATAAATAATTAATGAAAGAATGAGTGATAAATGAATGAATAATGAATGAAATAAGTGTTATGTTTGCCATTTGAGAAACATAGGAAACATCATTTTCATTGAAAACAAAAATAGATTGACATAATAGCCCTATTACAAAGAATTCTTATTACTCTCGGGCCAAAAGCAATAGGGTGATTCTTGGCATTACTTTGATTGAGTCCTAAAAACTACAGACAGCTCCTTGCTGGTCCAATTACTAAGCTCTTCACCCGGAAAGCATGGGCGGATCTTTTCCAAGGGCTGGACCATCTTGGCATCTTCAGAGATTACGTTTACATCCACTCCATCCATGGATTTGCAGATCAACTCTTCATTGAGGATCCGTTCATTCTCCCGATTAGCTTCTTAGACTTTGAGTTCGTGATTCACGACTCCGCCAAACATGAAGACCTTCTTCATATCCGTATAGAAGATTGGAGCTCATGGAATAACTTCTCGTCTAAGTCGGGCTTTCTGTTGTCCTTCTCTTCTCTTCCAATCTTGTTTCTTTTACAAAAAGTTAGGCCTATGTCCAAGCCCGAAACGGTCATACTTGTAGATAACGCTTAAGTGTCGCAAATGTACTTGCAGGCTCCTTCCCAAACCTCTTCCTCTTTTCGCTCCTCTTTCTAGTGTTTCAGTGACCATTATCTTGGTGCAATTTGATAATCTTAGGCATGAGATCATATGCCCCTAAGCGACGAAAGTGGCATTTATGAATTCCAATACCCTGAAGGAACATTCCAAGGCCTCCTCATCAGTTGGATTGTATGGAGCGCCTGAAGTTACCGAAGCCGGGATATCTTCCTCAGCATTGACTATTACTATCTTTCCTTCGATGAAGAACTTTAACTTCTGGTGCAAAGAAGACGGAACAGCTTCGGCCGAATAGATCCACGGTCTCCTTAACAGACAGTTGTAGGATGGCTGGATGTCCATGACCATGAAATCCATGGTGTATTCGGTTGGACCTATGAGCAGGGGTACTTTAATTTTTCCAACCACTTCTCTTTGGGTCCCGTCGAATGCACACATGACATTTTGGCAAGGTTTCATATGCGAGATGTCAATTGGCAAGCGTTGTAGGGTAGGTATGGTCATGACATTCAGGGCAGAGCCATTGCCGATGAGCACCCCCGGTAGTATGTGACCTTTGCAGTGGGTAGTAATATTGAGGGCCTTATTGGATCCAGTACCCTCTTCCAGTATCTCATCATCACTGAAGGTGATATGATTACAATCAGTGATATATCCGATGATATGCTCAAGCTTCCCAACCGAAATATTACTCTCGACAAAAGTTTGATTCAATACTTTCAACAAAGCCTCACGATGTTTTTTAAATTCAACAGTAGATCAAGCACTGAAATCAGGGCCGGTTTTTTTCTGAGTTTGTCTACCACACTATATTCACTATGTTTTAAGAACTTCAGAAATCCTGAGCTTAAGCCTCAGTCACTGACTCGTTGAGTTTCGGGGGTAGCCCTTCCCCAAATATCTTCATAGGTTCGGACTCAGTTACCTTGCATTTTCCTTTCATCTCTTCTACTGCCTTCGGAGCTTCAAGAGCATAGCATCACCCGCTCCGTGTGAAATGCCCCACGTCATTTATTTCTTCAGTGTTGGGCTTTACTGGTTCTCTTTCGGCAGGCTTCATCTTCTCTATTGGTTTCTTCTCTCCTTGCGCACTGGAACTTTCTTGTATAGAGACATTGGCGGTGTAGTTCCATGCTACCATCCGGGTATCCTTAAAGGGAAAGGATGTCGGGGATGAAATTATAATTTTTGGGGCTATTATGGGACTTTCTTCTCGTGATGCATCCTCTTGACTTGGTTTGAGGCCAATGATGAATGGCCTTTTTGCACTGTATTTGGAATCTATAGTATCCATCGTGCAAACTTCGGGCTTAATACCCCTTTCTTCTTCCTCAAAGAATTCAAATACTTTCCTATCCATCAACTTCTAGACTACTTGGCAGAACTCCACGCAATCTTGGATCTGATGATCCCCCGACTGATGATATTCGCAATAGGGGCCACAAACCTTTTCACAATTACCATTCCACAGTCGATGAGACGAGCCATACATAGTTGCTGAAAAACCCATCTTATGGGGGACCTGACTTCTGACATGCTAGCCTTAGCCATTCTTGCACACCCTTCCTCAACGACATTTATGCCTTGACCACTATGATTAGGCAAAAGGTTGTTGGCGGTACTGGGCTACCCTAACTGCAGCACTCCAGTCTTGATCAGATTTTGAACAAACTTTTTAAATGTTATATAGTTCTCAATAGTATGGCTTAGTACGTCAGCATGGTATTCGCAATGGGCTTTAGGGTCATACCATGCCGGATAAGGGGGTTAAAAGGAGTAACATGCTGAGGTTGAACTAGATCTGCCTTGTAGAGCTGTTTTCCTTTTTGGGTCACCGCTCTTCCCTTCTATTAAAATTTTAAGGGTTTGCAACAAAAGCTTGGGGTTGTGCTATGGTGAAGTTCTTAACAGCCTCGTAGGTATTTGTGGTGTTCACTTCATGGTCCTTCCTCTTGAACTGCTTGCGTGACTGCTCTCCTCCATCGATTCTTCCGTTTTTTATTGCAGTTTCAATACGCTCGCCAGTCATTATCATATCAGTAAAGTTACTAATATGGTTATTGATCAGACGGTTATAGAGCATTCCTTTTAATGTGTCAATGAACATAGGGGCAATCTCATTCTCTCAAAGAGGGGGCTGGACTTGAGCAGCCATATCGCTCCACCTTTGGGCGTACTCCCGAAGGCTTTCATTTTTCTTTTGTTACATTCCTTGCAACAGAAGCCTATTGGGGACCATATCCGTCACGTGCTTATACTGATCATTGAAGGCCTTAGCCAAATCCTTCAACAATTTAATATGAGTTCGTGTAAGCTGATTGTACCATCTTGTGGCGGATCCCACTAAGCTATCTTGAAAATAGTGTATCAAGAGCTTCTCATTGTTGGTGTAGCCAACCATCTTGCGGTAAAACATTGTAATATGAGCGGTTGGGCAAGTTGTCCCATCAAACTTCTCGAACTCTGGGTTTTGAACTTATATGGGATCTCTATATCAGGGACCAAGCTGAGATCCTTAGCATTCAGACCATAAGAACCGTCATCGTCTTCCCTCACCTGAAATGTCTCTTCGAGGTCCTTTCTAGTCTCCTCCAACTGTTTGGAGAATTCCGCTTTCACTTGGTTCAATTTTTCTAGTTCGTCAAAGTCTGGGATACTATCTCCTACATGTTCAACATTTGCAAATGTCATGATCGGCTAAGGTGGAGCAGAGGCACCCGCCTGATGGGAAGAAGATACCCCTTGTGGGGGGGTTAGGTGTAGGATTAATGAAAAGATGGTTTCTAAAAATTGGAGAATATGAAGGATCTCCCGAATTCTGCGTAGGGTTCTCTCGTACATCTTCCCCATGACTGTTTCGTAGCATTTGAGATATTTCTTTCATCATATCTTATTGAGATTTGATGATAGTATCTCTTAACTCTTATTGTATTCGCTCCAATTGGCTCCTAAGATCAGCCTCTAGCTTAGGAAAGCTCTCTTCTATTTTTCTGGCTTGAAGACGTGTGCGGTATGGATGTGGAATGTTTGCAATTAATCTTACGAATTCTGTCACAACATTCTCATTATTAATTTCATGACATAATCAATTAATGCAAATTATATGCGATATGCAATGTATGAATGAAAAATGCAGGAATGTATGCAAATAAAGGCATTGATTCCATTGGTGATCGCCCTCGAACAACTTTCATTGAACATTAAAAGGTTCTTATTACAAAGAAAGAAAAACTCCTACAGATATGGTGCGGCCCTAACTCTTAGCTCTTCAATATCTTCAAGTAACTGAATGAACCTAGGCGTTTCTTCTATGTCCTGAGCTACAAAAGAAAGAAGGGCTTCGACTTCGTTGGCTAGGTCCCTCACATGCTGGGCGACTTCTTGAACTTGCACCATTAGGTCGGTGTAGTACTGATCTCGGTCTTGAATCATGCGAGTAGCATCACGAAGGCGCCTCAACCAATAATTATCACTTCCCTCATAGGCTTCTTTTAGGACCACAATTCCTTCGAGATAATCTTAAATTGTATCCTCTAATGTCTCGATCTGAGCTCGGATGGTTTGATTCTCTTTTCGAGTAGCTTGGAGATAAAAAAATCCATTTCGAGCACGGTACTCATGAAGAGTCCGATCTAGCTCCCCAACCTTTTCTTCTAACTGAGCATTTTGGGCTTGGCCTTGACTCAAGCTCTCGAGGTTAGAGTTATGCAGACCTTGTATCTCGAAAAGACAATTTTTGCCTTCTTAGGCCTTTCTCTTCTATGGGGTAGGACCCATTCCTTGTTTAGCATTTGCCCTTTCTTGTTGGATTGCGATTCTAGCAAGTTTTCTTTCATTTTCAATAGTTTGTTTGCATTTTTCCGTTTTTTTCTCGAGTGCTTGCTTACCTTTCTTTCTTCAACTAAGCGGATCACATTCATTCTTTCTTTTTTCACCGTTATGAACTTTTTTCAATCGACATTTCCTACTAAAGTATGAAGTTTGAGGGTGTCACTTTGATAAAGAGCATTTTTCTCCTTTAAATCTGTGTTGAGCTTCATCAACTGTTTGATTGTCCCATCTCGCTCATCCACGTCTAGGCTAGCCCTATAAAGCTCACTTGTATGCTTGGTTTGTAAAGCATCCATCTTCTTCTTTAGCTCTTCTATCTCGCTTCTTAAAATGTCGGCCTCGGAAGGAACAATTCTCAAATGTTCTTCAAGTGACATAGTTGGCCTTGGTTGGGCTTCGGAGTTTTATCATTGATTCTCGTGTGCTTCTAATAGGCATAATTTGGGGTGAACATACACTTGCTGTCTTTTTCTACCTTTATACAATAGAGGTGATCCTAAGCTCTCGAAGCATCTTGAATCTTCGACTTATATTCATTCTTAAATGAAAACTCAGAAGTGCTCAAACCAATGGTGATGGGCACAAACTGTCAGGAACTGAACTATCTTGATACCAACAAAGATGCACAAGCAATCCCACTGTATAAGAATATCATTATTAGCCTATCATAGTCTCCACAACTGTATAAGAAATGAAGGACGCTACCAAGCCAAGGAACCCTCCACACAATGTCCTCATCTTGAATATTCTTGAAGATGGCCGTCCACTTCTGTTTATCGAGCTCTTCCCACAATTCTTTTACTAAGTATTCTAGTAAAGGAGAAAAAATTCTTGAGATTATCCCGGGCAGCACCCTTGCCGGTGTCTTCCAAAGGTGGCTTCGAATCCATACTTAAAGTAACTGTGCACATCCTCGAAACTGTCATTCTTCATGCTTCCGGCTTGCATTCAAGGAAATAAAAGTTTCAGTCAAGATTGTCGATACCGGGTTGGCCTTCTTCTTCAATTGCTCGAATAAGTCCAAAATGGCTACATCAATGTTACCCAAAACTCTAGGGAAAATGATCAAACCATAGATCCCCAAAGCGAATAAATCCATCTTCATGACTTCCTCCGAGTGTGTCGGTATGATATCCCGGATGCATTCCCAAGAAAAAACAGTGCTATCACCTCGAACCTGAATCAGACCTTTAACCCAATCATCGCTCATTCCGGCCAACGTTCTAAGCTTTAAAGGGTAATTTTGAGACCTAGACGGTTTTGTATAAATCTAATCTTCATAAATGTTCTTCTGATTGAGCAAAGTCGTATATTCTTCGATTGTAGGTATCAAATCCTTCCCGTTGAAGGCAAAGCAACAGAAGGCCAGGTTCCAAAACTGGAAGATAGCTCGAAGCATAGGCTGATTGATCCGAACATACATCAACTGCGCTATGTCACTATAATTTTCTCAGAAAAATGTTGCAGTAGTCGGTCTCATCCTTCCCAAATCTGTTTCAGACCCCCTTGAATTCTTTGGTTGACTTCAGACCAATGTCGAACAGCAGGATTGATTTCTTCCTTCTTGAGGTACCTTTTTATCCATGGTGAAAGATTTCGACTTTGGAAAACCACTCGAATCAACACCATCATGTTATGCAGTGCATATGCGAAGAAAATACAAAATAAGACAAAAAGAGAACAAATCAGTACCAGATAAAATTAATAAATATATAAAATTGAAGCAAGAATTTAAATCAAACATCAAACAAAACAACCCTATTTACATCCTTTCTAAAAAAAACTAGGTTTAACCACATGGCTCTAAAGGGGTAGGTTATCTATGTCCACTACATGCAGTTTTGGTTCTAAAGAGTAGCAAGGCCCCGGTCATCACCCATTATAGGCTCCTCCTCTCAACCGAGTTCAATTCAGGGGGACTATTTCGCTATGTCCGTATGGGGAAACAATATTCCCACAAAAATATAGGGTAATCGAGCCCCGAAGGTACTTACTAGGCCCATACGGAGGAACAATATCCACATAAAGCACTAGCATTTTCCCCACTTAAAAGGACGGGTTTAAATGTCAAATTTTAAACGCGATAAAATAAACTCGCATTTATAAACGAATATCAATTTAATCGTCACTTTAATTCACAACTTTCTATATTAATAAAGCGGTAATTATTATTTTCCTCCTTTTGAAAAATGACTTGACTCACTTTAATTTTGAAAAATCAAAACCAATCCCCAGCGGAGTCGTCAGCTGTAGCGACATAAATTTTTGAAAATTTGAATTTAAATCGCTAAAGTAGTAGGTTTCCTTTGATTATCTTTTTGGATTGGGAAATACTTGGAAAATGGGGAATTCCTTAAAATTTGTGTTTTTGAATAACAATAAAACTTGGAGTCGCCACCGGCCACTGAGGTAGGCCAGACACCATAAAACCAGAGATTTGATCAAAAACAGGGTTCGAGAGTCGGTTACAGATGAGAAAAGTTTTGCACCCCACACCGCCTAAAATTGGTACCGTTGAAAAAGAAAATAAACAATTACCTCTTTGTTAATATCGAACTTTGTGGATTAAAGTAATGATTAATTTAAAAATCGGTAATACATGCGAGTCTATTTTAAGGGCCGCGTTATTCGAAAGTAAACAGCAATTCCACCATCACTACGTTTGATACTGGCCTCATTTACCGCCGAATAAAAGGACCCGCGTTAACAAATTTATATCTGATATGCAACATTTACATAAGGTATGGCAAAACATGAAAGCATGATGGAAATAAAAAACTATTATTTACATATCAACAATGTCATGACTAATATTATATGTGTTATACACCTAAGAAACATTTAAATTATACGTAAAATATATATAAAAGAGGAAACAAATAAGATACATATAAATTACATACAAAACATACAAAGCTTATGTACATGTTAAAACTATATTTTTTTATATATTGTAAAAAAACTATATATATTATTATCATATACCATAAAAGAGGACAATCTATGCACATATATTATACACTAAAAATTTAAAAACATATATATTACAAGTTACATACCATACACACATAACATTCACCGTTATAAATAAAGCAACATCATCTGACATTAGAAATTAGGAACTGGAAATTAAAGAAAATAAAGTTGCAAGACCAAAAATTAAATATGCATGCTAGGGGTAACAAGGGAAAAGGGACTGTAATTAGGACTCAATTAAACAAAAACCAAAACTGGGAGGACCAAACTCAAAAAAAACTTTTAAGACAAATTTAATTAAAGACAGTGACTAGATTAGACACGGGTGAGAACTAAAGGGACCCAGAGTGTAAATTCAAAAGATGAAAACCCCTAAAAAAACTCTAAACGGACGGAAGGACCAAAAAGGGGAATAAACCAATTTTAAAATTGATCCGGGCTAAAATTATGGACAAAATTGAAAACTTTAAAAAGGTTTGGAGGACTGGGTTGTAGTTTTAAAAGACGAAATGGTCGTGGGCGTAATTACCAGAGTGCGGAGGGTTTTAAAAAACAAATAAACCGTTTATTTTTTTAAAACATGTATAAAAGACATCTTTTTGCTGAAAACGAAAATATTTGGCTCATTTTCAAAAAAAACAAACTGAAACTCTATGTTCTCTCTCCCAACCCTGATAAACACCGCCGTTTATCGGGGCAAAACCCAAAAACTGGCCGCCACGAAACTCCTCCGGCCGCCATACATCGGCTTCGGAGATCTAAATCGACACACCAAGAAAACTCTCCTCGCCTCCCAAAACTCAAAACCAGATCCCAAAGATCTACCCCCTACACTCCTAGATCTAGATTCTACACCTCTGGAAACAAAAGGCCTCACCCCCATCCGGTTCACCTTTATCGGCCAGAGAACACAAGGTTTGTCACCAGTGAGGAAACACGAAGGGAAGCTCAGAAAACCGCTGCCAGCTCACTCCTTAAGCCCGAAGGCAGAGGGCTTATCACAGGCGAACGGACGCGGACAACGAACGAGACATTAAAACAATGGTAAAAAAAATACTCTATTTTCTAAGCTCTTTCTGTTATACGAGATGCATGCATGTAAGAAGAGGGGGAATACCTCTTGAAGGTTTTTTTTTCTTTTGTACTTCCTCTTAAAACTATTTTTTTACAATATGTTGGGGTCTCGGTTTATATAACCGAGACGGTTGGTACATGAAAAAAAACTAAAAATAATCTCTATGATCCTCTCTGGAATCCGCTGATATTCGCTTGATCTTTGTCATTTTTGCCTGAACCTTCTTTTGATCTATTTTTGAATTTTTTACTAATATTTTCCTTGTTTTTGGTTGCATGGTGGACGTGGCCGCACGAGAGAGACGAGGACCAGAGAGAAGGCATGTGGTCGTGGCATAGGAGGAGTCAGGGGTAGTCCAGGGGGTGTGCGTGTGAATCTGGAACATCATGCGTGCAACGCAAAAGCGCGTGAAGGAGCAGGAAGGCCGCGCGTGGGCGCGTGACCACTCTAGAAGCTTCTCAACTCTAATTTGGACCGTTGGTGTGCTTCTTGATCTGACAGCCAGGATTGATGCGGCACCATGCTTGATGAGGACCCTTATTAGGGTTTCCTGAAGGGGCGATCTGGACCGTTGATCAAGCTCTTAGATCCAACGGTCCAGGATGAGCTGCGCAAGACACAAATGATAGTCTGATTAGGGTTTTTTAGGGCTTAGCTAGTTTTGGGCCCAAACGGGCTTATGTAATGAATTATTATTGGGTTTAATTTGTAATATGGATTGTTAATTAAAGACTTTTGGGCTTTGTTTATTTATTATACTTAATGGACTTTTTATTTTAAATCTGTCTTATTTTTTTGTTTGTTTTTAATTTAATTATATAATAACATATAATATAATTATAATAATAATAGAACGAACTAAGTAACAATAATAATTAATAAAAATAATAAATATGGTACTAATAACCTTATAATATTTTGTGCCTTTCCTTTCAAATTAAGACATGAAACAAAACGTAATCAAATAAGTATTATATATATTAACTAGTACTACCTATAAGCAAAGCCTAAAGCCATTTTAAACAAAAAATATAAAAGCGGGTTGACCCCGAATAAAAATAGTAATTACAAATAGGAGGAAAACAAATAATGTAGTCTATGGGCAATTAATGTAATGTCATGATTGTTGAATGTAATATTGTTTAAAATAATAATTTGTTATTCTATTTGTCCTAATAAAATTATCATTTTTATGTTTTAAAATTGTCCCACTTAAAGTTTTACTACGAAAAATTCAACGATTTTTTTAATACAAATTTACTTTTCTATCCTTTTATAGTTTTCCAACAAAGTTTCAATGAAAAATAAGTGACCAAAGTATGCATTTTTTGAACTTTAGGTGCCTAAAGTATTTTTTTGTAAAAATAGGTACCCAAAGTTTTAAAGTTATAATTTTAGGTGCCTAAAGTATTTTTTTGTAAAAATAGGTGCCCAAAATTTCAAAAGTTAAAATTTTAGGTACCTCAAATATGCCACGTGTCAAGCATTGATTGGTTAAAAAAAATTAACACCCATTAACGGTTAGGCACCTAAAATTATAACTTTTGAAACTTTAGGCACCTATTTTTACAAAAAATAATTTAGCCACCTAGAGTTCAAAAAAACATACTTTGGACACCTATTTTTCATTTAAGCCTTCCAACAAAAACAAAACTTAATTTTCTAAAGGCACACTTGTCATTTAAATTATTTGCACTACACAACTTTTTTTTTTCTAAAATTTTGTAGGAAGTCATGTGACACAATAACAGAGACGGATGGAGAATTTATTATAATCTCGTCAACACCACATATTCAACATCAAATGTTTTTTCTTAAAATATTCATTGACGAGTTTAATGGTTAATCTTTTGTTAATCTATATTGAGATAATCATTGGAGAAAAATATTAATCACATCGAAAAAAATAAAAACATCAAAAAAGATAAAAGTAATAACGCTACGCATTCTATCAAATATAATTGACCGATTTCACGTCGCATATGAGTAGAGGACATTAACAAATAATGTGATAAATGACATGCATGCATAAGTTTGTGCACAAATAATCCAAACAAAGCAGTGTCATTTCCCATCCCATCCAATCTAATCTAGTCCAAGTGAAAAATGCAAAATCAAAAACCAGAGACCGTATTTTACAATGTGAACAAAACTGAACTTGTATTCGTTTGAGAATGCCCTGTCTATATATCATATCTTGCTCCTCACTCTCACCAAGTTTGCTAGTGTTTCTTGAGCAGCCAAGGTCTGGGCATGATTGTGCCCCAACATGACTGTCCGAATACTGATACAAGTTCTGCACAGCTCTTCCCCGCTGTCAAAATGGCCGCCTCTTAGCAGCAGCTTCGCTCTGGTTTCCAACAGCGTAGCCTTCAACAATGTCACGTCTTGACACACGTACTCGTCCACCCTTTGTTTCCCTTGCAACTTGTTCCTCCAACACAGCGGCCCTTCACACCAGTCTTGTATTTGAGATACGAATGACTTCTCAACTTCCTCCAACACGTTCGTGCACACCTTCAATAACTCCAATGCCGAATTGCATCTCGAGAATGTGGTGAAGGCTCTGATTGCCAGTGGTAGTGCCGTCTTCTTGATATACATCACCATATCTATTGCTTTTAGCTGCACGACCGGGGGCTCCGACTTGAACCCGAATACAAGAAATGCAGTAGCCCATAGATGATCAGAATTCAGCAATGGATTCCCGGTTTTTCTTATGCCGAGGACTGTGGCTTTAGCAGCCGGTAAGCACTCTTTTCTCTTTGCAAACTCTTGAGTTATAGGATGGAACTGAATCCAACATCCATTCTGCCAATTAGCTCTTCTTGCCAATCCTAGCTTCACCAGGAGATTGGCACAATCTTCCTCACTTTGAGTAGCTAAACCGCATCGGCCACAGCAACTGAATGTGAGACTTAGACACTTGGTCCACCTTTTGAATCTGTTCCCACCAACAGGCATGTACTTGGCCGCAGTAGCTAGCAAATTTGCTGAAATGGGTGATGGGGCAAACCAAGCACCAGCAAGAAGCATTTGCGAGGCTAGAATACCGATCCTTCTGCCGTTGACTTGATGCAAGACGGCGAAGCAGAAGCATAGAATTTTCATCAGGAAAGGGTTGCGTTTGAAGAACTGCTCACCAGCGGGTGAAGTCGACTCATCTTCAAATGAAATAGAGACCTGGTTCACAGCTTCAAAGAGTGAAGATGGAGAAATGGGCAGTTCCGAAAGTAGTGAACCGATAATCCACAACCCGAAGCTTAATCTTCCCAATTTCTCATCAAATTTCCTCAAGAACTCCAACTCGTCCGCCGGGTAATCCTTTTTCCTTCTTCCTCGTACTAATATCATTGCATCAGATAAATGCAATGGAGGAAGCTGCATTATGTTGAAATTCATCACCTTTGGTAGTCTAGTTGTGATGATCACGTGAGTCCCTCCGGTGTTCCTAGGAATCAAGTCATGCAGGTCTTTTCCTTCCCACCACTCTCGTTCTGTCTCAAGATTGTCGATGATCAACAGGTAAGGCATGTCCCGAAAAACCTCCCTCTTCACCCTCTTGAATGCTTCGAATTCCTGCTCTTCGAAGCATCGGATTCGCCCCCTTTCCTTCTCGTCTTCGGCACTCACATCCAATCCCAAATTGAGTGATAAATTCAGTATATTCTGCCGGAAATATCTGGCCTCTCCGCCAACCCAAAGAATCATCTTATATCTCTGGGCATACCTATAGGCAAACTCAAGAGCAAGCTCTGTCTTCCCAATGCCAGGGACACCGTTTATGCAAATCACACTGCTGCCTAAACTCTTGTAGTTCCCACTTTTCGACTTCTTGAATTTCGATCTTTTCATCGAATTTCTTCCCAAAACTGGTTCAATCCATGCCTCAGGCGTAGGCTCTTTGCTCTTACCAAATTCCAAATTAATGTACCTCCCCCTAGTGGAAACATTATCACTTTCTTCATCTGCAAGCCCTTCGGATTGTCGGCTCGCTTCGCCTTTGATAATGGCCATCGAGCAACAATGATCTTGCTCGGCAACTCCAAATAAGGCGGATTCCATCTCCACAATCTCCTTCTCTCTTCCCACAAAGAACCTGTTTCTGGGAAAGGGCAGCTCCTCAAATCCTTCACCAACAATGTCTTTCTCTGCCACACTCTTCCTCCCAAGCTTTGCTCGTAGTATTGCTGCAGTTTTAGCCACACAGCTTCTCCAATTACCCTGATTGGCTTCGAGTTTGAACTCGTTACACTTGACTACTCCTTCGATCGCTTCTCTGCATTCTTTATCAAGTGAATTGCAGTTGAGAAGCCCCATGATCTCGGCCGGTCCGGTGTCGAACAAGAGTGGGATCAAGTTCTTCTTTTGAGTAAAGAATCTAATCTCCTCCAAGCTGTGATGGTTGAGCAAGCTACAACTAGTTACCACCATAACTCCATAGGTGACTGAGCAGATGATTCGGTCCGCAATCTCATGGCTCTGCGTATCCGAATACTTAGCTCTATCCGCAACAAAGCAAGCAATCCCCTGAAGCTCCAGCTCCGACTTAAACCACTTACAGAACCGACCCAGGTTAGGATTCTCACCATGGAAGCCAATGAAAACATCACAACTCCGGAGTTTGGCATTAGATGCCGGAGAAACGGGAGCTTTCGCGAAAGAAATCCGAGGCACCGGGAAAGAGAATGAGATGCGTGGACCAGGATCTGGGACTGGAACACAAGTTACAAACTTGAGCATAGAATCCGCAGGATCATCGGAGTACTCGTACTGGTCCGATGGGGGAGTGTAGGAACTACTCGGTATGTCATCAGACTGTGAACCCCCGATGTGTGACGACGAGACTAGCAGCGACGATGAATGCGAGACAAGAGGAGGGTTCGGGATTGTGGCTCTTGGTGATATATACGGCGACTGCAAAGCAGAAACAAATGCAGACGACGGCGGCGACACCAACGAGGGAGAGTTGTAAGGAGATGACTCCATTGATGATTTCAAGCTCGGAGAATGCAGATCCTTATCTTTCCCAGTTGTCTTAATGGTGAGCCCTGATACTGATGCTTCTTCATCTTCACCCTTTTCCATTACAGCAGATCTCACTTCTTTCAACTTGTAAGAAAAAGATAATCAAGCTCTAGTGCAGCTTGTACAATGTTTCTTCTCTAAAGCCTACACCATTAGAGCTTGTACTTTCAAACGGTGGAAACAGATGAAAAAAAAATCTGAGACCCTTTTCTGGATTCTCCTGCATCAATTATCTCCCTGACAGATAATATAATTGAGTGGATGGGCACAGCCTCTGACTCTGACCAATGGCTACAGTACAATTTGAATGCAACAGTGATGTCAAATGGAGAAATCTGCATGTGATTCTGAGACTATTATCCCACTTCAATATCACCAGTGGGCCTTGCTTCCATTACAGTTGCTCATATGGACATGGTGGAGTAGATTTAGTACAATAAAAAGGAGAATAATAGTCCATTAAAAACCTTGATCATTCAAATTTGTTCTGAAAGAAAGAAAACAACAATAAATGGGATGATGATCTTCAATTAAAAACAAAACAGACAGGGCCTAATATACATAACAAAATGCTTAGTTTCGTTTCATGTAGGATGCAATAAATACAACATACCTCAGCTTTGAAAATAAGAGAAACCCTCTTCTGCAAATCCTGAAAGCCCATCATTTCTATCTTTTTCTTTCTCCCTTTCTTTAAATCTGCTCTCACAAAACCAAGCTGTAGAGAGGGTAGGGGAATCTAATGTTGTGCTGGATTTGTGGGGTTTTGAACATAAAATATTAGATAAATGTTTAAAAAGAAGTTGCAGAGAGAGGTGGTGTAGTTTGTTTATATGATTAATTTAATAGATTGTATTGAGTTGAGGCCATTGCTTTTTGTTTTATGTAACATGGTGGATTCTTACATCTCACCTCACCCACCTTTGACACGGAAGCCAAGGATTGGTGAGAGGAAAACTGAGGGAAAAGGGCATTGGAAGGGGGAGCCATTACTGGTATTATATTAAGGGTTAGATTTTAGTATTAGTATTGTGTTGATGATGGAGTCCAGGTAGTGTACACATCACATCTGACACCATTTGAATCCCTTTGCACCGGCAATTGGACGGAAGACCAGTCCAACTGAGAACTGAACAACTACTACTTCCTAGTGCCTACTCTATTATTGATCTCCTCCCTAAATAAAACATGTATATAAGCGGTGGTATGGGAATGACACTACTTATTTTGCTACTATTCTAGCATCCCTTTGTTTTCAACTTCATTTGATTTATTTATAGCATTGTTATACGTGGAAATGGAAGCCTGATGTTGTCAATGAATTTAAGGTCATGGTTATAGGTCCCTAAAGCTTTATCCCTTTCTTACTTAAAAAACCTTTTCTTACACTTTAATTGGCAAATATTAAAGTTACTCTATCTCTAATCATAGATTAATATAGTTAATTAATTCGGATTGAGTACTAAAAAGGCCTTTTATGGGGACTCTCTCAACTCAATTAATATAGTTAACTAATTCGAATTGAGTACTGCAAACTCATAGTCGTCCCTGATGGTGGGCCATAAGGGCGACGGCCCAGAGCCTACCTTACCTAGGGCTCACAGTTCATAATTGTAAGTGTTTAATTTTCTTAATCAAAAGTGTTTAATTTTAATGATAGTTTAATTTTCTCTAATATTTATTATTAGGTTTCAATTTTTTAATATTTATTATTATGGATAAACTATTAAAATTTATTTTTTTTCAACACTTGTTTTTAGGATCCATTTTATTTTTCAATACATTTTATTTTTCAATACTTGTTATTAGCACTCATTTTTTTATCAATACTTGTTATTAGACCTACTTTTAAAATTCAATGTTTTTTCAATATTTGTTATTATGTGTCTAATTTTTTTCAATGCTTGCTATTAGTGAACTAATTTTTTTCTAATACTTGTGTAACAAGGTTTTTTTTCCTCCTTTGAAAATAATATTTGTTAAAAAATGTGTGTTTTTTACGATATCATAGTAGAAGTCACCCGGAGACCGGGATGACGCTCCTAACATAATACCGTAAGAATTTTAAAAAATGGAATGGAAAATTAAAAAAATAGGAGGTGGAGTCGCCACCGGCGACTATGGTAGGAAAAAAAATAACCAGAGATTCTAAAACAATTGGGTTCGGGAGTTGGTTACGCTTGGGAAAGGATTAGCACCCCACAACGCCCAAAATTGGTACCGCATCGATCTAGTGTTGTCTTTGCAAGAAAACAAAAATTCAATTTTTAATTTAAAATTTTAATCCCTAAAAAGCAGTATAAGTAAAACATTTTTTTATTTACGAAAATCGAGGAGGATGACACCTGAATGAATCAGGATGTCACTTCATAACTGGTATCCGAAATAAAATGGAAAATATTCCCTTAAACTGACCGGATTTAGAAAAAATACATTTGAAATAAATAAACAAATATATATATGGGTATAATGATATAAAATATATAAGATTTAATGCACATATATTATATAGTAAAAAATAATAAGAAGAATAAAAATGTACATATATTTTATAATATGCTAAGTAATATACATATTATAGTAATTGTAATATAATATATATTAATAAAAAAATAATTCTAACCATATAATAATAAACTATATACATATACTACACATTATAATATACGTAACTATATAATATACATATGTATAATATTATAATAATAAGGAACAAAAAGGAAAACTAAATAAAAAATACTATGTTATACATAATATATACTAAATGTATTATATACAAATATAATACTAATACAAATAATATATTATATATGTTAAATATAATACTAATACAAATAAAATATTATATATTTTACATATAATAATAATAATATATTATACCTAATATTATATACATATTTATATTAAATAGAATAACAATAAACTATATAATATATAAATGTACTATACATATATATAATATTATACGGTATACATATACTAAATATATATACTTATATAGTGAAAATACTAATAATATACATAATACGTAATAGGCAAAGGAAATATATATACATATATAATAATAATATATAAAAAAATCAAAAAATGACAAATTAAAATAAAGAAACTTAAAAACTAAAAACAAGGGACGAAAGTGCAACATATTTAAAAGTTTCAGGGACTGTACAGGTAATTAAACCATGTGGCAGACCTAATTTAAAAATATTGGGGCGTAAGGACTGCCCATGTAATTTTCCCATTAAAATCAGATAAAATTTAATTTAGGGACCAAATTAAAAACAAATAAAAACTTACAGGGGCCTAAGGAGTAGTTTTACCATACGAAATGACCAAAAATGCAATTTACCCATTAAAAATAGTGCGGATCCTCCGGCTGGATCGGGTCGATTCACGGGTCATAGGGTAAAACGACGTCGTTTTGGGCCTGGACACAAACACCCAAAACGACGTCGTTTTGGGTGGGTTATATGTCCTTTTTTGGCAAAAAAATCATTTATTTTGGATATCCCTAAAAAAAATTTAAAAACCCTCTCAAATACTCTCTCCCTTTCTTTGCCGAGGATGTTCGCCGGTGATGGCGCCGCCGTCGCCGACGGCCGAAAAGGCAAAAGAGCGTTTTTTTCGACACTTTGATATCCCGAACCCGAATCCGACCTTGAATTTTCACGCAGAAGCCCCAAAAACATAGATCTAAGGCGGAAAAGAGTAAAGGTATATTTTTTTACCATTTTATTTCGAATTTTTTCCCCTTTTTAATAACCAAACCCTCTTTTTATTTATTCGAATCGTGTTCCCCTTTTTTGAACCGAAAACAACCTCTATTTTTTTATTTCATTGCAACTTTTTTTACATGCCAACTCCCCTCTTACATTGATTTCGAAGGGTTTTTATACCCGTTTAAAACTTAAAATATTACAACTTGCCGGTATACCCACTTGTCCACTTGGTTGCTTTTAGATTCGAAATGACATTTGCTTTTTTTTGCAGATCTGGGCGGCGACCACTTGGACGGTGCGGCGGCGGCAGGAATGGTCGGGGGTGGCGCGCGTACAAGCCACGGTATCCGAAGAGGGTGCGTGACTTGCACTCGCCATGGCAGTTAAGTGGCCACTTGGGCGGCGGCTGGCAGATGGATAGGCTAGGTTTTTTTGGTTTAGGTTATTTTAGGGTTAGGAGCAGTTAGGTAATTTAGGTGTTAGGTTATTTTAATTAAATGGGTATTGGGTATTTAATTATATGGATATTGGGTATTTGGGTTTGGGCTGCTAGGTTTTTGGGTTTAATATTGTAATGGGTATTAAAAGGTTTGGGCTTAGGCCCGGACAAAATTGGTTATAACAGTTGCCCCTCTTTGCGCATTGCTGTGTAACAGGAATAGGGCAAAGACAAAAGAGTAAACATTTTTGTCCGGTCGGGTCTAGGTTCCTTCTCTGGCCACCGCTTCTTCTCGGGCTTCTCTTGATCTTTTTGGTCGTTCTTGTAAGCAAAATCTTCAAAATGGAGGATTCATTGTGGGAAGACAAAAATCTAAGGTGATCCGTTAGAAGAGACAAACGAGCTCGGCTTGCTACGAATCTGACGACGATTCAATGCCTGAAGAAAATTTGACCTGGTTGCAACACTAACGAAGAGACAAGGTATGCAAAACTTGATCCAGCTACAACACTGACGAAGACATAGGATCGAAGGATGAAAGTTTGGCCCAGCTACAACACAGACGAGGATGCAGGACCGGAAGTCAGTAAATTTTTATGCAAAGTTTCTTTTGCATTTTTCCCAAATGCACAGGGATCAACGGTTTTGAGTTACCTTTACCAGTAGTCGTTTGCTCCGGGCTAGTTGTACCATTCCCCTGGGTACATTTAGTTTATACCAATCGTGACATTGTATTTTTCAAAGGATTTATTTTCTTTTGACCATTCGTGAAAATGGATTTTTGATGGACATTTAAATTATCCATTGTCTTAAACTCTACCGTGTTTAAGCACATTGTGCCAACATTTTTGTTGGACTTGTCAAAATAGTTTGATCCAGCCGCAACACTGACGAAGAGACAGGATCGAAAAATAAATGTTTTGATGTATGATCCAGCTACAACTCTGACAAGAGAGACAGGATCCGAAAGTGTAAATTTGGCCTAGCAACAACACCTGACGAAGAGGCAGGACCGAAGAATAGTATGGTTCGACCAAGCTACAACACCTAACGAAGAGGCAAAGTCTTGAAGTCAATGGGGTTAATCCACCTACAGCACCAATGAAGAGGCATGATTGAAAATCAGTAAGGTTTAGTCCAGCTACAACACCGACGAAGAGGCAAGACCTGAAGTCAGTAAAGTTTGACCCAGCTACAGCTCCGACGAAGAGGCAATGTATGAATTAAGTAAAGTTGATCTAGCTACAACACTGATGAAGAGGTAGGATCGGAAGTCAGTAAATTTGGTCTAGCTACAATACCGACGAAGAGGCAAGACCTAAATTTGACCGAGCTACAACACCGATGAAGAGGCACGGTCTAAAGGTGAAGCTTTTGATCCAGCTGCAACACTGATGAAGAGGCAGGATCGGAGAATGAAGCTTTGATTTTTGATTTTCCCTGAATTTTTATTTTTCTAATTTTCTTTTTCTTTTTGATTTTTTTTGATTTTTTTACTTCTTTTTTTGTTTTTTTAGCTATAACTACAAGAAAGAAATAATATTCGAGGAAGAAGTTTGGTCTAGCTGCAACACCGACGAAGAGGCAAGACCCGGATAGGGTTTGATCCGCTACACCACTGACGGAGAGACAATATCTGAACTAAGTTGGTTTACCACCACTGACGGAGGCATAACCCACAAAATGCTTGATCTGCTACTCCACCGATGGAGAGGCAAGATCTGGAAAAGATTTTGTTCCGCTACACCACTGACGGAGAGCCTGAATCTGAAAATAAGTTGGACTACCACCATTGACGGGGGCATAACCTATGAAATGGTTGATCCACTACACCACCGACGGAGAGGCAAGATCTAAAACGAGTTTGATCTGCTACACCACTGATTGAGAAACAAGATCTTCAAAATTTTGATCTACCACACCACTGAATGAAAGGCAAGATTTGGGAAATATAGGATCCACTACACCACTGACGAAGAAATGAGATCCAGAGGAAAATTTGATCTTGCAACACCACTGACGGAGAGGTGAGATCAGGAAAAAGTAGGATCTGCTACATCACTGCGAAGAGACGAGATCCAGAGAAAACTTTAATTTGTTGCACCATCAACGGTAGCGCGAGATCTGAAAATGAATGAGAACATTAATTAGTAAATGTTCAAAATTTTACCGTTAAGCTGGATGTTTAAGCTTGTCTGCATATTCAGCCTTCTTCAGGGCTAGAGGTTGATCATCATGTTGTTTCCCTCATGATTGAGGTTTTCCGATCTCTTTCCTGTACCTGTTTATGTGTTCCAGCCAAAAAATGAATGCATGATGTATGCCCCTAATTTTATGCCTAATGCATGTTTAATGCATGATATCTCGTATGAATGTATAATGTATGCACTTGATGCCAAATGATCTTAATGAATGATTTTTCTTGCCCCTCAAAGTTATGCCCCTGACTTCATGTTGGTTGAATTAAGTTCCTGAACTTGTTTCGCGGAGATGCCCCCAATCTTTCTTGGCTTTGATTATCTTTTTGTGAAGTTATTTTTTCGGGTGTATGCTCCTTACGAAAAATACTTTGTGGCAAATTCGAGCTTTGAAATTCATGATGCCTTATGTCATGGTCATACGTAGGTCATACATAAATTTTGATTCACATTACGCACAGGTACGATCAAATTAAGGTAAACAAAATGCATTTTCCATTGAACCTTGTATTTTTGGCCCTTACAAAAAGATCCCACTATCATTGGGCTTAGACAAATGAGACACACAAAAGAACATCACTTTAAGAAAGATGAAAACTACAAGGGAACCTACTATGGTTACAACATTGTAATATTTGGGCCGATTAGGCATGAGCCATTGTTTTTTTTTTACAAAAAGGCATCATTGATATATTTAGACATTGTCATGCTTCGGTAGGGGATCCTTGCTTATGGCTGGCCCAACTGTGTCCTCAAAACTTATTACCCCGAGCTTGATAAATTTTTCTACCACCTTTTTAAAGCCTTGGGAGTTCTCGATCGAACGACCTACTTGCCCTGCATGATAGTCACATCTAGCGTTGGCGTTATACCATCCTAGGAAAGGAGGTTGTACTGGTGCTTGGTGGAAATGCGCTACCAAATGGCTGTCATACAATTGTTTGTATAGTTCTCCATAGGAAATTGGTAGTGAAGTAAACTCTATCTTCTCGGCATTTTTTCTTTATCCAAAAACTGTTGCCGGCTTTGGAAGACTAACATTATAAACTCCCGAAGCATTCACCTTATTATCCTTCTTCCCATATGATGACTTCTTATGGGACGAGCTTCCACCCACGTCGATCTTACCATTTTTAACAGCATTCTCAATGAGCTCACCAAATAGCACTAAATCAGCAAAATTGGTAGTTGCATTTCCTATAAGGCGATCTAGAACTGGGCCTTCCAATGTTTGGACGAACATAACCATTGTTTCCTTCTCACCGAGTGGAGGTTAAACTTGGGCAGCTACGTATCTCCAGTGTTGTGCGTATTATTTAAAGCTTTCATTATACCTTTGTTTCATGTGTTGCAGAGTCCAACAGTCTGGCACCATTTCACTGACGCCCTGGTATTGCTCTAGAAAAGCCTTGGCCAAGTCTTTCCATGATTTTATCTAGTGATGACTCAGTTGATTATACCATCTGATGGCAGATTCGGTTAGGTTATCTTGAAAGCAATGGATTAACAACTTGTCGTCTCTACTGTATCCAACCATCATTCGACAAAACAAAGTAAGGTAAGCACGGGGACAACTCGTTCCATCGTATTTTTAAAATTCTGGGGCCTTGAACTTAGGGGGCAATACCAAGTCAGGGATGAGGTTGCGTTCATAAGCATCAAATCCAATGAAGGTGTCTACTACCTCCATGGCTTCCATCTTTTCCTCGAGTCACTTGCAACGGTCCTCGATCTCCTTTGACGTCTCTATTTTTGGTTTCTCAATATCAACCAACTGATCCATTTCTGAGATGAAGTTTTTAACTGGATTTTCCCCAAGTTTAGATCCTGACGCTGTAGGTATGTTCATAAGAGAAGAGGTACCAGCCTAATAGAGCGGTGACTTCCCTCGAGAAAGCCTTATATGAGGGTTAATTCGAACATAAACACGCGGAGGAGTAAACCCTAAAGGATACATAGGGCCCTTATTCAAGTCGGTAGGGTTTTTTGTAGGGTTTGCAGGAAAAGTCTCTTCTTGCTCAGGGAGCTTATGTCCGAACATTTGGGCAATTTGGCCTAACATGTCTTGTTGGTATTTCTTAATTTGCTTCGCCATATCATGCTGGGCTTTATCTAACTGGTCCTCCAACTTCTTAGCCAAATTTGCTTGCATGTCATTTTGAATCTGTTCAAGACAATCCAATCTATCTTCATTGATCATTTTGGTCTTGAGTCGAGTTCCGTATGGGTGCTGAATTGGTTGACCTTTTGCTCTATCCAGTATCACTATCATGGGGCATCCCAAAGATTAGCCTTAAACCTTTAACAATGAATGCATGTAAATGCAGTATGCATGTCCTAAATGTGGAGGTATTGATTCAAAAATGGTTCCTCCAGCTCAACTTCAGAATTTACGGGATTTATTCACAACTTTGAACATTGTATTTGATATCTAGAGTACTAGATTTTCTCCCTTTAGTAAATCTTTTCAAATTGGGAACCAGTCGTGAATCAGTACTTCATGCCGGTGAAATGCAAAAATTAAAATAATAGTGTCATACAATTAATGCAAAAATGAGTGAATTTAATATAATGCGATCAAAATCAGGAAATGAGGCCAGTCCGGATAAAAAATTCAAATGAACAAAATATTAACAAATAAAAAATTGTACATAAAAAATCAAATAAATGCACCAAAGCCTAAAAGGGTGACCGCCAAACGGGCAGAGCTTCGCATGGCTTTAAAAAGGTGGCTCCTACGTCTCACTATATGAAGTTCGTATCTAAGGTAAAGGGTACCCGAACTGTAGTGAGGACATCGATTCTGGGGAATATGACCCTTATACCATACTGGGGTGAAAATCCCACGAAATATAAGGACCAGTACTCCAAGAGTACATTACAACACTATATGGGGGTGAAAACCCCACGGAGCGAAGTAATCCCTCCCACTTAAGGTGAGGAGCTCGAGTAAAAAGCTCATGCATGAATTTCGGGAAATTAAAAATTAAATCAAATTGAAGTTTTGGATTTTTGCAAGAAGACACAAAATCAACATTGGCCTGATTCTCTTAAAAAAATGTCCCTAGCGGAGTCGCCAAGCTGTAACAATGGTTTTTTCCCTCCTTTGAAAATAATATTTGTTAAAAAAATGTGTGTTTCTTTACAATATCATAGTAGATGTCACCCGGAGACCAGGATGATGCTCCTAGCAGAATACCGTAAGAAATTTAAAAATGAAATGGGAAATGGATGGTGTGATGGAAAATTAAATAAATAGGAGGTGGAGTCGCAGCCGGCCACTTTAGCAGGCCGGACACCGTAAAATATAGCCAGAGATTCTAAAAAAATTGGGTTCAGGAGTCGGTTACGCTTGGGGAAGGATTAGCACCCCCTACAACGCCCAAAACTGGTACCGCGTTGATCTAGTGTTGTCTTTGCAAGAAAACAAAATTTTGATTTTTAATTTAAAATTTTAATCCCTAAAAAGCGGTCTAAGGAGAACATTTCCTTATTTACGAAAACTGAGAAAGATGACACCTGAATGAGTTAGGATGTCACTTCATAATCGATATCCGAAATAAAGTGGAAAATATTCTTTTAAATTGACCGGGTTTAGAAAAAAAACATTCAAAATAAATAAACAAAGATATATATGGGTATAATGATATAATATATATAAGATATAATGCACATATATTATATAGTAAAAAATAATAATAAGAAGAAAAATGTACATATATTTTATAATATGCTAAGTAATATACATATTATAGTAATTGTAATATAATATATATTAATAAAAAATAATTATAAAAAATAATAATAACCATATAATAATAAACTATATACATATACTACACATTATAATATACGTAACTATATAATATACATATGTATAATATTATGTTAATAATAAGGAACAAAAAGGAAAACTAAATAAAAAATACTATGTTATACATAATATATACTAAATGTATTATATACAAATATAATACTAATACAAATAATATATTATAAATGTTAAATTTAATACTAATACAAATAAAATATTATATATTTTACATATAATAATAATATATTATACATAATATTATATACATATTTATATTAAATAGAATAATAATAAACTATATAATATATAAATGTACTATACATATATATAAGATTATACTATATACATATACATATACTAAATATATATACTTATATAGTGAAAATACTAATAATATACATAATACGTAATAGGAAAAGGAAATATATATATATACATATATAATAATAATATATAAAAAATCAAAAAATGGCTAAAATGAAAAAAAAGAAACTTAAAAACTAAAAACAAGGGACGGAAGTGCAACATATTTAAAAGTTTCAGGAACTGCGCAGGTAATTAAACCATGCGACAGACCCAATTTAAAAAAAAATTGGGGCGGAAGGACTGTCCATGTAATTTTCCCATTAAAAATTGGATAAGATTTAATTTATGGACCAAATTAAAAACAAATAAAAACTTACATGGGCCTAAAGAGTAGTTTTACCATGCGGTAGGACCGAAAATGCAATTTACCCATTAGAAAATAGTATGGATCCTCTGGCCGGGTCGGGTCGATTCGCGGGTCAGAGGGTAAAACGACGTCGTTTTGGGTGGGCGATATATGTCATTTTTTGGCCAAAAAATCATTTGTTTTGGATATCCCCAAAAAAAATTTAAAAACCCTCTCAAATACTCTATCCCTTTCTTTGTCAGGGATGGTCCCCGGTCGCCTACGCCGTCGAACCCGAACTCGACCTCGAATTTTCAGGCGAAAGCCCCCAAAAACGTAAATCTAAAGCGGAAGAGAGTAAAAGTATATTTTTTTACCCTTTTATTTTGAATACTTTCCTTTTTTAATATTCGAACCCTCTTTTTGTTTATTTAAATCATGTTCCCCTTTTTTGAACCGAAAACAACCTCTATTTTTTATTTCATTCCAACTTTTTTTTACATGCCAACTCCCCTCTTACATTGTTTTCGAAGGGTTTTTAAACCCGTTTAAAACTTAAAATATTACAACTTGTCGGTATGCCCACTTGTCCACTTGGTTGCTTTTAGATTCGAAATGACATTTACTTTTTTTTGCAGATCTGGGCGGCGACCACTTGGACGGTGCGGTAGCGACAGGAATGGTCGGGGTGGGGCGTGACTTGCACGCGCCATGGAAGTTGGGTTGCCACTTGGGTGACGGCTGGCAGATGGATAAGCTAAGTTTTTTTTTTGTTTAGGTTATTTTAGGGTTAGGGGGAGTTAGGTAATTTAGGTGTTAGGTTATTTTAATTAAGTAGGTATTGGGTATTTAATTATATGGATATTGGGTATTTGGGTTTGGGTTGCTGGGTTTTTGGTTTAATATTTAATGGGTATTAAAACCGGGTTTGGGCTTAGGCTCGGACAAAATTAGTTATGACAACTTGTTATTAGGGGTCTACTCTTAAAATGCATTTTTTTCAATATTTGTTAATATACATACTATTAAAATTTGATTTTTTTTCCATTACATGTTATTAGAGTCCCGATTTTTTTTCTAATACTTGTTATTATGAGCCTACTTTTAAAATTCATTTTTTTCAATATTTATTATAAGGGGCCTAATTTTTAGGTTTGCCCGTAGGCCATCAAAATCTCAGAAACGGGCCTATTTGAACTTTTATTCTTATTTCAGGAATTTATTGCATTATTCCACTAAATCAACTGATCGTTGGTTTGTTATTGGGTTTTAGCATTTTGATTACGAAGGTGTTAAATATCGTTAAATCATTAAGGGATTGCTGATTTGGCACGATAAATAAAAAAATATAGATTCCATGTTATCGAAACTTGACTGACCGTTTGACACTCTATTAATCATTATTTTAATTTATCTCATAAATATTAACCAAGTTAAATTAATATTGATTTTCTAAAAAGATTAAATTAATGGGGAACAATTTACAAGGAAGGGTAAATCAAAGGGTCCATTGTACTCTAGGGGAAAATGAAAGAGTTTGGGAAAAGGTATATGGGGCTCATTTTCTGTGGAATTTTTTTTGAAAGGCCTTGTGTGAAAAGGTGAGCTTCATTCTTTTTGGCAAAAATCGAAAGCACTTGAGTTAAAATTGTGAAAAACATAGTGCTTAGGGTCGGTAATTAGATGAATAAGATTAGGGTGGGTAATTAGGTGAATAGTATTGTTTATGTTTAGGGTTGTTGATTAGGGTTCTTTATGTGACTACGATTTGTTTTCTCTGGGTTTTTATCAGTCTAAACAATGATTATCTCACCTCGCTATCCAAAACGACAAATGAGTACTTCACTGTCTACTTCCATAATTTTCTTCTTATTCTTCAATTTTCATTCCGAAAGTATTTCAGACTTTTAGAGATTTTGTTTTAAAGGGTTTGAACAAAGAGATGCTAGGGTTATGAAGAAAATGGTAAGCCTCTAGAATTTTTTGAATAGTTTTAAGGTAAGTAGTATCTATTCATAAGTATTCTTAACCCTTTGGTAATGTACACACCTTGCAGACAAAACGATTTGAACTCGAATCTTCTAAGATGAACAACATCCACTGTAACCACTTGTTGAGTTCTGTAAGCCTTTATATTATTATAAAGGCTTTATTTTTATTTACATAATCCATGTAGGTTTATGTTATTTATTTTTCGTACAAACGGAGATAATCAAACGTTATTTTAAAACAAATTTATAGAATAAAATAAATATTTATGAAACAAATCGTGTAATTTAGTGTATAATTTGAAAAAGAGATTAGATGTAACGCCCTAAACCCGACGTCACATTTGGGTCTCAGCCCAACCTATTCATAAAATTTTGTAATTAGATTTAGCCCAAACCATAAACATTTCCATAAACCCAACATCGTTTTAGAAAAGAGTTAAAACAAAATAGTTGAATCGTTTGCATGAGAGCTCTAATTTAAAATAAAGTAATTAAAAGCATTCGACATGATTAATAAATGCAAATAGAGTTACAGACAAAAATCAAGGGTCCTATGAATATATTGCCCGATAAGCCTAAGTATTGTACTCTTGATCACATCGATGAACTGAAGTCTTACTCCGATGGGGCTCATTTGAATGCAACGCAGCACCCTAAAAACTTGCGCACGGAAACAACGATTCCAAACGCTGAGCTCATAAAGCTCAGTGGATACACCTCTACTCTACCATGCTTCATGCATATCGTAAACATAAGCATGTAGTTAAGCAAGATGATATGATAGTTAAAAAAACGATACATTATGCTAATATTAATCGCCTAAACACTTGCTAATCAACATCACAACATCAGTGGACACACAAGGCCCGCGCATTCCATACCATGTCAACATAGGAGTGAGGCTTGGGTCATATAGCATCGGGAACGTAAACTCAATGGGTGAGGCCGGGTCACGCAGCATCGGAACATACACCCTGGGTAAGGCCGAGTCACCTAGCATCGAAGCATACACCTGTACTCAGAATCTCTCTCGAGTGCCCTCGAATGAGGCCCGAATCATATAGAATTGGTAACCTTCATTCAATAATTCTTTTACCATGATGTTGCAACACGTCTTGGGTATCCGGATCCCATCAAACGAGTGCTCACTCGGCTTACCACATCAAACACATAACCATGTCATCCTATGGTTGCTATTAACGTATAAGTCATGCAAGACTTTTACCAAGTTCTTAAGTTTTATGATCGAGTATAAGAGGATTTCTCAGTTTCTTAGTTTTACAATTTATTTTAGGCCCCTAGGAGTCCATTGGGTCGAGCAATATAATTTTTCAACCTCCTAGGCAAAAACTCATATTTTTGTGCAGATTGCCCAAAGGGTACCGATACCCTACAACGCGTATTGATACGCTACTCTGGGTATCGATACCCATTATATGCATATCGATGCCTGACAAACGACTTGAACACGGTAAAGTTTAAGATAATAGATAATTCAAATGTCCATGGAAAATCTATTTTTACAAATGGTCAAAGGAAAATAAATCCTTTGAAAAAATCCAATGTTATGGTTGGTATAAACTGATTGTACCCAGGGGAATAGTACAGCTATCCCAGAGAAAACGGCTACCGGTAAAGGCAACTTAAAACCATTGATCCATGTGCATTTGGGAAAAATGCAAAAGAAGCTCTGAATCAAAATTTACTGACTTTCATTCCTGCCTCTTTGTCGGTGTTGTAGCTAGGCCAAACCGTCATTTTTCAATCCTGTGTCTTCATCAGTGTTACATCTGGATTACTTTTGCAGACTTTGCCTCTTCGTTAGTGTTGCAGCTAGGTTGAATTTTCTTCAGGTATTATGTCGCCGTCAATGTCGTAGCAAGTCGAGCTCATTTTGTCTTCCCTAACAGATTCTTCGGTTTGAAGATTTTGTCTCCTCAATTTTGAAGATTTTGCTCACAAGAGCAACGAGAAGATCAAATGAAGCCCAAAGAAAAAAACGATGGCCAGAGAAAGAACTCGAACCTGGCCGAACAAAAATGGTTACTCCTTTGTCTTTGCTCTATTCTTGTTACACAATAATGAGCAAAGAGGGGCAGCTGTAGTACCCATTTTTGGTCCAGGCTTAAACACAAACATGTTTTAACCCAGACCCAATACTCAACCCATTTACATTAAACCCAAAACCAAAAACCCATTACCCAAGTCCAATTTCAACCCAACAGCCCATTTAAACCTAATACCCAATAGCCCATTTAAACTAAAATAACCCAAACCTAAATTAACCTTAAAAATAAATAATATCAAAACCTTAATCTTCCATGCTGTCTCTGCTCCCCTTTGACTATTCACCCTCCATGGCGCGTGCAAGCCACGCGCCGACTCTTCGGCTGTCGTGGCATGCACGTGCACCCTCAACCCCGCCACTGCCATTGCCACACTGCTCCACAGCCCGTCACGTGCTCAGCTGCCCATACCTGTCAGAAAAGCACAAGAAAAACATCATCAATCTGAGGAAAAAGCAAAGCAAGTTGTATATTTTTTTTATTTGCAAAATCTGATTATAAAACCCCATGCAAACAATGTAATAGGAGAGGGTTTTTTCAAAAGTTCGAAATAAAAAAGAAAAGAAAAACACAAAAATTTCCTATTTTATATTTCATTCGAATCGAAAACAACAACAAGAAAGAAAATTTAAAAGGTAAAAAAATAATAATACCTTTTCGAGTTTTTGTAGATTCACTTACCTCGGGTTATTTTTGGTGAAACTCGACCCCAGATTCTAACTCAATGCGTCAAAAGGAGTAAAAAAAACTACGGTCTTTTGCACTTTCGACCACCGGAGGTGGCAATGACCATTGTCGATAACTGACGATACACGGCGGCTCACGGCGGAGCCATGGACCGACCGAGGGGATGAAGAGAGGGTTCAGAGAGGTTTTAAATTTTTTTTAACTATCAGCTGCAAAATGATTTTTTTGGGGGATAAATGACTATTTAAGGGCTCATCAAAACGACGTCGTTTTGGTGCCGACCCTTAAGGCCCAAAACGAGTCATTTAGCCCTCTCGACCCGCGAGGTGACCCGACCTGGGGAGGATTCGCTCAATTTTTTAAAAAGGGGCAATTTATGTTTTGGTCCATCTGCATGAGTAAATCATTCCTGCAGTCCCTGAAGTTTTAAAATATTTTTCAATTTAGTCACTAAATTAGATTTAGTCAGATTTCAATGGTTAAATTATACAGTCGGTCCCTTCGCCCTAAAAATATTTTTAAAATGGATCTGATGCATGGTATAATCCTCTCCGTAGTCCCTGAAACCTTTGAATGTTTTGCAATTTGGTCCCAAATTCCAATTAAATTAGTTTTAAACGGGATATTTATGTTTTTGGTCCCCCAAACTTTCTAAGATCCTCAATTTCTCCTAATTCAGGGGTATAATTATAGATTTAGTCCCCGAACCTTGCAAATATTTTAATTTTGATCCAAAATTTATTTTTAATTTAATTTCTGCCCTGATTTTTTGTTTTTTTATTTCAGTCCTTTAGTTATGTATTTATGTTATATTTGATATGTTTTATTATTATTTTTACTTGTTCATTTATTATAATTAATATATAATGTGTAAATAATATAATGTGTATAGTATATTTATATCTATAATATATAGTATATTATGAATATGTATATAATATGTATAATATATGTTTAGTATATTTAAATATATATAATGTTAGTATACTATATTTATATGTATTTATAATATATTATTATAATGTGAAATATATATATATATATATTTATATAATATATAGTATATATATAATAATATTATTATTATTTTCACTATATAATATATATGTATTATATTTTATATGTATATTGTGTTATTATATATAATATTTTATTTTTTAAAAATATATTTTTAAAACTTTTAATGTATAAAAATTCATTTTGATATTTAAGGAATATTTTCCAATTTATTTCGGGAACCGGCTAGGAAGTGGTGTCCTGACTCATTCAGGTGTTATATTCCTCGGTTGTCGTTAATAAGGAAATATCTTCCTTAGACGCTTTTTGGGATTAAATTTTAAATTTAAATTTAAATTTTTGTTTTCTTGCAACGACGACACTTCATCAACGAGATACCAATTTTGGGCGTCATAGGGGTGCTAATCCTTCTCCACGCGTAATTGACTCCCGAACCCAAATGTTTTGAATCTCTGGTTAATTTTTAATGGGGTCCGGTGTACCAAAGTGGCCGATGGCGACTCCATCTTCTATTTTTTAAAATTTTTACGGTATTCTATTGGGAGTATCATCCCGGTCTCCGTGTGTCATCTCCTTTGATGCCGTAAAGTATTTTAATTTTATTTTTCAAAAAAATCGTTTATGACAATGGTAATAACTTTAAGGGTAAACTACATCAGTAGTCACCGAATTGTGGTTTCTTTCCTATTTTGGTCACCGAACTATTTTTTTGGCAAAAACATTACTAATGTTATGTTTTCTTCTTATTTTGGTCACCGAACTATTTTTTTGGCAAAAACATCACTAATATTATGTTTCCTTCCTATTTTGGTCACCGACTGTTAAAAATTTAACGGTTTTGCTGATGTCGAATTTTATTTTATTTTTTTAGTTTTCCATGTCATTTCTTCTCTCTCCTCATAAGCAATATATGTTATTTTATAATATTTTATTCAAACTAACAGGATGGTGACAGTGTCACTGCCTATTAGTGGAATAAAAGGAATGAAAAATCAAGCCCCTTATGCAGCCAGAGAGATTCGACTAATAGGCAGTTATACGTGTCACCATCCTATTAGGCTGTTACACGTGTCACCATCTCTGGCTGCATAAGGGGCTTGATTTTCATTCCTTTTATTCCACTAATAGGCAGTGATATATGTCACCATCCTGTTAGTTTGAATAAAAATATTATAAAATAACATATATTGCTTACGAGGAGAGAGAAGAAATGACATGAAAAATTTTAAAAAATAAAATAAAATTCCACGTCAGCAAAACCGTTAAGTTTTTTAACGGCTGGTGACCAAAATAGGAAGGAAACATAACGTTAGTGATGTTTTTGCCAAAAAAATAGTTCAGTGACCAAAATAGGAAGGAAACATAACGTTAGTGATGTTTTTGCCAAAAAATAGTCTGGTGACCAAAATAGGAAAGAAACCATAGTTCGGTGACTATTGGTGTAGTTTACCGTAACTTTAATTAAGGGGCTAAATTACAAAACAGAATGGACTAGGACTAAACATACAAATGACTAAATCAAATGAAAATATAGGAACGAAAGACCAATTACAAAGTAATCAATGGTGAAGATGAGACAATACGAGATTAAAAAGGCAAAAAAGGTATAAAAAAATAAGACAGCAAATTAAGTAAAAAAATAAATGGATGAGAATTAAAATGTACGAATGTTGAATGGGTTTCTACATGTCGTAACGCCTTGTATATTTAATATTCTGAAGCAAAAATAAAAGTGAAATCTCGGACCAAGAAAAATGCTAGAAAAAAAGTAAAAAATAAAAGACAGCAAATAAAGTAAAAAATAAATGGATGGGAAATAAAATGTACGAATGTTGGATGGGTTTCATTGGCTCATCAGGCAGCTGGATGTTTGATGCATTTTCTTTGGGTTCTAGAAGCTCGGTTTGCCAGTATGTGTTGGTTATGTGATGGCTTGGTGCGAGTTTGGGAGCTGTTTTTCCGCGTGGTGTGCTAGTTGGTCATGTACTGGGGTTTTGTTCATTCATGTAATGCGGGTGGGGTGCTATTTCGGCTTGTGGTTTGCTTGAACGTGTGGGGATTTGTTTGTTTCTTGGCTGCGTTTTCTTGTCTTGTATGTTGCGTGTACTCTTTTTCCTATTTAAGTTTAGGGAGATTTTTAACGAGACGCACAATCGTAGGTTTAGGACTGTGTATGATTTTACATTCAATAAAATCATATGTTGGCTGAGCCAAAAAAAAGAATGCTTCTTGCGTTTTCTCTGTGTACAATGCTCTCTTGTGTGGTGTCTCAATTACAATGGAATGAAGCCTATTTATAGGCTTCATGAAACCCTAAATGCATATTCCATATTTATGCTAAATACACTTGGAAAGAGAATAATGTCTTTACATAGACATCAAATCGCTTTCCTTACACATAAAACGGTCTTAAAATAATTAGAACAAATAAGGAAAATTTTAAATTTGAATTTAATTACAAATAATCAATAGATTAATTGTAAATTCGTAATGAAATCAAATTCTCGTATTGGACCCGTATCCAGTTTTTTGCACGTGCTATCTTTAGTAAAACGGACATATCTTGAGCTCCCGATGTCTGATTGAGGCGTTTCAAGATTAATTGGAAAGGTAACTGAAAGAAGGCCAGTTTTTAAGAAGACATCCTGGCCCAGAAATGCTCAGATCTTAACGAAAATTTGCCATGAGTCCGCAATGAGAATTCCTTGCACATCACTTGACTTCTCATATTTGTTGGACAAGATCTCTTATAATCTTCCCATATATTATGTAATTAGGATCTTCCTATATCTGATGTAATTGGGATTTTTAATTGGGCTATAGGCTCGGACAAAAATAGGTGATTACACCATCACATTGCTAATCAAACATGTTTAGCCTGGGACTACAAAGACATCATGCTAGCCACCCATGTACTCGGGACCACGTTGACATCAAGTTCCTCACATGGTATTCAGGACCACACAAACATCGAATACCATTCCATGCCACTCACTTGGGATGACAAAGACATTAGGTGGTGCATGCCACATACCCGGGAACACAAAGACATCAGGTAGTGAATGCCACTCAAGACCACAAAAACATCGAGTGCATTAATAATACATACACTGCAATACCTTTCTTGGGTATCCGGATCCCATACTATTAAATCATGCAATATTTTCAAGGCTCACAAGGCATGTATACTATACAAGGTAAGGAAAGATCATTCATTAAGGGCATCCAAAGTTATAGTTCAACCAAAGGCTTGTCATTATAGTTCATCATATTCGAATGTGTCTCGATATAACACCTTCCTAAACCCATATTAAGCCATTATAATAATTCATCAAATTTGGGTTGTGGCTTTATTGTGTACCTTTACGGCCCAGTGAGTATCGGTACTCAGCCTATGGGTATCGGTACTCGACTACTCGCGCAGATACCAAAATACGTTATTGTAATTTAAGAAAGCCAACTTGTATCGGTACTAGTTTGATCGTACTGATACAAGGGGATCGGGTACCGGTACGCTCTCTATCGTATTGATACCAAAAATAGTCACTAGAATCTTGTAAACCCACAAGTATCGGTACAAGTTGACTCGTACTGATACTGCTTGAGTGGTGTACTGATACTAGTTGAAGCCCGTATCAGTATACTACACCCAGTTCATCCTTGTTCTTTGAGATTAATGAGGGGTACCAGTACGGACTACTCACGTAACGGTACTGAAGCCCTTCTAAAGCTATGGGTTTTAACTTGAAACCCCAAAATTAACCCATACAAGTGGTTTCATGCTCTCTAAAGTCTATTAAGATATCCACTAGCATATTATGACTAATCAAACAACTTTTTAACACAAAGACAATATCAAGACCGATCAATGGCTAACATGCTTGAAAACACCCAACATATATCATGCTTAGAGTAAATCAATCACTATTATGAAAGTCAAGAAGCATTTCAAAGTTGGAGATGTACAAACCTTGTTCAAAATTCGTTCCAACAAGCTCATCTTCACTTATTCTCCTTGTCCTTGGTGCTGGATGGCTCACCAACTTCTTTAATTAATCAACAAGTGTAAAAAGGAATTATTATATTCTCAAAAGATTAGAAAGAAGCTTTTAAACGAATTTAAAACTCAAATTTCGTCCTAAGATACTTCTCTACTAAAACCCACATAAAACCAATCTCCTCATCTAGCCACAATTTTTAATGATTTTTACCTCCAAATGTAGATTTTGAATCTAGTGTTCTCCTCTCACGACAAGATGTTTAAACCAACAAAGCTTGCACCTTTACCATGAGTGTGAGTATGGGATGAAGATGAGAAATGAAGAATGGTGTAGTAATAAAGATGATGCAATAATTTTAGCTTTTGTCTCTCCCAAACCTAATGTCTCAACAAATAGAAAACAAGTAGGGATGACAATTTAATCTGAATTCGAAGAAAACAAATTGATCCAAATTTGATTGGAAAATGTTCGAATCCGAATTTGAATCTGAAAAAGGGTTCAAGTCCTAATAGGAGGAGGATCGGATATGGATATTGTCAGGATCCGATCCAAGTCCGAGTCCGGTCCGAGTTTGAATAAAAACATTTATGATTTTTAATTCTTTAAAACAAAATATCATTTATAATATTTACATTATAACAATAAGACAACATATATAAAGTAAAAAAAGTTAACCTAAATACATTAAAAGAAACATAAATATATATTAGGTAACTTAGAATAATGGTAAAAACAAAATTAACTTATATATATCTATATACATTAAAAGTGATAATAAAAATATAAATGTATTAAAAATGCAAGTTATAGTGTAATATATCAACGTATATCATATGCAATTATGCATATATACATAAATATGAAAAAATAGATGTAAGATAAAATTATAGACAAACAAACAAGAAAATAAATATAATAGAGAAATAAATAAATGTAAATATCAATAAATTATCGAAAATTAAGGAAATAAATGAATAAAATAGAAAATGATGTGAAATTGCAAGATAAAGTTAAGATACATTAGGCTAAAATTATGAATTAAAATAAAAAGCAAATTAAAAGCATAAATAATAAACACAAAAATTTAAATGTAGTTAGCAAACAAGGGACGAAAATGAATAAATACAGAATTAAATGGCATAAATTAAAAATGTAAGAAGTTAAGTACACAAAATTATGGACTGATTGGCATTAAAATAAAAATATCAGAGGATCAAAACACAATATACCCTAAATATGCTAAAATTCTCAGATCTACCACTCAAACTCGGATCAACACTAGGGATGGAAATTTAATCCGAATCTGATCCGAAAAAATTTGAAACAATTTTTTATCCAAATTTGATTAAAAAATTAGAATATGAATCCAAACAATGTCCGAGTCCGATTGTAATCGGATTTGGACTTGGACTCTATACAGTCTGATCCATTGTCATCCCTAGAAATAAGGGGATTCACTAGAGGTGGCAAACGGGTCATTCGGTTTGGGTCATTTCGGTTTGAGTCATTTCGGGTCTGACTACATTCGATTTAATTTCGGATTATGTCTGGTTCAAACATTTAGTTTTAGTTCGGGTCTGTGGTGATTTCAGTTAGGGTATCGGATCGAGTAGGTTGATTTTCGAATCGATTGACTTTCAGTTTGGTTATTTTCGTGTCGGTTGATTTTGGTTCGGGTCAATATCGGATTAATAGGAGATCAACCGGTTTTAGTCGGATTTTCAGGCCGAATTAGGTTTTTACACCTATATATCACTTTATATAGCATGCATATTTAGCTTTTTCGTGAGTTGTGCGTCAGTTCACATTTCATATTTCTTTCTCTTTATTTTAATATATTTTCTTTATTTCAGGTTGCCTTATTTTCGAGTCTATTCGGTTCAGGTGAAATCAGTTTGGGTCTATTCGGTTTGATTGAAAATTGGTTTGGGTCCACTCGGTTCGGTTGAAAATCGGTTTGGGTCTATTTTCGAGTCAACTAAAATTCGGGTCAATTTCAGTTTGGTTTGTTTCGAGTCAGATTCAGGTCATCCTGTTCGGATCAGTTCAGGTCTCAGGTCAAATTTGTCAGGTCTAAGATTCATGCTTTCCATCAAATTTTGGGTTAATTACCTCATAAAACCCATGTTCTCTCCCTTGTTACCCTTTTGCCATCTCCCAAGCCCAACTAGATCGCCTTCAAACTCAAAAATACTCATGTTGGCCCTAAAAGCTCAAATTTATCATGACTAACAAGAATCCCACATTCTCGAGTCAACGCTAAATCGTTGACCCAGAATTTCGGGTCGTTACAAATGCCCCTCTCACATATACTATAAGTTCTTGTCTGTCACCTTAACCTGATTTTTAGTTTCCTTTAATTAATTATTTAATAACACTAAAATCAGGGACGGAGCCAAGAATTAAGAGTGATGGACAAAACATAAATTTTGAAAGGTGTGGGCAAATTCATAATCATTCTAATTTTTTCAATATATATATATAATCAAAGGTAAAAAAAAATCCCTTTATCGGAGGGCAACAACCCTCCCATCATTAATACAATTTTTCAAAAAAAACCATCCTTAATCTCTCTCAAATAAAAAAATCCCTAAAATATTTCCCCTCCTTTCTCTGCATGTCATCGTCAAATGTCATATTGTTGCCGTAACAATGAACACTCACAAGTTTTCACGTCTCGTCTCAACGCAAGTCGTTCGCAAATCATCATTTGACGTAAGTGTACTGCTTGTTGAATTACAATGACAAAAGAATGGGACAGTCAATAGTATGGTCTGACAACAAAAGACGTAGACATTTGTAGTTGATTCTACGATGACAAGAGAAGTGAGTTTTGAGTTTTTTGAAATTTTGAGATTTTAGAGGGTTTTCAAGAAATTAAATATTTTATTTCTTTAAAAATAAAGAAGATTAAGAATTAGGTCAAATATCATGCATTTATGGGGTGACATAATTTTTAATGGATATTAACGGTTCAAACTTAAAATAATAATGAAATGAACGTTAAACATTCACTTTGAGAAAAAGAAACTATTTAGACACCTGCAACAAAAAAAATGTATAATTTAAATACTTATTTCTTAAGTTATGTCTATAATATAGATGAGATTCAGGGGTGTTCATAAATGGATACCTAATTCTATGTGTAATAAAAAAATTGTATATTTCGATCATTAAAAATCAAGTACCGCAATTATCGGGTACCCGTAACTCGAGTCCGATGGTACTTGAGATATATTTGTGTACTTTTTACAAACCATATAATTTAAAAAATCAAATGGACAAACTTTAAAGTATAAATTACATAATCCAAATATAGAATTTAGAAATCCAAATTGCATAATCTGAAGATAAAACTTAAAAAATAAAAAATATACAACTAAACTTTTCCAAAAAAAAAAAGGTACAACTAGAGAAATATAATATATTGATGATCATTTTTTATCGACCAAGTACCACCTCAAGTCATGTACTCATAGACATAGTTCTTTATATGTGATGTCCGAAATATTGTTTGTCTATTGTCGATTGCTCCGAAATCAAATTTTACATCTCTATATAAAATATTTTAAATATATAGCAACAATGTAGGTTTAAAAATATAAATATTTAAATTGTATAAATGTTACAGAATAAAAAAAATAAGAAATTTGAAATAAGAAACTAACATTCTTTCATAGTCTCCAATGTCAAATTCTAAAATTAAAACTTAATCTAAAATAAGAATAAATTAAAAAATAAGAATCATGTTTTCAGATATTCCTTTAATATTACTGTAAACGAACCAAATGTTCAGTGAACCGTTTGGCAGGAAGTTTGTTTATTTATCAAACGAACGAACTTAAACAAGATTTTAAGATTTTCTATTCGTTTAATTAAATGAACAAACACGAACAAAGAGCTCGTTCGTTCATTTATGTTCGTGAACATTCGGTAATATGTTCATTTATGTTCGTTTAAATTTTTCACATATATCTATTTATATTTATTATTTTTTCATAACAAAAGTATTATACTTTAAAAAATTAAATTTATTCACATATGTGAGTTTAAATTTATTCACATATGTCATTTTATGTTCGTTCGTTTGTGTTCGTTAAGTTCGTTTATCATTTTAACGAACGAACAAAAACAAGCTATATTCCTTAACAAACAAACACGAACAAGAAATTATGTTGTTTAGTTGTTCGCGTTCGCTCATTTGTTCTGTTAAAATTAAACGAATGAACATACACTTGTTCGTGTTCGTTCGGTTCGTTTACATGCCTACCCTTTAAGCCAAATATTACGACTCGGGTCCGATTTGTGATGTTTAACAGGTCGAGAAATATTTTTATCAGGTGAGCGGATCAATGAATCAAATATATCAGATTCGACATTTTCTGAGCAGAACATGACATCTTCTGAGCAGGTGGAGAAAGCGACGACAGCTTGTCACCAACATTTGCCTTCACTATAGCATTGCAATCACCAGACCAGACCTTTCTTCTACACACTTGGAAACCACATACCCAATCAGATGCCGAAAGTAGGGGAAGCAACTTCATGAGGCCAATATCTCATTGCTTCATTTGAAGCCACTACCAATCCACCATCATTTTAGGCTTAGCTATATTGATTGAACCTTTCATGCTTCTTAGTCAGATCATGAAATCACCCCAATTGCTTTGAGAAAAAACCCTGGTTCGATGCCACAAGAAATACGACTAGTGCACAATTTCAATGTTATACATGTTTTTACTACGATCTGCAACTCTGCTATTCCTGCTTGCAGAAGAATGGTATGAGATTCCTCATTTACCAAGGCATCTACATTTGAACACACTTGTGATGTATACAAAATAGGCTACGTGGATAAGCCAAATTTTGGTTTAAAACTAGTATAAATGATACCTAAAACCACCATATAAGTTGACATTTGGTGAGGGATAGCAAGGCATGTTGTTATTGTTGTGCCTATATATACTTCCACTCTTTCTGTTGTTGTTCATACATTTGTAGACTCAACAACAAAAGTTGGGATAGGATGATGTTCAGACATACTTAAGATTTTAAATTAAACAATACTACTAGAGTAGATATATACATTGACAAAGTTTAGGCAAAGTACATATTACAAAATATATCAATCTAAAGCAAAAAATTCTACTAAAGAAGACAAGGATGGATGGTTTTGTACTAAGAAAAATGAAAAACCAGAAAGGCCTGTTGAAGAAAACCAACCCATGTGTTGGAACATTAAGTGTTGCACTCAGAGTTCTAACAACTGTTGCAGCTCTAGTTAGTAACAGGTTTCATAACAATCAATGAGTTTAATTTAGATCGACTATTCTGATTTATGATCATTTGTATTATGATAATACGATGATTCAGATGTGATAATGTAACAAATATGTGTATTTTTTATGTAACAAGGAAACTATATCAAATTGTGTTCTTATTCAATTGGAAGTTCAACTTGGAGGTTGATCAAGTTAATCGATTAGCTTATTGTTGCATTAGTTAGCTGCTTTCTTAACGAATTATTATTAGCAAACTCAAATGAAAGGGAAAGCAAACGCCGGCAGTTGCCTGCCATTTTTGTCAACCAAGTCATTATCATATGCATGAAAGAAAACCCAGAAATTGAAGCAGGAGAACACAAGAGATCCAACCTCCCCCAGTAATGGAGGAAACTACACAAAGGGTATACAAAACAAAGCATAATTAAGAAGACGAGGTTCAGGTTCAGAAGAAGTTGGGGTTGTAGCCGTTGCTTGAGGTGGCCAAGATGTAGTAAGCAACGATATGGCCAATAGATCCCCAGGCCAGAACATCGACGATGTTGAATCCCACGGGATCGTTAGACTTGAGAAGGCTGACGTACTCCTTTGCCCGTGTGTCCCCAGCCTCGAAGTGAGTCAACCCGTTCTGCTCAGGCACTTGCTTCGCAACGTTCTCCCTCTGGAAGTTGAAGAACACGAACCTACCCAAGAAGAGGGAGAGGGCGGTGCTGATGCTTATCACGACCGGGGCACTGAGCTCTGCTTTGATGGCAAGCCTAGCACCGGAGCTTGTTGTGGCGGAAGTGGCCTTGGATGAGGGCTTGGCCTTGCTGCTGAGGGGTCGGAGGCCTTGGAATGAGATGGTGGAGGGGGAGAGCTTGTGGGTACTACCGAGGCCGTACTTGTTTTGGACGGCGGAGAAGATGGGGGTGAACAAAGCGGAGGAGGCTGCCATGGTGCCTGCACTGAAGAACGTGTTGTGGATAGGGAGAAAATAAAACAGAGTGAGATGAGATGAGATGAGATGAGATGAGATGAGGAGGGGGAAGTGGTGGTGGTGGATAAAAATCATATAGGAAAAACAAGTGGTGGTGGGAAGGACGGAGGAAGGGCGATGAGATGGGAGAGAGATTTCAGATGCCTACCTGGCTTTGTTTCATTGGTTTGGTTTGGATCACGTATCTTTGCTTCCTCCCATGTCACAACAACACTACACAGCTTGTACTTCTTTATCAATTTGGATAGTGGATTCTGTTAATATTAGGATTTCAATACCAACATTATTATCTATTATGGATACTAAACAAATGTAGTAGATATTTAGGCAACGCTATCAATTCAGTTTTTTTATTTATAATATCAGAATTTGAATTATTAATTTTATTTAAGAGATGTAGCATCTTTCTGTTAGACGAATATAAATTTTTTGTCCTTTTTTGGTATCCATATTTATTCCTCATACTAAAATTTAGGTTTATGGTTTAAGGTTAGGATTTAAGAAATTTAGGGTTTGGTGTATTTTCTAGGGTTAAGACTTAAAATTTGGAATTTAGGGTTAAGGCTTAAAATTTGATTTTATAGTGTCGGAGTATAGAAAGGGCATCGAAAAGGGACAGAATTTTTGCCCCGCTAGACCAACTGATTATTAGTAGTAGATATTTTTTAAGGGTAAAACTTTGATACACAGGCTGTGTAAAATTAATTTTACACAAGCCTGTGTACTTATACTATAAAAACTCAAATCCTAAATTCCTAACCCTAAAAACTAAACCCCAAACTATAAACCCTAAACCCTAACCTTAAATTCTAAACCCTACAACCTAAACCCCTAAACCTTAAACCCTAAACTAAAATGCTAATCACTAAAACTAAAAAGCACGTGTAAATTAAAGTTTACATGGCATGTGTATCAAAGTTTTTTTTCCTTTTTTAATAGTCTAAATGTGAATATATTCATATTTTTTAATCATTTAATAGCGTGCATATACTTTGCAGTCAAAGCTGCTCGAACTCGAATTTTTTAGGATGAACATCATTCTCTTTTCTACTAGATCGTATTTTTTATTGGGACCACTTGTTCTGTCTAAATGTAGTAGATATTTTTAAATATTTATTATTTGAATTTGTATTATTTATGTATTTGAGGATTGCATTTTTGAATTTGATTTTAAATTACATAATGTAAATTATTCGAATGTTGTATCTTCAAAAAAAAAGATTAATAGTGTTTTTATTTCGATTTGTATGGGTTCAAATTTCTAAATTCTAATTTTTTGAGGATTTAAACTGACGATTAATAATATATATTTTGAATTTGAATTCAGACAATAAAAACTCATATATTTTACAAATAAAATGTAGATTCAGACTTTTAGTCATATTATGTATTTTGATTTGAATAACTCAAAAAATACTGATATGATTCAATATCATACCTAAAACTTACTAGCTAACTTCTTCAATTTGATCTTTAAATGTTTTTGCATATTTTTTATTTTAGTGTGGCTATTCCTTGAGTCCTTATTAGTTTTGGAAATTAATAAATTCCTCTCTTTCCAATTTTAAAATATTATTTAGAAATTTAAAAAAATAAAATTAATCTTCAGAATTTCAAATAAAATTGACAATTTATAAAAAATACAAAAATAAAATAAAAATAACTTGACTTATTTAGCATGATTGTTATTGTAACATCTCGGAAGACATAGAGTGTGCTTAAGCGCAATATTCATCCGATTTAAAAGTTTATAAGATTTTGGTTGTTTAAGTATTTATTAGAAAACAGAAATAAATATTATATTAATAAAAAATTTAAAATATTATATTCAATTTTATGTCTTTCTTATAGGTTGCATCAACATTGATATGCCAAACTAAATTCAATTTACATTTAAGAAGGTGTTCTAAAAATATAAGGTCGGCAATATCGTTTTTCTTTAAATTGGTGCGTCTCTTCCAACTAGTGCTGCCTTTTTTCACTTTTTTTTTTCAATTTTAGTTTGATCGGCGATTGGTATCAGTCTAAACGTTAGTTGTTGATTGTCGGTATTCATTATTATTATTTTTTATTATATTTTTAATTTTTTTGAGTTTTATTTATTTTAATAAAAAAATTTACTCTTGTGACACACTTTTGCTATTTTTGTGGCATGTTTTTTTTTTTATTTTTGTGATACGTTTCCTCTGTCATTTGGTACGAATTCACATATCTTTGACGTCGTTTGGTGCTCGTACAAAGATCTTTATGACTATTATTTTTCGATTTGAATTTGTTGGTGGTCATAGAATGTTTGATCCCTTTGATAGTTGTTTGCCAGTGTAATAAGATCTGGATAGTTTGGTTCGCTCATCACTCCTTTTTCACCTTATTAAACGTCTCATGAACGTCGTTCTCAAGGGGAGAACTTGCTTTTCTTTTGCACTTTTGGTTTCTATGTTTTCTTGAATGAGTTTTTCAGAGGATATGGTCCTTACTTTTCTCTTTTATTCGAGTATGTTGTATTTGTGATTTCTTCCTTTATTTTTATTGAATTCAGATGTTATTTATCAAAATAAAAATAAAAAATACAGGAACTGCGTCAATTTAAAATAAAGGGTAAAGTTCACAAATAGTTTTAAATTATGATAAAAATATACAATTTGATCATTTAACTTTTAAATATTACAAAGTGGTTATTAAAATTTTGATTTTGTTATAAAATGGTCACCGAACCATTGATTGTCGTTAAGAGAGTAACTTGACCATTCAAAAAATTTGTATTATAACATATTTTTTCCTCCATATTATCAATTTAATCAATTTAGTTCTAGTTAGAAAAAATTAATAAACTTAAGGTGTGAGTGAGAATCTCAATACATAGAAATCATCATTAACAAATAAAAAAACTCTTGCATCTCTAAAAAGAAGAAAATGGATTTCAGCTTTTAATCTAACCAAACATAATTACATAAACTAAGCAAAGTTGGAAGTTGCATATTCCATCTAGCTCTAAGAATTAAAAGAAAAAAGACTTTCTGTATACTTTTGAAAGTCCTTTACAGTTTTTTTTTTCTTCAAATCGGACTTTCCTTTTAGACAACTAACAGCAAGTTTTTTTAAATGTTACAAGTGTTATGGAAGAATTGGTCGGAGATTTTAGGGTTTATCATTTAAATAAAAATAAATAAATTTAAATTACACATTGAATTAATTAAAGTTTTCATTAGGCTTCAACATCAAACATATATAGTACCAAATCAAGTATATTATCATAATTAAGAGTATTTTTTTCTTTTTTCTCTTTCTTTAAAGAAGTCTTCAAATGGTATACTCTCAAATTTATACTCTACTTTGAAATTTAATCAAATTATTAATAAAATGTCAACTTAATTAGAACAAATTCAATACATCGGGATTGAGCTGAATCAATAAAATGAGATTTGTTAACTCAATTCGATCGAACACTCGCCTCTACTATTGTACCCTTTTGACATCTTACGATGAATGCAGAAAAAACTAGATTCTAATTCAACAGCAATCACCTAAAGTTACAGAATTCATTTCATTGTACATTTACATCTACATCCAACCCTCTTCTACTGCTTCAAAGGTTACAAGTTCCTCCAATATCATCACCAACAACCACACCAACATGCTTATTTTGCATACATCACAAATCAACTCACATTAGGGAATCAAGATACAAGTAGTTCCTCCGTCGTCCATATTCAAGAAGGCTGCCATATGTACGATCCCATACACCAATAAAGAGAGACTCTGTGTCTGGACTAAAGGACAGGCCGGATATCTCACCAAAGAAATCGATTTCTTGCTCATTCTCATACCCACTTCTCACATCATACACATGCACAAAGTCAGCAGGCTCGGCCATGGCCATGTGCTTACCATCAGACGTGTAGCGTATGGACCGTATTGCTCCAAGATTTCCCTTGAGAACAGAAACTGACCTGGACAAGTTCCGAACATCCCAAATTCGGCACGTTTTGTCCTGGTTCCCAGTTGCAAAGGTGACACCGTCAGGATGCCATGCCGACGCAAATGAGAAGTCCAAATGTCCATGCAACGGCGTAACAGTCTGTAATGAATTTCCATATCAGCCAATGCAACATGCAAACCTTTGCAAGGTCCAAAAATATAAACAATAAAGCAAAACCAAGCAGACAACTACCTTCCCCGTATCACAGTCTACCAACATAACATCAGGGTTGTCTCCAACTATTATTAGAAGTTTCCCATCAGGGCTCAGAGAAGTATGCTGCAAAAGCAACATTATAAGCAGAGGTTATAGTATTTCTCACCATGTGCCTTTACAAGATTAACAGAACCAATAATTAGCATACTGCAAATTGAAGAGGTTACACAGAATAACATAGTGTATGTTTACCGATCTAAAACAATGGCATCACAATATAACTTACATTGACAGGCCAAAGAAAATGAAAATGCTTAGAAAGCTGATATTTCTCCATATCAAAATCTCTGACTCCGCAATCATTATTTGAGGCCGTAAAGTGCATTGCACCGCTGATAATTCAAAAACAAATCAATTAGGTTCAGGTTGAATGAGACAATGCCACCAGAAGCTCAGGAAACAAGAAATACCTAGGAGTGGCATAAATCTCAACAGCATTTGTAATGGCATTGTCATCATAAGTTGTCCTGGAGCAGAAGCTTATTCCAGGTCGATCTAAATGCTACATTCCAGATCAAAATCAACTAATTATTTCTTAAATAACAGCCAACAGGACAACATCAACCAAGAGCTACACTAAAAAGGGAAAAGAAAAAACCTCTTCAAATACAAATATTTAACCTTTGTGCCATTCACAAAGTTTTAAGCAGTAAGTAGTTTAAAATAAGATGAAGTAGATGAGTTTTGGAACAGAATGAGCAAGAAAACATGAACTATAAAATGCTTAGTACAACCTTTTATACAAATCCATCTTGCAGCATGACAGATATGTCCAATAATAGGTTGTCTAAAATAGTTAAGACCTAACGTCAGGCTTCAAGTGACTGGTAAAAACTGAGAAGTAGCTATATTGCGTGGAAAAACAGCTCTGCAATTGCTGCAGAAAGGCTTATCCCTTTTTCTGTCAATGAAGGATTTGGGAGAAAAAAGTTGCTCTGCTTACCTTGCATATTAGTTCACCCTGAAATCCTCCAGCAACTAGCAGATTATCTTTTACTGCAAGAGTACTGACTTGAGTTTGTGTAAAACCTTCCATCAGATTTCCAGGTTGTTTCTAGAAGGGGAAACATGCTGATCAATCTCACAGGAAACATATTCTTTCTTCTTCTTCCTTTTTTTTGGGGTGGGGGGGGGGTGAGAAAAGAAAAGGAAAAAGAGAAACAATTCCGAGAGAGCCAAATCACAGACCTCAGATGGTGCCACATGCCCAGAAACATTAAGAATTTCACGCTTCTTGCGTGTCAATGAAGACCAGTGCATGACAGAAAAATGTGACATAAGATAAACATCATGTTTTGATGTAGCCCATACCAAGTTCCTCAACTGCATCACCACAAATGGATATGTTTATCAGTCAGCAAAAATGACTGCACAACCGTCAGGCATTACAAAAGGAAAGGACTGGCCAGTAACATTACAAGATACGAGAAATGTTTTTTTAACAAGAAAAAACTAATCCTTCTGTGATAGCACAGATCCTGAATGAAAACTCTCATTCAACTAACCTGAAAATGACGAATTGTTGATTTCACAGATCTTGAATTTAGCCTGAAGTCATAGTATGAGGCACCCTTCTTGGTAATCTTGCAATCCTACATACAAATTGAAATTTCAACTTGGTACATTTCAGCTAGATCCAAGAATTGGTATAAAAGGAAAGCAGGCAACATATAAGTACTTTTACCTTCCCTGACCCTTCTCCAGAGTGAGGGATATTCTCATAGTTCTTGTACTGTTCTAGCCTAGTTTGCCTGTATTGTTCCCTAGTGATGCTTAGCCGATCCCAAGGTATTCCCTGGATGTCTTTTCCGCTTCTAGCTTCAGCAGCAGAAGTATCAGATATTTTATCATTCTGCAATACCGTCAGCTTATATTAGACTGGTTAGCAATCCATGACTACTAGAACAGAATCTTCAAAATTTTAAAAAATAGAAAAGCCTTAGTTTATATTTGGCTAAGTTAATGAATTTATATCTTGTAAATAATATAACAAACCGAGTAGTCATATTCATCAACATCAGAATCCGAGCCAGACATATCTCTGCCGCGGAACTCTTCATCCATGTCATCTATGTCCATGTCATACTCATCTGCCATGTATTCACCATCATCTTCTTGGTAGTAGGACATATTCCACTATACAAAACTACACCTGCACCAATATGGTTTCAAGCATTAACAGCAACTAAAAAATAATAAAGATAGCATACCCATAAAGAATCACGCAACATTTATTTAGAACATTGTGTTCCCTTCGAATTTTAAGGAGTAAACTTTCTACTAAGTACACAGATGAAGGGCTGATTATAATTGATCAGATGATGCGTATTTAAAATCATTGAGAACAGAAACATGGCATGTACTGCCACAGCAACTGATGCAAGTGACATTATAAACAATGAAATGTTTAAGACACTAAAATGGACTAACATTAATTCTAATTAAATTATCAAACATTCTTCTTCAAAGGATATTGTACATGATAATCAGGTAGTACAGGAGACTAGAAACCTCACCCTAATCATATTAAAGAGAAAATCAAACCTGTCAAACATAGGAATGCAGCTAAAGGAAGAGATCGAGAGATGGAAGAAACAGACATCTAAAACGACATGCCCCAGAGATTCACAGATCCATTATATAAGTAATAGTTTTATGCCAATTCTCAACATGTATGAAATACTTTAATCAGCATGGAGATAAACTACATTTTGAAGTTATTTTCGCAACAATTTCAATTCAATTATACTATAATAATGTTAAGACAGATAAAGAGTTTTTTTTTCATTCAAGCAAGAAATATCCTTATAGCATGAGTAAGAAACCCTTGTCCCTAGATTTGGAAACTTTTGCCTCCTACAAAGGTGAATCTTATTTTCTATTTTACATTCCCCTTTGCAGGATTATTCATCCTTCTGGATATTTAGGGTCTAACAAAAACCGAGTTAAAATTCATATACATGAGAATAATGCGTCTGTAAATTAAACATGCAAATAGTGATAAAAACATGTAAAAATGGCAGAAATAAGAACTGTGCTGATTAATATAAACCCTAAATGAAATTCCAACCAAATTTTAATCTCCCATATCACAACAATCATGCAACAACAGAAAGGAATTAATTAATAAAAAGGGGGGAAACCCTAAACTTGTTATAGAAAAGGAATTAATTTCTGGGAAGCGATTAACAGAAATGATCACAATAATAAAGAAGACTAATGATCGAAGATTGTAGAAAAAAATATATAAAAAAGGCGAAAGAATTTACCTTTTAAAATATAAGAGATTGCTATGGGAAGATGGCCTTCGACGAGACGACGATCTGGATATCAAAATATTAGCATCAAGATTTCATCTTTTCAAGAGATATATTTATATTTATACATTAATTATTTAAAGAAAAAGATTTTATAATGCCAAATTTTTTTATATAAAAAATTGTGGGTATTATATCAATGCTTACAACATGTAATTCATATTAAATAAAGGCATAATGTTAAAAATATTCCTAGCGTTTGATTGAATGGTTATTTTAGTTTATTTTCTTTTTTTTGAAGCAATTTAACTATCAACGTTTCATTCAAAATGACTCCTCTACATATGAAAACTGTTAGTCAACTTACGATAAATGACTTAAAATGACATGGTAAACCTACATCACAGTGCACATCGCTATAGCAGTGTTATATAAATAAATATGTTGACTTTACAGAATGACACATGAGTCAAAAAATAATTTTTAAAAATTGTAAAAATATAATTTTTTTTCTTATGACGTGTCATTCTGTTAAGTAATTTTAAATTGTTTATCATCAGTTGACTAACTGTTTTCATCCGCAGAGATTTTTTCGACTCAAAATAAAATGCTGAAAGTTAAAGTGATTCAAAAAAAATAAAAGCTAAAATAATTATTCAGTCAAATATTAATGGTAACATTATGTCATAAATAAAGGTATTTTTAAATTTAATGTTTATAAATTTTGGGCGTAGTGACTATTTTTCGCCCGATAGTTTACCCTTTTTATTTTTGTGTTTTAAATTTTGTTATTAAACTTTAGGAATCCTCAGTTTAATTAAGGTGGATTTAACGTGTTAAATTCTTTTTTGGTATAATTAATTTAACTCCTTCATGGGAAACATATTTAATTTGGCCCTTGAACTCATAGATTGCATCAATTTAGCTCTTTGATTAACGTTGATCGTTAATGTGTTGACGTGACAATCCATGTGTAAATGATGACATGATAGAGGAGCAACGCTTGATTTTTTTAAGGAGTTCGAGGCCAAAAGTGAATTTTAGGAAGATCGAGGACTTCATCATTTCTATGTCATATTTTAAAAATAAAGTATAAAAATATAAAACTAAAAATAATATTAAAAAAATAAGTGAATTTTTTAAAATATCTAAACCTATAAAATGATAAATTATTGGAAAATCAAAATTTTAAAATATTTATAAATTACAAAAAATAATTAAAATTATATTGAAAATTCACATTATAAAAAATTAAAAATTAAAAAAAATATATATTTTTGAGTTTTAGATTTTACAGGGCTTGCAATTCTTTAGCATGGAGGACAATAGTGAAGTTGACAAACTAAGAAAAGTATTTATCCAACACAATTATTATGACAAATCACAACGCAAAAAGGATTCAGAAGGCTGTAAACACACAATTGATAAAATAATTGGAAATGTTCGACAAATACTTTCCTCATGTATGCAGATAATTCCCACTGTGAGACTCACACACCAAAGTCAGGTGTGTGACGGTCAGTCAAGATTAGTCAGGGCAAAATCCTAAGGAACCGAGAGGGCAACCAAAAAATAATTTTTTTAAATATTGTAATAATGTATTTTATATTTTAATATTATAAATTTTAATTTCTTAATTTTTTAATTTTTCATTTAAATATTATTTAAAAATAATTAAGCACTCGAACTTTCTAAAAATCAATTTTAACCTTGAACTCACTAAAAAATCAATTTTGTCCTTGAATTCCCTACAAAATCAAATGTTATTCCTATGTCACGTTAACGTTTACATGTAGTCTGCCACGACAATACCTTTAATAGTCACACTAGCACATTAACGATCAATGCTAGTCAAATGAATAAATTGATGCAATTCGTGAATTCAAGGGGCAAATTGAGTGTGCTTTTAATGAAGGCATAATGCCAAAAAAATGCACTTAACGTTTGACTGAATAGTCATTTTAGCCCTATTCTTTTTTTTTTGAACCAATTTAACCTCTAATGTTTCATTTTGGGTCAAAATGGCTCCTCTATAGATGAAAACTATTAGTCAACTGACGATAAACAACTTAAAATCACATGACAATCCTACATGGTAATGCACGCCACGATAGCAGTGTCATATAGACAAATATGCTAACTTTACATAATGACACATCAACCAAATTTTTTTTTATAAAATTGTATAAAATATAAAATATTTTTTTCTTTTGACGCATCATTCTATGCTGTTTATTGTCACTTGACTAATAGTTTTTATCCGCAGAGGGGTCATTTTGACCCAAAATAAAACATTAAGGTTAAATTAATTTAAAAAAAGGCCAAAATGAATATTCAGTCAAACGTTAGAGGTATTTTTGTCTTTATACCTTTAATGAATGGACTAAATCAATACGAACTCAGGGATAAAACCTCTTAAATTTTTTTTTAAAGTTAATTTAAACTCCATGTGTCATTCATTTATTGACACATAAACTCACATAATTTTTTTGAATAGCCTAAATGTGATTACAATGTAGTATTTGTTTATACATATTCTTAACCTCTTGACAATGCGCATACACCTTGTAAATAAAGCGATTTGAACCCATATTTCTTAGAATGGACATTATCTGTTTTTTCACTTTGACACTTATTGGGTTTCACATAAATTATTTGTAACGACAATGGATGAAGTCTTATATGGTTAAAAAGAAAGTTAAGGTAACAAATTGATAATATATTTTTTAGAGTGTTATATTGTTGGATAAGATATAATTGAGCGACCAAATTGTTATTTAACTTACTTATATATATATATATATTATATTTTGAATAGAACTGATTTATAAATTATATATAGAATTTGTTAATGTAATTCATTTTACGTATAGTTAGTCATTTTTAGGGATGCAACGGGGTGAGGCGGGGCGGGGCGGATTTTTGGCCGCCTCGATATATTAATCCCAAAACTTGACCCCATTCCGCTCCAGAAATAAAATAATAATTTACTCGTCCCGCTCCGCCCCGATTTATAAACCCTAAACCCGACCCCGACCCGAAAATGTAAAAAAATATATTAAATTTCGTCGACGATAAATGTAGATTCGATCGAATGACCATTATATTTACAAAATATAAATTTCACATACTTTAAACTATATAAAAATAAAATAAAACCAATTAAATTACTCATATGAAGAAAAAATATATATATTTAAAAAAATAAACTCGACCATTGACTTTTAGAATCAGATATGTTAAAATTTGAACAACATCTAACAAAAATTTACGATAAACACAAACTAAAAAAAATAGCTTGAAACTCCTAAAAGTATTTATATATAGTGGTATTTTTATAAATATAATAAAAATAAATAAAAAAATAAAAAAAAATATCGGGGCGGGGAATTTTCATATCATACATGAATCCGCCCTGCCCCGACTTTACATTTTTAAATACCCGCCCCGCCCCAATCCCCGAAAATCATAAGAAAAAGCCCGATCGGGTCAGGTCGGGGTACACCGGGTCGGGTCGGGTCGGGGACGGGTAATTTTACCATCCCTAGTCATTTTCATGTATTTATGTCGTGCTTATTTTATGTTATGTTGTATCGTATTTAATTATATTTTTATTTTGCATTTTATCATATTTCATCTGTTATTTTACAAACTAATTATTCCAATTTAATTTTAAGTTTATTTATATAAAATACAAATAATGGTACAATATTTTAAAACTTAAATTTAATTATGGTTAATAATATAAATTCTCAGAGTACCGAGATAAAAAAAGGTTAAATACAGATTTTGGTACATGTATTTGGTTTTAAGGTGTAATTTGGTATCTAACTTTTTTTTTGTTTAATTAGTTACATGAACTTGGGTTTAAAGTTTAATTTGGTACTTAAACTTTTTTGTTCAATTAGGTACTTGAACATGACTCTTAGGTTCAATTAGTACCTTAGCTTGACTTCATGGCTCAAATAAGTCACTGTAAGCGCTAATTTGGACCAAAAAGTGAAGTTCAGGTATTAATTTGAACGAACAATTCAAGTTCAGGTACTTAATTGGACCAAAAAAGTTAAGATACCAAATTGAATCTTAAAGTTAAGTTCAAATACTTAATTAAACAATAAAAATTAAAGTACTAAACTAAACCGTAAAACAAAATTCAGGTACCAAAATATATATTTACACAAAAAAATCTATTATTAGATGCCCCTATGATGTATCCAAGGCAACCCCAAAGTTAAGATTCCAACTCTAAGCCCTTCATTCCAGTGAAGTACATACAACAAATTTCCAGGATGACAAATCCAAAATCATTTTACCTCTACCACGTTTCTGCAACTAGTCAACTACAATGAAAGTTAATCACCAGGGGCTTATAGCAACATGAACAAAAACACTACCACTAGCATAGATGGATTTCACATTAGCCAATCACTACCACTAGCATTCGGCGATGCCGATGGAGGCAGCGCAGGCCATCCTTTCCCTTCACGACATTCACTAGAGAAATGACCGGGAGGATATTTTCGGTGTAGCTGAACATAGTCGAAGCGCAATTGGTTGTCAAGTCATTGATCTGTTCTGCGTACGGGGAAGCGAATTCCTTTAATGCCGAACAACAATCTTTAGCTCGAAACTTGGGTCCTTTGCATTGGCTTGTGATGATTGTGTAGTTCAGAAACTCAAAGTTCATTACTTTCGAAACTATCATCGATAAGCTCCAAATGATCTTACGACAGAACCGATGATGTTACAATCATGTAACGCACACGCCTAAAAGTCATTAAAATCTACATTTTGGAAGCAAGAGATGCTTATGCAAACTAAAATGTACCATAGATGAGCAGTTATCATACAAAGGGGTATCTAATTATCTGAAGCATAGCAATAATCAACATCTCATTCAAGGCATAACTTTGTTGATTTTTAACATTTTCCTCAAAAACAATGAAATATTATGATTCAAATCACCGAGTTTCTCCGACGTTGAGCACCAACCTTAGTAATAGTAATAATGGTAATAGTATGGACTTGAACTGGTTTCTTTAGAGTTTTGGCAAAATGAAAAGCAGAGCCCAACAAGTCATTTCGAGTTACATGTTGGGGTGAATATGCTGGGTAGATTGTGGAACAACGTTTCCAAGTTTAAACTCAAAATTCCCTCCACAATGCTCAGTGCTTACATGCCTCTTTTCATTCTCATGTCACACCGCATTGTAAGAATATTGTCTCACTAATACATATATATTCTTACTACACTACTGTTTCAAAACTGTCATGAGTCAGACACGAACAAAACTGGTCCCAAATAACCTATTTGCCTGCTTCAACCTCCCACTGTCTTTGAGCTCGAATCCTATTGTTCAACAGAATATTCTTCCTCGCTGCAACATGGATGTCAACGTAAATAAAAACAGTGTCTTGATATGAAATATAGCTTCATTCACAGTCTAGACCTCACATTGCATACACTTCAAATATTTTTACTTCTTCATAGGCAGATTAACAAGAGCCTAGATGCATGCTGATTCATTTGTTATTTACCACTTCTTTCTGCCGCCTATATCGCGGGGCGGTGTTTTAGAAGACATGCAACTGACTAAACAACAAGGCACAAGATCATATTCAAGCTTTGCAACACTTGGGGGATATACTTTACGGAGAACGGAACTTACGCAACGTTTGGAATTGTGTATATTTTCTATCAACTCTGCAATCTCAATTTGTTTCATTACTGTAGCATGTACAACCTGCAAGATGACACTATTGTCAAAAAAACAAAAATGATCATTCAAATCTAAGTCCAGTAAACTAAGATGGGCCATACTTGCTTTGTTTTATGAAGGTCAAGCTCGACAGATTTGATCCGGTCCAGATAATCCATTAGCATCTTCTCCTTTTCTACTGGAATTCCTGCAGGCTTGTTGCTAAGTTCCTCAAATGCTTTCTCTACTTTCTGAAGGCGCTTTATACATGGAAGGACATGATCTTCATTAACAACTTTTGGTGCTTTTGAATTTGAATGGCTCTTCATGTTGGATTCCATCATATTCAAATGATGAATGTTGTTTGGCATTCTCCAGAATCCACATCGAAAAGCACGAACAAAGGCAACCAGTTTGACTAATAAAGTAATCACCATTTTGGCCATGTAATGAATTTTCCTTCTCCCCATCTTTTCCTTGACAGTGTCGAACAATATGGCGGTTGAAGTTCCTGAAATTCAACATCAAGTAAGAAAAAGAACTCCAAAGTGTAGGTAAACAAGAAATGCTGTCCATGCAGACACTATCAAAGAGACCAGGTAAACAATGGTACATTTGAAGTATCCTCCTTGAATAAGAGAAACTGATTACTGTAATAAAATAGCTATCACAAATACCTTCGAAATAAAAATTCGATGCTCGTTGATGAGGTTGGCTATCGACATTACTAGTAGGCGATGAATAGGGAGAACATAGAAGTCCTTGCTCACTTTCTATAGTTTTCTCTATGAGAGGGAAACTATGGTCACAACTATAGTAAGCATTAGAATGTGATAGCTGTGCCTGCATAAATGACAATTAGGTTTGTTTAAGAAGGCACAAAAGCACACACAATAGTTGGCACATAAAACATAATTCTCTGCTTTTGCAACTCACTTCTTGATGAACTGGTGCCAAACAAGGAAATGCAGAGCTTCTTCGTCCCGGAAAACATTGCACATCAATATCTGAACCGGACTGTTCCGTTGATGTGTCATTAGCCCTTGCCTGACAGAGTAAGTGTTAAATCAGATGCAGAGAAGACATAATCACAGAACATTACTGTGCTCGATGATCAAAAGACTTAATACTTACCATTAATGGCGGTATCTGAATATGAGAGTCATCCTTATGCTGGTCATTAGATACTCTGGTGATTTGCCTCACAAATGTTGCATCCGCATTATGTACGAGCTATCAGCAGAACCACATGTAAATCCTAAAGTCATGTCCAACAAACATTTCATGCTTTAGAGGAAGAAGTAGTATATTACACATGGCTACCTTCATTATCTTAGGATCATTCCATGGACCTTTATCGGATCTAAGGCACCCTCCAGCTGTAGAGCAAGTGCACGATCCTCCTAAGAAGTCGGGCAACTGACTGAAAGAAGTGAAGAAAAAGCAAGGACTTTGGAGGGATCATAGATCGAATTATCTAGCCGTTAAAAATGAAGAAAGATAAGTAACAGACCTCTGGTCAATGGTATCGAGTAGCTTACCAAGAGATTTGGGCTCCAAAACCTGCAATTTGTAAATGAAAAAATTGAGTCAAATAGGGAGCAGGGGAATAAAAAGATGAATGCCTAAAGCAATATAATTTCTACATTTATCTTTCCAATTGTCTTTGCATCAAGAAATTTCTGAGCAGCAGGCCAAAGCATCCTTTTGAATCCAGGACCAGCATTGACTATGTACATCCGGTGTAACGTCTGTAAATACATACCGAAAGAGTTACACAGCTATTGCAATTAGCAACAGAAAGCAAAAAAAAAATGGATTGGACCAGATACCTCAGGATAATAACTGTTATCTATTTTAGTCATGGCAGCCAGAAGATTTGCTGCTGTCCTACTAAAATTCTTCACACCCTGCATTCAGAAACAACATTTAATCACCATTATCAAGTAAACTGCAGCTTCTGTATTCAGTTCTGCCATATTGCTATATCTAATGTTCTCAAATTTTCGATTCCATAAAGGGTGATGAAAATAAGATTCAAATACCAGTCCTTGCACATCCAATATAGTAGTTGTTGAACAAATTTGTCGCTTTGCCGCAACCGAACAAGCAGGGAACTTCTCCAACAGAAGTCTCTCAAACTCTTGCACATGGTACTTCATATACCGATCGATGGTGGTGATACGCATAAGCCTACTTGGATGCGCTTTTCCTAGCCGCTCAATGTAAACAGGTCTACCTTCCTTGTCCACTCCATGGTAACCTTGGGGATAGTATTGAAATACTTCTTCCATCTCTTCGAACTCAAAATCCTAAGTATTTATTGATTCGACAAAACGGTTAACTTTGAACTAAACTATGATAATAAAGCATTCCATGAGTTAGTTAACGTGCAATGGAAGTAGTTTACATTTCTGACCTCTAAAATGGTGTCTGTTCCGAACTCCTTCCTCCATTTAAGCATTTCTTCCCACATCTGGACTGTTTTTTCAATGTTGAACTCTCTAGCTTTCAAGAATCTACAAGTTGAATGTCACAAAAATTGTCAGCATAGTTTAACCAGACACAATGTGACACATTGAACAAACATTTGAACCTGAAAAGCACAAACTGACCTCAACAAAGTATGATAATCATCATGCCTAGGTGGCAGCAAATCCTTGTGGACAAGTTTTTGGTGTAATTCAATGACAGAACCCTCCTCTTTTGCATCCCTAACATCCTCAATGGACACAGAAGACAACTTGTAATCTGGTTTCCTGTTCCCTCTTGTTTTAAGAGAATGAGTGAACATGTTGGATGCATTTATGGCCTTCTTTTTAAGACTCCCAGCAATCTCTTCCACCCCTAATTTCCAGTATTTGACAGAACCAAAATAAATTAAGTGCACGAGTTATAAAACCAGAAATGCTTGTCATGAACTAGCAAACATATATTAGTACTAATATTAATTAATATACCTGACATTTCAGTAGTTTTTTGGTTTAAAATGGATAGCTTGTTGATCTTTGGTTTTGAAGCTATTAGTTTTGTTCAATGAAATGAAACAAACAAACCCATCATGTTCTGCACATTGTGGTACTGACCCTTATCCACCAGTAGTTTTAAATTTGCAATCTGAGAAGAAAAAATGGCGCACCAAAAGTAAAAGAAGAAGCTTTCCGGGAAAATGTGGAGGAGAAAATGATATAGTATTTTCAAAAGGAAAATGTGTTTCTTTTTCAGAAAAGTGATTGTGTTTTATACTAGTTTTTCTAAGACCAATAAAGTAGTAATTCTTTTCTGTCTCAGAAAAGGGAAGATGAAATAAGGTCCCAACGAGAGAAAATATATTCAGTTATGCATGCATTTGGTTCGGTTCGGTTTAACCAGATTCGAACCTTAATTCTTGTTAAAACGTTAATGAATACTCGATTAACTGAACAAATCCGCTAAACATCGACATTCCTGCTGGTGTAGGAGCAGGATGTGTGCGGTAACTTCAAAAACATTCCACCACAAAACCACCTCCATGGTCCATGCTTCCATGGAAATAAGTAAACGTAAAACTTAATACTATATGTCCACCTGCAACATCTGTGTCTGATCAGAATTCTCAAACCCCCAAAACCAACAGGCTGCACTCATCTCATAATTCATGAATTATTTCATCCCAAATGCTTTGTCTTTAACGTAATTAATGCTCTTTCAACTTTAACTTAACCATAAACCACCTCCCCGAAAAAAAATGGATCTTTTTTGTCGGGTATGTACAGTCCAAAGTTGGAAGCTTTATGGGGGAGGGGGCTCACGCAGATTATATATATATATATATTGATACTGATATCGAGGTGCAACAAAACACATACGCACCCTAGTTAGCCAGCCTCGATAGAGTAGTCACTCTCAAGAAGACAAAGACCTAACATAACGAAAACATACCTCTGCGCCTGATTCGAGCCGTATTAAATTCTTTAAACAAAAATAAAATTCTCTTCGATATTTTTTTGTTCACAATATTCGAATATGTGCTTTTATTTTATCAGCATCAAACTCTTTACCATTCATTAGACTAGTATTAGCAATTCTCCTGCTGATCTTCATCACTATTCACCACTACCCTTGTACTGTATGATGTTTTTGAGTTAGGGTACTCCATCTTTTAGGTGAAAATGATGCATGCAGCAAGTTTGAGGGATCAAGAAAAAAATTAACTTGGCTCTTTAACCAACATTGACCGTTAATTTTAACGTTTTTTTAATTTTTTGACATGTGTCGCAACATGATAATTTTACTTGTCATTTCTAGGAATTTTAAACTTTAATTTTTAAAAAATATATAAAAATCCAAAAAAATCTTAAAAATTTTGGAAAATTATTTTAAAAAATATATAAATATTTTAATTCTGAAATTTATTTAAAAAACAAATAATAATTTTTCAAAAGATTAAAAAATTTTAAAATTAAAAATGTTAAATATTATTATACAATTATAAAAAATAAATTGAAAAATATAAAACAATAAAAGTTATTTTGATTTTTAAAATAACTTTTATTGTTTTATATTTTTTAAAAATAACTTTTATTTTTTAATATTTTTTCAATTTTTTTTATAATTTTATAATAATATTTATTATTTTAATTTTTTAAAATATTATCTTTTGAAAAATTATTATTTATTATTTTGAATAAATTTTGAAATTAAAAAATATTTTTTATATATTTTTAAAATAATTTTCTAGAATCTTTAAAATTTTTAAGATTTTTTTGGATTTTTATATTTTTTAAAAAATTAAAGTTTAAAAATTCCTAAAAATGACAAGTGGCATTATCATGTTGAGACACATGCCAAGAAGAATTAAAAAAACCGTTAAAGTTAACGGTTAATGTTGGTCAAAGGGACAAATTGATTTTTTTTGTGTTTGAGGGCTTAATTGGGTGCAAAAAAAATTAAGAGCTTAATTATTTTTTTTACAAAAGTTTAGGGGCTTATTGAACCCTTAAGCCATGCATCAATTACCTTTTCTCGCTGGGCTGCATAACTATGAAGTATGAGTATTTCAATCTAAAGTCATATATTTATACTACATATTCTATACATCTTTGTACCGAAAACATTTTAGGTACGATTTAAATACTTACAAGTATTTCTTCCCTTTAATTTTTGTTTTCTTTATTTATTCTCTTTTTTTTGTCTTTTTTTCTTCTTTTAACTTTCTCTTGCTCACATGATTCAACTATAAATATATAAATATGTATGATATAATGCTCAGTTATTTTTATAGTTTTTCTATTTTTATATTATTTTATAATTTAAAATTTATTATACATTTGTTATACTCGAACCCTATAATTTAAGAATTTGTTGTTTTATGTCTCCATTTCTATATCTGTATCCGTATAGTACAACATAACTGTAGAGTAAATAGACAAGAGGGGGAATGTACATGTACATGTATGTGTATATTATGGTATTATTATACGTATAAGATGTTGGGTAAAAGAGTGTTGGCGATGGCTGAAGACATTCCTATGTCCGAGAAAGCGAACAATGCTAACATCTCTATGGTGTACAGAATAGATACATCACCTAACCTAAATGTTTTAGCCCCCCCCCCCCTTCTCTCTCTCTCTCTGTTGTTGGATTTTGTGCCAGTTTTTCCAGATACGAAATCTGGCATTTACATTCTCTCTCTTGTTTGTACAAATAAAATAATAGAATGGAGTGATTTGGGTTTTAGTTAAAGTTCGGTTAAAATTGAATCAGTTAAAATTTAGTTTGACGAATCTATTTGTTATTGAAATGTCCGGTTGTGAATGATTAAATATTTTAAAATTTTGATTATAGATTATTTCAGTTTAAAATCAGTTAATTAACCAATTTTTTAAAATATGGTTAAAATATTTTTTATTACAAGTTCAAATTGAATTTTCTCTTTGAGAAAATAATATGTTTTGTTATTACACCAACCCTTAGTTAAGCTCAAATCTTATTAATGACACATGATATTTAACACTCAAACTTTATATTTAAATTCACTATTAAGCCCAACTCGAAAGGAAAACAATAAAGACTCATTTTCAATTTATTTGGTACTTGAATTGTTATTTTGAATCAATACTAAAAAGCTATTAAAAGTTTTGATTAATTTAAAAATTGATCGAATTAACTAAATTTAGATGGGTTCGCTTAATGATTTAAAAACGATTCGGTTAATAATTAAAAATATTAAATGTTTGATTAATTTTTTTAGTAGTTTGATTCAATTAACAGTTACAAATTCTAAATATTCGGTTAATGAGATTTTGAGCAGTTCAGTTCGGTTATTAACTGAATCGACCGTTCGAACATTCCTACTTTAGTCTTTTTATGCGTTATAGATTTCTTTACTTTATTTTAGTATAATTTAATATTTTTTATTTTTATAACCATATTAGTAGGTTCAAACAGTGACAGATTCACTTGTAACTCAAGGTAGACGATTGATTATTTTGAAAATATGAATTTTCTTTTATTAACTATTTATTTTACTAATTGTGTCCATCGTGAGATTTTATTTGTATCCACACAAATGATGTGTCATTCTCATCTTAAGTTCGAATTATCATTATTTATTGATTTATTCATTCATATTTAAATATTATAAAATTTTATTATTAAGACCTTAATTCAGTTTACTCATAACATTAAATATTTAAATATAATTATTATTTTAAAAATTATAACGTCTTATCGTACTAAATTAATTTATAATTAATATTTAATAAATCATAATGAAGGATTATACTATAGAGAATTGATGTTTCGACGGTAGCAAATGCAATGATAGATGGATGAATTTGGTTTAGTTTGTTGTGTTGTGTTTTGTTATTGCAATTTAATTTATATATTTTATTTAAAGATGACAAGACTTAAAATTTCCTTACCTAGGGTAGACTCTCCTAAGTCCCTAGGGATATGGTCAAAGCTCAAAATCAACCCTTTTTTTTCTCTTTTTTTCCTATTAAAGTTGAAACCATTCCATTCTTTCTTCCATAAAGGTTTGGTTTGGTCACCTTGGGAAATCCATGCACCATTTATCATGTACTTTAGTCCTTTTTCCACACCCCAAAGAAGCGTAAGGACTCCAATCTAAAACAATCTGAATTCAAGACAATCCAAAATCAAAATCAGGTCATACTCAAAATTATTTGAACATAGGATGGTAGGGCGGGAATCAAGTATATATGTGTATGAATATAATAATTAGAGGCGGATCCATGTTTTATTTAAGGTACGTAAGTGTTCATCTTGAAATCTTTTTTTTCTTCTTTCTGTTAGTTATTTATTTGATTAATTGTGTACACCCTAAGATTCTATTGGTATTTATCCACATACAAATTATAATCAAAGGCTTACTAAATATCCACCTTCAATAAATATTTCAGGTTTGCCACTGTAGTCAAAGTTGGGAGGTAAGTAGGGATGGACATTTCACCCGATCCGATCGGGTCAAATTTTTTTGTTGTAAAAAAAATTATTTTAGGTCGAGTTTTTATTAAGGGTGAAGTCATGTTGGGTTCAAGTTCAGGGTGAAACTACCCGACCCAACCTAAAACTAATAGTGTAATTTTCTCTTATATTTTATAGGGATATTTATATAATGCTCCCTCTTTATAATTTTTTTACAATTAGGTCATTAAAAATAATTTTTTATTTACAATTTGATCCCTATAATTAATCTTTTACAGATAGGTCCCTATATTTAATTTTTTATAATTAAGTCCCTAAAATTGAATTTTTTATAGATCATGTCGAATCTGGTTCGAGTTGAAGTATATAATTTTTTGGTTAGATTTTTTAAAAGATAGGGTTGGATTCGGGTCGACCAAAAATCTGATGTGACCTATGCCCATCCCTAAAGGTAAGGCAACTATGAGGGGGTGCATCAAGTGGCAAAGGTAGGGGGAGGAAAGGGCCAAAGGATTCACAACCTGTTGTGCTTGGAATTGCATGGTTTGGAATTTGGATTTGAAGAATTTGTGTGTTCATGTAAGAAGGGTCAAAGGGAAGAGCAGGGCAGAGGGTTGATGTGTAGTCAACATGGGAACAGACGGACGTATCGTTAAAGTTCATTCTGCCTGCTGCCTCGTAGTGGTCACCATTTCTTTTTAATTTACCAGACGTCTTCTTCTTCTTCCATCAAAAAAATATATATCAGTAGGAATCAATGGATGATGCAGACACTCAGATTGGGTAAATAATGGCATGGCCCCCACCTCATGCCTATTTCTTGGATGGACCTTAGAGATAGATACAACACAACAGTGACAATAAGACTTATGGGTTAACACAATTTTTTTCAAACTGATTTTGATATTTGTGATAGGTAAGGGTGTGGATATTAAATTGTAATGGTTAATCGTAATCGTTAACTAATATAATTGTTATATTTCATAGGTTAATTAATTGAACAGCTAAAGTTAAAGAGTATCGGTTAATCGAACTGCTAAAAGTAGTGATTAATGGTTAACTTATAGGTTAACCGTTATTAAGTTATTTTTACATATATTTTGTTCACAAGATTGACTACGCCAATCTCGATACCCTCTTATAATATATTAATTATCGAAGAGATAAATTTCATTATTCTCAAAGAAGCAGTGAACATGTTAAAAAATGTAATAAGTTGTAGGTTAACCTGAAACCGAACCGTTAATAACTGTTAACCGTTTCTTGATGATTATGTCGCGATTAACAAAATTCAATAACCTCTATAATGGTTAACTAAACGGTACGGTTAACCTCGGTAGTAATATTTTTATGTGCTATTAGGTATCTAATGTGACAACAATGATCAAATTTTTATTTTACATATTTGCGTTAATTACAATTTAAAATATATGTAAAATATTGTCAATTTTAAATCATTGGGTGGATTTGGATCAATAATTTAGACATGCCTTTATATTCCCAAATTCCTAGGTTGAGTCCCTTCTTGTTAATCTATTTCTCTTACATTAACTACATTTTAAGATATAAATTATATGTTTTAAAACTTTAAACTAAATATGATGTATGGTTCAGTGGCTAAGCGCATTAATTCCCCACTTATTGCATAGGTTGAAGTCTCATAAGCCTCATTTTTATACAAATTTATTTAATTGTCACGCTATTAATTTTATCAAAAATTAACTATAACTGGCTTGATTGAAATAATTTAATAATCTTATTGATAAAATTTATAGACTTATCTATCTCAAAAACCCTCAGTAAAAAAAATAATTGAAGCACAATAACCAAAATTAAATGAATTGGCCTCTTCGATGCAAACCGTTGTTGACTGTTCAAGAGAGTAACAAAGAGCCAATTGAAGTTTTTGTTTGGTTCATAAGAGTTTAATAGATTATTTTTACACTTTTAATTTCTAATTTATCAACTAGTACATGTGTTTATTAATTAAGCATGTATAATTTATTTATAAATGTTAATATAAAAATAATATAAATCGTGGTAATATTAATGTAAGTATGATTTCTACAGTACTATATTAAAATCTCTAACTAAGTTAAAATTATTGGTGGACTCAATTTAGAAAACTTAAAAATATCTTTTGTTTTAAGGATAATTAACATTATTATAAGAGCTTTTTTTTTGTCTTGTCATACTTTAAATAATCCCAACTTAAAACCATCTATTAAAAAATTAATCTCGTGACTAATAAATCCAAATATAATTCTCTTCTCACTCTACCTGCGATCACTGTTGGATATATATATATATAGCGGAACAATCTGCTTGATAGTTTAATTTGCTTATTACTTCTTTTTCACCCTGTAAAGCATCACGTTTGGATAAATACAAGAAAATTTATGAAAGTTTTTAAATTTTAATATGTTAATCTCGATGGAAGTGTCTGTTTTTCTTTACACTATTGTAAGAGATTTTTAGTAGCCTTGTCCTTTTCTTTCTCTTTTTAATACATTATATTGTATTATCTTTCACGGTGATTAATAAAATTCAGATGTCATTGTTAAAAAAAACTAAAGACCATTATAAAATGATCGAACACGTCTTATAATTTTACATTTAAATTCTATATCATCCCCAACGACGGTAATTTATTAATTAAATAGTGATAAATATATTTATTAACATCTAAATATAATATTTATTATTATTTAAATAATTTAACTTTTATGATGAACTTAACATACTTTAAGATATTTGTAAGAGTCGCTCGCCGTACCAAAATTCCAACAACAATGATCTTATTCTTCTCGACAAGCTGATAAGAGTAAATAAATAAAGAAAATTTTTTTGATACACCGGCTGTGTAAAATTTAGTTTATACGTGCATTTTAGTTTTATAGTTAGAACTTTAGTTTAAAATTTAAAATTTAAGAGTTTAGGTTATATTGTTTAGAATTTAAAATTAGTGTTTAAAATTTAGTGTATAAGATTTACGGTTTAATATTTTAGGGTTAGATTAGAAATTTAAATTTGAGTTTTTATAGTGTAAATACACAGATTTATGTAAAATTAATTTTATACATACCAGGTATCAAAGTTTTACCTATAAATAAATAAATAATCATCATGAACTTGAAGAAGTTATTTTTCTATTTAAAAGCAGTCTTCGAACTCTTAAAAGGGATTACCAAGACTACTCTTCTATTTTAGTTCAAATATGTATAACCTTATAAAGTAAATTCCTAATGAACCCATCTTGTTCAAGAGTTGCTTATTAAATCCACTAACAGGCACAGCTAGGCTTTTAACTTCTAAATCCACACAGCCCAACCATCCCTTACTCGTCAATTTCAACATCCAAATGCTAAAGTCATACTATATTATAAAGTTCAAAATCCAAGCTTTAATATCCAGCCAATGTTATTTCTATTATTTATGCCACGCCTTCAATTCATTGCATATTTCTGGGTCCATGAGCGTGCAGTGCTCTCATACTTGGCTCTATCGGTTTTGTACATGTGAGCAATCTCCGGCACCAGAGGATCATCAGGATTTGGATCTGTCAGCAGTGAGCATATTGACAAAAGCACCTACACAACAACACAACACAATCCTTAAATAAAGCAATAAAAAAAAAGGAATGGTGTCTGGTTATGATGATATATTAAGAGTGTCACACCTTGGATATGGTGAGGGCAGGACTCCACTGCTCCTTCAGAATGTCAAGACAGATGCTTCCATTGCTATTGATGTTAGGATGGAAAACCTTTGTTCGGAAAGAAACCTACAATCAGCCAAAATAAAATACAACGAATTAAGTCCAAGAAATAAAATACAGCTTCTGCAAACTTCAGAAACCAAAAACAGCATAACTAGTTGGTAACAGAATACATTTATTGAAACAAAATCAAAGGGATATAAAATGACAGCAAGAAGTTTCAGCAACACGGACAAAAGCTTGCAAATAATTTCAAAACATTTATAGAATAGCAGTTGCAGAAAGTTTGATTTAGAAAAAGCTTGCGTTGGAAAAAGTAGGGTGAAAAATGTGGTTTTGAAAACTTATACAAGTATTTGGTGAAAAGGCAGAGAGGTAGAACAATGAAAGTTTATATATACAATGGCGGGTCCATAAATATTTTTGAGGGTGAGCACATATAAAATCTCAAAATCTCAGGGTGGGCACAATTCATAAACATAAAAACATTTAAGTACTAATATATATTAAGAAAACTGAAGTCAAATGTGTTAAGTTTAGAAAGTTCAGGGTAGACACATGCTTACCCTGAACTACACTTAGATCTGCCACTGTATATACAGGGAAGTATTTAGAGGACCAATGTTACAATCAAAAACAAAAACAAAACGTGGGTCCAAATTAAATATGGACCATTAGATCCATTTATTTTAGCATACTAAAATAGTTCCTTCCACTCTCAAGCACGGCACATTTTCACTATGTCCTCTGCTTATTTAGAGGTGCTAACTCACTAAAGGCCTAAATTTCTTGTATGGGGTAATGACACTATCTAGCTTTAGCCCAACAACCAGTCATCAAAACCAAAATGAAGCAAAATTTTGAATAACAAATAAAATAAAAAAGATATCACTAAAAAGATGAGACAGGTAAACTGTCTTTTTACCTTGGGTGGCTTGAAAGGATAGTCTGGGGGGAAGTGAATGGCAATAAGAAACACTCCTCCAGCAAAAGGACTGTCTGATGGGCCCATGATTGTTGCTTGCCAGTGGAACATATCATCAGCAACAGGGCCTGCATATACACACACCCACACACACCATTATTTTAAAGAAAATGTTCAATTAATTACAATGAAAAGCTAAAAACTGACAGCAAGTGGCCATAGGGTTTCTGGATTAAATTAATCAAATCCCTGTATGAATCTAAACACAATAACCAGCAGCATCCCCCTTCTTGAAACAGATTACAAATAACAAATTGTAGCAGTATTAATTGCACCCTCAGACATACACCCATATCCATTATCTTGAATAAACAATCAAGCAGTTGTGAAATAATGGGTGAAGCAATAGATGCATATACATACATAAACATGTAAATATGTAGTAGTGGGGATATGAACCATTGGGTTTCATCTAAATTCACCAAATTCCATCGTTGATTGAAAGAAAACAAATTGAAAGGGTGGCTAAAACAAAGAAACAAACCAGCACTGCACGAAACAGGGGGGTCCTTCTGCAAATCCTTCAACTCCTTGTTAATTCGCTTTGAAGCCATTAAGAAACCCTCTCTCAAGTTTCAAGCAAACAATAGTAAGATAAACTGCAGTAACATCAAACTGAAAGTAATTGAGGCCTGAGGGGAAATAACATAATAATCAAAACCCTAAATAATAGTCAACCAGGTCAACAGAAACTGTTACAAAATCCTCAGTAATATATATACGAAGATGCAGAAACTTTTTAGGGGTCCAAAAAAAACGTGATTAATGCAAGTTATTTACGTTGAGCGGTGTATTAAGAGTAATTAATGGTGTTTTCTGTTCCAGATTTTTCTAGGAAAGAGAACAAACGAAGGGCACATAAACTAACGGGAAAACATCAACAAAAATTACAGAGATGAAATTAAAAATTAGAAGAACAGAAAGATGAAAGCGCCGTTCCACCGGCGAACAAAACAATCAATTAATTTTACCACAAAGGACTGAAAAGGAAGCGAATACTAGAAATCAAAACAAATACAAAAGAGAAAAATTGATGAAAAAAAAACAAAGTAAATTAGTAGCGAGAGGGAAAGATGAACATAGGTACCTTCGGAGGGGAGAATTGGAACGAAAGAATCTGATTATTTGGTTCGAAAGAAGGATTCAGCCTTCCTTTGTACATATAAACACACACAAGCACACAAAGTAGAGGCAATGGTGGCGGTGATTCTCTGCCACGCGGCCCTCTTATATTCTTGGGTAAACTACATAAATAGTCCCCCGACATTTTTTGTTAGAGTCTTCTGATTATGAAAAGTTACAAAATGGTCTCTGACTTAAAAAAAGTAATAAGTTGGTCCAACGCCGTTAAAAATTTAATGACAGGTGATGTGGTAGTTAACAAAAATTAATATAATAACATATTTAGTACTATATATTTACGCATTCAATCAAGTTAGTCCTAATTCAAAAAAATTAATTGGGTTAGGCAGCGTGCATGCCACTAGAGGCTGAGGAGGTATACATGAGGGTTCAGAGTTTGGACGAGTGTAGGCTAGCCGGGTTGAAGTGTAAGACATAGATGAAGTGGCTCGGGGCTTACCAAATTAGATCGGAGGGTAGAGAGGCGTCTGAAAAGGCGTTGGTGCGCATGATCAAGGCTGTTAGAGCACACGAACGAGATGCGGGGATGCGTGCCGAAGGGTATGGGCTGGTCAGACGAGCAATGAAAGTAGGAATAAAGGTTTGTTGGACGAAACGAAGGCCAAGTGAAGGGTTTTCGGAGCAGGGAGGCAGTGACAGAGTCGAAGGTTAAATAAAAAGGGTTAAATTGATAGAATTAGTAAATAAAGAGGACTAGCTTTATTGATTTTTTTCAAATTCGGACTAAATTGATTGAATGTGTAAATATGAAGGACTAAATGTGTTACTATGTCAATTGTTGTTTGTAACGACCCGAATTTCTGAGTTAACATTTGGGCGTTGACCCGGGTTATGGACCTTCATATTGGTTTGGTTAATTGGACCCGTTGGGCCAAGTTTGGGCATTATTGGTTGAGAATTTGGCTATATAGGCTTGGGGAGTGGCATTTTTGTAGTGAGAGAGAAAGATGAAGGTTTTATGGGGAGAATATACCATTTTTAAATAAATGAGTTGATAATTTCTCTTCCCTCCTTGTCCCCCACGTGATTTTAAGAAGAGAGAAAAAGGTTGGCTTGGTGATATCATCACCTACACCATTTTCTTCACTCATGTTCTTTTTTCTTCTTCAAAGAAACCCCATAGCCACCAAACTTAAAGGTTCAAGCTTTTACCCTCATTTCTTCATTCCAAGAACCAAGATTTTAGTATGTTAATCTTCTATCCATAAGCATTAAGAAAAGTATAATTTTGTGGAAAAATTGATAACTCTCCATTTATAGGTTTTTGGGGATTCAAGGCTTTAAAGGTTTTCTTTGAAATTAAAGGTGCAAATTTTTAGCTAAGCCTCCACCTAACGTTTGTTTCATGCCTTGTTTCATTTCCATGCTGTGTGGAGGGGTGGAGGTGTTTGGAAAGCTTCTTTATGCTTGGAGCAAGAAGAAAGCTTGAGAAAAGTGGTTGGGTGAGTTTATTCTGGGATTTCTAGCTTAAGGTCAGTACATGTCTGACTCCTATTCTTCTTGAAGATCATAAAATAATTACTTTGCTTGATTTTGTGGTTTAAGATTGTTAGATTTGGTGTTTTGGTAGCTTAAAACCTTATTAATGTCAAAATCCGGATTAAATGTTAATAATGTGTGAAATTTGTAGTAAACCACCTTAAACAACTCCCATAAGATGTAGGATCAAATTAAAAGGTTGTTGGTTGCATTTTGGGGCCTTTAGGGATGACTTCTCAAGCCTAGAAAGCCATTTTTGGGCTTCGATATCTATACACGGGGAGCCCGTACTGGTACCCTGTGTTATGGGTTGAAGAACATAGATGAACTGCGAGAGCTGTATCGATATGAGCTTCAAGTTGTACCGATACATGATGCAAGCCATATCGGTATGGGTCGACCCGTACCAGTACCCCCTATTTAATTAAAATTCCAGTGAGCTATTTTGGTATCAGTATGTTGCGAGTACCGATACCCAAGGATACTGTAGCGGTACACGAAGGCTAGTACCGGTACTTACTGGGCAATCTGCCCAAAAATGTGAATTTGTGTTCGAAGAGTTGATAATTCGAGGACGGTGGTCCAATGGGCTTCTAATGTGTTAAAATAAATTGCAAAATTGTGAAACCGAGAATTTACCCTTATTTACGAGTGTAATATGTAAGGAATTGGTAATTGAAATGTGTGACTCGTAATTTGTTAGCAACTGTGCTTGATGTTATATTGATGTGTGTATGCCTTGTGGGCACTTGTGGATTGAGTCACCTTGATAAATGAGATAGCGTGGATTACTGGACACAATAAATGAGATTAAATATATATACTTCTCCATAATGTATTAACTACTCGGTAATGTAAAATAAATGATGTGATGACTATTAGCAACAATAGGGAGATCCTTGGGATCACGTTGTTTGTATGCCGAGTAGGCATTTAATTGGTTGAGTCTTTTGATTGATGGGATATGGATACCTAGTGAGAGAGTGTTGCAACACCATGGTCAGAGATACCGAATGTACGTTTTGACGCTGTGTAGCATCGAGCCTCATTCGAAGATACTCGAGGGGGAGTCCTGAGTATAGAGCGTAGCTGTGTGGCCCCAAGTCTCACTCAGAGTGTACGTTCATGATGTTGTGTGGCCCCGGGTCTCACTCTAGGTTTCTGGTTAAACTTTGTGTGCTTTAGCCTTGATGATCTAATGAGATCTCGGGTATGGTTGGGCCTTGTGTGCCATGTATGTTAGCTTATGGATGTATTAACCTCGAGGGGCAGAGTGACCTCGAGTATGGTAAATCTTTGTAGAGCATATGAGACTTCATGTAGATTTTATGATGCCTTAAGATAGGTTATCTAAGGAACTCTAACTTGTGTAGGCTAGATGATGACTTATAGATAGTGAAGCCTTATCTATGCTCTCTAGACTATAGTTATCTCTTTGCTTATTTTATGATAATCACGAATTGTGATAGAGTAGAAATATACCATTGATCTTTGTAAGCTCAACGTTCGAAATCGTTTTTCTGTTCGCAGGTTTGTAGGTTGATCGTGACCGAGGAGCACATCAAGAAGGGATTTCCCCAGCACCGCTTCGCTTTAAACAGTACTTGATGTTTAGTTTGGGCATTGTATTCATAGGACCTTACAGTGGTTGAGTCTGTAAACTCTATTTGGAATATTATTTTTGATGTACACTATTTTAAACTCGGAGCTCCTGTTTTGTAAATTATTTCATATTGTTTATTTAATTAAATACATTATGGTTGATTTGATATTTTAAAAGAAGGCTAAACTTATGGTCTTAAATGGAAATTTGATGGGTCAGGTTTTGAGTGACCCGAATTTAGTACTTCAGATCCAAATCGGGATTGAGGTGTTTCATTGTTAACTGTCATGTCATTAGCTGTTAAATTTTTAAATACACCAAACCAACATGTTACTTTTTTTAAGTCAGAGGACTATTTTGTAAACTTTCATAGTTAAAAGACTCAACTAAAAAGTTCTATAGTCAGAGAACTATTTATGTAGATTACTTTATAATCTTTGATTTTCTTTGCCCTACTTTGGTTATACAAACCTAAAACGCTTGGTATCGGTGGCTTATTGTGTGATTACCCTCGAACTGCAAAATAATTAATTTTGATCCTTCGGAAAAAATATTTAATTAGACCTTTAAATTCATAAGTTGTATCGATTTTATTTTTTAACCAATATTGATCATTAGTATACTAATATATTGTTAATTATGTCGATGTGATAATTTATAGTGCTAACGGTATAGTTCACATGTATATGATGGTGTGACGGAGAACATCAATTTATTTAAGATGTTCGAAAGCTTAATTAACTTTTAAAAATCTTCAGTACTTAATTGATTTTTATGTAATATATAAAAAACTTTAAGGCTTAAATTTTTTAAAATATTAAAAAAAATACTTAAAACACAATTAAATTTTTTTTAAAAAAAGCAAAAAAGTAGGATTTATGAAATTATAAATTATTAAAAATATTTATAAAATATTAAAAAAATTGAACACTTTTATCAAAAACAGTTGTCACACAATAACATAACAATCATTTGAGTTTCTCCACAATAAAACTCAAATTCTTATTAATATACCCATATAAAACATTAGAAAAATCATAATCGATTAAATGGCCATGCAAAAATTCAAACGGATATTGTCACGGGGCCATTACCTTTTTCTCAAAATACGTCTTTTGGGAAGAGGATAATGGCCACCTTGATATTGGCGGGATGAACCTCGGGTGGTGGCTGGACTCGGTCGCTGGTTCGCGGTTCGTGACAATATCTTCTTCCTATATCCATTGCTTCTAAAACCAAATTTGAAGTCCAAAATAATATCAATGAGTACAATTTTGGTGTAGATAAAGTTCCATCAATTTTAAATTGTAAGATGGAATCTTATGTCGTTGTTGTAATAGAAGACTAAAATCATTGAAAATGTGTTTGAGAAAAGATTACACACTCAAATTGTCAATATACAATCAAATATTTATCCAATTAAGATATTTAGTTTTTGAATATTTTTAAATTTTTTTGAATTTTTATAATTTTTAATATGTTATAAATGTTTTTAAAATCAATTAAACACTCAAACTTCTTTTAAGAAAAATCACTGGTTCCTCTATATCGCGCCGTTATTTACATGTGTAGTGTCATATCAATACAATATATGTGTGTTAAGTTAAGCAGTGAAAAAAAAACATGATTTTAAATTTATTTATGATTATCTTGTGTTGGATCTAAAAATATATTTGATGCTGGGCACACATGAACATCATTAGTCAGTCTAGGCACAAATAAAATCTTAGGGTGAATACAAATAAAATTTCAAGTTAGAAACAATCAATAAAATGGATAAATCCCTCGCAAGGTAGATGTTTACACAATTAAGCTCACTCACCCAAACCTAAACACTTGAGCAAATATAACAATTAAAGCTCACAAGTGTTGTCTATAAAAAATATGAATTAAACTCCCTAAGACAATTTTGGCATCATAATGTTGTAGACAATTGAAGCATTAGTCTTCCATAGATGCTTGAAGGTCCCTTATATACTCCCAATTGAGTTCATAGCCGTTGGAGACCGTTGGGATTGAATTGGAGCTGTTGGAGCCTCTATTTCCCGCAATTAATGCAGTTCTACAGCTGTCTGTATCGATACGCGGTTACCTGTATCGATACGCCCTTCTTGGAAACTAGCCGTTAAGCTCTTAGTTGCCTAGCCGTATCGGTACGTGTGTACCCGTATCGGTACAGGTACTAGCCGTTATGCTCAGTCTTGCTAACCGTATCGAAACACCTTGGTCTATTTGCTAACCGTATCGGTACACCTTGGTTTGTTTGGCAAACCATATCGGTACGGGTTGGTCTGTTTCGATACGCCCTGCAATTTAAATAACCGTTGGGAAATAGCCATTGGGGAGGTTGAAAATGGGATCAGTATGCGTACTTACGTATCGGTATGACCCTACCCGTATCGGTACGGTTTTTGGTTACTGGAAAAATACTGTGGCTGAAACCCTTGGACCATATTGATACGGGGTATACCGTATCGGTATGCCTATGTTGAAAACAACATTTTGGCTTCTTTAAAACGTTCAAAACCTTTCCAAAACCTCTCAAAAACTTTACAAACTTATTTTCAAGTTGTTTGGACATAAAATCATTTTTGCAATATTTTCAATTTAGTCCAAAACTATTTTTCAATTATTATATCAAAACAAATATCCTAACAATGTCTATTACCAGTATTCTTCCACCACTAGAAATACAATAAAACCTAACCTATTTTTTTTGACAAGCTATAAAACTTAACTTAGTTACCAATTAGAATTTGGGTCAAAATATAACAAACTTTAATTGAAATTTTTTCGAGTTGAGTCGAGTTTATAAAAATACGTGTCGAGCTTATAAAACTACGAATCGTGTCGAGTTAAAAAAAAATTAATTTTTTGAGTTGAGTCGAGTTTTAATCACCCCTACACTTATCCCACCAAGAAGTAAAGTTTTGAGTATACGTTTTTTTATTCTAAAAATCAATTATTTCTCTTTAAATCCACTCGATTCAAAATATAATCAGATCTATGTGATTATTTGATAATAACAAATAAAATTTTGATAGTAGGACGAAAATAGGGAGATAAGAGCAATTGTTATCTTTAGATCAACATGAATCACCATCGAAATGCATGAATTTTCAACCAGAAAATCATAATATATACCATTCCAATAAAATAAGAAACTTGGGTGGGTATTTCTTTGTCGCTATATGGTAAAGTCAGCGCAGGTACTTTGGTTAGTGTCCTACCATTAACCTCAACGCGCACCAGTTGATGCCCTGCCAGACCAGACCAGACCAGGCGCCTGCAATTTCATCACATTTCCTCCTCCATACGTGGTTGCTTCTCCCTCTAATCTGCTCTCTATCTAAATACCTCAAATCTAACATCAACCTACACACACCAACAACAAAAACCCTTCCTTTTAATCTCTCTTTCCCCCCATAATTCAACCAACTCTTCAGGTTGTTCTTCTTTTTTAACTCAGATTTATTGAATCTCAGCCATGAACATGTTGATACTTCATCAATTGATTAGTTGTTTTAATGTTTTTCTTCAACTTGTATGGCCAGGCTAATATGGGAGGTGTAGCCGGAAAGCTTGAATCACCTGAGACAAAACTAGAAGCTAAGATGGTTGAAGCTATGCAGCGCAGGGCTTGTAAAGGAACTGCAATCAAATCCTTCAACAGCATAATCTTAAAGTTCCCTAAAATTGATGACAGCTTAAGGAATTGCAAAGCTATTTTTGAGCAGTTTGGTAAGTAATGTTGCCCTTTTTGACTTTACCATATGTATGAAATGAACCGATGATCGTAGATTGTTTGTTTATGCCGTAACATTCAATCTCGAACACCCCTTTTTGTTATTGTTGTTCATAACATGTTTGTTTCCATTGCATGTCTCTGTAGATGAGGACTCGAATGGTGCCATTGACCATGAAGAGCTGAAGAAATGTTTGCACAAGCTCGGAGTTCCTTTCACGGAGGAGGAGATTGGTGATCTGTTCAAGGCATGCGATATCGACGAGGACATGGGAATCAAATTCAACGAGTTCGTCGTACTTCTCTGCCTCGTCTACCTTCTCAAGGACAATGCTATCGAATTCGAAGCCGTATCCTTGACAGAAAAACTCCGTGTTTCTAGTGTTTGTTCCATTTTTGTTTGTTTTGTCTTTAAGTTTGAGTTTGAATCTGTTAGTGTGCGTGTTCCATGACAATGAAGTAAAAGAAATCTCGAGTGGGAGTGCCAAATTTGGAGGCAACATTTGAAACTCTGGTTGATGCATTTGTGTTCTTGGACAAGAACAAGGATGGGTATGTTAGCAAGAATGAGATGGTTCAAGCTATCAATGAATCCGGGGAGCATTCCTCTGGACCAATAGCCACCAAAAGATTTGGTTAGCACACACTCTCTCACACACTTTATATACATATAGTTGATGCCTAAACTGATAACAAGGGAGTTGCAGGAAAAGATAAAGTAGTTAGCGGTGGTTTTAGACAATTCACCCCAATTGATTTGTAGCGTAGAGCCACAGATAGTGTGGTGGTCGGAGCAAGGAGAGGAAATATGAGAAACAGAGGAGATACTGTCCCAGGTTCTTCCCTGATTTCATCCCTCCTCTCCTTGCTCCGAAGAACACATTGTTTATGACTCTTCATCTCAAATCAACCGGGGAAAATAGCCTGAAACCACCGCCGACCGTTTTAGCCCTTTCTTCCACTTCTTTTATTCGGTGTTTGCTCATTTTAGACATCAACATATATATATATATATATATTAACTCAACTTCACATGTGAACATGTGCATTCTGGTGTTTAGTTTACCCTGCATAGACAAATTAAGCAGAAAAGATGCATGATAATAGTGGTTTAGAAGGCAAAGTTAGCTAAGATTGTGGAATGAATTATAAAACAGAGAGAAAGATTGCAGTTGCAGAGCAGAGTATCCAAGATGACAGATTAACTAATGTGTGATGTTGCAGAGGAGATGGACTGGGATAAGAATGGATTGGTGAGTTTCAAGGAATTTCTCTTTGCATTCACAACTTGGGTTGGAATTGAAGATGAATGAAAACACAAACAACAACAACAACAAGATCAATGCCATTTATGTATGTATCATGCCATGAATCCTTTACCTTTGCAAATTAGGTAGAGGAGGCTTCATGTTTTTAATTCATATGGCAGATCCATCACACATGGTTGCTTTTTTATGTGAATAAATCAGTACCGGTTGAATATAGTTCAATTGGTATTGTTATTGACAATTTAATACTACATACAAGAGGATGGGGAATCGAATATGTTTAATCGTTTAATATACAATAATCTCAGTCAAGGATGCCATGTCGTACAAGCAGAAGGAATCTTGTCTTTACAAACATAGAGCTTCGGACCCTTCTTCTAAGATAGCTTCATAACCGTCTTAGATATATTCGGAATCCTGAGCGAAAATTCGAAAATAAATCATTATTATAAATTTTGTTTTTCTATATATTTTTCCTATTATCCCCCTATTTTTTTATGTTGCTCTCCCGGTTCTTAAGGGTTTTACCCTGACTAATCCGGACTGACCCGTGTTGCATATTTAACTTTGGTAGGCGAGTCTCCCAATGAGGATTTTCTGCATATACAAAGCCTCGAACTTAAGGCATGCTTAAGTTAACCCCTATTTTTTTCTATTTACTCTGGGTCGGTTTTGAGTCAAGACAAATTTTGATCTTAAAATTTAGATCGAATTCAAATCGGGTGAAAAATTAACACATTATTAAGTTGGGTCAGATTCGAATAGACCCTTTATATTTTTAGTCGGGTTCAGATCGAAAAAAAAAACCGTCTCCTGCCAATCCCTAACTTTTAGACTCCTATTCTATTCTATAAATAGAGTAAAGTCCTAATTTGTTCGATCTGTTTCTTGTATTAAAGAATCAAACATGTTTTAAAATTTCTATTAAAGACTTCTTTAGTTATAGAATTGAATTTATATGTTCAGATGGGAACAGTCAGAGATGTGTCAACTTTTCGGGATTGAAAAGGTAAGGCATGGTGCGGTGCGAAAATGTTATAAGATATAAAATATAGAATTAAAAGTGTTTTTATAATATTTTAAATTAGTGATTAAGTATCGAAATTTAGTTTATATGTATCACTTTTGATAATATTTTAAGTTTTTATTAAGTGTTGAAATTTGTCTCTAAATATCAATATTATCGCGAGACACCAACATAAAATATTATTAAAAAATATAACATTTTTAATTTCGTATTCCATATTATAACATTCTCTATTAATACCGTACCGTAATAGTAACACAACTATGCCGTATCGTCGACCTACCCAACTTTACAACCCACATGTTTTTTTTTAAGAAACAAGCCAGATATCTAAGAACGCTTGGTAAGGTAACACGCGTAATTGAATTTAATTGTTAATAAATTAAATATTTCATTAAGTAATCTAATTAGAAAAATTAGCTTAATGTACGTATATAATTCAACATAAAACCCTAAAGCCAAATTTTGATTTTATTTTGAAAATAAGTTGTATACGAATGCATAGTCAACTTTTACGTTAAAATTAAGATGTAATGTGAAAAATACTTCTAATATTTAATTGAATAGTCATTTTAGTCACTATTTTCTTTAAGCAATTTAACTATTAGCGTTTTATTTTAGGTCAAAATCGCCCCTCTGTGGATAAAAGTTATTAGTCAACTGATAATAAATGACTTGAAATGACGTGACAAACCTACATGACAATGCACAATGCGCTAGTAGTGTCATATGTGAAAAAATACCGACTTTACATGATGACACATCAGTTAAAAAATAATTTTTAAAATTGTATAAAATATAAAATATATTTTTCTTATGAAATGTCATTTTGTCAAGTCTGACGTGTCATTTTGTCAAGTCATTTCAAGTTGTTTATCGTCAGTTGACTAACAGTTATTTTGACTCAATAAAATATTGAGAGTTAAATTACTTTAAAAAAATAATAAGGCCCAAAATGATTATTTAATCAAATGTTAGGGACATTTTTTGACATTATGCATAGAATTAATGCATGGTTAGTTTTTATGTTAAAATTATTTAAGTCCATTTGTTAGTACATTAATGTTGGAAGTTGATACTAAATTAATGAGCCATAATGAATTTACCTTTTTTCTATTATACTAAATGATTTTTTAATCTTTTATTTGGTGATTTTATTCTAATTAAATTTTGATTATTTTGGTTCATTTATTAACTTTGAATTAATTCAGTGTAGACCAAATATAATGTAGATGAGATCATAAATCATGAATCGATTCATTAAATCTTTCATAAGCATTATGTTAAAAAAAAAAAAACTTCCATAAGCATCCGCATTTACCAACAATGAATGCCTTATCTTGAAACCACATTTTTTTCCTATTAATTATACAAATAATACAACCCCAATACGTTTAACTTCCTCATATATACCATACTATACTATATGACCTAATAACACAAGTGCAAATCCCCCATAACTCACCCATTCCTCATTTTGCATTTTACTTACTAGCATGGTAACCTCTCCGAATCCCCAAACATTAACTTAAACACACTTCATAACTCAACTGCCGACCGCGGATGGGGGCATCCAGCTGGAGAGCTTTACAACCCACACCTGCAATGTTGGGGAACCCGTGGCTTATGGCATGACACTAACACACAAGCCTCCCATAACTATCCCATGAGCGGGGGATCTCTTACCCCGTCGTCTTTGCTCGCTTCATTCCAAGGCTGTTGTGGAAGGGGGATACGGACCCGGACATGGGAGAACCTTCCTCACGAAGCGTACCATTCAGCATTGCTAGCTCTCGCAGCTGTTGTTTCTTATAGAAATCTTGCGATTCATCCTATTATTCAATAAAGTTCAAAAAACAAAAGAAAGACGGAGATTTTTCTCATGATACCAAACTCTGTCAATCATAAGCGAAAGGAATTTTTTACTCACCACAGGCTTGAGCAAATCTTCTAGTATCTCACGGGCTTGCATTAGGCGAGCATCAACTATTTCAACAGGTAATTCTGCCTCAACTAGGATATGAAGAGGTTCGTTCAGATGTTCGTACCCGGGTTTTCCTCTCATCATTTCCTCCTTTCAAAATTTTAAAAGACAACCATTACTACATTTGTATCCACAAGACGAGAGACGGGGAATTTCGCAATCCCCCAAATGTATAGAAAATTCAAGATGATGTACGATGTTTCTTTAGAACTAATTCAAGATATTACCATTGAAGTTTATCCATCTATATTAGAAATGGGTTTCACTTTCGTCAAAATCTTTGAATGAAGATCAGAGATTTTTTTCCAAACTTGCTTAATGAGCAATAACTACTCAGCAAGATGTAAAGAAAATGATCATTACCCTAGCTGGATCCTTGATACTGCCCCTCCCTCTTATCAGGACACGGCACTCTGTATTTGCTTCCACACGCTTAAGAGAGTTTCCCCTAGGTCCGAGGAGGCGACCAACAAAATTATACTGCAACATTAAATTATTTTAAATGCTGAATAAAGATAATGTTTAAAAGCAGTTTTAGGATAGGAGTTCAATCATACGTTAGGATAGCTGTCTACAGGAATATCCACTCTGATCGTCCTCTTAACAATAAGACCAGATGAGCTACCTTGAGAACTAAACCAGTTTTGTGCCGAAGAGGGCTGTACTATACCTGAAATCTGCATTGTAATATTCCAGATTTTGTTAAAAAAGCCAGAACAGCTGATAAATGCAAATGTCAACAAAAAATCCATTCTTTTGATAAGATCCAGGGATTCCTCAAATAATTTCAGGACAAGTGCCTCCAACAGATCAAAAGAATCATTCTAACAAAGAATATCCACACCAAGAAAAACAGAAACCTAAGGACTACCAAGCCTAAAAGCAGTAGCATCTGACATTCCAGATGAACCTGGCCCCTAACACAGTCAACCATCAAGTTCCTCGGATCAGATTGGACTACCTAAGCAGCTTCTATGGAACAATGGGAAAGCCTATATTTCCACATAGAAAGAAAATAAAAGAAAAAGAAATCAAGGAAACCACTTCAGCAGAAAAGTACATAGTTCAGTTGAATACTGAACAGTATGCACTCCGCACACTCGTACATTTCAGGCATCTTCAGGCATTTATCCTAACAGAAACTGCAGTTTGAAACCATATAAGATTAGGAAAAACAGTCATCTCCTGTATATCTGATTTTATGTCGACAATATAAAGGCCAGAGAAACAGTGAGTTATGTAAGTATGTAACTAGGAGAAACAGACTGGAACATTTTGTAAGCTAAAACTATTTTGCAGGACTTCTTCATGTTAGCCTCAGACAGCCTGTCATAAGAGAAACAACAATGCAAGCTACAAGTCAAATAAATGTTAGGTTAGCAGGACATGAAGGAAAATATCAAGTCAGCAATACCTCTTAAAGCAGTAAAATTAGATGGTAAAGAGTTATGTTGATGGTTAGGGTTAGTATCCATACTTCTGATTGAAACATCGATGTCCATCCATTCATATCGGCTCCTCCATTTGAAAATATTCCTCCAGAAGCCAGGGGGCTAGCTTGTTCATGCCCACTTTGACCTAAAACTGATGCATTCCCCAACAGTGTAGTTACACGTAAAATTTCTGCTCCAAAAATGTCATTTTCAAGAATAAGATGTATCGGTTAGTTGTTAAGAAATCAATTAGCAGTCACCACAAAAGGGAGAGACTACAAGGAACCTTAATTTAGTCAGTTAAATATAAACTCTTCCTTCATAAAATAAGCTACTCTTCCAATTGAAGGCAATCTGGAACAAAATAAAATGAAAGTAGCGAAATTATAATTTGGGTTTATATATCACTAGAAGGGAATTACTTGACTACCTTGCAAAACAATGCAGAAACCAAATCAACCGTTAGAATCTGAAATCATACAAGCAAACAGAAAAGCACAAGCAGCACAGAAAGGCAACAAAATTAGCACATTACAAGACAGTTTTGTGCAATAGACAGATGAAAGAGAAAACAAACCACCACCGCATTTGACTAAAGTTAGTGTTGGTGGATTGATCCCAGATTAGTGTTAGTCAACCTAAATTATGATCCACTGCATCTTAGTAATTGTCAGTTCTATCTATAAGAGGCATATTCTCATTCACATGGTTCTGTGAATGTATGAGCTCCAGCTATGAAGATTCTGATAGAACAGTAACAAAGTTAGTGTTAGTGGATTGATCCCGGATTAGCTCATTTTTTTTTGGCTAGTTGTTAAGTTAGTATTTGGCAGTTAACATTTGGCTTTAAGTTGCTATTTTAATGAGAACAATGAGGGGGGGGGGGGATAATATTCTGCATGATCCTTTCGAAAGAAGATTGCTATTTTAAAACTCACCCTGGTTCAACAATCTATAGGTATGGGGGAGCACGGGCATAAACGAACCAAGCTTGTGACGCTCTGCCAATAACCCTGATAGATATCTGCAAAAAGGAAAATGAAAACCATCAGCCAAATGTGAATTAACATATATCAACAAAAGAATCATCTTCGACTGCCATTAATAGCTGCAGAAACAGTCATTGATACTAGTTATACGCAATCCACAGTTATTTAGCTTCAATTTAATACAAGCACTTCCGGATAACAACTTAAACCTCAAAAAACACTAAACACCACGCAATGAAAGCATCAGACCACTAGAAATTCACGAATTGGTAAATCTGAACTGATTTGTTACTACAACCATGACATCACCAGAAAAGTCAGAACAAAAAGCATAATCATATAAAAAGCGAATGGATCCAGCACTAAATCTTGGAAATTGAAGCAGAAGTCAGCTAAGAGATCAAGTTCAACACAAAAGTAAATAATTTAAAAGCAAAAGAGAAAGATCGGAGCCAATATCACTACAGTCCCTGCAAGGAACAAAGAGATAATTGATACCGTCGACTAGGATCAAAAGCCAAGGACGAGTAGAAGGGAAAACAGCGAAGATCGCGGGGTCTTAAACTAAAATTAACGTAAGAGACGGGAATACAAAAAAGAAGAGCATACTTCTCCTGATCGAGGAGGACGGCAGAGGTAGGGGCGGCTACGGCAGCGGCTGAGCGGAGGCCAGGGAGATGGGGAGAGTGAGGAGCAGAGGGCGACGGGGAGTAGGCCATGTACCTGCCTCCGCCACCGTCCGATGAAATCATGAGTAGAAGAGAAGGGTGCGTTCGGGTAGCTGTGGTGGTTGTTTTTGTGTGTATATATTTTTCTTTCTTTTCTGTTTTTTTTAGGTATGCAAAAGAAAAATACTACTACTATATATGTGTGTGATATGTGTAAATTATTTAGTTAATTTATTAAAATTAATTAATTAATCGCTGTATCCAGTATAAGAAAGCTGTATTTTGTGGTACTCGCTCGATTCTTTACAGATATTCCAATGCCTATCCATATCTTGTGAAATTGAGATTTATTTAATAGACGTATTTAAATTAAGACTTTTATTTTAAATTAATCATCAAATGTTTGAACATTTTAATTTCAATTTCATCTTCAAATTATAAATTTTTTGTTTAATTCCTAAACTTTTAAACGCTTTTAATTTTATTCCCAAAATATGTTTCTCTTCTAAATTGGTCCTCAAATTTTTGGAATCAATTTGGAATGAAGACATAGTTTAAGGATGAAATTAAAATGTTCAAAAATTTAGAGATCAACTTAAAATCAATATTATAGTTTGAGAACGTATAATGCAATTAACTAATAAGATTTTTATCATTTTTAGTGTTATTTTTATCAGAAGTATTATTAGTTGGGATATCAAAAACAAAATAATATCAACGAGAGTTGATCTAAGCGGTAAGCAACTTTGATACGCTCTTGGATGCGGAATTGCCAAGATTGTTTGATGCGCCCCATCGTAATCAAGTAAGCAATCTCTTATGGAAATAGGTTGATGGTGTAGGATGAATAAATAGTAAATTTATGACAAGGTAGAAATATGGATGGTGGTGTAGACGTGTAGACTTGGTGACAAAGTGATGAAAATTGGCTTGAGAAAGAAGAAAGATAAAGGATTAAGGACAAAGAAAAAATCAATATTATAACAAGTATTGACCCAATTCTTATATAGTCTTCAATCGAAGGACTGTGACCCACTAATTAGGAAATTAGGAATCAACGGTATCAAAGGAAGGATTAACGGTACAAGAAAAAATTCTTGATAAGTCGATAGAGTTCTTAAAAGAACAAAAGAGAAAAATTCTCACTTTAAATTGCACTCAAAGTTGGATGTTACAAAATGAATTACCCTATTTATAGGCTTATAAAATTGAATGAAAAGACACATTTGTTAAATAGGTGGCAGACAATGGTGAAGAGAAAAGAGACTTTTAATAAACTATTCTCTTCTTGAAAAGTCATATTTTTGTATCTTGAGTTATGCCTCTTTATGTTGCCGCCCATTTTATGAAAAGATGTATTTGAATGGAAACACTTCATTATTGTCATCCATTGTGAAGAGGTAGGAAGGAAGAAACATGTCTTTCGATCCACCCTTTCATGTTGTAGCCGTTGGTGACACATCTCTTGTATTTTTATTATCTTTGTCGCGACAATGGAAAAAGTATAAGGAAGGTTCATGCCTCGGCAATGGAAAAAGTGTAAGGAAGGTTCATGCCTTTTGAATGCATCATTTCTAATGGAATTTCGATTTTTCCGTATTGATTTTTGTTGGGCTCGAATTCGATCAACCGAAGACTGCCAAGGGGGTTGAAATTGTTTCTCAATTGGAATTAGCAAAAAACAAAAAGATGGACAATTTGCATCGATTTTAGAGTGGTTCGACTTCTCAACTAAGTCAAACTTCTTGAGCATATCCTTGTTGTACTTTGCTTGATTGATGAAGATGTCATATTTCCTTTGTTTGATTTGAAGTCCTAAGAAAAATGAGAGCTCCCCCATCATGCTTATTTCGAACTCACCTTGCATTAACTTAGCAAATTCTTGGCAAAGAGATTCATTAGTAGAACTAAAAATAATATCATCAACATATATTTGAACTACTAAAATATCTTTACCATTTCTTTTGTAAAAAGAGTGTAGTATCAACCTTCTCTTTGTCAAAACCTTTTTGATAGGAGGCTGCCCTACCACGTTGGATTCTTCAATTTGGTTAGTTGAGAGCAAACCTATGGCTTTAGACTCGAACAAGAAAGTTAGGCGCAAATCTGAAATTTCAAGAGAAACTTGTTGGGAGTTTTTTGAAAATTTCAAAATTAAGACTGGAAATTTAAAGAAACAAAGTCAAGATGAAGGATTAGTAGATGAATAATAAGAATAAAAGTAAAAAGATTGAAAAAGATAATGTAAAGGATAGATAAAAAAAAAATCTAAAAATTCAGATTTGAATTTGGTGATAATGGCGTGATGAATGCTTGTAGAAGATGGTGGCTATGACGTGTGGAATTGGTAGACGTCCCGCGAACCCTTCTATTCGCAACTGAATAGACAACCTTCGTGATATGGCTCTAACCAACCCTCCTAATCGCAATTGACTAGGTAACCCGGAGTGTGAATATCCTCAACTACAAATCCCGAAGAACTTGAAGATCGATTTGCTTCTAAAATACAAGATAAACTTCTTGGAAGTATGAACTCAAAAGAAAACTTTATTTAATCAAAGAAATCTGAATTACAATGTGGGTTAAGCCTCCTTTATATAGGCTAAAGACTTGGAAGACAAGTACATTTCATCTCCTAAAAGCAAGGCTTAAATAAGAAATGAAACTCTATCCTAAATAAACTATAATATTTAAATCTTTTCTTAAATCCTAAATAATTAAAATAACATAAATAAATAAAGATACTTTTGGTTTGAATTGAATTACAAATAACCAATTAAATAATTGAAAATTCGTAATAATTCAAAAATCCCGTAATAACCCATATCTAGTTTTTTGCTTGTGCAATCTTCGGTAAAACGAACGTATCTTGAGTTTCCGATGACCGATTTATGCGATTAAAAATGGGTTGGAAAGGTAAATGAAATACAGTAATTCCATAAAAATAAAACTCGATCCAAAAATACCCGGATCCTAACCGAAAAGTCGACGCAAGTCGGCTGTCGTTATAGACTTCAATAACAACTTCATCTTCTTGTCTAAAATCCATTGCTTGACACTTCCTATGCATGCATCATTTTGGGCCTTGTTGCTTGAGTCGAACAACTTCAACTTCTTGTCCAAGATAAGTAATTTTACCACTCTCATGCATGTATCACGTTTTCAACTAGAAAAAATGACAATCTTTCGTACCAAGCTCTAGAAACTTGTTTCAAACCATATAAAGCTTTTAAAAGTTTGAAAACATGGTTAAGATATTTTGGATCTTCAAAACCGGGAGGTTGTTTAACATACACTTCCTTATTTATAAAACCATTTAGAAAAGCACTTTTAACATCCATTTGAAAAAGCTTGAATTCATGAAAACATATAAATGCAAGCAACATCCTAATAGCTTCCATTCTAGCTACGAGTGCATAGGTTTCAACAAAATCATTTTCTTCTTCATGAGTATAACCTTGAGCAACAAGTCTACCCTTGTTTCTCACTATGTTACCATTCTCATCTAGTTTGTTTCTAAAAACCCATTTAGTACCTATAGTAGATATATTACTAGGCCTATCAACTAATGTCTGAACTTAACTCCTCTCAAATTGATTTAACTCTTCTTGCATAGCTATAATCCAATAATCATCATTTAATGCTTCTTCGATATTCTTAGGCTCTATGTATGAGATAAATGTAACATAGATACATGTATTTCTAAGAGAGGATTTAGTGGCTACCTCTTTGGATGGATCATCCAAAATCTCACCACCTTTGACATAGTTGAACTCCCCTAGGTAGGTGACCTCCTTTTCCGCTAGTGACATGTCCTTCAATGCTTCTAGAGGTGAATCTTGTGGTTCTTCTTTTGATAGAACTCCATCTACCTTTGATGATTGTCCTTCACCATCATTGGCATTTAAAATTAAGATAATGGCACCAATGCCCCCTATACTTTGATAGAAAGTTTAATGTGATGCTTAAACTTTGGACACGTTCAATGTGCCCCCTAAAATTTACCTTCATCATATAATATACCCCTCGGCTATAACGCCGCTATATGGTGATGTGGCTTGACACGTGGACTAATGACAATGTGCCATATGGCGTTTTGGCTCAGAAAAAAATAACCAAATCCAAATGAGAGGCATCTAAGCAAATTAACCATTTTTTATATGGGAAGAAAAAAAGACAAAATAAAATCTTATTGGACTTCTTTTTCTTTGAATCACGTAACATTAATGGCTATGTGAAAGGCACCATTTTATTGATATGAAGCTCTATCTCTGCCCATTTTATTAATCTGAAACTTCTAACTTTTCCCATTCTCTTTCCTCAGTGTTCTTGACTCTAAAACGATAATCACGTTCATATTGGATGAAATTTTCTTTCATTCAAACAATCGAGCACCATTTGATTGCACTGTCATTACGATTTTGTTAGGGTAGTGTTCGATTTTGTCCACTTTTCCATTTCATTAATTGTTTTGTGTATTCTTTGATTTGCATGTTTTTTTTTCTTTTCTTTCTATGTACCAGCGGTGATAAAGGAGTCTGATTTGTTCTACGAGGTATATTTATAAGCATTTTTTTTGTTTTATTGATGTGTATTAGTATAAAAGTATATAAAGTTAAAGTATATAAAGTTAATGATTTTTGTTCATTAACATCTTTTTTTCACTTTAACTCTTTATTTTTTTGTGTTTTCTCTATTTTACTTGTATTCAATTTGGAATGGCCTGAGAAAAACTTTATTTGTTCATGCATTTAGAGGGTACATTTGTTGAAAACCCTAAAAAAGATTATGTAGGTGGGGTTGTTGAAGTGTGGGAATTAGACCCTAATTATATATCACATGGTGATTTGTGTGAATTGGTGATAGAAGCAGGGTTTAGGAGTGTTAAATCCCTGTATTATTTAAAACTATGTGCTAATATAAGTGATGGTTTAGTTTCTTGTTGGGATAACAAATCTTTTAACGACCTAATAGGCCATTAGTTAGTTGAAGGGGAGATTAATGTATTTGTGGAACACTTTGTTGATGTTCTTGATATTGTTGAGCTCCCGTTACCACTGACAACACATGTTTTCACACATGAAGAGGGAGATAATAGGGAACACTGTTAAGGGGGCAAAACACTAACTAAAAGTGAAGTGATAGGTGAGGGATTAAATAATATCAATTGTGGTGGGCCCACTGAAGAAGATATTGAGTTTGAAGATAGAAATATAAATAAGGTTGATGAAGCAGATAGATTTGGGAGAGTTAAAGACGAGGGTATTCTTCCAAATGTTGAGAGAGATAATGAAGTAGACAGACCTGGGGGAGTTGAAGATGAGAAAGATGAAGATAATCTCTTAGAAGATGTTGAGTGGGTCAGTAATAGGGAAGATAAAGAATTGCAAGAGATACAGAAACACTTTAGAAGTTTTAAGGTGAATAAAGGAAAAAAGATGCGAGTGGAAGAAAGTCGTAACCTCCTGCAGAAATTGATGATATTGTAAATTAAGTTAGAAAAAAGAGCTGCAGTGAAGGAAAAAGCAACAACTGAGTCGAATAGGGCTGGGAGTGAAACTAATTACATAGATTCATCAGATATAGGGAGTTATGAGACTGATGATGATGGGGAGGTTTATTGCAAGAAGTCAAACGTCTGCTATTTTTACCCTACTGATCCAGTTTCATGTTTCTAGCTGGGGATGGTTTTGAGAACAATAAACAGTTCAAATCAACATTGACCAGGTATGCAATTGCTAAAAGATTTGATTTTAGACTTGCTAAAAATGACAAAGATAAAACAAGGGCTGTCTGCAACAGTGAGGGTTGTCCTTTTACAATTTATGCTTCCATAGATTCTAGAGATTATCTGTATAAGGTTAAGACTTTTGTTGATAAGCGGACATGCTCAATAACATTCAGGAACTCTAGGACTAATTATAAACTTTTGGCATAACACTTTTTACCTAAACTTAGGATTATACCAAATTTAAAACCAACTAACATGGTGAAATTTGCCAAAGAATAACTAAAGGTTGATGTGTCTATAGGGGTTTGTAGAAGAGCTAGGGATTTGGCCAAGGAAGAAATTATTGGGAATTATAAGTATGAGTTTAAAAGGTTATTTGACTATGCTAATGCTTTAAAGAGGGCATAGTGATGGGACTATAGATTTACTGGTTGAACGGCCTACACCTAATCATATACAAAGGTTTAAGAGATTTTATGTATGTTTTAGTTCTATACAGAAGGGGTTCAAGGAGTGTTGTAGGCCTTTTGTGAGTTTGAATGGATGTTTCCTTAAGAGAATGTTGGCAGGAGTGTTATTAGTTGCTGTTGGAAGGGATGCTAACAATCAAATGTACCCTACTGCATGGGCATTGGTAGAGTGTGAGACAAAACATTCTTGAGAACAATTTCTAAAAAAATTGAGAAATGATCTTCACATGATGAATGGTGAATGTTTTACAATTACGAGTGATATGCAAAAGGCCAGTGTAATATTTTTATTTCTCATTTTTTTAATTATGTGAATGAGCTTAATTGATTGCATAATTTGTTATTGTTTTTGTAGGGGTTAACTGAAGCAATTAGTTCTATTCTTCCAGAAGCTAAGCACAAATTTTGTGCTAGGCATTGGTTTACCATTTGAAAGAGGCTTCATACTATTTCAGAGCTGCATAAGTTATTATGGAGTTGTAGCAAAAAGAAGACAGCTGCATTAGGTGAGGTTAAAGGTATAGCACTATTGGATATGTTAAAGAAAAACCTTTTACACTGGAGTAAAGCCTTTTTCTCCACTAGAAGCTTATGTGATTCTGTTGAGAATAATATAGTTGAAGCATTTAATACTAGACTGATAGGGGCTAGACATATGTCTATAATTTCTATGTTTGAGGAAATTAGACATTATGTGATGCAAAGGAATGTCAACAATAAAACTACATGTATGAAATGGACAAATCCAATTTATCCAAAAAATTGTGTGAAAGTTGAAGAACTTAGGGAGCTTAGTGCCGACTGTCATGTGTCATGGAATGGTGCATATGGATATGAAGTTCTATGTAGCAGGGATATCTTTGCTGTTGCCATTTGTGTAATCTTTTTTAGAAAAGAGTTGGTTGAGACATACATACCTGAATTATATATAAAAAAATAAGTTTATGAGAAATGTTATAGTTTTGTGATACCTTCACCTAGAGAAAAATTCTGTCATGTTACAAACATGGGTGATATTGACCCTCCACTGCCAAAGAAGCTACCCGGAAGGCCAAAAAAGAATAGAATAATAGAGGAGGGTGAATGTAGTGGGATAAATTTGTCTAGAAAAGGAGGATGAGATGCAAGTTGTGTTTTAAGTTGAGACATAATTCAAGAACATGTCCAACTAAAAAGCAAAATGTAAGTTCAAAAGGAAATTATGATTTAAATCACACTTTATGTATTTAAAATTACATGTTATGTTCCTAGTTTGAATTCTCATTATTTAATGTTTTTTTTTGTTTCATCAAGACAATGTGAGAAATGGTACTAAATTTGTGCCTCAAGCACATGTTTAGCCTGAAGTTGAGGTATATTTTGTATACAATGTATTGTTAATGTTTAAGTAATTATTATATGTTTTTGAATTTATTCTAGTTCTTTTAATATAGGATAATATCTTTAATGTACCAGTCAATTGCTCATCAGATAGTCAAGTTAGTGTCTCTCCATCAGTTGTGAGCATGTTACAAAAATTGATTCCTCCAATAAGACCACCTCCTGTAGCAACACCAACAACAACCTCTTTATAACCTAATATAACACCCACACCACAACCTCCTCTGCCAACACCATCAACAGCTTCATCACAACCAATAAAGAATAGAAAAGAAAAAGGTATCGAATCAATTCATTGCGCCAGAAAGTAGGGGAGAAAATCATAGAGGGTATGGGTATATATGTAAATGTTAAGACTATACTAGAAATTTTAAATGTAAGTGATTTTTTCCCATTGCTTGAACTCTAACATTTGTAGAGAGCAACACTGAAGCAAAGAAACAAAAGAAAGAGAAATAACCTATGACCACCTCCAAGAAAAAGTGGAAAACAACCATGATTATGTGTTTTTTGTGACTGTCTTTCTCAACTTATGCTGGAGGATGATATTTTGATACACTGAAATCATGTCATTATGAACATATGCTGAAGGAAGATCTCTTTTGCGACTGTCTTTTTGTTGTAACATGCTTACGCATGTGTTCTAGTATTATGTTACTAGCTTATATTAGTGGGTAAGTTATATGTTGGATGTTAAACATGAATTTTTATTTTGCACATGTTTATGGAATGATTTGAATAGTTTGTATTGATCTATACTACTAATTGTTAAACCTTCACACCATTTACAAATATCATAAAATGTGATTCAAAGCTGTTAAAACTTCACACCATACGTAAGGCATAACATATGATTCAAAGTAGTTAAACTTTGATGAGTGATTTAAATAATTATTATTTTGTTATTAATTACTCCTTGTTAATTATTTGATATTGCTAATTTGGGTTGTTTTTATTCGTTTTTTCACAGGACCTCAATTTCCAGAAAACAGCACTAAAAGAGCATGTTTTGCAGTTTTTTTATTTTCTGGAATCAAGGCCGAGTTAGTGGGCATGAATCTGGGCATGAAGGCTGGCGTGGCTTCCAGTCAGCAGTTTCTAGAAGATGACATCAACAACGTCGGATAGCTTATCAGCCCAAATCGATAGCTTATCAGCTGGGATTTTAAATTCAAACTTAGGATTATCATTTATATTTAATTTAAATATTTTTAGGATTTATCTTTTATCTTTTAGAGTTATTTTTAGGGTTTTTAGAATACTATAAATACCCTATTGGGGTAAGCTAGAAAATCATCTCTCATTTTAGCTTTGTTTTTACTTTGGAAGTTTTATAAAATTCTCTCTTTTTTTCATTTTTGTTCATTTAGTTTTTTTTACTTTCTTTTAAAATGCTAAGCATGGTTTTCACCATAATCGTGCTTAGTTAAAATTTTTTATTATCCAAGGGCTTAAAGCGAAGCTTCGATTCAACTTGTGAGAATTAAAAAGCACTTAACAACTTTGTTTACATTCTCAATTTTCTGAAAACCTAGATCGGTAATCGGCCTTTCTATTAAAATCTTTTCGCTTTCACTTCAAAAAGCTAGCGTTGGCTTGATTGTTGTTGAGATTTATAGTTGGGAGGAAGGAACGACGATAGTCTTGTTTTTGAATTCCTATGAACACACTTAGCGACGGATTCACTAAGGGGAATTGAGATCGAATTCGATTCTCATTGAGACAACATAATCCGAGTCAGGTTTTTCCAAATTTTAAAAACTGTTTTATTCTAACGGCGATAGTCGTGGTTAGTCTAACCAGAAAAATGGAATCTAAAAATTGATTTTAGATTATCAATTTACCAAAGAGGAAAACAAGTTACAAGGGTTGGGCCTTGTAGACTGTAACCGACATGTATCCATAGTGAAAATTCTTTTTCAATGATCATTTTGAATTGAAGCGGAGCAAAATCTTGAGGCTAATTAATTTAATCAATTTATTTTTACTTCATTTATTCTCGCAGTGATTTTACTTTTACTCTCTAGTTTCTTCTATCAAAACCCCCCATTCACTATATTATCTTGCATCAGTCAGAATCAGAACAACCATATATCAGCAACTCCTTAGCCCCTGTGGACTAACTCCTTCTTCTCTATACTACGTTTATTTATGATGAGATTAAGGAATATTTATTTGACAAATACGACGCTTGTCAAATTGGCGCCGTTGCCGGGGACTATGGAAAAGTTACTAATATTGTTATTTTTATTTATGACTAGGAAAAACCTGGGCAAATTAGCAGATTTTAACCCATAAATCGAAGCACAAGCCCAGAAATTACACGCACAGACACTTCGGGAAAAGAAAGAAAGACTACGACAACAACGATTTGAACGAGATCTAGAATTATCTTCCGAAGATGAAACAAATCTTGACTACACAAGCAACGAGCAGACTTGAATGGCGGACAACAACCAGACCATTCGCCAACTTGTCGCGGCACCTGATGATCAACAACCTTTGTGCATTACATTCCCGAATGACACAACACCATTCGCACTTAAGACAGGCTCGATACATCTCCTGCCAACTTATCATGGCTTGCCCAGTAAAAATCCTCACAAGCACCTCAAAGAATTCCATATGGTTTGTTTAAGTATAAAACCATAGGGAGTATCTGAAGACCAAATAAAACTTCGTGCTTTTCCTTTTTCTTTAGCTGATATTGCCAAAGATTGGTTATTTGACTTACCTTCTAATTCTGTTACAACTTGGACTAATATGGCGCGACTTTTTCTTGATAGATTTTCCCTGCAGCTAAGGCAAGCGAACTAAGGCGGAGCATCTTGAGTATCCGAAAAAAGGATAATGAGTCGTTATACGACTACTGAGAGAGATTCAAGAAGTTGTGCGCAAATTGCCCACAACACGGGCTATCAGAACAAACGCTTCTTCAGTATTTCTATGAAGTCCTATCTCCAATGGAAATGAAGATGATCGATGCAGCAAGTGAATGGGCACTTGTGAACATGACCCCAACAGTGGCAAGAACTCTAATCTCTACGATGGCCGCTAACTCCCATCAATTTTGCCCTTCTAGTGAACCCTCTCGGCGGGTTCACGAGATAAGTAATGTTTCATTAGAAAATAAAATTGACAGATTGGCTGAAATTGTTCACTCCCTTGTTGCAGATAAAAAAGTAGCAACTAGACTTTGCGGGATATGCACGAGTCTAGAACATCCAACGGACTACTGTCCGATGATACAAGAAGAAGATGCTGCGCAAGTAAATGCCATAAGCAATTTTCCTGGACCTCCCTAGAGACACTACAATCCCAATGCTAATACATATAATCTGGGATGGAAGAACCACCCAAACTTCAATTATGCACAAAACCAAAGGCCAAATCAAGCATATAAGCAAAGTCAGTATCAACAATCTAAGACATCCTTAGAATCCATCGTTGAACGTTTGGCGATATCCCAGGAAAAGTTTCAACTAATGACTGAAGCACACTTTCAAGAAATTGGCAAGCAGATAAGTCAACTTACATTAGTAGTAATTCGTTTAGAATCCAAAAGAAAGCTACCGTCGCAAACCTAGGCAAACCCACGAGAAAATGTTAGTTCAATCACCCTTCGGAGCGGCACTATTATTGCACCACCAATCCCAAAAGATGTTGCCGTAGAATCCCAAAAAGAAGATGAATCGAGATCCTAGAAGAAAAAGAAAGATTAATTGCAAACTCTTCCTACGCCATCTCCCTATGACGTCCCACCTCCCTTTCCTTCGAGGTTGGTTAAACGCGACAAACAAGCCAAGGAAAAGGAGATCTTGGATGTATTTCGAAAAGTAGAAATTAATATTCCACTGCTAGAGGTAATTCGAAAAGTACCAAGATATGCCAGATTCCTAAAAGATTTATGCACAAATAAAAGAAGACTTACCGGAATTGAGAAAGTAAATTTGGGGGAACACGTCTCAACCGTTTTCAAACGAAAGCTTCCACCAAAATTGAAGGACCAATGAATGTTTGCCATTCCCTGCAAAATCGGTAAGATTGGTATTAAACGTGCAATGTGTAATTTAGGTGCATCTATTAATGTTATGCCTTTTTCTCTACATAACTCACTATCTGCTGAGCCCTTGAAGGATACGAAAGTGACGATACAACTGGCTGAATGATCCCTGATATACCCAGAAGGACTCCTCGAGAACGTCTTAGTAAAGGTTAATGAACTTATTTTTCTGGCGTATTTCTATGTCATCGACATGGAAAATGATAGATCAAACACTTCTTCTGAAATCCTTCTCGGCTGTCCCTTCCTTAGTACGACAAATACAAAAATGATGTAAGAAGCGGAATTCTTACAATGGAGTTTGACAGAGAGGTCGTTAAGTTTGACGTTTATAAAGCAATACGATATCCAGATAATATTGCTAGTATTAATTTTATTGTTGTTATTGAACCTGCTGTTGAAGAATCTATGGAGCCTAACCTTGTTGATGATCTATGCAAAGAATTGGAGGACTTTGAAGAATAGATCAGGAAGTTTGAGAAGATTTTTTCAATTGATTCTGATTCAATCTTAACTCCCTCAAAAATTAAAAATTTCCCTTCCATCTTGCAGGCACCAAATTTGGAACTAAAATTACTGCTAGATAAATTGAGAAGTAAAAAAGATATTTTGTCAGAAAAAATGAAGAAACTATACAATCGTAAAATTTCTCATGGGGAAATTCTCAGTTGGAAAAAACGCAAGAAGTGGAAGAAATATTTTTCTCAATGCCTGTAGTCCAAATAAGGTCGTCGAGCTAACGACGTTAAATAAAGCGCTAAATGGGAGGCAACCCATTTTTTTTTAATTTTTGTTCATTTTTATTCTTGTCTTAGATTTATTTTGTTTGAATTTTAGGTACCTAAGGTTTTTATAATTGAACATTAATGGTGACTATCGCTGTATTTTTTTGTCAAGTTGTACAACCCCTAAGAACTTCACACGCATGTATCAACCAAGAAAATAAGGATTTATTCCACGGTGCATTTTAGCAAAACCCTGTCATCCTTTGGTACAACATAGCCAAACCAAAATCCCATCTTCTACCGTCATCCCATCTATATCCTTATCTTTATCTTTACTTTAAACCATCTTTTCCTTTTAAATTTTAAAATCACATGGACCCCACACTATTTGATAAGCCAAATCCCCTTTCCCAAAAACAAATTCTTCTTTCCTTTGACTTTAACTTTCCCCACGTGACTTAAGCCAAACAACAAACCTAAACCCTTTCTTTTTCTTTCTTCATCAGCCGCATATCCTCCCTACCCCAACCTCTAACTTCATCACAAATCCTCCGTCTTTCAACAATGGTGAGAACAAGACGCTAAGAGAACCGAGCTATTATACCGCCACTTGTACTCGGTGGCCGTCGCTGGTTTGCACCGCCACAGTTCGCCCAAATACCTTTCGTTGCGGCCATCATTAAACACGGGGAGTTTCTTTATTCCCTCTTTTGTGCTTTCATTTACATATTGAGACAATATGATTTAAGTGAGGGGGTGAAAGTTGCATCAAATTTCAATTTGCTTATTTAATTGGTTGGAATTGAGTTTATCTTGAATTGATGTATTGAAATTGATGGCTACATATCTTATTTTTCACCTTATTTCTTTATTTTTTTCTTGTGAATTTTAATCTCACTTTTGTTGGAATTTAGGAAGCATGATGGCAATTGGCATGATTAATTTATTTTTCTTTAAAATTTTTGACATTCCATGCATTTGTTGGTTAAATTGATAGCATGACTTAGTGCAATTAACCTTTCATGTGAGTTTTGAACCTAATGAGCATACATTTTCATTCTTGCTCTTTGTTAATTTTGAGTGTGCCGACTAATTTTTTGCATTCTAGAACTTGTAGCATAATGCTTGTCGAGACTACACGATTGAATGTGATGATTTAGTGTGATAGAGGCATTAGGTTTTAACCCCTTTCCCTTCCCAAAAAATGGCCTACCCTTTGTTTATTTACCCCTTAGATAACCAATTTTGAGCCTTATCCTTTTCTTTGATTTACCATATCTTTAACCCGAACCGATTTTATTGTTTTCCCCTCTTTTTATCACCCGTTTTCAGGACAAAGTTAAGGTTATTTTGAAGCGAAAAGAGAGAGAGAGATTCAATATATATATATATAAATAGTTTCGAACAGTGCAGAAAAAAATAGTGTAGGAAAAAAGTGCAGTTTCGAACAGTGCAAAAAAATACAGTGCAGAACAACTCGAATAAACTGTTCGAACAGTGAAAAAATAGTTTTGTTCGAATAGAGAAAAAAAAGAAAAAAGAAGAAGTTTGAAACAAAGTAAAAAATAAGCTTTGATTGTTTGATTTCATTGTTAATTATTTGATTTAAATAATTATTATTTTGTTATTAATTACTTCTTGTTAATTATTTGATATTGCTAATTTGGGTTGTTTTTATTAGTTTTTGCACAGGACCTCAATTTCTAGAAAACAACACTAAAAAAGCATGTTTTGTAGTTTTTTTATTTTCTGGAATCAAGGCCGAGTTAGTGGGCATGAATCTGGGCATGAAGGCTGGTGTGGCGTCGGTCAGCGATTTCTAGAAGATGACGTCAGTAGCGTCGGATAGCTTATTAGCCGCGAATCGATAGCTTATCAACTGGGATTTTAAATTCAAACTTAGTATTATCATTTATATTTAATTTAAATATTTTTAGGATTTATTTTTTTATCTTTTATAGTTATTTTTAGGGTTTTAGAATACTATAAATACCCCATTGGGGCAAGCTAGAAAATCATCTCTCATTTTAGCTTTGTTTTTACTTTGGAAGTTTTATAAAATTCTCTCTTCTTTTCATTTTTGTTCATTTAGTTTTTTTTTTTACTTTCTTTTAAAATGCTAAGCATGGTTTTCACCATAATCATGCTTAGCTAAAATTTTCTATTAGCCAAGGGCTTAAAGCGAAGCTTCGATTCAACTTGTGAGAATTAAAAAACACTTAACAACTTTGTTTACATTCTCAATTTTCTAAAAACCTAGATCGGCAATTGGCCTTTCTATTAAAATCTTTTCGCTTTCACTTCAAAACGCTAGCGTTGACTTGATTGTTATTGAGATTTACAGTTGGGAGGAAGGAATGACGATAGTCGTGGTTTTGACTTCCTATGAACACACTTAGCGAAGGATTCGCTAAGGGGAATTGAGATCGGATTCAATTCTCATTGAGACAACATAATCCGAGTCGAGTTTTTCCAAATTTTAAAAACTATTTTATTCTAACTTGGCGATAGTCGTGGTTAGTCTAACATAAAAATGGAATCTAAAAATTGATTTTAGATTATCAATTTACCAAAGAGAAAAACAAGTTACAAGGGTTGGGCCTTGTAGATCAGTAAACCAACATGTATCCATAGTGAAAATTCTTTTCAATGATCATTTTGAATTGAAGCGGAGCAAAATCTTGAGGCTAATTAATTTAATCAATTTATTTTTACTTCATTTATTCTCGCAGTGATTTTACTTTTTTCTCTAGTTTCTTCTATCAAAACCCCCATTCACTATATTATCTTGCATCGATCAGAATCGAACAACCATATATCAGCAACTCCTTAGTCCATGTGGACTAACTCCTTTTCTCTATACTACGTTTTATTTATTTATTTATTTGAGATTAAGGAATATTTATTTGACAAATACGACGCTTGTCAAATTGGCGCCGTTTCGGGGACTATGGAAAAGTTACTAATATTGTTATTTTTATTTATGACTAGGAAAAACTGGGCAAATTTGTAGATTTTTAACCCATAAATCGAAGCACAAGTTTTAAATTACACGCACGTACACGCCGGGAAAGAAAGAAAGACTACGACAACAACGATTTGAACAAGATCTAGAATTATCTTCCGAAGATGAAACAAATCTTGACTACACAAGCAACGAGCAGACTTGAATGGCGGACAACAATCAAACCATTCGCCAACTTTGTCGCGGCACCGATGATCAACAACCTTTGTGCATTACATTCCCGAATGACACAACACCATTCGCGCTTAAGACGGGCTCGATACATCTTATACCAACTTATCATGGTTTGCCCAAGCAAAAATCCTCATAAACATCTAAAAGAATTCCATATGGTTTGTTTAAGTATAAAACCAGGGAGTATCTCAAGACCAAATAAAACTCCACGCTTTTTCCTTTTCTTTAGGTGATATTGCCAAAGATTGGTTATTTGACTTACCTTCTAATTCTGTTACAACTTGGACTAATATGGCGCGACTTTTTCTTGATAGATTTTCCCTGCAGCTAAGGCAAGCGAACTAAGGCGGAGCATCTTGAGTATCCGAAAAAAGGATAATGAGTCGTTATACGACTACTGAGAGAGATTCAAGAAGTTGTGCGCAAATTGCCCACAACACGGGCTATCAGAACAAACGCTTCTTCAGTATTTCTATGAAGTCCTATCTCCAATGGAAATGAAGATGATCGATGCAGCAAGTGAATGGGCACTTGTGAACATGACCCCAACAGTGGCAAGAACTCTAATCTCTACGATGGCCGCTAACTCCCATCAATTTTGCCCTTCTAGTGAACCCTCTCGGCGGGTTCACGAGATAAGTAATGTTTCATTAGAAAATAAAATTGACAGATTGGCTGAAATTGTTCACTCCCTTGTTGCAGATAAAAAAGTAGCAACTAGACTTTGCGGGATATGCACGAGTCTAGAACATCCAACGGATTGTTTTCCGATGATACAAGAAGAAGATCTTTGCGTAAGTAAATGCCATAAGCAATTTTTCTGGACCTCCCTAGAGACACTACAATCCCAATGCTAATACATATAACTGGGATGGAAGAACCACCCAAACTTCAATTATGGACAAAACCAAAGGCCAAATCAAGCATATAAGCATTCACCACAACAATCAACAATCTAAGACATCCTTAGAATCCATCGTTGAGCGTTTGGCGATATCGGGGAAAAGTTTCAACTAATGGTCAAGCACACTTTCAAGAAATTGACAAATAGATAAGTCAACTTACATTAGTAGTAATTCGTTTAGAATCAAAAGAAAGCTACCGTCGCAAACCTAGGCAAACCCACGAGAAAATGTTAGTTCAATCACCTTCGGAGCGGCACTATTATTGCACCACCAATCCAAAAAAAAGATGTTGCCGTAGAATCCCAAAAAGAAGATGAATCGAGATCCTAGAAGAAAAGAAAGATTAATTGCAAACTCTTCCACGCCATCTCCCTATGACGTCCCACCTCCCTTTCCTTCGAGGTTGGTTAAACGCGACAAACAAGCCAAGGAAAAGGAGATCTTGGATGTTTTTTGGAAAAGTAGAAATTAATATTCCTCTTCTAGAGGTAATTCAAAAAAGTACCAAGATATGCGATTTCTAAAAGATTTATGCACAAATAAAAGAAGACTTACCAGAATTGAGAAAGTAAATTTGGGGGAACACGTCTCAACCGTTTTCAAACGAAAGCTTCCACCAAAATTGAAGGACCAATGAATGTTTGCCATTCCCTGCAAAATCGGTAAGATTGGTATTAAACGTGCAATGTGTAATTTAGGTGCATCTATTAATGTTATGCCTTTTTCTCTACATAACTCACTATCTGCTGAGCCCTTGAAGGATACAAAGGTGACAATACAACTGGCTGAATGATCCCTGATATACCCAGAAGGACTCCTCGAGAACGTCTTAGTAAAGGTTAATGAACTTATTTTTCTGGCGTATTTCTATGTCATCGACATGGAAAATGATAGATCAAACACTTCTTCTGAAATCCTTCTCGGCTGTCCCTTCCTTAGTACGACAAATACAAAAATGATGTAAGAAGCGGAATTCTTACAATGGAGTTTGAGAGTTGTCGTTAAGTTTGGCGTTTATAAAGCAATACGATATCCGGATAATATTGCTAGTATTAATTTTATTGTTGTTATTGAACCTTTTGTTGAAGAATTTGTTGAGCCTAATTTGTTGATGATCTATGCAAAGAATTGGAGGACTTTGAAGAATAGATCGGGAAGTTTGAGAAGATTTTTTCAATTGATTACGATTCAATCTTAACTCCTCAAAAATTAAAAATTTCCCTTCCATCTTGCAGGCACCAAATTTGGAACTAAAATTCTTGCTAGATAAATTGAGAAGTAAAAAAGATATTTTGTCGAAAAAATGAAGAAACTATACAATCGTAAAATTTCTCATGGGGAAATTCTCGGTTGGAAAAAAACGCAAGAAGTGGAAGAAATATTTTTCTCAATGCCTGTAGTCCAAATAAGGTTGTCGAGCTAAACGACGTTAAATAAAGCGCTAAATGGGAGGCAACCCATTTTTTTTATTTTTTTGTTCATTTTTATTCTTGTCTTAGATTTATTTTGTTTGAATTTTAGGTACCTAAGGTTTTTATAATTGAACATTAATGGTGACTATCGCTGTATTTTTTTGTCAAGTTGTACAACCCCTGGGAACTTCACACGCATGGATCAACCAAGAAAATAAGGATTTATTCCACGATGCATTTGAGCAAAACCCTATCATCCTTTGGTACAGCATAGCCAAACCCAAAATCCCATCTTCTGCCATCATCCCACATATATCCTTATCTTTGTCTTTACTTTAAACCATTTTTTTTCCTTTTAAATTTTAAAATCACATGGGCCCCACACTATTTGATAAGCCAAATCCACTTCCCAAAAACAAATTCTTCTTCCCTTTGACTTTAACTTTCCCCGCATGACTTAAGCCAAACAACAAACCGAAACCCTTTTATTTTTCTTTCTTCATCAGCCGCATACCCTCCCCACCCCCAACCTCCAACTTCATCACAAATCCTCTATCTTTCAACAATGGTGAGAACAAGACGCCAAGAGAACCGAGCTGCTATACAGCCACTTGTACTCAGCGGCCGTCACTGGTTTTGCACCGCTGATTCGCCTAAATACCTTTCGTTGCGGCCATCATTAAACACGGGAGTTTCTTTATTCCCTCTTTTGTGCTTTCATTTACATATTGAGACAATATGATTTAAGTGAGGGGGTGAAAGTTGCATCAAATTTCAATTTGCTTATTTAATTGGTTGGAATTGAGTTTATCTTGAATTGATGTATTGAAATTGATGGCTACATATCTTATTTTTCACCTTATTTCTTTATTTTTTTTTTTGAATTTTAATCTCACTTTTGTTGGAATTTAGGAAGCATGATGGCAATTGGCATGATTAATTTATTTTTCTTTAAAATTTTTGACATTCCATGCATTTGTTGGTTAAATTGATAGCATGACTTAGTGCAATTAACCTTTCATGTGAGTTTTGAGCCTAATGAGCACATATTTTCATTCTTGCTCTTTGTTAATTTTGAGTGTGCCGACTAATTCTTTGCATTCTAGAACTTTTGGCATAATGCTTGTCGAGACTGCACGATTGAATGTTATACTTTAGTGTGATAGAGGCATTAGGTTTTAACCCCTTTCTCTTCGCAAAAAATGGCCCACCCTTTGTTTATTTACCCCTTAGATAACCAATTTTGAGCCTTATCCTTTTCTTTGATTTACCACATCTTTAACCCGAACCGATTTTGTTGTTTTTCCCTCTTTTTGTCACCCTTTTTCAGGACAAAGTTAAGGTTATTCCGAAGAGAAAAAGAAAGAGAGATTCGAATATATATATATATAACAGTTTTGAACAAGTGTAGAAAAAAAAAAATAGTGTAGGAAAAAGTGCGAAAAAAAAAATAGTGCAAAAAAACTGATGTAGAACAACTCGAATAAACTGTTCGAACAGTGAAAAAAAAATAGTTTTGTTCGAATAGAGAAAAAAAAGAAAAAAGAAGAAGTTTGAAACAAAGTAAAAGAGAGTGAATAAGCTTTGATTGTTTGATTTCATGTTTTCCTTTCTTTCATTTTTACTTCCCTTGAGTACTTCTTTGGAATAATTTTCTCTTTATCTTGAATTTTTAAACACGATCTTTGGCCTTTATCCTACCCGAACCTTAGCCCCATTACAACCCTTTTAAAGACCTCTTGATTATTGCATCATGTTCATACTTAGTAGTGGAGATTAGATTTAGTTACAAGCTTATGGTAATGCTTTGATTTGTTAGGCTTGAGCGATTCTTTTTACCCGAAGCACTTGAGCAGAATGAGTGAACCAATGTGAGGTACTAAGTCTTGCTTCTTTGAGATTGATGAATAATTCGAATGTCATGCTTTGCTATTACTTGTTTTTAATTGTGCCTTTAGCTTTGTTAATTATTTGATATTGCTAATTTGGGTTGTTTTTATTAGTTTTTGCACAGGACCTCAATTTCTAGAAAACAACACTAAAAAAGCATGTTTTGTAGTTTTTTTATTTTCTGGAATCAAGGCCGAGTTAGTGGGCATGAATCTGGGCATGAAGGCTGGTGTGGCGTCCGGTCAGCAGTTTCTAGAAGATGACGTCAGTAGCGTCGGATAGCTTATTAGCCGCGAATCGATAGCTTATCAGCTGAGATTTTAAATTCAAACTTGGATTTATCATTTGTATTTAATTTAAATATTTTTAGGATTTATATTTTATCTTTTAAGATTATTTTTAGGGTTTTAGAATACTATAAATACCCCATTGGAGTAAGCTAGAAAATCATCTCTCATTTTAGCTTTGTTTTTACTTTGGAAGCTTTATAAAATTCTCTCTTCCTTTCATTTTTGTTCTTTTAGTTTTTTTATTTTCTTTTAAAATGCTAAGTATGATTTCTTCCATAATCACGCTTAGCTAAAATTTTCTATTAGCCAAGGGCTCAAAGCAAAGCTTCGATTCAACTTGTGAGAATTAAAAAGCACTTAACAACTTTGTTTTACATTCTCAATTTTCTGAAAACCTAGATCGGCAACCGGCCTTTCTATTAAAATCTTTTCGCTTTCTCTTCAAAAAGCTAGCGTTGACTTGATTGTTGTTGAGATTTATATTTGGGAGGAAGGAACGACGATAGTTGTGGTTTTGACTTCCTATGAACACACTTAGCGACGGATTCGCTAAGGGAAATTGAGATCAGATTCGATTCTCATTGAGACAACATAGTCCGAATCAAGTTTTTCCAGATTTAAAAACTGTTTTATTCTAATGGCGATAGTCATGGTTAGTCTAACCAGAAAACTGGAATCTAAAAATTGATTTTAGATTATCGGTTTATCAAAGAGAAAAACAAGTTACAAGGGTTGGGCCTTGTAGACTGTAACCGACATGTATCCGGAGTGAAAACTCTTTTTCAATGATCATTTTGAATTGAAGCAGAGCAAAAGCTTGAGGCTAATTAATTTAATCAATTTATTTTTACTTCATTTATTCTCACCATGAAAACTAAACCTAAACCATATTGGTATGATGTAATTAACTTTTTTTAGAACATTGTTTCATTATACAATTTTTTCTTTGCTTTTAACTTTTTGATCTCCTTTATAAGGTTGTTCATCTCTTCAAAAGATCCATTTTCCTTCAAGTAAGCGATTTCACTCCTTAATCCCTTGATTTTAGACAATAAATTTTATTTCTCCACTTCTATTTCTTCATACCCATTTCCAAATTGAATGTCAGAGAATTCTGATGAATAAATTCATTCAAAAAATTACATTTTCGGTACAAAACAAAACAAAATCATAGTCGTAACCCAATCAAAAATAACTTGGGAAAAACCATAATGTATCCATTCAAGAAATTATTTGTGTTGTTACCTCTCCATATTTTCCAGACCCATAGAAGAATTGCCTAGGATTTTTTTGTGTTTTTGAAACACACACAGGAGCTTTAACATGACAATAACACTCAATTTTTTCGGATTTTCTTTTGGCACTTTCATGAGAGCTTAAAAAACTCGTTTTTTCTACTCGATGTCCCATGCCCACATATCTTTTTAGCCATTTCCCCAAATAATATATAGGGTTTCTTGATGATTCAGAAAAAAAGAAAAAACATGAAGAAGAAGAAGAAGAAGAAGAAGAAGAAGACCCAAAGAAGGATTAAGGTTTTCGAATCCCCTTGACAAAAAGCACACAAGTTTTTAGATTTTAAAGATTTTATTTTGTCTTTTTTTCTTCCCATATAAAAAATAGTTAATTTGCTTATATGCCCCTCATTTGACTTTGGTTATTTTTTCTGAGCCAAAATGCCACGTAGCGCATTGTTGTTAGTCTATGTGTCAAGCCACGTCACCATATAATGACGTTATAGCCGAGGGGTGTATTATATGATGGAGGTAATGTTTAGGGGGCACATTGAATGCATCCAAAGTTTAGGCACCACATTGAACTTTCTATCAAAATACATGGACAATTGTGCCATTATCCCTTTAAAATTCATAGATCATCATCACAAGTATCCTTCATGGGAAGGAAGTTATCATCAAAAACAACATGTATAGACTCTTCAACCACTAAAGTTCTTTTATTAAATATACGATACGCTTTAGAGTATAAAGAGTAGCCAAGAAAAATACCTTCATCATTTTTTGCATCAAACTTGCCTAAATTGTCTTTTCTATTGTTTAAAACAAAACATTTGCATCCAAAAGTACGGAAAAAGCTAATGTTAGGCTTTTTATTTTTTAAAAGCTCATAAGGGGTTTTCTTTAAAAATGGCATAATCATTACTCGGTTAACAATATAGCAAGTGATATTTGTGGCTTCATCCCAAAAATACTTTGGCAAATTATTTTCACAAAGCATGGTTCTAGCCATTTCTTCTAAAGTTCTATTTTCCCTCTCTACAACCCCATTTTGTTGAGGGGTGCGAGGAGCCAAAAAATTATGGCTAATTCCATTCGAGTTGCAAAACTCTTCAAAACCAAGATTTTGAAATTCGGTTCCATGGTCACTCCAAACATGTGAAATAGAGTAACCAACATCATTTTGGTTTGCTTTAGGCTTTTGAAAATGCAATGAATTTTTCTAAAGTTTCACCTTTTGTACTTACGAATAGAAGCCAAGTAAATCTAAAGTAATCATCAACAAGCACAAAAGCATATTGTTTTCCACCCAACCTCATAGTTCTAATAGGGCCAAAAGATCTATATGGATCAATTGTAATATCCTACTTGTTGATACATCATTAATGGATTTAAAAGAAACTCTTTTATGTTTGTCTTTAGCACATGCATCACAAAATTTTTCAATAGAAAATTTGATTTTAGGCAAACCTCTAACTAGATCATTAGAAATTAATTTTTCCAAAACACCTGTGCTAGCATGTCCTAGTTTTCTATACCAAAACCAAGAATCATGTTCATCTTTAGCAACGAAGCATGCATTTGAAATATGAATGTCATCTAGATTCATCATATAAATATTACCTATTCTATGACCTATAAGCACAATTTTGTTAGATGCAATGTCAATTATTTTGCAACCATTAGAATCAATGTGACATTGAATCCTTTATCACAAAATTGGCTTATGCTTAACAAATCATGTTTAAGACCGTTGACATACAAAATATTCTCAATAAGTATAGAATGGTGATTATCAATGGAACCAATTCCTTTAATATGGCCTTTAGAGTTGTCGCCAAATGTCACTACTCCTTCACTTTTTGGTCTTAGCTCCAGGAGTCGACTCTTGTCACTGATCATGTATCTCAAGCACCACACCCACTATCAAGGTACCATGAATTTAAACTGGAGTTTTGGGCCTTGTAGCAATGCCCCCTACAAACATAGAATTACATATTGATTTTTGGTACCCAAATTCTTTTGGGTCCATGAGTATTAGCTCCCAAAATCTTGGTTCCCTTGGGAATCCAAGAAGCAATAGCATCAATATTATTAGAAACTAAGAGTTCTTTAGGAACCCAAACACTCCTAACCTTCTTACCATAAGAGGGTCTTTGGAAGCCTCTATGTTTGTATCTATTAAAGTTCCTTTTCACATAGTTGGGTTTTGAATGATTTCCTTTTTCAGAACGGTTTTGTCTCAACTTTGTTCCATGAAGCTTTAAGACCACCTACTTTCTTTTGTTGATCATCGTGGACTCTTGAAAGTAATCCATGCAAGTCTTGACTTTTTTTTTCAAGATCATTTATTTTTTCTAGCATTTCTTTTACTTTACTTTCAAGCTCCAAATTAGTTTTTAAAAAATAGTCATTTTCAATTTTCAGATTTGAAACAACTTTTTTTTTCAAAATTGACCCTTTGAATTCCAAAACTAATTCATCGTAAACCTCTTGCAATTCATCAAATGCTTCTTGAAATTCATCAAATTTAAAAGTATATGAATTAGAGGTTACTTTAGGATCCACTTCAAGTGCCATGAGACATAGGTTGGCTATCTCTTGCTCCTCCTCATCGGATGAGTCTTCATCGCTCCAAGTAGCCATGTGAGCCTTGAGCTTCTTCTTCTACCCGAAGCTCCTCTTCTTTAATTGAGGACAATCGAACTTGATGTTCCCTGGCTTTTTGCACTTATAGCAAATGATTTGGTCATTCTCTTCCTCCTTTGATTTTTTCTTGAAACCCTTTCTTCGATGAAACTTTCTTCCTTTGTTAGACTTTATGAACCTTATAAATCTCTTGGCTAGCATAACCATCTCTTTATCTTTTTTATCGCTAGAATCACTCTCATCTTGTGAAGGTTTGAGAGCAATCCCAACTTTTTTCCACTTATTTCTTCTCTTCTTTCTTCTACTCTTCATCATTCCTTCCTTGTCTCATCAACTCAGGAGTGAGAAGAAACCCCACGAGATCATCAAGCTTCAAAGTCCTCAAATTCTTGGCTTCGATGATGGCGGTCTTCTTTGATTCCCATAAATAGGGAAGAAAGTAGATGAGCTTTCGAACGAGCTTGTCCTCCAGAATGATCTCTCCATATCCCTTGAGCCCATTCACAATAACAGAGAAGCAACCAAACATTGACTTAACGTTTTTTCTGGATCTATCCTGAAGTTCTCATAGTTTAGAGATAGGAGTCCAATCTTGGTCTCCTTTACTTCATTTGTCCCTTCATGAGTAACTTCGAGGTTGTCCCAAATCTATTTGGCTCTCGAGCAAAAAGACATCTTTGTATACTCGTCGGGATCAAGAGTACAAAATAAGATGTGCATAGACTTGGCGTTGAATTGCAATTTATTCGATCGTCGATCCATTCTTGTATCTCATTGGGGACGAGTTGGTCTCCTTCTCTCTTCATAGTCATTGGATTAGATGAACAACCTCATCCTATTCTTCCAATAAGGAGTTTACTTCATTGAAGTATGGAGGCTTGAAAATAGATTGAGATTCCTCTATGAAGAAATTGTAGGAAGTAAAGGCCATGGATAACTTGATAATTGATTGAGCAACAGTTGGATATACTCAAGAGGATGTGAAGCCTTCCAATGAGTGTAGCTCTTATACCAATTGTTGAGTTGATCAATCAATAGAAATGGCCAAAAGAGGGTGAATCGGCAAATAAAAATTTTGGTGGAAGCAAATGCAAAAGATAAGAAATTGAAACAAGTGATTTAGAGTGGTTCAACCTTCTAAACAAGGTATACATCTACTGCTTTAACTATCCACACTAAGGATTTTTACAAATTCACTAAATTTGTCTTTTCTTTTAGGCTAAAGGAGATAACATCACAAATCTAGACTTATAAACCCCAAAGTCTAATAATCCCTTTCCTAAAATTGGAAACAAAGAAGCAAACTATGAATTCCTCCAAAGGAAGATTGTTTGCACAATTTGAAGTCCACTAAACCCAAACACTTGAATGAAAAAGAATTACAATGAAGAACACTCAAGTGGGTATAAGATATTACAATAAAAGCTCTAAAAAATGTTGAATATGTTCTTGGATGCTTTAGAATAGTTGTCTTATTGTTGAAGAAGCTTTGGAGACTTTTTTATACCCCTTCATTGGTTTTAGCCATTTGAGTTGTTGGGAAATTGAATAGAGTCGTTAGGGACAATTTTCCCACAATAAATGTAATCTCCTTATCGGTACCTGCTCAAAATAAAAATAGCCATTGTAATAAAATGGTACCAGTATGCGAGTTTGCGTATTGGTACATAGTGAAGAAATTTCATAGGGGTACCGGTAATCTTTGTACCGTACCCGTACTGAGTTTACTCATTGGAAAATTTTAGAAAAAAAATGTGAACTTAGCTTATTGGTACGCGTATTACTATAACGATACTCTATTCAATTTAAAATTGGTTCGCTCTAGAATTTGACAAGGCTTTAAAAGTATTTAAAATATATAAAATATTCAAGTCTCGTACTAGTACGCCAAAGACCATACCAGTACTCAATTAACCATTTAGAATTACTATGTCAGAAGGCCGTATCGATACGCGTATAGCTGTACCGATACTCAATTGTCATTTGAAATAAAAACAGATTCAGTAACAAAAATTTGTACTGGCACACACATAGCCGTACCAGTACTTACTTACCAAAATGGCTTGTTTGAGTACCAAAACACTTAGAAAATATTTGGGTTTGAAAAGATTGACTTAGAAAATTATTTTAGTTCGAATGCTTGTGAATTTGTGAGTAATTTCAAGTACCTTTAAAATTTTATTTATTTGCAATTAAGTCCTTGTTATATCAAAATCAAAACATTGGTTTAACAATTTTCTAGCATGCACTGTCATCAATAAAGTGATCATATCTCAAGCTCTTGATATCGGATTGATGTGATTCAAAATGCGTTGTAAAGATAAGAGATAGAGGAATAAGTTCCAAGAAGACTTCAAAGCCCAAGTATGTTTGGATGACTGTGTAACACCCTTAACGTATACTCGTAGTTCGAATACACATTAAAGATGTTACAGAGTTATTAAGAAAACTTGGCTTAAATTTTTTTAATACTAAAGCAGCTTATAGTTTAACTCTTTCTCGGTTTTGATTTGATAACTTTATCAACCTTAAGCAGCCAGTTTCAACCCTGAATTATTTTATAAAATTTATAATATATTAATGAAATGAAAATAGTATTCAGGGTAAAAACTTGGTATCCTGCCTAGACCATTTCTTGGTTTTTAAAATTTCCACGCGATTAGGGTTAAACAACATTCTAATCATATCGAAGATTTTGCTACTATTAGAAATTCATATTTCTAAACTTATTCATTCATAAAAGCATATAATTACGTTGCAAACTTATACTTTAAACAATTTCACTTTAAAACACTTACATGCCCACTAGTCTATCAAATTACGGTAAAGATGTACTTACTGAACTTACTGTAGTAACTTGATTTTTCCCAAGTTTTTGCTCCTCCTTGTTAGACAATTCCAGAGAACCTACGTGTGACATAAGACACACGCTAAGTACGAACTTAGTGAGGCAGTTAAACTTATTTATTTTAAACATGAAGTGATGCAGTACAATATGTCATATAAAAGTGCAACAGATTTTCTCTATAACATGGCAAGTATGTCATAATGTTACCATATCATGTATCGTCTCTATCATGAAGCATTTCTATCATGTATTATTTCTATCATGGAAACCATATACCATATGTCATATGAATCATGTATCATCATTTTCATGTAAATCATGTATCGTACTGTCATATGAATCATGCATCCAATTTGCATAACACGTTCTCTATCATGATCATGCTTTTATCATGTAATCATCTGCATAACACATGATCTTTCATGGTTATGCTTTTATTATGCAATCATCTGCATATTCATAACTTTTCAATTTATCTTATTACGATACCAAAGTATCTATTTCAATGCGGCATGATCAATGCCTGATACGAGGCAAGTCCGATAGGACTCTATAGCCTCTAATTTGATACCGTAGTATCTAAAATTGAGTACATACTTGAGGACGCTCTTTGCTCCTTATATTCGCACCTCTTTAGTGCTATCGACACCCAAGGTATCTACTTGCTTCATTTTAATCTTATCACTATTCATGTAAACATAATGCATCATCATTTATAGAGACAGTAGTTCGTACCTTGTACTCCGTCGAGCTTGCCATGTTGAGTCATGCATCATATCATTTTTATTATGCAAATGTCATTCTTAAATTTGGGTCGACTTATCACGAGTCTTCCCATTTTAACATAACATGCATATGGAAATGCACTCACCTGGGCCATGTAACAATTTGCCTCACCAAGTCTTACTCGATCCTTCCCCTCATGACACCTTGAATCCTATTTGATTCGTATTCGACTTCATTAATCACATAAATATAAATACCATTTGTTAGATTCATTTCTAACGATATTTTAATCAAAGTATATAATCATTTAACATAAAAATTTCTATACATTTCCTTATGTCCTTATATTGTCCAAAAACTCATTTTGGTCCTTAATAACCTTTTTGAATTTCAAACAATTCTTCCAAGCTTGCTAACTAACATTAGATACAAAATGTCTCAATTGTCCAACATTATCTCTTCATTTTGGACTAATATCCTTTTAGTCCTTAAACTTTATAAAAGTGACAATTTAGTCACTACATCACTTTTGTACATTAATTCATGTACAACTTTTCTACTCATTTCTAAAATTTTCCATTAACCTTCAACTTTGTCCAACTTAATCCTTCAAAATTCTTTTATTTTGAAATAGGCCCCTCAATTTTCCTTTCTTGTTATTTTAATCATTTAACTTTCATAACATGCTTGAAACATCAATTCTATGAATTTTCCATAATTTCAAGACCAATTCCTAATTTTTTCATAAATTAACGAATTGGTCCTTCAACTTCCAAAATTTACATTTTGGTTCTTTCTCATCAATTCAAGCCAATTTGATCTCATTATCAAAAACCACTCTTCAATCCCTCTTCAAAACAATAATTTCCACAAGTATCCCTTTATTTTTTCAATTTGCTGAATAAGTCCTCAAAATTTTCAAAATATTCAATTTGGTCCTAAATTGTCAATTCAAGCTTAAAATAACATTTTCTATTCATTTCCATCATCAAATAAAATTTGACAATTTAGTCCCTAATATTCCATAAAATTTCAAATTGGTCCCTAATAGGAATTAAATCTTCAAACATCAAAATTAAGTTTCTAACATCAACATAAAGCTTCAAACAACTTAAATCCTTCAATATCATCATCAATTCTCAAACCCTTAAAAAATTCCTAAATTTCAAGATTAGGGTTTATAACTTCCAACATGAAATTAACTTGATTCAAGCTTGTTTTCTTCAAAACTAAGCTTAATTCATCATCTACTACATCAATTCTAATAAAATTCCATGAAACCCTAATCTCTCTCTCTTCAAACCTTAACTTAAAATTCATAATTCCATGCAATTTTACTATCAAAATATAGAGAATGAAGAGTAGATTACTTTACCTTAAACAACTTTGCTTGAATTCTTGATCAAAAGCCTTGAAAATGGACTAGGAAAATTTTTGGTATTTTCCCTCTTTTCTTTTTGCTATTCGAACAGCTCTAAGATGAACAAAATAATGTTTGGTTCATCTTTTAAATAAATCCACGTGTTTAAAAATGAAATGAATTTTTAATTCATTTTACATAGTGAAATTACTAATTTGCCCTTTTAATCCAACGGCCAAGATTCAATCTGATCAAAATTCAATGGCTATGATTTAATCCATGTGTAAATCCTCTTCCAAAATTGCCATAAATGTTCCAAAATATTTCAACAATGCCATCTATGGCAAATGTCCAATTTGCCCTCCAACTAGTCTTTATTTACAAGTCTTAAAATTTGCCATCCCATTAAAATTGAACCAAATTGGTTCCCATCTAACCGGCCTTGTCCAAAAATATCTTAGATTTTTATTTATGGCATTCATTCGATCCAAATATTCGAATTTCACTCAATACGATTTTCAAATTTTCTTCCTTTGAACTTTAAAACTTTATAGCCACTAACATAAGCCTCGTATGAAAAATCCGGGTAGCACGGAAGTGTCTCTCTTGGGGGTAAACTATTCATTTACGGGGTTAAAATACATAACTTTTAAAAATTACACTTTGGTCCCTAAACTTTTCCAAAGTTTATACTTTAGCCACAAAACTTTCAAAATTTCCAATTTGGTCACTGGACTTCAATTCCCATTTCAATTTTCCTCAGATTTTTACCAAACTTTGAAAGTATCTAATTCAGCTCACTTATTCCTTAAATATTATTTTATAATTTTTCCTTGACTTATGGAACATCCTCTGAAATTTTGATTCGATCTCCTGATATTCGTAAAATACTTCTACTGCGATTTTACCTTTTTCGAACTAGCGGATTTATTCCAAAAATTCAATATTTCCATATTCGGGAAATAAACTCTATTATCTCATAAAAACTTCATTTCCCAGAACTTAGACTGAATTTTCCTAACTCAGTCTACTATTCCGATAATTATCGAAAATCCTTACAGAGTAGCATTTCTCTTAAAAATCCTTTATCGATAATCCATACGAATATTATGTACTCTTACTGATTCCAAAATATCGATTTGAAACACTTTTATGGGATCAGGTCACCCATCATAGTATTTCCCTAGCCTAAGCACGTTTAACAATTTTATTCGATCCAAATTCGGTACCTCTTACTGCATCTTAATTCTTAAAACCGATATCAAAGTACCTATTTCGATCTGATTCACTCTTATACTGAATAAAATTACTTATTTGGGAAATTTATACTTTAGTCCCTAAACTTTGCAAGTTCACACTTCCACCCCTAAACTTTCAAAAATTATATTTTAGTCACTAGTCCAAAAATTGGAATATTACAGACCGACCAATTGAACCAAGATGCCAAGCTAGGTTTGTGTATGAATATAATGCACACCAAACCTTTCAAATATGTAACATATATGAAATTCTATCATAATATAAATATGTGGCCAATAAGAGCTCCATCCAAATCAATGTGACATCTTCAATGGTGGAGGCTCTTCATTGGGTTCGAAGTAAGACCTCACATATCTGTACTTGCCATGAACATAATTAATCAGAACCTTCTGATGCTCGAGTTTGTTGCAAACATCTCAGATTAAGCTTGTAGGAGCTTCTTGAGGCTTCTTGGTCATAGAAAACTTGCCTCGATCAAATGGGCTTTTGTACTTCGCCTTGAACCTCGCAAGGCTCATATCCAGGATCACCTTAAGCTTAGTATCTTTTAAGCAGGTCTTGAGTTCGAGGCCTTATGTATGCTGAAAATCTCCGTTGGAAGACTCAACCACCAAAATCATTAAATTTAGAATTCTTCATACTTGCTTTAGAAATTTAGGTATTCTTCATACTTGCTTTAGAAATTCTCAAAAGCAATTTGGTCAAATATATTGTTTAATGAATTGAAATCATTTCAAATTTAAATTTCAATAAAATACAACTGATACAAATATTTGAGATTAATTAAATCTAAAACAGTGAGAGTGCAAACAATCTCATATTTTATTCATTCAAATTAGTTCAATTATAATTTCAGTCTCTTTACTATATTAAAATTCTAGATTTAATCTTTTATTCTATTTTAATATAATTTGATTCACTAATTCTCTAATATTATTAATGAAATTAAATTGGAATATCATTACTTATTATTTTTATAGTTACTGATATGTAATTTATTGACTGACTAATATGAATTTAGTACTATAGAAATTCATTATAAAAGCGATTATTTCAAACTAATTTACTCCGTTCACAATGTCAATATCTGAAGATAGTGATAGTCATTAATTACCGTTGTTAAGATGATAACATGAATTATTTTAGGGTAAAGTACACAAACAGTCACTAAACTATCCAAAAAATACAAAATGGTCACTAAACTTTCAAAAATTATATAATGGGCATTAAACTTTAGTTTTTGTTACAAAATGGTCACTGAGCCGTTAAATGTTGTTAACTGGGTGACATGGTAGTTACAAAATTTGTATAACAACACATTTAATCATTCATATTTACACATTCAATAAATATAGACATCAAGAATGAGGGTTAAATTAGGACTAAATTGATTGAATGTGTAAATATGGAGGATTAAACATGTTATTATTCAAATTTTTGTAACTGTTACGTCATTCAATGAACGACAGTTAATGGCTCAATGATCATTTTGTAACAAAAACTAAAGTTTAATGCCCATTATGTAACTTTTGAAAGTTTGGTGACCATTTTGTATTTTTTGGGATAATTTAGCAATCATTTGTGAACTTTACCCATTATTTTATTATTAATCAACACAAGATGATCATTTAAAAGTTAGAACATATCGATTAATCAACAGGTTTTTCAGGGGCAGTAGGGTGAGCATTTAATCAAGTTAAGTAATTTTTTTTTTAAATTAGTAGAGTTTACGAGTCATATTTAAAACTTAAACTTTATTTGAATTATTTTCGAGTTGAGTTGTTCAAGTTCCTGTTCAAATTTAATAGTAAACATTTATAATGTTATGATACTAATTTATTTAAATTTAAATGACTTTCTATAACCATACGGATATACATTTCTTCGTACCTTTTCATATGTGATATATATCATACAAAATTGAGGGGCTCGACTCAAACTTGACCACTAATTACTAAAAATTTTAAATTATTTGAATTTTCAGTTTATAACACAAACTTTATTTGAAAATTTTTTTGAGGCGAGTTTATGAATTTACGAGTAAAGTCAAGATGAGTTGAGTGGAGTTTTTCCATATCTACTCCATTTTTTCCCGAATCGAGTCGAGCTTTGCTCAACCTTAAGAGGTAGCACCAGGGGTCCCCTTGCATACGTCAGCTCTCGCTAAATCATATTTGATGAATATGGGAACCTTCGACAAAATAATATATTTGAGGTGAATATTTGTTCAAGTCGAATCAAAAAATTTTAAATTTTTTTTTAATTGAGTCGTTCGAGTTTTTTTTTCAAATTTAATTTTAAAATTAATAATATTATGGTAAAATTAGTTCTAATTTAAGCAATTTTCTTTAATCACACACATATTTATATATATCTCTTCATATTCTTTTTCACATGTGTAAGTAAGGGTGATGTTATTTAATAAATTAAATATCTTCTGAAATTATAAATATATTATAATTTTATATTTAAAGAAGTAAATTTTTTAGGACAAAGTACTGATGAGAGTATAAACTTTATACTATAAAGAAGTCAAAGAATTGATGAGAAGAAAGAATTTACAAAAAAATGAAATTGAGGGATCAAATTGAATAAAATGCAAAGTTGAAAGACTGAATTAAAAAAAATAATTTTTCTGTTAGAAATCTGAATTAAGGATTCATAGATATTCTATAGTGGTAGTGGATCATGTAGTTCAAATTTGATCAAAAATGAACTTAAACCAAAAAAAATAAAGAAATAAGAAAACCATACAAAGTTGAGAGACTAAATTACAAAAAGGAGAAAAATTGTAAAAAAAAAGGAATTTAAGCTACATAAGTATTCTACAATTGTTTAAGAGCGTATGCTTCAAATTTGATCAAAAATACTTAAAATGAATGTGAAAATAAAAAAAAGAAAATTTTAAAAATTATTTTTTTCGAGTTGACAAAATTCGAACTCGACTATACCACAACAATCGACTCGTTAACTCACTAGAATAACTCAAAATTAAAAATTAATCAATTTCTTCGAATCAATTTTTACCCCTATAAATATACCCCAAATCACTTAAAAATGTATTTGTTGAGGATTTTTCATGACTCAACTGGAAACCTTTCCTAGGTTAAATATTTTGTATCTCAAACGATTCATCAGGAAGGTTATAGATAACTTTGACACGATCATCTCTTTCTCTAAGCAAAAAATTTATCAAAAATACAACCAGAATCCTCGAATATCATAACTTTTGAGTCACACTACTCTCTCAAGTTCTTATTATATCGGGTGAATTGCTTCCATTTTCTAATAATTAAATCTTGCACGAGTGATGGATTATGACAAAACAATTTAAGAAAATTTATTTGAAATTAAAAAAAAGCTTCAACTAAACTTTTCAAAATTTTGAAACTTTTAATTTTTTTTTTAATTTTTTAGAGGTCAAACTATTTTTTAAAAAAAAAAACTTTAAGACTTGATGAGAACTTTTAAACAATTTAAAAGGAAACTTAATTAAAAAATAAAACTTAATGAAAATTTAAACAATTTAAAAGGAAACTTAATTAAAAAATAAAACTTAATGAAAATTTTCTTTCTGAATATTAACGAGGCCGAATTCTGTATATCAAGCACCAACACGCTGTAAGGATGACCATGAATATCTCAGAGTACTGCGGAAGACAATCTATCCTGTGGGAACTCGAAGACAGAGTGTCTCATTCGTTGGCGTCTCAAATTTGGCCATAAGATCAACTACTACGTTAGCTTCTCGTCGAATTAAGTTGAAATCAACAATTCAAGCATTCTACAGAGATGAGCAATGCATCTTACCAGAGTGTACGGGCTTTCTGGAGATGGAGGCGAGAGAAGATCAAGCACATCGACATTATCTGTCTGAACAAGAGTACAAGACTCACACAAAACTATTGGACCAAGCAAGCTGTAACCCTTCATAAACACCCTAGAGCTCAATGTGAATGACTGCAGTTAGCCCAAGATTCCGATGAAAATCCAAGGGAAAACTGTCGGTATGATCTCCAAAGATACACCCTGCAGAGCCAAAACTTTTCGAGAGAGAAACATCACTGTATGAATTAAGACAAATCCACCCGGACGAGGGTGGTTGCAATTGGATCATCTTGGGTCCAATTCACCTCTAGATTTGTTTCTCCATTTCCATAATTACCAAACAATTGAAGCGAAGAGAGTATTCCAAGTACAATCAGAATTGGGGACTATCATCTTAGAGCACAAATTTTCAGAGAGCTACTTATCAAGCGGAATATCAAATAAAGAGTCATATGCGCGTCCATTCAGTAGTGAATCCCACACTCTATGAGCCGGTGGACAGTCGCGGAGAATATACAATAGTGTTTCGTCTAAGTTACCGCAAACGTGACAGGAAGAGACTTGAGTTAATCCTTCTTTGACATCGGTTGTGGTTTGAGACGAGCTTGTCATTCATCGCAAGCCATAAGAAGCCACAAATTCGCTCGGGAACACCAAGTTTTCAAATTAATCTCCAGCAAGGATGAACAACATCCCAATACGGCTTAAACAACAGGGTATTGTTGAACAACTAAAACCAAGAGGAAGCACAACCGAGGTTCTTTCTTTCCCTATAACTCAAGTCAATAATTATGACAAGCACACTATCACAAATATGTTCTCTAGCAACACTAATCAACCACAAATCAATAATGCAACCACAACACAATAAATTGAGACACTGATATTTTTACGTGGAAATCCCCTCTAAATCAAGGGCAAAAACCACGACACTTTAGAGTCCGGTCAAAAGCTCCACTATTATCAAATGTTCAACTACAAGACTATAATATCCAGCCTACAACAAGCACTCAACTCCAACAAGGTTAATAACAAGTAGTCTTTAACAAAAGAAAGAAAAATGAGAGAACATCATAAAAAATGCAGCTACTTTAAAATGTGGTTTTTCGCTGCTACAGGACTCGGATGAAAAATCTGACCATACAAAGTCAAGAACACCAAGTCGCCTAGCTGTTGTCCAAAAATTAGCTCAATCAAACCACGAATGGACCTCCGATCAAAGAGTTGATCACTGTTGTACCAAAGCTTCAAAATTGTTTTCCCTCATCTATTTTCTCTCAAACGAGCCTCTCTCTTATTCAAAAATCAAATATGATTTTTCTTTGCTGTAAATTAGCTACCCACACACCTACTCCCAAGGCAAAAGGGAATGGCCTTTAATGTTAAAGTCAAAAATAGACTTTAAAAGGTGTTAGAAACTTTTTACCAAAACAAGCAAAAAATTTAAGCACCCATATTAAATGGGTTAACTGGTGATGGGTTCCCCACATAGTGAGACCCACACCCAACAAATCCCTCCCTCCAACTATGTGGTGATTACCTCTATGCCGACCATCAAGCAACATGCTTCAAACTTTCCTTTTGGTAAGGTTTTAGTCAATATTTCAGCACCATTATTATCAGTATGTATCTTCTCAAGCTCTAACAGTCTAGCTTCAAGAACATCTCGTATCCAGTGGTACCTCACATCAATATGCTTAGATCTAGCATGAAAAGTTGAGTTCTTACCAAGATGAATCACGCTCTGGCTATCACAATACAATACATACCTCTCCTAAGTAAAACCAAGTTTATGCACAAATTTCTTCATCCAAAGCATCTCCTTGCACGTTTCGGTCGCTGCAATGAACTCTGATTCGGTGGTGGATAAGATAACACACTTTTGCAATCTCGATTACCATACCACAGCTCCCTCTGCATAAGTGATCAAGTAACCTGAAGTAGATCTCATCAAAGCAAAATCCTCGGCCATGTCTGAATATGTATATCCAACAAGAACATGTTTCTCATTGCCGAAACAAAGTTTCAAATTAGAACTGCCACAAAGATATCTCATGACCCACTTCACTACATTCCAATGCTCTCTTCCATTGCATACATCAAACTACCCACGGCTGAAGAATAATGAACTTTCTGCATCTCTTCCTTATCATTTTCTGTGGAAAAACTACGCTTAACACTCAATCTGAAGTGCGTAGCAAAGGGAGTATTCACCGCTTTAGCTCTGTCCATACTAAACCTCTAAAGTATTTTCTCAATGTACCTTTCCTATGATAACCATAATTTCTTGGCCTTTCTATCACGGGTCAACCTTATGCTAAGAATTTGCTTTGCTGGCCCCAAATCCTTCATCGCAAAGGATTTACTCAACTCTTACTTCAACTTGTCAATTTTGGAAGCATTATGACCAACAATAAACATATCATCATCATAGAGTAAAATGATAATAAAATCGTCACCAGAGAATCTCTTAACAAAAATACAATGATCAGAAGTAGTCTTCTTGTAGCCTTGCTCCCCCATAACAGACTCAAACTTTTTGTACCATTGCCTAGGAGCTTGCTTCAAACTATACAAGATCTTCTTCATCTTGCACATGTAATCCTCTTTTCCTTGTGCAACAAATCCCTCTGGATACTCCATATAAAGCTCTTCTTCCAAATCACCATGAAGAAAAGTAGTTTTCACGTCTATTTGTTCAATCTCTAAGTCATAACAAGCTGCCAAACTCAGTATAGTTCTAATAGAGAACATCTTCACAACTGAAAAAATAATTCTTCAAAATCAATCCTCTTTTTTTGAGTATTGTAGCGATCTCTTTTTCGCTAAAAAAAATGAGGTGTTAAGGTGTTTGGGATCTTTTGGGTATTTTAAAAAATGTCTTCCATTAGGGTTTTAGAAAAAACCGTATTATTTTAAAAATGGAGTCGCCACCAGCCACTAAGGTATGCCGGGCACCACAAAAACCAGAGATTTTAAAAATATCGGGTTCGGGAGTCAATTACGGATGGGGAAGGATTAGCACCCCCACACTGCCCAAAAATGGTACTTTAATTATTACCGCTTTATTAATATTAAACTTTTCGGATTAAAGTGACGATTAAATTAAAATTTGGTTATAAGTGCGAGTAGATTTTAAAGGCCCTGTTATTCGAGAGTAAACCGAAAGACCACCATCACTACGCTTGATACTGACCACGTTTACGCTCGAATAAAAGGGTACCGCATTGACAAAATATACATCCGAAATGCAACTTAAAACATGGAAAACATATATAAAAACAATGCGATAATCATATAAATAAATACTAACATTATAAAATATTAATCTTACACATAAATAAAAACGAATCTAACATAAATAAAATACTACTCTAAAACATACATATTAAACACATTTGCATACATGATAATATACATATAATATTAATTAATACAACAATATAAATATACATAAAATCTTATATACATATATATTAAAGTATAAAAATAATAAAATATTATACGTAAAATATGAACAATGGATATAAAACATATGTACATATATCATGATATCAACATATAATAAAAATAACTTTGTATAATAATAGCATATTACACACATAATAATAATAATAATAATAATAATAATAATAATAATAATAATAATAATAATAATAATAATAATAATATGTATGCATGGATCATATTAGAATGCACGAAACAACCTAAAATTAAATTCAAAGATTTAGAATGCGTGAATATTAAAACACATGGCAAAAAGCATATGAAAACAGGGACTACAATGAAACAAATATGAAACTTGAAGAAATAAACATAAAATAACAAAAATAGCATGCTGGAAAATAAACATTAAACTGCAGTGACTACAATGAAATGAGGGCAAAACATGAGGGCTGAAACGTAAATAACATAAAGAAAAGGGAAGAATCGAGAGGCGAGAAAGAGATGGAGGACCAGAAGCGAGATTAGACTATGTACAAAAAATAAGCGGGTTGAAAGTTTAGGGATCTGGAAGGGAAGTTTACCACAACCAAAATAAAAACCGGGGAAAAGGAGAGGGAGTACTCGCGTAATTAGACCCTTCTAAAAAACACGGATCCTCCATGGGTTACGGGTCATCGCGTGGATCGGTCACCAAAACGGTACCGTTTTGGATACCAGTTTAAAACACACAAAGGGGTTTTATTTTTCATTCGAAACCCAAAACAAAATTAAAAAAAAACCTAAACGTATTGTTCCCTTCTCCCTCATTGTCTCTTGAACCAGACGGCAGTGGCGGCCACTCAGTTCCACGCCATTCACCAGCCGTTCGGCCTCACGGTGACACTCCGACCACCAGGTAAGTGTCAAAAACTCCTCCCTTTTCTACTCGAATGAAAAAAAACAACTTTAAATCGAGATTTAAAAAAATCTAATGGATTTTCAAAAATAAGAGCAACGTTTGGATTCAAAAAGATTTGATTTTCATTGAATACCTCTGGTTTCATACAAATTTCGAACCCAAAATCCTTCCCTTTTACAATTTTTTTAGATCCCCCCTTTTACAAGCTTTCTGGTTCGGTTTTATAACCGTTCAAAATAACCACTCTTCTATTTTTTAGTCATTCTGCATATTGATGGCAGCATGATTTTGGGATTGAGCATGGGTATGGCAGATTGGGTAGGTGATTAGGGTATGGGTTAGTTTAGGTTAGGTTTTTATTTTATTTCTAGGGTTGGTTTTTGATTTAGGGATAATGGGTTTATAATTTTAGGGATTTTAATTTAGGGTTTCGGGTGGTTACCGATGGGTGAACGACGACGGCAGACGAACGACAATGGAGGCACAAAAAGCTGGCGGCGGCAATGGCTGGTCATTAGGGTTGAGTTAAGGTTAAGGCTTAGTTTTAGGTTTGGGTTAATGGGTTACAAGTTTGGGCTGGGTTGTGTGGGTTTTGGTTTTAGGTTTGGGTAACCCGGATAAAACGGGTTATTATAGCTGCCCCTCTTTGCTCATTGTTGTGTAACAGCAATAGAGCAAAGACTAGAAATAACCCGTTTTGTCCAGTCTGGCTGGGCTTCTTCCCTATTGACGTATGTCTTCATTCTTCGCGACGCATGTCTGCTTTCTTGACTTGGTTGATCTACGTTGTCACTCTCGGGGAAGCAAAGTCTTCAAAATAAAGGGGTTGTTTGTTGGGGAAGCAAAATGAAAGCTACTTGCTACATTATTGATGACGATGTAATACATAACGAAAATTCAACCCGGTTGCAACACCGACGAAGAGGCAGGGTCTACAAAATTCGATCCAGCTGCGACACTGACGAAGAGGCAAGATCGACAGATGAAAGCTCTAATATCCAATCCAGCTACAACTCTGACGAAGAGGCAGGATTAGAAAATTAGAAACTTCTTCTTCTTTTTTTCTTTTTCGTCTCTCTTTTTTTGCTTGCTTGCTTGCTTTTTTCTTTTTTTTTTCTTTTTTTGCCGTTTTTAAATAAAGATAAATAGTTGAAAGTTAGTGAATTTTGACCAAGCTACAACACTGACGAGAAGGCAAGGCCTGAAGATCTGATCCATCTACGACTCTGACGAAGAGGCAGGATTGGAAAGTTGTTCTTTTTGTGTGATGAAGCTACGACTCCGACGAAAAGGAATGATCAAAATTTGGCAAATCTGGTTCAGCTACAACACCGACAAAGAGGCAGAACCGATGGATAAAAATTCCAATGTCCGATCCAGCTACAACTCTGAAGAGGCAGTATTAGAAAATTGAAAACTTCTTCTTTTTTTCATTTTTCTTAATCTTTTGCTCTTTTTGCCCTTTTTTTTCATTTTTTTCATTTATTTTTTCTTCTTTTTCCCTCATTTTTTAGATACAACATTGATAAAACTTGAAAGTTAGTAAATTTTGACCAAGCTACAACACCGACGAAGAGGCATGGTCTAAAGTTAGTAATATGGATCCAGCTACGACACCGACGAAGAGGCAGGATCTAAATTTAGTGAATTTGGTCTAGCTACAACACCGATGAAGAGGCAAGATCGAAAGTTAGTAAATTAGGTTCAGCTACAACACCGACGAAGAGGAGAACCGAAAGCTAGATTTGACCAAGCTACAACACCGATGAAGAGGCAAGGTCTGAAGGTTTGATCCAGCTACGACACCGACGAAGAGGCAGGATCAGAGAGTTGATTTCTTTGAGATCAAGCTAAGGCTCTAACGAAGAGGCATGATCAGAATTTGGAAAATTTGGTTCAGCTACAACACCGACAAAGAGGCAGAACTGAAAATTAGATTTTACCAAGCTGCAACACCGACGAAGAGGCAACGTCTGAAGATTTGATCCAACTACAACTCTGACGAAAAGACAGGATCGAAAGGTTGGTTTCTTTGCGATCAAACTACGGCTCTAACGAAGAGGCATGATCGAAATTTGGCAAATTTGGTTCAGCTACAACACTGACGAAGAGGCAGAACCGAAAATTCATGAAGTTGGACTTATCCATACCATCAACGGAGGGTAAGATCAAATTTTCATAACTTAGATCTTGCTATACCATTAACGGAAGAACAAGATCAGTGAATGACAACTTGACTTTTGATTCATTTTTTTGAATTTTTTGATTTTTTTCTTGAACTTTCTTTTTTGATTTTTTTGATTTTTCTAATTTTTTGATTTGTTTTTTTTTTCTTTTTTTGCTACAACTATAATAAAAATTAAATTCTGAGTAAAATTTTGGTCTAGCTGCAACACTGACGAAGAGGCAAGACCTGGAGAGGATTTAATCTACTACACCACTGACGGAAATACTAGATCAGCAAAATATGAGATCCATACACCACCGATGGAGAGATAGGATTCATATGAAAAATTTGATTTGCATCACCACCGACGGAGATAAGATCTACATTAAGTTGGTCTACCACCACTGACGGAGGCATGATTTGCAAGATGTTGAGTTGTTGTGCCATCGACAGTAAGACGATGTCTAGAAAAAATTTGCTCTGTTTCTCTATCGACAGAGGGCAGGATCTGAAATGAGTTATTTCTGTTGGCAAAAGTGAGAATCTGGAAAATGTCGGTGTCCACCACACCATTGTCGGAGAAATCAAATCCTACAAAGGAAAAAAGCATTTGTCAGTAATTGTTGAAAAATTTTTCAATGGTACCTTTTGTTTAGATGTTCCAGCATCTTTCGTTTGGCCTCCTCCATGACTAAGGTTGGCCATCATGTCATTGCCCCATGTTGAGGATGTTTAGCCGCTTCGTTGAACCTGTTTGTAAGCAAAAATGGATGCACGAATTTTATGCCTAAATGCATGGTAACTTCGGTGTATGCACTTAATCTAAATGTATGACATATGCAAAAATGATTTAATGCAAGATGAATGCAACTAAATGCATGAATGTGATATGATTTTTGGCCCTCAATGGGATGCCCCTGACTCCTCATTGGTCTTGTCATGATCTTGGTCTTTTGTATGTAGCGGTGCCCCAACCTCTTCTTGGGTTCGATCACCTTTCTTTGAATCTTTCATCTAGGTGCATGCCCTAACATCTTGTTCGTTCTATGTTATCGTCTAAAACTACTCTTGTAGCCAATTTGAAACTTTAGGGTGATGTTGGTTTACAAAAAGCATTACTCTGCACTTAATCTGAAACTTGCATTGCAACTTGTAGTTTTGATCCCTTACAAAATATTCTCACTACTATCGTACTTAAGTCAGTGAGATTGGTTTACAAAAAGCATTACTCTGAAAGTGATAAAAACTACAAGGGGACCTACTATGGTCAAGATAGTGCAATATTTAAGCTGGGTAAGGCATGGTCCAGCTAAAAAAAAAAACTTCGACACATCCCTAATTGGCATCTTCGTGCTTTGGCAAAGGGTCTTTGTTTGTAGCTATTCTTGCCGAGTCATCAAAGCTTACCACCCCAAGCTTAATGAATTTTTCCACCAACTTTTTGAAACCAAAGCAATTTTCAATTGTGTGGCCAACTTGTCCTACATGATAATCGCATTTTGCATTGGCATCATACCATTTTCAGAAGGGAGGTTGTACCGGATCTCGGTAAAAAGGTGCCACCATATGGATGTCGTACAACTGTTTGTACAATTCTCCATAAGAAACTGGTAATGGAGTAAACTCTATCTTTTCAGTATTCTTCCCCTGACCAGAATCTTGGCTTGAGGAACCGTGGGCACTTGTAGCTTTGGGTTGTATCACCATCACCGGCTTTGAATATCCCACATTGAAAATTCCAGAAGAGTTCACTTCATTATCTCTCTTCCCATACGAAGGCTTTTGTGAGACGAACTTCCACCAATATCGATCTTTCCACTTTTAACGGCATTTCAATGAGCTCACCAGATAGTACTATATCGACAAAGTTGGTAGTTGCATTGCCTATAAGGCGATCTAGGATTGGACCCTCCAAAGTTTGGATAAATATAACAATAGTCTCTTTCTCACCAAGAGGGGGTTGGACATGTACAGCTATATCTCTCCATCTTTGCTTGTATTGTCTGAAATTTTCATTAGACCTCTGCTTCATGTGTTGTAGAGTCCAACGATCAGGTACCATATCACTGACGTGTTGGTACTGCTCCAGAAAAGCTCTAGGGTCTATCCATGATTTTATCTGATGACGGCTCAATTGATTATACCAACAGACAGCAGATCATGATAGACTATCCTGAAAATAGTGAATTAACAGCTTGTCGTCTCAGCCGTATCCTGTCATCCTCCTACAGAACATAGTGAGGTGAGCGCGAGGGCAACTGGTTTCATCATACTTTTCAAACTCTGGGATCTTGAATTTTGGAGGTAATACCAAATCTGGGACAAGACTGAGTTCATTGGCATTGAATCCACTGAAGGTATCTTGTACCTCTATAGCTTGCATCTTTTCCTCGAGTCGTTTGCAAAGCTCCTCGATCTCTTTTGATGGCTCATTTCTTGATTTGTTAGATTCAATCAACTGGTCCATCTCAGAGACAAAATTTTCAACCTGATTGCCCCATAGCTTAGCTTATGTTGCGACAGGCAAATTTGCCGGGATAGGGCCGCTGGCCTGAAGTGGTTGAGATTTTCCATGGAAATTACCACTCGGGGGTTGTTTTGACTTTTAGCTTGAGTATGAGTGAACCCTGGAGGACATATAAGATCTTCATTTTCTTCCCCGAGACCTGCCCCAGGGTTGATAGCAGCGTCCTCTCCTTGTTCAAGAAACTTGCATCCGAGCATCTGTGCCAATTTACCGAGTATGTCTTGTTGAGATTGTGCAAACACATCCCTTATCTTTTGCTGGGCTTTGGCTAACTGGTCCTCCAGTTTTTGGGTAAAATCTGCATGCAAAGTCTTCTGGTTCTGCTCAATCCTATCCAGTCTGTCTTCATTTGCCATCTTTGTCTTACTTCTTGTTCTGTATGGATGTTGAATTGAATGATCTTCCATCCTTCCTAGTATTGCTGTCACAGGGCATCCCGAGGATCAGTCTTGTAACACCCCCTTCCCGTATCCGTACACCGAACACGAGTCAGAAATGTCACAGCAGTTTAAAAATCATTATACTACAGAAATCAGGTCAAATTTAAAATTTTCAAATATTAACATACCATAAGTAATTAACTTAACATATAATAATTATACATATCGTACCATGTAATTTTATTTACATAACCAAAATTAATACAAGGCCGGCCGGTTAACTGGTTTCACAAAATAACAAATTATTTTCGTACATGCCCCTAATTTCTAACAAAACAAGATGTCGTAAGTACATAAAATAACCTGTTGACGTGCTAATCTCCTCTAAAAGAGATAGAGTGATTCAACACCTTGCTACTACTCCCAGGTACCTACGCGTATTATAGAAAATACACACTGAGAATATTCTCAATGAGGCATAAGGTAAGTAACTCATATAAAATAATTGTAAATGCATGATATTTTCAGAAATCAAGTCAACAATTAAATTCACATACTTTAAGAGTGCATGAATAATTATGCAAAAGCACATATCATAATAAATCTCTAACCTGAAAAATCACATAGCCCAAGGTAAATATCGAGTGACTAATATACGAGTCATGTACTTTAAAAGTACTAGTCTTCTCATATTTGGCTCGTAGGACATTATAAAATGTCAATAACTCGTAGAACACATAAGTGTCAATAGCTCGTAGGACACATTAAAGTGTCGATAACTCATAGGACACAATAAAATGTCAATATCTCGTAGGACTCTAATGGTATACCACTATATTGTCATACTCAATATTATACTACCAAGGGCAATATAAAATAATTTTCCTGCAAATATGGCAAGCAACCTAAATTTCACATATATATATATATATCACATAAAAGAAATTTCATATTGGAGCAGTTCATACTCCAATATGTCATAATATCTCATCGGTATACTACCATAAAAATAATATCATATAATTTATCATGTAAATATCATGCAAAAAGTCATATCATGCTAAGTTAAAAATCATGTCACATATTAATTTAAAACATTTATGCACTCACCTTTGTCTCATATAACTTTTAATACTCATTCAATCCCGAACCTTTTCATTTCCCTTTTTAGTTCGATCACGATTGATATTAGTATCTTGTTCAAAGAGCTGTTCAACAGCCTTGTATAAAGCTTGAAGAAGACTAATTTTTTTTCTAACATTCTATCACTTAATTATGCCATTTGGCATAATATAATACCATTAAATTCAATTAAAAAATCACATAATGCCACATGTATTTTACTTTAAATATGATAAAGCCACTTGTCTCATAAAAATGAATATTAAATTCATTTTATTCACCTTTCCAACTTTGTCCCCCAACTATCCCAAAATTACTAGTTAGACCTTCTAGTTCAAATCCAACCAACTAGTTTGAAACTAACCAAATCTTAATTGAAATTCAACCAAACTAAGATAGAATATTCCAAAATAATATTCTATCACTTTTCCATAGCCTCTTGAATCAAACTCTAAAATTTATATTTGATCTGATATACCGATAATTTCTACTACGATTTAGTCTTTTACGAACTATCGGATTCCAAAAATTCCCAAAATTTAACATAATGTTCCCTTAGTCTAAATAAGACTTCCTTCAAATTTTCATAATTTTCTGTGCTCGAACAGTCACCCGAATTCAATTTAAACTTTAACCGTAATTTCCCAATAATAGAAATATCAGATCAAACCAAAAATTTCATATTCGATCCACACCCTTATATGATCTATTTATTTTTACCATAAAATTTTTTATTGGGAAAATTACCATGTTAGTCCCTGTATTTTTCAAGACTTTTCACTTTTAATTCCAAACATTGAAACTTTACGTTTTAGCCACTAAACTAAAACTACCAAAACTAATTCTATGCAATACCAACACTAAGCAAAAATTTGGGGTATTACAATTCTCCCCCTTAAGAAAATTTGTCCTCGAATTTTCAAAACGTACCTTATTTAAACAAGTGCGGGTATTACTTTTCCGTTGCATCTTTGGTTTCCTTTGTTGCTTCCTCTACCTTGTGATTGCGCCAAAGAACTTTAAGCAAAGGTATCTGCTTGTTTCTTAACTCTTTAACACCATAAGCCAATATCTTGACTAGTTCTTCATTGTAAGTCAAGTATGACTGTAGCTCAATCTTTTTTGGAGCAATCACATGAGATGGATTCGATCGATATCTTCAAAGCATCGAAACATGGAAAACATCATGAATTCTTCTCATCTCTGGTAGAAAGGCCAACTGATATGCAACATGACCAACTCTCTTCAATATCTCATAAGGTCCAACGTATCTGGGACTCAACTTCCTTTTGCAACCAAATCTCATCATATTCTTCCAAGGAGAAACTTTCAGGAACACTTTTTCTCCAACACTGAATTGAATGTCCTTTTTCAGATCTGTATAGGCTTTCTGTCGGTCAGCAGCCTTCTTGAGATTGTCTTGTACAATTTTGACCTTTTTTTCCATATCTTGCAACATGTCCGACTTGATAATCTTGTAATCATGCAGCTCAAACCAATTTAATGGTGATATGCACTTTCTACCATATAAAGCTTCAAAAGGTGCCATTTTTATACTTGCCTAATAACTATTGTTGTAAGCGAACTCTGCTAGTGGCAAGTATTTTTTCCCAAGATCCTTCAAACTCAATAACACTAGCCCTCAACATATCTTCAAGTACCTGAATAATTCTTTCCGACTGACCATCGGTTTGAGGATGAAAAGCAATACAAAAGTTCAGTCGGGTTCCCAAAGCTCTGTGTAACACTTCCCAAAATCTTGATGTGAACCTTGGATCTCGGTCAGATACAATAGATATAGACACTCCGTGCAGTCCAACTACTTCTTTAATATAAAGCTCAGCATACATGCTCATCTGATAATCTGTCCTGACTTGTATAAAATGACCTGTCTTGGTCAATCTGTGCACAATTACCAAAATAGTATCTTTCTTACTGGGAGTCAAAGGCAATCCTGTTACAAAATCCATCGTAACTCTATCCCACTACCATTGTAGAATCATGGTAGGCTGTAACTTCCCAGACGGCACTTGGTGTTCAGCTTTCACCTTCTGACAAGTCAAACACTTTGCAACAAACTCTGATATCATCCTCTTCATACCCGACCACCAATACTGACTTTTCAAATCTTGATACATTTTGTTTGAACCAGGATGCATGGTCAACAGACTATAATGTGCCTCGGTAAGCAATTCCTGCCTCAACTCATCATCTTCAAGAATATACACTCTACCCTTATAATAAAGGCATCCATCGGGTTTAACTTCATAATCTTTAACCTCACCCAATTCCACTTGTTTCATCTTTGCTGCACAATCTTTACCTTGATACTGACTTTCTTTGATTCGACCTAACAATGATGATCTTAATTGTAACTCTACCAACAAAGAACCATCAGAATGTCCTTCTAATTGTGCATTCATAGCCTGCAGTGCAGCAAATTTCTTCCAGCTTAAAGCATCTGCCACAACATTAGCTCTGCCGGGATGATAATCAATAATCAAATCATAGTCCTTTATCAGCTCTAACCACCTTCGTTGCCGTAAATTTATCTCTTTCTGAGTCATCAAATACTTTAAACTCTTGTGATCAGTGTAGACATGGCAATGTTCACCATACAAATAATGTCGCCATACTTTCAAAGCAAACACAACAGCAGCAAGCTCCAAATCATGTGTCAGGTAGTTTCTTTCATGTGTTTTCAAAGTCGAGAGCATAAGCAATCACCTTTCCTTCTTGCACCAGTACACAACCCAAACCATTGTAGGATGCATCACTGTACAAGGTAAATTCCTTACCTGACTCTGGCTGTTCTAGTATTGGAGCTTCTGTTAAAACTTTCTTCGATTGATCAAAACTTTCTTGACATCTTTCAGTCCAAACAAATGGCACATCTTTCCTCAACAATTTAGTAAGCGGAGTGGCTATCATAGAGAAATCCTTAACAAACCTGCGATAATATCCAGCTAGTCCCAAGAAACTACGAACCTCAATAATGTTCTTAGGAATTTTCCACTTGACAATAGACTGTACTATCTTAGGATTAACTCTAATCCCTTCAGCTGAAGCAATGTGTCCCAAGAAAGCTACCTCAGACAACCAAAACTCACACTTTGAGAGTTTAGCATACAACTTCTTTTCTCCCAAAATCTGCAATACTATTCGCAGGTGCATATCATGATCTTCTTTGGTCTTCGAATATACCAAGATATCATCAATGAAGACTACCACAAACTGATCAAGGTATGGCTGAAACACTCGGTTCATCAGATCCATAAATGCAGCTGGAGCATTGGTAAGACCAAATGGCATCACTACAAACTCATAATGACCATACATTGTCCAAAAGGCTGTCTTTGGGACGTCTTCCTCTTTAACTTTCAGCTGATAATAGCCTGATCGAAGATCAATCTTGGAAAATATTGCTGGTCCTTTCAACTGATCAAACAAATCTTTTATCCTCGGCAGTGGATACTTATTCTTTATAGTTACCTTGTTCAATTGCCGATAATCAATGCACAGTAGCAACGAACCATCTTTCTTTTTAACAAACAACACTGGAGCTCCCCACGGTGAAGTACTGGGATGAATAAACCCTCTATCCAACAATTCTTACAACTTTGACTTCAATTCTCTTAACTCTGCATGTGCCATCCTGTACGGAGTTATTGACACTGGTTCAGTTCCTGGAATTACCATCAGTATCTCCTTGCAAATCCGGAGCTTGTAACTTCTTCAATTCTTTGGGAACTGATATCCGAGGAGGTCAATTTATGATCGCTTCTAGTGCCTGTAAAAAAGTGGTCCGATCCTGAACTGGCATCTCCTGCTGTACCGGTTGCTGTACCTCCTTTCTCTGGGCATTTTCAGGCCCCACCAAATTTGTGGCATGTCGGGAATCCTCACCTTCCGACATCTGTTCTCATAACACACACTTAAACTAATAAGCAATTGCATCAATCAAACAAGTATCATTTTCCATTAAATACGACATCTTAGTGGCATGTACACTTTTAAACACTTTCTTTAGGTTCAAAATAACCCAGAACCGGCTAAACCTGTGGCTCTGATACCAAATAAATGTAACACCCCCTTCCCGTATCCGTACACCGAACATGAGTCAGAAATGTCACAGCAGTTTAAAAATCATTATACTACAGAAATCAGGTCAAATTTAAAATTTTCAAATATTAACATACCATAAGTAATTAACTTAACATATAATAATTATACATATCGTACCATGTAATTTTATTTACATAACCAAAATTAATTCAAGGCCGGCCGATTAACTGGTTTCACAAAATAACAGATTATTTTCGTACATGCCCCTAATTTCTAACAAAACAAGATGTCATAAGTACAGAAAATAACCTGTTGACGTGCTAATCTCCTCTAAAAGAGATAGAGTGATGCAACGCCTTTCTACTACTCCCAGCTACCTACGCGTATTACAGAAAATACACACTGAGAATATTCTCAGTGAGGCATAAGGTAAGTAACTCATATAAAATAATTGTAAATGCATGATATTTTCAGAAATCAAGTCAACAATTAAATTCACATACTTTAAGAGTGCATGAATAATTATGCAAAAGCACATATCACAATAAATCTCTAACCTGAAAGATCACATAGCCCAAGGTAAATATCGAGTGACTAATATACGAGTCATGTACTTTAAAAGTACTAGTCTTCTCATATTTGGCTCGTAGGACATTATAAAATGTCAATAACTCGCAGGACACATAAGTGTCCATAGCTCGTAGGACACATTAAAGTGTCGATAACTCGTAGGACACAATAAAGTGTCAATATCTCGTAGGACTCTAATAGTATACCACTATATTGTCAGACACAATATTATACTACCAAGGGCAGTATAAAATAATTTTCCTGCAAATATGGCAAGCAACCTAAATTTCACATATATATATCACATAAAAGAAATTTCATATTGGAGCAGTTCATTCTCTAATATGTCATTTAATATCTCATCGGTATACTGGCATAAAAATAATATCATATAATTTATCATGTAAATATCATGCAAAAATCATATCATGCTGAGTTAAAAATCATGTCACATATTAATTTAAAACATTTATGCACTAACCTTTTCCTCGTATAACTTTTAATACTCGATTCAATCCCGAACCTTTTCCTTTCCCTTTTTAGTTCGATCACGATTGATATTAGTATCTTGTTCAAAGAGCTGTTCGGCAGCCTTGTATAGAGCTTGAAGAAGACTAATTTTTTTCTAACATTCTATCACTTAATTATGCCATTTGGCATAATATAATACCATTAAATTCAATTAAAAAATCACATAATGCCACATGTATTTTACTTTAAATATGATAAAGCCACTTGTCTCATAAAAATGAATACTAAATTCATTTTATTCACCTTTCCAACTTTGTCCCCCAACTATCCCAAAATTACTAGTTAGACCTTCTAGTTCAAATCCAACCAACTAGTTGGAAACTAACCAAATCTTAATTGAAATTCAACCAAACTAAGATAGAATATTCCAAAATAATATTCTATCACTTTTCCATAGCCTCTTGAATCAAACTCTAAAACTTATATTCGATCTGATATACCGATAATTTCTACTGCGATTTAGTCTTTTACAAACTATCGGATTCGAAAAATTCCCAGAATTTAACATAATGTTCCTTTAGAGTAAATAAGACTTTCTTCAAATTTTCATAATTTTCTGAGCTCGAATGATTACCCGAATTCAATTTAAACTTTAATCGTAATTTCCCAATAATAGAAATATCGGATCAAACCAACAATTTCATATTCGATCCACACCTTTATATGATCTATTTATTTTTGCCATAAAAATTTTATTGGGAAAATTACCATGTTAATCCCTGTATTTTTCAAGACTTTTCACTTTTATCACCAAACTTTGAAACTTTACGTTTTAGCCACTAAACTAAAACTACCAAAATTAATTCTATGCAATACCAACACTAAGCAAAAATTTGGGGTATTACAATTCTCCCCTTTGAGAAAATTCGTCCTCGAATTTTCAAAATGTACCTTGTTTAAACAAGTGCGGGTATTGCTTTTTCGTTGCATCTTTGGTTTCCCATGTTGCTTCCTCTACCTTGTGATTGCGCCAAAGAAATTTAACCAAAGGTATCTGCTTGTTTCTTAACTTTTTAACACCATAAGCCAATATCTTGACTAGTTCTTCCTCGTAAGTCAAGTCTGACTGTAGCTCAATCTTTTCTGGAGCAATCACATGAGATGGATCTGATCGATACCTTCAAAACATCAAAACATGGAAAACATCATGAATTCTTCTCATCTCTGGTGGAAGGGCCAACTGATATGCAACAGGACCAACTCTCTTCAATATCTAATAAGGTCCAATGTATTTGGGGCTCAACTTCCCTTTGCGACCAAATCTCATCATCTTCTTCCGAAGTGAAACTTTCATGAACACTTTTTCTCCAATGCTGAATTGAATGTCCTTCTTTTTAAGATCTTCATAGGCTTTATATCGATCAGCAGCCTTCTTGAGATTGTCTTGTACAATTTTGACCTTTTTTTCATATCTTGCAACATGTCCGACTTGATAATCTTGTAATCATGCAGCTCAAACCAATTTAATGGTGATATGCACTTTCTACCAAATAAAGCTTCAAAAGGTGCCATTTGTATCTTGCCTGATAACTATTGTTGTAAGCGAACTCTGTTAGTGGCAAGTATTTTCTCCCAAGATCCTTCAAACTCAATAACGCTAGCCCTCAACATATCTTCAAGTACCTAAATCACTATTTCCGACTGACCATCGGTTTGAGGATTAAAACTAGTACTAAAGTTCAGTCGGGTTTCCAAAGCTCTATGTAACACTTTCCAAAATCTTTATGTGAACCTTGGATCTCGGTCAGATACAATAGATATAGGCACTCCGTGCAGTCGAACTACTTCTTTAATAAACAACTCTAATATGTCATTTAATATCTCATCGGTATACTGGCATAAAAATAATATCATATAATTTATCATGTAAATATCATGCAAAAATCATATCATGCTGAGTTAAAAATCATGTCACATATTAATTTAAAACATTTATGCACTAACCTTTTCCTCGTATAACTTTTAACACTCGATTCAATCCCGAACCTTTTCCTTTCCCTTTTTAGTTCGATCACGATTGATATTAGTATCTTGTTCAAAGAGCTGTTCGGCAGCCTTGTATAGAGCTTGAAGAAGTCTAATTTTTTTCTAACATTCTATCACTTAATTATGCCATTTGGCATAATATAATACCATTAAATTCAATTAAAAAATCACATAATGCCACATGTATTTTACTTTAAATATGATAAAGCCACTTGTCTCATAAAAATGAATATTAAATTCATTTTATTCACCTTTCCAACTTTGTCCCCCAACTATCCCAAAATTACTAGTTAGACCTTCTAGTTCAAATCCAACCAACTAGTTGGAAACTAACCAAATCTTAATTGAAATTCAACCAAACTAAGATAGAATATTCCAAAATAATATTCTATCACTTTTCCATAGCCTCTTAAATCAAACTCTAAAATTTATATTCGATCCGATATACCGATAATTTCTACTACGATTTAGTCTTTCACGAACTATCGGATTCCAAAAAATCACAAAATTAACATAATGTTCCCTTAGTTTAAATAAGACTCCCTTCAAATTTTCATAATTTTCTGAGCTCGAATGATCACCCAAATTCAATTTAAACTTTAACCGTAATTTCCCAATAATAGAAGTATCGGATCAAACCAACAATTTCATATTCGATCCACACCCTTATATGATCTATTTATTTTTTCATAAAAATTTTTATTGGGAAAATTACCATGTTAGTCCCTGTATTTTTCAAGACTTTTCACTTTTAATTCCAAACTTTGAAACTTTACGTTTTAGCCACTAAACTAAAACTACCAAAATTAATTCTATGCAATACCAACACTAAGCAAAATTTTGGGGTATTACAATTCTCCCCCTTAAGAAAATTTGTCCTCGAATTTTCAAAACGTACCTTGTTTAAACAAGTGCGGGTATTGCTTTTCCGTTGCATCTTTGGTTTCCCATGTTGCTTCCTCTACCTTGTGATTGCGCCAAAGAACTTTAACCAAAGGTATCTGCTTGTTTCTTAACTCTTTAACACCATAAGCCAATATCTTGACTAGTTCTTCCTCGTAAGTCAAGTATGACTGTAGCTCAATCTTTTCTGGAGCAATAACATGAGATGGATCCGATCGATATCTTCAAAGCGTCGAAACATGGAAAACATCATGAATTCTTCTCATCTCTGGTGGAAGGGCCATCTGATATGCAATAGGACCAACTCTCTTCAATATCTCATAAGGTCCAATGTATCTGGGACTCAACTTCCCTTTGCGACCAAATCTCATCATCTTCTTCCAAGGTGAAACTTTCAGGAACACTTTTTCTCCAATGCTGAATTGAATGTCCTTCTTTTTCAGATCTGCATAGGCTTTCTATCGGTCAGCAGCCTTCTTGAGATTGTCTTGTACAATTTTGACATTTTTTTCCATATCTTGCAACATGTCCGACTTGATAATCTTATAATCATGCAGCTCAAACCAATTTAATGGTGATATGCACTTTCTACCATATAAAGCTTCAAAAGGTGCCATTTGTATACTTGCCTGATAATTATTGTTGTAAGCGAACTCTGCTAGTGGCAAGTATTTTCCCCAAGATCCTTCAAACTCAATAACACTATCCCTCAACATATCTTCAAGTACCTGAATCACTCTTTCCGACTGACCATCGGTTTGAGGATGAAAAGCAGTACTAAAGTTCAGTCGGGTTCCCAAAGCTCTGTGTAACACTCTCCAAAATCTTGATGTGAACCTTGGATCTCGGTCAGATACAATAGATATAGGCACTCCGTGCAGTCGAACTACTTCTTTGATATACAGCTCAACATACATGCTCATCTAATAATCTGTCCTAACTGGTATAAAATGAGCTGTCTTGGTCAATCTGTCCACAATTACCCAAATAGTATCTTTCTTACTGGGAGTCAAAGGAAATCTTGTTACAAAATCCATCGTAACTCTATCCCATTCCATTGTGGAATCATGATAGGCTGCAACTTCCCAGACGACACTTGGTGTTCAGCTTTCACCTTCTGACAAGTCAAACACTTTGCAACAAACTCTGATACCATCCTCTTCATGCCCGACCACCAATACCCACTTTTCAAATCTTGATACATTTTGTTTGAACCAGGATGCATGGTCAATGGACTATAATGTGCCTCGGTAAGCAATTCCTGCCTCAATTCATCATCTTCAGGAATATACATTCTACCTTTAGAATAAAGGCATTCATCGGGTTTAACTTTATAATCTTTAACCTCACCCGATTCCACTTGTTTCATCTTTGCTGCACAATCTTTATCTTGATGCTGAATTTCTTTGATTCGACCTAACAATGATGATCTTAATTGTAACTCTACCGACAAAGAACCATCAAAATGTCCTTCTAATTGTGCATTCATAGCCAGCAGTGCAACAAATGTCTTCCGGCTCAAAGCATCTGCCACAACATTAGCTCTGCCGGGATGATAATCAATGATCAAATCATAGTCCTTTATCAGCTCTAACAACCTTCGTTGCCGCAAATTTATCTCTTTCTGAGTCATCAAATACTTTAAAGTCTTGTGATCAGTGTAGACATGGCAACGTTCACCATACAAATAATGTCGCCATACTTTCAAAGCAAACACAACTGCAGCAAGCTCCAAATCATGTGTAGGGTAGTTTCTTTCATGTGTTTTCAAAGTCGAGAAGCATAAGCAATCACCTTTCCTTCTTGCATCAGTACACAACCCAAACCATTGTAAGATGCATCACTGTACAAGGTAAATTCTTTACCCGACTCTGGTTGTTCTAGTACTGGAGCTTCTATTAAAACTTTCTTCAATTGATCAAAACATTCTTGACATCTTTCATTCCAAACAAATGGCACATCTTTCCTCAACAATTTAGTAAGCGGAGCTGCTATCATAGAGAAATTCTTAACAAACATGCAATAATATCCAGCTAGTCCCAAGAAACTACGAACCTCAGTAATGTTCTTGGGAATTTTCCACTGGACAATAGACTGTACTTTCTTAGGATCAACTCTAATCCCTTCAGCCGAAGCAATGTGTCCCAAGAAAGCTACCTCAGACAACCAAAACTCACACTTTGAGAGTTTAGCATACATCTTATTTTCTCTCAAAATCTGCAATACTATTCGGAGATGCATATCATGATCTTCTTTGGTCTTCGAATATACCAAGATATCATCAATGAAGACTACTACAAACTGATCAAGGTATGGCTGAAACACTCGGTTCATCAGATCCATAAATACAGCTGGAGCATTGGTAAGACTGAATGGCATTACTACAAACTCATAATGACCATACATTGTCCGAAAGGCTGTCTTTGGGACGTCTTCCTATTTAACTTTCAGCTGATAATAGCCTGATCGAAGATCAATATTGGAAAATACTGCTGCTTCTTTCAACTGATCAAACAAATCTTCTATCCTCGACAGTGGATACTTATTCTTTATAGTTACCTTGTTCAATTGCCGATAATCAATGCACAGTCGCAACGAACCATCTTTCTTTTTAACAAACAACACTGGAGCTCCCCACGGTGAAGTATTGGGACGAATAAACCCTCTATGCAACAATTCTTGCAACTGTGACTTCAATTCTCTTAACTCTGCAGGTGCCATCCTGTACGAAGTCATTGACATTGGTTCAGTTCCTGGAATTACCATCAGTATCTCCTTGGAAATCCAGAGCTTTTAACTTCTTCAATTCTTTGGGCACTGATATCCGAGGAGGTCGATTTATGATCGCTTCTAGTTCCTGTAGAAAGCTGGTCCAATCCTGAACCGGCATCTCTTGCTGTACCGATTGCTGTACCTCATTTCCTATCTCTGGGGCATTTTTTGGCCCCACCAAATCTGTGGCATATCGGGAACCCTCACCTTCCGACATCTGTTCTCATAACACATACTTAAACTAATAAGCAATTGCATCAATCAAACAAGTATCATTTTCCATTAAATACGACCTCTTAGTGGCATGTACACTTTTAAACACTTTTTTTAGGTTCAAAATAATCCAAAACCGGCTAAACCTGTGGCTCTGATACCAAATAAATGTAACACCCCCTTCCCGTATCCGTACACCGAACACGAGTCGGAAATGTCACAGCAGTTTAAAAATCATTATACTACAGAAATCAAGTCAAATTTAAAATTTTCAAACATTAACATACCATAAGTAATTAACTTAACATATAATAATTATACATATCGTACCATGTAATTTTATTTACATAACCAAAATTAATACAAGGCCGGTAGGTTAATGGTTTCACAAAATAAATGATTATTTTCGTACATGCCCCTAATTTCTAACAAAACAAGATGTCGTAAGTACATAAAAACACCTGTTGACGTGCTAATCTCCTCTAAAAGAGATAGAGTGATTCAACGCCTTGCTACTACTACTCCTAGCTACCTACGCCATTTATTAGAAAATACACGCGAGAATATTCTCGGTGAGGCATAAGGTAAGTAACTCATATAAAATAATTGTAAATGCATGATATTTTTTAAATCAAGTCAACAATTAAATTCACATACTTTAAGAGTGTAGGAATAATTATGCAAAAGCACATATCATAATAAATCTCTAACCTGAAAAATCACATAGCCCAAGGTAAATATCGAGTGACTAGTATACGAGTCATGTACTTTTAAAAGTACTAGTCTTCTCATATTTGGCTCGTAGGACATTATAAAATGTCAATAACTCGTAGGACACATAAGTGTCCATAGCTAAATAGGACACATTAAAGTGTCGATAACTCGTAGGACACAATAAAGTGTCAATATCTCGTAGGACTCTAATGGTATACCACTATATTGTCGGACTCAATATTATACTACCAAGGGCAATATAAAATAATTTTTCCGCAAATATGGCAAGCAACCTAAATTTCACATATATATCACATAAAAGAAATTTCATATTGAAGCAGTTCATACTCCAATATGTCATATAATATCTCATCGGTATACTTCCATACAAATAATATCATATAATTTATCATGCAAATTTCATGCAAAAATCATATCATGCTAAGTTAAAAATCATGTCACATATTAATTTAAAACATTTATGCACTCACCTTTTCCTCGTATAACTTTTAATATTTGATTCAATCCCGAACCTTTTCCTTTCCCTTTTTAGTTCGATCACGATTGATATTAGTATCTTGTTTAAATAGTTGTTCGGCAGCCTTGTATAGAGCTTGAAGAAGACTAATTTTTTTCTAACATTCTATCACTTAATTATGCCATTTGGCATAATATAATACCATTAAATTCAATTAAAAAATCACATAATGCTACATGTATTTTACTTTAAATATGATAAAGCCACTTGTCTCATAAAAATGAATATTAAATTCATTTTATTCACCTTTCCAACTTTGTCCCCAACTATCCCAAAATTACTTGTTAGACCTTCTAGTTCAAATCCAACCAACTAGTTGGAAACTAACCAAATCTTAATTGAAATTCAACCAAACTAAGATAGAATATTCCAAAATAATATTCTATCACTTTTCCATAGCCTCTTGAATCAAACTCTAAAACTTATATTCGATCTGATATACCGATAATTTCTACTGCGATTTAGTCTTTTACGAACTATCGGATTCCAAAAATTCCCAAAATTTAACATAATGTTCCTTTAGAGTAAATAAGACTTTCTTCAAATTTTCATAATTTTCTGAGCTCGAATGATTACCCGAATTCAATTTAAACTTTAATCGTAATTTCCCAATAATAGAAATATCGGATCAAACCAACAATTTCATATTCGATCCACACCTTTATATGATCTATTTATTTTTGTCATAAAAATTTTTATTGGGAAAATTACCATGTTAATCCCTGTATTTTTCAAGACTTTTCACTTTTATCACCAAACTTTGAAACTTTACGTTTTAGCCACTAAACTAAAACTACCAAAATTAATTCTATGCAATACCAACACTAAGCAAAAATTTGGGGTATTACAATTCTCCCCTTTGAGAAAATTCGTCCTCGAATTTTCAAAATGTACCTTGTTTAAACAAGTGCGGGTATTGCTTTTCCGTTGCATCTTTGGTTTCCAATGTTGCTTCCTCTACCTTGTGATTGCGCCAAAGAAATTTAACCAAAGGTATCTGCTTGTTTCTTAACTTTTTAACACCATAAGCCAATATCTTGACTAGTTCTTCCTCGTAAGTCAAGTCCGATGTAGCTCAATCTTTTCGAGCAATCACATGAGATGGATCCGATCGATATCTTCAAAACATCAAAACATGGAAAACATCATGAATTCTTCTCATCTCTGGTGGAAGGGCCATCGATATGCAACAGGACCAACTCTCTTCAATATCTAATAAGGTCCAATGTATCGGGACTCAACTTCCCTTTGCGACCAAATCTCATCATCTTCTTCCAAAGTGAAACTTTCATGAACACGTTTTCTCCAATGCTGAATTGAATGTCCTTCTTTTTTTAAGATCTGCATAGGCTTTATGTCGATCAGCAGCCTTCTTGAGATTGTCTTGTACAATTTTGACATTTTTTCATATCTTGCAACATGTCCGACTTGATAATCTTGTAATCATGCAGCTCAAACCAATTTAATGGTGATATGCACTTTCTACCAAATAAAGCTTCAAAAGGTGCCATTTGTATCTTGCTGATAACTATTGTTGTGCGAACTCTGTTAGTGGCAAGTATTTTCTCCCAAGATCCTTCAAACTCAATAACACTAGCCCTCAACATATCTTCAAGTACCTGAATCACTCTTTCCGACTGACCATCGGTTTGAGGATGAAAAGCAGTACTAAAGTTCAGTCGGGTTCCCAAAGCTCTGTGTAACACTCTCCAAAATCTTGATGTGAACCTTGGATCTCGGTCAGATACAATAGATATAGGCACTCCGTGCAGTCGAACTACTTCTTTGATATACAGCTCAACATACATGCTCATCTAATAATCTGTCCTAACTGGTATAAAATGAGCTGTCTTGGTCAATCTGTCCACAATTACCCAAATAGTATCTTTCTTACTGGGAGTCAAAGGAAATCTTGTTACAAAATCCATCGTAACTCTATCCCACTTCCATTGTGGAATCATGATAGGCTGCAACTTCCTGCGACGACACTTGGTGTTCAGCTTTCACCTTCTGACAAGTCAAACACTTTGCAACAAACTCTGATACCATCCTCTTCATGCCCGACCACCAATACCCACTTTTCAAATCTTGATACATTTTGTTTGAACCAGGATGCATGGTCAATGGACTATAATGTGCCTCGGTAAGCAATTCTCGCCTCAACTCATCATCTTCAGGAATATACATTCTACCTTTAGAATAAAGGCATTCATCGGGTTTAACTTTATAATCTTTAACCTCACCCGATTCCACTTGTTTCATCTTTGCTGCACAATCTTTATCTTGATGCTGAATTTCTTTGATTCGACCTAACAATGATGATCTTAATTGTAACTCTACCGACAAAGAACCATCAAAATGTCCTTCTAATTGTGCATTCATAGCCAGCAGTGCAACAAATGTCTTCCGGCTCAAAGCATCTGCCACAACATTAGCTCTGCCGGGATGATAATCAATGATCAAATCATAGTCCTTTATCAGCTCTAACAACCTTCGTTGCCGCAAATTTATCTCTTTCTGAGTCATCAAATACTTTAAAGTCTTGTGATCAGTGTAGACATGGCAACGTTCACCATACAAATAATGTCGCCATACTTTCAAAGCAAACACAACTGCAGCAAGCTCCAAATCATGTGTAGGGTAGTTTCTTTCATGTGTTTTCAAAGTCGAGAAGCATAAGCAATCACATTTCCTTCTTGCATCAAGTACACAACCCAAACCATTGTAAGATGCATCATTGTACAAGGTAAATTCTTTACCCGACTGGGTTGTTCTAGTATTGGAGCTTCTATTAAAACTTTCTTTAATTGATCAAAACATTCTTGACATCTTTCATTCCAAACAAATGGCACATCTTTCCTCAACAATTTAGTAGCGGAGCTGCTATCATAGTGAAATTCTTAACAAACATGGATAATATCCAGCTAGTCCCAAGAAACTACGAACCTCGGTAATGTTCTTGGGAATTTTCCACTCGACAATAGACTGTACTTTCTTAGGATCAACTCTAATCCCTTCACCGAAGCAATGTGTCCCAAGAAAGCTACCTCGGACAACCAAAACTCACACTTTTAGAGTTTAGCATACATCTTATTTTCTCTCAAAATCTTCAATACTATTCGGAGATGCATATCATGATCTTCTTTGGTCTTCAAATATACCAAGATATCATCAATGAAGACTACTACAAACTTATCAAGGTATGGCTGAAACACTCGGTTCATCAGATCCATAAATACAGCTGGAGCATTGGTAAGACTGAATGGCATTACTACAAACTCATAATGACCATACATTGTCCGAAAGGCTGTCTTTGGGACGTCTTCCTATTTAACTTTCAGCTGATAATAGCCTGATCGAAGATCAATCTTGGAAAATACTGCTGCTTCTTTCAACTGATCAAACAAATCTTCTATCCTCGGCAGTGGATACTTATTCTTTATAGTTACCTTGTTCAATTGCCGATAATCAATGCACAGTCGCAACGAACCATCTTTCTTTTTAACAAACAACACTGGAGCTCCCCACGGTGAAGTATTGGGACGAATAAACCCTTTATCCAACAATTCTTGCAACTATGACTTCAATTCTCTTAACTCTGCGGTGCCATCATCATGCACGGAAGTCATTGACATTGGTTGGTTCCCCGGAATTACCATCAATATCTCCTTGGAAATCCAGAGCTTTTAACTTCTTCAATTCTTTGGGCACTGATATCCGAGGAGGTCGATTTATGATCGCTTCTAGTGCCTGTAGAAAGGTGGTCCAATCTCGAACGGCATCTCTTCTTTGCACCGATTGCTATACCTCATTTCCTATCTCTGGGGCATTTTTGGCCCCACCAAATCTGTGGGCATGTCGGGAACCCTCACCTTCCGACATTTGTTCTCATAACACATACTTAAACTAATAAGCAATTGCATCAATCAAACAAGTATCATTTTCCATTAAATACGACCTCTTAGTGGCATGTACACTTTTAAACACTTTTTTTAGGTTCAAAATAATCCAAAACCGGCTAAACCTGTGGCTCTGATACCAAATAAATGTAACACCCCCTTCCCGTATCCGTACACCGAACACGAGTCGGAAATGTCACAGCAGTTTAAAAATCATTATACTACAGAAATCAAGTCAAATTTAAAATTTTCAAACATTAACATACCATAAGTAATTAACTTAACATATAATAATTATACATATCGTACCATGTAATTTTATTTACATAACCAAAATTAATACAAGGCCGGCCGGTTAACTGGTTTCACAAAATAACAGATTATTTTCGTACATGCCCCTAATTTCTAACAAAACAAGATGTCGTAAGTACATAAAACAACCTGTTGACGTGCTAATCTCCTCTAAAAGAGATAGAGTGATTCAACGCCTTGCTACTACTCCTAGCTACCTACGCGTATTACAGAAAATACACGCTGAGAATATTCTCAGTGAGGCATAAGGTAAGTAACTCATATAAAATAATTGTAAATGCATGATATTTTCAGAAATCAAGTCAACAATTAAATTCACATACTTTAAGAGTGTAGGAATAATTATGCAAAAGCACATATCATAATAAATCTCTAACCTGAAAAATCACATAGCCCAAGGTAAATATCGAGTGACTAGTATACGAGTCATGTACTTTAAAAGTACTAGTCTTCTCATATTTGGCTCGTAGGACATTATAAAATGTCAATAACTCGTAGGACACATAAGTGTCCATAGCTCGTAGGACACATTAAAGTGTCGATAACTCGTAGGACACAATAAAGTGTCAATATCTCGTAGGACTCTAATGGTATACCACTATATTGTCAGACTCAATATTATACTACCAAGGGCAATATAAAATAATTTTCCTGCAAATATGGCAAGCAACCTAAATTTCACACATATATATCACATAAAAGAAATTTCATATTGAAGCAGTTCATACTCCAATATGTCATATAATATCTCATCGGTATACTTCCATACAAATAATATCATATAATTTATCATGCAAATTTCATGCAAAAATCATATCATGCTAAGTTAAAAATCATGTCACATATTAATTTAAAACATTTATGCACTCACCTTTTCCTCGTATAACTTTTAATATTTGATTCAATCCCGAACCTTTTCCTTTCCCTTTTTAGTTCGATCACGATTGATATTAGTATCTTGTTTAAATAGTTGTTCGGCAGCCTTGTATAGAGCTTGAAGAAGACTAATTTTTTTCTAACATTCTATCACTTAATTATGCCATTTGGCATAATATAATACCATTAAATTCAATTAAAAAATCACATAATGCTACATGTATTTTACTTTAAATATGATAAAGCCACTTGTCTCATAAAAATGAATATTAAATTCATTTTATTCACCTTTCCAACTTTGTCCCCCAACTATCCCAAAATTACTTGTTAGACCTTCTAGTTCAAATCCAACCAACTAGTTGGAAACTAACCAAATCTTAATTGAAATTCAACCAAACTAAGATAGAATATTCCAAAATAATATTCTATCACTTTTCCATAGCCTCTTGAATCAAACTCTAAAACTTATATTCGATCTGATATACCGATAATTTCTACTGCGATTTAGTCTTTTACGAACTATCGGATTCGAAAAATTCCCAGAATTTAACATAATGTTCCTTTAGAGTAAATAAGACTTTCTTCAAATTTTCATAATTTTCTGAGCTCGAATGATTACCCGAATTCAATTTAAACTTTAATCGTAATTTCCCAATAATAGAAATATCGGATCAAACCAACAATTTCATATTCGATCCACACCTTTATATGATCTATTTATTTTTGTCATAAAAATTTTTATTGGGAAAATTACCATGTTAATCCCTGTATTTTTCAAGACTTTTCACTTTTATCACCAAACTTTGAAACTTTACGTTTTAGCCACTAAACTAAAACTACCAAAATTAATTCTATGCAATACCAACACTAAGCAAAAATTTGGGGTATTACAATTCTCCCCTTTGAGAAAATTCGTCCTCGAATTTTCAAAATGTACCTTGTTTAAACAAGTGCGGGTATTGCTTTTCCGTTGCATCTTTGGTTTCCAATGTTGCTTCCTCTACCTTGTGATTGCGCCAAAGAAATTTAACCAAAGGTATCTGCTTGTTTCTTAACTTTTTAACACCATAAGCCAATATCTTGACTAGTTCTTCCTCGTAAGTCAAGTCTGACTGTAGCTCAATCTTTTCTGGAGCAATCACATGAGATGGATCTGATCGATACCTTCAAAACATCAAAACATGGAAAACATCATGAATTCTTCTCATCTCTGGTGGAAGGGCCAACTGATATGCAACAGGACCAACTCTCTTCAATATCTAATAAGGTCCAATGTATCTGGGACTCAACTTCCCTTTGCGACCAAATCTCATCATCTTCTTCCAAAGTGAAACTTTCATGAACACGTTTTCTCCAATGCTGAATTGAATGTCCTTCTTTTTAAGATCTGCATAGGCTTTATGTCGATCAGCAGCCTTCTTGAGATTGTCTTGTACAATTTTGACCTTTTTTTCATATCTTGCAACATGTCCGACTTGATAATCTTGTAATCATGCAGCTCAAACCAATTTAATGGTGATATGCACTTTCTACCAAATAAAGCTTCAAAAGGTGCCATTTGTATCTTGCCTGATAACTATTGTTGTAAGCGAACTCTGTTAGTGGCAAGTATTTTCTCCCAAGATCCTTCAAACTCAATAACACTAGCCCTCAACATATCTTCAAGTACCTGAATCACTATTTCCGACTGACCATCGGTTTGAGGATTAAAACTAGTACTAAAGTTCAGTCGGGTTTCCAAAGCTCTATGTAACACTTTCCAAAATCTTGATGTGAACCTTGGATCTCGGTCAGATACAATAGATATAGGCACTCCGTGCAGTCGAACTACTTCTTTAATAAACAACTCAGCATACCTGCTTATCTGATAATCTGTCCTAACTGGTATAAAATGAGTTGTCTTGGTCAATCTGTCCACAATTACCCAAATTGTATCTTTCTTACTGGGAGTCAAAGGCAATCCTGTTACAAAATCCATCGTAACTCTATCCCACTTCCATTGTGGAATCATGATAGGCTGCAACTTCCCAGACGTCACTTGGTGTTCAGCTTTCACCTTCTGACAAGTCAAACACTTTGCAACAAACTCTGATATCATCCTCTTCATGCCCGGCCACCAATACCGACTTTTCAAATTTTGATACATTTTGTTTGAACCAGGATGCATGGTCAACGGACTATAATGTGCCTCGGTAAGCAATTTCTGCCTCAACTCATCATCTTCAGGAATATACACTGTACCTTTAGAATAAAGGTATGCATCGGGTTTAACTTCATAATCTTTAACCTCACCCGATTCCACTTGTTTCATCTTTGCTGCACAATCTTTATCTTGATGCTGACTTTCTTTGATTCGACCTAACAATGATGATCTTAATTGTAACTCTACCGACAAAGAACCATCAGAATGTCATTCTAATTGTGCATTCATAGCCCGCAGTGCAGCAAATGTCTTCCGGCTCAAAGCATCTGCCACAATATTAGCTCTGCCGGGATGATAATCAATGATCAAATCATAGTCCTTTATTAGCTCTAACCACCTTCGTTGCCGCAAATTTATCTCTTTCTGAGTCGTCACATACTTTAAACTCTTGTGATCAGTGTAGACATGGCAACGTTCACCATACAAATAATGTCGCCATACTTTCAAAGTAAACACAACTGCAGCAAGCTCCAAATTGTGTGTCGGGTAGTTTCTTTCATGTGTTTTCAAAGTCGAGAAGCATAAGCAATCACATTTCCTTCTAGCATCAGTACACAACCCAAACCATTGTAGGATGCATCATTGTACAAGGTAAATTCCTTACCCGACTCTGGTTGTTCTAGTACTGGAGCTTCTGTTAAAACTTTCTTTAATTGATCAAAATTTTCTTGACATCTTTCAGTCCAAACAAATGGCACATCTTTCCTCAACAATTTAGTAAGCGAAGCAGCTATCATAGTGAAATTCTTAACAAACATAGGATCATATCCAGCTAGTCCCAAGAAACTACGAACCTCGGTAATGTTCTTGGGAATTTTCCACTCGACAATAGACTGTACTTTCTTAGGATCAACTCTAATCCCTTCAGCCGAAGCAATGTGTCCCAAGAAAGCTACCTCAGACAACCAAAACTCTCACTTTTAGAGTTTAGCATACAACTTTTCTCTCAAAATCTTCAATACTATTCGGAGATGCATATCATGATCTTCTTTGGTCTTCAAATATACCAAGATATCATCAATGAAGACTACCACAAACTTATCAAGGTATGGCTGAAACACTCGGTTCATCAGAACCATAAATGCAGTTGGAGCATTGGTAAGACCGAATGGCATCACTACAAACTCATAATGACCATACATTGTCCGAAAGGCTGTCTTTGGGACGTCTACCTCTTTAACTTTCAGCTGATAATAGCCTGATCGAAGATCAATCTTGGAAAATACTGCTGCTCCTTTCAACTGATCAAACAAATCTTCTATCCTCGGCAGTGGATACTTATTCTTTATAGTTACCTTGTTCAATTGCCGATAATCAATGCACAGTCGCAACGAACCGTCTTTCTTTTTAACAAACAACACTGGAGCTCCCCACGGTGAAGTACTGGGACGAATAAACCCTTTATCCAACAATTCTTGCAACTATGACTTCAATTCTCTTAACTCTGCAGGTGCCATCCTGTACGGAGTCATTGACACTGGTTCAGTTCCTGGAATTACCATCAATATCTCCTTGGAAATCCAGAGCTTGTAACTTCTTCAATTCTTTGGGCACTGATATCCGAGGAGGTCGATTTATGATCGCTTCTAGTGCCTGTAGAAAGGTGGTCCAATCCTGAACCGACTTCTCCTGCTGTACCGGTTGCTATACCTCCTTTCCTATCTCTGGGCATTTTCGGGCCCCACCAAACCTGTGGCATGTCAGGAACCCTCACCTTCTGACATTTGTTTTCATAACACATACTTAAACTAATAAGCAATTGCATCAATCAAACAAGTATCATTTTCCATTGAATACGACATCTTAGTGGCATGTACACTTTTAAACACTTTCTTTAGGTTCAAAATAATCCAGAACCGGCTAAACTTGTGGCTCTAATACCAAATAAATGTAACACCCCCTTCCCGTATCCGTACACCGAACACGAGTCAGAAATGTCACAGCAGTTTAAAAATCATTATACTACAGAAATCAGGTCAAATTTAAAATTTTCAAATATTAACATACCATAAGTAATTAACTTAACATATAATAATTATACATATCGTACCATGTAATTTTATTTACATAACCAAAATTAATACAAGGCCGACCGGTTAACTGGTTTCACAAAATAACAGATTATTTTCGTACATGCCCCTAATTTCTAACAAAACAAGATGTCGTAAGTATAGAAAATAACCTGTTGACGTGCTAATCTCCTCTAAAAGAGATAGAGTGATTCAACGCCTTGCTACTACTCCCAGCTACCTATGCGTATTACAGAAAATACACGCTGAGAATATTCTCAGTGAGGCATAAGGTAAGTAACTCATATAAAATAATTGTAAATGCATGATATTTTCAAAAATCAAGTCAAGAATTAAATTCACATACTTTAAGAGTGCATGAATAATTATGCAAAAGCACATATCATAATAAATCTCTAACCTGAAAAATCACATAGCCCAAGGTAAATACCGAGTGACTAATATACGAGTCATGTACTTTAAAAGTACTAGTCTTCTCATATCTGGCTCGTAGGACATTATAAAATGTCAATAACTCGTAGGACACATAAGTATCAATAGCTCGTAGGACACATTAAAGTGTCGATAACTCGTAGGACACAATAAAGTGTCAATATCTTGTAGGACTCTAATGGTATACCACTATATTGTCAGACTCAATATTATACTACCAAGGGCAATATAAAATAATTTTCCTGCAAATATGGCAAGCAACCTAAATTTCACATATATATCACATAAAAGAAATTTTATATTGGAGCAGTTCATACTCCAATATGTCATATAATATCTCATTGGTATACTGCCATAAAAATAATATCATATAATTTATCATGCAAATATCATGCAAAATTCATATCATGCTAAGTTAAAAATCATGTCACATATTAATTTAAAATATTTATGCACTCACCTTTGCCTCGTATAACTTTTAATACTCGATTCAATCCCGAACCTTTTCCATTCCCTTTTTAGTTCGATCACAATTGACATTAGTATCTTGTTCAAAGAGCTGTTCGGCGGCCTTGTATAGAGCTTGAAGAAGACTATTTTTTTTCTAACCTTCTATCACTTAATTATGCCATTTGGCATAATATAGTACCATTAAATTCAATTAAAAATCACATAATGCCACATGTATTTTACTTTAAATATGATAAAGCCACTTGTCTCATAAAAATTAATATTAAATTCATTTTATTCACCTTTCCAACTTTGTCCCCCAACTATCCCAAAATTACTAGTTAGACCTTCTAGTTCAAATCCAACCAACTAGTTGGAAACTAACCAAATCTTAATTGAAATTCAACCAAACTAAGATAGAATATTCCAAAATAATATTCTATTACTTTTCCATAGCCTCTTGAATCAAACTCTAAAATTAATATTCGATCCGATATACCGATAATTTCTACAGCGATTTAGTCTTTTACGAACTATCGGATTCCAAAAATTCCCAAAGTTTAACATAATGTTCCCTTAATCTAAATAAGACTTCCTTCAAATTTTCATAATTTTCTGAGCTCGAATGATCACCCGAATTCAATTTAAACTTTAACCGTAATTTCCCAATAATAGAAATATCGAATCAAACCAACAATTTCATATTCGATCCACACCCTTATATGGTCTATTTATTTTTGCCATAAAAATTTTTATTGGGAAAATTACCATGTTAGTCCCTGTATTTTTCAAGACTTTGCACTTTTATTACCAAACTTTGAAACTCTACGTTTTAGCCACTAAACTAATACCAAAATTAATTTTATGCAATACCAACACTAAGCAAAAATTTGGGGTATTACAAGTCTCAAAATGAATGCATGTAAAAAAATAAAGTATATGTCCTATATGCGAATGCACCAAATCAAAATGTCATGATATGTAATACAGTGAATGCCAGATATAATGTGATCACAAAAATGGGTGAATTTGAAATTAAAATAATCAAATGAATAAATTAAAGTAAATATGGTAAAAATGAAAGATTTCTGCTTGGGCAAACTACTTGAACCAACGCCTTTATGTTATGCAATGCTAATGCAACAAAAGTATGTGTAAAGTAAAAATAAAATAAAACAAAAAAGAAACGAGTTAGTACCGAATAAACTCAATAGATACATAAATAAAAAGCGAAGCAGATAAGGCAACAAGCAGAGCAATCCTATTTATCCCACCTAAAACACCTAAGTTATCCGCATAGATCTAAAAGGGTGGGCTTTCTATATTCTCTATATGCAATTTTGGTGCTAAGAGGTACCCGAATTGTCCTTACTGTCCCCTACTAAGAGTAGCAAGGCCCCCAGTCATCACCCATTATAGACTCATTTCAACTGGGTTCAACTTAGGGGGACCCATTCACTTATACCCATACGAAGGAACGATATCCTCACGAAAGCATAAGGTACTCGAGCCCCAAAGGTACTTGCTAGGCCCATACGGAGGAACGATATCCACATGAAAGCACTAACGTTTTCCCCCCACTTAAAAGGACGAGTTTATATGCCAAATTTTAAATACGTTAAAATAAACGCACAATTATAACCAAATGTTAATTTAATAGTCACTTTAATCCAGAATTTCTAATATTAGTAAAGCGATAATTATTTAAAAATCTCGACTCTCTTTTATTTTTGAAAACAAAAAAATGTCCCCAGCGGAGTCACCATCTGTAGCGATCATTTTTTAACTAAAAAAACGAGGTGTTAAGGTGTTTGGGATCTTTCGGGTATTTTAAAAAATGTCTTCCATTGGGGTTTTAGAAAAAACCGTATTATTTTAAAAATGGAGTCGCCATCGGCCACTAAGGTAGGTTGGGCACCATAAATACTAGAGATTTTAAAAATGTCAGGCTCGGGAGTCGGTTACGGATGGGAAAGGATTAGCACCCCCACACCGCCCAAAAATGGTACTTTAATAATTACCGCTTTATTAATATTAAACTTTCCGGATTAAAGTGACGATTAAATTAAAATCTGGTTATAAGTGCGAGTAAATTTTAAAGGCCCTGTTATTCGAGAGTAAACCGAAAGGCCATCATCACTACGCTTGATACTGGCCACGTTTACGCTCGAATAAAAGGTTACCGCATTGACAAAATATACACCCGAAATGCAATTTAAAACATGACAAACATAAATAAAAACAATGCAATAATTGTAGAAGCCCATTTTTATCTGGGCTATAACTCAAATAAAAAAACCAATACAAATCCATCACCATCTAATTAAACTCGGGCCACAAACCAACCCATTTACAAATTAAATTATACCCAAACCAACACCCAAATCCAGACCCATTAACCCAATTAAAACCCTAACCCTAATATCCTAAACTAACCTTAGCCGCCCTTTATTATGCCATCAGCCACCGCCACCGCCGCCGCCAAGCCGAGTCGCCCCACTCAACCAAGCCTAGTCATCGCTCTGCCACCACGTGTCACACCAAGCTAAGCCTCGTCATCGCTCCACTGCTTCAAACCTGCAAATCAAAAAAGCTGAATCAAATCTGGAAATTTAGAGATTAGGTTGAATGTTATTTTATTTATATTTTTGGGTTATAAAACCTGGATCTGAGATGTAATGGAGGAAGCTTTTGGTTCAATAAAAAGGAGGGGATTTTGGGGAAAAAAAGACTCCTGATTTCGAATATAAAATAAAAAAAGAAGGCTTTCGGATCAAAAGATGAAATAAAAAATAAAAAGAACTTTCTGGCAGATCTGAAATCGAACAAAAAATCAAAAAGCAAAGTAAAAAACCTTTCGGTTTTCTTATGATCTACGAAGAAAGAGAAGGGTTTGGGAGAAACTAACCTTAAATCCAGCCTCGGGACGAAAAGCCAAGTCGAATACTTATTTTGCATGTCGTTTCGCCACCATAGGCGGCGACAGCGGCGCACGGAGGCCGACTGGGCGATTCTTGGCTCCGGCAGAATAGGGGGAGAGAGACTTGGGATATTTTTTTGGTAATCAACTGAATAAATGAATTTTTAAGGCATTTTGGTTACTTATATGCATCTCAAAACGACGTCGTTTTTGGCGTCATTGTTCAAGCCTAAAATGACGTCGTTTATCCAGGCAACCCGCATAGCCGACCCGACCTGGCCAGCAGACCAGCTCGTTTTTGAAGGGGAAATTACCGATTTGGCCATCCAATTTTCATATCCTTCAGATTTCGGCCTTTAAATTTAATTTTCATTCTGATTTCGCGCCTTTTCCTTTTTGTTTTTAATTTTCTGTTTCTTTTAATTTAGCCACCTTCTTTCATTTCTTTTCTATTTCATTACCATATTATTATATATTATTTATTATTGTCTTATTTACTATTATTATATATGATTATTATTACATGTATTATATATTATTATTATTATTATACTATTATTGTTATTTTAATTTTGTTATACATATATATATTTTATACTATTATCATTACTTGTTTAGTTACATAATATTTATAATCTTATATGTTTTAATCTAATTTTAAGATGACTTTTTTAGGGGTTATTGTGAAAAACGTACCTCGCACGTAAGGGGTGCCGCTTTCCGTTAATCCCTATCGCAAAATACCATTTTGTAAATATTAAATTATATTTTTCAAAGCAGGTTCCCTTCATTCAGGAATCTAACGGAAATTATGCCCCGGGTATAGGGGTGTAAATTTCCTTTCAAAAAAATATATTCTTTTAAACATGGTAGGGGATCACAAATTTTAAATTAAAATCTAATTATTATTTTCCATCATTAAGACGTTAAGTAATCGACCAGGTACCAATTTTGGGCGTTGTGCGGGTGCTCATCCTTCCCCACGTGTAACTGACTCCCGAACCTATTTTTCTGGTTTCAAGACCAAAACTCGTGTTTTAATAAAATAACAAAAAATAGGTTTTATTAAAATAACTGGGTTTTCAGGTGATCCAATCTCACCTAAATCAAAAGATTGGTGGCGACTCCATTCAAAACATTTTTCGTAAGAACGCGTCAAGCACACCCAGATCGCGGTGCGAGGCCCGTTGTTACAGCTTGGCGACTCCGCTGGGGACCACCTTTTTTTTTAGATTCGAGCCACCGGTCGATTACTTTTTGTCTTAACGAGTGGAAACTATAAATTCGGTTTGATTTATTTTGTGATCCCTTTTTCATATTTTAAAAAATTTTAAAATCTTTTTTCCTAGTTTCGCATATCATGAGCTCTATACCCGCGCTTCGTCCCTTTTAAGTGGGAGTGAGAAGCTATGCCTTCGTGAGGTATTGCCTCCGTGCAGGATAGTGGATCACTTCCGGGATACATCTGTACCTTCTGTCTTCATGGGATATTCATCTCCGTGCAAACTTAGGGAAATGTATCCACCCGAATCGATGTCCCGGCGACAGTTCGAGTACCGTTACTCTAGAACTTAAACCGCATGTAGTGAACCATAGCAGCCCACCTTGTCAAGAGTCATATCGAAACTCTGCCCGTTTAGAGAGCCACCATGTAAGTGCATAGTAGAAAGTATTGTGGGGTTTTATTTTCTTTAATTATGCCCTTTAATTTCAGTATTTATTTATCTGTTTATTTATTTTGCAATAAGAAGATGTCTATATTTTATGCGAAACAAGCATGCGAGTAGATAGCATAATGGGGTAGGATGTAATTTTTTTTGAAAGTATGTCGGGTAGAAAAGCATGTTCTAGCGATATTTAATTCAGCTTTTATTTATCATCGTGATATTATTTTTATCCGAGACTAACGTGTCTGTTTTGTTTTTGATTTCTTTGCCCTTGCATTGCATTCTTTATTTTTATTATTAAAAATGGTGTTGCGGCAAGTTCAACTGTTACAAAGGATCTGCTATATAGAACCGATTTCTCGATAAGGTGCAAGGAAACCTAGGCGTGCGAAGATGGTCAGAGGAAGCTCAGCGCCAAAAGGGGGGCAGTCTCCTAGAAGGCAAAAAATCAGGGCTCTTAAATTTCACCAGTATTAGATCGACTCAGAACCAACTGCAAGAATTAAAAAAAATCTGGTACCAGTGGGATGAAGAAAACAAGCAGTTATTCTATAGCAACTACGATGATCTACCTTATCTGCTAGACGTCAGTGTCGACAAAGTTTTATTCTGAGCCCTTGTTCAGTTCTGAAATCCTGCCTACAGTTGCTTTACTCTAGGTGATGTCGATTTGGTACCAACGATTGAAGAATACACTGCTTTGATCCGTGAGAAAAACAGGTTGAAATGTTCACCCTGGCCATCTATGGTTTGGTTATCTTTCCCAAATCATTGGAGTATATTGATGATGCTGTTCGATCACCTCAAAAAATGGATTACCCCTATTCCAGCAATTCTAGCTGAAACTTTCAGGTGTCTCATTGTTTGTAAAAGAAACAGAGAGGGAAAGTTCATCGGTTGTGCTTAGTTTTGGTTGGCCTAGGCAGGAGAACATCTCTCATAACAAATGGATGGCTATTTTTCGAAACATCCAGGAGAAAGACGTCATTTGGAAAGCACGTTGGTTCTTCCCCACAAGTATTATGTACAAATATGGAGACTATGACTGAGTCCCTCTACTTGGAATATGAGGTGAAATTGGATAGGCTCCGTTGCTAGTATCCAGGCAATACAGGTCGAGACAGTTCATCCTAGTAACAAGAGGGTTGGTTACCTGCACAAGGGTAAAGACTATAAGAAAATGTTTCCATGATCACTAAGGCATGAAAGCATATTTACAAGATAGAGTCGTTTGATAAAAACCTAGAGTTACGCCTGAGTATCGACAACAGAGAAGCAGAAGAATCAACAACGACGTCCTTTTACCAAATCCAAAAATAATATACCAGTGGAGGAGAATTTGCAGGTCGATCCCTCAGAAATGTAAATCACGAATCATGATTTTGAAAAGAATTACTTCGTGATAGGCTAGAAGATAAAAAGAACCAGATAAATTTCAGTATGCAGTCTCAGGAACAAGAGATCGAAAGGCTAAGGAAAGAAAAGCCAAAGAAGACTTGAGCGGCTTACGAAATGATTACTAAAAAAGCTCCACGCATCAGCAAGGTATGCTGATCTCAGAAAGACATCTACGAAATGAAAACTTAAAATCTGAGAAGAGAAGATGAGAGATGATATCTGGGAAAGACGATTCAAAAATGTGCAGACACCGCAAACCCCTCTAAAGGAAGAATTATTCGGTAGTAGAACTGAAAATATATATCTGAAAGGCCGAACTCTTGAACTAGAAGAATCTCTACAAAGGCACCGTAACTGAGACTCCGTAGCTGAACCAGAAGCAAGTGATGAGAGAAACGAGACTGCAAAAGCAAGTCAAAAAATTAGAAGCAGCATTGCAGACTTCCCAGGGGCAATTTGACAATTTTAAAAAAGTTCAAAAGTGGAATAATCACCGTTAGAAGGCACAGCTGCAACAATCTCAGGATCAAGATAAAGACCATGTTATGACAGAAGCTCTCGTCCAAGTACGAGAAATAGCAAAACACTTGCAGACCCTAGCCATTCAGGCTAATGTTTTAAGCTTGCAAACAGAGTTAGAATCTAATCGAGGCAAGAAATCGGCATGGCTCTTCAGAAAGATCAAGACTCTAGGTGTTAAGGCCAAGCAGTATATGGCTACCTTATGTAAAGAAACTTGTTCTAATGCAAGTTTCCTTTTGAAAGTTGTACTGAAATCAACACCTTTGGTGTCTTGCATGTATATCATGTTTTCTTATTTGCATTCACATCATGCTGTATCATATCATATCATCGCATTAATTATGGGACATACAAAACCACAGATTCAACACCCTTACTTCACCAGAAGCAAAGCTTGAAGCATAGAAGAGAGTTTGCAACTCGCAGCCATATCTCACAGTCACAGGAGGATCTACTGGCCAAGATAGTTGTGATGTTGGCAGGCAAAGATCCCGAAAGGGGAAAATGACTGGTCATACACCCTGATGCTCTACAAAAATTACAGAATCTTTGCGGAAAGACTCCTCTGCAAGCGTCGGCTTCAGTTGTCTTCAGGCTGAATCTTCATCGCCCAGAGGAACTAAAGAGCGCTTTGTCCCAGATCCAAACGAAGCAGGTAAGCAGAAGGTCGAACTACCCAAGCAGCTTGAACATTGGTGCCAGCGGCTTGAGGAAAAATTTAGCCGTAGAAGAGACAATATACAGTCCCAGAGATATTTGGGTAAAGCCTTCATAGAGTAGTTCAAACATATAATAGAGGTCGAACCCGACCATTTAACATTGCAAAAAGGCCCAATGGGAGCTTCAACCCGTATGTACAAAGGTGGATGAATGTCGTGACGTGGGTACAACCACCACCACTTGAAAAAGAAATAACACCTACTTTTGTCGAAACCCTAAGTGATACTGGGAAACGTAACCAAGAACTTCAAAGACCTTGTGATATCTGTTGAGCTCATCAGACAAGGGAAGAATTATAGATTCCAGCAATGTAATCATCAAAGGAGGGAGTGGATCAGAGGTTCATATGGTGGGGTCTTATCCATCCAATCGACCTTGGTCCTTGTGCCAATCAAACTGTGCGTACTTACGTTGACCTAAGATGTTTCTAAAAGATGTTTATTCAATCTCGGTAACATATACAAAGTTATTTTCGATGCTTGTTGAGAAAAACTCGTTAGCCCCGGTTCGGTGTAAACCAAAGCAGCCTCCTAATCCAGAAGGTTATGATGCTAAGGTTGTATGTTATCCAGAAAGCACAAGCCACACTACCGAGAATTAAGGAGCTTTGAGAAACAAGGTGCAAAATCTGATTGAAAATGGCACTTTAAAATTCAACAGTGGAGTCCCTAAGATGAAATGAAGAGAGGATAATGTTGGATTTGCCCGGATTTTAGACAACCTTTTAGGACACCATCATTTTTGCATTTCACCAGCATGAAGTATTGATTCACGACTGGTTCCTAATCTAAAAAATTATCATCGGGAGAAAATCTAGCACTCTAGATATCAATGCAACATCCAAAGTTGCGAATAAATCCCTTAAATTTAGAGGTTAAGCCACGAGAACCATTTTTGAATTAGTACCTTTGCGTCTAGGACATGCACCTTGCATTTACATGCATATATTTAAAATTTTGAAATTGACCCCCCGGGATACTCCATGCCAGTAAATACCGGATAAAGCAAAGTCGGTTGATCTAGTACCATCTTGAACATATGCGAGAGCCTGGTTTAGGGGCATTTTCTAGAATAACCTCTGCATTCATACAGACGCCATGCTTCCACGAGACCTCAATCGGGGTGTTTTTTTACCAAGTTCAAAAAGCGAGCCTTCGATGCCGAGTCAGACTTTTGCACCCTAGACGATTACATTGATTATCGAATATAACACTTCGCCAGAGCTAAAATCAATGAGCTGCCATGAACCAACATCAAATTTATAGACCCGACTAGGGGGCACATAACACGCTCGTGAGAACAATAAAAGTCCTAGAAGGAAAGATGAAAATATATCCAAAGCTTCAAATTTGCTTCAGGCCAAACGAAGTTCAATAGAAATGCTTTTGAGGCATACACCCTGAAAGAGCACTCCATAGGAAGATCAAAGCCAAGGAAGATTAGGGGCATCTTCGTAATACGAGACTGAAAACCTAGTCTGACCAACATAGAGTCAGATGAATCCCTTCAAGGGGCAAAAACATCATTCACGAATTCATTAAGACCATTTAACATCAAGTGCATACGTCATACATCTAAAGTTTATCATGCATTTAGACTAAACACATGCATTTAGGCATAAAGATGCATTCATACTAAATACATTTATTTTTGCTCATACATATAAACAAGTCCAAGAAATGAGACTAAAAGACCTCACTATGGGAGCAACAACATGATGATCGACCTTTAGCCCTGAAGGAAGCCGAATATGCAAAAAGCTCAAACATCCAGATAACGACGGTAAATTTTTTTGAGCAGATTACTAACTAATGTTTCCTTTTTCAGGTCATGACTTCCCTGCAATGAAGTAGCTAAATCAAATTTTTCCTGACCTCACCTCCATTAGTGGTGATGGGCCAATTTAATCCAGATTCTACATCTCCGACGGTGGTATCGCAAGTCGAAGAAAGAAGATGATGTCAGGGTCATTCAACTCAAAAGATCAAATTCAAAAAAGAATGAGAACAACAAAATTTAGGGGGCAAATGTTTACCAAAGCGAACATTGAACAAGAATGAAATCGAAAGATTAAGCTGACCCAGAAGAATACGACTTCTGCAAGTACTCGATCCTTTCTCAAAAAATTTACAGGGCTGACATTCTCAAACACGAAGGAACAGATCATCGTCAGTAACAAATTCCAATACCCTTGATATGAAAAAGTGGGCAAATATTGTTTGGCGCCTTCAACCAAGAAGAAAATAGAAAAATGTCAACTAGATCCATCATCATTGACACAAAAGAGTGCATCAATCATATAGAATGTTCAGATCAAACTTTTTAGCTTTACGATCTTAAAATAAAGCAGTTAATTTGTGGCTCACTTTGACCAAACACTCTTTTAACTTTTGTAGGTCCCATCTCACCCGTAACATGGTGTAGTGGATCAACTAATCTTTTACATATCCTATATCTCCAATAAATTGTGGAACAGATCAAACACAACAACAAGTTTATCTTCCTGAAGTGGCAGCGGAATGAGCACATCAGCAGTTTCATCTCCCTGATCTTGCAGTGGAATGGACGCCTCAACAATTTTATCTCCCTGGTTTGCAGCAGAATGGGCCCGTCAGCAGTTTTATCTCCCTGAGCTTGCTGCAGAATGAGTACATCAACAGTTTCATCTCCTTAATCTTGTAGTGGAATGGATGCCTCAATAATTTTATCTCTCTGGTTTGCAGCGGAATGAGCCCGTCAACAGTTTCATCTCCTTGAGCTTGTAGCGGAATGAGCGTGACAACAATTTTATCTCTTTAAGTTTGCAGCAGAATAAGCACGTCAACAGTTTCATCCCCTTGAGCTTGCAGCGGAATAAGCGCGACAACAATTTCATCTCCCTAAATTTGCAAAAAAAAAAACAACAAAAACAACAAAAAGGAAAAATGGAAAAAAGCAAAAAAACAGACAAATAGAAAAAAACTTCCTTCTCTAGATTATGCTATATCGTCAGTGTGGTAGGTGGATCGAAACCATTTGGACAAGTCCAACAGAAATGTTGGCACAACGTGCTTAAACACGGTAAAGTTTAAGATAATGGATAATTCAAATATCCATTGAAAATCCATTTTCACGAATGGTCGAAAGAAAATAAATCCTTTGAAAAATCCAATGTCATATTGGTAAAAACTGATTGTACCCAAGGGAATGGTACAACTAGCCCGGAGCAAACGGCTACCGGTAAAGGCGATTCAAATCCGTTCATCCCTGTGCATTTGGGCAAAATGCAAAAGAGATCTATGAAGCTCTAGATCAAAGTTTGCTGACTTCTGGTCTTGTCTCCTCGGTAATATTGTAGCTGGGCCAGCCCTTCATCGTTCGATCCTGTGTTTTCATCAGAGTTGTAGCTGGATCAAGTTTTGCAGACCTTACCCCCCGTCAGTGTTGCAGTTAGGTCAAATTTTCTCTAGGCATTGCATTGTCGTCAGAGTCGTAGCAAGTCGAGCGCATTTTATCTCCTCCAACGGATCACCTCTGGTTTTGTCTTCCCCAACGGATCTTCCGGTTTGAAGATTTTGCTTACAAGAGTGGCAAAAGAGATCAAGTGAAGCCTAAAGAATAAGTGGTGGCCAGAGAAGGAACCCAAACTAGTCCGGACAAAAATGGTCATCTCTTTGTCTTTGCTCCATTGCCGTTGCACAACAATAAGTAAAGAGGGCAGCTGTAGAAGCCCATTTTTATCTGGGCTATAACTCAAATAAAAAATACCAATACAAATCCATCACCATCTAATTAAACCCGGGCCACAATCCAACCCATTTACAAATTAAATTATACCCAACCCAATACCCAAATCCAGACCCATTAACCCAATTAAAACTCTAACCCTAATATCCTAAACTAACCTTAGCCGCCGCCCTTTATTAAGCCATCAGACGACGCTGACGCCAAGCCACGCCGCCAAGCTGAGTCACACCGCCCAACCAAGCCTCGTCATCGCTCTACCACCACGTATCACACCAAGCTAAGCCTCGTCAGTGCTCCACCGCTTCAAACCTGTAAATCAAAAAAGTAGAATCAGATCTGGAAATTTAGAGATTAGGTTGAATGTTCTTTTATTTATATTTTTGGGTTATAAAACTCGGATCTGATGTAATAGAGGAAGCTTTTGGTTCAATAAAAAATGAGAGGATTTGGGGAAAAAAGAGACTCCCAATTTCGAATATAAAATAAAAAAAGAAGCCTTTCGGATCAAAAGATGAAATAAAAAATAAAAAGAACTTTTTGGCATATTCGAAATCGAACAAAAAAGCAAAGTAAAAAACCTTTCGGTTTTCTTTAGATCTACGAAGAAAGAGAAGGGTTTGGGAGAAACTAACCTCAAATCCAGCCTCGGGATAAAAACTTGAGTCGAATACTTATTTTGCATGTCGTTCAGCCACCGTAGGCGGCGGCCGCCGCCACAGGCGAGCGGCGGCGCACGGAGGCCAACTGGGCGGTTCTTGGCTCCGACAAAATAGAGGGAGAGCGAGCTGGGATATTTTTTGTAATCAACTGAATAAATGAATTCTTTGGGGCACTTTTGTTACTTATATGCATCTCAAAACGACGTCGTTTTGGGCGTCACTGTTCAAGCCCAAAACGACGTCGTTTAGCTAGGCAACCCGCATAGCCGACCCGACTCGGCCAGCAGACCCGCGCGTTTTTGAAGGGGAAACTACTGATTCAGCCATCCAATTTTCATATCCTTCATATTTCAGCCTTTAAATTTCATTTTTCCTTCTAATTTCGTCCCTTTTCTTTTTTGTTTTTAATTTTCTATTTCTTTTAATTTAGTCACCTTCTTTCATTTCTTTTCTATTTCATTACCATATTATTATATATTATTTATTATTGTCTTATTTACTATTATTATATATTATTATTACATGTATTATATATTATTATTATACTATTATTGTTATTTTAATTTTGATATACATATATATATATATATTTTATACTATTATCATTACTTTTTTAGTTACATAATATTTATAATCTTATATGTTTTAATCTAATTTTCAGATGACTTTTTTAGGGTTTATTGTGAAAAACGTACCTCGCATGTAAGAGGTGCCACTTTCCGTTAATCTATATCGCAAAATACCATTTTGTAAATATTAAATTATAATTTTCAAATTAGGTTCCCTTCATTCGGGAATCTAACGGAAATTATGCCCCGAGTATATGGGGTGTAAATTTCCTTTCAAAAAATATTCTTTTAAACATGATAGGGGATCAGAAATTTTAAATTAAATTTGAATTATTATTTTCCATCATTAAAACGTTAAGTAATCGACTAGGTACTAATTTTGGGCGTTGTGGGGGTGCTCATCCTTCCCCACGCTTAACTGACTCCCGAACCTATTTTTCTGGTTTCGTAAACCAAAACTCGTGTTTTAATAAAATGACAAAAATAGGTTTTATTAAAATAGCCGGGTTTTCAGGTGATCCAATCTCACCTAAATCAAAAGATTGGTGGTGACTCCATTCAAAACATTTTTCGTAAGAACACGTCAAGCACACCCACCGCGGCGCGGGGCCGTTGTTACAATAATCATATAAATAAATACTAATATTATAAAATATTAATCTAACACATAAATAAAAACGAATCTAACATAAATAAAATATTGCTCTAAAACATACATATTAAACACATTTGCATACATGATAATATACATATAATATTAATTAATACAATAATATAATAATATGTACAAACAACAATATAAATATACATAAAATTTTATATACATATATATTAAAGTATAAAAATAATAAAATATTATACGTAAAATATGAACAATGTATATAAAACATATGTACATATATCATGATATCAACATATAAAAAATAACTTTGTATAATAATAGCATATTACATAATAATAATAATAATAATAATAATAATAATAATAATAATAATAATAATAATAATAATAATATGTATGCATGGATCATATTAGAATGCATGAAACAACCTAAAATTAAATCCAAAGATTTAGAATGCGTGAATATTAAAATACATGGCAAAAATCATATGAAAACTAGGACTACAATGAAACAAATATGAAACTTGAAGAAATAAACATAAAATAACGAAAATAGCATGCTGGAAAATAAACATTGCACTACAGTGACTACAATGAAATGAGGGCAAAACATGAGGGCTGAAACGTAAATAACATAAAGAAAAGGGTGGAACCGAGAGGCGGGAAAGAGATGGAGGACCACAAGCGAGATTAGACCATGTACAAAAAATAAGCGGGTTGAAAGTTTAGGGACCTGGAAGGGAATTTTACCACGACCAAAACAAAAAACCGGGGAAAAGAAGAGGGAGTACTCGCGTAATTAGACCCTTCTAAAAAAACGCGGATCCTCCCCAGGTTACGGGTCACCGCGTGGATCGGGTCACCAAAACGGTGCCATTTTGGATACCAGTTTAAAACACACAAAGGAGTTTTATTTTTCATTCAAAACCCAAAACAAAATTAAAAAAAAAACCTAAATGTATTGTTCCCTTCTCCCTCACTATCTCTTGAACCAGACGGCAGCGGAGGCCACTCAGTTCCACGCCGTTCATCGGCTGTTTGGCCTCACGACGACACTCCAGCCACCAGGTAAGTGTCAAAACTCCTCCCTTTTTCTAATCGAATGAAAAAAAACAACTTTAAATTAAGATTAAAAAAATCTAGCGAATTTTCAAAAATAAGGGCAACGTTTAGATTAAAAAAGATTTGACTTTCATTGAATACCTCTGGTTTCATACAAATTTCGAACCCAAAATCCTTCCCTTTTACAATTTTTTTAGATCCTCCCCCTTTTACAAGCTTTCTGGTTTGGTTTTATAACCATTCAAAATAACCACTCTTCTATTTTTTATTCATTCTGCAGATTGATGGCAGCATGATTTCGGGATTGAGCATGGGTATGGCAGATTGGGTAGGTGATTAGGGTATGGGTTGGTTTAGGTTAGGTTTTTATTTTATTTCTAGGGTTGGTTTTTGATTTAGGGATAATGGGTTGATAATTTTAGGGATTTTAATTTAGGGTTTTGGGTGGTTACCGGTTGGTGAACGGCGACGGCAAACGAACGGCGGCGGTGGCGCAAGAAGCTGGCTTCGGTAATGGCTGGTCATTAGGGTTGAGTTAAGGTTGGAGCTTAGTTTTAGGTTTGGGTTATTGGGTTACAAGTTTGGGCCGAGTTGTGTGGGTTTTGTTTTCGTGTTTGGGTAACCTGGATAAAACGGGTTATTACAAGTATAACCCTTGATGACCAATCTAGCTTTGTATCGTGGAGATGAAGACTTTTCTTCTTGCTTCAGCCTGTAAACCCACCGATTCTTCAAAGCTCTTTTGCCCTTAGGCAGTTTCACCAACTCAAAGGTATGGTTATCATGCAAAGATTGAAGTTTATCTTTCATTGCTTCAACCCACTTATCTTTGCATTCACTTTCTATAGCCTCTTCATAACATTCAGGTTCTCCCCTGTCAGTCAAAAGAACATAATCATCAGAAGAATATCTGACAGAAGATCATTGATCTCTAGAATATCTCTGAAGTAAAACTACTGGTGGAGCTATAGGTAGTTGTTGATCATTCATAACATCATCTATGGGAGCATCAAAGTCAATTATGTCCTGCTTGTCATCATTAACATCACCATGCACATCATCCTGAATAGGATTCGGTGAAGGGTCTACGAGAATCAGATTTATATCGTTCAAGACACCACTATTTTGTGAATCCTTTTTCTATGTCTTATCAATGTCATCTGAAGACAACATCTCAGCTTCTCACAATCTTCTTTTAAACTAGATCGTAGAGTCTATAACCAAACTCACCATCTATACCATAACCAATAAAGATGCATTGACGAATCTTGACATCCAACTTGGATATTTTATCCTTTAGAACATGACCAAATATTTCACAACCAAACACATGCAGGTGATCATATGACACGTCTTTACCAAACCAAAATTTATCTGGTACATCACCTAGCAAAAGAACACTAGTAGACAGATTAATCACATGTGGCACTATATTCAAGGCTTCAGCCCAAAATGATCTTGGCAACTTTGCATTTGACAACAAACATCTGACTCTCTTAATCAATGTTTTGTTTATTATTTCAGCTAACCCATTTAACTATGGACTCTTCGGTGGTGTCCTCTGATGTCTGATTCTATGTCATAGACAATACTCATGAAATAGCCATGTGTACTCGCCACAATTATCAGTACGAATGCACTTCAACTTTTTCCTTGTTTTTATTTCAACTGATGCTTGAAACTGTTTAAATGCCTCAAAAACTTAGTCTTTTGACTTTAAAGTGTAAACCCACAGCTTTCTTAAACAGTCATCAATGAAAGTCACAAAATAAAGTACACCACCATGTGACCTTACCTTTATCAGACCACAAACATCTGAATGGACCAGCTCTAGCAACTCTGATCTTCTATGAGGAGGATGTCTTCTAAAAGAAACCCTTCTCTACTTCCTCGCTAGAAAATGATCACAATTCTTCAATGTGGCATCCTTCAAACCTGAAAGTTGATTCTTCTTGGCTAAACAATTAAGCCCCTTCTCACTCATGTGACTAAGTTGTTTATGCCACAATTTAGTTGAGTCATTTACTGTCACATTCATAGTGTCTCTAGAAATCGAAGCCAACATCAAGTACAAATTTGAGCTCTTTTTCCCCGAGCTACAACCAAAGAGACTTTAGTCAGGTTTCACTACACCTCACTAAATGTGTTACAAAATCCCTCATCGTCTAGCTTTCCTGTAGAAATCAAATTCAAACGGATATCTAGTGCATGTCTGACATCCTTGAGAGTTAACTTTGTTCCATAATTGCTTACCAAGCTAACATCCCCCATGCCAATAACTGGAATCAAACCATCATTACCCATCTTCAAAACCCCAAAATCACCAGGAGTATAAGATGTGAAGAAATCCCTCTTTGACGTGACATAAATAAAAGCATCAATATCAATCACCCAACTAGTCTCGCGGCATGCTAGGTTGACCAAGTTCTCAGTACAAATGACCAATAGATCTTCACGAGTAACAATAGCAACACGCTTGGATTTTTCATCATCATTCCGATCATTTTTATCACCACCACCTTTGTTCTCTCTCTTCCACTTGAAGCAATATTTCTTGATATGACTTTCTTGCCACAATGATGGCACTCAAGATTCTTATATCTCGATCTTGACTTACTTCGACTTTTATCTCTACCCTTGTCATCTTTGTCTCTATTTATCCCCTATTCTCGATAACCAACACCTTTGACTATGATATAGAACCCTGAGATCTTCTTCTCTGTATTTCAACGCCATCATTTTCTTTAGCAAAAACAACTTGTTATTGCCCGACCTCGAAGCATACAAGCTTTCAAGCTTCTCCCACAATGTGCGAGCATGTGTCTCCTTATCAATGTAGTTGAAAACATTTTCTTCAATAAATTGCCGAATATAGCCACACACTCGTTGTTGCTCAAATTCCCATCCTCATCACTTTTTGAATCGGGTTTTGGAGTAGCAAAGACAAGAAGATGCAAAGCCTTTACAAACAACAAGTCTTTTATTTTATTCCGCCAAAGTTGATAATTTGTGTCATTCAACATAATCACCTTGCTAGTATTAATCTCCATAATTATCTGACTCAATAACCAATTGATGTTCTTTCTCTCCCTATAACTCAAGTCAATAATTATAGCAAGTACAATATCACAAATATGTTCTCTAGCAACACCAATTAACCACAAATCAATAATCCAACCACAATATAATAAATCGAGACACCTATATTTTTACATGGAAAACCCCTCTAAATCAAGGGCAAAAAACACGGGACTTTAGAGTTTGATCAAAAGCTCAACTATCATCAAATGTTCAACTACAAGACTACAATATCCATCCTACAACAAACATTCAACTCCAACAAGGCTAATAACAAGTAGTCTTTAACAAAAGAGAGCAAAAATTAGAGAACATCACTAAAAATACAGCTGCTGTAAAATAGGGATTTTTGACGCTACAGGAATCGGATGAAAAGTCCGACCGTCAAATTCAAGAACACCAAATTTCCTAGTTGTTGTCCAAAAACTAGCTCAATCAAATCACGGATGGACCTCTGATCAAAGAGTTGATCACTGTTGTACCAAAGCATCAAAACTGTTTTCTCTCAAAGGAGCCTATCTATTTTTCAAAAATCAAATCTGATTTTTCTTTGCTGTAAATTAGCTGCCCATACACCCACTCCCAAGGCAAAAGGGAACGACCTTTAATACCAAAGTCAAGAATAGCCTTTAAGAGGTGTCAGAAACTTTTTACCAAAACAAACAAAAAATTTAAACACCCATATTAAATGGGTTAACCGGTGATGGGTTCCCCACATAGTGGGACTACACCCAATAGGTATATTCACTTTTGATTGAGAAAACACTTTTGGATCCATCTTTCCAATAGTAACAATCAGGACCAAGTTCTCGATGAGGTGGCTCAATGACGGGGAAATTGGCAAGCGTAGTCGGGCAAAGGAGATGTCGAAGTAGTGATCAATTTCACGAACCATCTTGTAAGGTAACATCTCTGACCTTTAGAGGTGCATCCATAACTTATCCAGTGCTTGAGAGGACCCAGATTCAGTAACCAATTGTTCGTCAAAAAATAGATTGTGTTGCCATCTTCTATAGAACAAGCTATGTTATTATAGAAGGATAGCCAAATGCCAGCAATCGAGCGCTTTAAAGGTAAGCAGTTTATGAACAATGGAGTCTGGGCAAGGCAAGGTCAGCTTATATTTTTCACGGATCAAACCAACCCAATATGCATTAGTAGAATTAACAAGGGTGTGACAAACTTTCATTAAAAAAAGTCGTATTATTGTACCTTGTGTTACAGATACCCAAACCACCGTGAGTGTTAGGTTGGCACAATGTATCCTCATTTAACTAGGGAAATGCGGGTTGAAGAAGAACTCGACCCTCAAATGAATCTATGAACAATCATTTCAATCTTGTCACATATTCTCTCTTAATAACATTGATTTTTGCCAAGGTGGGATGAACAATGAACGATAGAGTGCAAGCCAACCATCCATCAAGTTTTCTTTAGATTTTGTCAATGAAAAAAATTATAAATATCATCATTTGCTCCAACTTACTGGATAGGAACACCAAGGTACATACTCAGATCAGTAATAGCTTGAAAGCCAAGTCTATTGCTAATAGCATTTTGAAAACCGGGGTTCATGTTAGCATTTTCCACATTGGCCTTCACATATAGTATCAACTCATTAAGTTTTCTGCTTATTAACAATGTACCTCGAGCAACGCCCAAAAGTATCAAGGATGGACTCAATATTCATAGCATTTTCCATATTGGCCTTCACATATAGTATCAAGTCATATGCGAAGAATAGATGAGAAACTGGAGTGTCGTGTCGAGTAAGCTTGAAAGCTGACCATCTATTGAAAGTCACAAAATGAGATATACTATGGTTCAGTCCCTCCGTTGTCAAGTCGAAGAGATATGGTGATCAAGAGTCACTTTGCTGAATACCCATTGTAGGCTTAAACTCTCGACTAAAATCATCATTCCATTAGACCTGCATAGTGGCAGAGAAAACACACTGCATGATTAACTCAATGAGGGAAGAAATGAGCCCCACATCAACCTTTATGGCAATTCAACCAGAATTACCCTTCTTAGCATCCAACCAGAATTGCCCATATCAATCAGAGTACTCTTAATAAACTCCCAACAAAAGCGATCAAAAGCTTTTTGGAGATCGACTTTTATAGCCATCCAACCAGAATTGCCCTTCTTAGCATGCATTGAGTGTACAATTTCTTGACTGATAATAGCATTCTCAGTAATGTTTGAGAAAACTCGTTTGGTGAGGACCAATTAGTCAAGGCAAAACATGCTACAATTGGTGAACTATTACCTTCGTAATGAGCTTATAAAGTACCTAAATTTCTCCATGGTTAAAAGAAACGCAATTTCCTTACAAAGTTCTTCATTAAATGTCGATAAAACATTAAATCTTTCACCAAAATCTCGAAAGCTTTATCTCTGTCTATTAGAATATTGTTAGGGAGTTAAGATTATGGTTAAGTGCCAGTTGTATTCTGTAACTAATTACTAAACCGTTTCTTTATTTCTTTATTACTATATATTATATAGATATGAAATGAATAAATAAGAAAATAAATTATATCCTTTATATTTGACTTTTCCCTTCCAAAACTCTCGTGTCAAAATTCCCAATTCATTGTCCTATTCTAAAGCTTAACATGGTATCAGAAGATTCATCAAATTCTCGATCTTTCGACGGTGATCGGATCTTCAAGAACGATGATCCGGCCAATGCATTTTACATTCATCCGAACGAGAACCCGGTGTTGGTGTTAACCTCTTCATTGTTGAATGGAAGCAATTATCACAGGTGGGCTCGATCGATGCGGATGCCGCTGATTTCAAAAAACAAGTTTGGGTTTGTTGATGGCTCGATCAAGCAACCTAAAAAAGGTGATCCTCGGTTCGATGTGTGGGTTAAATGCAACAATCTTGTCCTTTCGTGGATTCAAAGAGCCTTGAATCAAGAAATTGCCCAGAGCGTCATTTGGATTGACAGTGTTTCCGAATTATGGTATGATCTTTTCAACCGCTTCAATCAAGGAGATTTGCTTCAAATTTTTTATTTGCTTCAGGAGTTTTACTCCTTGCAACAAGGTACTCTTCCTGTTACTACCTATGACACACAGTTGAAAACTATTTGGGACGAGATCTGTAATTTGCGTCCGTTGGTTAATTGTGATTGTGATTCTCTGAAACATCGTAAACAAGATTTCTTGCTTTGATTCTTAAGAGGGTTGAATGAGAATTTTTCGGTGCAAAAATCTTAGATTCTTACGATAAAACCATTACCATTGATTAATGAAGTTTTCTCAATTGTTATTCAACATGAGAGGTCTATTAATCATGTCCTTAGTTCCACTGATTGCAATATCTTGTTGGCTGATAAGTTTAACGTCAAGACTGGGGAGCAAAATTTTGTTAATAGGCAAGATAATAGGAGTTTTAGTACTAGAAAGCCTACTTTAGGAAATAAAAGGCCTTTGTTTGTTTTCTGTGGATTATATAGGCATACAGTAGACAAATGCTAACCGAAACATGGTTTTCCTCTTGGTTTTAAGTTTTGTAATCAAAATCAAAATAGTAGAATTAACCATGTTGGTTCTTCGAGTGATGGGACTTTCTTGCCTACTAAACCTCTAGTAAGAGAGGATGTTCGATTTGTTTCTTTTACTAAAGAACAGTATGAGAATCTGATGAGTTTGTTTCAAGCAAAGAGTCATTCTCCTGTTGTTAAGGAATCAACTGTTAACATGCTTTCGTCTACATTTGGTCCTATTTTACAAGAAGAAGAATGGGGTATGGTTCTTTCTTGTTCAAATTTTAAGCATATGTTTACTCCCTGGATTATTGATTCAGGGGCTACTGATCACATTGCTAATTCCCTGTATTTCTTTAAAGAATATCATGTTGCTAAAAATAAGTATGTTCGATTGCCTAATAATGATTTAGTTAAGGTAGAACATTAGGAACTGTGCATCTTAATAATTCTTTAATATTACAGGATGTTTTTCACATTCCTAACTTTTGTTTTAATTTAATTTCTGTATCTCAATTAGTTAAAAACAAGGATATTTCTTTGATATTTTCCTCTGTTGGTTGTTGTATATAGGATGTATTGAACTGGAGAATGATTGGTACAACTGAGAAGTTCAATAGCCTGTATACACTGGATTTTCATGTTTATGATTCAAACAACAGGTTTACTGTTTGTTTTATTGTTTCTTCTAGTTTATGGCATACTAGATTAGGGCATCCCTCTCATAGAAGGATGAAACATTTTTCTCAATTACACAATAAAATTCCTCTTGATCTTTGTTCTGAATGTGATATATGTCACTTAGCTAAACAAAAGAGGCTATCTTTTCTTGTTAGTAATTCTATTTCAGCTTTCTTGTCTGATCTTGTGCATATGGATGTTTGGGGTCCTTTTCCTGTTCAAAGTTTGTATAGCCATTCTTATTTTTTTAACAGTGGTCGATGATAAAAGTAGATATGTGTGGTTATTTCCTATGAAAAATAAGTCAAAAATTAGGAACCTTATAATTGATTTCTGTCAACTCATTGAAACTCAATTTTCTACTAAAATTAAATGCATACGTACTGATAATGCTCAAGAATTTAACATGACAGATTTTTATAATTCTAAAGGCATAATTCATCAGAACTCATGCACACACACTCCACAACAAAATAGCATTGTGGAAAGGAAACATCAACATATTTTGGTTGTTGCTAGGTCTTTAAAACTTCAAGCTAATTTGCCTCTGAATTTCTGGATAGACTGTGTTCTTCATTCTGTTTTCTTAATCAATAGAACTCCTACTCATGTTCTACAAAATAAGACTCATTTTGAAGTTCTATTTCAGGTTAAACCCACTCTTGAAAATCTCAAAATATTTGGTTGTTTAGCTTATGCTTCTGTCCTGCCTAAACCAAGAACAAACTGCATCCTAGAGCTACTAAATGTTTGTTTCTTGGTTATCCAAGAAACATTAAAGGATTTAGATTATTTGATTTAGAAACCAAGAATGTTTTTGTATCCGGGGATGTAGTTTTTTTAGAAACTAAATTTCCTTTTCAAATAAAAAATATTGAGTCTGCTCATGAAGTTGTTTTACCTGCCTATGAAAATAATAATTTGCTTGAAGATTCTTTAACCAAAAAGCAAGCTAATATAGATACTAGTAATTCACAAAGTGATGATATTGTTACACAAAGTGATGATATTGTTTCTGCACCTCCTGTAAGAATTGAGGATACCTCTTCAGTTGATACTTCACAAAACAGTTCCTGGTTCCACTAGCAGACCTTCCAGAAATGTTCAGCTACTTAGCAAATTTAAGGACTATCAAGTGAATCTACCAAAAACTAAGACTTCTTCGAGGACTTCTCCTCACAACATTAATCAGGTTTTATCCTATACTAACATTTCTGTTCCATATCAGCATTATATTAATTCTATTGAGATTTTAACAGAACCAAAATCTTATAAGCATGTTGTTTTACATGAATGTTGGAGAAATGCTATGGCTGAAGAAATATCAGCTTTAGAAAATAATAAGACCTGGGATTTAGTTCCCTTACCCCCTGGAAAGCAAACTATTGGTTGCAAATGGGTTTACAAGACTAAACTAAAATCAGATGGTAGTTTAGAAAGGTATAAGGCTAGGTTAGTTGCCAAAGGCTACACTCAGCAACCTGGCATAGATTTTATTAATGCCTTTAGTCATGTTGCTAAGATTACAACTATTATAACTCTCATAGCTATTGCTGCTGCTAAAAACTGGAAGCTAAAACAGTTGGATATTAATAATGCTTTCTTACATGGGTTTCTAAATGAAGAGGTCTATATGGACCTGCCACCTGGTTTTTCCCATCAAAATCTGGTTTGGTTTGTAGATTAAACAAAAGTCTATATGGTTTAAAACAGGCTAGTAGACAATGGAATGAAATGTTAACTTCTGCATTAATTGCTCAAGGTTTTAAACAAGCCTCATCTGATAATTCTCTTTTTATTAAAGAGACAGATTTTGATTTTATTGCCCTAGCTGTATATGTTGATGACATAGTTCTCACTAGTCCTAATTATGTTGCCATAAATAATATAAAGATCTTTTTACATGAAACCTTTAAAATCAAAGATTTAGGGGACTTAAAATTCTTTCTTGGCTTTGAAGTGGCTAGGTCCTCCAAAGGTATAAATCTTTGTCAAAGGAAATACACTCTAGATCTGTTACAAGAAACTGGTTTTTATGGAATCTAAACCAACTTCTACACCTTTGAACTCCTCCAAGATGTGCCGAAGATAGCTTTTTGCACACGTTGTGGGCATTACGAGTTCTTAGTGATGTCGTTTGTTTTAACAAATGCACCGACAACGTTCATAGATTTGATGAATAGGGTGTTCCATGAGTTTTTGGACCAATTCGTGGTAGTGTTCATTGATGATATTCTTGTGTACTGGCATACCGAGGAAGATCACGATTGAAATCTCCGAATTGTGTTGCAAGTTTTGTTGAACAACAAGCTTTATGCCAAGTTAAGTAAATGCGAGTTCTGGATCAAGCAGGTGGATTTCCTTGGACATGTTGTTTCGGCCGAGGGTATTCATGTGGATCCGCAGAAAGTTGAGGCCATTGTGAGTTGGAAGCAGACGAAGTCTGTTTCGAAATTCCATAGTTTTATCTGGTCGACAGGATACTACCGACGCTTCGTAGATGGGTTTTCAAAAATTGCTGCCCCTTTGACAAAGTTGTTATAGAAGGATGTGAGTTTTGAGTGGAAAGAAGCTAGGCAGCAGGCTTTCGACAAGTTGAACGAAGCTTTGACGAAGACTCCAATCTTGATTCTACCCGAGTCAGGAAAAGAGTTTCTCGTACATAGTGATGCATCCTAGTGGGTTTAGGGTGTGTGTTGATGCAGGAAGGTAGTGTGGTAGCTTATGCATCTATGCAGTTGAAGGTGAATGAGCGCAACTGCCCTACGCACGACATTGAGTTGGATGTGGTGGTATTTTCCTTAAAGATTTGGCGACATTATATGTACGGTGAAAAGTGTATTGTGTACACAGATCAAAAAAGTTTGAAGTATTTGATATCATAGAAGGATTTAAACCTTAGGCAACGAAGATGGTTAGAGTTTCTTAAGGATTACGACCTAACGATTAAGTACCATCTGGGAAAAGCGAACGTGGTAGCAGATGCTTTGAGTAGAAAGGTCGCAGTAGAGTTAAAGGCCATGTTTGCGAGGTTGATTTTAATACGAGATGGTGGGTTGTTAGCGGAGTTGCAAGTGAAGCCTTCGATGTTGCAGATGATAAAAGAGAAATAGCCATATGATGAGACGTTGGTGCCTCATGTTAAGGATATCTTGGAGAGGAATGAGACAGATTTTGGTTTTAATGAGGATGGGTTTTATGCTCTAAGAGTCGAGTGGTGGTGCCGATGGATGAAGAGTTGAGACATATTATTTTGACTGAAGCGCATTGGAGTCCTTTTGCTATGCATCTGGGAAGTATGAAGATGTACCAAGATCTGAAGAAATAGTATTTTTGGGTTGTCTTAAATAAGGATGTTGCGGATTTTGTGGCTCGTTGCATGGTTTGTCAACGTGTTAAGGCGGAGCATCAGTTTTCTTCGGGGTTGTTGCAACCGTTAAGGGTTCTCGAGTGGAAATGAGAGAGGATCACCATGGAATTTCTTTCCGATTTTCCTTTGACGTTGTCAAAGAAGAATTCCATTTGGGTGATCGTGGATAGATTTACGTAGTGTGCACATTTTCTGGCTGTGCATACAACGTATACCTTGGATAAGTTGGCAGAGTTGTACATTGCTGAGGTTGTATAGTGTACTGAAGTCTATTGTGTCAGATAGGGATCCACATTTTACCGTGGGGTTTTGGGAGTGTTTTCATAGGGCCTTGAGTACACGGTTAAACTTTAGTACCTCGTATCTCAAACGGATAGTCAGTCTGAGCATGTTATCCAAGTGTTGTAGGATATGTTGTAGTGCTGCATCATAGATTTTCAAGGATCATGGGAAAAGTAGTTTCCGTTGGTAGAGTTTGCTTATAATAATAGTTACCAAGCTAGTATCCAAATGGCACCATATGAGGCTTTGTATGGTAGGAGGTTCCGTACGCCATTTTGTTAGGCGGAGGCAGGAAAGAAATATGTTTCTTTACCGCATATGTTGAAGGATACCAATGAGAAAGTAAATCTTATTAGTGATCGGGTAAAAGAAGCTTCAGATCGGCAAAAGTCCTATACTGACTTGAAGCGAAGAAAGATCGAGTATGTAGTTGGTGACCGTTTGTTTTTTAAGGTTTCGCCTTGGAAAAAGGTGATGAGATTTGGACGGAAGGGCAAGTTGAGCCCTAGGTTTATTGGACTGTATGAGGTGTTGGAGCGTGTTGGTCCAGTTGTGTATAGATTGAGGTTGTCGGCTGAGCTAGAAAAGATATATGATATCTTCTATATGTCGATGTTGCGGAGGTATAGATCGGATCCTTTGCATGTGATTTCTGTTGAGGAGATTGAGTTGAATCCGGATTTGACCTAGGATAAGAAACATGTGAGAATTCTTGATTCGAGTAGCAAAGTTCTCCGCAAAAAGACCATAGAGTTGGTAAAGGTGTTGTGGCGGCACCGTGGTGTAGAAGAAGCTACTTGGGAGAGCAAAATGGACATGTTGAGATAGTTCCCTCATCTTTTTCCGTCAGGTAAATTTCGAGGATGAAATTTCTTAAGAGGGGAAGAGTTGTAACGCCATGAAATTAGGCCTAGATGTGGGTCGGATTGGGTTAGGGGTTTAAGAGAACCGGTTTAGACAATTCAACTAGTTTCGAGAAATTAAATCTTAATAATTGAATTTGGGATAAAATAAAATATGGAAAAAATTTCTAAATTACTTAATTAATATTTTAAGTAATTTGGTAAAGTCAATTTGGGATAATTAAATCTGATTTTATAAAATTTTGGTCTAGTGACTAAATTGAAAGTTTTCAAAACTGTTTTTGGTGACTAAATTGAAAGAGGATCAAAACTTAGAATCTTTAAGGAGCTTTTGACCACTAAGTTTTTATCAGATTTCTCTCTTGATTTGAGTTATTTTAAAGTGTTGGTTTTATAAACAATTAAAAATGATTTAATAAAAAGGAATTTTAGTTAACTAAATCTTTTTCTTACGTAACAACTTTTCATTCATCCAATTTGTTACGTAACCACTTTTCATTCAACCAATTTCTCTCTACTTTCTCAGCAACCAAACTATCAAAACCTTTCTAAAAATTCCAGGTCAATCTCTTTTGATTTCTCATTTAATTCCTTTGATTTCCTCAACTAAATCAACTTGGTTTTCATCAAAGCTTTGCCAAATAAGGGAGAAATCAACAATTAGAGGCGATTTTCGTTTCTCTCCTTTAATTAAGGGTTCTTTACTGAAATTCTCAAGTTCTTGATCCTTTGTTATTGATTTATGTTAAGAAATTATGATTTTAATATGGATTTATTGGTTATTTTCTTGGAAAATTGTTAGAAACTGAGTTGGATCTGTTTTGGTGATGGATTTAATTAATTTATATCTCAATTTGGATGTATTTTAATGTTGAAAGAGTTGATTAATCAACCTAATCCCGAAACTATGTGAATTGTTAGTTTTATAGGTTGTGTATAGTTGGTTTTTGGCTTGATCTTGTTGTTGTAGTGTTGCTGGAGGTATAAGGACGTGTTTAAAGTGTTTTTGGATGTTAATTGATGATGTTAATGTGTTAGAATCATTAGATGTTGTCTGGGCTTTGTTTAGGTAAGGTTTGGTGATGTTCTTGATGGTTTTAGGTGGGTGTTAAGTGGATTCTTGTGAGGTGATCTTGTGTTTGCTGGTTGCTGGAGGTTTGAGGTACAAAGATGTGTTTTAATCCTCTGGTTTTGATTGGGTAAAGCAGGGGAGTTGAGTCCTTTGGCTTTCGAAGAAGGCGCAGAAGCTTTGGAAGCTTGATTCGCGCATCGACAAGCAAGCGTGGGATTTTTGGTGAATGGGAAAGTGTTTTACTACTGTTAAATGGTTTGAAAAGGAATTGTGGGAGTTTAGATAAAGTTTGACACACTTATCTAAGCTCGGAAGTAAGTATCGGTTGAGTTTTTTTCAGTTTCAGATTTTGCAAAATGAAATCTCATGCACATGTTATGTTTTGATTACTCAATGTATTATGCATGTTTAGAAATGATTTATGATGCAAATGATCATTGATGATTACTTTTGGTAATAGCATATGACTTATGCAAGTATTTTGAGAATATGAAAATACATGGTTTAATGTATTTGTGGAAGATTGATTTAATGCATATGTAAAACAATGATGTAGTGTTGTTTATTGAATATATTGGCAAGTGGTTGTGTTTAAAATGACATCGGATATAGTTGGCATGCCATAGGGTTTAGAGTGCACTATAAAAAGTCGCCTCATGTTTGTCGAGGGGTGTTAAGAGTCCGTAATCTCCAACATGAGAACCACAACAGTTGAGGTGGGTAAATGTTCTGTTTACTCCCGCTGGTGGATTATAATCCAAACTGTAAAGGTGGACAAGTTTGCCGTTACTCCGGTTTAAACCGTTGAGGTGGACAAGTATGCCATTACTCAGATTGAGGTATGTATGTGAAGTGGTTATGAAAACCACTTGAGAAATCCGTGTATCTGATAAGTTTGACGAAATGCAAGGTTGCTAGTTTTGAGTCACTTGAAAGCCAATATATAAGATAATGTATCATGTGAAATGGATTATGTTTGTATAATGAGACTTATACATGTGTTAATCTTTAATATTGTTATAAAGGTGTTGTGGTGTGAACTTAAATTGAGGTAGAGATTGAATCCATGATACATGTGTTGAAAATAATTTAAATGTGCATATTTGAGATGTTTAGAAAAGCATGAGATTTTTTGCCATGAGATTATTACACGTAATTTGATAGAAATGGTTTTAGATGCATTGATGAGTGATTTGAGATTTCCCTCACTAAGCTTATATCTTACGCTCTCTTTTCCTCATCAATGCAAAGAAATAGCTTCTCGGGCAGCACGTGCGCGAGGGAGGATCCAAGGAACATTTCGATTCAAAGTATGGTTTTATATATGTTAAGTAGTAATAAGAAGGCAATATGGTTTTATATACGTTAAGTAGTACTAAGAAGGCAATGTGACCGGGTTGTTTTGGGAGATGTGTTTTGAGATTCTCCCTGTTGTAATAAGTTTAGATTGATGTCTTGATTTGGTATGATGCCTTTATATGTGGTTTTGAGGGGTTGTGAGACATTAAGCATGCTTGGGTAGAAATCATGATCATAGGAGATTGCTTGAGTATGCATGCTTAGTGTAGCTTCAATCCATGTTTCTATGGTTGATGATTGAATGTTTATGATGCCATATGATGATTAGAGGTTGAATGGATAGTGTTAGATTGAGCCAAAATGTCATATGTTGGACCTAGAAGTCATTATAGGTTGCCCCGTACTGGTACAGGCCCCTCAGGTTTCGGTACGCAAGGACTCGTCCAGGCTCAAAGTATTCAAAATAGCCTAGGCATACCGATACACCTAGTAACCATATCGGTACGCATAGTGTTGAAATAGTGTTTGTTTCGGTACACGGGTTACCGTATCGATATTGTGTCTAGCTACTGGAATCTAAATTTTCAAATTATACAAGCCTATACCGATACGCCTAGGGACCGTAGGTACGCCTTTGTCCTTTTGCACCGTATTTAAACACTAAGTACCCGTACCGGCACGCATACCTTTATTTCAATTATATGAGCATATGTAGTTTGAGATCTTTGTATTTTGGTCCATGTTTCTTAAATGTGCAATTAAATGCGAATGAATGATCTTTTTGAGTTGATATTTAACATGAAAGCATGTAACAATACTAATTGAGGATCGGTAACTTTAATTTTAAGAAAGTCCTTGTAAATATTGGAAATTATGTTTTAGTCCCTGTATCGCATTTTGAGCAATTGGATGCCAAAATGACGCCCGATTGTGTTGTAATTTTTACATGACTTGTATGAACATTTTAGGACTTAATAATGCATTTAGATAAGATAAAAGAAAAAATGGATCGTTTTAGTTGTTTTCTCTTCGGGGTTTATTTCGGTAAACCCTAATGTAGCTTGCTTGGTTCGGTCTTTCGGCTAGACCAGGTCAAGGGGGTTACATGGATGTTCTCCTGGTTTGATTGAGCTACCTTCTTGAGAGTTATTGCACCTTGGAAATTGATTTGGTTAATCAAGTGCAATGCTAACCTGTAATGACGAGAGTTCTCGAGGCTTCGAGTCTTGATGGAGTCGAACCTTGTTAATAAGAATATTGGGCCATTACCTTCCTATCGTGATCTCCGTAGTGGTCATTTTGAGAATGACACAATGGGGTCGTGAGACATGTTTGACCGCTCGATAGATGCCAATGCATATAATTCGACGCTCGAGAGCTTTCGGACTATCAAAATATTTGTTTATGCTTCTTGGAGGAGGAGTCAAGACTTCCTCCCTATTAAGGACGTGAATAGACGTTATACATAGACGTTATACAGACTAAATGGTAAAAATTAATTTGCTTTTAGTCTGGTGTTTATGCAAGTAACATGTATTTGTTGTAATGTTTTTTTTTTTAATTTTTTGTATAGTGGATAGGACTGCTCTTCAAAGTGTTCTATTTCTACTGTAATACTTTCTGGCCCTGGTCTTGAACTGTTGTAGGGGTGTATGTTCTCTTTTTGGTTGATTAATTGTATCGGTTTGAAGAGATTTTTTAAAGAGGTCTCAGTTTACTTTTCATAAAAAGTTGTATAACTTTGAAGACTTAATTAGGAATAGAAAATTGTTGTCCTTTTTGCTGTCCTTATTTATGCTCTTACACTAAAAACTTAGATTTATGGTTAAGATTTAATGTTAGGGTTTAGGATTAGAGTTTAAATTTTTTGGGTAGTGTATATTTTTAGGGTTTAGGGTTCAAGATTTATGATTTAAAATTTAAGATTAGAGCTTAGAATTTAATTTTTTTAGTGTTAGGGCATAGAAAAGAACACCGAAAAAGATAAAGGATTTTTGTCCCTTAATCAGTCTATGTATTTTATTAAACTTGCATTGTATTTTAATTTTTCTAAACTTTTTAATTGTTTTAAATTTTAAAGACTTTTTTAATATAAATATTAAAGATTTTATTTGAATTTTTTTGGTTGATATTTTTTAAGCTATGAAAATTATAGTAGTATATATATATTATTTATAATACTAAATGTAAAACAGTTCATGATTAATTGAGTAATCGTACCGAATAAACCGGTTAACCGTTTAGACGGTAATCAGTTTAAACGGGATAGAAACGGTTCAACAAAAGTGTAAAACAAAAATTTCTAATAATCGTACTGACAAACCATTCAGGTACGATTAATCATCCGTAAACACTCCTACTCTTTTTTACTGAGATTACTTATTAGGTTTGGAGTATGTTTAATTTTACTAATAATTATATAATAATTTTAAAGTCATACAAACAAACCGAAATAAACATTTATCACAAGTATCCTTGATAATGCTTTGATTAATCTGCAAAAGAAATCATGAAAAGAAGAGCAATGATGCCTTTTAGGTCTTTACGCATTATCGTTACGTAGGAAACAATAGTGATAATTGAGTTGAGCAGTTCACAAATATTTTAAGCTCGACGTAGTTAAAATTAGATTAACGTTCTACTCAAATTTAAGTTTGATTCGATATTTTATCGAGTTAGATCGAGCAAGGTCTAATTCGGCTCGATAAGTTCGCGGACAATTTATTAATTTTTTATGATTTTGTGGTGGCTACATTAAAAAATTAGTTTCTAAGAAGTTTAAATACTAATTGAAAACTTTAAAAAATTTCAGTAACTTGTTAGGGAATTTATCATAAAATATCTAATTTTAAATTTCCAAAACCTTTTGTATTTCCTAAGAATTCAAAAAGGTAATTTGTATTAACAAAAAAAATTAAATTATAATAATTAGTCCTTCCTATTTTTATTAAAATCTTTTTTTTTTCTTTTACTATTACTTTAGTGTAAAATTAGAAAAGAGGAAAAGTTAAAACCATAAATCGATAAGGCTTTCTCTCATTTGTTGTTCATTAAAGATGGTTGAAAAACTAAAAAGAATCTCACACTCTAATATCGACTTCACCTCTAATTCGAGTATGACAAATTTATTTATGTCCTCAGTCCGTACTTTTTTTCTTCTAAATTTGTATGTTTATATTAAGCTCTCATAGTATCACTAGATTTTACCTATATTAAAAAAATAAGGTAAAAATTTTAGCGAATTTAACGAGCAACGAGTCTAGCAACAAGATTTTTTAACAAGCATGAGTTGAGCAAAATTTTATCAAGTTTAACGAACAATGAGTCGAGTCAAGCAACGAGATTTTTAAAAGAGCACGAGTCGAGCACTACTCAACTCGCGATCGAATCGTTCGATAAGCACCCCTAGCAAAAAACAATTTTATTTTGTTTTATGTATGGAATAGCTTTAAAATATGTGTTCAACATTTATTCTTATATGGATTAATAGAATACAGACAATTAATTATTAGACTCACTCCGGTGGATATCTCGAGAAAATTTAAAAACGTGTTGTGTCCAAGTCCAACGTTGACATATGGTGCCCACTCATCCGGATTTTTTAAATGTTAAGGGTAAATTACATGAATTGTCACTTATGTTTAGGGCTTGTACACTTTTAGTCATCTATTTTCAAATTCGACCGTTATGGTCACTTACGTTTTCTTTTTGTGAACTTATGGTCACTCGAATGCTAATTTCCGTTAAGTGTCATTAGATGGGTGACGTGACAGTTACAAAATTTTGTATAATAGCACATTTAACCCTCCATATTTACACATTCAATCAATTTAGTCCTAATTTTTTTCTTTTGGTTTTGAATAATTGTAAGATTAGTCCTTAAAGTTTCATTACTTTTCAATTTTATCTTTAAACTTTATAAATATAAAAAACATTTTATCCAATCGATTAATTAAAGTCTTATTTCAATTTTTATTTTATTTTTCATTATTTTTCTCAACTTCTAGCCTTTGTTTTCTTCATTTCAATATTCAAAACTCAAAAGAGCCATGAACACCAAGAACATGGTCATCGTGTTCTTCACAATTAAACCCAGAAAGTCTCAAAAAACTAAAAAAGCGATGATTCTTTATCCATTTTTTCCAGAAAACAAACCCAAGAATAAAGAACACTCAACCATTCATCTCCAGCACCGTCTTCATCCCTATCTCACCTCAAAGGTTTTCCCAAACTAAACCCCAATACGCCGAGACTATACTTATCGTCCCACTCGCCTTCTTCGATAAAAATATCGTCGCCAAAAAAAGAAAAGTGGGTCAGGTCCCGACATCGTTTGGAACAAGAAAAATAGACGTTAAACTGAACTGGTCCTTGAGTTGAAGAGAATTTTTGAGGAACTAGATATACGATGCAATCTCCTTCCCCAACATGTAAATCTCAATCAAGTCTATAAAAAATGCCCAAAGTAGAGAACCCTAATATCTGAAAATTTTCTAAAAACAAAATTCTATAAAAAAATTGAATTCAAAGAAAGAACTACTAAAATTTAACTAACCCATTAAAGTAACGTCTCAGAAAAACACTAATTCTTCACCTTCATGTTCATCTTCATCTTCAAGGTAAGATTAATTTTTAAAAATTTGAATAAGTTTATAACTTTCGTTTGCATGTGGTATGATGTAGTTATTGCATTGTTTGGGTAATATGGCAAATGAGAGGGTTGATTAAAAATCGAAGGTTGAGGATCGAAGATGAAAGGAAAACGAACGGTTGAGATAATTTTGTGATTGGTTTAGAACGAAAGTGAAAGGGAAAGTACATGAGGAAAATGAGAAGAAAATTGTGGAAACAACAAGGAAAAAAAGAGTTTAACTACATAAAAAAATTCTAACAATACTGAATTCAAAGAAGAAACAAAAATGAAGTAATAAAAAATAACAAAGAAAGAATTATTGAGAAAGAACCTGAGAGAGAAGAGAAGAAACAATTTTTCTGAAAATTTATATAATTTGTTGCTAATTGTATTAAGTAATAAGCTTTAGCTTAGTGGTTGAGTGCTTGTGTGCTATACATTCACACCCAAGTTCTATTCACCATAAAATCAGCTTTTATAATTTATTTTATTTTAACTATATGGTGACACGTGTCATCATTTGGATGGAGAAAAAATACAAAATTATTTCTAATATAAAATACAACAAAATTGAAAGAATTTCTAAATAATGAGGCTAAAATTAATGATTATTTTAAATTAGGACTAAATTAATTGAATGTTTAATTATGGAAGGTTAAATGTGCTATTATACAAAATTTTGTAACTGCCACATCACCCATCTAACGGCACTTAACAGATATTAGCGTTCGATTGACCATAAGTTTACACAACGAAAACGTAAGTGACCATAACGGTCGAATTTGAAAATCAGATACCAAAAGTGCACAAACCCTAAACATAAATGACCATTCAAGTAGTTTACCCAAATGTTAGATCTTAAACACGCGAATTCCATTACAGATAATGAGAGCTTGATTGATTAATCTGACTTTTTAACTTCGTCAAGTGTTTATTACAATGCTTCGACACTAAACGGGTTCGGGTCAGTGGTTGCAACAGTATGGGAAAACATGAATAAAATATGGTACACAAAACCGGTTCGGATAGCTAGTTTGTATTTTCTGGTAAGGATCGGGACGATAAAAAATCTGTCTCGTTCTTTTGTCATCCCTAAGTGCACATTTTATGGATAATAGAATGAGAATGAAGACGAAAATTAGATTTGTTATGGTGGTGGAAAAGAATTGGATGTGACTTTATACTCGTTCCACTTCATTCCCAGCTACATGTTTTAAAAAAATAAACATTTTGGTACAACAAATGCAAAAAAGCATGTTATATTAAACAATAATTGTTTATTAAAAAGATGGATGAAAGATGATTGTTACAACATTAAGGTGTTTGGTTGTTAAAATTTGTGACAAAATTAAAAGATAAGCGTTATATATGAATGTACCCTTTAAACTCTAGCTTCATATTTCTCCTTGTTTAGACATTGCTTATTTTTTTAAACGCACGATTTAGATACGTAAAAAAATAGTGAACGTATTGACAATGATAAAAATACGTAAAAAATAGTGAACATATTTACAACGATGTAAATACGTGAATAAATAGTGAACGTATTTATAATGATGTAAATACGTGAAAAACTAATTAACGTATTTACAACAATTTAAATACGTGAAGAATAATGAACGTATTTACAACGATGTAAATACGTGAAAAAATAACAAACATATTTACAATGATAAAAATACTTAAAAAAATAGTGAACATATTTACAACGATGCAAATACGTGAATAAATAGTGAAGTATTTATAACGATGTAAATAAATAAAAAAATAATTAACGTATTTACAACAATAAAAATACATGAAAAAATAACAAACATATATACAACCGTAGTTTAATACCATGAATCCTACCATTCAGAAATTTGGTGTCACCCGTAGGTCTCATCATTTATTGAGATATTAAGTCCTAAGTTACGTGTGACATGCTTGTAAATGCATTAACTCATTAAAAAATGCGAAAAATTCCTAAATGACATTTAGGTTAATTTTGAATCTATTGAATAATGTTAATGGTAAAGGATAATATTATTTCTCTTAGATGATCAACATAATTTGTACGATGTATATATCTTTTCAAAAAGTTAAAAATAAAGAACTTTAACCTTAATTTTTTAATAGTCTAAAGATAACCTTAAATTCTATTTTTCAATCCACGGTTGTTACACTGATTTTATTTTATTTTTATCCCACCCAAAAAATCTCACTATTCTTGTAAACCAACCTTAATTATTCATTAATGATGAATTGATTCACAATTGTTGTAACGACCCGGGTTCATAAAATCCGAGGGTCGAATTTGGTCGAGGCATGGGCCTCGTATTTGGGTCATGTTTTGGGCTTGAATGAGCCCAAGGACTAGCTTGTGTGTGGGCTTATAGTTGTTGGGTTGGTTGGAAGAGTAGAGAGGGGTATGTTGGTAAAAGCTCATTTTGAAGAGTGGAAAGGGGAGGGAAGAGTAGATTTCTCTGCATTATGGGCAGGGGTGAGATCACCCAACTTTATTGTCATCTCCCTCTCATTTCTAAGCCATCTCTCTCAAAAGCACTATCACTAAAGGTTGAACCTTTGATGGTTGTGTTGGAAATCGCAAATTGTTGTTCAAGGAAAAGTTGTCCAGCTTGGGGATATCTATCAATCAAGGTATGGATGGCTAGTTTTGGTGGAAAAGTGTGTTCTGGTGGGGGTTGATGAGGGAGAACAGAATGAGTCTTAGGGGACCTTACTCTTGTAAAGGTTTGTGTTTTGACTCCCTTAATTCTCCCTACCATTTGGTAACACGTTTTGTAGCATCTCTTGTAGTGAAAGAGGTTGGGAACTCCTCAAAGGAGAAAGGGAAGTGCAAGGCCTGAAGCTGTGGTTAAGGGCTTCATTCTCAGTTGTGGAATCAAGGTTAGTACACTACTAACTCTCATAGTTTCCTGGAAATCATAAAGTTAAGCTTTGAAGCATGATTGGGTGTTTTTAGCTTTGATTAAGCTTGAGTGGTTGTTAATGGTAGATCTTGAAAGTGTGGTTGCAATGGCCTAAAATTGGTAGTAATTCACTTAACACTATCATCATAACTTATAGGAATGGTTTGGGGTTTAACCTTGGGGGTTAAGCATGGTTTCTAGGCAAAACCCGCACCCAGAGTTTGAAACTCGGGATCGTATACCGGTACGGGGACCCGAGTATCGGTACGTCTTAGTGTAAAAGGGGGAAGGGTTGTGAGGGGAGTACCAATACGCCTCCCCATGTATCAGTAGCCCTTGCAAGTTTAGAATTCCAGTAACGCTTTCGCGTGCCGTTACGCAAGGTTCGTATCGGTACGTACTGTTACATTGCCTGGGAGAGGCTTAGCGTACCGGTACGTATATGTGAGAGTACCGGTAAGGTTGTGGATTGGTACGGGGCAATCCTAGTACCGATGATCAGTATCGATACGGGTTAGAGCTTATCGGTACGACTTGAGAGTTTAGTTTTTTCAAACCTAAATTAAGTATCGATACTCATAGCCGAGTACCGGTACCTAGAGTGGCGTATCGATACCCATGTAGGAGTATCGGTACTCGCTGGGCATTCTCCCCAAGGAATTTGGCTTTACGTTCGGGGGTTTTATAATTTGATGCAAAGGGCCCTGGGGGTCTTTTAAGGTGTAAAATGAATACTAAAACTAAAAAAATGAGATTTTAGCCCCGTTTGTGAAATAATTGGCTAATGACTTAGTAAATATTTGGTAAACCGTGTGAGGTAGTAACCCATAGGGATCATTGGTGGATCAATCGATGATGTGTGGTAGTTAAGGTCCTTGTTGTGTGCTGAAGGACGCCTAGGTAGTTGAGTCATCCCTTTTTGTTGGGATTTGGATACCCTAAGTATGTTGCAACACCTTGAAGATTCCCCGAATGTTGGATCCTGATACTTTGTAGACGCGTGCCTCATTCGAAGATGCTTGATGAGAGATTCTGAGCATGGATGTAGGATCCCGATGCTATATGGACACGTGCCTTATCCCTTTGAGTATGGATCTCGATGCTATGTGGACGCGGGCCTTACTCATAATGTAGGATCCCGATGCTATGTGGACGCGGGCCTTACTCAAGTGTAAGATTCTGATGCTTTGTGGACGCGGACCTCACTTAATGTGGTTGGTGTTATCTGTGTGATGCTATGTAAATGTGTGAGGTATTTATATGAGCTGTGTGCTTGATCATACATTCATAATACCATGTGTTTAGACGGTTATGGTAGCGTCATTGTTATCTTACAATGATATTATTCATGTTGCATTGCTTTATTTATGATTTGCATGAAGCATGGTTGAGTGGCGGTATATCCACTGAGCTTATTAGCTCAGCATTCAGAATCGTTGTTTCCGTTTGCAGGTTAATAGATTGTCATGAGGGTTGAAGGAGCGCCATCAAGGCTTGGATTTCAACATCGACTCTAGTGGTTGAGTACAAATACTAGATGTAATGGGCTATGTATTTCGTAGGACCCTATATGTATTTTGTAACTCTTATTTTGTATTATTTGGTTAAGTCAAATATTTTAATATATTTGTGAGGGTAATACCGAGGGCAACTGCTACCCCTCGTGAGGCAACTGTTGAAAGGGTGATAAGGCAATGCGCCACAAACTTCCATAGATCGGGGCGAGATAACCCAGTGTAGGCAGAATAGTAGTTGCAGGATACACGCTGGATTATGAGGCAGATGAGGTTGAGATCAGAAGACAAGCTATCATATATCTTGTCCCTATTGAAGGGCAATGCTAGAGAATAGTGGTAAATAGTAGAGCTTGGGTGGCACCCCAATTGACCATCTTGGGATAATTTTCTCAAGGAGTTCGAGAAGAAGTATGCGGGCAAGGCCCACATCGATACCTTGAGAGATCGATTCAATCATCTTGTGTAAGGAAACCGATCAATTTTTGAATATGAGAAAAGTTTCTCCAGTTGAGTAGGTATGCTCCTGAATTAGTTGTCACTGAAAAGATGAGGTGCAAGAGGTTCTTGAAGGGCTTGAGGAAGGAAATTCAGACTTACCTAACTGCTGCACCACCAAAGGTGATCTCAGAATTGACTTCGAGTGCCAAGTCTCTTGAGCAAGGGCAAGGTTTAACTTATGGCCTGTCTGGTAGGTAAGGGAGTTCGAGTGGGAGGACCAGAACCCCTCCAACAACAACTCACAGGCCTTTTCGAGAAGAAGCAAAAACTGGTGGAACCATAATAGAGGAGCATCGAATCGAAGTTCGTGTTCAGATCGGAGATCTGAGTTAGCTAGTCATAGAAAGCCATATTCTTCTTCATCTATGATGATCCCAGAGGGTTCACAGATGAGTGCGGGTGCACCAGTTCGCAATCATTGTGGACGCAAACACAGAGGCGAGTGTTGGGGAGCAGTGAGAGTTTGTTACCAATATACGTCACCGGATCACTTTGTGAAAGACTATTCAGTGGTTGTTGTAACCTCTCCAGATCAAGTTCAAAGGACTGTATATCCAGCCCAGAGGGGTCCAGGCCTTGCTCGGGAAAGAGCAAGCCATGTATTGAAATGCACCTTCTAGTCTACTGTGATAGCACCATCTAGGCAGTATGCAGTCAGGCTCAAGAGGATTGCGCAGCTAAAGATGTTATCTCAGGTACATTCACCCTATTTTCGGTTCCTATTGTTACTCTTGTGGATTTGGGGTCTACCCACTCCTACATTCATAGTAGGATATCTAGAGGTAGGAGTCTGTGTGACTAGTCTATTGGGATATGATGTGTTGGTGGACAAGGTGTATTGAAGATGGCCGATCGAGGTTTAGGGGTCATTGTTTCTAGCGAATTTAATGGTTTTACTTTTTCAAGAGTTTGCTGCCATTTTGGGGATGAATTGGCTCTTTGTGCATGATGCTAGTATTGGGTGTAGAGCAAAGAGTTTGAAGCTTCGTGTTGCAGATGGTTCTAAGCTGATTGTACAAGTGAGAGAAATCCGTGTCTATCTAGTGTGGTATCGGCTATGTCAGTTCAGAGGTTGTTGCAACAAGGTTGTGAAGCCTTCTTGGCCCATGTGGTGGATGCAATGATTGAGAGTCTAATGCTTGAGAATCTTTGGATTGTTAATAAGTTCATCGATGTGTTTTCAGAGGAGTTACCTGGGCTACCTCCTAACCGTGAATTAGAGTTTCGAATAGATGTGATACCAGGTACGACACCAGCGTCCATCACGTCGTATCAGATGGTACCTACAGAAATAAAGGAGTTAAAGAAGCAAATTCAAGAGTTTCTAGAGAGAGGTTTTATCCGACCGAGTGTCTCACCTTGGGGAGCACCAGTCATGTTCGCCAAAAAGAAAGATGGGTATGTGAGGATGTGTATCGATTATCAGTAGCTTAGTAAGGTAAAAAAAATCGTTATCCCCTTCTGAGGATAGATGATTTGTTCGATCAGTTGATGGGTGCGCATGTGATTTCTAAGATAGACTTGAGGTCAGGGTACCACCAGTTGAAGGTGGTAGATGAGGATGTCCAGAAAACCGCTTTTAAGACGCGGTATGGACACTATATGTTCTTGGTAATGCCGTTTGGGCTTACCAACACACCTGCAACTTTTATAGACCTAATGAATCGAATCTTTCAACCGTACCTAGATCAGTTTGTTGTGGTCTTTATTGATGACATCTTGGTGTATTCACGTTCAGAAGAAGAGCACGACTACCATCTGCGTGTAGTTTTACAGACTCTCCGAGATAGACGTCTTTTTTCCAAGTTCAGCAAGTGCGAATTTTAGCTTTCGGAAGTGGCATTCCTTGGTCACATAGTTGCTGCGGATGGAATCCGCGTGGACCCTCAGAAGATTCAAGCTGTGGTAGAGTAGAGACCTCTACAGAATGTTTCGAAAGTTCGTAGTTTCCTAGGACTTGCCAGGTACTATAGGCGGTTTGTTAAAGGTTTTTCCGTTATAGCTGCACCGTTGACCAAATTGTTGCAAAAAAGGGCCCCTTTTGAATGGAATGAGAAAAGACAACAAAATTTTGAGTAACTAAAAGCTTATCTCACAGAGGCTCCGATCTTAACCCAACCCGAGCCTGGAAAATAGTATGTTGTGTTTAGTGACGCATCCTTGAATAGGCTTGGTTGTGTCCTTATGCAAGAGGGAAAGATGGTTTCTTACGCTTCGAGACAGCTTAAACCGCACGAACAAAATTACCCTACCCTTGATTTGGAGCTCGTTGTCGTCATATTTGCATTAAAGATTTGGAGGTACTATCTCTATAGGGAGAAGTGTTATATTTATATGGATCATAAGAGCTTGAAATACCTGCTTACGCAAAAGAAGTTGAACCCGAGGCAACGACGGTGGATTGAATTGTTGAAGGACTATAATTGCATCATAGAGTACCACCCTGGTAAGGCGAATATTGTTGTTGATGCCCTAAGTAGGAAATCTATGTCAGACCTGAGAGCTATGTTTGCCCGACTGAGGATAACCGAGGATGGAGGTCTTCTAACTGAGCTTCGGGTTAAACCTACATTGGTACAAGAGATAAAGAGGACTCAAGTTTTGGATGAAGAATTAGTAGCACAAATTGAAGCGGTTCAGAGAGGTGAAGCTTCAGAGTTTGAGGTACGAGATGGTGGGTACTTGTACTTCAAGGGGCGACTGTGTGTTCCAGCCTCGGAAGATTTGAGGGAGCGCATCTTAAGAGAGGCACACCGTAGTCCTTTTACTGTACATCTGGGAAGCAACAAAATGTATCAAGATCTTTGTCCTTTTTATTGGTGGCCACGTATGAAAAGAGATGTCTCTAAATTCGTGACAAGATGCTTAGCTTGTCAAGAAGTGAAAGCAGAACATCAGGTTCCATCAGGGTTGTTTCAGCCTATTTAGATTCCGTAATGGAAGTAGGATCAGATCACCGTGGATTTTGTCACCGGGTGACTGATGACCCATAGAAAAACCTGACGCTATTTGGGTTATTATGGATCGTTTGACTAAGTCTGCTCATTTCTTATCGGTACGTATGTATTTTACCTTAGAAAGGTTGGCTCAACTGTACATAAAGGAGATAGTAAGGTTGCATGGTTTTCCGTCATTGATCATTTCAGATAGAGGCCCACGTTTCACAGCTAGGCTATGGAAGGGGATCCATAACGCCTTGGACACCAAGCTACATTTCAGTACAACTTTCCACCCTCAGGCCGATGGTCAGTCTGAGCTTGTCATTCAGATTCTTGGGTATATGCCCTGGTGTTGCATTGTGGACTTTGCAAAGAGTTGGGAGGACTAGTTGCCACTTGTAGAGTTTGCCTACAACAACAGTTACCATTTGAGCGTAAAGATCGCCATTTTTGAGACGTTGTATGGGCCTAAGTGTAGGACACCCTTGTGTTGGACAGAGCTCAATGAGAGAAGGATCGTAGGATCCGATCTGGTTAGCCAAACTGAGGAGAAAGTTTAGATTATCAAGAAAAGGTTACAAGCGGCCTTTGACCGTCAGAAGGCCTACGCGGATCAAAAATGCAAACATGTTGAGTATGATGTCGGTGAAAAAGTGTTCCTCAAAGTATCTCCGTGGAAATGAATCATTCGTTTTGGACGCAAAGGGAAGTTAAGCCCAAGGTACATCGGGCCTTATGAAATTCTTGAGAAAGTGGGACCAGTGGCCTATCGATTAGCCTTGCCGCCTGAGTTGGCTCGTATCCACAATGTTTTTCATGTGTATATGTTGAGGCGTTATCGTTCTGATCCTTTGCATGTTGTTCTGCTTGAAGAAATTGAGGTAAATACCGACTTGACACATGTAGAAGTTTCGGTTAGAGTCTTTGACACATGAGTTAAAGAGCTTCGCAACAAGTGCATAACTTTGGTGAAAATGTTATGGAGGAACCATGGTGTTGAAGAAGCAACGTGGGAAGTCAAGGATGATATGAGAGTTCTCTATCCGCATTTGTTCCCATCAGGTAAATTTCGAGGACAAAATTTTTTTAGGAGGAGAGAGTTGTAACGACCTGGGTTCCAGAAATCTGAGGGTCGAGTTTGGTCGAGGTATGGGCCTTGTATTTGGGTCAAGTTTCGGGCTTGAATGAGCCCAAGGTGTAATACCCCAAAATTTTCTATGTTGATTAAGGGTCATTTACTACTAAGATAAGGGCTTAAAAGCTTACTTAGTGACTAAAATGACAAAAATGCAAAAGTTAGGATTTTCTCAATTATGGACTGTAGAAAAGAAATTTCTGAGGTTTTAAGGTGTCATGTGGTAAAGAAGAGTAAAATAGGATACTTGCAAAATTTGTTTAAAATCTAAGGAAAATTTGAATGGGAATTCAAGGTTACAGTTTAGTGACCAAAATGATAAGTTTTTAAAACTTGGGTGGTATAAGCAGAAAAATGAAAACTTGATGGACCAAATTTGTAATTTCCAAAAAGTTGGGTGTTTTATTTCATAAATAGATATAGCACCCATTGGAGTGGATCAAATGAGGAATTACTAGTTTGATCCGATATTTCGATTATTGAGAAATCGCAGTCAAAGTTTAAGTAGAATTTGGACACCCAGATCGAACTGAAAAATTATGAAATTTTACCATATGATAGAGAAAGGTTATAAAAGTCATTTCCAAGTGTTGGAAATATTTTAGTTTAATTCAGGATGAATCCTATAATTATTTTGATTAAGGAATTTAATTAGTAACCAAAAAATTCTTGGTATTTATCGGTAAATTGGATCAAGCTAAAATTTCAGAGATGATTCCATAGACTTTGGAAGAGTTATAACATATTATTTTATGAATATTTGGAGAATTTATCAGTAATTATTTTATCATGTACATAGATTAAACAAATCATGGAGAAAAATCTAATGTAGATCCCGGGAATAAAAATGCAGTATAAGATATTGAATTTCGATTGAACTGCAAGGTTAAGCGTGCTCAAGGCATAGGATGGGGGACCTATTGGGAAGGTGTAACCCCCTTGACCCAGCCCAGACGCCCAACCGAACCAAGAAAGCTACATTAGGTTTGCCGTAGCAAACCGAAGAGGTAAAACAAAACCGGATCCATTTTTTCATCTTATCTAGATGCCAATTATTAACCCTACATGTTCATGCAGACATCAGGTGCAACCCCAACTCAATCGGGCATCAATTTGACATCTAATTGATCACATTTGCAATTTAGGGACTAAATTGAAAACAGAGAAAATTTTAGGATTAAAGCTCACTTTTAAGTTACCCACTTTTAATTAGTCAGGTTCCAAACTTTCATCTCAAAATTCGACTCAATCTGATCATTCTATCACATACAATTGCATTGGCAAGATTCAGGGACTAAAATGCAAAGAAAGCAAAACAATCCAACTGACATTAACAGAAATCGGCCTTCGAGTATCGGTACTAGCGTTACCGTACCGATACACATGAAAACGCACTGTACTGATACACCACGGCCCGTACCGATACGCAATAACAAACTTACCTAACTTTTGAATTTTCAAACATTTGTACCGGTACGCTTACGTGGGTATCAGTACACAGGTTTAGGTTGAAAAAGTAAAATTCCAGAGGCTAGAACATGTACCGATACTCTCTTACCCGTATCGGTATGTCAGGATAAAATTGCCTAGGTGTACCGGTACACACATACGCGTATCGATCCCCCATGCCGAATGATGTCTAGACATACCGATACGACCCTAAGCGTATCGGTACGCCTGGACCTATAATGACATATCTTGCTGGTTTTTCACCCCTAAAGCATTCCCAAACCATTCCTACATGCTTATAACACAACACCAACATGCCAGCATATTACAAGCATTTAGGCTTCACAAGATCAACATCGCAACATAGCATCATGAGTCAAAAGATGATCTATAGGCATGCTCCCTATTATGCAACCAACCAACATATCAAAAGATAAACCAACACCAAAACCAAATGTTTAAGGCCATTTACAACTTAAGAGCAACTAATGAAATGTGCTCAAACAGGGAGTTCCACAAAACATCTCCCAAAACACAACAAGTACCCCATTGTCCTTCTTCATTATAGTCTAGTCTCTAACATAGTTTGGAAACAAGTCTTGCCAAGATCCCCTTGCTTCTTGCTGCCTTTCGGGACTTTAATTCTCTGCATTGATGGACAAAGAGAGCGTAAGCACACAAGGCTTAGTGAGGAATGCTCAGAACAAAACACCATCAATGCATTTAAAACCATTTACTTTACATTATCCTTTAAAACATCATGCTCTTTTAAAACATGCACTTTACATCATTAAAACCAGCATATTAAACCATATGCTACATGTATCATTAATCAACAGCAAGTCACATTGCTAACCCTCTACTTAAGCCTTCCCATGCATTACTACCAAATGCAAAGCTCAAGGAGCAACATGTATAAATCACATTATACAACATAAAACATTTCAATGATACATTAACAATTATATTGGCTTACAAGTGATCATTAAACAAGTCCAATAACAAAAGAGTTCATCGGATACACGGATTCAACAAGTATTAACCCAACACTTCAAGCCATCTCAACCAGAATAGCGATACAATCACAATCACGGTACATTAACAACCGGGTACACTTTCAACCTACGGGGACACCAACCCCTTTCATCGGTTAGATGCTTAACCCACTAACGGGAGTTTTCGGTACCGTATAACCCCTCAACTGTTAGGGTACTTTGATAGAGCATTCGGTACACCGTATAAACCCCTCAACATCCAAGGTGACTTATTTACAGTGCACTCGATCCTATAGCCGGCCAACTAAATCCGATAACAATTTTAAAACCACATCACTTGCCAATTTAATTAACCAAATAACATTTACCTCACTGTTTTTTAACAAGCATTGAACCATGCCATTTCCAAAGCAACAACAATGCTTTAAACCACAAGTATAAACCATACTTAGAAGGATCACTTGCTATGTGCATCCTTGATCCTTCAGCAAAACATTCTTAAAAATAGTATATCGAGTACTTTAAAACATGCTTAAACAGTAGTTACATGAACATTAAACCAAGTGCATAAAATCATTCGAACAAGCACGAATGAGAGAGTAAAACCACTTTATACTTACTTCCGAGTCTAGGTAAGCATTTCAAGCTCTACCTTAACTCCCAAACTCTGTTCCCAAAACATCAAAACACTTTAAACCACGTTTTCACTCACCGATACGCGAAACCTCGATTCGCCAACGCGAAATCAAGCATCTGAAGCCTCCAACTCTTCTCCAATCACTTCCGGATCAACCTCCCCTGTTTTACCACAAAACAACAGAGGATTAATGCATCATAATGCATTCTAAACACAACAACCACAATCTTTCTCTGATTTCTACTCCACAACAACCGAAAACATAACCAAAACACTTCAATTCACAACCCAGCCAACATCTATCAATCTAACATCAAAACACACCTAAAAACATATCCAAAACAATCTACCACCTCCAGAAACCTTACAACCACAGAAACACCACAAAACCTCAAAACTAACAACCTAAACAAATAGAGATTCTTAAGTTTCGGGATTCCATTGATAAAAATCACTTATCAAAATTATTAAACATCCAAAATATAAATCACAACATTCTTAATTACTGGAAATCAGATCCAATCTGTGAATTAACTCATTTTTCCCAAATAACTCAATTAAACATTAGAAATCATCAAAATCAGATTAGAAACGCAAAAACAAGGATCAAATGCTTGGGAATTTCAGTAAAGAACCATACAATAGAGGAGATCTCAGACCTTACCCCTATTGTGAAGTTTCACCCTCAATTGATTTGTGAAAAGCTAAGAAAATACAAGGTTATTGTAAGATTTTGTGTAAACAATCTTTATAAAACAATTTGAAACAATAAAGTCAAGTTAGAAACCACCTCACCTCTGGAAATTTGATGAAAACCTCAGTGTTTGGCTGAGGAGAGAATGGAGAGAAAAAGTTGAGAGAAAATGACGTGATTTTTGTTTTGGAAAGTAATAACTAACTTTTTAACAAAATTCTCTTTAATTACTAATTAAAACACATATTAAAATAAGTCAAATTAAGGGAGAAATAATCAGAAACCAATTGGTAAAATAGCTCCTTAAAGATTCTAAGTATTTGACCCTTTTCATTTTAGTCACTAGGAAATCACAGTTTTCAAAACTTTCATTTTGGCCACTAACCAAACTGTCCGTCTTCCAAAACTCGTTTTACAAAATCGATATCACCATTATTAAATACATAATTAATAATGATTTTAGAGAATTTTTCTATAATTTTTCCAACACCAAAAATATACGATCCCAAAACCGACTTGAATCTCTACTCTTGTCCACCGGACCGTCTAATAAACCACCAAACCGCTAAGCCCTAAAACTAGGGCGTTACAACTCTCCCCCACTTAAGAAATTTCATCCTCTAAATTTACCTGGAGGAAACAGGTGCGGAAACTATTTCAACATATCCGACTTACGTTCCCACGAGGCCTCCTCAACACTGCGGTGCGTCCACAACACCTTAACAAGCTCTACTGTCTTTCCACGCAGCACCTTACTGCTAGTATCAAGAATATCTACTGGTTCTTCATCATAAGATAGATTTGGTCTTAACTCAATCTCCTCCACTGGCATGACATGCGATGGATCCGACCTATACCTCCGCAAAACCGAAACGTGGAACACATCATGAATCTTTCCCAACTCCGGAGGTAGCCTCAAATGGTACGCAACAAGACCCACAAGCTCAATAACCTCGTATAGCCCAATGAAACTCGGGCCAAGCTTCCCTTTCCGCCCAAAACGCAATACCTTTTTCCAGGGCAACACTTTCAAAAATAATTTATCACCCACAGCGTAGTCTATATCCCTACGCTTCAAATTCGCATAGGATTTCTGGTGATCTGCAGCTGCTTTTAAGCGCTCACATATCAACTTTACCTTTTCGGTTGTGCCTTTCAAAACATTGGGCATCGACACAAACTTTTCCCCCACTTATGCCTAACACACGGGTGTACGACATTTCTTGCCATACAACGCCTCATAAGGTGCTATCTGTATGCTAGCATGATAACTGTTATTGTAAGTAAACTCCACCAATGACAACTACTTCTCCCACATTCCCTGGTACTTATTAACACACCACCTCAGCATATCCTCGAGAGCCTGAATCACGCGCTCCGACTGACCATCCGTCTGGAGATGATACGAGGTACTGAAACTCAATCGGGTTCAAAAAGCACGATGCAAACTCACCCAAAACCTTGCGGTGAACCGTGGATCCCTATCCGAAACTATAGATTTGGGCACTCCGTGCAAACGCACAATCTCATAAATGTACAGTTCAGCCAACTTGTCCAAGGTATACGTAGTATGTACTAGCACAAAATGCGCACACTTCGCAAACCGATCCACAATCACCCAAATAGATTCCTTTTTGGTCGGCGTCAAAGGCATCCCAAACACAAAATCCATGGTGACTCTTTCCCACTTCCATTTCGGTATCCTCAACGGTTGCAACAACCCGAAAGGAAACTGATGCTCAGCCTTTACCCGCTGACAAACCATACACCAAGTAATGAAATCAGCCACATCATTTTTTAGTCCAACCCAATAGAACTCCTCTTTCAACCCTCGATACATTTTAGTACTACCGGGATGCATAGCGAAAGGACTAGCGTGTGCCTACATCAAAATAGTATGCCTCAAATGGTCTCGGGATCCATAAACCCAACAAGTGCTAAACGGGGCTCTAACTTGGGCACCCTACCCCTGGACTCCACGTCCCACAACACCTCTGCCATGCCTCAGCTCCGGGCAAAACCTCCTATCATGATATCTCATGGCCTGACCACCGCTATAACCCGAATCAACAACTCTCTTACCAGAGCTAAAACCTCGTGATCCAGATGCCAAACCCAAACTCTACTCCACATCATTGGCTCGCGAAACCAACATATCAAAGTCAGTGTAATCAGCAACAAGCATGTATATCTTAACATCCTGCACAAACCCATAGAGGAAACGATCACATCGAGTACCCTCGTCAGGAACCAACTAAGATGCATACTGACTCAACCTCACGAATTGCACCTCGTACTCCACAACAGACATATTGCCTTGCACCAGAGCCATAAACTCATGCTTCTTCTCGTCTTGATATCAGACTCCCAAAAACTTCTTTCGAAATGCCTCACAGAAGAACTCTCAGGTCACATCCTCGGTCGCCATACCGGATATCGTGGTAGTCCACCATGTATAAGCATCACCCTATAGCAGGGAAACAACACAGCCCAGCTTACGAGCATCAGTGCACCCCATCTGGCCCAATATCCTCTTAGTACTGGCCAACCAACCCTCGGAGGCCTCAGGTAACAAACCTCATAACTCAACTCTGCCTAAACTGCGAAGACGCTCATGCGGCAAACCTTACCCCTCAACCGATGGTACTGGCACACGAACACCCGCAACTGCTGCCTGAAAAACACCGGTTATAGCCTATATCAACGGTGCCATATCACCCATCCCTAGCCCAGTCGGCACAGGTGGTACTTTCTCTACTCCCTCCGGTAGATTAGGTGGGGGTGGTGGCAACCCTCCCGGAGGTACAACTTCTCCTTCAGCATCCTACCCAGTGGCAACAACAACCGTACCCGATCGCAACTCTCTCATGGGTCCCATCGTGCTAAAATATATCTAAGGCATGCTAATCATTTAAAAAAATAGTCAAGCCAGCCTCAAGCAAAGATCCAAGACTTTCATTTCAAAAATCAAAACTTTCCAGACTATAATAATAAGGCAATGGGTACCCCAAAAACTTCCCCAACATAGCATACAACAGCCAACATTCATATATCAATCACCGTGCATATCGACCAGTGTACATACAACAATCACCGTACAAATCAAACACGGAAACAACATAACAACCTCTCAAACAAACCAAATATGGCTTTAATACCACCAAATGTAACCCCCTTGACCCGGCCCAAACGCCTAACCGAACCAAGAAGGCTATATTAAGTTTGTCGTAGCAAACCGAAGAGATACAACAAAACCTGGTCCATTTTTTTATTTTATCTAGATGCCAATTATTAACCCTACATGTTCATGTAGACATTAGGTGCAACCCCAACTCAATCGGGCATCAATTTGACATCCAATTGATCACATTTGTAATTAAGGGACAAATTGTAAATACAAAAAAATTCAGGATTAAAGCTAACTTTTAAGTTACCCACTTTTAATTAGTTAGATTCCACCCAGCTGACATTAACAGAAATCGACCTTCGAGTATCGGTACTGGAGTTACCGTACCGATACGCATGAAAACGCACCGTACTAATACACCATGACCCATACCGATACGCAAAAACAAACTTACCTAACTTTTGAATTTTCAAACATCTATACCGGTACGCTTACGTAGGTATCGATACACGGGTTTGGGTTGAAAAAGTGAAATTCTAAAGGCTAGAGCGTGTACCGATACTCTCTTACCCGTATCGGTATGCCAGGCTAAAATTGCCTAAGCGTACCGGTACATACATACGCATACCAATCCCCCATGCCGAATTATGTCTAGATGTACCGATACGACCCCAAGCGTATCGGTACGCCTGAACCTATAATGTCATATCTTGCTGGTTTTTCACCCCAAAAGTATTCCCAAACCATTCTTACATGCTTATAACACAACACCAACATGCCAAGCATATTACAAGCATCCAGGCTTAACAAGATCAACATCGCAACATAGCATCACGAGTCAAAAAATGATCTATAGGCATGCTCCCTATTCTGCAACCAACCAACATATCAAAAGATAAACCAACACCAAAACCAAACGTTTAAGGCCATTTACAACTTAAGAGCAACTAATGAAACATGCTCATGCAGGGAGTTCCACAAAACATCTCCCAAAACAAAAGTACCTTATTGCCCTTATTCATTATAGTCTAGTCTCTAACATACTTTGGAAACAAGTCTTGCCAAGATCCCCTTGCTTCTTGCTACCTTCCGGGACTTTAATTCTCTGCATTGATGGAAAAAGAGAGCGTAAGCACACAAAGCATAGTGAGGAATTCTCAGAACAAAACACCATCAATGCATTTAAAACCATTTACTTTACATCATCCTTTAAAACATCATGCCCTTCTAAAACATGCACTTTACATCATTAATACCAGTATATTAAACCATATGCTACATGTATCATTAATCAACAACATGTCACATTGCTAACCCTCTACTTAATCCTTCCCATGCATTACTACCAAATGCAAAGCTCAAGGAGAAACATGTATAAATCACATTATACAACATAAAACATTTCAATCATACATTAACAATTATATTGGTTTACAAGTGATCATTAGACAAGTCCAATAACAAAAGAGTTCATCGGATACACGGATTCAACAAGTGTTAACCCAACACTTCAAGCCATCTCAACCGGAATAGCGATACAATCACAATCATGGTACATTAACAACCGAGTACACTTTCAACCCACGGGGACACCAACCCCTTTCATCGGTTAGATGCTTAACCCACTAACATGAGTTTTCGGTACCGTATAACCCCTCAACCGTTAGGTTACTTGGATGGAGTATTCGGTACAGCGTATAAACCCCTCAACATCCAAGGTGACTTATTTACAGTGCACTTAATCCTATGGCCGGATAACTATATCCGATAACAATTTTAAAACCACATCACTTGCCAATATAATTAACCAAATAACATTTACCTCACTGTTTTTTTAACAAGCATTGAACCATGCAATTTCCAAAGCAACAACCATACTTTAAACCACAAGTATAAACCATACTTACATGGATCACTTACCATGTGCATCCTTTAGCAAAACATGCTTAAAACAATATATCAAGTACTTTAAAACATGCTTAAACATTAGGTACATGAACATTAAACCAAGTGCATAAAATTATTCGAACAAGCACGACCGAGAGAGTAAAACCACTTTATACTTACTTCCGAGTCTAGGTAAGCGATTCAAGCTCTACCTTAACTCCCAAACTCTGTTTCCAAAACATCAAAATGCTTTAAACCACGTTTTCACTCATCGATATGCGAAACCTCGATTCGCCGACGCGAAATCAAGCATCTGAAGCCTCCAACACTTCTCCAATCACTTCCGGATCAACCTCCCCCATTTTTACCACAAAACAACAAAAGATTAATGCATCATAATGCATTCTAAATACAACACCCAAAATCCTTATCGGATTTCCATAAAACCTTCACAATTAACCATCTACAACAACCGAAAACATAACCAAAACACTTCGATTCACAACCCAGCCAACATCTATCGATCTAACATCACTTTCAACATTATAACACATCTAAAAATAGACCAAAACAATCTACCACCTCCAGCAACCTTACAACCACAAAAACACCACAAAACCTCAAAACTAACAACCTAAACAAATAGAGATTCTTAGGTTTTGGGATTCCATTGATAAAAATCACTTATCAACATTATTAAACATCCAAAATATAAAAAAAAAGCATCCTTAATTACTGGAAATCAGATCCAATCCGTGAATTAACTCATTTTCACCAAATAACTCAATTAAACATTAGAAAATCATCAAAATCATATTAGAAACACAAAAACAAGGATCAAATGCTTGGGAATTTTAGTAAAGAACCATACAATAGAGGATATCTCAGACCTTACCCCTATTGTGAAGTTTCTCCCTCAATTGATTTGTGAAAAGCTAAGAAAACACAAGGTTATTGTAAGATTTTGTGTAAACAATCTTTATAAAATAATTTGAAACAATAAAATCAAGTTAGAAACCATCTCACCTCTGGAAATTTGATGAAAACCTGAGTGTTTGGCTGAGGAGAGAATAGAGAGAAAATGACATGATTTTTGTTTTGGAAAGTAATAAATAACTTTCTAACAAAATTCTCTTTAATTACTAATTAAAACACATGTTAAAATAAGTCAAATTAAGGGAGAAATATCAGAAACCAATTGGTAAAATAGCTCCATAAAGATTCTAAGTTTTTGACCCTATTCATTTTAGTCACTAGGAAATCACAGTTTTCAAAACTTTCATTTTGGTCACTAACCAAAATGTTCATCTTCCAAAACTCGTTTTACAAAATCGATACCACCATTCTTAAATAAATAATTAATAATGATTTTAGAGCATTTTTCCAGAATTTTTCCAACACCAAAAATATATGATCCTGAAACCGATTTGAATCTCTACTCTGGTCCATCAGATCGTCTAATAAACCACCAAACTGCTAAGCCCTAAAACCGGGGTGTTACATAAGGTCTTATGTCAGTACTTGAGACTGATAAAAAGGAATCAGTTCGAGTTAATATTATTCGTATGGATACCCGATAAAGAATTATTAAGAGAATTTTTATCCGATAAAGATTTCGGGTAAAATTATCAGTATATTGGACCGAGTCAAAATTTTATGTTTGAATTCATAAATATGGAATATTTTATTTGATTATATTACTTATTTTTTAGATATAGAAATAAGAAATTTTTATAATTTATTTGATAGCCCGGTGAAGGGGAATCACAGAAGAAGTAGTAAGTGAATATCAGGAAAAAGGATCGAATCTAAATTTCAGAGGCTTCACCATAAGTAATGGAAAATTCATAAAATATTGTTTTATGAATAAATTATTAATTGGTGGTTTGTGATCTAACTAGAAGTGTTGGATTTTTACAAAATGGCAAAATTAGTGATTTAAGTGACTAGTTTTGGTAATTTGGCCACAATGGCAATTTTAAATATTTTGAAAGTATCATGGGTAATATGGTAATTTCCCATGTGAAAGCATTACTCTAGTTTATTTAGAGTTGAATGGAATTTGGTTGGAATTGAACTAGAATGGTAACTTGTAAATTATGATTCAGTTGGAGGTTAATTTTGGAAAAAAGACTAAATTGAATAAAAAATTCAATTTGTTATTACATGTGGCATAGATTAAAAAAAATATGAACAAAAATGTTCATCTTCCTCCTCTTCAATTCGAAATAATAGATAAAAATGGGGGGAAAATACACAAAAAATTTCCTATGCATTTTGAAGGCTCCGGAACAAGATTCAAGGTATGTTTTTGATAGAAAGTTGATCTATTTTCAATTCTCTTTCATTTGATAGTAATTTTATCTAGAGTTATGAAGATCTGATTATGTTCTTGAAGAGAGAGAAAATAGGGTTTCATCTTCCATGTTTGGAATGAAGCTTAAACTATGCAAATTTAGTGTTGTAGAGATGAAATCAAGCTTAGATTGTGATTAATTTCATGTTTAAGGATTAAAACTCCTAAACCTAGAATTTGGGATTTTATTTATGGTTTTGAAATTGATGATGAAAATGAAAGATTGATGATGATAGAAGCTTGATTTTGATGCTAGAATGAAAAATCCTCAACTAGTCCTTTAAGTGACTATTTTGGCATGCTTGGTAAATTAGGGAAAATATTGTGAAAATTATCCTAGTGATGGATTTGAAGAGATTATGAATTTAGAAGCTTGATTATGGCATTTGGACTAAAATAAAGTCCGTGAAAAGTTTAGACACCCAAATTTGTCAAGTAGGAATAAATTGGGGATTTAAATGTTAATTCTTGGAAATGAAGAATATATGTTGGAAAAATTATTTAAGCATGCTAGAATGTTGTTTGGATGAAAAATGAGACTAGAGAAGCCAAGTGACCAATTCAGCCACATGGAAGAATAATGGGAAAATTTTATGAAAATTATGATTATGAGATATTATGAATCGAATATGTTGTATGAAGTTAGAATTAAAATTAGAATACATAGGGACCAATTTGGCAAGCTTCAAAGTGAAGGGACCGAATTTGAATTTTATGAAATTGGAGTGTATTTATGTAATTAATGATGTTGGAGATGTGAAATTGATGTTAGAATGCTAAATCGATGTTGAATCGAATTAGTGACCATTTTGACAATTTGTCAAAATCAAGTGACCAAATTGGAAAAGGAATTATCGGATGGGGATTAAATCTTATTTTTTAGATAAAATAATAGAATTAAGGTAGTAATTTTGATTTGAGGACTAAATTGCAAAGTTAAGAAGTTGAATCCTTACCTTTGCATTTTAGTGACTATTTTGGCAAAGAAAGAAAATTAGAGAGAATTATTTTGAATAGCTATTTGATGAAGAAGATGATGAATTGGTGGTTTGAAGTAAGTAATGGGACTAAATTGACAAGTAGAAAAAATAAGAAGAAGTTAGTATAAATTAGAAGTTAATTATGGAAATTTTTGTTAAATGATTAGATAGGTTGATTAAAATTTTGTTAGAAATGAATCTAACAAATGTTTGTTTATATTTATGTGGATAATGAAATCAAATCCGAATCAAAGAAGATTCGAGGTACTATGAAGGAAAAGATCGAGTAAAATTTAGTGAGGCATGCTAATAAATGGCCTAGGTGAGTGTAATTTTTATTTATTTATTATATATGCGAGATGAATGAATGCATTTTTATCTGTTTATATATATATGATGTGAAGAAGACTTGAAATCAGTCAACTTTGATAATAATAAAAATGTATGTTGATCAAAGAAATACTAAATAGAATATGTGATACATGGATTTAGCATAATAATTTATTTGAGATAAATCGAATTACAGATTTTGGGTATGAAATGTTCATTATTGAATTATGGTTGATAGTATTGATGAATTGGATATCGACGGTGAAAGTATTATATTGTTATGCCCAAGTACTAATGAGACAATGTAGGCACTACGGTGCTAAGACAACGTAGGCACTACGGTGCTGAGACAACGTAGGCACTACGGTGCTGAGACAATGTAGGCTCTACGGTGCTGAGATAATGTAGGCACTACGGTGATGAGACAATGTAGGCACTACGGTGCTGAGATAGACACTAAGGTGTTGTGCGAGGAACAAAAGGCATCCTCAAGTACGTACGTACTCACCTCAATCGCTTCGGTGATGCAAATGCTACGGTGTTGTAGACACTACGGTGTCGTGAAGGCTCTACGGTCCTGAGACAATGTAGGCACTACAGTGCTGAGACAATGCAGGCACTACGGTGCTGAGATAGACACTATGGTGTTGTGTGAGGTACAAAAGGTGTCCTCAAGTACGTACTCATCTCAATCACTTCGGCGATGCAGATGCTACGGTGTTGTAGACACTACGGTGTCGTGATGACTCGCGTACTATGGCATCACATGATTTTGTACTTTGGACTATATTAGAGAATATGATATGCAAATGATTGTATGATGAAAGTATGACTATATTAGAGGATATGATATGCGAATGATTGCGTAATGAAAGCACGACTACTTGATGATCATGAACCATTGATATTAGGATTCTTAAGATAGTCATGTTATATGATTATTCCTGCATTACAGATGGCATGATTTTATACTTTGGCTATAATACTTGAAATGCAGGTATGCAATTAGCTAAGCCAAAAAGCTTAATGTACACAAGACTAATAAGATAGATAGAATCCTATGATTTGAATATTATATTGGTTAAATAAATTATACATGCAAGGTAGTTCTATACATGTTTAAAATGTTATCAACTGCAATTGGAAATCGCTTGCCAATCTGCAGAGCTGTGTTATTATAATCATTGTTTTACATTATTATGATTATGCCTCATTATTTTATATTTAACGTGTGTTTTGTATCACACGTAGGTACTTTGGAATAGATAGCAGAGGAGGAGCTGCACATCATTGGATCAAGTTAGTCGGTATTATCAGTAAGTATCACCACATCCTAGTATAGTGGGGCATTATAGATGTAAAATACGTAGCTATTTTGTATGATTTAAAAGCATGACTTAGTTTGAGGAATTAAGAATATTAGAAAAGATACTTCAAATTATTTTAAACTTAGTTGGTTGATTATCGCGTAGCGATTTTAAAATCAAGAAAGGGTCTAGACAGTACACATAGTTTTCACCCTGAATTATATTTTCATTTTAATAAATGCTTAAAGTATTTTATAAACCAATTCAGGGTTGAAACTAGGTGACTTTAGAAAGATTTGTAATTTAATGAAAACCGTGAAAGGGTGGTTTACTCAAATTAGTTTTGCATATAAATAAATAAAAAAATTTACAAGTCTGAAAATCAGTTAGTAACATCTTTAATGTGTATTCGAATATCGATATACGTTAAGGGTGTCACATTTAGTGGTATCAGAGCAAAGGTTTTGCCAATTCTAGAGGTTAAATCGAGTCCAATATGATTTTGCTAAAGTGTACATGCCCCTAGGATGTGATGTTACTGATGTATTGCTTGCATAATTTGATGTGGCTCATCAATAGTATGAATGAGACTCTAATGGTTATAAGATATTGTTAGATTTTGTCAGTTGACGAATTTCGAGGGTTAAGAAAAGACCCATAGTCGATACAATATAGTGAAATAAATATGATAGTTAATTCCTATTCAGAATGAGTTATTTGTATAATAGATTACTGGTACAGTAATTATAAGAAGATAGAGGATATTCCGATGGTAAGGGAATTTCCAAATGTGTTTTCGGATGAATTACTAGGATTACCTCCAGATAAAGATGTGCAATTCAGTATTGACGTTTAATTCAAGAATTAGAAGACAAAGTGAGTATTTTTTAAAATGATCCTAAAGCAGCTGTAGATCGATAGTAAGCACATACGGATAAAAAGAAAAAGAATATTGAGTTTAAATTCAGAAACAAAGTATGTATGGAAGTTTCACCTTGGAAAAAGGTACTATGCTTTGGTCAAATGGAAAGATTGGTCTCAGATTCATTAGACTGTGTGAAACTCATAAAATAAAAATGGACAAATGACTTATTAATTGACTTTACCTTTGGAGGTGAACAAGACTCACGATATATTTCACGTGAATTTGCTTCAAAGTTATCGATCAGACCCTTTTCACATTATCAACCCAAAAGAAGTTGAGTTACAACTCGATATTTGACGTATGAAGAAGAACCGATGAAAATCTTAGCATATGAAATTAAAAGGAATAAGGAATAAGAAAATTCCATGGGTCAAAGTCCTTTGGAGGAACCACAAAGTGGATAAGGCAACTTCGAAGACCAGGAAGAAAATGAGAGAGCAGTACCTGAAACTATTTAAAATATGTACATTTTGAAAAATCAAGGATGAATTTTCTTAAGGGGAAAGAATTGTAATACCCCAAAATTTGCTATGTTGATGGTCATTTAGTACTAAGATAAGGGCTTAAAGCTTACTTAGTGACTAAAATGAAAAAATGCAAAAGTTAGGATTTTCTCAATTATGGACTGTAGAAAACAAATTTCTGAGGTTTTAAGGTGTCATGTGATAAAGAGTGAGTAAAATAGGATACTCGAAAAATTTGTTTAAAATCCAAGGAAAATTTGAATGGGAATTCAAGGTTACAATTTAGTGACCAAAATGATATGTTTTTAAAACTTAGGTGGTACAAGTTGAAATATGAAAAGTTGAAGGACCAAAGTTGTAATTTCCCAAAAGTTAGGTGTTTTATTTCATAAATAGATAGAGTACCCATTGGTGTGGATCGAATGAGGAATTACTGGTTTGATTCGATATTTTGATTATTGGGAAATCACAGTCAAAGTTTAAGTGGAATTTGGACACCAGGATCGAACTGAAAAATATGAAATTTTATCATATGATAGAGAAAGGTTATAAAAGTCATTTCCAGGTGTTGGAAATATTTTAGTTCAATTCAGGATGAATCCTATAATTTTTTTGATTAAGGAGTTTAATTAGTAACCGATAAAATTCTTGGTATTTATCGGTAAATTGGATCAAGCTAAAATTTTGGAGATGATTCCATAGACTTTGGAAGAGTTATAACATATTATTTTATGAATATTTGGAGAATTTATCAGTAATTATTTTATCATGTACATAGATTAAACAGATCATGGAGAAAAATCTGATGTAGATCTCGGGAATAAAAATGTAGTATAAGATATCGAATTTCGATTGAACTGCAAAGTTAAGCATGCTCAAGGCATAGGATGGGTGACCTATTGGGAAGGTCTTATGTCTGTACTTGATACTGATAAAAAGGAATCAGTTCGAGTTAATATTATTCGTATGGGTACTTGATAAAGAATTATTAAGAGAATTTTTATCCGATAAAGATTTCGGGTAAAATTATCAGTATATTGGACCGAATCAAAATTTTAAGTTTGACTTCATAAATATTGAATATTTTATTTGATAATATTATTTATTTTTCATATATGGAAATAAGAAGTTTTTAGAATTTATTTGATAGCCTGGTAAAGGGGAATCGTAGAAGAAGTAGTAAGTGAATATCGGGAAATCGGGTCGAAACAAAATTTCAGAGGCTGCACCATAAGTCACGAAAAGTTCATAAAATATAATTTTATGAATAAATTATTAATTGGTGGATTGTGATCTAACTAGAATAGTTGGATTTTTACAAAATGGCAAAATTAGTGATTTAAGTGACAAGTTTTGGTAATTTGGTAATTTGGCCACAATGACAATTTTGAAATATTTTGAAAGTATCATGGGTAATATGGTAATTTCCCATGTGAAAGCATTACTCTAGTTTGGTTAGAGTTGAATGGAGTTTGGTTGGAATTGAACTAGAATGGTAACTTGTAAATTATGATTCAGTTGGAGGTTAATTTTGGAAAAAGGACTAAATTGAATAAAAAATTCAATTTATTATTACATGTGGCATAAATTAAAAAAAAAGATGAAATTTTTTTTTCATCTTCCCCCTCTTAAATTCTAAATAATAGAGAAAAATGGGGGGAAACACAAAATTTTCCTAGGCATTTTGAAGGCTCCCAAACAAGATTTAAGGAATGTTTTTGATAGAAAGTTGATCTATTTTCAATTCTCTTTCATTTGATATTAATTTTATCAAGAGTTATGAAGATTTGATTATGTTCTTGAAGAGAGAGAAAATAGGGTTTCATGTTCCATGTTTAGATTGAAGCTTGAATTATGCAAATTTAGTGTTGTAGAGATGAAATCAAGCTTAGATTGTGATTAATTTCATGTTTAAGGATTAAAACTCCTAACCCTAGAATTTAGGGTTTTATTTAGGGTTTTGAAATTGATGATGGAAATGAAAGATTGATGATATTAGAAGCTTGATTTTGATGCTAGAATGAAAAATCCTCAACTGGCCCTTTAAGTGACTATTTTGGCATTCTTGATAAATTAGGGAAAATATTGTGAAAATTATCCTAGTGATGGATTTCAAGAGATTATGAATTTAGAAGCTTGATTATGGCATTTGGACTAAAATAAAGTCCGTGAAAAGTTTAGACACCCAAATTTGGCAAGTAGGAATAAATTGGGGATTTAAATGTTAATTCTTGGAAAAGAAGAATATATGTTGGAAATTTTATTTGAGCATGTTAGAATGTTGTTTGGGTGAAAAATGATCCTAGAGAAGCCAAGTGACCAATTCGGCAACATGGAAGAATAATGGGAAAATTTTATGAAAATTATGATTATCAGATTTTATGAATCGAATATGTTGTATGAAGTTAGAATTAAAATTAGAATACATAGGGACCAATTCAGCAAGCTTCAAAGTTAAGGGACCGGATCTGAATTTTATGAAATTGGAGTGTATTTATGTAATTAACAATGTTGGGGATGTGAAATTGATGTTAGAATGCTAAACCAGTGTTGAATCGAATTAGTGACCATTTTGACAATTTGTCAAAATCAAGTGACCAATAGGAAAATGAATTCTTGGATGGGGATTAAATCTGATTTTTTTAGATAAAATAATAGAATTAAGGTAGTAATGTTGATTTGAGGACTAAATTGCAAAGTTAAGAAGTTTGAATCCTTATCTTTGCATTTTAGTGACTATTTTGGAAAAAAAATTAGAGAGAATTATTTTGAATAACTATTTGATGAAGAAGATGATGAATTGGTGTTTTGAAATAAGTAATGGGACTAAATTGACAAGTAGAAAAATAAGAAGAAGTTGGTATAAATTAGAAGTTAATTATGGAAATTTTTATGCTAAATGATTGATAGCTTGATTAAAATTTTATTAGAAATGAATCTAACAAATGTTTGTTTATATTTATGTGGATAATGAAATCAAATCCGAATCAAAGAATATTCGAGTTACTATGAAGGAAAGGAACGAGTAGAATTTAGTGAGGCATGCTAATAAATGGCCCAGGTGAGTGTAATTTTTATTTATTTATTATATATGCGAGATGAATGAATGCATTTTTATCTGTTTATATATATATGATGTGAAGAAGACTTGCAATCAGTCAACTTTGATAATAATGAAAATGTATGTTGATCAAAGAAATATTAAATAGCATATGTGATACATGGATTTAGCATAATAATTTATTTGAGATAAATCAGATTACAGATTTTGGGTATGAAATGTTCATTATCGAATTATGGTTGATAGTATTGATGAATTAGATATTGAAGGTGAAAGTATTATATTGTTATGCCCAAGTACTGATGAGACAATGTAGGCACTACGGTGCTGAGATAATGTAGGCACTACGGTGCTGAGACAATGTAGGCACTACGGTGCTGAGATAATGTAGGCACTATGTTGTTGAGACAACGTAGGCACTACGGTGCTAAGACAATGTTGGCACTATGGTGCTGAGATAATGTAGGCTCTACGGTGCTGAGACAATGTAGCCACTACGGTGCTGAGACAATGTAGGCACTTCGGTGCTAAGACAATGTAGGCACTACGGTGCTAAGATAGACACTAAGGTGTTGTGTGAGGAACAAAGGGTGTCCTCAAGTACGTACTCATCTCAGTCACTTCGGCGATGCAGATGCTATGGTGTTGTAGACACTACGGTTTCGTGATGACTCGCGTACTGTGGCATTACATGATTTTGTGCTTTGGACTATATTAGAGAATATGATATGCAAATGATTGGATGATGAAAGTATGACTATATTAGAGAATATGATATGCAAATGATTGCGTAATGAAAGTATGACTACTTGATGATCATGAACCATTGATATCCGGATTTTTAATATAGTCATGATATATGATTATTCTTGCATTACAGATGGCATGATTTTATACTTTGGCTATAATACTTGAAATGTAGGTATGCAATTAGTTAAGCCAAAAAGCTTAATGTACACAAGACTGATAAGATAGATGGAATGCTATGATTTGAATATTATATTGGTTAAATAAATTATACATGCAAGGTAGTTCTATACATGTTTAAAATGTTATCAACTGCAATTGGAAATCGCTTGCCAATCTGCAGAGCTGTGTTATTATAATCATTGTTTTACATTATTATGATTATGCCTCATTATGTTATATTTAACGTGTTTTTGTATCACACGTAGGTACTTTGGAATATATAGCAGAGGATGAGCTACACATCATTGGATCAAGTTAGTCGGTATTATCAGTAAGTCTCACCATATCCTAGTATAGTGGGGCATTTATAGATGTAAAATACGTAGCTATTTTGTATGATTTAGAAGTATGACTTAGTTTGAGGAATTAATAATATTAGAAAAGATACTTCAAACGATTTTAAACTTAGTTAGTTGATTATCGCGTAGCGATTTTAAAATCAAGAAAGAGTCTAGACAGCACACATAGTTTTCACCCTGAATTATATTTTCATTTTAATAAATGCTTAAAGTATTTTATAAACCAATTCAGGGTCGAAGCTAGGTGACTCTAGATAGATTTTTAATTTAATGAAAATCGTGAAAGGGTGGTTTAATCAAATTAGTTTTGCATATAAATAAATAAAAAAGTGCAAGTCTAAAAATTAGTGTAAAATCAGTTAGTAACAACTTTAATGTGTATTCGAATATCGAATATACATTAAGGGTGTTACACAAGGACTAGCTTGTGTGTGGGCTTGTAGTTGTTGGGCTGGTTGGGGAATAGTAGAGAGGGGTATGTTGGTAAAAGCTTAGTTTGAAGTGTGGAAATAGGAGGGAATAGCAGATTTCTCTACATTATGGGTAGGGGTGAGATCACCCAACTTTATTGTCATCTTCCTCCCATTTCTAAGCCATCTCTTTCTCTCAAAAACACCACCACTAAAGGTTGAATCTTTGAGGGTTGTGTTGGAAATCGCAAATTGCTGTTCAATGGAAAGTTATCCAGCTTGAGGAGATCTATCAATCAAGGTATGGATGGCTAGTTTTGGTGGAAAAGTGTGTTTTGGTGGGGGTTGATGGGGGATAACGGGAATGAGTTTTAGGGGGACCTTACTCTTGTAAAGGTTTGCTTTTTACTCCCTTAATTCTCCCTACCATTTGGTAACACATTTGGTAACATTTCATGTAGTGAAAGAAGTTGATAACTCCTCAAAGGAGCAAGGGAAGAGTAAGGCTTGAAGCTGTGGTTAAGGGCTTCATTCTCAGTTGTGGAATCAAGGTTAGTACACTACTAACTCTCATAGTTTCTTGGAAATCATAAAGTTAAGCTTTGAAGCATGATTGGGTGTTTTTGGCTTTGATTAAGCTTGAGTGGTTGTTAATGGTAGATCTTGAAAGTGTGGATGCAATGGCCTAAACCTGCACCCAGAGTTTGAAACTCGAGATCGCGTACTGGTATGGGGACCCGTGTATCGTTACGCCTTAGTGTAAAAAGGGAAGGGTTGTGAGGGGAGTACGGTGCACCTCCCAATGTATCGGTACCCCTTGCAAGTTTAGAATTCCAGTAACGCTTTCGCATACTAGTACACAAGGATCGTATCGGTACGTACTGTTACATTGCCTGGGAGAGGCTTAGCATGTTGGTACGCATATGTGGGAGTACCGGTATGGTTGTGGATCGGTACGGGGAGATAGTACCGATGATGAGTATCGATACGGGTTAGGGCGTATTGGTACGGCTTGAGAGTCCAGTTTTTTCGAACCTAAAATGAGTATCAATACTCATGGCCGAGTACTGGTACCTAGAGTGGCGTACCAATACCCATATAGGAGTATCGGTACTCGCTAGGCATTCTACTCAAGGAATTTGGCTTTACGTTCAGGGGTTATATAATTCAAGGCAAAGGGCCCTGAGGGTCTTTTAAGGTGTAAAATGAATACTAAAACTAAAAAACTGAGATTTTAACCCCGTATGTGAAATAATTGGCTAATAACTTGGTAAATATTGGGTAAACCGTGTAAGGTAGTAACCCATGGAGATCCTTGGTAGATCAATCGAGGTTGTGTGGTAGTTAGGGTCTTTGCTGTGTGTTGAGGGACACCTAGGTAGTTGAATCATCCATTGTTGTTGGGATTTGGATACCCTAAGTGTGTTGCAACACTTTAAAGATTCTTGAATGTTGGATCCCGATGCTTTGTAGATGCGGGCCTCATTCGAAGATGCTTGATGAGAGATTCTGAGCATGGATGTAGGATCCTAATGCTATGTGGACGCGGGCCTCATCCCCTTGAGTATAAGATCCCGATGCTATGTGGACGTGGGCCTCACTCGTTGTGTCAGATCCTGATGCTATATGGACGCGGGCCTCACTCAAGTTTAAAATTCCGATGCTTTATGGAAGCGGACCTCACTTAATGTGGTTGGTGTTATCTGTGTGATGCTATGTAAATGTGTGAGGTATTTATATGAGCTATGTGCTTGATCATACATTCATAATGCCATGTGTATAGGCGGTTATGGTAGCGCCATTGTTATCTTGCCATCATATCATTCTTGTTGCATTGCTTTATTTATGATTTGCATGAAGCATGGTTGAGTGGCGGTGTATCCATTGAGCTTATTAGCTCAGCGTTCGAAATCGTTGTTTTCGTTCGCAGGTTAGTAGATTGTCGTGAGGGTTGAAGGAGCACCATCAAGGCTTGGACTTCAGCATCGACTCTAGTGGTTGAGTACAAATACTAGATATAATGGGCTATGTATTTCGTAGGACCCTATATGTGTTTTGTAACTCTTATTTTGTATTATTTGGTCAAGTTAAATGTTTTAATATTTGTAAATGGAGCTCCGTGAATACCGTTTCAAACATTTGGATTTGACTAAGATTTCAATGCATGGACTTATGTTTTATTGGAACTATTATGCTTTGGGTTTGAAAAATGAAAGATTTTTATCATATGGATTTTGGGCTTAAGGCCCAAATATGGCATCCGGGTTATGAGTGTTATATTTAGTGGTATCAGAGCCTAGGTTTAGTCGGTTCTAGGACGTCCCCGGGGGAGTCTAGAAGAATGTATAGGTGTCTAGCGAATACATGCCCATGAGTCGAAGTCGTACTTGTTTTAAAGCTGAAATTTGATGGTGTGACCTCATTTGTTGTTGTGTAGAATAGAATTATGCCAAAGAAGGCAAGAATCAATGAGGAAAGTTAGGCTCCAGAGAAGGGAGTTACGATGAAGAATATGTGCCTGGCACAGAAGTTATGTCAGAGGACACAATTGATTGGGGAGTCAACTACTTCTCACATCTGAATCAGGCATTACACCAAATTTTAAGGGCAATACCGAGGGCATTTGCTACCCCTCGTGAGGCACCTGTTGAAAGGGTGAGAAGGCAAGGCACCACGAACTTTCATGGATCGGGCCGAGATAACCCAGTGCAGGCGAAATAATGGTTGCAGGATATACGCTGGATTATGAGGCAGATGAGGTTGAGATCAGAAGACAAGCTGTCATGTATCTTGTCCCTGTTGAAGGGCAATGCTAGAGAATGGTGGGAAACAATAAAGCTTGGATGGCACCCCAATCGACCATCTTGGGACAATTTTCTCGAGGAGTTTGAGAAGAAGTATGTGGGCGAGGCCCACAGCGATACCTTGAGAGATCGGTTCAATCATCTTATGCAAGAAAATTGGTCAGTTTTTGAATATGAGAAAGAGTTTCTCCAGTTGAGTAAGTATGCTCATGAATTAGTTGCCACTGAAAAGATGAGGTGCAAGAGGTTCTTGAAGGGCTTGAGGAAGGAAATTTAGACTTACCTAACTGTTGCACCCCCGAAGATGTTCTCAGAGTTGACTTCGAGTGCCAAGTCTCTTGAGCAAATGCAAGGCTTAACTTATGGCCCGTCTGGTGGGCAAGGGAGTTTGGGTGGGAGGACCCAGAACCCCTTCAACAACAACTCGCAGGCTTTCTCAAGAAGAAGCAGAAATCAATGGAACCATAATAGAGGAGCATCGAATCGAAGTTCAAGGTCAGACCGGAGATCTGAGTTAGCTAGTCATAGAAGGCCATCTTTTTCTTCATCTATGATGAGCCCGGAGGGTTCACAGATGAGTGCGGGTGCACCAATTTACAATCAGTGTGGACGCAAATACAAAGGCGAGTGTTGGGGAGCAGTGAGAGTTTGTTACCAGTGTCGGTCACCTGATCACTTTGTGAAAGATTGTCCAGTGGTTGTTGTGACCTCTCCAGATCAGGTTCAGAGGACTACATATCCGGCCCAGAGGGGTCGAGGCCTTACTTGGGGAAGAGTAAGCCATGTATTGGGAGGTACCTTTTTAGTCTACCGCGGGAGCACCAGCTAGGCAGTATGCAGTCAGGGCTCAGGAGGATTGCGCAGCTACATATGTTATCTCAGGTACGTTCACCCTGTTTTCGGTTCCTATTGTTGCTCTTGTGGATTCAGGGTCTACCCACTCCTACATTTGTAGTGGGATATCTCAGCAGTGGGGTATTCCTACTGAGAATCTAGAGGTAGGAGTCAGTGTAACTAGTCCCTTATAATATGATGTGTTGGTGGACAAGGTGTATCGAAGATTCCCGATCGAGGTTCATGAGTCATTGTTTCTAGCGGATTTAATGGTTTTACCGTTTCAAGAGTTTGATGCAATTTTGGGGATGGATTGGGTCTTTGAGCATAATGCTAGTCTTGGGTGTAGCGCAAAGAGTTTGAAGCTTCATGTTGCGGACGGTTCCAAGCTGATTGTGCGAGGTGAAAGAAATTTGTGTCTATCTAGTGTGGTATTGACTTTGTCAGTGTTGCGCGTAATAAGTGCTACGCAATTGTGCAAGTATACACGTCGCAAGTAGTAAAGTGATACGAGTATCGAGTATCGTCTCCACAGGGATTGGTTTGGGCCACTTTGCTTAAGTTACTGCACTGTGAAAATAAAAAAACAATTGAAAATAGAGGTTCTAATTAACGAGAAAACTAAGAGCAATAAACTAAAAGAATAGATGAAATCAAAAGAGAGTGAATAGGCCAGGTTATCGTGAGTTGATGTGTGATAGCCGATTGGATTGTCTTGGTGATTGAGTAGCAGCAGGATTTCCAGGGCAATTCTGTTACGATTGCCTAGTCGATTGCCAGGGCAATTTGGTTGCAATTGCCTGGTTGATTTCCAGGGCAATTCTGTCGTGTTTCCTGGTCGGTTGCCAGGGCAATTCCCCTCGTTGTCTGATTAGATTGCCTGGGCAATGCTCCCGCGATTGCATGGGCAATTAAGGATGGGTCGATTGCCTGGGCAATTGAGCATTCACTTCCAAATTTCGGCGAAGTGTTCTTCAATGGTTTCTTATTTTCCCTAAGTCGAAACTCTAGCTATTTGTGCATGCCTTGATAATACATCCCTGCGTGAATCAAGGGTGAACAACAACCAATCTTGTGCTCCTCTTAGCCATTGAAATCCTAAACTTATTCCTAAGCTGGATTAGTCTTCACCATCAATTGATTGAATAAAGACCATGCTCATTCGTTTCTTGAATCTAACTCTCCCGATATTAGATAAATAGATGAAATTACGATATCATCTCCCAATTCACTCGCAAACAAGATTGAGAACCAAGAATGAACAAACTTTGAAAATTGAATTGCAACTCAAAAACCTAAACAAAATCCAATTATTTTTCACAACAACAAACACAATAACCCTAACTAATCAAGTTAGTTCATGGTTGGGTTCAAAAGATATACAAAGAATAATCCCCAAACCATGAATCTAATAGAAGCAAAGAAGAAGAAGAAGAAGAAATCGATCAGCCCTATTTGGAAAACCTCTCAATCGAACTCTCCCTCCAAGCTTTCTCTCTTGTCGAAATCTATCCCCTCTTGCCCCTTTGGAGTTGTCGAAATTTCTCTCCTCTCTTGCTTAACTCTCTTTGACGGCTTGGTCCTTTAAATAGGAGATGGCTAGGTCAAAATCCTTCTTGAGGAGGAAGTTAAGCTGGAATTAAATATCTTTAAAGAATATAATTCTTTATTATATTTAAATTCCTTCTAGAACTTCTCCTATCTTCTTGGGATTTAATTTCTCGTTAACCTCTTCATGGAAATCAAACTCCACGTCATCTTGGGCTTATCTAGTCATCAATTTCGACTATCATATCACCTTATCCCTTATCGAAAATTGCCTTGGCAACTAGCTCGGCATCTCCTTCATGCATTGCCTTGGCAACTAGCTCGGCATCTCCTTCATGTATTGCCTTGGCAACTGGTTCCAGCCTTGTTTAGGCAAGAGATTCTGCACACACACACAAAACACACCAAAGCAGCATCTTTTTCCACAAAAATCGCCAAGTTATGTAATCAAGCTCAACGGTAGAAAGAAACATGAATTAATGCATGAATGACTAATTATGCAACTAATATGAGTAAAAAGGGTAATAAAAATAGTACTTTTGAACACTTATCACACCCCCAAACTCGAACTATTGCTTGTCCTCAAGCAATGCAAACTAACAATTACTTGCCAAGACATTAATCATCAAAGACATGCTTTAAACTTGAATTCAAACCTTGTAACCGTGGCACAAAGTATGATCACCTTTTAATTTTTAGGATAGCACAAAAATTACCCGGAATCAAACTATAATGCTCATGACAATGTGTGTGCGTAGTTGTGTACAAGTTGATTTTCAATATTCTATGTGAACAATAGGCTTTTATCAATTTAATTACCGTGACATTTATTTTTATTTTCACTAGAGCCAATTTCGGGCACCTCTAGTGATTCTTTAGTGTGCATTAACTACTAGAGCCAGTTTCGAGCACCTCTAGCAAGAAAATGCATTTACTACTAGAGCCAGTTTCGGGCACCTCTAGCAAGAAATTAACTTTTAATTTTCAATTTTAAATTTACCCAAATTTTAAGCAACCTACGTTCACTAAGTTTCTTTCAATCAACAAGCCACAACCGTGTAAAAAATTCAGCATCATAGTAAAATTCTAAGTTATTTTCATGCAATCCTAAAATTAAAGGTTCTTTCAATTAAGTGCAGTGGCAAAAATTCATCATTGGATATTCAACAAGTCTTAAGCAATTAAATCCAATTAAAGGCATGGCAATTAACATATGCAACCTATATGTGATTGCTAAAGATGAATGCAACTAAACATGAAACTAACTAGAAACCAATACCCCCCAAACTCGAGAGAAGCATTGTCCTTAATGCACGTAAAAGTGAAAAAAATTTAAAAGAAACTAAATGAAATGAGTTAGTCAGAGAGGTCGTCACCTCGAGTGATAAGTTTCCTTCGTGCCGTTTGCTTGATTCATTTTCCGGTCAGTGGTTGAATGCTTGTGGCTGGTACCGCGTGAATAGCATTGCTTTGATTTGATCCATGTTTGTCGATGCAGGTTCACTTGCCTGGGCATCAGTAGTTGCCAAAGCCATTGTTGTTGTCTGGGCATCGCCATCTTCTGTTGTGGTTGCTGTGGCAAGTAGTCGGCAGTGAATTTCCTTAGCTTGGTGGTTGTGAGCCTTGTTGTGGAAAAGAAAAGAAAACCTGGAAACTAAAGCTAATGAAGAAAAATAAAATATCTCCTAAAAATTCCAAAAATAAATAAAGAGAAAAAAAACAAAAATAATAGAAAGAGAAAAAATTAGTTTGAAAAAAAAGAAAAATAAAAAGAAAATATCGAAAGGAGAGCATGCTCATGCATCTCCTAAGGTGTCAACTTCTTTGTTACGTTCTACATGGGCACCGTTGTAGTGCTTCAATCTTTGTCCGTTAACTTTGAATTCATGTTCGTCGGTAATGGACTTGATTATCACGGCACCATGGGAGAATGGTTTGACAACTACGAATGGTCCCGACCATCTTGATTTTAGTTTTCCTGGGAAACGTTTTAGCCGAATTGGATAAGAGAACTAGTTGCCCTGGCATGAATTGCCACGACAATAGTTTCTTTTCATACCATTGCTTTGTTTTCTCCTTGTAGATTCATGCATTGCTATAGGCGATTGCACGGAATTCTTCTATCTCGTTGAGGTCCAACAAACACTTTTGCCCGGTACTTTCCCAATCCATATTCACGGTCTCGATTGCCTAATATGCCTTGTGTTCGATTTCCACCGGTAGATGGCATGTTTTGCCATAGACAAGTCGGAAAGGGGACATACCTAAGGGTGTTTTGAATGCAGTGCGATATGCCCAAAGTGCGTCATCTAGTCATACTGACCAATCCTTCCTAGAGGGATTTACAACTTTCTTGAGTATACCCTTCAATTCTCGGTTGGAAATTTCTGCTTGCCCATTAGTTTGTGGGTGATATTGCCCGTCCTCTGCAACGATCACATTGCTTGTAAAACTCTTGGGCATCTTTGTACAGTGTTGGCCAATACAAACCAGACTGCAAAACTTTGGCCGCTGTACGAGTTCCTCCAAAATGTCCTCCGTAGGGTGAAGAATGGCATTGTCAGAGTACATTCTGCTGCTCTTCTTCAGGGACACATCGGCGTATGACCTGATCTGCATATTGTTTAAACAAAAGAGGCTCGTCCCAAAAGTAATGCTTAGCATCATGGCGGAACTGCTTCTTCCCTTGGTGAGTAAGGCCATAAGGTAAAATACCACAAACAAGGAAATTAACTAAATCCGCGTACCAAGGTATTGCCGAGGCATGTGCTGCCGTGGTGACTGCTCCCAAGATTGCCGAGGCGTGTGCGTCTAGAGTTGCTGAGGCATACGTGTCCATGGTTGCCGAGGCGTGCGCCTCAAGAGTTGCCGAGGCATGCACATCCATGGTTGCCGATACGTGCGCGTCAAAAGCTGCTGCGACGTCAAGGGTTGCCGAGGCATGCGCATCCATGGTTGCCGAGGCGTCAAGGGTTGCTGCGGCGTCGAGGGTTGCCGAGGCATACGCATCCATGGTTGCTGAGGCGTCAAGGGTTGTTGTGGCATCGAGGGTTGCTGAGGCATGCGCGTTAGGAGCTGCTGCGGCGTCGAGGGTTTCCGGGGCATACGCACCCATGGTTGCTGAGGCAACTAAAAGTTGCTCATTCGGGAATGCATTGCATATCTCTAAATCCGCGTCCTCCTCCCTATTACGTTCTAAACGTGATAAGTGATCGGCCACTTGATTTTCTGTTCCTTTCATGTCCTTAATTTCAATATCAAATTCTTGTAAAAGTAATATCCAACGAATCAAACGAGGTTTGGCATCCTTTTTAGCAAATAGATATTTGATTGCCGAATGGTCCGTATGAACAATTACCTTTGTACCAATCAAATAGGATCGGAACTTGTCAAATGCGAAAACTACAGCTAGTAACTCGTTCTCCGTTGTTGTGTAATTCACTTGAGCACTATTAAGAGTTTTACTAGCGTAGTATATCACATGGAAGGTCTTACCTGTACGTTGGCCTAGGACTGCTCCTACCACAAAATCACTTGCATCACACATGAGCTCAAAAGGTAGCGTCCAATCTGGTGGAATGACAATGGGTGCCGAGGCAAGCTTTTCCTTTAGGGTTTCGAATGCTTGGGCGCAAGAATCATCAAAATTGAAGACTTTATCTTGTTCAAGCAAATTGCACAAGGGTTTAGTAATTTTAGAAAAATTATGAATGAACCTCCTGTAAAAACCTGCATGTCCAAGAAAACTTCGAATTCCTTTAACCGAACTTGGTGGGGGTAATCTCTTGATCACGTCTAACTTGGCTTTGTCTACTTCAATTCCCTTGGATGAAATCTTGTGGCCAAGCACTATTCCTTCATCTACCATAAAATGGCACTTCTCCCAATTGATGACTAAATCGGTTTCTTCACATCTTGCCAACACCTTCTCTAAATTGTCGAGGCAACTGTCGAAGTCATTACAAAAAATGGAAAAATCATCCATGAAGATCTCAAGGAAGTCTTCGACCATGTCTGAAAAGAATGCCATCATGCATCTTCTAATGTTACTGCATATTTGAGAAAACTTGAGGAGAGTCGTTTCTGATACTTCTTATAGTCCATCTGCACCCTCCATCGAGTGACAATATTGCCCAAAAAGAATTGGGCTAATGTGCTCGCAGCTACTCCCTTTTGCATTACCACGGTGGAGGTGTCTTTCTTTTTTGTTCGCTTGTAGTCCATGTATACTCTCCACCTTGCTACTATTCCTGAAGGCATGAATATATTAGTAGAAAAAGTTATATCAACACCCAACCATTTAATTACCTCATTCTCTTCGGGCTCCATCATGGTTGGATGTAGCCTTCGTTTTCATGGCAATTGCTGCTCTAGCCAATTGTCGTGGCAATCAGTTGCCAAAATTTACTATAAGTCAAGGGAAAAACCAATTTTCTAAAAAGTTTTACGAATCCAAACACCTTTTTCTTTTGGCCTCTCAAACATCTCCATCAGTAGATATTTCGATGGCTTCAAATCTACCAACATCGGTTCCTCAAGACATACCTGTAATGGACGAGGTGGGTTTTTAAAGAATTCAAAAGGTTCAACCATTACCTGCTCATATTTGGAAAAGTATTATCATCTCGTTGATCTTGCATGTGATCGTGCAATTGCCGTGGCAACTGTAGATGAGAGCAATCTACGGATTCCTGCTTCAACATCAACGTTGTAACCTTCTGGGCATCAAGTTCCTCAGAATTTGTTGTAGTATTGTTGTTCTCAGCTTCATTGAGTGTTGTCGCAGCATTGCTCTGTTTAGGCTCCTCAATCATTGCCGAGGCAATTTGTTGCTCAAGCTCATCATGTGTTGGGCAGTCTCTCTCATTGGCATCCTCTTGACTTGGAGGTTCTAATTGTTCTTCACACATCGGAGAGTTTTCTTTGCATTGCTCCTTATCCACTTGCCTTGGGACGTCAGTATCCCTAGGAATGAATTGTTGGTGCATGTTATCCATGACATATGTGGATCTCCCCAATTGATCTTCTGAATCCCCCAAGGTTGCATCCCACTGAGCTATCCTCGTATCCATGGACTTTGATAGCTCTCGAATCTCGTCAATTGATCTATCAAGTCTAGCCAAGGAAGCTAGCAATGTTTCCTCCAAGGAATTGGAATGCTCTTGAAAAGGACTACATTGCCATGGCATATCTGTTGCTGCGACAAAATTGTTATGGTAAAAAAAATTATGAGCTTTTTGACCATACCATGAAGAATTTTGCTCCTGGTTTCCTCTATGGTCCTCCATGTAGTCATATGCACCGAAAATGTGAGGGCAATTTTCAAACACATGATGTTCTCCACACATAGAACAAGATTTTTCCACGGTATAAGCTCTTTGGGCTTTTCTCGGTTGGTATAGGTAATCATCAAAGGGTGCAAGAAACTCTTGATTGGATTGATTCATATCTTCCAACATCAACTCTCGAATAGATCGGCTTTTATTTCCCGACATGTTGATGTCCCTTACTTTGTAGCGCACCTAATTTTTTTTTTTTTTTGATAAAACAAACAAAAAGAAAAGTTAGTAAAACTAAGAAAAAATGCAATAACAAAAACAACTAACACCAATTGTCAATCCCCGACAACGGCGCCAAAAACTTGTTGCGCGTAATAAGTGCTACGCAATTGTGCAAGTATACACGTCGCAAGTAATAAAGTGATACGATTATCGAGTATCGTCTCCAAAGGGATTGGTTTGGGCCACTTTGCTTAAGTTACTGCACTGTGAAAATAAAAACACAATTGATAATAGAGGTTCTAATTAACGAGAAAACTAAGAGCAATAAACTAAAATAATAGATGAAATCAAAAGAGAGTAAATAGGCTAGGTTATCGTGAGTTGATGTGTGATAGCCGATTGGATCGTCTTGGTGATTGAGTAGCAGCCGGATTTCCAGGGCAATTCTGTTACGATTGCCTAGTCGATTGCCAGGGCAATTTGGTTGCAATTGCCTGGTTGATTGCCAGGGTAATTCTGCCGTGTTGCCTGGTCGGTTACCAGGGCAACTCCCCCTCGTTGTTTGATCAGATTGCCTGGGCAATGCTCCCGCGATTGCCTGGGCAATTAAGGATGAGTCGATTGCCTAGGAAATTGAGCATTCACTTCCAAAGTTCGGCGAAGCGTTCTTCAATGGTTTCTTCTTATCCCTAAGTCGAAACTTTAGCTATTTGTGCATGCCTTGATAATACATCCCTGCGTGAATCAAGGGTGAAAAACAACCAATCTTGCGCTCCTCTTAGCCGTTGAAACCCTAAACTTATTCCTAAGCCAGATTAGTCTTCACCATCAATTGATTGAATAAAGACCATGCTTATTCGTTTCTTGAATCTAACTCTCTCGATATTAGATAAATAGATGAAGTTACGAGATCCTCTCCCAATTCACTCGTAAACAAGATTGAGAACCAAGAATGAACAAACTTTGAAAATTGAATTGCAACTCAAAAACCTAAACAAAATTCAATTGTTTTTCACAACAACAAACACAATAACCCCAACCAATCAAGTTAGTTCATGGTTGGGTTCAAAAGATATACAAAGAATAATCCCCAAACCATGAATCTAATGGAAGCAAAGAAGAAGAAGAAGAAATCGATCATCCCTCTTTGGAAAACCTCTCAATCGACCTCTCCCTCCAAGCTTTCTCTCTTGTCGAAATCTCTCCCATCTTGCCCCTTTGGAGTTGTCGAAATTTCTCTCCTCTCTTGCTTAACTCTCTTTGACAGCTTGGTCCTTTAAATAAGAGATGGCTAGGTCAAAATCCTTCTTGAGGAGGAAGTTAAGTTGAAATTAAATATCTTTAAAGAATATAATTCTTTATTATATTTAAATTCCTTCTAGAACTTCTCCTATCTTCTTGGGATTTAATTTCTCTTTAACCTCTTCATGGAAATCAAACTCCATGTCATCTTGGGCTTATCTAGTCATCAATTTCGACTACCATATCACTTTATCCCTTATCGAAAATTGCCTTGGCAACTAGCTTGGCATCTCCTTCATGCATTGCCTTGGCAACTAACTCGGCATCTCCTTCATGCATTGCCTTGGCAACTGGTTCCAGCCTTGTTTAGGCAAGTGATTCTGCACACACACAAAAACACACCAAAGCAGCATCTTTTTCCACAAAAATCACCAAGTTATGTAATCAAGCTCAACGGTAGAAAGAAACATGAATTAATGCATGAATGACTAATTATGCAACTAATATGAGCCTAAGTCTAACAATAATATGAGTAAAAAGGGTAATAAAAATAGTACTTTTGAACAATTATCAGTTAGCTTAGAGGTTGTTGCAACAAGGTTGTGAAGCATTCTTGGCTCATGTGGTGGATGCAAAGATTGAGGGTCCAATGCTTGAGAATCTTCGGACTGTTAATGAGTTCATCAATGTGTTTTCGAAAAAGTTACTCGGGCTACCTCATGACCGTGAATTAGAGTTTCGAATAGATGTGATGCCAGGTACAATATTAGTGTCTATCATGCCGTATCGGATGGCACCCACGAAAATGAAGGAGTTAAAGAAGCAAATTCAAGAGTTGCCAGAGAGAGGTTTTATCCGACTGAGTGTTTCACCTTAGGGAGTACCGGTCATGTTCGTCAAAAAGAAAAATGGGTCTATTAGGATATGTATCAATTATCGGCAGCTTAATAAGGTAATAATAAAGAATCGTTATCCCCTTCCGAGGATTGATAATTTGTTCGATCATTTGAGGGGTGCGCGTGTGTTTTCTAAGATAGACTTGAGGCCAGGGTACTACCAGTTGAAGGTGGTGGATGAGGATGTCCAGAAAACTGCTTTTAGGACGCAGTATGGACACTATTAGTTCTTTGTAATACCGTTTGGTCTTACCAACGCACCTGCAGCTTTTATGGGCCTAATGAATCAAATCTTTCAACCGTACCTAGATCAGTTTGTTGTGGTCTTTATTGATGACATCTTGGTGTATTCACGTTCAGAAGAAGAGCACGACTACCATCTGTGTGTAGTTTTACAAACTCTCTGAGATAGAGTCTTTTTGCCAAGTTCAGCAAGTACAAATTTTGGCTTTCGAAAGTGACATTCCTTGGTCACATAGTTGTTACAAATGGAACCTATGTGAACCCTCAGAAGATTCAGGCTGTGGTGGAGTGGAGACCTCCATAAAATGTTTCGAAAGTTCGTAGTTTCCTAGGACTTGTCGGGTACTATAGGCGGTTTGTTAAAGGTTTTTCAATATAGCCGCACCGTTAACCAATTTGTTACAAAAAAGGGGTCCCTTTTGAATGAAATGAGAAAAGACGGCAAAGTTTTGAGCAACTAAAAGCTTATCTCACAGAGGCTCCGGTCTTAATCCAACTCGAGCCTGGAAAAGAGTATGTTGTGTTTATTGATGCATCCTTGAATGAGCTTGGTTGTGTCCTTATGCAAGAGGGAAATGTGGTTGCTTACGTTCGAGACAGCTTAAACCTCACGAACATAAATACCCTACCCATGATTTGAAGCTCGATGCTTCCATCTCGCATTAAAGATTTGGAGGCACTACCTCTATGGGGAGAAGTGTTATATTTATACGGATCATAAGAGCTTGAAATACCTGCTTATGCAAAAGAAGTTGAACCTGAGGCAACGACGGTGGATTGAATTGTTGAAGGATTATGATTACATCATAGAGTATCACCCCGATAAGGCGAATATTATGGTTGATGCCGTAAGTAAGAAATCCATGTCAGACCTGAGAGCTATGTTTGCCCGATTGAGGATGACCGATGATAGAGGTCTTCTAGCCGAGCTTCAGGTTGAACATACATTGGTACAAGAGATAAAAAGGACTCAAGTTTTGGATGAAAAATTACTAGCAAAGATTGAAGCAGTTCAGAGAGGTAAAACTTCAGACTTTGAGGTACGAGATGGTGGGTATTTGTACTTCAAGGGGCGGCTGTGTGTTCTAGCCTTGGAAGATTTGAGAGAGCACATCTTTAGAGAGGCACACCATAGTCCTTTTACTGTACATCTGAGAAGCAACAAAATGTATCAAGATCTTCGTCCTTTTTATTGGTGGCCAAGTATGAAAAGAGTTGCCTCTGAATTCGTGACAAGATACTTAGCTTGTCAACAAGTGAAAGCGGAACATCAGGTTCCATCAGGGTTGCTTCAACCTATTCAGATTCTACAATGGAAGTGGGATTTGATCACCATGGATTTTGTTACCGGGTTACCGATGACCCAAAGGAAACATGACACTATTTGGGTTATTATGGATCATTTGACCAAGTCTGCTCATTTTTTACTGGTATGTATAGATTTTACCTTGGAAAGGTTGGCTCAACTGTACATAAAGGAGATAGTAAGGTTGCATGGTGTGCCATCATCGATCATTTCAGATAGAGACCCACGTTTCACAGCTAGGCTATGGAAGAAAATCCATAACACCTTGGACACGAAGCTACATTTCAGTACAACTTTCTACCCTCAGACCGATGGTCAGTCTGAGCGTGTCATTCAGATTCTCGAGGATATGTTTCGGTGTTGCATTGTGGACTTTGCAAAGAGTTGGGAGGACCAGCTGCCACTTGTAGAGTTTACCTACAACAGCAATTACCAGTCGAGCATAAAGATGGCCCCTTTTGAGGCGTTATATGGGTGTAAGTGTAGGACACCCTTGTGTTTGACCGAGCTCAATGAGAGGAGGATCGTAGGATCCGATCTGGTTAGCCAAACCGAGGAGAAAGTTCAGATGATCAAGGAAAGGTTACAAGCAGCCTTTGACCGTCAGAAGGCCTACGCGGATCGAAAACGTAAACATGTTGAGTATGATGTCGGTGAAAAAGTGTTTTCCAAGGTATCTCCGTGGAAAGGAATCATTCGTTTTGGATGCAAAGGGAAGTTAAGCCCAAGGTACATCGGGCCTTATAAAATTCTTGAGAAAGTGAGGCTAGTGGCCTATCGATTAGCCTTGCCTCCAGAGTTGGCTCGTATCCACGATATTTTTTATGTGTCTATGTTGAGGCGTTATAGTTTCGATCCTTTGCATGTTGTTCTACTTTAAAAAAAATAGAGGTAAATACCGACTTGACATATGAGGAAGTTTCGATTAGGGTCCTTGACACAGGAGTTAAAGAGCTTCGCAACAAGTGCATACCTTTGGTGAAAATGTTATGGAGGAACCATGGTATTGAAGAAGCAACGTGGGAAGTCGATGATGACATGAGAGTTCTCTATCCGTATTTATTCCCATCAGGTAAATTTTAAGGATGAAATTTTCTTTTAGGAGGGGAGAGTTGTAATGACCCGGGTTTCGAAAATTCGAGGGTCAAGTTTGGTCGAGGCATACGCCTCGTATTTGGGTCATGTTTTGGGCTTGAATGAGCCCAAAGACTAGCTTGTGTGTGGGCTTGTAGTTGTTGGGCTGGTTGGGGAAGAGTATAGAGGGGTATGTTGGTAAAAGCTCATTTTGAAGAGTGAAAATAGGAGGAATGAGCAGATTTCTCTGCATTATGGACAAGGTGAGATCACCCAACTTTATTGTCATCTTCCTCCCATTTCTAAGCCATCTCTCTCTCAAAAATGCCACCACTAAAGGTTTAATCTTTTAGGGTTGTATTGGAAATCGCGAATTGTTATTCAAGGGAAAGTTGTCTAGCTTAGGGATATCTATCAATCAAGGTATGGATGGCTAGTTTTGGCGGAAGAGTGTGTTTTGGTGGGGGTTGATGGGGGAGAACGGGAATGAGTCTTAGGGGGACCTTACTCTTGTAAAGATTTGTGTTTTGACTCTCTTAATTCTCTCTACCATTTGGTAACACGTTTGGTAACATCTCTTATAGTGAAAGAGGTTGGGAACTCCTCAAAGGAGCAAGGGAAGAGCAAGGCTTGAAGATGTGGTTAAGGGCTTCATTCTCAATTGTGGAATCAAGGTTAGTACACTACTAACTCTCATAGTTTCATGGAAATCATAAAGTTAAGCTTTGAAGCATGATTGGGTGTTTTTGGCTTTGATTAAGCTTGAGTGGTTGTTAATGGTAGATCTTGAAAGTGTGGCTGCAATGGCCTAAAATCGGTAGTAATTTACTTAACACTATCATCATAACTTGTAGGAATGGTTTGGGTTTTAACCTTGGGGGTTAAACAGGGTTTCTAGGTGAAACCCACACCCAGAGTTTGAAACTCAGGATCACGTACCGGGACGGGGACCCGAGTATCGGATGTTTTAGTATAAAATGGGGAAGGGTTGTGAGGAAAGTACCGGTACGTCTCCCCGTATATCGGTACCCCTTGCAAGTTTAGAATTCCAGTAACGCTTTCGCGTACAGGTACGCAAGGGTCGTATAGGTACGCACTGTTACATTGCCTAAGAGAGGCTTAGCGTACCGGTACGCATATGTAGGAGTATCGGTACAGTTGTGGATCAGTACGGGGAGATCCTAGTATCGATGATGAGTATCGATATGGGTTGAGGCGTATCGGTACGGCTTAAGAGTCCAGTTCTTTCGAACCTAAAATGAGTATCAATACTCATGGCCGAGTACCGATACCTAGAGTTGCGTATCGATACCCATATAGGAGTATTGGTACTCACTGAGCATTCTGCCCAAGGAATTTGGCTTTATGTTCGGGGGTTCTATAATTCGAGGCAAAGAACCATGTGTGTCTTTTAAGGTGTAAAATGAATACTAAAACTAAGAAACTAAAATTTTAACCCCGTATATGAAATAATTTGCTAATGACTTGGTAAATATTGGGTAAACCGTGTGAGGTAGTAACCCATAGGGATCCTTGGTGGATCAATCGAAGCTGTGTGGTAGTTAGGGTCCTTGTTGTGTGCTGAGGGACGCCTAGGTAGTTGAGTCATCCCTTGTTGTTGGGATTTGGATACCCTAAGTGTGTTACAACACCTTGAAGATTCCCGAATGTTGGATCCCGATGCTTTGTGAATGCGGGCCTCATTTGAAGATGCTTGACGAGAGATTTTGAGCATAGATGTAGGATCCCGATGCTATATGGACCTCGGGCCTCATCCCCTTGATTATAGGATCCCGATGCTATGTGGACGCGGGCCTCACTCAAGTGTAGGATTCTGATGCTTTGTGGATGCGGACCTCACTTAATGTGGTTGGCGTCATCTGTGTGATGCTATGTAAATGTGTGAGGTATTTATATAAGCTGTGTGCATGATCATACATTCATAATGCCATGTGTTTATATGGTTATGGTAGCGCAATTGTTATCTTGCCATGATATCATTCATGCTGCACTCATTCATGCTGCACTGCTTTATTTATGATTTGCATAAAGCATGGTTGAGTGGCGGTGTATTCACTGAGCTTGTTAGCTCAGCGTTCGGAATCGTTGTTTCCGTTCGTAGGTTAGTAGATTGTCGTGAGGGTTGAAGGAGCACCATCAAGGCTTGGATTTCAGCATCGACTCTAGTGGTTGAGTATAAATACTAAATGTAATGGGCTATGTATTTTGTAGGACCCTATATGTATTTTGTAACTCTTATTTTGTATTATTTGGTCAAGTCGAATGTTTTAATATTTGTAAATGAAGCTCCGTGAATACTGTTTAAACATCTGGATTTGACTGAGATTTCAATGCATGGACTTGTGTTTTATTGGATTAAGCAGAGCTAATAGTTTTGAGTTCGTGTAGGGCATATCCTGCAAGTCTGGACAACTCCGGTACATTTGAAGAACGTCCACAACAACTTCCCCAAAATTATTCTTCTTCTGTAAATTTATATTCTCCCGTAATCTTTAATGATGCGGACACAGATAGGGATAGGGATAGACTTGTTGGAGTTGGAAGTCGAGAACCTGTTGAAAGGAATGTACTTTTTAGCAGAACATTGAGTGTTGGAAGGCTTCGTGACCGTGTTCTTCGTAGAGCTTCCTTATCCGATTTCACATTCTACCCTTTACAGCATATCAGTGATCAAACTCACGCATTTGCAGCGGACAGAGAGTCGCAGCAATCAGCTAACTCTTCTTCCACATCCACAGCCCCTGCTGTACCCAACAATCCCGTTTTTAACATTCAGGATCATGAAGTTGAAAATTCACGACCTAGAGAAGCTAGGTATTATGATTTACTTGAGCACAGATCCAGTTTCCTTGAAAGGAGGAGAAGAATACGATCTCAGGTTTGTAATCTTCGAATTTAATATCTGATTATTGCTGAATTATGCAGATATCATCTCATCAACCTCTGTTGAACTGCACTAAATTTACATTTTGAATACAACAATTGCTATGGCTAACAAATTTTCCTAAGGCTTTATTTGTACCTTATTGTGTCTGCTTCTTCTTTAGGTTTTGCCTGCGTTCCATTCTGCCATAAGTTGATTGAATATTGTTCTTCTCTGTTTTGGTTAGTTACTGAACTATGTGACTATTTTAGGTTCGAGCTCTTCAACGGCTAGGAAGCCGTTTTGAGAACTTCTCCGGACATGAAAGGTCTTGTATATTATCTGGTCAACATAGAACTGGTCGATGCACGTGCCTTGTAAATAATCGAGATTCCAATTCAAACGATGATACAAGTGCTAGGGCTAGTATATCCAGAATTGTTATGTTAGCTGAAGCTTTGTTTGAGGTTATTTTAATTTGTTATGTTATTATTGCCTTCTCTGGGTGGATCTTCCTTCTTTCTCTTGCATCTATCTCTTGGAGTTAAATTTCTATGCATTTTAACTAGGTTCTGGATGAAATTCACCAGCAATCAGTGGTTTTATCGTCTCGACCTTCTGTATCTTCAATTGGATCTGTTCCTGCACCTAATGAAGTTGTGGAATCGCTTCCTGTCAAAGTATACAACAAGTCAATCAAACTTCATAACGATGAGGCTGGACAGTAAGTATTTATTTTCCTCTGCTATTTGAAAAATGTGAAACACGCTTGAAAAATTGTCTCTGAGAGATAGTTGAAGATGAGATTTAACTGCATATGCCTCGACTTTAATGGATCTGCAATGAAAAAATATGTGGTGGGCATTTTAGCTCAGAGTAAGTTATAAATTTGTATCATAAGCTTAGATGAAACATAATCAGTTGTAGAAGGAAGGAAGTGAAAGCTTTCTAAACTACAGTATGTTTGTAGACTGATAATGAGTCTTCTTGACATATATCATAACCATAATTAAGCTAATGACAATATGAGACTCTAAAATAATAAGATTGCTGAAATTTTTCTTTATTTGGAATGATTTAAAGCTAAATGGCGTAAAATCAATATTCAATCAGCGAATTTAGTACATTAAGTGAACTCCGAAAGAAGAATGATTGCTAGTTCATTATCATGGAGGAAATGAAGTCTTGGCTCTTTATGGACGTTAACCGTTAAAGCTTTCTTCCAAGTTATAGTCACTAGTAGGCTCAAGAAGGTTTGGTGTCTAACAATCAAGTAGGTTTATCATTGGCTGACCTCGTTGGTAATCTCTTGTGTGGATTCACGAGCCTAATTCTATGTAAAATATGAAATTGAAGTGTAATGGCACGAAATCTCAAGTCAATGACTTACAAGAGAAGGAATTGTTAATTTAATTATCCTGTCATTAACCCTCGATATTGGTTGAGATGAGTTCCATATGTAATATAGGATTATTGTGGTTTAAGCCATAGGGATGTCCTGACGTGTTATGGATCGCAGGGTGTGCCCTCTTTGCCGTGGCGATATCTGCAGACACGATCCGTGGAGAACTGAGCTTGCAGTTTTACTCCTTACTTCCCGAGGAGTATTGGCAGCCATGTAGATAGTAAGTTGTAAACCCTGGTGACAAAATGGAAGGAAGTGAAGAAAAATAGAGATGGATCGGTAATCTCGACCATAATGCTTAGGAGGTTTGTGTTTTCTTTCTTTCTGGGTGCTTTTTTGCTGCCTGCATGATCCGTGGATGATCACTTTTGGCTGCAAAAGGAAAAGATGATTGTGGGTTGGGAGAAATGTGGCGAACTTGCATTTTGCAGTGTCCTTTGGGCAGAACTCGGTGGTGAACTTGGTTGGAGAGGGAGGGAGAAGAAATTGCTTGCTTAATTGTTCATGTTTACTAAGAAATATTATTAGTACTACTACAATGCTCAACGAAAGGAAGGTCGCTTAGCATATTACTGACAATTTGTTGTTTCAATTGAACATTAGACATCAGCATCCTGTCGTTTCCATGCTTAAATTTTTAAGATAACACACGAATCTCACACGTACGTAAATTTCTTATTTTGAAAACTTGTGTACATGATATATGTATATCAGCCTTTTCCCACTGTTCAAATATTTACAAAGCAGGGCTACATTAATTATATATAGTTACATGCATGGGCATACATACATGGTAAGAGTATATATATATATAAATTAATTATGGTGGACCTGAATGCATCATACAGCCTTCCTTGGAATTGAATTAGCTGAAGTGGATTTTTTATTCTGAACGCCATCTGAGCCAGGTCTACTTTGTGCCCTGCAATTAGCAGCTCCAGTCTTTTTAGTGGAGACAGGCCATTGACCACAGGAGACTGCCATGTCCTTGTACTGCAGCAGGGACTCGAGTGTTTCAATAATGGCTGGCATCCTTGGCCTATCTTTCGGGTTCAAACTAATGCATTGCAAAGCCAGAAGAGCCATCTGTTTTGCTCCTTTCACAGAGTACTGGCCGCCGAGTCTTTGATCCATGATATAGTGCAGCCTCCGCCTGCTGTTCAAGTAGGGTTTAGCCCAATCAACCAGGTTTTGCTCATTCTTACTCCTTGATTTCTCCACTGCTCTTCTTCCTGAAATCAGCTCTAATAGTACCACTCCGAAGCTGTACACATCACTCTTCGTTGTCAAGTGACCTGTCGACACATATTCCGGGGCGGCATAACCGTAGGTGCCCATAACACGAGTCGTGACGTGTGTGTTCGAGCCCTCAGGCCCCAGTTTGGCAAGTCCGAAATCCGATAACTTGGCCGTAAAATCCTGATAAAGCAAAATTAATTAAGCTTAACAGAAGCTATATATACAAGGTTGATATATATATACACGCGCACGCACAACTGTATGACAGACGAACGTACAGAATGAAGCAAGATGTTGGAAGTTTTGAAGTCGCGATATATGACAGGATTCTCAGCCCCATGCAAGAATGCAAGCCCTTTGGCAGCTCCAATGGCAATCTTCAATCTGGTGCTCCATGGCAGTGATGTTGAGAATCCTGACCCTGCTTTCAAGTTCATTTTTAAAAATAATTCATATATATATATATATAATTTGATTGGTTAAAAAAAGAAGTTACTTTTGAATAAATGATTCTCCAAACTTCCTCTGGCCATGAATTCATATACAAGGAGACGTTGTTCCTCCTCACAGCAATATCCAATCAATTTCACCAAGTGCGGGTGCCGCAGCAGCCCCAACAATATCACTTCTGCCTGCAGACCAATATATACCAATCATCAATTGCTTAAACCCAATCCAAATTTTATGTGAAAAATGATTAAAATCTGCTTACAAGCCATTCACGGTGTCCTTGGAGGCCTTCAACGTCCAGAAGCTTGACAGCAACAGCTTGAGCCTTCAAACCCTGCCTCAAGTTGTCATCCACGTAACCTTTATGCACAGTCCCGAACCCACCTTCCCCCAGCAAATAATTGGCAGAGAAATTCTGGGTTATGCCCCGCAGCTCACTCAGCTGGAAATCATACAAATCAGCCCCGAAAGACTGCGCAAGGTCCTCGTTGATACGTGTCGACGACGAACGGCTGAGGTCGGAGAATGACAATCGTCGAAACGATGGTAACGGAGCAATGTTCTTGGAAATGTCCGACTTGGACGTCCGGCAACGGCTGAAGTTCCCCAGAATGGTTTGGCCATCAGCTGAACAACATTTGGAGGCGAATGGTCTCCAAGGCTTGGAGGTTTCATTTGTAGTCATGGCTACCATATTTTTACCAGTTGCACAAACTTAGAGGAGAAGAAGATGATCATAAATTATATATAATATGCCTACCGTTGTCTGTTATAATATATATTATAACAATATGGGGCGGAGCTACTTTGGGCGCAAGGGGCCCGACCCTTGTTATAAATTTAATTATTTAAGAATTATGATTTAATTATTTAATAATTTAGTCTCGGGAAAAATAATTATTCAAATTAAAAAATATAAAAATTTATTAAATATATAATCAAGTAAGGGTTGAATTAAGGGTGTAAATGAACTGAGATTGAATGAATAAGGTTTTGTTCGTGTTCGTTTATTTATATTTTTTATGGTGTTCATTTTCGATTGTTTAATATTCACGAACATGTTCGTTTAACGCCCGTGGACATATTCGTGTAATGTTCGTGAACATGTTCATTTATATGACCGCTAACATGTTCATTTATATATTCACCAAAATGATGGAATTATACCTCTGGTCTTTAAGCTCGTTAGACTCCACAATTTGAAATCAAAAGTTAACCACGTGTTTAATTTAGTCCATACATTCACCAATATTTACAATGTAAAAAAATAAAAAGAAAAGAAAACCAAGTAAATGAGCTTATAAACGAGCTTGTTGGTGAACATAAAATAACGAAATACACATATGTTCGTGTTCGTTCGTTTATTAAACGAACATAAAAATTTGTTCATACTCGTTTATTTAACTTAATATACGAACAATTCACTAACAATTCGTCGAACACTCTGTTCATATTTAGGTTAAACTAAAGAAGAATGAGCATGTATCCTCAAATTTTTTTGGTCCAATAACAATTAAGTTTCTTATAAAAATAAATCTTAGACAAATTAAATCTTGTTCCATAAATTTTGAGTTTAAATATGTAATAAACCCTTATATTTTTTAAATTTAATATTTTATCTCTTGCCAATATTTGTTCTCCGCCCCTGATAACAGTCTACCATAAAAGGGTAGACAGCACAATATTTGCTTCCAACTGCATACATCATATTCGTCATCCATCACATTATATATATATATATATATATATATATATATATATATATAAATAATGTGTGGTACTTGTTTCTTGGATCGAGGACTTGAAAGCTTGATCGACCAATCCTCGCCATGCACTAGTTAAGATATTAGTATTATTACTTCATTTGTTCAACACTCGTTACTTTCTTGTTGAACTGTGATCAATCCTAAACATCAGATAAGTTTGATTATAATTATATAAAGTAATAACCTAATTTTTAGTCCTTGAATTTGGTAAAATTCCTAACTTGGTCCTTCAACTTCTTTCTGGTTTTCACGGGTCATTAAATTTGGATTTTGACTATTTTTTAATTGATGTGACACGCTAAAAGTGCGTCATTAAAAAAAATTGAATAACAATTCGAATTTGATTATTTTGGATTAAATTATTAAATTTGAATTATAAAATTAAAGAACTAAAAAAAGGGGTTGGTCAGAAAAAGAGATCCTAATTAATTAAATGTCCAATTTGTCAACATGTTTGTATTGTAAATATGTTGTTACGAATAATCAAACAGAAGCAATAGGAATTAGAGATCCATTAATTGACTTAATGATTAAGGATGCTCACATTACTCCATCTTGTATGATTTTAAATTCCGGCATAAAAATGCAATATCACAATTTAATCAAAAAACACTAATAGGAATTAGACCTAAGTCAATTCCAAAGTATTAAAGGTTGTGGTGTGGACCAAAAAATGTTCAAGGATCAAACTGAGAAAAAATTTCAAATCCAAAGATTAAAATTTACTTATCCCTTAAATAAATATTGATCAATGAAGAGGATGATTTGCCGATAAATAAATGCTTAATTAACTTCTAACCTGAGTACAGAGTTAAATTATTGTTTGAGACACTTTGTTTTATAAATCAAAGAAATTTGTGCATAAATGGAGTAGGAAAATGAGAATTAATATAATGATGTTTTTGGAGTAGTTGAGATTGAGAACATGATGATGTGAGCATATTATCCGTAAACCTAGCAACTGGGAAACCCAGCTACTCCAAATCCAATATTTCATTTCTCAACAACCAAACCAAATATAAAACACATTAAAAGTTTCACTACTGTGTTCACATATGTGCCATCTATTTGGTATTTAATTGAAGGTTCAATGGATATTTTATTCTTCGATTTTCTTTTTAGGATAAATTACACCAGCAGTCACTGAACTATGGTTTATTTCTTATTTTGGTCACCGAACTATTTTTTTTTTTTGCAAAAATATTACTAAAGTTATGTTCCCTTCCTATTTTGGTCATCGGCCGTTAAAAACTTAACGGTTTTGCTGATGTGGATTTTTTTTTTAATTTTTCATGTCATTTCTTCTCTCTCCTCGTAAGCAATATATGTTATTTTATAATATTTTTATTCAAACTAACAGGATGGTGACACGTGTCATTGCCTATTAGTGGAATAAAAGGAATGAAAAATCAAGCCACTTATGCAGCCAGAGAGATTCGACTAATAGGTAGTTACACGTGTCACCATCCTATTAGGCAGTTACACGTGTCACCGTCTCTCTGGCTACATAAGGGGCTTGATTTTTCATTCATTTTATTCCACTAATAGGCAGTGATACGTGTCACCATCCTGTTAGTTTGAATAAAAATATTATAAAATAACATATATTGCTTACGAGGAGAGAGAAGAAATGACATGAAAAATTAAAAAAATAAAATAAAATTCCACGTCAGCAAAACCGTTAAGTTTTTAACAGCCGGTGACCAAAATATGAAAGAAATATAACGTTAGTAATGTTTTTGCCAAAAAATAGTTCGGTGACCAAAATAGGAAAGAAACCATAGTTCGGTGACTACTGATGTAGTTTACCCATCTCTTTAAAAAATCAATCTAGTTTTTTAAATAATACATCCAATTAAATTTTTGAACTTGAAAAAGGAATCAATTTAAATTTTTGATTAATGAAAACTGTTGTTAATTATTAATGGTGTTGATGTGATAATCCATCGCGGAGGTACCTCAGGCGCGATCATCGCAACAAGATGCACGGGGAAGGGGCCTGCTTTGAAGGCACAAGTTGGGGTTCCCCAGCATTCATTCACTCATAATGCAGCTTATAAAGCCTCTAACCCGGATAAAAAATTGAAGAAGGCAACACAAAATTCGGATGGGATCACGGTGGTCCCTTTGGTTGAGGGGCAATCGACGCGGCTGAGAACACATGTGGTGGATAATAAATAGGATCTCATGCGCCTGTTAAAATTTTAGAAAAGGGTCATGGCGCGAAGAATGGAACCGAGGTGAGGATTGCTAAAGGCCCTGGGGTGGTTATTAGGTCCTTCAAGGAGAATAATCGCCGTGGTAACAGCGGCTTTAAGCAAGATGGAAATTTGAATGCTACTCACTCAGTTCTCATGGAGTGGGTACAATCTACTTCGGAGCAAATGAGAGTGATGAAGAAAAATAATTTAATAGAGCAGCAATATTGCAGTGAGTCAGATATTGAATTTTTGGATGGAGGGATATGACGGCTATGGGTAATATGAGGATGATGGACTGGCTATGGTTCAATAAGTTCATCTTCCTTTTAATAACTTTATCATGACGAGTTTTATGTTTTGGAATTGTCAGGGAGCAGCTAGCCCCACCTTTAGGAGTTATTTTAAGGAGTTTTTTCGTGAGTTTCGTCCGAAGATTGTATCTTTGTTTGAGTCTCGTATGAGTGGAGCACGAGCAGATAAGGTGATTCGGAAACTATTGTTTACTCAATCTTTCTAGGTTGAAGCTCAAGGTTTCAATGGGGGAGCTTGGCTTCTTTAGGATGACTTAGTGGTTGTCGAGATTCTCCATATTGCTAACCAGTTCGTTAATGGCCGTTTTCGACTAGAGGGTAGTTCAAATTGGGTACAATTTACGGCTGTATATTGCTAGCCCGAAGAAATTTATCCTAGATAATCTATGGAGGGCATTGTTGTTGCTGAGTCTGAGTGATGGTTCTCCCTAGATTTTAAGGGGAGATTTTAATTCCATTGCTAGTCCTGAGGAACATAAGGGGGATCGGCGAGGGTGTCTGGGGTTAGTTAGGCATTCACAGATTTCTTATTTACGTCTAGGTTAGTGGATGTGGGTTTTCATGAGTCACCATTCACTTGGTCGCGAGGAGATCTTCATCAGCGGCTTGATCATTTCCTAGTTAATCAAGGTTGGTTATCTCAATTTTCTGCCTGGATAAATTAGGTTTGAACCATCGGTCGATCCTTTTTTCCCATGCCTTAGAGGAGCGATCTACAGCTTCTCGGCCTTTTTGTTTTATTGCTTCTTGGAATGATCATCCCCGGTTCCTGAGTTTTTGCAATCAACTTGGTGTAATAAAAGTAGTTTGGATGTTAATTTGAGTAAGTTTAAGGTAGAGATGCTTGTCTGGAACTCTAAAGTTTTTGGTCATATTGGAAGGCGAAAGAAGCGACTTCTCACTAAAGATGTAAAAAGTTGATCCGACTGAAACCTATTAGAGTCAGAACCTGGTTTGACCCAAGGATGTGATGACCTGAAATCGATCTGTAACCTACTGTTATTGACCTGAACCCGAGTTGGACCCGTTACTGTAGTAACCAAACCGGACCTGCATCCGATCGAGAACGACCCAAACCGAATTAAACATGTTACTGTGGACCCGAAACCTGACCTGCACCTCACTAAAACGAACCCAAACCCGAGACTAACTTGATAGATAATCGATATTACCCGACTGAATCGACCCAAGATCCGATTTTACCCGACCTGTTAATTGACCCGACTTATTTTGAACCCGACCTGTTGTTGACCTGAACTAATATTGACCTGGCTTGATTTACCTAACATGTAATTGAGGAAGCCTATGATTTGATGATTTGATGAATTTAAAGTGTTGATAAATGTAAACTATTAAGTGTTGGTAAATATAAACTATTAATTTTTAAATCAATTTAAAGTGTTAAATAATCTTTTTGTTATATATACATATATAATCAATTAAAAATATCAAAAACGGAAAGATTGGATTTAGATATTCATTTGACACTACTAAGTTTGAAATTTTATTAAATAATTCAATGCTTAATAATAATAATTCAATATGTTTAGTAACTCATTCAATATAAATTATTTGTCAAGTTTTAACTTTCATGTTGATGTTATCATGTGTACAATTACATGTTTACATCCATATCAAAATTTTGTGTATAATTATATTTAATCAAAGTTTATTCTATGTTATAATAATAATAATGTCCGAATTGAATTAACTTATTAAACTTAGAATCTAATTGAGCTAAACTAACATCTAGAAGCATAAATCACGGATATAATTAAAAGAATTCTAAAACTAAATGTGGAATTTTAATTAAATTAATCTAAGTTGGGACTCAATTGAATTAAACTAAAACAATTGGTAGAAAAAGAAAAGGACAATTGGTAAAAAAGGGGGAAAAGACAAAATTTTGGAGGGATAAAAGCCACCCAAAATTTTGGAGGGAATTAGGGGAATAAGCCACCCAAAATTTTGGAGGGAATTAGTGAAATTTTTATTTTTGGTAATTTAGTCTAATAATATTTTTGATTATTCTAGTCCCTACAATTTAATTTTTAGTCAAAATTGCCTCATATTTATTTATATTTTTGACAATTTAGTCCAATTTATTCTAGTACCTAAAATTTAATTTTTACTCCAAATTAACCCATATTCATTTTTTTGTATTTTATTCTAGTCCCTAAAAAGTAAAAACCTGCCCGCCCATTTTTCAAGTTGATCTACCCGCAGCCCGCTCATATTTAAAAAGCAATTGCCAATTGTTGTAACAAATGGAGAGAATCTTGCCCGCACATTTTTTAATGGGTTATTAGTGGGTTAGACCATTACTAGTCTAGGAACTTTATATTTAAGTCTTTTTTTATTCTTTAGTTTTAGTTTGATTCATTTTAGTTCCAATTTGAGTTTAGTTTCCTTAGACCTTTAGGTTTTAGTTCTTTTTTAATTAGATCCTCCTTCATAAAATTGTTTAATAATTAAAACGTTAGACGGGCTTTTGAAGGCCCAATTTATTTCGGCAAGTATGAAAAACGGCGTCGACAATTATAATGTATTAAATTATAATTATTAGTGTTTGGGGTTTATGGGATTAGTTTAGGGATTAAAGGATTAGTTTTGCACTTTAATTATTAGTGATTACAAGATTTAGGGGTTAAGGTTTGGGGTTTAGGTGTAAATGTGTCAAGTTGAGTGTTTGGAGTTATGAGATTAGTTTAGGGATTAGGAAATTCGAGGATTAGGCTTGCACTTTAATTATTAGTGATTGTAAGATTTAGGGGTAAATATGTCAAATTGCCTGTTTGGTAGGAGTTATAAGATTAGTTTAGGAATTCAGTTTGAACTTTAATTATTAGTGATTGTAAGATTTAGGGGTTGAGGGATTCGAATTGACCCCTATTTATTTTAAAATTTTCTAATATAGTCTAATGTTTTTAATATGATGATATTTTTGTTCATTATAGTCCCTAAAACTTTATTTTTAGCCGAAATTGACCCTTATATATTTCTATTTTTGGTAATTTAGTCGAATAATATTTTTGTTTATTCTAGTTCCTACAATTTAATTTTTAGTCAAAATTGCCCCATATTTATTTATATTTTTGGCAATTTAGTCCAATAATATTTTTGTTTATTCTAGTAGCCAAAATTTAAATTTTACTCTAAATTGACCCGTATTCATTTTTTTATTTAGTCCAATGTTTTTAATATGGTGATATTTTTGTTCATGTTAGTCCCTAAAACTTTATTTTTATTCCAAATTAACCCCTATTCATTTTTTTGTAATTTAGTCCAATGTTTTTAATATGATGATATTTTTGTTCATGTTAGTCTCTAAAATAACCCTTATTAATTTCTAATTTTTGCAATTTACTCCAATATTTTAAATATGATGATTTTTTGTTCATTATAAGTGCCTAATATTTATTTTTAATGTGATTCGTGTTTGTGAAAGGCGTTAAATAATTCACTTGAAATTGACCCTACCCAAAGTCTATTATTTGTACCAAACTCAAACTTAATACGAATTCGAAACCCGAATTAACCTAACCTGAAGTGAACCCGACTTGAAATGAACTCGACCTGAAATGAACCCGACTTGAAATGAACCCGAGCCCGAATTAACCCGTCAATTAACTGATTCGGACCCGAACCGTTTTGACCTGACCTGAAATGAACCCGACCCGAAATGAACCCGACCTAAAATGAACATGACCTGAAATGAACCTGACCTAAAACTAACCCGCACCCGACCCGAATCAAGTCGAAACATTAGATCGACTTGAAATGACGTATCTGATTTGACTTAACCTGACAGGACCTGACCCAAAACCCATCCGATTACCTATTTTTACATCCCTACTTCTCACTCAGCTAAGAGGCACTGATAGAGCTTTACAAGTTGCACACTCAAATTTTTTGGTTAATCTCGAGCATGAATTGCGAGCCAAATTGGAGAAAGTGTTAAACTATGAGGAAAACGTATGGAGACAGAAGGTGAACTCCCAATGTTTATCTCAAGGGGATTGTAATACTAAATTCTTTCATGCTTCGACCATGGCTCGGAGACGTAAGAATAAAAATTAGCGCTTAAATCAGATAGTGATGATTGGTGCACCGATTCCACCGAATTAGCAGCCATGGCGGTTTAATTTTTTAAATTGCTATTTACTATCTCTACTGAGGTGATTTCAGATTATAAAATCAATGGCAGGTTCACCCAGATTTTGCCTCCCTATTTAGACAGCTTGGTGTCGCCCATCGAGGGTGATGAAATTAGGCGAGCATTTTTTGGGATGTCTCCTTTAAAAGCGCCATGTATTGATGGGATTCATGCTTTGTTCTACCAGAGAAATTGGCAGGTGGTTGGGGAGTCAGTTCCTAAGTTTATTCAAGGTTTTGTGAGGTTTCTGGGCATAAGGTAAGTGATGGCTGCTGAATATGTATGCAATTAAGAACAAGTATACTTGTCGATCAAGTAATAAAATGACATAGTAGAGTGTTGAACCCACAGAGATTGGATTAACAATTGCAAAGCAATCGTACTAAAAAGTTAGTGCGCAAATATTGGTTTGATGATGGTTTGTCAAAACTAATTGCAATAAAAGTAAAGTAGCAATAATCAAAAGACAAACATATGTTGTAGCAGGTATTCAGATGATTATGGAAGCTGGGTTTATTGCCTAGAAATTATGCTAACTACTATTCGAATGCTATAGCGGTTGATAATACATGTCTGCGTAAACCATTATGTCTTTACCTATTTGATGGGTTTTCTAATAACTCTTAGATTGTCTCGATACCTAAAAGTAACAACAAGAAGCTATGACAATACATGTCTGCGTAAACCCTAACTACTTATTGTTTATTCAAGTTCCCCTTATTAGTCGTTGAAATCCTAAACTTATGTATAAGCCGGATTAGAGCCTAAGTTGACAGCTTAAGTTCCACTGTTCACGTTTGTCTAACTTAACTCTCTCGATATTAAGCCACAAATCAATAATTAAAAGGTCTCTCTCGATAGCTCTTACAATAATTACGCATGAAGAAAGATGAACAAAACAGATAAAGGAAAAAGACTATAGCATTGAACAATTAATTAAAACATAATATTCTAAAACAATAAACCCAACAAAAGTATTTAGCTCATGTCTGAGCAAATAACATCCATAATAAAAGCAGTAAAAAACATGACAGTTTATCAAGCAAAAGAAAAAGAAAGATCAAGCATCACCGATGTTCTCCTCCAAACCCTATAACTGTGTTGTAGGTCCTACACTCCTCAAGTCTCTCTCGATAGCTCTCGTCGTGTGAAAACTTCTCTAGACTTTTGACTATGGTGGTTCTTCGATAGTGAAGACTAAGGACTGTCGTCTAAGATCCAACTCCCTTTGTTTGTAGCCCAAGTCTTCTTTATATAAGCGGCAAAGCTAGGTTGAGAAACCCTAAAGCGCGTGAAACCTCTTAATGAGGATATTTCTTTCCTGCTTCATTCAATAAGAGTCCATATTGGATGGAAGTCCACGTGTGTCAAACGTCCAAGTTCATTTCCAACTCTACTGCTTAGTTGACTTGTCACGAGAGGGATGCCACTCCAATGCTCCAGCGCTCCTCTGCCTCGGTTGCTTCCTGCACAAGCACCACTAAAACTGACTACCTTCCCCATTAAAAGCATCAATATATATCAATTAAGCACATGCATATCAACTCTATGCATACTAAACCTAAATGCAACTATATGGGCTTAAACACATGCAAAAGCGAAGTAAAAATGGCACAAAATATAGCTTATCTATGTAGTCATCAGTAAGCATCGCTAAAACAACAATATTTTTTAAAATATGCTGGCTGAGATTAGAAGTCTTATCAGTAACACTTTTAGCTATACGAAAGTTTATGATTTGGGAAAAATACTTGGGAGTTCCTCTCCTCCATTCTAAGGTCGATTTGACTACTTATCAGTACTTATTCAACATGATCCAGGATAGATTGACGGAATGTAAAGCCAAAACATTATCCTTTTTTGGGCATGTTACCCTTGCAAAAGCAGTCATTGCGGTTATCCCAATTTACACAATGCAGTCGACGATGATTCTGAAGAAAACTTGTAGGGAATTTGAGAGGCTAATCCGTCGGTTCATATGAGGAATTTCTCCTGAGAAAGGCGGTGTTCATCATGTAAAACGAGTTGATGTGCGTCAGCCTATAGAGGTGGGGGTCTTGGTTTCCAGGACTTAGAAAAGCAAAACCATGCTTTTTTGATGAAGATTGCCTTTCACTTTTTAGCTAAGAAGGATCAGCTGTGGTAAAGTTTATTCGAGCTAAGTATAGATGTGGTGATGGCATCCCAGAGGTTCTTCAGCGTGCTAATTGTTCACAACTATGGAAGGGTATTACTAGTATATGGTCCCATGTTCGGGATAATGTTATATGGTGCGTTGGGAGTGGTACAGAGATTGATTTTTAGTTCGTCTCGTGGTTGGCTGATGTTGGTCCTCTTATCAATCATGTAACGGTTACAGGTGCAATTAGCCTGGAAAAAGGACCATTGTAGATTTGGTGGACCAAGACGGGGAGTGGCGCTGGACCATGTTTGAACAGCTATTGCCGATGTATATCTTTCTCCGCATAGCAGCTGTTAAAAGGCAACCATTAACGCGATTCAGGGATACAGTTGGATGGAAGTTAAGCCCAGACTTGGGTTTCACAATTCGCTGGACTATAAAGCTATTGCCCATCCCGGAGATTGTTTGTCAGATGCCGTGTGGAAGAAAATTCACAAGTTTAGAGGTTCTCAGAGAATTAAGATGTTCCTATGGCTCGTATGTTGTGATAGGGTGATGACTAACGCAGAGAGGATGCATCGACACTTCACGGTGGACTGTAGCTGTCCAAATTGCTCGTGGCCGATGGAAGACATCAACCACTTGCTTCGGTTATGTCCTGTGGCATTGGTAATCTGGACAAGACTTGTCAAACCGCATCGGCTCCTGGAATTTCTATCCATGAATATCAAGGCATGGTTGACTATGAACCCTACGGATCCCCGAGGTTTTGTGAATGAGGTGGAGGATTGGGATTTATTGTTTGGTGCGATCTTGTGGAATCTTTGGCTATATCGTAATTCGGTTGTATTTGATTCTTCATTGGAGGATAATCGTCCCCTCTTAGCTCAATTTCGCCATCTCTGAATGTGCACATTGAAGACGTTGGCCTCGGTGCAGTGATCGCATATTGCAGCAGGGGGTTGCCTTCATCAGCTGCTCGTGTGGGTGGATAGAACTATCCAACGAATGGTTGGGTAAAACTACATACTGATGGAGCAAGGCATGAGGGGACTGCCCGTGCGTCATGTGGCAGGGTGAAGCGATACGGTCGGCTCTTGGATTTTGAGGTTTGCCAAGTTTATTGGTGTTTGTTCGATCCTTGAATCAGAACTATGGGGAGTCTATTTGGGACTTGTCGAGGCATGGAAAGTGGGGTTTCGGAGAGTAATATTGGAAGTGGATTGTTTGGATGTCGTTAATCAAGTTCGGCGCTGGCACGATAATTCTCCTAGAGTATCCATTTTGGCGCATGTCATCTCTCTGTTGGATCGTGAATGGGAGGTTTATATTCAACATGTATTACGTAATAGAAATCAAGTCGCGGACGGAATGACGAAACTTGTTAGTCATGGAAGTCTTGAAATGCTTCAGTTCAATGCTCCCCCTGCTGCTGAATGGAAGGTTTGTCGCATCAAGATGGGTGTGCTGATGATATGGTGGATAGTGGCGGCATTACTTAATTAGCTAGTGTTGGTAGTTTGATATTTTGTAATTTCATGATTGACGTTGATTATATATGATGCTATCATGGATACTTTTTTCTCTGACTAGGTTTATGTAGTTTTTTAATGAGGTATTGTTATTTCCATTTCAACAAAAAATTGAAATTTATGAAATTTAATTTTTTAAAAAGTATTTAAAACATTAAAAAAAACAAAATATTAAAAACTATATATAATTTAAAATTATAAAAATTTGAACAAATTATTAAAAATATCAAAATATTAAAAATTCAAATGTCACCATTGGAGAAATCTTTGAAAGTTTATCAACATCTTGAGTATGTTATTGGTCGATAATTTTTGGATCAGGTAAACATCATTTGTATCACAAAAAAATTATATGTTAAAAGTTAAAACAATAAAATTAAAAACAAACATGACAAACTATATTTTTGACAAATGAACGGTCTAAAAGCTACATATCTAGGGATCGCAGTAGGGCGGACTTCTCGACGTCTCAAACCCGATTTAAAATTTAGACATTACGATCCAATCCGATTTTATTATAACTTAACATGACATGATCACGACTCAACATAATAAAAATATATTTCGATCTTAAACTTTTAATAAAATATCTGAATAAACCCATCTCGACTCAAAAAAATTATTAAAAATATTAAATATATTATATAATAATAATCATAATAATAATAATAAAATGAAAAGTGCGTTTTAATAAATATATCAAGACGAGGAGGACTCATCCAAACTTGACTTTAAAAATCTTAACAAAACACCTGACCCGATTCCTAATTAAAAAAATTAACTTTAATCAAATCAGATCGAAACCTGTTGAGGTCGAGATAAATTATCATCCCTAATCATGTCCATTTACTTTGAAATTTTAGTTGGTTTACTTTTTTTATTTTCTTACGACATATATATTCTAATATTTTATTTTATGAGAATTATTATATATTATTGAATGATTTCATAACTTCAATTATTTTTTTAGCATTTGATATAATATTATGATAGTATCTGTTTATTGTTTAACCTTTAAATAATACATATATTATAAACAAATTATTTGAACTCGAGTTTTTTAAAAATAATAAAATTTTCTTTTTTATAGGCCACTCAGAAAAAAATCTTTTTTCTTTTTTTTTTCTTGAACAACAACAACTGACATTCCAAACAAAACAATGAACATGAACAACATAAATATTGAAGGGAACATAGAAGAAAGCGGCCAAACGAGCCGAAGAAAAAAGGCCAACAGAGTCGAGACAAAACACCGATCAAAACAAGCCAGGAGCAAACAAACACAACACCACACACCAAAAATAATAGAAAGAAGAATCGGAGAGAACCAGAAAAGGGATCCAAATGGGATCGGGAACGAAGAAGCCAACAACCGAGATCTTGCACTACATGTCATTTCGGGAGTTACCGGAGCATATCGACGATGAACGTGATGCAGCGAGAGTGGCCAACAACAAACGACGCCTCGAAATGAAGAGATGACGAAGGCTGAAAGGCAAGGGAAGACGGGCCAGAATCATGTCGACAACTGGACAACCGACGGGAGCAAATCTACTCCGGGCAACACCTAACCAACATACGACGGGGAAAAACAACCCAAAGACAAAAGAAAAACATAAAAAAGAAGAGAACACATAACCAGCCACCAGGACTGGAGACAAAACACTGACAGGATAAACGTCGTCTAGCCTCAAAATCTGCGGCAAGCGCAACCACCCGAACAAGCACTGGAACACCGTTCCATCAAGGAACTGTTCCTCACAAAAACTCGTTGCAAGGAGCGGAGAAAGGGCCCCGAGGGCGACGTCATCGACCGCCGAGAGAGTTTGTTGACTCGTCAAAGAAGAAAGTGACTTTATTATATCAGAGGAAAATTCAACCAGATCATCGACGACTGATAAACGGTGAGAAAGTGACGGAAGAGTTAATTATTTTTTTGAGAGGTGGGAGCTTTTTAGTTAGAACCAAATGTTAAATGATAGGAAGTAATTGGCGTTTCATTATTGCACGACACCTGACTAGCTTAACTTTCTTTCTTTTCTAAAGCTAGGTTTTTCCTGCTCGATGTATTTCTTTCTTGCATTGTTTGTGCTTCCATTAGTTCATTGTAATGAGATTTCTTTCTTTCGGTGAAAAGTCATCTCCTATGGTTCAAGGGAAGGTCTTTTAACTCTTTCGTATTTTCATTTTTAGTTTATAAAAATGGACCTCGATTTTAATTTTTTTAATAATTTAAAGGTGATTATAAAATAATATCTATTCATAGATATTCTTAATCCTTTGACAATGTAAACACATTACAGACAAAATAATTGAACCCGAATCTCCTAAAATAAACATCATCTGCTTTTCCACTGGGACCCATTGTTGGATACATGACCTCTATTTTAATTTGTCTGAATTTAATATCGTACTTTATGAAAAATAGAAGTCAGTAGTCCACTTGAGAAATGTTATTATACCTTGGGCTAAAATATGCTTCAAGCTCTTATACTCTTTATAAATTTAGAATTTAATCCCTCTATTTTTATTCTCAAGAATTTAGTCTCTCTACTTTTAGAGTTCAAAAATTCAAGTCAAATTGTACTATCGTTAAATCATGCTATTGAATTTAGGTCCATTACAACATAGTTTTTCGTGTTACATGGCTTCTAAGTTTGTATTTATTTTAAAATTTTTCAAAAAGCCATATCAACAATTGGACTTGAATTTTTACATGGGTAAACTACAAAAATGGTCACTGAATTTTTAGGACTCTTTCATTTTCGTAACCGAACTTCTAAAACTTGCGTTATAGTCACCAAACTTTTACTTCGTTTTAGTATGGTCCCTCCCATTAGAAGCTGACGTTAGGTTTCATTTTTCCTAAATAAAATAATGGGTAGACTACACCATTCATCACCCAACTTTCTTCTAACTCCTATTTTGGTCACTAGAGTTTAAAATTTTTCAATTTAATAACTCAACTTACGAATTGTCCCTATTTTGGTCACTCTCAAATGATAATGTTACAAAATTGAAATTTTTGATCAATCATTAAAAATATTTTGGTTAATTGGTAAATTCATATTATTCAATTCTCGATCTTATATTGTACCAATTAAATCAGATAATCAATTGACCAGTTAACCGAAATATTTGATTCAGGTAATGAATTTTTTACTTTGTTTATTAAAATATCAAATATGATAATATAGTAAATTTAATAATCGTTCTATTGTGATAAGTGTAAAAACAACTAGAAAGTAAAAAATTGAGAATTCACACCTAGTAATCCTAACCAGAGTCAAAATGTCTTTAAAAAATTAGAAAGGTATCAAAATCACTAGACTATAAGATATTTTAATGCATAAAATTTACAAATATTGTATATAATTGATAAGATTGATTAATCAATTTTGCTTAAAATTGTGAACCGTAACTGAATCGAAATAATTTGTTTAAGAATTTTTTTTCGTAATCGGGTTTGGTTAATCCTTAAAAAATGTTTTGATTAATTGGTAAATTTAGATTATTTAATTTTTGATCTTATATTGTATTAATTAAATCGGATAAGCGATTGCCAATTTTTTGATCAATAAGGTATGGTTTTATTAAAGGAATAAAAATCATACAAGCATATTAGCACATGCCTCATTAAAAAGCCCTCATAAAACCTAAATGAGGGGAAAAGAGTGCATGTCCTAATAATGTGGCAGACTAATGGACAACTCACTAAACAAATAGAAGATCCACTCCAAATTCCCAGCAATACATGCATATCAGCAACATAATCCACTCCAAAAATATGCCATATATATGGAATAACCACCAAAAAAAGAGCATAATCTACTCCAAAAACCCAGCAATTCATGCCCAAAATTAGCAACATAATCCACTCCAAAACCCCAGCAAATCATTCACAAAATCAACAATATTCATATACCAATTGCACTCGACTAACTAATGAACCAAGAAGTACACTCAACGGCACCCTTCGCCAATGAGTCCACTAAATTATTCGCCCCTCGATGTCCATTTATGAAGCACATACCGAGAAGTTTTGTGATCCCTCATTTTGGAATCAAACTCCAATATCATGTGTGAAGCGTGCATAAAAAATTTAGCAATTTAGTGATGTATAAACCATAAACCACAACAATTCACAGATTACCTTGTAACTAATTAATTACATGGAGATAAACTCCATTGTCATTGGCTAAGGCTCCATGTCTAGGCAAATACCACCCATCAATCCACAGCAAACATTAACTATAACCCACAACAATCACACAGAACACGACATCCCACTTATTAATCACAACCCGTGACCTCAAACATTCTAATCTCGCAGCCGCAATGCTATCCGTTAATGATTTTGGGCATCGAAGGTACGAGCCAAATACTTAACAATATTTTCCTCATTTTCGATTATTGATACCCCTAAAAGTTTGACCATTTCTAAACATTCATTTTTCTCCTTTAATTTTGCTTTCTTACGGTTCAAAAAATCAGAGTTCGACAAAGAGCCATTTGCAATTCCTTGAGGTTTTGAATTCTTTCAGGGATGGCCTCTCCCTTTCTTATTCAGACGATTCTCTGCTTCAATTCTTTCCTACGATGATAAGAAACTATGAATTATCTCGGACACTTGTCTAACTTTCCTGAATTTTTCTTCATATTGAATAACATCGGCCTTAGAGAACCCATCCTCACCAATATTCTGCAAGTCCCTCGGGATTACCTCCAAGTCACATTGATCAACCACTTGGTGAGAGGCTTCTTCATTCGGGCTAGGACCTGAATGTTGAGAAGTTTGAACAATGCAATCTACAATTCAGTCACAAGTCAATGTTCCTCTTCAACTTGAAACACAAGACCAACCTGTTCATCCGATATCACAACACTCTTATCACCTCGTGTCTACTCCTCGCCCAAATCTAGCCTATACGACACCTTCCACAAATGGATGTCCTTCTATAACACCGGCGCATTAATCTTAGTAAACTCTTGAACAATGGTACCCAAAGGTGTGGCAGCCCTACTAGCCAGTCTATCTGAATTGTCCCTCTATGTTTCTTGGAATAACCCCAAAGGAGGAGGCATAACCTCCTCATTATCCAGACTAGCTGATATATCAACCTCGCCTTCAATCCTATTCACAACAAAAACTTCTACTTCCTGGACTCTAATGGGAAAAGAGCGCCCTCCACTTCCAGATCAATAACTTTGTCAATTCGCTCAATTGTATCGGTCACAATTTGTACTCTTCCATTTTCAAAAGCAGTCGTATATTCAGAATCCACATTTATTTGGACTATAGAGCCCTAAATTCTCACAGTGCTATCAAACGATGCCCTCGACCATGTATGTACTGGAATACTGCTAATAGCCAACCAAATTTTCCTTGATTTTATCACAATTGACGACGACCAGCACTCAACCCTTGAGAAACAACACTCGAGCATTTTATTTTCTAACAAATTATCTCGTGTTTCCACTGAATCACATATTAAAAGATGCATCGATCCTGCTAGATACATTACAGAGAAACCCTTCAACCCCTCATTTTCCAAATCTGTTGCTATATCTGATAGCTTTCTTGGTTGAATTGTCCAACCCACTAAACAAGTATTGAGGATCTCGACATTATTGGCATCAACTTCACCCATGATTTTTCTTCTGATTGGTTATTTCTTTATTGTATCCCTATCCTTCACGGTAAGTTGAGGAATAGGGTTCTCACGTTTACACCTCCAAAAATTATTCCTCCTCTCCCTTTGCGCCAACAACACACGAATTTTTGACCCATGAAGCCAGAAACCATCCAAACACTCAATCACCCGTAATGCATCCCTCTTTGTTGCCATTCGTACAAAAACAAAATGCCTACCATCTCTCGCTCGTTTGGACGACACAAAAACATCCACCACAATCCCATGACGATCAAACGCCTGCCATAAACCCTGCCAATGAAAACGAGGTGGGACATTTGCAACGTAGCACGTCCAAACACGGTGCTGGTGGCCTCTCTCCGAAAATCCTACCATGGTTTGACTTCACAATTATTTTTCATAATAGTTTGTACATTCTCCTTTGTAGCAATCACCGCGCCACTTGTTACGAATAAAACCACCAAGAAAAAATAAACACTAAGGCGTGTCATTGATTGACTAGTTAACCAAAATATTTGATTCAGGTAATGATTGTTTTACTTTGCTTGTTAAAATATCAAATATGATAAATTAAATTTAAGGCATAATGTCAAAAAATGCCCATAATGTGTGACTGAATAATCATTTTAGCCCTATTTTTTTTAAGCAATTTAACCCTCAAAGTTTTATTTTGGGTCAAAAATGACCCATCTGAGGATGAAAACTGTTAGTCAACTAACGATAAATAAATTGAAATAATGTGACATACCTACATGGTAGTACACACTTCAATAGAAGTGTCATATAGACAAACATGATGACTTTATATAATGACACATACGTCAAAAAACAATTTTAAAAAATTGTATAAAATATAAAATATTTTTTCTCTGATGTGTCATTCTGTCAAGTAATTTCAAGTTGTTTATTGTCAGTTGACTATATTTTTTCTTTTGTAGAGGGCCATTTTGACCCAAAGTGAAACGTTAAGGGTTAAATTGCTTTTAAAAAGAATATGAGCCAAAATGATTATTCAATCAAACATTAGAGTTTTTTTCATTATGCCTAAATTTAATACTCCATCCCATTCAATATGTCTAGTATTGACTTTTTTGGTCAATTTTTTTTAACTTTGACTCAGTATTATTTTAAATTTATTATTGATAAAAATATGTTTTAGAAACCTTCAATCAAGTAGTTTAAAAATATATATTTTATAAAATTTAATTAATTAAAATATTTAAAATATTTATGGTCAAAGTTTTAAAAAATTGACAAAAAAAGTCAATGCTAGACATATTGAGTGGGACAGATGGAGTAATTGTTCAGTTTTGATAAAAGTATAAAAACAACTATAAAGTCAAAAATTGAGAGTTTACACCTAGTAATCCCACTCAGAACCAAAACGTCATTAAAAAATTAGAAAGGTATCAAAATCACTAGACTATAAGATATTTTAATACATGAAATTTATATATATTGTTTATAACGTATTAGATATGTTAATCATTTTTGCTTAAAGCTGTGAACCATAACCGATCAAAATAATTTATTTAAAAAAATCCGTACCAAAATCAATTTTTTGAATTTGTATATCTATGTCATTCGAGAGTGACCAAAATAGGAATAATTCGAAAATTAAGTTATTAAATTGAAAAATTTTAAACTCTAGATACCAAAATAGGAGTGAGAAGAAAGTTGAGTGATGAATGGTGTAACATACCCGTTATTTTATTCAAGAAAAATGAAACATAATGTCAGCTTCTAACGGGAGGGACCATACTGAAAACGAACTAAAAGTTCAGTGACTATAACGCAAGTTTTAAAGGTTCGGTGACCAAAATGAAAGCATCCTAAAAGTTTGGTGACCATTTATGTAGTTTAACCTTTTTATATTTAAAAGTAGAGGGGCTGATTTCCAGAGAATAAAAGTACGAGGACTAAATTCCAACTGTATAAACAGTACAAGAATTTAGAGCATATTCTAATTTATCCGATCAGTTAGTCCGGTTATTTTTTTTCAACGTTTTTATTTAAACTCTCTATTTTATAAAAATGGAGAAGTTAGCCACTCTATTCATATCAGAATATAATCTCTATATTTTATGAAAATTTAAAGGTTAGTTCAATTGAAAAACACTATTAAATCTAGTTGTTTAGTTGTTGAACTGAAAATCAACAGTTTAACAATTTATATTGTAACATATTTGTAAAACTCAATAATTCAATAAAACAAATTACCAAAAACCAACAATTCATGTTAATTTGTTTATCAATATCTGTAATGATTAATTTCTTGATTTTAGTAAATTACAAGGACCAATTTAAGACAAATAAAAGTTGAAGGATTATTTTCTCAATATTGTGAAGCATAGGGGTAGAATTCATAACTAAATCTTTTGTGTAATTGTGAAAATAATTAGGAAGTTGTAATGATTTTTCGTAACTTCAAATTATATAAATTATTACAAAGTTATAATGATTTATATATTTTTATAATAATTTACGTGATTTGATAATATTAAACGTAATTCACATTATATTACCCTCATTTTAATGTTTCGTTTTAAGAATTTTCCTACGGTGCTACGAAAGTTTTTTAATGTGTGGCAACTTTATGGGATAATTTACGTGATTCGATAATATTTTACATATTTTTTTTTGCTCTTTCAGTTCTTCGGGACTTTGCCCTAATTAATCTGGATCGACTCGCGTCGCATATCTGACTTTGGCGGGTGAGTCTCCCAATAGAAATTTTCTGCCTACACAAGGTCTCGAACTCGAGACCTGCTTAAGCAATACCAAACTGCTTACCGCTTGGACCAACTCTGTCAGTTAATTTTTTTAAAACTGTCCCTTTCATTTAGCAACTTATCAAAATATATGATATATGCAGTGGGAGATCCAGAAATATATTTTAGGGTGGGCATAGATAAAATCTCGAAATTTCAGGGTGGGCACAAGCTTTAAATATTAAAAAAGTTTAAGGACTAATTCATAAATATTAAAAAGATGAGGGTAAATGTATGGACTTTGAAAAGTTCAAGGTGGACGATTCGCCATTGGATATATGTGACAAATAAGTGGCAAAATTAATGTGTCACATTAATTGATCACATTCTTAACTATACTTAGTAAATGAGCAATCATATTTGGACTGTTGGTCAAGCTTTTCATCTTTGTTTCCTCATATTCCCTTAGGTCATGAGTTTTAGACCTACTAAGAGCACCACTTCCTTCCCCTAGATTCCCCTTTTCCCTCTCCTCTAGGTAGAATTATGATTAAAATTAGGATTTGTAAAAAGAAAAACTATAATTAATAAATGGATGATGAAAATGTGTTAATTCAATAAGAATTAATTGTACCATACATTTTTAAACTTTGCCTTTCATTATAAATTGTTTTCAAACTTTAAAACATTCTAATTACATTCTCAAACTATCAATGATTATCAATTAAGTATCTCTGTTAAGAAAATCATTAAGTGTCATGTAACAACCCAAATTCCAAGTTGGTGGATCGGGCCTCGGCCCCGGGTTGTGGATCTTTTATTTTGGTGATTCAATTTAAAGACTTTAATTTTGGAAGCTCAGTTTTAAAAGAATTAGTGACCATTTTGAAAGTAAGTGAAACTCTAAGAGGATAAGTGAGAGTTTTTGAAAGGTTGGATGACCTTATGTGTAGTTTACCCATTGTTTGTATGAGGGCATTAAATTGGTCTGTTGTTGAGTGTTGGGAGAGGAAAAAGAAAAAGAGAAATATCTTGGAAGAGAGAGATGGAGCATAAAATAGAGTTTTAGAGAGTTAGAGGGGTTGAGTCAAGTTTTATCTTCGTTTGGTGGTCGGTGTTGACACTGCCAGCACCGTTGGGTTCTCCTCATAGAGACGAGTCAGATGGTGGTCGTCTTGAAACCGTTGGAGCCGCCGTTCGCCAGTATGGGAAGAAGCAAGGTACGGTGAGGCTTTAAGCTTCGAATGCTCCACCATCCGCCGTGATTAAAGGCCACCATTGGACTCCCCATTGCTAGAAGTTTAGATTTGGAGCTCATAGGCTGATTCCCGCCATCGGAAGATGTAGCACGCACCGCCGCCTGCGCGTGGGCGTGCTCCAGCAGTAGGGGGAGTTAATTCAGCTGGTTGGGTCAAGCCCGTTGGGCCAGCAACCGAGTCGACCTGTCAAGCCGTTCCAGACCAGTTAACCGAGTCGAGCAGTTAATCGCGTTAATCGAGTTGTTACTTTTTTAGATGACCTTACTCAAGGTTTCTCGGTGTTTTGAGTTTGTTGGCATAGTCTATTTCGTCAAATTCGAACACAATAAGCTGATTTTATGCGTTTGACCTTATAGATTAGTTAGTGAATGAGGTAATTAATAATTGTGATATTCTCATATTTATGAGGATTGTTCAGGCTCGAATATTGGATCAAGAGGAGCGTTGGAGGAGATCGAGTAAGGATTTATCGATAATCGCTTACGGTTAGTACACCTCAAACTCTTATTGCTTTATGAGCATCATAAATGTGATTGTTTTGCTTGCTAGTGTCTGCAAAATAGGCAGATGATAAATATGCATGTTTGGAGACCGACAGTATGAGAGTTGATATCTATGAGATGCATAGTGATGTTGTGATTATGATGAGACTCATAGAGGCTTTAGAGACCGTGTAAGGTCATTTGAGATGCTCTAATAATTACTTGATAATGTTTGATTGATGGATAATCATGATGCCTTGTATTCTTGTTCGAATAGATTGACTTCATTGATGAGAATTATGCTTAAGGGATAAATACTCGATTTAATGATTATGAAGCTAGTAATTAATATTAATTGATCGAATGTATTAGTAAACAAACCCTAATGACTTTTATGAGCTTTAGGGAGCGAGTAAGGCCTCATGAATCTTGAATTATGCTAAGACGTTTTAAGCTGGTGATTAGGGTATTAGTACAGGCTTCAGTTGTACTGGTACGCTATCCAATATTATATCAGTACGGGTCAACTCGTATCGGTACTCAGGGAAATTGAGATTTCCAGTAAGCAGTTTCAGTATCGATAAGCTTATGAGTATCGATACTTGAGGGTACCGTATCGATACTTATGTTCGAGTACCGGTACCCGTACTCGATATGCTAAATAATTTGTGATTGCAAATTAAGAATGGAAATTGATGTGAATATTAATAATTGAATTATGCCTTGATAAATGAGATAACTTGGATTAATGGAGACAATGAATGAGATTAATTATACACTTCTCCATATTGTATTAACAACTCGATAATGTAAAATAAATAATTTGTTGATGATTAGCAACAATAGGGGATCATTGGGATCACGTTGCTTGTATGCCGGATGGGCATTTGATTGGATGAGTCGATAATTGATGGGATTCGAATACCAGTGAAATGTGTTGTAACACCATGGTTAGAGATACCGATTGGAGGTTACCGATGCTATGTGATTTGAGCCTCATTCGAAGATACTCGATGAGGCATTCTGAGTATGGGTGTATGTTTTGATGCTAGGTGACACGGTCTCACCCAGAGTGTAAATTCTCGAGGGGAGATTCTGAGCAATGGTTTATGTTCCAATGCTTCGTGACCCGGCCTCACTCTAGAGTTGTTATTGTTGATATGTGTTTTTTCCTAGATGATCTGATAAGATCTCGAGTATGGTTGGCCCATGAGTGCCATGTATGATGATTGCTTTGATGAGAGCATGTGTTTAGGCGACTAGTGGTAACACCACATGTTCATTTCTCTCCTTATTGATTGTACTAGCTTGCATGCTTATTGTAATCACTAATGTTATCCGAGTCTCTTGACGCGATTTTATTTATTAGTAGTATAATTTTATTATTATTATTATCATCATTATCATTGTTGTTGTTTTTATTATTAGTATTTTTATTATAAATTAAAAAAAATCAAAAAATCAATGAATTAAATAAAAAGCCCAATTTGAATCAAAACAAAAAATAGTCCATATTGTTTGTTTATAAGCATTTAGAAACACGGCCCGATAGGCCCAAGATAATTAAACCTAACCCTAATTTGTTTATCATCTATGTGCAGCCATATATTTATCGTCAGATCTGGATGATCTGACGGTCCAGATCCCCGCTCAGGAAAACTTTCAGTTACCGTATGAGTTACACGCCCATTCCGGGATGTTTCAACCGACATATGAACTCCACGTTGCCTCCCATCCAGTGATCTGAGCCGTTCGAGATTCGAACGACCACTGCACTCGGATTAAACCACCATCAATGGCCATGACTGGATTCGTACTAGCCTCCACGTCGGCCGGTAGCAGCCCTCCTCAATGGTCCCCTCCTCCCGTAACCAACGCCATAAGCAAAAACAAACAATATTAGATAGTGGCAGAAACAGGAATGAATACAAACAAGAATATTAGAGAATTTCAGCATTTGGCAAACACTAACCAATCATTATTTTTGCATTCTAATTTTCTAATTTCTTAAAATTTGTAACATTTGGGTATATAATGAAAACCCTAACCATTGTAATCCCATTCGAGAATTCAGATTCTAATCAATACAAAAAGAAAGAAAGCCTTCTAAGATAATATCTATCTTTTTTTCATTTCGAATCAAAATAAACAACGAGGAGAAGATTTTAGGGTTTTATACCTGGTTTAGTCTTCGGATTCACCACCGTTCTGATGGTCGAGGCTACAGTCTCCGATGATAGGCGGTCTCGATTACAAAACAAGGTTTTTTAAGTTTTTTCTCTCGGTTTTTAGGGATTTGAGGCGGTTTGTGATCTCATTTTGAAAAAAAGATGTCCGAATTCGAGTTTAGGAACGAAAGATCTATGATTTAGTTGAGTTTTTGAGTCTGTCGGCATCATCATCGGTGAGCGGCGGTCGGCGCTGCCCGATGACGGCTGTCATGATGGCCGAGACAACGATTCATTGCTAGAATCTGGGTTCGTGATGAACCCAGATGATGTTGGAAGAATAGTTGAGATAATTTTTTTTTGCTTTGATCTGTTTTCTAAAAATAAAAGAAATGATTCTTGTTTATGATGTTTGATATTTATACCGAGTATAAAAATTGTTTTAATTACGTTTTTAAGAATTTCCGCCTCATTGTATTCCTTTCCGCAATCCTTAAACATTTTTAAGTTATTCGATTTGGTCACCAGTTTTCCCTATTTCGAGCCCTTTAACTTTGTTTTCGTTTTAATTAAGTCCGAAGACATAAGATCCTTATCTTTGTTTTTCTATTTAATTTGGTATATTTATTGTTTACGCTTTAATTATTGTCATGATATTTTATACTGTATAGTTTATAGTCTTATATATTATATATAGTATATATTATGGTTTTAATCATATATATATATATGTATATAGTATTGAATATATATTATGTAATATATGGTTTCTTTGTTTCACAAGTCGTACAGTATATATATATATATATATATTATATCCTATATGTTATATATTAGTTATGTATATTATATATTATATCCTATACGTTATATATGTATATGTTATGGATACATATGCATTTAATGATATATATGTATTATATCCTATGTATGCATTCGGTATTTTTTTTTGTTATATTTGCCCATGTTCATTTATATTTATATGCATGCTTGTTTATTTTTTGCCTATGTTTTAGTTTTTGTTAGCCTTAATGTGACATGCAATTAATTGTCATTCATTTAATCTTTTAATATTTCACTAGACGCCTTGATAATTAATTAATGTTAATTATAAAAAGAAGATATTTATTAATTCAAGTATTTGTATCATAATATCTTGATTTAATGGATATTGACTAAATATTTGAATTAATTTATATTTTCTAAAGGTAAATTTTAAAATGAATAAAATTTGACAAGTCATAACATCATACTTAATTGCTTGCATCATGCATAAAGGTGATATGCTTAATTCGAACCATAAATTAACACGGCAGTTAGGCTTAATTGATGTCGGTTTAATCTATGGTCCGAATTTTGTTAGGATTTATGTTTTGATATAATAATTGAAAAATAGTTTTGGACTAAATTGATAAGATTTCAAAAATAATTTTAAGTCCAAACATCTTGAAAATAAATTTGAGAAGTTTTTGAAAGGTTTTGGAAAGGTTTTAAATGCTTTAAAGTAGCCAAACTAACGTTTTCAACACAGTCTTACCAATACGGTATACCCCGTATCGATATGGTCCAAGAGTTTCAGCTACAGTATTTTTCCAGTAACCAAAAATCGTACCGATATGCCCCTAGACGTTCCGATACAGAGTGGATCGTTTCAATACGCCACGAAGCGTACTGATCCAGTGTACTGATCCAGTTTTTAACCTCTCCAACAGCTATTTCCCAACGACTATTTGAATTGCAGGGCGTATCGAAACGGACCAAGGCGTACTGATACGACCCAAGGTGTTTCAATAAGGGTAGCAAGACTGAGCATAACGGCTAGTAGTTGTACCGATACGGGTACATGCGTACCGATACAGATAGCTGCAGAACTACATTTATTGCGGGAAAAATAAGCCCCAACAGTCTCCAACGGCTAGAAACTCAAATGTGAGTATTTAAGGACCCTTCAAGCTTCAGCAACAACTAATGCTTCTATTACCAACAACATTATGATGCCAAAATTGTCTTAGTGCTTTTAATTCCAATTTTTTGTATAGATAACACTTGTGAGCTTTAATTGTTATATCTGCTCAAGTATTTTAGGATTGGGTGAGTGCTTAAAAGAGTGCAAACATTTACCTTGTAGAGAGGATTCCTTGTTTGCTTTATTTCTTTTGTTTGAGAGGGTCCCCAAAGCTTGGGTTGTAAGCTTTGGATGCTAGACTTGGTAATTGAGTCTAGGTTGTAAAGGTTGCCTCCTAAGCCTTGTTAAAAGGGGAAGAAATCTGAGTGGATTTGGGAAATCCTTAGTGGGAAGCTAAGGTAGTGGATGTAGAGCTTGTTAGAAGCTTGAACCACTATAAATCCTTGTGTTCATTGTTTACATTTTTGCTTCCACTAGCAACACCCAAAAATCGACTTCTCCACCACATGGCAATCCGGTATTAAAGCGAGCTCAATCAAACTCAAAAATTGGTATTAGAGCGAGGCTCAATCGAGAAGGTTTAACCACCTATTGAGGCGATCCGGCAAGCTCGACCAACAAAAACAAGTCAACCGACTTCCATGGCGCTTTCCATTGACAAGCCACCATTCTTTAACGGTGAAAACTATGCTTTTTGGATGCATAGGATGATGTTCTTCATGAGAGGCAAAGATTACCGTCTTTGGGACATAGTTGAAGATGGACCGTACGTGCTACCACGAAACAAGGCAGAATGGAGCGCGAAAGATCGCAAGAAGATGAAGCTTAATTGTAAGGCCATAAACTAGGGGTGAGCAAAACACGACTTGACTCGAAAAAATTGAATAACTCGAGGCAAAAAATACTCGACTCGTCTTGAATCAACTCGAAATTTCATAAACTCGACTCGAAAAACTTCCAAATAAAGTTTGAGTTGTAAAATAGAAACTTGAATAACTCGAATAACTCAAAATTTTTAGTAATTAAAGGATTTATTTTTAAGTTCGAGACAAGTCCCTCAATTTTTTATTATATATATACCGATATATAAAAATATGAAGAAATATTGCAACATATGAAGAAATATATATATATATATATGCATATCTTATATGATTAGAGAAAGTGATTTAAATTGGAATCAAACCGTACTATAACATGATAAATAATTACAATTAAATTTTTATAGGAGCTCAAAAGCTCGACTTGACTCGAGTCAAATTTCTTAAACTCGACTCGAATCGAAAAATTTCAAATAAAGTTTGACCTGTAAAATATGACGCGTCAACTCGAATAACTTAAAATTTTTTAACTCGACTCGATCGAACGCTCACCCCTACCATACACAATCTATTTTGTGTATTGGGCCCCGATGAGTATGCAAAGGTATCTTCTTGTGAGAGTGCTAAGGAGATATGGGAAAAGCTTGAAGCAATCTATGAAGGTACAAATGAGGTGAAGGAGACAAAGCTTGGTCTACTCAACCTCGAATATGAAAACTTCAAGATAGACCCATGTGAAGACATCAAGAGTATGTTCAACCGGTTCTCCACTATCGTCAACAAGCTAAAAGGACTTGGAGAGGAGATTCTAGAAGACAAACTCGTTTGAAAGTTAATTTATTCACTTCTCGAATCATGGGAGAGCAAGAAGACGTCCATTATTAAAGTCAAAGACTTGAAGAAGCTCAAGCTTGAAGAGCTCGTAGGATCTCTTCTCACCCATGAGATTATGTCTCTACCCTTGAAGAGGAAGAAGAATAAGATAATCCAAGAGCAAGGAATCGATGTCAACATCATTTTTCTACAACCCTCCACAAATCAACAAGAAAAATCAAGTGAGGAGGAAAATGAAGATGAAGAGATGGCCTATCTCTTCAAGGAATTGGCGTGATTCATGAAGAGCAACAAAGAAGAATCCAAGCATGAATCGAAGAAGAAGATGGTGGATTCCCCCAAGTTCTCAAAATGTAAGAAGACGAGGCATACCAAATCCGATTGCCCTTGCTTCAACATGAAGTGATCATAATCAAAGAAAGCATATGTTGCTACATGGAGTGATGAAGACTCCACCGGTGAAGAAGCCAACCTATGCTTAATGGCCCTTAATGAGGGGGAGGTAACTTCTAACTCATATTGTTCAAATTCTAATTCATACACATTTGATGAGTTACAAGAAGCCTATGACCAATTGGTTTTTTAGTTCAAGGCTTCATTTTTGAAAAATAAATGGATGATTTCAAAATTGAAAATCGAAAATGATTTGCTTTTAAAAACCAATTTGGAATTTGAAGCAAAATTAAAGGATTTTGAACTTAAAGTTTTGGATTTACAAAATTTGCTTCAAAAGAAAGAAAAAGATCATCGAATTGAAGTAGACGATCTTAAGAAAGAAAATAATTTGATTTCCAAAGAGCTTGAAAAGAAAAATAATTTAGGAAAATCAAATTTTTATCAAAGACAATCTAGTGCCCCTAGATTTTTTAATGGAAAAGTTTTTAGAAGTATTTGGGTCCCAAAAGGACTAAATACTTCAACTAAAAATGATGAAATTGAAATATGGATTCATAAGGGGACTAAATTATGTGCTACTAATGCCTATAGATCCAAAGCAATTTGGATACCAAAAATCAAATGATTTTCTTTTGTAGGTGTGATGGAGCTTTGATCAACAAGTGATAAGATTGAGGAGGATCTCTATACACACAAGGAAGAACACTTGAAGAAGAAAGGCTTCACATCCTCCCTTTGATTCAAGTGTGGTAAAATTAGTTGAATTTAGTTTATTTTAATTTGATTTATTTATTTTAATTCAACTAGTTAATCATACATGCTGGACCAACATTTGAATGATGCTTGAGTAAGGGGTAGCCTATTTTAAAACAAAACCTATTTTTGTTAATTTTTTTTAACTCTCCATTGTTATTGATCTTTAAAGTTTGAACCATTTTTGATATAACAAAAAAGGGAAGAATGTTTTGAAAAATTGATTTTTCAAATGAATAAGGGGGAGCTTATAAGGTTTTTAACAATCAATCATTTATTCAAATTTTATTTTTACTAAGGGGGAGAATCACAAAAACAATTTTTCAAGTTGGTTTTATTATATCAAAAAAGGGGAGATTATTAGGATTTATGTTTTGATATAATATTGAAAAATAGTTTTGGACTAAATTGAAAAGATTTTAAAAATGGTTTTAAGTCCAAACAACTTGAAAATAAGTTTGAGAAGTTTTTGAGAGGTTTTGGAAATGTTTTAAATGCTTTAAAGTTGCCAAACTAACATTTTCAACATAGGCGTACCGATACGATATACCCCGTATCGATATGATCCAATGGTTTCAGCTACAGTATTTTTCCAGTAACCAAAAACCGTATCAATACACCACTAGGCGTACCGATACGGAGTGGATCATTTTGATACGCCACGAAGCGTACCGCCAGTTTTCAACCTCCCCAACGGCTATTTGAATTGCAGGGCACACCAAAATGGACCAAGGCGTACCGATACGTCATACCGATACGGCCCAAGGTGTTTCGATACGGGTAGCAAGACCGAGCATAACAACTAGTAACTGTACCGATACGGGTAGACGCATACTGATACGGATAGCTGTAGAACTGTATTTATTGCAGGAAAAATAAGCCCCAACGGCTCCAATTCAATCCCAACGGTCTCAAACAACTAGAAACTCAATTGGGAGTATTTAAGGACCCTTCAAGCTTCAACAACAACTAATGCTTCTATTGTCAACAACATTATGATGCCAAAATTGTCTTCGGGATTTTAATTCCAATTCTTTGTATAGACAACACTTGTGAGCTTTAATTGTTATATTTGCTCAAGTGTTTTAGGATTGGATGAGTGCTTAAAGAGTGCAAACATTTACCTTGTAGAGAGGATTCCTTATTTGCTTTATTTCTTTTGTTTGAGAGGATTCCCAAAGCTTGGGTTGTAAGCTTTGGATGCTAGACTTGGTAATTGAGTCTAGGTCGTAAAGGTTGCCTCCTAAGCCTCGTTAAAAGGGGAAGAAATCTTAGTGGATTTGGGAAATCCTTAGTGGGAAGCTAAGGTAGTGGATGTAGAGCTTGTTAGAAGCTTAAACCACTATAAATCATTGTGTTCATTGTCTACATTTTTGCTTCCACCACCAACACCCAAAAATCGACTTCTCCACCACTTGGCAAGCAATTCAGTTGAAGGAATTCGAGCTCAATAAAACTCAAAAAATTTAAACTCACCCTTATTAGTTAAATGACTAATTAATTCAAACCCACCAAATGCTAAAGCCCATTTAATTAAAAATTATAGTCAACTAAGAACATTTAATTAAATTCAATTTTAAATTTCAATGATTTTCATCAATAAAAAAGTAATGTATGATTTGGTACCGATTTCAGGCGTTGTGGCGGATGCTAATCCTTCTCCAAACATAATCAACTCCCGAACCTATTTTAAATGAATCTATGGTTTTGTGGTGTCCGGTCTACCTTATCCAAGTGACTGGTGGCTACTCAAAGTTTATTTTCAAAACATGATTTTTTAAAGAAATCTCCCCAAAATGAATTTTAAAAACGTGGGATACTTTGTATCGATTTTTAAATTAGTCCCTGCACTTATGTTTATGATTAGCATGAAGTATAGTAGAGTAGATTTGTACCACTGAACTTTCTAAGCTCAGTGCTCGGAATTGTTGTTTCTATGCGTAGGTTGATCTTCAGATCGTGGATCGAGGAGCACTATTAGTATTGGATTCCAGCATGTAGAGGTTTTTCAGAGTATGGTACTTGTGTTTAGTGGGTTGTGTATTCATAGGACCTTACATGGTGGAGTCTGTAATTCTTATTTTGCAAATTTTATTAATCAAATCAAATATTCAAATATATTAATTTAATTAGAGCTCCTTTGTAACGTTTTAATCATTTATATATATTTTAATCGTTGGTTTTAAATATTTTCGGCAAGTATTTTATTTGGGCTAAACCAAGTTGATAAATTTTATGAAAATAATTTGGTCTTAAGAACCGAATGTGACATCCGGGTTTAGGGTGTTACTGGAGCTTAGGTTTAGCCGGTTCTAGGAAACCCCATGGTGGTATAGGCGTTTTAGTAAGGTGTATACTGAATACTAGCCCTTAAATTAAGTTCGTACTCCTTAAGAATACAATCCTGATGGTGTGTCCAACATTGCAACGCTAATATGGTTATGATCGTGGCTAAGAAGGTCAAGTTAAGTGTTGATCCTCTCATGGGAGCAATTTCGGGGGTAAGGTCACCCAAATTGTTGAGATGTGATTTAGTTGAATGATGCCGGAGTCAAGGATGTGTCCTCATCCCACCACCCGAATATTGTCTTTGATGAGTGTTGTAGTCGCTCTGAAGCCTTCGGATACGTTATGAGAGTTTGTGTCAAATAATCTTCATCGTTATGCGTAAATAATGTTTGTGATGTGGGTACAAAAAACCCACTCTCAAAATCGATCAGTGTATGCATGTTGGTTGGATAACCCTTTATTTGCTTAAATGGAGTCTTGATAGTACTTGGGAAGTATCATCACCCTTCTCAAGGTCATTTCTCAGAGATAGTGGATTTGGGATCCACTAGTGCGTTAGAGTGTGACCGAAGTTAGATGTTCTACAGGTTTGATAGTACCACCTTCTGAAGAGTTGTTGCACCATGGAAATTATTTTGGTTAACTAAGCCGATGCTAGCCAGTAATGTCGAGAGTGAGCTCGAGGCTTCGATACCTCGATGGAACGCAACCTTTGGTAATGAGAATGTTGAACCGTTACCCTTCTACCATAATTTTCATAGTGGCAGTTTAGAGAATGGCACAATGGGGTTATGAGACATGGTTAACCGTTTGGCAGATGCCAATATGTGTAGTTCAACGCTCAAGAGCTTTCGTACTATCAGAGTGTTTGTTTATGCTTCTTAGAGGAGTCGTTAGGACTTCATCCTTGTCGAGAACATGAGTAAATGTTGAGGTAAGACTGATTTATACGTTGATGCCCAGTGCTCTTGCTAGAGGACATCAACCCAATTGAGAGAGTCAGATTTAGTTGCGAAGGTCCAACTTGAATGAGGTTTATTTTGTTTGAGTGTTTCGCCCAAGGGAGAACCGAAATTGTTCACTAATAAGGAGTTGGTTTATAGAGGTGATGCTTAAACCATTGATAGCTTGTTAAGTGACAGTGAGAGACCGTTATGTGTCTTATAAGGTGGATGACTCGTTTAACTGATTACAAAGTAATCGTGTGTTTTTTCAAAATTGGTTCGAGAATAAGATGGTGGCAGTTAAAGTAATAGAGGCTTGTAGTTTCGAAATGAATTTTGGAATGAGGATTTCTCTCTTTAGGGTATGTCATGGTAACGTTTGATGTCTGTAGTAATGTTTGAGGTGTTTCAGCGATGATAAGGTGGGGGTCACTGTATTATCTCTTGAAAGTAAGTTGATGTTTTGCGTGACACATGTGAATGTATAAGGAGTTTTGAAATATGAGCATTGACAAGATAATTACCTTAATGACCTTGTGTTGGAGGGGTTGATTACCATGTAATCAGTTAAGCGTGACATATGTGAATGTATAAGGAGTTTTGAGATATGAGCATTGACAAGATAATTACCTTAATGACCTTGTGTTGGAGGGGTTGATTACCATGTAATCAGTTAAGAAAGTAAGGGTTTGAGACTTCGTAAATGCTTTTGATTGTATCACAATATCCTTGAGACGAGCCGAGGAACATTGGTGAAGATCCGAGCTACGAGATCATTTTGTTGTGATAGTGGAACCAACTCGATTAAAGCCGAGTAAGATTTCAAGATCTTCAAGGATGTTTTGTTGTATTGTCAAGGCTGTAATTTTGTGCTAGAAGAGGGAAGGTTGTGTCACCCTAACAGTGTGAAATTTTGGGTACTTGATCTTTAAAGAATTTGAGATTTGGACAATGACGTGAGTCAAAGGAATTGAGAACTGTTGATCGTGTGATCGATCACCACCTAATTAAGGTGAACTTGTTAAGTGATAGATTGAAAAGAGTTAGTTCGAGTTAGAGGATCATGTTGCCCATGTGGGGTGATCAAGGATTGACAGCGATGGTTGTGTGAGAGAGTACCGATACTAGCTCTATGCGGTACTAGTACTTGTTTCTTCTGGTGTTGGTACTGATCAATCATTATCGATACCCTTTTTACTCATATTATTGTTAGACTTAGGCTCATATTAGTTGCATAATTAGTCATTCATGCATTAATTCATGTTTTTTTCCACCATTGAGCTTGATTACATAACCTGGTGATTTTTGTGGAAAAAGATGCTGCTTTGTGTGTTTTTTGTGGGTGTGCAGAATCACTTGCCTAAACAAGGCTAGAACCAGTTGCCAGGGCAGTGCATGAAGGAGATGCCGACGTAGTTGCCAGGGCAATGCATGAAGGTGATGCCGAGCTAGTTGCCAAGGCAATTTTCGACAAAGAATAAGATGATATGGTAGTCGAAATTGATGACTAGATAAGCCCAAGATGACGTGGAGCAAAGTTAAATCCCAAAGGAGTTTGATTTCCATGAAGACGTTAAAGAGAAATTAAATCCCAAGAAGATATGATAAGTTCTAGAAGGAATTTAAATATAATAAAGAATTATATTCTTTTAAAGTATTTAATTCCAACTTAACTTCATCCTCAATAAGGATTTTGACCTAGCCATCTCTTATTTAAAGGACCAAGCCGTCAAATAGAGTTAAGCAAGAAGAGGAATTTCGACAACTCCAAAAGGACAAGAGGGGAGAGTTTCGACAAGAGAGAGGAGAGCAAGGGGCTGATCGATTTCTTCTTCTTTGTTTCCATTAGATTCATGGTTTGGGGATTATTCTTTGTATATCTTTTGAACCCAACCATGAACTAACTTGATTGGTTGGGGTTATTGTGTTTTTGTGGTTGTGAAATCTTTTGTATTTTGTTTAGGTTTTTCAATTGCAATTCAATTTTCAAAGTTTGTTCATTCTTGGTTCTCATCTTGTTTGCGAGTGAATTGGGAGAGGATCTCGTAACTTCATCTATTTATCTAATATTGGGAGAGTTATATTCAAGAAACGAATGAGCATGGTCTTTATTCAATCAATTGATGGTGAAGACTAATTCGGCTTAGGAATAAGTTTAGGATTTCAACAGATAAGAGGAGCGCAAGATTGGTTGTTGTTCACCTTTGATTCACGCATGTATGTATTATCAAGGCATACACAAATAGCTAGAGTTTCAACTTAGGGATAAGAAGAAACCATTGAAGAACTCTTCGCCGAACTTTGGAAGTGAATGCTCAATTGCCCAGGCAATCGACCTATCCTTAATTGCCTAGGCAATCGCGGGAGCATTGCCCAGACAATCTGATCAGACAACGAGGGGGAATTGCCCTGGCAACCGACCGGCAACACGGTAGAATTGCCCTGACAATCAACCAGGCAATTGCAACCAAATTGCCCTGGCAATCGACTAGGCAATCGTAACAGAATTGCCCTAGCAATCCGGATGCTACTCAATCACCACGACGAACCAATCAGCTATCACACCACAACTCACGATAACCTGGCCTATTCACTATCTTTTGATTTCATCTATTCTTTTAGTTTATTGCTCTTAGTTTACTCATTAGTTATAATTCTTACAATCACCTACTTGTGTTTTTCTTTTCCAACGAGTAACTTAAGCAAAGTGGCCCAAGCCAATCCTTGTGGAGACGATACTCGATGGTCGTATCACTTTATTACTTGCGACGTGTATACTTGCACAATTGCGTAGCACTTATTACGCACAACAAGTTTTTGGCGCCGTTGCCGGGGATTGGCAATTGGTGTTATTTGTTTTTGTTATTGCATTTTTTTCTCTTAGTTTTACTAACTTTTCTTTTTGTTTGTTTTATCAAAAAAAATTTAGGTGCGCTACAAGTTAAGGGACATCAACATGTCGGGAAATAAAAGTCGATCTATTCGAAAGTTGATGTTGGAAGATATGAATCAATCCAATCAAGAGTTTCTTGCACCCTTCGATGATTACCTATACCAAACGAGAAAAGCATATACCGTGGAAAACTCGTGCACTTGTTGTGGAGAATATCATGTGTTTGAAAATTGCCCTCACATTTTTGGTGCATATGACTACATGGAGAACCATAGATGGAACCAACAGCAAAATCCTTCATTGTATGATCAAAAAGCTCAATTTTTTTTACCATAACAATTTTGCTGCAGCAATAGACATGCATCAGCAATGTAGTCCTTATCAGCAGCCTAGTGTCACGGCAACAAATATGTCATGGCAATGTAGTCCTTTTCAAGAACATTCCAATTCCTTGGAGGAAACATTTCTAGCTTCCTTGGCTAAACTTGACGGATCAATTGAAGAGATTCGATAGCTATCAAAGAAAATAGATGCAAAGATAGCTCAGTGGGATGTAACTTTGGGGGATTTAGAAGATCAATTGAGGAGATCCACATATGCCTTGGATAACATGCACCAACAATCCATTCCTGGGGATACTGACGTCCCAAGGCAAGAGGATAAGGAGCAATGCGAAGAGAGGTCTTCGATGTGTGGGGAACAACTAGAACCTCTAAGTCAAGAGGATGCCAATGAGAAAGACTGCCCAACACTTGATGAGCCTGAGCAACAAATTGCCTCAGCAATGATTGAGGAGCCTGAACAGAGCAATGCCGCGACAACACTCAGTGAAGCTGAGAACAACAATACTACAACAAATTCTGAGGAACCTGATGCCCAGAAGGTTACAACGTTGATTTTGAAGCAGGAATCTGTAGATTGCTCCCATCTACAGTTGCCACGACAATTGCACGACCACATGCAAGATCAACGAGATGATAATACTTTGCCAATGGAATATGAGCAGGTAATGGTTGAACCTTTTGAATTCTTTAAAAACTCACCTCGTCCATTGCAGGAATGTCTTGAGGAACCGATGTTGGTAGATTTGAAGCCATCGAAATCTCTACTGATGGAGATGTTTGAGAGGCCAAAATAAAATTGTGTTTGGATTCGTAAAGCTTTTTAGAAAATTGGTTCTTCCCTTGACTTATAGCAAATTTTGGCAACTGATTGCCACGACAATTGGCTTGAGCAGCAATTGCCACGACAACAAAGGCTACATCCAACCATGATAGAAGTCGACAAGAATGAGGTAATTGAATGGATATAATTTTTCCTAATAATATATTCATGCCTTCAGGAACAGTAGCAAGGTGGAAGATGTGCATGGACTACAAGGGAACACGAAAGAAAGACAACTCCACCATGGTAACACAAAGGGGAGTAGCTGGGAGCACATTGGCCCAATTCTTTTGGGGCAATATTGTCACTCGAGGAGGGTGCAGATGGACTATAAGAAGTATCGAAAACGACCATCCTCAAGTTTTCTCAGATATGCAGTAACATTAGAAGATGCATGATGGCACTCTTTTCAGACATGGTCGAAGACTTCCTTGAGAACTTCATGGATGATTTTTCTGTTTTTGGTAATGACTTTGACAGTTGCCTTGGTAATTTAGAGAAGGTGTTGGCAAGATGTGAAGAAACCAATTTAGTCCATAATTGGGAGAAGTGCCATTTTATGGTTGATGAAGGAATAGTTCTCAGCCACAAGATTTCATCCAAGGGAATTGAAGTAGACAAAGCCAAGGTGAACGTGATCGAGAGATTACCCCCACCAAGTTCGATTAAAGGAATTCGAAGCTTTTTTGGATATGCAGGTTTTTACAGGAGGTTCATTCATAATTTTTCTAAAATTACTAAACCCTTGTGCAATTTGCTTGAACAAGATAAAGTCTTCAATTTTGAAGATTCTTGCGCCCAAGCATTCGAAACCCTAAAGGAAAAGCTTGCCTCGATACCCATTGTCGTTCCACCAGATTGGACGTTACCTTTTAAGCTCATGTGTGATGCAAGTGATTTCGTGGTAGGAGCAGTCCTTGGCCAACGCACAGGTAAAACTTTTCATGTGATATACTACGCTAGTAAAACCCTTAATAGTGCTCAAGTGAATTACATAACAACGGAGAAAGAGTTACTAGCTGTAGTTTTCACATTTGACAAGTTCTGATCCTATTTGATTGGTACAAAGGTAATTGTTTATATGGACCATTCGACAATTAAGTATCTATTTGCTAAAAAGGATGCCAAACCTCGTTTGATTCGTTGGATATTACTTTTACAAGAATTTGATATTGAAATTAAGGACAGGAAAAGAACAAAAAATCAAGTGGCTGATCACTTGTCACATTTAGAACGCAATAGGGAGGAGGACGAGGATTTCGAGATATGCGATGCATTCCTGGATGAGTAACTTTTAGTTTCATCGGCAACCATGGATGCGCACGCATCGGCAACCCTTGACGCCTCGACAACCATGGATGCGCATGTCCCGGCAACCCTCGACGCTGCAGTAGCTCTTGACGCGCACGCCTCGGCAACTCCAGACGCGTACACCTCGTCAACCCTCGATGCCGCATCAACCCTTGACACCTCGGCAACCATGGATGAGCATGCCTCGGCAACCCTCGACGCCGCAGCAGCTCTTGACGCGCACGCCTCGGCTACCATGGATGTGCATGCCTCGGCAACCCTCAACGTCACAACAACTCTTGGCGCGTACACCTCGGTAACTCCAGACGCACACGCCTCAGCAACCACAGATACGCAAGCCTTGGTAACCATGGATGCGTATGCCTCTGCAACTCTAGACACACGCCTCGGCAATCTTGGGAGCAGTCACCACGGTAGCACATGCCTCGGCAATAGCCTGGTATGCGGATTTAGTTAATTTCCTTGTTTGTGGTATTTTACCTTATGGCCTTACTCACCAAGGGAAGAAGCGGTTCCGCCATGATGCTAAGCATTACTTTTGGGATGAGCCTTTTTTGTTTAAACAATGTGTAGATCAGGTTATACGTCGATGTGTCCCTGAAGAGGAGCAACATAATGTACTCCGGCAATGTCATTCTTCACCCTATGGAGGACATTTTGGAGGAACTCGTACCGCGGCCAAAGTTTTGCAATCCGGTTTGTATTGGCCAACACTGTACAAAGATGCCCAAGAGTTTTACAAGCAATGTGATCGTTGCCAGAGGACGGGCAATATCTCTAGACGACGTGAGATGCCGCTCCAAAACATCATCGATGTGGAATTGTTTGATGTATGAGGGATCAATTTTATGGGACCTTTCCCATCTTCATTCAGCAACCTCTACATTCTACTTGCCATTGACTACGTGTCTAAATGGGTTGAGGCAGCTGCAGTTCCCACCAAGGATTCCAAGATCGTGCAACGATACTTGCAGAAAAATATATTTATACGGTTTGGGATGCCGAGAGTAATTATCAGTGATGAAGGAAAGCACTTCGACAACAAACTTATCGTCAAGATGTTACAACGCTTTGGTGTATTTCACAAGATTGTCACGGCACATCACCCACAAACCAATGGGCAAGCAAAAATTTCCAACTGAGAATTGAAGGGTATACTCGAGAAAGTTGTAAATACCTCTAAGAAGGATTGGTCAGTAAGACTGGATGACGCACTTTGGGCATATTGTACTGCATTCAAAACACCCTTAGGTATGTCCCCCTTCTGACTTGTCTATGGTAAAACATGCCATCTACCGGTGGAAATCGAACACAAGGCATATTGGGTAATCAAGACCGTGAATATGGATTGGGAAAGTGCCGGACAAAAGCATTTGTTAGACCTAAACGAGATAGAAGAATTTCGTGCACTCGCCTATAACAATGCACAAATCTAAAAGGAGAAAACAAAGCAATGGCATGACAAGAAACTATTTCCGCGGCAATTCATACCAGGGCAACTAGTTCTCTTATTCAATTCTCGGCTAAAACTTTTCCCGGGAAAACTAAAATCAAGATGGTCGGGACCATTCAAAGTTGTCAAACCATTCTCTCTTGGTGCCGTGATAATCAAGTCCATCACTGACGAACATGAATTCAAAGTTAACAGACAAAGATTGAAGCACTACAACGGTGCCCATGTGGAACGTAACAAAGAAGTGGTCACCTTAGGAGATGCATGAGCATACTCTCCTTTCAATATTTTCTTTTTCTTTTTATTTTCATTTTTAGGAGATATTTTATTTTTCTTCATTATCTTTAGTTTCCAGGTTTTTTTGTTTTCTTTCCTTTTCCACAACAAGACTCACAACCACCATGCTAAGGAAATTTACTGCCGACTACTTGCCACGACAACCGCAACAGAGGATGCCCCTGCAACTACCTTAGCAGTTGCCACGGCAACAGAAACTAGTGATGCCCAAGCAACAACAATGGCTTCGGCAACTACTGATGCTCAGGCAAGTGAACCTGCATCGGCAAACATGGATCAAATCAAAGCAATGCTATTCACGCGGTACCGGACACAAGCATTCAACCACAGACTGGAAAATGAATCAAGCAAACGACACGAAGGAAACTTATAACTCGAGGTGACGACCTCTCCAACTAACTCATTTCATTTAATTTCTTTTAAATTTTGTTTCACTTTTACATGCATTGAGGACAATGCTTCTCTCGAGTTTGGGGGGTGTTGGATTCTAGTTAGTTTCATGTTTAGTTGCATTCTTCTTTGGCAATCACATATAGGTTGCATATGTTACTTGCCATGCCTTTAATTGGATTTAGGTTGCTTAAGACTTGTTGAATATCCAATGATGAATTTTTACCACTGCATTTAATTGAAAGAACCTTTAATTTTAGGATTGCATGAAAAGAACTTAGAATTTTACCATGATGCTATTTTTTTACACGGTTGTGGCTTGGTGATTGAAAGAAACTTAGTGAACTTAGGTTGCTTAAAATTTGGTAAATTTAAAATTGAAAATTAAAAGTTAAATTCTTGCTAGAGGTGCTTGAAACTGGCTCTAGTAGTAAATGCACTTTCTTGCTAGATGTGCTCGAAACTAGCTCTAGTAGTTAATGCACATTAAAGAATCGCTAGAGGTGCCCGAAATTGGCTCTAGTGAATATAAAAATAAATGCCTTGGTAATTAAATTGATAAAAGCCTATTGTTCACATAGAATCTTGAAAATCAACTTGTACACAACTACGCACACACATTGCCATGAGCATTATAGTTTGATTCCGGGTAATTTTTGTGCTATCCGAAAAATTAAAAAGGTGATCATACTTTGTGCCACGGTTCCGAGGTTTGAATTTAAGTTTGAAGCATGTCTTTGATGATTAAAGTCTTGGCAGGTAATTGTTAGTTTGCAATGCTTGAGGACAAGCAATAGTTTGAGTTTGGGGGTGTGATAAGTGTTTTTAAAAAGTACTATTTTTATTACCTTTTTTACTCATATTATTGTTAGACTTAGGCTCATATTAGTTGCATAATTAGTCATTCATGCATTAATTCATGTTTCTTTCCACCGTTGAGCTTGATTACATAACTTGGTGATTTTTGTGGAAAAAGATGCTGCTTTGGTGTGTTTTTTGTGTGTATGCAGAATCACTTGCCTAAACAAGGCTAGAACAAGTTGCCAGGGCAGTGCATGAAGAAGATGCCGACGTAGTTGCCAGGGCAATGCATGAAGGAGATGTCGAGCTAGTTGCCAAGGCAATTTTTGACAAAGAATAAGATGATATGGTAGTCGAAATTGATGACTAGATAAGCCCAAGATGACGTAGAGCAAAGTTAAATCCCAAAGGAGTTTGATTTCCATGAAGAGGTTAAAGAGAAATTAAATCCCAAGAAGATAGGAGAAGTTCTAGAATGAATTTCAATATAATAAAGAATTATATTCTTTTAAAGTATTTAATTCCAACTTAACTTCCTCCTCAAGAAGGATTTTGACCTAGCCATCTCCTATTTAAAGGACCAAGCCGTCAAAGAGAGGATTTTCGACAACTCCAAAGGGACAAGAGGGGAAAGTTTCGACAAGAGAGAGGAGAGCAAAGGGCTGATCGATTTTGTATTCTTCTTCTTTGCTTCCATTAGATTCATGGTTTGGGGATTATTCTTTGTATATCTTTTGAACCCAACCATGAACTAACTTGATTGGTTGGGGTTATTGTGTTTTTGTTGTTGTGAAATCTTTTGGATTTTGTTTAGGTTTTTGAGTTGCAATTCAATTTTCAAAGTTTGTTCATTCTTGGTTCACAATCTTGTTTGTGAGTGTATTGGGGAGGATCTCGTAACTTCATCTATTTATCTAATATTGGGAGAGTTAGATTCAAGAAACGAATAAGCATGGTCTTTATTCAATCAATTGATGGTGAAGACTAATCCGGCTTAGGAATAAGTTTAGGATTTCAACGGGTAAGAGGAGCGCAAGATTGGTTGTTGTTCACTCTTGATTCATGCAGGGATGTATTATCAAGGCATGCACAAATAGCTAGAGTTTCGACTTAGGGATAAGAAGAAACCGTTGAAGATTGCTTCGCCGAACTTTAGAAGTGAATGCTCAATTGCCCAGGCAATCGACCAATCCTTAATTGCCCAGGCAGTCACGGGAGCATTGCCCAGGCAATCTGATCAGACAACGAGGGGTAATTGCCCTGGCAACCGACCAGGCAACACGACAGAATTACCTTGGCAATCAACCAGGCAATTGCAACCAAATTGCCCTGGTAATCGACTAGGCAATCGTAACAGAATTGCCCTCGCAATCTGGCTGCTACTCAATCACCACGACGAACCAATCGGCTATCACACCTTAACTCACAATAACCTGGCCTATTCACTCTTTTGATTTCATCTATTCTTTTAGTTTATTGCTCTTAGTTTACTCATTAGTTATAATTCCTACAATCACCTACTCGTGTTTTTCTTTTCCAACGGAGTAACTTAAGCAAAGTGGCCCAAACCAATCCCTGTGGAGACAATACTCGATACTCGTATCTCTTTATTACTTACGACGTGTATACTTGCACAATTGCGTAGCACTTATTATGCGCAACAATGGTTGTGTGAGAGAGTACCGATACTAGCTCTATGCGGTACTAGTACTTGTTTCTTCTGGTGTCGGTATTGATCAATCATTATCGATACCCGTGTATTTTATTTGTTAAGCTTCATGTTAAGGATTTGTTGGTTTTGAAATCCGTGAGAAGTATCGTTTGCTTATATTTAATTGGGCTCAATATGATGGTTGAATTTTAGGTTCGATGGTTTCTATTGGACTATGAGATCTTGTTGATAGTGTTCTAGAGGAAGGTGTATCGAGGCAAGAGATTCTTCATGTAAGTACAGTGGTCCGTGCATGGTGAATTTTTAGAACGATAGTTTGTATCAACCTTTTACCACGTGTTTTGAGAGAACGTGTGGAGTCATGTGTTTGATATTGAGATAAGTGTTGTAATGCTTTGATGTTCTTTTGTGGAAATTAAATGGATGATCGTGAGTCTTGTAGAAGATTTATGAGTGAACAGTTTTGATGGGATTTCGTTGAGTAATGATATATTTCTTGGTATGAATCATTTGTTATTTTCGGCAAATGTGGGATCCAGATAGAATTCTGCTTGGATTATTTGTGGGTTAGGTTATACGACACTGCGGTGTGTACATGCTACCCTTTTGACGTGAGATTTGAGGTTCATGATGGAAACTTATCCCTTGATAGGATTCTATGTGATGTCAGATCTGAGTGACGGTATAGATGACATGTTTTCTAGACACGTTATAGTTTTGAGTGCAAGACTCTTGTGTGAACCAAGTTATCGGGAGTTGCTTTAGTTTTCGTTTGATATAAAATGCACTGAGATCTAAGGTCAGTCTTGAGACATGTAGAGACGTCTTTTACTTTTAGAAGTCTTGTACCGGGCAAGCAATGATATTGATAAGAGATGCCATCAGAGTTAAAGTCTCCTTCAGAGAGTCGCCACGAGAGGAATCGTTTCATTTTGGATGCAATGGATGATTAACCTCCTGCTCTTTTAGATCATACAGAGTTGTGGAAAGATTTTGTTGTACAATAAACTTTTGGATTTTACAGCATAAGTTATGTTTCTTTGATGATGTATTTGTGTAACGTTATTGTCAAGGTATGATTGGGTTGTTCCATGCTTGGATTATATGCCAAATAATGATGGATCTCTTTAAAAGAAATGGTCAGTTGAATTAAGTTTGTACCGTTAGAAGATAAGAGTCATGATTGATAAGAGTTGTGAGAGATCAGAGTAGCGCAACGGGAAATCTTTGAGGATGTCGAATGGTTATATAGGTTTTAGAATCTTTTATGGTTTACTGGTATAAATTTCAAGGAATTTTCTTTAAGGAGTGGAGAGTTGTAACGACCCAAATTCCTATTTGGTGGATCGAGTCTCGGACCTAGGTTGTAGATCTTTTATTTTGGTGATTCAATTTAAAGACTTTAATTTTGGAAGCTCATTTTTAAAATAATTATTGACTATTTTTGAAAGCAAGTGAAACTCTAAGAGGATAAGTGAGAGTTTTTGAAAGGTTGGATAGCCTTATGTGTAGTTTACCCATTGTTTGTATGAGGGCATTAAATTGGACCGTTGTTGAGTTTTGGGAGAAGAAAAAAGAAAATATCTTGGAAGAGAGGGAGAGGGAGCATAAAAAGATTTTTAGAGAGTTAGAGGGGTTAAACCAAGTTTTGTTGCCGTCTGGTGGTCGATGGTTGACACTGTCGGCACTATTGGGTTCTTCTCGTCGGGATGAGTCAGATGGTAGTCTTCTTGTCGTCGTTTACTGCCCTGGGAAGAAGCAAGGTTCGATGAGGCTTTGAGCTTCGAATGATCCATTATTCGTCACCCTCTACCGTGATTAAAGGCCACTATTAGACTCCCCGTTGCCAAAAGTTCAGATCTGGAGCTAGTTGACCGATTCTTGCAGTCGGAAGACATCACACGCACCTTCGTCTACGCGTGAGCATGCTATAATAGTTGGGGGAGTTAATTCAGCCAGTTGGGCCAATCCGGTTGGGATAATAACCGAGCTAGCCTGTCAAGCAGTCCAAACCGGTCAATCAAGCCGAGTCGAGTTAACCCTGAGACAAGCTATTAACCGAGCTGTTGACCGTATTGACCGAGCTGTTGACTTTTTCCAAGAGACCTTACTCGGGGGTTTCTTGACGTTTTGCGTCTTTTGGAGTGAGTAACTAATAAGTGTGGATTAGTTAGTGAATAAGGTAATTAATAATTGTGGTATTCACATATTAATGAGATTGTATGGGCTCAGATATATGATCAATATGAGTGTTTGAGGAGCTTGATTAATGATTTATCGATAATCGCTTAAGGTTAGTACACCTCGAACTTCTATTGCTTCATGAGCATCATAAATGTGATTGTTTTGCGTGCTAGTATCTGCAAAATAGGTAGATGATAAATATGCATGTTTAGAGACCGATAGTATGAGACTTGATATCTATGAGATGCATGATGACGTTGTGATTATGATGAGACTTATGGAGGTTTTAGAGACTGTGTAGGGTCGTTTGAGATGCTCGTATAATCAGTTGATGATGTTTGATTGATGGATAATCATAATGCCTTGTATGCTTGTTCTAATAAATTAACGTGATTGATGACAATTATGCTTAAGGGATAAATACTTGATTTAATGATTATGAAGCATATAATTAATATTAATTAATCGAATGCATTAGTAAACAAACCCTAATGACTTTCATAAGCTTTTTGGAGTGAGTAAGGCCTTATGAATCTTGAATTATGCTAAGACGTTTTAAGCTGGTGATTAGGGTATCGGTACAAGCTTCAGTTGTACCGGTACACTGTCCAATGTTATATCGATATGGGTTAACCCGAATCGATACTTGGGAAATTATGATTTCCAGTAAGTAGTTTCAGTATCGGTACGCGTATGAGAACCGATACCAAGGGTACCGTATCGATACTTGTGTTTGAGTACCATTACCCAATACACGAAATAATCTATAATTACAAATTAAGAATAGAAATTGATGTGAATATTAATAATTGAATTATGCCTTGAAAATGAGATAACGTCCATTAATAGAGACAATGAATGAGATTAATTATACACTTCTCCATAATGTATTAACAACTCGGTAATGTAAAATAAATGATGTGTTGAAGATTAGCAACAATAGGGATCCTTGGGATCGCGTTCCTTGTATGCCAGATGGGCATTTGATTGGCTGATGCTATGTGACCCGGGCCTCATTCGAAGATACTCAATAGGGGATTTCAAGTATGGGTGTATGTTTTGATACTAGGTGGCCCAGTCTCACCCAAAGTGTAGATGCTCTAGTGGGGATTTCGAGTAAGGGTGTATGTTCCGATGCTATGTACACCACTAGGAAACCTCACCCAGAGTGTACTCACTCGCTGATACGCTTCGCCTTGCTCGCCAAAGCGCAAAAAGCCTTCGGAAAGCAACGTACACCACTAGGCAACCTCACCTCGATTATCCCCTATTTTAAACACATAAAATTAGAGGGAAAATGCATCATTATGCATCCAAACTCGCTGCCAAACACAATCCCCTGCATTCTTAACATAAACCTTCCAAAAACAAGCTAAAACTATCAAAATTCTTAACAAACCCCTTACATCCAACACTTAACAGCAAAGCCATGAATTAAACATCTAATCTTCATCAAAACCCAACCAAAAACACCTTTTAAACATCCTTATACCTCCAGCAATCCATAAACACCACAAGCAACCCAAAAACTAACTCTAATCAACCTAGAAAATTAGCAATTCTATTAGTTTCAGGATTCCTTTTTGTAAATCACAAATCATGACACTAAAATAGACTTTAAACATGATCTAATCTAATCAAGATCACAACAAATCATATCCATAACAAAGCCTAATCAAATTTCTTAACAAAACCACCATTAAACACTCAATTCTTGATTAAATCATTAACACAACTCAAAAATCAATTGTAAAGGATCAAGAACTTGGGAATTTTAGTAAAAAAACCTTTGATTAGAAGAGAGAAATGAAAATCACCACTAATTGTTGACTTCTTCCTTAATTGGCTTGATTTGAAGAAAAACTCCAATGTAGAAATAGAAGATCAATGTAGATTCATTGTTGAAAATCAATAATAGAATTGAAAGAAATAACCTATAGGATATTTAGAGAGAAAATGGTAGTTTGGTTGCTGAGAATTTGAGAGGAAAAGTTTGGAGAAAAGTTAGTAAGAAAATGTTTTGATGAATTTTATTTAAAACCAATTAACTCCCTTTTATACCATTTATTAAACCTTTAAAATCAGTTTTAAAAATAGACGTACTTAAAGGAAAAGTCTGATAAAACAAAAAGGTTTAATAGCTCCTTAACCCTTTTACGTTTTAGTCACCAAAATAGTTTTGAAAACTTTACATTTTGGTCACCAACCCAAAATGTCTTTTAGTCCGAATTAATTTCACCAAATTGACTTCCCAAATATGTTCAATATATTAATTAAACATTTTAGATAATTTTTTCATATTTTACTTTAGCCAAAAACCATTTTATATGATTTAATTTCCCTAAAACTAACTCAAACACTAACCCGGTTCACCAGAACCGTCTAACCATCCATGCTAAACTCCTAGGCCCAAATTTGGGGTGTTACAAGAAGACTACCTTTACCTCTCCATATGGGACATTCGCCTTCAGAAGGATGCCTTTGGATTGTGTAACGCCCCAACTACATTTTAGCATTATATGATGTCAATTTTCTCGAATATGATCGAGAACAACTTAAAAGTCTTCATGGATGACTTCTCAGTCTTTGGCAAAACTTTCGAGGAATGACTTTATAGTTCGGAACTTGTTCTATGAAGATGCATTGAAACCAACCTGGTCTTGAACTGGGAAAAATGCCACTTCATTGGCGAATGAGGGCATAATTCTCGGACATAAAATGACCAGCAGGGATTTAAAGTAGACATAGAAAAAGTAGAGGTAATCAAACAATTTCCACCACCCACAAGTGTCAAAGGTATTAGAATTTTCTTGGGACATGTTGGTTTTTATCGTCGTTTTATTAAAGATTTCTCGAAAATTTCTAAACCTTTATGCTTACTTTTGGAACTGAATACCACTTTTGCATTTGATGATTCTTTTCTAAATGCTTTTCAAGAACTAAAAGACATGTTAATTAATGCCCGCACCCATAGTCATGGCACCATATTGGAATGAGCCATTCAAGCTCATGTGTGATGCGAACGACTGTGTCGTTGGAGTTGTGTTAGGACAAAGGCATGGCAAAATTTTCTATACCATATATTATGCCAACGGAACGTTGAATGAAGTTCAACTTAACTACACAACAACTGAGAATGAGTTCTTTGTAGTTGTCTTTTGTTTAAGAAATTTAGATCTTACCTAGTGGGTAGTAAAGTTGTGGTGTACACAGACCACTCGACAATCAAATACCTCTTGGCCAAGAAAGATGCCAAGCACAGACTGATCTGATGGACACTCTTGTTACATGAGTTTAATCTCAAAATTTAAGATAATAAGGGGAATAAGAACTTGGTAGCTAATCATTTATCTTGTTTAAGCACTACATTGAGGATGGTAATGCCGCTGCTAATAGAGATGATTTCCCTAATGAATATTTGCTTGCAACCACTACCATTCCATGGTATGTTGACATAGTCAACTATCTAGCTAGCAATATAATGCCACCGAATTTATCAAGTAATGCCAGAAAGTAATTTCTAAGGGATATTCGACAATACTATTGGGATGAGTCATTCTTGTTCAAGCAATGTGCCGACCAAATCATTCGTCGTTGTATGCTAGAGGATGAACAACAAAACATTCTTCAACTTTGCCATGCAGTACCATATGAAGGACACTTTGCTAGAATGAAGATAGCAGCCAAGGTGCTGCAGTCAGGATTTTTCTGGCCAACACTGTTCAAGGATGCCTATTCTTTTGCCAAGGCATGCAATAGATGCCATCGTACATGAAACATTTCCAGTATTGCGAATCCATTCTCCATTGAAAAATGTGAACTTGGCTTTCCAGAGAGATATGCATCAATAGGCTCGGTAAGAGGAACCCAAGGGCAAAAGAGCAATCGATGTCAAGCTTGTGAAAGATGAAGCTAAGGACAGTTCCATAGGTAAATGAGGTGACGAGGGTGGTTAACAACATGGACCAACTCGTCAAATATGATTTGAGCTAGGTTTGGGCATTTTCTCTCACGAAAGCAATGAATCCAAAATTCATCCACCATACAAATATTAGACCACTTGCCACAGGATGGTTGAAACCACCAAGTGATGAGAAGATGGAGGAAACACTCGTAGGCATCAAGAACGGTCACTAGGCCACTATAGGTTGTAGGAAAAGAGTTTTCATCATCTATACCAATGTCTTGCATCCCCAAAAGATAGGCTAGTTTTTTTAATCAAGAGTAAAAGATTTTCCCATAAAGTAGGATTCAATGGCAATAGTTTCGGTTTTCTCTTGATTTAAAATACACCAGGCATTTGAGTAAAAAATATGAATAAGGTTTTTGTAAAGAATGCTGGGAATATTTAAAAAAGTCGTAAATTTCTATTCCCTCATTAAATCAAGGTATTTGAACTTAAACTCATCGGGGCATATATAAGCAAAATCAACAACTCGCTCATGATGAGTTTTGAAAATTTGAAGTTGTTTGAAATATTACATGGCTTCGGGATAATCTGGATCATTAAAACATTGAGAAAAAAGTTGAGCAAGGTTAGGTTTGGTACCATTGTTATCAGGATTGGAAGAACTAGCACTAAGATCTTTTCTAGATCGCTTTCTAGGAGGCAAGGTAAAGGGTTTTGATAAAACCTGCAAAATTCAAACCACAAAACATATGTATTCAAACACATCAAATTCAATCCAATAGTTCAATCCAATAGTCAAGTTATGGTAAAAATCTATAATGTATAGTTTAAAATCATATACAAATATAAAGAAAATTTTTTATAAGTTTAAAACTTGAAAACTATAAAACAAAATATACGAGTATAAATATATATTCGAATAATTTTTTTTTTAGTTTTGAAACATTTTGTAAAAACTTTGAGATTATGGATATATACATACATCCTAAATATACAAAATTTAAACCTAAAAGCTATACAAATATAGAGAAATTCGAAATAGTATAAAAATAGGGATTTTACCTTGAATGTGGATGAATGGACGAATGAGGAGATGATTTGTACAATGCTTGATTATCAAAGCTTGGGTTTGATGTTTGAAGTAAAATCCCCCAAAAGATTTGAAGAAATTTGATTTAGAGGGTTTTTATAGATGAAAAACGGCTAGGGTTTTGATAAAAAAGGAGTTAGGCCTCGATTTAAAATAGGAAAGCCTATTTAATGGCTCCATCGCACGCGTAATGATACGACTAAAGCGCATGTCAGAATCGCATACTGCTATAGTATAACTCCGTACCGATACTCTACTCGTACCGGTACAGATAAGACTATACCAAAATACTACCCATGATAACCCGAACCGTTGCAAATACCCCCGTACCGATACCCTCTAACCAAAATTAACAATTTTGGCTGCAAAAGACCCAAAAATTTTGATTTTTCTCAAATCAATATTCATGATTATGATATGAGAGCAACAAGTATGGGAAAAACAAATACATACTCCCCAAAACAACATGAATAGATGCATTTAAGAGAAGATCATACAAATTCAAGCAAGTTTTGAGTTCAAAATAAAGGCTCTAAGGTTCAAGAAAGGCTAGTAAGCCCTAACTCTATCCTAAGAGACCAAAAATGCTCCTTATCTAAAGGTTTGGTGAAGATATCCGCTAATTGGTGTAAGGTATCTACATAATCTAGAACTACATTATTTTTCAAGACATGATCTCTAATGAAATGATGTCTTATTTCTATATGCTTGGTTCTAGAATGTTTTTTTTGAAGAAAAGGTGCGCATCGTTAAAAACCCCTCTAAAGTCACCACTGGTCTTAGACCGATAGATACCACCTAAGGGGAAAAGAGTACCCATATTCACTATCTAAAATGAGATGGAATCTCTTTGCTTACAATAGAGTGTATATAGTCGGGGTAAACCGAATCAAAAAAGATAGACGACAAGGGCGACAAAATTAGCCTCCCTAGGTACAAACTAAACATAAAAACCATCAGAAATTGCAAGCAGAAGGTGGGCATTCTCAAATAGAGGCACGGACAAGGATAGATTATCTTCTTGGTGATTCAATTTGTTAGCCACCATGGCAGAATCAGTTTCTATGATAACATTAGACCAACCTCGTGTACGTCCAAATTGAATACTGGTTGTAACTGCATGAAGCTCAGCCAGAGTAGCTTTTAGGCAGCCAGCTGAATGTTGTGCTAATCCACCAAGAACAACACCTTTATCATCCCTTGCAATAACTCCTATTGATGCATCTTTGGAAGCCGGGAAGAAGGCACCATCTGTATTGATCTTAACAGCCTCAATCTTCGGGGGTCTCCAACGTGGCCTTACTAACACTGGGTCATTAGTCTGAGCAGCCCGAAAATGGTTGTTCGATGTTCCATCAGAGAAGTTGGGGCTCGTCGCCATGGCAGCTGCGTAGTCTCGGATAAGGCCTTGAGAGTTTTGCACTGTAAGCCAAGGAGGTTGTAGAAGATTATTATGGACCCAGTCATTTTTACGATTTCATAAATTCCAAAGAACTGTAAGGAACAAAACAAAGGTGTCAGATGGACGAATAGATGCCCCTTTTTCTAGCCACGAGAGAGTAGATGTGATAGTGCTGTAAATTAGCTCATGTTGAAGACCAGCCAAATGTAGAGCCTCAGTTGAACCCGGACAGTCACGTAAGGCATGGATGGTGGTTTTAGGAGCTAGGTGGCAAAGAGGGCATGTGCTCAGGGCCAGGTTTGCCGATCGTAATCTTTGAAAAGTTGGCAGTGCATCATGACCTGCCTTCCATCCAAAAGATCAAATCTTAGGAATAATAGGCATCTTTAAAAGAATCTTCCAAAGACGCGAAGGTCGATTTAACGACCCAGACAGCTTTTGCAAGAACAAATATCCGATCTAACTGAGTAGACGCCAGAATTATGGTTACTCTAAAGTATCGTGTCTCGATTGTCATTAATAATAGAGACATGGAGTATTGTGTTTGCATCATTCAAATCAAAATAACGACAAATTTTTGCCTCATCCCAAGTAGGTTTCCCTCTTAACATGAAATCACGACAATGAACCGGTATTTTACGTTATCCGTATAATCACCATATAAGTGTAGCACAGATGCACCACCCCAGTTGTTCGAGTGTACACGAATCTTACTATTAATTCCAGGTCTTTGAAAGAACCCGAAATATAGCTTACGCATGGCTTTGTGAAGACCTTTCCAAGCGAATGAAGAATTCTTAAGGGCCTCGACGTCAAAGATATTCCCAGAAGAAAAGTACCGCGCCTTGTAGACACGAGATAATAGGGAACCATGCTCAGTGATGAGGCGCTAAATTTTCTTGCCCAACAAATCAACATTGAAGAGATGCATATCTCAGAAGCCAATTCCCCCAGCATTCTTAAGGGTACAGACTGAATCCCAAGCAATCATAGGCCAACCCTTTTTGTTGTTGCAACCCGACCACCAGTAACGACACATAGATTTAGACATATCATCAATTATGTTTTGAGGCAACATGAAACATGACATGGCTTACTTTGGCAATGGTTGAATAATTGATTTGATGAAGACCTCCCATCCGCTGAACGAGAGTAGATGATTATTCCAACTTGCCATTTGAGAGTTCACTTTGTCTCTAGTAAACCCAAGTTTTGCCATTTTATTCTGTTCGATTAGAAGAGGAATTCCTACATAAATTACTGTGTCATTAACTTCGCAGACATGTAGAATATTATATACATCTTGCTTATGACTCGGGGCGGTACGGGGACTGAAGAAGATAGTAGATTTTTCAAAATTCATCGCTTGCCCTGAGGAGGAAGCATAAAGATGAAGAATTTCTTTAACTCGAGTTACTTCCTGGATATTATTCTGAACGAAAATTATACTATCATCAACGAAAAGAAGATGATTGACTCAAGGACCATATCAACTAGTGCAAAGCCCCTGCAGACGTCCTGTCTGCTGCTCAGTAGTAAGCGTAGCCGAAAGTCTTTGTGTGCAAATAAGAAATAAAAAAGAAGAGAGAGGATACCCCTGTCTTAGACCCCGTTAAGGGTAGAAAGTGAGCGAGAGCGAACCATTAACTCGCGCCACAAAGGAAACAGATAATATGCAACGCATAATGAGATCCAGTCATACCATATCAAATCCCATTTTTTTACATAACATTCTTTATGAAAGACCATTCAACCCTGTCGAATGCCTTCTCCATATCTAGTTTAAGGGCTGCTCCCTAAAAATAATTACTATAATTCGAATTGAGTGAATGTACCAATTCGTGGCCCACCAGAATATTGTCAATGATGCTCCGTCTTCGAACGAAAGCCACTTGATTACTATTAATACAAGTGGGCATTATAGTTTTCATACTATTGATAAGCACATTTTCTACAATTTTATAGATTACGGTTCATAGACTAATTGGCCGGAGTTGGCTCATAGAGTTAGGTTCAGCCACCTTAGGTATTAAGATCAGTACAGTGTGGTTTACTGAAGACATGTCTGCATCTCCATTGAGGAGATCCAGACATAGCTTGATGGCATCCTTGTTATCCGTATCCCAATCTGCCTGTAAAAGCTGCTTGGAAATCCATCGATGCCCAGGGCTTTCCTTGGGTTGATATCCCTACAGGCAAAAGTGATTTCATCCTTAGTGAAAAACCTAGTCAAAATTGTATTCATATCAGGAGTGACTGAGGGAATAATATTTTCAAGGATTATAGGGTCAAAAGTCAGATTCGAAGAGGCAAAAGTAAGCAGTGACTACTTCTATAATTTTATTCGTACCTTTTTTCCAAACATTATTGTGATCGAATATACCATTAATATTATTTTTCTTTCTTCTTCCAGATGCACGGGCAAGGAAAAAAGATGTGTTCTTATCACCCTAAGAGAGCCATGGTATTCGAGAGCGTTGTGCCTAATAAGTTTCCTTATTATCAAGGAGATGTCGAAGTTCAGATTTAGCTGCTAGAAGGGCCTCCATATAAGCATAAGAAATTTGACCCAGCGGACATGAATTAATTTGTTTGTTTAATTCAGTGATGCGGTGGTTGGATTCTATGCGTTGCTGGTCTTGCCATGTCTTAAGGCAATCCCCAACAACATAGATCTTATTAATGGTCAAACCAGGCGCTGCTGCCCAGGCTCTTTGCACTGTTGAAACACAGATTGCATTATAGGCCCAACAGTTTTTCGAACCAGAAATTATCATTCCAAGTTGTCCATATTTCATGCGGAACAATGCTAGTTTCTAGAAAAATAACACAATGATCTGAGTCCGCGTTATATTCAGAAACAACCCGATGTCTGGGATAAGCATTAAGCCATGATGAAGTAGCTACAAAGCGATCAAGACGCTCTAACATGGGCGAGGTATTAGGACCAGGTTTGGTCCAAGGTTTACAATCAAATAATTAATTCTGGGTTAAGCAATCCATAAAACTATCAACTTGTGATCGAGCACGCCGACAACCTCCTTGTTTCTCACTATCAGAAAGGATATCGTTGAGATCTCCCCTAATTAGCCAAGGGAGAGGCGATGAGTTACTTAAGGTGTTAATTAACTCTCAAGTTTTATATTTTTGATTTGTATTAGCGTAACCATATATTCTTGAGGCTTTGAGATCTCCCCCAATTAGACAAGGGAAAGACGGTCGAGGACGCCGAACAATTACGACTGCTATCAATAGTGATACAGTCTTGCATATTTAAAGCTTGTTTCAAACGATCATTACTAGAGCTATTTAAACGAGTCTCACATAAAAACACAACATTAGAATGAAAACGGGCAACAAATTGCCCTAAAGATCGAACTGTCTGAGGCTTATCGAGACCTCGGCAGTTCCAACACATAAGCTTCATTTTTCTCGGTGGGGTTAAGTATCAACGCACCTCGAAGAGTTTTTAAAGCTGCTCATCCCAGCTGTAGTTTGTTTTGAATCTTTGGTTGTAGAAAGTGATGAGGAACGCCACCGTTTTGCCTTGACCAATTCTGAAAGGGCAGATCCTCTCTTAGGAACTCGAGTGATCGGCTCTTGCTTGTCACGTTTAGCAGAGACAGTGGAGCGTGGCTACGTGGCCATCCAAGCATCGAAATCAAACATCTGTGATGTCGATGAGGGGTTAATCGGAGCACCCTGATGTGCTATATTTTCAAGGGCAACAATAGTAGAGGCCACTTTGCCTTTTTCTATTACAAAGTCAGCAACAAGCACCGAGCCATCAGCCAGAACGGGAGGATCTATTTCAACGGTATCATCAGCCTCTAAGATTGGTCCTATCACTGAATCTCCAGGTGTGGCAAATGGCTCAGCAGATTCGACTGTTGCATCTACAACAGCTGTAGCATACGACAGGGATGGCATATCAACAACAACAGCATGGGCCTTGGTTACCGCTGTCTGTTCTGTAGCTATTGACCGTGATGAGGCAGTTGTTGGTACAGCAGGAGGTGTCATGGCCGAGACTGGCAGTGCCCTTGAATTCTGATCGGACACCGAGATGGATGCGCCTGAAACATTTGTTGGATTAATATTCTAAAAATCAAAGCTGATCGACTCAACGTCTTCCAAAATAGAATCATTATTTGCAATTGGAGTACTTTTTCCTACTTCTACATTTAAAAAGTCAACCATTATATATATATATATATAATTAAAATATGTGAATAATAATAAAATGTATAATTATTACCGGTTTCCTTATTTGTTATAATTGGAGGTTTTGTAGCCTCATGGTAGCGGATTTGACCTCTTGAATGTGAGGGACCCCCTAGAGGTTTGGGAGGATCGACTCGTAACTAGTCACCGTATTGTAATTTAGATAGATCATCAGTTTTAACTGTTGGGCATTGTATAGTAAGATGTCCAATGATTCCGCACCAGTGGCAAAGTAAGGGGAACCGCTCGTATTGAAGAGGAAAAATTTTTGGTGTAGATCCAGTGCCACCCAAAGCCACACATCGTCGGATAAGCTTTGAGGTATCCAGTATAACACAAACACGGAGAAAATCACCCATGTTTCCATCCATAATTTTAGTCTATGTGCCAACAACGGTTCCTATACAAGAACCGAGAGAGCGGCCAATATCATCAGCCATCAAAATAATAGGTATACTGTGAATCCGGACCCAAATGCGCATATTTGTAAATGAATATTCATTATTGGAGCAATCGGGGCCCAAAGGAAGAAGAGCTAACCATTTCTTCTTATAATTCTAGGGTCCTCGCTTAAGGATTTCATTACGCTTAGAAGTGGAAGAGAATTTGATTAGAAAAAAATTTGCTTTAATTCAGAAATCGATAGTACCTTATCATTTTTCCATATAGTACGGAAGACCCGTATCAAAGTATTACCATCAATTAAATTCGTCGTGATTACTTTGCCGATGAGAGAAAGATCGCAATCTTCCGATGGGGTATCCCAATTGACAGAAGAAGTGAAAGTCACTTCTAGTTCCTCAGTGGTAAAGTGAAGATCACTCAAGCGTTTGAGAATGGATTTGGGAGCCATTTGTGAAAGAAAGAAAGGCTTTGAATATAGTAGAGGAAGGGTGTTGGAGTGTAAGTAATGTTTGAGAGAGCTAATATTAATAATATAGATCATAATGCTTAAGAAGATGTCAAATAAGGTAGAAAAAGAGATTGGATTTGAATTGGAAACATGTTTACTTGTTACCTTGTATAGAATTAAAAAAAACATACTAGAGAGGTGCCATCTAAATTAAAATTTATTCCAACACTAAATATTGATGAAATCATGCCAAAGATGATATTTATATTCAAGATTAAATCAATTTTACCCAAAAGGAAAACCTTCCTAAAATTAAAGGGAAGCATCAAATATGGAACACCATGAAACAAGGAGTAGGCCGGATTTGATTTCTGTAATAAATACGTATTTGAAAATCCAATATAAAATTTATGGAAAGTGATTTTAAAGGCATCTAAAACCATAAATGGAATGATTCTTAATATACATGGATCCGAGTCAAAGATAGCATATAACTTGAATGGACAAGGAAACTTAGTGCAAGGTAATGGTGGAATTTTAGTTGGTAGAAAAGGAAATTTTCCCATTGAAAATTCTAAGATACATGTTAGGTGGAGAAAAAATGGTCCAACACTAATTATTATTGAATTCGAACCATAAAGACCATATATTATAGATAGACCAATGTTCAAATGAATAGTCAAGAAGGATTCATTTTTAACCAAATTAGGTTAATTTTCTAATAAAAAATTAATGGGGAAAATGAAGTATTCATCCAAAATCACGATTGGAACAATTCTTAATTTGAATTGATTCGAATTAAAAATTAAAGCCAATTTTGAATTGTCATTTATACCAAAAAATGGTGAAGCAGGAAATAAAAGAAGATATGAACCTAAAACAAATTGGAATGATCCCAAGTAAAAGTTTAATATACATATTAGTGTGAAATCCTCTAAATTAAAATAAATTCAAATTCTAAGTATGGAGGATTTCAAGTCAATGTGAAAAATAAAAGATGAGAATGAAGTTAATTTACTCAGAATTAAAGCCAATTCATAGTTGTAAAGTAAATTAAAATATGGATTTAAATAAATGTTTGAATTCAACAAGCAAAATTTAAGGGTAATTAAAGTGGTGGTATCATACATCACCAATAAATAGCTTCCTTGCATATATAGATTCAATCCAAAGGTAATTTCAATTTTAAAATACATAAAAACATCAATTAATGTTGAATGCAGTCTAATCTTAGTGTAAAGGATCAGAATGAAGACTGCCAAATGAAAGAGTAGTAATCGAAAGTCAATATTGATTGTGAAAATGGAAATTAAAGACACCAAATTGGTTCCTAACATAGTGGTTTCCAATAATGAGGTAACAGCAGAAATCAAGCATAAATTGAACTTAACTAGTGACAATTCTACTACAAATTTGGTATGTAATTTTGTTTTAGAAACTATAATATAGGAGATATGGACCGAATTGACTAAACAAAATGAGTTTAGGATGTAAATTTGAAAATTTTAATTTCAGATTTAAATTTTCCAGCCAAATTTTAAGGAGAATTAATATGACTTTTAGAATGAGATTAATACCAATTAATGGGAAAATAAATTTATTTCTGGCAATAAAAAATTGATTGTCAGATATATCAAAGATGATAATCATTTTTATTATAACTCTCAAAATTATTTGAACACGGGGAATTAATTTAGCATTGTAATTTGAAAAAGAAATGTTCCAAAACAAAGTTGAGTCCAGTTCAAATATAATATATATATATATTCAAGTTTGCGTAAACTGAAAACATGAAAAGAGCTAGAATAGATTTAGTGTCAAGAATTAGGTTTAAATAAAACAGATAAGAACTAAATCTATTTAACATTAACTCCAAATTGAGAATAGCAACTACATTCAGAAGATTAATGGATAGTATGAAAGAAGGTCTATGATCGTTTTCTAAATGAACCATGTCCTTCCAACAAACTCGAAATGTCAAATGAGAATGTAATGAATTATTTGTGAAAAAATGAATATGATCACTATGGACATCCATACAAGACTTATAAAGGGATATAAAGAGGATCATATTGAAAATTGATTCAAAAAGTTATGTTAACAATACCAAAATGAGACAAAGAAAAATTATAATCCAAAGGATCACCTTTAAGCTAAGGGAACACATTCTCACAGAAGTTCGTTCAAAGGCTAATATACAGGATGTAACTTTAAATAAAACAATGAGACTAAAATCAAAACTCATCCCCAATTCAATCAAAGATCTGGATAAAGTGTAAGAATGTGCTTCCGAAGCGAATATTTCAATACAAAAGGATCTCCAAGACAGTATGAGTTGTTGAATAACCATAGCCAACAAAGTTGATGAGAATTGTAAACACCACTGTAGTACATGTTTGTATAACATATAGAACCAAGGTCGTAATAGCTTAGAGATCAAAAAACACAGCCAAGGCCATGAAGACCATGATAGGAGCCATAAAGAGATAAATAAAGTAGATTCCAAAAGGCAACAAATAAACCCTTTCACCTCAGAAATACATGAGAAAAATAGATTAGATTTGGAGAGACTTAAAAAATCAAGTAAAATATCAGTCATACCATCATCAACGTTATAGATCAGTCTCTTCATGAAACATGAGATAAAACTCATGACATACGCACCAAGTTTTGAAGATATGAGAAGAACATGATTGAAGATAAAATATAGATAAGAATTAATCATAAATTGCCAAACAACAGTCTTTATACAATATCTAAGATAGCCTAAAATTCCATAAAGGATCAGATTCTAAAAAGAGTCATTCAACTCTAGACAAATGGAAAAAATACAAGGTGATATAAAAGATTTACCCCTAAAAACAAGTGAATTACTCCTAGTCCAAAAAAGGAAGATGAGGATGCAAGGTAACCAAATATCAACCAGAATCACGAAGATCCAAAATAATGCCCATATGATGATAAGCCATATCTTTCGGCATATGATGATAAGCCATATCTTCCGGTAGCAGAAATAGTGGACGTCAAAGGCAGAAATTGGCGACTGGCCGGAGAATGAGTGGGAGAAAGTTGGCAAAAATAGAGAAGGAAAAGGAAAAAGGATGGATGAAAGGGTTGAGAGAATTGAGAGAGAATCCATCACTCCCCTATTGGAATTTTTTGGTTCTAGAATGTTGGATGGGATTTTTAGTGAGACAAATAGCACTAGTATCTCCACACTTTAAAGGGATGGTACCTACATCAAATCCATAATCTAAGAGTTGTTGCTTCATCCAAAGGACTTGAGTACAACAACTACTAGCCAAAATATATTTCGCCTCGGTGGTAGATAGAACAATACTAATTTTCTTCTTAGAAAACCATGAGATTAACATGTTACCTAGAAATTGATAAGTGCCAGAGGTATTCTTCCTATCTATCTTACAACCTCTATAATCTGCATCTGAAAAAGCATGCAAACTAAATGATGAGTCTCTAGGATACTAAAGGCCTAAACAAAGGGTGTCTATAAGGTATGTAAAGATTCTCTTAATGACTTGTAAATGCGATTCTCTAAGACTAGCTTGCAATCTAGCACATAGGTAAACACTAAATATAATATTTGGTTTACTTGTGGTATGATAAAGCAAAGATCCTATCATAGATCTATAAAGCTTAAGATCAACATATTTACCTCCATCTTTGTCAAGCTTTGTAGATGAACTCATTAGAGTGGCTTGAGGCTTCACATTCTCTAAACCAAACTTCTTAAGCATATCCTTGATGTACTTTGCTTGATTGATGAAGACGTCATCATTCCTTTGTTTGATTTGGAATCCTAAAAAGAATGAGAAATCCCACATCATGCTCATTTCAAATTCGCCTTGCATTAACTTAGCAAAATCTTGGGAAAGAGATTCATTAGTAGAACCAAAAATAATATCATCAACATATATTTAAACTACTAAAATGTCCTTGCCTTTTTCTTTTTATAAAAAGTGTAGTATCAACCTTCTCTTTGTCAAAACCTTTTTTATTAGAAAATTTGACAATATTTCATACCAAGCTCTGGGAGCTTGTTTCAAACCATATAAAGCTTTTAAAAGTTTAAAAACATGGTTTGGATATTTTGGATCATCAAAACTGGGTGGTTGTTCTACATACACTTCTTCATTTATAAAATCATTTAGAAAAGCACTTTTAACATCCATTTGAAAAAACTTGAATTCATGATAACATACAAATGCAAGTAACATCTTAATAGCTTCCATTCTAGCTATGGGTGCATAGGTTTCATCAAAATCAATTGATTCTTCTTGAGTGTAACCTTGAGCAACAAGTCTAGCCTTGGTTCTCACTATGTTACCACTCTTATCTAGTTTGTTTCTATAAACCCATTTAGTACCTATAGTAGACTTATTACCAGGCCTATCAACTAATGTCCAAACTTTACTCCTCTCAAATTGATTTAACTCTTCTTGCATAGCCAATATCCAATAATCATCATTTAATGTTTCTTTGATATTTTTAGGCTCTATGCATAAGATAAATGCAACATAATTACATGTATTTCTAAGAGATGATCTAGTGGTTACCCCTTTGGATGGATCACCAAAAATCTCACCACATTTGACATAGTTGAACTCCCTTGGGTAGGTGACCTCCCTTTTCTCTAGAGACATGTCATTTAAGGCTCCTAAAGGTGGATCATGTGGTTCTTCTTTTGATGAAACTTCATCTACCTTTGATGATTGTCCTCCACAATCATTAGCATAAAAAATTCCTACATCATCATCATTACAAGTATCCTTCCTCGAAAGGAGGTTATCATCAAGAACAACATGAATAGACTCTTCAACCACTAAAGTTCTTTTGTTAAATACTCGGTAGGCTTTAGAGTTTAAAGAGTAACCTAGAAAAATAGCTTCATCGCTTTTTACATCAAACTTGCCTATATTGTCTTTTTCATTGTTTAAAACAAAACATTTACATCCAAAAGGATGAAAATAGCTAATGTTAGGCTTTTTATTTTTGAAAAGCTCATAAGGTGTTTTCTTCAAAAGTGGCCTAATCATTACTCTATTTACAATATAGCAAGCCGTATTTGTGGCTTTTGCCCAAAAATACTTATGCAAATTATTTTCACAAAGCATGGTTCTAGCTATTTCTTCTAAAGTTCTATTTTCCTTTCAACAACCCCATTTTGTTGAGGTGTGCGAGGAGTCAAAAATTATGGCTAATTCCATTTAAGTTACAAAACTCTTCAAAACCAAGATTTTGAAATTCAGTTCCATGGTCACTCCTAACATGAGAAATAGAGTAACCAACATCATTTTAGTTTGCTTTTGAAAACATGATGAATTTTTCTAAAGCCTCATCTTTGGTACTTAAAAAGAGATTTCAAGTAAATTTAGAGTAGTAATTAACAAGAATAAATGCATATTGTTTTCCACTCAAGCTCTTATTTCTAATAGGGCCAAAAAGATCTGTATGGATCAATTGTAAAATTCTACTTGTTGATACATCGTTAATAGATTTAGAAGAAACTCTTTTATGTTTTCCTTTAGCACATGCGTCACAAATTTTGTCAATAGAAAACTTGATTGTAGGCAAACCTCTTACTAGATCATTTGAAATTAATTTTTTCCAAAATGCTCATGCTTGCATGTCCTAGTTTTCTATGCCACAACCAAGAATCATGGTCATCTTTTGCAACAAAGCATGCATTTGAAATATGAATGTCACCTAGATACACCATGTAAATATTTCCTATTCTATGACCATTAAGCACAATTTTATTAGATGCAATGTCAATGATTTTGCAACCATTTAGATCAAACATGACATTGAAACCTTTATCACACTCTTGGCTTATGCTTAAGGTCGTTGACATATAAAACATTCTCAACGAATATAGAAGAGTGATTACCAATGGAACCAATTCCTTCAATATGGCCTTTGGAGTTGTCACAGAAATTCATTACTCCTTTAATATTTAGTTTTAGCTCCAAGAATCCACTTTTGTCACCGGTCATGTGTCTCGAGCATCCGCTATCAAGGTACCATGAATTTGCACTTGAAGTTTTTTCCTTGTAACAATGCTTCCCCTACAAACATAGATTTAAGTCTTGATTTTTTTTACATAAATTCTTTTGGGTCCATGAGTATTAGCTCCCAAAATCATGGTTCCCTTCGGAATCCAAGAAGCAATAGCATCAATGTTGTTAGAAGTAACAAGTTCCTTAGGAACCCAAACACTTCTAACTTTCTTACCATTAGATGTCCCTTGGAAGCCTCTATGTTTCTACCCATTAAAGTTTCTTCTCACTTAGTTGGGTTTTGAATTACTTCCTTTTCAAAAATGTGGTGCCACAACTTTGTTTAAATAAGCTTTAAGATCACTCACTTCTTTTTGGTGATCATCATGGACTCTTGAAAGTAGATTATGCAAGTCTTGATTTTTCTTTTCAAAATCCTTTTGTTTTGCTCGCATATCCTCAATATTCCTTTCAAGTTCCACATTTCTTTTGGATAAAGTATCATTTTGGTTTTTCAAATCTGAAATCATTTTATTGTTTTTCAAAATTGATTCTTTATACTTTAAAACCAATTCATCGTAAACCTCTTACAATTCATCATAAGCTTCTCGAGCTCATCAATAGTACAATCAAAAATAGATGAATTTGAGGTTATCTTAGGATCAACCTCGATTTCTATGAGAAATAAGTTAGCTACCTCTTGCTCTTCCTAATCGGATGATTCTTCATCACTCTAAGTAGCTACATGTACCTTGAGCTTATTCTTTTTCCCGAAGCTCTTATTCTTTAATTGAGGATAATCAAACTTGGTGTGCCCTAGATTTTTGCACTCATAGCAAATAATTTGTTCATTCTCTTCTTCCTTTGGCTTGTTCTTGAAACCCTCTCTTCGTTGGAACTTCCTTACACGGTTGGATTATATGAACCTTGTGAATCTCTTGGCTACCATAGCCATTTCTTCATCTTCTTCTCACTAGAATCATTCTCTTCTTGTGAAGCTTTGAGAGCAATTCTAACATTATTCTTCTCCACTTCTTTCTCCTCTTTCTTCTTCTTCCCTCTTATTTTCTTCCTTTCTTCATAAGCTCATGAGTGAGAAGTGACCCCATGAGAGCATCAAGCTTTAAGGTCTTGAGATCTTTGGCTTCGATGATGGCGGTCTTCTTCGAATCTCGTGACTTTGAAAGAAAATAGATAAGCTTCTGAACAAGTTTTTCTTTCAAAATGACTTCTCCATATCCTTTAAGCTTGTTGACGATGATGAAGAATTGATCGAACATCTTAGTGATGTATTCATTCAATTTTATTTTGAAGTTCCCATAACTTAGATTGAGGAGTCCAATCTTGATCTCATTTACTTCATTAGTACATTCATAAGTAGCTTTCAACTTGTCTCATATCTCATTGGCACTTAAGCAAGAAGACATCTTTGCATACTCGTCCAGTCCAAGACACAAAACAAAATGTGCATGTTTTTATTGTTGACTTGCAACTTCTTCCAATCATCATCGGTTAATTCTTGCCTTATCTTAGGAACGAGTTGGTCTTTTTCTCTCTTCATCAGAATAATTGGTCCATCCACCACTACATCCCAAATGAGGTAGTCATTAGATTTGATGAAGAGCCTCATTCTATTCTTTTAATAAGGGTAATTTATCCTATTGAAATATGGAGGTTTGGCGATAGATTAAGATTCATCTAAGTGATTACCGAAAGTAGAGGTCATGGCTTAACTTATAGATTGATTGTGCACCGGTTAAATCTACTCAAGAGGATGTGAAGCCTTCAAACGAGTGTAGCTCTGATACCAATTTTTGGGATAAAAATCAATATAAATGGCCAAGAAGGGGTAAATTGGCAAATAAAAATTTGGTGAAGCTAATTGTAAAAGCAATAAAAAAAGAGACAAGTGGTTTATAGTGGTTCAACCTTCTCAATAAGGTTTACATCGACTACCTTAGCTATCCACACTAAAGATTTCTCAAATCTAATAGATTTGTTTTCCTTTTGAGGCTGAATGAGATAACCTTACAAACTCTCTTAAGGTTTATACCCCCAAAACCTTAAGAACACACTCAAAGAGATAAATACAAATTTAGAAAACTAAGAAACCTCACAAGGTAGTATGTTTGCACAAATAAGGTTCACTAAGCCCCACACACTTGAATAAAAAGATTACAATGAAGAACAATCAAATGGGTTCACAAGATTTGACAAATTTGAGCTTAAAGATGTTGGATATGTGCTTGAATGCTTTAGACTTGTTGAATAGTTGTTGAAGAAGCTTCGGAGACTTGATTTTATACCTCTTCATTGATTTTTGGTCGTTTGGGTGGTTGGGATATTCAATAGAGTCGTTGGGTTGCATTATTCCCATAATAAATGTTGTCTGGTAACACTGGTATCAATACACGAACAACCATATTGGTACCTGCTAAAAAGAAGAAAGAGTTGTTGCAATAAAGAGGTACCGGTACGCGATCAGGCGTATCGGTATGGAGTGGATATTTTACAAGGGGTATCAGTACAGGTCGTACCATACCGATTATCATTTTGCTCACTGAAATACTTAGAACATTTCGTTAAAATACCGTATTGATACGCTTATAGGTGTACCAGTACGTGTTAACAAACTTTTTAAATTATGGTTCCAATAAACTAAAAAGGCAATGGTCGAGTTTTTTAATGAAAATATTTAGAAAATCTTTAACCTTCGTACCGGTACTTCATAGGCCGTACCGATACTCAAATTGAATTTGGTTTCTAGATTCAAAAGCATGTACCGATACTCGCATAGCCGTATAGGTACCCTTTAGCCATTATGCATAAAATTGATTTCCAGTAACAAAAACCTGTGTCGGTACGCCTACCGGTACTCAGTCACCAAATTGGCTAATTTTGAGTACCAAAACACTTAGAAAATGTTTGGGGATTTAAGGTTTGACATAGAAAATATTTGAGTTCGAATGCCTGTCATTTTAGTGAGTACATTAAGTACTTTAAAATTTTATTTCTTTTACAAAATAGTCATTCTTATATCAAAATCAAATATAGGTTTAACAGCCCACATATTTGGTTCTTCATCAGCTTCCAACTATGGAGAATTGGAACTCAAGGCTTTATTTGAAACAAAAAAAGATGCCCAGTTGACAGTTAAGGAGTACTACATCAAACATCATATGAATTTCTCTGTTTTTGAGTCTAATAAGCTTACATATTGCGTAAGGTATATTAATTATAAGAGCAAATGTCCTTGGAAGATAAGGATTTCATACATGAAGAGGAAAAAGATGTGGGAGGTGACAAGGTTCAATGAGCAGCACACTTGTGCAAATATCTCATTCTCATAGGACCACATAAATTTAGAATTTGATCTAATATGTGCCTGCAATAGGTTGTTGGTTGAAAAAGATCCAAGGATTTTGATTGCAGTGTTAGTAGCATCCATACGAAATCAGCTTGGATATATTCCATCTTACTACAAGGCATGGATGGCAAAACAAAAGGCGATGGCGCAGATGTATGGTGATTGAAGTTGATGGTACCTGGTTGTATCAGAAGTGCAATCATATATTACTTATGGTTGTTGCACAATATGGAGACAAGAATATATCCCAAATTGTCTTTGCCATAGTTAAAAAGAAAGACGTTGATGGATGAAAATTCTTTTTGAGACATTTACGCATGCATGTAGTAAAAAAGATGGGTTTTTTATGATCTTTGATAGAGGGACTATAACCCCATTGACCTGGTCTAGTCACAAGACCGAACCTAGTGAGCTATATTAGGGTTTACCGAGACAAACCCAGAAGATTTACATTGAAATGGTCTATTTTTTTCTTTTATCCTTTCTAAATGCATATTTAAGTCCTAAGGTGATCATACTTGTTATGGTGTGGATTACAACTCAATCGGGCGTCGAATTGACATCCAATTGTTGAAATTCGCATTTTATGGACTAAAACGCAATTTCTAAAAATTAAGAGAATACATGTGAAATTAAAGTTATCAATCTTTAATTAGTCACATTTCATACTATCAGGTTCAATCTCAGATTAAAATAACCATCCAAACTTATTTAATTACATAAACAAGAAACAGGGACTAAATTACAAATAATACAAATTTTAGAAAACATCTTAACTGATTTAACGACTGGCGTACCGGTACAGGGCCTATCCATATCGCAATGGGGTCAAAATGCAAAGGCGTACCAATACAGTCCTTAAGCGTATCGGCACGGGTATGTATTCTCGAAAATATGGAAATCCAATAGCTAAAGGTTGAACCGATACAACTACCCATGTACCGAAACTAGGCTTGCTTAACAGTTATGTGTACCGATAAGGTTACCAGGCGTATCGGTAAACCTAGGCAATTTTGCCCAGATTAAGTCGAGACAGTTCCCTGCGTACTGATCCTAGAAGACATGTACTGATACAAACAGACCTGTAATGACCTCTTGGTCCAACATACGACACTTTGGCTCAATATAACACACTTCAAACAACATATAAACACCATATAACTTCATAAACATAAACTCCTCAAACATAGCAACATGGTAAAAGATCATTCACAACATGATATATTCAAAACAAGCCCCTATAGGCATGATTTCTACCCAAGCATGCATAATGTTTCCTAACCCCTCAACACCAAGCATTAAGCTTCATTCAAGTCCAAAACATCAAACCAAACTTATACAAATAGGGAGTACCCCAAAATAAACCTCCCAATAACAACTTGGTCACATTGCCTCTTGTTACTACTTAGCATTTATAAAACCATACTTTAAAATTGTCTCACTCCTTGGATCTCCTCTTGCACACTTGTTGTCCGAGAAGGCTTATTTCTCTGCATTGATGAGAAAGGGGAGCATAAGCTATAAGCTTAGTGATGGATCTCTAAAACACCCATCAATGCAACAAAATCATTTTAATTCAAACCAACTGTATATGTCTCATGGAAAAATCATCTCATGCTTTTATAATCTCTTTCAAATGCACATTTAAAATCATTTACAACACATGTATCATGGATTTCATCGCTACCTCAATTTAAGCTTCAAATGCCAAAACCTCTATATAGCATGCTTAAAGAGCATCTCATTATAAACCATATTATACATACATAATCCATTTCTCGTGATACATTATCTAGTATAGTGGCTTTCAAGTGACTCAAAACAAGTTCCAAACCATTTACAAAAACACATCGGATACACGGATTTTTCAAGTGACTCAAAACAAGTTCCAAACCATTCACATACATTCCTCAATCGGAGCAACGAAACATTTACCCACCTCAACGATTTAAATCGGAGCAACAAAATATTTACCCATCTCAACAGTTTGGATGTATAAATCCACCAGTGGGAGAAAATAGAACATTTACCCACCTCGACCACTGCGGTTCTCATGGTGGAGTCTACGGCACACTCACAACCACTCGACACATATGAGGCAACTTTTTCTAGTGCACTTTAAACCCTATGGCTAGCCAACTATATCCGATAACATTTTAATCATAGCCACTTGCCAATATACTCAATAAAACAACATTATCTCATTATTTTGCATATGCATAAAATCAATCCAATTTCAAACATGCTAAACCATGCTTTATAGTATTCTCGAAAATACTTTCACAAATCATGTTTCATTCTCAATAATCATCATATATGATCTTTTGCAACATCTTTCATTTCTAAAACATGCATAATACAGTGAGTAATCAAAATCATCAACATGTGCATGAGATTATATTTCACAATACGTAAAACTAGAGAGAGCTCAACCAATACTTACTTCTGAGCTTAGATAAGTGTTTCAAACTTATTCTAAACTCCCAAAACTTCTTTCAAACCTTTTAATAGCATTAAAACACATTTTTACTCATCAACAACCCAAAGCTTGTTATCTAATACGCAATCAAGCCTCCAAAGCTTCAGCAACCTCTCCAAACGCTATAGGATTCAACTCATTTGTTTTTCCCCAAAAAACAGAGAATTAATGCACTTCCATGCATCTCAAATCCCCATCAAACAACAAACACAGCTTCACCACCCTTATATCTATCAAACGCCTCTCTAAAGCATCCAAAAACATCATCAAACCTCAACTATACAAAGCCTAGCCAAAACCTATTGATTCTAACATTTTAACAACATCAATTAACATCCAACAACATCCTAAACACGTCCTTATACCTCCAGCAACACCACAACTCCAATATCACATCAAAAACTAACTATAAACAACCTAGAAAATTAGCAATTCACATAGTTTCGGGATTCCTTTAATTAACCTCTTCTTTTAACATTAAAACACATCTTATAAGAGTTATAAATCCATTAGATTCATTGCAAAACAAATCCAAATCAATGTTTATCCAATTTCCACACAAAACTCAATTTAATCACCAAATCCATGTTTAAATCATAATTTTATAACATAAATCAATAGCAAAGGATCAAGAACTTGGGAATTTCAATAAAAAACCTTTAATTAGAGGAGAGAAATGAAAATCACCTCTAATTGCTAATTTCTCCCTTAATTGGCAAAGTTTGGTTGAAATCCAAATAGATTTTGTTGCAAGAATCAAAGGAATCAAGTAGGTAATCAAAAGGAAATCAAAATGAATTGATTCATGGAAATTTTGGAAAGATTTTTATAGTTTTGTTGCTGAGAAAGTTGAGAGAAAAGTAAAATCAAAGTTGGTTACGTAAGAAAGTGATTTTGTGAAAATGGAAATATTTTTATTAAATCTATTTTTTAATATTAAAACCATTTAAAAACACTTTAAAATAGCCTAAATTAAGGGAAAATCTGATGGAAAAGTTTGGTCAAATAGCTCCTTAAAGATTCTAAGTTTTGACCCCTTTACGATTTAGTCACCAAAAATAGTTTTGAAATTTTCATTTTAGTCACTAGACAAAATGTCCCAAAAATCAGAATTATTTACTTCAAATTGAATTTACCAAAATACTTAAAATATCAATTAAATATTTTATAACATTTTCCCATACTTTATTTTTAACCAAAAACAATTTTATAAGATTTAATTCCATAAAACTAACTCGAATTGCCTAACTCAGTTCTCCCAAACCGTCTAATTGATCCGATTAACTTCTAGGCCCAATTTTTGGGCGTTGCAGGGACTGCGCTCTTATCATTAATTGATAGAGCGAATAGTTTATGGACGCATCCGCATGCATATCTAGCATATGCTTCAAATGCCAAGACTAATTTCGAAAGTAATGAGATCTGAAAAGAGATTTTAAACGCGGGTAAATTTTAATTCGTTGTTTATAAAAATTATTAATTTATTTTTGATGTTTTCTTATTTGCTTTAACTAACTAATTTTTTTAAATAGGGTATGAACTACTTCAACCAAAATGCCAAGCGTGATTAAGAAGTTTGAGGCGACACGGAATACGTGTATTTAATTTTGCAAATGACATCCCTAGGGAAAGATGGTCATAAGCCTATGATGAAGGTCAGCGTTACGGCCATATGATAACGAACCTTACTAAGACTATAAACTCGGTGCTTAAAAGAACACGACATCGCCCAATTGCAAGTATTGTATGTGAGACTTACTTCGGACTGGGTAAAGTTTGGTGCGACAAAGGATATGAAGTAAACTCCCAAATAAACAGCGGAAAAAATTGGTCTAAAACCCTGCAGAATGTCATGATCAATCTTCAAGCGGCTGCAACCTCTATGAGAGTCAGAACCTTTGACCCAAATAATATAGAATTTACTGTCGAAGCTAAGGTCTGAGGTGAGCATAGAATGTACCAGCTAAACCTCAATGAGAGATGGTGTGATTGTGGTGAATTTCAAGCATTTAGATACCCATGCTCTCACGTACACGTTGTATGTATACATATTCGTATGGACCCTTACACGTATGCGGATGAGTGTTTTAGCCTGCGCACTATGGAAAATATATACAGATTTCAGTTCAACACGATGGTTACCAAATCCAGAGCTTCGTAGAAAGCTGAAGGGTCGGCCGAGTTTCACTCACATTCATACTAATATGGATGATTCAGATGACAAAAAGGGGGAGTTCAATTTAAGCATTGTACTCTTTGCCGGGGATCAAGTCACACCAGAAACAAGTGTCCCAACAAATCCAACCTTTCCAACTACCATGTTAAACCATCAACTTAATATTCTATTAATGTAAACTTAATATTCGTCATGTAAACTTAATATTTCAGTTTGAGATTGCTATTAATTAGATAACTTATTTTAAAATGCTTCCTTTTATTGGTTGAGAAATATTTGATTTTCTTTGTTAGTAAGTTATTAATGTACTAGTTAATTAAGAAATAAGACAAGTTTAAGAAAATAAAATAAAATTGTTTATCAAACAATAGTCAAATTTAAAAACTAAGACTAAATAATTTAAAATTGTTTCTCAAACAAACAAACAATAGTCAAATTAAAATATATTCTAAATAAAATATAATTTTTTTATTTCCTCCTCCTTCTTGGCAATTTCTGTCGGTGTGGGGATGGCGTTTGATCGTACCATCGAGGGGGTTGAACTATTCTTCGTGGTTGATCTGGAGTCTGCTCATCATAGAAAATGGATCATCCATCATTTGCATAGAAGATGGTGTACCATACATTTCTTCTGGATGAAATAATGAGCTATTAATGGTCGTAGTCGACAACAAAGATGTCATACTACCAACTCCCATGCCTTCCCCATATACGGATGTTTGAGGATACTCAAATTGTGGTCTGTATCCCCTATCATCATTGTAAGCTAGATGAGAAGATGAGCTGTCACCAAATGAAAAATGGTTTGGTGGTTGTTCCCGAACATTACCAAATCTAAATGTTGGATGAAATGATGAGTTGTCACCAACTATTGTGTGGACTTTTGGATCGCATGCTCTATTGGTTCTTCCCAAGGATCATTGCTTACAGGTCTTATGGGGATTGCAATGGAGACCATGAAGAACGTTAACCCATAGAACAATTCAAGTTTGATTCATTTGTTGGTTCTTGTGAGCTCTGACCAAACCCGGATGACAAGTGTACATGTTTTTATCATTGTGGATCTTCAAGCCATTTATTTTCAACTTCGAGGGATACTAAGAACGATTTCCATTTTTCGAATACCACGAATGGTACTCTAAATTAAAATCAAAATCATTGTCTTCAATTGGAGTCAAATCTTCTGCCCACCATGTATATCTTTCATCCCAAAGAGCAATGAAATTGGCTTGCTTCACAACCCAATTTTCATCGAATCTACCATTTTCATGTCCACTATGGATGTGTTTAATATCACGTGGAGCTCTAGGAATGGGTTGATGAAAGTTGAACTGCCGCAACACTCTATCAGCACAATGATATTCAACAGTAGAAAATGGATCAAAGGCACAAGTGCACCCCAGAATGTTCTACATTCATGCACACTTTGTGGTATGCAAACCTTGATTGTTGGATTCTCGTAAGGCAACCAAATAAACTGTAAAAACAAATATTAATATACATACACAAAAATTATTTTAAAATATACTAAGTCAGAAAATTAATTTAAAAACATTAGGATACCTCATTTTTTCCTATTGTTTGGATCTTTAGTCTTATATCTCTAACATTGTTGTGCACCACCCCTCGCGTTCTTCAACTTATGTCTCCATCTGCAAAGGTATTGAACTTATATTTCTAAGTCATTCTAGATAAAATATTATATCAATAAAATATTTATAACAACTGTAATCATAGTATTACCTTCCAGTAAGCGAAAATTGCACGGGTGCTTTCATAATGGGCGTTAGATAAGGAAGCATGTACCAAGCCTATGATTGTAGTAAGATTAGGCATCCACCAATATTTGATGTCTTCTTCTCACCAATCATAATTGAGACATTGCATATTTCATGGTACATGAATGCCAATATTTCAGCTATATTCACGAGTTGTGTTAAAATCATCCAAGAATGACAGCTATTGTGTGCGAACCAGATTGCCAGATGTATCTAGCATCAATATATCACCAATGATTTCTAACATATATGCTCAAGATGCATACATAAGTTCTCGGCGAGTAGATCTCTCTGTTACGATGAATTCACTATACAACCATGTAATTTTCACACGTAGACCTTTCACATCTGCCTCAAGAGGAATTTTTCTGAGGTACTGACTGCAAAATGCTATTACATTATATGTATTTGCTCTAACCAACAGATTCCCATTTATTGGGACACCAAGTTGTATAGCTACATCTTCCAGAGTTATCATGCATTTGCCGAATGGAAAATGAAATGTGCACGTCTCTAGTCTCCATCGTTTAATCAATCCAATTATCAACCCGAAGATAATCTTAAATCCACGAAGAAATGAAGCATTATAAAATCTGGTGAGCTATAAGTAATAAATTATGAGGTCGAACGGTTCCTTGATCTTCGTTCTTCGACGGCAGAAAGTATGCTCCTGACCCTATAATTTATTTATTATAATAAATTATTTCGTGTTACACATAACACAATAAATTTCATATTACTTACTTGTTCTTCATGAATATGAAAGGAAATGTGCTCATGGTCACGGTACAACAAAACTTCTCCAGATGTCATTTTCAAACAAATATGCAAAACATTTTTTAATATATTTATAAAAAAATTTATGAATATATCTTAAATCTATTTTGAATCTAATTATAATATTTTGAATCTAAACAATATTAACTATTAAAAATTAACTAATTAAAATTAAATAGATACAAAAAACTTACATGGTAGATGAGAAACAGAGAAAATATGCTCTAAATCCTTCAAAAAAAATAATTAAATAGATATATTAAAAGTAATTTATAAATAAACAATTTAAAATACAAACAAATTAAATTTACATACTCAATCTGGAAAAAAAATAAAATATTTTGCCAAACAAATGTTCAATCACATAAAAAAATTCTACAAACTCCTCTCATGTTAAAAAAATAGATTACTTACTTCTGAGAAACCGAGAAGATCTACAACCAAATATACTTAAAAAATTCACCTCTTCGAATATATCTTCAAAAAATATCACTAAAATTTTCATCTCAAACTCTGTAAATATTTTTTCTCAAACCCTATACACTCTTCTTCTTTATATCCCCACATATATAGACTTCTCTATTATCAAAAATTTGATAAACAAAAATATATTATCACTCACGTGTCTGCTGCCATATTTGTCCACTGACGAGGACGACGCCATGTCGAGGTGGTGTCTTACTCTGCAGGATTTCCTGCACCGTCGGCTGCAACTAGCGTCGTCACGAAAAAAATGAGCCATGCAAGATTCCTTCAACTGCCAGCTGCTTCATGCAGCTTTAATCAGCTACACCAGCTGAGCCAAAATGATACTCACGGGTCTGATGCCGTGTGCAGATGACGTCTTCCCATCAACTCAAAAATATATTAAAAAGTATAAAACGTCATGCGAAGATGGTGTTCTCCTCTTAAAACTGTAAAATTTGTCTTATATCCCTAAATATCCCTATACCCTTTATTTTTCAAATATTTTCCCCTACTTAGATTATTCCCCTAATTTTGCCCTATAATAATGAGACGTTTTAACCACAGGAAAGTAAGAGCAAAACCGGGTGCAGTTAATCTGTGCAATTCACTTTTTGAAGCCCACAGGAAAAGAACAAAGCCCAAGGAAATGGAATAATGATCATCTTGTCCGAATCTTCGTCCTCTTTTAAAAACCTTCTTCACCTCTCCGCTTCCTTCGTCTTCGTAATCCGTCTCTCTTTATACGTTAACAGTTCCATTTCATCGTTTAACAAAATCATTGTTTTTGAAAAGGTGATCATACCATGGCTACAAAGAAGAGCGTTGGGGCTTTGAAGGAAGCAGATTTGAAGGGGAAAAGAGTGTTTGTAAGAGTTGATCTGAACGTTCCATTGGATGATAACTTCAACATAACCGATGACACCAGAGTCCGTGCTGCTGTTCCCACCATCAAGTATTTGATGGGCCATGGCTCTAAAGTCATCCTCTCCAGCCACTTGGTACTTCTTTTTTTTCTTCAGATTTTGTTATTATTTAAAAAAGTTAGTTCTGGGTTACTTGATTTACCTGTTTTTGTCTCACTTGGTTTTTGGGTATATTTGCAAATTTTGATCTACTGCTTTTATTAGTTTTGATTTACCCGTCTTGATCTGAATTTACCTGAATCCGTGTTTATTCCTCCGTTTATTGCGAGGTAAAATATTCCTTTTATCTTCAGCTTGTTTTACTATCCTTTTTGTTGGCTTAGGACGCAGAACAAGGTATCTATTTCAGGGCTAGTAAATTCTTTAGGGTGGTTGTATGACTTCTTAGAGTAAATTGAGATTGCATTGAATGGAGGCTGGCACTTATTGCTACCAAATTTTACGCTCTTTTTTGTTAATCCTTTATGACTGGTTTGCTAGGATTATTAGGAGGGATAGTGGATGGAGTGTTGAGGGTGATTTGAGCGCTGGTAAATACTTGGAATTTTTGGCTTGGGGAATGATATGATAACATGTAGTTGGCTGTAATTTGTTCTATTTTTTTATATTTTTTCTGAAGTGCCTGATTTGCATAACCATGGTGCACATCTAAGGATCATGGAAATAATGTATGGGTCATTCTGTATCATACTTTTATGTTTTTCTAATCTACCTTTTGCCCCCCCTCCATCTTTCTCTTTCTCAAGTTGAATTGTCATGATAAGTTTCTGGTTGCTTTTTCAGGGACGTCCAAAGGGTGTCACTCCTAAGTACAGCCTGAAGCCTCTTGTTCCAAGGCTATCTGAACTCCTTGAGGTCGAGGTTTGTCTTTCAGAATTAACACTTCTCCATTTCATTGTTATTTGCTTGATTCCCCCCCCCCCTTTCTACTTACACATTTGTATTTATCTTGTGATAGGTTAAGATGGCAAATGACTGTATTGGTGCTGAAGTTGAGAAACTGGTGGCTGAATTACCAGATGGAGGTGTATTGCTCCTTGAGAATGTGAGGTTCTACAAGGAGGAAGAGAAGAATGATCCTGAGTTTGCAAAGAAGCTGGCTTCTCTTGCAGATGTCTACGTTAATGATGCATTTGGCACTGCTCACAGAGCCCATGCTTCTACAGAGGGTGTGGCTAAGTTTTTAAAGCCTTCTGTTGCTGGTTTTCTTATGCAGAAGGTATTTTGAATTCATACGTCTGGAATTATTTGTATTATGTAGCTGATTGGTTTAGGAATTGTCTCAGTCATTATGACATATTGGTTATAGGAAAGTGGTGTCAAGCTAATTTTATATCACGACATGTTTCTTTTTGAGATCTTGTAAATACCTCTTGGTCTCTAGCGTGTGCCTAACTGAAGGTTATCCTCTGAAATTTCTATGTCCTGGTTTTGTTCGAAACATGTAGATAAGAACATGCAACAGTTATATGTTGGAGATGCCTGTTGTGTATCTTTTACATGTTAAGTTCTTTTCTTTTTGCAGGAGCTTGATTATCTTGTTGGAGCTGTGGCGAATCCCAAAAAGCCATTTGCTGCAATTGTCGGTGGTTCTAAGGTATCAACCAAGATTGGAGTGATTGAATCTCTCTTGGCCAAGGTTGACATTCTCATACTGGGTGGAGGAATGATCTTTACTTTCTACAAGGCCCAGAAACATTCAGTTGGATCATCACTTGTCGAGGAAGACAAACTTGATCTAGCAACATCACTCCTTGAGAAGGCCAAGGAAAAAGGGGTGTCCCTCTTGCTTCCGACTGATGTCGTTATTGCTGACAAGTTTGCTGCAGATGCTAACAGCAAGGTTTGTCATGTTGCTTATCTGGTTTATGTTTGGCCTATATATTTCCTTGGGTGCTCTATGTTGTACAGACACTTTAGAGTTCTACCCCCACTCGAATAAATAATGTTGTTCTCTCTATTTTTATGTGCCCTTCCCCAACTCTTTAAACCGAGAACATAAGTTTCACATCTAGTTTATGTTGGTGGGACAAAATGCAATAGAATTGATGCATCAGCTCCTTTTCTGTTGATGCTGTATTTGAATTTGTTTCAGCCTTGGAATTGTGTCTATTTTTTTGTAGGTTGTGCCAGCATCTCAGATCCCAGATGGTTGGATGGGTTTGGATATTGGACCCGACTCTATAAAAAACTTCAGTGAGGCCTTGGACACTACACAAACCATTATTTGGAATGGACCAATGGGTGTCTTTGAGTTTGAGAAGTTTGCTACAGGCACTGAGGTAATCTTGGCGATCATTATATGGAATTGAGTCTTGCTTTGGTCATTTTGCCAAGTTTTTATCGGCATTATATAAGATTAACCTATTTTTTTGTAGTGTTTCCTAAACGTATTCCATTGCATTATTACCAAGTTTTAAAGTAAAATGTCCATTTTGGGGTTTAAATAGTTGAAACTTTAATTGCAAACAGTCAGTTCTCTTGTACTATTATCTGTGCAGGTGGTTGCTAAGAAGCTTGCGGAGTTGAGTGGCAAGGGAGTGACCACAATCATCGGAGGAGGTGACTCTGTTGCAGCAGTGGAGAAGGTTGGGCTAGCTGACAAGATGAGCCACATCTCAACAGGGGGCGGTGCCAGCTTAGAACTTCTCGAGGGAAAACAGCTACCTGGAGTCCTTGCTCTTGATGATGCTTAAGCTTAGTTTCCCTACTCTTGGTTCTTTTCTTCGTCTTTCACTGCATTATAGTGGCTGGTTTTTCAGCCAAGTGTGACTGAATTAGTAATTTTGTAAGGAAATTAGTAAGCTTATGCTGTAGAGCCTGACAAGGTGACTTTCACAAAATAAAATGGCGCTTCTATGCCTAAATCGATCGTTTTTAGGTGCACTTTGCTGTAGATCTTTTTCGGGACCATTATTGTTGATCCAATTACTTCCTCTAGTGCATGTTTTATATGCAGTTGTTCTTGGATAGCTTGATGAGAATTGGTACCGCGATTGCTTTTTATCTATACGTACATATTTGCAGATATACACAAGTATATACGTGCGTATATAATCTTATAGATGTACCCTAAGAGATTCGATGAATATTAATCCCACAAGTTATGAGATATAAAAGTAATACTTTGCACATTCTATCAGACATGATGTTTAGCGACCAAGCAGTTTTTGGTAGGTAATGAATCTTGAAGTTAGGACAAGGTTGAGGATATGTTTTATATTTTTTGAGAATGATTGTCTTTTGATTTTGGGGCTTAACGTATGTTTTACAGCTTTGGGTGGCAACCATGGATCAGTGTCCACGATGTTAATGTGGCTTTGCCATCTCAACTATCTCATCCACATTCTTGACATCTCATTTTATGGTGTACCCGAAATAGTTACCTGACTAAAACTTTTAAGTTAGTATTAGATTGAGTCAAATTGAGTGGATAAAATTGTGTTAGTCATTGACGAGTACTATTTTATCATTTAAACTTTATTTGAATTTTTTAGTCGAGTTAAATCGAATATATTTTTAAATTTTTGTTTAAATTTAATTATAATTATTTACAATATTATGATACTTATTGATTTGAATGGCTTTCTCTAATTATATAGAATATACATAAATATTTCTTCATATTCATTTTCACACATGTAAGTAAAATTTATAATATTATTTAATAAATTAAATATCCTCTAAAATTATATTATATATTTATAATGTTATTATTTGAAAGAATGAATTTTGAGGACAAAATATTGGAGTATAAAGAAGCCAAGAAAATGTATGGAAAGAAAAAAAAATAATTTGTAAAGAATTACAATTAAATGATCAAATTAAATAAAATGCAAAGTTGAGGGACTAAATTTCCAAAAAAAAAAGTTATACAAATATTTTATGATAGTTGAGGAGCATGTTGTTCAAATTTGATTAAAAATAGACTTAAAACGACAAAAGAATTAAAGAAACAATAAAATTAAAGATCAAATACAAAACAATCAAATTATTTGACTAATGATAAAAAACGACATTGTTCTAATATTTAATTTTTTATTATTTGAACTTTTCAAATTTAAAATCAATTTAAAAATTAAATTACTAATTCGATTTGATTTAAAAGGAACGAAAAAAAACTAAAAAAAATTATTTTTTTCAATCTAATTAAATTTGAAAGTCTCGAACTTGCCATTATGAGCCTCTTTTTTTGTCTCCGTCGTGTAATTCTTTTTTTATTGTTTGAATGTTATTTATGCCACTTCACTATCATAGGCTTTGTACGTATACGACTTCACATCACAATCTTTGTTAGCGTCATTTTTAGACCTTTGAAGGCAATGGGAAAATATTTTTGAGAATACAATTATTGAAATTTAAGATTATTTAGTATATTATTCGGTATGTTATAATATTTTTTAGTTTATTTGATCGAAATGTAAGATTTTAGTATTTAGTCGGTAAAATATAAAATTACCTAAAACACATTTTGTTCAAGGTCCAGGGACCAGTTGGATGGGTGACAAGATTAATGAGGCTAAAAACAATGGTGGCAACGAGAATAATTACTATAACAGTGGGGAAGAGCCGTCTCGGATATTTTTGGAGTTAAAAATGATCTTATAGAACGAAAATATATGTCATTGCTTTAAACAATTAATTTAATATTTTATTAATAAATCATATAAATATGATCAAACTTTGTCAAACACGTCTTTTTTATTTTTTTGTTAAGAAAATATCTTAAAAACAACTGAAATAATAAGGTACAATCACTTACTTGTAATATTGTCACTTGAGAAAATAAAAAATGAAGACCCTGAACAGTCACTCATATTACTTCTTCTAAAGACCGCACTGCAATGAGATTGAGTAATGTGACAATAATATTGAAATCTATGATGAAATATGTTCAAATTCTATTACAATAATGACAGTGAGGTTAACTATTGTAAAAAAATACTATTAAAGATTGTGTGTATAATAAGGCTTAACTATTAAATAAAAACTCAAATTATACTTTTTTTAGATAGGTGCCCAAAGTATTTTCGGGCCAATAGGCGCTTAATATTTTTAAAGTTTTCATTTAGGTGTCTTGTCGTTAACAGCCGTTAAAAAAAATGTGTGAGTCAATAAAAACATGACATGTGGCATGTTTTATTTTAAAAATATCCTAAAATTCTCAAAAATCTCAAAATAGTCCTTAAATCCCTAAATTCTTAAGTCCCAAATCTTGATTCTAGTTGTTGTCGCCGTCAATCACCGATTGCATGCCCACCACTTTTGTCACTGGACCCCACGATCATTTCTCCATTCTTTCATCGTCGATAGTCGATGGACGGCGTGCTCATCGTCGAAATAAAGTCAAACTCGCGAAAGGAAAAGAAAACGATCGACAACAAATGGTAGTCAATCGACCGACGATCGAGTCTTGCAATAAGAGAAGAAAGCTTCATTTCTTCGCCGACAATGTGATGAAGAACGACAAAAGTGCCCGGATTTAGGGATCTAGGGATTTTAGGGTTATTTTTGTGAATTTTTGGTAAATATGTGGATTTTTTTAAAGTAAGTTAACGGCGGGCACCTAAACAGGTAACTTTGAAAACATTAAGCACCTACTTGGCCCAAAAAAATTTTGGGCACCTATCCGGAAAAAAGGTATAGTTTGGGCACTTATTTGACACTTAAGTCGTACAATAATAAGAGTTAGCTATACCACATGTTCCCAAATTATGACTTCATTTTAAATTGGTCCCTAAATTTTTAAACGTTTCAATTTCATTTCCAAACTATGGTTCTCATTCTAAATCAGTTCCTAAACTTTTAAATGTTTCAATTTCACCCCTAAACTATGGTTCTCATTCTAAATTAGTCCCCAAACTTTTTAATATTCCATTTTCATCCCCAAACGATGACCCTCACTCTAAATTGGTCCTCAAAAATTTTGAATATTCCAAATTCATCCTCAAATTATCGTTTATACCACATCATATTATTATAAATTTATGAAGAGGTGTGCACATTTTTTTATATAGCTTGTATTAAAATATAACTCAATATTTAATATGTAATTAATTTTTTTCTAATAAAAAATTTTAAATAAAGTAAAAGTAAAAAAAAAACATCAATGCACATAAAGTAACAAAGTTCATTATTTTTTACCACCAGCTGTGACCTTTTAAGCATTCCTTTTTTTCCCCAAAAATGAGTATGCAAAATTTCTTAATTGTTCTTTTTTACTTTATACACAAAACTATATTTAGTAAATTTCCCCAAATAATAGGTGTGCAACTGCTGCTGCAAAGGTCCTACACATCTGTCACTGATTTTGGTACTATCATCGACATGGTACCAAAACATTAATTTAGTCAACTAAAGGTTTGTTGATTAATTTGCTGAGAAATTTCAGATCACATGAAATTAATAATTTGATATTTTAAATATATTTAAAAATCTAAAATTAAAACTATCTGTTAGATTTTTCAATGAATTATTAATTAAAACTAAAGGTTTGTTGAATTATTAATCGGCATAATGCTTAAATTTTCTCTAACGTTTCATAGTTTTGTCACTTTTGTCTTTGCTTTTTTTTGAAACACTTTAGCCCTCAACATTTTATTTACGTGCAAAAGAATTTTTCGTTAGACAGAAATCATTAGTTGACTAATAGTCAACGCATCCTACTGACGTGGCATGTCCACGTGTTAGTCAACTACGACGTGGAATAATGTCACGTTAGCAATTATTAAAAATTAATTATAATTAATTAAATTAGTCAACCAATCAAACATTGACACATGGCAGCTCTAGATTGATTTAAAATTTAAGTTTTAAAAAATGACCTTTGGGAGGGGTCGAACCCGGGTGTTCAGAAAGAAAAAAACATTATAACCACTGGGACAGATTGCCATGCGGTTTATGTTTTGACAAGGTTTTTATGTAACCATCTAGACATTGTTTCTTCATAGTAACCATGCTTAAAGGATTGAATTTGAGGGTGCTATGTTGTTTGAAGCTTTCCTCGAGCAGAGCAGATTGTTCTTTGGTGAGCCTAGTTTGTTTCCTGCATTAACACCATCTTCATCTTCTTCGCTAACTCTAGAGGAATTCTTGTCTACCTCACCACCATCTTCAACCTTAACCAAATTTAATTAGAAATCTAAGAACTACACACATGTAATACATGAAAGAATAAAACCAGAAAAAAAATCTAATTAATCAAAAACTTCAATTACAGACTTGTCTCTACCCATCATCATCACCAATTTCCACGCTTCCATAGCCATCAATATTTGTTCGACTAGGTGGTTGTCGGAGCGTCTTTGGAAGCTTGGAAATGACTTCAAACGCCATAGCTATATCTGTTGACAACTTTATGGTCTGTTTTTTCTCGAAGAGACTCATATTCTTCTTTGAAAAGCTACGTCTTTGAAGACCCTTGCTTGAGTGAGCTATGAGGACGCATCCTACAAAGAAATTACCCAGTTTCTGAATAACTGGAAATAGGCTTCGAATTCAGTTCAGCACAGTGACAAAATACTTCAAACAGTGTATTCACCACTAGAAAACGAAGAAACAACACTGTGAGCAGAAGCCTGGCGAATAAACCACCACCGACGGTGGGCTCCTCCTGCTGATAAAGATAACCATAACCACCACCTCTGTTCACATCAATCTCTTTGTTTTCATTAACTTGGTATCTCTCACCAGAAAGCCCCAACGTTAGCAATGGTAATTCAAAACTTGCTGCTGCCACGGATGATTGTTTAAACTTAAGATATTGTTGGTGCCATTGCTTCTAGGGAAACAGTGTCACTAGAGGCCCTCTCGGACATGCTATTAGATTGTGAAGCTCGGCAGAAGCTTTTCTTCCCGGAGAGTCTACCAATTCATGCAAATTTGGCAGTGCAGCAAGGGGGTCAGGCACATGAATCTGGAGCCACACGTGCTACTCAAGAAGATGTTCAGTTTTCTGACATAAGAGGTCGTCTAGGTGGTGGTGCCTATAGAGATCCAATTCGACCACAGTTTCAGGTCTGTGGCCGTTATGAACACATAACTCTGAAATGTTGGTAGTTTGATAAGAATTTCCATGACTCTGATACCATGTTAGATTCTATCAAGAATCTGAAAAATAGCAGAGGGAAAGAGGGAATAAAGAGAGACGGTACTCTTGGATTGTTTTATTGATTTTTAACTGTAATATCTTCAAATAAAAGATTGTTGGTAATATCACTGCAAAATAGGGCGTTAGTACTGATATGATAGAATAATATTAAAATAACATAAATATTATTTGAACCGTGTTGTGGATCGAATCCACTACCTTAGAAACAGATTCGCCTCAACTGGTGTAGTTGCTGCTATAGGAGAATTGTCCCCCGATGTTAGCACGATCGCTTCGATAATTTGTATACCCAAATTTCGGAGTGAAATCCGGTGGTACTGCTCTTCTCTTCTAAAAAACTCAGAAAGAACTCATTCAAATTTTGTAAGAAATTTTGATCGGCAAAACCATGTTTATTTATTGTATATAAAATGAGCTTAGAACAACTTCTATTATAGTGTAAAATCAAGGGCATTTTCGTCCAAAACAAATAGGTAATAAATCTACATTAAACACATATTTAATTATAATTTAAAACCTGTTTTAAATTCTTTCAAAAATCAGCTGTTATAGGAGCTGGACAGTTCGAACCAAACCTGCAAAAGTGTCTAGATTCATTTGGAATAAGCTGTGTAAAAGGCAGATTTAATTATGCTTTAATCACTCTTTAATAGTTGTTGTAACAACTATTTCGGATTAAATTCAAAACGAATCTAGAACCAAAATAGATCTACATTCATTCCTGTAGATAATGAGCACATAGCTTTTAATTCCAATAATGGACGTTTAATTTATTTTGAAACCAATGAGTTCAATTAAAACACTGTAAAAATTCTTCTAAATTTTTTATAAAAAGATAGAACGAGTGCAGACATGTTAGCACGAGCCGGACAGCGGCGGCGCGTGTGGGGGCCTTGTTTACTAATCTTCAACAAGGGAGGCTATTGAAACCTCTATATAAACCAAATTCAATGTATTTTTCCACCTAACGTGGGATACTTAACCTTAGTATTATCCAACAAAGATCAGTCTTTTATACAAGAGAGAGTGGAGGATACGGTTATGAAGCAGTTCTAACATTCATAACTACTCCAATAACGACCTCAGAGATGAAAGAGATGCAGTACATCTAATCTTATCTGCATTCAGTCTAAAATACAAGACTTATATCTAATATATATGATGATTTCTTGGGAGTTTGATCGTTGGCATTTGATGGTGTTTTTAAGGACGATGAAAAGCTTAACCCAAGAACAAGGCTTGTATTACATACATCATAAAATCCATCAAGCTAAATTTTCTGTAGTTTTTTTTTTGTTAGAAGAGATGAAGTAAACGAAAACAGAAAAAAAAGGATTAAAAAGATATAAGGGTGCAAAAGAAGTGCCAAACATCATAGAAATAAGTATCAGGTAGTAAGTAATATGAGATAAAAACGAGAGGTGGTAGTTAGGAAGAAGAAGAAGAAACAAAGTATAAATGTATATATATTTATATAAACTTATGAAATCATAACAAGCAAGGTAGTTTGGCCTAGTGGTTATAGAGAAAAGTCGTTTTTTCAAAATGCCTGGGTTTGACCCTCTCCAAAGCTTATGCTAAAATCTTAAATTTTAAATTAATCTAGAGACTACCACATGTCAATTTTAGATTAGATGATTAATTTAATAAAATATAATTATTTATAATTACTTTTTTAAATTGCTGACGTGGCAATATTCTACGTCATCTTTGACTGGCACGTGAACATGCCACATCAGTAGGATGCGTTGACCGTTAGTTAATTAATTGTTTATGTCCAACGAAGGGCCCTGTTGAGCAAAAAAGAACGTTGAGAGCTAAAATGCTTTAAAAAAATAAGGGCAAAAATAAAAAAAAATATGAAACATTAGGGGTAAATTTAGGCATTACGCCTTTTTAATTTCATGTGATTTAAAATTTCTCGATAAATTGTCCAACAAACCTTTACTTGACTAAATTGATATTCTGGTACCATTTTGATGATAGTACCAAAAGAGAATACATGTGTAACCAAAAACAATTCTCCACTGAGAAACAAGAAAATCCCAAAATCTCATGTTTAAATAATCTCATTTTGCTTCAGTTGACTTCTTTCATATAAAACAGAAAAAGATTTACCGATTCATGAAGGAAATAGCCAACAACTGTAACCTCCTAAATTCAACCTAATCTATTAAGTTAAATCTTGGAAGTTAAGTTAGAAAATTTTGCCTCTCAAGAAAGTTATTAAGCTTAATAATCAAATTACAATTTATTTATAAGAGATATGAAACCACAAAATTATATCAATCTATATAAAAACATAGTCATTTAGCATAATTCCAAAAAGTTCGTATATTATCCGAAATAAATTCAAGTAGTGCATGTCAAACCAGTAAATCCCAAAATAAAATTAATGTCCAAAGTCCCAAATACAAAATTATCCGAATAATATATTAAAATTCAAATGTTTGAATAATCATACTGTTAAATAAGATCAAGTCTGAAGATATGAGATCCTCCAAGTACCGTGCGCCTAAGTCTGAGTATCTGGAAGAAGAACTAGGGGGTAAGCAATGAGGCTCAGTGTGTCTCTAGAGTGCAGTTGAAAACATAACAGAAATCCGATCAACATGCACAGCTCAACAGTCATTTCGATATACATATGCATATAATAAAAGACATAGAATGTAATGTCATGCACCCATCTCCATACACCATTCAAGAGTAAGGTTCCCCATAACTACTCTAACTACATCGTTACCATCCGAAATAAAACTTGACCCGAAGATAGAACCACTGATTCGAAGCGGAATTCAGCCCGAAGGGTAAAACCACTGAACTTCTCCGTACAATTTCCCAACCCAAATAATATGGTATGCTCCGATTTGTTTTTTCGAATCAGAATGTATATCTGATCAATTATTCAAGTTGCATATAATATATGTCCGATATTGATTTAATCCGATTCTGATATATGATGCGTGACATGTCATCAAACAAATCACATCATAACCCACAATTCATTCAATCATTCACATATACATATATACACACACATAACGTAGAGCACGTGAGTAATATAGCACAAGAAAAGATACACCTTAGGCAGCTTCGTTCTAGGATTAGGTCGGTAAGAGTCATCACATACGAGGACAAAAAGCATAAATATCTACTACTATGCCACACTAACATAAACACTAAACGAAACCAAACTCACGTGCAGAACTCGCAGGTTGGGCAAAAGGAGGTCAAACAAGTGGAGGAGGTGAAAGATTTTTAATCTCCGAGTCAACGTCACATGAACACAATAATATTCGAATCAAATTCCTGTATACATAATTCTCAAAATACTAAATACAATTAATTGTAAATAGTAAAACAGACTTTGGGTTTGAAATTGGAAAACAGACAGCGGATTTGGATTCAGAATGTCAGAAAAAGTCAAGAGGAAAATTATCTTAAAAAGTCAACTATTGGCCAACGGTCAAATTCAATGTTGATGTCATACAGTCAAGGTCCGGTTCGGTCAATGTCAACAGTCCAACGTCAAAACAGTTCAATTCACAATCATGTCAACCTGGTTCACTGATCTGATTTAGGTTCAAAAGTCAAAGCTGGTTCAGTTCAGTTGGCTAATTCTCATAGTTTGGGTTACTTGGTTCACATGCCTAATGATTTGGCTACCAAATGGGCCCACATGGAAATACACACAATTTTGGCATTTGGGTTCAACCAACGGGTTGAGCTTTCATAGCTTAGGGTTCAACAAAAATGCACAACTCACTCTCTTGATCTCTTTCTATCACATCAAAAAAATAGAGTTCAATCCCCAAAATAGCAACTCATCGCAACAACATCAATGGCAGCGGCACAAACTTAACATCGATAGATCTAAATATGTGCAACGGTGCGATTAAAACCACAAGAGAAACACAATGATTTCAGAATCACAACACAACCAGCATAAAGCATAATTGAAGAAGAGGCCAACAATGGCTTGCCCAACTCGAATTCGATAGATAAGAGGCGGAGTGTTAGGATATTTATTTTGGTATAATAATTAAAAAATAGTTTTGGACTAAATTGAAAAGAATTCAAAAATGTTTTTAAGTCCAAACAACTTGAAAATAAGTTTGAGAAGTTTTTGAGAGGTTTTGGAAATGTTTTAAATGGTTTAAAGTAGCCAAACTAACGTTTTCAACACAGGCGTACCGATACAGTATACCCCGTATCGATACGATCTAAAGGTTTTAGCTACAATATTTTTCCAGTAACCAAAAACCGTACCGATACGCCCATAGGTGTACCGATACGGGTAAGGTCGTACAGATACGCAAGTACGCGTACCGATCTCATTTTCAACCTCCCCAACGGCTATTTCCCAACTGTTATTTAAATTACATGGCGTACCAAAACAGACTAACCCGTACCGATATGGTTTGCCAAACAAACCAAAGCGTACCGATACAGTTAGCAAACAGACCAAGATGTTTCGATACAGTTAGCAAGACTGAGCGTAATGGCTAGTAGCTGTACCAATACAGGTACACGCGTACTGATACGATTAGGCAACTAAGAGCTTAACGGCTAGTTTCCAAGAATAGCGTATCGATACGGGTAACCGTGTATCGATACGGACAACTGCAGAACTACATTAATTGCGGGAAATATAGGCTCTAACGGCTCTAGTTCAATCCCGACGGTATTCAACGGCTACGAACTCAATTTGGAGTATATGAGGGACCTCCAAGCATCTATGGAAGACTACTGCTTCAATTGTCAACAACAATATGATGTTCAATTTGTCTTAGAGCTTAAATTCTCATTCTTTGTTTATATTACAATTGTTGAGCTTAAATGTCAATGTATGCTCAAGTGTATTAGGTTTTAGGGGAGGGCTAAAATTGTACAAACATGTGCCTAGAGAGGGATTTTCAGTTTGCTAGATTTTCTCTTGCTTAAAAGTGTACCCAAAGCTTAGGTTGTGAGCTTTGGTTGCTAGACTTAGGTTGAGTCTAGGATTGTAACGGTTGCCTCCTAAATCGATAAAAAGGAAAGAATATCTAATGCATATTAGTTGAAAATCCTTAGTAGGAAGCTAAAGTAGTAGAGGTAGGCTTGGCCGAACCACTATAAATTCTTGTGCAATTGTCTATTTTTTGCTTCCACTAAAGAACCCAAAAATTAATCTTTTCCACAGCTTTTCGGTTGAAGGAATTCGAGCCCAGCAATTGGTATTAGACTGGTATTAGAGCAAGGCTCAATTGAGAAGGTTTAACCACCTATTAAGACGATCTGAAAGTTCGATCAACTAACAAGTCAACCGGAGATAAATGGCGCAATCCATCGATAAGCCACCTTTCTTTGACGGGACCAACTATGCCTATTGGAAGATTAGAATAATGTTCTTTATCAAGGCCAAAGATTACAAGCTTTAGGACGTTGTTGAAGATGGTCCATACGTACCACAAAGATGTAGGGCGTAATGGAATGTGGATGATCGCAAGAAGATGGAGCTAAATTGCAAGGCTTTGTACATTCTCTTTTGTGCATTTAGCCCCAACATCTATGAGAAGATGTCTTCTTGTGAGGATGCCAAAGAAGTTTGGGACAAGCTTGAAGTCATGTACGAGGGAACAAACGAAGTAAAGGAGTCGGCATTCTCAACCTTGAGTATGAGAACTTCAAGATAGAACCGGAAGAGAACATCACGAAAATGTTCGATAAATTCTCCACCATCATCAATGGACTCAAAGGTTACGGAGAAATCATTCCGGAAGAAAAGCTTGTTCAAAAGCTTATCTACTCTCTTCCCGAGTCATGGGACTCAAAGAAGACAACCATCATCGAAGCCAAAAATCTCAAGTTCTAAAGCTAGATGATCTCATGGGGTCACTTCTCACTCATGAAATCATGAAGAAAGAAAAAGAAGAGAAGAATGAGGAAAAGATAAAGATGGGGAAAAAGAAAATCATGAAGCTAGGCATTAATGTGAATGCCATTGCTCTACAATCCTCCACAAGTCACCAAGAAGAATCAAGTGAGGAGGATAGTGAAGATGAAGAGATGGCCTATCTCTTCAAGGAATTGGCCCGATTCATGAAGAGCAACAAAGAAGAATCTAAGCATGAATCGTAAAAGAAGATGGTGGATTCCCCTCAAGTGCTCAAAATGCAAGAAGACGATGCATACCAAATCTGATTGCCCTCCCTTCAACACGAAGGGATCATCATCAAATATGCATATGTGGCTACATAGAGTGATGAAGACTCCACCGATGAAGATGAGATAGCCAACCTATGCATGATAGCCCTCCAAGAGGAGGAGGTAACTTCTAACTCATCTTGCTCTAATTCAAATTCATATACATTTGATGAGTTGCAAGATGCCTATGACAAATTGGTTTTTGAGTTCAAAGCCTCATTTTCTAAAAACAAAAAGTTGATTTCTAAATTGAAAAATGAAAATGATTTGCTTGTGAAAATCAATTTGGAATTTGAAGCAAAATTAAAGGATTTTGAATTTAAAGTTTTAAATTTACAAAATTTGCTTCAAAAGAAAGAAAAAGATCATCAAATTGAAATAGATGATCTTAAGAAAAAAATGATTTGATTTTCAAAGAGCTTGAAATGGAAAACAATTTGGGAAAATTAAATTTTTATCAAAGACAATCTAGTGCCCCTAGATTTTTAAATAGAAAATACTTTAGAAGTATTTAGGTCCCAAAAGAACTAATTACTTCAACTAAAAAAGATGAAATTAAAAAATAGATTCCTAAAGGGACTAAGTTATGTGCTACTAATGTCTATGGATCCAAAGCAATTTGAATACCAAAAATCAAATGATTGTCTTTTGTAGGTGTGATGGAGCCTTGATCAACAAGGGAAAAGATTGAAAGGGAACTCTATGCACACAAGGAAGAACACTTGAAGAAGGAAGGATTCACATCCTCCCTTTGGTTCAAGTGTGGTAAAATTAGTTGAATTTTTGTTCATTTTGATTTGATATATTTATTTTAATTCAACTAGTTAATCATATATGTTGGACTAACATTTGTTTGATACTTGAGTAAGGGGGAGCAAAATTTTTTTACACAACTTATTTTTGTCAATTTTTTTACTCTCCATTATTATTTAACTTTAAAGTTTCAATCATTTTTGATATAACAAAAAGGAGAAATGTTTTGAAAAATTGAATTTTCAAATGAATAAGAGGGAGTTTATAAGATTTTCATCATTAAATCTCTTATTCAAATTTTATTTTTACTAAGGGGGAGAATCTCAAAAACAATTTTTCAAGTTGACTTTATTATATCAAAAATGGGAGATTGTTAGGATATTTGTTTTGATATAATAATTGAAAAATAGTTTTGGACTAAATTGAAAAGAATTCAAAAATGTTTTTAAGTCCAAACAACTTGAAAATGAGTTTGAGAAGTTTTTGAGAGGTTTTGGAAATGTTTTAAATGTTTTAAAGTAGCCAAACTAACATTTTCAACACATGAGTACCGATACGGTATACCCTGTATCGATACGGTCCAAGGGTTTTAGCTACAATATTTTTTCAGTAACCAAAAACCGTACCGATATGCCCCTAGGCGTACCGATACGCAAGTACGCGTACCGATCCCATTTTCAACCTCCCCAACAACTATTTCCCAACGGTTATTTAAATTACAGGGCGTACCAAAACAGACCAACATGTACCGATACGATTTGCTAAACAAACCAAGGTGTACCGATACTGTTAGCAAACAGACCAAGGTATTTCAATACAGTTAGCAAGGCTGAGCGTAACGGCTAGTAGATGTACCAATACGGGTACACGCGTACCAATACGGTTAGACAACTAAGAGCTTAACAGCTAGTTTCCAAGAAGGGCGTATCGATATGGGTAACCGTGTATCGATATGAACAGCTGTAGAACTACATTAATTGCGGGAAATAGAGGCTTTAACGGCTCCAATTCAATCTCAACGGTCTTCAGTGGCTATAAACTCAATTGAGAGTATATAAGAGACCTCCAAGCATCTATGGAAGAGTAATGCTTCAATTGTCAACAACAATATGATGTCCAATTTGTCTTAGAGCTTAAATTCTCATTCTTTGTATAGACTACACTTGTTGAGCTTAAATGTCAATGTATGCTCAAGTGTATTAGGTTTTGGGTGAGAGCTAAAATTGTGCAAACACATACCTAGAGAATGATTTTCAATTTGCTAGATTTTCTCTTGCTTAAAAGTGTACCCAAAGCTCGGGTTGTGAGCTTTGGTTGCTAGACTTAGGTTGAGTCTAAGATTGTAATGGTTGCCTCCTAAACCGGTAAAAGGGGGAGAATATCTAGCGGATATTAGTTGAAATCCTTAGTGGGAAGCTAAGGTAGTGGAGGTGGGCTTGGCCGAACCACTATAAATTCTTGTGCAATTGTCTATTTTTCGCTTCCACTAAAAACACCCAAAAACCAATCTTCTCCACACTTGGCAAGCTTTTCGGTTGAAGAAATTCGAGCCCAACACGAAATGTACGACAACAGTGTAAAACTAGAATGAAAACTCGAATAACGATGAGAAATAGAGGTGTTGGTATTATTCGCGACAATGTGGTTGAAGGGAGATGGTATGGTCAGTGTTGTACACGGACGACGACAAGGTGGTTGCCGATGCTTCGTCGAAAAAGCAAGGGAGGGGGTAATAATATCGGGAGCAAGGTTTGGAAGGGGAGAGCGATTACAGATTGCAAATGAAAAACAAAAGGGTTTTAAGGCTGAATAAAGGGATTATAACCTCTGATAAATGGGTAAATCACAAGATGAAGCCCTAAGTTTTATCCGTATTTCAAAAGAGTTACCAAAGATTACCCAATTGACAAAACGGGCACTAAAATTTCGAATTTAATACAAATCAATCTCTAAAATCTATTTTTTGCCCAATTAAATCCATAAAACAAATTAAAGTTTTAAACATGAAATTCCCAAATATTAGGGCTTTTGAATTAGGGATTTTAAAAATTAGTTTTTTCCAATTTAGGGCAAAATTTCAAGACCCCTAGATACAGAACTCGCAATATACGAATGAGTCGAACCATTATCAAGAAGTGCAAAATATGAGATAGCATGAATAGAAAAAGTACCAGTAATAACATCTGGATCATCTCGGTCCTCATGTCTCCTGGTAGAATAAACCGACCCAGGTTGTTTCACCCCTGATCTAGCTGATCCTCTACTCTGGGCAGACCTACCTCTCCCAACAATACCTAAAGTAGAAGACCTTCTATGACCTTTTCCCCCAGCAAGAGTCTGTACCGATGTTTGAGACTGGCTCGGAACATAAGGGGATGAAGATGGTAACATACAATGTCTGAAGAGATGCTCAAAAGAACCACAACAGAAACAAGCCTCGTTCTGCCTCTTACACTCGCCTGGATGCCATTTCTTGAAAAAGGAACATTGTAGCAACCCACGAGAATTAGTCGAACCTCCAACACTGGCGGTCAGAAAGGTAGATGTCACTGGTCTAGCTCTGGAATAACTCTGATGGTCGTGCTCGTCTCTAGTCATCTTCCTAAATTGATTCCCTGACTATGCTAAATTGATGTGGTCGACTGTCTTCTAGCCCGTTCAGTACCCTGAGATTCTTGTTTCTTCATTGACTCAATCCATTCAGCAGTTCTGGCCCGTTTGGTGATCTCTTTATATTCCGTATCCTGGTCCAAAGCAACCCTAGTCTTAATAGAAAATCGTAGTCCTCTCAGAAACCAATCACACTTCTCTTTTTCTGTAGTAATCAACCTCAGAACATACTGGAGAAGTCTCAAAAATTTTATCTCATAATCATTAACACTCGTATCATTCTGCTCCAAATTCATAAAGTCGTCCTGACATTTTTCTAGATGCTCAGGTCCAACATATCGGTCTTGGATTGACTGTCTGAAAAACTCCCAAGAGATCTGACTGGCTGAAAAAACTTTCTCCCCTGTCTCTCACCAGTTTTGGGCCTCACCTTGCAGCAATGATACAATGGCCCTCAATTTTCGATCAGCGGGATTATCCATCTCAAAAAATAAATGCTGAAGCTTTTTCAACCAATACTCTGCATCGGTCGGGTTTGTACACGTCTTGCAATCAAACATGGTCATCTCGGTAGCTAAAAACTTGGTAGATATAGGTTTCCTCACACCCTCAGACTTGCAGAGATAACGAAGCAACTCTCTCTACACTGCAACAGAATCCATGCAATTGTTTCACTATCTCAAGAATCATGTGGACCAACACTTTGCGTCTATTGAACAGGTTCTGTATGCTGAGCTTCAGTCTGATGTACAAGTTGTTCCTCTACATCAGCATCATGTACCTTATCCTGATTCTGGGGCAGGTACACAGGAGGCGGAGCATCACTCTCTATAACAGTAGAACGACCTCGGCCACGACCATGTATGGTCGCTAATCTAGAGCTCCTAAGAGGTGGCATAGTAATCTATCACAAAAGAAAATAATCCTAAATTAGAGTCGACATTTAGAGTTTCTATTCAAAATAAGCATAATATTTACAAATATTATATTCATCAAGAAATCCCATTTTTGACCAAAAATATTTAGTATGCATGCAAAATCATTTTCAGTTTAGAATTTTATGCGAGCCTCACAATTTGAGAGTTGAACCTAGGCTCTGATACCACTAAATGTAACCTCCTAAATTTAACCTAATCTCTTAGGTTGAATCTTGAAAGTCAAGTTAGAAAATCTTGGCCCTCAAGAAAGTTATTAGGTTTAATAATCAAATTACAATTTATTTATAAGAGATATGAAACCACAAAATTATATCAATCTATAAAAAAAATAGTCGTTTAGCAGAATTCCAAAAAGTTCGTATATTATCCGAAAGAAATTCAAGTAGTGCATGTCAAACTAGTAAATCCCAAAATAAAATTAATGTCCAAAGTCCCAAATACAAAATTATTCGAATAATATATTAAAATTCAAATGTTTGAATAACTATACTGTTAAATAAGATCAAGTTTGAAGATATGAGATCCTACAAGTACTATGCGCCAAATTCTGAGTATCTGGAAAAAGAACTAAGGGGTAAGCTATGAGACTCAGTGTGTCTCTAAAGTGCAGTTGAAAACATAACAGAAATTCAATCAACATGCACAGCTCAACAGTCATTTCGATATACATATGCATATAATAAGAGACATAGAATGTGATGTCATGCACCCATCTCTATACACCATCTGAAGAGTAAGGTTCCCCAGAACCACTCTAACTATATTGTCACCATCCGAAGTGGAACTCGATTTGATGATGGAACCAATAATCCGAAGTAGAATTCAGCCTGAAGGGTGAAAGCACTTAACTTCCCCGTACGATTTCCCGGCCCAAATGATATGGTATGCTCCGATTTGTTTTTCCGAATCCAAATGTATATATGATCAATTATTCAAGTTGCATACAATATATGTCCGATATTGATTTAATCCAATTTTGATATATGATGTGTGACATGTCATCAAATAAATCATATCATAACCCACAATTCATTCAATTATTCACATATACATATATACACACATAACGTAGAGCACGTGAGTAATATAGCACAAGAAGAGACACACCTTAGGCAACTAGCAACTCAACGTCGAGTGTGACGTCTCCCACGCTCAATTCTAGGATTAGGTCGGTAAAAGTCAGCGCCTACGAGGACAACAAAACGTAAATATCTACTACTATGCCACACTAACATAAACACTAAACGAAACCAAACTCACGTGCAAAACTAGTAGGTTGGGCAGAAGGAGGTCAAACAGGTAGAGAAAGAGGAAGATTTTTAGTTTTTGAGTCAACGTCACCTAAACACAATAATATTTGAATCAAATTCTGGTATATATATTCTCAAAATACTAAATACAATTAATTGTAAATAGTAAAATAGACTTTTGGGTTTGAAATTAGAAAATGGACAGCGGATTTGGATTCAGAACGTCAGGAAAAGTCGAGAAAAATTATAATTATCTGAAAAAGTTAAATATTGTCTAACGGTCAAAATTAATACTGATGTCATACGGTCAAGGTCCGATTCGGTCAATGGTCAAAAATCCAACGTCAAAATAGTTCAATTTACAATCCGGTCAACCCAGTTCACTGATCTAATTTGGGTTCAAAAGTCAAAGCTGGTTCAGTTCGGTTGGCTAATTCCCACAGTTTGGGTTACTTGGTTCACATGCCTAATGATTTGGCTACCAACTGGGCCCATATAGAAATACATACAGTTTTGGCATTTGGGTTCAACCAACGAGTTGAGCTTTCATAGCTTAGGGTTCAACAAAACTGCACAGCTCACTACCTTCACCTCTTTCTATTACATCAAAAAAAATTAGGGTTCAATTCCCAAAACAACGGATCATCTGAACAACATCAATAGCGGCGGCATAGACTTAACATCGATAGATGTAAATATGCGCAGCGGTGCGATTAAAACCACAAGATAAACACAATGATTTCAGAATCACAGCACAACCCGCATAAAGCATAATCGAAGAAGAAGAGGCCAACGGTTGCTTACCCAACTCGAATTCGACAGATGAGAGGCGGAGGGTACGACGGCAGTGTAAAACTCGAATGAAAACTCGAATAACGATGAGAAACAGAGGTGTTGGTTTTATTCGCGACACCACAAGAGAGATGATGGTATGGTCAATGCTGCACACAGACGACGACAAGGTGGTTGCCGGTGCTTCGTCGGAAAAGCAAGAGAGAGGGTGATAATATTATGAGCGAGGTTTGGGAGGGGAGAGCGGTTACAGATTGCAAATGAAAAACAAAAGGGTTTTAGGGCTGAATAAAGGGATTATAACCTCTGATAAATGGGTAAATCACAAGATGAAGCCCCAAGTTTTATCCGTATTTCAAAAGAGTTACCAAAGATTACCCAATTGACAAAACGGTCACTGAAGTTCCGAATTTAATACAAATCGATCTCTAAAATCTAATTTTTGCCCAATTATATCCATAAATCAAATTAAAGTTTTAAACTTGAAATTCCCAAATGTTAGGGTTCTGAATTAGGGATTTCAAAAATTAATTTTTTCCAATTTAGGAGAAAATTTGGGGTGTTACAACAACACTTACAAAGCTCATGTTAATCATTTATTAGCCATTGTAAGTATAACGTGTTTAACGATTTTGAAGATGGTGATCTTCACGTCAACACCACGTTGCAATTTCCCGTTATCAGACATTCTCAAATCATCCATATTGCTTTAATTTACACGCAAAGCTTTCATCATCGGGCATGCATAGTTTGCCTATATAAAGGCACTCATGCACGATATAATCGTCATTCTCAAACCATGTCCATCTACATTTCCATCTTCACGCAAGTTCTTCAAGCCTCTTCAGACTCCGAAGCCGACAACAACAACAACAATGCCAAAATTGTTTTGGCCCTATAAGTCCTCATGTGTATCATCGTTGATATTTGCATCATCATGTGTGCATCAAGGTGCTGAAATTTAGTAGCTCCGGATCCGAAGCCATCGCCTCAAGCCGGTTAGTGAACAGAGGGGTCAAGTGTAACGTCTTGAAGACCTTTCTGACAGTGTATTCTGCTAACTTGAACCTCCCTAGCTTGGACTCGGAACGTGCCATATGTCTATTGAATTTCATGACAAGTGACCATGTGCGACACATGGAAAAATAGGGGTGAAATTGACCCCATTAAAAATACACACCATATAGAAATATTAGAGTTGTACTATATTTTTCATAGAAAATATTAGAATTGATCCCATTTGATTTGTTGAAATATGGGGTCAACAATATTTATTGTAGTGATATAAAAATTCTCATATCTCATACCATACTCTAACCCCATTATATAAAAAACCCGACTTCGTCCTAGTGTAAAACCATACAAACCCAAACTCAAAATCAACCCAAACTTTTTTTCATTTTCTTATTTTCTTTCGTTTTTGTTTCTCTTTCATAGAAATGTTTAAAAGTTTCATATCCCGGGTTTTTTTTTGGGGGTAAGCGAAAGCAAAGAAAATAGATCTTATGATTTGAGTGAATTAGAACAATCCTTTCTCCTCTGTCTTAGATAATCAGTTTCGCACCTTTCATCGTTGATTCAAAAATAAATGATTCTTTTTTTTTAGATTCGTCGTGTTGTCCTAATACACAACTCATTAAATTTTTATAGACTGTCAAATAAAGAATTAACGGTCTATCTAAAACCGGTGATACTAGAACCGGAGAATTTGTTAAATACTTTTTGATATTCTCTAGAGTTTCTTGATATTTATCATCCCATACTCCCGAGTTATTTTTCCGAAGCAACTTAAACACAAGATCACATTTGTCGGTTAACTGAGAGATTAATTGTGATACATAATTTAATCTACCCCAGAATCCTCGAACTTGTTTTTGTGTGAGAGGTGGTAAAAGATTTTGAATGTCTTTCACTTTGTCATGATCAATCTTAATTTCTCTTCTGCTGATCATGAAACTCAAGAGCTTTCCGAATATAACTCCGAAGGTGCATTTAACAGGATTGAGTTTCAACTGATACTTTTTTAATCTCTAAAAAAGTTTTCTCAAATTCTGAATATGCTCATCTTCAGATCGAGACTTGGCGATCATATCATCTACATGCACTTTGATCTTTTTATGCATCATGTCATGAAAAAGAGTTTCCATGACTCTGTGATAAGTTGTCTCGATTTTCTTTAGTCCGAAAGGCATCACTTTGTAGCAAAATGTGCCCCGCAAGGTTACAAATATAATCTTCCCCATATCTTCTAAACACATCTTTATTTGGTTGTACCCCGAGAAATCATCCATGAGAGATAGTTACGAATGCCTTGGCAGCATTGTCAACTAAGGTGTCAATATGAGGTAAAGAAAAATTATCATTCGAACTTGCTTTATTGAGATCTATGTAATCTACGCACATGCACACTTTTTCATCTTTCTTCGGCACAAGGACTATATTAGCTACCCATTTTGGGTACCTAACAACCTTAAGGAAACCGACATCAAATTGTTTCTTTACTTCTTCTCTATCTTTTGCAACATATTTGTCCTCATTCTTCTGAGCTTTTGTTGAATCGGCTTATATTCGAGCCTTATTAATTGCTTGTGCGCCACAATATTTGTATCTAACTCCGATATATCTTGATAAAATCAAACAAAAATGTCTTTAAACTCTTTATTGTTTAATATTTAATGCTTAATGTCACACCTGAGAAGAGGCGGGGACATTAATCCCACATTGAAAAGAAAATGAGAAGTATCGGATATATAAATGGTGGCGTTGCACATCCTATCAGACATGTCTTTTAGGAAGAGGGTAATGGCCCCGTGACAAGTGGTATCAGAGCGACCCTTTGACTGCCTGATTTCACGCTGAGCGCCCATGAGTGGGGTAAGCAAAGTGAACAACTGTGACAATGGCCATCACGGGCGTGGTTGACTCGTGACGAGGGCGTCACGAGGATGAGTGGGGGAGAACGTCACACCTGATAAAAGGCATAGACATTAATCCCACATTGAAAAAAAAGGAGGTATTGGGATATATAAACGGTAGCGCTACACATCCTATCATACATGTCTTTTGGAAAGAGGGTAATGGCCCCATGACATTAAGCAGGGGCACTAGTGGGTCAGATGTTGTGCAATTCATCGTATGATCTTCAAATATATATCCTCGAAATGGTCTGAATTAATAATTTATTGTTCGGACGAGTGGCTTTGCACTATGACAGTCTTATTATTCAGAATGCAAGAAAATCAAGATGTCTTGACGATTGAGTATGCATTTAAACGTTTTTATGTATTCTTATACTATTAAGTGAATTTATAGCATTAATGGGGTGATGGTGTAGTTGGCTAGCGCGTAGGTGTCATAGTTTTTGAGTTATCCTAAGCTCGAGAGTTCGAGCCTCTCTCACCCCATTCTCTTTTCATAGCGCTTAGTTTTTTTCTTCCCTTGCTTAGGTTTGTGCAATGTTGTGGGGTCCTTTTGAGAATATTTATGGTGGCTGAGCTTTTTGTCTGTGCTAGTTGTTTTGTTCTTCGATGAGTATGATGAGGATTTTGAAATTTGAATCGGAGGGTTTAGATTTAGAAAGCTTGGTCTGGTTGTTAATGGTGGATAAGGTTGATTTAATGAGTTTGGTTCGGTTTTTCATGGTGGATATATAAGAGTAATTATCCCATGCATAAGTTTTATTTCCACAAGCGTTTTAGTTTTAGGGTTTATGGATTTAGTTTAAGATTCAAATTTTAGGGGTTTAAAATTTAGGGATTATGATTAGAATTTAGAGTTTATAGGTTAAAATATAAATCCCTAACCATATTACCCTAAACAAAACTAACCTCTAAAACTTAAATTCTAACCACAAACTTTAAACTAAAAACCTTTAAACCCTAAATTCTAACCGCTCGCGTGATGTTAAACCCTAAATGAAGACTTTAATGGAAAATTGGTTGAAGATAGGGCCAACCACTAACATGATCCTAATTATTAGATTTTCAAAGAAAGAATCATACATGTAATGAATGAAACCTATGCTGCCGATTATAATTTGCGAACTCATGTTTTAAAGGCTTTACCTGTCTATTTTAAATTTAAAACCAAAAATCAAATACTAAATTATGTATTTCTACAGAAAAAGAAAAACATAGATTGCATTAGGCAGTTTCATCTTTTGATTGATTTAATAACAAGGGACGCTATTTTATAAATGATCACTTTAAATAAAATTCAATGGAATTTGATTAATCTTTTTTTTTTCATTGGTTAAAGTGGAAAACTAATCCAAAAATTCTTTTTTATCATCAATCCAATTACATTGGATGAAGAATGAGAATTGAACTCCATGGGATCTAATGGTCCTCTAGACTAAGAAAAAAATCGATCAAACCAAACCAAAATATATCTGGATGATTAATGGACCATAAATTTAAGCTTAATCCATTTAGGGACTTAATTGAAAAAAAAAACAAAATTTGAGAACTGAAGTGTGAATTCTAACAAAATCAAAATCAAGTTGTGAAGTTTCAATAATTTAAGATCAAAAGTACAAAATCTAAAAAGTTTGATATCACTTCTAAAAACCCTAAATATTTAAGCAATTTAGTCTGATTTACCCATTTTTATGGGCGTGCCACATCGTTAAATAATCCATGAAAGTTTTTTATTGACGGAGACTTTAATGTGAGTTTTTTTTTTTACTTCGATAACCATATTAAAAGTGTCCTAAAAGTTCAACGATAGTTTACTCAAAAATTAATAAAATCAACCGAACTAAACTGATCTCACCCCTAATGGTCTTATTAACTGACCACGACCAGAGGTTCGTATCCTACGGTGAGGAAATTCGATTCATTCCGAAACAAAGAATTCAAAATGACAGAACACAAGGGTTCACCCGCTCCCTGTGCCTTTGTTTCTATTGCATTCTATATCTCCAAATGTAAACTACATTGGTGGATGTGAACATGCTCGATAAGTAAAAGATGATGCAAATCGCAAAGTGTGGAAGGGAGGCAGGGTGGGCGGGCAGGCAGGCCGGCCACCGCACAGTCCTGCCCGCCCACCGCACAGTTATTCATCGCTGCTTAACATTCACAACAATCATCAAATACATACAAGTGAGAGAAAATAAGCTTATTTCAGCTAATCATGAGTTGTAATTGCTTTTCCCGATTTCATCTCACCTATGAAACATTCTTTTCTGCTATATCTACAATCATACCAATAGCTCCTTTAACAAAATTACATACTAATAACTTATTGCATGGTGTCAAGGCATAAATAAAATATAAAGACGAGGATGCAGGCACCAGCATGGATCTAGCTGCAACCTGTAGGGGGGGTGCATCGGCGTCGACGGCTTTGAATTGAGTTTCGACGGTAACGTATGGCCCTTGTTTCAGTTAGTTATGATACCCATCCAACTTAAAAAAACCGAAACCACGTCCAAATTATAGAGGAAACTCCTTCTGTAGAAGCTCTAGATTCCTGGAATCACAAGCTTCTACCATGTCATTCCGCGAAGCAGAGCTGCAAGAATGGAAGCAAAAAATGGAGATATGTAAGTAGAACTAGTTCGCATGATTACAAGACCACATATTCTCTGTGCTTCATGATGATACCTCAAAGATATTCTTAGATATTGCCAGGCATTATCAGCCTTGGGATTCATAGCCAGTGCTCGAACATAATATCGGATTGACTCCTCATACATACCCTGGAAGCAAATAATTTTACAGGTTCAATCAGATCAAACTGCATTGTTGCCCCTCAATCGATAACAGGAATATCTAGATGGATGATAACCGAATTTTTTCTCCATGGGCAAAATTTAATGACTGATAATAATACTTAAAACAATTAAAGATTTTCTGAAGCCATTCAATTCCGTGCAGCACTTTATAATTCCAAGTACCATAGTTGATGCAGACAAAAAAGATTTCTTGTTGAGCATATTTTCCGAATCACTAATTATAGAAGATATGTTCAAGTCAATTTGTTCCTTTTTTCAAAAAAAATTTAAATGTAGCGTAGGAAATTTTTAAACATGAGTATGCAAGTAAACTTTTATTTAGAAGGATTTACCATCTCAGAAGTATACAAAATGAGAAGAAGATAATAGAATAAGAAATGCAGTTCCTATTTCATGGATGCCATGGCTACAAGAGAAGAGTGCAGCATATAGTAAACCTGGTTGGCATAACTGATACCCATGTTTGCCCAAGCACGAACATAGTTTGGCTTCAAATCTAGTGCCTGAAGATCAAGAGATAGACCAAAAGACTAAATTCAATAATGCTCACGAGATAAGGGATCCACAGGGAAAGGGAAGTTCGTCACCAAATAATTTAAAATGTACACAGAATCTCAATCATAGACGCTAAAGAAATCAAACTGCATGTGCAAGATCTAAAAGCATAAAAAACACATTTTGAAAGAGACGATGATCAATAATATATGTAAATTGAGGAAGTGCATAAGCAAATCATTTAAATTAACTAATAGCTTCAGCATATCAAAAAACTAATTACATTGGAGCTTAATAATTCGTCTTCTAATGTCTAAATAGGTGCAACATAATATTTGGAGAATCCTTTTATCAGCCTAGGTTACAAAGATGAAGCAAGAAAATAATGCAACCCTATAAGAGAGCTGTACAACACACCAATGCATCATTTTGCCATTGAAAGTTAAGAAAGAAAAGAAATGGATGAAAAGACAATGCCACCCATATGAGTTCGGCACACTGAGGATCGACATGTTGGGCTGTCACATGTTTTGTGATCTTTTGAGTATGGGATATGACCTCCAAGGATCCTCTAAATACATGGAAAACCTAGGAAAAATCAAACCATACCTGTGTCGGATGCATACCCATATCCAACACTCAAATGAGTCCAAGTAACATAGGACATGACAACCACTGTTAATGCAAGTGCCTATTGCACCTGAGTGCCAAATAACCAAAGTGCTACAATCCTTTTCAATTGATTAGGCACAAGCCTGGTCTTAGGCACACTTTTGTAAGGCGGTATAAGCGAAAATCCCCCTTGACCATAAAAAGCACAAATTTTAACACATCCACCTTACTTTATAATCCCTTCTTTATGTCTTGCACCTCAAATGGTTCAGGCACCTACAGTATAGTTTTCCCCCTCAACAACATTGTCGACAACTTCATAATTCATTGTTTACTCTGGCCTTAATATGCATAACGGTAGCAACAAATCATATAAATTGCTCTCTAGTAAAATTCTAATACTAGTATATTCTGAATTTTATACATATTACAAGTATTCTAACTTAGTAAAACCCCAAAATTCTAGGACAAAGTAATTTTTTACTTATGAAATTAACAAACATGTGGCATTCTGATCGGCCACCACTGTTCAAAGGGTAATCATGAAAGGATTACCTGCTGATAAGCTAATATTGCATCAGCACTCTGCACACTGTTGGCTTGTGTTGCACCGAGCTTGTTCCAAAGAGAATAATCATTAGGTTTAAGTTCCAAAGCAGTTTTGAAAGACGCAATGGCCTTGTTATATTCTCTTGACAAATTATACAGAACGCCAAGGACAATGTGCACATCAGCATCCTCAGGAGACATCTGAGCAGCTTCATTGAATAATCTAGCAACCTGTAAGGCAGAAAATGCTCAGATGGAGACAAGAATATAAAAAAAAAATTCCAAAACGTAATGTTGAGGATAAGCTTCTTGTGGTCTCAAGGTAACTTACTTCCTGCTACCATATGTAAAACTCAAAAGTCCAAAATACTATGACTGAAGTCAAGGAAATCAAATGCAAAATGACACTCTTGTAATCCACAGTATTCACAACATAAGCAAAGTGTCCCACGGTAACGTTAACAGAAACAGCTTAAACTAAACCTAGATTGCTATATCAAGGCATTGTTCCAAAAGGCAAAAGCCAAATAAAAACAGAATGAAAGAATTATACAAGTGCACTTACATCAGCATAATACAAAGAATCGGCGAGCTCTGGTGGAGCAAGCGTACCATACTTTGGGTGATGACGTAACCATCCATACAGATACTTCAAAGCAGCACTCTGTTCCAATTCTGAATTTTTTTAAACAGTGTTATTTGTTTGACACTCCAAAATTTTATATTCATCTTATATAAAGGGATAAGCATTCACTAACCATTTGTATGACTCACACCAAGAGCAAGAAGCACTTCCAGATTGGTAGGATCGGCCTCCTGAGCACGCATCATTGCTGCAATAGCCTGTACAGAGATGCAATAAGTTCATTACAATTTTTCTACAAAGACAATGTTTTTTGGATAACAAAAATATAAAAGGTCTTATGTAATCCATAAAAGTTTCAAGATAATGATATGCAGACACATTAATCATCCAAAACAATTCGCAATAAATGCAAAACATTACACTTCATAGGCTTGACATAAATACCGTTTAAGAGAACCTCAGCTATTCAAATTAATTTTACTCCAGCCAAAAAAGTTCACATGGTTCAAGGATAAAAACAGGAGTGATGATAAGCAAATAGTAATATGCTAGTAGTTCATATCTTCATGAAGCAACAAATGATAAAAGGTTAGATCCAGAACAGCAGCAGCATGGCAAAGAGTGCGACCTTATGATGTGGGTAAGAAGAAAAACAACAGTAATCAAAAGAAATAAGGCCGAACAAACGAGTAGGAAAGAAGATGGAACTCAAGCAAAGCTTAGGGTTAAAGGAAACGTCTAGTTTTCTTTTAATTCAAAGAAAATAATAATGATAAGTTGTGGCTGTAATATTTTTACAGCTTATTTATACTAGGGTTACAAAGATAATTCAATCACAGCCCTAGTATTTCAATCACAGGGCCCTTGACAAGCTTCAAAATAATTTTGATTCAGGTGGAATAGGAAGGCATATGGTCAACCTTGCCAGGAAAAGAATCATAACCAGAGGTGCTGAACAGATGGCTGAAGTATTAAAGAAAACAAAAACAATGTCTTTTCATGTAAGAAAACACATAAACTATCCGACTCTAACAAACTAGAGCGAAGAGGATTACCTGCTGGTCGTCATCATTTTCAGCATGGGTTATTCCTAGCAATCTCCAACCTTCAGCATTCTCAGGATTTTTCATAACTTCAGCCTCTAAAGCAAGCACTGCTTCACTCAAAAGCCCTTTCCTAAATAGCTCTTGACCTTCTTTTAAGGGATTTGGATGACCAACATAGGGATTCATATCAGAAAATTCATAGACACCCCTTGAAGCGTCTGACCGCTGCTTAGCAGCTATTTGCTCATTAATAAACCTACAAGTTTTCACAACCAAAACATTCATGTAGGATTACGTGCTTTAGTTACAAGCATCACAAAAACATAGAAAGGGAGTTCAAACTTCCTACAACTTGATAAACTCATCAAGTTAACAAAATATATGGGGCATTCTCAGTAACCATAAACTAAACATAATTAGAAATTAAATTTATCATTGATGACAACTTGGAAGGAAACATAATGCTATAGATTGAACTCAGTGAGAACACTATGGCAATAGATGTGATCTAAAGAAAGTCATATGCTAACAAGCCAAACAATCAGTTAGCACTCCATATATTTGTTTAATTAGTGGCATCGAAATACTTCGTAGAAGAAAGCTAGATTTTCCATGAAAGAAAATGACTCAGTTTTAATGACTAGCATATGACCCTGCAATTCCAAATTGGCCTTAGTTCTTCTATAGAATATCCATTAGATTCTATCCTAGATTGCAATCTAGGATATAAATCATGCAAGAGGCTTTCAAAAGGCCATAACTAAACAAAATACAATAGTAGCCAACTAGAAAAGTTATAAAATAATTTTCTTCAAGGCTACCACTCACTCATCATATGAATTTGCCCAGTCAGATGAACTATCTCCCAAAGCCCCCTCACCAACTTGACGTCCAAATTCTTCTGCCCAGTCATCAACATGCAACTTTGAGAATTCATTGACCCATTGATCATCAACCGACTCTTGTTGCAATCTTTCAGCACCAAATTCATTGGCCCATTGGTCAGGTCCACGGAAAACCTAAGAACCATCAAATCAACAATATTCAATAAAATGAAGAAATTAGATTGTTTCAAATAAAAATAAAAGGTTCACATGGTTCAAGAGTCTCAATATACATACACACACACATATATATAATATGCAGAATCATCAGTCACAGTTTGTGTCCCAAATAACAAATCAAAAGACCCTAGTTATTCTTATACAGTAGCAACTCCCATTGGTCAGGTTGAAGAAAACCACAGAACCACCAAACAGAGTAGTATATTTTCAAACAAATTAAGACGTTTTTAGTTGTTTAACACTAAACTAAGATATACAATTATAACAAGCATCAGTGACAGCTTGTCTTCTAACTTATTATAATAAAAAACACTGTTCAATTTAGCAGTAAACACGATTAAATTATCCATTAGTTAGGTCCATAGAAATCCTAAGAACCACCAATACAGTGAGTAAAATAAAAAAGGTAGATGTCTCAAATAAGATTTAGAGGTTTAGTTGATTTAAAAGTTCAACTGAAAAGATGTTATAATAAAGAATCATCAGTCAGTTACACTTCATTTGCTAAATTATAGTAGATATATCGATAATAGTACTAACCAAACCACCATTACCATTTGGACATTCTCAAATCATCAAACCTTTTTTCAACCACCAAGGTTGGGGAATGAGATTACTACCTAAGGTTGGCGATGTTAGTCGCATTTTAGTCTATGTAAGGACAAAAAGGCAGAAGAAAAGGAGGAAGTTACTGAAAGGAATTCATTACTGATTATCAGGACATATTATTCTAAAAGCTTTTTGAGCTTCCACAAGAACTACTTGCCTCATTTTGAGCAAATTCATCAGCCCAAGAAGCACCTCCGCTGTACTGTTGCTGATATTCTGTTGCCCAGTTTTCTGATGCTGGTTTGACCTGATTATTGTCCATAATAAGTTCACCACGACTCATCTTTGACACAAACTGGAGAAATTTTGAATTCTGCATGCCTCAAAACATACAGAACGTAAGTGCATATATACACTCATCTTAAGACATTGCATGCATTTTAGCCAAACATTTTTAAATAACCTGAAACTTAGGATCACCATTTTGAGAGAGTGTATGTGCAAGCATTCTAGTCTGCTGAATTGCAGCCAAATTTTCCATATTTCCCCCTCTCATTTGGTCTACAGATGTTAACTGAGCTTGTTCCTGTATGTTGTAGCTCATTAATTGTATTATAAAAGAAATGCAGTCTACAGATGACACGCACATAAAGACTACTCAAAGCACAAGATAATAGCAGCAAGAAAAGGAATGCTAAAGTCAAATAGGAATATATATCCATCTGCACAGAACAAAAAGACAGAAATATAGTCTGGAAGATGGGAAATAGGACAGCTATGAGGATGAAGACTATAAAGTGTTTGATAGTAACTCGGTAATTGACAACCAGCAATATAACCCTTTAGGAAGAGATTTTCAATTTGGTTAATGAAAGAAGCTACCTATCAGCATCACCTAGAAGCACCTGTTCTATATTGCTACAAAAATGGATCCATGCAGTCAAGCAAGCTACAATATCATCCATTTACTCCAAAAATTTGATAACCAGTTTTCATTCAATGTAAAGGAGAAGCTGGTTTCCTACCCGCTCAAATTCAGAGGCCCAACCACCAGCACCATGTTGTTGTTCAAATGAGTGAGCCCAGGCATCTGGATCACCATGGTGTATTCTATTTTGGCTGAATTCAGTAGCCCATACATCTGCAGCATGAGCACCAGGCTTCATGACACCTTGGGATTCATTCCAGTAGTCCTCCAGCTCTCTAAACCTCCCAGGCATGGGTCCCCTGGCATGGATATCATTTTCTATTTCCAAGGAATTCAAGAGTGCATTTACCTGGAAACAAATTACAAGCAAAATGTGAAATGGGGTATCAAATCATAAGTGTAATTTCCTAATAGATAACACCATGTAACGCCGATCAAACAAAGGACACAAAACCTGAGCATTGATAAACTCTTCACTCCTATCAGCAAAAATGTGTCGTGCCATTATGCTGCTACGATCGCGTATGCACTGTTTATCACCTTGAGACAATCCTAACAGAGGAAGTGGAGTGGGATGTAAAGGAATTCCGCTTCGGCTACTGTCAACAAATGAGTGCAAAAAGCTTGACAGCACCCTTTGAGGTGGTCCTGAAGTACAGTAAGAAGGGTAGTGAGTAAGGAATAACATGTAGAAAGATCAATTTTCTTGACGTCTAAGGGAAAAGAAGTCGATATCCTTAGTTGAGGTGCTTTTGAAGCATATATTGAGCATAGCCAAATTTGAAACACAATTGCACAGTTTAAAGAGTAGCCAATAGCAAATGTGATACAAGAAGACTAGAATCATTTTTTATTGTTCTTCTACACCCTCCAACCCAAAAGAAAACAAAAGCAAAAACAGTAACCAAGATGAAAGGTTGAATACCATCAAGAGAGGGTTGAATCAGTGGTGCTGGACCAACAACAGGATCAAAGGGAGGTTGACGCTGTATTTCTTCCCATGCATCCGCAAATCCATTGGCGTCAGCAGCGCGGAAGCCTCTGATGAACTCAGAGCCCTGAAGGGTATTTTTAACTATTAATGTTTTAAGTCAACGGAAACTGGTACTCCAAAATTAGTTTCCATTTTTATTAGCAGAAATAGTAAAGATTGAAAATGGAACCTGGGCGTTAGATTGGAGAAAGGGGCGATCGAGCTCAGAGCCGGGAAGAGCAGCAACGGGATCATTGGGGTGGGAATAGAATTGGGTGTGGGGAGAGGCAGCTGAAGTGTTAGGAATCTCCTTCAGTGCCCCCTGCTCAGAACACACATATAAATACATCGAAAATAGGATAAACAAGGGATGAATAAAATAGTAAAAGACAAAAAGAAAGGGACCTGGGTCTTGGAAGAAGAACCGATAAGAGCGTTGGCGAGAGCACCAAGAGGATTGGAGGAAGAGGAAGAGGAGCCCGGAACGGCACAAGCAGCTCCTCCGGTTACCAGTTCACGCATCGACATCTTGTTTCCCCCTTCTCTGATTGATTGATTGACTGAAAAGTGAGGAAGAATTAAATCAAATTTCTAAAAACAAAAGGATTGGGATGAGGGAGAAGACCGGAAGTCGGCGCAGGGCCGAGGTTGTGGTAGGTTTGGTCTGGTGTTTGCCTTCGCCTTGCCTGCCTCTACCTTGTGTTTGTTGTCTGGTCTTTTGCCTTGCCAGCCTCTTCCTTGCGGTCTATCCTCTCTTCTCTTCTCCTCTGATTCTGCCACTTGCCGATTCTCCCCCTTTTTCTACACGTTTAATAATTGAGCCGGTCTTTGAAATAAAAAATAATAAAATTATATATATTGACACCTAGTTTAAAATGGTATAAAGCTAAAAAAAAAAAATGTCGCTACCGTAGCGTTTGACTGAATAGTTGAATAGTCACTTTAGTTTTATTTTTTTAAGTAATTTAATTATCAATATTTTATTTTAGGTTGAAATAATTTCTCTGCTAATAAAAATTATTAATCAAATAACGATAAATAATTTGAACTAACTTGACAGAATGACACATTAGTAGAAAAAATAACTTTTATATTTTATATATTTTATAAAATTATTTTTTAAGTGATATAACATTCTTTCAAGTAAACACATTTTGTCTATATGACATTGTAATATAGGTTTGTCACATCATTTCAAGCCATTTATCATTAGTTGACTAACAGTTTTCATTCGCATATAGGCCATTTTGACCTAAAATGAAACATTGAAAGTTAAATTGCTTCAAAAAAAATAAGAGCCTAAGTGACTATTCAGTTAAACGTGGGCATTTTTTAGCATTATGTCGCTTAACATCGGATACCCGCAATTTTAAGTATCCAAAATTTTGAGTATCGGAATTTTTAGGTATTGAAAATAGTGATATGTGATCCGTTCCATAAATATCGGGTACCAATAAATTGGCTACTCACAATAATCTGGTAAATGGGTGAAACTATGATAAAATTATGGGAGGGGCTAAATTATTTATTTTTTAAACTAACAAGGTTTTTAAAAAATAAATCATAAAAAATAGAAGATTGGGCTTAATTTTACCAATTTCAAAATTGACATGTCTTAAAAAGTAATTAAATCAAAAAAGTTAGAGTAATATTTAATTTCATTAATTTCAAAACTGATAAGATCTTAAAAATAATTAAACTAGAAAATTTTAAGAGAAATCATAACTTAATTTTAATAGTTTTAAAACTTCTAAGACTTAAAATACAATTAATCTTAAAAAACTTGTGGGGTCATGTCCCTTTAGGCCCCACGACGATCCACCCATGGTTGGGTACCCGTAATTTTTGCTCACATGTTACTCGGATCAAAATTGTATATTTTTTCAAATCATATAATTTAGAGTGATTTAAAAGGACAAACTTTAGTTGGTTTCTAAATTCTAGCATAGTAGATCATCTTCAATAAATTAATAATTGTAAATATACATTACATATATACTAGAAAATGTTGTAGCAAAACGTTAAATTATTACTCATTTACACTTCAACATTATAACACTATATGTAATGCCCCAAAAATTTATTTGATGATTAAATTGGTAATTTAGTTATTCCAGGGATGACCGAGTGAATTTCATAAATGATGGAACTAAATAGAATTTTTGAATAAAGAATTTATTATGAAAAGTGAGTTTATGGAAGATGAAGGACAAAATTTAAAAGAGATGGAAATTAAGTGCCTAGCGTGAAAACAGGGTAAATATGTGTATTTATGATATAATTTACTCAAATGTTATGAGATATTTTGTCATGAATTAATATTAACTATATGATTAAAGTGGGTTTTGCCATGTTTGTTTTAAGCCCATTTAATTAGAATTTTTTTATTGAATAATTTTTAAATGGAAAATAAGGCTTATAAATATTTGAATAAGGGAGAGAAGATAAAGAAAAGTGTTCATATTCTTCTTCAAAAAGCTTCCAACATGAGATAGAGAGAGAAAAATGTAAAATTTCTTTCTTTTCCATATTTCTTTTGGTCCCCATGGAATTTAGTTTAGTTCATGAAATAAAAAATATCTTAACCCCTTAAGCTTTTATTTGAGTTCAATAATAATATTTTAGTTGAGTTTTGGATAAACTCTAAAAGGCTTTATAGATTTTTTAAATGAGAAAGTTGAGGGTTTGATGGGAAGCATTAAATTGGAGTTAATGCTAGTTAGGAAGCTCAAATTCCTTTATTAATTTTATTTTTACATTTATTATCATGTATATGTGTATACATGATAAAGATGGAGAAGGGTTTTATTGATGCATTGTTCTATGTGTGGTTGCATAAGAACTTCCAAAGGAAAGAAAAGCTTGGGAAATATTAAGCTAGGAAGTTCTTTGCATTTTGACTTCAAGGTAAGTACATTTCCAACTTTGAAATGCTTCTTATATATTATAAAAACGATATTTTGTTTGACTTTATAGTGCTTGTTGGGTGTTTTTGTGTGAAGCATGCCTTGAATGATCAAAATGATGATTTTGATGTTAAGCATGCTATTAAATGGCTATATTATACTCATGGATACCTTAGGAAATGTTAGTGATGTAACTACCCGAATTTTTGAGTCAACATGTGATTGTTGGCCCAAGTTTTGGAGCGTTGGGTCGAATTAGTTAATTGGACTCTTCGGGCTAAGTTTGGGCTTTACAAGATGAGAATTGGAATTTGAAGACTCAATAAGGAACCACTTTGTAATAAGGGTGAAAGTGAAACGTAAGAGCTTTATGTTGCAATTAGACCAATTTTCAAACAAAAGACTGATTTCCCTTAAATGATCTTTGTCTTCACATGAGAGAGAGAGAAAGACAAGCTTACCTCACTCTCCTATATTTTAATTTCTCTTCTTTTCCATACATCATTTTCTTCTCATTCAAATTTTCTATACCAAAAATCAAATCAAATCTTTTCTTTTTATCTTATTCCTCCGAGATTTAAGATTTATGGATTTACAATCTTCATCCCTAGAACTTCAAGAAAAGGTCATTCTTATGGTGAAAAGGTAAGATAACCATTTATGGGTTTTTGGGTGGTTTAGGGTTTAAGAGCTTTGTGGGTTTTCTCCTTTGATTCTAAAGGTTGTAAATTCATAGTGAAAAGCCTTGATCCATTTTCATGATTGTGTGGCTAGAGAAAGTGATTGGAGAGATTTTTCAAGCTAGAGGCAAAAAGAAAGTTTAAAGGAGCATAATGTGGAGCTCAAATTCAAGTATGTTGCTAAAGTTAGTACATCTCCAACTTCAAATACTTCTTCAAGATCATAAAGGTAATCCATTGCTTGATTTTATGGTGTTTATGAGTGGTGTATGTGTGAAGCATGTCTTGGATGATCAATGTAGTGATTTTGATGTTAATAGGGTGAGTAAATGACCATGATATGTTTAAGAATACTCTATTGGACTTTAGGTAGCGTGGAATCAAATGTTGGTGCTTAGAGACGATTTTAGGTTGAAACTCAGGCTTTAGAAGGCCTTTTTTGGGCTTTAGTATCGGTATTAGATGAATCAGTATCGATAGCGAATGAACAAAGGCATAATGGGATGGGCTTACGTGTGGGTATCGGTACTGCATTTATTAAGTATCGATATTGCATTCATTGGGTATCGGTACTAATAGGTTAGTACTAGTACTGATAGATTAATGAGAACATCAACCATTTTTTATATTGGTACTCAAGGTGAATACCAAAACCTATAGGGTCAATATCGGTACTCAAGGAGCAGTACAGATATCGACAAAAACTTAGAAGCATCAAGCCTTATACAATATCGGTAATAATGGTGAGTATTGATACCCATATGGTCAATATTGATACTCAGTGGGTAGTACCGATACTACTAGTGGAATAAAAACACCATATCTTGTTTTGGTTTCAGTATTGAAGTCGAGTACTGACGCCCCCTTACAGCCAGTACCGATACCCACATAAGAGTATCGGTATGTAACCCCTAAACCCGTCCCAGAAAAAATGACAAATTTAGAAAGTCACAATGAAAATTTGTCCCTCAAGAAACGGTTTGAAAATTTTATTTATTTACAAATCAAATTAAAATAATCATACCATAACATTTCTCATAAAAATACCCTTAAATTACTCAATTGTTCATAATTTTAAATGTATAAAACTAATTCTGAAAGTTGCATAAAAATGTCAAAATAAATCATTGGATGAGAATGCCAAAATAGTCCAAAAGTTTAAATAGTGCTCATTTTCGAAATTACCTAAATGTCCCAAAAATAATATTTATTCATATAAAATAATAAAGTAGTGCGTACTAATAAATAATGGAATCGAATAAAAGAGAAGTCCTCCAAGCACCGAATTGCCTATGTTTGAGTAATCTGAAAGAATAACTATGAAGAGTAATCTAAATAGCTTAGTGTGTCTCTAAAGTGCAAACAACTTTAAAACAAAATAATATTTTAGTTTTCTAATAAAGTCTTTTCTAAAAATACAGTAAATCTCAACATGATGAAATGATGATGTCATACACACAACTCAATACCCAACTATTATCACCATACAAAGTAGAGGTTTCCCTCATGTCTTCACACCACAAATCACATCTCATGTACACAATGATATAATTTAAAAATCATAAATCACAACTCAATCTCATCGTATGCAATACAAGGTTCTCATTTTTAAAAATTTGATGCTTGGTTTAAAAAATAGTTTAGTATGTTATGCATGATATTTCAAGACATTCTGAAATCACAATACAAATAATAAATTATAAGTATAAAACATTATTTATTTATAACTGTTGTTGCGCGTAATAAGTGCTCCGCAATTGTGCAAGTATACACGTCGCAAGTAATAAAGTGATCTGAGTATCGAGTATCGTCTCCACAGGGATTGATTTGTGCCATTTTGCTTTAGTTATCACGCTATAAAAGTAAAAACACAATTGATAATTATAGGAGTTCTAACTAACAAATAAAATAAAAAAGCAATTAAATAAAATAAAGATGTAATCAAATAAGAGAGGGAATAAGCCAGGTTATCGTGAGTTGAGGAGTGATAGCCAATTGGATCGCCTTGGTAAAAGAGTGCAAGGGCAACTCAGTTGCCGTGGCAACTTGCGCAGCTAGGTTGCCTTGGCAACTAATCGACGGTTGTCTGGGCAGCTGTTTAGGCGGCTGGGTAGCAACTTCAAGGTTCGGCATAGCGTTCTTCAATGATTTCTTCTTATCCCTAAGTCGAAACTCTAGCTAGTTGTGCATGCCTTGACAATACATCCCTACGTGAATCAAGGGTGAACAACAACCAATCTTGCGCTCATCTTAGACGTTGAAATCATTAACTTATTCCTAAGCCGGATTAATCTTCACCATCGATAGATTGAATAAAGACCATACTCATTCGTTTCTTGAATCTAACTCTCCCGATATTAGATAAATAGATAGAATTACGAGATCATCTCCCAATTCACTCGCAAACAAGAATAAAAACCAAGAATGAGTAAACCTTGAATTGAAAGTGCAAACTCTTATTACCTAAACAAAATCCAATTGTTTCTCACAACAACAAAACACAATAACCCCAACCAATCAAGTTAGTTCATGGTTGGGTTCAAAAGATATACAAAGAATAATCCTCAAACCATGAATCTAATGGAAGCAAAGAAGAAGAAGAAATCGATCAACCCTCTTTGGAAAATCTCTCAATCGAACTCTCCCTCCAAGCTTTCTCCCAATCGAACTCTCTCCCCCTTGTCAAAATCTCTCCCTTGCTCTCCCTTAGAGTTGACGGCTTGGTCCTCAATTTATAGGGCTAGGTCAAAGTCTTTTTTTGAGGGGGAAGTTAAGTTGGAATTAAATACTTTTAAAGAATACAATTCTTTATTATATTTAAATTCCTTCTAGATCTTCTCCTATCTTCTTGGGATTTAATTTCTCTTTAACCACTTCACGGAAATTAAACTCCTTTGGGATTTAACTTTGCTCCACGTCATCTTGGGCTTATTTAGTCATCAATTTCGACTGCCATATCATCTTATCCCTTATCGAAAATTGCCCTGGCAACTAGCTCGGCATCTCCTTCATGCATTGCCCTGGCAACTGCGTCGGCATCTCCTTCTTGTATTGCCCTGGCAACTGGTTCCAGCCTTGCTTTGGCAACTGATTCTGCACACACAAAAACACACTAAAGCAATATCTTTTTCCACAAAAATTACCAAGTTATGTAATCAAGCTCAACGGTGGAAAGAAACATGAATTAATGCATGAATGACTAATTATGCAACTAATATGAGCCTAAGTCTAACAATAATATGAGTAAAAAGGGTAATAAAAATAGTACTTTTGAACACTTAACACACCCCTAAACTCGAACTATTGCTTGTCCTCAAGCAATGCAAAGTAACGATTACCTGAAAAGACTTTAATCATAAAGACATGCTTCAAACTTGAATTCAAACCTCGAAACCGTGGCACAAGGTATGATCACCTTTTAATTTTTCGAATAGCACAAAAATTACTTGGAATCAAACTATAATGCTCGTGATAAGTGTGTGTGTAGTTGTGTACAAGTTGATTTTCAAGATTCTATGTGAACAATAGGCTTTTATCAATTTAATTACGGGGGCATTTATTTTTATTTTCACTAGAGCCAATTTCGGGCTCCTCTAGGGATTCTTTAATGTGCATTAACTACTAGAGCCTGTTTCGGGCACCTCTAGCAAGAATTTAACTTTTAATTTTCAATTTTAAATTTACCCAAATTTTAAGCAACCTAAGTTCGCTAAGTTTTTTTCAATCAACAAGCCACAACCGTGTAAAAAATTAAAATTCAGCATCGTAGTAAAATTCTAAGTTCTTTTCTTGCAATCCTAAAATTAAAGGTTCTTTCAATTAAGCGCAGTGGCAAAAATTCATCATTGGATATTCAACAAGTCTTAAGCAATTAAATCTAATCAAAGGCATGGCAAGTAACATATGCAACCTATACGTGACTGCTAAAGATGAATGCAACTAAACATGAAACTAACCAGAAACCAACACCCCTCCAAACTCGAGAGAAGCATTATCCTCAATGTATGTAAAAGTGAAACAAAATTTAAAATAAACTAAATGAAATGAGTTAGTCGGAGAGTTCGTCACCTCGAGTGATAAGTTTTCTTCATGCCGTTTGCTTGATTCATTTTTCGGTCAGTGGTTGAATGCTTGTGGCTGGTACCGCGTAAATAATATTGCTTTGATTTGATCCATGTTTGCCGAGGCAGGTTTACTTGCCTAGGCATCAGTAGTTGCCGAAGCCATTGTTGTTACCTGGGCATCGCCAGTTTCTATTGCCGTGGCAACTGCTGAGGTAGTTGCCGGGGCATCCTTTGTTGCGGTTGTCGTGGCAAGTAGTCGGCAGTGAATTTCCTTAGCATGGTGGTTGTGAGTCTCATTGTGGAAAAGAAAAGAAAACAAAGAAAACCTGGAAACTAAAGATAATGAAGAAAAATAAAACATCCCCTAAAAATTCCAAAAATAAGTAAAGAAAAAATGAAAATAAAATAAAGTTCCAAAAATTAAAAATTCTTAGAAAGAGCATTTTTCATGTATCTTCTAATGTTACTGCATATCTGAGAAAACTTGAGGAGGGTCATTTTCGATACTTCTTATAGTCCATCTGCACCCTTTATCGAGTGACAATATTGCCCAAAAAGAATTGGGCCAATGTGCTCGCAGCTACTCCCTTTTGTGTTACCATGGTGGAGGTGTCTTTCTTTCGTGTTCCCTTGTAGTCCATGCACATCTTCCACCTTGCTACTGTTCCTGAAGGCATGAATATTTTATTAGGAAAAAATATATCCATCACCAACCATTCAATTACCTCATTCTTGTCGACTTCTATCATGGTTGGATGTAGCCTTTTTTATCGTGGCAATTGCTGCTCAAGCCGATTGCCGTGGCAATCAGTCGCCAAAATTTGTTGTAAGCCAAGGGAAAACCCAATTTTCTAAAAAGATTTACGAATCCAAACACCTTTTTCTTTTGTCTTCTCAAACATATCCACCAGTAGAGATTTCAATGGCTTCAAATCTACCAACATCGGTTTCTCAAGACATACCTGCAATGGACGAGGTGAGTTTTTAAAGAATTTGAAAGGTTCAACCATTACATGCTCATATTCCATTGGCAAAGTATTATCATCTCGTTGATCTTGCATGTGGTCGTGCAATTGTCGTGGAAAAGGTGGATGCGAGCCGTCTACTATAGCATTACTCTTCTCATCCTCTCAGTATGTTGTCGCGGTGTTGCTCTGTTCAGGCTCCTCAATCATTGCCGAGGCAATTTGTTGCTCAGGCTCATCATGTGTTGGGCAGTCTCTCTCATTGGCATCCTTTGGACTTGGAGGTTCTAGTTGTTCCCCACACATCAGGACCTCTCTTCGCATTGCTCCTTATCCTCTTGCCTTGGGACGTCAATATCCCCAGGAATGGATTGTTGGTGCATGTTATCCAAGGCATATGTGGATATCCTCAATTGATCTTCTGAATCCCCCAAGGTTGCATCCCACTGAGCTATCATTGCATCCACTTTCTTTGATAGCTCTCGAATCTCTTCAATTGATCCATCAAGTTTAGCCAAGAAAGCTAGCAACGTTTCCTCAAAGGAATTAGAATGCTATTGAAAAGGGCTACATTGCCATGGCATATTTATTGTCGTGACACTAGGCTGTTGATAAGAACTGCATTGCTGAGGCATGTCTGTTGTTGCAGTAAAATTGTTATGGTAAAAACAATTTTGAGCTTTTTGATCATACCATGAAGGATTTTGCTACTATTTCCATCTATGGTTCTCCATGTAGTCATATGCACCAAAAATGTGAGGGCAATTTTCAAACACATGATGTTCTCCACAACAAGTGCACGAGTTTTCCACGGTATATGCTATTCTCGGTTGGTATAGGTAATCATCAAATGGTGCAAGAAACTCTTGATTGGATTGATTATTATCTTCTCACATCAACTCTAGAATAGATCGGCTTTTATTTCCTGACATGTTGATGCCCTTAACTTTGTAGCGCACCTGAATTTTTTTTGATAGAACAAACAAAAAGAAAAGTTAGTAAAACTAATAAGAAAAATGCAATAACAAAAACAACTAACACCAATTGCCAATCCCCGGCAACGACGCCAAAAACTTGTTGCGCGTAATAAGTGCTCGACAATTGTGCAAGTATACAGGTCGCAAGTAATAAAGTGATCTGAGTATAGAGTATCGTCTCCACAGGGATTGGTTTGGGCCACTTTGCTTTAGTTATCGCACTATAAAAGTAAAAACACAAATGATAATTGTAGGAGTTCTAACTAACGAATAAAATAAAAGAGCAATTAAATAAAATAAAGATGTAATCAAATGAGAGAGGGAATAGGCCAGGTTATCGTGAGTTGAGGAGTGATAGCCAATTGGATCGTCTTGGTAAAAGAGTGCAAGGGCAACTCAGTTACCGTGGCAACTTGCGCAGCTGGGTTGCCTTGGCAACTAATCGACGGTTGCCTGGGCGATTGTTTGGGCGGCTGGGCAGCAACTTCAAGGTTCGGCAGAGCGTTCTTCAATGGTTTCTTCTTATCCCTAAGTCAAAACTCTAGCTAGTTGTGCATGCCTTGACAATACATCCCTGCGTGAATCAAGGGTGAACAACAACCAATCTTGCGTTCCTCTTAGCCGTTGAAATCCTTAACTTATTCCTAAGCCGGATTAATCTTCACCATCGATAGATTGAATAAAGACCATACTCATCCGTTTCTTGAATCTAACTCTCCCGATAATAGATAAATAGATAGAATTACGAGATCATTTTCCAATTCACTCGCAAACAAGAATAAAAACCAAGAATGAGTAAACCTTAAATTGAAGGTGCAAACTCTTATTACCTAAACAAAATCCAATTGTTTCTCAAAACAACAAAACACAATAACCCCAACCAATCAAGTTAGTTCATGGTTGGGTTCAAAAGATATACAAAGAATAATTTCCAAACCATGAATCTAATGGAAGCAAAGAAGAAGAAGAAGAAATCGATCAGCCCTCTTTGGAAAATCTCTCAATCGAACTCTCCCTCCAAGCTTTCTCCTAATCGAACTTTCTCCCCATTGCTCTCCCTTGTCGAAATCTCTCCCTTGCTCTCCCTTAGAGTTGACAGCTTGGTCCTCAATTTATAGGGCCAGGTCAAAGTCTTTTTTTGAGGAGGAAGTTAAGCTGGAATTAAATACTTTTAAAGAATATAATTCTTTATTATATTTAAATTCCTTCTAGATCTTCTCCTATCTTCTTGGGATTTAATTTCTCTTTAACCTCTTCATGGAAATCAAACTCCTTTGGGATTTAAATTTGCTCCACGTCATCTTGGGCTTATCTAGTCATCAATTTCGACTGCCATATCATCTTATCCCTTATCGACAATTGCCCTGGCAACTAGCTCGACATCTCCTTCATGCATTGCCCTAGCAACTGCGTCAGCATCTCCTTCATGCATTGTCCTAGCAATTGCGTTGGCATCTCCTTCTTGTATTGCCCTGGCAACTGGTTCCAGCCTTGCTTTGGCAACTGATTCTGCACACACAAAAACACACCAAAGTAGTATATTTTTCCACAAAAATCACCAAGTTATGTAATCAAGCTCAACGGTGGAAAGAAACATGAATTAATGCATGAATGACTAATTATGCAACTAATATGAGCCTAAGTCTAACAATAATATGAGTAAAAAGGTAATAAAAATAGTACTTTTGAACACTTAACAGCTGTAGTATCCCATTTTATCCAGGCTTAAGCCCAAAAATTAAAACATTAAATTAGACCCATTAACCAAATCTGGCAACCCAATAATAACCTAATACAAATTAACCCAATAACCCATTTATTACAAACCCAAATAAAATAAAAGCCTTATATACCCCTTTTAAAACCAAAATACCCAAATTAATCCTAACCCTAAAAATAACCTAAAAACCCTAGCTGCACTTATCCCTTATCCGGCCGCCACCCTTGTGACCACTCATCTTCTGCGCATGGCCACCATACGTGCTACCATTGGCCATGCGCGACGGCCACCGCCCACCACTGACTTCCACCTCCTTGCTGCCACCTTTCACCGCCCAAGCCGCATTTTCAACCTGTAAAACAACAAAGGAGAAATCAGATATGGAAAAGCAAGTCCAAGTGGAATAACTAGTTATTTTTTATGTATAACTATGGGTTATAAAAATCTTGGAAATCGGAATATGTAAAGAGAGTTTTCGGATTAATGGAAAAAAATATAGAGGTTCGAATAAAAAAGCTCGTTTTATATTATTTCCCTATCATTCGAACATAAAAAAATACAAAAAACATTCAAAAAAAGAAAAAAAGAGTTTTTAGTTCGTAAAAAAAACAAGGTAAAAGTCTTCGTATTTCCCTAGATCTACTCACCTAGGATTAGATTTTAAAAGAAATAACATCAGATTTAAATAAATGGGGAGGAAACAAACCTCTTGGTGTCTTTTGCATGCGATCTGGCCACCGTGGACGGCGGCGGCCGACTGGGCGGCTCCGAGAGGCTTGGCCGGCAGGGCAGAGGGGAGTTGAGAGAGTTTGGGGGGAGAGTTGAATTTTTTTTGAGATATCAGAACAAAATGAATTTTTGGGCTTAAATGGGTATTTAAATGCTTCTTAAAACGACGTCGTTTTGCGTGTCACTGTTCAAGCCCAAAATGACGTCGTTTTAACCGCGACCTGTATATCAGACCCGACTGATAGATGACCTGTGCAATTTTAAAAAGGGGAAATTATGTTTTTAGCCCTTACGCATGGGAAATTTACAAAACCAATCCCTGTAAGTTTTAAATTCTTTGCAATTCAGTCCCTAAAATTAATTCAATTTATTTTTTATGGGGAAATTACACAAACAGTCCCTCAGCAAAAAAAGTTTTCATTTTGGATTTGCCGCATGGTATAATGCTCTCTGCGGTCCCTAGAACTCTTGAGTGTTTTTCAAATTAGTCCCAAAATCTATTTTAATCTGTTTTAAAGGGGATATTTACCATTTTGGTCCCTCAAACTTTCAGCACTCTTCATCTTCGTCCTATTTCAATGGGATAATTGCTACCGTAGTCCTTCAGCCTTTGTATCCTTATATTTCGGCCTTTTTAATTCTTGTTTTGTTTCATTTTAATTGTTGTTTTTAATTTCTTTTTATTTTAGCTATCATTATTATTATTATTATTATTATGTGAACTATTATTACATATTATTATTATTGTTATTAGCAATTATTATTATTATAAATATATTATTATATAGTTATAGTATACTATATTATTATTACTACCACTATTTTATACATATACATATTTTGTATTATCATTTTTATTATTATTTACATAATATTTACTATCTAACATATATTCTTATACACCTCGTATGTATTTTAATTGAATTTCAAAAATAGTTTTTAGCGGTTATCGTGAAAAACGTATCTCGAATGTAAGAGGTTCCGCTTTCTGTTAATCTCTACCACAAAATAAAATTTTAATCTTGAACTCTAATTTTTCAAACGAGATTTCTTTCATTCGGGAATCTAATGGAAATTATGCCCCGAGTGTATGGGTGTAAATTCTTTTCTTACAAAAAATATATTCTTTTCAACATTTTAAATGGGATCATAAATTTTAAATTAAATTCGAATTCTTAATTTCCTTCGTTTAGACAACATGTAATCGACCAGGTACCAATTTTGGGCGTTGTAGGGATGCTCACCCTTCCCTACACGTAACTGACTCATGAACCCGTTTTTCTGGTTTCACAGACCAAAACTCGTTGCTTTAATAAAATGACGCAAAAATAGGTTTTATTAAAATAGGCGGATTTTTAGGTGATCCAATCTCACCTAAATAAAAAAGATTGGTGGCGACTCCATTCGAAACCAATTTTTTGTAAGAACGTGTCAAGCACCAAGCGCGCGGGGCGAGGCTGTTGTTATAGCTTGGCGACTCCGTTGGGGACCTTTTTTTAGAGTCGAGCCACCAATCGATTAATTTTTGTCTTAACGAATGGAAACTATAAATTCAGTTTAATTTATTTTGTGATCCATTTTTCTGTCAAATTTTTTACAAGAAAAGTTCTTTAAAAAAAACTTTCCCTGATTTTTTGTATATCATGAGCTCTATGCCCGAGCTCCGTCCCTTTTAAGTGGGAGCGAGAAGTTGCGCCTTCTTGAGGTATTGTCTCCGTGCAGGATAATAGATCACTTCCGGGATACATAGGTACCTTTGTCGCCGTGAGATCTTCATCTCCGCATAGACTTAGGGAAACGTATCCTCCCGCATCGATGTCCTAGCGGCAGTTCGGTTACCGTTACTCTAGAAACAAAACCACATGTAGTGAACCATAGCAGCCTACCTTGTCTAGATCCATACCGAACCTCTGCCCGTTTAGAGAGTCACCTGATAGTGCATGGTAGAGAGAGTTAGGGGTTTCTTTAATTTCTTTCAATTATGCTCTTTAATTTCAGTATAATTCATTTTGTCGCAATAAAGCATATATTAGGTATCATGCCGATATATTTTATGCAGGTAGAAACGCATGTTCGGGTAGGAATCCACTTTTTGTTTAAAATGTACGGGTAGAAAGCATGATGGGGTATTATTACTTTTATTCGAATGAAGCATGTCTACTTACAGGTTTTGTACCTCTTAACTTTTGCGATACATTATCATTATTGATTACTCTATTCGTACTAACATGTTTTTGTTTTTGCATTGCATTAGCATCTCATTTTGCATGCATTTACATCATATCATACTGCATAATCATTTCTTGTTCGAGCTTCTGATCCTAAGAGAACTGCGATTACAGTGATTTTGGGCCATCCGATCTTGTAACACCCCAGTTTTGGGCTTAGCGGTTTTGAGGTTTATTAAACGGTCCGGGGGACTGGGTTAGAGATTCGAGTCGGATTCGAGACCGTATATTTTTTCGGTAAGATAAAAATATGAAAAAAATAATTAAAAATATTCTTTTGATATATAATGATTTTTAGTGGAATCAATTTTGGAAAAAGAATTTGGAAAATATGACATTTTGGACTAGTGACCAAAATGCAATTTTTTTAAAACTGTTTTTAAGTGACAAAAATCAAAAGGGTCAAATTCCTAGAATCCTTAAGGAGCTAATCTACCAAGTGTTTTCTGGTGATTTCCCTCTTCAATAAAATCATTTTAAACATGTGTTTTAATTGGTATTAATAAGGATTAAATATCTAAAGTTAGTTATTAGCTTTCTAAAAGAGATTTACATAATCTTTTCCTAAATATTTTCTCTCAACGTCTTTTCTTCCAAACACTCGGAATTTTATCAAAATCCAAAGGTAAAGAACTCATTTCACTCAGATTATTGATTTTATTTTGTTTCTTTAACTTTGTTTTGCAAAATCTCATTGAAAATTTGTATTTTCTTAGCTTTTAACAAGCCAATGAGGGAGAAATCACATAACATGGGTAAGGTCTGTGATCTCCTATGTTAAATGGTTCTTTGTTGATATTCCCAAGCATTTGATCCTTGATTTATGAGTTGAAATGTGGTTTTAATGTTTTATCCATGTTTAATTGAGTTATTTTGGAAATTTTGATGAAGCATGGTGATTTTTGAGGTGGATTTGATTCCTTCAATTGAGGTGGATTTAATATATGTTTTGGATGTATTTTGATATTAATAGGTTATTTTATCAATAGAATCTCGAAACTCTTGAATCTCTACTTAGTTAGGTTGCTAGTTTTGGGTTATGGGGGTGATATTCGAGTTTAATCTTTGCTGGAGGTAAAAGGATGTTAGAAAAGGATTTTTGGATGTTATTGGATGTTGATTGATGGCTTGAATTGTAAGTTTAGGGCTGGGTTAGGTTTTGGAAACGTTTGATGGTGTTTTCGGTATGTTTCAGGTGAGATTTGAGTGTGCAACTTGGGAGTTGCGGGAGATTGTTGTTAGGCAATGGTTTGAATGCATTTTTCCTCTAGATTTATGTGTTTAAAACAGGGGATAATCAAGGCGATGAAGCTTGACGTTGTTTGGTGGTTTGCCGGGAGCATGTTTCGCGTTGGCAAGGAAGGCAGAGTGTATCGGTGAGTGGAAACTAGTTTTAGATGTTTTACAAAGGTTTTAAAGGTTGTTGGGAGTTTAGAGTAAGCGTGAGACGCTTACCTAAGCTTGGAAGTAAGTTTCCCTTATTTTGCTTTTGAATATCGGCTTGGATATGAGCATGTTATTTGCATGTTTTGGTGATAAACATGGTATGATTTACTTACTATAAATGCATGATTTGAGTACATATACAAGGGTTTAAAAGTATATTAAATGCTATTGAGCATTGGTTTTCATTTCGGTTGGGAATGGTGTTATTACATTGGCAACGAGATTAGCATATGTGTTGCTTATGAGATACATTGTAAAACAGAAGCAAATGGTTTTGTAAATGATATATTGGCTATGTGACATGGTGAGAACAATCGGATATAGTTGGCGTGCCATAGGATTAAAACTGCACTATAAAATATGAACAAAATCTATCGTGGCCATGGGTCATTGAGGTATGGCGGTTTAACTAGGCCACTCGGACTGTTGGGACCTCATTTGGGGCTTGCGGTTTAACTAGGCAGCCCAAATTGATGGTGATCTTCTGGTTTAACTAGGCAAGGTCGGTACTCTTGCGGCTTAACTAGGCAAGGGTAAAATCTCACGGTTTAACTAGGCTAGGGTGTCAAATCTTACGGTCTAACTAGGCAAGGTTTGGGATATCATGTGGTTTAACTAGGCATGGTATGAGAGATCTGTGTATCCGATATGTGTATAGGATAAAAGTAGTCTAGCCGAGTCACTATAAATGCCAATATATGAGAATGATCATGTGTTGAATCTTGTACTAAAATGCTTTGGGATTTAACCATGGTTTGATTAAAATGCTTTGGGATATAAGCATGAAATGTTTATGATGTTATGAAAATTATTATGTTTTGATTTGGTTAGAATAATGAGAAAGTGCTTTGGAATTAAGCATGTTTTGGGAAAAGCAAGCATGTGTTTTTAAATGAATTTAAATGCATCATTGTTTATGAGCATCCTCACTAAGCATGTGTGCTTACGCTCTCTTTTTCCTAATGATGCAGAGCATTGAGGTTTGGGCAGCAACGACAAGGTTTGCAAGGATCTGAGAGATAAACTACTTCGAGTATGAACTCGGTTTATATTTTCAGTTAATAAGGCAATGTGTTCACCAAGGTTTTAGGGGTTGTAATCCTACTTTCTTATGGATTTTGAGTATGTTTTCTATGCTGGTTTTTGAGGATGGTTGATGTTGCTAAGCTTGTTGTTAATACATGATGTAGTTGTGGATGAGTGGTGTCTTAGGTATGCATCTAGAGCTTCCTTGATGATTGCCTTGTTGTGATGGTTTGAGCAAGTTTATTATGTTTTGTGGAGTGTGTTGTTATGATGCATATGCTGGGAATGGTTTAATTGTGCATTTAGGGATGTTTGGCAAAGTGTTTTTAGGAAATATGCCTTTATGAAAGCCATTTGGTTGCTGAGCTTATGATGTTTAGGTTGCTTTTGCATCTAGGTAGTGTTGTATGAAAGTTTATGGCATAATGAAGTGGTTTACTTTTGAGATAAACATGTTAAACCAGCCAATTGTGACCATATAGGTCTAGGCGTATCGGTACGTGTGTTTACGTATTGGTACGAGAAGCCATTTCGAGCTTGTGGTACCGGTATGCGGGCTAGGCATTATGATACGAGAGTGTATCTTTAGAGTAGCGTATCGATACACGGGATCGTGTATCGGTATGAGAGGGGTGAGCTTAGCTTGAGGGATCGGTACCCGGGTTTGAGGATCGGTATGGGTCTTTGGTTTTGGTAAGGCGTACCGGTACGCAGGGTCGTATCAGTACGAGAATTGGCTACTGGAATTTTTGGAATTCAAAAAGGAAAGAGCGCACCGATACCCGTGGCAGTTAAGTTAGTTAAAGGCTTTTAGTAAAGTTTTGTTGTCTTTCGTTTTAGTCCCTAAATCTTGTTTTGTCAATTACTTAAGTGTAGTTGATCGTTTGAGGACAATGTTTGACATATAAGCATGAAATGAGCCTAATTTAAGGTTGGTAACTTAAAATTTTGAAAAACCCTTTTGTTTTGTTGAAATTACATTTTGGTCCCTAAATAGTATTATGGCCAGTCAGCTATCGTTACGATGTCCAATTGAGACGGGTGCTCACCTATAAACAGTATGAACATGTAGGAAAGCATTAATGCATCTAGACAAGGTAAAAAGAAAAAAGGACGTGTTTTGGGTTTAATATTTCCGGTTTACTACGGTAAACTTAATGTAGTTTTCTCAGTTTGGTCTTGTGACTAGACCGAGATGAGGGGGTTATATTTGTTGGTATCAAAGCCAGGTTTGTGAAAAGTTTAGATGTTATTGTTGATTAGCTGATGTTGTTTGAAATGTACGGTGAGTGTGTATATGATCAGTGATTATTTAATGTTATGTTGGGGTATGATTGGGGACACATTGCCTATTACCGAGGATTTTAAATGCATTTTAAAGTTAACTTGGATCCTCTGCATGATGCTAGCTTAACTCTAATGTGATTTGATGCTTTTGTTAGCATGGCTCGACGTAAGACGCGATTTATGGCTAATACTGCCGGGGTTGGGCAGAATATTGAGACAGAAGAAAATCTCCCTCATATTTTACCCCATCCTCATCCCGTGGTTCCTATAGTTGATGTTGGGGCGGGTGAAGCACCCCAAGTTCATCAAGTGCAATATATCGTGATTTGACTCTGTTAGTACATGCGATAACTAGAGCTTTTTAGGCAGCGATGGCTGGAGTGCAGGTGCAGGCACCGACACCTGCTATGGTGGCAAATCAAGGTTTACCCTTAGAGCGTTTGAAGAGTTTGAGAGGTGTGGAGTTTCAAGGTTTGAGCCCTGAGGCAGCCGAATAATGACTGGAAAAGATGATTCGCATCATGGATCAGATGGGATGCAACGAGGAGCGCAAGCTGGGTTGCACTGTATCTCTACTGTAGGGGGATGCATACTATTGGTGGGTGACCACTAGTGCTAGCGTAGTGGTGGAGTTGGCCAGAGTGCTCAGGGAGCTCGTGTTACACCAGAGTGTGAGCGATGTGGTAGGTGCCATGTAGGTATGTGTTGGGGTAATACTGTAACTTGTTGGATTTGTGGGTCATTTGATCACTTGAAGCATGATTATCCTCAGGTTGCGAGAGATGTACCAGCACAGGTTGCTGCACCTTCTAAAGGCTGAGGCCATGGTAGGGGTAATTTTTAGAGACGCGAGGATGGTCAGAGGGGTATGGCTCGTGCTACAGCAGTGAGACCTGAAGGTGGTGGACCGGCTTGGGTCTTTGCTCAACGTGAGGGTCATAATGATACGAATGTGATCGTAGGTACTTTTACTTTGCAATCCTTGTCATTGTTATCATTGATTGATTCAGGGTCTACACATTCATATATCTTGAGTGAGCATGCATCTATATTGAATGTTCCTGTTGAGATCTTAGATGTTGGTATGTTGGTCACAAGTTCTTTTGGGGAGACAGTTATAATAAGAAGGTTGTATCAGCGGTGTCCTTTGGTGGTGCAAGGTCATGAGTTTGCCGCAGATCTGATGGAATTGTCATTCTATGGTTTTGATATCATTTTAGGTGTGGATTGGTTGAGTAAGCACAGAGCAGTTATGGATTGTGAGTCCAAGAGAATTCTCTTGAGGTTGGCCGACAACTATGAGGTTGCAGTGGTTGGCGAGAATGTTAAGTTCCTGTCCATCGTGGTTTCGGCTGTTAGAGCGAAGAAAATAATGTTTGATGGCTGCCAAGCTTATTTGGCTATTGTTATGAATCTGGAAGCCAAGGGTGTTTGAGTGCAGGACATTTGGACTATTTGCGACTTTCCCGGGGTATTTCCTGAGGAGTTACCAGGTTTGCCTCTAGATAGGGAGATGGAGTTTCGTATTGAGACATACGAGGGTACAACACCAGTTTCTATTGCTCCTTATAGAAAGACACCAAAAGAATTGAAGGAGTTGAAGTCGCAGCTTCAGGAGTTGTTGGATCATGGGTTCATTCAACCAAGTGTTTCTCTGTAGGGTGCGCCTGTTCTTTTGTGAAAAAAAGGATGGTACGATGCGTATGTGTATTGATTATCGTCAGTTGAACAAGTTGACGGTAAAGAAAAAGTACCAGTTGCCGTGGATTGATGATTTGTTCGATCAGTTTCATAGAGCAGCAGTCTTTTCCAAGATAGATTTAAGATCAGGGTATTATCAGTTGAAGGTTAAGGATGTGGATGTGCATAAGACCGCATTCCGTACGAGGTACGAGCATTATGAGTTTTTGGTTATGCCTTTTGGTTTGACAAATACCCCGACTATGTTTATGGACATGATGAATAGAGTGTTCCATAAGTATCTTGATCAGTTTTTGGTGGTGTTCATTGACGATATTCTCGTGTACTTCCGTACCGAGGAAGAATACGTTCGGCATTTGCGGATAGTGTTGCAAGTGTTGAAGGATAATCAGTTGTACGCTAAGTTGAGCAAGTGCGAGTTTTGGCTAAAGGAAGTGACATTCCTTGGGCATATGGTTTTCGCAGAGGGTATTCGCGTTGATCCACAGAAGATTGAGGCTATTCTCAATTGGAAGCCACCTAAGTCAGTATCGGACGTGCGAAGTTTTCTTGGGTTGGCTGGTTATTATCGCCGTTTTGTTGAAGGGTTTTTGAGTATTGCAGCTCCGTTAACTAAGTTGTTATAGAAGACGGAGAAGCAGAAGCACAGTTTTGAAAAGTTAAAGAAAATGCTAACACACGTTTATATGTTGATTCATGCTGAATTTAGGAAGGAGTTTGTGGTTTATAGTGATGTGTCGTATGTTGGCTTGGGTTATGTGCTGATGCAGGACGGGAAGGTTGTGGCCTTTGCATCGAGGCAGCTGAAAGTTCATGAGCGCAGTTATCCAACTCATGATTTGGAACTTGCGGCTGTAGTTTTCGCTTTGAAAATTTGGCGACATTACCTTTATGGTGAGAAGTACATGATCTTTACTGACCACAAGAGCTTGAAGTATTTGATGTCCCAAAAAGATTTGAATCTTAGGCAGCGTAGGTGGTTAGAGTTGCTTAAGGATTATGACTTGACCATTGAGTAACATCCTGGTAAAGCCAATGTAGTGGCGGATGCATTAAGTCGTAAGGTCGCGGTTGAGCTCCGAGCTATATTTGCAAGGTTGAGTGTGACGCGAGAGGGTGGTTTGCTGGCGGAGTTGCAACTCAAGCCTACGTTATAACAGTTGATTAAAGCTAAGCAACTGTATGATGATTCGTTGGTTGAGCATGTTAAGAATATAGCAGACGGTAATCTGACAGAATTTCATTTTGATGATGATTGAGTTTTGTGTTTCAAGGGTCGAATAGTGGTGCCGGATGATCCAGAGTTGAGGCACACTATCTTGACGAAGGCACACTCTAGTCATTTTGCTATACATCTTGGTAGTGTTAAAATGTATCGTGATTTTAAGGAGGTATATTACTGGGTTGGGTTGAAAAAAGATGTGGCTGAGTTTGTTTCCAAGTGCATGGTATGTCAGCGGGTTAAAGCTGAACATCAATTTCTATCCGGGTTATTGCAACCGCTAAAAATTTCAGAGTGGAAATATGAGAGAATCACTATGGATTTTGTAATAGGGTTGCAATTGACACCGACTAAGAGGGATTCTGTTTGGGTGATTGTTGACCGGTTCACAAAGTGTGCACATTTCTTGCCAGTGCATACAACGTATACCTTGGACAAGTTGGCGAATTTGTATATAGCGGAGGTTGTGTGCTTGCATGGTGTATCTAAATCCATTATTTTGAATAGAGATCCGAGGTTTACGACAAGGTTTTGGAGGAGTTTGTACCAAGCCCTGGGTTTGAGGTTGAGTTTTAGCACTGCGTATTATCCTCAGTCCAATGGGCAGTCTGAGCGGGTTATTTAAGTTTTGGAGGATATGATGTTGTATTTAGTTTCAAGGAACCTGGGAGAAGCATTTGCCTTTAGTTGAATTTGCTTACAACAACAGTTATCATGTGAGTATACAGATGGCACCTTATGAGGCGTTATATGGCCGGAGGTGTCGTACGCCCTTATGTGTTGAAAGACACAGATGGGAAGGTTAAGCTTGTATGCGATCGGTTGAAAGCGGCTGCGGATCGATAGAAACCTTACACGGATTTGAAGCGTAAGGAGATTGAGTATGCGGTGGGCGATCGCGTATTCTTGAAGGTGTCACCATAGAAAAAGGTGGTGAGATTCGAACGTAAGGGTAAGCTTAGTCCGAGGTTCATTGGACCAAACAAGGTTATTGAGTGTGTGGGTCCTGTGGCATATCGGTTGAGGTTGCCTCCCGAGTTGGAGAAAATTCACAATGTGTTTCATGTTTCGATGTTGAGGAGATATCGGTCAGATCCGTCACATATCATGCCGGTGGAGGATGTGGAGTTTAGGTCGGATCTAACCTTTGATGAGGAACCAGTAGAGATCCTCGATACCAGTAAGAAAGTTCTTCATGGTAAGACGATAGAGCTTGTGAAAGTCTTGTGGTGACACCAAGGTGTTGAGGAAGCTACTTGGGAAAGCAAGGCGGATATGAAAGAGCAATTTCCACATCTGTTTCCTCTAGGTAATTTCGTGGACGAAATTCCTGAAGTGGGGGAGAGTTGTAACACCCCGGTTTTGGGCTTATCGGTTTTGAGGTTTATTAGACGGTCCGGTGGATTAGGTTAGAGATTCGGATTCAAGACCGTATATTTTTTCGGTAAGATAAAAATATGGAAAAATAGTTAAAAATCATCTTTTAATATATAATGATTTTTGGTGGAATCAATTTTGGAAAAAGAATTTGGAAAATATGACATTTTGGATTAGTGACCAAAATGCGATTTTTTTTAAAACTGTTTTTAAGTGACAAAAATCAAAAGGGTCAAATTCTTAGAATCCTTAAGGAGCTAATCTACCAAGTGTTTGCTAGTGATTTCTCTCTTCGATAAAATCATTTTAAACATGTGTTTTAATTGGTGTTAATAAGAATTAAATATATAAAGTTATTTATTAGCTTTCTAAAAGAGATTTACATAATCTTTTCCTAAATCTTTTCTCACAACTTCTTTTCTTCCAAACACTCAGAATTTTATCAAAATCCAGAGGCAAAGAACTCATTTCACTCAGATTATTGATTTTATTTTGTTTCTTTAACATTGTTTTGCAAAATCTCATTGAAATTTTGTATTTTCTTAGCTTTTAACAAGCCAATTGAGGGAGAAATCACATAACATGGGAAAGGTCTGTGATCTCCTCTGTTAAATGGTTCTTTATTGATATTCCCAAGCATTTTATCCTTGATTTATGAGTTGTAAAATGGTTTTAATGTTTTATCCATGTTTAATTGAGTTATTTTGGAAATTTTGATGAAGCATGGTGATTTTCGAGGTGGATTTGATTCCCAGTAATTGAGATGGATTTAATATATGTTTTGGACGCATTTTGATGTTAATAGGTTGTTTTTATCAATAGAATCCCTAAACTCTTGAATCTCTAATTAGTTAGGTTGCTAGTTTTGGGTTATGGTGGTGATATTCTGTTTAATCTTTGCTGGAGGTAAAAGGATGCTAGAAAAGGGTTTTTGAATGTTATTAGATGTTGATTGATGGGTTGAATTGTAAGTTTAGGGCTGGGTTAGGTTTTGGAAAAGTTTGATGGTGTTTCGGTATGTTTCGGATGGGATTTGAGTGGGCAAATTGGGAGTTGCGGGAGATTGTTGTTAGGCAATGGTTTGAATGCATTTTAATGCATTTTTCCTCTGGATTTATGTGTTTAAAACAGGGGATAATCAAGGCGATGAAGCTTGACGTTGTTTGGTGGTTTGCTAGGAGCTTGTTTCGTGTTGGCAAGGAAGACAGAGCGTATCGGTGAGTGGAAACTAGTTTTAGATGCTTTACAAAGGTTTGTAAAGGTTGTTGGGAGTTTAGGGTAAGCGGGAGACACTTACCTAAGCTTGGAAGTAAGTTTCCCTTATTTTGCTTTTGAATATCGGCTTGGATATGAGCATGATGTTTGTATGTTTTGGTGATAAACATGGTATGATTTACTTATTGGAAATGCATGAATTGAGTACATTTGCAGGGGTTTGTAAGTATATTAAATGCTATTGAGCATTGGTTTTCATTCCGGTTGGGAATGGTGTTATTGTATTGGCAACGAGATTAGCATATGTGTTGTTTATGAGACATTGTAAAATAGTAAGCAAATGGTTTTGTAAATGATATATTGGCTATGTGACATGGTGAGAACAATCGGATATAGTTGGCATGCCATAGGATTAAAAGTGTACTATAAAATATGAACAAAATCGATCGTGGCCATGAGTCCTTGAGGTATGGCGGTTTAACTAGGCCACTCGGACTGTTGGGACCTCATTTGGGGCTTACGGTTTAACTAGGCAACCAAATTGATGGTGATCTTCCGGTTTAACTAGGCAAGGTCGGCACTCTTGCGGTTTAACTAGGCAAGGGTGAAATCCCGCGGTTTAACTATGCGAGGGTGTCAAATCTTGCGGTTTAACTATGCAAGGTTTAGGATATCATGCGGTTTAACTAGGCATGGTATGAGAGATCCGTGTATCCGATATGTGTATAGGATAGAGGTAGTCTATCCGGGTCACTATAAATGTCAATATATGAGAATGATCATGTGTTGAATCTTGTACTAAAATGCTTTGGGATTTAAGCATGAAATGTTTATGATGTTATGAATATCATTATGTTTTGATCCGGTTAGAATCATGAGAAAGTGCTTTGGAAGTAAGCATGTTTTGGGAAAAGCAAGCATGTGTTTTTAAATGAATTTAAATGCATCATTGTTTATGAGCATCCTCACTAAGCATGTGTGCTTACGCTCTTTTTTTCTGAATAATGCAGAGCATTGAAGTTCGGGCAGCAACGACAAGGTTTGCAATGATCCAAGAGATAAACTACTTTGAGTATGAACTTGGTTTATATTTCCGGTTACTAAGGCAGTGTGTTCGCCAAGGTTTTGGGGGTTGTAATCCGGTTAATAACTTTGGGTTATAAAAACCCTGGAAATCGGAATGTGTAAAGAGAGTTTTCGGATTAATGGAAAAAACAGATAGGTCCGAATAAAAAACTCATTTTATATTATTTCCCTATCATTCGAACACAAAAAATACAAAAACATTCGAAAAAAGAAAAAAAAAGAGTTTTTAGTTCGTTAAAAAAAAGGTAAAAGTCTTCAAATTTCCCTAGATCTACTCACCTAGGATTATATTTTAAAAAAATAACATCAGATTCGAATAAAGGGGGAGGAAACGAACCTCTTGGTGTCTTTTGCATGCGATCCGGCCACCGTGGACGGCGGCGGCCGCCGCCCGACTGGGCAACTCCGAGAGGCTTGGCCGGCAGGGCAGAGGGGAGTTGAGAGAGTCTGAGGGGATAGTTGAATTTTTTTTGAGATATCAAAACAAAATGAATTTTTTGGGCTTAAATGGGTATTTAAACGCTTCCCAAAATGACGTCGTTTTGGGTGTCACTATTCAAGCCCAAAACAATATCATTTTGGCCGCTACCCGGATATCAGACCCGACCCAACAGATGAACCGTGCAATTTTAAAAAGGGGAAATTATGTTTTTAGCCCTTACGCATGGGAAATTTATAAAATTAGTCTCTTTAAGTTTTAAATTCTTTGCAATTCAGTCCTACAATCCGATTTTTATATGGAGATTACACAGACTGTCCCTTCGCACAAAAAAAAATCATTTTGGGTCTGCTGCATGGTATAATGCTCCACGCGGTCCCTAGAACTCTTGAGTGTTATTCAAATTAGTCAAAATCTATTTTAATCTGTTTTAAAGTGTATATTTACCATTTTGGTCACTCAAACTTTCAGCGCTCTTCATCTTCGTCCTATTTCAAGGGGATAATTACGACCGTAGTCCTTTCACCTTTGCATCATTATATTTCGGCCTTTTTAATTCTTGTTTTGTTTCATTTTAATCGATGTTTTAAATTTCTTTTTATAGCTATCATTATTATATATTATTATTATGTGAACTATTTTTACATATTATTATTATTGTTATTAGCAATTATTATTATAAATATATTATTATATAATTATAGTATATTATATTATTATTACTACCACTATTTTATACATATACGTATTTTATAATATCATTTTTATTATTATTTACATAATATTTACTATCTAACATATATTCTTATGCACCCCGTATGTATTTTAATTGAATTTCAAAAATAGTTTTTAGTGGTTATCGTGAAAAACATATCTCAAACGTAAGAGGTGCCGCTTTCCGTTAATCTCTATCACAAAATACAATTTCTAATCTTGAACTATAATTTTTGAAACGAGATTCCTTTCATTCGGGAATCTAACGGAAATTATGCCCCGGGTGTAGGGGTGTAAATTCTTTTCTTACAAAAAAAATATTATTTTCAACATTTTAAATGAGATCACAAATTTTAAATTAAATTCGAATTCTTAATTTCCTTCGTTTAGACAACATGTAATCGACCAGGTACCAATTTTGGGCATTTTGGGGGTGCTCACCCTTCCCCAAACGTAACTGACTCCCGAACCTATTTTTTTTGGTTTCGCAGACCAAAACTCGTTGTTTTAATAAAATGAATCAAAAACAGGTTTTATTAAAATAGCCAGGTTTTCAGGTGATCCAATCTCACCTAAATAAAAAAGATTGGTGGGGACTCCATTCGAAACCAATTTTTCGTAAGAACGCATCAAGTACCAAGCGCGCGGGGCGGGGCCATTGTTACAATAGCATGGTAAAAAAACACACCTTAAGTGATCAATAGCTCTATCATCGGAAATAACGCCTTTCAGGCTTATACCTATCACTTGGTATAATTGAATCAAACCATACGAGATACGAACTCGCATTGATAACAATTACTATCACTAAATCACCAATTAATTTGAAAGAATACTCATATGTAGACCTTAAAAAACATACATAATCAATCTAAACATGTGGAGGTAGTAACTCTTCAGCCTCAAAGACGTAATTACCTAAACGCAAGTAGAACTCAATTAATCATCCCATAGAAAATGTCCAACAATTTTCTAAGTACATATTAAATGTAAACAACAAAATAGAGCTCCTGGGTTAGAATTAGACGAAACGAGCAATAGATTCAGGCTAAGAACGTCGAAAAAGATCAAGGTGAAGGTTGTATGAAATAAGTCAACTCTAGTCAATATCAAAGTCAACGGTCAATTGTCGGTCAAAGGTCAATGATCAAATACTGGTTAACGGATCAGGTCAAATGTCAGTTAAAGTCAATGGTTTAGGTCAACTGTCGGTCAAAGTTAACGAGTCAACTTAGTTCTACTGGTTTAGGTCGTACAACCCGATTCAGCTCACTGGTTCAGTTCATTTAGGTCGGTTCAAGTTTATGGGTCTGGTTCAATTCACATAAGAATTAGGATCATTCTTGATTCCCATCTGGTTCACTATCAGGCCGCACGATTGGGCTCACCCAAGTACACACACATAGCCCAACCCACAACTCATTCATGCAATCAGCTCTAGGGTTTATGAAACCCTTGACCATGATAACGATAAAGAAGGTAACGACATGGCAGTGTTAGCGCAGACAACGACGACAAGGTCGGTTCACGACCATTCTTGCCACAACTTAATCAGAATCATCAAAAACAAGGAAAAATAAAGAGTGCCCAGCTTAGCACTATTGAACGTGGTGAAGGCAAGACGAAAAGGTCAGAATTTGAACAACTATGGTAGCATTTTTTGCAAACGATGAATGGGAAAACATGATTGATGGTTGGGGTTTAGTTCATTAGCCAAAGAGAAACACAACGGCAAGGGCGGTGTGGAGCAAGAATGTCGACACGGTGGTCACAGAGCTTGATCAGAGTTGTAGAGGGTGATGAGGATGAGTTATTCGAAAGAGGGAAATAAAGATATTGAGTGGTGGTTGTAGACTCAAATAAAATATCCAAAAGCCTCTCTAATGCTGAAAAGGGTTTAAATACCCAACTTATGGATAAATTGCTCAAAAGGTCACTAAATTGGTTAAGGGTTTGCAGAAAAAGAAATCAAGCTTTACCCGCTTTACCAACTGATCCACAAAATTTCAAATTAAGCTACTCAAATATAATTTTACTCAATTTAACCCCTTAACTCAATTAGGGTTCCTGAATTGAAATTCTTAAATATCTAGGGTTTTCAATTTAGGAATTTCATAATTAGGGTTTTTAATAACATCAAACCTGAATTTTTTCCTCCTTTTTCCTTCTACGAATTTATTTCATTTTTTAATCCAAAGGCTCATATTTCTTTTCTTAATCTAGAGGAACTCACCTAAGCCATGTATTTTTCTGCAACTGGCTACTACAAATAGTCTAGACTTACCGCTAAAACTCTACTGAAACCATTGGACATAGAAGAAATTTCGTCAACGACATGTTTTTTTGCAGAACGAAAACAATATTCAAAATACCTACATTTAACATAAAACTAAAAGAGAAAAATAGTCATGAGATGGAGAGTCAGACAATCAATAAAAATTCGTATCTTTAGTACAAAATTTTACGTTCATCATTGAATATAAGATAGAAGTCAATTTTTTTAGTTGTATTAACTATCTATTATTGAAACCATCTTTATATTCAAACAATGTTAAGGTCAAAATCCCTGCATAGAATAGAATAAAAACTATCAATAACATTATCTTACCATGAAAGTGTCACAATTTTCAATTATGAATGGATCATAATATTAGGAAAATGATTATCATACATTCATCCCTAAATTATGAATTATATCTTTTAAAATCTAAACTTAAACCTTAAATTTTAAATGCTAAAACTTAAATTTGTAATTTTTAGACTCTAATTATGTCTTTTATATCTTAAAAATGATAGGTTTGTTCACACAATTTGTCTATCAATATATTTATATATATATAATATTAAAAAATATTTCTAAAATCCTTTTGAAGCATATTGTCACGAGGCTAGAGTTTTGACCTAGGAAATCTCACAATGGATGGTCGAGATTGATTTACATTAGCGGTTCAGATCGAAAGCTACCAACTACATCCTAACTAACTATAGAAAGTCTATCACCTTAGAATACTTTTCTTAGGTTCGCGTTTACAAGGACGTTCACATTGTTGGATATTCCTATCCTTTGGAATATACCGTGGTAAGATGTCATCTATTAATTTACCAGCTTTAATGTCATTAGGCCTTCTCTTAGACTCCAATGGTCGGGACAAGCCAGGTGGCCTTCTAGGTAAGCCCGATATTTTGCAAAAAACTTTTTGGGCAACTCATTGTGCATGTATCTTGATTGAGAACTTGCGAGCCGTGACATTTTCCCTCACCTAATCCAGCGATGACTTAATCGATGACTCAGAATGAACTTGGCTTAGTTGGATCTCTCTCGGAACCTTGGCTTACTCCCAACTCGAAATCGGGCTAGGTTGTCCTCTTATAAGGATTGTTCACCTTGGTCTCTACTGCCATATAACATCATCTCATTCACCATCATTGCGTACATCTCGATCGTAAGAGCTCTCTCGTACAAGTTGTGATTTGCTTGGACATGGACCCTCATGATCCTCAAATAAAGACTTGGACGCCGAAGTCACTACGTTGAACATTAGGTGAACTCTCAAAGCTCTGAAAGGCCTCTTGTGTTCTCACCAAGTCTTCGATCTTTCGTAACCTGATGGGATAGGTTTTTAATACCCTAAACTCGACGCCATATTTGGGCCTCAAGCCCAAACCTTTACATAAAAATTTTAAATAGATTTAGCCCAAACTATCAACATTTTCATAAGTCCAACAATGTTTCAAATAAAATAACAAAAAATAGTTAAATCGTTTACAAATAAAGCTCCGGGTTAAAACAAATAATTAAAATCATTCGACATGATCACATAAATCCAAAATCAGAGTTACAGACATAAAATCAAGGGTCCTATGAATACATTTCCCTACAAATCTAAGTATTGTACTCTTGATCATATCAATAAGCTGAAGTCTTACTCATATGGGGCTCCTTCAATGCAACGTAGCAACCTAAAAACCTGCAAACGAAAACAACGATTTCATATGCGAAACTCATAAAGATAAATAGATGCACCTCTACTCTACAATACTTCATGCAAATCATAAACATAAGCATGTAGCTAGATAAGATGATAAGGAAAATAAAATGATACATAGCGCTAACATTATTCGCCTAAACACATGCTAACATCATTAAAATCATCAAAGGAGCACACAAGGCCCAACTTACCATACTACGACAATATTAGAGTAAGGCTTGGATCACACAACATCAGGAACGTATACTTTATGGGTGAGGTCGGGTCACATAGAATTAGAACATACACCTTGGGTAAGGTCGTGTCACCTAGCATCATAACATACACCTATATTTAGAATCCCCCTCAAATACTTTCGAATAAGGTCCAAGTCACATAGCATCGGTAACCTTCATTCAATATTTCTCTTACCACGGTGTTACAACACGTCTTGAGCATCCGAATCCCATCAATCAAGTGCCCACACAGCACATCGCATCATCACATAACCATACCACCTTATGGTTGCTAACAACATAATAGTCACACAAACATTTACTAAGTTCTTAAAATTTATGCTCGAGTGTAAGGAGATTTCTCAGTTTCTCAATTTTATAACTTATTTCAGGCCATCGGGGGTCTATTAGATCGAACAATATAAGTTTTCAACCTTTCGGGCAAAAACTAGCATTTTTGGGCAGATTACCCAGAGGGTAACGATACCCTACCACGTATACTGATACACATCTCTGGGTATCGATACCCACCATAGGCAAACTGATACTCGACTTCTCAAAGAAGAGGGTTGACCATCAACCCCATACTGGTACACGAGGATAATATACTGATACTCTTTTAGTACTGATATGCCCTTAAGTTTACCGATACAAATTTTTGCTATTGGAATTTGATGAAACAAGTGTGGTACCGATACAGCTCAAGCTCGTACCAATATCCCCTTTAATTCTTGCTTGAGTTTGACACTCAACAACTGGGGTACCGATACCGGCGTATATCATTTTGGTATATAAGCCTAAAATTTGAATTCTATAGTTCGTAAATCATCCCTAATACCCCCAAACCTTCATGGAAAACCCCCAAAACGAACCTAAAAGTTATGAAAGGTAGTTTAAGTGGTTTTCTACCATTTTTACACCATTTTAAAATCCAAATTCAAGTTTCACCATTAACACCCATATCCAAGCATTCAAGCACCCAAATCATCAAAACAAGTATACAAGGCACCATTCTTAGGATGTGTATGAAACAAAAGGAGTTGGAAGTGTACTAACATTTCTCTTGAAGTGGAAAAGAAGTTTCTTGCTCCAAGCTTAAGCCTTCTTTTTCCCTAGGTCCTTGGAGTGCTCTCCAATCTCCTTAACTACAAACCAAATATTGTAAAATGGAATAAAACATTATTAGATGAAAAATGGATGATAAAGGAAGAATTTAACATCAAGAAACATGATTTAAACTTCCAATCCTATTCATCCCCTCCAACCCTCACCAAAACCCCATGTAGCTCATCCTACCACCAACAACCATGCTTTTTACCTTGACTTGTAGATCGTTGAATGGTGATTACAACCCTCTCAACAACTATTTCGGGATTTCTACTTAAAACAATAAAAATGAAGCCTTTAACTTGCGATTTGATGATGGAAGAGGAAGGGAGATGTGGGAAGGAGTTGGGGGAACAAGACTGATATCACTCTTCCCACTTTTTTACAAGGGTTTAATTTCCATCAGCCTTTGCTTTGGAAATTACCCCCAACCCTTTTTTCTTTCTTCTCATCTCTATCACAACAAGCCCAAAAACCCCCAAAGGCAAATCCCAAGCCCTTAAGATTCTTTTAGACACATTTCAGCTCAAAATCTCAGCCTAACACTCCACGATTACCACTCGGGTGAACCCACTCACGAATTTTAAAATTCGTTTTATTATATTTTCTACTTCTTATACCCAATAAAGGTTGTAAATCAAACTGAAAAACACTTTCAACGTATTTGAGACGTACCTCTCTCGACTCAATCTCGATGGTATTTACTCTAGTGTCCATCAATTAATTGCTCATAAACTTTGACACACTATCGTTCTCTACAACTATTTGCTCATTGAACGTTCTTCCTCGAAGTCTGATGTCTTATCTTGCATTGGCTCTTCTTTGTGCACGAAGTTCAATGCCCCATCCACCTTGTCCATTGGTGGTAGTCTCCTTCGTGCCTCAGTAGGTCTCATGTCTTGGGAAAGGTTTGGCTCCTCTAGTCATTTCTCAATGACAACAACCAATTTATTTGTCTTGGGTAGCTGAACAACATTCAACACCTTGGTCTCTACCCTCGCGTCTCGATGGATCAGAATAAAGCATTGCTTGTGAGGATGCAAGATACAAACACAGCTGGCAAAAGGATCTATGAGTGCATTAAGCTAGTCGATGAAATTTAAACCAATGACAAAGTCATAGTCATCCAAGTGTATTACCTCGAATGTTTTCTTGTTTTTATATTCTATAATGTGTAACTCCACATATCGTACCATTCCAACTGTTGAAACACTTTTGGAATTGACGGTCTTGATCACTGTAGTTAAGTATTCAACTTTCAGACCAAGCTTGTCGACAAATTTCTTGGACATGAACAAGTGAGAAGCTCTCGTATCCATAAGAGCGCTTCTCCTCTGACCCACAATGTTGATGTCCACGAACATCAACCTTTTTTGTTTTTGGCCCTTCATCACCTTGGCAGAACTTAACAACACCGAACCACGCTTCAAAGCCTTATTGTACTCCAGCTTGTCCTCCTCCATGGTGGATGACTTAACTCGATCCAAGAAATCTCACAATATGTGTGGCCCCTTACATCGATAGCACTTCAGTTATTTCTCATATACCCTCAGTTTGACTATCTTGTACGAAGCAATCATGCCAAGTCTCAACTCTTCATCCGACTCATCGTCTCTTATAGCATTGAGATGATTCTTCTTCGAAAAGTCCTTGATCAAATATGAAACATCACAATAGTAGCACTTCAGTAGCCCCATATCATATCTTCTTTGACAATTAAACTTGGCCTTATCTCTCCCACTCGATGGCTCATCCTCGCCATCACTCGATTGATGCTCTTCTTCGTCTCCCCCACCTTTTGCATTGCCACAGGGCTTGGAAGACTTAGACTATAACCCCCTAAACCCGGCTCAGAAGAAATAGGTCGAATCTAGAAAGTCAAGCTTTAAAACTTTTCCCTCAAGAAAACAAATTTTAAAAATTATACTTTAATTTTAAAAAGAATATATAGCGATAATTTAATAAATGGCTTATAATAAATAAAACATAAATTTCTTAAATAATATTCGAATGTTTAAATAAAATTCCTAAAATAAAATCATAGTAAAAGAATGCTAAAATAATCCGAAAAATATAAATAGTCCCCAAGTATGAAATTACATCAATGTCTCAAAATAATAATCTGAATAACTAAAAATAATTTCGTACTGAATAATAAAATAACCGGATAAAATGTGAGATCCTCCAAGTACCACGCCGCCTTCCAAAGATATCTGTAAGAGGAAACTATGGGGGAGTAAGGTAAAGAGCTTAGTGTATCTCTAGAGTGCAAGAAAAACCATAATCATAAAACATAATAATATTTTCTTAAAATTCTTTAAAACATAAAACAAATGGTACAATATCACAAGTGAAATGCAATGCACCCAACTACGTCTGCCAAAGATAAGGAAGGTTCCCATAACCTCCTCGCTACGTCCGCCAATCCGAAGTGGAATTCAGCCCGAAGGGTGAAACCACTAAACTTCCTCCGTACAAATCTCAACCCATGCTCATACATGTATGATGCTTAAAACTCAAATTTTATAAACACAATTCCATAAATTCGATATTCCATAAACATACGTCATAAATCCATAAATCATAATCCATAAATCCATAAATTATGATGTTTCATAAACCAAATATTTCACAAATCATAATTAAAAACACATTCTAAAATCGTATGCATATGATGTCAACCATACAAGCCATAATGCAGATCATAATCAAGCAAGGTATAAAACCATATAAAAATTATTTATTTATAGCACCGGAAGAAAACACACCTTAGCCGAAGCAAACTCAACCTACTGAATGACGAGTCTCTCATAATCAAAATTACGAGGTCCAGTTGTATTGGTACCTATGAGAATAATCCTACGATTAAGGAATTATTCATAAATACTAATCTAACGAAATTTAATAAATACTTATCTGATTCGAATAGTTGATCTTTAAATTAACCGAGGATATAGTTGAATTGACCGGTGCCAGAGATTCAGTGGGGTTTGATCGAATTAAATAAAAAAAAGAAAAAAAGGGAAGATGTGTTTCGAATATAAATTGAGAGAATGAGAGGGAAGAACGGAGCAGACTTAGATAAAACAATGCCGCAGGAGGGTGAAACCAAACTTATATATATATATATAATTTTGGATAAATTACAAGGTAATTCCTTGTTCTTTTCTAGGGTTTACAAAGTAGGTACCTAATATCAATTCTTTATAAAAAGGTCACTAAATTTGTTTAAAATTCAATTAATTCCTACATTTCGTAATTAGGGTTTCATATTTAAATTATCAATTTCTAGGGTTTTGAGTTTAGGGATTTCATAATTAGGGTTTTTAAATTGGGGGTATTTTTTGGGTGTTACAACTCTCCCACCCTTAAAAGGAATTTCGTCCTTGAAATTTCCAGACTTAGCGATAGATCCCAAAAATTAACTGACAAAACTTAAAATTCTTCGTTCTGAATTTTGCATTCTTCAACATAAAAGGTGGCATAATAATCTATCTACAAAAGGAAATAATCCTAGAATTAGAGTCGGTACTTGGAGTTTCTATTCTAAGTATATCAATTCTTTAAAATAAAAGATTTACCAAAAAATCTCATTTTTCCCGAAAATATTTTATATGCATGCAAAAATCATTTTTGGTTTAAAATTTCATGTGAGCCACACAGTCGAGAGTTGAACTTAGCTCTGATACCACTAAATGTAACCCCCTAAACCCAGCTCAGAAGAAATAGGTCGAATCTATGAAGTCACGCTTGAAAACTTTTCCCTCAAGAAAACAAATTTTAAAAATTATACTTTAATTTTAAAAAGAATATATAGCAATAATTTAATAAATGTCTTATAATAAATAAAACATAAATTTCTTAAATAATATTCAAATGTTTAAATAAAATTCCTAAAACAAAATCATAGTAAAAGAATGCTAAAATAATCCAAAAAATATAAATAGTCCCCAAGTATGAAATTACATCAATGTCTCAAAATAATAATCTGAATAACTAAAAATAATTTCGTACTGGATAATAAAATAATCAGATAAAATGTGAGATCCTCTAAGTACCACGTCGCCTAAAGTCCAAAGATATCTGTAAAAGGAAACTATGGGGGAGTAAGCTAAAGAGCTTAGTGTATCTTTAGAGTGCAAGAAAAACCATAATCATAAAATATAATAATATTTTTTTAAAATTCTTTAAAACATAAAACAAATGGTACAATATCACAAGCGAAATGCAATGCACCCAACTACATCCGCCAAAGATGAGAAAGGTTCCCATAACCTCCTCGCTACGTCCGCCAATCCGAAGTGCAATTCAGCCCGAAGGGTGAAATCACTAAACTTCCTCCGTACAAAACCCAACCTATTCTCATACATGTATGATGTTTAAAACTCAAATTTTATAAACACAATTCCATAAATCCGAAATTCCGTAAACATACGTCATAAATCCATAAATCATAATCCATAAATTCTGATGTTTCATAAACCAAATATTTCATAAATCATAATTAAAAACACATTCTAAAATCGTATGCATATGATGTCAACCATACAAGCCATAATGCAGATCATAATCAAGCAAGGTATAAAACCATCTAAAAATCATTTATTTATAGCATCAGAAGAAAACACACCTTAGCCGAAGCAAAATCAACCTGTTGAATGACGAGTCTCTCATAATCAAAAGTACGGGGTCCAGCTGTATTGGTACCTATGAGAATAATCCTACGATTAATGAATTATTCCTAAATACTAATCTAACGAAATTTAATAAATACTTATCTGATTTGAATAGTTGATCTTCAAATTAATCGAGGACATAGTTGAATTGACCGGTGTTAGAGACTCAGCTGGGTTTGATCGAATTAAATAAAAAAAGAAAGAAAAAGATGTGTTTTGAATATAAATTGAAAGAGGGAGAGGGAAAAACGGCGCAGACTTAGATAAAACAATGTCGCATGAGGGTGAAACCAAACTTATATATATATAATTTTGGATAAATTACAAGGTAAGTCCTTGTTCTTTTCTAGGGTTTACAAAGTAGGTACCTAATATCAGTTCTTTATAAAAGGCCATTAAATTTGTTTAAAATTCAATTAATTTCCTAATTAGGGTTTTATATTTAAATTCCCAATTTTTAGGGTTTTGAATTTAGGGATTTCAAAATTAGGGTTTTTAAATTTGGGATATTTTTAGGGTGTTACATGGACCTCTCGAACTTATTTCTATTGTACTCGATCAATGACTCTGCAGCTGCTAAAGCTTTGGAATGTTTATGTTCATTCCTTCGTTGTAACTCGGTATTGGCCTATGGCTTTAACCCATCCAAGAAGTTGAACGGAGCAAACTTTTTGCTCATCTCCAGGATTTAGAGTTGTAACTCACTAAACTCCTAAATTGATCCATTATTCTTAAGTCTCCTAAGCTTGTATTGCACCTCGTCCTCAACATTCCACGAGTAAAACTACTACTTCAACTCGGCTTGAAACTCTTCCCAAGTATCAACGGTAGTGTCCCTCATTTTTTGTCAGAGCACCTACGATGCCACCACAATAGAGCGACATCAGTTAAATAAACAGTTACAGTAGTTACTTTGTCATCATTATCAACGATGTGCGTTGCTCGAAAGTATTGTTCTATGCCCCACAAGAAGTCTTCCACATCTTGTACCGATCGAGTCCCCTCAAATTGATTTGGCTTTGGGACATATTTCATGGGCTTGGACATAATGGTTGTCACTCCATTTTTCATGACAATCTTGCACACGAACAGGTCCACCTTGAGACCTTCCACATCTAACTTTAAAGTCTTTATCTCGACTTCAAAAGCATTACTCTTTTGATTCACACTATTGGTAACCTAGCCGAGTTTGTCTTCTCTTTTTCCAACATTGCCACAGTGTCCATCAAACTTGATCTCTTGGTTTGCCTAGTAGGGTCTCCACACCCTTTGCAGCAACGTCTCATTCTTCAACTGTCATCTCGATTTAGTGCCTTGCTCAAACACTCGCTTTGATACCACTTGTCAAGGGGCCATTATCCTCTTCCCAAAAGACATATCTGATAGGATGTGTGGCGCCACCTCTTATATATCCCAAGACCTCCCTTTTTCTTTCCGATGTGTGATTAATGCTTCGCCTCTTTCCAGGCATGACATTCTCCTTACTCAACCTTGTGATCCCTCGTCACGAGTTAACCACACTCGTGATGGGCCATTGTCATAGTTATCCACCCTGTTTACCCCATTCATGAGCGCTCGGCGTGAAATCGGGCAATCAAATGGTCGCTCTGATATCATTTGTCACGGGACCATTACCCTCTTCCAAAAGACATGTCTGATAGAATGTGTAACGCGACCGCTTATATATCCCAAGACCTCTATTTTTCTTTCCAATTTGGGACTAATGTCTCCGCCTCTTTTTATGTGCGACAATATACAATATGGTATTGCGACGAACCCAATCTTAAGTTGCTTTCAAAAGAGAGAAAACGTTCAAATGTTTTTACTAAAATAATATCATTTTAAAATTATTTATTGAAATAATATAAAATTTATTTAAGAAAATAACACTTATTTTCTGATCAGATGTGTCATCTAAGACAAAGGTATATCCAATCAAACATATTTTTTTTACATAACACATTTGATCGGCAAGAAATAATATTTAACTGATAGAAAAAGGAAGACGTAACTGACTAGACGTGCCTTCCAAAAAAATACATTATATTTTTAGATTTCTTATTCGATTTTCAATAATTTCTAAATAATAAACATTCATGATTTTGTTAACGATTTTATTTTTTTTCTTTATTTTTTTATGATTCTGCTTACTTTGTGTTTTTTTTTTCAATTGGTGAAGATGAAAAATATTTTAAATAATTATCTTATTTGAATAGAAAATATTACGATTATTGCAATTTACATATATAATAAAAACAAAAAAAAATAATATTTATTATCGATGATATCTTTGTATCCCAATCATACAATGATGGATGACATGCCAAGAATAACTACAACAAAGACATTTGCTCAACAATCTAACCGCTGCATGAGATATCCAAATATTTATAGATACATCAACGACGCATAGAAGGTGGTGGTACTAATAAAGGAGCACTCCTACTAATATCAATGCATATGCAACATATGTTGCATTTTTTGGTTACCCTCTCGATTTTAGGGTTTTGTCTTATTAATTCAGACCGACCTGTGTCGTACACTTAGTTTTAATGAGTGGGTTTTTCCACATGAATTTTTTACATACACAATTTCTCGAAATCGATACATACTTAAATGATACCAAGCTGTTTACTACTTGGATCAACCCGTTGGTAACATATATTGCCTTTGATAATACTGATATATAAGAAAAGGTGAAACCAAAAATAATGAAGACTATCGAACGGCTAATGGTCAGTAGCACAAGAAAAATTATAGTTTTAGTTCCTTTAAGATTAATAAGTTTTTATATTCAAATATTAATTCATTACCATAACTATTTTAAATATAATATCTAACGGTTTTAAAAAATAAATATCAAATTAATGTAATACGATTTAGTAATATGTCAATTTATATAAATTTTGTAATATTTTAAATATGATTCTAAATATTAAGATTGTCAATATCATATCGATGAACATATCGTTTCTTTTATGGTGCTAATGTGTATTAATAACAATAATAATATTGATTTGAGTTTTATTGACATTTTTAAATCTATATATATAATAGTTTAATTTTTTGAAAATATACATTTTAATTACACATGTAGAAATATATTTATATGCAACTATAATGTTTTAAAAGTATTAATTAGTTTGAAAATATATATGTAATTATATAAAAAAAAGTGGTAAGAAATATTAAATTTAATTAAGTGTTTTTTATATAAAGGAAATGATTTTTGTTTTTGTTCTTTTTCCATCCATTCAATATTATTAAGACAATACTTTTTAACTACAGAAAAATCATTCACATGTTGATAGAAATAATTCAAATTCAACAACTATATGTATAATACTAATGATCCTCCTCATCTAAATTAACACAACTTTTGGACATACTTTTGTAATATCTATTTTTTTTTCGGGCCTCAAGCTCTATAATAAATTAAATTCAAATCAATTTACTTTAAACCTATCCAAAATTAAAGCCTTAAATCCAATATAACCCAATTACAATAGTCAGACCCACCTACAATTAAACCAAAACCCATTTCCCCTTTAGCCTTCACGCCCCGGCCCTCAATACCGACCAGCACCAGATCCGAGCCCCTTTTGCTCTAACATCCATCGGCGCACCCTTCATGTTTCAGTCCAACAACCCTTCAACTACCATCACCTCGCCCCTACGCTGGCACGAAGATTTAGTGGCTATATGTCACGTCAACTGGTCCCCATTTGGATGCTTCACGAGCAATGGTCTCCCGCTTCTTGGTTGCGATAGTTCTATAATGCGGCACTCTTAGGGTACAATTAAAATTAGACCGATCTATATAAATTTTTATTCAGTTGGTAAGAATTTGTATAATTACAAAAACTCTTATAATCTACACAAATTTTCCTTATCATTTGAGTAAGAATTTATGTTATAATATAAGAATTTGTGTAGTTACATAAATTTACCCAATTAATAAGACTTTATGTAGTTATATAAATTTTTACCTAATTAGTAAGAATTTTAATTCTACTTAAATTATTACTTAATCTTAAGTAAATTCTTATTATTTTAATAAGAATTTATATAAGAACGTATTTTAGGTTCACCCGCACCTTACCTTAGGATCTCCCCCTTGGTTGTCCTTGTACGATGCAGATGAATATGGCAAACAAATCAAAAAAAATCGGCAATGAGAAACGACAAAAAGGACATGCATCAACGAATAGGAATTTTAGGACTGATTTCTTTATTTTTGATATTGATGTAATTCTCAGTTATAAAAGCCAAAAGGGATTTTCAGAGAGAACTATTAAGAAAAAGCAAAAAAAAATTAGGAATTTTCGTCGTCTTCTTTCAGATAGAAATTAGGTTTTATTTTCTTTTTCTCGAGAAAAAAACTGAGTTTTGAATCTCTTAAGAAAACAAAAGTTTAAAAAATATTCTCAATTAAAAAAAATCAAATTTTAGTTTTTCTCTTAAATCAAAGTCAGGCATTTCAAAAAAAAGGTTCAGTTTTTTGAAATAAAAAGTCCAGTTCTTTTTCTCTTTCGAATTTTAATCGAGATCAAAAGAAGGGAAGTGTTTTGAAGCTTACCTGCCATTTGAGGAAGAGTCACTGTCTACGGGCGTCTTCGGACGTAGAAAACAGCATGAGGCGCCGCCGCCAATAAATGGGGTCTAGGATTTTTGGTTCAGTAAAATCGAGAGTGAAAATGAAAGGTGAAGAGATTCCTGATTTTCGGAAGTTTTGTAACCATTTTTTAAGGAAATGAAAACTTTTTTCGTGCTTTGTGTTTGTTGAATTCTTTTCTTTAAATCTTTTTTCTTTTCTTTTCTTCACATTTTCACCGCTTTAGTTTCTGTTATTTTATTCTGTTCCTTAAATCTCCGTTCCATGCAGTTAAGTCCCCATATGTTTAGTTTTTCATTTGTTTAATGCATTTTATTGTCTTTTATATATATATATATATATCCCTATTATATTATACGTAAAGGATTATATATTTATTTTATCGCATTTAATTCTTTTTCGGATCACGATTCATCTATGGCCTTACGGTGACCCACAACGAGATATGATTCGTTTTATTCATGGCACGTTTAATTTAAGTAACTAACTAACCTCTAACCCTAACTTTTAATTTACGATTTTATTTTATTTGTACGTTCTTTTATATTTTATTTTATTCGTCCTTATTTATGTTATTTCTATGTTCTTGTCCCTTTATTCATTTGTTAGCATATTTATCGTGACATGCATAAAATTTGACAAGTCATAACATCATATTTAATTGCTTGCATCATGCATAAAGGTGATGTACTTAATTTGAACTATAAATTAACACAACAGTCAAGCTTAATTGATGTCGGTTTAATCTATGGTCCAAATTTAAAGTCACCCTTATTATTTAAATGACTAATTAGTTCAAACTCATTAAATGTTAAAGCCCACTTAATTAGAAATTCTATTCAATTAAGAATATTTAATAAAATTTAATTTAAATTTCAATAATTTTCATCGATAAAAGCAATATGATTTGATACTGATTTTGGGCGTTGTGGGGTACTCCTTCCCCACATGTAATCAACGCTCGAATTCATTTTTAAAAGTATCTCTTGTTTTATTGTGTCCAGTCTATCTTATTCAAGTAACTGGTGGCGACTCCTCAAATTTTATTTCAAAATGCGAACTTTTCTAAAATTCTCCCAAAATTAAATATTTTCAAGAAAAGTGAGAAACTCGTTTTGTTTTTATTTTAAATTTAGTCGCTACAACTTTTATAATTTTATATTAAAATAAGATTTATATCCAATATACTGGCGGTGAAAACTTTTAGTTTCCACAAGCGCCTTAGTTTTAGGGTTTAAGGACTTAGTTTAGAATGTAGGGTTTATGGGTTTAGGTGTAGGAATTTAGAATTTAGGGACAATGGTTAGAATTTAGGGGTTAGGATTTAGGGTTTAGGGTTTAGAGGTTAGTGTAATATGTTGAGAATTTAAGTTTAATAGTATCAAATAATTATTCTTAAAATAAGTGTTCAAATTATCCTATTTTCTCTTTTAGATGATTAATTTTTCTTTCTTTCTTTTAAGTACCCAAACTACATTTGTTACCCTTTTAAGGTTAACTGATGCATCTATTTTGGCCAAAAAATAATTTGAACACCTAAAAGAAACAAAAAAAAATTAGGTACCTAAAAAAAACAAGATAATTTAGACACTTATTTTGATATTAAACCTACTTTTTATCGAAAAATATGAATTAGAATGGCCTACTTTATCAAAATTTAGTAAGTTAGATACTTTTCACTCTCAGGCTGGTAATCACAAAATGCCAGCAACATGAGTTATACACGTATTTATAGTACAAAAGTCTCTTTTCTGGAATCCAGAAACGGTGGGGGGGGGGTTGGAATATTGAAATTTGAATCACAAAACCCAAGTTCTTATTACCATGTAACTTCTCTTGTTAAATGTTGAGGGATATCATTCTTACAGTTGGACACCAACATTCGAGTCCAATAACAAATCACAGAGGATGCATGGATACATTCATTGATCTTAAGTATGTTATGGAACACAATTTCTAGCTGTTTCTAATAGTGTCTTTGAGGGGCATAAAATTTGCTTACTGCCGAAGCTTCGTCGACATCATTGTGGCTGTTTTCAGAAGAGCTACTTGGCACCTAATACACAAAAGCATTCGTTTTTAACCCGACAATAGTTGCTTGCAAACTAATCCTCAGATATTCGACTTTGAATTCCTCAAAACAGATTCACACAAACATGTTTCTCTCAACCCTTTGATAAAAATGTAGAAAGATCTAGCAAATGCAATATCAGAAGCTTCTCAGTTCTCACCAGGCAGATAAGAGGGAGATCCACCCTCGATTTGGTTCTTTCTTCGATGTAAGATACCGCTGATATTAGGTAAAAGGACCTTTTTTGAGACAGAAGACCTCTCTTTATCCAACTTCTGTACATGGATGATTTTCTCTGGTGGGTTCGGCTTTTGAATTCTGTAGTTCTGTGGGGATGATGCAGTTGTCGTCTGTGCTTCTGCCAGAATACGGGATGCAGCTTCAGCAGCTTTCTTCTGTTCCCTTTCATGCCACCTTCGGAGCTCTCCTTCCACTGCCCTCTTCGCTGCTTCAGCCATCTCTGCCCTCTTCAAAGCATCTGCAGTTGCAACCTTCATATCTTCGATCTCTTTCTGAGTCGCCTCTAACCTCTTGAGGGTCTCACTTTCACTAGCCTTTACAGCTTCCACCTGAGCCATGGCGGCTGCCACTTTCATTTCAGCTAAATTATCGGACTCTTCAACTTTATGGCTCAAAGACTCAAATTCTTCCCTGGAGATTGTGATATTGGCTCCAGATTCAGAGGTCGAGGAACGTGCAGCACTTGTTCTCTCAGAAAGCATCTTTATCTGATCAAGTGCTCTTATCTCAGCTTCTTTCACGACTTCAACTTCTTCAAGAGCAGCTCTCAGTTGCTTACCAGCTTCCTCTAGTGCAATTCTTGCAGCTTCAGCTTCCGAGTTTAACTTCTCAGCTTCCTTCTTCATCCCTTCTGCTTCTCGCCGTGCACTTTCCGTTTCCACCATTATCTGTTGGAGGGTTGAAATCATTTCTTCACAGGCACCTCTTGTTTTGGATTCCTCTACAAGGAAAACTTCAAGCTCGGATTTACTTTTCCGAAGCTGAAAGTGCAGATTCCCAGCAATGGATTCCATTTCTCCTTCCTTCTCCTTCAATTCCGAATGCTCTTTATTCACATGCTCTAGCTCCACCTTGAGAGACTCCACCATTCTTCTCAACAAGTTTTCTTCTTCAGCAACTTTTTGCAGTGATTCTTTAGCTCCATCTAGCTCCAAAGTGACAGTTTGCACGGACTCCAAATCAGAAGCCTTTGCATTCTCTATTTGCTTCTGCAAAGTCCCAATCTGATTGACTGTTTCCGACAGTTGTGCTTCAAGATTTCGTGTAATCTCCGGGTCAAATTCATTTTCTAAAGTAAGCAACTTCTTAGTCGACTCTTCGATGGTAGCATTATACAATTGCCTCTGCCTATCCTTTTCAGCAAAAAAATTAGCTTCTTCTTGCTGTGCTTCAAGAGATGCAAGCTTCACTTGTCCGATTGATCCTTGTACTGAAGAAATTTGCTTCGAGAGCTCTCCAACCTTCTCGATGTTAACCTTAGCTGAATCTTTAGCTTCTTCTGTTTGATTGAAGGCCGTAATTTTTGCTTCTAAGGATGCATCGCAGTCCTGACAAAGCTTCCTCAATTCTTGTTTTGCAGTGTCGAGTTCGGCAATCACAGACATGTATTGTTGCCTAGCAATTTCCAAATCCTGGCTTCGAACACCATCAGGTCCTGGGAGAATATCAGAATTCGCTTCTTCAATCTGCTTTGCCTTATTTTTTGCAGCTTCTGTGGCCTTGATTGCAGAATCCTTTGTTTCGTTAACAGTTCTGAGTTTGCGAGTCAGTTCCTCGACCATGCTCTTAGCCCTTTCAAGCTCAGCAAGTGCTTGAGTCTTGGTTGTCTCAGCATTTTCGACTTGCTCCTTTAACTTGTTCAACTCTTTCTGAGCCAAATGAAGTTGTGTCTGCTTCGCCAGGACTCTCTGCAGCACGACAACAAAGAATTTTTAGACAAAAACAAGAGTTAAACTACACTGCTCAGACTCTTCATTTACTTGAAGCACTCATGTCCAACACATATTCAGACACGGGTGTGGGGTTATGACCCTCCAAGGACCCTTGAAGTAAATTAAAAAATTTAGAACGTTCTGAACATTCGTGTGATGGACACATACCAGTATACGACACCCACACCAAAGAACAAGTAACATAAGAGTCATAATATTACTGACCATGCAATTTTCATATGACTAGATTTCCCAGAAATTTATTCCTCAAGCTCCAATTGTTATATTCATGATATTAATATTAATTGTTTGAGATGAGTGCCAACAGCTCAAGAAGAAGCAAAAGAAAAACATGAACATGCGATAAATATCCTATCCAAATCAACACTTTATACTTCAATCCCTTGAAACAACAATTCAGGTGAAAGATGGAGAAGTTCCGAGAGTCCTTTACCTCTGCAGAATAAGCTTTTGCCTTCTTTATGGTAGGTTTTTCCCCAGAGAAAGCACCTTCACCAAAAAGAGTGACGGCATCTTTAACGGATTGAAAAGGAGCACTAGTGTCTATCTCTCCAACCTCCACTTTCGGAGATCCCGTGGCATTCTGGTGCCCCCTCGCGACCATAATGCTTTGCTTGTTTATTAGTTCCTGAAATTCACAAGTCAAAACTAGAGGGGAAACGGCATGGCATGGAATCAATCATAATACGAAACATCCAACAACCAAACACGTCTCAGCCGAAACAAAGCAAACTATCATCTCAAACAAACTTTTGATTCTTTGAAACTATTGCAAATCAAAAGACCTTAATTTATCCCAAAGTTGAGAAGAATATCGTACCATAGTGGCAGGAAATTCTTTGGCTTTGAATCAGGGTTTTCAAGAACAGGTTGTTCCGGCTAGATACTGCAAGATGAGCAAGTAGAATCTCTCAATAACAATCAAAACTGGAAACTTCATGCTGGGAAAAATCCTCGAGAGCCAAAAGGGCTAGAAGCTTTAGAAGCAAAATAAGGCTAAAATCTTATAAATTTGATGAAACTTGTGAATAAATCCGTCATAGATTAAATAAGTAATGCTAAAGCACAATCACATATTTGAGAAGTAGCAACTTTCTCGCATAATCCGTGTCAAACATTGATATGGAATATGAATATGATACGACAAATACAGGGAAATATTTAGAGAAAATTTGAACATACTCATATCAAACACATACGGGTAGTGGTATCAACACTGTATTCGAATCCATACAAAACCAAGAAAACATAGCTTCATAGATATAGATTATTAAGCCAAAACTCCACTACAATGAAACTAAGATACCAGTTTAGAATCAGTTAATATCATCAAGATTTCAACGTTATAATAAAAATCACACTGTAAGTAAAGCTGACCATACCTTCAATATTCTTGTTAAGTCTTCAAACAAAGTACCAAATCACCTCCTTGTCCATAAGAGTCAAGACCACCAAGCTTTAATTTTTTTTCCAGCAATCCAAGCCATAAAACCCTAACCCAAGATCAAAGAGAAATATATATACATTAAAAATGACATCTTAAGTCTTGATATAACTCAGAAATTAATGAACCAAGCAAAAGACAAAGAAAAACACAAACAATATACCATTTAACAGCTAAACCCAACAAATGAAAGATCATAAAAGGGTAAAAAAAATCAAATAATCACCTTCTCTAAAAAGTCTTCACATCTTCTTTGATCTTCACACCATCCCTTCATTCACTCAAAAGACACCTTTTAATCTTTCAACCTAAAATCCAAAACCCAACAAGAAAATACAAACTTCTGACAAGAATCTCCCAAGAAAGTTTGATTCAAAAAATGTTCTCCCCCAAGAAAAGAAAGTAGGTTTCTTGGAAAGAAAAATTCATGTGTTGTTAATCAAAAGAGAGCTTCACAATCTTTCTGTTTTAGTATGATTGGAGCATTCAAACAGTTACTATGGCATATTCCGAAAGCTGTGTTGAGACACAAAATTTTACAAATCAGCAAAGACTGTGAGGAAAGAGAGAAGAGGTGAAAAAGACTGTTTCTTTTCCTTTGATTGTGATAGAGAGACAAAGAAATGGGCTTTCCTAGGCTGTTACTTTTGGACAGTCATGTAGATTGTCTTAAAATGGAAGGGTAGTTCTGTCTGAAAGATACTAAGTGAAGGAGCAGAAAGGGAAGGGATGCCACTTTCAATCCATCACTATAAGAGAGGAGTAGTGACAAAAATGAGACTAATAAAAATGTTAAAAAATACTGTAGTTTATGAATCCCAAAGGATGCTGCTGTTTCCTTCATGTGTGATCTCTCTCTCTCTCTCTCTCATGTGTAATATTTGTCTTCCATCCTTACTGTGTTCTCAGATTTATCTTTCTTCTTTTTGCAAAATTACAGAAACTATTTTGTGCCAGGACTCTTGTTTTTTTCTTACAAAGTTTTCTGTTGGGTTGTTTAAATGATTTAATCAATAGGATTAAATGATTGAGCTGATAGGGTAAACAAGACGATGAAAATAAAATGAAAATCATTTGGTTCATAACTCTTATTTTTTTTAATGTCAAGTGAAATGCTGAGAGCAAAAAGTGGTTTTTGGCTGTGGGGTTGGGGGTGCCATACACAACATAAATCCTTACACCCACACATAATAATTCATCAAATTAAAGAATCTAAACTTCAATGTTTATCTGATAAAAAAAACTTCAATGTTTACAGCTCTTTCGCATTCTGTCTGTCTCAATGGAAAGCACCATTGCCCCCCACCCCCTTTAAGTGGTTGTGGGGGCAGCAATAATAGTCTTGAATGCCTCAAATTACTCAAAAAGAATCACCTACACCTCAATCTCATAGTGCTGCTAACAGTTTGTGTGACTTGGAAATGGACCCAAGCCTAAGTATATTCAGCAGTTCAGACTTCAGACCATATTCTAAGCAGCAGCAACTTCAATTTTCACTATTGCTTTTTACAGGAAACTCGCGGCTGTCATTTCATTAGAATTATCTACTTGATGAGAAGTGAGGACTGATGAGAGGAACAAGGATAAAAGGAACCCCTCGTAGCTTGTGTTCAGATTCTTTCATCAAATTTGGTTTCATAACTTGCAGGCACCCGCATTGCTAAAAAACTTCATACCCGTGTCTAACAACTATAATCAACAAATTTAACCTACCCATGTTAACACATTCATATTCAACAGTCACCCCAATCGAAATAACATAGGTTAGCATATCAAAAGTTAAGTCCACCTTCCAAGTTCCTACCTGGCTGCCTTTAAAGGGGGCAATTCCGACTTAAGGTGTAAGGTATGTGTCCTAAAACATGAAAAGGGTTACCTTACGAGCTTGTGAGATAGATGCTATGCCAGCTTATAAGTTATAGTTCATTGCCAGTGGCAAGAGAAAGAAAAAATCAACAGACTGTAATTTATTGAGGCCGTAACATGAATATTTTGTTTGAATCCCACATAACTCTCATTACCCCAAGCTTTTTTTCAGCATCTTCAAATGAGGTACCTGTGGGTTCAGATGGATAGGGTAGCTTCACCCATCTATCAGCCTTTAGGTCAACAACATCGACAACACATGTTCCCAATTCCACCAAGCTCTTTCCGTACCATTTACCTTGCACCTGATGTACTTTTCCCTTACCGATCTCCTGACCTGTTCCATCTACAAGCACTACAAACTGACCAGGGTTACACGGAACAAATTCTGCAGTACCATAATCAACAAACTCCGGAATTGCTGGGTTTTCACCGGTGTTCAATCTTAACATGCTTCGAGTGCCTCTGATATTCGAGGGGGCAGTCTCTTGACCAGGACTATCAGGAACTCTTAAAGAATGACCTTGTTGTGGCCCACCTTGCTTTCCAGCAAAAGCATTGTCAGGCTCAGAAGGGGGGCGAGCATCCTTACTTAAGCGTGCAAGCCTGGCCTTTCGATTGTTGAGCCTGATGGCAGCAATACAATTAGTTTCACAAAATAACCAATAGGACCTATAGAAAGATGCTAAAAGAATATGTTGATCACCTGAAAACATTAACCAATAATCACTAGTTATTATTACAATCGGTGCCTTTAAAGCAACAAAATACTCATTTCATTTTAAGTAGTTTATCAAATTCTAGGAAAGAAATTCTAAACTCTAAAGAAACATCCGAAACATACCAGTTATTATAAGTGGTCTTTCTATTGTTTTTCCCCAATTCTTTATCATTAAAGAAGCTACTTCCGTGATATCAGAATGGTTTCAAGAACTATTATCATGTAAAATACTTCAGAAAGAGGCATCTTCCTTACCAGTTCCTTAGCTGTGAACATGTAACCTCTGAGCCCTGAGAAATGAATGCAGAAGAAACATGTTATTTGAAATGAATAACTAAATTAACTTGGATAAAAAAATACATTACTAGATCTATTTTACATACATGATGACTTAATTTATCAGCCCATGATTGTATCAAAGTAGTATTTCGTTGCATTTCAGGCTCATCCAGAAGGGCCCTTTCTATTATTGCCACCTGTTCATCATTCATTATAGTTCGCTTCCTTTTCCTTCGATGCTTTTCTTCAGTTTGAACAGTTTCAACTTTTTCATCTTCTCGAACATCTGCATTTGTACTTTCTCTGTGGCGCTCTACTAATTTATCAACAGCATTTTTCCCCCTTGTGGAACTTGTATCTGACCCGCTTGTTTCAGCATTCTGCATGTCTCTGTCAGTCTCTTTCAAAGCACTAGGCGTAACAGATTTATCTTTATCATCCATCATGTCTTGCCTTGTTAAACCATCAACTTGATCTGTATGATTGTTTCTGACATAAAAATTCCCTTCTTGGAAAGCAGAATTCTCAGACGTTTCTTCTTTCAAGTTACCATTTCGATTATTAAGATTTGGAGGTTCTATTCTTTGTAAAGGATACGAGCAACCCCCTACACTTCGATCCTCCTATCAGTTATAAAACATTGCTGAGTGTTGGATATTAAAGATATTGTAAAATGAAAAAAAAAAGGTATAACAGAGTAAGGAGATAAATACCAACCACAACAAGAGTATATTAATCATTTATAAGATAAATAAGGTTTACCTGAACTCTGTTTTCTTCAAATTCGGAATGAGTTATCAGTGTTTGTAATTGATCAAAGAATACCCTGAAAAAATATAGGAAGAGTTTAAGAAGAGAAATCAATAAAATTAACTCAAAAAGAGAAGAGGGCGGCAATGACCTTGGCAAACAAAGCCTCTGAAATGTGTTACAGTAGTAAATTAAAATTGTATAAACAACTTTTTAATGGATGTTTTATAAATAAATTCTCTCATGTAAGCATATGAAAAAGAAGGCCACATGAGGAGCATTATATTAAGGTTTAGTTGGTATGAACACCCATCCGTTGAGTGTGGTTATCAAGCATTTTGCTGGTAGAGTAGCAAGTAAGCAGTGCTCATTTATACAGGTAGAGGTATAACAAAAACTGTTACTAAGTTCTAATAATACTCAAGCTTTGCTGGAATTTCATAAATAAAAAATGATCTCCAGATCACCTCAATAGCTGCAGATCATCCTCATTCAGAAAAGTAGGAATCAAAGATTCAGCGTGACTTAACAGGGAACCTGCATAAACAGGTTACTCATAAGAAACAATAGAAACCTTTTCAACCATGTCCTACTTGGAGGAAAAAGGAAACTAAGTTCAACAAGATGCTTACGCAGGTTCCTACAAACAGCAGCAGCTTTTTGTGGACCAGTGATGAAGACATAACTCGGTAATAGCTTAGATGGATCCATTTGCAAGCACCCAAGAAACTTGTGAAGGAAGAGATTCCTCTCCTGCTCTGCGGATTGAAACAGATAATTCAATTAACATAAAAGAATAGCACAATCAGGGTGTTTAACCCTCTATTTCATTTAAAAAAAACGAATAACACAGACTCCATAGAGAACTTGCCATCGTTCAGGTGAAAATTTACCTTCACAGATTTTGGGAACAAAACAATGAAGGTTTGCAATTATTTTGACAAATAAAGATGTTCTTTGATGAACATAGGAAGCCTGAGACATGTTGTTGGGGATAAAAGTGAATTCCAGATTTGTTGTGTTTGATAGATCAGACGATGAAACCGAATCTAAAGCCCATCCAGCAGCAGCAAATACTTCAAAATACAGGGTACTATCTTCTTCTCTTACAGGGAGATCAGCAGAACACCACATGGATAGAAAATCTCCATGAGAGAGTGAAAATATTGCACTCAAATATTCAGTCTGGAGGAGCATAAAAGCAGCAGCCATAAATCTTACCATAAAAGATGCAAAAAAGGAATAATAGAACACAAAATATATCTAATTTACATGAAAATCCAGCAAAAGTTTAGAATATTTTGCCACAAAAGTTTATAAGGTTTTTATCTGCAGGGAATTATGTACTGTTTTTGGAGGGGGGAATAGTAAAAGAGAAGTTATTTGAAAATAAGTATGATGTAGAAATTCTTCAAAAATCAAATAACAAATTTTAAGGTCTGAACATGTAATAACTTACAAAGTACAGAGTGATGTACGATCGAAAGTTTGAATCGTCAGAGAAGATATCAGCTAGACGCATTGCATTAAGTTGAAGAAGCCCCAAAGGATAGGTTCTATCGGAACTAGCAGTGACATGTTTGGGATTTTTACTAAGTCCACTCTTCAACAACTCAAGGACCTGCTTCATTGTAATTATTGCATTAAAGACAAGCATCCAGGTAAACAATTCTGAGTATAATTCTCTACCCAAAAAATAAAACTTCCATAACCAACTAAACACTAACCTCAAGTGCAACAGATTTTGCCAAATCCAGACTTCCAGGAGAGCTGGCAACCTCATCAAGATAAGAAATGCTTTCTGCTTCACATAAATGCAATAACTGCATAAACAGGTCACTTCATTGCATTATTGCCATATTAAAAAGGAGCTGCAGAAGATTACAAAAGTTATCTTAAACCTCAACATGTATAGAACAAATACCCAAACCTAGGACTTACAATTGACAGGACTTTAGATTTCAGCCTTGATAACGCAGCCATGATTGAGCAGGATTCTACGAAATTTGGTGCATGTAACTTCAGGATGGATTGAGCAAGAAAAAGAATACCACCTTTTCCACATAGTTCCTGAAGGAATACCAAAGATGAAATCCATCAGCCTGATTAAAAATGCAATAAATATCAGTAGATCACAATAATACTCTCAATAAGTAGCATCAATAGGACTCAAACCTTCACAAAGATCTTGTAAAGATCTTCCATACAATTATTGGCATATTAATAGGTACGCTTTATTGAAACCATAGCTTCTTTATTGCCTAATGAAAACTGACATTTCAGATCTCAGCTTCTTTTCACTAGTAATCTTCCTCTCTTGTCTTTCACAAGATAATGCCAGTAAGTAGATAAATGTTATGACCAAAACATTTTATTTCGTGCGGACAATATCTCTCAATACATTACTTTATGACAGATGAACAAATAAATGAAATGCTAATATGTAAACCTTATTCTTCAGCAAGCGTTCCCGAAACGGTTTTTGCTGGCACAATAACTGAAGGAACTGTAAAGAAGCCTCACATTGCTGGCAAAGGTAGTTAATCATTGATTCAGTAGCACAAATATCAGTATGCTGAGCAAACAGCTTGTTTTGGAGAAACTTAACAACTAGATGAACTGCTCTGTAAGCTACATCCATAAACATGTCAACCTGAAATGGAATTTGGATCAATACAGTCAATAGACATGATAGATAGAAGAACTCAGTAAGACTAGTATTGTCATGAATTGCTAAGGAAGAGACATGTAAAGAATACAATTCATAAAAGAATAGAGCAATATCATGCATAACCATTCCATAAATAACTTTATGTAACACATTTCATTTTCCCTCAAAATCAGTTCATAATAATGTTAACTAAGTGATACCTTAGGATGTGCCACCATCACAAGCGCAAGATCTTGCCACTGTGAAGATATACATCCAGTCAACAGATACAGGCTACACACCACAAGTGCTGAATGCAGAACTGGCACAGGACCTGAATCATGGATGTCCTACAAAATGAAGCATGTTTGAATAAAGATAAAAATAAATTCATTGCAGATATGATATAAATAAACGGATATAAAAAGAATAACAAAATAATTGAAGATGAGACATGAAGGAAAAGATAAAAAGGAACCTGTCTATAATCATTGAGAACAATCAACACATAAAAGACCAGATCAATCAGCTGCTCCGATACTTTTACATCATCAAGCAGCACCTGTAAACGTTATAGAAGGGGAAAAATATTAGGAGAAAGAAAACTCACAGGACGCCAAAAATCATCAAAACTTGGTGTGTTATGTAGTAGATTTGCTGATGAAAAGAGAAAACTGAAGATCCAATTCAAAAGGACATTCATAGAACTAGAATGAGTAAGAGGATAGAGAAGAGACTAATGCAATTAAGCAGGTACCATCTGTAATAACCGCAGTGATGACATTAAATTAAGGAATTTCATAGAGGAAAGGTTCAGACTAGACTTCAAGTCCCTTAGAAATTTTGCAAGATGCCGCAAACTCATTCTAGATTTAATCAAGGGTGTACAGGGATCTCAAGGTATTGGTGAGGTTTGCTATCTATATTAAGCATTGCAGTCACTGGAGGCAGAATATAAGAGAACAACCTGTTTATATCTAAAAGCATTTCCAATCTTATAACTAAGTCCAATGTCCATAATATGGGATGAAATAACATCAGGACAGTTTGAAGTTAAGGAGTAAACTTATTTATCCTACATTATAATTTCCAATCTTATAACTAATTCCAAAGTCCAAATATTGAAATGTAAAAACTGAAGGCAGTTTACAGTGAGCAGTGGTTATTTATCCTACACTACAGTATCTCTCTTCCATCCTTCATTTTGATGTCTGAACTTGTTTCCACTTGTTTCAAGTCCTTGTTATATTCAAGAAGAAACTAAGCAGATAATGGAACAAAAGGATAATTAAAACCATTAGAATAGAAAATAACCAGATGTGTATTTATAAGAGCAACCTGCTCAAGTTTAGTATGGCGAGGGGCCAATTCACACAAGGAATGCAAGAGCCGGATGCCACATAATAAATATCTGAGCAGAGCTTCATCTCTATCAGATGACACAAGCACTGCAATAAGGTGCAAAGGAAGAAATCCTGCAAGTTTTTCCATGTCAATCTGAAAGAAAAAACAATTCAACATGAGATGTTTCATTGGAAAAGAAGAAGAATGATACCATGGCAATATTGAGATGGAACATGAGGTTGTACCTTTACTTCTAATCCCTTTTCAGTAACAAATTGAATGGTGAAATTTTCAGTCTCTCTCAGCAACTTATTAAGCTCCTGTGAGTTAAGCCCATGAATCTCCTTAACCACTGAAATCAAGTCAATTGCCTGCTCATAAAGCAAAACACATCTGAGAACACAATGGACTCAAACCTTTTTTTCTAGGTTAAAACACAGAACCAAAATGCTCGGATTTATTTATTTATTTTCAAAAGTCAAGGGGCAACCTAAAAAAAGGAGATATGATATGAAAATCTAATGTTCGATTTGGATAAGGACACCAACCTGTTCATTAGTGCATATTGCTTCTCCCTCACCTTGCCTCATGTTCAAAAACCTAGCAGCAAACACTGTATGACTATATACTAAAGAGCATATTTGGTATTAAACATGTGATTCATCCACACTAGATAACTACAAAATTGTATTTCACCATTTAAATGAGTCAGAATAGACCCCACCCACAAAAAAAAAAACAGACAAACAAACAAAGAAGACAACTATAGTGAATTCTCCACGAGTTCTTGAAGCAGCCATTTCCGAAGAGAGTTTCAACCATTCAAGATTTATCATACTTATATGGCACTGAAACTTACTAGTGCTCCCAAAAGTTCTCCAAAAAACATGTTCTAGTCCATTTTCATCATTCCCATGTTCTTATTTTCACTAAAACATCTTTCAAGATCGCTAACCATTCATTCTACAACCAATTTAACCTAAAAATAGTATCACACAAAAATGAAGAAAGGGGAGGGGACACAATTAAAAGGAATTACACGCTACTTCTCCTCAAACCAGCCATTGCTAAAAGCTTCAACCTTGCAATATTCAACAGACTTATGGTGTTGAAACTTAGAAATGCATCCAAAAGCAGCCCCTAACAAAAGAAAACATTCCTCTATTCCATGTTTTTCATTTCACTAAAACAGCTTCCAAAATTTCTAAACATGCATATACACCTATCAAACCTAAAGACAAAAACAGGTCGTGAACAAGAAGTCAGCGTTTTGAAAACAAACTAGAACCTAAAACCCAAACCTGAAAGCTTCAAAATCATTCTAAGTTTGAAAATGAATTCTAAAACTTACCTTTAAAGGAAAAGTTTCAGGGGAAAAAACCCAAATTGAAACCGAATAGGAAAAACCCTAGGAAAATTTTGAAAATAAGGGTAAAATCACAATTGAACAACCGCTAGCATTGGCGAAGCCGCTCGTTTCCTCCGTAGTTCCCCCGACCCGGGTTCGTTTTTCTGTGGGCTGTAACTTTGATTACTAAAGGAGGATTTGTAATTTAGGTTATGTAGATTTGGGCAAGGGCAGTGTGATTTGTGAAGTAAAACAGTGAATATTGTAATGTAAATATAAGATATCAGGGAAAAGTATCTGCCAGCTACTTCTATTATAATGACTGTATTAACTTAGTCCCTCTATTATTAATTAGATCAATTCTTTACATATTCAAATTAATTCCTCTATTATAGACTGATTTCAGTTATTCTCTCTACTATTAAATACAAGCCATGTTTTGTAAATAGTGATTTGAGTTAAAATTAGAGATTTGAGTTAATATTAAAGGTTTTATCAGTCAAATTTATTAATTTAGATGTTTAGTGAATAACGGACTGAAATTTCGGATTGGGACGAAACCTCTAATTTATAAAAAGCTTTTTGAATTTAGAGGTTTTTGAAATTATAAGTTTTGGCATAAGAGTTATAAATATCATTTTACCCTTAACAATTATAAAAAATCTTCAAATAACTCAAATTTTAACCTTTTCTATTTTAATTATTTACCCTCGTGTATTTACACTGTGACATTTGTAAACTAATATTTTTTTCTTTTTATTCTCACACATTTATATTTGTATTTAAATTTAATAATTAATTAAATTGTATTAAAAATAATTATATAAATAATAAATTAATATATAGATCCTCTAAATATGCTTAGTAATGTTATATTAAAAAAATATTTTTATAATCAAATTAATTGAACAAGTATCGAATATAATCATGTCCTTATGTGTCATTTTGCTTGTTTAAATAATAAAAAAAACTATCAGCTATCAACTAATTTCACCAATCACTTTTATACAATCAGCTAATACAATCCGCTAGTCAAATCAGCTAATGCAATCAACTATCAACATCAGCTAATGCAATCAGCTATCAGCTATCAGCTAATTTCCAAACACGATCATATTAATTAAAAATAATAAATTTAACTCAATATTATAAATCATTTCGATTTAGTATTAGATCATGAAAAATGATAGAGTAAGACTTGAACTCAAATTTTGTGGGAAGGGGACGGGCACTCCTAACCATTGAACCGAATTCAGCATTAGATTTATTGTTGATAATATTTTTCTCATACTTTAAATTATAATTTATTTTTTTAATATATTTGTGTGATTACATGATAGTATATGTTTATATTTTTCTTAACCATTTGATAACGCATATACATGTGCTAAATCTCTTAAGTAAAGTCAAGGGTTTGAATTCTAACATTGTGAATGGAATAAATTGGGTTGGGAGGGTCGCTCCTATATTAGGCTATGCAGTACTTGTAACGACCCAAATTTCTGAGTCAACAAATGGACATTGACCCGGATTATGGACCCTCGTGTTAGTTGTAGCAATTAGAATCATTGGACCAAGTTTAAGCCTTGTTAGATGGGAAATGGGACCACATGAGATATTAGGGGACATGACACCTTTTGGCGAGGTCATCTTCCCCGCACCCTTTCTTTGTCTCTTATCTTCCCTATCTCTTTTTATCTTTTTCTCTCAAAGCACTTATCGCCATTTTGATTAAAGGAGCCGACTTTAATGCTCATTTCTTTCATCTGAGATCTAAAAATTAAATATGTTAATCCCCATCTCATGAGCTTCAAGAAAAGTGTCTTCTCTTCTGAAAAGAGTAAGTTCTCTATTAATAGATTTTTGAAGGATTTGAGATTTCAAGAATTTTTACTCATCTCATTTGATGTAAATTCATAGTAAAATCTTTTTCTAGATGTTTGTAAGACCTGAATTTTACCCGAGTATACCATATATATATACATACATACTATTTTCTCTTAAAAAATAAAAATAAATAAATATATAAACCCAAAAAATAATAATAACATAGTCCTTAAATAAATATATAATCCATATCATTTACATAATGTCCATTTACACAATAAATGTTCCATTACAAATACCAAAATCTGAAGGCCCAATTTTGATATCTTAAGCCCAAATTACAGTTGTATCCAGATAATAAACAACCTAACACAACCCAACAAACACAAATTGGGTCTGACAATCCTTTTTCCCGCCGAAATATGCTTTTCAATGAACACGTGACAGTCTCCAATTAGACCAAATATGAATCACATGGATCTGTGTTTCTTGCCCTTTAGCTGGTGTCAGCCATGGAGTGATGTCACCCTCATAACATCATCCTTTATGTCATATTTCACTCACATATAAATAGAAGAGAAAAATTTTTGTTAGTCTAATAATTAGAAACTAATTACCAATTATTAAACTAATAATAATAACAACAACAATAATAAATATAATAATAAAAGAGGAGAGAGTGTACTTCTAAAGTCAAATTGTCGTTAGAGAACTCAAATTGAATCCATAATTTATAGCGTCGTCAGAAAAGATCAGAAATCGCTGTAAAAGACGACCGAAGTTGTCATTTTTGTCACCGTAAAGGTATCTCCTCATATTTTTTTTATTTTTCTGCAAGAAACACAAAAAATATTAGATCAAGGCAAGATAAAAAATAGAAATAGAGGCATGGCCGGTGCTTATTTCCTTGACGGCCGGAGTGACTAGGGTTACGACAAAATTGAAGAGGGAACCATGAACGGGTAGTTAGGCTAGGTGGCCGGAGAAAGGAGGCTCTGTCTAGACGAACTTAGTTTTAGGATTAATAATCGAAAGATTTAAGAAATTTTAGGTTCTGGCCGGCGGTCAGCCCGGTGGTCGAAAATCGCCTGTGACGGTTGAGATTCGCATCTTGACGACCGACGAACAGCGAAGTGTGATCAAAAGTTGGTTGAAGAAGATCGAACAGCGGAAAACAAAGAGTATGGCCAGAGTTCATCGTGTTTTTCGTGTTTACGAAGAACACGAATGAATGTTCAAGCAAAAGCATGAGTTTTCAATCCGTTTAGTTGGATTTTTTGGGTAAATTTTGTTTGTGGGGAGAAAATTATAAGAGAGAGATGTATCCAGTTTTAGAGAGAGAGAGTTATGGCATAAAGGACAAATTTTGGTTTGAATTAAGCCTTATATAGGCTACTCGAAAATGTGCTATTTTGGCACCGGATCATATGATTCGCGCATTGCTAAGCGGGTCAAATAAGGGATTCGCTCATCTCTCTATCCGAATCCTTTTATTTTTGATCCAAAGATTTCAATTGTATCAATTTGGTCCCTAAATACAATAAAATTAGTTTTAGTTTTTAATTTCTTTTAATTTAGCCTTGTTTTAATTATTTAATTTAATTGCTTTAATTTATTATTTGATTTATGCATGTTTTAAATTAAAGCATGTAGTATTAAATGCTAGATAATTAAATTAATTGTTTAGAGCCTTAGTCTTAGGTTCTCTATTAGGTTTTTAATAATTAATTAGGAAAGATAATTGTAGAAAATTAATGTGTATTGAGTGGAAACTTTGAAGTCCTAATTTGAATGGTATCCCAATGTAATGGGGTGTTATTCAAGATGAGGTTTTAAGTAGAAAACTCAATATTCATTAAAACCCTAAAAAATTGACAAATAATCTAGATTAATTAATTAATTAAGACTTAAAAAGGATTAGAGCTTTAACAATTAGTCTAATTAATTAGGGAATATTATCTATAATTTTGGGGTTTAAATATGGATGGTGCTCAAGCAATTGAGTGTTATCTCATATAAGCCTTTAAGTTAAATAATATTCATAGATTTAACAAATACACAATTTAATTAATGCCTTTTAGATTAGCACTTAAAATAAACAAGATCATAATTAATCATGTATTAAAAAACTTTTATGTTGGAAATATATTTTTTGAATATGAATAGAGGTGCCTTGAGCGTATATGGGTGCTTCTTATCTCATATTCAAATCAAAAATATATTTCATTATAAAAGGAATATTTCCATTCAGAATATAAACCTAGTTAACAATTAATGGTTAAAAAAATTCAAATTGTTATTCAAAATGCCACGCAAAATTAAAGGTACGGATATCAGGCGCTTGTGGGGGTGTTAACCCTTCCCCACACGTAATCGACTTTCGAACCCCAATTTTTAAAAGAACGAATCTCTGGTTGTTTTTATGGTGTTCGGTCTACCAAAGTAACTGGTGGTGACTCTAAACCTTTTCAAAAATCAAATTTAAACGAAAACCCTAATTTTCAAAATTAATCATTAAGCTATTTTTACATGGTTTAAAAATGGTTCCAATAATGTTATCTCAAGTCTTGTTTCATTTTCCATGTTTGTATGACAAGATGAAGTGATTGAGGGTTTCTTCTAAGCTTGAGTCAAAGAGAAAGTTGAAGGAGCTTTGTATGGGAGCTCAAATTCGGGTTTGTTTCTAAAGGTCAGTACATCTCTGGCTCATATACTTCTTGAAGATCATAAATTAATTGCCTTGCTTGATTTTATGGTTTAGGGTTGCTTTTGGGTGTTTGAGTGGTATAGACTCTTTTAATGATCTAAACTCGAAATTGGTGTTAATAATGCATAAAATAGTAGTAAACCACCCTAAGTAACTCCTATAAAATGTAGAATCGAGCTAAAGTGTTTTCATGAGCGATCTTGGGGCTTTGGGAACCATTTTCTGAGCTTAGAAATCTATTTCTGGGCTTCGATACCGGCATATGGGAAGCCCGTATTGGTACTCTAGTGTTATGAGATTGAAGAACATTATTCGACTAAGATAAGATATTAGAGGGGTACCGGTATGGTGTTCAACTCATACCGGTATGCCTAACATGCACGTATCAGTATGGTTCGACTCGTACCGATATGCAAAGGCTTGGAAAATTCTAATGAGCCATCTTGGTATCGGTACGCGGGTGAGTACCGATACCAGTACGCGAGGTGATGCTTGTCGAATAATGATGCTCTTTAGAGCAAGTATACTCGTCGAATCAAGTAATAAAGTGATGAGTAGAGTGTCGAACCCACGAGGATTGGATCAATAACTAGAAAGTTATCGAACTTAAGAATGTGTTTGCAAGTATGAGATGGTATCAAATTACTAAAAATAAAAACAATTAAAGTAAAAATAGTTATAATAAATACGATTAGATGTTGTGACAAATAACAAATGATTATAGAATATGAACAGAATAGATAAAGAGAAAAATAACTATAACATTAAATAAAATTATCAAAACATAAAATTATGGGAAGCAATAATCCCAACTAAAGTATTTAGCTCAAGTATGAGCCTAAAATATCCATAATAAAATTAAAGTATGGCAATTTATCAAGCAAGAAAAAGAAAGGAATCGAGCGTCCTCGACAAACTCCCTTCATGTCGTCCAACTGTTGATGCAGGCCTCTCATTCTGTCGGCTTCTCTCAATGGCATATGTCGTGAGGAGATTTCTCTAGCTTCAAACCCGATGGTTCTCTGAAAGCTTTAGACTATGACTATTATCTAAATCGTGCTCCTTTGTATTTGCTTCCAAGTCTCCCTTATATAGGCAAGGAAACTAAGGTTTTTGAAACCCTAAAGTGCACGACTTCATTAAGGAAGATCATTGATTTCCCGCTAGATTTAATGTTTTTTATCAGGGAGAAAGTCCATGTGGGTAAAAGTAGATTCATATCCAACTCTTTATGCCTCGTCAGCTCTAGCCATGCGATCTTCTACTCATTTGCTCAAGCATTCCTCTAGCATTGTGCACATACACCACAAAACACCACATTTCCCATAAAGCACTAAAATATATAACAATTAAATATAGGCGGTGTAACTCCCTATCTATATGCAAACTATATGAAAACTAACTTAAATGCAACTAAATGAATTTGAAAACATGCAAAAGTTAAGTAAAATGGGTACGCAAAAATAGGATATCTGCACAGTCATCAAATACCCCCAAACTTAAATTGTTGCTTGTCCTCAAGTAATGAAAAATGAAAGCAAGAAAACAAAAACAGTAAATAGTCTATAGTTCCTAAGGTTACTAAGCTATGATTACAGGGATTCCAAGTCATGCTGCAGTAGTAATTCATTCCTCAGTTATATTAATGAGATGCAATGCATTGGAGCTTACAGTTCTGTTCTAAGGATTAATTCTGTTGTAGGTGCAGTGGGTGCTAAGTTACATGCATTCATCACTTAATGGCCTTAGAAAATTTAAGGATTGCTATCTATTATTGCCTCAGCATTTTTATTTTCCTTTAAGCATATTGTTTTACTCGTCTTTCATTTTTTAAGTTAAAAAATGTATCACTGGGCTTCAGCTTATCATTACTACTTTTCAGACCTGAAGATAGAGTAGAACAAACAGACCATCCCCGAGCCCTACGAGCAGAGTCATCCCATGAAGACTTTCATTCACTCTTTGCCAGTACTATCATTCCTACCAGGGAAAGTTAAATGAAGCAAACACAACTCACCTAGCGTACTAGGATAGTAAGATGCATAGAAGAGTGTCCCTCAACAGTTTTGTTTATATTATCGAGTTTTTAATTAATTTTTATTCTTTTCTCAATTTCTTTGAGGAAGTGTTTTTAAACATTTATTTTGCTACATTGAGCATTCAATTTATTCACATAAATTCATACTTTGGCATCAGAGAGTCGACCTAGAATTTCTCTAAGGTTTCTTAAGCTTTTAAAAGGCATGCAACATGTGTTTTAAAGGTTACAGTAGATTCAACACTGAGTTCAAAACACGAAAGCTCTTAACACATTGCAAAGTATAAATATAGATTCATCATAGGAAATCATAATCAACACAACAATAATTGTAGAATCAATGGAATCATAACAAAGGAACCAACAAAAACATATCATGCTATTTACAGGCAAAATTTTTTTATTTTTAAAATTTTACCTAAATTTTACTTAATTTATGCATGGGGTAGTACTCCCCCAAACTTTAGAAGAGCGTTGTCCCCAATGCAAAAGATACAAATAAATGCAATATGCCATTTGAAGAACTAAACTAAATATAAAATCAAAGAAAAGAAAAACTAACTAACGTAGGGAGTTACTGGGGAGGTGGTTTCTGGATGATGATGCCCTTGCCTTTATCCTGAGTGGACCTGCATTTATTGGCAAGGTGGGTGGAGGTACTAGCTTTTGTATATGGTTGCCTTTTCTTGGTGGTGGTGGTGGCAGGAGCTGGTACAAGGAGTTCATAAGGTAACATCAAAAACTCCTCATGTGCGTCTAGCAAAAGCTTGGTAAAGAGTGATCACTCAGCTATATCCTTGGTTTGGATATATTAAAAATATGGTTGAAGAAAGCTAACGATGGCCTCTTGAATGACACCGTGAAAATCCTGGCAGACATAGCAACTAAGTCATTAAGTACTCTCAAGCCCTTCATGACTTGAACCTGATGTGGGAGCCATACGATGAAGCGTTCAATAATTTGATCATCTCCCCATTTGTCAACTCTATCCTTCTTACATAAGGATGTGATAAGATTAGGAAAAGGGTAAATTTTTATACTTTTTTAGGCCACTATAGCTATGATGACTTTATGGATGAACTCGTATGGATTTACTCCCCTATTATTGAGTATGGAGTGGAGGGGCAGCAGACGTCGTCAGAAAGCGGTAGATCGATTTCTTGTTAGAAGAATGCGGTTGTTGATGAAGTGTATCCGAAACTTGTATGTATGTCTCGGCCGTCGTAGTAGCCACAAAGTATGTATGTGTGCCACCAATTATGGATAAATTATAATGGTATGTAATTACTTGGGCCGAGAAGTCAATAATTTTCCCACGAACATAAACCCTTCCATTTTCCAAGTACCCAACATGAGTGTAGAATTCATGTAACCAGTCAGCATTAACTTATCCTGGTTGGCGGATAAAATCCTCCCAACCATATATGGTGATGACAACATGGATGTCAGCCTCAAATTTATATCAGTAGTTTGGAGTGAACTCCAAACCTTTTTCCAAAATAAGTTCTTGTTGGACCATATGTCTGTACCGCTCTGTAAGATTATTATTTAGTACGTACAGACGAAATTCAAGATCTTCGAGCTCTGACCAGATCACTTCACCAGAGGTTGCCTTATTTGCTTCAGAGGACGATGAAAGAGAATCTAAAGATAGAGGGTTAGGGTTTCTCTTCATTTAGGGAGGCTATTGGCAGCGATGGGTTACTATGAGTTATCGGACCATGATTTCTCAAGAATGTGAAGTAAGATGAGTAAAAGATGTACAAGAATTATAATAAAATAATCTGATGGAGTGAGTTCTTAGATGAAAAAGTTATTTGTCTATATATAGTATTTAAAATGGAAATATAAAAAGATGGAAGATGAGGAGGTGGGTTATTGTGGGGAAAGATATCATGCAATAAATGTGAAGATACTCGTTAAGGGATAAAGTAAAAATATAGACGGTGTGATAAATAGGTGCTTGATGGGTGACGCTTTATGAGGAAAAATGTATAGGAAAAAGTGATAGTCAAGACAAAGTGTGGTTACCAAAGACACAAAGTACAATATTACTCTTATCTCTCTTTCTTATGTGGCCATCAAATCAGTTTAAATAAATAAAATAAAACCCATTAAAAGGTAATACAAAAAATAAATGTCGAAAATAAAATACAGAAAATAAAATGTGCATGAAATTAAATGCAGAAAAATAAATGGATAAGATGTGAATGTGTTAGTCGTCCAAGAATGGGATTACAAATTTAACACGATGAACATGTGCTCTTGTGTAGATCTTCAACCACTTCAACACCTGGGTGAGCTGGCCTAGGCATTGCTCTAGGAATGGCAATGAGTGGTGATCCTAGGAACTATCCGAGATGAAGGAAACAAGTCTATCATGCCATTTGATGATGTCTTTTTCATCCACAGTCTTCATAATTGGTTCTAGTCTCCATTATGGTTCTATCAAGGTGCTGTGATCATCTGTACGCAAAATCTCATACATACAAAAAATGGGGCTTATACCCTTTAAATCTGCATTAGTCCAACCAATACCTTTCTTATGTTGAGATAAGACATGTAATAGGTTATTTTCTTGGTCAAGAGTTAAGTTAGTAGATATAACTGTAAGCAACGTATTATTTTCCCCTAAAAATACATATTTTAATTGTAGGGGAAATGTTTAAGATCAAGTACCGGTGGATGCTCAAGTGATGGCTTGAGAGATTTAAACTTACCATAATCTAAATGTTCAAAAGTCATACATGGTCTGGTAAGAACAACATTGGATTTTTCAATCTCAACCTTGCATTCATCTTCAGTTTCATGCATATCACAGCCAGCTTGCTCCGCAGCGCTAAGCACATTGCTATAGTATATTTCTAGCAAGTTTTTTAATTAGGGTTTCTTCACTGTCCACAAGCTCGCATTCTTCATAATCATCCACGTACTTAAGTGTGTTGAAGACATTGAGTGTGATATTTTGGTCATTCATCTTCATAGTGAATCTACCCTTCTTACAATCAATCACCTTATGCTCTATGGCAAGGAATAATCTTCCTAGAATAATAGGAGCATTCTTATCAGCTTCACAATCAAGGATGATAAAGTCTATCGAAAAGACAAACCTTTCTACTTGAACTAAGACATCTTTAATTCTACCCTCGGGTCAAATTTGAGATCGATCAGACAATTGAAGGATCACCGATGTAGGCTTAGCTTTTCTCATTCCTAGTCGTGCAAAAATAGATTTTGACATCAGATTAACACTTGCACCGAGATCACATAGAGCGCGGCCAGAGTAGTTATAGCCTATAGAGCATGAAATGGTAAAACTGCCAGGGTCCTTCATCTTGGGTGGTAAATCACTGAGCACATGCACACACTTGCCTGCAGTAGTAACCGTTTCAACTTCACCTACCATCATTTTCTTTGTTACAATCACTTTTAAAAACTTTTCGTAGATTGACATCTAATCAATGGCCTTCAAGAGTAGGACATTGATGTGTAAATGTTTGAGCATATCCAAAAACTTTTAGAACTGAACATCTTATTTCTGAGCCTTCAATCATTGTGGGAATGAAGGAGGTGGTCTGGGCTCATCATGTGGCTTACTGAATACAGTGACATCCGTAGCTTTGTCATCCTTGCCATCAATAGCAAGGTCACTCACTGTATCAGACACATGAGTTATTTTCTTAGGTGCTAGAGCATTGGTGGATGGCTTGCTTGGAGTGGACTCAACAAGGAAACCTCCCTCAAACTTGTTATCTTTCTTTAATTGCATGCCATTATTTAGTGTGATGGCATTGTATTGCTCCGTATTAAAGGCTTTAATGACTTCAGTGTCACTAGGTACTCCTCCCTGTGGTTGCATCTTCAAGACTTGAGCAATCTGCCCAAATTGAGTCTCTAAGGATCGTAAAGAGACTGTGTTGTTTTGCATGATCTATTGATAGTTTTGCAACATTGAAGCCAGCGTTGTAAGCATATCATTATGGTTCTTTAAATAAGCTGATTGATCCTATAAAATAACTCGGGTGGTTTCTATAAAATTTTGATAAGTATTATCAAAAGAATTGGAATTGGAGTTAGAAGCTCTCCAGTTCTGCCTTGGAGTTTTTTGTTGGAATCTAGGAGGTCCATTTGTGGTATTTTGTTGTGGTCCTGAATTTTTCTTATTGCCTTCCCAACCAAAATTTAGATGTTGCCGCAACCCCGGGTTGTAGGTGTTGAAGTAGGGACTATTGTTGTGGTTGGTGTTCCTTTCATAACATCTAGATTCTTATTGCTGAGGGCATTCACTCGACTGATGTTTCCCATCACAATGCTCATAAATGTATTGCACTACCTTGGCCTCTCGGACATTAGATGTTGGCTGTATGTTTTTGAGCATGTTCATAATGGTAGAGAGCTGGGCCGCTACAGTATGCGAATCGTCCAACTAGAGGGTTTCAAAAACTTTAGGGTCTGACTTCAATCTCCCCATTGGATGTGTTGGATTATACGTGTACAATCAACCGCTTAAATAATACGTGTTGGATTATACGTGTACAATCAACCGATCATGGCTTTTTCAATATATGTGCTTTGGTCTCTTAGTCACTTAATGCTATTTGATAGGTTTATCTAAAGTGGACTATCTAAGGATTTAACCTAGATAATAAGTGTTAACAACTTATGGACTACTAGGTTGTTAGCTAATTAAAAGAAGAGAACTCTTAGGTTATTTGTGGATTATCAACTACCTTAAGAACCAAGCTACTTTAAGAATTATGCATGTTATCTTTTGAAGTCTGTGATCTAATACTTGGATTGAAACACCGCGAACGACTTGGCTAGACATCACCAAACCATTCGCTCAACCTTAATTTTATTGCTCTCTTCAATATCTTCACAACAAACATATAAAACCTCTATTATTTACATTTTATTCACGCTAGTATTAGTTAGTAAACTTACACCTTTTAACCACTCTCTATGGGTTCGACCCTGCTTACCACACTACAAATCCAAAAAAGTACGCAAGTATTTATTTCTTGGTGGATTTGACACCCATCAAAATCAGCGTCGTTGCCGGGGAGTGGTGCCAAAGAGGTTAAGTTAAATTTAGTTTATTTTATTTAGTTCTTTATTTTTTTCTTTTTCGTGTTTTATGGTCTGATCTTTTAAGAGTGTAGATATAGATTTATTATTTGATCCGAAAATCAAACATATTTTGCGAAGACTAAAGCGAGAAGCAAAGAAAGGCAAACAATTATCCGAGACAGACACTACTGACAATGTCTGTGTACAAACCTAGGCTAACGCCCAAGTACATGAATATCATGTGAACCTCCCCTACGAACAACCACACATTCGCGAGATGGCCGAACAAACTCTATGCCAACTAACTGCCTCTGAGATTGCCCAACAACATTTGTGCATTAATTATCAAGACCTCGTGGTCCCCTTCGAACTTAAATCTGGACTAATTCATTTATTACCTACTTTTAGGGGACTCGAGAATGAAAATCCACACAAGCATCTCAAGGAATTCCATGTAGTCTGCTCGATCATAAAGCCGCACAACGTAACCTTTGATCATATTAAGCTACAAGCTTTCCCCTTTTCACTCGCAGATCATGCAAAGTAGTGGTTATACTATATACCGTTTGGATCAGTAGAGACATGGACTGATATGGTAAAGCTTTTTCTTGAAAAATAATTTCCAACTTCGCGAGCCACCAATATCCACAAGAAAATATACAGAGCACGTCAACGGGATAATGAGACATTGCACACATACTGAGAACAGTTCAAATAGCTTTGTGCGAGCTGTCCGCAACATATGGTGTCTGAGCAATTACTCGTCCAGTATTTCTACGAGTGTTTAACATCCATGGAACAAGGATGATGGATGCCGCGAGTGGAGGAGCCATAGTGAACAAAACCCCATCCCAAGCCAAAAACTAATCAATATCATGGTCACGAACTCTCAACAATTCGGCCTACTACAAGACATCGTCTCTCAACGTGTGAACGAGGTAACTATCTCTTCCTTTGAAGGTAAGATTATAAATCTGACTTCTCTTGTAGAACAATTAGCAACAAGTAATACACAAAAGGAAAAGGTATGTAGAATTTGCACAAGCCATGAGTATACAACAAATACGTGTCCAACACTCTAAGACGGTAGCACAGAGGATACAAACGCCATTGGTAGACTATTTGGCCAAAGAAATACAACCTCTACTCGAACACGTACAACACAGGCTAGAAGAAATATCCCAACCTACACTATGAGTTCGGACATCCATAAGAAGCATGCCACCAAGCCTAATTTTTCGCACCCTTAAAGTCTCACTTAGAGGATATCATTTACAAGCTCAAGAACAACCTCGAGAAATTTTAGCAAGAGACCAGGTCCAGCATTAAAAACCTTGAGATTCAGGTAAGTTAAATCACTTTATCTCTTAGCCAGACAGAATAGCGAGGTAAGTTGCCTTCTCAAACCGTTATAAATCCTAAGCAATATATGAATGCTATTACCCTACAAAGTGGCAAGGATTTGTAGGGGCCCATAAGGCTAATTGAAAACGAAAAACAGAAAGGCATGAAGGTAATAATACCCTCAGCGAACAAAGATAATTCGAACCAAGAACCTGTGGATGATGCAGATAGTGAACGAGGGAGTGAAAAAGCTAGCAAGCCATTTGCGGACGTTAGGAAGGAACGCGTGAAGGAGAACCTTCCCAATGCAAACTGCGAACAGACCAGTGCGAATGCCAGCAGACCATCAGAATTTTGGCTTGTACCCTTCCCTAACAAGGATAGCAGCTCTACACCGTTCAAACCTACAAAGAGAGATACCCCTGCAGAAAGCCCTGAGCCACCGATTGTGATTCAACCAACTTTTCCACAATGGTTCGCACAGACAAAGAATGACGTACATGAGAGAGGAATCCTTGAAACCTTCCACAAAGTTGAGGTAAACATTTCAGTCATTGATGCAATCAAACAGGTCCCTCGATATGCAAAGTTTCTCAAAGAGCTATGTACAAACAAATAAAAGCTGACTGGAAACGAAAAGGTATGCATGGGTAAGAATGTGTCAACAATACTAAAATGTAAACTCCCACAATAATGCAAGAACCTAGGTATACTTGCCATATCTGCAACATAAAAATTGAAAAGGCCATGCTAGACTTAGGAGCTTCCATTAATGTTATGCCAAATTCTATTTATTCTGCTAACAAAATATGACCTCTTAATCAGACATATGTGGTGATCTAACTAGCCGATCGACCTAACATGTATCCAAAAGGAGTACTTAAGGATATTTTGGGCAGGTTAATGGGCTAATATTCCTCGTGGACTTCTATGTACTTGAGATGGAGAAAAATGACCCTTTTAAGCCAAACCTAATCCTGTTAGGGAGACTATTCATGAAAACATCAAAAATAAACATCAACGTGTATCAAGAAATGCTAACAATAGAATTCGACGGTAAACTTATCAAATTCAACATTTATGATGCCATGAAGTATCCTGACGATGGTTCATCCTTGCTTATTTAGATGTCATTAAACCCGATGTACAAGAAACACTTCAAGGCGAAGAGGAGAAAAATTTTGAAGAATGGGAGGAAATCTAGGATCCATGCGAACAATAAGAGCAAGGTATGACACTTTTATTAAATGATCATGCTGAACTATTACCTTCTATCTTGCAGGCACCAAAACTCGAGCTAAATAGCCTACAAGACCACTTGAAGTATGCCTACCTTGGGGCGAACGAAACACTTCCAGTCATAATATCTAACAATCTCAGTGAAGAGGAAGAATAGCGGCTCGTTCGTATGCTTAAAGAACATAAGAAGGCGATAGGATGGACGATCGAGGACATACAAAGTTTGAGTCCCTCACTTTGTATGCATCACATCCTTCTCGAGGAACAAAGCAAGCCTTGGTGCCAAGCTCAGGAAGACTGAACCCTCTGATGGCAAAATTAGTAAAGGAGGAGATTGTGAAGCTACTCAAGGTCAGAGTAATATGTGCCATCTCGGATAGCAATTGGGTGAGCCTCATACACATGGTCCCCAAGAAAACTAGAATAACGGTAGTCGCGAACAAATATGGCGAACGTGTCCCAACACAGATTCAAAATGGGTGGAAATTTTGTATCGATTACCACCAACTCAACAAAGCAACTAGAAATGACCACTATCCACTCACATTCATAGACCAAATGCTAGAACGCCTCGCGGGTATGTCTCATTATTGTTGCATAGATGGGTACTTGGGTTTTCATCAAATTTCCATCGCCCTTGAGGATCAAGACAAGACTACGTTCATATATCTATTTGGAATGTTCATATACCAGTGGATACTTTTCAGATTGTGCAACGCACCAGCTACTTTCCAAAAGTATATGGTAAGTATTATTTCTGATTTTGTGGAGAACATTATTGAGGTTTTCATGGATGGTTTTACTGTCTATGGAAACTCATTTGATAATGCTTAGCAAACCTTGAAAAGATCCTAATAAGATGCATAGAAACCAACTTGGTGCTAAATTATGAAAAATGCATTTTATGGTAAACCAAGGAATTATCTTAGGGCATGTAGTATCACCAAGAGGGATAGAAGTTGACAAATCTAAAATTGATGTTATACTATCATTACCCTACCCCACAAACGTGCGGGAAGTTCATTCTTTCCTTGAACATGTAGGTTTTTATAGACGCTTCATAAAAGACTTCTCAAAGATCACCACACCTTTTTACAAGCTTCTACAAAAAGATATAGACTTCATCTTCGACGAACCATGCAAGTGAGCATTTGATGTACTTAAAAAAGCACTAACTTCCGCACCATTCGTTCAGCCACCGAATTGGGACCATCTGTTTGAAATTATGTACGACGCGAGTGATTATGCTATTAGGGTTGTACTTGGACAGAGGATCAATAGGGCTTCGCACGTTATACAGTACGTATCCAAGACACTAAAAACTGCCCAAGTGAACTATTCGACCACATAAAAGGAGATGCTCGCCGTAATCTTTGCACTAGATAAATTTTGATCATATCTGCTCGGAGTACAAGTGGTTGTATATATGAACCATGCGGCCCTCAAATACCTGTTCGTGAAAAATGACTCTAAGCCAAGACTCATACTATGAGTGCTACTCTTTCAAGACTTTACCTTAAGATTCGAGATAAACGAAGAGCCGAGAATCCAGTTGCAGACCATCTTAATTGCATCATCAGTATGGACAGACCTTGGCCAATCAGTGATGAGTTTGTTAGCCCTTTGAATCTTAAACAAGAAAAGTAAAAAGAAAGTGCAAGAAAATAAAAACAAAGTCGCTATTGCCAATCCCCGGCAACGGCGCCAAAAAAACTTGTTGCGCGTAATAAGTGCTACGCAATTGTGCAAGTATACACGTTGCAAGTATACACTTGCACAATTGCGTAGCACTTATTATTACGCGCAACAAGTTTTTTTTGGCGCCGCTGTCGGGATTGGCAATAGCGACTTTGTTTTTATTTTCTTGCACTTTCTTTTACTTTTCTTGTTTAAGATTCAAAGGGCTAACAAACTTTGGTTTTGCATTGGTATATGACCGGCGAGACCGATTACACGAATATCCCTTTGATCCGTAAATCGAACGAACCTTACAAAGACTTAGGCGAAGGATAAGAGTAGCAATGGCTAATCAATACGGCAATATGAATCAAGATGTTCCAAAGGAGGAGGAGGTACTTCTTGCACGAAAGCAGTAACTATTCGAGACTATCTTGAAGAAGATCTTGATGGACTTAATCCAGGAGTTGTCGCACTGAAATTGAAGCCGACCACTTTGAGTTGAAACCGATAATGTTTAATATGATCAACACAATTGGTCAATTTGGCGGCTCAAAGAATCAAGATACACGGCAACATCTGAAATCTTTCCTCGAGATTTGCAACTCGTTCAAATTACACGGAGTCACCCCGATGTATTACGATTAAGATTATTCCCTATTCACCGAGGATAGGGGCGAAAGCATGGTTGAATAGCATTCCTGCCGGATCAATAGCATCTTGGACCGATCTTTGTCGTGATTTTCTTGCTCGGTTTAATCCTACAAATTTGACTGATAAGCTTCGTAACGACATTACTTTTTTTCGGCAGGCAGATGATGAATCCATGTACGAGGCTTGGGAGCGATATAGAGAACTTTTATACAAATGCCCCTACATGGATTCCCGGTGTGGACTCAAGTAACAATGTTTTACAACGCCGTGAATACACCAACAAGGATGATGCTAGATGCCTCGGTAAACGGCATACTTCTAGATAAGTCGCCGGAGGAAGCAATGCAAATTTTAAACAGGCTGGCCAAGAATGATTATCAATTCCCCTCTACTAGAAGAGGAGGAGTTAGACGCCAAGCCATAATACATGAACTAGGATCATCAGATTCAATTTCGGCACAATTGGCCACTTTAACCAAGATGGTCCAGAACATGCAAAAACCAAACAACGCACATGAGGTCAAGGTAATGGATTCTTTTTGTGAGTTATGTGGTGATAACCATGATTCTCGAATGAATGTATGCAGAATCCGAATCCGGCTTCTATGTGGGAATTACAATCGGAACAACAATGTGATGTCCAATACATACAATCCAGCTTGGAAGAAGCACCCTAATTTTTCATGGAGTAATCCCAACAATGCTCTAAACCAGAACAATCAGAATGCACAAGCATCGGGATTCTAGCAAAATATGCCACAGCAACAACCGACAACATCTAGTTCTTTGGAAAATTCTCTAAATGCTTTTATGATGAAAACTGAATCTTATATGGCTGAGAATAGTAACTTTATAAAAAGAACTGATGCTTTTATTAAAAGGACCGAGATGAGATTGCAAAACCAAGAGGCGGCAATCAAATCATTAGAAAATCAAGTCGGACAGTTTGCTCAAAATCTGAATACTAGACCGCAAGGAGGTTTACCTAGCGATACTGAAGTCGCATGAGGAACTGGCCATGAGCAATGTAAAGCAATCACCACTAGAAATGGCCAACAACTTAGAGAGGTTCAAACCCGCTCATCAAACAAAACTCCACAAAAAGATCAAGACGAACCTAGCGGCGAAGCCTCAGATGCTGAACCAGGAATTGCCTCGGCAACCGACAATAAGCATACCTCGACAACCCCAATTGGTAATGCCTCGGCAACTCCAGTTGTCCCGACAATGCCGTCAATCAGGTTCCAAACCAATGAAAGGATTGAAGATATCCGACTTCCACCACCATTCCCATAAAGGTTGAAGCGACAAAAGCAAGAATACCAATTCAAGAAGTTCCTTGATATCCTAAAGTAAGTCCACATCAACTTGCCATTGGTGGAAGCAATTGAACAAATGCCAAACTATGCAAAGTTTCTTAAAGACATTGTGTCCAAGAGAACAAGGCTATGAGAGTTTGAAACAGTTGCCGTAATAGAGGGATGCATGGCAATGTTGCACAATCGTATGCCACCCAAGTTGAATGATCCCGGAAGTTTCATAATACCCTGTTCTATTGGAAATCACTATGTCGGGAAAGCATTATGCGACCTTGGGGCTAGCATAAACTTGATGCCTATATCGGTTTTCCAGAAACTAGGAATCGGGAAGGTAAGACCTAATACAGTTATGCTACAGCTAGCCGACAGATCCTATGTGCATCCAGAGGGAAAAATTGAGGACATACTGGTAAAAGTTGATAAATTTATTTTTCCCGCTGACTTTATTGTTTTGGATTGTGAAGCAGATGAGCATGCACCTATCATTCTCGGGAGACCATTCCTAGCAACAGGGAGAACCTTGATCGATGTTGAAAAGGGAGAACTCACAATGAGAGTGAATGACCAGCAAGTTAAACTAAATGTGTTCCAAACACTAAGGCATGCCGATGATCCAGAAAAATGCCAACTTCTTCATGCCACGACATAGTTTAACTTCGATGAGGAATTTAGTTGCCTCGGCAACTACATTGCCGATCAAGAGGAACCTGACGAGTATGAAGAACCGGTCGATGAGGAATAACAAGAAGAGGCAAATTGGCTAGTCAATCGACCAGGTACATACTTTGAACCACTGAATTACTCAGGTAAGGAAGGTAAACTCGAAAAACCCTCTATTGAACAACCACCGATTCTTGAGTTGAAACAATTGCCAGAGCAACTAAAATATGCATACTTAGGAACTGATAATACATTGCCTGTAATTATTTCTTCTAAGTTATAGCCTGAGCAGGAAAAGAAGCTGATCAAGATGTTGAAGCTACACAAAAAGGCAATAGGGTGGACAATTGCCGACTTGAAGGGAATTAGCCCGGCAGTGTGCATGCACAAGATTTTGTTGGAAGATGATCACAAACCTTCAATTGAGGCCCAGGGGAGACTGAATCATGCCATGAAAGGGGTTGTAATGAAAGAAATCATCAAGTGGCTTGACACCGGCTTATATACCCTATCTCTGATAGTACATGGGTAAGTCCGGTACAATGTGTTCTGAAAAAGGGAGGTATAACGGTGGTAAGTAATGAAAACAATGAACTCATTCCAACCAGGACTGTGACCGGTTGGAGGGCTTGTATGGATTATCGAAAGCTAAACAAAGCCACTAGGAAAGATCACTTCCCATTACCCTTTATTGATCAAATGCTTGACCGTCTTGCACGTAAACCCTTTTATTATTTTCTTGATGGTTATTCAGGTTACAATCAAATTGCCATAGCACCAGAAGATCAAGAAAAGACAACCTTCACATGCCCATACGGTACTTATGCTTTCCGAAGGATGCCGTTCGGATTGTGTAACGCCCCGGCAACCTTTCAAAGATGCATGATGGCACTCTTTTCAGACATGGTCGAAGACTTCCTTGAGATCTTCATGGATGATTTTTTTGTTTTTGGTAATGACTTCGACAGTTGCCTCGGCAATTTAGAGAATGTATTGGCAAGATGTGACGAAACTGATTTAGTCATCAATTGGGAGAAATGCCATTTTATGGTAGATTAAGGAATAGTGCTCGGCCACAAGATTTCATCCAAGGGAATTGAAATAGACAAAGCCAAGGTGGACGTGATCGAGAGATTACCCCCACCAAGTTCGGTTAAAGGAATTCGAAGTTTTCTTGGACATGCAGGTTTTTATAGGAGGTTCATTCATAATTTTTCTAAAATCACTAAACCCTTGTGCAATTTGGTTGAACAGGATAAAGTCTTCGATTTTGATGATTCTTGCACCCAAGCATTCGAAACCCTAAAGAAAAAGCTTGCATCGGCACCCATTGTCGTTCCACCAGATTGGACGCTACCTTTTGAGCTCATGTGTGATGCAAGTGATTTCGCGGTAGGAGCAGTCCTAGGCCAAAGCACAGGTAAAACCTTCCATGTGATATACTACGCTAGTAAAACTCTTAATAGTGCTCAAGTGAATTACACAACAAAGGAGAAAGAGTTACTAGTTGTAGTTTTCGCATTTGACAAGTTCTGATCCTATTTGATTGGTAAAAAGGTAATTGTTCATACGGACCATTCGGCAATCAAATATCTATTTGCTAAAAAGGATGCCAAACCTCGTTTGGTTCATTGGATATTACTTTTACAAGAATTTGATATTGAAATTAAGGACAGGAAAGGAACAGAAAATCAAGTGGCCGATCACTTGTCACGTTTAGAACGCAATAGGGAGGAGGACGCGGATCTAGAGATATGCGATGCATTCCTGGATGAACAACTTTTAGTTGCCTCGGCGACTATGGGTGCGTATGCCTCGACAACCCTCGACGTCTCGGCAATCATGGATGCGTATGCCTCGGTAACTATGGACGCGCACGCCTCGGCAATTTTGGGAGCAGTCGCCACGGCAGCACATGCCTCGGCAATACCCTGGTACGCGGATTTAGTTAATTTCCTTGTTTGTGGTATTTTACCTTATGGCATTACTCACCAAGGGAAGAAGCGGTTCCGCCATAATGCGAAGCATTACTTTAGGGACGAGCCTCTTTTGTTTAAACAATGTGCAGATTAGGTTATACGTCGATGTGTCCCTGAAGAAGAGCAACAGAATATACTCCGGCAATGCCATTCTTCACCCTATGGAGGACATTTTGGAGGAACTCGTACCGCGGCTAAAGTTTTGCAATCCGGTTTGTATTGGCCAACATTGTACAAAGATTCCCAAGACTTTTACAAGCAATGTGATCGTTGCCAGAGGACGGGCAATATCTCTAGACGACATGAGATGCCGCTCCAGAACATCATCGAGGTGGAATTGTTCAATGTATGGGGGATCAATTTTATGGGACCTTTCCCATCTTCATTCGGCAACCTCTACATTCTACTTGCAGTCGACTACGTGTCTAAATGGGTGGAGGCAGCTGCAGTTCCCAACAACGATTCCAAGACCTTGTAACGATTCTTGCAGAAAAACATATTTACACGGTTTGGGATGCCGAGAGCAATTATCAGTGACGAATGCAAGCATTTTGACAACAGACTTATTGCCAAGATGTTGCAACACTTCGGCATATCACACAAGATCGCCACGGCATATCACCCACAAACCAACGGGCAAGCAGAAATTTCCAACCGGGAATTAAAGGGTATACTCGAGAAAGTTGTAAATCTCTCTAGGAAGGATTGGTCATTAAGACTAGATGGCGCACTTTGGGCATATCACACTGCATTCAAAACAACCTTAGGTATGTCCCCCTTCCGACTTGTCTATGGAAAATCATGCCATCTACTGGTGGAAACCGAACACAAGGCATAATGGGCAATCAAGACCGTGAATATGGATTGGGAAAGTTCCGGACAAAAGCATTTGTTGGACCTCAATGAGATAGAAGAATTTCGTGCACTCGCCTATAACAATGAACGAATCTACAAGGAGAAAACAAAGCAATGGCATGACAAGAAACTATTGCCACGGAAATTCACGCCAGGGCAACTAGTTCTCTTATTCAATTCTCGGCTAAAACTTTTCCCGGGAAAGCTGAAATCAAGATGGTCGGGACCATTCGAAGTTGTCAAACCATTCTCCCATGGTGCTGTGATAATCAAGTCCATCTCTGACAACCATGAATTCAAAGTTAATGGACAAAGATTGAAGCACTACAATGGTGCCCATGTGGAACGTAACAAAGAAGTAGTCAACTTAGGAGATGCATGAGCATGTTCTCCCTTTGATATTTTATTTTATTTTTTCGATTAATTTTTTATTTTATTTTTCGAACTATTTTTTATTTTTTTATTTCCGATTATTATTATTTTTTAGGATAGATTTTTTTTTTAAGTTTAAGAATCCCATTACACATCTTTATTTATTTTCTTTTTTTAGTCTATCTTTAATTTTAATCCTTATTTGATTTGTCTTTGAATTGTAGGAAAAGAGTTCAAGATAAAGAGGAATTTTAATCCAAGAAGGAAAACATCTTCAACAAGGAAACTAATGGGCTGAATCTAAGGCTTATATAAAGCCTCCAATTTACCCTAATCAAACCCCCCTTGCCGTCACCCTCTCCCTAAACCAAAACCCTTTTTTTCGTTTTCCTCTAATCCCACCCACCATATTTACCACCTATCTTTTCTATAAAACCCATCACCCTTAACCTATTCCTACTTTTTATCTTGCAACTTTTTAATTTCTTTTATTTTCTTTCATTTGTTTTTACAAAACTCACAACCAATATCATCTATGGCATCCAAGATTAAATTTTTAGTTCATCCAAGTTCCTCCAAAGAACCAAGATACAAGAAGTTTGCTACACCGATGGTTCAAGAAAGATTTCACTCCAAGTTTGAAAGCCGGAAGATTCATGAAGAACAAGGCTTTGAATACTCCAACTCTCATCAAGATTTCGGCCTTGAACCATTCATCTTCGAGAGGATTGCACATCAAAAGTGGCAAATCTTTTGCCATCAACCGGAACCAGGTAACATCTCATGGGTAAGAGAATTCTATGCTCACTCATCTAACCCGAATAATCCTTATGTTTTTGTTCGTGACAAGGCCATACTCATAAGTCCCGAAAACGTCAACACCTTTTACGGGCTTTACATTGAGAATGACGAGCATCAAGCCTTCGTTGATTAAATCACGCCCAAGCAACTCGACAAGGTGCTTCAAGAACTCACTCAACCAGGAACTCATTGGAATGACAGTAAATACAAGGGCACGGTAAATCGCCTTCGGCTCAAACCCGAGGCAAAACTATGGAATAAGTTTGTTAAAACTTCTTTAATGCCCACCACACACAATACTACCGTTGATATACCACGTCTTTTGCTCATACATTCTATTTTGCATAATCGCATCATTAACATTGGAAAAATTATTTGTGATGAGATTTTTGTATGTAGATCAAAAGATAAGGGTTTTCTTTTCTTCCCTTGCTTAATTTCTAATCTTTACAAGGAGATGCATGTCCCCAAGTGAGTCCACCGATGAAAAGACCCTATCAAAGTCCGGTTGGAATCAAGCACAAATCTGAAAGCTAATGGAAGAGGCACCGGGAAATTCTTCAAGGCCTCCAATTACCGCGGAAACTCATATCGTCCCGGCAATCCCTAATGCCCAAGCACCTAACGCCCGGGCAACTCGGCCATCAACCCCGGGACACTTTGAAGCACTCTTGCAACCATTGGTGAGTCACCTAAGGCAAATGGAAGACCGACAACTAATGTTCATGCGGTATATGAAGGAGCACAACAATGTCATCACCCAAGTCATCCTAGAAAGGTACCCGAACAGTCGCGTGCCGTTCCCAATCTTTCCTGCCGAGATCCTTGCCCCAGCAACCAATGAAGCAGTCACCATGGCAACCGCGACAGATGATGCCGCGGCAACCTACATCGTGCACGCACAAGTTGATGCCACGACAACCAACCCTGAAGATGCCACGACAACCAAAGCTAAAGACATCCTGACAACCACTACAAAAGCCAAAGGAAAAGCACCGATGCCCGAATCAACTCCTACAGAATTATTTTCTGATTTTTCAGATTCGGATGAGTCCTCCATTGCACCAACAAAGGCCGCACCAATTGAATCCTCCAAGCGAAAAGCCAATGACACTGATGAAGAGGACGATGAGGACAACCCCGTACGAGGATCGATTCCACCACCGACAACAAGGAAACAACCATCGCGTTCAAGCAAGAGAATCAAGACACCGACCAAAAAGAAACTAATCATCCATGATGACGAACTCTCGGAGTAAGTCCTCGTATGCATTTTATTATTCGTTATCTTTATTCTTCTTTAATGCATGCATTGAGGACAATGCTTCACTCGAGTTTGGGGGGATTGTTATTAGTAGTTACCATGTTTAGTTACATTCATCTTAAGTATTACATTTAGGATACATAAATTGCTTTCCATGCCTTTAGTTGGAACAAGAATTGCTTAGATTTGATGAATATCCGATGATGACTTTGCCAATGCACTAATTGATAGAATTTTTATTCTAGGATAACCATGGAAAAACTTAGAATTTTACTATGGTGCTAAATTTAATGAAACACTGTTGTGGTTTGATTGATTTAAGGAATTCTAGTGAACTTAGGTTGATAATTAACAAATTGGGAGATTAGAATAAAAAAAATTGATTGCTAGAGGTGCCTGAAATTGGCTCTAACATGTGCAAAAAACTTTTTTTATCACTAGAGATGCCCGAAACTGGCTCTAGTATGTGCTAAAAAAAATTTTTGATCGCTAGAGGTGCCCGAAACCGGCTCTAGTCGAATAAAACTAAAAACAAAACACTATAGGTGCCCAAAGCTGGCTCTAGTTAAAATATGTTAAAAAGAACCCAATGAAGTAATTTGAAAACCTCTTGTTTGCATAGAATCCGAAAAATCAACTTGCACACAACTCCGCACACACTCACAAGCATTATAGTTTGATTCCGAGTAACTCCTAAGTTTTCTAAAAAATGAAAAGCCAATCATACTTCGTGCCCCAGTTCTGAGAATTGAAATCAAGTTCAAAGCTAAGTTTGCGAAAATTAAAGTCTTGGCAGGTAATTATTAGTTTGCATTGCTTGAGGACAAGCAATAGTTCGAGTTTGGGGGTGTGATAAGTGTTCAAAAGTACTATTTTTCTTACCCTTTTTACTCATATTATTGTTAGACTTAGGCTCATATTAGTTGCATAATTAGCCATTCATGCATTAATCCATGTTTCCTTCCATCGTTGAGCTTGATTACATAACTTGGTAGTTTTGTGGGAAAAGATGCTGCTTTGGTGTGTTTTATGTGCATGTGCAGTATCACTTGCCAAAGCAAGACTAGAGCTAGTTGCCAGGGCAATGCATGAAGGAGATGCCAAGCTAGTTGCCAGGGCAATGCATGAAGGAGACGTCGAGCCAGTTGCCAGGGCAATTGTTGACAAAAAACAAGGTGATATGGTATTCGAAATTGATGACTAGACAAGCCCAGTATGACGTGGAGCAAAGCCAAATCCCAAAGGAATTTGATTTCCATGAAGAGATTAAAGAAGAATTAAATTCCAAGAAGATAGGAGAAGTTCTAGTAGGAATATAATTATAATAAAGAATTATATTCTTTAAAGATAATTTAATTCCAACTTAACTTCCTCCTTAAAGAAGGACTTTGACCTAGCCCTATAAATAAGAGGCCATATCGTCAAACTCCAAGGAGAGCAAGAGAAGGGAATTTCGACAACTCCAAGGGAGAGGAAGATGAGAGAATTTTCGACAAACATCTAGGGCAAGGGGATTTCGACAAGCTTCCTTCTTCATCTTTTTCTTTCTTGTTTGATTGGGTTCATGCTAGGGATTATTTATCTTGTGTTTCTTTGGAACCTAGCCATGAACTAAATCTATTTGGCTATGGTTATTGTGTTTTGTGGTTGTGAGAAACTATTGGTTTTTGTTTAGGTAATAAGAGTTTGCACTTTTCTATTCAAGGTTTATTCATTCTTGGTTCTTATTCTTGTTTGCGGGTGAATTGGGAGAGAATCTCGTAACTTCATCTATTTATCTAATATCGGGAGAGTTAGATTCAAGAAACGAATGAATATGATCTTTATTCAATCTATTGATGGTGAAGATTAATCTGACTTAGGTATAAGTTAAGGATTTCAACGGCTAAGAGGAGCGCAAGATTGGTTGTTGTTCACCCTTGATTCACGCAGGGATGTATTATCAAGGCATGCACAAGTAGCTAGAGTTTCGACTTAGGGATAAGAAGAAACCATTGAAGAACGCTCTGCCGAACCTTGAAGGTTGCTGCCCAGACACCCAAGTAGTTGCCCAACTAGTCGCCCAGGCAACCATCGATTAGTTGCCAAGGCAACCCCGTTGTGCAAGTTGCCACGGCAGCTGAGTTGCCCGTGCACTCTTTTACCAAGACGATTTAATCGGCTATCACACCTCAACTCACGATAACCTGGCCTATCTCTCTCATTTTATCTCATCTATTCTTTTACTTTATTGCTTTCTAGATTAGCTATTAGTTAAAACTCCTATAATCCTTTATTTGTGTTTTTACTTTTTACAGTACAAGAGACTAGATTCTTGAAGTAGCACCAATCCCTGTAGAGACGATATCTTTTATACTATAACTTGCAACGTGTATACTTGCACAATTGCGGCTAATGAACATTTCATGCATAAAAAAAGGATATTGACAAGTATTTTACACATTGGAAATTATCCTGCGAATAAGGGCTACGAACATCCAAAATTTAGTATAGAGATGCGAATATCCGAGTGCGAATGCACCAATAAAGGATATGCAAACATATACAGAAGTAGAGTTGCGGACCAGTATAAGCGAATGCTAACATGCAATTAAATATGAGCGTTGACGCGAACACTGAAATACGAGCAGAAGCTGAATACTAATGTAGAAAATGCGATCAAAAGTCCTACGAACGCTAACATGGACAAAAGCGAACAAGAAGATCGCAGGCGAATAAAATACAATGATGATCCCAACTACAAACCTTAGAGTATGAACGATAGCTGCTAACGTTGGTTTGCAAACACTAACGTGTCCGATAATGAGAATGCTAAAATACGAAGGAATAACGCCAAACTTTGGACACTAATGTGTAAGCTAAGCAGACGCTGGAGGCAGACACGTACAAGGAATCCTATGCTGTCGTGATTGCTTGGAAAAGAAGAAATCCTACATTAATTAGACTTTCACTTTACATTAAATTATATTTAATGTAGGATTAGGGTATGTACTTTATTGTAACTCTTTCTCATATTTGATGTGTAATTCTTTGCCTATAAATAGGATCAATGGGGGAAAAGAGGGGGGAGAGACGGTTTACCCTAGAAACCCTTCTTACTTTTATCTACTCCATGAGTAGCTAAAACTTTAAGTTCTAGCCGAGTTGTTTCAGGATTTTCAAAACAATTATTAGTGAGACTTCTTGTTATTATTTTTCTTCATAATTCAAAGTATTTTTATATCTTTCGGGCTTATTCAATTGTGTGTGTTGGATTATATATGCATAATAAACCGATCATGGATTATTGATACAAGTAGTAAGAAAACTTAGACTATGGTTTTTGAAGGTATGAAATTGTATATTTAACTTGTATGGATTATCACTTTTTGAATATATGTGTTTTGGTCTCTTAATCACTTAATGCTATTTAATAGGTTTTATCTAAAGTGGACTATATAAGGATGTAACCTAAATAATAAGTGTTATCAACTTATGGACTATTAGGTTGTTAGCTAATTAAAAGAAGAGAACTCTTAGGTTATTTGTGGATTATCATCTAACTTAAGAACCAAGCTACTTTGAGAATTATGCAGGTTATCTTTTGAAGTCTGTGATTTAATACTTGGATGGAAACACCGCGGACGAATTGGCTAGACATCATCAAACCATTCGCACAACCTTACTTTTATTGCTCTCTTCTATCTCTTCACAACAAACATAAAAAACCCCTTATTTACTTTTTATTCACTCTAGTATTAGTTAGTAAACTTATACCTTTTGACCACTCTCTATGGGTTCGGCCCTGCTTACCACACTACAAATCCAAAGAAGTACGTAGGTATTTATTTCTTGGTGGATTTGACACTCATCACTATTCCAATATTACCAATATTCGTACATAGATTCATCGTCATATTGTTAGAATGAGATAATATCGCTCTACTTCTGATTGTGTATATTTGATGGGTCATATATGTGTAAAAACTTGCTGCACAAGTCATCCCAGGATGTAATAGATCCTGAGAAACAAGTCTTCAACCATGCCCTGGCTTGATCTCGCAAGGAATATGGAAATAGCTTGAGTCGCAATGTGTAACCCCATCGACCCGGCCTAGACGCCGAACCAAACCCAGAGAGCTACATTATGTTTGCCGAAGCAACCCGGAGAAAGGTTACAAAAAGCCAGTCCATTTTTTTATCGTGTCTAGACGCAAATTATTAATCCTACATGTACATACTTGCATCAGGTGAAAACTTGAGGGAAGCGAATCACAAAAGAACAACCGATTGCAACACATTCATTACGAGGACTAAAATGTAAAACTTTTAAATTAAAGGACCAAAACTGAAACTAAGGTTACTCATTCTCAATTAGCCCATTTATATGCCCACATGTCAAAATTTATGTTAGTATAATCATCCAAACCCATAAAATTGCAATCCCAAAACTCAAGGACCAAAATGAAAGAAACAGAAACCTTCAAAGATTCCAAAACAACAAAATTAACTGCAGCCGTACCGGTACGCGTACATGTGTTTCGGTACGCCCTTATAAATTTAAAAACTCAGTTTCTAGTAACCAAAACTCGTACCGAACGCTTGCTCGCGTATCAAAATGCCTAGACAAAATGCTAAGAACCGTACCGGAACACTTGCTCGAGTACCGAAATGCTATGCCTGAAATGGCCTAGCCGTACCGATACGGTGACACCTGTTTTGATACACCTAGACTTGTAATGTCATTTTAGCTGGTTTTTCACACAAATCTTGATGCATTTAGGTCCTAGCAACTTGCAAACACACATATAAGCATCCAACAACACATTTATCAACACTTGCACCGTGATTTAGCAACCATACAAGCCTTTACTACCATACAGATTACTCTAGAGGCATGTTCCCTAGATCACTTCACGAAACGCACCAAAATGCTCAAACAAATATTTCCCAGCACAAGCATCATATAAACATCACTTCCATACCATATTCACCATGTTAAGCTTATCAAAGTATGCCATCCAAGAAAAACCATCTATATGCATACCTAGGTACCCACATAACATCAACCATAGGTAACGATGCACAAAATGCAAAACAACAACAACAATCAAACTCTAGAATCACAACATTACACATGCTCAAAATTAGGGAATAACAGAATTACAAATCCCAAAATCCACGACGAACACATTGCCTTATTAACCGGAAACTAAAACCGAGTTCATACTCAATATAGTCTTTTCTTTGGATCACGTTAACTTTGCCTTTGCTGGCACCAAACTTTAATGCTTTGCATCATTAGGAAAAAGAGAGCGTAAGCACACTTGTTTAGTGAGGATGGTCTTAAAACAATGATGCATTATAACCCTTGAAAACCAAACACTTGTTTTCAAACCATGCTTACGACCTAAGCAAGTTCCAATGATTCCAATTCACAACATGCATATCAACCTTATGCAAAACATTATAATCCACATGCTTAAGTCCCCAAAGCATCATATACAAAACCATGCTTAAATTCCAAAGCATTAAATCATAAACCATGCTTAAATTCCAAAGTATTAAATCATAAACCATGCTTAAATTCCAAAGCATTAAAAATAGGTTCAACAAAGGAACTTTCATATATTGGCAATTATAGTGACATCGGATAGTCGACCACTATCCTTGATTAGCCGACCGCTAATCTTTAGTTAACCGACGGTTAACTTTACACATCTGATACACGGATCTCCCTTAATGACCGACCATCATTAAGATCACACCATGCCGACCGCATGAGTTAACAACCTTGCCAACCGTAAGCTTTACATCAGCTAGGGGAACCGACCGCTCAACCCAAGTGATAACAACATAGTCCGAGTAACCGATCGCTATACCTCAAGGACCCTTAACCATGATTGATTTTTAAACATATTATAGTGCACTTTATCCTATGGCATGCCAATTATATCCGAATGTTTTCTCATCTTGTCACATAGACAATATATCATTTACAAAACCATTTACTCATTGTTTTACAACGCATTACACAAAATTCCCACATATGCGAATCATATTGCCTTAGAAATATCACATTCCCGACCGGAATAAAAACCAATGTTCACTAGCATTTAATACACTTTTAAGCCATTGCATGTGTACTTAGAAACCATGCATTTATAGTAAGTAAAACCAACCATGTTTACGACCAAAACATGAAACACACATGCTCATATCCGAACCGATATTAAAGAGCAAAGGAGGGAAGCTTAGGTAAGTGTTTTAAACTTAACCTAAACTTCCAAATCCACTTTCAAACCTTTGAAAGACTTTTAAAACCGTTTCCACTAACCGATATCACTTCACCTTGCTTGCTACCGCGAAACAAGCTCCTGGCAAGCCTCAAACCACTTCAAGATGCTACGCCTTGATTATCCCCTATTTCGGCCACACAAAACCAGAGGAAACATGCAATAAAATGCATCCAACTCTCTGTTTTAAACCAAAATCCCGTATCTCTCAAGATGCCCACTCAAAACTCATTCGAAACTTACCGAAAACAACTTCAAACACTTCTCAATCTTAACCCAGCCATAAACTAACGATTCAAAACATCAAACCTCATCAATTAACATCTAAAACTCATTCACAACATCCTTTTACTTCAAGCAATGATTAAACTCCTTAAACAACCCAAAAACCCTTAACTAACAACCTAAACAATTAGAGATTCAACCAATTTCGGGATTCCATTATTGACAACAACTTATCCACATTATAATAAATCCAAAATAAGATTTAAATCAATCCACAACACTGGAAAAATATATCCAAATAAAAAATTACAAGATCCATCAATTAAACCTCAATTAAGCTAAAATCTATAATTAATTAATCAAAACCTATTGAAAAACATATGTAAAGAGCCAAGAACTTGGGAACTTAAGTAAAGAACCTTTCGTTAGAGGAGAAGAATGAAACTTACCTCCAATGAATGAGTTTCCCCTTAATTGGATGGTTTCCTCTTGAAAAACAATGAGATTTTTGGAAAACAATTTGAAGAATCATTTAACAAATCAAAGAATAAAGAAAACAAGATCATTACCTTGAATCTCTGATAAGAAAGAGGGTGTTTGGCTGAGAGAATTTTGAGAGAAAATATGAGAGAAGAAAAGTTACGTCAAATTGTGTTTTGAAAGAAATAACCACATTTTAACTAAATTCCATTTAATTCTTTTAATAAAAACCCTTTAAAAATAATCCTAATTAAGATAAAACTCATATTATACCAAATGGTAAAATAGCTCCTTAATGATTCAAAGTTTTGACTCTTTACAAAATAGTCACCTTTTAAAATAGTTTTCAAAAGTTGCATTTTGGTCACCAGCCAAAATGTCACCCTTCCAAAGCTCATTTTCCAAAATTACTTTCACCAATATTTTTAATATAATAAAATATGATTTTTAAATATTTTTCTATATTTTTATCTTTCAGAAAAATATTCACTCCTGAATCTGACTCGAATATCTAACCCGGTCCACTAGACCGTCTAACCAGCTCCCAAAACCGCTAGGCCCAAAATCGGGGCATTACAAAATGCATCGTCAGGAATCCCCGATTGTCAAAAGTAATCATATACTTCCAGAAAATCTTGAATATGTTTTCGAGCACCCTCTCTTATTAATCTTCCAAATTATCCAATGTTGTTAAGCATGTTGAACATAACGAGGTTTAAATCAAAGTGAGCCATTCCTAGATCTGGCACAATAATAGATGGGGTGAGGTTGTTGATAACGGGCTCGATATGCACTCTGATGGGCCTTCTAGGTTTGGCAGGTGGTGGATCCTCCTATCATTCCCGGTCATTATTTCGGGCTGCGTCAACCACTCTTTGTCCATCAACTAGTTGTACACCTTGGTTACGCGCGTTCTCACGGCCGTCTTTTTCATTCTCGTTCACCATATTCTTTTTTTCTCTGCATAAATTCCTCAAAGTTCTTTCGATCTCTGGGTTTAATGGAAGAATAGGCTCTATAGCGAACCTTTTGGGCATGCACCGGAACGTACCTGAGAAAAAAAACAAAAGTTAAATGCAAATAAAGTAAATTCCTAAGCACAATTACAACATAAATATCAATTGTCAATCCTGCCAAAAAGTTGATGTTTTTCGAATAGTGAGGCACTTTAGAGCAAATATACTCATCAAATCAAGTAATATAGTGGTGAGTAGAGTGTCGAACCCACAAAGATTGGATCAATAACTATGAAGTTGTCGAACTTAAGAATGTGTTTGCAAGTATGAGACGGTATCATATTAATAAAACAAAAAACAATTAAAGTAAAGATAGCTATGATAAAGACGGACAGATGCTGCGGCAAATAATAGATAATTATGGAAGCTGGGATTATTACTAAGGATATATGCTTGATTACTTATTCTAATACTATAACAACTGGTAATACATGTCTGCGTAAACCATTAAAATCCTTATCTACTCGATAGGATTTTCTAATGAACTTCTGACTCTCTCGATGCCTAGCAGTTAATAATATTAAAGCTAAGGTAATACATGTTTACGTTAACCCTAACAACTTTATTATTTGTTTAAGAACTCTTTTTTAGTTGTTGAAACCCTAAATTTATGTCTAAGCCGGATTAAAACTAAGTTAATAGCTTAGCCCTACTTTTCACGTTTGTATAACCTAACTCTCTCAATATTAAGCCACATATCAATAGTTAAAAGGCCTTTCTCGATAGCTCTTACAATAACTACGCATGAAAAATGATGAAAATAATATATAAAGGGAAAAAACTATAGCATTAAAATAAATTATCAAAATATAAAATCCTAGGAAGCAATAATCCCAACTAAAATATTTAGCTCATTTATGAGCCTAAAATATCCATAATAATATTAAAGTTAGACAATTTATCAAGCAATAAAAAGAAAAGAATTGAGCGTCCTCGACAAACTCTCTCTATGCCGTCCAACTATTGCTGCATGTCTCCCACTCCATCGGCCTCTCTCGATGACGTCTGTCGTGAAAAGATTTTTCTAAGTTCAACCTCGGTGGTTCTTCAAAAGCTTCAGACTAGGATTGTTGTCTAAATCGTGCTTCTTTATATTGGCGTCCAATTATCCCTTATATAGGCGATAAAACTAGGGTTTTTGAAACCCTGAAGTGCTCGATTTCATTAAGAAATGTCATTGATTTCCCACTATTTTTAATGTTTTATATAGGGGAGAAAGTCCACGTGAGTAAAATTAGATTCATCTCTAACTCTTTATGCCTTGTCAGCTCCAGCCATGCGATCTGCTACTCATCTGCTCCAACATTCCTCTAGCATCCTGCACATAAACCACAAAGCACCATCTTTCCATAAAAACACCAAAATATATAATAATTAAATACAGACGGTGTAACTCCCTATTTATATACAAACTATATGAAAACTAACCTAAATGCAACTAAATGAATTTGAAAACATACAAAAGTTAAGTAAAAAGGGTATGCAAAAATAAGATATCTACACAATCATTACGAGGGCCGGTACTAGTACCAACTGGGCATTATGCCTAAAAATAGTGAAATAGAGACCAAGGACCAAAAAATTTATAGAATATGATTTAATGGGTTTCTAATGAGATAACATGACTTATAAAACTGAGATTTTACCCCTGTAGGTAACCACAAAGAGTTAGAGGCTTGCTTGGTTAATTAAAGAATTCAAATGAATTGATGTAATGATTTATTGTAAAGACCTGAATTTTAGAATCTGTGGGTCGGTTCACCTGAGTGGTAGTTATTTGGAATTGGGATGAGATTTTTGGGTTATTTGGTGCTTAAAAGAACCTTTTTGGGCTTAGTTATTGCCTTGGGGTTTTGGGCTTGGTTATGATAGTGAGGGGAAGAAAAGGCTAAAATGTAATTTCCAAGGAAAAAGCTGGTTGGAAATTAAATCTCTGTAGAAAAGTGGGAAGAGTGATATCACTCTTGTTCCCCCATATTTTCTTATATTTCTCTTCATCTTTCATATTCCGATCACAAAGTTAACGGTTTAACATTTGTTATTTTGAGTAGTAATCTCAGAATTTGGCTGGAGAAAGTTGTAATCATCATCAAATTATCTATCTTTTAAGGTAAAAATGGTTGGATATGGTGGTAAATGAAGAAAATAGGTTTTTGGTGGGGTTGGAGAAGATGAACGAGAATATAAGATTTAACCACATTTTTTGTTGTTAGATTCTTCCTTAGTTATCTTTATTCCTTTTAGCAACGTTGTAATTTGTTTTACAACATTTGGTTGTAATGAAAGAGGTTGGAGAGTATTCCAAGGAGCAAGGAAATGGAAGGGTTTGAGCTTGAGTAAGGGCTGCTCTCCCAATTGTTGGAGGAAGGTCAGTACACTTCTAACTCATTTTTTTCATGCACATCCTAAGGATGATGCTTTGTATGCTTGATTTGGTGGTTTAGGTGTTGAATGCTTGAAAATGCTTGTTAATGGTAAATCCAGGAATTGATGTTAATAACTTGTAAAAATTATAGTAAACCACCCTAAATGACTCCTATAAACTATACGATCATCTTAAAGGGTTTTTGGTTTCGATTTGAAGGCTTTAGGAATGATTTCCCAAGCCTAAAAAGCCATTTCTTGGCTTCGGTACCGGTACAGGAGAGGTCGTATCGGTACCCTAGTGTTTTGGGGAAGACGAACACTGTTTTATTAAAAGCAAACTATGAAGGGGGTACCAATATGGTGCTCAACCTATACCGGTACGCCAAGTATATATGTATCGGTATAAGTCGACCTATATCGGTATGCTAAAGCTTTAGAAAATTCTTGTGAGATAAATTTGTATCGATACTTTTTGAGTACCGATACCCAAGAGTATCGTACCGGTACACGAGTGCCAATATCAATACCCCCTAGGCATTCTGCTTCAAAGTTGAGTTTGAGCCTAGGGGCTAAAAATTATAATATTCGATCCAATTGAATCCTAAAGAGGTAAAATTAGATATAAAATTGAAAAACTGAGAATTTACCCACACACTCAATCATAATACGTAATAACTTGGTAAATAGCTTATGCGATTTAAATGTTGCTAGCATCTGTTGCACGTAATAAGTGCTACGCAATTGTGCAAGTATACACGTCGCAAGTTATAGTATAAAAGATATTGTCTCCACAGGGATTGGTGCCACTTCAAGGATCTAATCTCTTGCACTGTAAAAAGTAAAAACACAAGTAGAGGATTATAGGAGTTTAACTAATGACTAATCTAGAAAGCAATAAAGTAAAAGAAAAGATGAATTCAAATGAGAGAGAGATAGGCCAGGTTATCGTGAGTTGAGGTATGATAGCCGATTGGACCGTTTTGGTAAAAGAGTATACGGGCAACTCAGTTGTCGTGGCAACTTGCACAACGGGGTTGCCTTGGCAACTAATCGATGGTTGCCTGGGCAACTACTTGGGCGTCTGGGCAGCAACCTTCAAGGTTCGGCAGAGCGTTCTTCAATGGTTTTTTCTTATCCCTAAGTCGAAACTCTAGCTACTTGTGCATGCCTTGATAATACATCCCTGTTTGAATCAAGGGTGAACAACAACCAATCTTGCGCTCCTCTTAGCCGTTGAAATCCTTAACTTATTCCTAAGCCGGATTAATCTTCACCATCAATAGATTGAATAAAGATCATATTCATTCGTTTCTTGAATCTAACTCTCCCGATATTAGATAAATAGATGAAATCACGAGATCATCTCCCAATTCACTCGCAAACAAGAATAAGAACCAAGAATGAATAAACCTTGAAATAGAAAAGTGCAAACTCTTATTACCTAAACAAAAACCAATAGTTTCTCACAACCACAAAACACAATAACCATAGCCAAGTAGATTAGTTCATGGCTAGGTTCCAAAGAAACACAAGATAAACAATCCCTAGCATGAACCCAATCGAACAAGAAAGAAAAAGATGAAGAAGGAGGCTTGTCGAAATCCTCCTTGCCCTTGATGCTTGTCGAAAATTCTCTCCTCTTGCCTTCCTTGGACTTGTCAAAATTTCCCTATTGCTCTCTCCCTTGGATTGTCGAAATCTCCTTGCTATTTATAGGGCTAGGCCAAAATCCTTCTTTGAGGAGGAGTTTAAGTTGGAATTAAATTATCTTTAAAGAATATAATTCTTTATTATAATTGTATTCCTACTAGAACTTCTCCTATCTTCTTGGAATTTAATTCTTCTTTAATCTCTGCATGGAAATCAAATTCCTTTGGGTTTGGGCTTTGCTCCACGTCATCTTGGGCTTGTTTAGTCATCAATTTTGACTACCATATCACCTTTGCTCATGTCGACAATTGAAATGGCAACTGGCTCGGCGTCTCCTTCATGCATTACCCTGGCAACTAGCTCGGCATCTCCTTCATGCATTGCCCTGGCAACTAGCTCGGCATTGCTTTGGTAAGTGATCCTGCACATACACACACAAAGCACACCAAAGCAGCATCTTTTCCACAAAAACTACCAAGTTATGTAATCAAGCTCAACGATGGAAGGAAACATGGATTAATGCATGAATGGCTAACTATGAAACTAATATGAGCCTAAGTCTAACAATAATATGAGTAAAAAGGGTAAGAAAAATAGTACTTTTGAACACTTATCACACCCCCAAACTCGAACTATTGCTTGTCCTCAAGCAATGCAAACTCATAATTACCTGCCAAGACTTCAACTTTCACAAACTTAGCTTTGAACTTGATTTCAATTCTCTGAACCGGGGCACAAAGTATGATTGGCTTTTTATTTTTCGGAAAACTGAGGAGTTACTCGGAATCAAACTATAATGCTTGTGAGTGTGTGCGGAGTTGTGTGCAAGTTGATTTTTCGGATTCTATGCAAACAATAGGTTTTCAAATTACTTCATTGGGTTCTTTTTAACATGTTTTAACTAGAGCCAGTTTTGGGCACCTCTAGTGTTTTGTTTTTAGTTTTCTTAAGTTAATTTAATCGACTAGAGCTGGTTTCGGGCACCTCTAGTTAAAAAAAAATTAACACATCCTAGAGCCAGTTTCGGGCACCTCTAGTGATCAATTTTTTTAGCACATGCTAGAGCCAATTTCGGGCACCTCTAGCATTCATCCAATTTTTATTCTAATCCTCCAATTTGTTAATTATCCACCTAAGTTCACTAGAATTCCGTAAATCAATCAAACCACAACAGTGTTTCATCAAATTTAGCATCATAGTAAAATTCTAAGTTTTTCCATGGTTATCCTAGAATAAAAATTCTATCAATTAAGTGCATTGGCAAAGTCATCATCGGATATTCATCAAATCTAAGCAATTCTTGTTCCAATTAAAGGCACGACAAGCAATTTATGTATCCTAAATGTAATACTTAAGATGAATGTAACTAAACATGGTAACTACTAATAACAATCCCCCCCAAAATTGAGTGAGTCATTGTCCTCAATGCATGCATAAAAATAACGAAAAAAATAAAAATAAAAATGCATACGAGGACTTACTCCGAGAGTTCATCATCGTAGATGATTAGTTTCCTTCTAGTCGGTGTCTTGATTCTCTTGCTTGAACGCGATGGTTGTTTTCTTGTTGCCGGGATGTCTTTAGCTTTAGTTGCCGTGGCATCTTCAGGGTTGGTTGTCGTGGCATCAACTTGTGCAGGCACGATGTAGGTTGCCGCGACATCTTCTTCATTGGTTGTCGGGGCAGGGATCTCGGCAGTAAATTTCCTTAGCATAGTAGTTGTGAGTCTTGTTGTGAAAAAGAAAATAAAGAAAACCTGAAAACTAAAGATAATGAAGAAAAATAAAATATCTCCTAAAAATAAAAATGAAAAGAAAAAGAAAAAGAAAAAGAAAAAGAAAAAGAAAATATTGAAAGGAGAGCATGCTCATGCATCTCCTAAGTTGACCACTTCTTTGTTACGTTCCACATGGGCACCATTGTAGTGCTTCAATCTTTGTCCATTAACTTTGAATTCATGGTTGTCAGAGATGGACTTGATTATCACAGCACCATGGGAGAATGGTTTGACGACTTCGAATGGTCCCGACCATCTTGATTTTAGCTTTCCCGAGAAAAGTTTTAGCCGAGAATTGAATAGGAGAACTAGTTGCCCTGGCGTGAATTGCCGTGGCAATAGTTTGTTGTCATGCCGTTTTCTCCTTGTAGAATCATGCATTGTTATAGGCGAGTGCACGAAATTCTTCTATCTCGTTGAGATCCATCAAACACTTTTGTCCGGCACTTTCCCAATCCATATTCACGGTCTTGATTGCCCAGTACGGCTTGTGCTCGATTTCCACTGGTAGATGGCATGTTTTGCCATAGACAAGTCGGAATGGGGACATACCTAAGGGTGTTTTGAATGCAGTGCGATATGCCCAAAGTGCGTCATCTAGTCTTAATGACCAATCCTTCCTAGAGGGATTTACAACTTTCTCGAGTATTCCCTTCAACTCTCGGTTGGAAATTTCTGCTTGCACATTGGTTTGTGGGTGATATGCCGTGGCGATCTTGTGTGATATTTCGAAGCGTTGCAACATCTTGGTAATTAGTTTGTTGTCAAAATGCTTGCCTTCGTCGCTGATAATTGCTCTCGGCATCCCAAACCGTGTAAATTTGTTTTTCTACAAGAATCGTTGCACGGTCTTGGAATCGTTGTTGTGAACTGCAGCTGCTTCCACCCATTTAGACACGTAGTCGACGGCAAGTAGAATGTAGAGGTTGCCGAATGAAGATGGGAAAGGTCCCATGAAATCGATCCCCCACGCATCGAACAATTCTACCTCGATGATGTTTTGGAGTGGCATCTCATGTCGTCTAGAGATATTGCCCGTCCTCTGGCAACGATCACATTGCTTGTAAAAGTCTTGGGCATCTTTGTACAATGTTGGCCAATACTAACCGGATTGCAAAACTTTGGCCGCGGTACGAGTTCCTCTTAAATGTCCTCCATAGGGTGAAGAATGGCATTGTCGGAGTATATTATGTTGCTCTTCTTCAGGGACACATCGACGTATAACATGATCTGCACATTGTTTAAACAAAAGAGGCTCGTCCCAAAAGTAATGCTTAGCATCATGGCGGAACCGCTTCTTCCCTTGGTGAGTAATGCCATAAGGAAAAATACCACAAACAAGGAAGTTAACTAAATCCACGTACCAGGGTATTGACGAGGCATGTGCTGCCGTGGCGACTGCTCCATGGTTGCCGAGGCGTCGTGGGTTGCCGAGGCGTCTAGGGTTGCCGAGGCGTCGAGGGTTGCCGAGGCAACTAAAATTTGTTCATCCGGGAATGCATCGCATATCTCTAGATTCGCGTCCTCCTTCCTATTGTGTTCCAAACGTGATAAGTGATCGGCCACTTGATTTTCTGTTCCTTTCCTGTCCTTAATTTCAATATCAAATTCTTGTAAAAGTAATATCCAACGAATCAAACGAGGTTTAGCATCCTTTTTAGCAAATAAGTATTTGATTGCCGAATGGTCCGTATGAACAATTACCTTTGTACCAATTAAATAGGATCGGAACTTGTCAAATGCGAAAACTACAGCTAGTAACTCTTTCTCCGTTGTTGTGTAATTCACTTGAGCACCATTAAGAGTTTTACTAGCGTAGTATATCACATGGAAGGTCTTACCTGTGCGTTGGCCTATGACTGCTCCTACCGCGAAATCACTTGCGTGACACATGAGCTCAAAAGATAGCGTCCAATCTGGTGGAACGATAATGGGTGCCGAGGCAAGATTTTTCTTTAGGGTTTCGAATGCTTGGGTGCAAGAATCATCAAAATCGAAGACTTTATCCTGTTCAAGCAGATTACACAAGGGTTTAGTGATTTTAGAAAAATTATGAATGAACCTCCTGTAAAAACCTGCATGTCCGAGAAAACGTCGAATTCCTTTAGCCGAACTTGGTGGGGGTAATCTCTCGATTACGTCCACCTTGTCTTTGTCTACTTCAATTCCCTTGGATGAAATCTTGTGGCCGAGCACTATTCCTTCATCTACCATAAAGTGGCATTTCTCCCAATTGAGGACTAAATCCGTTTCTTCGCATCTTGCTAACACTCTCTCTAAATTGTCAAGACAGCCGTCAAAGTCATTACCAAAAAACGAAAAATCATCCATGAAGATCTCAAGGAAGTCTTCGACCATGTCTGAAAAGAGTGCCATCATGCATCTTTGGAAGGTTGCCGGGGCGTTACACAATCCGAACGGCATCATTCGGAAGGCATAAGTACCGTATGGGCATGTGAAGGTTATCTTTTCTTGATCTTCTGGTGCTATGGCAATCTGATTGTAACCTGAATAACCATCATGAAAACAATAAAAGGGTTTACCTGCAAGACGGTCAAGCATTTGATCAATAAAGGGTAATGGGAAGTGATCTTTCCTAGTAGCTTTGTTTAGCTTTCGATAGTCCATACAAACCCTCCAACCGGTCACAGTCCTGGTTGGGATAAGTTCATTATTTTCATTGCTTACCATTGTTATACCTCCCTTTTTCGGTACACATTGTACCGGACTTACCCATGTACTATCGGAGATAGGGTATATAATGTTGGCGTCAAGCCACTTGATGATTTCTTTCATTACAACCCCTTTCATGGCATGATTCAGTCTCATCTGGGCCTCAATTGAAGGTTTGTGATCATCTTCCAACAAGATCTTGTGCATGCACACCGCCGGGCTAATTCCCTTCAAGTCGGCAATTGTCCACCCTATTGTCTTTTTGTGTAGCTTCAACATCTTGATCAGCTTCTTTTCCTGCTCAGGCTGTAACTTAGAAGAAATAATTACAGGCAATGTATTATCGGTCCCTAAGTATACATATTTTAGTTGCTCTGGCAATTGTTTCAACTCAAGAATTGGTGGATGTTCAATAGAGGGTTTTTCGAGCTTACCTTCCTTACCTGAGTAGTCCAGTGGTTCAAAGTATGTACCTGGTCGATTGGCTAGCCAATTTGCCTCTTCTAGTTGTTCCTCATCGACCAGTTCTTCATACTCCTCATGTTTCTCTTGGTAGGCAATGTAGTTGCCGAGGCAACTAAATTCCTCATCAAAGTTAAACACTGCCGTGGCATGAAGAAGTTGGCATTCTTCTGGATCATCGGCATGCCTTAGTGTTTGGAACACATTTAGTTTGACCTGCTGGTCATTCACCCTCATTATGAGTTCTCCCTTTTCAACATCAATCAAGGTTCTCCCTGTTGCTAGGAATGGTCTCCCGAGAATGATAGGTGCATGTTCATCTGCTTCACAATCCAAAACAATAAAGTCAGCGGGAAAAATAAATTTATCAACTTTTACCAGTATGTCCTCGATTTTTCCCTCTAGATGCACATAGGATCTGTCGGCTAGCTGCAGCATAACTGTTGTAGGTCTTGCCTTCCCGATTCCTAGTTTCTGGAAAACCGATTTAGGCATCAAGTTTATGCTAGCCCCAAGGTCGCATAATGCTTTCCCGACATAGTGATTTCCAATGGAACGGGGTATTGTGAAACTTCTGGGATCCTTCAACTTGGGTGGCATACGATTGTGCAACATAACCATGCATCCCTCTGTCGCGGCAACTGTTTCGAACTCTCATAGCCTTGTTCTCTTGGACACAATGTCTTTAAGAAACTTGGCATAGTTTGGCATTTGTTCAATTGCTTCCACCAATGGCAAGTTGATGTGGACTTGCTTTAGGATATCAAGAAACTTCTTGAATTGATACTCTTGCTTTTGTCACTTCAACCTTTGTGGGAATGGTGGTGGAAGTCAGATATCTTCGATCCTTTCATTGGTTTGAAACCTGATTGACGGTATTGCCAGAACATCTAGAGTTGTCGAGGCATTATCAACTGGGGTTGCCGAGGCATGCTTATCGCAAGTTGCCGAGGCGTCTTTATCGTCGGTTGCCGAGGCATGCTTATTGCCGGTTACCGCGGCAATTCCTGGTTCAGTATCAGAGGCTTTGTCGCTAGGTTCGTCCTGATCTTTTTGTGGAGTTTTGTTTGACGAGCGGGTTTGAACCTCTCTAAGTTGTTGGCCACTTCTAGTGGTGATCGCCTTACATTGCTCATGGTCAGTTCTTCTTGCGACTTCAGTATCGCTAGGTAAACCTCCTTGTGGTCTAGTATTCAGATTTTGAGCAAACTGTCCGACTTGATTTTCCAATGATTTGATTGCCGCCTCTTGGTTTTGCAATCTCATCTAAGTCTGTTAATAAAAGCATCGTTTTTTTATAAAATTACTATTCTCAGCCATATAAGATTCAGTTTTCATCATAAAAGCATTTAGAGAATTTTCCAAAGAACTAGATGTTGTCGGTTGTTGTTGTGGCATCCATTTGTCGTGGCATATTCTCTTTGGAATCCGATGCTTGTGCATTTTGATTGTTTCGGTTTAGAGCATTGTTGGGATTACTCCATGAAAAATTTGGGTGCTTCTTCCAAATTTGGATTGTATGTATTGGACATCACGTTGTTGCTCGATTGTAATTCCCCATATAGAAGTGGATTCGGATTCTCGCATACATTCGGAAGAATTATGGTTATCACCACATAACTCACAAAAAAATCCATTACCTTGACTTCATGTGTGTTGTTTGGTTTTTGCATGTTCGGACCATCTTGGTTAAAGCGCCAATTGTGCGAAATTGAATTTGATGATCCTAGTTCATGTATTGTGGCTTGGCGTCTAACTCCTCCTCTTCTAGTAGATGGGAATTGATAATCATTCTTGGCCAGCCTGTTTAAAATTTGCATTGCTTCTTCCGGCGACTTATCTATGAGTATGCCGTTTTCCGAGGTATCTAGCATCATCCTTGTTGGTGTATTCACGGCGTTGTAAAACATTGTTACTTGAGTCCACACCGGGAATCCGTGTAGGGGGCATTTGTGTAGAAGTTCTATATATCGCTCCCAAGCCTCGTACATGGATTCATCATCTGCCTGCCGAAAAGAAGTAATGTCGTTACAAAGCTTATCAGTCAGATTTGTAGGATTAAATCTAGCAAGGAAATCTCAACAAAGATCAGTCCAAGATGCTATGGATCCGGCAGGAATGCTATTCAACCATGCTTTCGCCCTATCCCTCAGTGAATAGGGGAATAATCTTAATCGTAGGACATCGGGAGTGACTCCGTGTATCTTGAACGAGTTGCAAATCTCGAGGAAAGATTTCAGATGTTTTCGTGCATCTTCAGTTGCTGAGCCGCCAAATTGACCTATTGTGTTGATCATATTAAACATTATCGGTTTCAACTCAAAGTGGTCGGCTTCAATTTCAGGTGTGACAACTCCTGGGTTAAGTCCATCAAGATCTTCTTCAAGATAGTCTCGAATAGTTCTCTTTCGTGCAAGAATCACTCCTCCTCCTGCTCGAACATCTTGATTCATATTGCCGTCTTGATTAGCCATTGCTACTCTTATCCTTCGTCTAAGTCTTTGTAAGGTTCGTTCGATTTCTGGATCAAAGGGATATTCTGGTGAAGCCGGTCTCGCCCTGGTCATATACCAATGCAAAACCAAAGTTTGTTAGCCCTTTGAATTTTAAACAAGAAAAATAAAAAAAAAAGTGCAAGAAAATAAAAACAAAGTCGCTATTGCCAATCCCCGGCAACGGCGCCAAAAACTTGTTGCGCGTAATAAGTGCTACGCAATTGTGCAAGTATACACGTCGCAAGTTATAGTATAAAAGATATCGTCTCCACAGGGATTGATGCCACTTCAAGGATCTAATCTCTTGCACTGTAAAAAGTAAAAACACAAGTAGAGGATTATAAGAGTTTAACTAATGACTAATCTAGAAAGCAATAAAGTAAAAGAAAAGATGAATTCAAATGAGAGAGAGATAGGCCAGGTTATCGTGAGTTGAGGTGTGATAGTCGATTGGACCGTTTTGGTAAAAGAGTATACGGGCAACTCAGTTGCCGTGGCAACTTGCACAACGGGGTTGCCTTGGCAACTAATCGATGGTTGTCTGGGCAACTAGTTGGCAAGTACTTGGGCGTCTGGGCAGCAACCTTCAAGGTTCGGCAGAGCGTTCTTCAATGGTTTCTTCTTATCCCTAAGTCAAAACTATAGCTACTTGTGCATGCCTTGATAATACATCCCTGCGTGAATCAAGGGTGAACAACAACCAATCTTGCGCTCCTCTTAGCCGTTGAAATCCTTAACTTATTCCTAAGCCGGATTAATCTTCACCATCAATAGATTGAATAAAGATCATATTCATTCGTTTCTTGAACCTAACTCTCCCGATATTAGATAAATAGATGAAATCACGAGATCCTCTCCCAATTCACTCGCAAACAAGAATAAGAACCAAGAATGAATAAACCTTGAAATAGAAAAGTGCAAACTCTTATTACCTAAACAAAAACCAATAGTTTCTCACAACCACAAAACACAATAACCATAGCCAAGTAGATTTAGTTCATGGCTAGGTTCCAAAGAAACACAAGATAAACAATCCCTAGCATGAACCCAATCGAACAAGAAAGAAAAAAATGAAGAAGGAGGCTTGTCGAAATCCTCCTTGCCCTTGATGCTTGTCGAAAATTCTCTCCTCTTGCCTTCCTTGGACTTGTCGAAATTTCCCTATTGCTCTCTCCCTTGGATTGTCGAAATCTCCTTGCTATTTATAGGGCTAGGCCAAAGTCCTTCTTTAAGGAGGAGTTTAAGTTGGAATTAAATTATCTTTAAAGAATATAATTCTTTATTATAATTGTATTCCTACTAGAACTTCTCCTATCTTCTTGGAATTTAATTCTTCTTTAATCTCTGCATGGAAATCAAATTCCTTTGGGTTTGGGCTTTGCTCCACGTCATCTTGGGCTTGTTTAGTCATCAATTTCGACTACCATATCACCTTTGCTTATGTCGACAATTGCCATGACAACTGGCTCGGCGTCTCCTTCATGCATTGCCCTGGCAACTAGCTCGGCATCTCCTTCATGCATTGCCCTGGCAACTAGCTCGGCATTGCTTTGGCAAGTGATCCTGCACATACACACACAAAGCACACCAAAGCAGCATCTTTTCCGCAAAAACTACCAAGTTATGTAATCAAGCTCAACGATGGAAGGAAACATGGATTAATGCATGAATGGCTAACTATGCAACTAATATGAGCCTAAGTCTAACAATAATATGAGTAAAAAGGGTAAGAAAAATAGTACTTTTGAACACTTATCAGCATCCATAGGGTTGTATGTTATATGATGATGTTGTGTGTGTCATGTGGGCACTTGGTTGATAAAATCCAGATACCCGAGTCGTGTTGCAACACCATAGTTAGAAATACTGAATATAGATTACCGATGATGTGTAACCCGAGACTCATTTAAATATGCTCGATAGAGGATTTTGAGTATAGATGTATGTTCCGATGCTATGTAACTCAGTCTCGCCCCTAGTGTATCTTTCTATGCTACGGGACCCGGCCTCACCCATAGAATGTATGTTCTCAATGATGTGTGACCCAGGCCTCACTTCAGTGTCATTTTTGTATAGTATGGTTGGGCCTTGTGTGCTGCGTATGATGTTTGCTATAATGTTAGCACGTGTTTAGGCGACTAGTGGTAGCGTCATGTATCATTTTATTATCATATCATCTTATCTAGCTACATGCTTATGTTTATGATTTACATGAAGCATGGTAGAGTAGAGGTGTATCCACTGAGCTTTATGAGCTCAACGTTTGGAATCGATGTTTCCGTTTGTAGGTTTTTAGGTTGCAGCATTGCATTGAAGGATCCCCATCGGAGTAGGACTTTAGCTTATTGATGTGATCAAGAGTACATTACTTAGATTTTTCAGGCAATCTTGATTTATGTTTGTAACTTTTATTATGGTTTTATTGATCATGTCGAATGTTTTAACTATCTTGTTTTTAAATTAAAGGTCCCATGTAAACTATTTGACTATTTTTATATTGTTCTATTTGAAACGTTGACGGATTTATGAATTTTATTATGGATTGGGCTAAACTAGGTCAAAACTTTTATGCTTGAGGCCTAAATGTGACGTCGAGTTTATGGCATTACATTTTTGCTCTCCATAATGAGTAACAATTTGGTAAACTCAATTGGGTGACTAGTTTATGATAGTAACCATAGAGGTTGGTAATTGTGATGATGTTGTGTGCCATGTGGACACTTGCTTGGTAGAGTCACCTTGATTAATGTGATAACGTGGATTAATAGAGATAACCAATGACAATGATTAATGTACTCCTCCATAGTGTATTAACAACTCGGTAATATAAAATAAATGACATGTTGATGATTAACAACAATACGGAGATCCTGAGATCATGTTGCTTGTATGCTGGGTAGGCATTTGGTTGGTCGAGTTGATGATTGATGGGATCCGGATACCTAGAGAAAGTATTACTACACCATAGATAGAGATACCGAGTATAGGTTACTGATGTTGTGTGACCCGAGCCTCATTCGAAGATACTCGAGGGAGGATTCCGAGTATGGGTGTATGTTCTGATGTTGTGTGACCTGGTCTTACCCAGGGTGTATGTTTCGATGTTGTGTGATCCAGTCTTACTCGGAGTGTATGTTCTGATGCTATGTGACTCGGCCTCACTCCAGATTCATAGTTGTGACTTTGTGTATTTTTTGTCTTGATGATCTAATGAGATCTCGGGTATGGTTGGGCCTTGTGTGCCATGTATGATAGCTTATGGATGTATTGTTCTCGAGGGGTTGAGTGACCTCGAGTTTTGTGAAGCATTGTAGAGCATGTAAGACTTCTTGTAGGTTTAATGATACTTTAAGATGGGTGATATAAGAACTCTAACTTGTGTAGGCTAGATGATGACTCATAGATAGTGAAGCCACATATATGCTCTCTAGACTATATTTATCTCGCATGCTTATTTTATGATAATCACGAACTATGGTAGAGTAGAAATGTACCACTGAGTTTTGTAAGCTCGGCGTTCGGAATCGTTATTTTCATTCGTAGGACGGTGGGTTGGTTGTGATTGAGGAGCACAATGTGGGGGGATTTCCTAGCACCGTATCGCTTCAGAGTACAATACTTAGTATTTAGTTTTGGGCTATTGTATTCATATGACTTTACAAGTGTTGTGTGTGTAACTCTATTTGAAATATTATTTTGATACACGATGTTTTAAGCTTGGACCTTCTGTTTTGTAAACTGATTTATAATGTTTATTTAATTTCATGAGGTTATGCATGATTTGATTTATTTGGAAAAAGGCTAAATTATGGTTTTTAAATGAAAATTTGATGGGTCGGATTTTAGGTGACCCGAATGTAGTACTTCGGATCTAGATTGGGATTAGGGTGTTACAGTACTCGATCCGGACTAATCAGTCAATAGATTGAATACTGGTGGTTAAATTAAGAAAATATAATATAATTTTAATTATTAATAAATATATTTAAAATATATTAATAGTTTTAAATATTAAATTATATTAATAATTTCAATATATTTTTAGTAAATATATTTTAAATATCTAAAAAATAGTGTATATATTATTATGTTTAAACTATTTATTATTAAAATGATATAGAAAATGTTATGGAAAAAACTTTGATAAATATGTTGTGTAAACAGTTTACACAAATTTGTTAAATTTAAGGTTTAAGGTGTTAGTTTAGGGTTTAGAATATGAGATTTATGATTTAGAGTTAGAATTTATGACTTAGGTTTAGGAATTTAGATTTAGGCTTTAAAGAAAGGTTGTGTAATATTTTCTTACATAAACTTATGTATCAAAATATAACCCAAATTTTACTAACCATAAACCAAATACCAAATCTGATTCAGTGACTAGAAACACTTATCCTTCTTATAGGTTTCAAGTTTGAGTCCTACTCTTATCTTTTAATCTTAGTTGACATTAAATCTCGAGACAAAACGTCTCCTTTTTATTTATAAAAATAAATATACAAACAAATATTTATACCTTAAATAATAATAATAATATTAATAATAATAATAATAATGTGTTATTATAATGGTTTCTGTAATCACCCTAATCCGTCCGGCGCGAAATTTTAGCTCTCTTTGTTTCAGTTTAAATTTTTTTTCGGTTTTAATTTATTTTGTTTGGAAAACCTCACCCGATTTTGAAATTAAGAATATGGAGTCGCCACCGATCATTTAAAAATGGTAGATCGGACACTAAAATAACCAGAGATTCAAAATTCGGGTCCGGGAGTCGGTTACGGATGGGAAGGGATTAGCACCCTCACACCGTCCAAAATTGGTACCTAGCCGATTATTTAATGTCTTAGTATTGGAAATTTTGAATTTGATTAAAATTTAAAATACGATTCTTAAATGTCAAAAATATCAAGAGAACCGCATCCCTGTGCGCCCAGGACACAGTCTCTCGCTTTCTTGGAAAAATTTAAAAAAAATCACATCCCTATACGCCCGGGATATGATTTATCGAGGTTTTAAAAAACATTGATTTAAAATTCAAAATTTATTTTTTTAAAACATTTTTTGATGATTTAAAAACGCTAAATATATGATGCAAATAAATTAAAATGCATGATCAAAATATGAAGCATAAAATGACTAATGAAATAAGTATGATACTTATATAAAATATGCATATTAAATATATATATATAAAACTATGATATAAAATAATAAAACTATTATGTCAAAATATATGTAACAAACAATATGGATATATATATATATATACCGTACATACGATGATAACATATATTTTAGTAATATTATATAACATATTATACTAAGTAAATATATATATATATATATATTAATGTTTTTTAAAATAATATATACATAATTGATATATACGTATAATACACGTAAAAAATATCCGCATATATTAAACATATTACATATAATATAATATAATTTATATAACATATAATCCATAACAAATACATGTATAATATAGATATAATATAATTAATATATACAAATATGCACAATAACAATGTAAACATAATATCTATTTTGGACTAAAATGCATGAAATTTAAAGAAAATAAAAAAACAGAAATAAAGAGCATGAATTAAAATAATTATAAAATAAAGGTGCTAGAAATTAAATATTGAAAAATAGGGACTAAATTGAATAAAGTGTAAAATAAAATAAAAAGGTTGAAAAGAAAGCGGGAATAAAGAGCAGGGACTGAAACTAAGATTAGATCACAAACAAAAACATAAACGGGTTGAAACTTGAGGGACCGACATGGTAATTTGCCCCTAAACCAAAAAACGTGGATCCTCCCCGGATCCGGGTCACCGCGCGGGTCGGGACTGGTGAAACGATATCGTATCATGCTAGGCCGGTTTAAAATAGATTTAGGTTATATTTTTTTATTTTAAACTAAATCGAAAAACCTAAAAAGCCACCCTCTCTTATTTTCTCCATACACGGCGCCGCTCAAGGGTATATGCCTCGCTCGACCGGCCTTGGTTTGTCGTTCATCGGCGGCTCGACGTCACGGCGAGGACCTCGATCGACCAGGTAAACTTCTGAACTTTCCCTTTCTTTTGTTTTGAGATTCGAATTTAAAAAATAAAGATTTGAAACAAAATAGGTTTTAATCGAACAACAAGAGAATTTTTTTACCCTTGTATTGATTTCGAACAACAAACTCCAGATTACAAAAAATTTCCTTGAATCCCCTCTCAATTTTTTTCTTAACCGAACCCCCTTATTTCAAAATTTGATTCGGATTTTTATACTCAATTTCTTACAAAAAAAACTAACAAATCCCCCATTTTTAATTTGCAGATCTGGAAAGAGCCGAATTTCTTGGGATATTTGGCAGCCGAATGGTTAGGTTAGGTTAGGGGTAGGGTTATGTCGGGATAGATTAGGTTTTTATTTTATTCTTTAGGGTTTCGAGATTTAATTGAGTTTGGGTTGATTTAGGGTTTTGGTTAATTTGGGGTTTCAGACTGTTCGTCGGTGACGGTGGCTTGGCAGCGGCGGCGACAGTTGGATGAAGAGAAGCGGCGGCCGGTTAGATATTAGGGTTAGGATTATTTGATTTAGGGTTTTTGGTTAATGGGTCGGGTTATGTAATTTGGGCCTGATGAATTAGGGTCAATGGGTATTAGATTGTAACTTAGGTTAATGGGTTTGGGTGATGGGTTTTGTAAAACGGGTTATTACCGTTTCTATTATGTGTTATTATAACTCTTGCATCATAAATTATTAAAATAATATTAGGAATTAAAACTTTGGCGAATTTCGTTGAGAATAAGTAGTATCATAACATACTTAAAGCGTTAAATTAAAAAGATATATTTGGAAAAAAATTATGTAGCACAATCGCATTAGATTATAAATACATGAGTAAAACCCAGATGATTTGAACTTTCAGAATGGAATCTAAATTGAACTTTGTTGAAACATCTTTTTGTTGGTTAGTTGGAATTCTTAATAATAAAAAATATTATTTTTAAGGTGTTTTTATATCGTTTTAATCTCTAAATTTTACTCCCCAACTCTTAAAAAGAATCTCGAGAACTACTTACAAAAGAAGAAGAACAATCGATCAAGGAAGATCAAGAGGAAGGGAATTGACAAATTAAAATTTTGTGAAAACTTTGAAAGAATAGAAAATTTAACGTAGCTTAATGTTGAAACAATCCCTAAATTTAGGGTTTGGATCATTTGGAAGCAGTTTGGAGTCATTGAGAGCCTTTAATTCGTCGTCTTTAATGCTCACTTGCCCATTGAGTTTTAAAATTTAGGGTTGAGTTTCGAAATCACTGAAGTAATATTGAAAAAATTGATTGTAAAACCAATGAAGCTATTGGATTTTTTTTTTTTACGAGGAACACCTATGGGTTTCGAAACTCTTAGTACAGTTTTGAAACGGAGCTCTAAAAATCCAATATTTTTGTTGACTCTTTAAAATTAATTTAAGTTCATAAATTGAGTTGAAACACTTTGAAAATATTTAATAAAAACTCCTTTTGGAAAAAATAGCTTAAACACTTTTGGACAAATTTTTAATTTTTGAAAATATCTGTTTATTTATGTCATATCAAAATCAAATATAAAACTAATAATCTCTATTTTTTCTATAATATCCTTTTATATATGTGTGTGCGTACGTGCGCTTGTGCGTGTGCGTATATTGATCTGGTACCAGATAACATTATATATGTGCATGTGAAGAGAAGAGAAAAAGAACGAAAGCCATTCGACAAACTGGCGAATTAAATTTTAAACCACAAAAAATGTAATTCCATAAGGACTTATAACAGCACTACAGCTCTGGTTTTTGTTTAGATATGGTGGTGGATTGAACATACGTGCAGAAGCTCGCACTTGCCGGACCTCATCAAGATTCCGCCAGTGGTGCTTGCACACAGCAAAGACATTTTTTTTTTCTGAAATGAAGGAGGGCACATCATGATAGAAGTTGTGAACAGCCCCGGTTTACAACACGCAGCAGAGACTTTTTTTCTGAAAAAAAGAGAGTAGGGCACGTCATGATAGAAATTGAGAACATCTATGGTTCATAACAATCTTGTGAAGATGGCATTGGTGCAACAATCAAGCTCAAGCAAATGGGCATTTATCATCAGGCAAGAATATATTTTCACCAATGCCTAGTATATGCATTCCGATGAAGTCATATTAGGGATTACTTACTTGCTGGGGTTTGCCAGGATCCGCCCCGGGCTTACTATTAGTATCAGCATTTGCTGCTGTCTCGGGTTTGCCGCCAGTTTTCTTCTCGTCTCTTGCCTTGTTAAAGATCACGGTAAACCCCTCAGCCGACGCTGGATCGTTGACATCCCATTCACCGAATTTCGGCAATGGCCGACCCTTGTTTTCCTCCTAGGCAAAAGGAAAAGGAAAATGCTCCCATTAACATCCTCATAACCAAACAGAAAATTAGAGTGTGTCTAAGCCTCTAAGGTTCCCCAAGCAGCCAATAACTGCGCCTACATCGTACTCGATCATACATCATAACAAGCTGGTCGATAGTGGTTAGTCCTAAGAGATCTCCAAATAAGCATACAGATCGGCTCCCAGCTCGGACAAACAATTTTTCCACATTCAATAAACAAGGAGAAGTCCTACAGCAAAAACGGTTCTTAAACTCGAAAAGCTGGTAAAAGGAATTAGAGTATACTATAGACCACTCTTCAATGTTTACCATAAGGATATGAACCTTATATGAACCCCTACATGCTATTTTGAAGGCATTTGCATAACTTCATCTTCGAGTTGAAGCAAATTTCCTTCCATTTTAACAACTAAAAAATTAATAAATATGCTTCACAACATTGAGAACAAACAAAGTGAATTCAACTGAGCAGGTTAAATCATTGGGACTAAATAGTCAATGTAGTTTAAATCTATGTTACTCGGGATCTCAGGTGTAAGTGCCGGATATAGGTATGTCGGTTATTTTCAAGTTATCCATGTATTTGAGGGTCCTTTCAAGTCATCATATCCCCATACCATATGCATGTACAAATAGACATCACACACACAAGTCAAGCACATAAACTCAAGAAAAAATAAAGTTTTAAAAGCTCGTTATTGGTCACTCACAAGAAGCACTCCAAACGAAAACCGGTCCAGGACCACAAAAGTTCACCTTGATCACTATTTCTTTAAAGTTTAAATAGGACATGTCAAATAAAACCAGTCATACATGAATACGACCGTGGGGATATGACACCCAAAGGACCCTCTAAATATATGAAAGAAAGAACTTAAGATTTGAACATACTTATATCCTACACTCGAGTTTGAGAAACATAGGTTAAACCAGAACCCTTCAAAATGAGAAATACTAGACTACAACAAGTCATAATGACCATCAAAGGAGATAAAAGAAGACCACATAAAAGCATATGACAGTAATAAATAGTACAGAACAAAACAGGGAACTTGAATACAAAGAAAAGCTCATCTTATCTTCAAACAAGATAATAAAGGAACCTGCCAAAATGTCGAACTTGAAGTGACAAACTAACACTCAAAATAATATCAAGTCATGAAAATCCAAGCAGCTTTTACTTTCAAAAGAAAATAAAAACAAAACATTGCCATGGATTCCATAAAGAAGCCTAATCAGTAATTACCTAGTGTTGGTCAATTGAATATGAAAGGCCGATTCCAAAAAGATTCATCTCTTCCAGAATATGAACAAATTTATAGGATTATGATATCCAGATTCAAGGAGCTTTTTTAAAGATTAAGATATCAAATACCATGCAATGCCCCCTTAAAACTCCAACAAAAGCTAATTTCAATGTAGCATTTCAGAAATTAGATTTCAGGATTTGGATTTCATTAAGAGTGTAAATTGAGTAATAAAATACTTAAAAATGTAATATTCATGATTATTTCTTAAATCCAGGGGGTTTGGTAGATGCAAGTTTAGTAGTGAACTTGAAATTCCTAATATAATTTTGATAAATCCATGCTGTATATTGAATCTTAACTATATATAAATAATGTATGCATTTCACTGTCACCTACCTAACAAATGAAATCTAAATCCAAATTTCCAAATGAGCACCCCGACTATAAATGTGTTATCAACAACCTTATCATGATCCTATACAGGCTTCAATGATTAACCAAAAACTATATTTTCCACTCAAAATTAATGATACAATATTTGAAAGTAGAAAGTTTCAAATGCTATAAATCTATAAGTTCAACAAAACAAAAAATGTTCATAAGGAAATCCCAGAAGAACAAAACTAGATCAAAGATTGATTCTTTTTTAAAAGGAAAAAAAGGGGGAAATCATGAATGAAGAACCCCAAAAAGATATGGATCAAAACAATCCAAAGATCAAATCCATCAAAAAAAAAAACAAAAGAAATCAAATCAAACAACACAAATTAAGCTTTTCTTAAATATATTACATACCGACATGGGTTCTTGAGAATGGAGATAGATTTTTTTTTTCTTGTGAAGGGAGAGAGAATGAGAGCTATAGAGAAGGATTGAAAGAATTCTTGGGAAGGGAATGGTGGGAGAAGCTATAGCATCTGTCCAAAAGTTGAACTTTTCTTTCCCTGGAAAAAAGGTTGAACTTTTCATTTCATGTTCATTTAATACGGATCTAATTTAAATTATTTTTTTATTAATATTGTTTTAATTTACTTATGAAAAAACATTAATACAAAAATAATTGTATACTCTTAATAACAAAATGAGTTTTTCAACTGAGTTTTAACTCAATTGATACCGTTATTATTATAATATATTAGAGATGTTAAATTGATTATGAGAAAAAATTTGATACACAATTCGTATAAATTAAAGTTTACAGTTTTTTTTAAATTTAGGGATTAAGGGTTTAGTTTAGGGTTTAAAGTTTAGGGGTTTAGGTTGTAGGATTTAGAATTTAGAATTTAGAATTTAAGGTTTAGGGTTAAAGTTTAAAGTGTAAGGGTTAGAATTTAGGGTTAGAGGTTAGGGTTAGAGATTTTAGATTTTATGGAAGGGTTGTGAAAAATATTTTACACGAGCTGTGTATCAAAATAAAACCCATTGATTATTGGCCTCGACCTAAACCAGACTTTATAAATTTCTTTTTCTAATTTAAGTTCGGGACAAATAGAATGAGTTTGAGTTTAAGATAAAAATTTCAACCCAATAAACTTATGCTAAATTCTAAAATATTTACACAAATATCACTATATATACAAGTTATTTGAGATTTTTCCTTTTATCTTTTCATTTCCTTAGGTTTTACGTTGTTCTCTTCTCCCTATTCTCTCCTTTTCTAACATTTTCATTTCATTATTTTTTTCTCTGTCTGTCTCAATAATTCAGTTCTATTTTTATTTGGGGTAAATAACACCATTGGTCATTAAACTATTATCATTCTTCTATTTTGCTCACCAAATTATTATTTTGGCAAAACCGTCATTAACGTTATATTTTTTTCTATTTTAGTGTCTAATGTTACTTTTTTTCTTGGTTTGGTCACCAATCTATTGTTTCTTTCCTGTTTTGGTCATCAAACTATTGGTTTTTTTTTTAGTTTTTAACAGTGTGTGATCAAAATAGGAAAAAAATATAACGTTGGTGACAATTTTGCCAAAAATAATAGTTTGGTGACCAAAATAGGAAAACAAGAATAGAGTGACCAATGGTGTTGTTTACCCTTTTTATTTTTTCATTGTTCTTCTTCCTCCTCCACAATTTAGACTCATTTTACATTTTTCTTTAAATACCCAAAACTTATCTCTTCCATCTATGGTAATACATGGTTCTTAGATGTGACAATTGGGTCGTTCGGATCGGGGTCAAGTCGGGTCACTTCGAGTCGGGTTACTTTTCGGTTCGGGTTGCTTTCAGTTTAGGTTTGATTCGGGTCTGATTCTGATTTAGTTTGGGTTTATGTTATTTCGGGACGAGTTAATATCTAATCGGTTAATTTTTGGGTCGAGTCAATATCAGATCGGTTGACTTTTTGGGCCAGGTCTATATCGGATCAGTTGACTTTTTGGGTCAGGTCTATATCGGATCGGTTGCTTTTCGGGTCGGGTCAACATCAGATTAGTCAGCTTTCAATTTGAGTCAATATATGGATGTGATCTTTTAAAGGATAAAAAATGATTTTAAGTTATTACTAAAGGTAGTTGTTAATTAGTAATATAACACAAAATGAGAATAAAACATACATATTTGAGGAAATTAAATTTGGGTTGATTTTCGGTTCGGGTTGGTTTCGGTACGGGTTTCTTTCGGTTCGGGTTGTTTTCGATTTCTGTTATTTTCGGTTCGGTTAATTTCGATATGGTTGATTTTTGGTTTAACTAAATTCGGATCGATTTCGGTTCAGTTCGGTTTTAGTTCAGATTTGGGTCAAGTTTAGACCATTATGTTCGAGTCTATATTGGGTCTCAGGTCTGGTAAATCGGTTCGGGTCTCGGTTTTCGGATCAAGTTTGTCAAGTCTAATGGTTCTAGGTCCTCATGGTCTTCTTTGATAACAATTTTATATAAAATGATTGAATGCGTAAATATAGAGAACTAAATATTCTATTATACAAATTTTCTTAACTGTCACATTACCCCTTAATGAGAATTAACAACATAGTGACCATTTTATAATAAAATTAAAAGTTTAATGTCTATTTTGTAACAATTGAAAGTTAGATGATTAAAGCAAACATTTTTAGATATTTGGTGAGCATTTTTGAACTTTACACTTAATTCTTGAAGTGTACACAAAAGAAAAATGGTGCAAAATCTAAACCATAACGAGAAAGAATACACACTCCTCCAATTACCAACGGAATAAATAAAGGGTAAACAACAACATTGGTCACTAAACTATTTCGGTTTAGGGATGAGCATTTTATTCGACCCAGTTCGATCGGGTTGAATTTTTTAATATAAAAAAATTGAGTTCGAATCGGGTCGAGTTTTTATTAAGGGCGAAGTCTGGTTGGGTTGGGTTTAAGGTTTAGGCGGAAAATATTCGACCCGACCCGTGATTAAGTGTGTAATTTCCCCTTAAATTTTAAGGGATATTTATACTAATATCCCCTCTTTATATATTTTTTATAATTAGGTCCTTAAAATAGAATTTTTATTTATAATTTAGTCCTTAAAATTATAATTTCTTGCAATTAAGGCCCTTAAAATTATTTTTTTACAATTAGGTCCCTAAAATTAATTTTTTTCTATAGGTCGGGTATGGTCGGGTCTAGTGTATTTATTTTCGGGTCGGATTGGGTTCGAGTTTAGGGTATTAATTTTCGGGTCGGGTTCGGGTGGGCCGAAACCTCAACCCAACCCGTGCCCATTCGATTTTCCTATTTTGGTCATCAAATTATTATTTTTGACAAATCGTCACTAATGTTACGTTTTTTTTTCTCTATTTTGGTCACCCGCCGTTAAAAAATTCACTGAATAAAATAGTTTGGTGACCAAAAGAGGAAAAAAGCAATAGATTGGTACCAAAATGAGAAAAAAAATAACGTTAGTGACGGGTTTTGGCCAAAAATAATAGTTTGGTGACCAAAACAGGAAAGAGGAAATAGTTTAATGACCAATGGTGTTGTTTACCTATAAATAAATTCCAAACAATCGAAAAATGATAAAGTTCACAAATGGTCACTAAACTTTAATTATTCAATTTAGTAACTAAACTTCCAATCACTTCAATGTTACCATTAAACTTTTAGTTTTGCTTCAATTTGGTCCCTAATTTGTTAACAACCGTTAAAAGGGGTGCCATGGTTGTTAAAATATTGTGTATAATAACACAATTAGTCCTCCACCTTTACACATTCAAATAATTTAGTGCTAATTCAAAAGAAATAATAAATTTAACCCTCATTATATCCACATTATTTCAATTTGACCCTATTTTTAATTAAAAAATACTTTAACTGTAAACCCTTAACCATAAACCTAAACTATAAACCCTAATTATATGATTATTTTGGAGATAAATAATCAAGGGCATCCGACCGACACAATAAGAACAGAAAATGACTTTGCAAGAGGGAAGAGGGTATCAGAAGGGATCTAAATATTGATCCAACTTGAGCCATGTTGCTTCATTACCCCCAACATTTTCCATAGATTCCCTCTAGCTGCTTCTTCCCATTGCCTAGCAGCTGCATATGTATTTGATAAAAAGCACATAAACAGGTGGATTATATTGCTCTGTTTCAAGGAGAAACTTAGCCATAATTCTTGCAAGCCTTGGATTACCATTAGCTGCACAAGCATTGAACATGATCCACCAAATATTAGAATGGGATTCAACACGTTCGCTGTCTGTTACTCTTTCAGCTTCATCAAGATATCCATCCCGACCAAGAAGGTCAACCATGCATGCAAGATGATCTTTTCCAGGCACAAAGCCATACTCATTTACCAGGGAATTTAATATCCAAGCGGCATCATCATCCCATGCTTAGAGTATGAAGAAACCAATGCGTTTGAAACCTGAACTCTTGAAATAAGTCCATTTTTAAACACAAGGGCATGAATCACCTCACCCATTTCTATGAATTCTGAGCATGACAATAAGCTTCAAAAAGTGAACTCATCCGGTTCAATCCCTGACCTTTGCATTTCCATGTAAATAAGAAAAGCGGAGCTACTAGAACTTCTTTGAGCATAAGTTGATTCCAAACAATGATTGAAGGACATGGTTGAGTTGCCATTGCCAATACATAATAATTCAGGGCAACGTTTACAGTTATCAACTCAAGTGCATTGAAGGACAGAACAATGATTCTTCCATTTCAAACAATTAACCAACCCCACTAATTGTTGAAATTGAAAAAACAAAAAGGGCAAAATCCTTTTTTTCGCAAGGAAAGCTCCTCAGCCCGCCACCTACAATAGCTTTATGATCCAACAGCCCCACCAACTGTGTGTTTTCAGTTTTGTATGTGTGTTTAGGGTTAAATTATTTTAATTAAAATATGTTCAAATTGAAATAATGTGTATATAATGAGGGTTAAATTTATTATTTCTTTCGAATTATGACTAAATTGTTTAATGTGCAAATGTGGATGACTAAATGTGTTATTGTACAAAATATTTTAACAGTCATGTCACTCTTTTAACGTCTGTTAACGTGTCAGTGGTCAAATTAGAGCAAAACTAAAAATTTAATGATAACATTGAAGCAATTAAAAATTTGATTACTAAATTGAATAATTGGTTAAAGTTTAATGACCATTTGTGAACTTTACCAAAAAAAAACAATACCAACAGATTCCAAAACGGCGCCGCTGCTTTGTCATCAAAAACATATTTTCTTCATTCCTAAGCTCCTATGAGGACAGTTATTCTTATACAGCAACCTCACCACTCCCTGGTGGTTAAGCCTTAAATGATCCATAAACAATAAACAAAATCCCCAAGTGAAAGGCTGAATCTTTCGTAGAAACCATTTTTTAAAAAAAAATAAAAGAGAGAAAAAAAGATGCAAGCTTGGTTCTCAGGGGGCAGTAGTGAGGGCGAGGGGCAGGGAAAAGAAGGTTCTTCGCTTTTAGCAGATTGGAATTCATATGCAGCTTCAAGAGAATCAGATGAGGGCACTGCGTTTGGGTTCGATCTTGAGTCTGCTATGAGGTCTGCCAATGATACCGTCACTGGTACCTTCAACGTGTAAGCCATCATCTCACTCTTCTTCTTGATCTGGGAAATTTGAACAAAGCTTCGATTTTTAACGTGTTTTTACGGTTGTGTATGGGATCTGATTGAACATTATGTTTATGTGATTTACTAGTTGAATTCGATTATGATTTATGGGAATTAGGGCTTTACGATTTTCGGATTTTCAAGCACGTTGATTTAGTAATAAAACCCGCATTGCTAATTGCTATTGTTGAATCATGGTTATTTGTTGATTTACTTTCAATTTTAGGATTTAATATGTGGCTGCCATTCGAAATCTGGGTCAGTTAGACTTTTGATTTTGTAATAGTCACCTCTTTGCATGATAGATGTGTGTGAATGAATTTGTATTTTATAACACGCACACATGTATCTAAGATGCTCTGCTAAAAATGATTTGATTTAGGTATAGAAGGATTGAAGGGTAGAGGAGGGCTTAAGATCACCCGGTTAAGAAGAATAATTTGGTATTTTAAGATCTCGGTTCGAGACTCTTAGCTGAATAAGGGTTTAGAAAAATCTGTTCTTGTACTTCCAATTAGCTAGCTATACTTGGTTCTGGTCTTCCTCTCTCTTTTAACTACCTAATTATACCACTAATACATATTGAAATACCCTAAACCCTATAGAGGTGGAAGAGCAATTGCTGTAGGATCTTTGATCAAAACTCATGCAAAGTTGTTTTTCTCCCATTAAAAGTTAAATAAAATCAGATAGGTACAAGTCCTAAGGTCCTATTTTTATCCATTTAATTCTTATTTGGTTTGATTCTTGGTGTTCCAGCGTTTCAAAAGGGGTGAGAAATATTCCCGGGAACTTCCAATCTGCCACGAGTAGTGTTCCTTCAGGAAAAGCACTTGTCTATTTTGGTTTGTTTCTGGCGAGTGGGGTTTTTTTCGTTTTCATCGCTTTCACCATGTTTCTTCCAGTCATGGTGATCATGCCACAGAAATTTGCTATCTGCTTTACTCTTGGATGTGGTTTTATCATTGGATCATTCTTTGCTCTTAGAGGTCCAAAGAACCAGTTAGCTCACATGTCATCAAAAGAGGTATTTACGCTATACTTTGATCTTTTTCCCCTTGTTTTTGTTAGCAATCTGAGTGCTTGAGAAGTTAACAATCATCTAGTTTGATTTTGTGTATCTAATATTTTCATCTTTTCTTTTCACACCATTGCTGCAGAGGCTTCCTTTTACTCTGGTTTTTATTGGGAGTATGGTTGGTACCATCTATGTTTCGATGGTGCTTCACAGCTACATCCTTTCCGTTCTCTTTTCTGTGTTACAGGTACACTACACCTGTCGTTTTTGTTCGATCAATTTATCTTAAACTTGTTAGGTTTATTTAATTGTGAGGTGAGCTAGTTAGTGCCCGCGTGATTTGATATCAATTTTCTTGTTGTTTCCATGGAACTCGTAGGTCCTTGCACTTGCATACTATGCTATTTCTTACTTCCCTGGTGGATCTGCCGGGTTGAAATTTCTCACATCGGCTCTTACCTCATCAGTTACTAGCTGTTTTGGCAGGTGACCTGGCCACTTTTCACCTTTGTTTTTCCCTTGTATACTTGTCTTAAGTCAAAATGGTGTTAGTTACATGTTTTATTTCTTCCAAGTTGTCGACATTTTCCGGTAAGGAAAACAGTAACAAATGCATCAAAATTTTCAGAACGGCTGAACTTAATCCGTTAATAGCATGAATTCACTTCATTTTGGTTCATTTCCATTTTTTTCGGCAATATAATTACTTTGCCACTTATATTTTCATACTGTTATTAAACGATTCTGGTTCTTATGTTTATAGTCTGTAGTTATATTGTTTGGTCTAGGGTGTGAATGCTGGAAACAGGTATGGTTAGAATTTTCTAATTTTTTTCTAATGTATTTAGAGGATCCTTGAAGGTCATATTTTCATATTTGTGTGTTGGACAGAGTATTTCAAGAAAAATGAAGAGTCTAATCAAACATGTCCGCAGTTCATTTTAATTTTAAGATTATGACCTAAAACTATTGAAGGGTGAAAGATGAGCCTATGGTCTTCATTAATGAGGCTTGCCTGCGTTCCATAGGTTGGTTGACTGTGTACTGTTTTGTGTTGGATCTTGGAAGCAAATTGATAGAAACTACCTCCCCTTGTGTGGCCGGTGCAAGTCGAAAGAGACTGATATGCAAGGAAGTTGTACGTTTAAGAATGGGGTGAGTTTTTATTTTAGAGGGTAAAGGTTTTTGCTTGGTTGGGTGGAAAAGGAGGGAAGAAAGAAAATGAATTTAATGGTTGTTTGGTGTACTAAAAAATTGGAAGGAAAGAAAATAGGATAGGAGTTAGTTTTTCTTGCTTCTATATAAATAGTTTTCTCTCTAAAATTTGGTGGAAAATAGAAAAGAAATACTTTAATAATAAAATTATCAAATTATATTTAAAATTTTTTAATTTTATTTTTATCATATTTATAATTTCATCCAATATTTTTATTATGATTTTCTTTTTATCCAGTTTAGCCCTTACAAATTTTATTTAATCTAAAATTTACTCTTATCTGTTTCTAATTTTATTATTAAATTCAATGATTTTAATATAATAATATTTTTATTCACTTTAGTGCCTAAAAATTTTATTTAATCTAAAATATTTATTTTATAATTTAGTCCAATATCTTATAATTACAAACTTTACATTTCAGTCACTATTTTTATAATTACAATTAAGGACCTAGTTTAGCTTGGATTAACTTGAAATTTGTTATATATGTCAATGGTGATTTTGATTTCCTAAAGGAAGGTTTAATTTTACTTTTTGAAAAACTGATCATGTATTTTATGAATGTTTTCAAAATGACCCATAAACTACTTATTTTTTCAATTAACAATCTATTTGAAATTAGATTTCAACACGAATTTACCATTAAGTCTAATTGAAATTAATGTGTCTAAAATGGACCTAAAATTGAGCTTTTAATTTAAAATTCAACTTATGAATCATTTATATTTTAGTCCCTAAACCTTGTTTCAGTTAGATTTATTTTGATTTGAACTTCTTTTTTAGGAAAAAAAATAGAGGTATACTTATATTAAACATGTATATAAGTTTTGAATGTTGTTTGGGTTTTAAATTTTTGTAAAATGATCAAAATGTCTTTTTGTTAAACCGTTTATTTTTTCTAAAATTTTTAAATGTTTATTTTTTTGAGCGGCTTTAGTTAATTATTTCCGCTTTATTTTTATGTTGGTTGTTTACTTTCATGTAATCAAATATGCTTGTTTTTTTAATCTGTTTTAGGCCACAAATGGGCCATTTAGAGCATTTGATATTCGGGTTGGATTTGTCTGGACTTGATGCTATGTGTACATTGACAATCAAACTCTCAGGATCAAAATATAATAAAGCCTCTAATGCACCATGTGTGTTTTCCGTAACCGATAAAAATGGCTTATTCTGTGAAATTTGTATCAATTGCGTTCTTATTTGTAATTTGGAAGTCACTTTAAATATTCTATGTACATACGGTGAAAAATATGTTTTTCACATACGATTAATTTTTAGGGTTTAAATGTTTAAGATTTGATAATAGATTTAGAGTTTAGAGTTTATAATTTAAACGCTAAAATTTAGAATCCTAAAAGAAATATGTGACAGTTTTAAAAGTTCGCATATAGGAAAAATTCAGTGCATCAAATAATCACCAAATTTTAAGCCTAAACTACGAGTGAAATAAGATTATAAAAATGGTATTATGGGTGATGTCTACAACAGGAAGCAATAGCATCATCATCAATCTTTGCATGTTTGTTTGATCTGTGAGGTTATGGTTTAAGTGAGTTCGTCCAAGCAATCTTGGTCAATAGTCGTTTGATCTATTAATGGAGATTTTGTTAAAGCATTGTTTGAATGATATAAGAAACCTAATCTCACTTTAAACCCATAATTAGGAAACTCACAATGGATTAACAAGAGAAAAGAAGATATGTAGGGAACCCAAATCCTGAAATTAGGGAAAGATTAGGAAAGCAATACTGTAATTAGAGGACACCAATATGGAGCTTATGCAATCACCAAACCTTTGTTTTTATTAATTGCAATCCAAACTCTTTTAATTTTATAACTGGAATTATTGGAAGCTAGGGGGGTCCATTAACAAAAAATCAACACTTGAAAAATGAAAAGAAGACGGAATTATACAAATGTAGTCAAGATGACCGAAAAACAAAGGAGGAGTAAAATGCCAATACTTAAAAGTACGGACAAATTCATAAACAAATTTATTTTTTAAAAAAGCTATATAAAAAGATAAATATGAAAAAAAAAACATTTAGGGGTATTACATATACATATATGATAATCATTGGATAAATTAACGATAAAGTTTTTTTATTAAATAAAGAGATATTACATTCAAAATAAATGTTAGAATTTAAATCCATACAAAATGAAAAAAATATGTGTATTTTTGGCTACTAAACTAATTTATGAATCTCAACGATGGAGTTCTTTAATTCTACGAATGAAGTTAGCAAACATCATTTATGGAATTAAGAAACTTGATTATTCGAACATGTTGAATGGTTCTAATGAAAAAAGAAACGTTATTATCCCTAGAAAATCTTAGTTTGAGGAATTCATTTATATAGTGTATACGTTTTTAAAGAACTAAGAATAAAAACATATATTACCATATAAACGATGTATATACGTAAAGTCTCATGTTTGCCATAAAAAATCTCAAAGGTTTGAGTTCTTACTAGAAAAGATAGAATAAAAAAATACAGAAAAAGGCATAAAAACAAGAAAAATTAGATCAGCCGACTAGAAGCCTTTGATAATTGTTACAATTGGAATAACTCTTTACAACGATGAGTATAATATATATAATATATTTTTTATAAAAAAGAGTTAAACAAGGGGAAAATGAAAAAGATTAGAAGCTACATCAAATAAGTGGAAACTTTAATAACTAAGGAATTTAATGGTTTGTTTGTCATAGGTACATGATTGCGAGGAAAACTAAACCCATAAATTGCATAGCATTAGGCAAAATCAAGTATCACCCAATACAAAAAGGTAATGGAGCTTGTCTTGGTTTGATTATATGGAGCCATCCTTTTGGGATTTATTACCCAAAAATGAGTGTTTTTTTTTTTGGAATAAAGGATAATTTCATTTAACTATTGATAATATCAGACAAAATATTTGACTTAATACAATTTGAATAATTCATGCCAGAATAAAACGGCAATCATCAGAATAAAATGTTTGATTACGGTTTATATATATATATATATATATATATATATATATTTGTATGGTTTTGGTGAAAGATTTATCCTCAATACCAGAATAAAATGTTTGATTACGGTTTATATATATATATATATATATATTTGTATGGTTTTGGTGAAAGATTTATCCTCAATACCACGTGTGACCAAGTACAAATTGTCCAAAATTTGTGTTTGATTACTCCCCTTTGTCCGACTCCACCATCTCATTCAGGGTCCACTGCCCCATCATCATGCCAATATTATAATACAATGATATAAAATACAATTAAATCACCGTGTTAATCTAATTCTATTTAGTGGTCTCCCGATAAATAATGACCTTATTTTTTTTAGGTAACCTAAATTCGAACAAATAATTTATATAGTGTGCGTGACACTATCATGTCATTATACTAAAATATTCAAATATAAAATCGTTGTGTTAACCTTTCACTAATTCTTTAAAAATCTATTATCCGAATACGGATTTAACTTATTGGTTCGTGCAATTATCTTAAAAGTTTGAATCTAAATTTAATTGAGAGGAGATGTTCTGTGTCTCATGTGCAAGACTCATACAAACCAAACACACAACCATACCAAGCAAAAAACAAATGATGTAATATAAAACAAGAAACTTAGATCAAATCACATGACCCACTTGTTGCCTACTAAGTACTAACTTTGGTTTCAATCTAATTTGTGCATGTGAAGGGCGAGATCGTGTACCGTCGAGTCAATGTGCCACTAATGTGATTTAGATTCCAATTTCATTCATTTTTATAATTGGTTTTAAATAATATTAATATTAATATTAATAGTTCTGATAGATTAGATCGGTTTATCTAAAATCGATCTATCCGACTTAAACATAATGATTAAATAACATAAAATAACTCACAAAGCATGGCCTTTTATTCCCAACACAAAAGCTTTTATCCAAGTTGTGTTTGGCCAACAAAAAGTGAACATTGGGACTAAAGAGGGGGCCATTTGAGTTTGTTTTTATGGTTTTTATTGGGTGCAACTAGCGACGGTAACGGAACATGTTGAGTTTTTAACTGATATAATCTGATCCGATATTATCACAACAAAAATATAATTTGATTCGAGTTTAAAAATATTTTTACTCGTTTCAAATTTAATCAAAAAATTTAATTAAAAATTCAACTTTAACCCGACCCGATTTAATATGATATTTAACATTTTTGCATATTTTTGTCACAATATAAATAATAACATAAAATTAAAGTAAATTTTAATTTAATACTCCATAATTTTTTTTACTAATCCTAAATCTACCTAGAGGGGAGGAGAAAAAGGACTGTAGGAGAAGAAAGTTGAGTGCTCCTAGTAGATCTAGAACCCATAATCTAAAGGAATATAAGAGAACAAAAATGAACAGCTTAGCCAACTGACCAAATATACTTGCTCAATTTAATATCATAATTCTAGTGCTTTACATACTAAACTTTTACATAAATATTCGAAACATAACTAATAATATATAAACACATAAAAGAGTATTCTTGAACTCTCCATAAATTCGAATTTTATTCAACTCAAAATCAAAATTTTATTAAAAATCTGAATTTTATTAGACTGAATCGGATCAAGTCGAAACTCGTTAGATGTTTACATCCCTAGGTGCACATGGTCTCTTCTTTAATATTATGTTTTCGCATCCAGGGATCCACAATAATTAAATGCGAATTTCAGATTATCTAAATATTAAATTAAAAAAATAATTAGTGGAATTAAATATGTCCGACTTTAGTTTTTTTTAATTTGGATTAGAATGTCATATATCTATGTCGGCCAGGAAATATGAAACAAGTGCCAATATTGACTGTTGGACATTGCTTTTATGTATATAATAACATTTCCTTATAAATGAAGCTCATGGGGTCCATTATCCTATGGTTAAAATCTCACAATAATAATAATAATAATAATAATAATAATAATAATAATAATAATAATAATAATAATAATAATAATAATAATAGGTGTTTGCTAATTGCTAGTGGTAAATGGGTAGATGATTCATCAATACAGCGTAGCAAAATTTGTACTTCTTCTTTGAATTTTATCCTGGAATAGTCTTTATCCTTAAAAAATTTTCAACATCAAGTTTATGTTACCGTATTTATGTTATATGCGAAACTTAACATTATTTATTGAGAAGATCATTTATTTTTGTTTTAATTTTAGAAAGATAATAATAAATTATAAATTTTTTGAGGGGTTAAAATAACAATTTTACCATTTACTTTTTTTTTTTTACCTTTTTAATATTTTTATGGAAGACATGTCCCCCACCGGTCATAAGAGCATCATGCCCCTGTATACAAGTAATAATTTGGAAGTAAATTTGTACAGGTGTAAACTTGAATAACGTTGAATGTTAAAAAAGATGATTTTGTCGTGTTTTAAAGTGATATAAGAATGTAAGCAATTTAGTCATTATCTTATTTTTCTTTTTGAATATATTGATTATATGTTAGTATTTGTTTATATTTTTTATTAATTATTTGACAAACACGCACACAACTTGCACACCTAAGTGCTCGAACTCGGATTTTATAGGATAAACATCATCCTCTTTTCTACTGAAGTCATTCGTTGAGTTCAATCCTTATCTTATTTAAAACTATTGTTTTTAATTTTTATATATATCAACGATTCTTTTTTCTACTGGAGCCATTCATTAGAAAAATACTTGTGAGTTGTGAGGATAACAAGTGGAAAAAGATTACTCTAAACCACCAATATCTAGTTGGTCTAGCGGAATGAGACGTTAGGTCCATTAAACAAGGTTAACGGTTCGAATCTTAACGTTGTGAATGAAGAAAATTAAGTTGAGAAAATCGCTCCATAATAAACATATATAAAACTCGATCCAAATTAGTCTATCAATAAATCGGATATCAATAGTTAAAAAAAAAAGAGTGAACTATATTCGGTTATTCATTAGTCGAATCCATATAAAGTCATTGGTTAACATAAACCGGGGACTGAGACCATCAAACATCTATATCTTTTTTTTAATTAAAGGGAAATACTATCGTACGTACGCCCCGTTAAAAAACTATCAAATATCAATATTTAATTTTTTAGTATTTTTTTATTATTGGACATAAAAAAAACATACTTAAAGGACAGAGAAATTTTGTTCGTCCTTCACTATTCAGTCTAATGCACTATAAATAAACAAACCAAAAGCCATCTTTGTAAATATTTTTTTATATATTAATTTTGATTCGATTATGTAATAAAGGTTTTTTCTTTTTAAATAAAAATTTAAAATAAAATTATTTTTAAAATATTTGGGAATGGAATATTTAGAAATAAAGTATTCGAAAATGGCATCAAAAGAGATGACACCTGGAGATCGGGATGACACTCCTAATAGAATACCGGAAAAAATTTTAAAATAAAAAGATGGAGTCGCCACCGGCCACTTTGGTAGGCCGGACACCATAAAAAAATAACCAGAGATTCTAAAAATTTGAGTCCGGAAATCAATTACGCATGGGGAAGGATTAGCACCCCACAACTCCCAAAATTGGCACCGCGTTGATTTTGTGTTGTCATTGCAAGAAAACCAAAATTCAATTTTTAATTTAAAATTTAATCCCTAAAAATGTATAAATGCATGAGCATGTGATTCGAACAACCTAAACCGCAACCCACGATACCAAAATAGATAACGCCCGAAGACTCGAGACAACACTCCCACTAAGATATCGGGCCCTCGAGTACTAAAGTAGATTAATACATTTAATGAAACATGTCATTTTAATATGTATGAACAAAACATAATAAATTAAAGGTAAATAATTAAATAAACACAGAAATATAAATTGCATAAATTAAATTACAAGAAAAATAAATACGTAAATTAAAGTGCGAGAAAAATAAAAAATAAAATATTTAAATTAAAATATCCAAAAAAGACCGGATTGAGATCAATTAAATAAATAAATAACAATAGTATGCATAAAAATAAGCATTATAATATATACATATAAAATAATATATAATAAGCATATATTATATAATATAACATATAATATACCTAATATTATAATATACATACATTACGTACATGTAGCATATAATACATATAATATATAAATATAATAAACACATATATAAATATTTATAATATAGTCAATATATACAATTATACCCAATAATAATATAAACATAATATATATATATATATATATATTGGGCCAAAATGCAAAGAAACAAAAATGTAGGTGCTAAAAAATAAAAAAAAGCAGAAAATTAAAGTACTCAAATTAAAAAGGAAAATAATAAAAAATTGGAAAAAGGACCGAATTAAAAAAAAACTAAAAATACAAGGTAAAAAAATTAAAATACGCAAAAATAAGGAAAAAAACTGCAGGGACCAAAAGTGAAATGGACCCTAGATGAAAAAATAGACGGGTTAAAAGCAGGGGGACTGGATGAGTAATTAACTCATTAAAAAACGCAGATTTTTCTCGAATTACCGGATCACCGCGCGGGTAAAAGTGCCAAAACAACGCCGTTTTTAAGGGGCCGATTCAAACAATAAAGAGTATCTTTTTTATTTTTCAAACAAATTAATTAAAGAACCCTAATCATCTAATAACTCTTATATCCTTCTCTCCTTTACCCTAAACAGTAGGCGGCGGCTCAAGGAATTTACGGCCGTTCGTCTGCTAGCGCCGCTCATCGGCGACGAGCCTCACGGCGAGGGACCAAGTGACTCCAAAGGGTCGGTAAAATTCGAAACCTTTTTTATTTTATTTTTTATTTTATTTAAAAAAAACTTTGATTTTAGAAAAACAAAAATAAGGTTTTGATTTTTGAAACGAAAAATCCTTATATGATTTTATTTTTTTTGTTTTAAAAAAAATATGAAAAAAAACTGAAAATTACCTTTTTTATTTTATTCAAGAGCCTTTTTTTCACAGATCTTTTTCTCCCCCTCCTCTCCTTTTTTACATTCGTTTCGATTTCTTATATAACCGATTTGGTACCAAATAAAAAATAAAACAAATCTCTTTAGTTGACTGCAGATCTAATGATGAAAAAATCCGAATTTTCGGGGATGGCAGGGCATGACCTTGGTGGTTCGTTTTGGTGATGGAAGAGTATGGCAAAGGGCAGCTAGAGTTATTTTTTTTAGGGTTTTTGGAATTTTTGGGGTTTTGGTCAAATTGGTTTTAGGGTTTATTTTGGTTGTTGATTATGGTGGTTGAAGGTGACGGTGCCGACGACGACAGTTGAAGCGGCAACGGCAACGGCGAATGGAGTTTGAATGGCTGGAGGCTAAGGTTAATTAGGATTAAGTTTTCTGTTTGTATCGGGCCGGGTTAGGATTCAGGTAGGGTTACTCGAATAAAACGGGTTATGACAGATTAATAATTAAATATACGATAAAATACACAAATGGTAAATTATATAAATTCTGAGAATTAGATTTTTAATATATTTTTAGGATTTTGTTGTTGTACTTTATTTTTTAAAATTTTAACTTGATGTCCCACCTTATGTTTGGATTGGAGATTTCTAACGTGAGGCATGCTAAAATGAGGCTAAAATAAGATCATACAGAAATATTTATAAAAATGGTAAGAATTTGTGTATCGAGTGGTAAAGATTTGTGTATATATAAATATTTTTTATTTTAATATACGTACAAATGCTTCTGTACATGCACAAATCCTTATCAGTCTATACACAAATTCTTATTATTTTTGTAAACATTTATGTATAGGCTTATTTTAGCCTCATTTTAGCATGTCTCACCTTAGAATTACCCGGATTGGATCCGCTAATACCCCACATTTTTTTTAAAGCTAATACCCCACATTGTCGCTGTTGTTTCCACGCTGAAACATTCTATTTGTTTTCAAAAATCCATTCGAATTTAATTCAATTGATATAATATACAAAAAGACATAAAATCAAACATGTTTAAACGCTTAGTATTTTTTGATTTAATACGATCCAAACAATTATAATTATAATAAATTATTACAACAGTTTGTTAAACTATTCATTAAAATTAATATTAAAATAACTATAAAAGAGCTTGAACTAAATACGTTAAAAATTAGGCATAATGTCAAAAAAATGCCTATAACATTTGACTAAATAGTCAATTTGGCCTCTATTCTTTTTTGAAGCAATTTAACTCTCAACATTTCATTTTAGGTCAAAATAGCCCCTCAGTGGTTGAAAACTGTTAATCAACTAATGATAATCAGCTTGAAATGGCTTGACAGAATGACATATCTGCAGAAAAAACATTTTAAATTTTATATAATTTTATAATATTATTTTGACTGGTGTAACATTTTTTGAAGTCAATATTTTTGTCTATATGATACTATCATGTCAATGTGCACGGTTATGTTAGTTTGTCATGTCATTTTCTAGTATTTACCATTAATTTGACTAATTATTTTCATTCGCAGTGAGTATTTTGACTCAAAATAAAGCGTTAAGTGTTAAATTGCTTTTAAAAAATAAAAAATAAAATAATTATTTAATTAAATATTAGGAGAATTTTTCTGGCTTTATGCCAAAAAAAATTATTACAAATTCGTCGTTACCATTAAACTAAAGCTTCTCCAAGACAACATTTCAGGCTTATATTGTGCCTACTGCTAAGCTGTATTGTCATTGCAATTCATTGACATAACATAAAAAACCGAAAATTAGTTCAAATTATTTTTGAAAAAATGGGTGTTTATATTTAGGGACGATAAAATAATTCGAATCATGGAGTTTTGATTTGTCTTTTTTTTTAAAATATATATAAGTTTAAGAATGATAGAATTTTTAATTAAATTAAATCGAATTTAGATCAAATTTGCACTAATAATAAATTTATAAAAATATCTTTTAATTTTATAAAATAATTCGAATCACGGTTACCATCTTGTATTATGATTCTATTCTCAATTACTCTTGCATTATCATTTTGTCTTACCCGACATGTCAATGATATTTTTTTTAAATGTGTCACGTGTCATGAAAAATTATTTAAAAATAAAAAATAATAAAATGCAGAAAATTTCAATAAAGACCAAAATTTATTTTCAGAAATTCCTTTTTAGAATTTTTCATAGTCTTTTTAATTTTTTAATTATTATTTTTATAAGATTTTATAAAATTATAACTATTTTTATATATTTTAATTAGATATTTTTTTGAAAATGTTTATAGTATGTATTTTATTTAATTCTGTATAAGTTAATATCACATGAAAATTAACTAATATTTTGGGACAGAATAGGCATTATAAAAATTTAGAAGTTTTTTAAATACTTTTAGAATTTTATTTGAATATTTATATTTTTAATAAAATTGAGTTCGAAGTGAATTATGTTTGAAATTATAAAAATCAAACCAAACAAATAAAAATCTGTCTCACCTCATTGTCATCCATATATATATATAGAATTCTCTTACACTATGTACAACTTGAAAGCTTTACACATTTTTTTGTACCGTTTGATGAAGGTAAATAGATTGATGTGATTAACGATAGAAAATGTGAAGATTATTACAAGAAAGAAAAAAAGAGGAAATAATCTTAGTCATTTATTATCATCATCGAAAAAATGTGCAAAAGTAATTGAATTTTCCACAATTTAAGTGGATCATAACCCCATTACTATATAATACACCGGTGATAAATTTTTTTAGTTTTTACGAGCTCTTTAATTTTAGGGTTTAGGGTATAAAATTTAGAGGTCTGGGTGTAGATGTTTAGAATTTAAGGCAATGGTTAGAATTTAGGGGTTAGAGGTTAGGATTTAGGATAATATGTTACGAATTTAAGTTTTAACTTACAAACCCTAAATTTTAATCTTAAACCTTAAATTCTATTCACCGTAGTTAAATTCTAAAATAAACTTAAATTCCTGAGCCCTGAAAGTGATACCAACATATAGTAGTATTAATTAACAACTCCAGCTATTAGCATAATGATAGAAAAAGAAAGAGCACTTGGATCCAGATCTTCAGCTTTTTGTTCTATAAACAAAACCATGGTGTTCCACCCTCAACAATCCTAAAGCAGATATCCTCTTTCCTTCTTCTCTAACCAGCAATGCCTGCAACTCTAAGGAACCCCTTGTCTCCTTCCAATATCTTCACTTTCACCCTCACCTTCACCTTCCTTGTTTCAACCACCTCTCTCTTCTTCCACCATTGTTACTCCATTGACGAGCAAGGCCAAGCATTATTAGCATGGAAGAACAACAACTTAAACCCCACCAAAGACGCATTAAAATCATGGAATCCATTGGACCCTACACCATGCAACTGGTTCGGGGTTCGATGCAGCTCGGAAATGGAAGTTGTGGAGATAAGCTTGAAATCAATGGATTTGCAGGGCTCACTGCCTTCAAATTTCCGGTCTTTAAAGTCTTTGAAGATTCTTGAGCTTTCGTCGAACAATCTCAGTGGTGTAATTCCTGGAGAATTCGGGGATTACCATGAGCTGGAATTTGTTGACCTGAGTGGAAATTTGCTCTCCGGTGAAATCCCATTGGAGATTTGCAGGCTGAGAAAACTGCAGACTTTGGCTCTCAATACCAACTTTCTTGAAGGTGAAATCCCGCCGGGAATCGGAAACCTTTCCGGCCTTGTTTATCTGACACTGTTTGACAATCAACTGAGTGGTGGAATACCAAAGAGCATTGGAGAATTGAGAAAGCTTGAAGTTTTTCGAGCCGGTGGGAATAAGAATCTTAAAAGTGAGCTGCCATGGGAGATTGGGAACTGTTCCAACTTGTTGATGTTAGGCCTGGCCGAGACCGGCATTTCGGGCGATCTTCCGGCGTCGATTGGGATGCTGAAAAGGGTTCAAACCATAGCCATTTATTCATCATTGTTATCAGGTCCTATCCCTGAAGAGATTGGTAATTGCAGTGAGCTGCAAAATCTTTACTTGTATCAGAATTCCATATCCGGTTCAATTCCGAGGCAAGTTGGGAAGCTCAGCAAGCTTCAGAGTCTGCTATTGTGGCAGAACAGCTTGGTCGGTACTATTCCGGAGGAGCTCGGAAACTGCAGGGAGCTAAGTGTGGTTGATTTATCGGAGAATCTTCTAACAGGTAGCATACCGAGAAGCATTGGGAAACTTTCAAAGTTTCAGGAGTTTCAACTGAGTGTTAATCAGTTGTCAGGTACAATTCCTTTGGAAATCTTGAGCTGCACGGAGTTGACTCATCTTGAAATCGACAACAATGCTCTCTCCGGTGAGATTCCGGTCGACATCGGCAAGCTAAAGAGCTTGACTATATTCTTTGCCTGGCAAAATAAGCTGACTGGAAACATTCCAGACAGTCTTTCTCAGTGCCAGGAGCTCGAGGCACTTGACTTGTCCTATAACAGCCTCTCAGGTTCAATCCCAAAAGACATCTTTGGCTTGACAAATCTCACCAAGTTACTGCTACTTTCCAATGATTTATCCGGCTTTATTCCGCCGGAAATCGGAAACTGCACCAATTTGTATAGGTTGAGATTAAATGGAAACAGACTTACAGGAACAATTCCGTCAGAGATTGGAAATCTGACGGGCCTGAATTTTGTGGACTTAAGCAAGAATCGTCTCGTTGGAGGAATTCCTCCATCGATATCGGAATGTCGAAGCCTTGAGTTTCTTGACCTCCATTCAAATGGACTATATGGATCTTTGCCAGATACTCTTCCTACAAGCCTACAGTATGTTGACATTTCAGACAACAGCCTTACAGGCCAACTGAGTCATACAATTGGGTCCTTGAGTGAATTGACTAAGCTTAATTTGGGAAAGAATCAACTTTCCGGGCAAATTCCACCTGAGATATTGTCTTGCAGTAAGCTCCAGTTGGTAAACCTGGGTGGCAATGGTTTTTTTGGTGAAATACCAAAGGAACTAGGCCAGATTCCGGCACTCGAAATCTCTCTAAACCTTAGTTGCAATCAATTTTCCGGTAAAATCCCATCCGAGTTCTCTGGTCTTACCAAGCTAGCAGTGCTTGACCTCTCCCACAACAAATTCTCTGGAAAGTTAGATGTCCTTGCAAGTCTTCAAAACCTTGTTTCCCTTAATGTATCCTCCAATGACTTCTCAGGTGAGCTGCCGAATTCCCCATTTTTCCGAAAACTCCCATTGAGTGACCTTGAATCAAACAAAGGCCTCTACATCTCCAATGGCGTTGTGACTTCGGCTAATCTTGAACATTCAAAGCATGCTAAACCAGTAGAGAAGCTAGCAATGTCCATCCTTATAACTACCAGTGTGATTCTAGTACTGCTTGCTATCTACGTGTTAATCCATGCCCGAATTTCCAACAATGGCCTCATGGAAGATTATACTTGGGAAGTGAACCTGTATCAGAAACTCGACTTCTCGATCGATGACATAGCCAACAACTTAAATTCAGCTAACGTGATTGGCACCGGGAGCTCCGGGGTTGTATACAGGGTAATGATTCCAAACGGTGAAACACTAGCAGTGAAGAAGATGTGGTCATCCGAAGAGTCCGGTGCGTTCACTACTGAAATCGAGACATTAGGCTCAATCAGACATAGGAACATCGTTAGGCTTCTTGGTTGGGGTTCGAACTTGAAAATGAAGCTACTGTTTTACAATTATCTTCCAAACGGAAGCTTGAGTTCGCTCATTCACGGTGGCGGTAAGGGAGGAGCCGACTGGGAGGCTCGTTATGACGTCGTGCTCGGCGTGGCGCATGCCCTTGCATACTTGCACCATGATTGCGTGCCCACAATCTTGCATGGAGATGTCAAAGCCATGAATGTCTTATTAGGTCCTTGTTATGAACCTTACCTTGCTGATTTTGGCCTAGCCAGAGTTTTGAATAGCAACGATGATGATGATAAAGTTTCCAAATCAAGTCTAAGACCACACTTAGCTGGTTCATACGGATACATGGCTCCAGGTATTTCCGTTTTCCGTTTTAGGGTTTAATTATTTTTGATCCTTTTAAAAAAATAATTCATTCAACATAAATCCGGTAATAATTTCTAATATACCATTGTTACTCTCAGAACACGTAACAATGCAACGTATCACAGAGAAAAGTGATGTCTATAGTTTCGGTGTAGTCCTTTTAGAGGTTCTTACCGGAAGACATCCATTAGACCCAACTTTACCAGGCGGGGCACACTTGGTTCAATGGTTTCGGGACCATTTGGCTAGCAAGGGAGACCCAGGTGACATTCTGGACCCAAAGCTTAGGGGAAGGGCTGACCCTGCCATGCATGAAATGCTACAAACATTAGCTGTGTCATTTCTCTGTGTTAGCACCCGACCTGAAGATCGTCCAATAATGAAAGATGTTGTTGCAATGCTCAAAGAAATCCGTCATCTCGAAACCTTAAGGTCCGAAACTGACGTTCTGAAGTGAACCTTAAAAACCCCTTAGTCATTGGCATCACCGTCGCTGTCGTCTAGAATAGTGGAGCAGCAAGGATCATCGAACTGCTCGTTTACTTTCTCCGATGATTCCATCCAGTTATGAAGGGGGTGTTCCAAGTTGTAGCTATGTGATAGTATGTAACCTGTTCGTAGTCCATTGAAGAATCCATGCGAGCTTCAGCAATAAAGATTGGATTGAGTTGTAATTTCTGCTATATTTGGTATTGTAGCTTGCAATAATTCAGTACTCAGCTTTCACCTAATGTAGACTTATAGATGCAACTATTAGGCATTAGGATTGAGTCGTTGTAGCAGATACTGGAACAATGATTGTTAGTGTTGGATTTATACGATTAGAATTTATTACAAGAACGAAATCCTGTGTCTCAAAACCTAGCTTAACAGCAGTGCTCATGTGGTCCCATGTTCCCTACATCACATGTCCATGCGCTGTCTGAAAAGGCATTACTACCTGCAATGTTAGAAGCCATCCCAAAGGCAAAGAAACCAACCTAGGTTTGGAAGTGGAACACTCTATATGTCGTAATCTGCAGCACATGCCAGTAGCAATCTACATTATTCAGACTCGGATATAAATATCAAATTTCCCCAAAAAAAATTTTAAGTACTTGGAGAATTATATTAAATACCAATGTTCGAATGTCGGTACAAGACGAGTATACCTGAATATAATTTGAAAAACAAAATAAGCGTTCCATAATCATAGTGCTACAATCTGCAAAAGAATTGAGATCCACAGATATTAGGATAATGCAGCTCCACTAGCATAGGCTACTGTCATTGTCTCGATATTTGTTCTCTCAAGATCTCTAAAAAAACAACATATAGAAACAACACATCCACCAAATGGTGAAATTCTTACAAGTTTTTAATCAAGAATTCCTCCATAAGCTCATACATGTGCGTCTGCCAAATTTAGCTTCATTTACTAGGCTTTCTACCACTTAGAATGCCTTGGAGAAGATCTATACACGACACAAACCGCAAAAAGAAAATTTGGTGGATCCAATCAATGCCAAGACTAAAGACGGTACTACTAGTTGTTGCTTCGTCCTAATGTTTAGTATGTCTATGTTACTTGAAAATGGGTGCGAGTGTCAAATACGAGTATTTCTTTGACATTAACATGTTCAAAATTTTCAGAGTTTTCCAAGCATTTAGACACAGGTTTAAGCTTTAGAATTTAGGGCCAGAGTAAGCGTGAAGCATGAGAGTCAAATATGGATACTTCAAGAGAAATGAAGACTCGAAGCAATATAGGTAAAGATCAACCTCACCACATTCGGACTAAGGTCTGGGTCACTAGGGGAAGGTTTACACAACATGAAGTTTGGTATAGGTAGGAGCTAAGATGAGTTGTTTATTGGGGTTGACATTCCCGACATGAATTTCGAAATCCAAATTACGGAAATTAAACCTAATCTAAAGCCAAAACCTGGAATTGTCCTTTCATACTGCTGAACCATCCTTTTTGGTGCTTTAGGGAGGATACTTAGATTCCAACTTCTTTACAATGAACCCAATAACACCCCAATTGAAACCACGATACTGAAGCCACTGTACAATCCTTGACTTGCGAGTCTCTTTGGGGACATCCTGACCTCAAAGCCATTGCTTTGAGGCCTGAATTAATAGGTGATCCATCAAAAGCTTTGACAAACCAAGCCGGGATTCCTGATCATCGTTTGAGAAATCAACCTGATCCTTGAAAACGAGTTTTAATGCGGTTTCTGCATCAGCTTCACTTAGTCCCTTCTTGAACAATGCCTGATTCAACATTCCATAACCCAAGAGTTCAAAACTTTTGCTTGGAAACATCAAATACTAGACATCAACAAACCATAATGCATCTTCTCCTTCGTTCTTTCTGTTTCTTTTCTCTATTAAATTACAAATAGAAACCAGAAGCTAATTATTATTAACAAAAAACTATGATCCATCATTGAACATAAGGGACTAAATTTGACTCTCATATTCCAAGTCTAAATCTAACAGTAGTCATCTTTCTCCACCGGAATTTATTTATTTACATATTCAGATTCTAATTGCTTTCTTTCCAATTTGATAAAAGGATCTCACAATAACTTTGAACTTCTTAACCACTTTCAGAAAATTCGCTGCAAAAAAGAAAACAAAGCTCCACTATTTATCAAGATGGAATGACTTTAAGATACATGCGTTTGAACTTTGACAAAACAATTTTAATTTGAGAAAATAATGCTTACTTGCTTGATTCTCTTAGGTCCCCAGGTTGATGGAGACCATCTAGACCGAGAATATGTTTCCGCATACAAGCTATCATTGATCAACCCTCTACAATAGAACAAAATAGTCAAATATTGTTTAACAAAATAAAATTGAAAGCAAAATATCCTAGCAAAAGCTAAACTAACCGAATGGGTTATAATTGCAAAATCAATTTATGTATGGAACCAAATATGCTGCCCTCAAAATAGTCACACACCTATTCTGGAAATCACTAATCACAGTCTTGACAATATCCGGAGGGAATCTCTTCCCAAGCAGTTTCTTTCTCAGTTCAACTGCTGTATATGCTCTGCAGAAAACGAAGATTGCATTCAGCAAAGACTAGTGAAACAAATAAGCTACATGCTGAAATAATAGGTGAATTTCATTTACAAGAAATAACAAACAATGGTTACAAAGCTAGAGATATTAATATGTTAACCTTGCTGCAAGTAACTCAATTGCTGACTTCTCGGCATCTAACACTCCCTCGCCAACTTGTAACGAATTCTTTCCATTAATATCCTGTCCTTGAGGCATCTCCAGTATATCATGATCTACAAATTAGAGCAGTTTAACTTTTCCAAATCAGCTTGTGATAAATGGTTTAAACCACGTTATATCACAATTTTGCACGAATCTGGAAATACTAGGAAGACTAAACTTGGTAACGTGCAAGTGTTTCCATCTAAAAGGTAAATAGACATAAACCATTCAAAAAATGCCATTACGTCTAAAATGCTGTGAGTTAGATCTTAGAAATAAAAAATCTGATCGATGCTCGCAGGCATGAGTCTTGTAACATATATTACTAGTGTAAACTTCTATAAATGGACATAAACATGATCCAACAGAACCATCACATCCACAATGCTGTGAGTTCGAAACCTACAATTTTATCCATGTCCGCATTCACAAGTCTCATAAACCATCAATTTTCATTCACGGGTCCTGTAAACTACATTACCGGTGTAAACCTCTATAATGGACATAAATAGGATTAAAAAAACTAGTACATCCACAGTGTGAGTTTGAAACCAACAATTTTGTCGATGTTTGCATACACGAGTCAAGTAAACCATCAATTCTCAATAGCAATACACAAGCATTAGATGCTACAATATGTTGAGTATCTTTCATACTAATTCAAAGATAAAAGTTTGATCTGTGAAACTTCAGCATACCTTGTTTAACATCATCATATAATGCATTTTTCTTTAACCTTCCGCTTCGTGTTTGTGACTTTTTATCAACAATACTGTTTCTATTGTTTGTAAACTCTCTTCCAAATGCATTTGAAGCAGAGTATTTATGGGATTCATTCTTTCTCAAACCCTTTGAATTTGAACAAGTTTCAGGCTCTTCAGTTTCCAAAGGTTTCTTGGGCACATACCTTACAGGAACTGATGAACTATATTCTCTCTCCTTCAAACAGAATATTGCCTTGTTTCCATTCACCCTGAGAAATCCAAGCTTTAGAACAATCGAATAAAATCATAGCATTCAATAACTCAAAAACTCCAGGACTGTTTATTGTTTATTTAAACTATGAATCAGGCAATTAACTTCATATCTGAGTTGGGTTTTCCATTTTTTTCCAGAAAAGTGAAACAGATGAATCAAAGCACCAATTTTGCATCACTTACTACCATTTTTCTGGGAAACAGATAGAGAATGGGAAAAGAAAATTCAAATATTTGGAGAGGGAGAGCTTACCAGGGAATTGAGAAAGCCCGAAACTGAAGAGTGGCGGAGATTTTGAAGCTCAGATTAGCAGCAAAACTCGACATTTTCATAATCTCAATTTCAAAGTTTTGCGCTTTAGCCTGTAGTTTCGTTAAAACCCCAAGTCGAAGTTTGTGTATGAACGACAGCGTACAGTCATGGTAATTTAGATCCTTTTATTTTTGGTTTAAATAGGCTAGGGGGTCACGGTAGTATTTTAACTTTTAAAATTTAATTCTTATACATTAACTGTTTGACATTGAGTCCCTGTATGATCTTTTACTTGGAAAACTTGGCTTTTTAACTTTTTGTTCAATTTTATTGTTAACTGCTGACCTGTTAATTATGAAAAAATAAACTTTTTAGTTCTTTACATTTGTAGTTTTATCCATTGACCATTAATCTTTAAAAATAAATAAAAATCATTATTAATTGAGCAATAAAAATTTTCAAAAATCTACAATTACATTTTAGAGTCAAATTAATAAAAAACTATACATATTGAGGACTAAAGCCACATCCAATTTTTTTTAAATATATATTATTTTTAATTGAATATATAAATATTTGGCTAAATGGTTATTTTTGCCTCCAAGTTCGACCCAAAAAATCAATTCAACCCCTCACCAAAAAACACACCCAATTAGATCTTCTATTTCGTTTTTAAAGACGTAATGGTGATGTTAACCGTTACAATGTTGACGTGGCAGTTAATGGTGCTAACATGATAGTCCACTGTACTGACATGACGGTCCACGATGCTGATTTGGCAGTACACGTGTGATGATGACGTGACAAAGGAGCTGAATTGATTTTTTTAATCGAATTCGAGGACATAATTAATTTTTTTTGCCAAGTTCAGGGCCATAACTGATTTTAATTAAAAGTTCAACAACTTACTTAATCTTTAAGCTAAAACTAAGAATTTTAAAAAATATTTAAATAATATTCAAATATTCATAAAATATTTAAAAAATAAAAACACTATAACAAATTAAAAAATTAAATAAAAACATAAAATTAAAAATATCATAAAGTTATAAATCTATAAAAAAATCAATATTCAAAAATATTAAAAAAATTATCGAAAAAGTCTTCGTATGTTCCTGGTTATGCGAAGCCTACTAATATTCCTTCAAACATAGAAATTTTATTTAACGAACGATAACACTCAAATTGACAAAGTCAAAGACTTTTCGTTGAAAGTGTTCAATTTATTTTCATCAAATAAAGAGGTATTCCCCACGTCCCACTCAATATGTCCCTTTTGTGTTTTGAAATTGTCCCACTCAAATTGTCTCATTGAAAAAAACAACTTTTACAAGTCAGATTTCTCTTTTTACTATTTCTTTAGTTGTCCAAAAATAAAATAAAATTCAACTTTTCAATGGAAAAAATAATGTTTCAATTATTTTATATCACTTCTCTTACACAAATTTTTTTCCTAAAAATGTGTGACAAGTCAACAATGGACATATTGAGTACGACAGAGGGAGTATTATATTCTCACAACGAGATTTGAACCCATACAAGATGAGACAATATGAGCATCTTTAGTCACTAGGCTAATTAGTGGATATCGTGTTCAATTTTTAATACTTTATAAATATTTTTTAATTTTTATATTTAAATTTTACAATTTAATAATTTCTAATACATTTAAATTTTTTATATTAGTTTTTATTTTCAATATTTTGTTTATTTTTAGGCTTAAGGGCTACTTTTTGCCCCTATAGTAGTCCTAATTTATCATTTTCGCCCTTATCGTATTTTTGCATCAATTTTACCCCTGAACTAGTCGAATTATATCATTGTTTGCCCTTTGACTGACAAAAGGTAACGTTGACTATTACGCTACCGACGTGGCGGTCAATGATGCTGACGTGGCAGTCAACGTGAATGACGAGGTAAATGGGCAAAATTGATTTTTTGACCAAGTTTGAGGGCAAAATTGATTTTTTGGTTGAGTACGAAACCAAAATTGTAACGACCCAAAAAATGAGTTGGGTTTCGGATCTAAAATTTGGGTTTGGTATTGTAAATTTATGGATTTAACTTAAAGATGAGTGATGATCATTTTGTGAAAGGATGGGAGATTGGGGACTTAAGATGTGATTTTATCGTGATGTTTTAGAGGATGATGTTTGAATTAAAGGGGTGAGGAAGAGATGGAGAAAGTCAGATTTACCGTTATCAGATTGTCCATTTTCAACAACTTCACCATCATCGTGTTCATCTCACCGAGATGAGTCGATCGGTGGTCGTGGCACCACCAAGGGTAATCGAAGTAAAGTTTTAGGTTGTTCAAATGAAGAGGTTCAAGTGCTCAAATCATAAAACTAAGGCCACCGTTGGACTTCTCGTCGTCGAAAACTTAGATCTAGAGCTTACCGCCATCGTACGACCACCAGAAGCTGTCGCATGCGTTACACGCGTCGCCCCTGCGAGTGGGCGAGCTCCGGCTGAAGGTGAGGCAGCTATATCAGCTGTTGTGCTTGAGGCAAGCCATTGGGCCAGCTGCGGAGTCGGCCTGCTAACCGAGCATGAACTGCCAACGAGTTGACCTGTTAACCGAGCCTGAGCTGCTAGCCAAGTCGGCCAGCCAGCTGCCAACTGTCGCACCGTCAACCGCCATTGACTTTTTTGAAGGACTCTACTTGAGGTTTCTCGACGTTATGAGTCCGTTGACATAGTATGTTTCACTAAATTCGAACCCAATAAGTTGTTTTTTATGCGTTTGACCTTGTGGATTAGTTAGTGATTGAGGTTAATTAATATTTGTGGTATTCGTATATTTATGAGGATTGTTCAGGCTCGAATATTGGATTAAGAAGAGCATTTTAGGAGCTCGAGTAAGGATTTATCGCTTTTGCTTAAGGCTAGTACACCTCGAACTCCTATTGCTTCATGAGAATCATAAATTTAATTGCTTTGCGTGCTAGTGTCTGCAAAATAGGTTGTTGGTAAATATGCATGTTTAGAGACTGATAGTATGAGACTTGATATATGTGTGAGACATGATGATGTGTGAATATGATAAGATTTATGCAGACTTTAGAGACTGTGTGGGGTCATTTGAGATGCTAGAGTACTTACTTGATGATTGATTGATAATCATGATGCATTGTATGCTTGTTCGAATAGATTAACGTGATTGATAAGAATTATACTTAAGGGATAAATACTCGATTAAATGATTATGAAGCCAGTAATTAATATTAATTGATCAAATGCGCTAGTAAACAAATCTTAACGACTTTCATAAGCTTTAGGAAGTGAGTAAGGCCTCATAAATCTTGAATTATACTAAGACGTTTTAAGCTAGCGATTAGGGTATCGATACGAGCTTCGGCTATAATGGTATGCTATTCAACGATATATCGGTATGGGTCGACCCATATAAATTGAGATTTTCAGCAAGCAGGTTTAGTATCAGTACGTGTGTGAGTACCGATATCTGAGGGTATTGTATTGATACTAGTGTTCGAGTACCGGTGCACGATACTCTAAATAATCAATAAATGCAAATTAAGGATAAAAATTGGTGTGAATATTAATAATTGAATTATGCCTTGATAAATGAGATAACGTGAATTAACGGAGACAATAAATGAGATTAATTGTATACCTCTCCATAATGTATTAACAACTCGGTAATGTAAAATAAATGATGTGTTGACGATTAGCAATAATATGGGATCCTTGGGTCGATGATTGACGAGATCCGAATACCCATTGAAAGAGTGTTGTAAAACCATGGTTAGAGATACTGAACGAAGGTTATTGATGCTATGTGACTCGGGCCTCATTCAAAGATACTCGAGGGGGATTTTAAGAATAGGTCTATATTTCGATGTTAGGTGACCCGATCTCACCCAAAGTGTAGATGCTCGAGGGGGATTTTAAGCATGAGTGTATGTTCCAATGCTATAACCCGGCCTCACCTAGGGTGTATGTTCTGATGCTATGTGACCCGACCTCACCCGAAGTATGTGTTCTGATACTACGTGACCGGCCTCACTCTAGATTTGTTGTTGTTGTTGATATGTGTTTTCGCCTAGATAATCTGATGAGATCTCGAGCATGATTGGGTCATGAGTGCCATGTATGATGATTGCTATGACGAGAGCATGTGTTTAGGTGACTAGTGGTAGCGCCACGTGTTTATTTATCTCTCCTTATTGCTCGTACTAACTTGCATGCTTATGTTTATAATTAGCATGAAGTATAGTAGAATAGATGTGTACCACTGAGCTTTGTAAGCTCAGCGCTCAGAATCGTTGTTTTCATGCGTAGGTTGATCGTTGGATCATGGGATCGATGAGCACTATCGGTATTTGGTGAATCTCTAGAGTACGGTACTTGTGTTTAGTGGGCTATGTATTCATAGGAACTTACGTGGTGGAGTCTGTAATTCTTATTTTTGAAATTGTATTAATCAAGTCGAATGTTTAAATGTTTTGAATTAAAGTGGAGCTCATTTGGAATGAATTAAATTGTTTACCTATGTTTCAACTAATGGATTTAATGTTTTCGAAAAATACCTTGTTTGGGCTAAACCGATTTGAGAATTTTTATGGAAACGAGTTGGGCTTAAGGTCCAAATATGGCATCCGAGTAGGGGTAAATATTCTATCGAGTCGAGTTGAGTCAAAAAATTTTAAGTTATTCGAGTTGACGCGTTATATTTTACGACTAAAACTTTATTTGAAATTTTTTCGATTCGAGTTAAGTTTATGAAATTCGAGCGAGTTTGAGTCGAGTTTTCGAGTTCCTATACAAATTTAATTGTAATTTTTTATCATGTTATAATACAGTTTTATTCCAATTTAAACAACTTTCTTTAATCATATAAGACATGCAAATGTATTTCTTCATACATAGCATATATTTCTTCATATATTTTATATCAATATTTTTATACCAAGAAAATTGAGAGACGAATCGAACATAAAAATTAATCAATTAATTACTAAAAATTTTGAGTTATTCAAATTTCTATTTTACAACTTAAACTTTATTTGACATTTTTTCTAGTCGAGTCTATGAAATTTCAAGTCGAGTTAAAAAATTTGATTTTTTTAGTCAAGTCGAGTTTTGTCCACCCTATGTTCAGTTTTAGGGTGTTACATTTAGTGGTATCAGAGCTTAGATTTAGCCGGTTTTAGGAAACCTTAGGGTGGTATAGGTGTTTTATTAAGGTGTCTAGTGAATACAAGCCCTTAAATTAAGTTCATACTCATTAAAACTGGAATCTTGATGATGTGTCCAACGTTGCAACGCTAAGATGGTTACGATCATAGTTGAGAGGGTCAAGTTAAGTGTTGAGCCGCTCATAAGAGAGATTTTGAGGGTGAGGTCACCCCAGATTATTGAGATAAGAGTTAGTTGAATGATGCCAGAGTCGAGGATGTGTCCTTCTATTGCCACTTGAATGGTGCCTTTTTTTTATGTTGTAGTCATTCTAAAGCCTTCGGATACGTTATGTGAGTTTGTGGCAAAGAATCTCTATCGTTATGCATGAATAACGTCTTTGACATGGGTACGGATAACCCGTTCTCGAAATCAATCAATGGATGCTCATTGGTTAGGAGACCATTTGTTCACTTAAGATGAGTCTCGTTAATACTTGAAAAGTATCATCGCCCTTCTTAAGGGCATTTCTCAGAGATAGTGGATTTAGGATTGTAATATCCCGAATTTTGGCCAGTGATCAAAATATAAATTTTGAAAGTTTTGGGGTTAAAAGTATAAATTTTGGAAAATTTTTGGGGATTAAAGTGTAAATTTTCCCAACAAGTGATTTTATTTAATATAAGGGTGAATCTGATCGAAATAAGAACCTTGATATCAGTTTTGAGAATTAAGATACAGTAGAAGGTATCGAATTTGGATCGAATAAAATTGTTAAGCGTGCTTAGGCCAGGGAAATACTAGGATGGGTGACCTCCGGGAAGGTTCTATAAAAGTGTTTCTAATCGATATTTTGGACTCAGTAAAAGTAAAGAATATTCGAATGGATTATCGATAAAGGATTTCTAAGAAAAATTTTATTCTATGGAGATTTTCGATAATTATCGGAATAGTAGACTGAGTTAGGAAAATTCAATCTAAGTTCTGGGAAAGGAAGTTTTTATGAGATAATAGAGTTTATTTCCCGAATATGAAAATATGAAATATTTGGAATAAATCTGATAGTTCGGAAAAGGTAAAATCGTAATAGAAGTATTTTACGAATATCGAGAAATCGGATCGAACTGAAATTTCAAAGGTTGTTCCATAAGCCATGGAAAAGTTATAAAATAATACTTAAAGAATAATGACTGGTTGGGAATAAACTATTTTAGTTGGATTGTAATGGAATGACATTTTTGAAGTAAACTAGTAAATACAAAATTAGTTAGAGGGCAAATTGGTCATTTAGCCCCAATGGTATTTTTGAAATATTTAAAAAGTTACAATGGCATTTTTGGAAGAAGTAAATGGAAGATTTAATCTTGGACCTTGATTGATGATAAGATCAATCTCAACCATTGGATTAAAATGGCATTTTAGTAATTTCACTATTTAAATGAATTTAAAATTCAATTATATATTACAAGTGGCATAAATGGGAGAGATTTAGAATTAAGTGATCAAAAGATGAAGATGTCTTCATCTTCATCAATTCGAAATTAAGAAAAAAAAAGGAGAAATTTTCCTAGTTCAATTCAAGCCCCGAAACTCGATTTTCAGGTAATCTCTTCAACTACAAAGTTGTTCTACTCTTCAAGCTCTATCTTTTAGTGTAGATAATTCATGGAAAACATGCTTGATTGATGAGAATTTTGCATGAGAAGAAATTAGGGTTTATGGAAAAAGTTTGGGGCTTTTGGGATTTTATGATTTCATGATGAAATTTAAGTTGAATTTAAGTTGTTATGATGATAAAATCATGTTTTTGAGTTGAGATTTAAACCCTACATATTTTATTTTGTATGAAGATGATTAGGGTTTATGGATTCAAGTTTGATTTAGGGTTTGTGATGTTGGATAAATATCTAGTAAGCTTGAATTTGTTATTTGGAAGCAAAACCTTAAATTAAAGGTATACGAACCATTTCGGAAATTCTAAAAGTTAGAGGACTAATATGATTTTTATGATTTGAAGTGTATTTATGTTATTATTAATGTTGGAGATGTGAAATTGAAGTTAGAATGCAAAACCGATGTTAAATTGAGTTAGTGACCATTTTGACAAATTGTCAAAGTTAAGTGACCAATTCAGAAATGAGGTTTTAGAGAACGACTAAATCTGATTTTAGTTGAAATAATAGAATTCAAGTAGTAATGTTGATTTGAGGATTAATTTTCAAAGTTAAGAAGCTTGAATCCTTATCTTTGCATTTTTAGTGACTATTTCAGAAAGAACGGAAAATTAGAGGGAATTATTTTTGAAGAATTATTTGATGAAGAAAGTGATACATTAGTGGTTTGAATCAAGTAAGGGGATCAAATTGACAAATAGCAAAGTAAGGAGAAATTAATATAAAGTTTGAAGTTATTTACAGAAGTTGTGTAGGAAAACTGGATTTGGTAGTAAGTTTGAAAATTCACCATAAATTCTACAAAAATGGTTAGATGATAAATTTTATATCGATGTAAATATTTATTCGTCTAGTTTCATTTAAAACAAACGATGATTGATTTCGATTTATATATCAAAAGATATGAATTTTTAAGTGATGAAAGGTCAGAAAACAGAATAGAAGTTTGTTCCGAAATTCAATACTGGAATTCGACTTTGAAAATTTGCCATAAATCGTAAAAATTGAATCTGGGTTATTAGTTTATATGGTTGAAAAGCTTATCGAATCTATTTTCGTTTCCAGCAAACGGAAACTGATTTCGAGTTCCGAGTTAAAAGATATTAATTTTTAATCGAATGAAGGTCAGAAAAATTACATAACAGTTTCAGTCAGGACAACCCTATAAACTGGAGTTTGATGAATTTTTATAATTTTTGTAGATTTTATTAAATTATATGGATTATACCGTTAGAACCGTTATCAAATCTAGTCTCTACAGTATAAAGGAGATTAAGATCGAACATGTATTATGTCCTGTAGAAGTAAATCTTTGATGGTAGTGCAAGTTGACATAAAATGGAAATTGAGACAATTTGTGTCTAATGTTGGTTAGCAAGCTTGGAGGAATTATTTGAAGATCAAAATGGTCATTAGGGACCAAAAAATGAGTTTGTAAACAGTATAAGGAAGGAAAGAAATTTATGGAAAATTTTTATGTTGAATGATTAAATAGCTTAATTAAAATATTGTTGAAGTGAATCTAACAAATGTTTATTTATATTCATGTGACAAATAAAGTTGGATCCGAATCAAAAGAAGGTTCGAGGTACTACAAAGGAAAGGATCAATAGATCTTAGTGAGGTTTATTAATAAATGACCAAGGTGACTGCATTTCTATATGTATGTTTTATTAAAAAGGGGAAGACTTGTGATAAGTCGACCCATGATTAAAATTGACATTGCATTACTTTATAATACGTGATATGATGCATGACTTGACATGGCAAGCTTGATGGAGTACAAAGTACGAACTATTGTTTGCATAAATGATGATGCATTATGCTTACTTGAATTACATGATAGTGATGATACATGATTCATATGACAATATGAAACATGAATTACATGATACTGATGATACATGATTCATATGACAATATGATACATGAATTACATGAATAATGATATGATTAAAATGAAACAAGTAACCACCTTGGGGACCCACGCCCTTGGAGTTGCACTTGGGGATCCACGCCCACGATGCTATATGCACTAAAGAGCGTCCTTTTATGAGGAGCAAATAGCATCCTTTTATGAGAAGCAAAGAGTGTCCTCTAGTACGTACTCAAGTATTAAGGCTATGGAGTCTTAAAGGACTTTTCAGCCAGTATCTAAGGCTATAAAGTCTTAAAGGACTTTTTAGCTAGTACAAAAGGCTACGAAGTCTTAAAGGACTTTTCAGCCAGTATAATCACAAGACGATTACATGAAAGACGTGATATGCAAATGATTGCATAATGAAAACATGACCATGATAGAATACATGTTATGAAAATGATGGCATAATGAAAACATGACCATGATAGAATACATGTTATGCAAATGATGGCATAAAGAAAGCATGACCATGATAGAGTACATGATATGTAAATAATTACATGATGAAAGCATGTCCATGATAGAGAATATATTATGCAATAATAACATGATTTATATGATAGTTATGATACATGACATATGTACATTGTGATATACTTGCCATATTATAGAGAAAACGAAATGCACTTTTATATATGACATACTGTATTATATTATTTCATGTTTTTAAAATAAATAAGTTTAACTGCCTCACTAATTTCATACTTAGCGTGTGATTATTTCACACGTAGGTCAAGTTGGAGCACTTGAAGAGGAGTCAAGCATGTTGTTCAAGCTACAATCTGCAGAACATCAGTAAGACATTCTAAATTTTGACAATCTCTAGTTAGCATGTAAACTATTTACTTACTGGTAGTATATGATGCATTAAATTGAATTATAATGATAGTTTAAATAATTAGCTAGACGATGAATCGTATAGAAAAAAATTAAGCTTAACTTTCAATAGCATGTTTAAGTAACATCTATAATGTATATTCAACTACGAGTATATGTTATGGGTGTTACAAGGATCCTCTAGTTCGTTAGAGTATGACCAAAGTTAGACGTGCTACAGGTTTGATGGAGTTACCTCCTTGAGATTTGTTGCACCTTGGAGTTTGATTTGGTTAATCAAGGGTGACGCTAGCATGTAATGTCGAGAGTTGTGCTCGAGGCTCTGGGATCTCGAGGGAACCCAACCTTTGGTAATAAGAATGTTGAGTCATTACCTTCCTATCGTGATCTCCGCAATAGTCGTTTTAAGAATAGCACAATAGGGTTGTGAGACATGTTTGACCATTTGGCAGATGCTAATATGTGTAGTTTAACGCTCAAGAGCTTTCGTACTAACATAGTATTCATTGTGCTTCTTAGAGAAGTCGTTAAGACTTCTTCTCTGTTAAGAACATGAGTAGATATCGAGGCAAGACTGAGTTAGACGATAGTGCCCATCGCCCTTGTTAGAGGACACCAACCCAGTTGAGAGAGTTAGAGATTCAATTGTGAAGGTATAACTTGAACGAAGTTTCTTTCATTTGAGTGTTTCACGCAATGAAGAATCGGGCTTGTTCACTAGTAAGAAGTTGGTTCTTTGAGGTGGTGTTTAAACTGTTGATAGCTTGTTAAGTGACAGTGAAATATCGTTACTTGTCTTCTAAGATGGATAACTCGTCTAACCAATTATGAAGTACTCGTGTGCTTTTTCCAAGATTGGTTCGAATGTGAGATGTTTGCGGTTAAAGAGTTAGAGGCTAGTAGTTTCGAAATGAATTTTGGAATGGGGTTTTTTCTCTTTAGGGCGTGTCGTGCTAATGTTTGATATTTATAGTGACGTTTGAGATGTTTCAACAATGATAGGGTGAGGGCCACCATGTTGTATCTCGAATGTAAGTTGATGCTTTGCGTGACATGTGTGAACGTATAAATAATATAAAAATATGAGAGCTGACAAGATGATTACCGTTATGACCCTGTGTGTGTGGGAGATGTTGGTTACCGTGTAATCAGTTAAAGAAGCAAGGGTTTGAGACATTGTAAATTCTTTTGATTGTATCACAATTTCTTTAACGCGATCTGAGGAATATTGGTAGAGATCTGAGCTGCATGAGACCATTTTTGTTGTGACAATAGTGCCTAATCGATTAAAGATGAGTAAGATTTTGAGATTTTTGAGGATGTTTTATTGTATTGTTAGGGTTGTATTTTTGTGCTAGAAGAGGAAAGGTTGTGTTGGCCCCCAACAGTGTAATGTTTTGAGTGTTTGTTCACCAAATAAGTTGAGAGTGGGACAACAATGCGATTTGAAGTATTTGAGAACTATTAATCGTGTGATCGATCACCCTCTAATTAAGGTAAACTTATTAAGTGATGGATCGTACAAAGTTAGTTTGGGTTAGAGTATCAAGCTGCCCATGCAGGGCGATCGAGGATTGACATCGATGGTTGTATGATGGAGTACCTATACTAGCTCTATACAGTACCAGTACTTGTTTCTTTCGGTATCAGTACTGATCGGTCAATATCGATACCCGTGTTTTTTATTTGTTAAGCTTCATATTGAAAATTAGTTAGTTTTGAAAGTCGTGAGATGTATCGTTGCTTATATTTAAGTGGGCTCAGTGTTATGGTTGAATTTTAGGTTCGATGGTTTCTGATGTACCATGAGATCGTGTTGAGAGTATTCTAGAGAAATATGTATCGAGACAAAAAAAAATTTCTTATAAAGTACAGTGGTCCGTGCATGGTAAATGTTTGAGAGTGACAATTGTATTAAACTTTCACCGTGTGCTTTAAAGACAGTGTGGAGTCGTGTGTTTGAAATAGTGATAAGTGTTTGACTTGCCATCAGTTGAGAGTCAAACATTGAGTTCCTTAGAGATGTTGTGATGCTTCAATATTTATCGGTGGAAATTAAATAGATGATCATGGATCTTGTAAATGATTGGTGAGTGCACAGTTTCAATGGGATTTCATTGAGTAATGGTATTTTCCTTAGTAAATATTGTTCGTTATTATCGACAAATGTGAGATCCATATTGAAAGTCTAATTAAATAGGTTGTGGGTTGGGTTGTATGACTCTACGATATGTACATGCTATCTTTTGTTATGAGATTCGAGGTTTGTGATGGAGCCTTATCCCTTGGTGGGATTTCTTGCAATGACAGATCTTAGTGAGGGTACAAATGACGTGTTTTCTAGACACGTTATAATTTGGAGTGTAAGACTCTTGTATGAACCGATTTAATGAGAGCCGCTTTAGTTGCTGAGTTTAAGTAAGTGCTTGAAGTGAGTGAAGACATCGTTCGTTTTTAGAAGTCTTGCACCAGCGTTGACCGTTAATCGATGTTGGCTTTTTTTAGGAACCCTATCTAGGGGTTTCTCGATGTTTTGAGTCTATTGGTGTAACGACCCAGATTTTAGAATCTAAGGGGCATTTGAACCTAAAGAGTGGTCTTCGCATTTGGGCCAAGATTTTAGGCCCTTGAGAGCCTTTGTGGGCTTGTTAGAGTTGTTGGGCTTGAATCTTTGGGTTGGGAGATAGATAGAAGGGTAAAGAGGTAATTTTCTCTTTTGAAGAGTGAAAAGAGGGAGCTCATTAATCTTGGTCTGCAGAAAAGTAGCATGGTGATATCACCTTGTTCTTTGTTTTCTCTATTCATCCATTCATATCTTTCTCCCAGCACCAAAGCTAAAAGGTTTAATCTTTGAGTTTAGAAGTATGAATCTCATAATTTTAGTTAAGAGAGTTGTGACATGCTACTAAGGATCTATATTTTGAGGTAAGGATCATCATGTTTGGTGAAAATGAGTTTTGGTGGGGGTTAAAGGTAAAGAATAAGAATGGGAGTTTTGATTTTATTTCTTAATCTAGAAATCTTCTTTGATCATCTCTTAATTTTTCAGCATTGCTTTAACTTGTTTTACAACATCTTTTTGTAGTGAAAGAGGTTGGAGACCATTTCAAGGACCAATGGAAGAGGAAGGTTTGAGCTAGTGGAAAGGGCCATTTTCCAGCTTTGGAAGGAAGATTAGTACACTACTAACTCCTTTGTATTCCTGGAAATCATAATTAGATTTCTTGTTGCTTGGTTTGATGTTTTGGTTGTTTGGGAGCTTGAGACCCTCTTTAATGGCTAAATCCAAATTTGGTGTTAAAATAGTGTAAAAATGGTAGGAAACCACTTAAACTACCTTTTATAACTTGTAGGTTCAATTTAGGGTTTTACCATAAAGGTTTAGGGGTGTTAGAAGTGTTTAGCGAGATTTAGAATTTGAATTATGGGTTCGAGTATTGATACAAGATGAACCAGTATCGGTACCCTTTATTTTTGAGTGGCTAACTCAGGCAAATTGTGAAGGGCGTATCGGTACGGGCATAGGCCATAGCGATACCCTCTTCTCTACTTAGATTCCAATAGCAAAAACGAGTACCAATACGCGTTTGAGCATATCGGTACCGTAGGGGTATCAATACACGACCTTGTGTACTGGTATGAGGTTGCTGGTTAAACTCTTTTGAGTGTGAATTTGAGTATCGGTATGCTTGGGACGGGTATCGGTACCCAAAGAGGCGTATCGGTACTAGCAGGTGGGTATCGATACCCACTGGGCAATCTGTTTGAAAAAATACATTTTGAGTTCAGAGGATCTATAATTCGAAGGCTAAGGCCTAATGGGCTTCTAAATTGGTAAAATAAATAGTAAAACCAAGGAATCGAGATTTAAACCTCATATACGGGCTTAATGACTAATAACTATTTAAAACCTTGGGTGACTTATTGTGTTGTAATAATGAAGATCCTTGGTGGATCAAATGATGATTGTATGCCACGTAAGGGCATTGGTATGGTTGAGTCACCTTGATTGTTGAGATCCAGATACCCAGAGAAAGAGTGTTGCAACACTATTGTTAAAGATTTTTGAATGTATGAACATGATGCTTAGTGGGATCGGGACTCATTTGAAGATGCTCGATGAGAGATTCTGAGCATGAGTGTATGAACCCGATGTTTAGTGGGGCCGAGCCTCACTTAGAGTATGTATACCCGATGCTTAGTAGAACCGGGCCTCACTCCAGGTTTGTTGGTATTATACGTATGATTGCTATATAAGACTTTTTATGTTTTTATTGATTGATATATGTTTAGGTGGCTAGAGGTATCACCATATTGATATGATATTATTGCCATGTTGTCATCTTTAGCTGTATGCTCTTATTTATGATTTGCATGAAGCATGGTTGAGTGGATGTGTATCCACTGAACTTTGTTAGCTCAGCGTTTGGAATTGTTGTTTCCGTTCGTAGGTTAGTAGGTTGACGTGTATCGTTAGAACACCATCAGAGTAGTGCTTTGGCATCGACTTGTTGTCTGAGTATAGTACTTAGATTATTTAGGCTATGTATTCATAGGACCCTATGGTTATATTGTAACTTTTATTTTGGGATTTCAACTTATGAGTCGAATACTTTTAATTATGTATTTTAAATGGAGCTCCCATGTAACGTTTTAACGTATTTATCTACTTCGAAATATTTAAACTTTATGGATTTTGTGAATGAATGTGATAGGGATAAATCTAGTTGCAAAATTTTATGATTATGGTTTGGTCTTGAGGCCCAAATGTGACACCGGGGTCGAGGGTGTTATAGTTGGCGTAGTCTATTTTGCTAAATTTAAACCCGGTAAGTTGTTTTTATGCGTTTGACCTTGTAGATTAGTTAGTGATTGAGGTTAATTAATATTTGTAGTATTCGTATATTTATGAGGATTATTCGGGCTCGAATAACGGATCAAAAGAAGTATTTGAAGAGCTCGAGTAAGGATTTATTGCTTTGGCTTAAGGTTAGTACACCTCAAACTTCTATTGCTTAATGAGCATCATAAATGTGATTACTTTGCGTGTTAGTGTCTACAAAATAGGTTGTTGATAAATATGTATGTTTAGAGACCGATAGTATGAGACTTGATATTTGTGTGAGGCATGATGATGTTGTGAATATGATGAGATTCATGCAAACTTTAGAGACCGTGTGGGGTCGTTTGAGATGCTCGTGTAGTTACTTGATGAATACTTGATTGATTGATAATCGTGATACCTTGTATGCTTGTTCGAATAGATTGACGTGATTGATGAGAATTATGCTTAAGGGATAAATACTCGATTAAATAATTATAAAGCTGGTAATTAATATTAATTGATCGAATACGTTAGTAAACAAACCTTAATGAAACCTTTAGGGAACGAGTAAGGCATCGTGAATATCAAATTATGCTAAGACATTTTAAGCTAGTGATTAGGGTACTGATACGGGCTTTGACTGTACTGGTATACTATTCAAAGATGTATCGGTACGGGTTGACCCATATAGGTACGCGTGTGAGTACCGATACCCAAGGGTGTCGTATCGATACCTGTGTTCAAGTATCTATACTTGATACGCTAAATAATCAATAAATGCAAATTAAGGATAGAAATTGGTGTGAATATTAATAATTGAATTTTGCTTTGATAAATGAGATAACGTGAATTAATGGAGACGATAAATGAGATTAATTGTACACCTCTCATAATGTATTAACAATGCGATAATGTAAAATAAATGATGTGTTGACGATTGGCAACAAAAGGGGATCCTTGGGATTGTGTTGCTTGTATGCGAGATAGGTATTTGATTGGTTGAGTCGATGATTGATGGGATTCGGATACCTAGTGAAAGAGTATTGCAACACTCTGGTTAAATACCGAATGAAGGTTACCGATGCTATGTGATCTGGGACTCATTCAAAGATACTCGAGGGAGAATTCCAAGTATGGGTGTATGTTTCAATATTTGGTGACCCAGTCTCACCCAGAGTGTAGATGCTCGAGGAAGATTCTAAGCATAGGTGTATATTCAGATGCTATATGACCCGGCCTCACCCAGGGTGTATGTTCAGATGCTATGTGACCCGGCCTCACCCGGAGTATGTGTTCTGATACTACGTGACCGGCCTCACTCTAGAGTTGTTGTTGTTGTTGATATGTGTTTTCACCTAGATGATCTGATGAGATCTCAGGTATGATTGGGTCATGAGTGCCATGTATGATGATTGTTATGATGAGAGCATGTGATTAGGCGACTAATGGTAGCGCCACGTATTTATTTATCTCTACTTATTACTCGTACTAGCTTGCATGCTTATGTTTATGATTAGCATGAAGTATAGCAAAGTAGATGCGTACCACTGAGCTTTGTAAGCTCAACGCTTAGAATCGTTGTTTTCATGCGTAGGTTGATCGTTGGATCGAAGAGCACTATCAGTATGAGATTCCAACATGTGGTGAATCTCTAGAATACGATACTTGTGTTTAGTGGGCTATGTATTCATAGGACCTTATGTGGTGGAGTCTATAATTCTTATTTTTGAAATTGTATTAATCAAGTCGAGTGTTTAAATGTTTTAAATTAAAGTGGAGCTCCTTTGGAATGAATTAAATTATTTGCCTATGTTTTCAACTATTGAATTTAATGTTTTAGGAAAATACCTTGTTTGGGCTAAACCGATTTGAGAATTTTTATGAAAACGAGTTGGGCTTAAGGTCCAAATATGACATCCGGTTTTAGGGTGTTACAAAACTTGATTTTTTAGGCAGACAATATGAATTTAAGAAAATATTGAAAATACTAAAATAATATAAAATTTAATTAAAACATTTAAAAATGTTTTATTAGTATATGACTAAAAAATAAAAATAATTAAATTAAAATATCAGAAGCTATTAAATTATAAATTAAAATCAAAACTTGAAAATAAACTCAACACTTTAACCCTAATTTCTCAATCTCAAACTCTAAATCACAAGCCTTAAATCTTAAACCCTAATTAAAAATTTTATCAATCTAAAGTGATTATGAAACGTAAAAGTATATGTATAAATTTAATTGATCAAGTAAAATGTTTAATTTTTAAGGTTTAGGGTTTGAGATTTAGAAATTAGAGTTAGAGTGCAGAGTTTGATTTTTTAGTATTGGGGCACCAAAAAGGGCAAATTTTTTTTGTTAGGTTGAGAGAATCACATTAACCCTATTTTAGGATTCTTTTCTCCTTACATTCTTTTAAAAGAAAGAAAACCAAAATCGTCCAAACTTTTTTTATGAAGGTTTTCAAATTTTTAATAAGTATAAATATTTTCAAATTTTACTTATTGAATAGGATATTTTAATTTTATAACTTTTACTTATTTTTAGATATTTTTAATTATTTTATTTTATTTGTTAGTTATGTATTAATAAAATATTTTTAAAATGTTTTATTAATTTTTATGTTATTTTAATATTTTCTTAAACTCATATTTTTGTCTAAAAAATCAATTTTGCCTCTCTGCCACATCATTTTCACACGTGGATTGCCACATCATCACCTAAAATTGCCACGTTAGCACTGTAACGGACAACGTTGACTTCCGCCAGTCAAGGGGCAAGCAGTGATGCAATTCGACTACTTCAGGAGCCAAATTGATGCAAAAATACCATAGGGGCGAAATCGATAAATTGGGCAAAAGTTGCCCTTAAGCCTTATTTTTATTAATTTTATGAATATTTATTAAAAAAATTGAAAAATATTTTGATTTTTTGTGAGAATTCTCACTCACTTTGCTTATTTTTAAAACTATTTATCCAATTTTATTCAAAAACTAAATAAATTGATTAAATTAATATGAAATTTAAACAAATTATAAATCCAAATTTAACATTTTAAAATTTTAATAATTTACTAAATTCTTATTTTTAGCTTAAATATTAAATAAATTATCACACTTTCAATTAAAATCAATTATGCCTCTGAACTCGATAAAAAATAAATTATGCTCTCGAAGTCGGTTAAAAAAATCAATTCAGCCCCTCTACCATGTCGTCATTGTAACACCCTCGACCCGAATGTCACATTTGGGCCTCAAGCCCAAACCATTACCATAAAATTTTCAATCTAGTTTAGCCCAAACCACATCCATTTCATAAAAAATCATTAAGTACAAATTTTTCGAAGTAGATAAATAGTTAAAACGTTACATGGGAGCTCCATTTTAAAATACATAATTAAATTAAAATCTAAAATAGAGTTACAATACATACATCGGGTCCTACGAATACATAGCCCAATATAATCTAAGTACTATACTCGGACATAAGTCAATGTTGAAGTCCTACTCTGATGATGCTCTAACGATAAACGTCAACCTACTAACCTGCAAACAGAAACAACAATTATGAACACTGGGCTAATAAAGCTCAGTGGATACACTTCCACTCAACCATGCTTCATGCAAATCATAAGTAAAGCATGCAGCTAGAGATGATATCAAGGCAATATAACAACGTTTGGCTCTACCTCTAGCTGCCTAAACACATAGCAATCAACAAGGATGCATAAAGTCTCACACAGAAATCATAAGCATCATACCAACAAACCTGAAGTGAGGCCCGGTACCTCTAAGCCTCGGGATCATACACTCTGAGTGAGGCCCGATAACACTCAGCGTCAGGCTCATACACTCATAACCGGAATTTTTCGACGAGTATCTTCGTATGAGGCCTGATACCACTAAACGTCGAGATCATACATTCGAAAATCTTCAACCATGGTGTTGCAACACACTTATTCTCTCACTAGGTATCCGAATCTCAACAATCAATGGCAATTCAACAAAAACAAGTGCCCTTACCTGGCACGCAACATCATACGATCCACCAAAGATCCTTATGGTTGCTATTACAAACTAGTCACCGAAGGTTTTACCAAGTTATTACTCATTATGCTCGTATAATAGGTTTAAATCTCAGTTTTACTATTTATTTAACCGCATTAGAAGCCCATTGGGCCATAGTCTCTGAATTATAAGCCCCTCAAACTCAAAATATATTTTTCGGGCAGATTGCTAGAGGGTACTGCCCTCACGTAGCGGTACAGTACCCTTTGGTACTGGTACTCACATGCGTACCAATACAAATTGAGCTTACGGGAATTTCATTTGCCTTAAGCGTATTAATATAGATCAACCCGTAACGATACCTCTTTACAAGGCATACCGGTATAGGTTGAACATCATACCAGTACCCCTTCATAGTTCATTTAATGAAATAGTGTTCTTAAAACCCAGAACACTAGGGTATCGGTACTGTCTCCCCGCGTATCGATACTGAAGCCTAAAAATGGCTTTCTAGGCTCGAAAAATCACTTTCCAAGCACCCAAAACTCAACCATTAGCCCCATAACCTAATCTTACATCTTATGGAAGTGTTTAAGGTTGTTTACTACCATTTTTACATGTTATTAACTTGAATTTCAAGTTTTGCCATTAATAAAGGTCTCAAGCATTCAACACCAAAAACAACCATACATATCAATCTTAAGTACACAAAGCATCATTCTTAGGATGTGCGTGAATCAAAGGAGTTAGTAGTGTACTAACCATGATTTAAAAGCTGAAAAAGAAGCCTTCAGGCCAAGTTCCTCAATCCTTCTTCTTCCCAAGCTCTTTGGAATATCTCCATCCTCGTTCACTACACAAAGAGTTGTCAACTCATATTACAACTTGTAGAATGTTGAAAGGTAGCTATACTTACAAACTAAGCTAGAAAAACGGGATTAAACCTTCTTTAACCCATTTCTCACCAAGCCCCCACTAAACCCATGACTTTTCTTCCACCACCAAACTTGATGATTTTTATCTCAAAATGTAGATCCTTAGGTGCTGAACAACCTATCTCAAGTCCGAAATATTGCTTCAATCAAACAAAGGTTGAACGTTTAACATGGGTGCAAGGCGAAAGGAAGAAGAAGATATAGATGGAGCAAAGGGGGAACAAGATGATCTCACTCTCTTTTTTTATGCAGAAATTAAATGGGAGATCAACCTTTTTCTCATTCCAAAAGGGAGAAATTACTCATTTGCCCACCCTTCATCCTCTTAAACCCAACCCAATGCACCAAGCCCAACTACAACAAGGAGGTCCAATTAGGCTCCCTTAAGCCCTCCAAAGGCCCGAACACGAACGCCCACACTCTGAGTTAAACCGATCATCGGATTCCAAAATTCAAGTCATTACAATCATCACACATGTACTATCATGTCAACATCATGGATCGCCATTTCAGTACAGTGGGCCGTCACGTCAGCACCATTAACTGGAGGACCAATTTGGGTGTGTGTTTTGACGATGAGCTGAACTGATTTTTTGGGTCGAACTCGGGGACAAAAATACCCCTTTAGCCTAAATATTTTGTTTATATTTTTCATATATTACAATCTTAACAAAAAATCTAATATATCGTTTAATGTTTATGTTATATTATTATAGATTATTATAGATTTGGTTTTTATGTGATATAAACGGCGGCAGAACTTGGTGAAGATGGCAATTTAAATTTTTGTAAAAAAAATAGAGGTTTAAGCTACCATTTTCAAAATTTTTGAAGGGTTAATTTATATTTTTTCAAAAAAAATTGGGGTCTAACTTAAATTTCTAAATTTTGAGAGGCTTAATGAGAACTTTTAAAAATTATGGGAGGGATTTGATTAAAATTATTCAAAATTATTGAAGATTAATATGAATTTTAAAAAAATTGTGGGGGCCAAATTAAATTTTTTTAGAAAATTTGAAGAGATTAAATATAAAATTTTTAAAATTTAGGGGGCATGGCCCCAATTGGCCATAGCTGTGTTCCGCCCTGTATATAAACTATAAAATATATAAAACTAATTTATATATTTTTATAAAATGTGTTGGGCTTTATTTGAATCTTGAATATTAGAATTCAAAGTTAACCCTTATTTTAAACGAGTCTAATTTGCTGTTCATACTCATTTTATAACGTCATATTTTTTACTCAAAGTCACACTCTTCCAAATTTCATACAAACTTCGAATTTAACATTTTTTTTATATGGATACTGGATATGACATGCTAATGACCATTTAAATACATAAAAAAATTGAGCATACACTCTTTAGACGTATATTTATATTCGACACTTGTATACGAATTCGAGTAACATATACTTATATTCGACACCTGCATACGAATCCGAGTAACATAGATGTAATGTACAATTATCAAACTATCCCCATCAGACAAAACCAGTACAAATCCAGTTCATGAAAATGGGGTCCCTACTCGGTTTTCCAGGCATATAGAAGATAGCAAAATTTTGGAACATTTATATCGCAATCGTCATCACCGTTGATGATGGAGCTTTCACCTTCAGAATCCGAAGAACCCTGTTCAGCTGGTGTGAAAATGAACAATCCATGGCTTGAACCGGGGTTATTATTATACAACCAATCATGTACATCCCAAAAAACTTGCACTGGTGTTTTGTTCACTGTGACTGTTTCATTTCCTCTGAATCTCCAGTGAAGGTTCATAACCCGAATCATGGCGGTGCCGTCTATGGTAACCCACATTTCGGGACCGTCAGGACTTGAGAGACAGTTTTCGATTATAATGTCATGTTCTTGTTGCTCCTCACCTAGTTTGGCCTTCGAACAAAAGAGTTTTTTACCACAAACATGCTCTTTCTTGCACATCAAGGTAGGATCCACCGAGGAAGGGTTTTTTCTGGTTCTTTTAAAAGCATCCATCTTCATGTCTCCTAAAACTAATGCCAGTTTTTCACCAGATACCATTGCCACATAATAGTCTGAGGAGGGCTCGGGGCTATCATCGAACTTAGCTTGTCGAAGATCCCAGTAAATTTCTACCTTTTTGCCATCCACTACCATGTTTTTCAGACCTTTTCTTCCCAAAAAATGCCATCCAGTTAAATCGATCTTGCAGGTACTATGATTTTGTTCATCAGAAGGGTTCTCTATACTGATAGTAAAGGAATGGCTGGTAGGGGATTTGCACCATGTGGCCATTACTTTGCGGTACAAGTCCACAATGTCGGCACCGTAGATTGAGGTGACTGAGCATTGTGCAGTTTTATCTGTTGTGGCCTGATTCTCCTTTTGTTTCTCCATTGACGGTGGTGGCCTTGGAATGTTAGGTAATGAAGCTCCCTCTAGATTATTTAGAACCTTCAAGGTCCTCGACATGCTCTGATTCAAGGGCCTCAAATGTTGCAACCTAAGGATGATTGAATTCGAGAAATCTGTTTGTTGAGAAATGTAAAAACACCCAGTTATGGAATTTGCATATATCGGAACTGATATGTATCAATGTGTTGAAAAATTGCAGATATATGAGTTCAAGAAATTGTTCCATGCTAATGATTTTGGAGTTGGTAACAATGGAAGTTAAAAGTTTTATAAATTGACATCTAAGCTGAGGTTGTCAATGTTCATCAATCTTAAACAGAAATTTTGTGGTTTTCTTCTACTATTACTATTTATAAACCATTGGCTAGTTTTTTTAAAGCCATTCAAATGGAAGTCTAAATTTGGCAATACTTAAAAACAGTAGTGTTTAAGAATTAAGATTGCCTGCAAAAAACAATGGATGAAAGACAGTTATTTGGTATTTGGTTTTCGATTTTTCGACTATTATTCTACGAAATATAGACATCCTCTAATGCAAGATTGCCATGGATGGAGAAAGAGAGAAACAAATAAAACAAATCATATATAGATGATAAGTTTTTTAAGTATACATATAATCAGCTCTCATATATAGATGATAAGTTTTTTAAGTATACATATAATCAGCTCCAATGACATATCTTGATCTGCAATATCCTTTCAAACTGCAACCCGGAACACCAACCTCAATACTCACTGTACAAAACTTTCAAAATATATCAGTCCAAGAATTAATTCTTATATACTGTAGAATCCTCAAGGCAATACCAAATTTTTCCCTCGAGGTGATGATCGACTCCTCCGAAATTCGGCCATCGAAGTTTTACTTCCCTCCTTTGCTTGGCGGCTCACACCGTTCGGAATTCGGTCATTTTTCTCTCCCAGCAAGGGTTCTACTGCTTGCACTGACCCCCTGTACATGGTAATGCAATATTCATTAGAACTAAAAATGATGATAAATCTTAACATGCAAATGCTAAACCCTTCGTAGATGAAAGCATTGAAATATACCTTGGTTCGAGATTCTGTGAATTCCCAGTGAAGTTCTGCTGAAGCCTCTTTGTCTTCAATGTGGCATGTACAGAAGAGCCAACAAGTGAATGCTCATTTTCTGGATCAGAGAAGTCAATCTTCCGAGGCTCCTCTATTTTCTCAGTGGCATCCATTTCAGAAAGCAATGTGATTGTAGCGTCGGTTTTCTGAAGTCTTGCAGGCAGTTGGTGCTTTGTTTTAGCCTTGCTCTCAACCTTGCTTTTCCTAATTCCACCCTGTCTAACATTAAGGGCTTGCCTAAACTGCTCATCTTCATGTTCCGAGTGAACTTTCTTGGTGATAAGTTTATGGCGATTGTTCAATGAATCTGAGATGTTATCTTGTTTGGAAGTCTCTTGGGAACTTGTATGAGCCCTGGAAGAGTTTCTATCTGTTGAGGGGATCGCAGTTGTTGTGGAAAAAGATTTGTTAACCAGTACTCTAGCCGGAAATGGTACTTTTGACACTAGCTGATTGTCAACTGTGTCAGCCTTGATCCTGCTTCTAATTAAGGCTCCTCTATCAGTGGATAGGGACCTTCGAACAGGAGGAGACGGTGACCTTGCCTTTACCGCACTCACTGATCTCTCTTCGGCTAGACTAGGCATCTTCGGAAATGCCTCCTTGTCTGCGAATGCAGATGGAAATCTTGACCTCCTTTGCTTACCTGAAGAACAGCTTCTAGCCTGAAAATCCAATATAGCCATGTAATAGATGTAAAACATTTTTCTTCGGCAAAATCCTGTCAAACATTGAATGTCCAAAATGTTTTCAGTTACCTCAGAGATTCTATTATAATCACTAGGTCTCTGAGATGATTCAGGCTTCATGCTGGTAGACGTTCCGTGTCTAGGAATTTGGAAAGGTGAAACCGCTCTTCCTCTTTGAGTTTCAGTCGTGCTTTGAGCATTTCCACCTTTCATTTGTTCTACTTCTGCTTCCTTATTTTCCAATGCAAGTTTAAGATTTGATATCTAAAAGAGATTTTTTTGTCAAATGATTGAACAAAGATAGAAGAAAAAATAGCATAAAAAAATATAATAATTGGAGTTAAAAGTATTAACAACCCACCTCTTCTTTAAGCTCTCGTATTTCACCGGTTTCCTTGTTGGATCGAGCTGCCCCGAGTTCTATGGAAGCAACCCTCTCAGCAAATTTCAATGTGCTAACTGTTTCTCCAATGGAATTGACTTCAGGACTTATATGTACAAACATTAATGTTTTTGCTTGACCACCTAATACATAAAGAAAATATGATATGAACAACTAAAGAAGATAAAATTCAAACAAAAAGTTTCACATATAACAAAAAGTTTCACATATATCACAAATGATTGGAACAGGTATATGTATTTATGCGTGCTTGTGTATGTATACCTAAAGAATCCTGTAATACTTGAGTAAGCTTGCTGTTTCTGTAAGGAATATGTGCACTCTTTTGTGCAAGTGCTGAAATGACATCTCCTAGTGCCGAGAGTGATTTATTGATGTGTTGAGCTTCCTTCAACCTGTCACCTACGGCCTCGGATTTATCCACTCTCTCACTTCCAGCCAAATCCACCAAATGCAGGCAACCTTTGAGAATAGATCCAGAAACCAACTCCTTTCCGTACACATGAATAGTCAAAATACTGTGAGAACGGCTACTTCGCTCGTTTAAAGCCGTAGCCCCTACAGCACGATTCTTTTGACCGATTCTCATCAAGTCAAGAACATCTTGAGTACTTGCAACTGGAACCCAACTTGCATCAGGCACATTCAGGCCATTCAACAGGGAATTGTTTCGAATATCCAATGTATATAAGTTGTTAAGGTGAACTATATGCCAATATAGAAATTACACACATATATTGACAAATATAAAATAGATTTATTGTAGTTCAAGTATGTGAAAGGATATCTTTTGTTAGAGCCATCGACGACTAATAGATCTCTCACTTGTTCATTGTATATTTCGATCATCTGCACCCCAACTTCATATTTAACATCTGCTCTTTCCTTGGATATTTGAAACAGGTCACGTAGAGCACGGTAGTTTACACCCCATGTTTGCTCGGTAGTCAAATCCGGTCCACTCTATGAAGAACAAACAAAATGAGTTGTAATTAAAGCGAGATGAAAGAAAAGAAGGCATTGCGCAGTTGCATACACAAGTAGAGTTTATGAAAATACCATAGTGTATGTCTTTCCGGATCCAGTTTGTCCATATGCAAAGATGCAAGCATTAAAGCCATCTAAGACCGATCTGATCAGCGGTTGAGTATCCACATATATTTGTTCTGCACGTTAAGATCACCATGATTTGAACATGTGAACAAAGAAGTGAAGGATAACAAAGACTTAACTCCATGGAATAGGAAACACCTTGTGAGACGGTTGGTCCAAACACCTTGTTAAAAGAGAATACTTTTCTTGCATCTTTTCCATGCTTCAAAGGATTGAGAATCATGATGTTTCCATTTTCTCCTATATAATCCACAGTTGATTGTCCATTTGTTTGGCCTTGCAAAAAAGGCCTCACTCGACAGTAGACTCGTATCGATCCTGTTTGAAAGCCGTAAAAAGGAGTTAAACCTGTGACATTCATAACATGTATAGATTCAGCTCATGTATCCAACAGAGATGCAAACCTTTGAGGTCTTGAACTTGATTGTAAAGCATACGATTTTCTTCTAATACCTTTTGATAAGAAGAGGATGCCACTTCAAGACCCTTAATATGATGCACTACAAAGGGAAAAATATATAGTTTCATGATTTTATTCATTAACTTGTTAAATGACCATATAAAGTCTATGGTTGAACAATGTTGGAAATTCTTACCTAGCCTTTTAAGTTCTTCCTCCCAATTTGAATGAATCTGTTTAACTTCAAGTTTTGTTTGATGAAAATCTGATTTTATGTCCTAAAATGATACAAAACATAAGACAAAAGGATTTCAATTGTCTAAGGTACATTTAGAAGTATTCTCGAGCTAACAAATGAATAGCGGATTGGTTTTTAAGGGGAAAATTTCCAAACCTGTATTTCTCTCTGCTGAATATCAATAAGGTCGGCATGAGCGGCTGAGTGACTGACAGTATGGCGAATAACATCTCGTTTCCCACCACAGACGCAGAATTTGGAGAAATCATTTGAAGCCATGCTTGTCCTTTGACCAAGATATAGTGAGATGGCTTCTATAAAATCGGATTTTGATATAGAATTTATGTCAGCTTTCAAGAGTTTCTTCAGAAACAGCCCAAGCTGGAAAAAAAAACAGGCCAATGAACTATTAGATCATTTCATCCCAGGGAGAACGACAATAAGGTCTTTGCCTTGTAACTAAACGCACAGTTACTTTCTTCCCAAGGCATAAGTACTTAATCGGGACAGTTGCAGCTGAAAGTTCGTATTACCTGTGTTCCTTGATAAACAAGCAATGCGGAGAAGTCCTTCACAATCTTACTGATTAATGTATCTATTAGCTGCAAAAGTTTGATCAATAAATCATACTGTACTACATGATAAGAGAAAGAACCAACTCATTGCTTCAGTCCAGTTAGTCAATTATTGAACACTTATCTACAAGTTGGCATGGGTCTTACCTACCATTATATTCAAGGGGAACTCTTCGATCCCATTGCTTTCTCTAAGGTAAGCTTGTAGAAGCCAAAGGCCAAAGCGATCGAAAAGAAAAGCCAGACCATTGGCAGTTTTGGACTCCTCAATCGTGACTTCGTTGGAGAGATGGAAAAACTCCAACAATTGTTCATATTGTGATGATTCTGATCCATCCAGAGAATCATCAGCACTTTCACTTCCGATCAAGGAAGGCGGTGACCCTTTTGGGAAGGCTGTAATCTTCACAGTTCCTCCGTATCTCCAAACTCCGATTCCGCCTGCTTGTTTCCACTCATAATATCCTTTCAGGCAGAGAATGCAGTCCACAACTTTATTCATTGAGCCCCCCTGAAGATTCAAGTCTTTCTTATTCATAAAACAACATGCTATAAGGAGATAGAATCATCCAGATAACAACGGTGACAGCCGGGAAATTTCGAATCAATCAGCAGAAATATGTTTCTTAAAGAAATAAATTGCTGGAATCTTGAACTACTTGGATTGCCAAGTAGACCAACTAGAAGTTTGCTATAAAGGGTAAAGAACTGACATTGTCAGTAAACAAGTTTAATACATTTCTAAGTTCTCTAGTATTAATTATGCATTCTGAAATGCTGAGTTACAGAAAATTATAATGACTCGTGCGCTTAAAATGTACCATTCAAACCTTTTCAACGTCAGAAGTTTCAAAGGTCAAGAGTTGCATATCTTTTACAGCTACCAGGAAATTCCTCATGTTTTCAAAATACTGAATTGCAGACTGTGCTGCCCCTTCTGTTGACTGGTCTGGGATTATTGGATTTTCAACTATCTGTAAAAAAACAGATTTAATAATCAGAAGCAGTTCACTTTTTAAGTTCAAAGAAAAATAGAATTCTTCTAATTTTTACACATAAGAGATGATGCTAAACTCTTTTCAGTTTTTCTAAGAACATAATGAAGTTTATGAAAGAAATACAACAGCAATCCATTGAGAACCTTAAGAACAGCCCCGGGATTGACTTTGTTGAGGACATTGCAAAGAATGAGCCCATTTCGAAGTGCAAGGCAAAACTCTTCTTCAGAGGGCTCTTTGGGCAGGGATTCTGATACACCTTGGTCCATCTGTCTTAGCCATTCTATTGCTTGGTACCTCCTTGAAGCTGATTGGCATAAAGTATTAAAGCTGTTAGTTTTTCTCTATGTGACTCCAACTCGGGCGTGACTGATGGTTATCATTATGTGTCTGACACTAGTATGTCAGATTTCTCTAACTTTTACCACGTATTTATGATCCTTGAATGTCATATCCTCATATCTATGTGTCAAACACAAGTATCAAATACAGATATTTCAAAAAATTGAAGAGTCAAAGCAATATAGCCTTTTCTACTCCAAACTTCATTAGTCTCCCACAAGCCATATGTTCCTAAATCCTAATCACAATTTAGAACTACAATTAAAATACTTTGAGCTATATGTTCTGGCCTTAAATGTATTAGAACAATTTGATCCTATGTTACACAGACTTTTCCGTAAGTGTAAGACCTGAATATTATTCAAAAAATTTCCAGGTTTTCTCCATATTTGTGAAGGGTTTTAGAGGCTCATATCCTAATACCCATTTCCAAATATATACTGGATATGTGTCGGATACAAATACTTGAAGAAAAATGAAGAGTCGGAGAAACACAGTTACCCCATTGGCCATTGCAGACACCTTTCTTGAGTAATTCTACAGTTTTAATCTATCCTATGTTTTAACTTAAGATAAACCTTGATTGGTAGATAATAATAAAGAATTTTGGGGAAAGACAAAGTCTTTAGCTACATTCTTTTGACCTCAGATTCCACAAACATGAAAAGGACATGTTCGGCCGAAGAAAGGATCTCAAGAACTTAACTCTTCTCAACTGTCATTTCATCTATAATATCATATATTAACATCAATTATTTCTCATGTTTACCCTTGTTCCTCCCTTCTTCTGTTTTTACCATCTTAGTTTGTATCAACTGCTTATTAAAAAAGTTATGCAATTGATGTCCATCATCTATTAGTCCCAAAAATAAGGAAAGCAAGAGAAGAAAAGAGAAAGAGACACACTGATAACAATTGGTTGGAATGTCCCAATACCCTACACCAAAACTAAAGTAATATGCAGAGGTGGGTCTCCTTAAAATAAGGGAAGTGCTACAGAAGCGTTGTTCGAACTTCAAACATATCGAATGCTACTTTTTGAACCCTAAACATAGACAGTTGATTAATATATAAACCATTCTTCTATTTTCCAACTAAAATAAAATGTAGACCTAACACACCAGTGAATGTGGACCCAAATCAGCACTAAGTAATGGATGAGTGGTACTAAATCACTTTAAAAACCAAGGGATCACCCGCCCTTTGCGCTGCATCATCATGTAGAACATATTATATTTTTAATCTTCTCTGTTCTTTTGAAATCATATTATACAGTTTAATAATAATAGCAATGATAATACTAGAAGAAACTTTAGCAGGGAACTTGAACAACAAAGAACTGAAATTAAACAATTTTGTTTTCAAATATGAAAGAGATAGACTGATCAGACATTGATTGTAAGAAATTTTCTTTTGATATATACATATATATATGTATGCATGTATGTATATAAGAGAGAGAGTAGAGTACCTGCTTCTTCAGCTTTTCTTTGAACTAATTCATTTTCATTGAAGACGTCATCAGTGTTTGAAGCCTCAACATTGTTAGAGATTAAAGCCTTTAGTCCTCTCAGATTCTTGGATGGAGAAGTGAAAATTGGATTAGAGTTGATTTGCTGAGGCATTTTATCAGTCACCTCCCTCCTGGTTTTCCCCAGAAGATTTTGATCACTGGAAAATAATGAACAACAATATTGAATTATGTTAATCAAGCTGAATTATGCTTATCAAGCTCATTTAACAATGCTGGTAAACATGACTAAAGTTTAATCCAAAAGAAAAAGAAAAAAATGTTGGCAAGAAAAGTTGCAGTATTTGGAAAATCAGATACAAGAAAGATGAAAGAAAATCATTCAACGCAGTGTAGTAAAAAAGAAAGCAAAAGGCATGGGAAGAACCATTTTCTTAATTTCTGCAAACAACAGTATATGGTTCAAAGAAAACAGCAGTGGAAACAAGAACTTATGAGAAGGAAGAACAAACCTAAATGGAAGGTGTTGAAACTGTGGCAGAAACGCTGGAAACTGCTTGGATTGTAAAATAAGTTGAAAGGTTGAAGCTAATCAGTTGAATTACTTTTATAGATCCAATATAGATATATAATATAATATATATCTGACAACTGACACTAAATGTATATCTGTGTATGAGAGTGAGAGAGTGGAAAAGAACAGAATGACTCCTCAAATTCAAAGTTCAAACGTTGATGTCTTCAATTTATTAAAGACCACAAAAAAACCATCCATTAATTAACTTTTATTATTATTTTTACAAGAAAGTGTAATAAAGTAAGGGTAATTATTCCATGCACAAGCGCTTATAAAAATTTATTTATACAAGCGCTTTGGTTTTAGGGTTTATGGACCCTGTTTAGGGTTTATGGGTTTAAGTGTAGTAATTTTAAATTTAGGGGTTGTTGATATAATTTTAGGTTTAGGGTTAAAATTTAGGGTTTATAGGTTAAAACCTAAATGTCTAACCATATTACACTAAAACCTAAACCCTAATCCTAAACATTTAATTCTAACCATAAACCCTAAGTTCTAAACCCCCAAACTAAAACCCCTAGACCCTAAATCTTAAATTAAAACCCTAAAATTAAGGTGATTGTGGAAATAAAAATTTTATACCGCTTGTGAATGGGATAATAATCTATAAAGTATATAGTAAACAATATTAATCAGAAAGGTTTACCATAACAGACTATCAAAATTGTTTATCTTCCTAGAATATATATTGTTTAGTGTATGTGATCATTTAAGCATGTATCAACACCGCTTATTACATTTCTTGATTAAAGTTTGTGATGATTAATAGTTTGCCATTATTTCAAAGCATGGAACAGTAATCAATACAGTAACAAGTTAGTCATGCCGGGTGAGCATACGATCGAGTCGAATAAAAAAATTTCGAGTTAGTTAAATTGACGAATTATGTTTTATAACGTAAATTTTATTCAAAATTTCTCACCAAACAACTTATGAGATTAAGGGTACTGTTAAGGCCTTAACCAACAATTTGTCTATAAATGCAAACATAATTTCATTGTGTTTTGACAAAGTATATGGCAAAATCGCAGAGTTTTGGTGAAGAATAAGTAAGGGTAGGTGAGAAAATGTGAGTAGTTTCAATTGAGAATATTAAAACCACCGCCACCCATTTTGATCTTTGTCTCAAGTGTACGTTGGAGTATGGTTTATTCCATTGGTTGGTTTGAAATGAAGAGGAGGCAAAGACAGCAGTCTAAGGTCCATTTTGGAACGTCCAAATGATTGTGCAGGGTAACCTTTGTTACATTTTGTACCCCTTTGCTTCTATTTTTACTTTTGTTTTGGCACTTTAAAGTTGGGTTGAAAATGAATTCAAAAGCAAATAAAATGCCATGTTGTATGCAGATTGTGACAATTGAGATGTAGCTAAGTTTGTGAATTGGACTGGTTGAGTTGATTTTTGTTAGGTTAATTTGAATTAAAGTTTATAATTTTTTTTCTTTTGAGTTTAGATTATATCAAGATTAAATAATATAAACATGATCAAGCTTTGTCAAAAATATTATTTTCATTGTTTTGTTAAAAAAACATCTTAGAAACAACTAAAACAATAAGGTATACCCACTTACTTACAATGTTGTCACTTGAGAAATTATTAAAACTAAAAATGTAAAAAATGGAGGCCTTGAACAGTCACTTATGTTGCTCTTTCTTATGATACGACACTGTTCGATTTAATCATTCACCAAATTAACCGAATAAAAACCCTCACAAATTAGGATAAATAAATTTGGCTCGAAGTAAATGGAGCGAAAGTTGCCAACAAACCTTTGACCTAATAATAAAAAGTAAAGATAATAATAAACCGAGTAATTGTAATTTGTATAATACTTAAATCTAAATCAGAATTTGTATAACTACGGAAAATGAACTGACCAATATAAAAGATGAAATGATGATTATCCTTGCTTACCCAAGACAAAACCATTCCCAGTAATGTCTTTGTTTAAACTAATGTTCTAAATGTTCACTCATGTTTATATATAGGGCTGTTAATCGGGTGGACGGGTACATTTATTTTCGTCAAGAATTTTTAATCTTTATTCTCATCCTATGATCCGTTACGAGTATAAAATTTAAAATTATCTTTGTTCGCGACGCGTAAGACTAATACCAGCTCGCTTCACTATCTATGTTGGTCCTAAGACCATCTAATCTCAATTATATTCGTCATGCGATTCAATTCTTATAATATATTTATAAGAAGCATTTAAATAATTATAAACGGTTTTTTATGAAAAAAGTATGAAATATCTTTCTTTCGAACTCACACCACACATGCAACATTATTTTAATTTACACCACTTCAAAAATAATAATAAGTTGTCGCGACCCTTTAAATGGGTGAGAATCGAGAAACCGTGACACCATGAGTGTTGTGTTTTAAAAAATATAGTAATAATGTGAGTTGAGTAATATAAAAAAATATTAGTTAAGTATTTTCAAAGTATGTTTATTATGTATATTGACGGACAGAGATGGGGCGAGGATATGTTGAGTACAAAGTCATATATATACTTGCCCCACCATACACAACAAGTCTAATTTGTGTCCTCATTCCCGTCCCACCACCGCGAAACATGTACCTATCATTGTCCAATTATATGTGAAGTGGAGTGAATTACCACAAAACTCGCCCCACGACATTCCTATATATATAATCGGAGTCGTATCTAGGCATGGACATGAGGGGCACCTGCCTAGGGCCCAAAATTTTTATAGTGATTTGTACTCATAAAAAATATTTTATATCAATTATAAGGTCTAATTTTTTATACTTGTTATTATCAGCATAATTTTTCTCAATATTTATTATTAGGGATTTCATTTTTTCAATATTTATTATTAGGGGCTTAATTTTTCTAATATTTATTATTAGAGGCATACTCTTAAAATTTATTTTTTGCTAATATTGTTATTAAGGGCCTAATTTTTCCTAATATTTGTTAATATGGACACACTCTTAAAACTCAAATTTTTTTTTATAATATTTGTTATTAAGGGCCCAATTTTTTTAATACTTGTTATTAGGGCTATATTTTTTTTACAATATTTGTTTTTAAGGGCCTACTCTTAAAATTTAATTTTCTTTTCTAATGCTTGTTATTAAGGGTCCAATTTTTTAAATACTTGTTATTAGGGCCTCAATTTTTTAATATTTGTTATCATGAGCATACTCTTAAAATTCATTTTTTTCAATATATGTTATTAGGGGCCTACTTTTTTAACATTTGTTATTAGGGCCAAAGATTTCAATAACGGTCCTCAACCACAACATCAATTGTTATATAGCGGTAGCGACATCGTCTGAAATCGCGATATTCACAATCGTTATATCCACAATAGCATATGTTATTAAAACAATCACAACCGTGATACTCACAGTGACCACAATTGCATATGTTATGTCCGCAATCACGATAAACACAGCGTAACGAAAAATATGACCACAAATATAATTTAAATTCTTGATTTGAGACTCAATTTTTTATTTTACCTTAAGGCCACCAAAATCACAAAAAAGGGGCCTCTATATAATATCTTCTTTTACCTTGTCTTGACTTCACTCTTGTCTGCCAATATTTCATGTTTTTTATGGTATACTCAAATTTATTACAAAACCAAGAGAAGTGGATTCTGTCTAGGTTTGTTCCTTTCTCATTTTTGTTTAGGGTTATGTTTGGCAATTAGCGGATAGTTGATAATGGATTACATTAGCTGATAGCTGTTAATATTAGTTAATTGTATAAAAGTGTTTGGTAAAATTAACAACTTATAAAATGTTTGATTATTTGAACAAGCAAAATGACATACAAGACATGATTATATTCGATACTTATTTGAATAATGTATTAGTTATTAACATTTTGTATATATTAATTAGATTATAAAAATTAATTTTTTAATATCATTACTGAGCATATATGAAGGATGTACATATTAATTTTTTATTTGTGAAATTATTTTTAATATAATTTTAATAATTATTAAATTTAAATGTATATATTAATTTCTTATTTATGAAATTATATTTTAAATATAATTTTATTAATTATTAGATTTATATGTTTATTTATAAAATTATTTTTTAAATTTTATTAGTCATTCAAATTTATGTTATTTAGAGAATTTTTTTTATAATTATCAAAGACAAAATAGTATTTACATGTCTTTTATTCAAACTTCTAACTCAAAAATCTCCTAAAATGAGTTTGTTTTTTTTCAAAATAAGAGGTTTTACCTCAACTCACTATTACAATTCTCTATTTGCCAAACATTTAAATTAATAAATTAAACATGTCAAACCTCTAAAAAAAACTTCAAATATTTAATTTAAGCTCAAAAAGCTGTTTATCAGGCATATATAATAATTCTTTCTTTTTACTTGGATTGCTTCAGATTTAAGAAGATTTGGGTTAATCATTCCTAAATACGGATGATTTCTTTTATTAATATAATACTTATTTATTTTGTCGAAAGATTGTAATTTTGCATGATTGTTTGGGTCCCTCCATTATTCACGCATGCCATGATAATTGGAATTTGATAAATTATTTAATTTAGTAATTAAATTTTTAATTATTTTAATATTATTATTAAACTTTTAGTTTTACTTCAATATTTTCATTGATCTCTTAACTAAGGTTAATGATAGTTAAAATATTTTACATAATAACACATTTAGTCCTTCACATTTTTACATTCAAATGATTTCGTCCTGATTCGAAAAATAATAATAAATTGAACCCTTATTATTTAAACATTATTTTAATTTAAACTTAAATTATTAAAAATAGTTGAACACTAAACTCTAAACCCCAAATCATAAATCTAGAACCTAGTTATGCTCCCACAATGACCCGATCTTAAGCAATCAAATTTTTAAAATTAAGAAGAAGAAGAAGAATGTTAGGAAAATAACAAGTTGAAGATTCACAATTGAAATTAGCTTACTTGACTGATGATAGATTCTTTTTTTGGAATAATATTATACCATGAAAATATAATAATTTTAAATACATATTAGATATCGAAACCCTCAATATTTTCTATAAAAAATTCTCAATATCAAGATTAGTGGTATAGAAATGCTCAAAATCTCATACATCACTCATGACCCGACTATATAAAATTTCTGACTCCACCATTGTATATTCATATACATAAATACGAGCGCGTACATTTCATCACTGTTTTTTTTTCAAGGATTAAATGTTAAACCAGCAAAACTGTTGCGTGTCTCACTTTATGCTTACATGAATACTTAGTAGGCGAATGTGTCGAGGTCAAATTTGGGGGAGTTCTTTTTTTACAAATCTTAGTTTTAAACGAAGGGAAAGGAGAAGGCTCTAAAAAAAAGGAAGCGGATGTTTTTTATAGGTCTAGAACCTATGACCTAAAAAAAATAAGAGAATAAAGATGAATAGTTTGGTCGTTAAATGTGCTTGCTCAATCGAGACATTATATCAGCAAATCATGCAGGTGGCATGGTTTGTGCACACACTAGTTACAACCGTTACTTTTGGACCTACTATATGTTGGGATTCAAATTCTGCCCTCTTTGAATAGGATCATGCACTCAATCAAAGTAGTTACTATTGTATCGGTATCAAGAAATTAATTTAAACATTAATTTGATTAAAATTTTAATGTGTTTTATTCATTTTTTGTGCATCTCCTCTCATCATTACGGTCAATCTCATCTTATAACGGTGTATACTGACCTGGGCCGATTCGTACGGAACTATAATATTATAAATTAATCTTTAATCCTATTTATTTTAACTATTTTTATTTTTGTATACATAATTACATTTAAATATAATCATTTTATGTATGTAGTTGAGATTTAAATATTTTATGTAAGTAGTTGAGATTTAAATATTTTATGTAAGTAATTGATGTATATTTATATTATAGAAAAAATATTAAAAAAAACAACAATAAATTCAAAATGATACCCCGAAATATACCTATATCAGTATTAAATCTAAGTGCCTCAAAACTCATCAAGTGGTGACAATGGAAAAAAAATGTTGTTATCTCTAAGTGATATGGATTTGTACTGTTTGTCTACACAATGTGTGCATTATTGAAAGGCTAGGATTATTGAGCGGATATTATATTGCAATCACGACAATAAATTCAAAAATTCGTAAGAGTCGAATTTGGTGTGAATTTGATATTATAAATATTCAATTGATAACAACCAAAATTTTCAAGTCAACGGATTAGATCAGTTGACCCGAGTCATGGACTTGGAGGCTTAGTTGGGTAATTAGGTCAATTGGGTTAAGTTTAAGCCTTATTGGGAAATAATTGGGCTTTTAGTAAAAAGGTGTCACTTAAAAAAAGGGAAAGTTGAAGGACAAGGAGTGCAATTATATCATTTGGAAGAAAAAAAGGGCGACCATCCCTCTTTAATTTGCCTTGTTGGACGTGTATGTGGGAGAGGGGGGACAGGCAAATCAATTTGCTTATATCATCGAAATCCTCTTATTTTTTCTTCCTTTTTCCCACCAAAGCCATCGCCATTTCCATTCAAAAATCTAAAGTTGATTACTTGAATCCTCCATTCAAGATGCAAGAACACTAAATTCTTAATCCTCGCATCAAGCGCTTCAAGAAAAGAACAAAACCATTTGTTGACTGGAACAAGTGCTGAAAACGATAGTCCGATGGTAGTTTTGGTGGTTGTTCTGGTCTGAGCCCGAAAAATAACTTTTCTATTGTATTTGAGCTTATGGAGAGTGGGAGTTCGTGTCTTTTTCCTTGTTGCATGAGTTCTTATATACTGCTCAGACATGTGTCATGACATAATAATCGTGGTGTTGTGATGGACTAGCTATGACTTAACGTCTTAGATCTAATTAGTTATTGGTAGCGATCACGTGTGTAGACACATGATCGTTGAACATTGTTCGCCTGTATATGTTCATAACTTGCTTGCTCATCGTAGGTTGCTCATAGTTGTTCGCCTATGAGGGGGTTCGCATGGGTAGAATACCGCCGTTTGCCCACAATATGCGTTCGCAGATTGTAACTTCTTGACATGTGATAACGAGTGTTCGCAGATATTAACAATTGTCTCCAAGTAAGGGGAAATTATAAAGTGACCTTGGCGAACCTGTGAAGTTTGGTAGACTGCTGTGGCGAGAGTTTTGATGGTGAAATGGAGGGAGCTCTGCTGCGCTTTTGTGGCATGTTTTGAAATTGATGAGCCGCTTGGTAAAACGGACTATTTTGTATATGATTTGAATATTTTCTGGAGTTATGATTGTGTTATTTTACCGATGTGCTTCTTTTTATCTTTTAAGTGTCACGTGTGTTTCAGAAGCGTGTTGAACACACTTAATTAGATGCGTCGTTTCATGGAGCATCGGTTATCATTACTAACGTCGATTGATTATCTGGTTTCACTGTCTATAAATAAGTCTATTCGTATTTACCCTAAGTTGGAACAACTTTTTAAAAACTTTATCACTTCATTCTCTTTGGTAATGTTTGTGTGCTTTACTTTTTCTTTTGGTCTCGTTCTTATTTTCTCTATTTTTGTTATTTTTGTGTCTGTAGTGGCTTGCTATAAATTGACTCCGACGGTAAGTGAAGAATTTAAATTTAGTACTACGAGAGAGGATGCTCAGATATGTAACATCTCTTCTCGGTCTAGTAGGGAACCCGATCGAAGTATGCTATCGGTGAATGATATGGTAATCTGTGTATTATTTTTTTTTCTTTTCTTTAAATATTTTATCGGTGATTATTTAATGTCTTTCAATGAGTCAATAATATACTATCCATACAATGAGGTCGATAGATCGCTTTGACGTCATATTATGTATTTTAGGATCAATTTAAGACTTGAGGGCAAAATCATAAATTCACCAATTTTATTTCGTTGCAAGCAATAAGTTTTCCAGAATGCAATTCATATCGATACCATGCTATATGTCAATTTTGGACCAAGTCCGACATCGTTTGCTTGTTCAATTTAGCTCATATTCATCTTAGGGACTGATTTATAATTTCTATAATCTCTAGGTCCTTATCTGTAATTATCCTTACAGATACAAAATTCAGGACATTATTATCTTATAGGTTAAATTTTAGCTCAATAGGAATTTATTAACGTGTTTAATTTAACTTTATTATCCCTTAGGGACTAAACTGAAAAGTTAACCATTAATAAGACCTTAACTAACATTAGCTTACTAATGTGTAATTCAGTACCTAGGCAGCATTCCTTTTTAGATTTATCAGAGCTCATTCAAGGCCCTTATTTAGCCTTACCCATTTTTAGTAATCATTCTATAAGATTATAAACTTAATTCTAAGCAATAACTAAATTACTTGCATTGGTACCGATACACAATAGGTCGTACCGGTACGCATATACAAAACACTATGTTTTGATATAAATATGACTCGTACCGGTACGCATGTACAATACACCTGTATCGGTAAAGTTTGGCTGACTTTTTAGGCATATCTGATTGTACCAGAACCATAATAGGTGTACCGGTACGTTAGCTATATTTAACCTCCAGTGTCTATATCCCGTACCGGTACGCTCGGTACGGTAATAACAATTTAAGTCTAGTTCTTATCTGATTTAGGTATATAAATAATGTCCGATTTCCATAAATTTTACAAACAATATTCTTATACGTAATCCTAGTTATATGTCAGATTTTATAGCGTTCCGAACTCATTTACTACATTTAGCCCATTAGGACTCTATAATATCATTTTAGTCATATCTCTAATATCTTAACGAGGTTTACTTCAGCCAAATTGTTAATTTACTCATAACAATTCAATATAAAGTTTTGCTTATTTAATGCCATACTAATGATCAATGTATCAACGTCCTTTTCTTATAATGCTCATAAAATTATTAAGCTTATAGATAACTTATAACTAAGACATATTATGATTTGAGATTTCAATACACATATACGACACTAAATGAACATATTCATGTCATATGCCACCATTCTAAGAGTTATAGAGAACGAAGACTTTACCCGAAATACTTAAGGAGTGTGACTTGCAACCTCTAACCACGATTGATCTCAGAAGCTCTTAAAACCTGAAATATGCATAAATGTGAATACATTAGGCATACTTTTCTAGTGAGGTAGTCATAAACAACAGGTCCAATTGTGGAATGCAATTCAAATCATGCTTCATCAATGGCAATAATAATGTTACATCAAGATCAATAATATAATAATATCAATGCTATGACAATATCACAACTATGAAAATCCCAATTCTATGACAATCTCAATGATATGACAATATCATTGCTATGTTCAGATTCAACATGTTTTAATAGTGTTTCTTGGATCGATTTAGGATAGTAGATACGCGAATTCTTAACCAACATCGCCAAACAATGAATGGTTAAAATCCTCATACATCGCCAATAAGACCAAAATCAATACATCCCGCCAATATCGCCAAATAGAGCCTTAGCTCAAGGATCGTAGTCCACTCCAATGAGCTCATGAATTTTATGGCATGCCAATTGTATCCAATGTCCATTCGAATTCAAGGTTCGATAATTAGGCCAATATCAATATCAATAACAATGACAGTGGCAATATCAATGTCAATAACAATAACAATGGTTCAATAACAATATACAGTGATCGATATGTCCTTGTTTCAATGAAATCAATTACAATGGTTCAATAAACAATGATTCAATACAATAAATTTACCAATGCTTTTCAATGTTGCCTCCTAAGAGGTTTTGATGCAATGGTACCTTGTAACAATATTAGTAATGCAATAAACAATAAAAATAAAATCGGGAAGACATCTAACAAATTTCGAGACTTCGACTACATTCACCTGATATCCCAAAGTTACAGAACAATTCGATTTGCTAATCCGAGCTTAATCCTCCTTCAATTCCATTGCCAAAACAAAGATTTTATAAACCTAGCTTGATCTAAATGTAGATTTAATATAAGTTTCATCAATCCCATATTAAAACATATCGAATTCTTCATTTATAACAACATAGAAATTCTTAATCTCCTAAGAATTAAACTTCGACATTACCATAATTTAGAAATTCATAGAAAATTACTAGGAATATTAATATCAGAGTATTTCCCATGGAGGACCATTAATTGATCAAATCCTTAAACTTAGGGTTCATTAGCTAGGAACATACTTACTTTAATCTTAACAAAATTTATATCCACATGATGCTAAGGGAATGAACTTACCATATATTGAATTAATTCGAATAGAAGATAACTGGCTTGTAAGTAATTTTAATTTGAAAACTTAAGGTTCCTTAGCATTCGTCCATGGCCTAAAGGCTATTTGAAGAAGATGACACAGCAAGGAGAAATTACTTTCTCTTTCTTGTTTTCTCTTCTCACTAATAGTTCCCCAGATGGCATGGGAAAATTGTGCCACATTGTCTTGTGGCCATCCAACACATCCACGTGGGATAGGATGGAAAGCCATGGTGGTATGCAAATTCAATTAGTTTCCACGTAACCTGGGCATGCAAATTGTAGCCATATTTATTCCCCACGTGTATGGGGAGCGCATTTGGCATTAGCCAAAGCTTTCCCTTGCCGTAGGGTTTTCTCTTTTTTTAATAATAAATAGAATATGGTTCAATCATGGATCTAACCTTTAATGCTCTCATCAAATTTTATTTTACGAACCAAAATTTAACTGTTAGAACTAATTTTTTTATCATCCGAAATTGAAATATGACTAGATCGATTTTTGGATGTTATAAGATTGTTGGAATATCGGGTTTTGATGTGCTACGACCATTTTCAGTATATGTTTTCGGCTCTATTGGGTGAGACTTACCGTCTTAGAGATTGTGATGATGGAGATGTCGAACCTTTTTTCTATATTTCATTATACGCGTTCGAGGCGGGCTTTCATTTACCGCTTCACCCCTCTCTTGTGGAGTGGTTTAATTATTTTGGAGTAGCAGTGGGACAGTTGGCCGGTAGGTGTTGGTGGGTGTTGATGAATTTTTTTCTGAATTATCAAGTTCGAGGAGAAAAGGCTTTCGTGAACGTGTTTTGCTATTTCTATTGTGTAAGTCCTACCAGTAAGTCGAATGCGCCCTGGTTTGTGATGATTATGATCGCAGTAAGGCAGGACTGATTATGAGCAATGTGTCTAGTAACGCTCGCCTAGATAAAACGAAGTACATTAAATTTCAATGAAAGTTTGGGCATTTTCCTTTTACTTTGAATTGGCACGAGCCGAATACGGTTTGTTGTGCAAAGCCTAAGAAATTCGCTGATTGGGAGCTCGTTTAGATAGAGATTGAAAAATAACCCCATACTATGCACGCGGATACTTGCACCATGAAGAATGTTTTCGTTTATGTTTGTTGTGTAAGAGTCCTAACGGATATGATACATCCAAAATGAATATTGTTCATAGAGGGTTTTTGACGGGTGTACTGGATATTAGGCATGCCTAACCTCTTGATAGGAAGAGTCAATACACGATTGCGAAGATATTACTAGGAAAGATGATAGAGCCTGCAAATTTTCTTCAATCGTATGAGAAATGCCCTAACCATAACTGGAGTTATAGAAACGCAATTGTTAGAGGCTGGAAAAGATAGAGGAAATGCTGATGTCAGGGAATATTCACTGTCGTCAGGGGAGGCAAAAAGTGCTTCTGCCAGTGTTGAGGGTAGAACTAAGAGGAGGATGGATCCTATTTCGCATTCGCAACCTATCTGTGAAGGTATAAGTTGCGTGCGAGCATGATTCCTATATCAGTTATGTGTGGTTTGTCTACCTTTGTTTAACAGCTGATTGTGCTTGGGAAGTGATCTATTAAGTTTTGTGGTTTTTATTTCTTTTCATAGGTGTATCTAAGGGGAAAACCCCTACTCTTTCAGTAAACTTTGGTATAGGAGTCTCAACTGATGGTGCCTTAAAGAGGAGATAGATTTGCTAACGGGCTAATATTCCCTGAGAGATTGCGATGCATTTGCTTGAAGAAGAGATGGATAAAATTAATGCTTCAAGGTTCTCTCTGCCTCACGAAGACAAAAGAGGAGTGAAAAGACATAGGAATTCTTCAAAGAAAACCGTTGCTCCTTTTGTCAATACTCCTGCACTCATTCTCGCGTGTGCGCCTTTGCGTATGTTGTTTTTACTTTTTCTATATTGAATTTATAACTTGCCTTGTTTATCATAATGCCATTAACCTTGTGAATTATGACATTTGTGTAGCCGATGTTGGTACAAGCCCTAGCGTTGCCACTTTGGACACTACCATCATTCACACAATTACACCATCAGCCCCTTTCCATTTGGGTTTACCATCTCTCCCTGGTAGAAAACCCCCTCTCTTTTAATATTAGGTCGAACCATTCTCAGAGGCTCTTCTTGTTAGGTTTTACATCATCCAACTCGTTGAGGCCTCTTTCTGCTTTCTATCCTTGGAGGTATGTTGAAAGCGTAGGGAATTTTGTTTACCCCGACATTGCCTCCAAACAAGTACCCAATTTGCTAGTTGATAATTTGTTTGAGAAATTACCAGCACTGAATTTATAAGAGTCACTTGCTAGGGGTTAGGGTTTGTTGCAAGAACCTTTGCTATCACAGAAGCAGATTGACAAAGCTGTGCAAGAACTTCAATTATCGAATGATGCTTTGCTAAAGGTGAATGAGGAACTACAACTAGATATTACTGACGCGGGCAAAGAGCAAGTGGAACTGTTGAGAGCATTAAAAGCTTCAAATGAACACAATTTCGCGAACCAAGTTCGGGTGGGAAGGTTAGAAGAAGAGAGGGTTAGTCATCTGGCTCATATTAGTGAGTTAGAAAAGTGTACACAGCATCTGAAGGAGAAATAGAGAAAATGAAAGCTGATCATGCTCGCGCTTTTGCTGCGGCAGTTGCAAAGGCTGCTAAGGAGGCTATGGTTGCTGCCTCCAGACATCTGGCCACTTACGTGCGAAATTAAGAGAAGAGTGCAGTATTAGGCTTTCAGGTGGCTCGTGGCCCTTTCGACCTTTCACTTATGAATATCATAGCTCTTTATAAGGATTGTGCGAAGGTTGATTTTGACATACTAAACCCTAGCAGACCTTTTTAGGAGGCTTTTGCTGGGGGAAAAGGTCTATTTTGATTTCTCTTACTCGTGAGCTTAATACTCTCGTGTCATTGGACTATAGTTCAGGAGATGATGATGAAGCAGTTGATAGAGAGGGAACCGAGGTTGGGAATACTCCTGCTTGAATTTAACATATGTTTATTTTTGTTTGTTTTATTTTAGCACTTATGGGATGTACCTCCCTTTTTGGTAAAATTTTGATACACAGGCTGTGTAGCTGTGTATTTATACTATAAAAACACAAATCCTAAATTTTTAACCCTAATTCTAAAAAAACTAAACCCCACACTCTAAACCCTAAATTCTAAACACTAACCTTAAATTTTAAACCCTACAACCTAAACCCTTAAACCCTAAACTTAAACCCTAACCCCTAAAACTAAAAGGCACATGTAAACTAAAATTTACACGGCCTGTGTATCAAAGTTTTTCCCCTTTCTAAGTACTTTACTTTTGAAATAAAAGTTGCTAATCGTTTAAGTGGTGTTGACTTTGCCTTATATTACGTATTAAGGATTTCTAATAGTTGATTAGGATAATGAGGATGCTCATCACTTTGAAGGGTGAAGTTTCGAAATGATTTATTTAAGTACCTTACTTCTTAATAAAATGTGCGAAATACCTAACGTGATCATGTTCCCTGCAATTACATTGCTCCGGCGAAGAGTTTTTTTTTAACAAAGATCATGGTACGGAGTAGTGTTTCTTTCTTTTTTTTCTTTACTAATTTATTTTGTCAAGAATTATGGACTTTTAAATTTTGAATTTTGGAATTTTTTGGATATCTGATGAAAGTTCCCGCTTAAAGTTTTGGTATTCCCGCCAAAGTAAGTTTCGTGTGATGGCTATAAATAGGGCACTCTTCAATGAAAATATCATGTAGTTCAGATCTTATACTATGTTCCCCTTATCTAGGGTTTCTATTTTGTTTTAGTGTGGTTACGGTTGCCAATCTGACAAGCAGAGTACCTTGAAAACAATTTTACCCGTTTTGGGTTTCTTTTCAAGGTGCGACTGCTTGGTTGAGGTTTGTAATTGCTCTGTGCCTTGTGCGTGATGGGGAGGGGGTTGTATTGTGAGTTTTTCCACGGGCTATTCATTTTGAGGTTGTCATCTTTGAATAAGCAGCATATTTGGAAAGATCTCGTCTTTTATGGATTTCATTCGAAATATTAGTGTTCTTTAATGCTCGTAATCACGGTATGTTGTTTGTTTGTTTTTATTGGTAACCCTTGGAAGGATATGACTTAAGGGTTAATATTCCCTGGTGAAAGATATTCTAGTCGGCGAAGACGATCTCGTAGGGATTTAAAACGTGAGAATAGGAGTGATAGGAGAGATATTGATGATCAGTCAATCTGTGGAGACAAAGGTGGTGGTGAGGGGAAATAGAGCAGAGAAATCAGATAGAAATTATTAGTTTTGAGACAAACCAACTTGAAAGGAGATACAAGGAATTTTGCCATGCATTTTTTTTCTTCTAATATGAATAGAGATTATTATTCCTCCTCTTTTTGATTTTATGATAATTCTTAAAATTCCATTTTCTTTAGGATGGCAAAACATGAGTATGGGCTTCAGATATTGGAAACGTGTAATATAAATAAGTGACGGGTTATATTTTCTTGTGTGTTAGCATATTTATTTTGGATAGAGGAATTCTTGCTCCCTTTTTGGAAAGAATTTGTGGGAAGCGATTTATCGTTTAGCATATTTTATGTATGCTCGTTCGTCGGTACAAACGCTTGCCCCCATGGTAGGGAAGTTTTGTAGGATAATGTTCACTTTAAAAGTAGCAGATAGGTGGTATGCCTACATGGACGACATAATTGTCTGCTTATTTAGAATCGGCTCACGGAATGGAAGACTACTGCTCACTTATTTAAGAGTTTTTAGAATTATACGAGCTTCTTGCTTTTGTAAAATTTTGAGATATATTCAAACCTTTGTCATAGGATAGGTCTATAATAGTGATTCGTGGATTTTGCACCACACTTTTTTTATAACAGTTTGCATGAGGTGAACTATTGCTATCATAATTCGTATATGTTTGTATAGTGAAAGTTCGCTTGAGCCAATTTTTGACCTATTATATTTGCTTTTAGGAGCGATAAATAGTATTTATGAATGTTCGCTTACTTGTATCACTGTGGGACTTTATAAGTGTAGACTGTCTAAGTGAATGCTGACAAAAAAGGGCAAAAAATATGTATTGAAAAAATATAAAACAGTGCCAAAATGAGTCTTTTGAGTACAAGTATACACGGTCTGCAAGTAATACAGCTGGTAAGCTAAATATCGATCCCACAGTGATTGACTTGGAATTCAATTGCTTTTATTGTTACTTGTCTTATGAAAAAAGTTAATTTGTTTTGAAGTTGGTTTTGGAAATATTTGAAAAGAAAATAAATAAAAGTAAAGTAAAGTAAAGACGTTGGCAAGGAAGGTGCTTTAATGAATGATGAGCGTTGGCAGGGAATGCCTGGTTTTCACGCTATTCATGTCGTGCCAGTCTTTAATAACAACCTATCTTGGCATTGTTTGTCGAGCAGATTCAAAAGTAGCAAAGCTTCTCTCAATGGTCATTGCCCTAAATTGATCATGTAAAATCCTTATATCTCTATAGTGCATGCTTTTAAATAAACCAATTTGATTAAGATCTAATCCACACTCCTAAGGGGCAGATTTCACTCCCGAAGTAAGTTCATCTACTTGAACGACTTCTCTCGAAGCTTCTCTCCTTAGTATTCAACAACTTGATCGTTGCCACCCCAAGTCTATTAAGATTTTGAGGAGCAATAGGCCAACAGTGCCAGCTCTCGCTTGGCATAGTATTTAGAAAACATTAAAGTATGTCGAATAGATAAAACAATGTCGAAGGCATATTTATTATTGAAAACTGAAACTTAAAAAGCATTCAACGCAAACATCCCCCACCAACTATGAAATTAGTTCATGGTGAGGGACTTAACCAAAAAACCAAAAACATTTCCCAAGTACATCATCATTTAAAACAAAATAAAATAACTTGAAATAGAAAATGGGCTAGAAGGGGTCTCTCGATGCAGCCTTTCAAGATCCAGGCTTCTCGGCCAAGCTAGTCGAACCACCCTTTCAAGGTGCAGTCGGTTGTCAATCGTTGCACACCAACTCCTCACTCCAATCTTCTTCGCTCTCAAATGCTAATTTGGTTGGTGTTTAAATAAGCGTGCGAGGAAGGGATATGATTAGCTCTTCAAATTTTGAACTTCAACTGCCCAAGGGATAAGAGATTATCATCTTATCCAAATTTGAATGAGAGCTGATCAGGCTAGGGCTGACGTCATACTGCCGACGCTGCCTTGGCGTCCAAGCTTGGCATGAATCTGCCAACAAGTCTTGGCACCATCTTATCCGCTATTTTTTCAGAGATTGATCCAATTGTTATCTTTTCAGAACCTGTTCATTTCCTATTTTTTCGGGGTTCAACAGCTTATTGGCGTGGCATCAAGTTCACTTCTTTGACAGCCGGTGCTTGGCATTTTTTGGTCCATCTATGCCAACAACATTCGGCATTCTCTCTAGCGCTCCTTCCTGTGTTGTTTTTCTGGCCCAAATCCTATACCAAACTTGTAAATTTGCCAACAAAACAACCCTTCACACTGGCATAGGCAAAACACTGAACTCCTTATGCAAATGCATGATTCTAACATCCTAATGCAACTAAATGTACCTAAAAACAAGCAAAAGCATTGTAAGATTGGCATTGAAAATAGTACTTTTGGAGAGGTAACACACCCCCAAACCTAACTCATTGCTTGTCCTCAAGTAATGCAAACAAAATAAAAGCAAAAACTGTGAAAAAAGTTACCTCGACAAAATTTTGTTTGAATGCCAACGCGTACTGGCAAGCATAATTTGGCTCTATTTCTGTCTTCAGTATCTCAGTGCAATAATGCCAATCAGGTAGTAATTCAAGTGCAGCAATATAAGTCTAGTCTAAGTTCATTGAGAGTGCATGATGTGCAGGCAATATGCAACAAGTATCATGTCACTCCCTTAGCCAATTTTACTACCTAAACTCAGATTTTTATCTTTTTTTTCTTTGCCAATGGTTTCTGTTGGAATTAACTTAAGCTTGCTTCGTGACACTATTTAGCGTGAGAGATAAGAGGAAGCATACCACGAATCCCCACCTTAATCTAGACATCACTAGGCTTTCTCTTCAACTCATACTCTAAGGTTTTGGACTTGAGAACTAAGAGGGAGCAAACCACGAAGCCCCAAGTAACTTATTATCCCTAGGTAGAGGAGAGTTCATTTCATTTTTTTCTTGCCTTGGCAGAACATTACTGCCTTATTGCTTTTTACCCTGGCATCATTTTTTCTAAATCTGAGCATAGTTTCAAAAAGTCTAAGTTTGCTAGGGAATTAGATACATACTACGTGTTAAGTGTAAGTTTAATTCCCTAAACTATAGATCAATTGCCAAGCAAACCTGGCATACTACGCTGCTGGCATGGCATGACAACTAAATATTACAGTTTCCTCATTGGACAGACACCTAGATCAAATTAAACTTGCCTAACAAATGCTAACATTTTTCAAAATTAAACAAGGTAAAATTTTCTTTTTTCTTTTTTTAGTGGTTCGGTATGCATCTATCTAAATGACCTAGATGACATGGCATGACAACATAAATTAAACATGAAATGCGTGGCATAAATGCGAAGAAATGCACACCCCCAAACCCTAGAAGTGCATTATCCCCAATGCATGAGACAACACATATATACAAAAGAACATAATTAAATAAAATGCATGATCATGTGAACACAATGGAATATAAAGAAGTTTAGGAAGAAGATGGCTCCCCTTCGGAGACTATTTGCCGTGCAGCACGGGTTTTTTTTCTCACAAATGGCCCTCGATTAGGGGCCATGTGCTTCTTTCTTTTAAGGCTCAGTTTTGAAGCGACAGCGGAGGCTCTAACTTCCTCCTTTTTCTTGGCAGGCTCTAATGCAGCAGGTGCATCGGTGGCATCAAATGGCGTATATATAGCATGTGTCACTGGCGACTTGCCTTTGGCAGACTTGGATTTGGTGTCCTTTGATTCAGATGAAGAATCAGAACTGGCAGACTCGACTTGATTTGGAGACAATGGGACTGTGGCATCAGACGGGGTATGAACTGGACTAGCTGGCAAGGCATTGTCACTGGTAGAGGGCTCGACGGGGAAGTCTGGAAATGCTGGCACAAAATTAGTTGATAATTTTGTAAGATCCTGATTACAATATCTCTGGCTTAGATGTAGTGTCACATGTTGGCATTGAGCTCCTCAGCTTTTTCCAGCTTTTGGAGAATAATCTCATGGCGTTGGTAAATTTGGGACAGTATTGCCATTGACACAGTTTCTGGCATGATTGCTGGCGCGACCTTTGACTCCTTGGGCTTTGGCGTGGGTACCTTTCCCTTTCCTTTCCCTTTGTCTTTGGGCTCGGAGCAACAAGATTCCTCTATATAGTAGCAATAATTGTTGTTCCTTCGATCGTTTGCCCTTTATCCGTATCAAGCCTTGGCACATCATGGAGCAGACAAATGTTAAAAATCAACAAAGGGAAAAATAAGCTGCCAGTACCTTTCGTTGTGCACTTGTAAGTTTCCACAATAATAAGTTTGCCAACATTGATTTTGCGCCCTATAACAATATAGTTTATCGGGATCATCATTTCTTCCGACACGGTCTCGTTATGGGATGTGGGCATCATATTCGCCTTGAGAAAGTGATTTTATCCTCTCCATTAGGGCTTCACTGCCAGCCTCTTCACCGTACGGTGACCCTTGGATGAAATTGTCCATGTCGTGCCAAGCTCGCACATATCTGTTAGTAGTCTCTTTCTCTTGGCAGCGTTCATTGAATTCGTATACTCAAAATACTCATCCTCTGCACCGTCTAACTCAAACATATTATTAATATACCCTTCATCGAAACGAACACATTTACCTCTAATCATCAAGAATGGCAAATCCTTTGTCACAAGGTGCGCATAGAATTCTTGGACGATTATGGCAAGAATAACGAAATACTCATCCTCTGCACCATCTAACTCAAACATATTATTGATATACCCTTCATCGAAACGAACACATTTACCTATAATCATCAAGAATGGTAAATCCTTGGTCACAAGGTGTGCATAGAATTCAAGTCCATTTGTGCAAGTTAATCGTAGACATGACTTTCAGATAGAAGCCATTTTTCGTCTCTGTGTTGAGGTCGAAGTGCTTCTTATAGCAAAAATTTCTTGAGGCAAAATTGGATTCGAACTTTTTCTCGATCTCCTCGTTAAAGAATCGCTTGAAGGGGATAGAGGAAGAAGCCATTGAAACTCGTTGAAGGAACTTGAAATGATGAAGAAAAAGACGATTTGGGTTTTGCACTTGATTATCAAAAAGAAAGTAAAAAGTGAGAGAGATGTTTGGTTTCTTTAACCGACAAAGGTGAGAAAGTGAAAGGTTTTGGGTTGGTTGAGTGTTTTAATGGGAGGAGTAATTAGGGATAATGATGAAAAATAAAAAAATAAATTAAAAAAAATGACGTGATAAGGGTGAAGTGATAAGGTGATAGGTGATAAGATATGGTAAGGATTGGAGTGATAAGGTGTTTGGTTCAAATTTTAAATTTTAACCCAAATTTTGGGCGGCAAGGGTTTAAGGCCAAAAGAAAATTACTCTCCCTCCTATTGAATGGGCCGGTCAAGCTAGGGTTTTTCTCATTCTTCCAAATTTAGCACCGCTGCTGTAATCACTCATTTTTACCTGTAAATACATATTAGTGTTGCATGTATATATTATATGTTTATTGTTTGCATGAGTATTACTAATATATATATAAGGTGTGGTGTGCATGTATATTATAAGCTATGTATGTATACGTATTAAGGGTGTATGTATGTCGCGTACGTATCTATTTAGTACGAGTGTATTTGTTTAATGTGTATAGATGTGAAGTCAATTATGTGTATGATTATACGTACGTATGCTAGAATGTTATATTAATTAATGTTTGTATAATATAAGTATACGTTTGCGTATGTATGTGTATTGCTATTATAATACTAATTATATTATTATTAATGGGCTGATATGAAATGAAATCTAATATATATATATATATATTAAAATCAAATAAAATAATTGAAGTCCAATTACAAATAATTACAAGGCCCGGTTGGCCCAAACCCAAACCTTATCTAATTACAACTGTGTGTGCAGGTGACTGTGGGCCGTTGGATCAAGATCTGATCCAACGGCCACGATCCAACCAGGGAGCCAAAATATCTGCCAGTCGCGTGTTCCACACGTATGGACCGTTCGAGTGCCACGCGCGGACGCTTTGATATCCCACGCACGTGTGAGCCCCACGCGTTCTGACTCCTCGACTGCTGAGCTCCACGTGGCAAGATCTGGAGCCGTCTCATCAAATCGAGGCTTCATCCAGGCCGTTCGTCCTTCAAGCCATCTCGACCGTTAGATCAGATCTGATATAACGGCCGAGAACGTGTCTGGCCGCTGGCAGAACACCCATACCGCCACCATGCCGATATTCAACCACCGTGCTCAGAACATGCCAAATACAACAAGCAACAAGTTGTCAGTCCAGATCTGAAAAAGCAAGATGCAACTTGTACAAAACAAAGAAGCATATATACGAAACAGAGATCTTGTAAAAAGAGGGGGTTGTAACAGAGAGGTGGTAACAAAAAAACAGGGGGGTGGTAACAGAGAAGATTGTAACAAAAAAAAACAGAAAGTGTATTGTAAGAAGTTTCTTCAGAAATACAAAAAAGAGGCAACGCAAGTCCAGTGGTATATTTCTTGTTACTTTTATTGCATGCATAAAAAAGATAGGTAAAAGAGAGAGAGAGAGTTAGAGGTCGTTACCGTCACCGTTTGTGGGTCTCCCCTCCTCAGTGATAAGCCTTTCGGCTTCCCCAAGCCGGATATGGTGAACTGGAGGAAGGGGAAGCCCCTTTGTAGTTTTGTTTTTGGTTGAAAATGTTTTTTTGGTTCGTATTTCCTAGATCTAGGGCGAATAAAGGTGTATCTTCTGAATCCAACCTCGGATTCGTGTCGAGGATGGAAAGGGGGTTATTTTGGTAGGTTTTGGAGGCTCGCCGGCGCCAGTTAGCGGCGGCCGGCGGCGGAGAACACGGCGGCCGGCCGCCGGATTTTGGGTTTCAGTGGATATTTGAGAGAAAATGAAGAACATAAGCAATATTACAAAACTGAAAATGAAAGAAATGAGGGGAAAGTTGATTTCGGTCTAAAAATAGGGTTTATATAGGTGTTATTATTTTTGAAATGGGTAAATCACACACTTAATCCCCCCGCGTTTCCAATATTTTCATTTTTGTCTCGCCACATGGTATAATTACAACTCTGGTCATTCTTGTATTTCAAAAGCTTGCAATCCAGTCCCTAAATTACACCGAATCAGTTTTTAAATGGTAAAATTATGCCTTTAGCCATCCCGCATTTTTGAACTTTTCATTTTGGGTCTGCCCCTTGGTCCAATTACAATTTTGATCCTTCTAGGTTCTGTTTACTTCGCATTTTAGTCCTGAAATTACATATTATTGTTCTTTAATTTCTGCCATTGACTTTTATTTTTCTTTCATTTCAGTCTTATTTCTTTGTAAATACGCATGTTCGTATTATAATCGTATATGTTAATGTATTTTTTGTCTCATTTTATATCCCTCGTATATGCCTCGTATTTTATGTTTACATGTATATGTGTATTAAGTTTATGATAATTATGTATCCTTTTTTTTCGGTTATTCATATTAAGCACGTAATGTTTTAGTTGATTAGTACATGGCATATTTTTTATTTTTATATGTGTGTATGTTTTCTTGTTTTTTAGGGTTACATGTTAGTGTATTTACCCTTTTTGTACGATATGTTGTGCCATATATGTTGAAATATGTTTTATTACTAGTATGCATGTCTTTTTGAAATATTTGTTCGTCTATACGTACCTATTCCTGCCTTGTTATTCTGACTTGTTAAAGTTGTTTTTTTATCTATTATTTAGATTAATATGTATATATGCATGTTTTAGTCTAGTATATTATTTATGTTAGATTAGTATTCTGTTATGTCAATATTTATTGCATTTAAATATTTTGCCATGTTTTATATTTTTGCCACTAAGATTGCATATGATATATAAATTGTTAATGCGGTGTCCTTTTATCCGAGCGTAAACGGGGCCAGTATCAGGCGTAGTGATAGTGGTTGGGCGTTTACTCTCGGATAACGGGGCCCTTAAAATTAATTCGCAATTATAACTGAATTTTAAAATAATCGTCACTTTAACCCGGAAAATCCAATATTAATAAAGCGGTAATTATTAAAGTACCAATTTTGGGCGGTGTGGGGGTGCTAATCCTTCCCCATCCGTAACCGACTCCCGAACCCAATCTTTATGAATCTCTGGTTTTATGGTGTCCGGCCTACCTAAGTGGCCGGTGGCGACTCCATTTTTAAATGCGGTTTCTTTTAAAACCCCACGGAATAAATATTTTATATCCAAAAGAATCACAAACACCTTTCAAAAACACATTCGAAAACTCCACGTTTTTATTTAGCGATAGAAAAAAAGGGACATCGCTACAGATGGCGACTCCGCGGGGGGGACAAATTTTTGTTTTTTTTCAAAAACAAATGAGAGTCAAGCTTTTGAAATAATTACCGCTTTACTAACATTGGAAGTTCCAGATTAAAATGACTATTAAATTAACATTCGGTCATAATTGCGCGTTTATTTTAACGCATTTAAAATATGGCATATAAACCTGTCTTTTTAAGTGGGGGGAAACGCTAATGCTTTCGTGGAGGTATCGTTCTCCCGTATGGGCCTAGCAAGTACCTTCGGGGCTCGAGTACCTTATGCTTTCGTAAGGATATCGTTCCTTCGTACGGGCATAAGCGAATGGGTCCCCCTGAATTGAACCCGGTTGAAAGGAGCCTATAATGGGTGATGATCGGGGGCCTTGCTACTCTTAGTAGAGGACAGCGAGGACAATTCGGGTACCTCCTAGAACCAAAACTGCGTATAGAGAACATATAGAAACCCACCCTGTTAGAGCCATGCGGATAACCTAGGTGTCTTAGATGGAATGTGAATATGATTGCCTTGTTTGCTTATCGCATTTAATTTGCCCTTTTTATTACGTACTTATCATTTTTCTCCGGTACTGACTTGTTTTCTTTTGCTTTGTTTTCGCATATCATCGCATTCGCATTACACAGGGGCATTGATTCCCGAGTGATTTCTCCCATAATAGAAGATTGTTCATGATGGACCAAAGGTTCTTTGACCTGAAGGAAGGGGGTCCAATTCCAGAGCTCCATCCTAAGACTAGGCTAGGGACAGTCGAAGAAGAACCATTCAAGGACACCAGAACAGATTCAGTAAGCAGTGTCAATTCTGGTGACAAACAAGATGCAATACAAGAACTAAAGAAGCAGATGTCTGAGATGATGGACCAGATGAATGCCAAGATGAAAGGCAAGCAGTATGTCGAACTCAGAAAAGATTCGATCGGGGAGCAGAATGTGGAACAGAATGGTCAGAATGTCAAAACAGACAGCACCGTTAAATATGACAAATCGAATATGTAGCGATGGTCTTTTTTTGCTAAAATATCGCTAAAATAAAAATGATGTTTTTTGAAAGGTGTGTTTGAAAGGTGTTTGGATATAAAATATTTATTCCGTGGGGTTTATAAAAACCTTATAAAAATGGAGTCGCCACCGGCCACTTAGGTAGGCCGGACACCACAAAACCAGAGATTCAAAAGACAGGGTTCGGGAGTCGGTTACGGATGGGGAAGGATTAGCACCCCCACACCGCCCAAAAACTGGTACTTTAATAATTACCGCTTTATTAATATTGGATTTTCCAGATTAAAGTGACGATTATTTTAAATTTCGGTCATAATTGCGAATATATTTTAAGGGTCCCGTTATCCGAGAATAAACGCCCAACCACTATCACTACGCTTGATACTGGCCCCGCTTACGCTCAGATAAAAGGACACCGCATTAACAATTTATATCTCGATATGCAATTTTAATGGCAAAAATATAAAACATGGTAAAACATTTAAATTTAGTAAAGATTGACATACCAGAATACTAATTTAACATGAATGATATTTTAGACTAAAACATGTATATATATATACATATTACTCTAAATAATAGATAAAAATAATTATAATATGTCAAAATATCAAGGCAGGAATAAGTATATATAGACGAACAGATATAAAAAAAATGCATACTAGCAATAAAACATATTTCAACATATAATGGGTCAATATATCGTATAAAAAGGGTAAATATACTAACATGTAGCCCTAAAAAAAATAAGAAAGCACACACACATATAAAAATACTAAATATGCCATGTATGAATTAACTAAAACATAACATGCTTGATATGAATAACTAGGATAAAAACATAAATATTATATTTAACACATATATACATAAAAAACATGAAATACGAGTCATATACGAGGGACATAAAATAAAATAATATCACTATATACGATTATAATACGAACAATAATATTTACAAATAAAATAGGACTGAAATGAAAGAAAAACAAAAGTCAGTGGTAGAAATTAAAGAACAATAATATGTAATTTGGGGACGAAATTGAAAAACAAACAAAACCTATAAAGACCAGAATTGTAATTATACCAACAAGGCGGACCCAAAGTGAAAAATCCAAAAATGCGGGATGATTAAGGACGTAATTTTACCAATTAGAAACTGATTCGGTGTAATTTAGGGACTAAATTGTAACCTTTTGAAAAATCAGGGGGACTGGGACTGTGATTATACCATGCGACAAGACAAAAATGAAAATATTGAAAACGCGGTGGGATTAAGTGTGTGATTTACCCATTTCAAAAATAATAATAACTATATAAGGGCTATTTTCAGATCAAACCAAGTTTTCCCCATTTTCGTTTCATTCTTGTTTTCAAATGGGCGGTGTTCATCTTTTTCTCTCATATGTTCTTACAAAACCCAGAATCCCGGTGGTGGTCATTGTTGTGTTTCTCCGGCCCCGCCGCCGCTAACCGGCGCCTGGTAGGCTCCCAAAATACACCAAAACATCCCCTTGTCGCCCCTCAATACGAATCTGTGGTTGGATTGGAGGATACCCTTTCTTTTACTCTAGATCTAAGAAATACGAACCCAAAAAAATATTTTTAGACCAAAATACAACTACAAAGGGTCTTTTCTTCCCTTTAGTTCACAGATCCGCTTGTAGAAGCGAGAGGTTTGTCACCGAGAGAAGGAAGACCCCATGACAAGGCCGGTAAGACTTACTTCCTTTTTTGTTTCTGTTTTTTATTTATTTTTATTTCGTATATGCATGAAAGAAACAAGTAAGAAAAAGAGACAAGTGTTTACCAATGGATCCCTTTTTTGATTATATCGACTCGTTACCAGTTTTTGGTTTTACAAGCTCTCTGTTCTTTTTGTTACTACTCTCTGTTTTTTTTTTTGCTAATTTTTTTGCTCGCCGCTAAAAAAAAATTACCCCGCTATAAAAACAGCCCCGTTTCATATATATTCGCCTCTGTTTTTTTGCAAGTTGTATCTTCTTTTCCAGATCTGACGTTTGCTTGTTGTCTTTGGCATAATCTGAACGCGGGGACTGAATATCGGCGCGGTGGCGGTGTGGTCATTCTACCAGAGGCCAGACGCATTTTCGGCCGTTAGATCGATCCGATCTAACGGTCGAGATGGTTTAAAGAACGATCGGCCTGGATGAAGCTTCGATCTGATGAGACGGCTTGAGATTTCGCCACGTGGAGCTCCGCAATGAGGAGTCGAACACGTGGATCTTACGCGTGGGATATTAAAGCATCCGCGGCGTGGACCACACGCGCGTGGCACTCGAACGGTCCATACGTGTGGAGCACGCGCTGGCGTATATTTTTGACCTTGGTTGCATCGTGGCCGTTGGATCGATCTTGATCCAACGCCCACGCTACCGCACGTTGTAATTAAATAGATTTGATTTAGGCCAAACGGGCCTTGTAATTGGATTTGTAATTGGTGTGTAATTTTTATTTGGGTTTAATATATTTGATTTTTTTCATTTTGTCATTAATAATAATAATAGTATAATTATAAAAAGACAATACATATACATACGAAAATATATACTTATATTACACGATCATTAATTAATATAATATTCTAGTATACGTGACGTATAATCATACATATAATTAACATAACATCTAAATATTAATCAAATACGCTCATATTCTAGATACATACGCGACATACATACACCCCTAATACGTATACATAGCTTATACATGCACACACCATCTTATATTAGTAACATTCATATAATAAATATACATGCAATATTAATATATTTACAAGTAAAAATGAGTGATTATAGATTTGCCCCTCTTGCTTGTTCTCATGGAATGGGAAATAAAGCAAAGATTCATAAGCACTCATTTTTATCAGACTTCCCTGTTTGTAGCCTTGGAAAAACGAATTCTTTTGGACATCTCCGCTCTTCCTTGGCTGAATCTTCAGGCTCGTAAGTTCTTCTTATATAGAGCTTCGTCACCTTCCGATCTTGGAGCTACAGGCTCTTTTCGACATAGAACCCTTCGCTCTCATTTTTATCAGACTTCCCTGTTTGTAGCCTTGGAAAAACGAATTCTTTTGGACATATCCGCTCTTCCTTGGCTGAATCTTCAGGCTCGTAAGTTCTTCCTATATAGAGCTTCGTCACCTTCCGATCTTGGAGCTACAGGCTCTTTTCGACATAGAACCCTTCGCTCTCATTTTTATCAGACTTCCCTGTTTGTAGCCTTGGAAAAACGAATTCTTTTGGACATTTCCGCTCTTCCTTGGCTGAATCTTCAGGCTCGTAAGTTCTTCCTATATAGAACTTCGTCACCTTCCGATCTTGGAGCTACAGGATCTATTCGACATAGAACCCTTCGCTCTCATTTTTATCAGACTTCCCTGTTTGTAGCTTTGGAAAAATTAATTCTTTTGGACATCTCCGCTCTTCCTTGGCTGAATCTTCAGGCTCGTAAGTTCTTCCTATATAGAACTTCGTCACCTTCCGATCTTGGAGCTACAGGCTCTTTCGACATAGAACCCTTCACTCTAAGACAATGAAGCTCGGAGTCTTTCCTATATAAGACTCTTTGCTTTTGACACAACATGTTTCCTATATAACCCTGTGTCATAGGTGAATTGCTTTGACTGGGAGTTCTTCCTATATAGAATCATGAAGTCTTCACCTTGGAGCCTTGATCCTTCCTATATAGAACCTTTGGCATCTGGAATCTCAGAGCTACAGGTTCTTCCCATATAGAACCTTTTACTCTAAGACAATAAAGCTCGGAGCCCTTCCTATATAGAACTCTTCGCTTTCGACACAACAGGATTTCCTATATAATCTTGCGTGTCATGGGTGAATTGCTTTGACTGGGAGTCCTTCCTATATAGAACTGCGAGTCTTCACCCTGGAGCTGTCAGTCCTTCCTATATAGAACTTTCAGCTTCTGAAACCTCAGAGAGAAGGATTCTTCCTATATAGAACCTCTCTCTAGAGCTTGAAAACATGTGCCTTTATGTAAAAACATTGTCTTCTCATTTGGGATTCACACCGTGATTGTCTCTTTGGATCTGCAGATACCTGTCCGAGATGAAAACAAAATGCTATGACAAATGAATGAATTGACATGCTCCTAATTCTAGTGATGCTTGACTACTCATGATGCATGAGAGTCAATCTCTGGGTGGGCTTGTTTTGGTCCTTATTTGATCTTGACGTCCGTTTTCTCCTTTTTACGGGCATCGATACCCCGCTCCACTGTCAGGTTCAACTATCTCAACCTTTCTTTTTCTCCAATTATGATTTGGAATTTTAAAGCGCCCTTTCGGGTTTTCACTTTAAAGAGATTTTTTTTGAGAGGGGTGCCCTTCTGGTTTTCACCCAGGAGATCTCTTTTGTTATCTCGTACGCCTTTCTTAAATAGATAGGACATGTGCCATTGGTTATCCTACCAGGTTGTTTGAAGCTTCCCGCCTTCCCTATCGACAGCCATTAGGGAACTAGAGGACAGAGTTAACATCGTTTTCTTTAATCACCTGCATTTCCAAGGTTAAATCGTAGTAATGCTCCGAAATCTCTTGTTTCATTATAAGCCTATGTTATCATATTTGACTGAAATTGACAAGAAGGCTAGGAATGGATGTTCAAAATACGGTTTTATTATGATTAAGGGTTTGAGATATCTTAAAAAGAAAGGTATGACACACATGAAGATACAAAATCTCTCATTATCCTCGATATGAATGATATATGATCCTGTCAACTGGTGTAGAATTTTTTGCCTGAAGCTTCCTCTTCATGATGTTCATGGGGATACCCTTCTCCTCAGATATTCAACTTTTCAATTTACCCAAGCCGCCCTTTACGAGTTTTCAACTTGGGTCCCTTCCTTTGCTTCAAGACGCTTGATTTCGGGTTTTCGTCCCCGAGCTCTCCAAATTTTTTTAGAGATAGTATTTCTTGACGGCATCAGAATTTACGGGATTTTTAAGCTCGCCCCCCGTCTATTTCTATTAGGATCAGGGCTCCTCCCGAGAAGGCCTTTTTACGACGCACGGTCCTTGATTGGGCATCCATTTTCCTCGAGAATCTTTTTGGATAGGGAGGATTCTCTTGAGTACCGAGATCCTTCTTTGAATTCTCTTGGGCGCACCTTTTTGTTGTAAGCTTTGCACCATCCGCTTTTGGTACATCCGACCATGACAAATGGCCTTTAGTCTTTTTCGTCAATGAGATTTAGCTGGTCGAATCGGCCCGCACCCATCCAGCTTCTTCCAATTTTACTGCGTTTAAGACTCGGAGAGACGGAATCTCTACCTCAATTGGGATCTTGCGTCAGTACCATACACCAAGGAGTAGGGTGTTGCCCTGTTGATGTACGAATGGACGCCCTATAGGCGAAAAGGGCAAAAGGCAACTTCTCATGCCAATCCTTGTAGGTATCCGTAGTCTTCGCTATGATCTTCTTTATATTTTTGTTTCTTCGCTTCCTTCGCTCCATTCATTTTAGGACGATAGATCTGTGGAATTATGGTGTGTTATTTTGAATTGAGTGCACACACGTCCTTTATCATTTTGTTGTTCGGGATTGGAAGCATTGTCGGTGATGATCCTCTCTGGCAACCCGTATCGATAAATAATTTCCTTCTTTAAGAACTTACAAACCGTAGTCCTGGTGATATTGGCGTAAGACGCTGCCTCTACCCATTTAGTGAAGTAGTCTATGGCGACCAAAATGAAACGATGCCCATTGGAAGCTTTCGGATGGATCTGTCCGATAACGTCCATGCCCCACGCTACGAAAGGCCACGGAGAATTCATGGTGTGTAGAGGTGATGGGGGTGCATGAATTTTGTCAGCGTAAATTTGGCATTTGTGGCATTTCCTGGGTAATCGATGCAATCTCCCTCCATGGTCAACCAGAAATAACCGTATCTCATAATTTTTCGGGCTATAGACAGCCCGTTGGCGTGCGTTCCACAGATCCCATCATGTACTTCGGCTAAGATTTCCTTCGCCTCCCGGGCATCCACACATCTCAGCAATGTTTGATCATGACTTTTCCTATATAGGATCTCCCCATCTAGGACATATTTTGTTGCCATTTTTCTGAGCGCTTTTCTGTCATTGTCGTTTGCCCCTTCTGGATACTTTTGAAGCTTGACATATTGTAGGATATCATAGTACCATAGATTTCCGCCAATCTCTTCCTGTATACTACAACAATGAGCAGGCTTCTCAAATGTCTTCATCTCAATGGGTTTCATTTCTGCCCAAGTGTTCGTTTTAAACATGGATGCCAAGGTTGCCAATGCATCTGCCATCTGATTTTCTTCTCGGGGTAGGTAATTGAAGCTGACCTTTTCGAACTCTTTGACGAGCTCTTGGATCCATTCGTGATATTTGACCAACTTCGGGTCTCTGGTTTCCCACTCCCCGCGTAATTGGTAAATGACTAAGGACGAATCTCCGAACACTCGAAGTTCCTTAACTTTTCTCTCGATGGATGAGTTCAGTCCCATGATGCAAGCTTCATATTCAGCTATATTGTTTGTGCAGAAGAATTCCAATCTGCTGGTGAAAGGATAATAGACGTCCTCACGTGAAATTAGCACTGCCCCTATCCCATGTCTGAGGGCGTTGGAGGCTCCATCGAAGTAAAGTTTCCATGACTTATCATCTGAAATCTCTTCTTCAGTTGTAATGCACATCAAGTCTTCGTCTGGAAAACTAAAGTTCAATGTCTCATAGCCATACAAAGCACGACTAGCTAGGAAATCAGCTACGGCACTCCCCTTTACGGCTTTCTGATTAACATATACGATGTCAAATTCGGATAAGAGCATCTGCCATCGGGCCATCCTTCCCGTTAGCGCCGGCGCTTCCATTAGGAACTTTAATGGGTCTAGCTTGGATATCAACCAGGTAGTATGGTACAACATGTCTTTGTCGAGCCGCTTGGTAGCCCAAACTAGAGCACAACACAGCTCTGCCTTTGATCGGGTACCGTGTTTCGCAATCATTGAATTTCGCTTAGGTAATAGATGGCTGCTCCTTTTTCTTGACTCATCGTGTTGCCCCAAAGACACATCCCATTGAATTCTCAAGACCGTTAAATAGAGAATTAGTGGTCGACTGTGCATCGTGCGACTAAAATTGGAGCATTTGTCGTACTTTTTGATCTTTTCTAGGGCTTTTTGACATTCTTCATCCCACACACGCCAGATTATTTTTTCTAAGAAGTCCAAGACCGGTCGCATTGATTGGTTAATTGGGAAATGAAACGAGAGATATAATTCAGCATCCCCAGAAACCGCGGACTTCCCTTGCGTGCGGGGTGGTGAAAGGTCTGGATGGCTTTTACTTTATCGGGTCAATCTCAATCCCTCTTCGCTTACTATGAACCCTAAGAGTTTTCCGAAGTAACGGCGAAGGTACATTTGGCGTGATTGAGCCTCGGTTGGTACTTCCGTAGTCTTTGGAATAGTTTTCTCAAGTTACAGAGGTGCTCTTCCTCTGCTCGAGACTTGGCAATCATATCGCCCACGTATACTTCTATTTCTTTGTGCATCATGTCATGGAAAAGAGTCACCATTGCCCTTTGGTACGTTGCCCTGCGTTCTTTAGCCCAAACGGCATCACTTGATAACAAAAAGTCCCCACATGGTTATGAATGTGGTTTCTCCATGTCGTTAGGATCCATCTTTATCGGGTTGTATCCCGAGAAGCCGTCCATGAAGGAAATCCATGAATGTCTGCGGTGTTGTTGTCAACAGCGTGTCAATATGTGGCAAAGGGAAGTTGTCTTTTGGGCTAGCTCGATTTAGATCCTCGTAATCTACACACATACGAACTTTCCCGTCTTTCTTGAGATCGGTACAATGTTTGCAACCCACACGGGGTATTTGGCTACTTCCAAGAATCCGAATCAAATTGCTTTTTCACTTCTTCTCGGATTTTTAACAACATCTCCGCCTCATTCTCCGAAGTTTTTGTTGTCTTGGTTTGCACTCCGATTTTGTTGGCAATTTGTGCACCACTATGTCGGTGTTCAATCCGGCATATCTTGATAAGTCCAGCGAAGACATCCTTGAATTCTGAAAGGGCTATCGGTTCATGCTTGGTTTTTGAGGAAATAGTCGTTCCTATTTTTATTTCTTTTCTCGCTTCTTCAGTCCCCAAGTTGACAATTTCCGTTTCTTCTTGGTGGGGCATAATCTGTCTTTCTTCGTCGTCCACCATTCTCTTTAACTCTTCCGGGACCTCAATTTCTATTTCATCATATCCTCCTCAATTTCCTCTCGAGACCTTAGGGCATTGAAATTTACTCGAGATTGATCCGGCATCATTCATATCGTCAATCATGAGCGACCTGCATTAAATGAGAATGAATTGCATTGGGAAAGAGACGGCTTTACATGAAGGGAATGAATATGAAGAGTGCATGAATGGAATAAATGAGACTTTGGTCATTTTTAAGAAAGTGGGGATATTTTCATTTCAATCAAAAAGTTAACATAGGTGCCCCATACAAGAGATCCCCATTGTCTATGGGCAAAAACAAAAGGTTGATTCGGAGCATTACTCTGATCTATTCCTAAAAACTACAGGTAGATCAATGCAGCTCCAGTTAACGAGTGTTTCCCCGGGATGGCAAGGGCGGATGTTGGTCAACATTTTGCTACCTCGGTCCTTTTCAGCTATCATGTTGATGTACATCCCTTCAAATGATTTACTGAGCATTTCCTCCCTGGTTAAGTTCATCATTTTTCTTCATAGCCTCTCCAATATCTTGTCCTGGCTGGTAGAACCCTCCGGAGATGAAAGTGGCTTTCAAACTAGGAAAGGACATCGACCTCCACAGAATGTCTTCTCCTTTAGATCTGGCTTTTCTTTGCTCCTCTTTTCTCTTATATTCTTCTTTCTTCTATTGGACACTTGGTTGGTAACCCAGTCCGAAACGATCCTTCTTGGTTATCATATTGTTGGGTTTCAAGTTTCCTTGTAATTTCTTCCCCAGCCCTTTTCCTATTTTGGCTCCTCGGCCCAGAGTTTCTGCGACGGTCATCTTAGTACAATTAGATAACCTGGGGTAGGGGATCCGGCTTCCTTCTGAAATGAATGTGGCATTTACTAGTTCTAATGCTCGGAACGAGCATTCTGCGACATCTTCATCATTTTGAATGTAGGGGGTGTCTGATGTCACATAAGCAACAAATTCATGCTCTGCTTCTACGGTGACCAATTTGCCTTCAACTACAAATTTTAATTTCTGATGCAATGATGATGGGACAACTCCTGCGGAGTGGATCCAAGGTCTTCCCAATAAGCAGCTGTAAGATGGTTTTATGTCCATCACCACAAAATCGATCACATATTTAGTTGGTCCGATCAATAGGGGCACCTCAATTTTCCCCATTGTTCCTTTTTGCGTACCATCAAAGGCTCTTACCGAGTTGTAGCAAGGCTTTAGGTGCGAACCATCTATTGGCAATTTTTGCAGGGTTACCGTAGGCAAGACATTTAATGCTGACCCGTTGTCGATCAGTACGCCTGGTAATACATACCCTTTGCAGTGGGTAGTAATGTTAAGGGCTTTGGTAGACCTCATTCCTCCCTCCGGGATCTCATCATCACTGAACGTGATATGATTATAGGCAGTAATATGCCCTACTATCGTGTCCAGGTTTGTTACAGAAATGTCCTGGGGCACAAAAGTTTGATTCAGCACCTTCAATAGCGTCTCCCGATGCTTCTCTGAACTCAAGAGTAATTCCAAAGATCTTGATGATCTGGCGGTTGTTTCCGTGGTTGTTCCACTACGCTGTACTCGCTATGTCTCAAGAACTTTAGAAATTCTTTGGCCTGGGCCTCAGTTACCGGTTCATTTATCTTTTGGGGAGGTTCTTCTCCAAATATCTGCGTAGGACTAACTGCTGTATTCTTCCCCCTACCTTTTTCAGCTGCTCTCAAAGCCTCGGAGGAATAACATCGGCCGCTCCTTGTGAAATGGCCTGCTTCACCAACGTTCACATTGTTCTGGCTTTGTTGATCTTCCAGCGTAGACTCTTTTACCTGTTCGTGTTCTGATTTTTCTGGCATGGTCACATTCGCGGCATAATTCCAGGGAATTTGTCGCATGTCTTTGAATGGGAATGGAGATGGTGCTGTAATGACGATCTTGGGATTTATTTTGCTGGTTTCTCATTGGGAGACACCTGCATTCCCTATCCTAGGAGAGATGATAAAAGGTATATCCTTCCCGTATCTAGTTTTGGGGCTATCTGTCATGTGTACGTCTGATCCCTTCCCCATGGGTTCCTCAAAGAATTCAATTTGTTTTTCATTCATCAACTTCTGCACCAATTTCTTGAACTCTTCGCATTCTTGGATATCATGCCCTTCAGTCTGATGGAATTCACAATATTTTCCGCATTCCTTCTGCCTTATTATCATGCCTTTGTTGATCACACGAGCCATGCATAATTGTTGAAATACCCACCGTAAAAGAGACTTGACTTCTGACACGTCATCCTTTATCCTCATGGTAAAGCATTCTTCTATGACGTTTACCCCTCTGTTCCCATGATTAGGCAGCGGGTTGTTGGCTACGCTAGGCTCTTCAAACTTTAATATCCCGGAATCGATTAAGTTTTGTACAAGCTTTTTGAAGGCAAGACAGTTCTCAGTGGGATGTCCAGGGGTACCGCCGTGATAGTAGCAATGCGCGCTTGGATTATACCAAGGCGGGAAGGGTGGATTGACAGGATTAACGATGTATGGTCGGACCAAGTCTGCTTCATACAACTGGGAATAAAGCTCTGAGTATGAAACAGGTAGGGGAGTGAAAGTTCTCCTCTCTTTATCCTTTCTGGTGACTCTCTCATCTCTTTGATTCGAATTTTGTGTTTTTCCCATAGGTGCTTGTGGCTGTGAGACTGTGAAGTTCTTCGGGGCGGTATAGGCGCTGGTGGTGTTTACTTCATTTCTCTTGTTATACTTTCGAGACCCTTCCCCACCATCAATTTTGCCGCTCTTAATTGCCAGTTCGAGAGACTCCCCAGTCCTGATCAAGTCGGCAAAACTCTGTGTTGTGTTATTAATGAGGCGATCCAAGAGTGCCCCTTTCAGAGTGTTGACAAATAATGGCGTGATTTCATGCTCTGGGATAGGTGGCTGGATTTGGGCGGCCATTTCTCTCCACCTTTGGGCATATTGTCGCAAGCTTTCATTGGACTTCTGCCCCATATTTTCTAGCATAATTCTGCTAGGGATCATGTCTGTTACATGTTTGTATTGCTCGAAAAATGCTTTAGACAGATCTTTCCATGTCTTGACATTCGCTTTGCTTAACTGAGTATACCAACGTAACGCCGCTCCAGTTAGACTATTCTGGAAACAGTGGATCAGTAGCTTTTCATCTTTATGGTAAGCCGCCATTTTTCTGCAATACATCGTTATGTGTGCAGAAGGACATGTGGTTCCGTCATATTTATCAAACTTTGACGTTTTGAATTTTGGCGGCAAGACAAGATCGGACACCAGACTTAGGTCGCTAGCGTCGTTTCCTGATTCTTCATTTGATTGTAACGCTTTAAATTTTTCTTCCATGAGGCGAAATCTTTCTTCCCACTTTCTTTCTACCTCATTCCGGATCCTTTCGACCATGTTTAGGTCCGGCACTTCTTCTTCATAAAGTGCTTCGGTATCAAGGGGTTGAGTCTCAGGTGCCCCTACTTGAAAGCTGGAAGACATTCCTGTAGGGTCAATATACACCCTCCTAGCCTGGTTTGGTGCAGTTGGTTGAACCTTGTAGTGAGCCGGGGTACCTTCAGGCTCTGGGATATTTTCTCCTTCTACTCGTTTTCCAAGACTTTTTGCCAGCAATGCCGTTATGTCAGATACTATTGATGTTTGTGACTGTGCAATCTGATCACTAAGGCTTCTCTGGGCCTCTTCAAGCCTTGTCTCAAGCTCCCTTTGCCCTCTTTCTAGACTGATTATTCTTTCTTCCATGAGTTTTCTTTGTAGCCGGGTAAAGTATAGGTGATGAATGATTGCGGGTTAACACAATATAGAATGCCACAATATTCATATTGTTAATATGGTTGCAAAAAATAAATGCATGTACAATGATGCAAATGTTATGATGCAAATGCAAAAATGCATGCAGACAAGGTACTGATTCCGCTGGTAATCACCCTTTTGAATTACTTTCACGGGAATTAAAGGGTCTTGATTACAACAAAATTCGTGTTACAAAGTAAAGACCCTTAGTACAAAAGATCTAATTATAACACAGAGTCCTATAGATAGATTCTAGCTCTATCTCCTAACTTTCCAATTGCCTTGAGCAGCTTGAGGAACCTAGGAGCTTCTTCTATTCCCGGGGCTATAAAAGGTCAGAGTGTATCAGCCTCGATAGCTAAATCATTTACGTGTCTGGCGACTCGCTGTATGTCCACCATTAGATTTGCGTAGTACTGGTCTCTGTCCTGTACCATTCGAGCAGCGTCGCGTAATCTCTTCTGTCAATAGGTGTCCCGTCCGGCTGCCGCTTCCTCGAACACATTAATTCTTTCCTTATAATCCTCCATAACTGCTTCGAGGGATCTGATTCGTGCTTGTAACACACCCACTTCGCGTTCTCTTTCTTGCAGCTCAGCGAAATTATTCATGTGGCAGTACATTTGAAGTGAGTGTTCGACTTCCTCTACCTTTCCTTTTAATTCATCATTTTGACTTTGGCTTTGCCCCAATTTTTGAACAGTGTCATCGTACAGTTCCTGCATCTCTAACAGTCTATTTTGGCTATTCATGGATTTTCTTTTCCATACGGTGACACTTTCTCTCTCATGATGAACAACCTGTTTTCCCCTGCTGATTTCTTGTCTGAACCTTTCTTTCTCTTGATCAATGGCCTTCTTGGCGGACCGTTTTTCTTCCTCCATAGCCAAACGGTAGCTTTCAATCTCTTTATCGATCGCTCTTTTGTTAATTTCTCGCTCTTCTTCCACCAAAAGGATGCCGTTCATTCTTTCTCTTTCCACAGCTATGAACTGACTCCGGCCGGCCTTTTGTATTTTTTCCTGTAATAGGAGGGCATCTTTTTGATAAAGAGTGTTCTAGTCACTCAAATCTGCATTTAATTTCTTCAGTTGCCTAATGATCCCATCCCGCTCGTCGACTTCTAAGCTTGCTTTATAGAGCTCGCTCGCATGTTGGGTCTGTTGGATGTCCATTTTCTTTTTAACTTCCTCGAGTTCACTCCTTAAGATATCGGCTTCGGACGGTACCACCCTTGTGAGCTCTTCGAGTGACACTGTTGGTCCTTGATCAGATTCAGGAATCACATTATTAACCCTCAAACGTCTCCAAAGATCGTAATCTGGGGTAGTCATGTGCTCGGTATCTCATTCCACCCTGATCCGATAACAGTGATCCCAGGCCCTCATGATGGTCTGAATTTTTCCTTTGAATTCTCCTTTGAAAAGAAATTCAGTTTGGCTTAATCCGGCGGTATTGGGAATGAACTGTCGTGATCCGAACTGCCAAGACACTAAAAGTGGAGCACAAGCGATCCCTCCATGTAATCCTAACATCATCAGCCAATTGAAGTCACCACAACTGTATAGAAAATAATTAACTTTTCCGAGCCATGGGACCCTCCATGCTATGTCCTCATCTCGAATGTTCCTGAAGAAACTGGTCCACATTTTTGTTTTCAAATCTTCTCGCCATTCCTTTGCTAAGTATTCTCGTAAAGGCGAAAAACCTTGGAAGGATATCCCCGGTAGGACCCGCGTCGGCGTCTTCCACATGTGACTCTGGATCCATACTTGTAATAGCTGTGCAGCCTCGAAAACGTCCTTCTTCATGCTTCCGGCTAGCGTTTAAAGAAATGAAAGTCTCGACCAAGATTGCTGGTACCGGGTTTGCTCTCCGTTTCACCCGCTCAAACAAATCCAGAATGGCTATATCAATGTTCCCGAGTACTCTGGGAAAGATCACCAAGCCATATATTCCTAAAGCAAATAAGTCCATTTTCTTTGCCTCGTCTGGATGTGTTGATATGATGTCTCGAATACTCTCCCATGCAAAGACTGTATTATCTCCTCGGATTTGAAGGAGGCCACTAACCCAATCGTCACTCATTCCTGCAAAGGTCTTGAGTTTAGTAGTGTAATTCTGATTCCTTGGAGGCTTCGCGTAGATTCAATCTTCCTGAATATTTTTCTGGTTAAGTAAAGCAGTGTACTCTTCTACCGTAGGCATCATGTCCTGCCCATTGAAGGTGAAGCAGCAAAAAGCCGGATTCCAGAACTGGACTATAGCTCGGAGTAGGGGCTGATTAATCCGAACATATAATAGCTGTGCGATGTCGCCATAACTATCGCTAAATAAGTCTTGTAGTCTTCGGTCCCATCTTTCCCAAATGCTTTGAAGATCCCACAAGTCGTTCTGTTGGAGACTCACATAGGTGTATCCAACTATTACGCGTTCGTTAGGCAGACTGTCCCCTTGGATTTTCTGGTTGACCTCTGACCAATGTCTGATTGACAAATTGAGCTCTTCTTTCCTAAGACACCTTTTTTCCATAGTGAAAGACTTTCTGATCAGGCAAACCACTTGATCCAGTACCTTTATGCGATGCAAATGCAATGATGTATGAGAAAAAGAACAAAAAGCGAAAAGAAAATAAGTCAGTACCAGATAAAATTGATAAATATATAAATAAAATGACAAAATTAAACAGAATAAACACACAAAACAACCCTATTTATCCCGTCTAAAACCTAAGGTTATCTGCATGGCTCTAACAGGGTAGGTTTCTATGTTCTCTACATGCAGTTTTGGTTCTAGGAGGTACCCGAATTGTCCTTGCTGTCCTCTACTAAGAGTAGCAAGGCCCCCGATCATCACCCATTATAGGCTCCTTTCAACTGGGTTCAATTCAGGGGGACCCATTCGCTTATGCCCGTACGAAGAAACGATATCCTTACGAAAGCATAAGGTACTCGAGCCCCGAAGGTAATTGCTAGGCCCATACGGGAGAACGATATCTCCACGAAAGCATTAGCGTTTTCCCCCCACTTAAAAAGGACGGGTTTATATGCCATATTTTAAATGCGTTAAAATAAACGCGCAATTATGACCGAATGTTAGTTTAATAGTCACTTTAATCCAGAACTTCCAATATTAGTAAAACGGTAATTATTTTAAAAGCTTGACTCTCATTTGTTTTTTTTTTAAAAAAACAAAAATAGTCCCCAGCGGAGTCGCCATCTGTAGCGATGGTCTTTTTTCGCTAAAATATCGCTAAAATAAAAATGATGTTTTTTGAAAGGTGTGTTTGAAAGGTGTTTGGATATAAAATATTTATTCCGTGGGGTTTACAAAAACCTTATAAAAATGGAGTCGCCACCGGCCACTTAGGTAGGCCGGACACCACAAAACCAGAGATTCAAAAGACAGGGTTCGGGAGTCGGTTACGGATGGGGAAGGATTAGCACCCCCACACCGCCCAAAAACTGGTACTTTAATAATTACCGCTTTATTAATATTGGATTTTCCAGATTAAAGTGATGATTATTTTAAATTTCGGTCATAATTGCGAATATATTTTAAGGGTCCCGTTATCCGAGAATAAACGCCCAACCACTATCACTACGCTTGATACTGGCCCCGCTTACGCTCGGATAAAAGGACACCGCATTAACAATTTATATCTCGATATGCAATTTTAATGGCAAAAATATAAAACATGGTAAAACATTTAAATTTAGTAAAGATTGACATACTGTAATACTAATTTAACATGAATGATATTTTAGACTAAAACATGTATATATATACATATTACTCTAAATAATAGATAAAAATAATTATAATATGTCAAAATATCAAAGGGAATAAGTATATATAGACGAATGATATATAAAAAAAATGCATACTAGCAATAAAACATATTTCAACATATACGGGTCAACATATCGTATAAAAAGGGTAAATATACTAACATGTAGCCCTAAAAAATAAGAAGCACACACACATATAAAAATACTAAATATGCCATGTATGAATTAACTAAAACATAACATGCTTGATACGAATAACCGGATAAAAAACATAAATATTATATTTAACACATATATACATAAAAACATGAAATACGAGTCATATACGAGGGACATAAAATAAAATAATATCACTATATACGATTATAATACGAACAATAATATTTACAAATAAAATAGGACTGAAATGAAAGAAAAACAAAAGTCAGTGGCAGAAATTAAAGAACAATAATATGTAATTTGGGGACGAAATTGAAAAACAAACAAAACCTATAAAGACCAGAATTGTAATTATACCAAGGGGCAGACCCAAAGTGAAAAATCCAAAAACGCGGGATGATTAAGGATGTAATTTTACCAATTAGAAACTGATTCGGTGTAATTTAGGGACTAAATTGTAACCTTTTGAAAAATCAAGAGGACTGGGACTGTGATTATACAATGCGGCAAGACAAAAATGAAAATATTGAAAACGCGGTGGGATTAAGTGTGTGATTTACCTATTTCAAAAATAATAATAACTATATAAGGGCTATTTTCAGACCGAAACCAAGTTTTCCCCATTTTCGTTTCATTCTTCAGTTTTCAAATAGCCAGTGTTCATCTTTTTCTCTCATATGTTCTTACAAAACCCAGAATCCGGCGGCCGGCCGCCGTGTTCTCCACCGCCGGCCGCCGCTAACCGGCGCCGGTAGGCTCCCAAAATACACCAAAACATTCCCCTTGTCGTCTTCAATACAAATCTGTGGTTGGATTCAGAGGATACCCTTTCTTTTACTCTAGATCTAAGAAATACGAACCCAAAAAAAAATATTTTTTAGACCAAAATACAACTACAAAGGGTCTTCTCTTCCCTTTAGTTCACCAGATCTGGCTTGTAGAAGCCGAGAGGTTTGTCACCGAGAGAAGGAAGACCCTCAGACAAGGCCGGTAAGACTTACTTCCTTTTTTGTTTTTGTTTTTTTTTATTTTTATTTCGTATATGCATGTAAAGAAACAAGTAAGAAAAAGAGACAAGTGTTTACCAATGGATCCCTTTTTTGATTATCTCGACTGGTTACCAGTTTTTGGTTTTACAAGCTCTCTGTTCTTTTTTGTTACTACTCTCTCTGTTTTTTTTTTTGCTAATCTTTTTTTTGCTCGCTCGCTAAAAAAAATTACCCCCGTTACAACAGCCCCGTTTCATATATATTACTGCCTCTGTTTTTGTTGCAAGTTGTATCTTCTTTTCCAGATCTGACGTTTGCTTGTTGTCTTTGGCATAATCTGAACGCGGGGACTGAATATCGGCGCGGTGGCGGTGTGGTCATTCTGCCAGAGGCCAGACGCATTTTTGGCCGTTAGATCAGATCTGATCTAACGGTCGAGATGGCTTGAAGAACGATCGGCCTGGATGAAGCCTCGATCTGATGAGACGGCTTGAGATTTCGCCACGTGGAGCTCCGCAGTCGAGGAGTCAGAACGCGTGGATCTTACGTGCGCGTGGGATATTAAAGAGTCCGCGCGTGGACCACACGCGCGCGTAGCACTCGAACGGTCCATACGTGTGGAGCACGCGCCTGGCAGATATTTTTGACCTTGGTTGCATCATGGCCGTTGGATCAGATCTTGATCCAACGACCCACAGTTACCTGCACGTTGTAATTAAATAGGATTCAGATTTGGGCCAAACGGGCCTTGTAATTGGATTTGTAATTGGACTGTAATTTTTTATTTGGGTTTAATATATTTGATTTTTTTTATTTTGTCAGCCCAATAATAATAATAGTATAATTATAACAGCAATTATATTACACGATCATTAATTAATATAATATTCTAGTATATGTACGTATAATCATACATATAATTAACATAACATCTAAATATTAATCAAATACGCTCATACTCTAGATACATACGCGACATACATACACCCCTAATACGTATACATAGCTTATACATGCACACACCATCTTATATTAGTAACATTCATATAATAAATATACATGCAATATTAATATATTTACAAGTAAAAATGAGTGATTACAGAATCCCTTTGTGATCAATCTCAAGAAGCAGACAAGTAGCGTATCTGGGGTAGATACCCAGGGAACAGAGGCAAAACCAGGGGAAGTTCGAGAATCTAATGACATCAGAAGATATTATCCAATACCCATGAGATACACCGAGTTACTTCTGTTGCTTGTTGAAAGGAACCTTATCATACCAATGAAGTCTGTACCGAGAAAACCTCCTTATTCGAAAGATTACAATAGTCGTGTCTGGTGCAGCTACCACATAGGCAATTCGAGTCATCACACTGAAAATTGTAGGGCCCTGAAGGACAAAGTTCGAGATCTTATCAGAATGGGAATTTTGGGTTTCGAAGACGGACAACCCTGATTCTTCAGCCAGCCTGCCGTTGCTCGAGGGGCAAAGTCGAAGAAGGAACAATACCAAGCCCAAGGTTCAGGTAACACAGAAGTAGGTCACTCAAGCGGGATAAAGTTAGGAGTCATGAATAAAAGCGTCTAAGAAGATAAACTTGCACACAAGCGCGACCAGCTCGAGCATGAGAGGCACAATCTGAGCATGAAATCAAAGAATGTACAAGATGAGTACCAGAAGTTGCACTTTGAATTCAAGAGTTTCGGTCTGGGTGACACCGCGGAAGAGTGGGTCAATGGTATGATTCAGCTGAGGAACGGTTCAGAACGCTTGAAGCAGAAATGCAAGAATAGTAAGAATAAAGTCAGATCATTATCACAGAAGCTGGAAGAAGCTGAGGGCCAACGCGACTTTCTCCAAAATGAGTTGGAAAGCAGTCGGGCCATGGAAGATATCCTGAAATCAAGTCTGTAGCAGGAAAGGAATGAATCACAAGCCTTTCAAATGGAAAACGCAGCACTCAAAGAACAGATAGCGAGGCTTGAAACTGCTTTACATACCAGTGAGATCCGTGCTGGGGCAATGACTGTTAAGCTACAAAAGGCCGAGCAAACAATACGAAAGAAAGACCGGGACATGAAGATGGTTACGACTCAAGCCCGACAAGTAGCTCAACAGGTAGCAGATTTAGCCGATGCAGCAGCACCAATAAGCCAGAATATGGATCCGACATTGGACCGCGAAGGATAACTGACGGGACTATTGAATGAGGTCAAGACATTAGGTGCCAGGGCTCACCGCTATCTGTAAAACCCTAATACCGGATGTAATGAAACCTCTTGGTCTGAATGAAAGATGTCCTATAGGGATAAATCACTTGCGGAATCAATGCTTTATTCCATTCATGCATTGCATTTGCATCACGTTCTTTGCATTGTTTTATCATCGCATGGCACTTCATCATTTAATACCTGGGGTTCGATGGCAGAATTAATCGAAAAATGGAACGAATTGAAGAGTCGAGGCTTTACCAGTTAGAAGAAAGAATCGAGAAAGAGCTTAAGAAGAAAGAGAAGATAAATGCCTTCAATACGAGGGAACTCTGCCTAGTCCCTGATTTGGTCATTCCTCCGGATTTCAATGTTCCCGGATTTGCGCAGTATGACGGAACCAGTTGCCCAAAAATTCACTTAACCATGTTTTGTAAAAAAATGGAAGGATACATGAAGAATGAAGAATTGTTGATCCATCATTTCCATGATAGCCTGACGGGACCAACAGCAGTGTGGTATAACCGTTTGAACAGAAACCAAGTTAGGTCATGGGGTGACCTCGCTAATGCCTTTTTGGATCAATACAAATATGCTTTAGATTTAGCACCATGTCGACAGTTTCTTCAGAATGAGAAAATGAGACCAAGTGAAAGCTTCAGGGAATATGCATTAAGGTGGCGATGTCTGGCGACCCAAGTCCAGCCTCCTATAGCAGAAGAAGAGTTGACTCCCCTATTCCATGCAACGCTTCCCTCTCCCTTCTTCGATATGATGGTGGAAAAATCGAGAAACAAGTTCGAAGATTTCATGACGATTGGAGAAAGGATAGAATATGCAATCAAAGAAGGAAAATTGAGCCTAAAGTCTAAGGACCGAAGCGAAGATAAGATAGATAAGGATGGAGAGGTAAATGAATGTCATCTCCAGGGTTCGCGTGGCCGTAAAAGAATGAGACAGACTGACAAATTGGGGTCATCAAGGAAAATTCCTCGGACGAGCGCAAATTTGGAAGTGTTTGGGACATCTATCTCAGACGTTTGGCCTCATCTGGTAGAAGGTCACTATCTTGTTCCTAGGCCGATGAAGATTGCACCTGATCTGTATGCCCATAGTTTTGACTCGAGTAGCACATGCGAATTCCATATGGAGGCACCGGGGCATCCCACCAGAAAATGTAGGCCTTTACTGGAGGAAATCAAGAAGCTGGTCAATGATTGAACCCTGACACAAGAGCTGATCAAGCAGTGGAAGACCAAGGATGAGAAGCAAATCTACATAGTGCTGAAGAAGCCATAGATGTCTCTACATTAAAATACATTCCTGAAGTAATACAAGGAATCAACTCTACTACATGTGGCCCCCATGTGGCAAAGATCTTTTGTGATGGGGCATGTTTGTTGATTTTTACTTTTCAATAAAGAACACATTTCGCTTAACATATAATGTTTTTGAAAGACACTGGATATCAATTGCAAGATGTGACATTAGATAGATGTTGTGACAACGATGATGTGTGATCTTCCCCACCGGACTCTGGTCAGCAAAGCAAGATTATTACTCTTTCGATGATATTCAAGGATAAAAAAAGATCTAAATGTCAACCATGTAGAGTTGCTTGAAATTGAAGCTCTAGGCATAATCTTCTAGGTAGTAAAGAAGAAATAAAACAAAAAAAGAAGAGAAAAAGAAAAAAAGAGAAAAAAGAAATGAAAATAAAAAAGGAGAAAATAATAATAAAAAGTACTCCTATGTTCGAAACCTAGTAATAGGCTTGTTCGGATAAGAGTATGGAAATTTTGGGGCACTCCGCTGAAGCGGTAGGGTGGAGATATATCATCCAATTCAAGAAACCTTAGCTTCATGAGTGATGGTAATATTTTCAAATCGTGACTATGCCGAGTAACTTGGGGCAGTGTTGTTTGCTCCATCGTTGTCCTCAAGACAAAGGACTGTGACGAATTGATTTCCTCAAATAATGATAAAAAAAAGAAAATAGGCGATATCATAGGAAAAATTAAGACTCGCACCACCCAGAACTTTATTCCTAGAGTAATATTTCTGCGCTCGAGTGGTTATACAAGCCAACCCTTTTGGGGGCGGAGTAGACAATGAGAATTGAGAAAGAGTAGTACTCTGCAGCAACGCGGTAATCATGAGGATGAACCGAGTCACCAGGGAAGATTTCACATCTTTGAATTACCAAGTGGTTGAATCTAAGCCACTCTTGCACGTGATATCCAGAGCTCCTATGTTGTGTTTTCAAAATCTCGTATGTTAATCTAAATGATACCATTCAGTGGAACACCAATCAGCAAATTGACAAGTTAAAGCAACAAAAATTTCCATGTATTACTTCAGGGGTAAGATCCAGAACACAAGGTTGCGGATACTATTGGAGCCCCTAACCAGAAATGACCTCACAATGCATAGAATGAAGATGATAACAGAGGTATAGGTGTCAGACAGCTCAAGAACAAGAAGCGAATTCCAGCCACGATGCCTTGTTTGGTTCAAAAAATGAAGGACGAAACATGACAAGAATGAGCTCACAAAGTGTGGGGGCGGTAAAAAAGTAAACAGTGAGTCTCTAAAGAATTAAAGCACGGAGATCGATGAATGGTGTCCGTCAAGAGACAACAAGAAGATTGAGGTTAAGAAGTATTCTGCTCACCCCGATGACGAAATTAACAAATACTCAGAATATTGGGTCAAAAGAACTGGAAGGTAGCCGAGCACGATCGAATGAGGCAATGCAGAACAGAAAGAATAGTAAGAATCTCTGCACACGCATGGTATAGTGTTTGTTGGTGAAGCAGGCAGAGACCCCGAAGAAGAAAGACGGGTGCCCGTGCAAAAGAACAAGAGCGGGTGCTCATTGAACAGAATTTGACAGAAATGAAGCACATAGCAAAAGGAAAGGAAATAGAGAAATCAGAAGAATGACTTTACAGGACATAAGATAAACAAAAAAACAAAAAAGGGAGAAAAAGAAACAAGAAAAAAAGAAAAAGAGGAGAAAGAAAGCATAACATTACGTGCATCATATAGATAGGGGCATGTCAATTTTGTTTGTTCCTAAACAGGTATTTGAAGAATTATCGAAGAATTTACCAAAGTCCCGAAAGAACCACAGCCATGGCGGCGTGATATCCAAATGTTAAATCCTTCGGGTCATCGGTAAGTCCTTCGACCACGATGTTAAGTCCCTCGGGCCATCAGTACGTCTTTCGAGCGTGGTGATAAGTCCTTCGGGCCATCAGTAAGTCCTTCGGGCATGATGCGGCAGCATATCAGCGTGAGTCCCCAAAGAACGGCAGTCATAGCGGCGTGAGACCCAGATGTTAAATCCTTCGGGTCATCGTAAGTCCTTCGGCACGATGTTAAGTCCCCGGGCCATCAAGTAAGTCTTTCGAGTGTGGTGATAAGTCCCGGGCCATCGGTAAGTCCGCCGGGCATGATGCGGCAAAGATATCAACGTGAGTCCCCATAGAACAATAGCCATAGCGGCGTCGAGATCCAGATGTTAAATCCCGGGTCATCGATAAGTCCTTCGGGCACGATGTTAAGTCCTTCGGGCCACCAATAAGTCTTTTGAGCGTGGTGATAAGTCCCGGGCCATCGGTAAGTCGCCGGGCATGATGCGCAAAGATATCGGTGTGAGTCCCCATAGAACAATAGCCATAGCGGCGTCGAGATCCAGATGTTAAATCCTTCGGGTCATCGATAAGTCCGCCGGGCACGATGTTAAGTCCTTCAGGCCACCAATAAGTCTTTTGAGCGTGGTGATAAGTCGCTTCGGGCCATCGGTAAGTCCCGGGCATGATGCGGCAAAGCATATCGGCGTGAGTCCCCCCATAGAATAATAGCCATATCGGTGTCGATCCGGATGTTAAATCCTTCGGGTCATCGATAAGTCCCGGGCACGATGTTAAGTCCCCGGGCCACCAATAAGTCTTTTGAGCATGGTGATAAGTCCGCCGGGCCATCGGTAAGTCCTTTGGGCATGATGCGGCAAAGATATCGGCGTAAGTCCCCATAGAACAATAGCCATATCGGCGTCGAGATCCGGATGTTAAATCCTTCGGGTCATCGATAAGTCGCCGGGCACGATGTTAAGTCCTTCGGGCCACCAATAAGTCTTTTGAGCATGGTGATAAGTCCTTCGGGCCATCGGTAAGTCCCGGGCATGATGCGGCAAAGCATATCGGCGTGAGTCCCTAAAGAACAATAGACATAGCGGCGTCGGACCGGATGTTAAATCCCGGGTCATCGGTAAGTCCTTCGAGCACGATGTTAAGTCCTTCGGGCCATCAGTAAGTCTTTCGAGCATGATGATAAGTCCTTCGGGCATGATGCGGCAGTCTTAGTAGCGTAGGTCCAAAAATGGCAATGACCGTAAAAAAAAAAGAACCGCATTTTTAAGCCCCGGTGAAAGGTTCCATAGAGGGAGAACCTTAAATCAGAATCTCAAAAGAACTCTCGGTCGAAGGAATTCACCTATGACACAAGGTTATATAGGAAACCTTTTGTGTCGAAAGCGAAGAGTCTTATATAGGAAAGGCTCCGAGTTTCACTGTCTTAGAGTGAAAGGTTCTATATAGGAAGAACCTGTAGCTCTGAGATTTCAGATGCCAAAAGTTCTATATAGGAAAGACTGACGGCTCCAGGGTTTGAAGGCTATTAGTTCTATATAGGAGGAACTCCCAGTCGGAAGAATCTATCAAGCGGCGCAAAAAGGTTTTATATAGGAGAAACCAGCGTTGAAGGCAAAGAGTTCTATATAGGAATGACTCCAAGCTTTACAGTCTCGAAGTGAAAGGTTCTATATAGGAGGGACTCATAACTCGAGGCTTCAGAGCGAAGGGTTCTATATAGGAAGAGCCTGTAGCTCCAAGATCGGGAGGTGACGAAGCTCTATATAGGAAGAACTTACAAGCCCGAAGATTCAGCTAAGGAAGAGCAGAGATGTCCAAAAGAACACGTTTTTCCAAAGCTACAAACAGGGAAGTCTGATAAAAATGAGTGCTTATGAATCTTTGCTTTGTTTCCCATTCCATGAGAACAAGCAAAGAGGGGCAAGATCTGGAGCCGTCTCATCAGCTTCATCCAGGCCGTTCGTCCTTCAGGCCATCTCGACCGTTAGATCAGATCTGATCTAACGGCCGAGAACGCGTCTGGCCGCTGGCAGAACACCCATACCGCCACCATGCCGATATTCAACCACCGTGCTCAGAACATGCCAAATACAACAAGCAACAAGTTGTCAGTCCAGATCTGAAAAAGCAAGATGCAACTTGTACAAAACAAAGAAGCATATATACGAAACAGAGATCTTGTAAAAAGAGGGGGGTTGTAACAGAGAGGTGGTAACAAAAAACAGGGGGTGGTAACAGAGAAGATTGTAACAAAAAAAAAAACAGAAAATGTATTGTAAGAAGTTTCTTCAGAAATACAAAAAAGAGGCAACGCAAGTCCAGTGGTATATTTCTTGTTACTTTTATTGCATGCATAAAAAAGATAGGTAAAAAAATGAGAGAGAGTTAGAGGTCGTTACCGTCACCGTTTGTGGGTCTCCCCTCCTCAGTGATAAGCCTTTCGGCTTCCCCAAGCCGGATATGGTGAACTGGAGGAAGGGGAAGCCCCTTTGTAGTTTTGTTTTTGGTTGAAAATGTTTTTTTGGTTCGTATTTCCTAGATCTATGGCGAATAAAGGTGTATCTTCTGAATCCAACCTCGGATTCGTGTCGAGGATGGAAAGGGGGTTATTTTGGTAGGTTTTGGAGGATCACCGGCGCCAGATTCGTGTCGAGGATGGAAATGAGGGGAAAGTTGATTTCGGTCTAAAAATAGGGTTTATATAGGTGTTATTATTTTTGAAATGGGTAAATCACACACTTAATCCCCCCGCGTTTCCAATATTTTCATTTTTGTCTCGCCGCATGGTATAATTACAACTCTGGTCATTCTTGTATTTCAAAAGCTTGCAATCCAGTCCCTAAATTACACCGAATCAGTTTTTAAATGGTAAAATTACGCCTTTAGCCATCCCGCATTTTTGAACTTTTCATTTTGGGTCTTCCTCTTGGTGCAATTACAATTTTGATCCTTCTAGGTTCTGTTTACTTCGCATTTTAGTCCTGAAATTACATATTATTGTTCTTTAATTTCTGCCACTGACTTTTATTTTTCTTTCATTTCAGTCCTATTTCTTTGTAAATACGCATGTTCGTATTATAATCGTATATGTTAATTTATTTTTTGTCTCATTTTATATCCCTCGTATATGCCTCGTATTTTATGTTTACATGTATATGTGTATTAAGTTTATGATAATTATGTATCCTTTTTTCGGTTATTCATATTAATCACGTTATGTTTTAGTTGATTAGTACATGGCATATTTTGTATTTTTATATGTGTGTATGTTTTCTTGTTTTTTAGGGTTACATGTTAGTGTATTTACCCTTTTTGTACGATATGTTGTCCCATATATGTTGAAATATGTTTTATTACTAGTATGCATGTCTTTTTGAAATATTTGTTCGTCTATACGTACCTATTCCTGCCTTGTTATTCTGACTTGTTAAAGTTGTTTTTTATCTATTATTTAGATTAATATGTATATATGCATGTTTTAGTCTAGTATATTATTTATGTTAGATTAGTATTCTGTTATGTCAATATTTATTGCATTTAAATATTTTGCCATGTTTTATATTTTTGCCACTAAGATTGCATATGATATATAAATTGTTAATGCGGTGTCCTTTTATCCGAGCGTAAACGGGGCCAGTATCAGGCGTAGTGATAGTGGTTGGGCGTTTACTCTCGGATAACGGGGCCCTTAAAATTAATTCGCAATTATAACCGAATTTTAAAATAATCGTCACTTTAACCCGAAAAATCCAATATTAATAAAGTGGTAATTATTAAAGTACCAATTTTGGGCGGTGTGGGGGTGCTAATCCTTCCCCATCCGTAACCGACTCCCGAACCCAATCTTTATGAATCTCTGGTTTTATGGTGTCCAGCCTACCTAAGTGGCCGGTGGCGACTCCATTTTTTAAATGCGGTTTCTTTTAAAACCCCACGAAATAAATATTTTATATCCAAAAGAATCACAAACACCTTTCAAAAACACCTTCGAAAACTCCACGTTTTTATTTAGCGATAGAAAAAAAGGGACATCGCTACAGCTGCATGCCAAGCTGTTCTGGCACTATGTCTGGCAGACTTCTCTATTGGGACATCAGCTCCTGCCAAATAATCTTGGCATTGTTCATGGCATAATGAATCTACACAACTCAAAGGAAACCTTTCGACACAATAAATGAATAAAAACTTGAAATTTAAAAAGAAAAAATTATTAAAAATCTAAAAACATAGAAAAACACTAACCTAATATTTACAAAAGTTCAAACCTGATGGTGTTTTTATGTTACCTCTGCCAAGAGGATTACCTCTTTGGCATTGTTCTGATAACCTTCTGTGTAGTGCTTTAAACGTTGGCCATTCACCTTAAAGATTTCACCCGTCTTCAAGTTCTTAATGTCCACAGCTCTATGAGCATAGGGCTTCACAATTTCATAAGGGCCCATCCATCTCGATCTGAGTTTCCCTGGGAACAACTTAAGCCGTGAGTTGAATAACAGAACACGTTGGCCTACCTCAAACTGTCTTGGCATTTTCCTACTGTCATGCCATCATTTTTCCTTTTCCATGTAGATCCTGGCGTTCTCATAGACTTGTGTTCTGAATTCCTCCAACTCATTTAGGTCTAGTAACCTCTTTTCTCCAGCAGCTCTCCATGCCATGCCAAGTGTTCTGATGGCCCAATAGGCTTTATGCCCAAGCTCTACTGGCAGATGGCATGGTTTGCCGAAAATAAGTCGAAATGGTGACGTACCCAAAGAAGTTTTAAATGCAGTCATGTAAGCCCACAATGACTCATCTAGTCTCAGGGACCAGTCCTTCCTTGATGGATTAACAGTCTTCTCTAGAATGTTCTTAATCTCCTTATTTGAAATCTCGGCTTGCCCCTTTGTTTGTAGATGATATGTCGTGGCAATTCTCTACTATATACCATACCTACACAAAGCTTTGTAGATTAGATTACATTTAAAATGGGTGCCCTTATCGTGAATAATCACCATAGGGGCGCCAAATCTAGTAAAAATGTGTTTGTGCAAGAACTTGGCAACGGCCTTGGCATCGTTTGTTGGCAGGGCCACAGCCTCTACCCATTTAGATGCATAGTCAACAACCACAATAATATATACATTACCGAATGAAGATGGAAAAAGACCCATAAAGTCTATCCCCATACATTAAATAAATCCACAAGCATAATATTTTGGAGCGGTAGTTGGTGTCTGCCAGAGGTGTTTCTTGTCTGTTGGCATCGATCACATGTCTTGGCATACTCATAGGCATCATTATATAGGTGAGCCAAAAGAATCCTGACTACGATACTTTGGAAGCAGTCTTCACTCCATCAAAGTAGCCTCTATATGGTGCGGCATGGCATAGATGTAATATGTTATGATGTTCATCCTCGGGCACACACCGGCGGATCACTTGGTCAGCACACTATTTGAACAATATTGGCTCGTCCCAATAGTATTGCCTAACTTCCCACAAGAACCTCTTCTTGGCATTTTATGCCAAGTCTGGTGGTATAATGTTACTTACCAAGTAGTTGACAATGTCAGCATACCATGGCACGACATTAACTTTAAGCAAATACTCGTCAGGAAATTCATCTCTTATAGATTTGGTCTTACCATCTTCAAGATGATGCTCTAAACGTGAGAGATGGTCAGCTACTAGGTTTTCACTGCCCTTCTTGTCTCGGATCTCAAGGTTAAATTCTTAAAGTATGAGCGTCCATCGGATTAGTCTGGTCTTGGCATCATTCTTTTCCAAGAGATACTTCAATGTCGAATGATATGTAAAAACCACAACTTTGTTACCAATTAAGTAAGATATAAATTTGTCAAAATCAAATAAAATCGCAAGAAGTTATTTCTCGGTCGTAGAGTAGTTTAATTATACTTCGTTCAAGGTTCGACTGGCATAGTAGATGGCATGAAAAACCTTGCCATGCATTTGTCCCAAGACTGCTCCAACGACATAGTCGGTGGCATCGCACATAAGCTCGAAGGGCTCACTCCAGTCCGGTGCCACAACTATAGGGGCATTGATTAAATTTCTTTAAGCTCATGAAATGCTCTCAAACAAGAATTTTCAAATGCAAAAGTGGCATTATGTTCTAACAACAAGCATAAAGGTTTAGCAATTTTTGAAAAGTCTTTAATAAAACGCTAGTAAAAATCGCCATGTCCTAAAAAAACTCCTTATACCTTTAACATTCGTTAGAGGCGGTAGTTGCTTAATTACCTCAACTTTTGTTTGATCCACTTCTAACCCTCTCTCAGTTACCTTGTGCCAGAGAACAATGCTCTCCTTTACCATGAAGTGGCATTTTTCCCAGTTCAACACTAGGTTTGTCTCTATGCATCTCTTCAATACTTGTTTCAAACTCTGAAGACATTCCTCAAATGTTTTGCCAAACACTGAAAAATCATCCATGAAGAATTCTATGTTGTGCTCGATCATATCGAAAAAAATAGACATCATGCAACGTTAAAATGTTCCCGGTGCATTACATAGGCCAAATGGCATCCTTCTAAACGCAAAAGTCCCATATAGGTACGTGAATATGGTCTTCTCTTGATCATCAGGAGCGATGGCAATCTGATTATAACCTGAATAACCATCCAAAAAATAATAGAAAGCTTTACCTGCCAACCTGTCTAGCATCTGGTCAATGAATGGCAATGGGAAGTGATCCTTCCTCGTGGCATTGTTCAGCCTCTTATAGTCCATGCACACTCTCCATCCTGTGATAGTTTTGGAGGGGATTAACCCAACTTCACTGTTTTGTACCACGGTTATGCCACCCTTCTTTGGCAAGCATTGAACCAGGCAAACCCAAGAGCTATCAAAAATGGGATAAATAATCCCGGTATCAAGCCATTTTATGATATCTTTTTTCACTACCTCTTTCATGCTTGGTTTTAGCCTTCTTTGGCCTTCAATGGTCTTGCCATGGTACTCCTCTAAGATAATCTTGCGCGTGCAAATGGTTGGGCTAATACCTCTGATGTCTGCCAAGGTCCACCCTAATGCTTGCTTATAATTGATAATATTGCCAACAATCTTGCCTCCTGATCATTAGTGAGACCAGTGGCAATGATCACCGGCAGAGTTGAATGTTTACCTAAATAAGCATACTTCAAGTGATCTAGCAATGGTTTCAGTTCCAACGCTAGTGGCTCCTCAATTGATGGTCTAGGTGCCTTGATTTCTCTGCCGGCCAACTGTAATGGCTCAAAATAACTCGCCTCTTTAGCCTCCAAGACTGGTTCTTCTGGTTCTTCAAACAGATCAGCTATGCCATCTAAATTGTTGGCATCAAATTCTGTATCTTAGCATAACTGAGCCATGTCCAAAGTGTAAATGGGCTCTATCATCTCCTCTGCTTGGAACTCATTAGGTTCATCTACACATTTCAAAGCTTGAAACACATTAAATGTAATATGATGGTCATTCATGCGCATTGTTAGTTCCTCAAACAGATCAGCTATGCCATCTAAATTGTTGGCATCGAATTCTGTATCTTGGTATAATTGAGTCGTGTCCAAAGTGTAAATGGACTCCATCATCTCCTCTGCTTAAAACTCATCAGGTTCATCTACACATTTCAAAGCTTGAAACACATTAAATGTAACATGATGGTCATTCATGCGCATTGTTAGTTCCCCTTTATGAACATCAATCAAAGCTCTACCTGTGGTAAGAAAATATCTCCTCAAAATAATCGGGACATTAATATCAGCCTCATAATCCAAAATGATAAAATCAACTAGAAAAATAAATTTGTCTACCTTTACCAACACATCCTCAATCTTACCCTTGGGATGTGCATAGGAATTTTCTGCCAGCTGAAGTGTCACTGTGGCAGGTCTTGCTTTTATGCCAAGCTTTCGGAAAACTGAAATTGGCATCAAGTTGATGTTGGCTCCTAGGTCACACAGTGCCATGCCCATGAATTTGTTGCCAATGGTGCAGAGAATAGTGAAACTTCTCGGATCTTTCAGCTCTGGTGGCAATCGGTTTAGGATTATGGCACTGCATCCTTCGGTTAGAGCAACAGTTTTGAAGTCTCCCAACTTTCTCTTCTTAGACAGGATGTCCTTCATGAATTTGACATAGTTGGGAATTTGCTCAAGGGCTTCTACCAATGGAATGTTGATTTGCAATTGCTTAAGAACCTCCAAGAAGAGCTTGAACTGCTGATCTTGCTTATGCTTTTGAAGTCTTGCTGGAAATGGTGGTGGCGGATAAACATATACCAGCGTTGCTGGCTTTGCCAAGGCAGTGCTGGTATCAGTCTATTTGGCATCAGTGCTGACATTATCTGCTTTTGGTTGCTCTTTCTCTGCCTCACTGGGATTATCTGCTGGCGCTGGCTTCTTGACTTGGAAGTTATCTGGCTGCTTAGCAGCTTTCTCCTCATCGCACTGCTTACCGCTCTGAAGAGTTATGGCTTTACATTGCTCATTTTCTTTGTGCCGAGCATCTTCTGTGTCACTTGGCAATATTCTTTAGGGTCGATTGCTGAGTGCATTGGTAATCTGCCCTATCTGGACTTCCAAGTTTCTCATTGATGCTGCCAAACTCTGGACTGTAGCATCATTCCTCTCCATGTACTCTGTGAGAGTGCCTCATTGGTTGAATCTCTGCCCTTGCTGAAAATTATTTTTAGCTTTCTGTGGCATGGCATTCTAATAGAATATTGGCATGCCATTGTTATTCTGCCTCTGGTATTTTGGCGCTAGGCATTGTATTGGTTATCTCCTAGATTTCCCCATACTAAGTTAGGGTGTTGTCTCCAACCTGCATTATAAGTATTAGAGTTAGGATTATAGTAACGATTAACATTGCCAACAAAGTTTACCGATTCAGGGTTGATAAGGCATTCATCCACATGATGATTTTCTCCACAAATTGTATAGAAAAGGTCTAATGCTTTGACTTCTTGGGACTCGTTGTTCTTTTGCAACATTCTTACCATACTAGTAAGGTTGGAAATCTCGGCATGAATGGACGTTAGTTTATCAACCTAAAATTTCCCATTGGTTTTAGTTCCGGTCTCAAGTCTCGCAATAGGATATTCAAAATCATTGATTGCAACCCTCTCTAAAATGTCAACAGCCTCAGTATATGTCTTGTCAAGCAATGAGCCAGCTGCTGAAGCATCAACGACAGTCCTCGTTTGTGCATTCAATCCATTGTAAAAGGTCTGGATCTGGGTTCAATTCGGGAATCCATACACAGGACACCTCCTCAACAAGTCTTTGAATCTTTCTTAGCATCATATAAGGTTTCATCTTCAGCCTGCCTAACTGTAATGATCTCACCTCGTAGCTTGGCAGTGAGTGTTGGCGGCTGGAATCTTGTCAAAAACTTCTGGCATAGGTCTGCCCATAAAGTAACTGAGCCAGGTGGCAAGGAGTTAAGTCAAGCATTTGCTCTGCCTCTTAAAGAGAAAGTAAATAACTTCAGCTTCGCGGTAGCTTTAGGTACTCCATTTTGTTAAAATAACTGGCAAATCTCCATGAACTGCTTTAGATGTTGCCTCGGATCTCCAGTGAGTGCACTATCAAACTGACCTACATTCAAAAGAGTTTGAATCATTACCACTTAAGTTTGAAATTAACAGCGTTTACCTCTGTGTCAACAAGTCCTGGCACCAAATTGTCAATGGTTGGTGCCGAATGTTCTCTAATAGGTCTCTCATTAACAACTGGGACAACAGGTGGTGGTGGTATCTCATTATTAAGTGGATTTCCTCTATTGTTCACCATACCATTCCCTCTATTACCTTGGTTTTGCATCTCTCGAAATCTTCTTTTTAACCTCCTCAAGGTTTTTTCAATTTCCGAATCATATGGCCACTCGTCCACCACAGGATGGCTTCTGGTCATACACCGACAAAAGTAAAAGGTAAAAACAAAAATAAAATAAAATAAAGACAATTAAGAATTTAAAAACAATCAATTATGTTGCAATCCCCGACAACAGCGCCAAAAACTTGTAGACTCTTTAAGTGAATGCTGGCAAAAGAGGGCAGAAAATATGTATTGGAAAAGTATAAAACAGTTCCAAAATGAGTCTTTTGCATGCAAGTATACGCGGTCTGCAAGTAATACAGCTATTAAGCTGAGTATCGATCCCACAGAGATTGACTTGGAATTCAATTGCTTTGATTGTTACTTGTCTTAAGAAAAAGTTGATTTGCTTTGAAGTTGGTTTTGGAAATATTTGAAAAGAAAAAATAAAAGTAAAGTAAATACGTTGGCAAGGAAAATGCTTTAATGAATGATGAGCGTTGGCATGGAATGCCTGGTTTTCACGCTATTCATGTTGTGCCAGTCTTTAATAATAACCTGTCTCGGCATTGTTTGTCGAGCAGATTCAAAATTAGAAAAGTCTCTCTCGATGGTCATTGCCCTAAATTGATCATGTAAAAACCCCTATATCTCTATATTGCATGCTTTTAAATAAACCAATTTGATTAAGATCCAATCTATACTCCTAAGGGGCAGATTTTACTCCCAAAGTAAGTTCATCTACTTAAACGACTTCTCTCGAAGCTTCTCTCCTTAATATTCAACAATTTGATCGTTGCCACCCCAAGTCTGTTAAGATATTAAGGAGCAATAGGCCAACAGTGCCAGCTCTCGCTTGACATACTATTTAGAAAGCATTAAAGTATGTTGAATAGATAAAACAATGTCGAAGGCAGATTTATTATTGAAAACAAAAACTTAAAAAACGTTCAACGCAAACATCCCCCACCAACTATGAAATTAGTTCATGGTGAGGGACTTAACCAAAAAACCACAAACATTTTCCAAGTACATCATTATTTAAAACAAAATAAAATAACTTGAAGGAGAAAATGAGCTACAAGGGGTCTCTCAATGCAACCCTTCAAGATCCAGGCTTCTCGGCCAAGCTAGTCGAACCACCCTTTCAAGGTGCAGTCGGTTGTCAATCGTTGCACACCAACTCCTCACTCCGATCTTCTTAGCTCCCAAATGCTAGTTTGGTTGGTGTTTAAATAGGCGTGCGAGGAAGGGATATGATTAGCTCTTCAAATTTTGAATTTCAACTGCCCAAGGGATAAGGGATTATCATCTTATCCAAATTTGAATGATAGATGATTAGGCTAGGGCTGACGTCATACTGCTGACGCTGCCTTGGCGTCCAAGCTTGGCATGAATCTGCCAACAAGTCTTGGCACCATCTTATCCGCTATTTTTTCAGAGATTAATCCAATTGTTATCTTTTCGGAACCTGATCATTTCCTATTTTTTCGGGGTCCAACAGCTTCTTGGCGTGGCATCAAGTTCACTTCTCTGCCAGCTGGTGCTTGGCATTGTCCGGTCTATCTATACCAACAGCACTCGACATTCTCTCTGGCGCTCCTTCTTGTGTTGCTTTTCTGGGCCAACTCCTATGCCAAACCTGTAAATTTGCCAATAAAGCAACCCTTCACACTGGCATAGGCAAAAACTCTAAACTCCTTATGCAAATGCATGATTCTAACATCCTAATGCAACTAAATATACATAAAAACAAGCAAAAACATTGTAAGATTGGCATTGAAAATAGTACTTTTGGAGAGGTAACAATAAGACAAACTGGTACCAAACTATATGTATTCATATAGCTTTCTTGAGTTTGGAAGAATTCTTGCCCCCAGGTGAGATAATTTTGATCGCTATATACTTACTCACTTTCTTGTAACAGCATTATAATGAAACAGTATCACTAACTTACCCCCCACGTTAGTTTTTTAATAAAGATCTAAACTAATATGTATTTTTGTATATGTGTTTTTTGCATCGCTAATTTGGAACAGCTTTGCTAACTTGGAGCAATTTTTCTATTCTCTAATTCTGTATAGATATTGGTAATCATCAAGCGGTGTCCATTTGAACACTTCTTAAAAGTGGTAGACACTTAGATGATCTTATGGTTCTTCGTTTCTAAAAAGCGATGGGTGAATAAGCTGATTCCTTAATGTACACTTCTTAAAAGTGATGGACGCTTAAACGACCATGTGGTTCTTCGCTTTTGAAAAGCGATGGATGAATAAGCTGATTCCTTAATACATACTTTTTAAAAGTGACGAACACTTAAACGAATTTGTGGTTCTTCGCTTCTGAAAAGTAGTGGACGAATAAGTTGACTCTTTAATGTACACATCTTAAAAGTGGTTGACGCTTAAAAGACACTATGGTTTTCACTTCTGAAAAGCGATGACCGTTGAGCTGATTCTGTAATGCACGCTTTTTAAAAGTGGCAAATGCTTAAACGATCTTCTAATTTTTGCTTATAAAAAACGATGATTGTTAAACTAATTTTGTAATGCACACTTCTTAAAAGTGGCAGACACTTAGACGATCATATGGTTTTCCTATATGACTTTCCAAGTATTATATTACTCATTAATTCGTGACATAAAATAAACACCTATCATTATTACATAAAGTAAACATGCTGTGATAAAAGTGATGGTTATAGTTATGGTCTGTTGTCAGCTGGTTCTGCTCGGACGCTTTGATGATGGCCGTCGTTTCTTGGTTAAACCATTATTTTCTTCCTGTCAAGCCTCATTCTAGCCCCTTGCCTTCTCGAGATACTATTTCTAACTTTTCCTTTGCTCCTTAATAAATTCTTGCTATCGTACCAACTGCCTTTGTGAAGCCACTACAAGATATTCTATAACCTTTAATTTGTCTTGCATGTCTACAAATTGTCATCATTTTTCTCCTGTAGTAATGCCCATGGCCTGTCGTGTGTCTAGTTCTGCTATCACGAGCAACGCGAGAGGTTGTCCTTGAAACCGTTGCTGAAAATTCTGCAGGAACTGCTACAACTGTTGTATGGGGGCGGTCGTTACACCATCCAATGAGTGATGATCTTCCACTCTCTTTCCACTCAAGTCCTTTAGTGGATCTCCACCCATTCTAAAGAATCTGAAAAACCTAGGGAAGTTGGGAAAAACTTGAAGGTTTTGAAAAGAAACGAAGGTCGGGCATGTTAGATCCATGCTCACCGTACCAATTATTAATTGGTAAAGTGAACAAGTGTCGAAGACAATGGTCTGATTGTGGTTCTGATGATTGTTCTGGTCTAAGCCTAGGGAATAGCTTCTCTAGTGTATCTGAGCATATGAAGAGTGGGAGATCGTGTCTTTTTCCTTGTTGCATGTGCTCTTATTTGCTGCCCAGACAGGTGCCATAACAGGGTAGTCGTGGCATTTTGATTGGACTGGATATAACTTAACGTCCTAGGTCTGGTTAGTCATTGGTAGCGATCACGTGTGTTGACATGTGATCTTTGAACATCGTTCGCCTGGATATGTTCGTAACTTGCATGTTCATTGCAAGTTGCTCCTACTTGTTCACCTAGTGGGGGTTCGCAGAGGTAGATTACCCGTTGGCCCACAATATGTGTTCGTAGGTTGTGACACCTTAGCACATGGCGACGAGTGTTTGCAGGTACTAATATCATTCATAAAGGTGTAAGAAATTAGTTTGGAGTTTTACGAGGGTTTTTGAAGAAATTGGTTCATTTAGGGGTTTAATCTCATTTTAAGTTATAATTCATTTTTCCATCTTTCATTAATCTCTCACAAGTGTTGTAAGTCATTTTACACTGTTTTGATTATTGAAAGAAGTTGGAGAATCATCTAAAGCCAAGAACAAAGGGAAAGCTTGAGAAAAATAATTCAAGGGTGCATTTTGAGTTTAGGAGCAAGGTAAGCACACTTTCAACTTTGAGATACTTTATAGATATCATAAATATGATGCTTTGTTTGTTAGTTTAGTTGCAATTTGATGTTTGAGTGAAAAGCATGATTTGGTAATCAAAGTATGGAAATTGTTGGTAATTGTATGTTTTGATGATGTTTAATGACATTATGTAGCTTATGTGAACCTTAAAAACTATTTAAGGTCATGTTATGAGAGTTTAATGAAGTTTTGAATATAATTTATGAACCTAAAATGTAGTTTTCTAGATATGAGTATCGAAGCCAATCATAGGGTTTCGATACTCATTGAATTTCTAGGTTAAACTAGGTAGATTTTGAGGATAGATTTTGATACCTTATTCAAGGGGTTTCAAAATTGTTCGAGTTTTGAAACCTTCGTGGTGGGTTTTGATACCCCCAAACATCGAAGCTAAAAAGATTTTAGAACACATGCTTGAGGTTTCGATATTTAAGGGTTGTTTTGATACTTTAACCAATATGGAAAACATCAAAGTAATAATGATTTCAAAACCCGATGAGGGGTTTTGATACCTTAGGGGGAGTTTCAAAACTCACATAGAAGTTTCAATACTCAGGCTTAAAAATGATCATTAATGAATGGTAAAATATTAGAAATTCCTAATAGGTTGATAATGCCTTAAAAAATGTTGTGTGTATTAATGAGGCTTAAATGGTAAGGATGATTCCATAATGTATTAACAATTTGGTAACAATAAGTGACGACGGTGCTGAATAGCAACCAAAGAGATCTTTGATATGTGTTCTTTGTAAGTTTTGATGACATTTTTTGGTTGTGTTTCGAGATTCGGATACCCAGCGTGAATGTTGCAACACCGTGGTAAGTTAATGCTAGATGTATGCTTCCGAGACTGTGTGACATCATCTATGCATGTTTCAATCGAATGTATAATTTTGGGTCTGTGTGACATTGGAACTCATTCGAAGATACTCGATGGAGGATTCCGAAAATTATAAGGCGACGAGTGTATGATCCTGATGCTATGTGAGATCGGGTCTTACTCAGAGCTTATTGTTGTGATATTAATTGATGCTGTGATATATTGTTGATAATTGTTGTATTGTTAAAGCATGACTTTAAACAACTAGCAATAGTACCATATGTTATCATTCTTGTCATTTTGCTCATACTAGTTTGAATGCTTATGGTTATGATTCACATGAAGTATAGTAGTGTATAAGTGTGTTACTGAGCTTTGTAAGCTCAACGTTCGGAATTGTTGTTTCTTTTCGCATGTTAGTAGGCTTGAGACGTGATCTTGGGGAGCACCATTATAGCAAGATTTTAACATATTGTCTTTATCATAGTACAACACTTGTATTTTATTGGGCTATGTATTCATATGATCTTATACTTTTAAGTCTGTAACTCTTTTATTATTCGAGTTAGGATGCTATTCGATGATTTGAAATCGTAACTTCGTATTTTGTTAGCTATATATATATTTGTTTTATGACTTTACATCATGGTACTATTGTTTATGAAAATGTTTTAAATTATTTGGCTTAACTGTGATTTTTAATAGTAACGGGTGGTTTGGGTGGCCTAATGTGTCATCTTTGATCCACCGGATTGGCCGAATCAAATTGGGATGTTACACGACTATTTTTTTAATTTAGATATCATGGATTTTTTATATTTTAATTACTAATCGAAATGGATGCATAAGTTAATTTTTTTAAATGTTTATTTATTTGAATCTGATTTACTTTTGTGAATAACAAAAAAAATTGACGTAAATGTCTATTATTTAAATCTATTTTAATTTTACTTTTTATTTTGAATTACTATTTTTAATAATATGCCGGTTTAATTTATTAGAAAATAAAATAGAAAAATATTTTAAACAAAATAAAAATATAGTAGAAAAATAACAAAACAAAGGAAAACTAAAAAACTAGATAACGAAACATCAAACCAGCAAAACATGTCTAGTGAATTGCAACGACAGAAATAAAATGAAACAATGGAGAATGGAAGCAATAAATAAAACTCTTTGTCTCTATCCACATACAAGATTTGATTGCATCGACAAACAAACCAAAAAAATGGATCAAACTATTGAAAGCTCACCGATAACTGCAAATCAGATTCGAGTGTCGTGAGAAAACCACCTACAAACACAGATTTACTACAAAGGTAGGTGAAAACGTGTCACAGGGCATAATCATGTCACAAGGCAAAAGAAAACTAAAAAAAATATCAAATATGAAAGAAGACGATAACTAAATTTAAGAAATCAATAAAAAAAAGAATATTGACAGTCGGCAACCAACTTTAAAATCGATATTGTCGTCGACCAGTAAGAATAAAAAAAGAGAAAGAGGAAAGATGAAAAAACAACTTGACTAGAGGAATTTATTTTGAATTACTAAATTAGAATGTTTAGTGAGTTTGGATATCTTGTAAATAATTTATTTAAGGGATAAATCTGAAATTTAGACATGAATTTTGATTGGTAGTGCAATGTGATACATAAATTATGATTTGATACAATGATATACATTTATAAAAATAAATACATCCATTTATTTTCATATTAGACAAATATAATTATTTCTCTATGCAATGAATAAATTCAAAATAATTTAACGTGGATGATGATTAAGTGATTTGTGAAAATTGAATCAATAAAACTTTTATGCATATAAAATTAAAATCCATATATTGTGGATTTAAATTCAAATAAAAATACCCAAATTTAATAAAATTAACAAACATATTCAAATTTTACAGAAATTATAGATACTCCATCATCATCTCTATAAAATGATGATGAAGATGATGATGTCTTTCTTGACACTCTTGGAGTCCAATTGTGAGGAGCTTAGCCCCATCAGCACAAAAACGGGCTTAAATAAAAGCATAGCATTATGGCAATGGTTCCGAAGTGGGCTAACCCTTTGCTCCTTGAACCGCAAAATTGGCTAAATTCTCTTAAATTAGGGCAGCCAGCATATATTTATAAATGTATTCAAAAAGTTATATATTTGGAATCCTGAATCTATTGTGTGGTACTAGTGAAAAGAGAGTGTTATTTTTCTTAGAAGACTCGAGTTTAAATAGTTTGTTTGTACGATGAGCGTATACTTTCAAAGAACAAAAAATAAATAACAGATATTACTATGTAATCGCATCAAAATATTAAAAAAACTATATGTTTGGATATTAAATTTGTAGTATAAATTAGACAGCACAACCACTTCATCACCCACAAAATCAAAAGCAGTTGGGAGAGTGTCTTCACTTTAAATTTTAGGCAAATGGTCCAAACGTTAAGATTTGCCACACTACTTGACACCTAAAAGGGACCCTTTTTTGGCTTTAATTAATTAATAACATTAAAATTTTTAGATTACATTGTTATAAAATTTATAATTGAGTTTAATAATAAGATTTAACTAATACAGACTCAATAACATAAAAATCAAATAAATTATAATAAAAATAAATAAATTAGGAGTATTTATATAATTTTAATTATGGGTAAACTACACCAGATGCCACTAAATTATTTTCACTTACTCAAAAATGTCGCCGAACTTCAAATTGTTCAAATCTAACACTAAATTTTACTTTCTGGCTCGTTTTATGTCACTATGTTGTTAACTCTTAACAGAACCGTTAACTCAAAATGATGTCGTTTTAGTACATATGTTTTGAAGCTTAATTTAGCCAAAAACGACGTCGTTTTGCTATTGGGGAAATAATAAACTAATGCATTTGGGGGTTTGAACTCAAATATTATATATGTCAAACTACACTGGAAATTAATTCAAATTATATTATAAAATAAATAATACTATAAATGATATTAATATATAAATAATATAAAATATATTATATATATATATATATATATCAATATATATAAATACAAATATTTTTTATATTTTTATATATTATTTTTTTAAAAAGCAAAAATAAAATTAATATATTTATATTATAAATAATATATAAAAAACATAAACCCTTAACTATATATTATTTTTTCTATTTTTTATAATATAAATATAGTATTTTAGAAAATCCAAAATATTTATAAATACAATATATTTATATTAGAAATAATATATAAACCCCTAAACCCAAACTCTAATTATTAAGATTTAAGATTTAGGGTTGAGAATTCGTGGTTTAGAGTTTAGGTTTTATGCTTTTTATATATTATTTATAATATAAATGTATTATTTTATGAATATTTTTTGTTTTATAATAATATATTTATATTATAAATAATATATAAAAATAATATATTTCTATTTATATATATTGATATATATATATATGTAAAAATATATTATTTATAGTATTATTTATTTCATAATATAATTTGAATTAATCTCAAGCGTATTTTGATATGTATAATATTTGTGGTGAAACAGTACATAATTTTATGTTGGTTTAATGGTTAAGGCCTATCCTTTGTATCTAAAGTTCCTTCCTAGCTTCAAACCCCCCAAATACATGTGTTTTATTATTTTTTTTTCCATAGCAAAACGACGTCGTTTTGGTCTAAATTATGCTTCAAAACAGTCGCACCAAAATAACGTCATTTTGAGTTAACGGTTCCGTTACGAGTCACATCAGAGTGACATAAACGAGTTAGAAAGTAAAGTTCAGTACTAGATTTGAACAATTTTATAATTCGGTGACATTTTCGAGTCAGTGATAATAGCTTAGTGGCATCTGATATAGTTTACCCTTTAATTATTAAAATATAACTCATTGGGAAACAAGTACTCTTTAAAACTGGCCTACTTTTATTTTTATTTTTTTGACAAATCTTAATTCTAATCATAAACCTACCTAGAAGGGAGAAGAAGGGGCTCCAGGAAAAAATGATTATTTCTAGTGGGTCTAAAACCCATGACCTAAGGGAAATGAGAGAACAAAGATGAGCAGCTTGGCCAATCGGGCAAATGTGCTTGCTCATTTTTTTCTTTTTAAAATATAATATTTTTTGAAAAAAATATATTGTTCACCTAACCCTAATCCTAGATAGGAAACGTTACTTCAAAAATATTTATTTTGGTATTCTATGTTTGGAATAAAAATAATAAAGGAAAATGAAAGTAAGGGAAAAGAGATGACCAAAGAAAATGATATATTTATCTCGTATTTGGAAAACTTAAATAAATTGTAATATTTCTTATTTGATTAAAAAAATGTAATGGAACGGATTTTTTTAATAATTTTTTAATTATAATAATTATATAAGTAACATATAATAACAATACGAAAACTACAGCCAACCTCAAGTACATATGTAATAACATACTTTTTTTAAACAAATTAGCGGAATGTAAAAAAAAAACCCTCAAACATAAAAAATTATAGTTCATAAAATTATAATTTAAAATATAATGTTTAGTGCAAAATATTATTTAAGTAAAAATAAAAGATACAATATAAAAGAATAAAAGAAATCATAGTAAATATATAAAGGATAATTTTTAAAAGGCTTAATATCAAAATAAGTGTTTAAACTATCTTTTTTTTTTGAAGTGACTAAATTTTTTTTGGCCATTTAAGGTGTTCAAACTATTATTTCTTGCCATTTTTAGGTTAACTGCAACACTTATTTTGATCAAAAAATGATAGTTTTGGCACCTAAAGGGATAAAAAAAGTTTATGCACCTAAACGGAGAAATGAGATAATTTGGACACTTATTTTTTATATTAAGCCCTTTTAAAAACTAAAGTGAACCCAAGGAATGGTCCAAGTGAAAAAAAAATGATATACTTTTAGAAAATCGAGTTAAAACAATTTTATTTACATGGTATACATTAATTTCATTAATTAAAATGTTTAAATATCACTATATAAATTATTAAATAATATTTAATATCAATTTTGATTTAAATTTATTGCGCGACTTTTTTAAGAAAAACTTTACTATTAAAAAGGGTAAATAGTTGATACAATGCTCGTGTAAAAAATTACACAAGCATGTTTATTTTCAAGCCAAAATCTAAAATTTTAACCCTAAAACTCTAACCTATAACCCAAACTCAAAACCCTAAATTTTAACCACGAACTCTAAATTTTAAACCCTACAATTTAAACTCTTAACCTTAAACTAAAACCCTAAACCCCTAAATAGCTTCACTTGTAGAAATTTTATTTTTTATCGTCAGTGTATTAGGATAAAAATCTTTTTAATAATTGATTAAGTTTTGACTTGGTAATAAAGTTTATTATTTAAGTTCCTTGAAGGTCCATGTGTAAATCTAATTGAATGTAAAATTTATTATATTCTAATTCTATTTTTTAAAATTATGTATTTATTATTATCTAGTATATTATATTTCTCCATGTCATTTCTAATATATATTATATATTAAATGTTTGAATGAATTTGTGTTACAAAATTAAAAGAATATTAATACCATTGTATAAATATCAAAACATTTATTTTTTTAACAATTTCTACTTATAGGAAGAGAATATAGTTTAACTCCTAATGAGTAATGAATCTACAATTTAAGAGAAAAATGGAGGTGTCAACTGAGAGCTTTAAGCCTTTAACCACTCACTCTAGAAATTATTGACAAAAAAATCAAAACCTTTACTGTATGCTAATAAAATATGATTACAACACACTTATGTAAAATTTCATTTATATATTAAAAAATATACTTTTTACATAACATTTTAAATAATAATATCAAAAAAAATTTAAATATAGAAACAAGACTAATAAATCCGTGTACAAACCTTTTATCATTAAATTCTATGTTAAATAAATTTGTATAAATATATTTTTATAGCAAATATTTTCTTTCATCTTCATCATAAGTCCGATAAAATCTAATTTATAATATTTATATTATTACTTAATTTTCCGATTGAGTTTAATGTTATGAGTTAATTGGACACCAACTCAATTAAAAAATAACAAAAGTACATATATTTTTGTTGTCATGAGTTTAATGTCATGGGTCTAATACATATGACTTGCTCAATGACACGAAATCAATTGATAAAATATAAAAATGTAAAATAAATATTTTATATTTAATTTTAAAAATAAATTATGTAAATATACGCAAGTCACGCCTGAGATAAGTGATAAGCATTAATTTTATATTAGAAAAAAATTATAAAATATAAAAACAATAATATTGTACATTTTAATAGATATTTTTTAAAAAAAAGAGGATAATAGCCCCATGATACATACAAGGTCTCAAATACTCGTTAACATATGTTTTTGGGGAGTACTGATTAATATCATGTAATTATTTATGTTAAGTTATATAATATTATATTGTGTGTTGTTGTTAAGACAGAAGAGAGAGGAGGATGAATGAGTGAGTTTGGATGCGGTTAAAAAAGTAAGTTTTAAAATTTGTCAAAAAAATTTAAAATATTAAATTTTTAGATAATATATTAGGTTATTTTTTGTGATTTATGGTAAATTTTGATTCTTACAAAAACAAATTTTGATACTTTGTTAAAGAATTTAAAATTTTATATAAAAACAAGTATTAAATCTTGTAAAAAATTACGAAAAAAAAATCAACTTAAAATATTATTAAAAAATTTAACATTTTAGATTTTTAGATAAATTTTAAAATTTATTATTTTTTAATCGTATCTTAAATTTGTTGTTCGTTAGACTCGACCATGATGAATATGTTAGAATAGAAAGAAAGAAAAAGAGGGGATGAATAAGGAAAAAAAGACAGTTGTGAGAATAATAATTGAAAGATTCCAGAGGGACCCGCTAGTTAAGTTGAACAATACGTATACACCTGCCAAGTGGGGCATCTTCCGAAATCTCACCAATCAAAGCCCTCATGTTGCCCACGTGCGCTTCCCTCTAAACAGGTTACTAATTCAGACCAACTCGGGTCGCACTTCTAATTTTGATGGGTGAGTCTTCCAGCAGTGATTTTATATTTTTCACGATTAAAATCATAATTTTAAAAAATATATATATTTACATCCTTAAGACAAATGTCGATATTTGAATTTATACAAAATAAAATAAACATAATTAATCACTGAACCGATTAATGAAACTCTATAATTTTAATATTCTTAGTGTAGTTCATGATAATATTTATTTAATTTTAATCAATAATAAAATTTATAATATAATTTAAAATTATTTAAACCCGAATTCTTAACAAAATAACATTTATTTTTTACTGTACCATTCCTTAGGTTCATAACAAAAAGTAAATAATACACATAAAACTTTATTAATAGAGAAACACCTTGTACATTTTATTATCGTTTAGATAATTATTGATCTTGAAATCATGAATAAAAAAATTAGATAGATCAATTATTTTATAATAATTATAGAAAATATTGATAATTTCTAATCATATGAGTTATTTTTTTGAACTTGTAATCATATGAGTTATTGACATTGTCAAATAAAAAGAGAATATAAATAAGAGAAAATATTTCATGTATCAATAATAGAAAATTTGTTTTCTACAAATAATTTAGAAAGTTAGATTCGATGATTTAAAATTTAATATTTGAATATTAAAATTAAAGATTTAAAAATTATATTATAAAATTTAAATAGACATGCATCAAATATTTAGTCTTGAGCTAATTTACTTCGAGTTTGCATATGATTGCCAACTTCGGAGATTGTAGTTTTTGCTTAAAGATTAATCTTTTTTTTCTTCAAAAAAAAAAAGATTAATCTTTGGGGGTGAAAAATGCAAATGCAATGGCTTATGCAAAGCTCTTTCTCACTCTTAAACTGTATAAATACCTTCAAATGAAATCAATCTTCCCCATACAGCCCCAGCACTCTCCCAAAAGTTATTTCCCCCCTCGTCCTCTCTCTAATAATCCATTGAATCAGGTAATTTCAATTCAACAAACCCCATTGAGCTACTTGTTAATGTGTTTTTTTACTTGGTGCTTCTTTGTTCTGAGTTAAGTGATCTGGTACATATATAGTCTTTTACTTGTTAATCTTGTGTTTTTTTACTTCGTTCTTCTTTTTTGCCTGCATTTAGTGTGTTGATTTGATCTGGGTATTTTTACTTCTTCCAGGAGGTGTTAGATTTAGTTTTAATGGGTAGTGACCGTTGGTGATTTTGAAAGAGATAATATAGATTTTAGCTTCAAATGGTTGGATTATGTTATGCGTTATTTTATGATTTGAGCTAAAGGCTCTTGTTTTTGCTTGTGGAAGTATGGCTCCATTTTTTTATGAGAGATTTGATTCATGTGACATACCAAAAAGGTGGTACTTGTGTTTAATGTTTATGATTGAGCTTGAATTTATGTTTGTTCTTGACAATGACTCGTAATTGTGAGAAAATCGAAGAAAGGAAGGAACTTCATTGGGGTTGTTTCTTTCAGATTCCGCTTCTTAATGGATGTGCTGTAATCGGGTTGCAATTTGTGTGACTGTTTTATGTTTTGTTCCTTGAAATTGATCGAAGGAGACTTGAAATGTGTAATTAGTAAAGGGAGAACTTTGCTTCATCGTCAAGATCGTATGAAGGAAATTGTATCTGTGAATGTTGTTTTTCCTTCTTAAAAAGGAAAATTAACGGATCAAGACTCAATTCAATCAATCAAGAGTTGATCTTAGATTTAGCTTCTATCTTATTTTATTTCATTGTTTTGTTTCCTAACATGTAAGTTTGTGAGTAAGTTAAGTTTGTGAGTAAGTTTAAGCAAATGGGTTCTGCAGCAGTTGAAGATATGATTGAAACCTCTTCTGTGTTCCATATGGATGGTTTGAATTCAAGACAGTTCGAGAAGCCTACAATCTCACCGGCTACTGAAAATGTGCATAATCAACCTTTTGTCATAGGTAAGTTCGAACATGATGAATGTTGTTCTATGATTAATCGCGTTGTCTTTAAGAAGCACTAATGACCAAAAGTTGTTACTGATCTGAAAAAGTTTGGATAGGATTGCTGAAAAAAACTCAATGGACAGCCCCTCTTTTTTGTGTTTTTTTGTAGGAAGTATTATCTTAACATGATATGATAATCTACCAAATGTTGGCACTTTTCATTTCATTGTGCTTGAGACACAAACCTTGTTAATAATAATAATATATAATGTCCTTTTATTCAATTTGTTTGGGTTATAATTTAAAAACTATGTAAAGGTGCTGAACTAATACTTATGTAGCATTTGGTTAATGCATTGGTTTCTTCAATTACTTGAGCTTTTCTCTTTTTGGTTTTCATTTTATCTAACTCTGGCTATTATTTTATGGGTCAGGAGTTGCCGGGGGAGCAGCATCTGGTAAGACTACAGTCTGCGATATGATTATTCAGCAATTTCATGATCAGCGTGTGGTATTAGTTAATCAGGTATTTTCTCTAAGTTCCAAATATTGGCTTTGTTAAGTGTTACATCGAGAAAACACTTCCATGTGAATTTGTATTCCCATGATTTTTCAGAGTTGAACAACTAAAGATCTCTAAAGTGTGTGAATTTGAAATGCATTCCCCCATCCACCTGTTTTGATATTGATTTTGTTCTTAATTCATTTAAAATTGGTTTCTTTATGTCTTAAATTAGCTCTTCATTGAGCCGATTATGATTTGTTGGGCGGTCATTCATAGAAAGAAAAGGGAGAGAGTTTTTATCATTGGAAATCATTTGTGGAAGGAAACTTTTCAACATTTTAATTTGATCTGTTTTTTAGCTCTTTTTTGTACGATAAGTAACCATTGGTCAATTGGATACATTTTTAACATGAACAATGTGCCAGGATTCCTTTTATCACAAACTCACTGAAGAGGAACTTGCAAGAGTTCATGAATACAACTTTGACCATCCTGGTGAGAATATCTCTATAACAGCGATCCAAAGTATCTAGAAAACAATGACCTGCTTAAGTTTGAATTTATTAAAAACAATGACCTGCTGATTTTTTATGCTTATTTTTTTTGACAAAAAGTTATACCATATCTCTTCGTTTCTATTTACCTGTTTACAAAGTGTTCTCTACATATTGGATTGGTAACAAGGGTACTATCTGAAATTAGTTTGTCTTATTCTAAATTTTAGCTACTTAATATCATGCATATGTGCTAAACTATGAAGTATTTGGTATGTTCTGGGAGCACTCAAGTATTAATCAGCAAACGGAAAAAAGGATTTCTTCATCAGTTTTGTGTGTGCATGCTGTTTGATCCTACTGTCTGTTTCGAATTTTATTGATGTAATATTGGTTCTTTCCTGCAGATGCATTTGACACGGAGAAATTATTAGAATCTATGGATAACTTGAGGCATGGCTGTGCAGTAGATATTCCAAAATATGATTTCAAGAGTTATAAGCATAATGTTTTTCCTGCAAGAAGGGTAATATTTCACAATGTTTAAAATGCATGTTCATATGATAATCCTGTACTAAAGACGAACAAACAAGCTTAGCATCTTTTCACTGCCTTTTTGAATATTTTTCACTGCAAAGGAACTTTAGCAATGGGATTTCCACTCATATTTGTTGTTTTGGTCCTAAAATTTTCTGCAGGTTAATCCTTCAGATGTTATAATTTTGGAAGGGATACTTATCTTACATGACCCTCGAGTCCAACAGTTGATGAACATGAAAATATTTGTTGATACAGGTTATTTAATTGAACTTTTACCTCTATCCTTTAGCTTATCACATTTGTTTGCTGCATATGTTTGGCATGAAACCTCATTCTTGCATAAATTCTATGTTTATTTGGCTGTTGGCAATGAAATGATACTATAGTATCATTGTTTGTAGTATAGGAATGAGTTCTCTCGCCCCACAATATCACTGTTCTTTTGAAAGAACCATGACTCCCACCCTGTAGCTAGGAGCAGATTAGGTTGAATGTGCATCATTTTATCAGTGTGTATTACTTGAAATACCGGACTGTTTTGTTTGCTGTGCTATGTTTGATGTAGATGCAGTTAAACTTACAGCCAACAAAACAACATTTGGTAACTTACACAGTATGTTTGCTGAAAACGTTAGGTGGAATAACTTGCATGTATTAGGGGACATATCATTCACATTTCTTTATTGGTGTTACTGAGTTGGCCCATTACTTCACATTGCAAAAATGTTAGTGCAGATGCTGATGTGCGTCTGGCAAGAAGAATAAGACGTGACACTGTTGAGACGGGCAGAGATATTGGTGCTGTCCTTGATCAGGTCTAAAATGTGTTTCGCTATATGCTTTAAAGAACTTGGGTATTTAAAAAAAACTTGCCTTGAGGTTTTGGATTGGTGTTGTGTCATGTATCTGGCTAAAAGTAATAGAACAGGGGCTCTACTATATAAGCTTGTCAAAATGTTTCCAGCTTTAAGAATATTGCAGTTCTAAAGCTTGGATTTAATTTACACAATGCAATTATTCTGTGATGCAGCAATATAAGATCTTTCTATCACATTTACTAATATTTCAGATTCGTATTCTTTTGGAGGTGCTTCTTTTCAGCTGATATTTACATGCAATTAATTTTTAATGCAGTATTCAAAATTTGTGAAGCCTGCTTTCGATGACTTTATACTTCCAACAAAGAAGTATGCAGATATCATCATTCCCCGAGGAGGAGATAATCATGTAGCAATTGATTTGATTGTGCAACATATTAGGACGAAGCTTGGCCAGCATGATCTCTGTAAAATCTATCCAAACCTATATGCCATTCAATCAACTTTTCAGGTGTGACATCCTTTTTTTTCTTTAATTAACTAAGGGTGTAGTATTTTTCTGCATGCATTGAGATCTAAATAACTGTTTGGAAATATTAATGTCCATATGTTAAAAGAAAATGATTATTTTCTAAAATTATTTATGCAGATACGAGGCATGCATACCCTCATTCGTGACTCTAAAACAACGAAACATGACTTTGTCTTTTATGCTGATAGGTTGATTCGTCTGGTGAGTGATGCGATTAATTTGTCTTCTGGTTTCTTCAAATTATTAGGTTTCTCACACCTCTAAGGCTTTTTTTGCCAGGTTGTTGAACATGGGCTGGGACATCTGCCATTTGCAGAAAAGCAGGTAATCACTCCTACAGGTAAGTCGATGTTACTTCCTCTAGCACTGGGCCTCCTACAAAGTATTTTTCCGTTTATAAAAACTTTGACTACCATTTTTCTCCTACACTATATTTATGTGATGTACATCACATCTGATTCTATGTATTTGTTCTCTAACACCATCTGGTTGCAATGTTCTCTGAAATCGAGTTTTGCACTATGTTCATAGTGTTGATGATAGCAAGTTGGTTGATGTAATGCTCTCAGCATTCATTTTTTTTTCGTTGATTTCATTTGCATATACATGTTCATAGATTGTTATATTGGTGTTATTTTGCGTGCAGGATCTGTATATACAGGTGTGGATTTCTGTAAGAGGTTATGTGGAGTCTCCATTATTAGGAGGTACATCTCAGCTCTAAAATCTTCAAACCACTGTATCAATAATTCTATTGCCTGTGTGGTTTAGAATAGGGAGCAATGGTGAGAAACTAAGGTGTCAGTCATGGCTTTGTGGTGGGAATCACATGGCATTATGGTGATGTTATAAGGTTAAAAATAATTATTTATGGCGTAGACGTGAACTTACCGTGGTTACATGAATGTGGTAAGTTGGAAGAATTCAGATAGCTCGCGTGGAAGGTTGTTGAGTCTATTGATGTTAACATATTGATATGGATGTATTGTTATTCTAAACCATTAGCGACTGACCATTTAACATTAATGGTAGTGGTGAGAGTATGGAGAATGCTTTGCGAGCATGTTGCAAAGGTATCAAGATCGGAAAGATTCTTATTCATAGGGTCGGGGACAATGGTCAACAGGTTTGTGAATTCTTCTACCTGCAACAAGTGAGACTTTTCTCTCTTTCTTTTGCCTAATTTCTCACTCTTTCTTCCATGCTTTTATGATTGACTAGCTTGTCTATGAAAAGTTACCACAAGACATCTCCGAAAGGAACGTGCTGCTACTGGATCCTATTCTAGGCACAGGTTCGTTTCTGTTATGGTCGATAATCGTCTTCTGATATGTGCATAACCATTTTACGCAGTGTTTTGGTTTTTAAGTATCATTTGGTTCACATGCTTACCAATTTTGTGTCAAGCTGTATTATTATGCAAATAGAAAATTCTTCGATTTCTTGTTTCATTGCCTTGAGTCTTGTTCCAGACATGGCTTCATTTAATCTTAAAATAATAATCGTGCGGTTTTAACATATTGCAAACTACTCTACAGGCAATTCAGCTGTTCAAGCTATTTCATTGCTAATAAAAAAGGGTGTACCAGAGTCCAACATCATTTTTCTCAATCTCATATCTGTAAGTTATACATATGTTGCTTTAAAGCCCTTACAATATTAGCTTCTCGTTGCTGCCATCCTCGAATGATTCCTATCTATGACCACGTTGCTCTATTCCGCAGGCACCTCAGGGAGTACATATGGTCTGCAAAAGCTTCCCAAGACTAAAGATCGTGACATCTGAGATTGATATTGGTTTAAATGAAGATTTCTGCGTTGTCCCTGGTATGGGCGAGTTTGGAGACCGATATTTTGGAACAGAGGATGACGATGACCAGGAAGTGGCTACTGCCTGAGCTGGTTTAGTCATGTTGAGCTTCAAATCACTGGTTTTGAAACAATTTTGACTTCATTAGACTTGAGTCCCCATTGTTGAATTCATTTTTTTTCTATCCCAAGTCTTTTGAGTCACACCAGGGGAGCCAGAACATGCCAGGAATGGCAATAACCTGGCATAGTCAATCCCCCACACAGAAAATAGCATCCTCCCCATAATATGTGCATCCTATGTTATATTCGAGTGTTGGTATCGGACGTATGTATCCAACATGAGTATGACTAGATTTTCATGAGTTTTTCTATATATTTTTGGAGGATCTTTACATAAAATAGACAAAACCACAAGAAATGGATCATGTTGATTCAATTGTCATCTTTTTGTTTTGCAACTATGTGAAACCAAAACACCAGTTGGTGGACTAGACATGAGCAACTCACATCTAGCATGCAACCAATAAGAAAAATGGATCAAACCCAGATGAGCCCTCACTTTGAATGTCCCTCTCACAAAGTAACTAACCCTGTTGCTCAAAACCTGTTTCTGCAATTCAACACCGAGATTCTGCGGCAAATACACCAAGCTCGATATAAAATGGATCGCTTCGACCCGAGCTTCCCCTCTCCTTTGCGAGAATGGTTGAACAGCTTGAGTAGAAATGAGCTGATCATGGAAGTAAAGCTCTATGACCAGATACTCGAATCGCACGTCGATTCTGTTGTTGGGGTTCGAAAAGTTGGCCAGGAAAATGAAGTCGCCGTTGAAATACTCCGGGGAGTCGAAGTATATTCCGTTGAGTCTTGCGTTTGGAGTGTCGAACGAAGGGATTTTTGGTCTCGTGGAGAGGAAGATGATTAACGTTGCCACGCCGAATAAGATGAGGACAATGCTGAATATCAAGCATATGACGGCGCAGCTCCATATCAGTGGGTTGGTTCGCCGAGGATGAGGTGGTCGGAGGATTGATTTTCTGACTTCCCTCGAGTTAATGTCGGGATTTGTTTTGCCCGAGGATGGAGTTTGTTGTTGGGTTGTGACTGGCTTTGATATTACGATTTGGGATAGAGAGACTGGTGTCGCCGGCTTTGTTGGCGGTGGAGGTGGAGATAGTGGCGGTGGAGTTGGAGGGGAAAACATGGTTTCGACAAATGCTAATGGATAATAGCAACTCCGTCAATGAATTCAAAAAGAGAGCATGTAAGAGTTTTTTAAAGTCTGAATGCCTGATGTTTCCTTAAATAAATAAAGAATCGGAGGGGACAACGGTAAAGACAACACACTATGATTACATACAAAGTTAGGGTAAACTACACAAATGGTCTCTCGACTATAACCTAATTCTTTGTTGAATCCCCTGACTATAAAAAGTTATAAATAAGTCCTCCAATAATCAGGACTAACAAAATTGGTCTAATTTCGTTAAAAAAATAAACGGGTGATGATCGGACAGTTAATAAAATCTGTATAATAACATATTTAACCCTCAACCTTTACATTTTATTTTAATTTGGTCCAAAATTTAAAATTTTAGGTCTCAACATTAAGTATTATAACATTTTAGTCCCTTAAATCCTAAACTTCATCTTTTTCCCTTCTAAAAAACAAACCTCCATTGTTGTTAACACTAGCCATTTACAACCCTATTTGTATGAGCACTGAAAACAGTTTGAGAATCAAAACTTCCATTACTATTAATGATAGCGAATCTCTTTAAAAGGCTCGGACAATAACTAATTTCTTATCATTTTTAGCTAAAAATTTTCCTTTTCTTTTATTTTATTCCCTTTTGCAAAATTTTATAAATTCACTATGATTTTGCAGAGTTGAATAAAAAAAAATTGGCAGAATTAAATTCATTTCAAAAATAAAAGCCCAGCTAACTGGAACTAAATATATACATTTAGACTTCCTGTTAAATAGTTAGTTCTTTTGCAATAAAAACAAAAATGGCAGTGCAGTGAGCAATTGATGGTGCCTGTTGTTCACCATATGTTTGTACGCGGGTGTATTATAATTTCCCAGGTAAATTCATGGCTTTTTTTTTTCTTTGCTTTCAGTTTCATGTTCTACATGCTTTAGTGATCTGATTTACCACGAGATGTATCTTCTAATGTGGGTCGCTCATCGCAGATGACTACCGTTAATAGCAATGAAAGTTTTGATCTTTCAACTGTTTTTACTATTCATACAAATAGAGTTCTAGATGGTTACCGTTAACAACAAAGGAAGTTTGTTTTGTTTAGAAGGGAATAAGATGGGGTTTAGGATTTAAGGGACTAAAATGTTGTAATACTTAAATGTTGAGACTTAAAATTTTAATTTTAGGATCAAATTAAAATAAAATATAAAGGTTGAGAGTTAAATATTTTATTAATTGCCCTATCATCAGCCGTTTATTCTTTAACAGAATTGGACTGACTTGTTAGTCGTATTAGTCGGGGACCTATTGTAATTTCTCATAGTTAGATGACTTAATAAAGAATTGGATTATAGTTGAGGGACCATTTATGTAGTTTACTCAAAAAGTTATTACTTATTAGTATCTTAAATTTGTTTGAAAGGAGAACTTGATTAAGGAAAGTAAAGAGAGAGCTTTTGAAATAGTGAGTGGATTGTAGGGACCAATGTATTGTATTGAGATTGGGAAAGCAGTAGATTAGGTTGAAAGAAATAAAAACATTTGAATTGCCTTTTGCTTTTGAAATGGCTGCCTGCACTCTTTGAATTCGACTGTTACATGTACTAAAAGTGTTGTGCTTAGTGGTTAAGCTTGCTACTTGCTTCTATTACTATGGGGCCTGCAAGTAGTGACTCAATGATGTGATTGCCTGCTATATCAAGGGCTAGGATTCTACTTTTGCTACACTTTCTGCCTTCTAGATCATACATTGTATCTCTAGTCTCCACCAGGGCCGGAGTTATATAGGGTAGGGAGGGACGCTTAAGAAAATACTTTTTACATAGATCTTTCTGTATAATATTTTTAAAATTAATTTATTTATGACCTTTAATCTCAAATCTTAACTTCGTCTTTGGTCTCCACATTCAATTACATTCTCACATTATATATATATTAAGGAATGAATTATTATCTATTTTACTCAAGGTTATATTTTGATATATAATATAATTATATGTATAAAAAAATTATACAAATCTTCATATTTAAAAACATACAGTCTAGAACCCAACAAGCGGTCCCAGTAAAAAAACGAATGATGTTCATCCTAGGTGGTCTAGGTTCAATCGCTATGTCTGCAAGGTTTGTGTGCATTGTCAATGAGTTAAGAATATGTATGAACATATACTATCTTGTAATCATCTTTAGACCATTCAGAAAACATACAGTCTAGAAATGTAAATTTCTAACCAACTCTAAATTTTAAATTCTAAATCTTACAACTTAAACCTCTAAACCCTTAACTAAACTCATATACCCTAAATTTGAAGGTTACACAAGCTTGCGCATCAAAGTTTTTCTCTTATTTATTTATTATTAAGGGTAAAATATACTACAAGTCACTTAATTATATGTTTGGTTCATTTTTCTTCTAAAAGTAATAATTTAGTCATTCAATTAAATTTTTTTATTGCAAACATTTTACTCTGTCATTAAAATTAAAAGATGATATGATATAATAACAATTTTAGTCTCCAAAACTTATACATTTTATCAATTTGATCATAATTCAAAAATAGTTCAATACATTCAACCTTTCATATTAAAAATTTCGACAATTCACCCTCCTGACGCACTTCCTGTTGATGTCCATCAAATCGATAACTAACACATGTGATAACTCGAAAGACACAATCACTTCACTACTTGACAACTGATAAACTAATATAACAAACTCATTGGGTAAGCGTGAAGCTTAAAAATAACATTGGGTACGCGTCGAAACTCAAAGATCGTTCTCGATGCGTTCCTATAATCTCTAGACGTGCATAATTAATTCCACTTGTACTCCTTAAACATGAGACACGTACCCAAATTGTATTCGTCCCGAGAATATATCGGATACGTAAGATGGCATTGAGCTGCCGTACCCGTACTTCATAGCCAAAAATTATATTGGCCATAGAGAAAGGAGTGCATTAATACAAAAATAGAGAGACATGACGCCAAAGGATAAGAGTATTCAAACGGAGTAAACCATTGACAAAGCGATGAAACATAGTTTCCCCGTACAAGCCTTAAATTTAATGAAACTAATCCAGAACCTTACAAACAGACAATCGACTTAGCCCAAAAATATCTCTTTAGCATGCCCAATTCGAAGCAATTATGAACCCAAAACACGGACCAGTTTCAAAACCCAGAAACCAATCCAAAATTATGGGAAAACAGTACCAAAAATACCAGATAATTTGTAATAATCCTGATAATTTGGCTTAGAACTTAAGGTTGTATGTATGTTTATTTTTAGAGTCTGTTTTAGGAAAAGCAAAAACGTGAGTGGAATGTGATGTACAATTAAAAAAGTCCATTTTTAGTCCTTAATTTGCTCGTATTACGTTTATTTCTTATCTAGTTTGTGCATCATTCTGCGCCAAAAGTAGTGAAAATGTATTTTCTAGTGTTAGAATGTATTTTATTCTTTTTTTTTACCATTTTTTCTAGCATTTTATCTATTTTGGGTTGATAAACTCTTTTGAGATTATTTTCAAGGGTAATATCGAGTCAGAAGCTTGTGCAAAAATGAGAGAACGAAAGATGTCTACTGCCAGAGTACATCACAACATGAAAAGAAGACATCACGATGTGGATGTAGAAATTGAACGAAGAATATTAGAGAATAAAGTCCGTTTTTATTTTTATTTTTTAAAAAAATAGAAACGGTCAAAAAAAGTGCTTGGTTGTAAAAATAGAAATTAATTTCTAAAAAATGAAAATAAAATAAGTGAAAATTTGAAAACATAAAAAATGTTTTTATTGAAAATATTTTAAGAAAATGGAAAAAATATGGAAGTAAGGATTTTTTAATTGTAATCCGGGTTTGAATCCTTCTAATGCCATTTTTTTAATTTTAGTTTATTTACTCATATTTTATTTATTATTATTATAAATAATATTTTCTAACTATATTTTATTTTAATTATTTAATAATTATTTTATTCTTTTTTATTTTGAAAAGCTATATACCAAACACATTTTTACTATTTTCATTTTTGAAAATAATTTTCTATCTCTATTAACCAAACGTGTTTTTTAATTTTTAGAAAACTGAAAATTAATTTTTTTTTTTGAAAATAAAAACAAAAATATTTTCTAAAACCAAACAGACCTTTATTGTCCCGTGTACCATAAACAAGTATTGAATATTATTATGGCTTTATATGTCATTTTATTTGTTCAAATAATCAAACAATTGTAAGGTATAAGTTAATTTTACTAAATACTTTTATACAATCAGCTAGTATAATTCGCTAGTTAAATCAGTTATAAGCTATCAGCTATCTGCTAATGGTCAAACAATACCATAATATTTTTAGAAACGCATTATAATTTTTCTTTTTGTTCTGTCTTTCCTTTCCTCACTCCTCTTTCACCTGCGAAACTCAAACAATTGTGTTCACATCAAAATTGAACAAAATTGCAGGAGCTTTTATGATTGAAGTTGGTAGATCAAACTCCTTTGGCAAGCCATTGCTATAGTTTCTAAAACAGAAAATAAAAATAGTAATTGAATTGATGTTTGTCCATGGATTTATCCGCCGTTCCTCCCTTCTCACCTATAATCTTGACATTTAAGATTGACTACGGTCCATTATTATTATTATTATTATTATTATTATTATTATTAAATCTTAATTTACAAGCAAGATAGACCTGAAACTGATATTTCAATTGAATTCAATGAGTAATTTTAACGAAAAAGAAAATAATGTTGTCCCACTTAAATCTTAATTTACAAAGTAAGTTGGGCTTGAAATTGATATTTCAATTGAATTCGATGAGTAGTTTTAATGAAAAAGAGAATGATGTTCATCTTAATAGACTTAAATTCAAATATTTATAAGTGTAAAGTGTGTATTATCAAAAAAATTTAAAAAATATAAATAAATACTTTTATATAATTACACTAGTATATTAAAAACTTGATATTTCACTTCGGCTTGAATCGATTGTACCCTTAATCATAATCATTTCATGTCACCTTTTCAAAAAAATATATAAATAACACATGTCACGAAAACGATCATTTACTACATCATTGATATTTCCCGCCTCTTCAGAGGATTTGACTAAAGATATAATAATGGATAAGCTTAAAATTTTTTTAATTTTGTGTTGACATAGACGAAATTAGTATCAAACATTAAGAGAAATAAAAATTTATTAGGTTTTTAAATTTAAAAATTAAAAAAATTATTTAATTAAAATTTAAATTTAAAAAAACAAAAACACATTTGAAAAGGACAACTGCCCTTTCCAACCAATACATAGCTTTATGCCTTACGCAAGGACCCCCAAAACTATGATTCATGCATGAAATTAACACAGACCATGCATGACAATAACAATAACGACAATTTCATAATCGAACGATTCAATCTAAAGTTAATGTAAATCAAGATTAAAGTGATATTTTTTTATCATTACATTACAAATGTGTTTGATGTCTTAAAATTAAGTTAATGCGGGTATCATAAGCTCTTAGACTTTTGAAAAAAAATCAATGAAGTCTTTAAATTTTTTGCACTTTATTAAGTCTTTATACTCTAAAATTTCATCAATTCACCCTTTTGACCAATATTGATTGTTAAACTTAACAGTTTTTTAGATCAGTTGGTGCAACATGTCATGTTAAAGTGTTATCACTTGACTTCTAAATTTTTTTATTTTATTTAAAAATTCTTTGAAAGTTCTAAAAATTCTAAAAAAACTTATAAAAATTATAAAATATAGTTTTCTAAAAAAATTGTAAATATCACATGACAGAACTATAATGAGTCACGTGACAGTAATTTCGCAAGAAAAAATCGTCAAAAATTGATGCTCAAAATCGATCAAAAGGCTTAATTGATTAAAATTATTCGTTCTAAAACTTAATTAGATGCAAAAAAAATTTAAGAAATTAATTGATTTTTTTTCAAAAGTTTTGGGACTTAACCCTTAAGCCTTAAGTTAATCATGTGACAATAAAAGAAAATGACTCAGATAGGTGAAAAGTATTGCGTGCAGAACAGTAGCAGAACCTCATAGGGACATGTGAGCCATGGCCCCTAAAATTTAAAAAATTATAATTTAGTCTTTTAAATTTCAAAAAATATCAATTCCCCCATAAATTTTAGGAATTCACATTAAACTTCAAAAATTAAAATTTTTTTAATTAAATTTCTCCTATATTTTTTAAAATTTCTCACTAAATTTTAAAAACTTTTAGTTAGACTCTATTTTTTTTGAAAAAAATATAAATTAAATTCATCGAATTTTAAAAAATTTCAATTCAAACTTTTATTTTTTTCTAAAAAATTAATGAGTCCCCTCAAACTCTTTCACCAAATTCTACCACCGCTGCTAAAACTTAAAGAAATGCATGCTTATGACTAGGGGTATTCAAAAGTACCCGACCCGATTGATCCGGCCCAACTACCCGATAACTCGATACAAAATAGTTGGGTACTTTTAGGATTTTTTTTCTCGAGTCGGATACACGGCCCTATAATTATTCTGGGTACTCGGGTTGGACTTGGGCAGCAAATCTGGTTTCAGTCGTGTACCCGACTACCCGATTATATATATTAATATATTTTATTTTATAATTAATTAAAATTAAACATATCAGACTCGGGACCCGCTAAACCAAACATAATTCGACTTTGTGGTAGGGCTCTAAATCGCGGACCGCTACCCTGATTGCGGCCGCGAAATAGCGGTCGCGCCGCCGTTCGAAACTGCATTTGGCAAATTTCGCGGTGGGCAACGAAATCACGACTGTTGCGGCCTGTTGCGGACGCGAGAAAAACGTGATTGCGGTTGTCACAACAATAACGGAACGATATCCCCGTTATCAGAACAATCACAGTTGTGCCTGATGGCCGGAGATAAAAATAGGGAGGGGACAAAATTTGCAGAGTCGGGCGGGAGAGGGAGAAGGAGAAGATGAAGTTTAAAAAGGGTAAATTGCGGGGAGGGAGTTCAAGTTTTAGTGATTTTTTGGAGAGACTTAAAAGTTTCACTCTGCTTACAAATTAGTCCTTTCAGATTTTTAGTTTAATTAGGATGTTTTGTTTTATTTCAATTAAGTCTTTAAATCCATAATAAAACTTCCAATTGAGCCTCTAAGTCTCATTTCCTTTCAATTAAATCATTTCATAAGTGTTGGAAAACACTCTAAAAATCATAAAAAGTAACTTTTATAATTATAATTATTATGTTTTATAATAATTTGTGTGAAATTTATAAATAATAAAAATGAAAACGAATAATTTGACCAGATCTTTTTAAATATTCTACCGCATTCAACTAAATTCCTACATCAAAATTACACTATAAAACCATCAAATTTTCATATTTATTTAATTAAGTCCTTAAATCATTTTGAAAAAATCCAACCCCAATTTAGGGATGGGTAAATCTTCATTTCAACTATGACATATTTTAGTTTTATTATTTTCGTACTTGATTTTTTTTCTTAATTTAGAGTGTAAAGTTTACTTTTTATTCAATTTAATCATTTAATTTTGGTAATGTGTTACTATAAGTGTTGGAAAGTACTCTAAAAATCATTAGAATTAACTTTAAATAATTACAATTGTAATTATTGTTTTATAAAATAAGTTTGTGCAAATTTAAAAAAGAATGTATTATTGATTTGAAAAAAGAGTATTCTAAATATGCAAACTAGTTAATTATTGTACTGATTAGCATAGGATTTGGTTGACCTATATACCATTAAATGTGTTGTGACTTTTAAAAGCCACTTTTAGATTTGTTAATTTAATCCTTGATTTTCTTTTAATTTAGAGTGTAAACTTAATTTTTAGTTCAATTTAGTCCTTTAATTTCAATAATCTAATTTTTCATGTTTATAATTATAATTTTTATGTTAGAAAATATCCTAAAATTTATTAAAAATAAGTCCTTATAATTATAATTATAATGTTTTTAGACAAGTTGTGCGAATTTTTAAAAAGAATTACGACCGCGACACCTGCAGTGACCGTAATAGCATCCGTTATGTCCGCAACCGCGATAAACGCGACGTGACGGCGAACACTTTTTAAATCCATGCTTTTGTGGTGTTTTTCTCAAATCCCCAATTTAAAATCTCTAACTAAAGAGACAAGCTCCTCCATCGCTCCTCCCTTTTGTCAGTCCCGTTTAGTGTTTACCGTCGGTTCACGTCGTTGCCGACTCTCCGTTCGCCGCTTCTTTGATTCATCGTTGTCAACAGCAAGACAACAAGTCAGCAACTCGAGTTACTCGACAGTCCAGTCTCCACTCTCCAGGTCCAGCCGTCCAGGCTCGCAAGCAGGGCCCACAGTCAAAGTATTTTGAAAAAAAAAATTAGGCGAATAAGTGGTTTTTGAACTTTGAAGTTGTTGTTTGCAACAAAAAGCTTGATATTGCCTATTGCTCATAAACCAATTCTCTGTCGTGGAATTTTATTGCGATAAATGCTTTGTAAATTGTAAGTATAGTGAATTAAGTTGTTATAACTGAAGCTCATGCCTTACAAAACTGGGATTTAGTGAATTAAGAATATGGATGTTTTAGAATTAATATTTTCTGTCAAAGTAAATAGATATGCAATTGTCGGCATTTAAAAAAAATAGTACCCGATTATCGAGTATTCAGATTTTACGAGTACTGGATTAAAGCGGGTCGAGATACGGACCGACTAAGGAGATATTTGAATGAACTAAATATCCAAATATCGAGTATCTGACAATGAACAACCCTACTTATGATATAAATTTAGCAGGAACATGTCGAAACGAATTCGTCATTAAACTAAAATTAAAGCAGAAAGTGTCACATGTTGACTATGTAATTAAATTACACCAGCCCTTCCTAACTTTGAAGGACAAGTTTAAGAAATTACGAAACCCCATAATTCAAATGTCTTTTTCTCAATGTTTTTATCTTACATGTAAGGTCAAGCTCACTTATCGTTGTCTTACTGTTAGGTGATAATGATATATAAGGCCCAACAGTATGGGATTTAGTAAAAAATATTAAATGAATTGGGCTCACCACATCATATGTAATCTTAACTAATAATATCTATTTATTTTATTTTTTCAAAGTAAATCTTTACATCTTTTTTACATGAAAATAAAAAAAGTGAATGGTTATATAAAAGTTAAAATAAGATGGATGAACTTTATTGACTAGAACCACAAATAACGTGGTGACCTGGATCTATCTAATAATCTTTCGGGATTTAGTTTTTTTTTTTAGAAAAAAGAAAGAAAAGAAATGAGAGGATATTTAGGGAACTGTCCTAATATTAACATATGGAAGAGACCAATTATAAACATAAGACAAAAGCGGTCCATTTAACGCAATAAACCATGTCTGGCAATATTATATGCAATGCAAGTGTATCGCCCAATCTCCATCATAGATTTATTATTTTTTTTTTTTTTTGGGGGGGTTGGGGGAGGGGGGAGGGGCTGTTCATTTTAGTAGTTTGGATTTATACCTAATAAGTGCCCCACTATATCTGCAAGTCAGATTAATGCTTTGAATTTGTTAGCTTTGATCTTTATTTATTTATGGCTTATATTTTAAATAAATATTTAAAATATATTAATTTTTTATTTAGATATTTAAAGTATTTTTTTATCAAAATAAATAATTATAATATATCTTTTGGTCAAAATAGGTACCAAAAATATATCTTCATCTAGGTTCTTAAAGTTGATATGTGATATTGATTAAAAAATATATTAGGTAATTTTGACGAAAAATGTACTTTAGGAGCATACTTTGACGAAAAAATATTTTATGTACATATTTTGACCAAAAAATATATTTTAGGTACTTATTTTGACTAAAAATATTTTAGGTATCAAATAAAAAAGTTAATATACTTTAAGTACTTATTTCTAATATAAGCATTTATTATTTATTTATTTATTTATAATTTTACAGATTATCCACAGAAAAATAATGTAATGATTTCGGTATTTATAATTCAAGAGTTAATTGTATTACACATCTCTAAACTATAATCTCATTTTAAATTAATCCCTAAACTTTCATATGTTTCGATTTCATCCTCAAACTATGATTATCATTATAAATTACCCCGCCAAACTTTTGAACGTTTTAATTTCATCTCCAAACTATTGTCCTCATTCTAAATTGGCCCCCAAGCTTTTAAACATTTCAATTTCATACCCAAACTATTATGCTCATTCTAAATTGATCCTCAAACTTTTGAATATTCTAATTTCATCTCCAAACTATTATCCTCATTCTAAATTGGTCCCCAAACTTTTAAACATTTCAATTTCATACCCAAACTATACCCCTCATTTTAAATTGATCCCCAAACTTTTGAATATTCTAATTTTATCCCCAAGCTATTGGTACATTTTTATCGCGTTCATTGTTAATAAAATTGTTAAAAAATGTTAATTATAGTGTAAATATTGATGTGTATTATGTAATAATATGATGTGGTGTAGACAAAAATTAATGTTGCATATATTGGTAATCTATGGATGAAATAGAAACATTCAAAAGTTTTGGGATCAATTTAGAGTGAGGGTCATAGCTTGGGGATGGAATTGAAATGTTTGAAAGTTCGAGGACTATTTTGAATGAGAGTCATGATTTAAGGATGAAATTAAATATTCAAAAGTTGGGAGACCAATTTAAAATGAGGGTTATATTTTGGAAATGTAAGGTGCAATTAACTCATAATTCAATCATTTTATAACTATTGGTATCGATTTGTTTAATTAACTAATCCATATCGAGTATTATATAAGCTTATTATGGGAAGGATCACCTTAATCCGGTTTACTTCCTTTACAATTCGAGATTCAAACATCTGGCATTACTTAAAGAATACAATATCTTATCTTAGTAGTTGATACTTATAATTTAATTTCTAATTATAAATTGCAATTGGAATTTGACTTTGTGGGTTTCTTCACAATTTTCAACAGAAATTGGACTTGAAAATGATAATGCAGAGAAAGTTCCAAATAGGAAGCCTAGTGTACACTCCATTAATGTTTGGCATCATGATCAAGCATGAAACACAAGGCATACATATAGAAAACGATAGATACCATTCATTAACAGGACACTCAATGTGTATGGGTGTCATCATTTCAGATTTATTTGCCGAGATTTCTTGCAAGATAGGGTATTCAGACACTATGAATAACTATAAATCCAAACTTTATTAAATTATTTCATATAACTGAAATATATTTTTTTATTAATTACAAGTTTAAATTTTAATATTCGTAATCTTTATTAAAAAATCAATTTTATTTTATTAGAATAATCGATTGATTTATTAGAATGATGTTTATACTTTGAATAAAATCAGATATTTGATTTTTAACGTTGTGAATATGGCCAATTAGATCGGGAGAGTCAATCTTACATCTCTCCGGTTGTGATGAACAAAATCAAAATTAGAAGAAGAAAAAAACTACACTAAGACCTTTTGTTACAAGCACCTAGCCCTAAACTGAAAATCCCTAAAAAAGCAAAAACCATACTCCAACTCCAACTCATAATTCGCATAAAATAGAAAAAAGCAAACCAAAATGAAAAGGAAAAAAAGAGGAAAAAAGATTATAAAACAGAAAAAATAAGTTTAGATTCATGTTTAGGAAAGAAAAAAAATAAGAGGTGTATTTTTTCTTAGGTGGGTTTGAGATATAACAGGGTACAGTACGGCTACTGTACGACACTAACTGAAATGTTATAAAAAATAACTTAAAATGTTAATCACTAACTTAAAATGTTACACTTTTTGATAACATTTTAAGTTGGTAGTTAAATATCGAAATTTGACTCTGAGTATCGATACTTGTCGTGAGATAACTAACTTAAAATGTTATCAAAAGTGTAACATTTTATGTTTGTTGGTAACATTTTTAGTTCCGTATTTATAATATTTTTTATTGGTACCACACCACAATTGTACCATAACATGTTGTAAGCTAGACTCTACCATTTTTTTGAAAATTTTTGATAACTGTTAACCGCGTGAGACAATAACTATCAGCAACAAAAAAAAAATGATTGAATTGTGTACCGTATATAATAGGGAGAAAAAAAAATTAGATACAAAAATAAGGTTTAATTAAAATAATAAGTGCTCAAATAATATCTTTTGTTAATATCAGGTGCCTAAAATATTTTTTTGATAAAATAAGTGTTTAATATTTTTTTTATTATTTTAGATGTTTGATTGTTAATGACCGTTTAAAAAAATTGGTTATCTAATCTTGACATGCGATATTAATTTTATTTTCTAAAAAAAATCTAAAAAATACTTTAGAATTTTAACTTAAAAAAAACTCAAAAATTCTAAAATAGTCTCCAAATCTATAAAATCTCAAAACTCCAAATACCCATCATTGTCGCCTTCGATAGCTATCGTTCAGCCCACCCTTTTAGCCGTCGGATCAAGTTGGCCATTTCCCTCAATCTATTATAGTTAGAAATCGACGAACGGCGTGTCAGTCGAACATCGAATCACATTCTTCGTTCATTGTTCTACATGCATGCCATTCGTCGATTTCCAATGACGGTATAATAAGAAAAATGGTCGGTTTAGTTCGACGACTGAAGAGGTAGGCTCGGCAGCGGCAACAATGGCTATATGAGGTTTTGAGTTTTTAGGGATTTGGAGACTATTAAGAATTTTTTAGAATTTTGAGATTAAAAAAATTAAATTATTAAAAAATTAATTAAAATAGATTATAAATTAAAACTTGCTGCATGCTAAATTTTAATTGGTCAATGAATTATTTTAATGGCAGTTAACTTTTATACATCTAAAATTAACGAAATGAGACGTTAGCCCCTATTTTACAAAAAAATAGTTTAGACACCTAGATTAAAAAGAGATATAATTTAGGCACTTATTTGTATATTATGCTTAAACAAAAAAAGAGAGAAAAAACTTAACTTTATACAATCCTCTAAAACGATATTGTTTTGGATATCAGTATAATCACCCAAAACAATGTCATTTTCGAGTCATTAAATTAGTTGGATCTATGACTTTTTTCTCCCACTATTTTTTTCTTTGAGGTAATTATATTCTAAAACCTTCTTTGAGTTCTTCTTCATTAAAATTTTTTTCGGCGACGATCTTCATACCGTCGGCTTGTTTTTTGTATTTACACTAGTTGTATATAAATAAAATTGTTCTCCTTTGATGAGGAATCATTTGTTTCTTTTTAGTCTTGTTTTTTTCTTTGTTTTGCTTTGTCAGAGTTCATTTTACATCTGTTTTTTGGCTATTTTTTGTCTACTTGTATGGCAGTTTGTTTGACTATTTTTTTGCAAGATTTGTTTGTCTTTGTGACTGTAATGTCTGATGTTATGGCAATTTAGCGTTCATATAATAAGTATTATCTAGCGTTTCAAGTCACAAGATAATTGACGGTTTGTTATTTTTTGAATTCTCTTGTGGTAGTTTGCCGATGTGCCAAGAACTCGCAGCGAAAAGAATGCTTGATACATGGAGTTTTATGGTTAAAGTTTATCTTTGCTGAAATTTCATTTGGAAGATAGAATAAATTTTCTTAGGAATGATCGTGATTAATTTTATCTTTCACACTCTTTGATCTTTTGATATTTTTGTCTCTATAGATATTCTTGGTTTAGAGTGTATATTTTGTAATTCTTCCTTTTGATTATAAAATTCAGTTAAAGTTCTTCGTTCAAAAAAATAATTATATCTATGTCATCAAGTTGTTTTGAATTTAAAGATTTGGTGCTTATATTAAAAAAACAGAAGTTTAATGTTACAATTAAATAAAAATATCACTGACAAAATCAAATCGAACTCTAAAATTTAGTGGTATTTGATATAATTTATTCGAATCATAAAACGAAAAGGAAGAATAAAGCACACGCAAAAGCATGAGCGGTTAAATTGGGTGCACGCAAATCCATGAGTGGCCTTTAAATAATTATAAAATGAGTGTTAAAGAGGAAATGGAATGAGTTCAACTTTCTAACAAATCAAAACCAAAGTATTGCTATTTACACCAAGTATTGGATACCTCCTCTTCTTTTTTCTTCTCTTTTCTTTTCCTTTTTGATGGAGCACATACTTTCTTTTCAATGCAAAAAAAATTTTGAACATATTTTTTAATGCAAAATTGATCAAACAAAATAAAAGGATATGATCTTAAAAGACAATGTTCGAGCTGGGGCGGCACCGGCGTGACATTGTTAGGGATCATTATTCAGTCGAGTCGAGTAAAAAAAATTTGAATTGGTTGAGTTAACGAGTTTTATTTATAATTCAAATTTTATTTGAATTATTTTTTCGAGTCAAGTTAGGTTTATAAAATTTGAGTTGAGTCAAGTCGAGTTGTTCTAAATTTATGTTCAAATTTAATTTTAATTGTAATTGTTTATAATGTTATGGTACTAATTTAAATGATTTTTATAACTATATATGATATACATATATATATATATATATTTCTTCATATTTTTTAAACTTGTGATAAAGATATATCAAACAGAGTTGAGAGACTAGACTCAAACTTGATATTTGCTCCACTAATTATAAAAATCTTGAGTTATTTTAGTCTCTTTTTTATAACTCAAATTTTATTTGATTTTTTTTTCAAATCAAATTTATAAAATTACGATTTGAGTTAAATCGATTTGATTTTTTCAACGTCGACTAAAAATTTTATTTTTTTCAAGTCTAATTTTATTCACCTAGAAGAGCAAGGCGGTGACATTGTCCCCTAAAATGGGAGAAACCCTTTAATTCCTTAAAAGTGTGTTTAATTCATGGAATGTAAGATTATCTTTAGAAATAAGATTCTCGAAATGTAACATTTCCTGGCACATTACAGAGAATGTTACATTACCTTGTTTTGTTTATTTGGTAGGAATGTAAGATTATATGGAAGTAAAATTTACTAAATTGTCTATGTGTTATATTTTCTTTTTAACATGTTAAACTTTCAATATTAAATTAAAAATATCTGCAAAAAAGTCATAGAACTATTTTTGTTATACTATCTAAAATTTGCAAAAAACTATATATTTATCATATTTTTCATATAATTATTATATTAAATATTTAAAAAATATATATATTATATTTCCATACTCTCGTTACTCTTTATTTAAATATTTTTGTGAATTTTTAAATGCTAAGCGTTTAATATGTTCAAATTTTTAACTTTTTATTACTTGTGACAAATTACCAAATAAATTAAAATAAATAATAAAATAAATCTAAAAGTTGTATAATACTGATAAGAATTTTAGATCATAATTATAAGATTGTAAACAACTTATAAATCAAAGGAAAATATTAAAAATATCAACTCCAAGCTTATTAATTCTAAAGCAATATGCAATCCCGACATATAACTTATAAACATCATAAATATAAGATTAATAAAAATATATTAAATATTTAAAAAATATTTAAATGTAACACTATTTAAATATTAAATTAATAGTGAATAAAAATATTTAATTAACTTCCACCACAAATATTTAATCATCTAATTAAATTTAACAAAGGATTCATATGAACAAAATTCATTAACTTAAGGGCAATATGGTCAAAAGTGGTGAGAATTAACAAATACCTAAAAAATTCAAGTGGATCACATCCCCATCATTTAATGAAAAAAACGTTATTGTTGAGAATGCAACATTACTTATCCCTTCTATTAAAAAAATATTACTTATCCCTCGGAGGAAATGTTCTCAAACCAAACGTGAGTATAAGATTTCGAAAAAGATCATTCCCCCTGATAATAATCTTTTCCGTGAACCAAACATCTCCTAAGAGTTTATGAAATTATAAATTAATACAATGGCAAATTACATTATGACCCAAAATATTTAAATTCCAGTTTTGACTTCCTAAACCAGATTTGCAGTTTTCCCCTAACTTTCGGTTTTGATTTAATAATTCCATGACTAAATTTAATTAGTTCTTTTATGGCAAGTATTAAATACTTTTTATTTATAAAATATTGTTTTTAAAAAATCAAAATACGATAAAATTCAAATTTATATGAATTAATTCATTGGTAGAAGTATAAGTGTCAATTGTGATCCAAATTTAAAATTCATATATGATAATTTAAATTGGCTAACTGTCATGGGGCTAGACTTTTGAACCCACTAACTGTGCGGCCTTAGTCGAGTCCTTAAGAAAACAACTAAGTAAGCCTGAATCCTCACTCCAAAAGGTCAATCTTCCAAGGCATCGAAGAATGCAATATCGTTCTTAGCGGAAGCAAACTATAAAAATGGCTAAGAACAACTCTGAAAGAATACGAAGAACGAAACAAGAACAACTCATAGAATTTAGAGTGAAAACTCTCTCTATTACTCAAGAATAGATGAAAAGATGAATGATTACAAGTGAGGTGAGAATGTCTCTATTTATAGTTGAGTTCCCCCTAATCCGACGATCTATACATATTTACATCAACGACCTAGATACAACTCTACCAACCACAAAGCATAATGCCAAGAATATTCCTTAGCTAACTATGGAAAGAATCTCCTATGTTCACATGGAGTGTTCACATAGGTTTGGATGGATAAGTCTTCTTGGATCTTCCCACGGATCGGACCAGTCTAGTGGTCTCTTCAATCCCAAAGTGTGCCTTTGAACCTCTTGTGCAGCTTGTTGCGCCAATAACTCGGACCTTAACTCGTGGCCTGTGACATTCTCCCCCACCAAACTTGGCGACGCCCTCGTCGCCACTCTGGAATAAAGTTGGAAATGATCCTTAGACCTCCTTGGCACATTGGCTTTCTCCTAACTCGAAATCGGGCTTGGTTGTCCCCCTATAAAGACCGTTCTTCCTATAAAGAGCATCAGACTCGTGCTGGGTCGTCTACCCATGTAACGACCCGAGTTTCAGAACTCAAGGGTTGGGTTAAACCGAGGCATGGACTTCACATTTGGGTTGAGATATTGGGCCTTGAGAGCCTTGTTGGGCTTGAAGAAAAGCTTTTGGGCTTGTGTTGTGGGTTTGTTGTTGGGCTAAGGTGAAATTAAGAAGGGAAAATGGGTAAAAGCATAATTAAAGACAATGAGAGCAGATATGGGGCTTTAATTTCTGTAGAAAAGTTAGAGGGTGAAGTCACCTTATCTTCTCCCTCTTTCTCACATCCATCTTCCTACCCAAATTGAAGTAAAATGTGTAATCTTTGAGAGTGAGTAAGAATCTCGTTTGGTGCAAGAAGGGAAGCTTGTTCAGCTTTGAGAGATCTACCAACCAAGGTAAAAATGGTTGGTTGTGGTAGAAGAAGGTGTTTGGTGAGGGCTTGAAGAAGAAGAACGGGAATGGATCTTTGAGGGCTTCTTCATCAGCTTTAATTCGAGGTTAGTACACAACTCTTATTGTTTCCTATAACTCATAAAAATAAGCTTTGTGTATGTTTTGGTGTTTATGGTTTGATAAGCTTTGGGTTGACCCCTTTAATGGTAAAATGGGGATTTGATGTTGCTAAGGCTTAAAATTGGTAGAAACCCACTTAATACCTTTACAATAACTTGTATAATCAATTTAGGGTTTAACCATGGGGGTTAAACAGGGTTTCTAGGTGAAACCCACACCCATAGTTTGAAAATTGGGCTTGTATACCGGTACTAGAGTTAGAGTATCGGTATGCTTTAGTGTAAATGAGGGAATATCTATGAGGGGAGTACCGGTACACTTCCTCGTGTACCGGTACCCCTTGTAAGGTAATGATTCCAGAGACACCTTCGTGTACCGGTATGCAAGGGGGCGTATCGATATGCACTGTTACATTGCCTGGAAAAGCTTTGAGTATCGGTACGGTACGTAATGTGTCGGTACTCCCTTGGGATAAATTCTTTCAAATCTAATGGGGGTATCGATACTCATAGGGGAGTATCGGTATGCGTTGTTGCTTGCTTAGGAGAGGCTTAGCGTACCAGTACGCGTTTGTGAGAATACCGGTACGGGGTAGATCGATACGAGGCAATCTTAGTACAGATGATAAATACCGGTATGGTACATAGCGTATCAGTACGACTTGGGGTCTAGTTATTTCGAACCTAATTAGAGTATCGGTACTTATGTGAGAGTATTGATACTTAGAGGGGAGTACCGATACTCACCTTAGAGTACCGATACTCACCTTAGAGTATCGATACTCGCTGGGCAATTTGCCCAATAATTTTGAGGTGGCGTTCGGGGGTGTTATAATTCTAGACAAATGGCCTTGGGGGTCCGTTAAGGTGTAAAATGAATATTAAAACTTAGAAATGGAAATTTTAACCCCGTACGAGTAATGAATGGCTAATGACTTGGTAAATGTTTGGTAAATTATGTGAGGTGGTAAACCATAGGGATCCTAAGCGGATTGTGGATGTTGTGTGCGAAAAAAAGGGCGCCTATAAGGTTGAGTATTTTCGGATAATAAGATAAATTAATGAGAATGGCTAATATGTACTTTATAAACATGCTAATGAAGGGATAATTCAACGAGATAATATAATAACTGATAAAAACCATAAGGCTATGGTAAATGTGTTAGAGCTATATGCGGTAAGACCCTTGTGTCGAGGTCTAGAGCTGTGTGGTTACTAGGGTCCTTACTCTGTGCTGATAGGACGCCTAAATAGTCGAGTCATCCCTTGTTGTTGGGATTTGGATACCCTAAGTGTGTTGCAACACCTTGAAGACTCCCGAATGTAAGATCCCGATATTTTGTGGACACGAGCCTCATTCGAAGATGCTTGGTGAGAGATCCCAAGCATGGATGTAGGATCTCGGTGCTATGTGGACGCGAGCCTCATCCCTTTGAGTATAGGATCTCGATGCTTTGTGGACGCGAACCTTACTCGCAGTGTAGGATCCCGATGCTTTGTGGACGCGGGCCTCACTCAAGTGTAGGATTCTGATGCTTTGTGGACGTGGACCTCACTTAATGTTGTTGGTGTCATCAGTGTGGTGCTATATAAACGTATGAGATACTTGTACGAGCTGTGTGCGTGATCATACATTCATAATGCCATGTGTTTAAGCGAATATGGTAGAGCCATTGTTATCTTGCCATGATATCACTCTTGTTGCATTACTTTATTTATGATTTGCATGAAGCATGATTGAGTGGCGGTGTATCCACTGAGCTTTGTTAGCTTAGCGTTCAGAATCATTGTTTCCGTTCGCATGTTAGTAGACTTGGCACGTTCTTGAAGGAGCACCACCTGGGAAGGATTCCAGTGCCTCATCTCTTCAGAGTACAGTACTTAGATCTTTGGGATTTGTATTCGTATGAACTTATTGTATATTGTAAACCGTATTTGGATTTTCAAACTATCGAGTCAAGGGTTTATAATGTAATTTTAAAAGGAGCTTCATTGTATATGTTTTTAATTATTTATTATGTTTTATTGGGCTGTAATTAAATGGACTTTCAAAATAGATTGTGGATTGGGCTAAACTATGTCAAAATTTTATAATAACGTGTTGGGCTTGAGGCCCAAATGTGACATCCGGGTAGAGGGTGTTACAACCCATATGGACCATTCACTTCGGTAGTCGCCTCCATGTAACATCTCCTATCGAACCACCTCGCATATCTCAATCGTAGGAACTCCTTCATGCCAGTTTGGATTTGCCTCCAATTGGATCTTCTTGATCCTCGAACAAAGTTTTGGATACTACCTTTGAGCTTTCTCTATCTGATGGGTTAGGTTTTCTACTACCTACACCTAACAAACCGGACAAATCAAAATAAGAAACACAAAGATTGTGTTCGAGATGTACATTATTCGGGATGAACTTCCTCGCATTCACTCTAAAACGCATCAACCCTTCTTCTCCCTTAAAGTTCGATGCCCTATTTTGCATTGCCACTCCTTTTTCCACGAAGTTCAATACACCTTCTACCTTGCCCATTGGTGGCTCTTCACATAACGAATCTAGCTTCGAAGCCTCGCTCCCTTCGGGCTTGTCCTGTACCTTGGACTGCTTGACTCTATGTGGTCATTCAAGCCAATGATGTGGCTCCTTGCAACAAAAACACTTTAGTTGTACTTTCTCAACCCTCGACTTAACTCTGTCTGGGCAATCGAGCTAACCATGTAACCCATCGCAACGAAAACACTTTTGCTGCACTTTTTCAACCTTTGGTTTGACTGTTGTGAATGAAACAACCATGCCAGGTCTAGCTTCCCTTCTCACAGACCAATCATTTACCTTGATGGCTGAAAGGTAAGCTTTCTCCGAACCATCCCTCGACCAATGTATGCTGTTACAATAGAAGCACATCAACAACTTCATTTCCCATGATCGGGCTAGCATCCTGGGCTTGTCTTCCCACCTTGATGGCTTCTCATTACCATGCGAAGTCCCATCCATCTTCGTCGAAGCCTGCATCTCAGCTTCAACCTATCACTCTATCCCTCAACTTTGTCTATCATGCTCGATATGCATTCTACTCCCCTCTTGGTCTTTCACTTCGAGGCTCTCCCTGGTAATCACGAGGCTTTTTCCCTTGACCTTGGTTGTTTCAAAAGCCATAAAGTCTCTGCGCATCCGGGTCATTCCTTTGACAGCTTGAGCCTCATCACCCTTCTGTGCTGCAGCGTTTCCTCCTTTCTTTGTTGCTATCTCGAACGGTGCCTTCCACAAAAATCTGGTTTATAAACTGTGACTCTGATAGCATCTATCACAGAGCTAGACTTTTGAACCAGTTAACCGTGCGGCCTTAGTCAAGTCCTCAAGACAAATGACTAAGTAAGCCCGAATCCTCACTCTGAAAGATTAAACTTCTAAGGAACTAAAGAACGCAAGATCGTTCTTAGCGGAAGCAAACTATAAAAATGGCTACGAAGAAGTCTAAAAGAATACGAAGAACGAAGCAAGAACAACTCATAAAATTTAGAGTGAATGCTCTCTCTATTACTCAAGAATAGATGAAAAGATGGATGATTACAAGTGACATGGGGAGGCCTCTATTTATAGTTGAGTTCCCCCTAATCTGACGGTCTATACAGATTTACATCAACGACCTAGATACAACTCTACCAACCATAAGGCATAATGCCAAGAATATTATTTAGCTAACTATGTAAAGAATCCCATATGTTCACATGGAGTGTTCACATAGATACAGATGGATAAGTCTTCTTGGATCTTCCTACGGATCGGGCCAGTCTGGTGGTCTATTCAAGCCCAAAGTGTACCTTCGAACCTCTTGTGCAGCTTGTTGCGCCAATGACTCGGACCTTAACTCGCGGTCCGTGACATTCCCCCCACCAAACTTAGCGACGCCCTCGTTGCCACTCCGGAACAAAGTTGGAAACGATCCTTAGACCTCATTGGCACCTTGGCTTTCTCCCAATTCAGAATCGAGCTTGGTTGTCCCTCCATAAGGAGCGTTCTTCCCAAAAAGAGCACCAGACACGTGTTGGGTCGTCCACCTATATGGACCATTTGCTTCGGTAGCCGCCGCCATGTAATATCTCTCATCGAACCATCTCACACATCTCGATCGTAGGAACTCCTTCCTACCAGTTTGGATTTGCCTCCAATTGGATCCCCTTGATCCTCGAACGAAGGTTTGGATACCGCTTTTGAAATTTCTCCATATGATGGGTTAGGTTTTCTGCTGCCTACACCCAACAAACAGGACAAATCAAAACCAAAAGCACAAAGACTGTGTTCCAGATGTACCTTCTTCGGGATGAACTCCATCGCATGCTCTCTAAAATGCATCGACCCTTCTTCTCCCTTGAAGTCTGATGCCCCATTTTGCATTGCCACTTCTTTCTCCACGAAGTTCAATGCACATCCCCACTTCACTTGTAATCATCCAAACCCTTGAATTTTTGTAAAAAAAATAATTAAGCCCATGAATTTTTTTCACCTAATTAAGCCCTTGAACCAAGAAATAGAACCAATTAAGCCATTGAACCAAAAAATAGAACCAATTAAGCCCTTTGACATTTTTGATCATTAAATCATGATAATTTTTTTCTTTAGATATTACTGGCACATGATACAATATGTTCTATCATGTTGCATTTACATATTATTCAAAAAATATTTTTATAAGTTTTACAAGTTTTTATATATAACATTTTTAGAACTTTTAAATAATTTTTTAAATAAAATAAAAAATCTCTGAAAATGTCAAGTGGAAATACTCTGACACTAACACTACACCAACATGTCCAAAGAAACTGTCAATATATAATGGTCAAAATTGGTCAGATGACTTAATTGATTCAATTTTTGGTTCAAGGGCTTAATTGATTCTATTTCTTGGTTTAAGGGCTTAATTGATTCTATTTCTTGGTTCAAGGGCTTAATTGGGTGAAAAAAAGTTCATGGGTTTAATTGATTTTTTTAAAGTTCAAAGGCTTCTTACACCCTTAAGCCGTTTAAATTTAAATTCAATTCGATATGAATCAAATGAATTATCAGAGTTATAAAGAGTGACATGTTCCATTTAAATGATTCGAGTTCAAATATCTTAATCTGCACAACACAAGTGAGTTATTCATATTTAAAACCAAACACATATATTATATTGTACTAGAATAAAATGATAAAAAAATTCAGTCAGACTTGATTTAATAATGTACATACTTCGTGCAAACAAAGTTACTTGAACTCGTGTCACCTAGAAATAACAACATTTTTTTTCACAAAACCACTTGAGTAGGGGTGGGAATCGGGCGGGGCGGGGACGGTTTTGCATTCCCCACTCAATCCCCAACATTTGTGAGGACGATTTCGGAGAATCCCATTACATGCTACGGAGATTTTTTCGTCCTCATCCCTGTACCCATCAGATTCTCACGGGTTTCGAAGAACAAAATCTACTACTTTAATGACCAAAATATATGTCCAATTTCAATTTACAAGTCATATATTCAATACACTTAAAAATATCCAAATCTTAATATATTAAAAAAAATTCTAACATTAAATCTCTAAAATTACAAATATAAATGATAAATTTAGTTTTACAAATAATAAACAAACCATTTAAAGACTATAATAACAACTTAACATATAACGATTTCTTTTTTGCCAAATCAATGTATCATGTGGTACTTGATGATGGTATTATATTATTGTTTTGATCCTTCTTGTTATCAACCTATAATATAAAAACTAAATATCATATGCATCAAATAATATAAAAAAATAAATATCATAGATTCATATGCATCAATAATACAAGAATTAAACAGAAGCTAAAAGGGTAAATTACTAGAGAGACCACCCAAACTTAATAATGTTTAAATAAAAGACACAAATATATGGATAGATTGAAATATTGATAACAAGATATATAGATATATTGGTAATGAGAGTTAAGTATGTTTTTTTTAAAAAAAAATTGTAAAATATCAGGGTCCTTGCAGATATTTTTTGGGATCATCACGGTTATTTATACGGATACGATTCATTTATCCTCATGGTTTGGATATAGCAATATTCGTCTCCATCCCCATTTGAGCTTTGGTGATAAAGCTTCTCCTGTCCCCGTTTCCGTGAGTGAAGATTTCGATTATTTCTCATCCGTCGATTCGAATTCCCACGATTTTTAAATATTCCCCAATCGATTCTCACCCCTACACTTGAAGGGTTCTAATATGGACAATAATTAAGACTATAAGCTCAAATGATCTAAATTTAAAGCTATGTAATAGGACTATGTAGTACCAATCCGTATTAGTCAACCAATAGATGGATACCGATGGTTAAAAAAATATGTAAACCCAAAAGGAGCCATACCATGGAAAAATTATATACTTTGCTTCAAAGTTCCAAATCAACAACAATTAATACGAGGGGCCGACTCGTATTGAAATTCTAGTAGTAAATAGTAAACCCCATAATCAGAAAAAAAGATCCAAAGGCTTCCCCTTGTTTTCAGTTCAAAAACCTACTAATAACGTTTCACCAATTCTTCCTCTTTATATGTTCCCCCTCTCCTCTGTTTCTCTGCCAATACGATCGTAAACCAACACCAACATCCTCGGACCTCACCTACCTCAAACAACAACAACAACAACAGTGTGTTTAATTCAGACAAAACAGGCAACAAAACTGTGTTTTAGACTGAAAGGAGAAGTGGGTTGCCTTTTTTATTATTTTTTGGTTGGGGGGTTATTTTCAAGAATTTATGTAGAGAGATAGTGACAGTAAACCTGGGAAAGTCAGGGGAGTATTTGTTCGAGGGGATATTTGATTGTATCCATGAAATCACCTCGGCTCTGGCTTTTTCTAGGATGAGCGAATCGGCCAATAGAGTCGACACCACTGCCCGGCTTGCTCAATGGCGGATCGACAACCTTGCCTCTTGCACTTACCGCAAATCCGATCCTTTCAAGATCGGCAAATGGAATTGGTCTGATTCTTTTTTTATTACTTTTTTTTGATGATTTCATTTAAGCTTTTTATTATGAAAAATCAAAAACCATGATCTTCTGATCGTGTGTTAGTTTGGTCTTTGGATTTTAGACCATGCATTCGGACAACCCTTTAGGCTACTAGATTCTATCATGAAAAAAACATTAAACAATCCGAATTTTAATTAAGCATGCAGAAAATCTTGATTCCTTGTTGATTATTCGAAGTTTTACCTTGTTTTATGACCCTGATAGAATTATGGGTTGCTTATTGATGAAACCAAACTGTTGAAAACTTTAAGGTTTGAGTGAAATTTTGATTTTATTGCAAGTTTTAATGGATTTCTGTTGTGTTATTAAGCAGAAAAAGTTATAAGGACTAAAATCAGAATTAGACCCTTAATATTGTCTAATGAACTTGACCCTCAGAAAATCCTGGGTTGCACTTTGATCAAACTAAACTGTTGAGAACTTTAATGTTTGAGTGGAATTTTGATGTTATTGCAGATTTTAATGGCTTATGTTCGGTTATTAAGACAAACCTGTTCCTGTTTTTTTTTTAATCTTTAAGATTGTTCTTAATTATGTCTTACTTTTTTTTCTTTGAAATGAAGGCATTTATCTGTGGAGAAAAACAGGGCATTGTATCTTAGATTATACCCAGAGATTTCAAATCTGACCAGAGATAATCCTCCGATCGCTTCCTTCATCATCCGAGTCGTCTGCTCGGCTGATGATCGGAAGGCTTTGACTCATCCCGGTACTCAAACCTCGAACTAAAACAAGCATCATTTATTATGATCCATTATTTTTCTGATTGATTTTGATTTGTGATGCTGATTTAAACTCATGTTGCATCTGTTTACAGAAATAACAGACAAACTGCTGAAGAACAACGACGATTTTGTGTGGCCGATCGAGGTTCCTTTCACCGGGAAATTCATTATCGACGTCGAATTTCTTGATCTAAAGACTGCATCTCCGAACGTACGTCTCTAACATGATCTTCCCAAGAACAAAAGGCCGAACATACTTATGTCCCTAACATAGATGTACTAACAATTATGGTTTGCTGTTGATTTGCAGGGTGGTGAACCTTGCACCATTTGGGCTGAAGGGTTCACGACGAAGCAATCGAACGAAACGGCCTTAGCATGCCTTGGTCGAATGTTAACCGAAGGGATCAACACCGACATCGTCATAAATGTTTCCGATGGAAGCGTTGGGGCTCACCGAGCCGTTCTAGCCTCCAGATCACCCGTCTTCCACAGCATGTTTTCACATAACCTGCAAGAGAAAGAGCTCTCGACCATCAACATATCCGACATGTCGATCGAAGTTTGCCGGGCTTTCCTAAGCTACATATACGGGAACATCAAACACGAAGAATTCCGGACTCACCGGTTGGCACTTCTCCAGGCAGCCGATAAGTACGATATCCTGGACTTGAAAGAGGTTTGCCACGAGAGTTTAATGGAAGACATCGACGCGAAGAACGTACTCGAGAGGCTCCAAAATGCAAACTTGTACCAATTGCATAAACTGAAGTCGAGTTGCATGCGGTATCTCGTTAAGTTCGGTAAAATATACGATATTCGAGACGATTTGAATGCTTTCCTGCAATGTGCAGATAGGGAGCTGATAGCTGATATATTTAACGAAGTTTTAAATACTTGGAAAGGGTTCTAAGATTCCACCATTGTTGAAGAACAAAACCGTGATTTCTATGAAGATTCTTTTGGTAAGATGGAATTCATCATGTGTCAATGTACATATTGGTATTAGTTCGACATGACGAAGCTGTCCTTTCCTTTGTTAACATAATTTCAGAAATACAATGTGATCATTTGGTTGGATGATTGATATATGTTGTGAAATTCGATCATTTGGTTGCATTTCTCTCGATGGTTGCCTTCAAACTTTCTCTTGACGATCTAATTAAGAAACGAATAAAACTAGAGATGGTCATTTGATCTAGACGAGTTTCGATTCGACTCTATAGGGTCAAATTTTTTTAAAAAAATTCCGGGTTTGGATTAACAAAGACAAAACTCGTGAAGGTCATGAGGAGGCCAAAATTTCAGAGGAGGTCACGTTGAGCTGATGAAGATAGGAAGAAAGGGAGGAGGGAGAGAAGGAAGAAAATGAAGAATATGTTTAATTGGAATGAAAATGGAAGGGAGGTGAGAAAAATAATTTTTAAATTTAACGTGACATCAATTTTTATTAACGATAATTGATGATAATTATCATTTTGAAATGTAATAGAATAATAAATTTTAAATTATTTAAATTAAAAAATTTAAATAATTAAATATAAATTTAATAAATTTTAGGGACCAAAACCTCCCATAACTCCCACCTACCAGTAACCTTGTAACCTTAGTTACTCAAGATTGTTGAGATGCTGTGAGCATAAACTTTCTTTGAGTTATGGTCAGTGGCGGAGCTAAGATTTTTGTATAGTGAAGTCAGAGTAAAGTATGAGGTATGAAGATTTTTATACTATTATAATATAAATATTGTTGATCCCATACTCCACAAATTAAGTGGGGTCAATTTTAACATTTTCTATGAAAAATTTTATACTAACTCCATAACATTTAACTATTCGAAAATCTCATACTACAACAAATTAAGTGGGGTCAATTGACCCTTAATCAATATGCGGCTCCGCCACTGGTTATGGTCTCCAAGTAACTTCAATCATGTATTGGTATAACACATGTTCTTACTTTTCTCAATTTGATTTACAATAAATATGAGTGAAGATTTGCTTTAAAAAAAAAGATGATCTAAAAATAAAATAAAATAAAATAAATAATTTTTATTGATTGGAATATGGATGACGACGAGACTAGCCTATGATATAATTTCTCGTTGACTAATGTTCTTTTTAAATGTGTGGTCCGGTTGATTTCAGTGAAATTAAAAATAAGATTGATTGTTTTAATCAAATAATAATAAGATTGATTGTTATAATAATGAAATTAAATGATATAATGGTGAGAATAAAATCAGCAGTGGAATTTAAATCAAAGGAGATGAAAGACAAGTTCACATGCAAAGAAAAAATAGGCAGAGATTAGAGTGTAAATCTTCACCTTCAAAGTTGAAACAGTAGTCATATGTTTGTTGGCAACTTAAAATCTTGATGAATATTTTGTTTTTATTTTTTTTGTTTTTGTTAGTTTTAATATTATATTTGTTTTTATGGCAGTTTTTCTGTTTACTTTTATAACTGTTATAGTCTATATTTGTTACAGTTGTTTGTCTTATGACAACTTAGTGTTCGGGTAACGAGTATCAACGAACGTTTTTGTCAGCGAAATAGGCCGATCTGTATATGCTTATGATTCCTTTTTGTGGTTGTGCCGATATGCCAAGAACAAGTAACAAAAGAATTTGTTTTCTTTATAAGGCACTCTGGTCAATGTAGTTATTTGTTGGATTTCACTCAGAAGTTTATTCAAGTCCTTCTGAAAGTGATATGTTTTGTATTTTAATGTCTTTTACACCCTTAGAATTTTATTGTATTTATTTTTAAGCATTGAACTTTCAATGTTTATGGTGTGATACTTTTGTAATCCCATCACTTTGAATATAATCCAGTATATTTAAAAAAATATTATTTTGATCTTATGTTTTCTAGTAAGATTTATATTTAATACACTGGCAGTGAAAACTAAATTTTTTTGTAAGTGTCTTAATTTTAGGGTTTAAAAATTTGGTTTATAGTTTAGAGTTTAGGGATTTAGGTATAAAGATTTAAAATTTAGAGATAATAGTTATAATTTAAGGTTTAGAGGTTAGGGTTTATACTTTAAGGTAATACGGTGAGTCCGGGTCCTAATAGGAGGCGAATCAGATATGAATATTGTCAGGATCCAATCTGAATCCATGTCCGATCCAAATCCGATCCTAGTCCAGTCTATATCCGAGTTTGAATCAAAATATTTATGACTTTTAATTCTTTAAAACAAAATATCATTTACAATATTTACGTTAAAAAATAAGACAACATTATATAAAGTAAAAAAGTTAACCTAAATACATTAAGAGAAACATAAATATATATTAAGTAATTTAGAATAATAGTAAAAACAAAATTAACTTATATATATATATCCATATCAAAAGTGATAATAAAATATAAATGTATTAAAAATTCAAATTAAATAATAATAATAATAATAATTACTATAATTTATATCTATTAAATATATTTAATATAGTGCAATAAGTCTACGTATATCATATGCAATTATGCATATATGCATAAATATGTAGAATAAAATTAAGATAAAATCATAGACAAACAATAAGATAAATACAATAGAGAAATAAATAAATTTAAATATCAATGAATTAATGAAAATTAAGAAAATTAGTGAACAAAATAGTAAATGATGTGAAATTGCAAGATAAAATTAAGATAGATTAGGCTAAAATTATGAATTAAAATAGGAAGCAAATTAAAAGTATAAATAATAAACACAAAATTCTAAAGGGTAAATTACTCGATTGACCACTCAATTATGGGGTGTGTCCTATTTTGACCACCCAACTAAAAAAACTGAAAATCACACCATCGAACTTTTAAATTGATCTTAATCAAACCACTGGCCATTAATTTTAACAAAAATGAAGTGGTAGTTAACGAGAATTGGTATAGTTACATATTTAGTCCTTATTTTAATATAAAAAATAAATTTAATCATCCAACCGAACGATAAAAGAATTGATCCCACAACCTATAGCAGAAGGGCATACAATCAAAACGATGGCCAAACACTCTGGATTGATATGTTTTTGTAACATCTTTTATTTAAAGTTATTATATTAGTGAAAATTAAAGGGAAAAAAATTGATAGAATCCGAATTCGATAGTAATAAAATATAATAAGAATACAACATACTAAACCATAGCTATCTGTTATCAAAGGGAAGAAGGAAATCTGTTTCCAAAAACAGAGTTTAAAAACAGGGGAAAGCAGAGTCCCTTTACACCACCACCTCTTTCACAGAGACAACAAAGAGAGTTTTATAGCAGAAGCAGTGATTGAAAATCGTTTTCTAAATCAAGCAAAGCAATGAGGCTTTCTCCTTGCTTTTACCACTCTTCCTTTTTTTTCCTCTTTTGCAGACTCCATCTTTTGCTTTGAGAAAGGCAAGCAAAGCCTCTTCAATTATTAGTTTTTTTTTTGTTGTTGTTGGTTTTCTTTCATGGCAACCGATTTCAGTATCATTTCTCAAGCTTCATTTGATCCTTTGTTTCTTACTACCAGGACAATTTCTGGGTTTCTTTTGCTTTTCAAGTTTCAATCTTTATATGCTCAAAATGGACCTACTCGTTTCATTGAAATGAATTTCCCCTTCTCTTTTGCAGTCTTATATAGTGTACTTAGGAGGACATACTCATGGCCCAAATCCCACATCCACTGAACTTCATGAAGTCGAAAACTCTCTGGAAAAATGCAAGATTTGGCGAAGATACAATAATTGGGAACCTTGACACACGGTAAAGTTTGAATCTTTTCCCCCCATTTTTCTTACAACAGTTTTGTTAATCCATTATCATTTATTTTTTGCATGAAACTTTGGGTTTTTGATTTGATGTTTACACGTTTAAAAAACAAATCATTTCAAATATGTCACTTGCAAGTTAACAATGATATTGTTTTAACTTAATCATTAACAAAAGAGTAATGCAGATTGATTAAGTTGAAAAAAAATCCAGCTTTTTGGTGTTAATCGGCAGATAGATTCGATCATATGTTTAAAAATTATAATATATTGATAAAAGTAACAACCGAGGAAAAGATCAGTCCTGAACAGGCCAAAGCGGCAAACGAATCGGCTAGTGATGCGTAAGCCTCTTGCTGGACTCTGGACTTGTAATTCTGTATCATTTCGATGAACAGCTTCTGCTCTTTTTCCCATGTAGTATCCTCTGTCAAGCAGGATCATTGGATCCCAAGAAGGTTAAAGGGAAGATATTAGCATGTCTTCGCGGAGATAATGCAAGAACAGACTTCAATTCAACCAAGTATCTTTCTTACTTCAAGTTTTATTGCTTTTCCTCCGTAATAACTCTTCTAAGTTCTCACCATACTACCCTAAAAACTCTCAAACATTAGCAACTTCTAAACAATCCCATTCAACGATCACCCTATCTAGGCGCAACTATTTCATCCATGATAACGCTTAACGTATCGACATGAGGTTCCATGAAAGCTCGAACGAAACCCGTCAACCCTCAAACGAACTGGCCATGATGATATTTGATAATGGCCACAAGATATTATCATTAGAATCTTTACATACGAAGGCATCAACATGACAGAAACTAGAATAATTTGACTCTAGTCGAATTTCACAAACTCAACTCAAATATTTTTCAAATAAAGTTTGAATGATAAAATAGGATTTGAAAAGTTTACATTGTGTGTTTACAACTACTTTATCATATTCCATAAGCTCTTGATCCTCGCGTTCTAAAAATATTTAAGAAAAGTTTGTGAGGAAACTCCTAAACTCGTAGCCATATAAATCAACATTTCTACGTTTTTACACAAAGGAGCATTTGTTGATAACTCAACCACTCATACAAAATGTAGATTCTGAAGCAACTCTAGTATTCATTTGTGTGAGGATAGAATATCACAATATGTTTTTTAAATAATCAAGCAATATCCCCATAATAGTTTGTTCTTGGATCATCTAAATATATATCTACTTGAATTAGGATGGGAATCGAATATGGCCGCAAAAGATAGAACCAAAGTGTGTTTAATCATTGGTTCTTTTGAACATCAAATGATTGCGACAAACCGATCAAACCTTCACAATCTACTGGCGCGATGGTCTCCACGGTTTCTTGCATCGGAGGAGCCTTCGACGAGCTTGCCTGGCTACATTCGACAATCTTTCGGCATGTTTGCCTACATTTAGGGCAAGATGGATGAGAGCTTAACCACTCATCGATGCACCAAACATGGAACCCATGGTTGCAGTTTGGTAGAAGCCGCGCGTGGTCACTTGTCACAAAATCCGATAGACATATGACACACTCCGAGTCCAAGCTGGGGAGGTTCAAGTCGGCAAAGTAGTTCATTGGCGGAAAGGTCTTCAAGACGTTAGGCTTGACCCCCTATGTTCGCTAACCGACTCGAGGTGGTGGCTTAACATTTCGGAGCTACTAAATTCCAGCAGCTTGATGCACACATGATGATGCAAATAACGACGACGATATACACGAGGACTGATAGGGCCACAACAGTTTTGGCATCGATGTTGTTGTTGATGTGGGTTTCGGTGTCTGAAGAGGCTTGAAGAACTTGCGTGGAGATGGACATGGTTTGAGAATGGCGATTAGATCGTACATGGGCGCCTATATATATTCAAACTAGGCATGCCCGGTAATGAAAGCGGTGTGTGTAAATTGAAGCAATGTGGATGGTTTGAGAATGCCTGATAATAGGAAATTTCAACCATGGGTGTAAATTGAAGCAATGTAGAGATCAACATGTAATGTAAGTGTTGCGCGTAAATTGAAGCAATGTAGAGATCACCATCTTCAACGTCAACACCACGTTGCAATTTCCTATTATCAGGCTTTTTCAAACCATCCACATTGCTTCAATTTACACGCAACACTTTCAGCATCGGGCAAGCCTAGTTTACCTATATAAAGGCGCCCATGCACAATCTAATCACCATTCTCAATCCATGTCCATCTCCATTTCTAAGCAAGTTCTTTAAATCTCTTCAGACTCCGAAACCCACAGCAACAACAACATCGATGCCAAAACTATTGTGGCCCTATCAGTCTTTATGTATATCGTCGTCGTTATTTGCATCATCATGTGCACATCAAGGTGCTGGAATTTAGTAGCTTCGGAATCCAAAACCACCACCTTGAGTCGGTTAGCGAACAAAGGGGTCAAGCGTAATGTCTTGAAGACCTTTCCGACAGTGAATTACTCTGCCGACTTGAGCCTCCCAATCTTGGACTCGGAGTGTGTCACATATCCATCAAATTTCGTGACAAGCGACCACATGCGGCTTCTACCAAATTGCAACCATGGGTTCCATGTTTGGTTCATCGATGAGTGGCTAAGCTTCCGTTCATCTTGCCCCAGATGTTGGCAAACATGCCGAAAGATTGTCAGGTGTAGCCAGGCAAACTCATCAGAGGCTCCTCCGGTGCAAGAAACCGTGGAGACCATCGCACTAGTAGATCGTGAAGGTTTGATAGGTTTGTCATGATCATTTGATATTCAAAAGATCCAATGATTAAACACACTTTGGTTATATCTTTTGCGGCCATATTCGATTCCCATCCTAATTCAGTAGATATGCATTTCGATGATCCAAGAACAAACTATTATGGGGATATTGCTTGATTATTTAAAAAACATATTGTGATATTCTATCCTCACACAAATGAATACTAGAGTTGCTTCAGAATCTACATTTAGTATGAGTGGTTGAATTATCAACACATGTTCCTTTGTGTAAAAACGTAGAAATGTTGATTTATATGGCTAAGAGTGCAGTTTATGAAAAATAGTTTTAAACACACAATGTTAGCTTTTCAAATCCTATTTTATCATTAAAACTTAATTTGACAAATGTTTGAGTTAAGTTTATGAAATCGGACTAGAGTCAAGTTATTCTAGTTTCTGTACAGATTTAGCAAGTTGATGCCTTTTATGTAAAAATCCTAATGAGATTACCTCGCAGCCATTATCAAATATCATCATGGCCCGTTTGTTCGAGGGTTGACAGGGTTCGTTTGAGCTTTAATGAAACCTCATGTCGATACGTTAAGCATTAACATGGCTGAAATAGTTGCATCTGGACAGGGTGATCATTGAATGAGATTGTTTAGAAGTTGCTAATGCTTTATTGAAGCAGTTTGGAGTTCAGAGTATCAATTCAAGATGTTATACCCAAATTTTGACCGGGCTAATATAAATATAATAAAACTAATAAATAAATAAACCATAAATAATGTACATAGCCCAAATAAATGTCCAGTTACAAGTAAAATGCCCAAGTTACATTCCAAAAATCTTAAAAGCCCACTATACAAAAACTAAAGGCCCAATTTAAATACAAGTTGTCTTTTTTCAGTTATAACAATCAAAGAAACACAAAATACATTCAGGCCCAATTTTCCCGCTCAAATCTTCATTAGAAAAGACACGTGGCGCCTGTTCATTGGATACAACCAAATGCAACGGATTGTGGTTTTCCTTGAACCCAGCTGGCATAGTTGATGTCAGCGTATCTGACTCCTATAAATAAGAGAGAAAAATGTCAGATCATTAATAATAAGAATAAATAATAAAAAAACTAAAAATAAATAATAATAATAATAATAATAAATAAAGAATAATATGAGAGAGAGTGTGTATACCTCGGGAGTTGAACAGCCATCGGAGAAGAAGAAGAGTCGCCGCAGTAGTCGCCGGGAAACTCAACAGACGCTGCCGGAGCTATAGCAACGCCGCTGGAACCGCCATTTCGCCACCAGAAGGTAAAACTTCATTCATTCTTTTCATTCTCTACAAAAATAACAACAAAAACAGAATTAGTGCATTCGAAATAAAATGGATTTTTTATAAAAAAAACAAAACAAACGATATGAGGAATGCAATGGCCGAAAACTCGTTTTTATGGAGGTTGGAGCGTCGAAGTCAAACATTGAGCCTCAGTTTGCTTAGCCTAGTTCTAGATCGAGAGATCTTGGGAGGATTCTTTCGAATCCGGGTAGATTTAGTTTGGTTTTGGGAAAGAAAGGGTTAGATCCAATCAGATCGGGGTAGATCTGGAGATTTAGGAGTAAAATCGAAAGTTTTTGGGTTCGAATTGATGGTTACCAGAAATCGGTCTCGGTGGTCGGAGCTGTGACAGAGATGATCGGAGTTGGATTCGGGTGGCTGGTGTTTAAAGAAAGGGCCGACAAACGGCTATGAGTGACCGGAGTGGGTTGTGAAAGATTCAAGGGCGGTGGTCAAGGAGGTTTTGAGCCGGAATTCATCGTGTTCATCCAAAACCGGATGAACACAAAATGAACACCAAACCAAATGCTTGTTTTTGATCCGGTTCGAGCCTAATTTCTGGGAAATGGGGTGTTTATTTCAGAGTGTTTAGGAGAGTGAAAAGGCTTAGAATGGGGTGACAGAGATGATCGGAGTTGGATTCGGGTGGCTGGTGTTTAAAGAAAGGGCCGGCAAACGGCTATGAGTGACCGGAGTGGGTTGTGAAAAATTCAAGGGCGGTGGTCAAGGAGGTTTTGATCCGGAATTCATCGTGTTCATCCAAAACCGGATGAACACAAAATGAACACCAAACCAAATGCTTGTTTTTGATCCGGTTCGAGCCTAATTTCTGGGGAATGGGTGTTTATTTCTGGGAAATGGGGTGTTTATTTCCGAAAACTCATTTTTATGGAGGTTGGAGCGTCGAAGTCAAACATCGAGCCTCAGTTTGCTTAGCCTAGTTCTAGATCGGGAGATCTTGGGAGGATTCTTTCGAATCCGGGTAGATTTAGTTTGGTTTTGGGGAAGAAAGGGTTAGATCCAATCAGATCGGGGTAGATCTGGAGATTTAGGAGTAAAAATTGAAAGTTTTTGGGTTCGAATTGATGGTTACCGGAAATCGGTCACGGTGGTCGGAGCTGTGACAGAGATGATAGGAGTTGGATTCGGGTGGCTGGTGTTTAAAGAAAGGGCCGGCAAACGGCTATGAGTGACCAGAGTGGGTTGTGAAAGATTCAAGGGCGGTGGTCAATGAGGTTTTGAGCCGGAATTCATCGTGTTCATCCAAAACTGGATGAACACCAAACCAAAGGCTTGTTTTTGATCCGGTTCGAGCCTAATTTCTGGGAAATGGGGTGTTTATTTCTGGGAAATGGGGTGTTTATTTTCGAAAACTCATTTTTATGGAGGTTGGAGCGTCGAAGTCAAACATTGAGCCTCAGTTTGCTTAGCCTAGTTCTAGATCGGGAGATCTTGGGAGGATTCTTTCGAATCCGGGTAGATTTAGTTTGGTTTTGGGGAAGAAAGGGTTAGATCCAATCAGATCGGGGTAGATCTGGAGATTTAGGAGTAAAAATTGAAAGTTTTTGGGTTCGAATTGATGGTTACCGGAAATCGGTCACGGTGGTCGGAGTTGTGACAGAGATGATAGGAGTTGGATTCGGGTGGCTGGTGTTTAAAGAAAGGGCCGGCAAACGGCTATGAGTGACCGAAGTGGGTTGTGAAAGATTCAAGGGCGGTGGTCAAGGAGGTTTTGAGCCGGAATTCATCGTGTTCATCCAAAACTGGATGAACACAAAATGAACACCAAACCAAAGGCTTGTTTTTGATCCGGTTCGAGCCTAATTTCTGGGAAATGGGGTGTTTATTTCTGGGAAATGGGGTGTTTATTTTCGAAAACTCATTTTTATGGAGGTTGGAGCGTCGAAGTCAAACATTGAGCCTCAGTTTGCTTAGCCTAGTTCTAGATCGGGAGATCTTGGGAGGATTCTTTCGAATCCGGGTAGATTTAGTTTGGTTTTGGGGAAGAAAGGGTTAGATCCAATCAGATCGGGGTAGATCTGGAGATTTAGGAGTAAAAATCGAAAGTTTTTGGGTTCGAATTGATGGTTACCGGAAATCGGTCACGGTGGTCGGAGCTGTGACAGAGATGATCGGAGTTGGATTCGGGTGGCTGGTGTTTAAAGAAAGGGTCGGCAAACGGCTATGAGTGACCGGAGTGGGTTGTGAAAGATTCAAGGGCGGTGGTCAAGGAGGTTTTGAGCCGGAATTCATCGTGTTCATCCAAAATCGGATGAACACAAAATGAACACCAAACCAAAGGCTTGTTTTTGATCCGGTTCGAGCCTAATTTCTGGGAAATTGGGTGTTTATTTCAGAGTGTTTTGGAGAGTGAAAAGGCTTAGAGAGAGAGCAAAATGGGAAAAAAAGGAAAATGAGATCTGATAAGGTCTTTAAATAGGCGATGGGTTCGGGCTTGGAGGCCCACGAATCCTCATGCTCGGCCTGCGAACCCCGAAATCTGCCCGCGCCTTTGTCTCTTCTTGTAATTCGGCCCTCATGTTTTAATAACATCTCAATTTGGTCCATTTTCGCTAGCAAATTGACACCCGAGTTTCTAGTTCATTTCAATCTGGTCACATTTTCTTTGTAATTGAGGTATTAGGCTTTGTAATTGTTCAACTTGGTCCTGATAGTAATAAACTCATTTTAGTTTCTTTTTTGTTTCAATTTAGTCATTTATTTTAATTGTTTAATTTAATTAAATGCAATTAAATTATGTTTGATGCATGTTTTAAAATCAGCATATAAAATATTATGTTAGATAATTAAATGTACTTAGATATTAATTAATAGAGCATTTAGTTTATGTCTCTTTAATTAGGGTTCAATAATTAAATAGGGTAGATAATTGTAGATATTAAAAGTATATTAAATATGATTTTAGAATCCAAATATGGATGATATTCCATTGTTTACAATGGGGTGTTATCACATGGATTTCTTTTAATTTAATATATTTCTTACTTAAAATTGATTATTAATTTTAGCTAAAATCAAATAATTAATAATTAATACATTGTAGTTAATTAAATGTATATCGAATATAATCTTTGAGGTTCAAATCTGGATGGTGTTCCATTGTTTACAATGGGGTGTTATCTTAGCCTTGGTCATAAAGGTGTATATTCGATATACATTTTCACTTATAATTAAATAATAATTTGTTAGAGATTTAATTATGACTAAAACTTTAATTAATTAGAGCAATTAATTAATTAGGAATATGATTAATTTAAGGGCTTTAAATATATGGAAGGTGTTCAAATAATTGACATTTTCACATAAAAGCCATTAATTAATTAATATTCATAATTTTAAATAACAAATTAATTAGAGCTTTTTTAGGATTAAAACTTAAAATTGACAAGACAATAAAATATCATTCATTAAAAACCTTTTATGTTTGGAAGTTCATTTTTAAAATACGAATGGGGTGCCACCTAATGGGGTGCCTTTAATCTCGTATTCAAATAAAATGAATTTCCTTATAAAAGGAAATATGTATTCGGAATTTAAATTCAGCTAATAATTATGGGATAAATTTAATTTAATTTATTATTTGAAATGTCAAAATGCCACGTAAAATTAAAGGTACCGATAACGGGCGTTCGTAGGGGTGCTAATCCTTCCCTACACGTAACCGACTCCCGAACCCACTTTTAAAGACAGAATCTCTGATTTGTTTTTCGGTGTCTGGTCTACCACGAAATGATCGGTGGTGACTCCAAAATATTTTTTGAGGATAAATAAAGGAAAATCCGATTTAATACGAAAACCCCTAAATTTTTAAAAATAAATTAAAAATGGTTAAAAAAAACCTAATTTTCTAAAAGACCAATCGTCAGGCTATTTTTATACGTCCCGCTTTCCAAAAAAATGGTCGCGACACAAGACTCTAAGCTATTTCAAATTGAGATTAATCATCTATTTTTTCGTTGGAGTCGACGTAATGCTAATAAGACGATTCATGCAGATCGTCGCGAACAGGACGCTATTCTCTCTAATCTTGACTCAACTTTAAAACATGAAATTTATAATATTATTATACACCATCTATGAAGAGTTTCTGGTCTGTATCATTTCGTGCTTAAATGCTCTTGATCAATGAAAGTTATTACATTTGGAACTTTTTCCCAAAATAATGGAATGAGAAATATAATCGGACCCCCAATATATTAAAAAATTAAAAAATATATACTTATGCTTCACAACCAAAGGACTTATAACATAGTGTGACCCATCAGACCATGTCAACAATCCAAATACATACTCGTCGGACCATGGAATGAGAAGCTCAGTCCAGCCGAAGACAACTCTAACAAACGACAAAATTTGAAGCATAAGTAGATTTTTTTTTAATCACGAAATGGTACATAGCATTCATCGTGTTCTTGAGATGAGTATTCTTATTAGCATCGCGTTGAGCTTCATGGGCGGAGGTAATATGGAAATAGAGGGCGCAGTTGAATTGTTGGGGTATGAATTTTCAAGGAACTAATATAAATTTTTTTATAGGAAATATGAGAATCTTGCGCACCTCGTACCTCACTCTGAGCTCACTATATGAAAATTTTAGCTCCGCCAATGGCTAGCTTACAGTCTTGAATCGACATTACTCCGAACTCCAGGCTATTAAACGTAGGCTTCAATAAAGCATTATCAACTTCTAAACAATCCCATTCAGTGATCATCCTGTCCAGATGCAACTATTTCAGCCATGATAACGCTTCGCGTATCGGCATGAGGTTCCATCAAAGCAAGAACGAACCTCATCAATCCTCAAACAAACTGGACATGATGATCTTTGATAATGACCGCAAGGTAATATCATTAGAATCTTTACATACAAAGGCATTGACGTAACATTTTTCCCGCTTTTCCCTCAGAAGGATGTATCGAGCAACTGTAGCAGTAGATGGTCTTAGGGACGGAGGATTTTATGTCTGGGTGCAAGCTGTTTGGAAGTTAGGGGTGCAAAAAAATTAAATTTTAGTAGGTGCGACCTTAGATCATCGATAGAAAATATAAATTATATGGGAGTTTGAAATTTTTAAAGGGTGCGATTGCCCCTTCCATCGCTCCTCGGTTCATCCTTAAATGATCTATTCACCTGCAGATTAAAATGGAAAACTATCCTCGATCCACACCAGATATACAACTAGGGGCGGATCCAGAAAAATAGTATCGATCCACACCAGATATACAACTAGGGGCGGATCCAGAAAAATAGTATCGGCTGGGCCAATATAAATAGAACAAAATATTTATCAACGTAACTCATATATATATATATAAAATTTTCAATCTAAAATTATAATTACAACAAAAATAATACAATTACATGTTAATAAAATTGAATTTATGTCCAAAAAAATATATCATCAAAAACATAATATCTTCATTCTTCGTCAATTAAGATCAAGTCTCTTCATAGAATAAAAGTGAGTCAATTATTCATTATTTTTCTCTCTCTCAAATTCAATTCCTAAATTTTATTGATATTAAAGTCTCAAAAAAAGTGAAACCATACAACGAAAATCAAATTCACAACAAGATATGTAAAATCAAAAAGAACTTGAATTCTGTAGTCGAATACAAATTAACGAAATCAATAAGAATCAAATCAAAGAAGCATTTGAATGTAATATTCAATTTCGCAAACAGTGCCTGGTCTAGAAGACTAGAAGGCTTTCAAAAGTAAATCTGGAGCATGCATAATTTGATTTCTCATTTGCTACAATAATGACGACATAATGGGAGTAAAGAGCAGAATAAACACATACATACAAAATTAAATAAACTAAAGCATCCAAAACTCCCATTAAAACAATAAAAACATTCAACTTTTGACCAAAATGACAGAAACCCATATCAATAAAAACATATAAGCACATGTAGTCACTAATTTTATTCGAGCCTTTTAAATTTGTAAATATATTATTGTAAATATATTAGAGTCTATTAAAGTTAAAAAAGATATAAAGTTCATGAAAATAAAAAAGGGGTATGTGTACAAAGACCCAAATTGGCCAAAACCCTAGCCCCAACCGACGCCGCCATCACCACACGCCCAAGTCGCCGCCGCCAAACCCTATGTAATCACTCATTTTTGTCCGGATTTTTAGTATTTTTAGTATTGTTCTAATATTATTATTATTATTAATATAAAAAATTAAAAAAATTAAAAAAAATGAGAAATTTTGTGTGGAGCTAAAGGCTCCACATCCCCCTTTAACAACCCCAATTGCCTATATAAAGGCATTGGGGGGGGGATTGAGAAGCAAATGAATCGGCATATTGGCATGCCCAAATAAGAGAGCTTGGCTCTCGGGTAGCCAAGGACCGGGGCAGTGTCCTCGGTCCTAACCGGTTCGATCGGGGTCCTATTTTGGATTCGATCTAGTTAATTTTTTGGAGAGGTCGTGGTAGATCTCGGTGGGGTCCAGTCGGGGTTCATCATTCGAACTCGTAGTTAGGTATATTTTCTTTCCTTTTTTATTTATCTTGTAATTTTTATGATTTAATGAAGTAGTAGTTAATTTATAATTGTGTTTTTAGTTTGTATGTTTTTTTATGTTTTAGATTAGTATTTATTATGTTTTAAATTTATGTTTTATATTAATATTTTATTTATGTTAGATTTGTTTTTATTTATGAGTTAGATTAATATTTATGTGTGTATGTTTTAGATTAGTATTTTATTTATGTCAGATTTATTTTTATTTATGAGTTAGATTAATATTTATGTGTGTATGTTTTAGATTAGTATTTTATTTATGTCAGATTTGTTTTTATTTATGTGTTAAATTAATAGTTATGTATGTATGTTTTAGATTAGTATTTTATTTATGTTAGATTTGTTTTTATTTATGTGTTAAATTAATAGTTATGTATGTATGTTTTAGATTAGTATTTTATTATGTTAGTATTTATTTATATTTTTATCGCAATGTATTTATTTATATTTGCCGTATTTTTTTAAGTTTGCATAACGGACATATATTTTGTCAATGTGGTGCCCTTTTATTCGAGCGTAAACGGGGTCAGTATCAGGTGTAGTGATAGTGGTTGGACTTTTACTCTCGAATAACGGGGCCTTTAAAATTTACTCGCACATATAACCAGATTTTAATTTAATTGTCACTTTATTCCAGAAAGTTTAATATTAATAAAGCGGTAATTATTAAAGTACCAATTTTGGGCGGTGTGGGGGTGCTAATCCTTCCCCATCCGTAACCGACTCCCGAACCCGACATTTTGAAATCTCTGGTTTTTACGGTGTCCGGTCTACCTTGAGTGGCCGGTGGCGACTTCATTTTTAAATAAAACACGGTTTCTTCTAAAATCCCATGCTGAAGGCACCATTTTCAATATTTTCAAAACAAAAACAAAAACACTTCTTTTTTAGCGCGGAAAAACATCGCTACAGATGGCAACTCCGCTGGGGACATTTTTGTTTTTCAAAAACAAATGTGAGTCGAGCTTTTTTCAAATAATTACCGCTTTATTAATATCAGAAATTCCGTATTAAAGTGACTATTAAAGTAACATTTAGTTATAATTGCGCGTTTATTTTAACGCATTTAAAACTTGGCATATAAACCCGTCCTTTTTAAGTGGGGGAAAATGCTAATGCTTTCGTGAGGATATTGTTCCTCCGTGTAGGCCTAGCAAGTACCTTCGGGGCTCGAGTACCTTATGCTTTCGTAAGGATACCGTTCCTTCGTGCAGGCATAAGCGAATTGGTCCCCCTGAATTGAACCCTGTTGAAAGGAGCCTATAATGGGTGATGATCGGGGGCCTTGCTACTCTTAGTAGAGGACATCAAGGACAATTCGGGTACCTCTTAGCACCAAAACTGCATGTAGAGAACATATAGAAACCCACCCTTTTAGAGCCATGCGGATAACCTAGATGTTTTAGACGGGATATAAATAGGGTTGTTTTGTTTGTTTACCTTATCTAAATTATTCTTCTATTTATATGTTGTTGATCTTATTCGGTACTATCTCGTTTTCTTTTTTATTTTACCCTTTTTTGCATACATCATTGCATTTGCATTACATTGGGTTTGGTTCAAGTGGTTTACCCGATCAATTTTTTTTTATTTTTACCCTAATTTTAAATTGACCCATTTTTGTGATCACATCATATTAGTTCATTTTGGCATTCACTGCATGGCATATCATTACACTTTAATTTTTGCACTTTTACCAGCATGAAATGCTGATTCACGAATGACTCTCAATTTGAAAAATTATCATCGGGAGAAAATCTAGCACTCTAGATATCAAGACAATATTCAAAGTTGTAAATAAATCCCGTGAGTTCAGAAGTTGAGCCACGATAACCATTTTTGAATCAGTACTTTCGCAGCTAAGACATGCATTTTGCATTTACGCATATATTTTGAAAATTTTAAAGTCGGTCCCCGAGTTACCCCATTAGATACAACAGTGTTGGTCAACCTAGCACTTTGCAGAACCTCTATAAGAGCCTGATATTGGGGCATGTCCAAAAGCACCCTCCACATCTTTTACAAATATTGTGCCTCTAATAAGGCCTCAATCTAGGGGCATTCTTTGCCAAGGTCCAGCCTTCATTGTCGAGTCAAACTCTTGCATCCTTGACCACAGTCTGCAAAACTGCACCTAATCTAAAAAAATAATAATAATGAGCTGCCATGAATCAACACACAATTTATGCCCAACTTATGGGGCAACAAAATCATCACTCAAAATGTCAACTTCAAAAGCAATTTCAGACGATGGCATAAGAACGAACAAAATGTTGGGGCATGCACCCAGATGGATGATCAAACCCAAGAAGAGGTTAGGGTACTGTCATATGCAAAAGGCCAAGATCCTGATAGGACCAGTGAGGAGTCAGGGGCATCCCATTGAGGGTCGGAAAAATCATGTCACATTCATGCATGTAGTTGCATTCATCTTGCATTAAACTATTTTTGCAAACGTCATACATTTAGATTAAGTGCATACACCAAAGTTACCATGCATTTAGGGTAGACACATGCATTTAGACATAAAATTAGATACATTCATGCAATCTTGCTTGTACAAAAAGGTTCAAAAAGAGACCGAACATCCTCAGTCGTGGGGGCAACAACACAACTGCCAACCTCTAGTCTTAGAGGAGGCCAAACACAAAGAGGATGCTGAAACATCAATAAAAGGTAACAGTGGCAAATTTTGTGAACATTTACTGATTAATGTTTTTTCCATTTTAGGTCATACCTCTCCGCTAGTAGAGCAGCAGAAGTAGCCTTTTTCAGATCTTGCCTTCGTCATTGTTGATAGGCCAACAATTTCCAGATGGTGCAACAGTATAGACATCCTGAAGATCTCGTTTCTCCGTTGATGGTGCAACAGATCCGAACCTTTCCCCAAGCAGATCGAATTTCTATTTAGGTCTTGTTTCTCCGCTGACGATGCAACCATACCTAATTTTTTCTCGAGCCATACTTCTTTGTATAGTTCAAGAAAAAGAAAAATTATCCAAAAAAATAGAGTTGAAAAAAATATGAAAAAATCAAAAATCAAAAAATCAAAAGTCGAAAAAAGAAAAAATTGAAAAATGAAATGAAAAATCAAAAGAGAATGTATCAACTTTAATCGCCCGATCTAGTCTCTCCGCTGATGGAGTGGCTAGGTACAAGCTATCGTCGTCCTCAGATCCTACTCTCCGCTGATGGTGTAGCCGGTTCCAGGTCGTCATTGTCCAATCCAGTCCTCCGCTGATGGAGTGGCCGGGTCCAAGCTCCCGTCGCCCTCAGATCACGCTCTCTGCTGATGGTGTAGCCAGTTCCAGGTCATCATTGTACAATCCGGTCCTCTGCTGATGGAGTGGCCGGGTTCAAGCTCCCGTCGTCCTCAGATCCTGCTCCCCGCTGATAGTGTAGCCGGTTCTAGGTCGTCATTATCCAATTCGGTCCTCCGCTGATGGAGTGGTCGGGTCCAAGCTCTCATCGTCCTCAGATCCTTCTCCCCACTGATGGTGTAGCCAGTTCCAGGTCGTCATTATCCAAACCAGTTCTTCGCTGATAGAGTGGCCGGGTCCAAGCTCCCGTCGTCCTCAGATCCTATTTTTCGCTGATGGTGTAGCCGGTTCCAGGTCGTCATTATCCAAACCAGTCCTCCGCTGATGGAGTGACCGGGTCCAAGCTCTCGTCGTCCTCAGATCCTGCTCTCCGCTGATGGTGTAGCCGGTTTTAGGTTATCATTATCCGAACCAGTCCTCCGCTTATGGAGTGGCCGGGTACAAGCTATCGCCATCCTCTGATCCTGCTCTCTATTGATGGTGTAGCCGGTTTTAGGTCGTCATTATCAAATCTTGCTCTCCGCTGATGGAGTTGCTAGGTACAAGCTATCGACGTCCTCTGATCCTGCTCTCCGCTGATGGTGTAGCCGGTTCCAGGTTGTCACTATCAAATCTTGCTCTCCGCTGATGGAGTTGCTAGGTCCAAGCTGTAGTCGTACTCTGATTCTGATCTCCGCTGATGGTATAGCCGATTCCAGGTCGTTGTTATCCAATCTAGTCCTCCGCTGATGGAGTGGCTAGGTCCAAGCTGCAGACGTCCTCTAATCTTGTTATCTGCTGATGTTGTAGCCGATTATTGGTCGTCATTATCCGATCCAATCCTCCGCTGATGGAGTGGCTAGGTCCCAGTTGCTGCTGTCCTACTTATCCGCTGATGGTGTAGTAGGGTTCCAGTTAGTGTTCTGCTTCTCCGTTGATAAATCCAACTTTACTGATTTTCAAGTCTTTTTTATTAATGAAAAAGAAAAAGAAAAAGAAGAAAAAAGAGAAAAAAGAAGAAAAAAGAAGAAAAAAGAAAAAAAGAAAAACTAGAAAAAAGAAGAAAAAAGAAAAAGAAGAAAAAAGAGAAGAAGAAATTAGAAAAAAAGGAAAAAGAAAAAGAGAAAGAAAAATAAAAATAAAAAGAAAAGAAAAAAGGAAATTCAAAAGAAAATTTATCAACTTTCATCGCCCGATCTAGTCTCTCCGCTGATGAAGTGGCTAGGTATAAGCTATCGTCGTCCTCTGATCATGCTCTCCGCTGATGGTGTAGCTGGTTCCAGGTCGTCATTATCAAATCTTGATCTCCGCTGATGGAGTTGCTAGGTCCAAGCTGTAGTCGTACTCTAATCCTGCTCTCCTCTGATGGTGTAGCCGGTTTTAGGTTGTCATTATCCGAACCAGTCCTCCGCTGATGGAGTGGTCGGGTCCAAGCTCTCATCTCCCTCAGATCCTGCTCTCCGCTGATGGTGTAGCCGGTTCCAGGTCGTCATTGTCCAATCCGGTCCTCCGCTGATGGAGTGGCCGGGTCCAAGCTTCCGTCGTCCTCAAATCTTGCTCTCCGCTGATGGTGTAGCCGGTTCCAGGTCTTCATTGTCCAATCCAGTCATCCGCTGATGAAGTGGTTGGGTCCAAGCTCGTCGCCCTCAGATCCTGCTCTCTATTGATGGTGTAGCCGGTTCCAGGTCGTCATTGTCCAATCCAGTCCTCCGCGGATGGAGTGGCCGGGTCCAAGCTCCCGTCGCCCTCAGATCCTGCTTTCCGATGATGGTGTAGCCGGTTCCAGGTCGTTATTATCTGATCCAGCCCTCCGCTGATGGAGTGGCTAGGTCCCAGTTGCTGTTGTCCTACTTATCCGCTGATGGTGTAGTAGGGTTCCAGTTAATGTTTCTGTTTCTCTGTTGATAGATCCAACTTTACTGATTTTCAAATTTTCTTTATTAATGTTGTAGCTAGAAAACAAATCAAAAAAGAAGAAAAAATCAAAGAAAAAAATGAAAAAAGAAAAAGAAAAAAGAAAAAGAAAATAGAAAAAAGAAAAAAGAAAAAGAAAAATGAAAAAATGAGTTTTCAGCCAAACTCTGATCATGCATCTTCGTTAGAGTCGTAGCTTGATCACACACAAAAAACACTCCGATCCTTCCTCTTCATCGGTGTCGTAGTTGGATCAAATCTTTAGACCTTGCCTCTTCGTCGGTGTTGTAGCTTGGTCAAATTTAACTGTCGGTTCTGCCTCATCGTCGGTGTTGTAGCTGAACCAAATTCACTCGCTTCCGGTCTTGCCTCTTCGTCGGTGTTGTAGCTAGACCAAATTCACTAACTCTTGATCCTGCCTCTTCGTCGGTGTTGTAAAAATTTTAGACTGTGCCTCTTCGTCGGTGTTGTAGCTTGGTCAAAATGTACTAATTTTCAAAATTTTATCAATGTTGTTTCTTGAAAAAATGAAGAAAAATCAAAAAAAGAAAAGGAGAAAGAAAAAATCAAAAAAGAAGAAAAAAAGAAGAAAAATATGAAAAAGAAACAAAAGCAGAAAAAAATGCAAAAGAAAAAAAGGGAAAAAGTTATCAGTTTTCTGATCTTGCCTCTTCGTCAGAGTTGTAGCTGGATCAGACATCAGAACTTTCACCTATCGGTCTTGCCTCCTCGTCAGTGTTGTAACTGGATCGAATTTTGTAGACCCTGTCTCTTCGTCGGTGTTGCAGTTGGGCCGAACTCTCTTTAGGTATTAGCTTATTATCAATAATGTAGCAAGTGGGACTCGGCTTGGCTTCCCCAACAAACAACCCCCCATTTTGAAGGTTTTGCTTCCCTAGAGTGACAAGGTAGATCAATCAAGACAAAAAAGAAGACATGCGCCAAAGAGAAAGAAGATCTACCAAAGAAAGAAGACACGCGTCAAAATGAGAGAAGTTCAGCCATATAAGACAAAAATGAGTGCTTTTGATCTTTGCTTTGTTCTCGTTTCACAAGAACAAGCAAAGAGGGGCAACTGTAATCACTCATTTTTGTCCGGGTTTTTAGTATTTTTAGTATTGTTGTAATAATATTATTATTAATATAAAAAATTAAAAATTAAAAAAAATTAAAAAAGGGGAAAATTTGTGTGGAGCTAAAGGCTCCACATCCCCCATTTAACAACCCCAATTGCCTATATAAAGGCATGGGGGGAATTGAGAAGCAAATGAATCGGCATATTGGCATGCCCAAATAAGAGAGCTTGGCTCTCGGGTAGCCAAGGACCGGGGTAGTGTCCTCGGTCCTAACCGGTTCGATCGAGGTCCTATTTTGGATCCGATCTAGTTAATTTTTTGGAGCGGTCGTGGTAGATCTCGGTGGGGTCCAGTCGGGGTTCGTCATTCGAACTCGTAGTTAGGTATATTTTCTTTCCTTTTTTATTTATGTTGTAATTTTTATGATTTAGTGAAGTAGTAGTTAATTTAAAATTGTGTTTTAGTTTGTATGTTTATTTATGTTTTAGATTAGTATTTATTGTGTTTTAAATTTATATTTTATATTAATATTTTATTTATGTTAGATTTGTTTTTATTTATGAGTTAGATTAATATTTATGTATGTTTATTTTAGATTAGTATTTTATTTATGTTAGATCTGTTTTTATTTATGAGTTAGATTAATATTTATGTGTGTATGTTTTAGATTAATATTTTATTTATGTCAAATTTGTTTTTATTTATGTGTTAAATTAATAGTTATGTATGTATGTTTTAGATTAGTATTTTATTTATGTTATATTAGTATTTTATTATGTTAGTATTTATTTATATTTTTATCGCAACGTATTTATTTATATTTGCCATGTTTTTTTTTAAGTTTGCATAACGGACATATATTTTTTCAATGCGGTGCCCTTTTATTCGAGCGTAAACAGGGCCAGTATCAGGCGTAGTGATAGTGGTTAGGCGTTTACTCTCGAATAACGGGGCCTTTAAAATTTACTCGCACATATAACCAGATTTTAATTTAATTGTCACTTTATTCTGGAAAGTTTAATATTAATAAAGTGGTAATTATTAAAGTACCAATTTTGGGCGGTGTGGGGGTGCTAATCCTTCCCCATCTGTAACCGACTCCCGAACCCGACATTTTGAAATCTCTGGTTTTTACGGTGTTCGGTCCACCTTGAGTGGTCGGTGGCGACTCCATTTTTAAATAAAACACGGTTTCTTCTAAAATCCCACGCGGAAGGCACCATTTTCAATATTTTCAAAACAAAAACAAAAACACTTCTTTTTTAGCGTGGAAAAACATCGCTACACCCTAGACTTGCACTTCACTCATCTGATGTGTTCCTTAAGCAAGAATCAAAGACAAAAAGGGAAGAAATCATGCGTATCAGAAAGATTTTAGATTTTTTTATTTATTTCATTATAATTTGGGAAAGAATCATGGATTCTTCCCTTATTTTCTTCATTTTTTAGCTATATAAAGCCTTGTAATTCACCATTGTAACATTACACACATACATTGATAGAAAAGCACACAAGCATATACAAAGAAGTTGTATCTTGAAGTTCTGAGCAATAAAAGTTCGAAGCCTTTGTTGGGGTACATCTTTTATCTTTTTATTATTTTACTGTTTTTTGGTTCTTTTTTAGGTTCAAAATAAAAGGATAAAAAAGGGGTCATCGCTGAGCAAGCCATTGTCGTTCGTCGTTTGTCATTGTCACTACTGTTCGTCGCTGTTGCTGCTATCTGTCGTTGCTATTGTCATCCACCGCTACTGTGGTGGCTGTTGTCTGTCACCGTGAAAATCTCCATGCATCACCATTATAGTTCACGTCCGGGACTGCCGGTAACCGAATGCATGATTTGGCTTGGGTATGGGTAGGTAAGAGCGGGTGTAACGGGGAAAGTTCTATCGAACTTGAGTTTAGATTAGAATGAAGAACGCTTTGTTTTATGGGAAGTGTTCTTGGAATTTCGGGAGTTTAATCTTAAAAAAACATGTTTGGCTAATAATTTTATTGTTAAATAAGATCTAGGTGGGCTTTTGGGTGAAGAACATGAAAGTGTTCTAAAAAAATGGGTTTCACATTGAATGTTTGGTGATCCGGATTCGAGCCACGACACGCGCCATTTTTCGTTGGATCTTGTACATCGACACTTCATCTTTCCTTTCTCTCAATCTCATCATTTCCTTTTTAATTACGTTCTTTAATTTTCCTTTTTATTCATTTTGGTCCCTTTTTTATTATTTGTTCGTATTTATGTAAATCTAGTTATTGTTTTTGCCTTTTTATTTTAGGATTAGAGCCTTTAATTAAGATCTTTTAGATTAAATAACTAGATCCCCTAGTTTAGGATTCTTAAAATTAATGACAAAATCGCTTTACTTTAATTAATTTGTTCTCATAATAAATTAGTTACATAGGTTAAACTCTAATTAATCCAATAATTAACACTTTAGATTTTTGGTTAACTAGGCTTTAAATAGGTTTTAATTAAAGTTAGTTTAGATCCCTAAGTAACTTAAATATAGCATTTTAATAAATATTGCCTCATTTAAATCAATTTTAGTTAAAGTAAAATTTTAAACGCTAAAACATGTAAATATTAGGTTTAAATATAGTTATGCATGTATAAACCCAAAACACTTTAGAAAATATGAGTGAACAAATAAGCGTCGTTTTTACGGGTGTTGTGGGGTGCTAACCCTTCCCTACATGTAACCGTGCCCCCGAACTTTCGAGATTTCTTAATCTCTGCATTGTTTTAGGTTTTTGATCCATCTATTAAAAAATGACAGGTGGCTTCGTTATCACAGCTTGACGACTCTGTTGGGAACTTTCATAAGTGGGTACAACTTTTAGTTGGTCACAAAATTTTTTCTTTCGTATTTTGGATTTGGTGTTTATTTTATTTATTTATTTATTTATTATTTACTAATGTTTTCTTCTTGTCTTATTTCATGTGTTTTTAGGTGCATCGTAACATGCCTTCTACCTTGGCTGAATCCTTTTAAGTGGAAGTTTAGCAGCTTTGCCTTCGTGAGTAATCATCCGCATAGGCCAATGAACACTTTTGGAGTCCAAAGTACCTATGTCTTCGTGAGTAATCCTCCGTATGGGCATAGCGAAATGCATCCCTCGAGCCGAGTTTGATCCGCAAGCTTGTGATGGGTCAGGATCGAACTTCTCACCTACCTTAGTAGGGGGTGGGGTCGGTTCGAGTACCTTTTAGACCATCAACTCACATGTGTAAATATTTAGAAAACCACCCCTTTAGAGTCATGCATGCAACCTAGGGTTTATATTTATTTTTATTTTATACTATGTGTTATTGCATTATTATATTGTACTAACTCCTTTTATTTTCTTTGTTGTTTTATTTTAGTGCATCATATCATACACTGTTGGTACTCTAAAACGAAAGTCAATCCTTGATCATGAACCTTCGAGTAGCATTATTCAGTTTCGGGGCATGTCTTCGGAATACAGATGTCAAAAGTAAAGCCTTGAAGCTCTAACGTCGACATGGCAGCAATGTTCAGAAAAAAACAATACAAAGCTTGCTATGACGAGTGCACGTGTGCCTACTGTGGAATGACATGTCCAAATTGATCGCCTTATGAGAAAGTTTGAAGGTCCAAGACCAAGCCATATTCATCAAAAAGTTTGGGGACATAGCCTTATTACTCCAAGTAGAGGTGGATGAGCACTTGGTTTCTGCAGTTGTTAGATTATGGGATTTAGCCTACCATTGTTTCATCTTCAACAAAGAAGATATGACCCCCACCATTGAGGAGTATATGGTCATACTACGCTTGAAGATAAAAGGGCCAAATATAATCTACTCGAGGGACCAGAATGTAGGCTACAGAAAGAAGCTCGCCAACCTCATCGGGCTAAAAGTCGAGGAAATAGAGGCCCAAGTCGCAACAAAGAACAAAAGTCAATGCCTTACTGCGGATTTCCTATATTTATTTTTTATTTTGGTGGTCAAAATAAGAGTGAAGTAATAATTTAGGAACTATCTAATTAATTTTTCCTTCATTTTTACTATGCCAACTCAGCACGTCGTTAGTGTCTAACGGGAATTAACACCCAAGTGGCCAAATGTTAAAAAAACAAAAACGTAAATTAACGATAACAATTAATTTTCAAAATCGGTAACCAAAAGTGTACTACTAATAATAATAATAATAATAATAATAATAATAATAATAATAATAATAATAATAATAACCCATTATCCAGCCATACTGGGCTTGATTTGCAAGTCTATGTACTACAATTACAAAAGAAAGAGAGCTGATTTAATCAAAGCCCAAAATCGAAAGCACAGTTTCGTAACCACAAGGGTTTTAGGTTTTTAAGCTTTCCATACTCGGCTGCACTTCTTCTCTCTTCCTGGTTGCCTGACGCTACTTATCGCCCTTCTCTGCTTCCAGGCTCCGGCTAACGTCGATCGAGGCTTCGTTGTACCCTACCCGATCTCCTCTCTTTTGAAGGACGAATTCCGCCCAATTAGCCTTTCAAATCCAGTCCAGGTCATCCCAACATTTTGATTTCTTCTATTTTTGTTCGTTTTCAATTCCAATGATTTGGGTTTCATTTATATGTCATGATGTTTCCAAAAAAGATTGCTTTTTTCCGTTTTTAATTTGGTTCTATCATCTATGCAAGATTTGTTCTTTTGGGTATTGAAGTTTTTGTTTTTATGAATTATGTTGTTTAGAGAAGAAGAATTTGATAAAAGTAATATGATTTATGACATTAGCTTTGTTCTTTTAGATGAGCTATATGTGGAATCCTTTGAAATCAAGGATGTCAAAACACTTACGAGGGGAGCACTTGTCTCGTGCCATAGGAAGATTGTCCGGGAAAGGCGGTAAAACGAAGTTTGCCATCGAGAATGTTACAAAGACTAGGATTGTCATTGCCGATACCAAGATTCATATACTGGGATCTTTTGCCAACATCAAGATTCCTAGGGATTCTCTTTGCATCCTCATTTTAGGTTCCCCTGCTGAGAAAGTTTATTCGAAACTTAGACAAGTTACTGCTAGATTGGCAGAAAGGTTTTGATCTTTGTTATTTCTAATATGTTTGAGATTTTGTTCTTTGAGTAATGGATTTTTAAGACTTACCTGCAATGAACCCTTGAATAAAAAAAATGAATGAAGAATATGATAGGTCAACATGTATTCTTTTGAGAGTAATTTCATTGAGTGATATTCTTTTGCCTGCAAAACGACCTTTTCACACTTTTTAAAAAGGAATGTTAAAAATGGCTTAACTTAAAAATAAGTGCTAAACTATATTTTTTCTACAGATACTTCAATCGTTATAATTTTAGGTGTTTAATTTTTAACTGCCATTAAAAAAAACTTGTTCACCAATACAATTTTAACATGTATCATGTTTTAATTTATAATTTTATTTAATTAATTTTTTTTAATAATTTAAATTTTCTAAAAAAAGTCTTGAAATTTCTAAAATAGTCCCCTAATCTTAACCCCAAACCATCACCGTCGTTGTCGTCATTTGTCGTTGTTGACCCCACCCTTTCGATTGTTGGACCCAGTCGGCCATTTCATTTAACGTGGTGTCGCTGAAAATCGACGAACGATATGCTAACCGAACATTGAACGTCGAATATGAAATAATCGTTCGATTGACACATCGTTCTTAATTTTTCGACAACGACACGTTTAGAAAAATATCCGGTTGATTTCGACAAGTGGAGTCAACGATGACGTCGGTGAAGATTTAGGAATTTAGAGTTTTATTATTTTTACGAATTTAGGGACTGATCGAAGATTTTTAAAAATTTTTAGATTTTTTTAAAAATTAAATGTTAAAAATTTATTCTTTTAAATAAAAAATCAATATTCCTACAACATGTCTCATTTCGATTGGGTAAAGATTTTTTTAAACGACTGAACACTTAAAATTGTAACGGTTAAATTTTAGGTACTTATTTTTACAAAAAAATGCTTTAAACAATTAAAGTTTAAAAGAAGTATAATTTGAGCACATATTTTCATTTAAGCCTTATTCAAATGATAATGATGTTATGCAAGTCCATATAAAAACTACTGAAAACACTATTTTCATTGAACTTTATGAGGTTAAAACAAAGAAAATAAAAAAAATGGAATTGGGGAAATTAGAGTAGCTCAAATTTTCTTTAGAATTGCAATATTATGCATAAACAGCTCCAATAAAAAATGCATAGCAAGTAGAGAATTTAGAATGTGTTTAAATAACTGAAAAATAATGTTATTTCTAAGAATGAGAAGTGGAAGATCATGTTTATCCTCCAAAGAGAATCCCAGCAGCGTGCTCTTCATTGCCATCGCATAATTTTAGAGCTTCTATCACCATTTCTCTTGCAAACCCCAGCTCAACAAGCTTTGCTACTTTACCTTCAAAATCAGGTCTCTGCAGAAAATGAAATAATTCTAAATTTTACTCCAGCGGTTTGACTTGGAACATGTATAGAGAAATATTTTCCCAACAAGGTAAGACATACCCCTGTTACATCAGCAGCATATGAGTCCCCTGGGAACAAAGAAAGAAACAATGTCGGAATTGGAATAAGAATCACTTGCAGAGGATTTCCGTGGCACCTCTTTTCAAGTGATAAAAGCATGCTCGTGGAAAACAAATTAGTGCTTAAATATATGTATATGTATATGTATATGTATATGTATATGTATATGTATATGTATATGTGTGTGTACACCAGTTAACCAATAAACTAGGATGAATTTCTGGAATAAAAACAACAAGAAGCATGCACTGAAAACATGAGTCAGATGCCAATTACTAACCAGAAGTTTGACCTCCAGATTGCACATTAGCATTCTTCTCTGTGGTACCGGTTGTCATCTGAAGAATCACAAAAGATCAGTCCATAAAAGCTCAAATGAATCTCCGTAGCGGCTATTGAAGCCACAAAATAATGTAAAACTTGGAACTGTAGCTATGTTCCTTGCAAACATGGGAATTTGTGAGAGCCAAGTAAATCTTTCGTGAGATATAATTTCAAGGTAGCAGAGATCCAGAAAGCGCATAAAAGAACAGACTGGAGTAGTTTGGAAGTTGTACACATACAACTTATTTCATAATTAAAAACAGCAATCTATGCACAATTGAATGAAAGTCCAAATCCACTGTAGCAGATAGAGAAAGGACTTACAGCAGCTCCTGAGCTGGATGCTTGCTTCAAATTCCTTTCTTCGTCAAGGTAATGAGAAGGGATGTCCTTCTCTGAGAAGAGTAAATATTTTGTTAACTTCCATTATAAGAAAAGAAATTTAGTAGAACAAAGTCCTGAAAAAGATAGACATCAATGACCACATGGTAACTGGAACTCATGAACTGCATAATATACTGATTAAAGTCACCAACCTGGCAAAAATGGCACAGAAACTTCTCCTCCTCCAACTCTAAGAACATTCTCCTTCAAATCAATAATACACTGTGCAAAATTGCATGAGTCAGAATTATCCAAACTTAAGAAATTTAAGAACTAAAATGGATGGATATGTAAGGATATTAAGTAGAGCTTAAGGTACCTGGTGTTTGCGTAGCATATCCAATCCAAAGAGAAACTCCATATTGGCTGAGTCCAAAACCACGAAGGAGCATGGATAAAATATATTTCCAATCTATGATAACATGAACAAACCAAGAAGTTGGATTTATTCATATCATCAATTACAAGTATGTTACGTAATGAAAGTTATAGGCTGATAAACAACACATAGGATAAAGACTACTTATCAGATAGGTTTCATAAAAAAAACAACCAAAAAGAAAGAAAGAATATTTAACGTAATGTTATACGAGAAAAACCAGAATGCATCCTACCTTGATTGGAGCAACATGTATACGTCCCAGAATCTCTGACTGGCCAACCCCATGAGCAATACCTTTATATCTTTGATCTAAAAGCCTCAGCAATCTGGAGGGGTCAACACCAGCCAAGCAAGATGAACACCATATGTTTTTTAAAGTCATGTGAAGAAACAAACAAATAACATGATGACCATTAAAGAACAGAGAAGGAAACATTAAGTGAACATTATCAACCATTATCAATAAGCCAGACAATGATGTCAACTATGTAGCTGAAACTCTTCATTTTTCTTTAAGCACTTGTGTTCGGCACTTGTGCCCGTAGCATGGATATGGGGATACGAGTACGACCTCTAAGGGTGTCTCCAAATACATGGAAAATTTTAGAAAAATCTAACCATAACCGTGTGGGGTACATGCCCATATCCAACATACATCCAAGCCGACTTATACATAGAACGTAAATTTACAAACTCCCCCATACTTTTCTCCCACATAAAAAGGAAGGGGGAAATATCTCAAGGACATTCAACAATTGTGCCATGATGACTTATAAAGCACAGGGATTGCTACATATGCAAACAAGGAAGAAGGTTACAGCACATACCCACAACGCTCAGCACAGCTTTTTGAAATTATAGTTGACTGCGCACCGCTATCGACAAATGCCTGAAAGATAAAAGATAAATTTAATGAACATATAGGAGTCCTATATTCAACATCAAGGTATATGTTATAAAATCATAGAATATTACGGTAATGGAATCTAACTAAAACATTATAATGAACAACTGCAACAGAGTTTCTTTAAAGGTGTAAAAGAAAATTAAAGGATAACCGCATGATGAACATTGTTTTGTGAAGAAAAACTTCATGTAATACAAAGGGTATGAATTATGATTGAACCCATATAGGCTGAAGTACATAACAATGACCCTTTTTGATTATATACAATACCAGCAATCATCTCTACCTTTAATGGGATACCATTAACCTCCATGTCCACGTACAACATAACCTGATTAGTATGACAAGAAACATTAAATTCTTAAGAAGAAAAAAGTAATGAAATTTAGTAGGTACACTTCACAAGGGAGACAAGCCTACATACCACCCTTGCAAAACCTTCAGGATTATGTTCCAAGGCAGCAGCCCAGTTCTCATCAATCCCTTTCTGCATCACAATATTGTAAACGCCCAAAGATCATATTGACCAGAAAAATAAGGGATACACATGAGGATATAACCACCTTGGTCAAACCACAAATTAACATTCGACACATTTCAAATGCAAATAGGTTCCAACTAAGTTAGATCAGTACAATGTTGGAGAAAACTAACCTGCCGGATGGCAGCTTCAATTTTCCTTTGTGCTTCAACATCAAAAGGATCAGCATGAAGAAGAGCCTATGGCACAAAATCGAATACATATGCATCAAGCACAGAGATGATCAGTAAATATAATATTATCACAAGTAGGATTAAGCTCTTTTAGAATTAACAAAATTCTTGATAACCAAATCGTGATATAATAAAGCAATACATGAAAAACTTAGTGCGTAAATTTGGCCACTCATACTAAACCACCTACAGGAACAGACCACTAGGACAAGCTACTCACAAGTTCCTCCTCCTCTTTTTGTCGTAACTCTGATCGTTGCTGATGACGCGTTCGTAGGATGTCCTGCAGTTTGTTGAGATCATTCCCAAGAATAGCTTGTGCAAGTTCAGGGTCAGCCCGAAATATTTGTCCAATTAGATTAGAATCGCTTCGAACATGTTGCTGAAAAGCTCCAGGGTTCACAGCGGATCCATCAGGATTGAAGCTCAAATCGTTAGTAGATGCTCTGCAAATGATTCATGTTCTTATCAATCAACAAAAAAAAAGAATAAAAGACTGAGAAGCTTCTTTCCATGAAATAGAACTGCAGAAAAACAGCACTAAAATCTCATAAGAGACATCGAGGTCAATTCTGGATAGATATCAAGAACCCTTTAAAATCCAGTAGTGAGTTTTCAAAAGATTCAAACAAAAAAGAAGCAAATGAGTAACCGATCCATAAATTACCTAGAACCAGCACTGGAGACCATCATAATTAAATCATCATCCTTAACACCCAAAGCACTCAATTTCTCGGAGTTCTGCATTTCTCTCCCATGATAAAGAAGTTGCTGCTGCTGTAATGGAACATTTGTCTGCCATAAACCCAAACAAGTTCTAACCAATCAGCATAAACCCAGCCAGCACCACAGTCAGCTCTCAAAATTCCAACACATTTTTTTAAAAAATGGAATCTTTTATCCACTAGCATACAGTATAAGCTAATGAAAGTCAACAGTTCATTTTCAAAAACCCTAAACCCTTGGGGAAACCAAAGAAATGAAAACAAAGAACCCCGAATAATCCCAAAAGGAAGCATATAAACCAAAGGGCATACACTGACCTCCACTTCCAGCAAAGCTTTCAAATTTTCAAACTATCAGAAACAAAAAAAAAAAAGAAAGAGAAAAATCAGCAAAGAAACATGGATTTAAGATGAGCATAAAGAAGGGATAAAAGGGTACTCAACAGTTTCATGAGGATCAACGTCTAAGGTGACGATCTGTTCATCTGCCGTCATTACAGTAATTCTCATCCTCTGTTGGGTTAATTTTGTGTAATGCAAAGGAAAGGCGGGGAAAGGATTTACCTTGTGTTCAATTGGAGTTGAAATACGATGTTTCTTATAACAAAGTTTCTGTTTTGTTCTTTATATCTTGGTGCCGAAGCAGGGAAACAGATGGAAATTATTGTCCAGACTTGTAGAGTTTTGCGTTTGTCTAGAATTCACACTGTTTGTTAGGATTAATGAGGCCCAAGGTCTAGGCTAGCCCAATCCAAGAAGCTCAACTTGGTCAAAACAATTAGCACAGTTGTTTAAGATTAAATTTTTTTATTTAAGATTTAGGCTTCACGATTGCTTTTGGGTGGAAAAACCAGTTTGAGAAGCTAGAAGCAACAAAAAAACAAACAACTTTTAAGTGTTAAAATATTGGTTTGTCCAGAAGCAACCAAAAACAACCAGTTTTGGAGTGTCAAAACCTTAGTTTGCCCCTCAAACTAGCTTCTCAAACATTGGTTTGCCAAAAGTTATAAAAACTAGCTTTTGCAAAATCTTGGTTTGCTCCAAACCTTGATTTTGCAACCTTAACCGCAAACAAAATATTTTTTAGTGTCCATTCAGATTTTTCAATCGGTTTTTAGGTTTAATATTTTTTTACATAAGCAACTAAAAAGAGAAAATATTTAAAATTATAATAAAGATTTACAATTATTATCATAAACTAAATATATAATTTAAATATTTTCTATAAAATTGACACAAAAACTAGTCATTTTAGATCATAAAATGACCATAAATGAAAAAAGTTAAAAATTCAATCAAAAAATAGATGTGAACAAATTTGATTGCATCGGCAAACGAACTACAAAAGGAGATTAAGCTATTGAAAGACCATTGAGAACCTTAAATTAGAGCCGAACGTCATGAGAAACTATCTAGGAATGTAAATCGCGTATCCAAATTCAATATGAGGGTCCAGAAAAAGGAAAGATCAACATGATTACAAATAAGCGACATCTTAATCAGTTGTTATATTGTCAAATCAAATCCTGAGAAAACATAAAATAAAAAGAAACGATCAAACAATCAAAAAAGAAGACAAAAAATATAAAAAAACAGAGATAAACGTACCACAAAAAAATTATTTATCAAAAATTTTAAAAAATAAAAAATTAGCGGTCGGCGACCAACATCAAAATTGGTATCTTCAACTAAACAAGTTGAACGTTGTGGTGTTCTATAGAGAGAAAATAAGTTGCGGCGCAAACTCTAAGTTTAGGTTAACTCTAAGTTTAGGTTATTCTTCAGATTATTTCGAATGATTTAATTCTTTACTAATTTAAATCGTTGATTTATTATGTTCGCATCGATAAATGTAGGAGAGATTAGGGGTGCAAATGAATATATGGTTCGATGAATTATCTGTATAATCGTTGTTTATGTTCTCTTATTAAACTAAATAAACGAGTATAAACAAAATTTTTATGTTCGTTTAATAAATAAACGAACGCAAACATAAGTGTCTTCGGTTTGTTTATGTTCACGAACAAACTCATCTAAAACAGGAGCGGTTCAAAGATTTAAGGACCCTGCTCAATTTATTAAAATGTGGCCCTTAATTTATGATATGAAAGAAGTATAATATTTTTTCAAATAAAGCTCCTTAATACAAAAATGTTATATTACTCTATTGATTAACATAAAAATAACTTAAAAATATCTAAAAATCTAATATTTTCACTTGTAAGCGTGGTTCTTCTTGCATTTTTTAAAAAGAATCATATGCAACGCTTTTAATATTAATTTCTTCCAAAATGCCACTCTTGAGTGCTATCAAACCAAGTTTATTTGTCTTTTCTTGCGATATTTTTTTTTCGTTTGTATGATTTCACAAAACTTCAATTTTGAAAAACTTCATTCTGCAGAAGCAATAGTAATAGAATTAATCAATAAGACTCTATATGAAATTGTCACATTGAAAAGTTAATGGAATTGAGCGGCTCTAGTCACAATAATTTTTTGATTAATATTTTTTTTAAAAATAATGTTATATATATATATATATATTACAGTATTTTTTTAGAATATATATTATTAGAGAATTCATTTGGGCCCCTATTTTTGGGCCATGTGCGATCTAACCTATTAAACATGCTCAAAACCACCCTGATCTAATAGATCTTCAATAAGCTCGTTTATTTATTAATAATATTTTTATAAAAATATTAAAATAATATTTCTATCTATTTCTATATTTGAATTTCTTTTGAATAGCTATATTTGAATTTCAACTCGGTACTCTATGAAACAATACATATTATATTTGCAATAAGTATTGATAATTTCACAAAACTAACCACTTAAGTCAATGTTCAGTAAAATTTATCGTTATAAATAATAGTAAAAAAATATAAATTTCAAAAGAATTGATATTTATTTACAATGTTGTAAATAAGCATTGATCACTTATTTACATTGCTGTAAATAAGTATATGTTCACGAACGTTAAATTCGTGAGTGCTAACAAACTGAGCCTGAACACATCAAATAATAAACAAACAGAACTTGAACATAATATTAAAAATTACATAAACACAAATGAAATATAATCAACTTTAAAATTAAACAAACGAACATATTTTTTCCGAATCGTTATTTGTATTTCATGATCAAAGTAGTCGTCCAGACATAAAGTTGGGGACGTGTTTCGTATTTGGAAAGTAAGTAGTAACCTTATCTCCTATGATTACGCGTTTAACCATAATTTCACACTCTCAGTTTTGGAAAGATTAGGTAAGGGATTCAAATTCCCAAATTTAATTTGTATACTTTGAGTTGATTTTTTTATAATGTCTGTACTATTGAGACTAATAATAAAATGAATATTTTTATGAGAAAAATTATATGTAAGCATTTTATTCAGAATAAAACTAATTGTTAACTATTTAGACTAATAAATGATGCTAAAAAACGTAGAATCAAATTACGAGATAAGACATTAGATCCCTTAAACAAGGTCTGATGTTCGAATCTTGACGTTATGAATGAAACGAATTAGGTTAGGAGAATTGCCCCGTAATAAGCATTTGTAATACCCAATTATGATGTATTAATTGATTCATATCTTTTGAGCAGTTTGGTTTAAGGTTGGAAAAAGAAATAACAAGATTAATTTGGTTTACTATTCATGGCTTAAACAATGTCAAATTAAAAGCAATAATTAATTGTGCTAATTATTGGAATTAATGACTAACCCATTTGGAGCAAGTGAAAATTCAAATTATATCAATTTAACAATCCAAAGTGTAATAGAGGAGTAAATACTAAAATACACAATAGTAGAGACACCAAAATCATAATTTGACCTCTAAATACACATCAGCTACTCCATCAAAACAGTACGTTTGGTGGTAGGGTTGTTCTGGGATTGGGACTGATAAAAACAAGAAAACAAAGCCTGCATCTGGATTATACATCAATATGAACAAACGAATGACAGTAGAATTTGAATTTGATGAAATCCCAACAAAGAAAGAAACAAATCCAAGTTATTTTCTAATCACAACACGAACGAAAGAACTGAGGGGATTTAGAACGGAGGAGGAGCTGCATAACCCAGAAAAGGCCTTCCACAAGAGGAGAATTTGGGGTCACAGGAATCCACATGAACCGTATCATTGAGCTTGTGGAATCCGTTCTTGAAAACCCAGAAACCGAACAACAACCCGATCGCCACCACCACTAGAATCAAGCAAGTGCAGAGCATGCATATTCTCCCGCAACACACCTTGAATCTATCTGAAGAACAGAAAAGGAACAACACTTTCTGGGTTTATTTTGTTTAAAATTCTGGGGCATTTTTAGTGATTTATAAAGACGAAGAAAGGGATTTAAAGGGTGGGTTTTGGATCTCGAAGAGAAGAAGAAAAACGTGAGATTGAAGGAGGAAAGTGACAGGTTGAAAATATTTGGACGTTAGGGGGATTGGAATTGTTGAATGGCTTGAAAGGTAAGCAAGAGATCCCGTTTTCCTCTTTGCTTTACCTTTTTAACTAACTACAAGTTCCCCGTCCAACGACACACGGAAAACAAAGTCAAATTGCTTCGACCTAATCCATTCATAAAAGCAATCGGAAAGTGTACCAACTTTGCTTGCACATACTTTAGGGGCTTTTGGATTGTAGGATTGGGCCCTTTTCAAAGAGTTGTCCTTTGTGAGGTGGGCTTTGGCCTGTTTTCAAGCTCAAAGTTCGGAATGTGGAAGTGTAGATGTGGGTATGATCAAAATTTTCTAAGTTTTTTCATGCATTTGGAGAATCTTTAGAGGTTATATCCTCGTATTTTTGTGTCCGACATAAATTCCAGACACGATTATTTCAAGTTCTTATTTAAAGGGATCTAATGCCTTTTTTTTACTAAACAAACTGATTTTTGTTCTAATTATTGTGATTTTTATATAGAGTAATTTTTTCATGCACAAACGTCATAAACACCTTAGTTTTAATGTTTAAAGATTTCGTTTAGAGTATAGTTTTTAGGGGATTTAGTGGACGAGTCTTGAATTTAGGGGGTGTGGCTAAAATTTAGGATTTATAAGTTAAAACCTAAATCCTTAACCATATTCCCCTAAAATCTAAACCCTAACCTCTAAACCCTAAATTTTAATACATGAACCTTAAATTCTAACCATAAATACTAAATTCTAAACTGATACACTTAAACTCATAAACCTTAAACCCCTTTGTGATATTTTCCCTTTGATATATATATATATATAGTGCATTGTTGTGTTTTGTTTTAAACCCCTTTGTGATTGCAGGAAGTGCAGCGGACCAAATATTGCAGCTATAACACCTTTAACGTATACTCGTAAATCGAATATACATTAAAAATGTTACAGAGTCGTTTAAAGAAATCTCAACTTATAAATTTATTTTTACAAGTATTTACAAATTTTAGTTTGTAAATCTAACCCTTTCTCAGTTTTCTTGAAAACACAACCGATGTGCAGTTAGCTAGTTTCAACCCTGAATTAATTATTTTAAAATATATTTGGCAATTATTAAAAACAACGGTTCAATTCAGGGTGAAAACTAAGTTCGCTATCTAGGCTCTTTTCTTAACTTTAAAATCTTTACGCGATTATCGATTATTCTTATTAGCAAAGTAATTTATCCTTTCTACCTTAGCTTTATTCTGTTACAATGCTAAAGCCTTATTTTGCTTTATCCATATACGATTCATCATAAAAACTGATTACTTATCTATCATTTAGTCTAATTTAATGCATCATACTCTATTAGCAATTAAATACTTGCATGCCCACTGGAGATTATCATAAGCTAGAATATCTTACTGATGTTTTGTAGATTAAAGCTTGATCAACATGCTCGACTCCTCTTCAAATACTCTATCTTAATCTATGTGTGAAACAAACACACGCTAAGTACGAACTTAATGAGGCAAAACTTATAAATCAAAGTAAAGCACTTTAATTTTAATAAAAATTGCATAATAAATAAAATACTGAATATAACATATAAGAATTTAGAATCGTATAGAATGACTTATCGAAGTCGTTCCTTTGTCATGTAACCTGTAAAAATCAACATCTCATATACATACATAAGGCAATGTCATGTCAAATCAAATATCCAGTAAATCACTTGTTTTCATTTGAATCATATCACTTTTCACTTTCCTTTAGATCACTTGTACTTGTTACTTTTTATTCAATTCATAGCCCAATGTAATGTAATTGAGAAGCATGGTATGCGAGTCACTATTGAGTATGCACATGTGCGGTATCAACTAATATGTTGTGCCATAATAAATCACTGTATCACTAAGTCATAGTTGTAGAACACAACGTCACAGTATCACTATATCATTATACTCCACCTCATTGGCATGCCAATTATACCAAGAATCTCAATAATCATACAAAGGTCTTTTAACATCAATATCTTGTAAAGATCATTATAAACCATTTAAAAATTATTGTAAAATATATCAATTTACGATTCAAATTCTTTTCTTTCAAATCATTCTAGGTTAACATATTATATTTCTTTCTCATATTATATATATAAAATATGTAAAAATGCACTCACCTAGGCCATTTATTAGCTTGCCTCACTAAGCTCTATTTGATCATTTCTTTCATAGTACCTCGAACCTTCTTTTGATTCGGATCCAAACTCCATTAATCACATGAATATAAACAACATTTGTTAGATTCAAATCTAACAATTTCTCAAACATGCTATCAAATCTAATCATTCGAATATACAAATTCCTCTTTCCTTCCTTATACTGTCCAAAACTCATTTTGGTCCTTAATAACCATTTAGAACTTCCATTAACCATTTTCAAGCTTACTAATTAACCTTAGATACAAAATGTATCAATTCTCATTTTCTGGCAGATTGCACTACCTTCAAAAAAATATTTCTATAAAATAATCTACAACTCGGAATTCAATTACGTTTGTTCTGAAAGAAACTAGATTCAATAAGCTTTTAACCATATAAATTAATAGCCCAAATTCAACTTGTACGATTTATGGCGAATTTTCAAAGTCAATTATAATGCTGGAATTCAGAACAGACTGGTGCTCTGTTTTCTGACTTTTCGTCACTTAAAAATTCATATCTTTTGACTCGAAACTCGAAATCAGTTTTCGTTTGTTCCAACGAAACTAGACGAACAAATCTTTACATCGGTATAAAATTCACAATCTAACCATTTTTGTAGAATTTATGTTGAATTTTCAAACTTACTGCCATAATCCAATTTTCTACACAACTTCCGTAATTAACTTCAACTTTTATACTAACTTCTCCTTACTTCTCTACTTGTCAATTTAGTCCCATTATTTGCTTTAAACCACCAACTTATCACCTTCTTCATCAAATAATTATTCACAATAGTTCCCTCTAATTTTCCTTCTTTATCGAATGGTCTCTAATAATGCAAAGGTAAGGATCCAAAATTTTTAACTTTGCAAATTAGTCCTCAATTCAACATTACCACCTTAATTACATCATTACAACTAAAATTCAGATTTAGTCCTTATCCAAAACCTCATTTCCAAATTGGTCACTTAACTTTGACAAATTGTCAAAATGGTCACTAATTCAATTTAACATCGGTTTAGTATTCTAACATCAATTTCACATCCCCAACATCCTTAATAACATATATACACACCAAATCGATACAAATTCAGATTTGGTCCTCTAACTTTTAAGATTGCCGAATTGGTCCCTATCAAATTAACTTAAGGTATTGCTTCCAAACAACAAATCAAGCTTACTAAATCATTAATTCAATATCACAAACCCTAAATTAAATTTGAATCCATAAATCCTAATCATCTTCATAATAATCTAAACACGTAGAACTTAAATCCTAACTCAATATCATGATTTTAACATCATACTAACTTGATTTCAACTTGAGTTCAATCATGGAATCATAAAATCTCAAAAGCCCCAATTGATCCATAAACCCTAATTTCTTTCTCATATAAATTCTCATAAATCAATCATGAATTCCATGAATTATTGATATCAAAAGATAGAGCTTGAAGAGTATAACAACTTTGTAGTTGAAGAGATTACCTGAAAACCGAGTTTCGGGGCTTGAATCGAGCTTGGAAAATTTTTCTCTTTCTTTCCCTAGCTCTCACATTTTTTGCTGGAAAAGATGAATCTTTTCCCCATTATTTTACACATATATCTATTAAATGAATATTAAATTCATTTAATAGTGAAATTACAATTTTGCCCTTGTATCTAATGGTTGAGATTGATTTTATCATCAATCAAGGGCCAAGATTTAATCTTCCATTTCCTCTTTCCAAAATTGCCCTTATAACTTTTTAAATATTTCAAAATTGCCATTGGGGCCAAATGACCAATTTGCCCTCCAACTAGTTTTTATTTACTAGTTGCCATTCTTGTAAAAATTCAACTAAGTCTAGCTGGAATTAAACCAAATATAATAAAATATTCATAAAATAGTATTTTATGACTTTTCTATGGCTTTTGGATCAGCCTTTGAAATTCCAGTTCGATCCGATTTCCTGATATTCATAAAATACTTCTACTGCGATTTTACCTTTTCCGAGCTATTGGATTTATTCCGAAAATTCTATATTTCCATATTTGGGAAATAAACTCTATTATCCCATAAAACTTCCTTTTCCAAGGATTTAGACCAGATTTTCTTAACTAGTCTATTTTTCCGATACTTATCGAAAATCTTCATAGAATAAAATTTCTTTTAGAATTCCTTTATCGATAATCCATACGAATATTCTCTACTCTTACTGAATCCAAAATATCGCTTAGAAACACTTTTATGGGACCTTCCCGGAGGTCACCCATCTTAATATTTCCCTGGCCTGAGCACGATTATCAATTTTATTCTATCCAAATTCAGTACCTTTTACTGCATTTTAATTCTTAAAACCGATATCAAGGTACTTATTTCGATCTGATTCACTCTTATACTGAATAAAATTACTTATTGGGAAAATTTACACTTTAGTCCCCAAATTTTTCTAAAGTTTATACTTTAACCACCAAAACTTTTAAAGTTTACAATTTGGTCACTAGCCAAAAATTGTGATATTACAGCAGGTCTATGTACCACAACCTTTCATTGCCGGTGGACAGCCACCATTGGCAGTGCCAAGCCATACACCGTATTTGCACGCCCCTTTCCTCGTAAATTACCCCGTACAAATCCCAGGAACAAATGGACTATTTACCACCAAGCTTCCATGAAGACCAAAAATCGTAGGTCTTTTTGGTGTCATTATGTATGCTCTAATACTAAAAAAATTAAATTCTATACTCAAACTTTAGATTTTAAACTTTGAATCCTAAACTTTAAAAACTAAACTTCAAACCTAAACCTTAAATCCAATTTTTTATATTAGAACATACATAAAAGCATTGAAAAGGATATAAGATTTTATTAAATTTTGTTGCTTTATTAGTATACCGTTTTTAGCTTTGTTTGAAGGTAAATAAATGCGTTGACCTATGAATCCTCATCTGTTGGTGCATCCAAGTTTTTGAGTAATTTTCATTTCTCCATGAATTAGAAATTATCTACTTTGCTTTTGTTTCTTTGAAGAATTTAAGGCATGCGTCAATAATTCTATATTCTACTAAAAACGAAAAAAATGAGAATATAGGGAGAATTCTTTTTCAAAAAAATGGAAAATTTCATAAAAATTTATAATATAAAAAATAAATAAATATTGATTATATAAATAATTATTTCATACAGATAGTGATTTTTTTCAGAAGTAAGAGTTTGATCTTGTTATATGTTTTATTTAGTATTTAGAATTTGAATGAGTCTAGAACGAACGATGCACACCGCTGAACACTATTAACTTAATATACCACTGAACACCATTAATTTTTAATGACTTTTAAATAATTATTAAAAATCCCAAAGGCTCAACATGCAATTAATCATATTTCAAACTAACATTAGAAGAAATTATTTTATGAACCATTCTCACAATCTCATCCATGGTCTTACCCAATTAAATAAACTTACACCATCTTTATTTTCCACAAAATATTTTCTTATAAATTAAAATTTACAAATCATCATCTTCTTCCTTGTTAAGTATGGCTCATATACTAGATAAAGGACAGATGCAAGTTCTAATTCAACATCTAGTGGTTCTAATACAGTTGATTTGCAGGATTATAATCTAGCCAGAGATATTGAGAGACGCACCAATATAAAGGCTCCATGCAGATTGGATTTTGAAGACATGGTGTCTTTTGCACTTCACATTAGCAGTGATGATCTAGCTACTTTTCAAGGAGCTATCACTAGTCCGGAGAAAGGGAAATGAATGGCTGCAATAGTTGAGGAGATGAAGTCTTTGCAGAAAAATCATACATGGGAGCTAGTTTGGCTTCCTAAGGGAAATAAGGCTATTGGTTGCAAATGGGTGTATAAAAGGAAACCAACAGTATCAGAAAAAGTGGGGGGAAGTTCAAGGCTTTATTGGTAGCAAAGGGTTTTTCATAGCAGAAGGGAGTTGATTATGATGAAATCTTCTCTCCTATTATTAGGCATACTTCAATCAGGGCAGTACTTGCATTAGTAGCTAGTTGGGATTTGCATTTAGAATAGGTGAATCTTAAAACTGCCTTTTTGCATGGAGATCTAGAGGAGCAGATTTATATGCAGCATCCAGAAGGGTTCACTCAATCAAGATGTGAGCATCTGGCTTGCAGGTTAAAGAAATCTTTGTATGGGTTGAAACAGTCTTCAAGACAATGGTACAAATGATTCAACCCCTACATGATTCAGATTGGTTACAAGCGATGTAAGTATGATTGTTGTGTTTATGTTAAAAACCTTGATGATGGTTCTTTTATTTTTCTGCTACTGTATGTTGATGATATGTTGATTGCTGCGAAGAATATGCATGATGTTGTTGGCTTGAAAGCTTTATTGAGTCAGGAATTTGATATGAAAGACTTAGGAGCTGCAAAGAAAATTCTTGGAATGAAGATTCACAGAGATAGAGGCTCAAGGAAACTATGGTTATCTCAGTAAGGCTATGTTGAGAAAGTGTTAGACAAGTTTGGGATGAGCAATGCAAAGACCGTGAGCACTCCATTGGCAAATCATTTTAAGCTTTCTTTAGAACAGTGCCCAAAGACAGATAAGGAAATCAAAGAGATGGCAAAGGTCCCATATGCCAGTGTTGCAGGCTACCTGATGTATGCGATGGTATGTACTCGCCCCGATTTAGCTCATGCTGTTACTCAAGTCTGTAAATACATGTCTAAACCAGGTAGACGGCATTGGGAAGCAGTCAAGTAGATTTTCAGGTATTTGAAGGGTACTGTAGGACATGGAATTATTTTTGGTAGTTAGCAAAATGATCATATGGTTGTAGGATATGTGGATTCAGACTATGCAGGTGATTTGGATGATAGAAGGTCTACAACTGGGTATGTTTTTTACTCTTGGTGGAGGGCTTATATGTTGGAAGTCAATTGTTCAGTCGATTGTGGCATTATCTACAACTGAAGCTGAGTACATGGCAGTAGCTGAAGCTGCAAAAGAAGCCTTATGGCTTATTGGGCTAGTAAAGGAATTGAGTATTCAGCAAGGTGGAGTTCAGTTGCATTGTGATAGCCAAAGTGCTATTCATTTGGCTAAGAATCAAGTGTATCATGCTAGAACTAAGCATATTGATGTGAGGTTTCACAAGATTAGAGAGTTGATTGCATCTGGTGAGATATTGTTAAAGAAGGTGCATACCACAGACAATGCATGTGGCATGTTGACCAAGCCAGTTACTACTGATAAGTTCATGCATTGCTTGGACTTGTTGAATGTTTGCAATTGCTAGAGAAGCATGGTAGTCCAACCCACTTTGATGTGTGAGAAACTCCTAGATTAATCTCTTAAGGGGGCATGATATTCACAAATGTGGAGATTTCTTAAGTATGGCTCATATACTAGATAAAGGATAGGTGTTGGAGTGGGAGTGAGCGAACGGAGTGGGAGCATCTGTTCATTAAATGAGTTTCAAGTTAGTTTGCAGGCTAAGATTAAGTGGGCTTGGGGGTGCGAGGGCGAAGCCCCGCGGTACGGTATGTGGTATTTTGATAATTGTACCAGGGTTATTCTTATACATTGTATTTGTAACCTAATTGTATTATCAATCTCATAATAAGAAAACAGCCGCTCGTTGCTCCCGAAGACGTAAGCATATTGTCGAACCTCGTTAAAATCCTGTGTTCTTGTTTGTTTAATTTCTTGATTATTATCTTGATTTCTCAACATTCCTCATACCTCATGAATTTATTCTAATATGATAATAAATGAAATCGTTAAAATAAAAAAACCTAAAAAACTCAACCCACAAATCGAAAGAGACAAAACTGCATTCCAATCTCAATCTATAAAATAATAATTTATAAGAAGATATGTAACAAATGAAACTAAAGTTACACAGAGAATCCTGACCCATCCCTTATAAGCCTGTGTCTGGTTAACATCAATACCCAAAGATGAGCCACCACTGTTAAGGCCTCGCAGAAGCACCGAGGCTGCGAGCTCACGACGTTTGCAAGCTGAGAGTAGCATAACAAAGACGGCGTCGATGAGTCGCCTTGTATATAATTCAAGCACAGGGACATGCTAATGAGCACATTGGTGCAACTCGAATTCGATTGTGCCAAAGCTTCGGTCCGCAAAGATGCTGCAACTATAAACGCTGCTGCAAATATTGTTGCATTCATGCTTCTTGTTGGCTTATAAGGGGGCGGGTCAGGATTTTATGTGTAACTCTAGTTTCATTCGTTACATATCTTTTTATAAATTATTATTTTATGGGGTGAGATTGGAATATAGTGATTTCATTATTAATAATTTTATTTTTATCTTTTAATTTGTGAGTTAAATTTTTTGGGTGTTGTTTATTTTAATGATTTCATTCAATATCATATTAGATTAAATATATGAGGTATGAGGGAGAAGGTGATGATTTGTAAATTTTAATTTATAAGAAAATATTATGTGGAAAATAAAGATGATGTGAGTTTATTTAATTGGGTAAGACCATTGATGAGATTGTGAGAATGATTCATGGAATAATTTTTTTCTAATTTTATTTTGAAATATGATTAATTGTATGTTTAGCCTTTAAGATTTTTAATAATTATTTTAAAATATTAAAAGATTAATGATGTTCAGCGATGTGTGTTACATGTTCTATAGTTTTCCTTAGAATTTAGGAGTTATGTTTATTATATAATCACATATGTTTCTTTTAAAGAAACTAAATTGAAATTGAATCTATAGAAATAACATAAGAATGCAAGTTTAATAATTTCTCATTCTCCAAATAATATTGTAGTCATGTCAAGGGAAATAAAGATAAGGGTGCCTTTCGATAACCAAATAAAAAGATTATGGATTTTGATTTTTTTCCATTCAACCTCAAATGATTTTTTTAAGAAAATTTATATTTTTATCATCCATTAATTTAAAATAATATTTTAAAGAGCGAATAGTTGCTAAGAACATATGAAGAAGAGAAGTCGTAATCGATTAAAGTTGCAAAAAAATAAAGTGTTTGTTGATTTGTTTTTGTTGAGTTGGGACATTTTTTGTTCTGACATTTTTTGGTGTAATTAGGGGATTGAGGGGTAATGGTGAACGAGTGGTGATGAGTTGCATGTTGGGTTACTAAAGGTGTGTGGATGTGGTGTACTTATAGGTCGAGGTCGTGATGGTGACCGTTAATTCAACAATTTTTTTTTATATTACGTTTGATGCAGGCGTTGTATTTTTTGGGCGGGTTGCGGGTGCTGAGTTATCATTTCGAATGTGTTGAATTGGGATGTTATTGTATTCGTTGGGCTGGATATCGTGCAGTGTAGCGCTCATAGGGGGTTATATTGATATGGTAATTCTTTTAGTAGCGCGTGAATGTTTGATTGGTATAATGTGTTTTATTGTTTGTGTACGGGGGCAGTGAGTACGAAAATTGCTACCTGAAATCTTGGTGTTCACAGAGGAGGTGGGTGGATGTGAGCTAGATTTGGTGCTTTGTCCCAGTGCTTTTTGGCGTTATGTTTCGTCCTCTAAATATTATTATGTTGTATTCTTTTCTTCCATTTTAAGTTTAGAGAGCTTTTTAATGCGACACATGATAATATTTTCTATGTATGCTTTTTCTACTATAATAAAATCATACTTGTTGATAAAAAATAATTTAAAATAATATCATCTTAAATGAACTAAATCATAAACTTATCATCTTAGCAGTGTTTGCATAGCAACATAGCCGGCTCAAAAATTTAAGGAATATTATGTAATTTATTAAACAAGGCTCTTATTTAAAAAAAAAAATATTTGTTAATTTGTTATGTATGTGATAAACTATTTTTGAATGAAACATGAATCTAAAAAAACTCAAATCCATTCAATACACAACATTTTACTTTTTTCACTGTTTTCTTGTTAGCCCAGAACTAATATTTTATTTTCTTCTTAAAAATATTTAACCTAACTTATTTTGGTTTCTTTCTTTTTTTTTCGAAAAGCATGTGCGATTATTCATATTACATATGTCCAGAACCCCATAGCATAACCGGGTGCACTGTCACTATGTCCATATTAAGTTTTACATGGATAAGTGATCCTGCCAATGAAACATACTGTCAAAGTATTGATTACATTAAAAAAAAAAGACAAGACATCATCTTGAATACACTTGTATCAAAGACAATAAGAAGCATGCACAAGAAAGAAAGAAACAATTGCTTCTAATTATTTCATATGAAAGAAACCAAAAGAATTAGAAAGGAGGCGGAGCTGCATAGCTCAAGAAAGGCCTTCCACAAGTAGGGAATTTAGGATCACAGTAATCCCAACCCAGCCCATTCAACCACCCCATCATGGCCGCAATCCCAACCGCCAACACAAGCACACATACGACGAGACAACATACTGAGCCACACAAACCCATCTTCTCAAGTCTAACAGCAAAAAGAATTTTTTAAAAATTGAGGTTTAAATGAAAATTTTTAAAAAATTTTAGGGTTTAACTAAAAATTTTAATAATTTTGAGAGGAAATTTAATTAAAAATATTCAAAAATTTGAAGTTTGATATGAATTTTTAAAAATTTTGAGGGGATGATTTTTTTTTTTTGAAAGTTAAAGAAACTTTTTATTCAAGAGTGAGAAAATCGGGCCTTTATAGGAGCCTCATTAAAAACATCTCTAAGCCTAAATAGAGAAAAAAAGTGCCACGTGCCAACGCCGAAACCTTACACAGACAAACCAGCACACCCGGGATAAGTTTTAGCAGCTTGAGAAACAAACTAGACATGAAAAACCAAGGCCTAAACCACGATCAACAAAGCAACATACCCCTGAAACTAAATCTCTTGATATACAAAATAAAACATGATCCCTACATGGGGAATTCACCTTTCCTCAAAAGCGTGATTGCAGTGCAGCGTGGGGTCACTTATTACTACAAGGCTTATCAGTCACAAAAACAGTAAGGTAACAGGAGACATCATGTGATCAAAGAGGAGATACCAGCAGCATAGCTGACCGTCGATTAATGCCCTTCTTAGCCAGGTTATCTGCTACTTCATTTTGATCCCTAGGAACAAGTTGTAAACTCCACGATATACCTGCACAACAGTTAATACACGATAACACAATAATTTTAGCAGAATCAGGTGCAAACTGTGGCTTTTGGATCCAACTAATCGCATTACTACAGTCACTTTCTATAATAAGAACATGAGACTGAATCCATATAGAAGAGCTGAACACCAAGCAGGCTTCTCTAATTGCCAGCAGCTCAGCAGAGGAAGCATCTCTAATGCCCACCGATTTTGAAAACGTAATAAGAGATCGAAAAAAATGATCTCTCAAAACTCCCCCAATGCCTGCGGCCCCATAACTGCCCGAAACAGCCCCATCAACATTGAACTTTAAAGAACCCGAGCAAGGGAGAGACCACCTGCAAATGCGCGAACTTTGGGCCAAAACACTAACTGATTTGAATATGGAGGGGGAACACACAAGCTCATTTATACAGTGAGGAATAGAAGGCCATTTAGCTTTGGCCCACCAACTAATTCTTGCTACGGCAGTGTCGAACAATTGATTCATGTCCAGGCTTGAACCTCTGAAAACTAAGTCATTCATGGACAGCCACAAAGACCAAATGGTGCCAAAGAAAATATCATCCACAGAGGTTTATTTGAGAGACGGACACCAAGTCCTTCCCAACTTAGAAGCAAAGAAGCAGGATTGTTTGGGATCACAAAATGAAAACCCCATATACCACACCACCGTTGGATATTCCATGAGACCGAGAATTCACAAAACAAGTAATTTATTGTCTCAGGAGAGTAAGAACACAAAGGGCAAATTTGAGAGGATAAAGAACTAATCCCCCGCTTCGATAACTCAACTCTAGTCGGAATGCGGCCATGGATAACCGTCCACACGAAGCACTCCACATTAGGGGGAACCAGATTAGACCAAACCATCTGCCAAATGAAAGAATGAGCAGAGTTTTGCGAGGATAATAGATTGCAGTAGCTAGAGAAACTATACAACCCATTCGAGCAGCCTAGGGTGTTCAAACGGTCAGTTAAACTGAATTAACCGACCAAACCGAACTAATTCGGTTAAACGGTCGGCCACCGAACTTTGTTCGGTCGGTGAGTGGTTAATTATTTTTTGGAAGTTCAGTTAATGGTTAATTTGGCTTGAAACAAGTTAATTAACCGAATTTACCGAATTACCCAAAATATAATAAATATTAAATATATTATATTTATACATATTATTATTAAGCCCAAATGGGAAAATCCTAAACATTCAGCCGTTCTAAGTTTAACCCAAATGGAAAAATTCTAAACATCTAATCTAATAAAATTAAAAAAACCCTAAATAGGTAAAAAAAACTAAACATTCAGGCTTAAGCCGTTCTTCCCTTTTCAATCTTTCAGAATCAGCTCAAAATTCGAATCCTTAATTTTATCGAAAATCACCTCCAGAGTTTTAGTCTTAACCATTCATCGCCTCATCGGAGCTTCATCGTGAGTCATTTTTTGGTGTTTATAAAGGTTGGTTTTATGGTTTATATCTTCTGTAATTTGAGCGTTTCTTTCTTCATTTTAACCACTTTTTTATTATATTAACTTATGGGCTATTTTCCCTCTTTTTATTTTATGTTGTGATGAATTTACAAAAAGGATTTTGATTTGAGTTGTTCTCTGGCATAAATTTTTAGATTTTAAGTTCTTAATTTTTGTTAATTGTTGTAAATTTGTCCCCCATCCCCTTTATATGGATATATGAATTGGTTCAATTTGTAGATCCACCTTGAAAAACTATTTTGGGTTTTTGAGATTGAGTTTATATCTGACTTTATGTACAAAAATGGGTATGTTAATCTTGGATTTGTTTTGCTAGTAATAATTGAGTGAAAAAGGCCCCTTTTTTGTTTGTACAAATAGTTCAATAGCTGATCTATTCGTAGATGTAAAATTGAGCTGGAATGCTATGTTGATTAATACTGTCGCAGTTACGATTTTTTTAATATTGTTGCAACTTATTAATTTTATATAATTTGATAAGTGCTTTACTTATATGATTATATAATTGTAACTTATCAATGTCATACAATTTTTGTAGATGGCCAATGTAGCAGCATCTATTGAGGGCAGTGTTTCACCCTTATTGTCAGAATTTGGGAATTCAACTGGTGAAGCTTCAAGTCAAACCAACAAAACAAGAGGGGTTAAACAAAAATCCATTCCTCTAAGGTCAGAAGTGTGGTCACATTTTACTAAATTTGTTAATAGTAAAGGTGAAACTAAGGGTAAATGCAATTATTGTGATAGAGAATTTTGTTGTGATGGAAAAAATGGAATTGGGTCATTGAAATATCACATGAATCAATGCAAGAAAAATCATAGTAATAATGTTGAAACTAATCAAGGCCAACTAGTTTTACCTACTAAAGGTCTTGAAGGAGAAGTGGGATATCTTGCAACTTGAAAATTTGATCAATAAGGAATTAGGAAAGCTTTAGCCCAAATTATTGTGATTGATGAATTGTCTTTCTCATTTGTTGAAAGTGAAAGTTTTAAAAAAATTATGTCTGTGGCATGCCCTAGGTTTCGTATTCCTTCAGGAATTACTATGACTAGGGATGTTTATCAATTGTAGTTGGATGAAAGGGTTAAGCTAAAACAACATTTAAGAAACTCATGTTCGAGAGTTTGTTTAACTACTGATACATGGACATCTTTGCAAAGAATTAATTATTTGTCTCGCTGCCCATTTTATTGACAATGATTGGAAATTGAACAAGAAAATCATTAATTTTTGTCTAATTTCTAGTCATAAGGGAGAGGCTATTGGGATGATAATTGAGAAATGCTTATTGAGTTGGAGGATTGATAAATTATTCATTGTCACTATTGATAATGCAAGTCCTAATTATACTACTATTTCTTATTTTAAAAAAATTTAGTCCTCGGGAAGGTTGCATTGTAAATGGTAAATATCTTCATATGAGATGCATGAGACACATTGTGAATTTGATTATTGTTGAAGGTTTAAAGGAAATGAATAAATCGATTGCACGTGTTAGGGGGCTGTGAGATATGTGAGACAATCTCCGGCTAGATTGAAAAAGTTTATGGAGTGTTTTGAGTTGGAGAAGATAGAAAGCAAAAATATGTTGTGTCTTGATGTTTGTACTAGGTGGAATTCTACCTACTTGATGTTAGAGACTGCTCAAAATTTTGAGAGGGCTTTTGAAAGATTTGAGGAGCAAGATATAAATTTTAGAGCTTAACTTAAGTTAGGAGAGGGTTGGCCAACTGCAGACGACTGGACTAGTGTTAGAAATTTGAGGGATTTCTTAGAACACTTTTATGAAGTTACTTTAAGAGTTTCTGGCTTTTCATATGTCACATCCAATAACTTTTTTGATGAGCTCACTGAAATTGATACCCTTCTACGAGATGCTCAATTAATTTTCGATATTGAATTTAGTGTTATGACCATGAGGATGAAAGATAAGTATGAAAAACATTAGGGTTCCCTAGATAAGATGAATATGCTTATTTTTGTTGCTTGTGTTCTTGATCCTAGACAAACATTGAGTTATCTTGATTTTGCACTTAGTCAAATGTACAACTCTGAAAAATGTTGTGAAATGATGCAAAAGTTGAAGAAGACTTTGTTCGAATTTATGATGAGTACAAACCTCGAGTTTCTAGTGATTATGGCCATTCGAGTGTGGTAAAACATTCTTCTCTAGGTGAACCACAACAAAAAGTGAAAAGGCGGATGAAAGATTTGTATAAAAAGCGTGTCATTGAAACCGTTGGTGAGGACCAAACTTATGAATTGGAAAGATATCTAGGTTAGGCTATTGAGAATGGTGATGATGGTTTTGATATCTTATTGTGGTGGAAAGTCAATAGCCCTAGATTTCCAACACTTTCCAAGATGGCCCAAGATGTGTTAGCTATACCAATTTCCAACACATCTTTGACCATCTTGGAAAATGTTGGAAATCTACGGCTATTGACTTTCCACCACAATAAGATATCAAAACTATCATCATCATTCTCAGTAGCCTCACCTAGATATCTTTCTAATTCAGAAGTTTTGTCCTCACCACTGGTTTCAATGACACGTTTTTATACAAAATTTTCATCTGTCTTTTCACTTTTTGTTGTGGTTCACCTAAAGAAGAATGTTTTGCTACACTCGAATGGCCACAATCACTAGAAACTCGAGGTTTGTACTCATCATACAATTTGGACAAAGTCTTCTTCAACTTTTGCATCATTTCACAACCTTTTTCAAAGTTGTACATTTGACTGAGTGCAAAATCAAGATAACTCAATTTTTGTCTAGGATCAAGAACACAAGAAACAAAAATAAACATATTCATCTTACCTAAGGAACCCCAATATTTTTCATACTTATCTTTCATCCTCATGGTCATAACACTAAATTCAATATCGAAAGTTAATTGAGCATCTTGTAAAAGGATATCAATTTCAGTGAGCTCATCAAAAAAGTTATTGGATGTGACATATAAAGTTCCATAAACTCTTAAAGTAACTTCATAAAAGTGATCTAAGAAATCCCCCAAATTTCTAACACTAGTCCAATCTTCTACAGTTAGCCAACCCTCTCCTAACTCAAGTTCAGCTCTAAAATTTGTATCTTGCTCCTCAAATCTTTCAAAAGCCCTCTCAAAATTTTGAGCAGCCTCTAACATCAAGTAGGTAGAGTTCCACCTAGTACAAACATCAAGACACAACATCTTTTTGCTTTCTATCGTCTTCAACTCAACACACTCCATAAACTTCTTCAATCTAGTGGAAGATTGTCTTACATATCTCACAGCCCCCTAACATGTGCAATCAATTTATTCATTTCTTTAAACCTTCAACAACAATCAAATTCACAATGTGTGTCATGCATATCATATGAAGATATTTACCATTTGCAATGCAACCTCCTCAAGGAATAAATTTCTTTTTTAAATAAAAATAGAAGTACCATTAGAACTTGCATTATCAACAGTGAACAATTTATCAATCCCCCAACTCAATAAGCATTTCTCAATCATCATCCTAATAGCATCTCCCTTATGACTAGAAATTGGACAAAAATTAATAATCGTCTTGCTCAATTTCCAATCATTGTCAATAAAATGGACAGTGAGACATAAATAATTAATTCTTTGCAAAGATGTCCATGTATCAGTAGTTAAATAAACTCTCGAACATGAGCTTCTTAAACATTGTTTTAGCTTAACCCTTTCATCCAAATACAATTGATAAACATCCCTAGTCATAGTAATTTTTGAAGGAATACGAAACATAGGGCATGCCACATGCATAAATTTCTTAAAACCTTCACTTTCAACAAATGAGAAAGGCAATTCATCAATCACAATCATTTGGGCTAAAGTTTTCCTAATTTTTTCTTGATCAAATTTCCAAGTTGCAAGATATCCAGTTCTCCTTCAAGACCTTTAGTAGGTAAAACTAGTTGGCCTTGATTAGTTTCAACATTATTACTAGGATTTTTCTTACATTGATTCATGTGATATTTCAATGACCCAGTTCCATTTTTTTCTATCACAACAAAATTCTCTATAACAATGATTGATTTTACCCTTAGTTTCACCTTCACTATTAACAAATTTAGTAAAATGTGACCACACTTCTGACCTTAGAGGAATGGCTTTTCGTTTAACCTTTATTGTTTTGTTGGTTTGATTTGAAGCTTCACCAGTTGAATACCCAGATTCTAGCAATGAGGGTGAAACACTGCCCTCAATAGATATTGTTATATTGTCCATCTACAAAAATTGTATGACATTGATCAGTTACAATTATATAATCATATCAGTAAGACACTTATCAAATTACATAAAATTAATAAGTTGCAACAATATTAAAAAAATTGTAACTACAACAATGTTAATCTGTAACACCCATTTTCGTATCCATACGACGAATACGAATCAAGAATGTCACAATTTTACTATCCTTAAATATTAATGATAATTGAAACAAAATTTAAGTTTTGATAATTTTGAACTCAAATCTTGACTACTAGTACACCCTGTCCCAAAATGCACATTCTTGCATTTTATATTTCTAATTCATCCTAATTCAATTCCCAAATGTCTTCAAATGTTATGTATGCTTATAAGGAACAATTGACTATCATGAAACATACATGCTCTCAATTATCTTAGCCTGCAACTCATCACCTGAAATTACTCTTAACTTTGATTTTTTCCAGAAACGCCAATTATCATGAAACTATAACGAACTTTAAAGGCCAATCACAACTCAATTAGGTTTAGCAAGTATACATGCCACTATAATAATCAAATCTCAATTAGGATGTCGTTAATGTGATTACCTGTTGAGCTTTCCAATATTGATGCAATGCTCTTCTCACTTTCATCTTGATTTACCTAAGCGTGCACAATCAAACACATGCTAAGTACGAACTTAGTGAGACAATAAAGGAAGTTAATAACAATAATTTAAATTTTATTCGACTTCATGGCTATGTTTATATAACATGATATATGTCAATGCATCAACTTTCACATTGCATTAGTAATTATTTACTATATGTCAATGTCATAAGACTTTCATGCTTGTCCATTTGTCATAATATGACATATATGCATAAATGCATCATGATCACTAGATATGTATTACCATCATGTTAATAATATATTAACATAATATAAACCGGATATAAATTTCTTACCAATATACTTGCCATTTATTCCAAAAGCTCACAATCTTATTCACATGTTTATCTTTTATTAACCAATAAACCATAGTCCAAATATAAGCCTATGAGGACCCTGGGTACACGAGACAAATATGCATCGAAGTGCTAATACACATAAGTTCATGCACACCATAATACACATAAGGTCATGCCCACCATATGCACTAAGTGTCTTTTATATACACTATAGTGCTAAAACGAGTATGTAGCGTGCTGCTGGACTTTATGGCATGCCAACTATACCATGCCCCTCAATAACATACTTAGGCATATATTTCATATTTATTTCATCAATGGCAATGTATATCAACATAATTTAATATTGGACAGTTCATACCTGAAATAACATTCATAATAAAACATCATATATAACTAGTGATCCATGCATTTATAATTAACTTTTGACATATTTAAAATATGCCAATCATATGCTCCATGACATAAATATAATGACAATAAAATTTGTGTAGGCTCATCGCAAGCCATCCCAATGATGTATAAAACATCAATGTGTCATGATATGTATGCAATTGCACTCACCTTGGCCACTTAACACAATGTCTCACTAAGTCCTAGTTCGATCATTTCTTTCATAATACCTCGAACCTTCTTTGATTCGGACTTAACTTCATTGATCACATGAATAAAATAAAATATTTGTTAGATTCAAATCTAACAATACCTTAAACATGATGTCTAATATAATCATTCGAATATAAAATTTCCAAATATTTTTCTTTCTTCCTTGTATTGTTCAAAAACTCATTTCCTTAGTGACCAATTTGAACTTCCATTAATTCTTCCGAGCTTGCTAACTAACATTTAAATACAAAATGTTTCATATTTCATTTTCTAACAGCTTGCACTACCTTCAAAGATTTATTTCTATAAAATAATCTACAACTCGGAATTCGATTTCGTTTATTCTAAAAGAAACTAGATTCGATAAAATTTTCAACCATATAATTTAATAGCCCAAATTCAACTCGTACGATTTATGACGAATTTTCAAAACCAATTACAGTGCTGAATTTCGAAGCAGACTGGTACTCTGTTTTCTGACCTTTCATCACTTAAATATTCATATCTTTTGATATACAAATCGAAATCAGTCACCGTTTGTTTTAAAAGAAACTATATTGAACCACAAATACAATTATATAAGGATCGCTTTCTAATTATTTTTGTAGAATTTATGGTGAATTTCCTAACTCACTTTCACATACTAAAATTTCTGGGCTGATTCATAAATTTGATCTTTAACATCCTTTAACCATTCCAACACTTCAGATTAACCTTCAATTACATTATTCTAACATTTTCCTTTCATGAAAAATCAAAATTAAATTTGAATCTAATAACCCTAAATTAACCCTAACTTGCCAAAATTAGGGGTTTTACTTTACACTTGAATTAAGCTTAGAAAAGCTAATTAAACACTTAATCCTTCAAAATCAAACAACAAATAAATTTATATCCATAAACATTAAACTTTAATCCTTCAATTTCATGGGCATAGCTTAACCAATCCATGAAATTTTTATACCAAATGATAGAGAATTCAAAGAGGATCAAATTTGCATTTCATAACTAAACCCTAAATCCAAGCCATTTAGGGTAAAAAATAAAAAAATAACATTCTTACCTTGGTCTCTTGGAACCCCACGGTGGAGAAGGAAGATGAGAAAAATCTTGTACTTTCTTTTACTTTTAATTAATGCCATTTGACATTTTAAAATCCTTAAATATTGAAAATATCCTCCAAATAGTGAAATGAACATTTTGCCCTCAAATCCAATGAATCCATAATGTACCACATGTCATCATCCTTCATCAAATGGCCTAGATTTAATATTGAGTTAGTAGTTTACCAATTTGCCCTTGAACTATATCAATTTCCAATTTTGCCCTAGAAACATACTTAAATTCCAATCTTGTCCTTTGATCCAAAGGATTTAACATGGAAAATTATCTAAATCCAAGGGCCCAAAATTAATATTACCATTTTAAGACATAGAAATGACATTTTTGGCCTTACCCTATCATCCTTCAAAATATCCTGAATATTCGATTTGATTTGATTATTCGAATATTTTTCTGAACTTTATCGCTTTATAGCCATTAATACTAACTCCGTACAAAAAATCCAGATAACACGAAAACGTCATCCTTGGGGGTAAACTATTCATTTACAGGGTTAGAGCACATAACTTTTAAAAATTATAATTTGGTCCTCAATCTTTTCCAAAATTTATACTTTAACCACAAAACTTTCAAAATTTATATTTTGGTCATTAGCCAAAAATTACGATATTACATAATCAGCATAGCATTCCAGCTAAAAATAGTTCAGCTATTGAACTATTTGCACAAACAAAAAGGAGGCCTTTCCACTCAATTATTACTAGCAAAACAGATCCAAGATTAACATACCCATTTTTGTACATAAAGTTAGATATAAACTCAATCTCAAAAACCCAAAACAGTTTTTTCAAGCTGGATCTTCAAATTGAACCAATTCATATATCCATATAAAGGGGATGAAGGACAAATTCACAACAATTAACAAAAGTTAAGAACTTAAAATCTGAAAATTTATACCAGAAAACAACTCAACTCAAAATCCTTTCTCTAAATTCATCACAACATAAAATAAAAAGAGGAAAAATAGCCCATAAGTTATCATAATAAAAAGTGGTTAAAATGAAGAAAGAAACGCTCAAATTACAGAAGCTATAAACCATAAAAACAACCTTCATAAACACCAAAAATGGCTTATGATGAAGCTCCGATGAGGCGATGAATGGTTAAGACTAAAACTCAGGAGGTGATTTTCGGTAAAGTTAAGGATTCGAATTTCGAGCTGATTCTGAAAGATTGAAACGGGAAGAACGGTTGAAGCCTGAATGTTTAGTTTTTTTTTTACCTATTTAGGCTTTTTTTAATTTTATTAGATTAGATGTTTAGGATTTCCATTTGCGTTAAACTTAGAAGTTTAGTTCTATTTAGGATTTTTTCCATTTGGGTTAAACTTAGAACGGCTGAATGTTTAGGATTTTCCCATTTGGGCTTATTAATAGTATGTATAAATATAATATATTTAATATTTATTATATTTCAAGTAATTCGATAAATTCAGTTAATTAACTTGTTTCGAACTGAATTAACCGTTAACCGAACTTTCAAAAAAATATTTAACCACTCACCGACCGAACAAAGTTCTGTGGCCGACCGTTTAACCAAATTAGTTCAATTTGGTCGGTTAAATCGGTTTAACCGACCGTTTGAACACCCTTAGAGCAGTCTGACCAGCGAATGCAGTCTTCAATAAGGGGGTCAGGTTGGAGACCTTCCAGCAGGAAAATGAAAGAGTCCCAAACAACAAGCTCCCAATCAAATAGGTTACGCCGAAGCGGGATTACCCACTGCCGCCCTATCGGTCATCCCTCCGGAATTCGAAACCACAACCTGTTTAATTGTTGATAGAGAAAAAATTCTCGAAAATAATATTTTCAACGGGTACGGACCTTCCCAGCAGTCTTCCCAGAATTTTATACGCTGACCATTACCTAAGCAGAGCGAATATTGCAAGTGAAATTGTCTTGAGGCAATGCGAGAGGGGAAGATATATTTCTCCAAATCCAAGACTTCCTTTACGAATTTTGAGATGATGACAATAGAGACTGAGAATTACTCTCATATTTGGCTTGAATGACCTTTCACCAAAGGCTATTAGTTTCAGCACCACAGCGCCACATCCATTTGTTAAGAAATCCCCTGTTTTTCAATGTAAGATCATGGAGACCAAGACCACCTCGGTTTCTAGGCTTGCACATTGATTCTAATTTGACCCAATGGATTTTTTTCCTACCAACCGATTTCCATAGAAAGCTAGCTAGCAGGCGATTAAGTTTGGAGCTAACCGAGACCGACATTTTAAATAGTGATAGGTAATACACCACCAGATTTGAGAGAACTGCCTTGACCAACGTTAACTGACCTGCAAAAGAAACCATCTTTGGTCTCCAGCCAACTAATCTTGACTTGAACTTTTAGAGCACAGGGTTCCGCAAAGATTCTTAGGGCTCCCCAATGGAAGGTCAAGATAAATGCACAGGAAGTTCTCGCTATCACAATTAAACGTTGCTGCCCAATTGTTAATGACATCCTCATCGATGTTAATGCCAAGGAGTTTCGACTTCTCGAGATTCAGCTTTAGGCCTGAAGCAAGCTCGAAGCCTCTCAGAATTCTAACCATATTTTCACTTGGGATTCGATTTTGCCGTAAAAAATAATAAGGTCATCCGCAAACTGTAAGTGCGAGATTGAGAAAGGTTCGTTATCCATTGGGACACCTTGTAAGAAACCGAATTTGACAGCCTTGTATAGGAGAAAACTAAGGGCCTCGACAACAATGTTAAAGAGCAGTGGAGAGAGGGGACAACCTTGCCGAAAGCCCCTACCAATCTTGAAAGGGTGAGAAAGAGATCCATTTACCATTACCGAGATCGAGGTAGTAGAAATGCACAATTTTATCCAATTACACCATCTGTGTCCGAACCCCGTCTTTCCTAACACCAACATCAAAAAGCCCCAATCCACCGTATCATACGCCTTACTAAAATTCACTTTGAACACCAAGCTCTCAAGACCTCTGCGTTTAACAAGGTCGACTATTTCATTAGCGATTAGAGCACAGTCAAGAATTTGTTTCCCAGGGCAAAAAGCAAACTGGGTATCCCCTATAATATTGTCCAGCACACCACTTAGTCTAATTGATAGTACTTTAGCTAAAAGCTTATACACGCACCCGACTAAACTTATCGGCCTGTAATCTTCGTTTGCTGTTGGGGCGGAATTCTTAGGGATCAGAACGATGAAAGAATGATTTAGAGATCTGTCAGAAAAAGAACCATGGTAGAAGCACGATGAAAGAATGATGAGTTGAGTCGAGTCTGAGTAGTGTTGAGCTCGACTCGGCTCATTAAGAATTCGAGTCAAGTTCAAGCTTGACTCGAGCTTGAGTGTGCTGAGCTCGACTCAGCTCGTTAAGAACTCAAGCCGAGTTTGAGCTCAAGTCGCGTCCAATCGAGTCGAGTGTTGATCGAGCTTTGACTAAGTCAGACTAGAGTAGCTCCTGATCTATCTCGTTATTAATTACATGATTTCATTATAGATGAAATCATATAAAAGAAATATTTCATGTCTCATAAAAAAACCCTAATCCTAGTCGCAGAAAAAGATTACACATAAAAATATACAACAAATTAAACTAAAAATTAAATTAACATAACATAACATAATAACCAAAAACACTCTACCTACATTTTAGTTCACTTTAGTTTTAAAAATTAAAAATAATATATCTGCAGCTACTAATTTAAAAAATTATAAAGTTGATTTTTTCCATTTTTCTTTAAAAAATTTAATGTTGGGGGAATTTGGAAAAAGCTCGTATTTTGAATAAAACTAAAGGAGTAGCCACCAGTCACTTGGATAAGGTAGACTGAACACCGAGAAAACAAAAACCAGAGATTCAAATAAGTTCGGGAGTCGGTTACGAGTGGGGAAGGGTTCACACCCTCACCACGCCCGGAAATCGATACCTAAAGGTTCGTATCGTATTTATTAAGAAAAATTAAAATTTGATCTAATTTAATTACTAATCCCTAAAAATGCATGTATGCATGACCATGTGATTCGAATATAAAAATATCATCGCAATTCACGGTACCCAAAGAAAATAACGCCCGAAGACCTGAGATGATATTCCCAATAGGATACCAGAATCTTGAAGCCTAATTCTAAATGCAACAGATTAAAATACTAACAAATAAAGGATGACATAAATAAAATAGGGATAACTATATATATATGTAGCAAACAGTATATAACATAGTAAAATATACACATACATATTATAAACATATATTAAATATATATATATAATACATAATAATAATATATGTAAAAGACGATATAGGGTATATAGGATATAAACCACATTAAAAACGGTATTCCAGCATATACATATATATATATACTTTAGTATAAAAAACAGTTTTAAACATAGAATCATATGTATAATATAATAATATATGCATAAACTATACTATATAAAAACCATATAAAACCGTATATACATCAACCTACAAAACATAAACAAATACATACATCATATGACTTTAACAAACTATATACATATACTCTATATATATTATGTACTTTATATATTTAATATATACAACAAAGAAACAAATAAAGCATACATCACTTAAAAACACATTTAAAGGACTGAAAATTAAAGAAAATAAATTGCAGGGCAGAAAATTAAATATGCATGGCAAAAGGGAACTGAAAGAGAAAATAACCCACTGGAATCGGGCCCAAATTAAAATAAAACTTAAAGTTTTGAGGACCAAAGAGAATATTTACCCGTTAAAAATTGAATTAAACTTAAAACAGGGATAAAATTGAATAGATTTCAAAAAATACAAGGATCACGAGTGTAGTTTAGAAAAGAGGGAAGGGCTAAGGGTGTTATCTCAAAAACGCGAAAGCCCTTATTAAACCAAAAAAAAAAAAAAACAATTTTAATTTAAAACACATTTTAAAACCTAAACTCAGATCATTTTCACCTTTGTATGCTTTCTCCAAAAAAGCTCTCCTTTCTCTAAAAATGGATGAACACCACCGTGTGTTCATCCGAATATGGAGATAAATCCAGGTTTCGACCAACCCTGTCGTATCAAACACTTAACTTTTTAAATTTTAACAGTCAATCGTCGTAATCCGTCGCATCGGTCGCTGCTAGTCGGCACCAAAAATTGAAGAAAAAAAAACTTTTTTTGAACCTTTTTTTTCTCTTGAACCCAAAATCAAAGTTTGTTTTAAATGAAACGAAAAGCCCCTCCTTTTTGATAAAACTAGATTCGAAAACTCTCCTTTTCTTTGAAAACAGAGGTGGGAAACTCCCTTCCTTCCTACTCCGATTCACCATGTTCGTCCTCGAAGAGAAACAAAGGGTTTATCGTCGACAGACGGTCACAACTTCGATCAGAAGATAAAAAGCCTAACTCTATTTTTATGATGGATGCAGTGAATAGAGATAATATACCTCAAAATTTTTGTTTGCTTTCTATGTTTTCTCTGGAAATTCCCCGTAGGGTTTACAACTATTTGGTTTCTGTTTTATACATCTCGAATTACACTGATTTCATAAAATGGAAAATAGAAATGAAAACTCTCATTGTTTTTTTTTTTTTTGCTTTTTGCTTTTTGCTTTTTGTTTGTATTCATCTGCCATATGATATTTGTTGGAATGTTTCACTAATGTTTTTTTGTCTGATATGTCATCGTGGCTGAGTGAGGGGGAGGGGATCAGAGAGAGGGAAGGCTATCGTACGCCTACGTGGCCATTGTTGTGGTTCTCGGGCTGACGTGGAGCAGAACGTGGAAGGTAAAGAGTCGGGTGCGTGATGTCCACTCGCACGTGAGAGAAGACCGATGTGCACTCTTGTTCTTGATCAAGACCGTCAGTCATATCTGGCGGTGAGGGATTAGCTGCACAAAAAAAGAAAAGGTCATTAGGGTTTGTTATCAGATTAATACCAGGGTTTTAAGTTTGGGCTCTAATCGGGCCAAATATATATTATTATTGTTTTTTGGGTTTTCAAATTGTATATATGGACTGCTGTATTTAATGAACTATATATATATTAAATAAATTTGTGTTGTTATTTATTTTTAATTGATTCAGTTTTTTTTCATGTTTAATAATAATAATAATAAAACTAACCAAATAGCCTAAAAACAACTAAACAAAATAAAGTAAATAAAAATAAGAGAAATAAAAATTAAATAAAAAATCCGGAAAAATTAGTGATTACAATATTATATTTTCGAGTAGATCGTGAGTTTTTGAGTCGAGTATCAAGTAGCTCGGCTCGACTCGTTCGAATTCGAGTCAAGTCCAATCGGTCGAGTGTTGACTGAGCTTTAACCGAGTCGAGCTCGAATAACTTGCGATTTGTCTCGTATCATTTACGCGGCTAACCCCTTTCATTGTATAATACCTGCAGAATATAATTGGGAAATGTAGTTCATAAATGCATGAAAACTAGTTCAGAAATGATGCCATATTCAACTGCTTCACTGGGGCTAAATTATTTTAGGCGCCTTATATCTTCCTCAATCTGCTCAGTTGATTTTCCCACATGTGTTTTGCATAGAGTTTAACCATAAGAATAATGTATATTAAATAAAGGCTTAAGGGTGTACAAAGCGCTTGACCTTTTTTGCACCCAATTAATTTTTTTTGGTTCAAGGATTTAATTGGGTGCAAAAAAGTTTAAGAGCTTAATTGATTTTTTTCATAAGTTCAGGGGCTTTTTACACCCTTAAGCCTTAAAAATTATTTAAGAGGAAATTCTCCAATCAGATGCTAACACGTGTCATCGTCTGATTGGAGAAATAAATTTATTAAATTAAATTAAAATTAGGATCAAATTGAATGTAAGAAATGAGGACTAAATATGTAATTATATAAAATTCAGTTGACTTCCACATCATCCTCTCCTTTAGATTTTAACGCCGGTGGCTTAATTAATACCATTTAAATAGTTGAGTGGTTTGATTAATAAAATTGAAAGATAGGTGGTCAAAATAGAATTAGACCTATAATTCAGTGGTCATGGATGGATTTTGCCGTACCTTTTAACAAACTACAAATACTCATCCAACCCACAAAAAAATAGGAATAATAACACATTTAACCGTTAACAATTGTTTATGTTGTCATTTTGGCTCTATTTTTATTACTTTGGCCCACAATATGTAACATTCAATATTATTTTTTAGACCTTAAACTTGATTGAACTGTTAATATTTTACCTGCTCTAAAAAAAACTGTTAATATTTTAGTGACACTAATATGGTGGCTTTTGTGACATGTTTCATGTTATATATATTTAATATCTGGTAAAATACTCATATGGTCACCCAACTATTAGTAAGTTTTAGTTGGTCACTTGAGTTATCGAAAGTTATAAAATTGTGACCAACCAATTATTTATAAAAAAAAGCCGATGTGACGGTTATAGAATTTGTATAATAACAGTTTTACTCCTCATATTTATGCATAGTTTTACTTTGTTCCTAATTTAAAAAAAAATAACTCTCAACATTTGAGTGTTGATTCAATTTATTCTTAAACCTAAAAATTCAAGAAAAATATGAATATTGCACTGGACAAATTAATTCTCAACATTTAAAGTAAATATACATTATTTTAAGAGTTATTATTTTATGCATTGGCCGTAGAAAAAAATTCCACAAACATTCTAATTTCACTTTAAAAACTAAAATCTAAATTCCTAACCCTAAATTCTAACCATAAACTTTAAATTCTAAACCTTACAATCTAAATCCCTAAACTAACTCTCTAAACTCTAAATTAAATCCATTTATGAAAAAAAATGTACTATCAGTCACTAAAATAGTCACTAAATATTGGTCACTAAACTATCTGTTTTGACCACCAAACTATTATTTTTGGCAAAATAGTCACTAAGGTTACTTTTTTTTCCTATTTTGTTCATCCACCATTAAAAACTCACGGAAAAATAAGAAAAGCGGGAATAGTTTAGCGACCAAAATAGGGAAGAAGCAATAGATTGATGACTAAAACATGAAAAAAAAGTAACATTAGTGATCAAAATAAGAAAAAAAGTAACGTTAATGACAATTTTGCATAAAATAATAGTTTGGTGACTAAAACAAAAAGAGAAAATAGTTTAGTGGCCAGTGATGATGTTTACCCTTAACGAAATACCCAACAACACCTTATATTATTTTAAAATAAATAATCTTTTTTAGAATATACTTTTATAGTTTTAAAATTATTTATTGAAATATGCATAGTCTCGTGAGAATTCTAACGACCTAATCATTAATTCTATTAAAATCACAACTCAAACTTTATTTGAAATTTTTTCGGTTCGAGTCGAGTTTAAGAAATTCGAGTCGAGCCGAGTTTTTAAGTTCCTATAAAAATTTAATTGTAATTATTTATCATGTTATAGTACGGTTTAATTCCAATTTAAACGACTTTCTCTAATCATATAAAATATGTATGTATATATATTTCTTCATATTTTTTCATATGTTGCAATATTTCTTCATATTTTTATATATCGGTATATATATCATAAAAAAACGAGGGACTCGTCTCAAACTTAAAAATAAATCCACTAATTACTAAAAATTTCGAGTTATTCGAATTTCCATTTTACAACTCAAACTTTATTTGAATTTTTTTCGAGTCGAGTCGAGTTTATGACGAGTCGAGTATTTTCGCCTCGAGTTGAGTTATTCAGTTTTTTTTAGTCGAGTCGAGTTTTGTTCACCCCTAATAATTTGACTAAATAAAAGATTAATGACCATATCTAACTAAAAAAAACTATAATTTGATTGGCAAAAGATATAAAAATTGAAATTCAATTTGTGTTGTTATGTGGTTTAAAGGGGCAAGAAATAAAATAGGAAAGTTTATAAGTTTGAGAGAGAGATTTTGCTTGCTTGTTTTCTTTACTCTTTTAACTAACTATTAATTTTCGTCCAAATGTAACCTCTAAGATTTATTTATTTTGTAATTTTGGCCTTCGCTGTATAATGTTTAGTCAAATCATTATTATTATCTAAGGAGAAGCATTTCATTCTTCATTTTTTCACTTAGGGTGCGTTTGGATTACGGAATGTAAAATTACTAGTTGGAATAGGATTCCCGAAATATAACATTACTTGACATATTACTAGAAATGTTACATTATCTTGTTTGGTTTAATTGGCAGGAATATGAGATGACAATGTTTAGTTGGGGAAATATAAGGTTGTCTGAAAATAAATTTGACCAAACTGTCATTATGATGTATTTGCCATTAAACAAGCTAAATTTCTCATATATAATTAAAAATGTTTACATGGAAATTTGTGTAACTATTTTTGTAGCACTATGTAAATTTTATGAAAAATATGTAACATAATTTTAATATAACTAGTATATTAAACCTATATAATTAATTTTCATAAGCATTAAATTTATTTATATATAAGATAGATAATATAGTATAAAAAATATATGTTTAAAGTAAGATTTTTTTTTTAAATTTAGTAAAAATGTAATTTTTTTAATTTAGTAAAAAATATACTTATGACAATTATTTAAAAATTATCCAAATTAAGCTTTAAATTCACATTTTATTATGAGATTAGATTAATGATATTGTAATCACTAATTTTATCCGGGGTGTTAACCCGTTTTTTTATTTTTATGAATAACGGGCTTTGGTTATTATCTTTTTTATATTACTTACTATAATTATTATCTATTATTGCAAAAAACCAAAAAAAAATATCATTATTATTATACTGTATTTGTTATTAGTACTACTATTATTATATTACAAGTCCTTATGTTTGAAAAAACCCAAAATATTACTAGTATTATTTCTTTTAGTATGTCTGGTTATTGTTATTATAATTTTTATACGTATTACTATTAGTTAGTTATTATAACCTATAGGTTATTTTGATTTTAAAGGAAAAAATAAAACACAAAAACATTATTATTATTATTATTATTATTTGTTTTGTCGTAGGTAGTATTGTTATTACTATTATTATATGTGCTATCATATTATTATTATACTATTATACTATATCATGTTACTACTATTGTTACCTTACATATTATTATTATTCTATTATATTATTATATACTTATTATTATTAAACGAATACGAAAAAAACTAACAATATAGAATAAAATAATAAAGCCCAGTTTATATTAACAGTCCAATTACATTATAAAAACCCAAAAAAGTATCTATTTACATATTCGGCCCGATTAGAGCCAAAATCCAAAAACCTTAAAAAATAACCCTAATATCATTTTCTCTCTGCGCAGCTGTCCCACAGCCGTTAGATCCGGATTGGATCTAACGGTCCAGAGATAAAGCCAAGGAACCTTCTGGATCCCTACGCCCGAACTTCAACTTCTCACTCGCACGTGTGCCGCTCGTGAATCTGGCCAAAATCGGTCCCCTCTGCCAGCAACCGTAGCGCATGCAACCCGACATCCTCAGTTTTGCAGAAGAAACAAAGATAAAAAACATCAGAGGCAACCAATAGCTGAGTTTTTATTTATTTCAAAAACATGTAATATTCAGGCTATATAATGGAAGCCAAAAATCATTGTAAAATGGGGGAAGTTACCAAGAGAAATACAAGAAAAATCGTTTCGAGGTATCTCTATTGTTTAGATTGCATGCATTTTTAAGAGAGAAAATGGAAAAAAAGTTAAGGGGTTTAGTTTTTATACCTTTGAAGTCGAGGTCGTCGGTCTTTCGATCCTTTGTATATGGTGAAAATCCTCGAAGCCTTTGAGGGGCTTCCATGGTGAACCACATAAAGGTTCGAAAGCCGGTGGTTTGGGTTGAGCGAAAGGGGTGGCTAGGGTCTTCCTTTTTGTTTTTTGGAGTTTTAAAAGGAAAGAGGTTGAGTTTTAAAAATCATTGGTTAGATCAAAATTTGGACGGGGAAGACAGCATTTTTTGGGTTATTTCATAGTTTGTCGGTGCCAGTGAGCGGCTGCCTGCGGTCGATACACGGCGGATGTGCTTCCGGAATCTGAGTTCTTGAAGAACGCCAGATGAACATGATGAAAGTGTTCAGAGGTTTTTAAAAAATGTTTTTTTTAAAGAAAATCAATCAAAAGGCCGGATTGTTATTTTTCCTTGGGTTTTATAATTTTTTTTAAAACATAAAATGGGTTTTTTGCAATATTAAAACCTCATGCGTTTCTAAAATAATAGCCCAGGTTATTCCGCATTCTTAAATCACGCCCTAAACCCCTACAAGTTTCTCCACTCTTACAATTTTATCCCCAATTTCATTCGAATTAGATTTTCAAAATGGTTTTATTTTCCCTAAGTCCTTATGTGTTCTTGAGATCACTTTTAGGCCATTTCACGTTTTAAAATTCCTCCCCAGATCCCTATTCCTTTGGTTTGTTTTGCAATTTCGTCCTATTTCATTTTAAATCTAATTTTTGAATAGGCAAATCCCTGATTTTGTCCCTCAAATTTGGCTACCATTTTTAATTTAGCCTTGTTTGGAATTTAATTCTTGTTTTAAACAGTCTATTTACGCTCGGCACCCATGGATTTTTGAAACTTTTTAATTTGAATCTTTTGACTCTTTTTTGTGTTTGAAAGGGTTAATACCCCATTTGGCCCGTAAAACTTTGTTTTTGCTTCAATTTTGGTCCCCAATCCAGTGGCTTTTTTCTTTTCAGCCCATTTGATTATGCCTTGTCTTATTTTTTTCTTTTTGCATATTTATTTTTTGCCCTTGCATGTTATTTTCTTTAATTTCCAGCCCTTATTTATGTATTTGTGCATATTCATGTTTCGTTTTTTTGGTTCGAATGTTGGTTTTGCTTTTCGTGTTCGTGTTAAGCCTTTTAAGTTAGTTTAGGGTTTAATTTAATCTAATTAATTTAAACTATGAGCTCATTTTATTGGGGCATAAGTTTTAAATTAATTAAATTAAATATAGGATTAGTTTTTAGAACCGTAGTTAGATTTAAGGTTCGAATCAATTTAATTAATTTAAATTTATCCTTGGCTCATTGGGGTAAATGTTAAATGCATTAAATTGGTTGGGCGGCTCTTAATTACCCTTAGGATAAAATTAAAATTTGACTTAGATGAAAATTTAATAAAATCATAATTAATCAATTCAATTCATTTTAAATAGAATCCTTAACTTATTGGAATACTAGTTTAAAATCAATCAAATTAATTATTATGATTCAAGATAATCCATAAATTATTAGGATTTTCTAGTTTTTTAGGATTTAATCAAATTAGGGTTAATATTAGACTAACCTAGTTAATAATTAGACCACTAACTGAACTTTCATAATTTGGGCCTTTTAGGTTAGGACTTTAGTAGGCCTAGGTTTTTGTTTTATGCCTTTCTATGCCACGCACATTGTGAGTACGACGCGTAGTAATGGGTCACACAATAGATAATTGCACGACATTCAAGAAAGTGGTATAAAGCATGTTAAAAGCTGGAGTCTTAAAGTGTGAAGGGCCTAATTTGGCAGTTAATCCACTTCCAAACCACGGAGGCTGGGGCGTGAATGCTTTTGAAGAGGTAGGTGCAAAGAGGGTGACGATGAATGTGTCAGAAATCAGGTCCCCCTTAAATTGGGTTTTCGAACAGCTTCTTGTGACGAGTTTGATCAAGCATGGCATGAAGAATACACGAGGCGAGCATGGGGCATTTTTTGAGTACCATCAAGAGGAATGACATGAAATCCAGTGTTGTCCAGAATTTAAGCAGTTGGTTCAAGGAATGATGGACAACAAAGAAATTGAATTCTTCGAGAAGCTTGAGGGGTCGGGTTGAATGACCAGTGTTGCGATGGTCAAGGATTTCTAGTGCATCCTATCCATGTTTTTAAGTTTGCCTTATTAGCTTTTCTTGCATTTTCCTTGTTTTCCTTTTTGTGTGTAATTAACTTTGCTAAGGGCTTGTGTTATGTTTGCCTTTTTCATTTCAATGAAATTATACATCTTTTAATTAAATATATATATATATATGTGTGTATATTCTTTCTTACCCTCTTAGATCCCCAGATATCACGTGCATGATATGGTAGTGATTCTAATAAAAAGACCAATCGAATGTTTTTATCACGATAAAGTATGATTTCCTACTCATCCAGTTATGGTCAGTAAAGCACAAGATGTGAGACTACTCCTCCCTCGATAATGTTCGATGATAAGAAAATCTCCTAAAAAAGCCTAATAAAGTTGCTAGAATGTTATTTTAATACAAAAAAGAAAAAGAGAAAAGAGAAAAATAAAGTGTTTTTAAAAAAAGAAGGGAAAAAATAAGATGGGTACTCCGCTATAGCAAAAAGGCTAAATAAGGATGCTTTGCTCCACCTACTTTAATTGTGTCAAAAGCCTTGGCTATATAAGTAAGTTTTCAAACCATGACTATGCCGAGTAACTCAGGGTATTGTTGTTTGCTCCATCATTATTCTCGAAACAAAGGACTGTGATGAGTTGAATTCCCGAGAAGAAAACAAAAAATTTTAAAAACTAAAAAATGAATGAACAATCAAATAAGTCTCGGAGCATCCTGATGGAGCAGTGGGGGGATGACAAATCTAATAAGGAGCTATGCTTCACCTGCCTAATACCCTAGCGTCAGAGATGACTCCTTGAAGACACTGACAATATATTAATTGCATTTAGAAGCACCCACTTGTACTAAGAATTCTCATAATGATACTTTCTGTGCTCTATGGGTTAACAAAATTTGAAAACCGTAAACGTACTTTGGAGAAAAATAAAACTAGAATGAGTAGTTTTCGAACAGATCAAGCAAATACTATAATCATGAGGATGAACCGAGCAATCTGGGAGGAATTTCACAACTTTAAATGTCGCCACAACATTCAAAGGCACATTGTTGATCACTAAGGGATTGAATCTACGACACTCTTGCACATGATATCTGGGACATTCTATTCTTTACCTATTGATTTTGATTTTATATAAAATCCGAAAAGCATCCACTTTTGAAATGTTAATTGGCAAACTGACGTATAGATGAAAATAAAAAGAAGAAGAAAAAAGAAAAAAAAAGAAAAATAGGAGAAAGAAAAATAAAATAAAAGAGAGAAAAATAGGAAGAATAGGGTTTCTTTGTATTGTTTCGAGAATAAAATTTAGAATTTGGGGACAAAGAAGTACATGATCGACCTAACACCAATGACCTGTTAGTGATCCAGAAAAGAATTATAGCAAGCCTTGGTATGCTACACGGTTCAAAGACTCGAAGTGAGTGTCTATTGCTATGCCTTGATTGATTTAAAAGAATGAAGGTTGAATCTTATTGAAGAAATGAAATTTTGAGACTTAGTAGGGCATGTTTTTGGCCTACTGTTGAGATAAAAGAATGATCATCCCGTTGGATTAGAGGCAAAATAACAGCCAAACTCGAAGGCGAGATAAGTTATTACCAAGATCTAGAAAGAAGAAAATTGTCCTTCTACATGGCTTCTGGGATAGAGTTTTAGGTCAAGGATATACGTGGTCGACCTAATACAAAACCTGTCTGTGATTCTAAAAAGAATAATAGCACGACTCAGGGTGCGACACAGTTCAAGGACCCAAAATAAATATTTACCATAATGTCTTGATTGGATCAACAAAATAAAGATTGATCCTTATTGAATAAAATAAGTTTAGAGGTTTAGGGGGCATGTTTTCGGCCCAACATCGATATAGAAAAAAGATCGTACCAATGGATCAGGGGCAAAATAACCGTTAAACCTAGAGGAGAGATGAGGTAGTACCAAGGTAAAGAATGAGAATAATGGCTCCTTGCACGACCCTATGGTTGGAGTGTTAGATCAAGGATCTATATGGTTGGCCTAGCATGAAGAACCAATTTATCAGTGAATGGAATAAGAATAATAGCAAGGCAGCTCAAGGATTTGAAGTAACTTTCTGCCATAATGTTTTGTATGGTTCATAATAATGAAGATTTGGGACCTTATTGAGATAAGGAAAATTTGGAATCTTTGGGGCATAATGTTCACCCCCAACGTTAAGATAGAAGAAGGCTCGCTGTGGAGAGTTGTAGAAGAGGTAACATTTGGGCTTAAGTTGAGTGAGGGCAATGTCACAAGATGGAAAATGATAGATTTTGTATGACTGGAGTAAGACAGCAATTACCTTTCAGACTGAGACAAAAGATGAAGTTCGATAAAGACAGAAGAAATACTTTGTTTGGTTCAGAAAATAAAAAATTGGGCCTTATCGAAGTACGAAAAGCTTAGAAACTTGAGGGGCATGGTACTCACCCCAATGTTGAGAATGAAGGAGACTCGTCATGAAGGGTCAGTGAAGACATTTAAGCCCAAGTGAAGTGTGGGCAATAATCCAGAGTTAAACTTCAGAAAGTGACAGATTGTGTTCTGACCAATTCAAGCTAGCAATACCCTTTCAAAATAAGACAAAATATGAAGATTCTGCAAAGACAAAGGGCCCATGGGAGCTAAGGGTGACCAGCCAGAAAGTAGGAGTTTTTCCCCAACAATTTTAAAGATGATCTTACTCATGTATCATTTGTAGTTAGATGTCCTTATGTTAGGAGCATGCTAACCCATACCATCATAGCATTTTGTTTATTCAAAATAGGTGTTCGAAGATTGATAAAAGGTTTGATCTATAGCTTCACAATAGGAGAAGTAGACCTTAGAGAATCAAGAGTCATTCAGCTTGTGTAATTAGGTTTTCCAAATGTCTTCCGTCTTCAGTTATTTGAGAGTGGCGAGCATCTTTTTATGTCAAAAAGATCCGAAGTTGAGGTATTTTATTGAAGATATCTGATTGGTAGCTGTGTTAGCGTAAATCCCTTTATATGGTCTGAAGCCCCTGATGATGAGGTAGATCCGATTGGTAGCCGTATTGGCGTGAATCCTTTGATATGGTCTGAAGCCCCTAAAGATGAGGTAGATCCTATTGGTAGCCGTGTTGGCGTGAATCCTTTAATATGGTCTGAAGCCCTTGAAGATGCGGTAGATTCGATTAGTAGCCGTGTTGTCGTGAATCCTTTGATATGGTCTGAAGCCCCTAAAGATGAGGTAGATCCGATTGGTAGCCATGTTGGCGTAAATCCTTTAATATGGTCTAAAGCCCCTAATGACGAGGTGGATACGATTGGTAGCCGTGTTGGCGTGAATCCTTTGATATAGTCTGAAGCCCCTAAAGATGAGGTGGATCCGATTGGTTGCCGTGTTGGCATGAATCCTTTTATATGGTCTAAAGCCTCATAAAGAAGATGAGGGACTCATCACTCAAGGACTTCAAGCGAAGAGTTTTATATAGGAGAAACTCGCAGTTTCAGGATTTCGAGAAGGGGAGTGGTGAATAGTTCTATATAGGAGGAACTCGCAGCTCGGAATATTCGGACAGGAAAGTCAGATAAAATTAGTGCTTATGGTCTTTGCTTTATTCCTGCTCCATAATAATAAGCAAATAGGGGCAGCTGTAATCACTAATTTTATCCGGGGTGTTAACCCGTTTTTTTATTTTTATGAATAATGGGCTTTGGTTATTATCTTTTTTATATTACTTAGTATAATTATTATCTATTACTGCAAAAAACCAAAAAAAATATCATTATTATTATACTATATTTGTTATTAGTACTACTATTATTATAATACACGTCCTTATGTTTAAAAAACCAAAATATTACTAGTATTATTTCTTTTAGTATGTATGGTTATTGTTATTATAATTTCTATACGTATTACTATTAGTTAGTTATTATATGTTACTATAGGTTATTTTGATTTGAAAGGAAATAACAAAACAACAAAAACATTATTATTATTTGTTTTTTCGTAGGTAGTATTGTTATTACTATTATTATATGTACTATCATATTATTATTATACTATTATACTATATCATGTTACTACTAGTGTTACCTTACATATTATTATTCTATTATGTTATTATATACTTATTATTATTAAACGAAAAAAACTAACAATATAGAATAAAATAATAAAGCCCAGTTTATATTAACAGTCCAATTACATTATAAAAACCCAAAAAAGTATCTATTTACATATTCGGCTCGATTAGAGCCCAAATCTAAAAACCCTAAAAAACAAAATAACCCTAATATCATTTTCTCTCTGCGCAGCTGTCCAATAGTCGTTAGATCCAGATTGGATCTAACGGTCCAGAGATAAAGCCAAGGAACCTTCTGGATCCCCACGCGCCCTATGCGCGGTCCCTCAACTTCTCACTCCCACGTGTGCCGCACGCCCTGCACTTCAGATCTCCACGCGCCTAACGTCTGGGCTGCCACTACTGTCATCCTCTACCGCGTATAAATCCAGCCAAAATCGGTCCCTTCCGCCAGCAACCGCAGCGCATGCAACCCGACATCCTCAGTTTTGCAGAAGAAACAAAGACAAGAAACATCAGAGGCAGCCAATAGCTGAGTTTTTATTTATTTCAAAAACATGTAATATTCAGGCTATATAATGGAAGACAAAAATCAATGTAAAAGGGGGAAGTTACCAAGAGAAATACAAGAAAAACCATTTCGAGGTATCTCTATTTTTTAGATTGCATACATGTTTTTTTAAGAGAGAAAACGGAAAAGAAGTTAAGGGGTTTAGTTTTTTATACCTTCGAAGTCGAGGCCATCGGTCTTTTGATCCTTCGTATTTGGTGAAAATCCTCGAAGCCTTTGAGGGGCTTCCATGGTGAACCATATAAAGGTTCGGGAGCCGGTGGTTTGGGTTGAGCGAAAGGGGTGGCTAGGGTCTTCTTTTTATGTTTTGTGGAGTTTTAACAGGAATGAGGTTGGGTTTTGAAAATTTTTGGTTAGATTTGGATTTGGACAGGGAAGATGGCATTTTTAGGGTCGTTTTATAGTTTGTCGGCGCTGGTGAACGATGACCGGCGGTCGATGCGCGGCGGAGGAACTGTCAAAATCTGGGTTCTTGAAGAACGCCAGATGAACGTGATGAAATCATTCAGAGGTTTTTAAGAAATGGTTTTTAAAGAAAATCAATCAAAAGGCCAGATTGTTATTTTTCCTTGGGTCTTATAATTTTTTAAAAAACATAAAATGTGTTTTTTGCAATATTAAAAACCTCCCGCGTTTCTAAAATAACAGCTCGGGTCATTTCGTATTCTTAAATCACGCCCTAAACCCCTACAAGTTTCTCCACTCTTACAATTTCATCCCCAATCTCATTTGAATTAAATTTTCAAAATGGTTTTATTTTCCCTAAGTCCTTTCGTGTTCTTGAGATCACTTTTAGGCCATTCCGCGTTTTAAAATCCCTCACTGAATCCCTATTCCTTTGTTTCGTCCTATTTCATTTTAAATCTAATTTTTGAATAGGCAAATCCCTAATTTACTCCCTCAAATTCAACTACCATTTTTAATTTAGCCCCCTTTTTTGGAATTTAATTCTTGTTTTAAACGGTCTATTTACGTCCGACACCCATGGATTTTCGAAACTTTTTAATTTGATCCTCTTGACTCTTTTATGTGTTCGAAAGGGTTAATACCCTATTTAGACTTAAATCTTTGTTTTTGCTTCAATTTTGGTCCCTAATCCAGTGGCTTTTTCTTTTCAGCCCTTTTGATTCTGCCTTGTCTTATTTTTTCTTTTTGTATATTTATTTTTTGCCCTTGCATGTTATTTTCTTTAATTTTCTTTTTTTCCTTGTCTAGAGGCATAATTATTAACCTACACGTTCATACTGATCATAGGTGTAAACTCAACTCAATCGGGCATCGAATTGACATCCAATTGAACACTATTATAAATCATGGATCAAAATGTAATTTCCACAAGTTTAAGGGTCCAATTAACAAATTAAGTTTACCCACCTTTAATTAAGTAGATTACATACTTACATGTCAAAAATCAACTTAAAACGATCATCTGAACTCAAACAATTGCATCCACAACACTTAAGGACTAAAACGTAAGGATCAAAAACTTCAAATCCATGGCATTAACGACCTTCCGTAGTGATACACGGTCAACCGTATCTGTAACACCCTTGACCCTGAATGCCACATTTGGGCCCTAAGCCCAAAATCCATACGATAAAAATCTTTCCTTTTTCAAACCCAAAGCATGGTAGGTCCAATAAAGCATAAGTCCATGCATTGAAAACATAGTCAAATCCAGATGTTTAAAACAGTATTCACGGAGCCCCATTTACAAATATTAAAACATTCAACTTTGACCAAGTAATACAAAATAAGAGTTACAAAATACATATAAGGTCCTACGAAATACATAGCCCATTACATCTAGTATTTGTATTCAACCCCTAGAGTTGATGCTGAAATCCAAGCCTTGATGGTCCCCCTTCAACCCTCACGACAATCTACTAACCTGCGAACGAAAAAAACGATTCCGAACGCTGATCTAACAAGCTCAGTGGATACACAACCACTCAACCATGCTTCATACAAATCATAAATAAAGCAATAAAACATGAATGATATCATGGAAAGATAACAATGGCGATACCATAACCGCCTAAACACATGGCATTATGAATGTATGATCACGCACACAACTCATACTAGAACCTCATACATTTACATAGCATCACACAGATAACACCAACAACATTAAGTGAGGTTCGCGCCCAGAAAGCATCAAAATCCTTCACTTGAGTGAGGCTCGCGTCCACATAGCATCGAGATCCCACACTACGAGTAAGGTTCGCATCCAAAAAGTATCGGGATCCTCTACTCAATGGGATGAGGTCCGCTTCCACAAAGCATCGGGATCCAACATTCGGAATCTTCAAGGTGTTGCAACACACTTAGGGTATCCAAATCCCAACAATAATGGATGACTCGACTATCTAGGCATCCCCTCAGCACACAACAAGGACCCTAACTACCACACAACCTTGATTGATCCACCTAGGATCCCTATGGGTTACTACCTCAGATAGTTACCCAATATTTACCAAGTCATGAGCCAATTATTTCTCATAGAGGGTTAAAATCTATGTTTCTCAGTTTTAGTATTCATTTTACACCTTAAAAGACCCTTAGGGCCCTTTGCCTCGAATTTTAAAACCCCCGAATGTAAACTCAAATTCCTTGGGCAGAATGCCCAACGAGTATCGGTACACCTAAGTGGGTATCGGTACTCCCCTCTAGGTACCGATACTCATCAATGAGTATTGATACTCGTTTTAGGTTTGAAAGAACCAGACTCTCAAGCTGTCTCGATACGCTTCATCCCATATCGGTACTCACTATCGATACTGAGATCACTCTGTATCGATCCAAGCCTGTACCAGTACTCCTACCTTAGCGTACCGTATGCTGAAACCTCTCATAGGCAATTTAATAGTGATAACCAATACGCCCCAAGCGCACCGATACACAAAGATGTCACTAGAATTTTAATCGACCAAGGGGTACTGATACACGGGAAGCCGTACCGGTACGCCCCACACAACATGTCTTCCTTATCTACTAAGGCTTACCGATACTCTATCCTCTGTACCGGTACGCGCGTTCGAGTTTTGAACTTTGGGGTGGATTTCACCTAGAAACCCTGCTTAACCTACATGGTTAAGCCCCAAATCGTTCCTACAAGTTATAGTGATAGTTTTAGGTGGATTACTACCAATTTCAAGCCATTACAACAACAATTCTAAGATTTGCCATTAACAGTCACACAAGCTATACCGGGGCCAAAAACACCAAAACATGCTTCAAAGCTTAACTTCATGATTTTCAGGAAACTATGAGATTTAGTAGTGTATTAACCTTGATTCCAAAAGTGAGAATAAAACCCTTAACCACATCTTCAAGCCTTGCTCTTCCCTTGCTCCTTTGAGGAGTTCCCAACCTCTTTCACTACAGAGATGTTACCAAACGCGTTACTACCTTGTAGGGAGAATTAGGGAAGTTAAAACTCAAACCTTTACAAGAATAAAGCCCCTAAACACCCATTCTTGTTCTCCCTCATCAACCCCCGCCAAAACAAACTCTTCCACCAAAACTAGCCATCCTTACCTTGAAATATAGATCCTTACAAGCCGGTAAAATTCCCTCAACAAGCCAAACGTGATTCTTACTTCAAACTCCCAAAATCCTACCTTTAGATGGGGTGTTGTTGGAGAAAGAGTAAGTTAGAAGAGGAAGATGAAGACATTAAGGCATAATGATCTCATTTCCTGTAGAAGTGCAAAAAAATAGTCTTTCTTCACTCCCCAAACTCTACCATTTAGTTACTTACCATAATACCCTTCTTACCCACTCATTAACCTAACATCTACAAGAGCCTGACACACACATAATGGCCTAAAAAGACGCCTAAAAGCCCAAAAACATGGTCCAATTATGAGGCCCATGCCTCGATCAAACCAGACCCTCAGATCCTGAAATCCAGGTCGTTACAGTATTGATACGGTGCATAGAACTACTCACCCTCGTTTTAGTACATCATATAATGTACCAGTACGCTTAACTGGAATTAAGGTTCAAGTTTAAAATGTTTAACAGCCGTACCGATACGGTCATGAGTATTTTGATACGCGAGTTTTATCCCAAAAAGGCAGATTTTAGTAACGCCAAACTGTACTGGTACACCCAGACCCGTACCCAAATGCCAAGCTTGATTTTGCCTAGCAGTACCAATACGGTCCCCCGCGTATCGGTACGCTTGGGCCTGTAATGCCATTTTTAGCTGGTTAAACATACTTCCAGCCAAACCAAACCACCCAAACATGCTTCTAACATACATCCAGCATACTCAGGGTTCGAACCACATCAAAGTATCACATATTCAACATCATTCCATGACATCTTGCTTCAAATGTAAATCTATAGGCATTCATCCAAAAAAACCACTTAAGTAAAGCATAAAACTTCAAGCCATTAACAAAAGCAATCTATAATGACCATTTACAATCTATGAGAAGCAAAACAAACTTGCTCAAACAAGGACTTCAATAAACATCTCCCAAAACAAACACGGAAACCCCATTACCCTTATTACTTATAGTCTAGTCCAAAGCATACTTTGCTTACCAAGTCTTTCAAGATCCCTTGCTTCCCGCTGCCTTCCAAGACTTTAATCCTCTGCATTGATGGACAAAGAGAGCGTAAGCACACGAGGCTTAGTGAGGAATGCTCAAAAACAAAACACCATCAATGCATTTAAAACCATTTCTCAACAACACATTGAAATCTCATTTCAATCATTCCTTAAACATCATTTCAACATTATCATGCCATTAAAACCATGCACTTAACATCTTTAAAACTAGCATATTAAACCATATGCAACATGTATCATTAACCAATAGCAAGTCTCATTGCTAACCTCAATTTAAGCCTTCCCATGCATAACAACCATATGCAAAGCTTAAAGAGTAAACATGTACAAATAACATTATACAACATAAACCTTTCAATGATACATTAACAATTATATTGGCTCACAAGTGATAACAACCCAAATTCCATTTCCAAAATAGTTTATCGGATACATGAATTCAACAAGTGTTCTCCAAACACGTCATACATTCTCACCGATAATACAAGGTTCACACACAAGAGTTTTTGGTACACATAAACCCCTCTACCATTGTGACACCCGTGGTGGAGAATTCAGTACACCACATAAACCCCTCAACACCACTCACCGGTAGATGTATAACCCATTAACGGGAGTTTACAGTACCCTAAAACCCCTCGACCGTTAGGGTACTTGGATGGAGTATTTTGTACACTGTATACAACCCCTCAACATCCAATGCGACTTATTATAGTGCACTATCAATCCTATGGCCGGCCAACTATATTCGATAATAATTTTAAAACCACATCACTTGCCAATATAATTAACCATTCACCATTACCTCATTGTTTTTAACAAGCATTAACCAAACCAATTTTCCAAAGCAACAACCATGCTTTAAACCACAAGTATAAACCATATACTTACAAGGGTCACTTACCATGTGCATACTTTAGCATCTCATGCTTAAAAACAGTATCTCAAATACTTTAAAACATGCTTAAACCATAGGCTCAATGTAAATCAAAACAAGTGCATAAAAACCATTTCACACTAGCACGATCAAGAGAGAAAAACCACATTAACTTACTTCCAAGTTTAAATCAGCATATCAAGCTAAGTTTAAACTCCCATAAACCACCTTTAAAATATTCCATAGCTGGAATCCATGTTCTCACTCACCGATACACGAAACCTCGATTCGCCGACGCGAAAACAAGCGTCCGACGCCTCCAAAGCTTCACCGATCACTTCCAGATCCATCTCCCCTATTTTAACCACATTACAACAGATGATTAATGCATCTCAATGCATTCAAACACTGCAACAACAAATCCACACGGACTTCCACAATTTTCTTACAATTATCAACCACAACAACTAAAAACATCATCTAATCCTTTCCAAACACAACCCAGCCATAATCTAAAAATAGATACCTTCAATATCATAAATTAACACTTAAAAACATGATTATTTTATCCAAACACTTCCAGCAACTAAACAGCCACCACAACTTCACAAAAACACCAATCTAACAACCTAAACAATTAGAGATTCAAGATTTTTGGGATTCCATTGCTAAAAATCGACTTATCCACATTATTATACCTCCAAAATATGTTTAAAATCAATCTGCATTACTGTAAAACATATCCAATTCGAATCTTTCTCTTTTTCATCAATTTCACCCAATTAAATCAATTAATTCAATATAAAAACACAAAATCGGGTTATAAACCATAAATCAAGGATCAAACACTTGGGAATATCAATAAAGAACCATTCAATAGAGGATATCATGGACCTTGCCCCTATTGTGTGATTTCTCCTTCAATTGGCTTGTTTAAAGCTAGGAAAACACAAGTTTTCAACGAGGTTTTGTAAATCAAAGTTAATTAATCAATTGTAGATCAAGAATCTAAGTAAAATTGATCTCTCACCTCTGTTTTTTGATGAAAACTTGAGTGTTTGGCAGAAAAGAAGTGGAGAGAAAAGTTGAGAGGAAAGTTATGTCAATTTTCTTTAAAACCAAAAATTTTCTTTATAACCAAATAACTAACTTTAATATTTAAATCTCTTTTTATTATCCATTAAAACACATGTTAAAATGATTTAATTGAAGGTATAAATCACCATAAAAAACTTGGTAAAATAGCTCCTTAAGGATTCTAAGAATTTGATCCCTTTCATTTTAGTCACCTTTAAAAATAGTTTTTAAAAATAGTTTTCAAAAATCGCATTTTGGTCACTAGCCAAAATGTCACGCTTCCAAATCTCATTTTCAAAAATTGATTTCACCAATATTAATCATATATTAAAAGATGATTTTTTTTATCATTTTTCCATATTTTTTATCTTACCAAAAATATACAGTCCCGAATCTGACTCGAATCTCTAACCCAGTCCATTGGACCGTCTACTAAGCCCCAAAACTGCTAGGCCCAAAACTGGGGTGTTACATTGTTCATATTCATGTTTCGTTTTTTGGTTCGAATGTTGGTTTTGCTTTTCTTGTTCTTGTTAAGCCTTTTAAGTTAGTTTAGGGTTTAATTTAAACTATGCGTTCGTTTTATTGGGGCATAAGTTTTAAATTATTTAAATTAAATTTAGGATTATTTTTTAGAACTGTAGTTAGATTTAAGGTTCGAATTAATTTAATTAATTTAAATTATCTCTGGCTTATTGGGGTAAATATTAAATTGGTTGGACAACTCTTAATTACCCTTATGATAAAATTAAAATTTGACTTAGATGAAAATTTAATAAAATCATAATTAATCAATTCGATTCATTTTAAATAGAATCTTTGGCTTATTGGGATACTGATTTAAAATTAATCAAATTAATTACTATGATTCAAGATAATTCATAAATTATTAGGATTTTCTAGTTTTTTAGGATTTAATCAAATTAGGGTTAATAATAGACTAACCTAGTTAATAATTAGACCACTAACTGAATTTTCATAATTTGTGTCTTTTATGTTAGGACTTTAGTGGGCCTAGGGTTTTTGTTTTATGCCTTTCTATGCCACACATTTTAACTGTCATTCATATGACTCTAATATTTTAATGGACATGCATATTGCTAATTAACTTAACTTATAAAAAGGATGTATTTATTAATTCTGATATTTGTGTCATAACAGTCCTGGCTCATTGGGTTGACCAAATATTCGAATTAATTCTTACCGTCTAAAGGTAAATGTAATTTGAGATAAAATTGTGACAAGTCATAACATCATTCTTAACTGCTTGCATCATGCATAAAGGTGATGAACGAAGTTTGAACCATAAATTAACATGGCAGTCAGGCTTATTTGATGTCAGTTTAATCTATGGCCTGAGGTATCGTCACCCTTATTAATTAAATGTTTAATTGATTCGAATTCACCAATTTGACCAAGCCCGTCTAATTAAAGTTTATATTCAATTACAAACCATTTAATTAAATTCAATTTAAATATCGATAATTTCCATCAGTTAAAAGCAACATATATTTTGGTACCGATTTCCGGGCGTGATGGGGGTGCTAATCCTTCCCCACGAGTAACCAACTCTCGAACCTGTTTTTGAACGAATCTTTGGTTTTATGGTGTCCGGCCTACCTTAGTGGCCGGTGGTGACTCCAAGTCTTTTGTTTTCAAACATACAAAAAGAATCCCCCATTTTTATATTTTTCAAAAGATAAAAGGAAGATAACCCCTTTTAGCAATTTTCGATTTCAAGGTCGCTACAGATATTATTCAATACCTTTTATATTTTGGGAACATGTAATAAATTTATATTTTTAGTTGTTGAAATTAAAAAAATTTACTATTATTTTGTGATAATAATCCTTAAAATGTAAAATCAACAAATGATGTTTAAAGTGTTTTTATGAATTTATATAAATATAATTATATAATGTGATATTGTAATAGTTCGGAATATATAATTTATTTCAGAAAAAATTTGTATATTTATATTTTTTTTGCAATATCTATATATTTATTTATTATCATATGTTTTAACTTTGTGTCTTACTTTTTTAATATTTGTTTATTTGTATATAATTATGCCTTATTTAATAATTCAAAATAGCAATTTAACCCAAAAAAAGAAAGGATGTGATTGAAATATTTCTATTTTACCAATGAAATTTTTGTCTTAAATGCAAAGAATTGTCAAATACCAAAGAAAAGGAAGGAAATAGGATTCCCAGAATAAATCCCAAAAAGCGATATTATTGGGAATAAAGTATTGCCCCTGATAGAAATCCTACCAACCAAACGTGGGTATGAGATTCCCGGAAAATTTTTCCCCCTTAATAATCTTCTTTTCCGCGATCCAAACGTCCCCTTAAAGTTCATAGTCTTTGACCAAAAAATGGATTAAAAGTGAACACGCACTTGAAAATCTTTCGGACAAAAATCTCCGGCCCCCTTTCAATGTCATTTTCTATGCATCAACCCTAAAAATATTAAAAAATTAAATTCGAAGTTCTAACCTTAAATTTTAAATCTTAAATCTTACGCCCTAAAAAATACAGCCTACCCTAAATTTCCTAAACCCCAAATCCTAAATCTAATTTTTAGTGTGAGGCATAAACATGGGCATCAAAAAGAGCAAAGAATTTCTATTCAAATCTTTTGAGAATTTTTTTTTAAAAAAAGTCAATTTTTTAATTAAGAAAAGCGGCAAAGGAACCAAAAAGAATCATCATATCAGAAGGCAAAGAGGAAAAAAAATTCCCATTTACTTTTTGTCATTGTTGTTTTGTTTAAACTTGCTTTCATCTCCACTAACCCTAGATCTTCTTTTTCCCTTTCATAAACCCCTTCAATTTTAAGTTTTTAATACATGTTTTGAGAACTTCTTTTATGGGTCTATCTTTGTTTCTTTTCTGGATTTTTAGTTGCATGCAGGATAACGTTTATGTTCTTGTTTTTTATTTTAAAAAATTCAGGGTTTAGTGGGGTATGGATTTGTTCAATCAGTCAATTAATTTTGGAGATTTTAGGGTATTGAGTCTACTTAAGAGACTAAAGATTGTGTTCGAAAGATTAGATTTTTTAATTATCTATTTTCGAGAAGAGCAATACCGTTGTATCCACTTCAAATTTTAAGTGTACAGTTTCTAAATGATCGTGTTCACCTCATACTGCAATGTCTAATTTCAAAGAATTATATTAATTAAAAAAAATTCGCAATAATTCTTTAACGACACGATTAATTTTCACTATATTTAATTTTATTATATTTTTAATTAGTGCTAACGTTTTCGTTTTACCGAAATACTTTTATTTCCAATAATGTAACGCTCTTCAATGTTTAAGTAAAATATAATAAAAAATGAAAGTGTCGATATATGACTTGAAAGCGACAAAGAAGTCCGCATTGTGAAATATCTGAAATTATAGAAGGTTCTAAAGGAATAGAGATCCTCTATTATTTTTGATGTTTTTATTTATGTCGTGTCCTAATATTAAAAAAATTAAATTTATAGTTTATTGTTAAGATTTAAAGTTAGAATTTATGATTAAGATTTATAGTATTGTATGTAGGGTATATTTTTTAGGATATAGAGTTTAGTATTTAAAATTTAGAGTTAGAGTTGAAAATTTAATTTTTTTTAGTGTTAGGATTAGAGGTGTGCAAAACTCAACTTGAAAAAATTAAAATTTTTTACTTGACTCGAGGAGAAAAAAATTGACCTGTCTTGAAAAAAATTCAAATAAAATTTGAGTTGTCAAATAAAAATTCGAATAACTCAAATTTTTTAGTAACTAGTGGATTGATTTTAAGTTTCAGTCGAGTTTATCAATTTGTCATGATATATATATATATATATATATATATGCCACATGAAAAAATATGTATGCATATCTTATATGATTAGAGAAGGTTATTTAAATTAAAATCAAACTATATTATAACATGATAAATAATTACAATTAAATTTGTATAGAAACTCGAAAACTCGACTCAAATTTTATAAACTCGACTCGAATAAAAAAAATTCAAATAAAATTTAAGTTGTAAAATATGACACGTCAACTCGAATAACTCAAAAAAATTTGACTAAACTCGATTAAACCCTCCTCCTTACTTAGGGTCATAAGAATGGACACCGAGATCAATAGCTGTTTTTGACCGCAGTCGTTATATCCGATAGAGTTTTTTGATTTTGAGTGTTAAAAATATGATACTATAACAAACCAAAATGGGAGAACCTAATAAGTCATACCTGCAACAGCGGAAATGCAATGATGGTTCAGAGTAGCAGCAACCAAACTTTTTATTAGATACTACTATTTTCAAAACAAAAAAAAAAACGCTTATTACATACCCTCAGTTTACTGAATAAATAAATTGTCTGAATACCCTCAATTTATTGAATTAATGATGGTTCAGTTTTCTTTCTTTTTTTGACAAATAATGATGGTTCAGTTTTATTGTCTGAATACCACCATCTAATAATTCATAGGCGTTTTATAACCTTGCAGATATCTATCCCTATAGATAAAAACCCCCTTTTCTCTGACGTGAAACATTTGGTATACCAGGGTGCGGAAACCCGAAGGCCACAACATTTTCAATTCCCCTGTACCATCGTGTGAAACGTTCTAGATCTTGCAGCTGAGCCTTGAACCGAGGGTGTTATTGGAATCCCTCTTTGCATGCCGAACAAAATTTTTTTCTTAACAACAAATCGATACGAGGTATCAAAATTCCAGTAATTTGAGAAATCCACTAGTTCATATGCAGAGACAAGAAAAAGCAAAGTCAATCTACTCAAATCCCACATCCAAACAAAGGATACATATATAGAAAGGAATGTGAGGGTACAAGATGAAAAAAAACACTTTTAAACTCACCTCTGCAACAAAAAAACTCATGAGCCCTCAATGCCAATGGCAAACTAGTATGATCAACTGGATCCAATGCGGGTGAGAAACTAGTGAAATCAAATGTAAGTGTCACATAAACATAGCTAATTGGTGTGGACTGCAAGGCCAGAATGCCGGGAGCCATACCATTTTATATCATTCAAATTGGTGCCTTTGGGATTAGCAAAGCCTGCTTTCTCAAGTAGGTTCTGAATTTCTCTAACGATTTCTAATCTCGATCTTATGTTTGATGTGTAAAATCAGAATATGATACATAACAATGAATGAAGTGCATAAGAAACAGTGCATTCTAAATAGTTAGGCTTTGCTTGGTTGGATGGAAAAACGGAAAGATCAAACACCTGATACTTACATTATATGCGTCTGATTGAAGATATTGGTTAAAGAATTGTTAGTCCTCTCAAACACTTCCAGCACCAGGAATGCGACAACTTCATTTCCTTCTCATCCTTCCATTTCTCAGCTATCTTGTGACTGTTGCTTCTACCGATTAGTCTGACCTCCGCATCAAGTGATGCCTGGAGATCACTCATTATGCATCGGCGAATGACATTAAAACATAAATCATTGCTTCCAGGTGATGTAGTTATGATCAACTTCTCCGGAGGAACCATTAGCAGTGAAGCTAGTTCGATGAGCTTTCTCTGCCTCGCCAAATCGCAACCTGACGCTCTCTAAGGATTCTTTCTGATAATAGAAGTGAAAAATAAAATACGCAACTACTTAAAATAAAAATATTAGAAAGAGCAGAATAGGAAAAACGAAAATAAACAAACAAACCAGTTGCGGTAGGCATAATATACAAACTAGCTTGAAGATAGATTTTTTGGGAGTCCAGTCATTCAAAGATGATAGCTGCATGAAGAATACGAAAGGAAACTTAAACAATAATAACAAGTAAATCAACATGAAAAAAAAAAACTACAATTCAAGTGCATAGTAACACGAGAGAGATGCATGTAGAAATTGGAAATTGGCATTCATAATGTTAACAAATATCATAGCACATGATAAATTAACTTTTACCGTAGTTTTTCAAGAGATACTTTGAGTGGTAAAGAACCCTTAGCGTCATCCTCATTATTGAGTTTTGGGATTGCCTCCAAAGTTGGAGGCTGGTTGGACAACCGAGGAATCTGCTTTGTGTTTTACAAGATGACAAAGCAAATAATCAGCAGCTTGGTCTAATCGTGTAATAAGACTAGACACCATGTACACACTTTAAACAACACATTAATCTACAGAATACCATTTTTTCCTACCAATGGCATCCACATCATGTTTGTTTGTAAATCTTTGTAGTCCCACTCTCCAACTGAGTGCCTTTATTTTCACCGGATAATTTACTTTTTACATTGAAACAAAAACTAATGTTATTTGTGAAGCCATTAGTGAAACAATATCTGATAAGACCAATTGGCGAAGGGACGTGTTCCCATTCAAAGCAGGATCACATAAGCCTTCGAAAAGAGATGGCAATATAACATCTTGTCGAGCTACCGTCAATAAAGTAGTAGCTATCTCAATCAGTTTTCCGTCCTTCACGTAATGGAATCTTTCTTTCTCGACCTCTTGCGTGGACCTAAAAAGCAATCTAACACTCTCCAATAACGTTTTCTCGAACTGACAAAAGACAATCGTCATGTAGAGAGATTGTCTTATAGACCAGCCAATGAAGGGAGGTTGCTCATTGCAATCAGAAATGTACATACATATATGTTATATAACAAAAACCGTATTAATACAGACCAAATCATAAAATAATATAAACTCCAATAATTAAAATATATCATATCAAATCATCAATAATAATAAACTAAATAAACTGAATGCGAAAACATATTTAAATTTATTAATAGACTGGAAAACTTTAATCTTTTGATAAAAATCTCCTAGAATGTGATTATAATCTTTCAAGAAAATAAGTTATTTCTACATTGGCTTAAACCACTATTTATCAATCAGGTCAATATGTGTTTCCGAAACAAAACCAAAAAAAATCTCTAATTTTTCCTACCAATCTGTTTTCTTCTACCAACACTGATCGGTCTCCCATCTTCGGGTCGGGTACACCCGATTACTGACACGTGCCCCCAACGACATATCGTACACGGCTCTCGCCGTCGGATCCGACAATGTCGCGTAAGCGTTGCGTATCTCCATGAAATCACGGCCATCCGATGATCCCATCGCGTCGGGATGGTACACCTTGGCCAGGCTCCGGTACGCCGTCTTGATCTCGTTCAACGACGCCGTTCTCTCCACCTTGAGTATCTCGTACAAACTCCCTGCCAAAGAAGCCAGCGCCGCCACGTTATGGTTTTCCGCAGCGGTGGCTGACTTAAACGACGCCGTATGCGCCAAATTCCTGACGGTCACGGTATTCTTGGCGGGGAAACTGTGGATGGGTTTAGCGACGAAGGGAGAAGGGAGGGTTGCATACATCGGGGAAAAGGAAGAAATAAGTAGCTTCTGACTGTGATGAATGGATTTATATATAAATTTATAAGGGTCAAAAGCTATAGAATATACGGGTGACTGTTGGAGGGAGGAAGAAAATTGGAAATTGAAAAAATATATATGAAAAAGGAAATAAAAAGAGGAAAACAGTGGGTGGTGTGCTGTGTTTTGTCTTTGGGTTCCGACGAAGAGATATTTTTATCTGAAATTCTAATTTAATTAATCGAATAAAATATTATTACAATTAAGTCATTTTACCTTTATAATTAGAATGGACTCTAAACATTATATGATATTAATCTCTAAAATTTATATATTTTATTAATTTAATTTTAATTTAAAGTGATATAACTCTTTGTGTTCAGGTTTTGTGCCTTCTCATTAGACTAATTTCAATAATTCTGTAATCACCACTATTTAAAAAATTCTTGTCTCTAACACTTGCATTTTATTTTTTTTAAGGAACTTAGTTGACCATTTTTTAAATTTTACTTAGAATTTTATGTTCTAATAATTTCATAGATTTTTATAAAACAAAACTAAAATTCACATCTTTATGTTGTACAAATTCATAGACAAGTGTCATATATATATATATATTCAAAGTAATATGTTTTAAGGATTTTTAGAAATCATATTCTAGGGACATACATGTTAAATAATAGTAATAAAAAAAGAGTAGGCATAATTCTCTTCCTTTATGTCCTTTTATATTTAATATATTTATTTAAATAATTAATTGAAATAAATCATTTAATGATATAAGAGTAGAAATAGGATTTAATTCTACTCCGATCCCTATACTTTATCAAATTTTAAAATTTAATCCCTGTACTCTATTTTGTGAACATGTTTTAAAAAATCAATCCCTATACTCAAATTCGTGAGCATTTTATTCTTGATTTTTTTATTTTAAATTCTTGATCCAATATTTCACTATGTTAATATTTTCATCATTGAAGACAACATAGTAAGGTGAAAATAAAATAAAATTGATGAGTTGTATTAGTTTTGGCTATGAATATTACCTTATAAAATGCTAAAATATCTTACCTTTTATTGAGCTAATTTCCAAGTAAAATATTGTTTTAAGATGAGATTTATTTACCATTTATATTCATGGTGCACGTTTATAGTTTTTTTTCTTGCAGTTACACAGGGCTTTGCACTGGCTAATTTGGACCGACTCGCTTCGCATACTTGGAATTGATGGATGAGTTTATCAGCAGGGATTTTTTGCTTACACAATGTCTCGCACCGGACACATGCTTAAGCGATATCAAATAACTTACCACTTGAACCAACCTCATTGTTATTTTTTATAATTGTTTTAAATAAACAATGGTGTGAACATTTTTGTTGAAAAAGCAAAATTACAAATATTACAAGTTGGGTAAATTTCTTATCATGCGCATATCCATTTCATTATTCTTACTCACTAATTGTGTGGGGGAATAGTTGAATGCCATTAATCCAAGTGGTCATGGTTATATTCGAGTTCAAATACGGACGAAAATAGTGACAATGACGAATTGTTAAAAAACTGAGTCTCGATTCGGAAAAAATAAAATATTTGATTAATTATATGGTTGAATAATATTTGATTATTAAATATATTTACTGCGACAAATATTCATTATTAGTAGAAGATTTTAGTGAATATATTTTTGTGTTAAGAATTCTTTGTAATAAAATAATATATCATATAAATAGCGCGTGAGATTTAGGGATGGCAATGATTTTGGACCTGACCCGAATCCGTAGATTCAGATTCGTTTTATAAGGTTTGAATCATAAAATTTTAGACCCGACGGATCCGGGTATGATCTAGATCCTCTGATTAAAGTACGGATCTGGGTCCGGATCTGACACTAAGATCCGGACCTAGACTCGTTTACCGGTTTATAGAAAACCTCACCTTAATATTAATATTTAAATTTTACAAATATTATTTTCATTAAAAAAATTTCTCTTTGGTTGGTTGTTGTTTGTTTTAGGATGTTGATGATTTAAATAGTGATCAAGGCTAGTTCAATTAGGAGGTAGAAGTGCGGTACTCGACTTGCGACAATGGAGGTTTCATAATCTATATTTTTTAATGTTTGTGTTATCCAAAAGGCATTTGTGTAATTGTGTTGGGGTTTGTTTCGAGACTTTAGTTTATCATTTTTTATTATGTTACTAGTTGTAATGAAATTAATCTTTCCTCCGTTGAAGATGTGATGTGAATTAGTCAATGGCAGGTTTATTACGTTAAAAAATAGGTCGAATGGTTTTTTTTAATAAACCCATTTTGGACCCAAATCCGTGAGATCCGTTGGATCTGATCTGGGTCTCAATTTTCTAAACCTGCAGATCCGGAGCGAGTCTGAATCCAGGATGTGAAAATGAATTTGGATCTGGGTCCAGCTAGATTCGATCCAAATCCGGCTCATTGCCATCCCTAATGAGATTTAACGTATAAAATTAATGGAGTTGAGAGAAACGTAGTCCATTAGTGAGTTTTATGTGGGAGGGTGCAATTTTTTTCTGAACAAAAGTTACATGGTGTTACGAGGAGAGTTTATAGTTTTATTCGTGTAATAGTATATTTAAATAAAGTACATCTTGTGTTGGCTCTAGGTTTTTTTTTTTTTTTGGCTCAGAGCGAATCTAAAAAATAAGTCTAAATTAAAAATATTAATTGTGATTGTGATCATATTTACAATTATGTTACGTTTATTGTGATTGCGAACATTATAACTGTAACCTCTTAGACCCGTCTATGCGCCACACTTAAATCTATGAGGTTACAATAAATGCTATTTAGGTCACTGTGAGTATCGGGATTGTGAAATTTTATAATAACATACGCTATTGTAAACGTGACACTTGCATATATTGTGGTTTCAAATGGTGCCACTACCATCATATAACGATCGTTGTTGCAGTTGCATACTGCTATTTAAATCGATGTCCCTAATAGCAAGTAATGAAAAAAAATTTAAGGGTAGGTCCATAATAACAAGTATCGAAAAACATGGTCCCTAATAAAAAGTATTACAAAAATTTTAAATTTTAAGAGTAGACATCTAATAATAAATATTGAAAAATTAGGCTCTTATTAACAATTATTGAAAAAATGATCACCTAATAACAAGTATTAGAAAAAAAAGAATGGACCCTTATAATTTGAAAAAAAATTACAAATATGTAACTTACTTGAACGGTGGGCACCTTTATTACCCTGTCCCAGGGCCGGACCTGAGTATATTAATTTATTTTTAAGTATATAATTAAATACACTTTAGGCTAAAAAGGGTACTTTTGCCCCTGAGTTCGACCCAAAAAATCAATTGCGACATTCGTCGAAAAATGCATTTAATGTGGCCCCCAATTCGTGAAATCAATCAAATTGACCGTTTGACCGACGTTGATCATTACGGTGCTGACGTAGTAGTTAACAATGATGATGTGACAGTCCACAATGCTGACGTGACAATACACGTGGGATGATGATGTGGCATAGGGGGCTGAATTAATTATTTTAACCGAATTCGATGGCATGATTATTTTTTTGCCGAGTTCAGGGGCATAATTGATTTTAATTAAAAGTGATAACTTATTTGATATTTAAGTTAAAAAATAAGAATTTAAAAAATTATTAAAATTTTAAAAATATTAAAACTGGATAAATAATTTGTTTAAATTTCAAATTAACTTATCGATTTATTTAGATTTTGAATAAAATTTGATAAATAATTTGGTTTTTCGAGATGAACTTTTACAAATAGAATATATGAAAAATCGATTAACAAATTGGTTTAAATATATTTGGGTCTTTGACAATTTTAAATAAGCAAAGTGAGGACCCTAAAAAATCAAAATATTCTTTAATTTTTTATAAAAAAATCCATAAAGTTAATAAAAATAAATAAAATATTCAAAAAATTATTGAAAATAAAAATTATATAAAAATTTAAAATGTATTAAAAATTATAAAATAATAAAATTTAAATATAAAAATTTAATAAAAATATTTATAAACTATTAAAAAATTGAGCACTTTTATCGAAAAAGTCTTCGACTTCGTCAGTCTGAGTATTACCATTCGTTAAACAAACTTTCAGTGGAATCAACTTTTTATTAGAGTAACAATAAAACTCAAGCTTTCTTTCGCTTTTCTACATCTTATTGATGCTCACTAATATTTGATGTAGAAAAATGAAAGAGAATTTTGGTTTTATTACTACTTTAATACAAGAATATTTCAGTTGAAAATATGTTCAAGGAATATTAATACGCTTAGCATAACGAGAAACAATCGAAGAATTTTCTAATGGTTTATAAACATTTTAAATTTTATTTTTTTTTTATATTTATAACTTTTTATATTTTAAATTTTAATATTTTTACTTATTTTTTAATTTATTATAGTTTTTTATTTTTTAATATTTTATAAATATTTAAATATTAATATTTTTTAGCTTAAAGATTAGGTAAGTTTTTGAATTTTCAATTAAAATTAGTTATACCCTTGAATTTGGTAAAATTATCAATTATGCCCCCGAATTCAGTTAAAATAATGAATTCAACTCCTTCTGCCACGTTATCATCCCACGTGTATTGCCACATTAGTATCGTGGACTGTTACATCAGCACTGTAACGGTCAACGTCGGTCAAGTGGGCAATTTGATTGATTTCGAGGACTAGGAGGCTAAGTTATATGCGTTTTTCGATGAGGGGCGAAGTTAATTTTTTGGTTCGAACTCAAGGGTAAAAGTACCCTTTTAGCCTACATTTTAATATTTACTATATTATATAAAAAATCATAAGAGACACAAAAACATTTGTTTAAAATCAAATATAAAATCTAATATCAAAAAGCAGTTTTTTTTTAACTAAATATATATATATATATATATATATATATATCAATATTAAAAAATATTTATATTAAATTTTTAAAAAGTACTAATATTTTAAATCCGTGGGGTTAATGAAGGCAAAACTTAACTCCCAAAAGTTCGAAAGATCAGATCTATTTTTTTATTTTTTATTTTTAATTTATGAGTTAAAACACCATAAATAAACTATAGATCTAACGGTCCCATTTTCCATGGGACCCAGGCCTGACGCTTTGAGATGTCATCAATAAGAGTCCAACCATATCGTACGTGCCAAGGCTTCTAGAACACTAATAAAACAGATCACTTTTTCTTTAAGTGATTTTCTGGCTTTAAAACTGTATGAATTCAGATATTTGTCTATATTTTATTTATTTTATTAAATTCGATGTCAATATTTAATCTTTTATTTAGAACACATTCATATAATAACAGTCGCAGACAGCCATATTAATACCATAAACTGTTACATCAATATTGTACCGATCAATATCGGCTTCGTTGATTAAAAAGTTAAATTAATTATTTTTAATTGAACTCATGCATCACATTGAGTTTTTTTTAAAAAAAGGTTGGGGGCTTTATGTACCATTAAGCCTAACGTATCACACCATGTGATTGATATCAAAGCTTCTATAGAATCTTTTTAATTGTAGTCAACAATCACTTTTAACATTTCATTAAGTCATTGAACTTTTAATTGTAGATGTTGTGGCACCTTCATATGTCAATTTTTAATAAATAAATAAATACAATGCATGGCTTTATGGAGGATCGAACTTAGAACTTCTAGGGGAAGAATGAAATGTCTAATCCACTAGGCTAGACAAGAAATTTAACATTATTTTGAAAGAAAAATAGTATTTAGGTTAAATTGTAATTAATTTTATTTATTTTAAAAGTATATATTAATTACAACACTAATTAAATATAATAATAATTTAACTACTTTTTCTATGATTTGTTATACGAAATACGTTTGTTGAAGAAAATATATAAAAATAATTGAGTTGGTTTTAAAATATAAATATATGAATATTAAGATTTACATCTAAAATATTAAATATTATATTTTAATTAGTTGCATATATTAATTTAATTTAATTCAAATTGTTGATAGAATTATTCTTTATGTGATAATTATTTAGTATAGTGACCATGCAAAATTTAACTCCACAAGAAAAGTTAAAACAAATATCAAGTGTAAAAGTTTTCACAAGGTAAAATTTTTCTCACATATTATGCCAAGATTCTATATTAGTCTTTTTATTTTAATTTGGTCACTTTAAGTTTATGTACTTTTTAAGTTTTGAAATTTCGATCTTGACATGAATGGCAATCTTTAAATATGTTAAGTAAAGTTTTGTTTTTAGCCAATTTGTTATACATAACTACATAAGTTGCATATTTGATTTTCGTTCTTTTATTTGATCATTTTTAGTCATTTTAATTTAATCATATTGTCGTTGTTCCATTTAGATTAGGATTGAAATTTTAAAATTTGAAAAATATAGGGACTAAAATTGATCAAAATAGAATGACTAAAACAACAATTTACGCATAGTATAGAGACTAATAGAATTATTTTATTTTTTGACAAACTAGTTTATGGTAACTTCAATTTTTTGTAATTATTATTATTATTATAAAAATAAATTTATTATTGTGACAATATCTAATTTGTCATTAGTTTTATTTTTTCATTGGTGACAAAATTTATCACAACAAAAAGTTAAATTTCAAGTGACAAATAATTTTATTGACACAACAAATATCAAATAATAGTGACCGGTTTATATATTGTCACTATCATGTGTCAAAGTTTTAGTGACAATAGAGTTTATGTTACAGTTATAAACTTATAATGAGAATTTAATTATGAAAAATGTAATCGTTACAATTGTTACTTTAATAGCGACCAAATAAAAATACATCATAATTATTTATACTAATAGTGTCACACAAAAAAAATATCACAAAAATTTAATATTTATAAAAAATTACTCCTAATCATTGTCGATTTGTCACTAAAAATTATATTGTTGTAGTGTTGTTAATAGGATGGTCCCAAAACAGACTACTGAAACAATGGGTGCATTAGGAGGGACCCTCCCTGGGGTAGTTTGGCACGTGCGAGGCCTTCTGGAAGCCCAGCTTTTTCATCCCTTGAAAATAGAATCAGTAATCACATACAACAACTTAATTTAAGATTAAAAATGATAAGTTTTAAATTTTGTTTAAGTGATTTAAAATATTATATTTTTATAATATTTTAGGTTGTTTATTCGTATTATTTTTGGTAATATGTATGTTCGTCTTACGATATAGTTCGGGGTGCGAGACTGTCTCTCCCAATAATGTGATCTTTAAGGTTTGAACTTACGTCTTCTCTTTGAGAGTGCAATGTGTCTTACCAATGTACTAAATATTTGTTGGTTTTAGTGTTTAGTCATTTTTTTTACAAACCAAGTTTCGAAATTTGTCAAAAAATCATCAACTTAAAAAAACAAATTTCGAAACTTGTTAAAAACACCAACTTAAAATATTATCTAAAAAGTATAACATTTTAGGTTACTTAGACAAATTTTAAAATTTACCATTTTTAAACGTAAATTAAGTTATTGTATCGTAGACTTATCCATCCACCAATACGTGTTGTCCTAACTTAATTAAAAGCCTATGTGATTGCAGTGAGGTTGATTGTTAAGGAGGAGAAGGACCGGCTGGTGGCTCTTGCGCAGAATGGCTTGGGGTCGAGTCAAGTTCCTCTCGGCGTTCTGGATGGTAGGCACGAGGACCCTGGGGGTTAGTTCGTTTTGCATGGCAATCTGCCTTTTGGATTTTGTATTCATTTGGCTTTATTGTTGGGTTTTGGTATAGGTTGTCCTTTGTGTTAAACATTGCCGAGTTCTCATCTCGTGTTTGATTTTTTATAAACATTCACCTCTGGGCTGAATTTTTTAATTTAAAATCAAAGCACTCATTAATAAAATGTTGAAATTACTGAGCGAAGTAAAACTCAGTTTTATTTATTTTTATTTCGTATTAATTAAGTTGAGTTATTTGATTTTAATAACATATGTAAAGTTGTGAGTAACTTGAATAATTTTCTTTAAAAAATTAATTATTTATAAAACAATTCTTGAAATAAACTATAAAATTTTATGTAAACAATATATTTAATAACTTTAATAATAATAATAAAATAATAAGATAAATTCTTAATAGTTTGACTTTTATAATATATCAACTAGTTAATTTTGTGAAGAAAAAAATGGTGTGAATAGTTTTGGACTGGATCTGTTGTAGAATAAAATGACAATTTATTTTTATATGCGCATGAAATATCATATTAATTGCAATAAAAATTGTAGCTTGATTGACATCTTCGATATTTTTTTTGAGAATATAAAGTGTTTTACATTTTAAACGATAAATGTCAATATTCGAACTCATATAAAATAAAATAACGTAAACATCTTTGACATCTTTAATTTTGAAATGTAATCTTCAGTTATTTATTTTATTTGTAAAAGAGAAAACAATGTAAAATCATAGTAATAAATAACATTTATTGCCTATTACCCGAAAGCCCAAACCACCATTCCAAATTTTAAAAAGGATGAAATTGAATCCAAACTCACAAACGGGCCCGAAATCTAAATAACGCAAGGCAGTTAAATTTTATTCAATTAATAATTAAAGTTTTTTATTAAATAGAAAGGTATTACATTATCATGTCGGAATTTGAATCATATAAAATGTGTCAATATAAGCATCTTTAGTTACTAGTTCAATTAGTGGATCTCTAATTAGTAATTAATTTACTAATGCTTCAATAATAAAAGAATCAAATCAAGCAATTTTTTTGTTTTTCCGAATGAAATTCGGTATTTACAAATATTAACCGTGTCAACTATTAAATATAGATTTTAAATAACAACGAGGTTGGTCCAAGTGGTAAGCAACTTGATATCACTTAAGTAAGTCTCAAGTTCGAGGCATTATGTATGTAGAAAATCTCCACTGGGAGACACACCCACCAAAATCAGGTGTGCGACGCGGACCGATCCGGATTAGTCAGGGCAAAGCCTTGGAAAACTAGGAGGATAACCAAAAAATTGCTTGTTTTTCGATCCAGTCGGAGATGAAAAATGGTGACATATAAACAACGGCGAAACTCAACAATATATTGGAGGAACAATTTAAAATTTTATAAATTTAGAGGGATCAACATTGAATTATATATTTTTCTGAGGGTTTAAAAATCAATTTCATCATAGAATATTTTGATTTTACCATAGAAAATGCATATATAACAAGGCTGACTAGATAAGGTTTAAGAGAAAGTCTATATATATGTGTATGTACCATGTGTGTATGGAGAAGCATTTATTCAATATGATAAAAGCAATTTATTGGCCAAAAGCTAAATTTGGACATTTTTGAAGGAATCAGAAGCTTTTGGGACAAGGATGGTTGTATCATTTATGCCTGTAGTAAATGACATGTTTGAAAAAAAATAAAGAAATTATTTCCATAGTTAAGAGTGTGCCTATTAAATTGTAACTGTTATCGATATGACCGCTATATTTTACAGGTTAATAAATCAAATTGTTAAGGTTAAACGGTTTTGATTAATCAAATTACTAAAATTGATAGTTAATGGTTCACCTATAGATTAACTGTTATTAAATTATTTATACATATGTTTATTCACAAGATTGGCTACGTCAATCTCAAGACTCTTCACAATATAATATTAATATAATATTTATTAGAAAGATAATTTTATTATTCTTAAAAGAAGCAATGAATATGTGAAAAAAATTATAATAGGTTACATGTTAACATGTAATCGAACCGTTAGTATTAAACGTTAATGATTAAAATCGTTAAACATTTCGTAACTGTTAAATTACAATTACCAAAATTTAATAACCGTTACATCAATTAACTGACCATTTAAGTTACGTAATACGGTTAAGAACACCTTATACCCAAAACATTCCTAGCTTTTCTTCTTTTTTTTTTTTATAAATAAAACCCGATTCAAAATAGTTGGATTGTATTCACCTCTTATTCGCATATGATTTTAAAAGTTAATTAAGTCCTTGAATTTTTTTGCATCAATTAAGCCTTCGAACTAATAAATTGAATCAATTAACCCCTCTGACTAATTTTGATCATCAATTTTTGACTAATTTTTTGAGATATTATTGTCATGTGATATTTACAGATTTTATAAAAAATAATTTTTTATTAGTTTTATAAGTTTTTTAGAAAATTTTAATTAAAATAAATTTTTTTGGATATACCAAGTGACAACACTGTAACGCGACACGTTGCACCAACTGATCCAAAAAAACTGTTAGATATAACAGTGAACGTTTGTTAAAAGGGTGAATTGATGAAATTTTGAATTATAAAAACTTAATTGGATGCAAAAAATTCAAAGACTTAAATATTTTTTTTCTAAAAATTCAAGGGCTTATGACACTTTTAGGTCGAATATAAAAATCATGGAACTTATTACATATATATAATTCATGGGTTTAAATTTGATACACAGGTTGTGTAAAATAAATTTTACACAAGCATGCTTATTTATACTATAAATCAAAATTAAACATAAACCCTAAAACCCTAAACCCTAAATTCTAAATACTAACCTTAAATTCTAAACCCTGCAACCTAAACCCATAAATTCAAAACTAAACATCTAACCCCTAAAATTAAAAAACATGTGTAAACTTTAGTTTACACATCCTGCATATTGAAAATTTTATCGTCATCCACTTTTTCATTAATTTCATACCTATATTTGCTGTGTCTTTCTTTTATTATTTATTAGTATTTTTTTCTGAGATTAGTGGAGGAAATGTGTTGATTAATAGAAAAATGGACGTGGGAATATAGGTGGTAAACAATTCCCCTTTTTTGATGTGATGTGATGTGATGTGATGTGATGTGATGTGATGTGATGTGATGTAATGCAACGGCGTCAATTGGTATTTCTCCTATTATAGTAAGAGCAATAATAAAATAATTAATAAATAGAATATGACATTTCATCTTATTTTTCTTCTTTCCCATAAAAAATAGTAGGGGTTGCCCCACTCAGACTGTAAAACTCTCGACCGGAATATTATATTTGGGCTTAAAGTCCAACTTAAAATGACAAAATTTTTTAAATTGGTTTTAGCCAACAATATATTTTTCAAAAACATTTAAAGCTAACAGTTGAAAATATAAATAATCAAAACGGTACAAAAGAGCTCTAATTTAATTTAAAACATTTGAACATTCGATTTGATTAATACAATTTAAAAAATAAGGATTACAGACTCCACTATGTAAGGTCCTATGAATACACAACCCACTAAACACAAGTGACGTACTCCGAATATCACCATATGTTGGAATCTCGTACTGATAGTTCTCCTCGATCGCACGATCTGACGATCAACCTTTGCACAGAAGCAATGATTTCTAAGCGTTGAGCTTAGAAAGCTCAGAGGTACACATCTACTTTACTATACTTCATGCAAATTATAAACATAAGCCTGCAAACTAGTACGAGCAATAATGAGAGATAAATAAACATGTGGCACTGCCACTAGTCGTCTAAACACATTCCCTCATCATAGCAAAACAACATACATGACCCACAAGGCCCAATCATACTCAGGATCTCACTAGATCATCCGAGCGAAACACACATTGTCATAACCACAAACCTGAAGTGAGCCCTAGTGTCATACAACCTAAAAAACGTACACACTGAGTAAGGCCCAGTGTCACACAGCCTCGGGAACATACATTCTCTCTAGGTGAGGCCCTGTGTCACACAGCCTCGGGAACGTACACACATACTCGGTATCTCTCCTCAAGTATCATTGAATGAGGCCCGGTGTCATACAGCTTCGGGAACGTACATTCGACATCTCTAACTAGGGTGTTGCAACACGCACTCATGGTATCCGGATCCCATCAATCAAATGTGACTCAACCAACTAATTTTCGAAACTGCACACAGCTTTGACACGATTACCAGACAACACACAACACTGGCACAAATACCATAACTCTATGGTTTCTAACAATTATCAAGTCACTCAATTAAGTTTACCAACTTGTTAAAACATTATGGAAGAGTACACTAATCATCCTCATTACTTATCTTATTAAACCATGTTATCTCATTTACATCCAAAGTCAATTTTCATCCTTATAAATTTTCATCCAAAAGCGTCACACAAATACGTCATCAAATAAACTTAACTTATGCTGCAGAATTCAAAAGGTTGATGCATACAAAATCCTTCCACAACTCCATATGATCAAAAAGAACAAAAGGTTAACCAGCTATTGCATCCAAAATAAAACGATTCCTCTATTGGTGACTCCTTAAAGGATACTCTAGCTCTGATATCATCCCTTATCAAAATCATTGCAAGACTTCTAAAAATGAATAACGTCTTAACTCGCCTCAAGCACTTACCTTAAAATCGGCGTGATAACTCATATCGACAACTAAAGTATCTCCTTATAACTCAATTTTCACAAGAATTTTACACTCTAATTCATAACGTGTCTGGAAAAACATGTCATCTATACCATTACTCAAATTTGTCATCCTATAGAAATCCCACAAAGGAATAAGGTTGTATCTCGAATCTCGAGTCAAAATGTAGCATGTACACACTATAGTATTGTACAACCCAACTCATAACCAATCCAAGAAGACTTTTATATGAATCTCACATTTGCCGAAAATATCAAACGGTACCTACCAAGGACTATACCATTACTCAACGAAATCTCATCAAAACTGTGCACTCACAGTCCTTTACAAGATTCATGATCATTTATTTAATTCCCACAAAGGAATATCAAAGCATCAAAACAAATATGAGGAACTTAGTGCTTGACTCCCAACCGATGGCAAGTCAAACACTTATCACTATCTCAAGCATATGACTCCACACAGTCTCTTAAAACAAATGGCGAAAGTTTGGTACAAACTATCATTCTCAGAATTCACCATGTACTGACTATTGTACCATGTCGGAAAAATATTCTACATCGATACATCATTCTCTAAAGCACAATCAAGAAGATCTCGAAGTCATCAAAAGCCATCAAACTTATATATAATCACAACATTGTACCCATTGAAAATAATATATTTTTTCGTACGGTTCTTAAGGTCATAGAAAGTCCTTAACTCGAAACTTAACTAATGAAACACACGAGTACCGGTACCACATGAAGCTAGTATCGATACTCCTTTATACGACCATCACTTGCGATCCATGATTGCCCCACATGGGCAGCATGATACTTTAACCTAAACTAACTTCGTACAATCCATCATTTATCAAGTTTACCTTACTTATGTGGTGATCGACCATACAATCAACAGTTCACAATTACTTTGACTCACGACATTGTCCAAATCTCAAATTTCTTAAGGATTAAGTACCCAAAATTTCACATTGTTGGGGTAGGCACACCATTCTCTCTTTTTGCATAAAAATGTAATCTTGACAAAATAACAAATCATCATCGAAGATCTTGAAATCTTACTTGAGTTTAATAAAGTCAGCACCACTGTCACAACAAAACGGTCTCACGCAGCTTGGATTTCCACCAACGTTCTTCTGCTCATTCCAAGGAACTATGATACAAACAAAGCATTTATGAAGTTTCAAACGCTTGCCTCCTTAACTGATCACAAGGTAACTAACATCTCTCACACATAAGGTTATTTAGGTAATTATCTTGTTAACGCTTATATTTCCATATCCCTCATATATTCATATGTGTCAAGCAAAGCATCAAACTTATATTCGAGAGACAATATGATGGACCCTAACCTATCATCGCTAAAATACCTCAAACATCACTGTAGACATCAAACGTTACCATGACACGCCCTAAAGAGAGAAATCCTCATTCTAAGGTTTATTTCAAAACTACCGGCCTTCAATACTTTAAACGTAAACATCTCATTCTCAAACCAATCCTAGAAAAATACATGGGTACTTCACAATCAGTTAAATGAGTCATCCACCTTAGGAGATAAGTAACAATCTTTTACGGTCATTTATCAAGCTATCAACAATTTAAGCATCACTTCAATGAACCAAATTTTTACTAGCGAACAAGCTTGGTTCTTTCTTGGACAAAACGCTTAGACAAAAAAAACCTCGTTCGAGTTGCACCTTTGTAACCAAATCTCTGACTAACTCAACTGGGTTGGTATTCTCTAACAAGAGCAATGGGCACGACGTCTAACTTAGCCTTACCTCAACATCAACTTATGTTCTTGACAGGGAGGAAGCCTTGACGACTACTCCAAGAAGCATAAACAAATACTATGATAGTTTGAAAGCTCCTAAGTATCAAACTACACACATTGGCACCTACCAAACGGTCAAACATGTCCCACAATCTTGTTGTGCCATTCTCTAAACAACCTCCAAGAAAATTATAATAGAATAGCAACGGTTCAGCATTCACATTACCAAAGGTTGGGTTCTTTCGAGGTCTCAAAGCCTCGAGCACAACCCTCGATATTACTGGCTAGCATCGCGCTTGATTAACCAAAGCAATTTTTAAGGTGCAATAACTCTTCAGAATGTCATTCTATCAAACCTGTAGAACATCTAACTTCGGTCACACTCTAACGAACTAGTGGATTTCTGAATCTACTATATACGAGAAATGCCCTTGAAAAGGGAAACGATACTTCTAAGGTATCAATGAGACTCCTTATAAGCGAACACAAGTTATTTTAACCAATCTGCATCTCCTGATCGATTTCGAGAGCGGGTTATCCATACTCGCTTCACAACATTATTCACATATAACGATGGAGATTCTTTGCCACAACCTCACATAACGTATCTGAAGGCTTCAGAGTGACTATAATACTCAACGAAGACACCATTCAGGTGATAGAAGAAAGACATATCCTCGACTCTGGCATCATTCAAATAACTTGCATCTCAACAATCTAGGGCGACCTCACCCATGGAATTGCTCCCATGAGCGACTCAACACATAACTCGGCCATATCGTCCACGATCGTAACCATCTCAGTGTTGCAACATTGGACGTACCATTAGGATTCTAGTCTTAAGAAGTACAAGCTTAACTTAAGGGCTTGTATTCACTAGACACCGTACTAAAACACCTATACCACCATAGGGTTTCCTATAACTGGCTAAACCTAAGCTCTGATACCACTAAATGTAACACCCTCAACCCGGATGTCATATTTGGGCCTCAAGCCTAACCCAAAATTACAAAATTCCTCAAACTGGGTTTAACCCAACAAGGTATTTCTCAAAAACATTTTTAGCCAACAATTGAAAATATAAATAAATAATAAAAATGATACAAATAAGCTCCAATTTAATTTAAAACATTTGAACATTCAATTTGATTAATACAATTTCAAAATAAGGATTACAAACTTTACCACATAAGGTCCTATGAATACACGCCCATTAAACACAGGTGATGTACTCTGAAAATCACCATATGTTAGAATCTCGTACTAATAGTTCTCATCGATTCCATGATCTGACATCGAAACAACAATTCTGAGCGTTGAGCTTAGAAATCTCAGTGGTACACATCAACTATACTATACTTCATGCTAATTATAAACATAAGCCTGCAAGTTAGTACGAGCAATAAGGAGAGATAAATAAACATATGACACTACCACTAGTCACATAAACACATGCTCTCGTTATAGCAAAACATTATACATGGCCATAAGGCCCAACCATACTCAGTATCTCACTAGATCATTTGAGCGTAACATACATTATCATAACCACAAACCTGAAGTGAGGCCCAGTGTCATACAGCCTCGTGAACGTACACTCTGAGTGAGGCCTAGTGTCACATAGCCTCAGAAACATACAATCTCTCTGGGTGATGCCAGGTGTCACACAACATCGAGAATATAAATTCAGCATCTCTAACCATGGTGTTGCAGCACGCTTTTTGGGTATCTGGATCTCATTAATCAAATGTGACTCAACCAACTAAGTGTCCAAACTACATACAGCTTTGACACGATTACCAGACAGTATACAACACTGGCACAAGTACCATAACTCTTTGGCTTCTATCAATTATCAAGTCACTCAATTAAGTTTACCAACTTGTTAATACATTATGGAAGAGTACATTAATCATCCTCATTATTTATCTTATTAAACCATGTTATCTCATTTACATTCACGTTAATTTTTATTTTTTTATTAGCATTATAAATTATCTCGTTTAGTAGGTATCGGTACTCGAATATGAGTATTGATACGACACCCCTGGGTATCGGTACCTCTGGGTACTGGTACTCACGCTCGTACTGATATGGGCTGACCTAAACCGATATAGTCCCCAATCGCATATTGCTACAGCTAAATCTCATACCGATACCATACTCATGGTTTTATACTATTTTATTTAGATTACAATTTTATAACACTTTATTTGATCCCTAAAGCTTATGAAAGTCATTAGGGTTTGTTTACTAACGCATTTATTCAATTAATATTAATTACCGGCTTCATAATAATTTAATCAATTATTTATCTCTTAACTATGATTCTTATCAAATCACATGAATCTATTCGAGGAAACAAACAAGGCATCACAATTATCAATCAATCAAACAGTCATCAAGAAATTATACAAGCATCTCAAACGACCCTACACGATCTTTAAATCCTTCATGAGTATCATCATATTCATAACATCATCATGCCTCACACATATATCAAGTCTCACGATGCCGGTCTCACAACATGCTTATTCATCATCTAGCTATTTTGCGAACACTAACAGGCAAGACAATCACATTTATGATGCTCATGAAGCAATAGGAGTTCGAGGTGTACTAAGTTTAAGCCAAAGCGATAAATCCCCATCAAAGCTCCTCCAAACATATCTTTGATTCTAATTTTCGAGTTCACCAAATCCTCAGATAAAACAAATAGAATACATAATCCATTTTACACTATCAGGCTACTTTAGGGGGTTAAATGCGTAAAAAAAACTTATTGGGTTCAAATCTAGCAAAACATACTGTGCCAACGAACTCAGAATGTCGAGAAACCCTCGGGTAAAGTTTCCTAGAAAAAGTCAACTCTAGTAAAAAATGAACGTTCAACGGCAACTCGATCAATGACGGCTAGGCTTGACAAACTTGACCCGAGACCTAAGAACTGAACCAATTTACCCAAATTAAGAGCTGAAATTGACCCGAACATGATGACTCAAATTTGATCTGAAACCCGAAATAAATCGAATCAAATTGAAACCGAACCAAATTTTAGTTGAACAAAAAAAAGACCCAAACCAATTTTTAATTGAACCGAATAGATCCAAAATGATTTTTAATCGAACAAAATGAACACGAACTGATTTCACCCTAACCCAAAATAACCCAAACCAAAAGTAACCCAAAATAAAAAAAAATATTAAAATAAATAAATAAAGATGAGATGTGAGCTATCACATAACTCACCTAAAAGCCAAATATACAAGCCATATAAAGTCATATATAGGGTGGAAAAACCTAACTTGGCTTGAAAACCCGACTAAAACTGATCGATCTCTTATTAGCCCGATATTGACACAACCCAAAATCAACTGACCCGAAAATAATCAGACCAAAATCAACTGAACCAAAAGTTAATCGAATAAAAAATCAACCGACTTGACCCGATTCCCAAACCGAAAACACCATAGAATTGAACCAGACTCAAACCAAACTTAAACTGAATGTAGTCAAAACTGAAATAAACCGAACTGAATGACCCATTTGCCACCTCTAACGGTGGCTCGGTCAATGACAGCTCGATCAATAGTCAACGGTAGCTCAGTCAAACAGTTGGGGGCTCGGCCTGACGGATCAGCTTAGTGAACTGGCTTGGTCTACAAGCAGGCAGCTCGTTGGGCCACAGCTCAGTTCAGTAGGCTAGCTCAAACGGCTGGCCCAACAGCTTGAGCCCAGCTGTTATAATAACTCCCTTTAGCCGGACGTCGCCCTCGTACGGACGTCGCCCTCGTACAGACGACGGCTCGTGCGGCTACTTCAATGGCCAGACAGTAACTGTAAGGCCCTATCCCGACTCTCTTAATGTCGATGAGCACGATGGTGGCCTCAGTTTCTCGTTTCGAGCTCTAGAACCCCTTCAACTGGAAAACCTAACACTTTTTCTCTTTTACCCCATTCGACGACGACTCTGATGGTGGTGCCGCTGGAACTGGCTAACTCGTCTCGACGAGATGAACACAATGGCGGTGGAGGTGTTGACAACGACCGATTGAATCTTTGTAGATCGAAAATTAACTCACCCTCTTAACTTTTCTCTATTTTCTTCTTCTCCCTCTCCCACTATCCATTATCCACTTTTCACCTTTTTCCTTCTCTCTTCTCCTCATAATATCTTTCTCACCTTTTCAACCACCTACACCTATTTAAAATTCAAAATATTATTCTCAAAATAATGGGCCCAAACCTAAATGCCCTTAACTTAGTCTTCCAAGATAAAGGCCTATAACCTAGGCCCGAGACCCGATTTACTAACCTGAGAATTGGGTCGTTACACCGATACCACTCCTTTTATTAATATCTTTCCCTATCATATTAATATCTTTGAATATATTTTAGGCATAAAATCAAAAATGCCCATAACGTTTGACTGAATAATTATTTTGGCCCATATTTTTAAAGTATTTTAACCCTCAATGTTTCATTTTGGGTCAAAGTTATGGATGAAAACTGCTAGTCAATTGACAATAAATAACTTAAAATAATTTGGCAGAATGACATATCTTCAGAAAAATAATTTTATATTTTATACAATTATTTTTTGACTGACGTGTCATTCTGTAAAGTCAACACATTTGTCTATATGACACTACTATATCAGTGTGCACTGTCATGTAGGTTTGTCACGTCATTTCAAGCCATTTAATGTTAGTTGACTAATAGTTTTCATCCAATGAGACATTTTGACCCAAAATAAAATGTTGATGGTTAAAATGCTTCAAAAAAGACTAAGAGTTAAAATAACTAGTCAGTCAAACGTTAGAAACATTTTTTGATATTATGCTTATATTTTAACTAAAAAAAATATTGAAATACAAAGTATATTATGTAGATTTTCATTGTTGGTATGAAACCATTTTCTACAAGTCGATGGTTAAGATTCCAATTGCTTAGTCATTGCATGAATTTCACCAACTAGATTGTACTTTCGGCTTAATACCTAAAATGCCGCCTTATCTATAGTGTCACTTTCACTTAATTTTTCTTTTATCAGTTTGAACCTTAACTTCATTCCGTCTACACCATTAGTCTTTTGAAATTTTCCGTTAAGAAATGACTATGTGACCCAGTCAAGTTTTACTATGTGCAAACATAAAATAAAAACACTGAAAATATTATAAACTTCTAAAAGATCCTTGAAAATGTGAAAAATTCTTAAGACCCATAATATAAAAAGAGCTAATAAAATTATAGGTAAAACTTTGATACACATGCCTGTGTATTTACAGTATAAAAACTAAAATCCTAAATTCCTAACCCTAACCAACTAAACCTTAAGCCCTATGCATTAAATTCTAAACACTAACTTATATTCTAAACCCTATAACCTAAACCCCTAAACCTTAAACCCTAAACTAGAACTCTAACCCCTAAAACTAAAAGGCACGTGTAAACTTGTGTATCAAAGTTTTTCCCTAAAATTATTTATATTTTCTTTTTGAAAATTTTCAAACTTTAAGTTTTTTTTTTATATTTTTAAATTTTTATATATTTTTTGAAAACAAATTAAGCATAATTATATTTTTCAAAAAATATATAAATTCAAAAACATAATTTCTGGTTTTTTGATAAATTTTCTGCATATTTAAATTTTATGATTTTATTTAAATTTTAAAAATTGAAAAATTATTAAATAAATAGAAATTTTAAAAATAAATCACGAAAAATGAAAAAAGTTATTGAAAACCCCATAATTTAATTAAAAGAACTAAAAACTTGTTTATATATTTTAGGAATTATATATATTTAATGTTTTTATGAATTTTTAAATTTTAAAAAATATAAATTCCAAAACATACATTCTTATTTTTATTATTTTTCTAGATCATCTTTAAATTTTTATAAGTTTATTTAAACTTTAGCTATTTGAGTTTTTTAAACAAAAATGTCACGTGATAAAATGTGATTGACCACATGATTATTTTAACGGCAAACATTCGGAGCTAACGTTGTTGGTGGAATGAAAGTTGAAGGGTCAAGTTAAACGAAAAAATAATAACGGAGTCAAAGTGAGAATTTGTAAGAAATAAAGGACTAAAGTAGGTATTAGGCCTCTATTCTTTTTTAACTATAGATAAATTTAAGTTTATTAATTGTTTTTTTAAGTACGTACACCGTACTGGTATTGGATATTTTTATTAATTGAAGCAAGTACCATAAATATCTAACTGTAAATATACATTTTTTTTAAAAAGCTCTCGGAAGTTTTGTTTAAATATTGTTAAGACTTTTTTTTACAAATATAGTACAAGTAAAATTATTTATACAAATATAGTATTTGCTACAACAATTTTAAAAATAGATTCACTACAAATTGTTTTTAAGCAGTAATTTTTTTTTGAATAAAAAAGTGTAGCGTTGTCCACATGGTAGCCATCTATAGAGGTCATTATTTAAAGACGAACTATATACTTATTATTTTCAGTTTTTGTCTATGGCAGATGCAATAGGCGGGTGACAGGGAAGTATTTTTTTTAATAAAAAAGTAAATTATTGTTTAAAATTGGATTGTAAACATTTCGACTTCAATAATACTGTAACAAATATTATATTTCTAAAAAATAATCTGAATAGTATCATGCTTGTGAAAATAAAAAAAAAGAAAAGCAATATTTTTGGAATTTCACCAAGGCACTGTTTATAATAATAATAATAATAATAATAATAATAATAATAATAATAATTGATTAATGTATGAAGGGTGGTCTCCACGATGAAGCTAATGGATCTGAAATCAAATCATTGAATTAAGCTTAAGAAACTTCCCGGAAGCTTAGCCAATCCAATCAAAGTGACCAAATCTATACTTTAATTTCTTTTTTTATTATTAGTATAAACCAAAATTAAACTAAAAATATGGAATGATGCACTAGATCACTTAAACAATGTCAAGGGTTTAAATCTTGATATTGTGAATGAAAAAAATAGATTGAAAGGGTCGCCCCTATAACGAACCTCTGTAAAATTCGATCTGAATTAGTCGGCCAAATAAATAAAAAACCAATGACTAAAAAAATAAACTAAAAAAATGGGACATATCATCCGGCATAACACATGGATTCTCACGTTTCTTGTCTTAATCTTGTATTTTATTTCAATACTAATGATAATGCTCAACCTCAACACTTTCATTCAACCCTTTTTTTCTCACCTTATTAATTTTTAGGTCTAATTATGATTTTAGTCCATTTCCTAAGTTGAAATTCGAGACTTGATCTTTTACTCTAATCTGACGTTATTGATCCTCTACTTTTATGATGATCGGTAGGTCCAAATTAATAACATAGTTAATTGCTTTCATTAAGAGCGTATTTATAAGAACCCAACAAGTATCCCAGTGAAAAAGCGGATGATGTTCATCCTAAGAATACGAGTTCAAATTGGTCTATCTACAAGGTGTATGCGCATTGTCAAAGGGTTAAAAATATGTATGAACAGATACTATATTGTAATTACCTTTAGGCTAATAAAAAAAAAGCCTATTTAGAAAGCCATTGAATTCGGGTGTAATTACTTGTAATTACACATAATGTAGCATGTTTGACCAACCATTGTAATTTGTGGGTCTTACTGAATTAACTGTAATTGGAGACCTTCTTGTAATTGTGTAATTATAATTTATACTACCAGATATTACATTAATAATTAAAATGTAATTACATTTTGTTAACTAAACATGCCTAGGAAATTATAATGTTCGATAATTACATTTGAGCGCAATTAACATGGTATTAATTTCATTATCATGCAACTACATTTTGTTGTCCAAACACAATCTAAAATGATATAATTTTTTATTATTATTCCAGTGAAAATCTAATCCCATATTTACCAAATTAGACTTAGTGTATCATAATAGAATGGGTAAGTTACGTAAAACATCACTGAACTTTAGTTTTAAACCTATTTTGGTCATTGAAGTTTTAAAATATTCAATTTACTCTCTAAAGTTTAGACATTGAACTTTTTTGCCACTAAAGTTTGGACATTGAACGTTTTTGGTCACTCTTAAACCCCAAACAATCGTAGATGATGGTCGTTCAGTCTGAAATTTCACCAATTACTTCGTCTCGCTCCCTTGAGTCTGATTTCGATCTCTATTTTGTTGGAAAGTTCTAGGAAATTCACAAATCCCAAAAGCCTTCTGATTTCTCTCTCATCGATCTCCTGCCTTTGCCGTCGGATAGAGCCCGTTTTTCAGTATGTTGTTCTCTCGCGCCGATGAATCTTTTCACTATTCGGATCTTGGAGAAGTTCCTTTATTCGTCGGTAAATAGACGTTGTCAAAAAATTAACAGATGAGTGAGAAAAACATTCAATGTCTAAATTTCAGTGAGTAAATTGATCGTTTTGAATCTTTAGTGACCAAAATAGGTTTGAGAGTAAAGTTCAATGATGATTTACGTAATTTACCCTAATAGAAAAGTAGAAGATCAAATTGTAATAAATTGATGTAAATGAATAAAATCTTAAATTTAAGCATAGTAGAAGGAGTAAAACTATAATTAGACCTAAATTTGAAGCTTCAAATTTATGGTAACAATGGAAGAATGACAAAGAAAGACGAGACCAAGACAAGCATTTGAAACTACACGAAGAAAACGGAGACACAGAGAACTTAGCAATTAGCTTAATTCTACATATATGATATATCATCCCCACCAACGCTTTTCAAAAGAACAATCCGCTTTTATTTCTCTGATATTCTCTTTCTTACCAAAGGAAAAAAAAATTCTTTTTTTTTTCTTCGGTAACGAAAAGTATTACCTTTCTTTTACTTAATTTTCTGGGATTTTTTATTGATACCTATTTCAGGTTTTCCAAAAATTTGCAATAAAGTTTCCTTCTTTTCTCACATCCATATACGTTTGATGCATTTTCTCTATTTTGGGGGGATTGTTTCTTCAGCATTAACGTTGTATTTCATGCAATTTATGCCTTCTCTCTTTTGTTCTTGTATGTTTTTGATTGTTTGGAATTGAATCCTGGGATTGACTTGATGATGTAGTTTCTAGTTAGATGCATATAAGGCTTGGAAGTGAAAATATCAAGTTTGGTTTTTTCTAGAATATGAAATTTACAGTATGTGATAAACTTGAAAGACGGGATCTTGATTTGGGATTCTATCGCTTTGTTGCAACCTCTTTGTGTGTTTAACATGCTTTGTAATGTTGGTTTTGTGCTTGTGTTATTTAGGACCTTGAGGAATTAAAAACCAAGCGCATGGTTTTGTGATGCTTTTTGTGGGGAACTTATAGCTCTTTTGATAGATGAAGATGGATAGGATGAATTACAAGGGGCAAATTGGAGTTACATCTCTCGTTGAAGTACGTTCTTATTCATATTTTAATGCTCTGTCGTCCTCCGCTCTTTGTTCTTCAACCGTTCTTTTGGTTGATGAATATGGATTTACGTTGCTAATTCTTTTTTAGTATATTTAGAGCCTTCGTTTCTAATGTTTTAGTGCATATTGTTGCAGATGGGATCACTAGATGGGGCAGTGCATGATCTTGTTGATGAGCGCCTTTATTCCTCTGAAATGGATGCCCAAAAGAGACAGCCTATTCTTTCAAATCAACGTGTTCTGCTCTCTGGTTTGCCTGTTGGTGGTTATAAAATGACAAGGAATGGTGTTTATAAGAGCATAAAGACTGTAGTCTTCTCGAATAAACTCAACTTGCTCATGCCTTTCGGGCCTCTAGCAATCATGTTTCATAAAATGAGTACTAGTAATGTGAGTTTTAGTTTTTATGTTATTTTTTTCGCTTGGTTTTCCTTTTGATATAAGTTATTTAAATGGAGAGGTGGATTGCAGAGTTGGGTCTTCTTTCTAAGCTTACTAGGTATAACACCTTTGGCGGAGCGTTTGGGTTATGCTACTGAGTAAGGATTCACGTACTTCTTTGAATTTGGTATTTTGGTGCTATTACCTGTTCTATTGCCACCTAACATTGCTTTTTCATTTGATCGAATTTAGGCAGCTGGCTTTTTACACCGGACCTACAGGTTTTTTTCTGTTCTTTATTCTTATGAATTTTCTTTTTCTTGATTAAGCAACTAGTTTGTTGGTTTTAAATTGCTTGCCAAGGTTCCTTTTAAAACCCCTCCTTTTATTTTTAAATTTCATGTCAGTAATGGTCTTTCATCTGTTGAAATGAATTACAGTTGGTGGTCTTCTAAATGCTACATTAGGGAATGCAACCGAATTGATTATTTCAATTTATGCACTGAAAAGTGGAATGACACGGGTCGTTCAGCTGTCATTGTTGGGCTCAATTTTGTCAAATATGCTGCTTGTTCTTGGATGTGCATTCTTTTGTGGTGGACTTGTACATTACGGAAAGGAACAAGTCTTCAGCAAGGTAAAAGTATTAGTATGTTGTCTGATCTTATTTCTTCTATTTTCCCTTATTCGAGCGCTTTAAACTGAAGTAAACTTACCTTCAGGCCACAGCTGTTGTCAATTCAGGACTGCTTCTTATGGCAGTCATGGGCCTACTTTTTCCAGCAGTCCTCCACTACACTCACACTGAGCGGCAAGTTGGGAAGTCGGAGTTGTCTCTTTCAAGATTTAGCAGCTGTGTTATGCTTCTAGCTTATGCTGCCTATCTTGTTTTCCAGTTAAAAAGTCAAAATGATAACTATGTCCCCGTTGGCGAGGTTGGTTATTTTGTCTTGTTACTTGTTAGTTTGTCTCCAAGTATTTTGTGTAGAATACTTAGTTTTGTGGCAAATGGTGTAATATCAGGAAGGAAGTCACAATGGTGAGAACGATGATGAAGATGAAGCTCCAGAAATCTCCAAATGGGAATCAATAATTTGGCTGGCTATCATGACTGCTTGGATTTCCATTCTGTCAGACTATTTGGTGGATACCATCGAGGTAACATTTGTTCTTTAATCTTTCCTCTTTCTTGGTTAATGAGATGGATTTGTTAAAACATTTGAGGTCATAGGTCACTCAAAGAATCAAGTTAAAAGAATCATAAAATACTGGTTTTATGATATGCATCCTCTAGTGTCATGTCTATTCAAGCCTGTCTCGGTGACGAAATCATTTGAAAGCTGGTTAGAGGTCCTCATTTGCTCTTTTTTCCACTTGAGGGGTATAATCAACACTTAGTAGGCTTTTAAAATTGATTTGTCTTTTGTTTTTAAATACAACTTCTCGAGAGCATACGCTGATCGGTTTTCTATGATCTTTCTCGTCTGGTGGTTGTTTTCTTAGGGGGCTTCTGAGGCATGGGATGTGCCAATTGCATTTATTAGTGTTATCTTGCTCCCCATAATTGGGAATGCTGCTGAGCACGCAAGCGCTATCATATTTGCCATGAAAGACAAGCTTGTAAGTGATTCTCTTAACTTCCATTTTTAAATTCATTTCATTTTTGCTAATTAATAAAACCATCTTCAGGACATATCCCTGGGAGTGGCGATAGGGTCATCAACTCAGATTTCTATGTTTGGGGTATGTATTGTACATTGGATCCACCCGGTTTTCTATTGATGTTTACTCTGTTATGTCATATATCCGAATCTTGTGATTTACTGGTTTTATTCTTCTGTTGCCCGTACACCAAGACACGATTTAGTGGTTTTACATTACTTGTAATGATATTAAAGCATGAACTGTGTACAAGTCCTAGAGAATTTACACTCGACTTTGGAGTGAAGCTGAAACCGGTTTTTATATGTTAGTGTTGCTAATATGTTATTTCTTTTTCCTTGGTCCTCTAAACTCATATTATTTTTGAATCTGCAGATACCTTTTTGTGTCGTTATTGGTTGGGTGATGGGAAAGGAAATGGACTTAAACTTCCAGCTTTTTGAGACAGCAACTCTGTTCATTACTGTTATAGTTGTAGCCTTTTTTCTGCAGGTTGGCATTGCAAGAACTTTATACTCGAGTTCGAGTAACGGGTATCATGAAGTTGACTTTTTCTTTTCTTTCATTTCGCGTGCAGGAGGGAACATCTAACTACTTCAAAGGACTAATGCTTATACTTTGCTATCTGATAGTCTCTGCAAGTTTCTTCGTACATGAAGATCCTTCTGCAGTTGGTCAGTTCTTCCTCCTTTTGTACTCCAAATCTTTCTTTCTTTTGATTTCGTTTCCTCCTTGGTGTTTTCCATTGTTTCGGTATTGCCTTGCCATATCTAACCATTTCGATATTACAGGTCAAAGCAAGATACCGAAAACATGACGAGTGAAAGAGATGAATTATGGGGATTGAGTTTCGGAACCTTGAAAGTTGCTGAGGTAGAGGCAGAGGCCATAGAGATTTCAAACAAGTTTGTCCCAGAAAGCATGCCATGGTGGTGTAAATAGTTTGTTGACAGACAGATATTCCATTTTGTTTTCCCAGATCTAAATTATATGCTCAATCTTTATCCAGGATTAAACTTTATTTTTTACAACTATAATTCTAGATTCAAGCTTTTGTAGATTTCACGCATTATTTTCTGTGGATATGAAAAATAGGCTTGTTTTTGTTTAAAAGATATAAAATGATAGAATAACACTAATATTTGAACTAAAGCCCCAAGTACTTGAAACATGAAGAACACGTAACTAATATGCATACGATGTCCGCGGGTCGAATTTGTATCGATCTTTGAACTTTAAAACGTTTTAATAAGAATATTCAAAGTGTCATTTGAATGTGAGTGTGACACTATAGCTGATAAAACTGGTTAGCTGAAATTCTCGCCAAACCTTCAACTTGCGCGTGGATATAAATAAAAGTATCAGCTGAGAAAAAAACCCTTATGAAACATCCATCATATCTTATTTCTTTTCCTTGTGAATCATATAAAAAAGACATCAGGCATGGGTCATGAAGTTGGAGAAGACAACCAATCTCCATTGTTGACAAGTTCTTCTTCCTCAACTCAAGGATCAACAGAACCTGTCAAAAGAACTGGTAATATATATGCATATATATGTTCTTTATCTGCAGACCCTTTTCTATGTTATATGACTGTATACGCATACATACATGTATAGTTCATTGCTTAAGCATAACGAGTTGAATCTGCAGATGATGCGTTGAATGGTAGTTGCAGTTTGAAAGAGATGTATTTCGTATTTTGGGTGTTATAAAACAGTCTCTCAAGTTAGATATATTTCGTATTGTTGTACATGCATGCATTATTTTCTGCATGGTTCTGTAAACCTGTCCGATTTCGGGTTTAGGTTAGTTTTGGATTCGGGTCAATTTCAAGTTTCTGAAATTTTGAATGTATTTTGAACATGATGTGAAGGGAGTGTATGGACGGCAGTAGCACACATAATAACCGGGGTGATAGGGGCAGGAGTTTTGTCCCTTGCCTGGAGCATGGCTCAGCTGGGATGGATTGCAGGCCCAATCTGCATGCTTGGCTTTGCACTTGTCACCATTGTTTCTAATTGCCTCCTATGTGACTGCTACATGTTCCCTCACCCTGAATTCGGCCCCAACAGAGCCAAATCCTACACGGACGCCGTCCTTGTGTATTTGGGTAAGCCTTCAATTCTTTTTATCTTACCCTTATATGCCCTTATAGGAATTTGGATGCGGAAAAAAAAAGGTTTAACTGTAAAATAAATGTTTTAATTATATATATTTTGTAATAGATGTTTAAAGTTTTTTTTTGTTGAAATAGTTGCCTAAAGTTTTTTTTTGATTGAAATAGGTGCCTAAAATATTTTTTGGCTAAGATAGGTGCCTAAAGTTTCATTTTTGGTTAAAATAGGTGTCAAAGTAGGTGCATCAGTTGACTTTAAAACAAGCTAAAAAATGAAACTCTAGATACCTATTTCAGCAAAAAAATATTTTAGACACCTATTATAAAAAAAGAGACATAATTTAAACACTTATTTTGTAGTTAAGCTAAAAATAAATAAAACAAGGTTAACAGAAAAAGACATATGTAAAGAGATAAATTATCGTGGTTTGGTCTTGTCATGTATATATATTTTAAAATTCGATATATCCTAAAAACACTCTATTAAACCTACTCTATACACTCAAATATTTGGTCAAAACTTATTCTTTATGATTTCATACTTAATATAAATATTAAATAAACTTAATTATCAAATAATTTTCAACTATTATAATTAGGGATGGAAAAAATTTGACATAGCTCAAAAAAATTAATTATTTTTTAATTTTGAGTTCAAGTTGAATTCGAGTTTGTCCAACTCGAAAAATTCAATTTTACAGTTTTGTGATTTAGTAATTTTTTTTTCTTTAATTTTTCTTTCATTTTAAGTCAATTTTTGACCAAATTTGAACAACATGTTCCTAAACCACTTTAGAATGCATATTTAGCTTCAATTCATATTTTTGAAAATAAATTTCTTATTTTTTCAATTTAACCCCTCAACTTTGTATGATTTCCCCATTTCTTTAATTTCTCCTTCGTTTTAAGTCCATTTCGACCAATTTTAAACCACATTATTATATATGTAACTTCAATTCATATTTTTAACAAAAAAAATATTTCTTTTGCAATTTAGTCTCTTAACTTTACATTTTATTTAATCCGATCCTTCAACTATAATTGTTTTTGTAATTTTTTCTTCTCATCAATTCCTTAACTCCTTCATACTCCTATCAATACTCTATCTTTAAAAGTTTCTTCCTTAAAAATAATATTATAAGTATATTTTAGAATTTTAGATATAATTTTTTTATTAAATAACATTACAAATCTTGTTCACACATGCGTAAAAGAATATGCAGAATATATATATATATATATATATATATGTGTGTGTGTGTGTATGTGTATATCTTATATGATTAGAGAAAGTTGTTTAAATTAAAATTAATCCGTAATATAACATTATAAATAATTACAGTTAAATTTTTACAGAAACTCAACAAAATTTCATAAACACGACTAGAATTCAAAAAATTTCAAATAAAGTTTGAGTCATAAAATAGGACTCGTCAACTCAAATAACTCGAAATTTTTTGACTCGATTCGGTCAAATGTTCACCCCTATAATTATAATAAAATTCAACTTAATTAACTATTAGAATTGAGTTAATATTTAACGTTTCTAAAACAAATACAACTTTAAAGAGATGATTGAATACAGATATTATTTAACTGAAACTCTAAAAAATAGAATACTAATCCAAACTTAACTCATCCTAATTTCACCGAAAGTCCCAATGATATTTATAGAATCAATTACTTAGTCGTCAAGAAATCTTTATTCTCTAATATTTATTTTAAAATAAATAAATATTTATTTGAACTCATCTTAATCTTTATTGAAAATGAACTCATTATCCATTAGAATTTGAATCAATATCTAAAAGGTGATAAAGGGATTAAAAGAATATGAATTAAGAAAGATGATTTAGATAGGGAATCAACTACCTATGACTAATCATATATATATGTTCATTGTTTTAACCGACAGTCTTCAGTCTGAGTTCTGTTCGTAAGGTATTTGTCGTTTTGATTTTCTGAGTATACTTGTTTCTTTCTTTATTTGTTTCTGTCTGATTATAGTATTAGAAAACATGGATGCATTGCAGGAGAGACGAAGCACAAAGTGTGTGGAGTAATAGCACAGGAGAGCTTGTATGGTACTACAGTAGCGTACGGAATCACCCCTGCTACCAGTATCCAGTAAGATTCTTCTTTCTTTACTCTGCCATTTTAATTCTACTTGAAGTAGCCTCGCTGCTACCCTCTTCTCTGTCGCTATCCTTGTCGTCGTTGCATCAAGTGAATAAATGGATCTTTGCTTATATTAAAAGAAAATAGCCGCTCAATGATATCTTAAACCCCTTTTTAATTAGTATTAGGATTTTCAGTTTCGGTCGGACGATGCTTAACTTTACGATGTGTATTCATGGGGACATAATCAGGGACCTTGTGGAGTTGTGTGGCATACATAATCACAGCTGTGACAGGCTCAGGAGTCTTGTCCTTGGCATGGGTTACTTCACAGCTAGGATGGATAGCAGGGCCTGTTGCATTGATTATGTTTGCTATTATCACCTATATTTCGTCCTCCCTTCTTTCTAACTGTTACCGGTCCGACAATGGAACACAAAAAAAGTCTTACAGTCACGCTGTTCGGCTTTATCTTGGTAGTTTTGAACTAAATTTTCACTCTGTCATCTCTAACATCGGTTGTCCCTTATGTACCTTGCCTCCTACGAAACCTAATTTGTTCGAATACTTCCAGGTAGAAACCGGACATGGATATGTATTTTCCTTCAGAACCTGAGTCTATATGGGTTTGATGTTGCTTATGTAATTACAACTTCAACCTGTATGAGGTACTTGATGAATCCTTTAGCTTATAACTTGTTGCTTACTCTTCATTTTTCTTCAAATATTCCTCCCCAACACCGATATCCAACTGCCTACCGAAATATACTAAAAAAACATAATAAAATTTGTACCCATACTTGTATCTGTTACCCCATACAAGATTTACTTCATATGTCTGTCTTTAAGTTTATGTTTTCCTTTCTTTTCTTTAATTAATTGCTAACCCTTTTCCTTATATATCTTTATGTTTATTTGTTTTTTTTTTTGGCTCAATACAGGGCAATTCAGAAATCAAACTGTTACCACAAAGGACACAGTGCTCCATGCTCATATGGATATACAAAATTTATGCTTATATTTGGAGCTGTTCAAATTGTAATGTCTCAGATACCAAATTTCCATAACATGACATGGCTTTCCGTGCTTGCCGCCGTCGTGTCCTTTACTTACTCTTTCATAGGGCTTGGACTTGGGTTTGCACAAGTCAAAGGAATATTTTTCTTCATTTTTGTTGCTTATTCAAACTTAAGGGTTTACTTCACAACAAAGTTGAAGACTCGAGTTTTTGATTGCAGAAAACGGAACGATCAAGGGGAGCATGACCGGAGTGCCTGCTGCTAGTGTGGCTGATAAGCTATGGTTGGTATTTCAGTCACTCGGAGACATTGCATTTGCCTATCCGTATTCAACTATGGCAGGACTCGGATTTGTTCAATACCTATGAATGGAAGTGTGCAGAAGATGCTCGACACCACGTGACGGTAATAGAGGATAACCGAAATTTTAAATTCCTTGCAGGGCTGAACGTGAAATTTGATGAGGTGAGGGGGAGAATAATCGGAAGACAACCCCTTCCCTCAATTGGAGAAGTGTTTTCAGAGGTTAGAAGGGAGGAAAGCCGGAGGAATGTGATGCTTGGCAAGAAGGGGCAAAACACGACCGTTGAAAGCTCGGCTCTCGCTGCAGGATCAGGTGTTGGAAAAAAATTCTCAAACCAACAACGGAATAATGAGAACCAACGTCGGAATGATGGGAACTTTCAGGTTTGGTGTGACTACTGCAACAAACCACGCCACACTCGGGAAACATGCTGAAAAATCCATGAGAAACCAGCTAATTTGAAGAATAATAGATCTGGTCGGACTGTTCCTACCGCAAATGAAGCTGAAGCAAGCAGTCCCTCCACCAAAGAACAGGTTGATCATATTCTCGCTCTACTAAAATCCAATTCGGCGTCTTCTGGTACTCCTAGTGTGTCTATGACACAAGCTGGTAAGGTAATAAGTGCTCTATCTTGCTGCCTAAATTCCTCTGCTCCATGGATAATAGATTCAGGAGCATCAGATCATATGACTAATTCCTCAAAATAATTTGAATCCTATTTTCCTTGTCTTGGTAATGAAAAGGTTAGAATCGCAGATGGAACTTTTTCTCAAATTGCAGGCAAAGGTTCAGTTAAAATTTCTGGAAGAATAGGTCTTAAATTTGTTCTTCATGTTCCCAAAATCGCCTGTAATCTCCTATCTGTAAGTAAACTTTCCAAGGATTCTAACTGTTGCGTAACCTTCTTTGAATCACACTGTATTTTTCAAGATCAGAGTTCAAGGAAGACGATTGACAGTGCTAGAATGAAAGATGGACTTTACTATTTTGAGGATAATCTATCTAGAAATAAAACAGTTCAAGGATTTAGTAGTGTTAGTTCCATTTCTGTTTATGAACAAATAATGGTTTGGTACTACAGACTGGGCCATCCAAGCTTTGCTTATTTGAAACATTTGTTTCCATCATTATTTAAGAATATTAATCTTAAATCTTTGCAATGTGAAAGCTGTTTTTTGGCAAAAAGTCATCGAAGCACTTATGTTCCCTTACCAACCTTCAAGATCGTTTTATCTTTTTCCTTCATTTTTATTGTTTATGTTGATAATAATGTTCTAACAGGAGATGGCAATGTGGAGTTAGCAATGGTAAAGTAGAAACTCTCTACTGAATTCGAGATTAAAGATCTTGGGCCATTGAAGTATTTCTTGGGCATGGAGTTTGCTAGGTCTAAGGAAGGAGTTTTTGTCAGTCAGAGGAAATGTGTGTTGGATCTCCTCGAAGAAACAGGTATGCTTGGTTGCAAGACAGTTGAAACACCAATTGAACCCAACATGAAGCTCGAGGCTGCAAAAGATATCAGGGAGAGAGAGCGCTACCAGAGGCTAGTGGGCAGATTAATCTACCTGTTGCATACTCGACCGGACATTGCTTACATGGTCAGCACGGTGAGCCAATTTATGCACTCACCAGGACTTGAACATTTTGAAACTGTTTACCGAATCTTGAGGTACCTAAAGGGAACACCAAGTAGAGGGTTACTCTTCAAGAAGTGAGGACATATGCATATTGAAGCCTATACTGATGCGGACTGGGCTAGTAGTGTAACAGATCGCTGGTCAACCTCTAGCTACTGCACCTTTGTGGAAGGTAATTTGGTTACTTGGAGAAGCAAGAAACAAAATGTGGTCGCCCGGAGTAGTGTAGAGGCAGAGTTTAGGGCTGTAGCTCATGGCATTTGTGAAGTTATCTCGATCAGAAGATTACTAGAAGAACTTGAAGTTCAGGTTACTTTACCTATGAGATTATAATGTAACAACAAATCAGCGATTGGTATAGCTTAAAACCCGGTTCTTCATGATCGTACAAAGCATGTGGAGGTAGATAAACTCTTCATCAAAGAAAAAGTTGACAATGGACAAGTATGCTTGGTTTACACCCCAACTACAGAACAAGTTGCTGATATGTTCACTAAAGGGTTGCACAAGAAACAGATTAATTGTTTAATGAGCAAGCTGGCCATGGAAGATATATTCAAACCAGCTTGAGGGGGAGTGTTGGAAATATTGCAGAAATTAAGGGGAGTGTTTTTGGGTATATTAGTTGTCAATTATGCTAATAGTTGTCAATCATGTCTAGTAATTATTCTCCTGTAATTTAGTCATTCTTTCCTAGTTTAGAGCCTTTGTATCTTGTATAAATCATTTAGCAATGGAACAGGGGAATTATCCCTGCATTTTACCTCTTTCAATTGAAATACAGGTATGGTTTCATTTGTTTTTTTATACAAAGTATTCTAATTGAACATAGTTTTTTATACAAAGTATTCTAATTGAACATAGTAGAGGGACCGAAATCAAAATTTGACCAAGAAATTGTTTGAATATAGGACACTTCGAAGTCACCTCCAGCGGAGAACAAGACCATGAAAAAGGCGTCAGTGATAGCAATCTTAGTAACAACTTTCTTCTGCATCTGCTGTGGTTGCTCTGGTTATGCTGCATCTGGAAACAACACGCCTGGAAATCTCCTCACCTGATTTGGATTTTACGAGCCCTACTGGCTCATTGACTTTGCTAATGCCTGCATTGTTCTTCACCTGGTGGGAGGATAACAGGTATGTCACGAATCCATCGAATTCCTGAACATAATCAACAATGTCGATCAATGTTACTTGTACTCGAACGTCGTATCCAACATTGGAATGTTTTGTTTCTTTTTGGTGGCAGATATTTTCTCAGCCTGTGTTTGCATTTGTGGAGGGATGGTTTACCAACAAGTACCCCAGCAGTGGATTCGTGAACAAATTGTACACCGTCAAGCTTCCATGGTTGCCTTCATTTCAAATGAATGCTCTCAAGCTATGTTTTCGAACGGCCTATGTTGCATCGACAACTGTTGTTGCAATGATCTTCCCATACTTCAACCAGGTACTGGGAGTGCTGGGGGCATTGAACTTTTGGCCCTTGGCCATATATTTTCCGGTGGAGATGTACATGGTGCAGAAGAAAATCCAGGCCTGGACCAGAAAATGGGTTGTCCTAAGGACTTTCAGCTTCTTCTGTTTGCTTGTCACAGTTGTGGGACTGATAGGATCCATACAGGGGCCTATTACTGCAAAATTAGGATATCATTGTAATCACTCTTCTATTTCAAGAACTACAGCTAGTTTGCCATTGGATTATAATTTTATGATAGTAGGATTTGTAATTTTGTTTTAAATTCTGAATTTATTTATCGCCCGCAATTAACAGATAGAATTTAATTTATCAAATATCATTTAAAAAATTCTCCTGATATGATTTTAAGTATTTTGCATTTCGATTGTACTATCTTAGAATATTTTTTTTTGTAATGCCCTAAAGACACCTCTCTATTTGAATAAAAAAATCATTTTAAAAAAACAAGACTAGACATAATTATGGTTAATAGTAGTTAGGATGTTGGTAAAAGTAAATAAAAATAAAAATATCTTATTATTCAGTATATGTAAATTAAAAAAGTAAATAATTTGAACCCAACAAGTGTTTCAATGGTGTTCATTATAGAAGAAATAAGTTCGAATCGCTTTATCTACAAGGTGTATGTGCATTCAGTATATTTACCCTTTTGCAAATAATGAAAAAAGATTCGAATTTATTATTCATTTATTTGTAAAATGAAATAATTTTTTTTTACCACTTTCGAATGTTTTGGAGACTTGACGTCCTAAGCAGCATGGACGATAGCAAATTAGATGGATATCAAACTGTAACTACGAAGAAGTCAAGTTATTTAATTTTGAAATTAGTAAAGTCTTTAAAAGCGTTATTTTCATATCTTTCTATTTTTCTTGTAATCCTGATATGGTATCAGACGCCGGCGACCTTGGAGACTGTTATTGATTTCGTCTTTCCTGTGCAACTAAGCCATGAGTCCCAACAGCTCTGTTCAAGAAGATGGTGGTTCAGATGATGTCTCGTTGGTATTTTCTTCCAAGAAAGGGAAATCTTTCACCAACAAGAGAGTTAATCTTGTATTGGATGAAACAAATTTCCTATTGACTGTTCGTAGTCACAAGCTTGAGAAGATGTTCAATGGTTCGCTCAACCCCCCACCAGAAAAGATTCGTACAGAAGATGGAGAAACTGTTGATAATGACGAATATGAAGATTATGTTGCCCAGGACAGTGCCCTTGCCTCCTGGTTACTGTCGACTGTGAGCTCTCACCTGTGATCACAATTTTTAGGTGCGGAAACAACATCTGAAATTTGGCGAACTGCTGCAAGTCGCTCCACAACTTCTGTGCTGAATCTTCATTGCAGATTGCGTTCTTTGCGAAAAGGAGATTTGGGAATGCGTGCCTATATTTCCCAAGTTAAAGAAGTTTGTGATGCGCTGGCTGCATGCGGAAGTCCAGTTTCAGATATTGAAAAGATTGCTACCTTGCTTAATGGGTTACCTCCTGACTACAAGCCGTTTGTTACAGTTATAACTGCAAGTCGAGAACAATTTACGTTGGAAGGGGTAATTTCTGTGCTTGTAGATGCTGAGATGCAGCAAAATACGTTTGATCAATTTGGTGGTTTGTCCGCAAGTGCAAGTGTAGCGCAAGTATCATCTCGTGAGGTTGGTACTTCATCTGATATGCGCAACAATTCCTATCGAACTCAGTTTTCTCATGGAGGAAGAGGGAGAGGTCGATCTCGGTTTCAGTGCCAACTATGTGGCAAGAATGGTCATTGGTTGACAGGTGTTGGCTTCGATTTGATCAATCGTTTCCTGGGGTCACTGCTAATAATTAACAAACCTTCAAGAATGAGTCACATTTTGTTCATACATGCGATTATGATACAATTCTCAGGCTCACTTTGCAGATACAGAAGGACAGTGGTATGTAGATTCTGGAGCCACTCATCACGTTACCCCAGATGCATCAAATGTGGTGAATGGTTCGGATTATAATGGTCCAGGTAAACTTACTGTTGGGAATGGTATGGACTTGAGAATATCTAGGGTTGGACAGTCTGAATTACCCGCGTTTAATCGTACCTTAGTTTTAAATCATTTAATACATGTTCTTCACATTACTAAAAATTTATTTTCGGTTTCGAAGCTTGCTAGAGGCAACCGAGTCTTTCTTGAGTTCCATGCTCATACATGTGCCATACGCGATGAAGATACAAAGGAACTACTACTGGAAGGAAGAGAAGTTGAAGGTCTGTACAAATTTGATTCTTCTGGAGCTGTGCATTTGTCTGAGTCCATGTTGACAGACATTGACAACAATGATAGTAGTAATAGTAATGGTGAGGTTAACACTCTCTCGAGTGAAATTGAGCGATGGCATAGGCGATTAGGACATTCAGCCTATGATGTACTAAAGACTTGTAAGGAGTTTAATCTTGTATTACCAAGAAATATAAATAAAGAAGAGCCATAGGTTACCATTTTCAATATCAGAATCTGTGTATACTGCTCCGTTTCAACTTATATTTACAGACTTGTGGGGTCCTGCACGCTTGCTGTCTAGTGGTTTTGCTTACTATGTGTCATTTGTTGATGCCTTTTCCAGGCATACTTGGGTTTATTTACTGAAAAATAAAGCACATGCATTGGCTACGTTTAAACAATTTCAACAACTGGTGAAAAATCAATTTGACTCCAATATTAAAAAAGCTCAAAGTGACTGAGGAGGTGAGTATAGGAGCTAATCGAAAGTGTTACTTGAAATGGGTATAGGACACAGGGTCACTAGTCTTCATACATCCCAACAGAATGGGGTAGTGGAACGCAAAAACAGGCATGTAATTGAACTTGCTTTGACTCTTCTAGCTCAATCCAGTGTTCCTTTGAAATTTTGGTCACAAGCTGTTGTTACTTCTGTTTACTTGATCAACAGACTTCCCACAAGAGTTTTGGATGGGGTATCTCCGTTTGAGAAATTGTTTAAGAAGAACCCACATTATGATGACATGAGGGTATTTGGGTGCAGGTGTTATCCTCATCTAAGACCATTCAACAATCACAAGTTAAAGTTTAGATCCCAAGCTTGTGTGTTTCTTGGCTATTGTCCTCAGCACAAAGGGTATCAGTGCTTAGCACCTGATGGCAGGATTTATATGTCTCGTAGTGTTGTATTTGATGAGAACAATTTTCCTTTTGCAGGCATGAGTACAGGTGCTGTAAAAAAGAAGAAGCTGATTCTCCTATACCAAGGGTGGTTGTCCCTTCCAGCTCTCTTCATGTTATACCTGGTGCAAGAAAATGGTCTGAGTGTCATGCTCGAGAAAGGACATGTCAGCCTGATCAGTCAGATACTTTGAGTGGTATCCAAGAGAATGAGCCTGTTGATAATTTGGGGCCATCTGTTTGAGAGGATAATGCAGTGATATCGAATGGTATGGATTCACCTGTACAAGGAAATGACTTGAGCATGTCTGGGGCCAGTTCAAGTGGAAGGATGGAAGAAATGGAGGAGCTTCCAGGGGTGAATGATGTTTCAGCTATAGGAGGACCAGATGTGTTTACAAATGATCAATCTGAGGACACTATGTCAGGAACACAACCTGTGGATGTGCAGTCACATGTAGCTGAAGAAGAATCCGGTCAAGGTAATGCAGGTGAGTCACTTCAGTCTCAAAATCAGTGTGAGAATAGTATGGTCTTGGAGGTGCCTGAGGGAATTGCTCAATTGAACAGCCACCCCATGGTTACAAGGAGTAAACGAGGGATCTTCAAACCTAAGGTGTTTTATGCTTGTCCTACTAAGGGTGAGCATGAACCACAAACAATCCAGGAAGCCTTAGCTATACCAGAATGGAAGGCAGCTGTCTTGGCAGAGTTAGGTGCGCTTGAGAAGAATGGAACTTGGAAGTTAGTTCCACTGCCAGACAATAGAAGTGCTGTAGGGTACAAATAGATCTTCAAGATAAAAAGAAATTCAGATGGCTCAGTCTCTCGGTTCAAAGCTAGATTAGTGGCAAAAGGATTTGCACAGGTGCCCGGACAGGACTTTCATGGCACATTTAGCCCTGTAGTAAAGTCATCTGCAGTCAATGTGATTTTAGCTCTGGCTGTCATGAACAACTGGAAGGTACGACAAGTGGATGTGAATAACGCTTTTTTAAATGGGGAAGTGAATGACGGTGTTTACATGGTGCAACCACCTGGGTTCGAGCAAGTTGCTAGGGATGGTTCGAAGCTGGTGTGCAAATTGGAGAAGGCTCTATATGGGTTAAAACAGGCTCCAAGAAATTGGCACTCCAAGTTGAAACAATTTTTACTTCAGATTGGCTTTAAAGACACAGCAGCTGATGCTTCACTGTTTATATTACAAGTAGATGGGACACATGTTTACATGCTTGTATATGTAGACGATATAATTGTTACAGGAGGTTCAGATCAGAAGATAGAGGAAGTGATCAAGTTGCTAGGAGAAAAATTTGCACTCAAAGTTCTGGGAGAACTAAGCTACTTTCTGGGAATTGAGGTAAAAAGAACCAGAAAGAAACTAGCGCTGAGTCAGAAGAAATTCATTTTGGAATTGTTGGAAAAAGCAAAAATGATGGAAGCCAAGCCAGCTGCAGCACCAATGACTACCTCGAGTAAGTTGTCCCAAGGAGAAGGGTTCCCCTTGGAAGATGCACAAAGATATCGAAGTGTGGTTGGAGGCTTGTTGTACCTGAGTCACACAAGACCTGATATTGCCTTTTGTGCCAACAAAGTGGCTCAGTATATGCATTCTCCTCATGATACCCGCTGGGAGGCAGTGAAAAGGATATTGAAGTACCTGTGTGGAACGATAGACTATGGTCTAGTATTTACTGGCTTGGAATTGCAGGCTGAAATGGTGACATTTGCAGATGCTGACTGGGGCAGCAACATTAATGATAGAAGGTCAGCTTCTGGGTATCGTGTGTACCTTGAAAATAATTTAGTTTCCTGGAGCTCAAAGAAGCAAAAATCAGTGTCCAGATCGACAACTGAAGTAAAATACAGAAGTGTTGTAGATGTGATCAGGGATTTAAAAAGCGTTCGCGGTCACGTTTTCGGCCGCGTCGCGTTTATCGCGGTTGCGGACATAACGGATGCTATTGCGGTCACTGCAGGTGTCGCGGTCGTAAATTTTTTTTAAAAAATTTGCACAACTTGTCTAAAAACATTATAATTATAATTATAAGGACTTATTTTTAATAATTTTTAGGGTATTTTCTAACATAAAAATTATAATTATAAACATGAAAAGTTAGATTATTGAAATTAAAGGACTAAATTGAACGAAAAATTAAGTTTACACTCTAAATTAAAAGAAAATCAAGGATTAAATTAAAGTGGCTTTTAAATGTCACAACATATTTAATGGTATATAGGTCAACCAAATCCTATGTTAATCGGTACAATAATTAACTAGTTTGCATATTTAGAATACTCTTTTTTCGAATCAATAATACATTCTTTTTTAAATTTGCACAAACTTATTGTATAAAACAATAATTACAATTGTAGTTATTTAAAGTTACTTCTAATGATTTTTAGAGTACTTTCCAACACTTACAGTAACACATTACTAAAATTAAATGATTAAATTGAATAAAAAGTAAACTTTACACTCTAAATTAAGAAAAAAAACAAGTACGAAAATAATAAAACTAAAAGATGTCATAGCTGAAATGAAGATTTACCCATCCTTAAATTGGGGGTTGGCTTTTTTCAAAATGATTTAAGGACTTAATTGAATAAATATGAAAATTTGATTGTTTTATAGTGTAATTTTGATGTAGGGATTTAGTTGAATGCAATAGAATATTTAAAAAGATCTGGTCAAATTATTCGTTTTCATTGTTATTATTTATAAATTTCACACAAATTATTATAAAACATAATAATTATAATTATAAAAAGTTACTTTTATGATTTTTAGAGTGTTTTCCAACACTTATGAAAGGATTTAATTGAAAGGAAATAAGACTTAGAGGCTCAATTGGAAGTTTCATTATGGATTTAAAGACTTAATTGGAATAAAACAAAACATCCTAATTAAACTAAAAAATCTGAAAGGACTAATTTGTAAGCTGAGTGAAACTTTTAAGTCTCCCCAAAGAGTCACTAAAACTTGAACTCCCTCCCCGCAATTTACCCTTTTTAAACTTCATCTTCTCCTTCCCCCTCTCCCGCCCGACTCTGCAAATTTTCCCCTCCCCATTTTTATCTCCGGCCACTAGGCACAACCGCGATTGTTCTGATAACGGGGATATCGTCCCGTTATCGCCGTGACAACCGCAATCGCGTTTTTCTCGCGTCCGCGATAGGCCGCAACAGTCGTGATTCCGTTTTTGGACGGCGGCGCGACCGCTATTTCGATGCCGCAATCGCGGTAGCGGTCCGCGATTTAGAACCCTGGATGTGGTAGCTGAGGTGACATGGATAAATGCTTTGTTGGCAGATATGGGGGTGAAACTGAAAGATAGTCCAGTGATCTGGAGTGACAACACCAGCGCAGTTGCCATGAGTGCAAATCCTGTTTTTCATGCTCGTTCTAAGCATGTTGAGCTGGATATTCATTTTGTTACGGAAAAGGTTGCATATAAAAGTTTGAGGATAAACTACGTGCCAGCAATGTATCAAACGGCGGATGGTTTTACAAAGCCCTGGACTAGTGCATATTTTAGCTTATTCAGACAGAAGATTAATGTTCACTCCAGTAAAGAAACGTTGGAAGAAGAAGTGAAAATAGTAGGGTGAATATTAACAGTTAGAAGGAAGGTGATGAGCTGGAAAGTGGTGAACTGGCTAACTAAAATATGGTTAGTCAGTTAAAGAGAAGTTAGGAAGTTGAGAGTTGGCCTGTTTACACTATAAATTGTACACTCATGGTTCAGAAGTAGTCACCTTGCTTATGTTGAATAAAAGCGTTCTTTTCATATCTTTCTTGTAATCCTGATAGTCTTAAAAGGTAGATTAAATAAAAAAAATTAGAAGTTGCAATTTAATTTTACTAATTCCAATCGAATAATTATTTGATACATTGGCGGTAAAAACTTTTAATTTTTACAAGAGCCTTAGTTTTAGGGTTTAGAGATTTAGTTTAGGGTATATGGTTTATGGGTTTAGGTTTAGTAGTTTAGAATTTAGAGATTGTGAATAGAATTTAGGGTTAGTGTTAGAGTTTAGGGTTTATAGGTTAAAACCTAAATTCTCAACATATTACTCTACAACCTAGACCCTAACCTCTAAACCTTAAATCCTAACTCTAACCCCTAAATTCTAACCATTATCCCTAATTTCCAAACCTCTAAATCTAAACCACTAAACCCTTCATCCTAAACCGAGTCTCTAAATCTTAAAACTAAGGTGCTTGTGAAAACTAAAAATTTTCAGCACCAGTATATTGGATGTAAATTCAAATCAAAATTGTCAATCCTAAAAAGTTATTAGACAACAAAAGTTGGAAACTAAGACTTAATAAATCAATAATTTTAAAATTGACAAATTCCTAAAAATTAATTAAACACAAAAATAAAGATACCAAAGTTTAATTCAATAATTTTAGAAACTTCAAATATAATTAAACCATAAAAGATAGGACCAACGCAAGGTGGTTCGGTTAGATCTTCATAAATTTTGTAAGAATTATGTTTTTTAAATTCAAATCTATTTACTATTTATATTAAATTTAAGTATTATTATTAAAATTTAAAGGGTAAAATATCCAATTGGTACATGAACTATACTCAATTCATCAGTTTAGTACATTTATCTTTTCCGTTCATACTTTCATACATGAACTTTTATTCCATTAACAATTTTACACTTTTTCGTCACGGAGGATGACGTGGTCTACTCGGACCACAAATCCTTTGACACGTGTCACTTTTTTTTTTTAAAAATGCCATTCTTTTATTCCACGTGTAATATTATCCCTTGAAAAGTCTTAAACACCATTTCTCTCTTATTACTGTTTAACTCAACTTTCAATATGAAAAAATTCAATCGATTGAAAAAAATTAGGGCTTGTTTCACGATAAAAAATTGAGATTTCAATCGAGTTGAGTTTGTGTTCTTAAAAAATGGGTTTAGGGTATTTTTGATTTTGAGTGGGTTTAGTGATTCGTGTTTGGGTTTAGGATTTTGTGTAATCGCGTTTGGGTTTGTCCGAGTTAAATTGTGTTTGGGTTCTCAAAAATTAGTTGTTTCGATTTATCTAGTATGTGTTTCTGAACTAGGGTTTATCTTTTTCATTTCTTTCAAGAAAAAGATGATAACTATTTTTTTTGCTTTTAGAGATTCGAACTTGTTAGAGATATGGACAAGTGACTGGCTGAGTACTCTGAAAGATTTCTTTCAACAGGGTAAGTCCTACTCACTCATTTTTTACAGTGATGGGTTATTTCTTTATTGATTTTTTTATAAATCAAAATTAGTGTTCTCTATTAAGTATGTATGTGTCTATAATACATGTGTATTTATATGTGTGTATGTTATCAGAGAACTTTATTGTAACATTACTATGATGGAGAAAGCAACAATAGTATTGCATATGGGGGTAATTTTGTTAAGAATCCAGAATTACAGTATGTAAGTGGAGATGAGGCTAAATGGAGAATTGATCCAGATTTGTTAAGTTATTAAATTTTACTTAATATGGTCAGAGATGCTGGTTATAGGGCAGTTATGTGGCATCAAGTGAAAAATTAGAAGATGGCACAACAATTGCATGGGATGATGACTTATTTAGGAATATGATTGAACATTATAAGATGGGTGCATTGCATGTTTATGTAGAGCATAAGGTTGATATCCATCAATATGTAGATTATTAATCAAATGATGATGCGCCTAAAATAGATTGTGAGTCACGTGTTGGAACAAGATTTAGTGGTGGTCCAGTTGGTAGTGTGGTGGGTGAGGCATCAAATGCTGGTATTGGTGAGACTCAAATACTGATGGGTCCCAAGAGGTGAATGACATTGAAAGTTTATTTGATGTAAACTTGGGTGACTCTAAAGATGATTTTGAGGGTGAATCTAAAGCTGTTTTTAAGGGAAAAGGTAAGGATAAGGGTAAAACTGATTTTGAGGGAAAATGGTAAAGGTGAAGCTAGTTTTGAGGGAGATAGTAAGGATAAAGCTGGTTTTGAAAGAGACGGTAAGGGTGGAGCTGATCTTAATTTTCAAAAAAATGAGAATGACTGTGCAACTGAGGTTGGAACAAACTTTGTTTATGATACATATGTTTCTTCTAATTTAGAGGGATTATGGTTTATATTTAGAAAGAGAGATGCAGATACAAATGTGTCTGATGATGATGAAGAAATTCAAAAAATAGAAGAAGATCATCTGCAGTTCTTTAAAAAAAAGAGAAAAAAAGTTTTCAAATGATAAAGTGGAGGCTAAGACTTATTTCGATTTTGATTTTGGACCATCCAGTGAGACATAAAAAGAAACTAAATCAGTAGATAGGGATGGTGAATTTGAGAGACAACAAGATACAGATAGGGATGATAAAAATGGAAGAGAGACAGATTATATTGATTCATCAGATGTAGGAAGTTATGAGAGTTTGGATGTTTAAGAGGTTGTTTGTAAGAAAAGCAAGAAAGTCTTTTATGATACTTCAGATCCAATCTCATATTTATAGCTTGGACTGATTTTTGAAAGCACAAGACAATTTAAGGACGCATTAAGCAAGTTTGTTATGGCAAAGAGATTTGATTTTAAGTTAGTTTGAAATGAGAAAGATAAGATCAGTGCTAAATGCAAGGGTGAAGGGTGTTCTTGGGAGATTTATGATTCAATTGACAATAGTGATGGGTTCTTTAAGGTAAAGAAACTTGTAAGCCAACACGAATGTTCTATAACTTTTAAGAACTCTAAGACAAATTATAAATTTATAGGAAACCACTTTCTAAAGAAGTTAAGAATAATAACCAAGTTGACTTTACTTAAGATGAAACGTTTGGCTAAGGAAGAGTTGAATATAGTTATATCTATTGGGTTATGCAGCAAAGCTAGAATGTGGGAAATGGATGAGATAAATGGGAGAGTACATTATGAGTTTAATAAACTTTTTGGCTATGCAACAACTCTGAGGAAAGTTGACCCAAATTGCAATGTTGATCTAATGTTGAGAGGCCTAGTCCTAACTACAAGAAGATATTTAGAAGGATTTACATCTATTTTAGTGCAACAAAAGAGGCATTCAGACAACATTATAGAGCAATTCTATACTTAGATAGCTATTTTTTGAAGGGTAAATTCGATGGAGAACTACTATGTGCTGTAGGAAGAGATACAAATAACCAGATATATCAAATAGCTTGGGCTATTGTTGACAAGGAGAATAGGTCTAGTTAGATGTGGTTCTTGGACAATCTCAAGACTGATATGTATTTAGGTGATGGAGCTGGACTTACAATAGTGAGTGACGAGCAGAAGATATAACAAAATGACAATTTTTTGGTTTTTTAACAGTAACAAAAGTACATTTAGGTGTTTAATTTGTTTTTTTGTCTTTTGGCTTGACTGAAGGTATAACTATGTGTTTTTGTTATAGGGTTAACTGAAGAATGTCGATTGGCTTTGTCAGAAATTGAGCATCGCTTTTGTGCAAGACATATGTATTCAAATTAGAAGAAAAAACACAAAGGTATTGAATTGCAGAAGTTGTTTTGGTGTTTCTCTAAGTCCAGTAATGGAGCTGATTTTTTAGACATGGTTCTAGAATGGGTGAATTGAAAGGAAAAGCCTTAGAAGATTTACTATTGAAGGACACAGTGCATTGGAGTAGGGCTTTTTCAGAACACATTGTCATTCTGATGTAGTAGACAATAATTTTGCTTAAGCATTTAATGCTGCTATTTTACAATCTAAGTTTGTAACACCCTCGACCCGGATGTCACAATTTGGGCCTCAAGCCTAAATTGAAACCATAAAATTTCTCAAACTGGGTTTAGCCCAAACGAGTTATTTTTCAAAACAATTAGATCCAATAGTTGAAAACATAGATAAACAATTTAAATCGTTATAAAGAGCTCCACTTTAAATTAAAACATTTAAAGATTCAACTTAATTAATACAATTTCAAAAGTAAGAATTATAGATTCGACCACGTAAGGTCCTATGAATACATAGCCCACTAAACACGAGTACCATACTCTGAAAACCTTCACATGCTAAAATCCCCGTACTGATAGTGCTCCTCGAACCCATGAACCGACGATCATCCTACGTATGGAAACAACGATTCCGAGTGTTGAGCTTATAAAGCTCAGTGGTACACATCTACTCTACCATACTTCATGCTAATCGTAAACATAAGCATGCAAGCTAGTATGAGCAATAAGGAGAGATAAATAAACACATGGCGCTACCATTAATTGCCTAAACACACGATCTCATCATAGAAATCATCACCCATAGCCCACAAGGCCCAACCATACCCAGGATCACACCAGATCATTCAAGCTAAAGCACACAACCTCATAACCACAAACCTAGAGTAAGGCCTGGTGCCACACAGCTTCAGGAACATACACTCTGAGTGAGGCCCAATGCCACACAGCTAGGGAACGTACACTCTTTAGGTAAGACTCGGTGCCACACAGCTTTGGGAATGTACACTCTTTAGGTGATACCCAGTGCCACACAGCTTTGAGAATGTACACCTATGATCGAAATCTCTCATTGTGCATATTCGAATGAGACCTGGTGCTACACAGCTTTAGGAATGTATATTCGGTATCTCTAACCATGGTGTTGCAACACTCTTTCTCTTACTAGGTATCCGAATCTCATCAAACAAAGATGAATCAACTATCTATGTTTCCATATCAGCACATAGCAAGGACACATCTACCATACAACACACAACATCACACGATCCTCCAAGGATCCCTACGGTTGCTATTACTATCAAGTCAACCAATTAAGTTTACCAACTTATTAATACATTATGGAAGTGCACATTAATCATCTTTATTAATTATCTTTTTAAACCATATTATTTTATTTATATCCCATGCCGATTTTCATCTTTTATTAGCATAATAATTTATCTCGTTCAGTGGGTACCAGTACTCGAACATGAGTATCGATACGATACTCCTAGGTACCGATACTAAAATAGCTTATTAAAAAACCCTAATTTCTACAAGTACTGGTATAGGTCAACCCGTACTGATACGGTGCCCCAATTGCGTACCGGTATAGCCCAAGCTCGTACCGATACTCTATTCACGAGTTCATACCATTTCCTCGAATTACGATAATACCACATTTTGTTCGATCCCTAAAGCTTATGAAAGTTATTAGAGTTGGTTTACTATCGCATTAACCCAATTAATATTAGTTATCGACTTCATAATCATTATTCGAATATTTATTGGTATTATTATCTTTTAAATATAATTTCCATTAATTCACGTTAACCATTCAGACTAGCATACAAGACATTGCAATTATCAATCGATTCAACCAATCATCAAATAATTATACGAGTCAAATTATATCCTTAAGTATCATCATACATTTCACATATATCGAATATCATACTAACGGTTTCCAAACATGCATATCCATCGTCTACCTATTTTGCAGACACTAACTCGCAAAGTAATCATATTTATAATGCTCATGAAGCAATAGGAGTTCAAGATGTACTAACCTTAAGCCGTTATTGCTTATGAGCTTCTCAAATATTCTACTTGATTCGATATCCAATCCCGAATAATCCTCGTATATCAATTAATACCATAAGTATCATTTAATCACATACTTTAATGAATTCAAAAGGTCAAATGCATAAAAACAACTTACCAGGTTCTAATTTGGCAAAATGAACTACACCAATGGATCCAAAACGTCAAGAAACCCTCGGGTAAGGTTCCTTAAAAAAGTCAATAGCCGGTCAACGGTCGGTCAACATCGATCAAAGTTTGGTCAACGACTGGTCAAAGTCCAGCGATCCAGTACGACACGTTGCAGGGTAACATCGGTGCACCCCTGTGCAGTGATTCAGTGTAGCAGGGTATTTGTACACCCAGGTATAGGATCTAGTGCAGCGCGGTGTACCACAACAGTATGCACCCACCTGGCCTAAACTTGCACGCCCATCCACAATAGTGGCGCATGAGAGGCCCTCCGGTGGCTGGACAGTGGCGGCAAGCTATAGCCCCATTGTTCTTCAGCTGCTGGTTTTGATGGTGGCCTCTGTTTACGAAGGTGACGACTGGAACATGCTGAAATAGCTTTTCCAATTCTTCTTTCTCTTTATTCTGGCGAACAATAGCTCGAACGACGACACGACGATTACTGTTGGACTTATCTCGGCAAGATTTTTCTAATGGTACAGGCGGTGTCATGTACGACAGCTCTGATGGTTGTAGATCGAGGCTTAAAGCCTTCCCCTTACTTTATCTCTCTGTCCCTCATTTTTCTCTCTCTCGCAAAATATCTCTTTTCTCTCTATTCCCATCAAATCATCAGCTACCTTTTATTTTAAAACCTCCCACATTTCTTTTCTTTTCTTTTTAAATTATCCTCACATATATTCTCTCTTTTAATTTATCACAAAGCCCAAATCCAACTATCCTTGATTTGGGCTTCCAAACATAAGGTCCAAATAAATTGGGTTCGATGCCCAATTTTGTAAGACCCAAAATTTGGGTCATTACGATTCTCCCATCCTTAAAGAAAATTTCGTCCTCGAAATTGATATCCATAACTCTAGAAGATGCTCCAACTCTTATAACTCTTTGACGTTCTCAAAGATTTCCCGCAACGCTACTCTGATCTCAAACTTATCAAAATAACTGTCGTCTTCTAACGATAAAACTAGAATCTCAGCTGATTCTTTCACTTAGAAGGAATCCATCTTTGCTTAGTACATTACCGACGAGCAAAACCCACGGTAACTTGACCACACATCACGCAAAAATGTCATTAAAGAAACTTATCCTATGCTGTAGAATCCAAAAGATTGTTGCACAACAAAAATTCTTCCACAACAACGTGTGATCCAAAAAGAACAAGATGTTAAACAGTCGTTGCATCCAAAATGAAACAATTTCTCTCGTAGAGACTCTTTGAAGGAGACACTAACTCTGATGGCATACCATAACTATAACATTGCTTGCCATGTGCAAGACTTCAGAAAATGAGCAACGTCTTAACTTACCCCAAGCGCTTACCTTAAACTTGGCATGATAACTTATATTGGTAACCAAAGCATATCTCTTTAACTCGGTTCATGCAAGAATATTACACTCTCAATTACAACGTGTCCGAAAAACATGTAATTTGTACCATCGCTCGAATCTATCATCGCATAAAAATCCCACCAAGGGATGAGGTTCTATCACAAACCTCGAACCTCATACCAAAAGGTAGCACGTACACATCGTAGTGTCGTACAACCCAACCCACAAACAAACCAAGCTAACTTTCTATCTGCCCATCACCTTTACCAAAAATATCAATGGTACATACCAAGGACTATATCATAACTCAATGAAATCCTATTGAAACTGTACGCTCACAATACTTTACAAAATCCACGGTTATCTATTTAATTTCCACTAAGGAACACCAAACCATCACAAAAACCCTGACAACTCAATGCTAGACTTCTAATTGACGGTAAGTCATCCACTTATCACAATCTCAATCACTCAACCCCATATTGTCTCCCAAAACACGTGGCAAAAGTTTGGTGCAAACTGTCACTCCTAAAATTCATCATATACCGAACATTGTACTATATGAGAATGATCACTTTCTTTGGCATGTATTTCTCTAAAACACCCACAACCAAATCTCATATTCTATCGAAAACCATATGATCTAAAATTCAATCATAACACTGAGTCCACTTAAGTAAAAGCAACTGATACTTCTCATGGCTTTCAAAACTAACTAATCCTCAACACGAAGCTTAACAATTAAACCACATGGGTATCGACACCGACCGATCAGTACTAATTCCAAAAGAAACAAGTACCGGTACTGTATAGAGCTAGTATCGACACCCCCTCACACAACTATAATTGTTAATCCTCGACCGCCCCACATGGACAACATGATACTCTGACCCGAACTAACTCCGTACACTCTATCACTTATCAAGTTCACTTTACTTAGGTGGTAATCGATCACATATGATCAACAGCTCTTAATTACTCCGACTCACGTTGTTGTCTGATTTTCAAATTCCTTAAAGATCGAACACCCAAAGTTTTACATTGTTGAGGCAAACACAATATTCCCACTTCTAACACAAAAATATAGCTATGACGATACAGCAAAACATTCTCGAAGATCTCAAAATCTTACTCGATTTTAATCAGGTCAACACCATTGTCACAACATAATGGTCTCACACAGCTCGGATCTCTACTAATGTTCCTTGGTTGACTCAAAGAAACTGTGATATGCAACAAAAGCATTTACAAAGTCTCTGACCCTTGATTCCTTAACTGATTACATGGTTACTAACCTTTCCTATATGCTTTATACATTCACACGTGTCACGCAAAGCATCAAACTTATATTCGAGACAACAAGATGGTCCCCACTCTAGCATCGCTGAAATGCCTCAAACATCACAGCCGATATCAACTGTTACCAGGACCCACTTTAAAAAGAGAAATCCTCATTTAAAAATCCATTTCAAAACTACAATCCTTTAACACTTTAACCGCAACCATCTTATTCTGAACCAATCCAAGAAAATACACAAGTATTTCACAATCGATTAGACGAGTCATCAATCTTAAGAGACATGTAATGGTCTTCCACTATCACTTAACAAGCTGTCAATGGTTTAAGCACCACCTTAACGAACCAACTTCTTACTAGCAAACAAGCCTGGCTCTCCATTGGGCGAACCACTTAGACAAAAAATCCTCATTTAAGTTGTGCCTTCACAACCGAATCTTTGACTCTATCCACTAGGTTGGTGTCCTCTAACAAGGGCGACATGCACCAACATTCAACTTGGCCTTACTTCAACATCCACTCATGCTCTTGACGAGGAGAAAGTCCAGATGACTCATCCAAGAGGCATAAATAAGCACTCTGACTGACTAAAGGCTTTCAAGCATTGAACTACACACATTGGCATTTACCAAACAGTTAACATGTCACACAACCCTGTCGTGCCATCTCTAAGCAACCACTATGAAAATCACGGTAGAAGGGCAACGGTTCAACATTCTCGTTACCAAGGGTTGGGTTCTCTTGAGGTCTCGAAGCCTCGAGCCCATTATCGACATCATTGGCTAGCATCGCGCTTGATTTAACCAAAGCAATTTCCAAGGTGCCACAACTCCCAAGAAGGTAACTCTATCAAACCCGTAGAACGTCTAACTTCGATCATACTCTAACGAACTAGTGGATCACAAATCCACTATCTCTGAGAAATACCCTCGAAAAGGGCAATGATACTTTCCAATTATCAACGAGACTCCCTTTTAAGCAAACAAAGGGTCCTCCAACCAACGCGTATCTAATGATTAATTTCAAAAAATGGTTATCCATACCTGCAACACAAACGTTATTCAATATAAAGATGAAGATTCCCTGCCACAAACTCTCATAGCACATTCGAAGGCTTCGGAACGACTACAACACACAACGAAGACACCAATCAGGTGGTGGAAGGAGAACACATCTTTGACTCTGGAATTATTAAACTAACTCATATATCAATAATTCGGGGTGACCTTGCCCCCGAAATCGCTCCTACAAGCGGTTCAACACTTAACTCGGCCCTCTCGACCCCGATCATAACCATCTTGGCATCGCAATATTGGACACACTATCAGGATTCCAATCTTAAGGAGTACCAACTTAATTTAAGGGCTTGCATTCACTAGAAACCTTACCAAAACACTTATCCACCCAGGGTTTCCTAGAACATACCACTAAATGTAATATACTCGACCCGAATATCATAATTTAGGATTTAAGCCGAAATTGAAACCATAAAATTTCTCAAACCGAGTTTAGCCTAAATGAGTTATTTTCAAAACAATTAGATCGAATAGATGAAAACATAGATAAATAATTTAAATCGTTACAAAGAGCTCCACTTTAAATTAAAATATTTAAAAATTTGACTTAATTAATACAATTTCAAAAGTAAAAATTACAGACTCGACCACATAAATTCCTATGAATACATAGCCCTCTAAACACAAATACCATACTCTGAAAACCTCTACATGCTGGAATCTTGTTCTGATAGTGCTCCTTGAACCCACAAACCAACGATCAACCTATGCACAAAAACAATGATTCTGAGCGATGAGCTTACAATGCTCAGTGGTATACATATAGTCTACCATACTTCAAGCTAATCATAAACATAACATGCAAGCTAGTATGAGCAATAAGGAGAGATAAATGAACACATGATGCTACCACTAATCGCCTAAACACATGCTCTTATCATACAATCATCACACATAGCCCACAAGGCCCAACCATACTCAAGATCACACCAAATTATCTGAGCTAAAGCACACAACGTCATAACCACAAACCTAGAGTCAGGCTCGGTGTCATATAGCTTCGGGAACATACACTCTGAGTGAGGACCGGTGCCACATAGATTCAGGAGCATACACTTTTTTGGTGAGACCCGGTGCCACACAGCACCAAGAACGTTCACCCATGCTCAGAATCTCTCGCCGAGCATCTTCAAATGAGACTTGGTGCTACACATCTTCAAGAACGTACATTCGGTATCTCTAACCATGGTGTTGCAACACTCTTTCTCTCACTAGGTATTTGAATCCATCAAACAAAGATGACTCAACTATCTAGGTGTTCATATTAGCACATAGCAAAGACACGTCCACCACATAGCACACAACATCACACGATCTTCCAAGGATCTCTACGGTTGCTATTTCCATCAAGTCACCCAATTAAGTTTACCAGTTTATTAATACATTATAGAGGTGCACATTAATCACCCTCATTAATTATCTTATTAAACCATATTATCTCATTTATATCCCACGTCAATTTCTATCTTTTATTAGCATTATAATTTATCTTGTTCAGTGAGTACTGGTACTCGAACACGAGTATCAATACGATACCTCTAGGTACCGGTACTCACACGCGCAACGATACTAAAGTATGTTACTAAAAAACCCTAATTTTTACAAGTACTGGTATGAGTCAACCCATACCAATATGGTACCCCAATTGCATACCTGTACGGCCCAAGATCGTACTGATACCCTATTCACGGTTTCATACTATTTCCTTGAATTACGATAATACCACACTTTGTTCGATCTTTAATGCTTATAAAAGTCATTAGAGTTGGTTTACTAACGTACGGTGCCCCTTGGATGACACTATCCATGTCGTGCCAGGTTCACACAGATCTGCCAGCAGCCTCTTTCTCTTGGCAGCGCTCATTGAATCTGCGTACTCGAAATACTCATCCTCTGCACCATCTAACTCAAACATATTATTGATATACCCTTCATCTAAAGGAACATATTTACCTATAATCATCAAGAATGGTGAATCCTTGGTCACAAGGTGCGCACAGAATTATTGGACGATTGTGGCATAGACCTCCCCTTTTTGTTGGAAAAACTGAGTCCATTTGTGCAAGTTAATCATAGACACGACTTTCGGAGGGAAGCCATTGTTCGTCTCTGTTTGGAGGTCGAAGTGCTTCTCATAGCAAAATCTCCTCGAGGCAAAGTTGGATTTGAACTTTTTCTCGATCTCCTCGTTGAAGAATCGCTTGAAAGGAGTAGAAGATGAAGCCATTGAAATTTGTTGAAGGAACTTGAAACGATGTTGAAAGATGAAGACAAAGAACTATTTGGGTTTGTTCTTGTTTATCGAAAAGGAAGTATAAAGTGAGAGAGTTGTTTGGGTTTCTTTTAACCGGCTAGGTGAGAAAGTGAAAGGTTTTGGGTTGGTCGAGTGTTTTAATGGGAGTAGTAATTAGGGATAATGATGGGGAATAAAAAGAATTAATTTAAAATGGATGGAGTGATAGGGCTGAAGTGATAAGGTGATAGGTGATAAGATAGGGTAAGGATTGGAGTGATAAGGTAATTGATTTGAAATTTTAAATTTCAACCAAGATTTGGGTGGCTAGGGTTTAAAGTTAATAAAAACCACTCTCTCATTTTACTAGGCCAATAAAACTAGGGTTTTTTTTCTCTTGCTTCTATCTTTTGTACCGTTGTATGCCAACATACTCTGGCACTGCGTCTGGCAGATTTTTCTATTGAAGCATTAGCTCCTGCCAGTAACCCTGGCAGTGTTCCTGGCATAATGAATCTGCACAACTCAACGAAAACCTTTCAACACAGTAAAGGAATAAAAACATGAAACTTAAAAAAAAGAAAAACAATTAAAAGCCTAAAAACCTAAAAACAAAGAAAAACACTAACCTAATATTTACAAAAGTTCAAACCTGATGGCATTTTCATGTTAACTCTGCCAAGAGGATCACCTCTTTGGCATTTTTCTGATCACCTTCCATGTAGTGCTTCAAACGTTGTCCATTCACCTTAAAGATTTCGCCTGTCTTCAAATTCTTGATGTCTGCAGCCCCATGAGTATAGGGCTTCACAACTTCATAAGGGCCCATCCATCTTGATCCGAGTTTCCCTGGAAACAACTTAAGCTGTGAGTTGAATAACAAAACACGTTGGCCTACCTCAAATTGTCTTGGCATTATCCTACTGTCATGCCAACGTTTTGCTTTTTGCTTGTAAATCGTGGCGTTCTCATGGGTTTGTGTTCTAAATTCCTCCAATTTATTTAGGTTTAGTAACCTTTTTTCTCCAACAGCTCTCCTTGCCATGCCAAGTGTTCTGATGGCCAGTAGGCTTTATGCTCAAGCTCCAATGGCAGATGGCATGGTTTTCTAAAAACAAGTCTAAACAGTGAAGTACCCAAAAGAGTTTTAAATGTCGTCCTGTAAGCCCACAAGGACTCATCTAGTCTCAAGGACCCGTCCTTCCTTGATGGATTAACAATCTTCTCTAAGATGTTTTTGATCTCTTTATTTGAAATCTCAGCTTGCCCATTCATTTATGGATGATATGCCGTGGCAATTCTTTGCTGTATACCATGCCTGTACAAAGCTTTAGAAATTATATTACATTTAAAACGGGTGCCCTCATCATGAATAATCACTCTAGGGGCACTAAATCTAGTAAAAATGTGTTTGTGCAAAACTTGGAAACAACCTTGGCATCGTTTGTTGGCAGAGCCACGGCTTCTACCCACTTAGATATGTAGTCAACAACCACAAGAATGTATACATTACCGAATGAGGGTGGAAAAGGACCCATAAAGTCTATCACCCATACATCAAATAAATCTACAGGCATAATGTTTTGAAGCGGTAGTTGGTGTCTGCTAGAGATGTTTCCTGTCCGTTGGCATCGATCACATGCCTTGGCATACTCGTGGGCATCCTTATATAGTGTGGGCCAAAAGAATCCTGACTACAGTACCTTGGCAACAGTCTTTACCCCAGCAAAGTGACCTTCATATGGTGCGGCATGACATAGATGCAATATGTTATTCTGCTCATCCTCGGGCATACACCGGTGGATCACTTGGTCGGCACACTGTTTGAACAATATTGGCTCATCCCAATAGTATTGCCTGACTTCCCGCAAAAACCTTTTCTTGGCATTGTATGCCAAGTCTGGTGGCAGAATGTTACTTACCAAGTTGTTGACAATATTGACATACCATGGCATGGCATTAACTGCAAGCAAATACTTGTTAGGAAATTCATCTCTTATAAAATTGGTTTTACCATCTTCAAGATGATGCTTCAAACGTGAGAGATGGTCAGCTACTAGGTTTTCACTGCCCTTTTTGTCTCAGATCTCAAGGTCAAATTCTTGAAGTAAGAGCGTCCATCAGATTAGTCTGGGCTTGGCATCCTCTTTTGCCAAGAGATACTTCAATGCCGAATGATCTGTAAAAACCATAACTTTGTTACCAATTAAATAAGATCTAAATTTGTCAAAAGCAAATACAACCGCAAGAAATTCTTTCTCGGTCGTAGAGTAATTCTGTTATGCTTCGTTCAATGTTCGGCTGGTATAGTAGATGGCATGGAAAACCTTGCCATGCCTTTGTCCCAAGACTGCTCCAATGGCATAGTCGCTGGCATCACACATGAGCTTGAAGGGCTCATTCTAATCTGGTGCCACAACTATAGGGGCATTGATCAACTTTTCTTTAAGCTCCTGAAATGGTCTCAAACAAGAATCGTTAAACGCAAAAGTAGCATTATGTTCTAACAACAAGCATAAAGGTTTAGCAATTTTTGAAAAGTCTTTAATAAAACGCCGATAAAAACCGGCATGTCCTAAAAAGCTCCTTATACCTTTGACACTTGTTGAAGGCGATAGCTGCTTAATTACCTCAACTTTTTCTTGATCCACTTCTAACCCTCTCTCAGTTACCTTGTTCCCGAGAACAATGCTCTCATTCACCATGAAGTGGCATTTTTCCCAGTTCAACACTAGGTTTGTCTCTATGCATCTCTTCAAGACTTGCTCCAACCTCTGAAGACATTCCTCAAATGTTTTACCAAACACTGAGAAATCATACATGAATATTTCCATGTTGTGCTCGATCATATCGGAAAAAATGGACATCACGCAACGTTGAAACGTTACCGGTGTATTACATATGCCGAATGACATCCTCTTAAATGCAAACATCCCATATGGGCATGTGAACGTAGTCTTCTCTTGATCATCAGGGGCGTTGGCAATCTGATTTTAACCTGAATAACCATCCAAAAAATAAAGAAAGCTTTACCTGCCAACATGTCTAGCATCTGATCAATGAATGGCAATGGGAAGTGGTCATTCCTCGTGGAATTGTTTAGCCTCCTATAGTCCATGCACACTCTCCACCCTGTGATAGTTCTAGAGGGGATCAACTCAACTTCACTGTTTTGTACCACGGTCATGCCACCCTTCTTTGGCACGCATTGCACCGGGCTAACCCAAGAGCTATCAGAAATGGGATATATAATCCCGGCATCAAGCCATTTTATGATCTATTTTTTCACTACCTCTTTCATGCTTGGGTTTAGCCTTCTTTGGCCTTCAATGGTCTTGCCATGGTACTCATCCAAGATAATCTTATGCATGCAGATGGTTGGGCAAATACCTCTGATGTCTGCCAAAGTCCACCATAATGCCGCTTATAGTCACGTAATATTGCCGACAATCTTTCCTCCCGATCATTAGTGAGACCAGTGGCAATGATCACTAGCAGAGTTGAGTTTTCACCTAAATAAGCATACTTCAAGTGATCCGGCGGTGGTTTTGGTTCCAACGCTGGTGGCTCCTAAATTGATGGTTTAGGTGCCTTGATTTCTCTCTCGACCAATTGTAATGGCTTAAAATAACTCGCATCTTCAGCCTCCAAGACTTGTTCTTTTGGTTCCTCAAACAGATCAGCTATGCCATATAAATTGTTGGCATCAAATTCTGTATCCTGGCATAACTGTGCCGTGTCCAAAGTGTAAATGGACTCGATAAGTGCTCAAAAGTACTATTTTTCTTACCCTTTTACTCATATTATTGTTAGACTTAGGCTCATATTAGTTGCATAATTAGCCATTCATGCATTAATCCATGTTTCCTTCCATCGTTGAGCTTGATTACATAACTTGGTAGTTTTTGTGGGAAAATATGCTGCTCTGGTGTGTTTTTGTGTGTATGTGTAGGATCACTTACCAAAGCAAGGGTAGAGCTAGTTGCCGGGCAATACATGAAGGATATGCCGAGCTAGTTGCAGGGCAATACATGAAGGATATGCCGAACTAGTTGCAGGGCAATGCATGAAGGAGGAGACCGAGCCAGTTGCCATGGCAATTGTCGACAAGAGCAAAGGTGATATGGTAGTCGAAATTGATGACTAGACAAGCCCAAGATGACGTGGAGCAAAGCCCAAACCCAAAGGAATTTGATTTCCATGCAGAGATTAAAGAATAATTAAATTCCAAGAAGATAGGAGAAGTTCTAGTAGGAATACAATTATAATAAAGAATTATATTCTTTAAAGATAATTTAATTCCAACTTAACTTCCTCCTCAAAGAAGGACTTTGGCCTAGCCCTATAAATAAGAAGGAGATTTCGACAATTCCATAGAAAGCAAGAAGAGGGAAAATTTTGACAACCCCATAGGGCAAGAAGAGAGAAATTTCGACAAGAGAACAAAGGGGGAGAGAGTTCAATTTCTTCTTCTTCTTCTTTGCTTCCATTAGATTCATGGTTTGGGGATTATTCTTTGTATATCTTTTGAACCCAACCATGAACTAACTTGATTGGTTGAGGTTATTGTGTTTTGTTGTTGTGAGAAACAATTGGATTTTGTTTAGGTAATAAGAGTTTGCACTTTCAATTCAAGGTTTATTCATTCTTGGTTCTTATTCTTGTTTTGAGTGAATTGGGAGAAGATCTCGTAACTTCATCTATTTATCTAATATCGAGAGTTAGATTCAAGAAACGAATGAATATGATCTTTATTCAATCTATTGATGGTGAAGATTAATCCGCTTAGGAATAAGTTAAGGATTTCAACGGCTAAGAGGAGCGCAAGATTGGTTGTTGTTCACCCTTGATTCACGCAGGGATGTATTATCAAGGCATGCACAAGTAGCTAGAGTTTCGACTTAGGGATAAAAAGAAACCATTGAAGAATGCTCTGCCGAACCTTGAAGTTGCTGCCCAGACGCCCAAGTAGTTGCCCAAGTAGTCGCCCAGGCAACCATCGATTAGTTGCCAAGGCAACCCCGTTGTGCAAGTTGCCACGGCAACTGAGTTGCCCTTGCACTCTTTTACCAAGACGATCCAATCGACTATCACACCTCAACTCATGATAACCTGACCTATTCTCTCTTTTGATTTCATCTATTCTTTTAGTTTATTGCTCTTAGTTTACTCGTTAATTAGAACTCCCATTATCAATTGTGTTTTTACTTTTCACAGTGCAGTAACTTAAGCAAAGCGGCCCAAACCAATCCCTGCGGAGACGATACTCGATACTTATATCACTTTATTACTTGCGACGTGTATACTTGCACAATTGCGTAGCACTTATTACACGCAACAAGTTTTTGGCGTCGTTGCCGGGGATTGGCAATTGGTGTTAGTTGTTTTTGTTATTGCATTTTTTTCTCTTAGTTTTACTAACTTTTCTTTTTGTTTGTTTTATCAAAAAAAATTAGGTGCGCTACAAGTTAAGGGACATCAACATGTCGGGAAATAAAAGCCGATCTATTCGAGATATGATGTTGGAAGATATGAATCAATCCAATCAAGAGTTTCTTGCACCCTTTGATGATTACCTATACCAACCGAGAAAATCCCAAAGAACTTATACCGTGGAAAAATCTTGTGCTATGTGTGGAGAACATCATGTGTTTGAAAATTGCCCTCACATTTTCGGTGCATATAACTACATGGAGGACTATAGAGGGAACCAACAACAAAATTCTTCATGGTATGGTCAAAAGCTCAAATTTTTTTTACCATAACAATTTTGCCGTAGCAACAGATATGCCATGGCAATGTAGTCCTTTTCAAGAGCATTCCAATTCCTTGGAGGAAACGTTACTAGCTTCCTTGGCTAGACTTGACGGATCAATTGAAGAGATTCGGGAGCTATCAAAATCTATGAATACGAGGATAGCTCAGTGGGATGCAACCTTAGGGGATTCAGAAGATCAATTGGGGAGATCCACATATGTCATGGATAACATGCACAAACACTTTATTCCTAGGGATACTGACGTCCGAAGGCAAGATGATAAGGAGCAATGCAAAGAAATCTCTCCGATGTGTGAGGAACAACTAGAACCTCAAAGTCAAGAGGATGCCAATGAGAGAGACTGTCCAACACATGATAAGCCTGAACAACAAATTGCCTCGACTATGAGTGAGGAGCCTGAACAGAGCAATGCCGCGACAACACCCAGTGAAGCTGAGAACAACAATACTACATTAAATTTTGAGGAACCGGATGCCCATAAGGTTACAAAGTTGATGTTGAAGCAGGAATCTGTAGATTGCTCTCATCTACAATTGCCACGGTAATTACACGACCGCATGCAAGATCAACGAGATGATAATACTTTGCCAATGGAATATGAGCAGGTAATGGTTGAACCTTTTGAATTCTTTAAAAGCTCACCTCGTCCATTGCAGGTATGTCTTGAGGAACCGAGGTTGGTAGATTTGAAGCCATCGAAATCTCTACTGATGGAGATGTTTGAGAGGCCAAAAGAAAACGGTGTTTGGATTCGTAAAGCTTTTCAGAAAATTGGTTCTTTCCTTGACTTACAACAAATTTTGGCAACCGGTTGCCACGGCAATTGGCTTGAGCAGCAATTGCCACGTTAACAAAGGCTACATCCAACATGATAGAAGTCGACAAGAATGAGGTAATTGAATGGTTGAGAATGGATATAATTTTTCCTATTAATATATTTGTGCCTTCAGGAATAGTAGCAAGGTGGAGAGTATACATGGACTACAAGCGAACAAAGAAGAAAGACACCTCCACCATGGTAATGCAAAAGGGAGTAGCTGGGAGCACATTGGTCCAACTCTTTTTGGGCAATATTGTCACCCGATGGAGGGTACGGATGGACTATAAGAAGTATCGGAAACGACTCTCCTCAAGTTTTCTCAGATATGCAGTAACATTAGAAGATGCATGATGGCACTCTTTTCAGACATGGTCGAAGACCTCCTTGAGATCCTCATGGATGATTTTTCTGTTTTTGGTAATGAGTTCGCCGATTTGCCTCGGCACCCATTGTCGTTCCACCAGATTGACGCCACATTTTGAGCTCATGTGTGATGCAAGTGATTTCGCGGTAGGAGCAGTCCTAGGCCAACTCACAGGGAGGAGGATGCGGATTTAGAGATATGCGATGCATTCCTGGATGAACAACTTTTAGTTGCCTCGGCAACCCTTGACGCCTCGGTAACCCTCGACACCACGGCAACTACCGATACGCACGCCTCGGCAACCATGGATGTGTATACCTCGGTAACTCTAGACGCACACGCCTCGGCAACCTTGGGAGTAGTCGCCACGGCAACCGCACAAGATGATACCACGACAACCAACCCTAAAGATGCCACGGCAACCAAAGCTAAAGACATCCCGGCAACCACTGCAAAAGTCAAAGGTAAAGCACCTATGCCCGAATCAACTCCTACGGAATCATTTTCTGATTTTTTAGATTCGGACGAGTCCTCCATTGAACCAACAAAGACCGCACCAATTGAATCCTCCAAGCAAAAAGCCAATGACATTGATGAAGAGGACGATGATGACAACCCCGTACGAGGATCGATTCCACCACCGGCAACAAGAAAACAACCATCGCGTTCAAGCAAGAGAATCAAGACACCGACCAAAAGGAAACTAATCATCTACGATGACGAACTCTCGGAGTAAGTCCTCATATGCATTTTTTATTTTATTATTTTCATTTTTCGTTATTTTTATGCATGCATTGAGGACAATGCCTCACTCGAGTTTGGGGGGGGGATTGTTATTAGTAGTTACCATGTTTAGTTACATTCATCTTAAGTATTACATTTAGGATACATAAATTGCTTGCCATACCTTTAATTGGAACAAGAATTGCTTAGATTTGATGAATATCCGATGATGACTTTGCCAATGCACTTAATTGATAGAATTTTTATTCTAGGATAACCATGGCAAAACTTAGAATTTTACTATGATGCTAATTTTGATGAAACACTGTTGTGGTTTGATTGATTTAAGGAATTCTAGTAAACTTAGGTTGATAATTAACAAATTGGGGGATTAGAATAAAAATTGGATGAATGCTAGAGGTGCCCGAAATTGGCTCTAGCATGTGCTAAAAAAATTGATCACTAGAGGTGCCCGAAATTGGCTCTAGTATGTGTTAAAAAAATTGATCGCTAGAGGTGCCCGAAACCGGCTCTAGTCGAATAAATTAACTTAATAAAACTAAAAACTAAACACTAGAGGTGCCCAAAACTGGCTCTAGTTAAAACATGTTAAAAAGAACCCAATAAAGTAATTTGAAAACCTTTTGTTTGCATAGAATCCGAAAAATCAACTTGCACACAACTCTGCACACACTCACAAGCATTATCGTTTGATTCCGAGTAACTCCTAAGTTTTCTGAAAAATAAAAAGCCAATCATACTTTGTGCCCCGATTCAGAGAATTGAAATCAAGTTCAAAGCTAAGTTTGTGAAAATTGAAGTCTTGGCAGGTAATTATGAGTTTGCATTGCTTGAGGACAAGCAATAGTTCGAGTTTGGGGGTGTGATAAGTGTTCAAAAGTACTATTTTTCTTGCCCCTTTTACTCGTACTATTGTTAGACTTAGGCTCATATTAGTTGCATAATTAGTCATTCATGCATTAATCCATGTTTCCTTCCATCGTTGAGCTTGATTACATAACTTGGTAGTTTTTGTGGGAAAAGATGCTGCTCTGGTGTGTTTTGTGTGTATGTGCAGGATCACTTACCAAAGCAAGGGTAGAGCTAGTTGCCAGGGCAATACATGAAGGATATGCCGAGCTAGTTGCCAGGGCAATACATGAAGGATATGCCGAACTAGTTGCCAGGGCAATGCATGAAGGAGACGCCGAGCCAGTTGCCATGGCAATTGTCGACAAGAGCAAAGGTGATATGGTAGTCGAAATTGATGACTAGACAAGCCCAAGATGACGTGGAGCAAAGCCCAAACCCAAAGGAATTTGATTTCCATGCAGAGATTAAAGAAGAATTAAATTCCAAGAAGATAGGAGAAGTTCTAGTAGGAATACAATTATAATAAAGAATTATATTCTTTAAAGATAATTTAATTCCAACTTAACTTCCTCCTCAAAGAAGGAATTTGGCCTAGCCCTATAAATAAGAAGGAGATTTCGACAATTCTATAGAAAGCAAGAAGAGGGAAAATTTTGACAACCCCATAGGGCAAGAAGAGAGAAATTTCGACAAGAGAACAAAGGGGGAGAGAGTTCGATTTCTTCTTCTTCTTCTTTGCTTCCATTAGATTCATGGTTTGGGGATTATTCTTTGTATATCTTTTGAACCCAACCATGAACTAACTTGATTGGTTGGGGTTATTGTGTTTTGTTGTTGTGAGAAACAATTGGATTTTGTTTAGGTAATAAGAGTTTGCACTTTCAATTCAAGGTTTATTCATTCTTGGTTCTTATTCTTGTTTGCGAGTGAATTGGGAGAGGATCTCGTGACTTCATCTATTTATCTAATATCAGGAGAGTTAGATTCAAGAAACGAATGAATATGATCTTTATTCAATCTATTGATGGTGAAGATTAATCCGGCTTAGGAATAAGTTAAGGATTTCAACGGCTAAGAGGAGTGCAAGATTGGTTGTTGTTCACCCTTGATTCACGCAGGGATGTATTATCAAGGCATGCACAAGTAGCTAGAGTTTCGACTTAGGGATAAGAAGAAACCATTGAAGAACGCTCTACCAAACCTTGAAGTTGCTGCCCAGACGCCCAAGTAGTTGCCCAACTAGTCGCCCAGACAACCATCGATTAGTTGCCAAGGCAACCCCATTGTGCAAGTTGCCACGGCAACTGAGTTGCCCTTGCACTCTTTTACCAAGACGATCCAATCGACTATCACACCTCAACTCATGATAACCTGACCTATTCTCTCTTTTAATTTCATCTATTCTTTTAGTTTATTGCTCTTAGTTTACTCGTTAATTAGAACTCCTATTATCAATTGTGTTTTTCCTTTTCATAGTGCAGTAACTTAAGCAAAGTGGCCCAAACCAATCCCTGTGGAGACGATACTCGATACTCATATCACTTTATTACTTGCGACGTGTATACTTGCACAATTGCGTAGCACTTATTACACGCAACAGACTCTATCATCTCCTCTGCTTGGTACTTATCAGGTTTATCTGCACATTTCAAAGCTTGAAACACATTAAATGTAACCTACTGGTCATTCATGCGCATTGTTAGTTCCCCTTTATGAACATCAATCAAAGCCCTACCCGTGGTAAGAAAATGTCTCCCCAAAATAATCGGGACATTAATATCAGCCTCATAATCCAAAATGATAAAATCAGCTGAAAAAATAAATTTATCTTCCTTTACCAACACATCCTCAATCTTACCCTTAGGATGTGCATAGGATCGGTCCGCCGGTGAAGTGTCACTGTGGTAGGTCTTGCTTCTATGCCAAGCTTCCGAAAAACTGACATTGGCATCAAGTTGATGCTGGCTCCTAGGTCACACAGTGCCTTGCCCATGAATTTGTTGCCAATGGTGCAGGGAATAGTGAAACTTCCCGAATCTTTCAACTTTGGTGGTAAACGGTTTAGGATCATGGCATTGCATCCCTTGGTCGGATCAATGATTTCAAAGTCTCTCAACTTTCTTTTTGGACATAATGTCATTCATAAATTTGCCATAGTTGGGCATTTGTTCAAGGACTTCTACCAATGGAATGTTGATTTGTAATTGCTTAAGAACTCCAAGAAGCACTTGAACCGCTGATCTTGCTTGC